>CM057005.1:66438731-69231231 GCA_029891345.1 Dryococelus australis | reverse complement strand
AATTTAAATCTTTTCCCAATTTATTGACCACACTTATTTCTATGTTTTTATTTCAAGGTTCGGTAGACAGTTGTTGATTGTCATTGTTGTGCTGGTAAAAAGCTGTCTGAAAATACTGGACATGGGAAACTTACTGGGATATTTCAGAGCCACATATTAGCAGTGTGAGTTAGGGGCCCCATCTGTCCAGGCCCCCGAAACGTCAGAATTCTAGTTTATGTTTCAAATGTGTATTTCTTAAAGTGAAAGAGAACTAAAATAAATGTTTCACACTCATTTTTATGTACTGTATAAAGCTTCCAGTACACTATTTAATATTGTGTAGGGACATGTAGCATACCTTTTTTGCCTTTATAACATCAATAAATAAAAACTACATAAAAAGACAGCAATTCAAGTCTGTACTCACTGTGTAGTGCTTGTGGACAGGCACACACACATACAAAGAATGACACATTTTCAATGCTGTTGCGCTATCATGTGGAAAATGTCGTCCTTCTGCGTGTGTTTCTGCATGTCGACAAGTACTACACTGTGAATACTTGAATTCCTGTCCTTTTATATATTTCTGGTAGCCAAGCGGCTTACTTGCAATCTTAACCAACAATAAATGAGGCCTAGAGAGGCAAAATAATCAGAGAAAAACTGTGCCTTGCACATAAAGGCAACCAGATATTGAGTGCCCATATCTAAGTTGTCCTTGACACTCCCACACTTAATAGGCTTTGGATACTCTACCTCCAGCAAGAGTGACATTAAAATGGTGATGCAGCTGGGTGGTGAAATGTCACATGTAAACAAGTTGCTCACTCTGTTATGCATTAAACCACTCCTAGTGCACTCACAATGTTTAACATTAACAAATTAATAGGGTTGTATGAGTATTCGGTACACAGAGAGGAAAAAAAAAAAAAAAAAAAAAATTACAACTTTCACTTTTGTTTCGATGAGAAATTTGCCAAAATTTGTAACAAAACTGAAATCCTCAATTTCAATAAATATCCAGGTGTTTGATGAATGTTTATTTAATGCACCAGTAAAGGAAAATTTTCTCTGTAAAGCATCTTGTTTTCATTATTGAATAACTAGGTACATAAAACTGAAATTTAAATGTAACTAAGAACCCCTTGTTGCAAATACTCCACATCCATTATTTTGGTGTGATTTTGCAACAAAATTGTTATAATGAATAATTTTCTAAAATGTTATGAAATTCATTTTAAAATTCTGCTAAAGAGTAAGCTCTAATGAAATGTTTTGTTTTAGTTTCAGTTTAATGATTTTTTTTTTTTCCATGAGGGGGAAAACATTATTTTCAAAGCCCTACAAATAAAATATCAGTTATTGTTTTTCTGAAGTGGTGTGAAAGTTGTTTGTAGCGCTCAGCCTCTGTGAAAGCAATAAAAACCAATGATTTTATTTAGAAAAACAACTTGGCGCAGCTTTTCAACTTTCCTGGATTAATTGACGGGCAGAGCAGAGTGTGTGTCGGGGAGTCTTTCCCAAGGTGAAATCCCAGCATCTCCACATGTGCTCTCCGCACCCACTCACTCTTCTGAGGTCGAAATATGCTCAGTGGCTTTAAACCTTGTTTTGTTACCCAGGGGCCAAAACATGCTCAGCAGTAGCAGGACGTACCTTACAACATTGTTGCTGGGATCGGGGTCGAAATACGCTCAACCAGTGTCAACCTATACCTAGGCACAGGGGCCAAACCACCAGAGTGCAGGACTACATGGATGTTGAACACACCCCATGCCCTCACTGGGATAAGTGCTTGTAGCACTTTTACCATCCATTTCTGATCATGTAAACCCAGTTTAGTGCCACACGGTAACAGAGTTAGAGTAGGTAGGATGCTTTCAGTGCTCTCCAGTGTTATTTGTAATCAATTGTTCAATCAGTGATAAATCTTGCCAGAAGCTGCAAATAAAGCCTAGTGAAATTACTAATGTATGTGTTTTTCCACATGTCGGCTATGTGACCCTATTATGTACTTGTGATGAGAGGGTTGCCACAGGTATGGAAATTGAAAACTGTCAGGGTAATATCGGGGAATTTCTACCAAGTTAGCTAAATGTCAGGGAATTGTGTGATATGGATGTTATATTTGGCAGTTCTGTCATTCATGCACCACTGCCAGAATCTCATATAAAATTGTTTTAATGATTTTGAACTAAATGCTTAGGCATTTTTCTTTGCAATCTATGTGGTGAGCAATTTTGTTATATCAGAGAAGCATTTTGGTGTAAAAGTGTGTTATAATGCAAAGGCGCCAATCCTTAAAGTAAAAAATCTTAGAGAAGGTCACGGAACAAAAGATTCTTTTTGTCTGGAAATCAGGGAACTGTCCAATTGAAAAAATGTGGCGACCCTAATGAGGAAACACTTAAAAGGAGAAGATTAGCTCCCAGCTAGCACACATCGCCTTGGCTTCTGGATGTGGTGAGCTAGAACTTGATTTCACCTGGTGCACATAAAATCTTGCAGGCGGATCCCTCTCCCCGACACTTGTTAGATAACTGTGAATATTCCCTGGTCCTCCTACTACTCTCATCTGCAGAGAACAGTTACGCTAATACTGCAACCAGGTTTCCCAGTGTCGGATACACCTAGGCCTCTATCCTAGGTGCAGGTATAGCTACAGCTGTCTCCGTTACACTTACACTTGATCACTTTGGACTCGGACAACAGGTTTCCACATTCAACTACAATTTAAACTATTTGTAAAGTATAGATAAAATTGATAATACACTTTAACTACGATAAAGTAAATTCACTTGCAAGTAGTACTATGTGCATTAGATATTGATCTCAGCATATTTGGTCTTAATTAATTGATTGATGCAATAACTTAATATTTCCAGTCACAAAAATTTTTTTTGGGTTCGCTCCAACTTTCATCTGTAACCTACATGTGTTTCTATGGTGGGAAAGCAATTGTAGTGAGTGATGGCACACAGCAGTTCAGGTGGTGGGGTTTTACTCGCGTACCTGATGGCTCGATGGCAAACTAGGATATGGGAAATTTAAATGTTGAAGACAAAGCTGTATATGTTACGTAGGTAGTAATCTTATGTTGTGATCTAAGACTCTAGATTTTATGAACGAGAGCTAGTTCGTCACAGCTTTAGAAAAGAAATTAAGTGGTGCACCCATTGCGCTAACAAGAAGTGTGCCTGAAACATTAAAAACTTACAGGAGAGGCTGCATCTGGCCAGGAGAACAGTGCAGGATATTGATGCGAGATGCTATAGTCTCATCAGTTAGTAAAAGTTCATTTGTTTACTCTTTATTCACGTGTAATCTAATTTAGTCCAAATACAGGAGATTATATGTATACGTACCGAAAAACTGCATCCAACTGGCAAAATTTCAATATAAATACATAATAAAATTATCCACTAGTATTGTTTATTAAATACTGCATTAAATGAAAAATCTTTTGGTCTTGTCACTTAAGGTTGCATGCTACAATAGTTTTTAAGTTGGTAATTCATGCAAATATCTAATAACTGGGTGCAAAATATATTGAGCACAGTTTTCCAGTTCGGTCGATGTTTGAGAGTAGGTGCCAACCTTGCTTCCTGGAACACTTGACGAGAGGGGAAGTGGTTACCTTGTAAACAGCATGGTATCCTCCTTTGTAAGAATTACATTCATTTTCACTGGCTTCTTGAGAGATTGGCCGATTTATATTAATTTATGCAGAAGGCACATGTTTTCTGAATAAACTTATGTTCTGGAAGGGCCTATTCGGCACCTTTTGTCACCAAATATGTGTAAGCACAGTTTCTGAGCACACCATAACCCACGTCAGGTGCAAGTGTAGAGGAAAATCAGATTGTGGTTTTAAATAAAATATAATTGGAACCAGAAAACAATCAATTATAATCACTTCAAAAAGCAAACATTTGCCCTGTGCGCACGGCATCTGCAACAAGTATATGAATACAGCCTTGATTGCATGTGCTTTGGCTGTCTCTTCTGTGTTGCTTTGCAGAGCCCTGCCATGACCTCATTTCCTCCCTTTACACAGGTTGTGGGTTGGGATACATGAAATTTAATGTCAGAAGTTGTATTTTATTGATGTATTTGTCAATTCACCCACTGTAGTCCTGGATGTATGGAAATTTTTTGACTGCCCCCTGGAAAAAACAGTAGGGACTTCACTGTATATTGATGCAGCTCTAGCTAGAGATATTGTGATATTTCATCAAGTATTTATGATACTATTATGCCCCAAGAAAGAAACCTGCTGTACTAATTTCAGACATACCATTTGATGCCTAACATCCTTTCAACAATGATTAATCAACATCTACTCATCAGTGCACATGACTTTGCAGCACGATTCCATGGAGTTTGATTCTACACGCCATGAGATATTGGGAAATTGTACTGTCTACCCAAATCAAATGACGGACACTCCACGCCAGATTGTACTGTTCACCGGCTGAGCCACCGAGATCATCCAAGTACTACAGAGCGCCGCCAGATTACTAGTGCGATCAGCAAGCCATACTCCTGGATCCAGCACCGGCCATTGATGTCACATGCCCAGGATCTATGCCACGTCTATCCCCTCTCCAACTCAAGCAAGGGTGCGCCAGCCAGAGTATAAATAGCGGGTGACGTCCCGTGTAACATCAGTCTGTTGTGTTCCTTCACCGCTCTACCTGGTGCAGAAGGAATCAGCGGCTCATCTCCTGTTCTTCACCGTGCTCTTGGTGCCGAAGACTTCTATTGCTCTACCAGTCTTTACCAATTGTCGTCTAGGTCACTAAACACTAGACACTTCCAGACCCATCAGGGCAAAATCGCAGCATAGCACTCGTCTACCTACCATTGTTAGCCTAGGAACAGGTCGCCTACACCTGTCTCACATAGGTCAGCTCCCATAAGCTCCAGCTGGTAGGAGGTAGTGCTACACCACCATTTGTTTATTTCCTTCATTGGAAGAAACAAGTTTCATCCACTTACAGGTATCTCTCCGGTAGCCATAGCACCTTTCCCCGTTAACATCAGCCCCATCAGAGGGGCAGCAGGTGACCGAAAGATTTTGCTATAACCACCACACACATTAATAGAGTATACACACATGCATGCATGCACAACCCCCACCCCCTGGACAGCCACTCTTTATGTGCAGCATGGTGCCCAGGACATTAGCTTCTCTCTCTATCTCATATATATATATATCTCTTTCCCTATCCCTCTCCCCCTCCACCACTTTCCTGCTGGTGCCAGAGGGGGCATTCCCTGAGTGAGGAAGACTGGTCCTCAAGAGAGGCTCAACCACTTAAGACCATCAGCCAGTGAGACCTGACTCTCTGTATGCACCGCGCTTCTGCTCCTGGATACGGGGATAGGGATACTGCATTGGGTTGGCGGAGATGGTACGTGGTTTGACACCCGAGTAGGACCTCAGCATTACCTGCTCCACTTCCACGAGGTTCAATAGTAGTGTTTTCTATCTCGGACCTCATGCTACACTCCTGTTGCAGCGGTATCCATAAATTGATTAAACTGGTTGAGACACACACTAAATACCAGTCGGAGCCTCACCCAATCCTCACTGGACTCAAGTACCTCAGTCCCTGGGAGCAAGCAGCAGCCCTCTGCCAGAGGCCGAACACAAGTTCAACCTCTTCACTCCACCAACTAAGCATGATGGAGACACACATCCCATTCTCAAAGCCTACCTGAGGGGCCGGGACACAGCCCTTGAACTTTCCTACTTGTGGTTTCAGGGAACCCTGTTCCCTCAGTCAACACCTTCAGCAACACCCAGCACTCATGAGCACTTGCACACCAGCCCACCAGGAACTGGAACACATCCCAGTGTATCACAGCCTGAAACACAGCAAGCTCAACCAGTCAAAGTGTCACCCAGGTATACCAGTAAGGGGAATCCCACCCAAGTGCAAAATAGTTTTGGCCACACCAGACTTCGTGCCCTGCAGGATTCTTATAATGGAGGTGGATAATTAAGTGAAATATTTTGGATATATACCATTACTTCAATAGTGTATGTCCAAGATATTTTGCTTAAATATACACTGGCTTGGGTATACAGTTATCCACATATTCCTGTTCCTGGCTGTATGATCACATGCAGCGAACTGCCATTTTTACACATGCAATCAGAATTGACTGTGTTTTGCGTTTGGCATCAGTGGTGACGCGTGCTATAATTTCATGGGCAAGCTACTCCCCAATTATGGGGGAGGGGAGGTCCGCCCTCCCCCGAGAAAATTTGGATTTCGAGGTGCAAAATGGTGCCATTTAAACATTTTTTCGTACCTAAATATAAAATACACTGCTTCTAAAAATATTAATATTTTTAAACATAAAATTTGCCTAAGTGAAAAATATTACAAAAATACCTTCATCAAACCCGGAACCTTGTCCACTCAAAATCAATATTATTTTAATACCCATTGACAGTGAGGTATTTACATACGGAGCAATTGTGTTTGTACAGAAGTGTAGACGGGATAAATGATTATTAGTTCGTGTAAAGATGGGAAGCAGTCAACTCTATTTTTTCCAAATTCTTTAAAAGACAAAAACAAATTTATGTGAACTTCAGAATGCTCATTGTTTTTGAACAGCACTGCGGATTGTTAGGTCACAATAACCAGTTGTAGTCCACGTGTTATCCTTTGAAAACAATAAACATGGCCAGCAAAACACGAGTGTTTCTGATAAACTTTTTTTCGGAAATGACATTCAGATGTCTGCCTATCCTCTTTTTTGATGTAACTTCTTTCCTGAAAAGTGAAAGCACTGCTGGAAAAATGCTTCACTCTTAATCCGCGCACACCATACTTACATCCACATGTTTCTGTTGCACTCATTCTATCTACTCGGTTCTCAGTCTCACATGGTAATTTTATAATTTTTATGTAGGGTATACATCGCGCACGAATATGTATAACATTCTCAGCACTAAAACTAAATTAAATAAAAACAATACGATTCATGTTGTGTGTGCGAACTTGCCCACACATCAATCTAGTTACTGTAAACTGCACTACGCCAACTGCTTGCTGCTAGGCCAGCTTCAGCTATGTCTGCTTCAGTTCGGTGAAGAAAGCACGACCATCGTAGCTTCTAACACAGGTTAATGCAGCCATGAGCCCCCACCCCTCAACTGGCGGTCTTCCTACTCTTAAACCTCTCTGTCGGCCAGGAAACCATTGTGACTGCCTACCTGCTGAAAGGATTTCTTACAGCGCTTCCAAATGTCTTGGGTTTGCTTGCCAACGAGTTGTTTTCATATAATGTACAGTATTTTTTTCCGAGTAGAATGTGTACAGCATGAGTGAAAAGTTGCCTTAAAGTAAATATAAGTTAGAATTTAATATTTATTTTAAATATAATATTGTCAGGAAACTCTCTGGGCAAGCACTGCTTGCCTTGCTTGCCCTAACGAAACGCCACAATGGTGAGGAAACAAAAATTATTGCCGATACAGTTATATAAACGAAAGTATAAGTGTGGTGGAAAAAAAAGTTACCATGGTTTGTACATTCCAAACCAAAACAACTCCATTAAATATGTAAACATCTTTCATATCCACTTTTTTTGTTCCGTAATTTGCAATTTTTTTAATTCCCAGGATTTTGCAGGATTTGACCCAATGATTCCAGGATTTTTATATGCAGGAACCAGGATTTGATCCTCAAGGCTGATGGCAGCCCTGCTCTAACCCCCTGTCTCCTGATGTAATGGCCACAAGAGATTGTCTTACCAGGGTAAGCTAGCAGCTTGAACTCCGCCACGTCGCTAACCTGCAGCCTCCAGAAGGTCCTCAACAGTAAATGTCCACCATCAGCTCTGGAGATCCTTCCAACTACCAGAGGGTCCTGCTAATGCCGTCAACAATCTTCCCTAATGTCCTTTGGTAAACCTCCCTCCTGGTCTTCCTTGGACCCCTCCAATGACGTTTCCTCTCGGAATAGCCACCATTCTTTAGCGCCCTTCTGGTGCTGCATTCTCAGTTTAAATAGGTTCCTTAAGAACATGTTCCTTGTTAGAGAATATTTATTTGTGGCTTTATTTCATTTACTTTTGATCACCAGTTTTTACACACACACACACGCACGCACGCACGCACGCTCAATCAATAAATTACTCAGTCAGTCCTTGCTGTACACTGAGGTGCAAAAAACGGCATGTGTACGATTTGACGTATGAGCGTCCCTGAAGGGAAGCCCGCAGTCCTACACTAGGTTAGGAAAATATGGTAGAAAATCCTGGTCTCCTGCTTCACTCTGTTGGGCGTGGTGTTTGCATGGGAGTAACACAGTCACCTAAGGATTGATACTCACAAGTAATAGTGAACTTGTGTTTTATTCCAGAGAGGAATAAACACAGTACTACCTCCTAATTACTTCAAGCGGACCGGAAGTACTATCTATGCAAAAGCAAGGTGAAGGGGACCTGGTTCTATGCTGGCAAGGCAGTTCGACTAGGTTGTTATATAAACTGACCCTAACTATTTTGTACCGTTTCCGTACGGGACTTAGGGGACCCACTAAAAGAAGGGCAGTGGGGGTGTACTGTTGTTACCGGAGGGGTGAGCGGGCAAGGGAGTTGATGATTTTGCCAAGGTCTGCTGGTGAAGAGCCACTGGAAGGCCTGTAAGGCATTGGCAAAGTCATTGAAGAGCTTCTGGTAAGTCTAGAAGACGTTGAGGTAGGCAGAGAACTCCAGCACACGCGGTAGTGAAGCGAGCTGTTGGAGGTTTGCTGCTCTTAGAAGAGCAGACAAACAACTGATGTTTCTGAGCCGCGTGCAGGTATAAGTATCTGCCATCCCGCCGTCATCCAGGCTGCAGGGTTGCAGGCGGTCAAGTCATCTGTGTCTGCTGGCAGCGGCTGTTGGGTGGCCAGAGTGGTAGTGGCGCTTGGCATGCTATTGAACTACTTTACCATCGAGGGTGGTTATTCACGTTTCTTACGAGGGGGGGGGGGGGATGTGGCTTTCTTACCACGGGCAAACAGTACAAAACTGATGTCTGTATTAGTCTCCGTGACAAGGGACATAACCTGGAGGCAGTCTGGTAGTTGTAGTACTGCTTCAGACAGTGTCTGGTGCGCCAAGGAGATACGCACAGATGAGACAAAGTCGGTTGCATATATATTAGAAAAGCGTCATACATCACTGCAAACTATCAACGACATTTCGACAAGTATCTTCTGCCATTTCTTGCATTATGGCTGATGTTTTTGTTCTCCCACAATCATATCTTTTACCTACCTCTGACCGAGGAAACATTTTCTTAAATAGAGGTACTGCACGAGCACTTTCGCTCAAGAGGAATATTATGTTCCAGCAAGAAATAAGTAAACTAACTGTCTGGGCTACAACTACCACAAAAAAATTTACAGATACTGATTTTTTTTTGTTTTGTTCTGCACTTTTGATGTTAATGACATGTTTGGAACATTTCAAGTGGTTTGTAATGTCATTCTTTACATCACATGCAATAATAAAATTGCAACAGCATATTGAACAAAATGCAAATTTGTGCCCTTTATCTGACTTTAAAATGCAAGGAAAATCCTGCTTGTAAAATTCTCGGAAAATTTGAAAATACTGTTTCTTAGGTTTTCTGCAGTAGTAAAAATGCCTTTTAACAAAGTACTTTTTAATTGTCATTACATAGTTCATTTTAGAAGCTGCATGTAACCTAATAGCTAAGGTTAAAAACATAAGTAATTCATACAGTCACAAAATATACTCAACACATGCTTTAAATAGTATTTCATTAATACTGGCGCTAAAAAAATAGACCAAAACATAAACTGAGGAGTATATTTACGTAACGAGATTAGTTTTACTGCTGACTAGCATGACTCGACAAACTCCTGTAAAGAAACATGCCTTCTTGAGAAACAAAGACGTTATGAAAAACACTCCATCATTGGCTGCTCGAGTCAAACTAAAACTGAGAAGGCCAATGAGCAACAATATTTAATTCTTAATTTTAAAATAAATATTTTTTGTTATTGGCTACATGTACATCACAACACAAACGGCTAATGAAAAACCATGAGAGCGCTTAATAAAAAATAGACAGACACATCCTGTTGATAAAAAAAATAATGTTATGATATTTGGTGTACGCTAAAAATCCATAAAAATTTCAACTCTCCCATAAAACTGTAAAAAGTGAGTGACTTCTGTAAATTTTACGGATAAACCGTTAAAGTTGGCACGCTGGAATTATCAAACTTTTGGAGCCAAAAAACTGCACTTATGTCAAAAATACCTGTAGTGCATTATGCTCCAGAACAAATTATCATTTAGACAAACTAGTGCCGATTAAGGTATTGGAATGCAATCCACACTTCAGGAAATTTGTAGCACTGGATTCCATGATTCACACCTTTCATTCAAAGTAGGTTTCCAAGGATATGTTCTGTGCCACCTGTTATAAATGCAAAGATTAGTGATTCCCCACAGAATAACACACTAGTTATACACATCTACAAGAAGTTACATAATGGTATGTAATTTACTTCTATGCATAAATATGTTGTTGATAATGAATAATTTACAGTAGGTACAAAATAACAGGGAATGCAGGAAATGATTACTTTTCTATTTATATACACTGTACATGAATAAATAAACAAATGCTCATGAGTAAACTTTAAAGTTTTAAAAATAACTATATTTACAAATACTGACTTGTTCTTACACAAAACAAAGTGCTGGGAATAATTTGTAATACTTACCTTCTGAAGAGATGGCTATCAAGAAAAGGGCGTAAGTAGTTGCAAATAATAACCAAAGTTGTTTTCTACATAATTTTTATTATCATTTTATACTTCAGTCCACTTCAAAAATACACAACAGGCATACTAATTTAAACATATGCAAATAAGATAAATTTAAACAGTCATCCAGATAACCTGCATTACAAGAACTGTGATGTTGCTGTCTCTCAAGATACAGAATATCATACACATTCCTAGGCCTGTAATTAAAATAAAAGCAAGCCTTTTAATTGCTACACTATAAAAAATTACATCACATCCACTATGTTTTCAGACTGCACATTGGAAAAATGTTTGCGAATGGTAGTAGTATATATGATTTTTTTTTGCTGCATAAATTTTTTTTACTACATAAAATTTGTTTTAAATTTAAAATGTTAAAACAGGGGAAAAAAAATATGTTTCACATAGTTAAATCAGCATCATACTATCATACTACAATATATGAAAGGTAAATTGACAGAACAAAATTAAAAATCAAGAGAATTTCTGTGTAAATTTCATAGTTTTTTTTTTTTTTTACTGTTTTTTAACTACATGTGAATAATGCTTCAGCATAAACTTTTAAATGTTAGGTAGTACAAAATACATATACATATAGGTACTGTGAAAAAAAGTGCACTTAAAATATGGATGTCTGAAACCAAACACACACCAGTTCCATCTTCAGTCAAGTACCAATCTGCTTTGCCATAAATTTAAAAATTAAACTCAGAACATGATGTGAAGAACTATTTTAATTTTCTGCCAACTAACTGGGAGCCTACTTACCAGTCTGTATGTTAGTAAAATTCCGTGAACAGCTTATACTTGCGTCACTGGAAATGTTTCACATCCTCATATTTTCATTCATTTAAACTAAACTATCGCTGCATGCCATAGTTTTCCCTTAGTCAAGACAAATGCATGTAATGACAATGAAGGTGAACAATCTTACTATCCAATATTCATCAAATACAAATGTTATACAATTGTTGACAAACATCCTGTTGAGTTTGATAGCCTATGGGCTATTTACAAGGTGATATTAGACCCACACTTGTAAAGCTAAGTGGTTATGTATGTTTGTAATAGGCATAGTTTCTTACTGTGCTAACAAGAGCAGCATACTGGGAAATAAAACGGAGTTGGAAAATTATACATTCATAACATGAGCAGTTGACAAAAAAATAATTTTATTCTGCATTTTCTATGTAGAACTGGAATTGTCTAGTTAGCAAGAAACAGAGATCATAGCCGGACAAACTGTATACATACTAGCAACAGCTGATTAGTATTGAAAAACAATGTGCACATAAAGGCTAGCAAATGTAAATGTGCGCTCACTGAGAACATTAAGCCAGTAATGGCAACACTTGATCACATGTAACTTTTATGGTACATATCTTGGAAAAAGAACCTGCCAAAAGTGAATATGGCAGAAATAATTTTCACCATACTACAATCTGAGTTTAGTATATTTTACACACAATAAATTTTCAAACATTAAAATTTTGTCAAAAGAGTACCTAATATTATCTAAACAGCAGAAAAGATTGGCATTACTCGAGTCAAACTACATCACAGTCCTCATAGCACAAATCCCAACACAGCCTAGTTGATATCTACATCCTTTTTGCATCTGCTATACCTATAAAATATGGCATCAATTAATTGCAATGACTGTAGACAACATCACCAAAACGGTACACAGTTAAAAAACTTCATAAAAGTACTTAAACTATTCACAAAATCTGTCAGTTGTAATCATGGTGGAATAAAACTAGGTGCCAAATTGGTGACTGATTTATATAGATTGCTAAGATATTTGACTTGTTTCAAATTTTGCCTTATTTTTTCTTAGAATTTTTTTTTTATTTCAAAGAAGCTGAGACAACATTTCTGATGAAACAGTTTTTCTGACAACACTAATATTAAAAAAAAATGGCTATCACAACACACTCATAATATTTATTCCAACGAGTGGCACAGCTAGGCATGAGGTTACAGAAGATAAGACCCTACATTCAGTAAACTTAAAAGAAGACAGTAGATGCAAGTATTAATAGCCTTGATAACAAAATTAGTCGAGTGAAGGGAAGTGTAAATTAAACTGTAAATACCCAAATTAGCAGCACAATAAATAGTGTCAACAACAATGTAGACAAGAAAATAGATAATGCAGACAGGAAAAACATGGGAAAGTCCGGCAAGTTTACATTTACAAGTCAGGGAAATATCAGGGAATTTAGATAAAATAGCTATAAATGTATTTAATAAGAAAATAAATACTTCTGCTATAAGAAAATAAATACTTCTGCTATCATATACTGTTCGCTGTTTCTTCTGCCTGAAGTGGATACTGTATGCTGCTGGCTCTACTATGGTATTCTGCTCCGTTAGCCAAGGAATGCAAAGTTTATTCCACCTTTGTAGGAAGATTTACAAGCCTGGGGATAATTTTGTTGCTGTAGGTATGTGTACTCATAAGTATTATTATACTTATTTTCTTGGCTGAACTTTTTTTGATATAGTAAGAATTGGAATAGTGATTTCAGGGGCATGCATAAAATTCTGCAAATAAGTCAAAGCTAGATAAAGTTGGAGACTACAATGAAATACATCCCCACCAGAATCTTTACTAGGGAGCAACACTTTTGTCCACCACCACGTTGGGAATGTTGGAAGTGTGGCCGAACAGAACATACAAGAGCTCAGTGCCCCCAAAGGAATTGCAGGATGCAACAGCAGTAGGAGAACTCCTAAACCGCATAGAGGCAGCAATATCTGCCCATCATCAATGTACATGCAGAGAATGTTGGAGCTATGGAAATTAAGGACACTTGCAAGCCCGGCAGGCAAAGATATCGTCCAACACAACAGTGTTTATAATTCGATGCCCAGCCAAACCACTACTACTGGAAACAACGTACCTTAGGAACAGAAGAAACAGTGCTACCTAGAAATAAGAAGGACCAGGATATAGGAGTCGAACTACCCAAGACACTGCAGATAATGTGAACGAGAAGAGAGAAGTCCAAATAGGGAATGTAGTTGCATGTATGTTTCTTCATGGGAAGGAAGCCTGTGAAAGAAGCAGAAGACGAACTTACCACAGTTTCAACAGGCATCAAAAAGAACATGCTACATGACTCGAGTACTGCTTAAGAGACATTCAGAGAAGGACAGTTATTAGTGTAGCTGTATGATACTAAATATCAAGAAGGCTACAGGTTATGTTACCAGGAATGCTGGGAAGATCCCTATCGTATCTGAAGAAATTCAGTGATACGTCCTTTTAGATTTGTCGTCATGGTTACCCGGAGAAAAAATTCACGGTGGTTCACTTTGACTGAATGGCACTCTATGAAGATCTGGATGTTGCAGAGTCTGTTCAAAAAGAACAGACTTGAGGAGGGGGCAATGTTACATATGGCCACTTTGCATCACTTCCCTTGCCCCATCCTATTCGAGCATGCATATCACATTTTGTCAAGGGCATCACAATTGACCACAGAACAGCATGCAGTGACGAAGGAAGCCTACAGTGATGAGCCTATCAGGATTCGTCCCACCTTCTGTACATAGAAGATTCAATTACTTGGGTTATCACTGCAATAATGTTCTAGTCTTCGCCCTCTCCCTCCCTCAGTACAATGCGGGGTGCAGGGAAGCTTCTGGATCGGGCCAGTGGGCTTATATAAGTGCAGAACCAGCAAAGTGAAGAGGCAACAAGCAACAGGACTATTGTTGAACTGGATGCATGAATGACAAGACATTTTGAATAATGGCGATGGACACTTGGATTGAATATGTATAGATAATAAGTGTGTCACCAATGTAAAGACAGCAATAAGGATTTAAATTTGAATTTAGATTGACATTACATATTGCACTCGCGGAGAATATGTGTCAATAGGAGAGACAGGTAATTTAAATGTTGCAAATAATGGTGGTGTGTATTTTTAAAGCATTATAAACAAATTAAAAAAAAAAAAAAAATTTGTCCGTTTATTTTTAATCAGTCCTTCATCCCTCACGAATTCTGATACAGCCTGCAGTAATAACAATAGAGGCTAGACATAAGTAAAAATAACCTAGGAAAGTGCTCAGCTACCATTTCATGAAGAATTCAATTCTTCTCTAAAAATTTCATCTCTTGCTACTTTAATATCTGATAGATATTTTTCCTTTCATCCCACTGGAGAGGTGTGGGGTTTTTTTTTTTTTTTTTTTTTTTTTTTGGTGTAGACTCTCCCTTGGATAAATGCCTGGCACACAAGCATGCTTGACAGCCCAGCAAATTGGCTTTGGGATGTGGTTGTACTTTCGACCATGAAGTTTGAATGTAGCAGTGACACACTGTAATGCTGCCTGCTTGGGAAACTGACTGTGCATACACTGTCATCAATCATGATATGCAGAACCCTTGACTTCAACAAAGTGTGGAATGTGAACAGCAATGATGAAATGAAACGTAATGGACCAAATATGGTGATCCTAAGAGTATTAATCACATAATTTCCCATCTCAGCTACTTTTTGTGTCAAATAAGTGCTGAATCGAGTTGTAAACATATATAACTATTTGCACACAAAATTAATTTTCCAAGTAATTAAATGGTTCGTTTGTACAAAAAATGTTTCCCCTTACCACAAAAACGAAATGTACATGTAGGTAAGTAGGTAGGTAGTTGGGTTTAACGACTTGTCGACAGCGAGGTCATTGGAGATGGTGTGGTCCTACACATACGTAAGTTGGATTCTGTGCCCCGGCTTAACAGAGTTTGCATTCCAACTGTCATCCCTCACACTGCCAAACATTAAGAAGAAAACTGTAATTTAAGGGTGCTGCCTACCTAGGCCACTAGATGATGGAAAGAGCATCATTACTAAACTGCGCAACATGTCTGAAGGTTAGTTTCTGTTTTCTATTCAAGTTTACAGTGAGTATTTATTTGAAACCGAAAGCTGTTAACATCAGGCATTTACACAATCTTTTTAGTTAAGAAACCTGTGGTACAGTTTATTTAAATTATTAGAGGGATAAGCAGCACATCTTTCTCCTCAATATTAACTTCAGGTCACTACTGAAAGTTGTGATGCACATGTCTGTGTTACTATTAGCACTTCCACCCTTTTAGGTCTCACAGTACATATAAATTATGTAAATAACTGCCACAAGTACAAATATCATTGCTTCTATTTTCATACTTTTGTGTTTTTTCCAATTTACAGCAAAAATAGATCACTTTCGATTATCAAAATGAACATAAAATAGTTGATGTGCTGTCTGTCCCCCATGCTATGTTTGTGGTCATTAAATACAGGTTACAGCTGTAAACTCAACAGTCATTAATAAGTGACACAAACCTGCAAAAACGGGCTATGATAACCATCTTTCAATCTCCTTGTGTGTTGCAGTTATGAAGCCCCACATGCCCAAATCTATATAATTTAAGGTACCAGTACCATATTTTGTACAATGCACAAATGTGCAAGAAAACATATACTGGACATGGAATGACCGAGCAATTCTGCAATATACAAAAACATAATCTGAAACATACAAAAAATAGAAATAAAATAAAACCATTCAGTTTTAAATTGCTGACACATTTTATGACATACATTCCTAATTTTGAATATTTATATAAATTTTAATATTTTATAAACAGTACTGTCAAGACATGCATGTCATCTCGTCAAATTTATGACATTTTCTTATAAACAAAATACTTGATTCCTATTGACTACACAGATTTGCAGACTCAGACTCATGAAGAGTTCAGGAGTTTATCCATTTCTCTCATGTTTCCACGCACGTGTTCAGATTTGAATATATTCTATTGTAGACAAACTTATAGTGTGATACGTGTTCACATCCGTGTGACCATAGAATGGACCTAACACACAAACATTATTCATTACCACAACACATCTTCTAAGAATATCAGCTAATAACCTGATTAGATAATTAGTTAAAAAGTGCAACAAATTTTCCAATTAAAATATTTAACAAAAAAGGAATAATGACACTGTAATTCTAACTGCATACCAGTCCTTGGGGAACAAAAATACATACAATTTTATTTGACAGAAGAATAGGAAACAAATTCATTTAACATGGTAACAACTATTAATCTGAAGTACCCAAAAGATGTTGGTACCATATTTACTGAAATTGTCACAGCCCAATATCTTGTTACCTACTTTCACAGTCAATCAGTCACATAGATATTCATTACAATCATAATTTTAAAACAGTCATTGCAGAAGACATTGAGTAAAAAAAATGTTTCTTAATACTCTTTGATAGTTTATTATAAAGAACAGTACATATTCTGTTCCAAGGACATATAAAAGCATTCTCAGTAAAGTATTTGTAGAACCAACATTACGTATTAACTATAAGAACTCTACTTTGGTACTAAACATTTCAACATCTAAGATTCACATTCACTTTCTATGCTTATTTTTAATTACAACACCAATATGTTTCAAACACAATCTAGTTAATTTGTTAGAATATTGTTCTAAAGAAGACACAAATAATGACATTAATAGTACTTTTGTTTAATAAGCTGTCTATTGTAGTTTAAAATACGTCTGATGTAAAAATCTTGAATTCAAAACTTTAGAATATTGTACATACCATTTTACATTTTAAATTTGTGCATTTTTGCAAGCTGGCCTATTACAGCCAAGTTTACAATTGGTTAGGCCCTCCTTGGCTTCAACAACACAGTGAATATGGCAGTACTTTAATTTTAATCTCAACATATTTCTAGCTCCAGAAAACTTAATGCAACGATGATGTAAAATTGATACATTATAACATCCATTTTTAATGTTGAATCACTTACAGATAACTGATATCATGATATTAAGTTCTGGCCCCCTGTTTAGTCTGTTAGCATATTGGGCATGCTAAGAGACAAGATGTAATCAAAAAATAGACGTTAGCTACCACTTACTTTCAATAGATGTCCAATTTCAGAAATAGAACAAAAATTTTGTGTGTGTTACATAGTGATCTGGAAAAACGTTGATATATCAGACATCTCATTTTACACTTTGATTCATGACTATAAATCAAGTGCTGTCAAGATACATTTCTGCAACAGTTAATTACAAACTTTACATTACGTCACTCAACAATGGCATACAGTTTTATATTCAGGTACAGCTTGGATTAAGAATGATAGCCATACAGTTCATAAAATGCACGCAATGAGAAAGTGGAAGCTCACAACACTGATAAAAATCATTGAGGAAGTAATACGACAAGATGAAAACAAAACTAACAATCTGAATAGTGATAACTTGAGCGAGCATCACAATTGCTTGAATCACAAATATATGAAACTAAGTTACTCAACCTACAGAATTCAGTTCTTGATATACGAAAGATTATACATGCTATAAGTAAAAAATATTTATTAGGATTTTCTCATTGTTTACAACTCTACCAAAATATATGCAAAAAAACAAAACAACAGCAAATTCAAGTATTCATAGTGTATTACTTGAATTCCTGTCTTTGTATATAATTTTGGTGCCTAGCGACATACTTGCAACCTTAACAATGCAGCTAATTATAAGTTATAAAGTGTTCTGCTACGAAATCCGGCCTCTAACATAAATATAATGGATCTTGCATTATGTTTTACGTACGGTATCTGAAATATATGTTTTAAACTGATTTTTTAAATTATATTAATGGCTAAAGTTGAGTTCATTGTAGCAAATAAAAAAGGGCTCGAATACAATTTTATCACACTAGTGTTTTACCGATTATAAGTTTTTTAGTATTTCATTATATGCAATGCAAACTGTCTCGTTAAGATCTGTTTTTATTTTTGTGATCCTAACATTTATTGTTGTTTTCAGTGTTCAGTTGAATTATTTTTTTATCATTTAGTATACAAACATATTGGTTTCTGTTGGTATTTGGCTTAAGAGCTATTTCAACAATTGTAATTTGTTACCAATAAAATCTCAATGAAAACCAATATCTGAATTAAAATTATAATTAAAAGACAAACAAAGGTACTGCCCAGCATGACGATCAGGTTCAATTTCCAGTGGATTCACTCCCAATTTTCACACATGGAAAGCAAGTGGACATTGCCTTCAACCAACAGATTTTCTCAGGGTGATCTAGTTTCCCCTGCTGTGACATTCCATTGGTGCCCATTTCCATCTCACTCTACTCCAAATTCTTTGCAGTTAAATAATATATATAACACTTCAAATTGCAGTAAAATGTAAGATTGAGACACTTTCTTTATCCACTCCTATATTTTTTCTTAATTATAAAGTACAGCTTTATAATGTCTTTAAGACGTTAAGTCGCTTGTACTATAATGAAACATATACCTATTACAAAAAAATTCACCATCATTTGTTACTACTCAAACAAAAACATTGACCTCAAAATTTCTAGTAGTTATATAAAAATAAGAAAACCTTAAATTCTTTTGCAAGTAAGAATTTGAATAAAAATATAGGTAAATATGATAGCTCATTTATCCTTGGGTATAGTTTTAAAGTTATTTTAATAGTTAAAAATGTTCTAGTACACAAAATATGTAGTTACAAATTTTAAAGTTATTTTAATAGTTAAAGAAGTTCTAGTATGCAAAATATGTATATTTACCCATGTACCACCCGCCACCATGTAAGACATACACCCACTATTTTCAACATCACACAGGAAAATATTTACACATATTTAATTCTAAAAACTTGCGTTTCAGTGGACAGCTGTGTTGCACAAACCATAGCTGTGCCAATTCAAATTGGAAAACTGATGTTGACCGAATCGGCACTTCTGATGTATGAACTGAAGATAATTTTCCACAGATTTCACAAACATAACAAAATGTTGCGGGTAGTTCTGAGTTATTATTATTATTCAGTATATATATATATATAATTAGGGACTGGAACATTTTGCAAATTCATTTTAACAAGCAAAGACTTTGAACACATGTGCATTTCAATATTTTTTGTAGTTCGATCACAGTTTACTATTCACACCCAGGCAAACCAGTGGCATGCAGTCAGGTTTTTACAGGGTACGCAATATAATAGCCCCACATATTTGAATGTTTTAGATAACAATTGCTAGCGCCGGGCTGTTGTTCCATTTTAAATTTCTACTAATAAACGCAACTTCCAACTTTGCTTACCCTCTACATGTACTTACCATTTTATAATACCTAACATTAGTTATAAAATAGAAACAAAATGAATGCAATAATAATTAAATTGAATATTATTTAGAGAGAATATTATAAATTATAAGGAAAACCCCTTTTCCCGAACAAGTTCGTCCGCTTTTCAAGGAAAATTGAGGACTGGAGTACGCAAACAGAACAACTGCTTACCCTGCCAAATGAACGCGGCAGGGTAACTCACGAGTTCGATTCATTGCTAGTCGCTCCCATTTGTGGAAATAAATAACTTACTAGATAGCAGCACTATGCGTGTACAGTACGGGAGTTCCAAAAACTCTGTTTCTCAAATCGGAAAAGGGAAACTCAGAATGAAATGTGTTTAAATTTAAAGTTAAGGTGAAAACTATAAAGGGTCAAACATTTCCAATATGTATAGGCTAAGCATTGCTTACCTTCCGTCTATGGAATAAACACCATTGAGGCAAACTCTGAGTCTGTAAAAGACATGCAAGGAATAAAGCACCAAATCCCTTGCACCTGGTCTGAGGTAAAACTACCCACACACGGGGACAGCAACCAATCAACAGAAAGTTGAATCTTGAAAATACATAGGACAGTGAAGTATATTCTACAGGTCTTCTAAAACGTGAAATTTTACTGTCCCTATACACTATCTAACAAAAAGTAATTAGACACCCGTGAAGATAAGCAATTCAGTACGTCAGTTGCCTTATGTTTCACAGCCTTTGGTATAGGACCGCTGGTGTTTGTCCGTGGTAGCATGAGCACAAAGGTCTATCGTAACGTTCTGGATAATGAAATGCTCCCAACATTGTGGCATTTTTACGGAATGGGTCCGTGTTACTTCCAGGATGACAATGCCAGGTGCCATGTTTCAAGGGCTACTATGCAGTGGTACGCCGACAACAATGTTTACCAATTGGACTGGACCGCCCAGAGCCCCGACCCCAACCCTATAGATCATCTTTGGGACGAATTGAATCACCGGATAAGGGCTCATCAGGCACAGCCAAAATCCATTGCTCAACTCATGGAATGGTTGCAAGAGGAATGGCAACATATCCCCGTGGATGTCCTGCAAACATTCATAGAGAGCATGCCAGACAGGGTGGCTGCTGTTGTGGACAGGTGCCCAATTACTTTTTGGTAGATAGCGTATAATCGATAATTCTCGCCTTTGTGAACATTGAAAGTTTTCCCATGCAACAAAGGGAAGCTCTTTCCTCACCAATACACCCCATCTGGGAAATGAAAGCATCAGTAAAAAATATGCTCAACTGTCTTTTTTTTAACTGACGCATGACGTCTTTCTAACAATGATATAATGATTTCGTCTCATCAGTGAGCAAGCCTTGCTGCCCAATAGTTACGGAGTTTTTATTGTTGACGCTGCCACGAGACATCAGATTGAATTATTCACCCGGCTTACCTAGACTATGCATCCAAGGCACCGAGTACCGCAGCACACCGTTAGGTGGCTCCACAAGTAATATTTGTAGCATCTTGATTATCCAAGCTGGCCAGTGATGTCACGCCTTGAAGAAGCTATGCCACAGCTACCCCCTCTCCAGCGCCGCCCCTATCCAGCTGACTGAAGGGGAAGGACCAGCCAGAGTATAAATAGTGGGCCGCTCGCTCGCTCATGAGCAGTCTTCATTTCTTCACTGCATTCGTGCTGAAGGAACTGATCAGTTTTCATCTTTCCACTGCAGCCCTTGCTGGAGATCCCTGCTCACTGTAGGGTAGATCTTCACCGCATTCATGCTGAAGGAACTGCCTCTCCTCGACTCCACCATGCTCGCAACCGGAGTCATCCTCTCTAGCCTACCTTCACTGCATTCGTGCCAAAGATATAACCAGCCACGTTGTCTACACACCTAGACACTGCGGCCCCTTCTGGACAACACAAGCGTAGGAAGTAGTACCAGTTTTAAGTTATTTTCATAGCGCTTGTCTACCCCACCATTATTAGACTAGACCCAGGTGGTATCTAGTACCTGGTAACACATAGGTTAAGCTTCCCTAAGCTCTTGCCAACGTTAGGAGGTAGTGCGACACCACTCTGTTTACTTCCCGTTAAACAGAATAAACAGCAGTTTACCAACTCAAGAATATCCTTTCCCGTAGTGTAGTACCTCTCCCAGTGGACCTCACACCGCTAAAGGATTGCAGGGGAAATTACTTGTATGAGCCATACTCATCAGTCGAGTACCCCCATGTACCTTGGACAGCCACCCATTCTGTGATCCATGAGTCCAGAACGGTAAAGCCCTGACACTAGGTACTATTGTCTCTTGAGGCCTGCTTGCCTGCTCAGCTACATATTATCTCCACCGCATTCAAGTGCCGAGTGCTGAGATAGGGTGTCCACTTGGGTCGGCAGACGCTACACATGGTTTTACACCACGTAGGACTACACGTGTGTGACTCAGTCCAAATGCTCTATTCCTATCGGAGTGGTATCCAAGAGAAAGTAAAACAGGTGCTAACTGCCTCTGGGCGCTTGCACGAGCGTACCCCCCTCCTCATTGCTACGCTCGTACAGCTGCCTCCCAAGGAGCAGGCCCAGGCATTGCACCGACTTCAGATTCCAGTCAAACCAGAGATACCTAAGAACCTCTTCAAGGAACCCATCCGACTAAGTGAAGATACGCACCCGTTGCTTGCAGCCTTCATTATTGGACAGGACCAGTTCTTGGGCATCGCTAACTCATACTACAGGGGAGTAGAACCAGTGGAAACGAAACAGCCATACATCACAACCTTTGAGCCATTGACCGCAAACCAACCAAACTCACACTCACATCAGTCAGAGCTGTTCCACATCAAACCACAGCTAGAGGTTATGCATCGCCCACCTGTACCAATAAGAACCAACCCATTAAAATGAAAGATCAATCTGACAGAAGCCGATTTTGTGTCCCGCTGCAAAGCTATCAGGTGAGTCCTCTACACTGGCCGTGCACCCGTGCCACGTAGGGACTAAGAGAGAAACCCATAATTCCCACCAGAAAGGTGCACCTGACCTAGCAGCTGACTAAACCAATCCTCCTCCACGTAGTGACGGCCCTGACAGCCCGAGGTGTCACGCGTCAAAACAAAGTTTTGTCTTTGTTCCCAACCTCCACCCTGCTTTGAGATAATCTACTAGCTTGACACTGACAAGAGTCATAGTTTCTAGGGAATGGGGGGGGGGGGGGGGGGGAGAGAGAAAGAAGCTAGGCTGTTTCCACAGCCATACCCATCAACGAAAGGCGATTGCGAGGGGGTAAGAGGCGGGTGATCAACCATAAGAAGTCAACACAAACATAATGCAAATTTTCTTTCTCAAAAAATTATTTGTAATTTTGCCTTTCTTAACACAGTTGAATATTTTATGTTTATTAACTGCACAATATGCTATTAGTTTCTGTGGCATATTGCACACCAGATGTTGATATCTGGATGGAGATCAAGTATGCATGCATTACTTACCAATATGCAACAGTTATTTATTTTGGTCCTTGAAAAAATATCCATACAGGTTACAACGTATGTATTTCAGTTTTAACTTAGATTTATATTTATATTCAAATTTTTTTGAGTATGTATTTAAGTTATAAAATGCATTCCCATGGGCTATTAAGACTATAAGGTACTCTACGTATTTATATTTGGTGCATCAGTTTTCTATATTATTTCAAGACAAGTGTACATGTGAAATTTCCCCTATATAATGAACATAGAAAGTGTTCCCTTCAGATTCATTATAACAAGGTTCTACTGTATGTTCATGTCAAAAATTAATTTTGTGTCAGGCATTATTTTTAAATCTTCTTGCTCATAAACAAGATTTTTATGCCAACTCAAATGTATAGCAAAGCACAAAAGCACACAATTTACATTTTGTTTTTTGAAAGAATTAGGTTTAACAGTACATATTTTGCAAGTAACATTAATCCTGCTTATTGCAGAACCAATGCATATATAAAAAAAAAAAAAACCTTTTTGTTTCAAGCATATCACTAGACTGTCAACAACAAAAGTTGTAAACAATCTTACACATGCTTACTGTTTTCTGTGTTCACGAAAAAGTGTTTTTTTTTTTTTTTTAATGTCTGTCTTCAATTGAACTCGCATGGTTTGTTGCATAACTCCATTAACTTTCTGATCACTGTAAACTGAAACAAGTTAGAATTGCTTTTACTTGTGCTGCACTTTACGAATAAAAGTATATAACAATAAATTAAATTCAAATTAGATATAAGTAAAAAGCTTTTTAACACATCAGCAGCACATCAGCAAATTGGCATTACAGAATTGGCATATCAGTGATTTGGCACACTGGCATACTTTTGTGAATCGTCACAGCTCTAGCACAAACTATACATATACTGCACAACTAAATGGTGCACAAGCTGTACCATATTTACTCAAAATAAATGCCCCCAATTTTTGAGGTAAAAAAAATAATCTGGCATCTTGCAACTACGGTGGGCATTATATTCATGATTTAGGCTCCTTTACCACCCAGCAATGTGCGCTTCTGCTGGCCAGGCGATCATTAACACGAATGCAAACTGTTGCTCACCTGGCACAATATGAGCACAACACAAATAGACAAGATATTTAAGCACAAAAAGCTATACTTACTTTGTCATCCATCACACCTTTGGCATAAACGTGCAAAAATATGGAAAACATGCCATTATTTTTTTCAATGTAATGATCATTTAAAAAGTTACTTTTTTTTAATGGAAAACATGAACTTCAAAGAAAACTTTGACGTCGCCCTCAATGTCCCACTTGGGAGGCAGCTCACTGATGCTCTGCTCATGCACCAGGTACGCATGCCCGTGCACCTCATGTACGGTTGACCGCTGCCGTTTATGCAGGAACTAGTCTTTGGACCGAGTCATTACCCATCAGGCCCTTGTTACCAACAGAGAACTCAGCTCAGTGTGCGTATAGTGCAATTACAATCTGTGCCTCTGAAAGCAAGGTCTTAAATTCGTAAAGGAAAGTATTATCTCCCATTTGCTCCCCTTAAGTAAGGCGTAATTAGCCTAGGAGTGCAAATCCACATGGGTTACATTTTGGTCCTAAACATGAACGTTAAAGATACTGGAAGTTCTGGTGTCCACCATGCCATTTGCAAGAAGCCAAAATCCTTCACTTTGTATTAAATTATTTCATAATTTAGTAACAGATTTTTAAGTGTCAGTGCAAATGTTACATGTTTTGTTAATTCTTTTAATTGATTTCTACATGCCTTGTCGGCCCATTCCGACTTGTTTTATTAATTATTATTATTTTCCGACACGAAGTGAATATATGAACTCTGGGACCGAAAGTAACAAATATTACCTGTAGGCATTGGTGCACAAATTCTTTCAGTGATATTCTTGTATTTCCTAGTGCTTTCTTATGTACATTTGATGCATAATGTCTTGTCTATCAATACTAAACGATTGCTACTCATCGGCACAACTGCATTCCTAACAGCTGGTCTACGAGTCTCGCCGAAGCTACAGCCTGCAAGATTGTTTCACCTACCGGGTCGGGACAGATGTCCCAATAATAATTTATTATTTTGCCCGATGAGCCACAGAGACCATACAAGAGGTTCGGGGCGAGTACAGCAGTGTGCAGCAAAATGCAGCCACATGCATTATGCCTAGATCCCACCACTCTCCACTACGCTGCATGAACAGAGGAGACGCAGGAGACCGGGTTTTGCTCTTCCGAATGCACACAAATAACACACCAGCACATCCTTGGAAGGCCACCAATTCTCTGCCCCGGTAGTGAATGGCGGAGCCACGACACTAGGATACCGTCCCCTGGGAGTTGGCTTGCCGGTTCAAAGTAGCCCCCCTACCTCACCGCTCACTTTGTGGTGCTGAGGAGGGGATCCTCTTGGAGACCGGGGAGACCAGTGACCACTGAATTCTCACCTCACCATTATTGGAAGGCCACCCGTTCCTTGCACCACGTGGGAAGAACGGTAGAGTCACGACACCAGGTACACTCCCGGTGGGATAGAATTGCCAGCCAGGTGCTGAACTCTCATCGCTCCTTAGTGGTGCCGAGAGGCCTGCATCCTGGTTCAGGTAAATCTATCCCCGCGGGACAACACCACGCAGTTCCCGCAACCATTACCCCACAGCCCACGCTGTCTCTACCTGGTAGTCGTCGAGAGTGAGGCAGTGTTGGTGGCAGTAATTTGCACCTACATGTGAACACTGACAAGTCAACTGCCAACCTACTGCAGCTCCGAGTTTTGTGCCTATTGCCTTACACCCATAGGGGTGGAGTGGAGAAGTGGACCAAGAAGGCGAGAGCTATTGTCAAACTTCCCCCTTCCCAGTGGGTTAGAGTTGCTTAGTCCACATGAGCAAGCTGCGCTACTGAGACGCCTCACTGTACCAGCACCCACCGTCACGCCTGTTGACTTGTTCGAGCCGTCCACCAGGGTCACGGAAGGATACCATCCTATAGTGCAGGAGGCACTCTTTGGTATATGACCTACCAGCACACCAGAACCGCAGCTGGCTACCGTACTAGAGCCTATCCCCTCCAGTCGAGTGCAACTCCGGTAGGAACCGTAAGTGTGCAGGCACGCACCCAATCACCTCGCCACCCTATCGCAATTACGACTAAGCCACCTTGAAATGCAATTCGCCTAGCGTCGAGTAAGTCACCCAGGGCAGGGCAAAATTCCATCTCGACATTGACGGGAGATCTTGTAGAGTAGAGTTAGCTGGATGTCTGGGCCACCATCATCAGTCTAGATCATCGGGCCATCTGGAGAACACACACGTTGCGTCACGAAAGCCTTTAACATGTTTTGTTTGGTCACTTAGTTGCAATATTAAATTTTAATTATTCTGGAACCTTTTTCTTGTGTTTGCTCTTCCCGCGCTCGTACTCTTTATGCTTAGCAGTACTTTTTGCCGCTTTGGCATACGGCAGGCCTAATGCCATCCCCGCTTAAGGCTAGGGTAGCTGTATTGTGTAAGTGTATAGCTTCTCTGCTCAATATAGCCATTCGTGATCCTAGTCCCTGTGTTATTTATTTGTACTTTTGTACCTTCGGGACATGGCGCACTTCAGGTAACCACATGTTCGAGTGTATGAACTGTGTTAATCTGAACTTACTTCTACTTAAACATGAGCTTTTAAGGGGGGTGTCGACGTGGCTGTCGACCTGCTACTGCCCTGAGAGTTAGAGTCCACGTGCTCACCCGTGAATAGATTAGCTGGCACCCTATGGACATTAAAAACTTATTTTGAAACTTTTTGTTAAATTTCTAGCAATGAACCAGGGTTTCTCTCGAATCCGGAGAACTTTGCCCCTCACCCGCGACCAGACCACGTTATATGGCGCCGCAACTTATGTGGTGTAAATATGCATGCCGCGGTGAGAAAATTGTGTTCAGAAAATCGCCATTGTACAGGAAAACCATGTGGAACAGTGAAACAGTAGCCATCTTGTGTGCCTATTGACCCCCCTTTGTCCGAAGGGCTGGAGATACTGACCTCACTGCGTACTGTGGAGTTACCCATGACATCACCGCATGCTTGCCATCTGATGTGCATGCGTGGTTCAGTTCGGGTGTGCATTAACCACACTGTATCTTTGGACCCCTTTGCAAAATTTGAACTACAAACAAACCTCTGCCCCTGCATACCTCAAGGGAGAAGTGTGCTATTTGCTCCAACAGTTACATCAACAAACAGGGTAACCTGCTGTCCACGTCCTCTGTGCGATGACACCAGCAATTATACAGTACACTGTGAACTGTGCCAGCTGCAAGCGCACTTCACCTGTTTGTCAGCAGGAGACATTCGTAGAGTATAGTGGGTACCAGTGATTTATCAAGGCCGCAGTGAGTGTCGCACGCAATTCAGAACCCAGGCGCAGCTACATTCTGAACTCTCACAATGGGAAAAATAGTGCCAAGGACAGTGATAGTGCCTCAAAACATGTAAGCACACAGCGCAAGGGTTAAATGATCCGGGCATCCAGCCTACCTAAGCAGCTGACCCTGCGCAGGGTGAGCAGTCACATCCACGACAGGAAACAATAGACTAAGTGCCACGTTCAACCAGCCGCAGAGCGCTGCAACGCCGAGGTCCAGCACCAGGCACCACTGTGTCACGTATGCCGTGACAAACAATATCACTGGCACAGAGTGTGCCCCAACAGAGTGACAACAGCTATGGGAAAGGCACCAATGGGATAGGACAACAACAGGGCCTTCAACTCTGCCCACATGTCAACAACTGCACCTCCAGAGAAGATAAATAACCAGTCAGCCACCTACTTGGGACATGTGAATACAACCATTGATCAACTTTTAAGGGTACCTGTATGTGTTGCAAATGTTTCTACTGTCAGCTTAATTGACACAGCGACATCTCACAACTGTGTTTGCGAGGAACTTGCAAGGTTTTCGGACCTCCAGGCTACTAACACCACACTAGATGGCAAAAGTGGTATCATTGGTGTTACTCAACTTAATGTAAAAATTAGGGACATAGAAATGCGTGTTCCTGCCTTAGTGTCAAAAGAAATCCACAAAGACATCTTCGGAGTACCTTGGCTTATTGATCAGGAAGTAATCGTGGAAATCCCTAAAGATAGGATCAATTTCGGTAAGCAAGTCAGAAGCACTGTTTACAATCTAGGCAGACGTGTAGAGGTTAATTTACAGCCCATAACTCTAGATGACTTTGATCACGACTTCCTGGCTGAATATTATGCAGCCTTCGAGAATATCTTGAACGAGAGAAAAGAGGTGCCGGCTTGTCTTCTGTGGGTAGTTTCTTACTGTTTTAAAATGCAGTACACTCATCAGGGAAGTGCATGAAGAAAGTTAAAAAGGGCCCTACGTGCTTTAGAAGGTGAGAAAGTTATACTTTCCCCTTCTGAATCAAGTTCTGCAAAACCATTATTCCTGCCTTTAATTAAATTACCTGGAAAGCAGCATCCTATTGTTGAGACGATTCTACATAGGGAAGAAGTCCCCCTAGGTCTTACTTGCCTTTGGTTAGGAGTACAAGTATAGAAAACCCAGACAGCCAGGACAACGTTACACATGCAGGTCTTCCAGAACCAACACCTGCACAACTACCCACCAACAGTCCAAGCCAACCACCACGGAGGAGCACCCTACTTCCTGTCAAACCTAAGGTACTATGACAGTCAGAGTGAAGGATTGTGAAAGTGGTCTCTGATTTTGTACCGACCAGATGGCCCACTCGGCCTACCTTGAATAATGGCCGGGCACCACAGAGAAATTAAGGGGTCTGTCTTACTCCCCAATGTACCTCGCTATACTGGCAATGCGACATAAAACTGTGAAATTGACCACGACCACTGCTTTTTTTATTAAATCTCATTTTGCTAAGATTAGTAAGCCCACAATGTAGAACCTAATCACTAGCTGGGAAATTTGTCTCACTTCCGAACCTGAGCTTGGAGAAAGAAGGTCGAGACATCCAACCATAAACTGGGTATGCATCAAAGTTAGGGTATAGAACGGTTTAAGTGGCGCCCAACATGGGCCAAAGCTGTTATAGTATCGACTAGGTACATTGACCAAGCCAGCCAACCCCACATCCACAACCACTCAGGTCGCAAACTCAAACTCTTTTAGCAGCTTTTAACTGTTAGACAGTTAGCGTAAGCACCTACGCTCCACAGTGAGTGTCTTAGCCAGATGGCTAATCCACTAGACTCCCCTTATTTTAAGCATAGCTCGTGGTATACACATTACGTATGTGCTGGAGAATGGCCTACGAAATTCAAGCAGGTTACCTTAGCGCTGGATCAGCCTAAAAGAGCCTCACCGGCCCACCGACTCTAGCCAGGAGTTGAACCTCAATCAGGCCTGCAGGGTATCCACAGATACCCTGTGGTGCTCAATAACACACTCGGCCGTCATGTCTGACTCTGGACAAAGTCAACATGACACCCCCGAGACTGCAATGGCTGAAAACAATTTTCTCAATGCCCATAAAAAATATGCAATGGACAACAGCTCTGGCACGGGGGTACATGTGATCCATTGTGGCCACTGCCTCCGATGTTTCCACTATGCCTGCTTAGGTTGGAAAGATGTCCCAAGGTATGCAGACGGCTTGGAGTACCATTGTGTCGCCTGTCAAGAATGTCAAGCTGCTCGATGTAGCTGGCTTCAGTGCACCAGACAGGGCACAAACACAGTGAGATGCATCACCTGTGTGTCTGAATTCCATCATGTGTGTATAGGTTGGCCTGACGAGAGAACCACTCGTCCCGGCCTAGTATACCACTGCGATATGTGGCAACATAATTTAGCCCTTACCGCCTCCGAAATCCTCAGTTCGGTTGAAGGTCCCATGAAGACCCAGTCACTTTTTTTCATGTATGTGAAAGGGAGCTTTGTGGAAGGGAAGGAAGTGGTCGCATGGCTCATTATTGACTTCCATACTCGGGTCCAAAACGCAGAGGAGGAATCCAAGATCTATATAAAACGGAGAACTCAAATGTACTGGCGTTTATAACTTAACAAGAGTGAATAAAGCTGCATATGAAATATTACATGGATGATACTACCCTCATTCAGGAATTTGGTTCTCATTACAAAACCCTGGGCTGTAAACGAGCTAGTGGAGCGAGCAAGGGAGAGAGAAGTGCAAGCCTCGTTAGACAGGCCGGCACGTGCCGCAAAGGGCGTTACCTCACCGCCTCCTCCCGAGCGGCAGGTCGTTCCCAGCCCACCTCCTCCCTTGCTGGTACTGTCCGGGGAGGCACTTCATCAGAGATTACCACACCCAATAGGGCCGGGGAAGGGGAGAAACAAACACACGAGCGCTAGATGCACCACTGCATTCTAGCAACATTAAGGGGCCGGTCAAGGCGAACAAGGCCAAGGCCAGGTTCCAGATTCAAGATATTGTGCATTCTTCCCCAGACAGGCCTCGTTTGCAAGTCCACCTTGACACGTGCTGCTTACACCATTCTACAATAAACTACTACAGCTCATCCACGTGCAACTGCAAAACCACAGGAACCAACTAACAGATGTCTAACAGGAAGTGTTCTAGCCAGAGGCATGGAAGATACTTGGTTTCTCAGACTGTTCCTAAAACTGCCCTTCTCCATCTACTAAGATTGTTTACACACGTGAAGGAGCAAACCAAGCACAATGTGTTACAAATGCGTAGAGAGTGGGTTCAACTCAAGCGCACTTTGGAATCATGATACGAAAGATATTTGAAGTGGCAGCGTTACGCACCAGCTCCCCTGACGCACCCGGCAGACAGAGTGTTGCCACACCGCCGAAGGTAGCAGAGCACCCACGGCAATACCACGAGTGCGAGAGGGTAGTTCTCCCATCCCACGCACTCCCAGAAGAACAGTATATAAGGAAATGCACAACTGAGGTTGATAGTTAATCTCCAGCAACTCGCCTCAACAATTCTTGAGTTGGGGTTCTCTACTGACCACTATGCCCTCATGGTCCTCTCCAAGACTTCTAGTTCTCCAGTGCCTGCAGCCACTATCTACCAGGGGCTTCTACCACCTCTTCGCATTGACATCACCAAATGCTTCTTCTACCTGAAGACATTGAACACGACTTAACACTTGAAGTTGTTGTGACCTCCTGGTTCTTCAGCTGCCACTACTTGCTGTAAGTGACCCCTCAGTTAAAGCTAGGGCCTATTCTAGACAAACCCAGTTAGAGCTAGTTGCGACAGTAAAGCAAAGTTATTCCCTTGTACTTCAGTAGCCTAACAGTGGGTCATCTTCACCCATTAACATGTATGTTAAGTACTTCCGCAGTACACACTTATTGGTAGCACGTACGTGTCACCTAGGTGATTGTTGTCTAAATAAATACCTAATCTTGAACGTATCCATGAGTTCCTTGTTGTAGTACTATAGTCTATCTACACCAGTATTGACCAACGAGTGGTAAGCAATCAGCAGAGACTTTAACCTAGAATACAAAGTAAGTCCCCCTTCAGGGGTCTCTCAGTTATACACACACATCATCATCTTTCGACTGCCACCCATCCTGTTCACCTCGGTGTCCAGAACGGTAGAACCCCAACCACTAGGTCATACCCCACAGAGGCGGGACAGTAAACCTCAACTGCGTCTCTCACCGGAGCGCCTAGCTAAGGTGCTGGCAGAGATAAGCTGCAGAGGATTGGAGGCCCTACATTTGTGGTTACACCTGGCAGTGGCAGGAATATGGTCTTTGACCCATGACTCCAGGTGCTTGCACTGTAAGGCAGTCAGGGAGTGCACCACCAGCCATTGTCGGCTTACCCTATAAAGTCAGTGATTGTCGATTGCTTGTCACCAACAGGAAATCTGGTACGCTATCAGCATATGGCATTCCACAGTAGGCACGGAGCTCAAAGAGCAGTTAAGAAGGCAGAGTTCAGTGCTGCCAAGCAGGTCTGTGGGGCAAACCTCGTTACGCCAGAAGTCGACACTCCTAAGGGCAGGCCCAAGCTGCCTGTAGTGCTGCGAGACTGACATCGCCCGTCGGAACATCCATGTTTCACTCTAACCTGGTACGCTCTGACTACTACGTGCATCCAGTAGTCCAAGCCCTAATCAGCAAGAAAGAACGACACCAGGATCGGGAGAACCACCCCGCGCATTGGTAGCTGGGCCAGCAGAGAGTGGAACCACCGCCATCACGCAGACAACTACTGGAACCTGACCTCAACCACGTCCAGCAGAACCAAGGAACCCATACGCTCCACCTACATTACGGTAACACCACCAACGAAGAACACCCCGCCGAGCTCTGGTAAGTCAACCTTGCCCCAGAGGGCCACTGTTCTTGTGAGGCATGTTGCCAGGCCTAGTGTGACAGAATACATACCTAGTAGACAGCCTACATGGACGACACTAGTATCAAGTAAGAAAGGGAACTGAGTAACCCTAGTAGCGCGACTGATCTAGCGCATAATATTGCAGACTAAAGTTAAGCAACACGCGTCAACCTAAACCATAAAATTGCAGTATCAGTACTGGATACAGCAGCAGCAGGCAATGTTATTAGGAGCAACCTGCTTACACTGCACCAGTGAGTCAATCTGAACAGTATGGGACAAACACTCATAATGGCGCAACCAACCTCCACCTTAAACATCACTGGGAGATAACCCTATTTGCAAGGATTCATTACAAAACCATCTGTTGCCCCCATCCTTGGGGAACAAATTACCATTTTGGGGCAACCCTGGTTGTGGTCACAGCACTGCTTAAAAATTGCTGGGGAAAAACAGAAGTCTGGTCATTGATTGGGAGGGTAACCTGGTCAAGGCTACCGCTCCCCATGCCCCAGTTCGCCTTCTACAGCTCCGGGTGGAAACCCACCAGCTGCCCCAAAGTCTTCCTACGAAATACCGTAGTCAGGCCCGATGAGCCTGATGTCATCTGACCGGACAGCAGAGGAACAAACCAACCTCTTCCACACACTGCCCCAAGGTTCGAACCTCCTAGACCAAGGGAGCCCAAACTTCCGATGGTCATTACACAGAGGAATCACTCCTCTACCCCTCACAGGGGCACCCTACCATGACAGGCGTGTCAGAGGCATGTTCACCCGGACACTGCCCTCGACACACAACCTAGATATCCAGCGGATGTCTGCCCGACACGGCCAGATGTCCCCACGAGAGCATGCATCCCTAGTTGCGTCATGGCGAAACCCTCTGGACAGGTGGGTCCTGCCAGAGGCTCCCCTGGCCTGACAAACCTACAATCACTTAAAGGTAAACTGTCCACACAGACCCTCCCCTCTACGGCTAGTGTCTACGTGCAACACTCGCCTGCATAATGGGACAAAAGGACTAGTTTAGCATTCAAAGTCTCCTGGCAGAGCCCTCTGGATCAAGCCCTCCATCAGGGGCTTCCACAACCCAGTGTAATTGCAGAGGTTGACGAATCTCAGCATATCGCTGAGGCGGAGGTTTCGCGTGAACCTCTGCCACTAGTGCCAGCTACATCAGCTACCTTGGTATGCACAGACCAGGCCGATGATGAGACGGCAACGCTGGACAGTGCAGCTGTCTCTTTCATTTTTTCCCCCTGCGCAGGAGGAAGAACACCCCGAGGAACCCGAGCTGGACATGTCACAGTTCCACTGCCACACAGCTCAGTTACATCTACGCCCCTCCAGAGGGTGTGAAAACCCCCGAGGGACAGTAAGGGAGGACACATGATGTGCTACCATTCCCCTCACCAGGAGAGAAACAGTCATCGGAGAACATCAAGGCGACTACACTGCTAGAAGCCACTTCTGCGGCCATAGACCCCACCACTCCAAGCTACTGGACTCTCCAACTGGCCCGGGAGGAGATGTTCCACCAAAGCATGATTGTGTGCGCCGAGGTACATCCCGTACATCCGCCCCAGGTCATCACATCTTTGGAAGATGTAACCACAAGAACCACAACTCGTCACGCCGAAGGGGGAGAAAAAGATGTTACCAGCCCACTCTTCCTGATGGCCAAACCCGTTCAGGCGCCTGGAGGTATCTGAACAAGGATAAGATCTCTGCTTCCAGCACAGATGTCTGAGCTGATTGAGCAAACTGTCGAGATGGGGGACCCTAAAGAGACCCCATCTCCAGCCACCACCACGTCGGTCCCGATGGTCCCAGAGGACCCGGGCGAACCACAGATCCTGATGCTGGAAGGGGTCGGTGCTGTGGAAGCGGCCCCTCTGAAACAAGAGATGAATCACCACCCGATCACCGAGGTAGAGGAACCCGAAGAACATGTGGTAACCAGGATTCATTGTAGAGGAAACAAAATACAGCCCAACATGTGTGAGCATTTTAAGTTGTGATTTTAAATTCATCATAATAAGACCAAACCACCTCCATGGTCACAGTGAATGAATGAGGTTGCTAATGAGAACAAAAATATTATTTTTATAATTTATTTAAACATATGCAATGAAATGTTCACTACAAGAGTGGTAAAGTATTTTGGTTATTTGAATACACCTTTACATAAGATTTTCACAGTAAAAAAAGTTTGTTTATAAATTTATTGTATTTACTCTGATATAAGATTAGGTTTTGTTGTAATCTTTTGAGTCCAAAAAATCAAGAGTCTTGTATTCTATTTTTGCTTGAGTAGCAACAAGTAACTGGACATACTTGTTCCATTATAGTACTGTACATGACGCTGTAAAAAAATTTCAACATAATTAATAATTTGTGTGCATGTCCCCTCTATTTTTCTCTCTAGCTCTTATATATGTGTTATGTGCACACACGTACATGTCTATATATTTAAAATGGGTAAATCAAGAAAATGTGACTTCTATCAGTTTTAAAAGTGCTTTGGGGATGTAGTACACTGTATAATATGTTATTAAAAACTGAATAAAAGTTACTACAAGTCATTTGTTTAAATATTTTTTAGCGTTTTTTAAAGTTTTAAACAGTACCTTCAAATTTATCACCAAGAGTCAGTTTTTTACTGCATTGAAAATACTTTTAATTTCATTTTTGTCTTTGGCATCAAGAGACAAATGTAAAATATTTATTTAAGTGCTATAAAAATTTGATTAAACTCTGTGGCTGACTTGTTTTTTTTTTTAGACCAATGATAAACAGTAAGAGTCATCTTATTTTTGAAACCATCATATATATATATATATATATATATATATTCTGGTAAATGTTGCACATATGTTATTCTGAGTATAACCAATAAATAAAATATTTTTATTTGTATAATGCTGAAGTATTATTCTTGAATACTTGACTATATGAAGGCTTACCAACGTTTACATTACAGAGTTATGAAAGGAATTCTGTCAATGAGCCTTCTTCTTTAAAACCCAGCATAAAAACTAGAGGGTCAATAACATATAAGAATCACTCAGGGGCATGTTTGCATACACCAGGAATTTTTTATATAAAAAAGGAGCTCATTACTAAACCAAAATGATTAAAAATAGCACAGCATAATAAAACTCAGAAACACACATCCTTAACCTGAAAAACACAAAGTACTAACAGAAGCCAATACATTTACGTTAAAACAGAAATCGGAAGCTAACAAAGATGACATCATGCACCAATATATCTCTACATCTCATCTACAAGAAATATAAAACTGACAGATAAAATGAGGTATCACCAGAATTCCAACAGGCTCACAAAAAAAAGCAGCAGGAAAATTAAACCCTATATGTTTACATCAAACAAAAAGCAACAGAACCCAACCAGTAATCATTAAAATGATCACCACACATATCTAAGCATACAGGTACTTTAAAAATAAACAGGTGCACGGTTATCTATTAAATACAAAATAACTACTTGCAAGAGAATAAAATTCTTTTCATACTTGTCTTTGAAAGATAGTACTTCAAAGTACAATACAAATGCTGTTATAAAACTACAAGGAAGACACAGTACTGTTTTCTCTGGAAAGACAATTTGGTTCAGTACTCTTTGTTTACTTCTTATCATACAAAAGAGAAAAGAGTGTCTAATATCTGAACGTACGTAACCATAATCTGCATACTTCATGACCAACAACGATATGATTATGGGTTACAGGAACAGAACTGTAACACATTTACACTAAACAAAATACACGCAACTCATTCACTGCAACAGTTAGTAGGCCTATCTTGGTGATGTTGAGTGTCAGTGAAAAGGGGACTACAGTATAATAGCTACAAACATGTATCAATGTACTTGTATCATTATGAGTAGCTCCGAGACAAAAAGAAGCATCCTGTTATATTTCATATTCAGCAACCCCAATAATTTTATGATCTTCTGTATACCTATTATGCTAAAGATGTATGACATATCAGAAAAATCCACAATTATGGTACTTCTATTTTTAAAACACAGACCATAACCTTTTCAAATTTCGGAGTTATTTTGATGTACAAAAGTCTTAAAAACCATCATTCACATGTAGCATTTATTTTTATTAATGTGCTGTCCTAATTCTACAACATATCAACTTTTCTTCACTGATAACTTGGATTGTGAAAGATGATCATAATGGCAAGTTAGCACCTGACAAACATGGTGAAAACAACCTAATTACCCTTTCTCACTAACACAAAGATTAAGGTAGGTCATTAAAATTTGTGCTAAATAGTTAAGTTTGTAAGAGTTACACATAATTACAGGACTTGCAAAGTATGTGATACAGTAGCTGACTCATGGTAACTTGACACATTTTTGGAGCCCTGTTTGTGAACTTTGTTTATGGGGATTGTTTTTACACATACTGTATCATACCACTAATCTTAAACAACATGGTACTAGCCTCCAATGTCAGGTGGCAATGAAACTCTCTACACCACACCCATGCATAACTGAATGGCTTGTGGAAATGCATCAATTTTTGATCACATGAAAAAGGTTTACCATTGTACAGCATGAAATTATCACCACTGTGGCAAGAAAATATAGCTTTATCACCACTGTGACAAGGAAATATGGCCACAATTGAAAAAAATTGTATTTTAGTTTATTAAAACAACATTATAGAAATGTTACAACTACAACAGACAAACAAAAAAGTATCACCTTAAAGACACGGGCATGCAATACATAATTCCATATTAAATTCCTTAATAAAATGTGTCAACAGCAACTATAATTGCAGCACCAAGAATTTTGTACATACTGTAATTTCATAAACAATGAAGCTTCTGTTATCACACATGCACAATATGCTGGGACAGCTGATGACTGTCCCAAAATGTTGGTTTGGCCGATGGCTGCGGTACACAAACTGTACAAAAATAGGAAGTTACTTAAGTTTTCTAATAATTTCATTTTAAACTTTGGAAAGCAACAAATAACTCCAATTAGTTAAATAGGTTGGAAAATTCTCATATTAAAATCTATTTCAAGTTATTGACTTTCCCTTCCTCCATTTCAATTTGAATTTCACATTTCAAACTCGATGTTAACATTCCTACATAGAAGACTTAACTTATATATTTTGTTAGGCTTATAAAGGAGTAAATAATATTTACTGTGAGCTTTATATGTATTTATAAATACAAAATATTTTTATGATTATTTTATACTAAGATGACAATGCTGCAACTCTTGAATGAGGTTTGACGCAGTTGGAAACCTATGTTTATACACATCCTACAATTATACTGAGCCATGTGCCACGCACACCTGGCTCTCAATGTAAACTAGTTTTAAGTTACAATTACTAACTAAACAATTTGTGAATGATTTGTTTATTTTGAACCAATTCTGTGAAGCGCATCTGTGACAGTCACAATGTGGTAGCCAGCCGTGAGTGATTCGTGATTGGCGACTTTATGGCTGAAGGTGTGGTGCAGCTAGGGAATGTTGTGGAGGGGAGAGTGAGTCAAAAAAATTGGGCGGCTCTTGACATTGAGGTCTTGAGAGCCAATAATGGTGAAGCAAGGTGAGTGTGGAGCAGCACTGGAATGAAAGGGCAGGTGAAACGGGAGATCCCACAGAAAACCAGCCAACCATCCACATCATTCGGCATGATTCCCACATACAAAATCAGGGAGCGACCCCGCCAGAAATTGATCCCAGTTTGCATAGGTGGGAGACAAGTAATCTAACCACTACACCACCACTGCCCCATTGGTGAACAGACAGGGCAGGGGAGGGAGGAAAAGCCACTAGCACCATGATGGCTTAAAAATTTATATTTGAAGATATAAAATTAAATATACTTATAGGGAAAACGACACACATTCAGAAATTTATTTTCATGAAGCAATGACAATCCCCAGGTGCCACAAATTAGACTATGACCGAAGCTACATTTTGGTGTCCTTACATAATTCATTCAAAATTACAGGCTATTAAGAGACAACAAATAATGCTCCCCAGTTCACTTTAAGGCTTGCCTCCACAAGGGATAGAAATTTTTTAATGTTGTGTGTACAGTCGCACAGCCCTGTAAAATAGTTGTGGTTCATGTTGTCATTTCACGTATGATTAATAAGAAAACGTGCAGCCAGATGAGAGGGTATTTATAAATTGAAGCTGGGCAAATATTTTGAAGTGCGTACGAACATATCACACAAAATTATTAAAATTCATTGCTTTGTATAATTACAACATAATTCTCTGCTTCAATTCTTCAGCATGTCGGTCGTCTGCCGAAGACGTAAAGGAAACTTGCATAATCAACCAAATTGCGCTATTATACAACCACAACAGCACACATGCAAAAACATCTGCAGATTACAACTAAGCTAGTAGAGGCGGTCAGGCTCAGGCTATGGTGTGAAGACGAAGACAGGCATTCCTACACCACCTTGACACGTGCAGCGTACCCCCTCCCAATAGTCAGTTTGCCTGCCGCACTGATTTTCAGCAACGCAGTGAGTGTGCGCACTCTACGCCACAGGTGGCACAGGCGCAATGCTACGCAAGGTGCAACGCAAGTGTGACGCAAACCCCAGATGCACAGGATAGCGGCCATGCGTGCTGCTGGCGCAGTGATATGAAAAGAGACCCCACATCTAGTAATTATGTTTTCCACAGGGCTTAAAACGCAAGGCACCACCACATAAGGACACGTGCGTACAAGAGACATCCAACGAAAAGCCTTAATGCCCTAATATTAGTATTGTGTTTTCTGTTGTTTTGTATACTTTTCATTCTCACGTGTTACCATCCCCATCTCATCTTTCCAGTGCATATGTATTATGTTAAATAAAGCAAGGGTTATTTGTGTAGATGTGAGGGAAGGCAGCAATGTAAGTTTAAGGGTTTTTATTAGAGATGGGACGATTAATGTTTTTCCTTGATTATTGATTCTCGATTATTACTCTTAAGAAGCTTGAATTCTTGATTATTGCATTATCTTAGTTCTAAGAAAAATTATACAATTCCAGTTCTAATGTAATACTCAACATTTCTTGTTATTCCTTAAAATTGAATGAATTTTGCATTTTCTAGCCAAGAATTCTTTTCAAACCATTAAGTTACAAAAAATTAATTACTTTACAATGACTGTAATGGGTAATTTTCTTTTTACTTCAGAAATACTGTCTTTCTAAATTAATTAAATTGGAATTATAAAATGTTTTAATACTTCCCAATACGTACACTGAAAAGCGTCCAAGGGCAAATTGTATTTATGTAGTTCTTTTCATGGAAGAAGTGTTTTGTACAGTGAAATGTTACTGAATACTTATTAAAAATTTACTGCAAATGCTTTAACTACTGGGAATACGAATACCGCATTTACCCGAAAGGAAGACGACCCTGAATCTGAGACAACCCCTTCCTAAAAAAATATTTAAACCTGAATTCAAGACTACACCTGTGAAGTGCTGGAAAAAATTATTTAGGTTGAAGTATTTATGCATTCATTTATGACAAACCCTTCAAGAAGAAATGCTATAATATGAATAATATGATACATTTGATTTACTTCTAAAGAAAAGCTAATCACAATGAAATAGGTGTGTCCAACCTGGCTGTATAGTAGCAGCATTTTTCTTACACTGTAAAACTTTTGTGGGTGTTATATACGTATTCATGACTTGAGCCACTTTGCTTCCCAGCAAAGCTCTTCCTCTTTACAGCCATTTCCTCTTTATGGCACTTGTCAAAGTTTACAGGTACAGTCTTAGCACTGCAAAAATAAGTACAACCATAAGACATACTGTATTTATGCATGAAAAGCCTTTGTCAAAATCGCTTAGGTTTTGAATGGAAGACGATTCCCGAATTGTAGATGACCCCTCATTTTTTATATTCCTTTTCTGTCAAAAAACCTTGTCTTCCTTTCCGGTAAATACAGTACGTGATGTTCTTTTGCGCCCAAAACTAGTGTTTCTAAATATCAACATTCACACTTCGAAAAAAAATCAAATATTCTACAATTCAAAGTATTTACATTCAACATCGAATCGAATATGAATATTTAATTATTCAAAACGGTATAAAAAATTTTGAATTTTGCACTGGCCTAATTATTAAACTATAAACTTAAATTTTGCAATAATAATCAAAATTATTTAAGATTAATAAATTCATACTCTCTCTCGATTCTCTATTATGTTGATTACAGCAAAAATAGAAATAATCGAGGAATTGAATTTCCCACCCCTAGATTTTCTACACGTGACATGTGTAGCAATGTAGTTCCACGGGGTGTGTCAGTCCGTGAAGCCGGCCGGCACGCTGCGCCCGACAAGTAAGTCATAGCCTGTCTTGCGAGGGGTGCAGTGCCTTATGCCGTGGCTCGCATTTTCGCACGCTCGGGCGGCATGCAACTTTTGCTTTGATCATTTAACAGCAATAGGCATTAATTAACCAGAAACGCTTTCATATCAGCCGCCAGAGATTCAGCCCCTCGCACCCACCCAGTGTTTGCATCACCTGGGTGGACTTTCAACTAATTCCATTGTGTGACCACATGTCTGTTTTTCTGTTTTGCCCATGCTGATGGCCTAAGCTCAGTAGCACTGTAAGTTGTCTCAACTGAGACGTGTAAGAGAAATACCTAATAAAATATGTAGTGACATCAAAAATACCACTTGTATTTTTAACAAGGTCGCCGCAAGGGATCTCAGGTACGGGCCTACTCCCACCAATTAATCGTCAATGCAAGTGTATAATGAAGTGTTTTAAAGGTCACATGTAATTGTGGAGTAACCAACAGTGTCGTACAAGCATGTCAGGAGTCCAGATATCCCACAGTCAGCAAGAAAACATATAATAATTTCAGAGGAGTACTACAATCCCTGGAGGGATTACGCTGTGGTCATCGGCCGAACGACCATGAGAACGAGTCAGCTCTAACGACATCATTGACATTATTTGGTAAATAATCACTGGTGCCCCAGGTAACCAACTCCAAAACCTTAATTTTCCAACATTAATATTCACCGCTCCTCAAACCTAACCTCTACCATCACCTGACCACATGTCCCACGTCAAAGTGGCTGCCCTAACGTGTAGCAGATTTCATTCTACCGCCTTGACACTTTGAGCATGTCAACCTCCCCCCTGCCAAATTTTGCAAAACATTCACTATAAGAAGTATACTGAACAAATAAAAACACAAGATGAATCAAAACTTTTACATAAATTCATATACAACATTTATGGGTTATGGAAATGTCTTGCAGCAAACAAATTACCAAAAAATAAAATCAGGAACAAGATTTGAACTATATAGCATATTTCGAAGGATTTAGATTTATTGACAATATATTAAAATGCTAGTAATTTTCATATAGGGCATAGCTGATAGTCTATACTTTTCAATTTAAAAATTGCTAACTTTTTGTAAAAAAAATATAGGGATATAAACCACAAAATTAGTAAAACATGTCAAAATAAGTGCTTAAAAATCATTAAAATAGATTTATTTAGAATTTTATTAAATTGAAAATTATAAAAGAAAATTACTTTTTTTTTTACAAAAGTTTCTAAGTAGATAAAATTTTGCTAAAATTATGAAGCTTTAATTAAGTTACTTTAATAAACTATTTTATAAATTTTAAAACAATTATTTTAACATAATTATGCACAGTGGTTATTCTGTTGTTTCTATACATTACTTTCTGAAAAATAGTCAACAATTTTTTATTTGAAACCTATGTATGTGTGTTTTACTATTGCTGTATGTGATGGTTTTGTTATTTCAAATGGTAGTCTTAAAAGAAACCCCATTGAAATAATATATTTAAGTACATAGTTACAATCTAGTTCTTTATTTTATATTTTGGAAATTCACGCACAGCAAGATGTTTCCACAGCAGATTAAGTTAATGTGAGCAATGAATGGCAAACACAACATATAAGAGCAAGAGAAACAATTACGTTTTATGAACAAACTTGTGAACTATCAACTCAACGGCAGTCCATGCAGTGAGCACACAGATGCAGATTCTGCCTTGTGAATGCTATATATTGCTAACTGTCTATGAATAAATTTATAATAACATACAATAATGTAACAAACTTCAAGTATAACATTTAATGTTGAATTTCAGTTTCAGACAACTGATTACATTATTTCTTATCATTTGAACTGGAAAAATTTCAACAAATTTGTGATTTCTCAGGCAGGGCCTTTTCCGCCTTAATGTATGGCAGCCACTGTTCACCTGGGAACTGGAACTCATATTGGACCATGGGCTACTCCAGGTAGCCTGAACAGAGCACACTCCGCACCAACATATTGAAAGAAAAGAGGCTACGCAAAATTAAGGTGGAAAACACAAGAGCCTCTCCCCCTGCCCCTCCCAGTTACCAGAATCCCTAAAATATCATCCAGCACTCAGCCTGACAGCATGTCTGGTAGGACCTAGAAAGAGAGCAAGCCATGGAGATGGTTTACTGCAGAAAGCAGGAAAACTGGAAAGGCCACTGGTCCCTAACCAGGATGGAAGATAACTTCCCAATCCACAGCAACCAGTCTGAAATACTTTACTATATAATAATTATAATAACACAGTATAACCATGTTATAACATCCCCACTTATAAAATTTTCCTGCTTAACAAGTTGCCTTCTAATGGCCCACAAAAATGGTTTTCAATACAGAATTACGCTCTTGTAAAGTTTTCCCTTACATAATGTAGACACTTCTTGGGGTCCTTGAGAAATTCTATAACAGGGTTCTAGTGTAATAATAGAACAAGTTAACTTAAAAATAAATTTAACATAAAAATATATATAATCATATACAGACACAACCAGTATTAACACAAACTAAAAAAAGTTTAATTGCTGTAGCTGAGGACACTAACTACAACAATGTTCTTTAAATGGTCTCTTAAAAACCAATAATTAAACATAAGGAACTGATCTGGGGATGCTTAGGTGTACCATGCCCCTTTATTTGGACAATTTGGAATACCAGTACCTAGTACATGATACTTTTGCACAATACTCATCCTGCAAGAAGATCTCGTGCAATTCACCCTACATTCAGCTTGGATCTGTACAATTAGGCCGCACAGACAAATTCATATTTTCATTTATCCATGCTTGGGGTTCTCATTTACAAATCTGTACATTTTCCAATTATTGGTAAACGGTTATAACAATTTTGCTGAAATAAACTTTACAGAGTTTGAAATGTGTCAAATTATCAAGAACTACTTTTTCACGTGTGTAATTTTAACTACTAAAAGGTATTCATGGGCACTGGTTGATCACACAGCATTAAACAATAAGTCACTCAACAAAGAAATACTCAATTTGCTTATTATCACATTGCAAGTTCATCACTTGAGCTAACAAAGTTTCAAGCGAGGTTACAATATTAGAAATTCAAAAGATTCACTCAAAAATAAGAGCATGAAGTAACTATTTGTATGTAACATATATTGACTTATGAAATAATACTTTTAAAGTTCTGCTACCTCATCATTATACGTATTAGATTCTGTACCCTTCTACTTAATTTAGAATTTTCAGATGTGAAACTTTACAATTAATTTTTTTTTGGTGCATTACATTATGAATCATTTGGCTACTAACTTATTGCTCAAATTTTAAGCTATTCTATGGACAGGTCTGAACTGTTACTGGCTGAAGGTGTTTGACACACAAATGTAATGCCTTAACCAATATGGTCACCAAGGAACATATTTAAATTCTGAAGCAACAGCTACACGTCTTGTTGTTGAGCTGGTTCATGGTTACAGCACTGTTGAAATATTGACGCATAATGCTTTACTGACCCATGCAACCACCACTTTGTTTCATTTGTGCATAATTTCCCAGGTGCACCGGACGTGGTCCAAACCATTGTAATGTCTACCAGAGTGCTACAGGTTAGTCCCTTGTTGCGGGGAGTAATACAGACGCGTCAGTAATATACTGTTTATCATTCGCGGTCAGTAAGCTATGCCACGCCACACCCTCAGAATATGATGAAAAGATGAGTGAACCAGCAACTGAGCAGCTGCTACCACCCCTGAAGCGGTCAAGTAGTTCGAGGGCGAACCAAGGAGTAGCGCCACCAGTGCTCCAGCCAGCAGCAGATGCCATAGCAGACAGTCCTTGGCTCCGCCCAAGAACAAGTGACAGACCACCCCCACCATGCCGCCCGGATGAGGGCGAGCTGGCCAGTACTTATACCTGCACACAGCTCAGAAACTCCAGTTGTTCCGTCAGCCCTCTTCAGGGCCAGCCAGCTCCGAGCTAGCTTTACCACTCCCCGAGTACTAGAACTCTCTGCCGACCCCGCATCTTCAAGAGACCTACCAGTTGTTCATCAGCTCTTATGAGAGCCACACAGCCCCAGCAGGTTGCTCCAACACCTCATGTGCTGGAGCTCGCTGACCGCTCTTCACCTTCCAGACAGACCAGAAACTTCAGCTCTCTACCAGACATTCCAGAGGGTCTCTCCCTGCAAAACTTGAAGAAGTAGTAAACCCCCCTATCCGCTTACCACTGATAACGGCAACCCCAAAACTAAGAGAAAACCTGCCCTCCAACCACCGCATTGTGTGTGTTGCAGGTTGGGGTAAGGGTACAGTTCTGCGCCGGCTCGGCTGCGGTTGAACATTTAGCCAGGAAATCTACATCGCCTGCTTCTCTCTTGCAAGGTTGGTTGTACCAACCCCCTCCATACCTTACACCAAAAGGGTGGTAAGGATCTGCAGGAGAGATTGGCTGCGACCGCCTACAAAGTTACCCGGGGCTGCACCCCATCCAATAAGGCACTCTGCCACGATTACCCCCGGGACCGAGCCCACGCCGCCCGACAGCTGAAGAGGCCTCACCTACCAGCTCCCTCCCCTTCTCTCTTTTCAGCTCGCAAGATGATGCTGTGGATGCCACATCCTATGGTTGCTGCCTTCCGCCGATAGGATAAGGTGCCATAAGGCATCGCTTGCCCAGGTTCCAGGGACACCCAAGTTCCAGCCTGGTCAAGGCATTCTCCAGCAGTTTCAGTAGCCATCACAGCATCTTCAGACCGTCCTGTTTCACTGGCCCAGTCGATCAAGCAGCAGTGCATGTAACCTGGTGACCGCAAGTCACAATGCAAGAAGTGTTGCTCAACCAGTACTTGATTTTGTGCACAGCCACCAGGCGAAGTGACCCAACCTTTACAACAATAGTCAGGCCCCAGCCTGCAAGTAAATCTGGACAGACCCCGTTAACCCCGTGTGTGACTGACCTGCACACTAAAAGCTAGCTCTGACCGTGTCGTAGCTTCATAGTGTTCCTGAGACCATCACGCGTCAATATACATCTGAAAAATGTTTCTGTTCATAACTGTATGGCTCAAATTAAGTTAGCAATGCTGTATGAAAAGTAGTTCCATGTCTTCAGTTATTAAAGGTGCGGTGTTTAAACCTGTGAACATTACATTTGATTTTGTTTCTATTAGTTTCATGCACGTAAGAGTAAAAATCAAAATTATTAGTAACATAGTTACTTACATCCTTAATTTCAGATCCACAGAAACCTACATTTATACAAGGTAGAATGATACAAGTTGCACAAAAGTGCAGATACTAAGCAGGGCTTTCAAACGTGACTGATTAACTTGGTGCACGGCGCATCCCTGCACATTGGGAATGTGTGATCTACATTTCAACTTTGCCCCATCTTCAAGTTGCAACACTCATATGGCCAAGTCACACAGCAGCAGTTCAATTAATCCCATGCCTAAAGAATCGCTTCCAGCTAAGTGAGAGCTTACAGACACCTGGTGAAATGAAAGATTGTACTGTCCACCCGAGTTCCACGTGGTCACCCATTTCCTGCCCAAGAGATTGTACTGTTCGACGAGTCCTTCGACACACCACACACCGCTAATGGAGAAGCTAGTTCCAGGAGTTGCTGTAGGATGCCAGCACTCTGCCTATAAGGTTGTCACAGGATGCCAGAGCCTCGTGGAGAGGCGATAGATAAGCAACAGCCTACAAGGGGAGAGATAAGAATAGGGTGGCGTGGCCCACAAGCCTGATTAAAAATACCCCTGTGACACCCCCCCCCCCCCCCCCACGCTGACAGTCCACAAGCCAGAATTTTTTTGTATATAAGGAGGTGCCAAACCGCAGCTCAAGTCGGTCGCTGGCCCTCCAGCTTGCATAAGGCCGAGCACACCACGAGGGGAAGTGGCTGTCATCCCTCATAGTCTGCAAAGACTCGAGCTGGTTTAACTAGGGGTTTCTGACCACTAGGCCACTCGCACCGAGGTTACCAAAAGTGAAGTCTTCAGGGTCAGCCATTGGACTCCCACCTTTCCCAGTCTGCAAAGACTGGAGTCATTATAAAGGGAGCTTAAACACTAGACCAATCACGATGTGACGGTCTCCGAAGATGCCTGCCACGATGCCGTCAGCAGCACTTGGAAGACACCGCCAGCACAGCATCCAGAGGTATCACGACGTCCCTACCTGTAAGTCTTTTACCATCACCTCTGCAGTGCCAGGTCGTGTCGACTTCACTTCTGGACTGCTCCCCTTTCCTTCCCCTTATAATCAAGTAATACTAAAATCAAATAAGAGTTAGAAATTCTTTAATTTTCTTATTCTTTTATGCAGGTTGCCTTCACCTGCTTTAACATTAGCTTGTATTATTCAAAAGAGTTATGCATCCCCTTGTTTTTCTCAATAGTATAAATAAAATATGTATGCCTAAATTAGTATTTGTTTACAAACTTCATTTTACCCAGACACAATGTTTAATATTAAAGTTTGGTAAAGATCTCAATGGTTCTCTTAAAATCTAGCACATTCCTGCTGATAGATGGGAACGGACCGGGTGTACTTGGTTTATCCCCAGCTTGCAAAGGCCAGGATAAATTCCAGTCTCAATAAGACCACAATATCCAGGATACAGTATGGGTCGTTTTGACTTCCAGCAGGATTCAAACCCACGATCCCAGACTATTTAACTATCCATTATCTCAGTCCCAGTCTACAGTAAAGACTGGACCCAGGAGAACTTGGATACCACCTGGTGTACTGGGAGTGTGCTCCTTTTGCTGTTATATTCTAGTGAGATTCCTTTTACAACTAAAGGAAAAGCCAATCAAGTACATATGTAGATTAGTCCGATGGGCATTGCAAACAGAATTTGAAGATTTAAAATGCACAGTAACTCCACCGGTCAATATCAACTGCCCTAATACTAATATTGAAACGTTATTTAGTGCAGAGGTAACACACACTAACTGTATTCCCCTGATATTCATGGCTGTAAGACAGCTTGGAGATTTCTTACTCGGCCTAGATTGGCCCTCGCACACGGTCGACTACATTTACACCCCGGCTACGTCTTTGCCTGCGCTGGAACCAACCACTTCATCTCATCCTGCACTTCCAGTACGAGATCCCATCATCACATGTCAGGTTCGCACAGTCGCCGGGAAGATCATTAATATTTGCCTTCCACCCAAGATCGCAAACCCCCATAGAACAGTGTCTGCATCTCCCAATTTCGTTCCAACTCGCAAGCCGACTAGACCACAGCAGTATAGAAGGAAACAGAACTCAGACTCCTCAGAATAAGTCTAGTCCCAGAGTTATACATTCTCCTTTAATTCCTTAACCCATGATAGCTTGTGTCACGTTTCTTGACAACCTTCACAGTAAGCCGGATCAAACTCATGGGAGGGAGATCTATTTGATCAGACTTACCCTAAGGTTTGGTTCCTCTCCTCCTACTGAAGTCTCTCAATTAAAATGGTGTAATCCTGAATCTTCCAGGGTGGGAAGATCCCTGACCCACCAGGCAAATGTTTTACCAGTTCATTTGACACTCCAAGAGAGACCCAGTAATTTTAAAACAACAGGAGCGGAATCAGCATTCACATTTGAACTAGTTAGGGAAGGCAAAACCCTTTCCCGGGAACACCCGAATTCGTCAACTGCCAACAACCTATTCAAGTCCCATTTTTAAACATTTTTATGAGCCAAAATATGTAGCTTATTTGTTCTCTTTTCACAAAATGCCAAGCTTTATCCATATTCTACCAGAAATAATTGGTATTACCTGGTGATGGGCGAGTTGGAGTTTAACAGCTTCAAGTCGAGTAAAGTCAAGTTGTACGAGACTCGAGTCAAGTTTCAAGTTGTATGAAAGTCGAGTTCAGTATAACATTTTTTTAGTTAAAATCGAGTTTGCACCATACATGTAAATGTGTATCTAATGGGTATGATGCCCACTCCTTATAAATTCCTCCCTTCTTATAGTTACAGTTTTACAAATAAAAGTTTGGGACTTGTTTCTAATAATAAGAATAAATTTTTGTCAGGGTGTGTTATTCACCATGCTACCTTGGTAGGAATGGTAATGCCAGCCACGTGATGCTGATATAAAGAAAAAGAAAAAAATAACTTTTAGAGGGATGGAGTGAGAGAGTAGCTTTCACGCTGGTCTGTCCGCAACCTGTCACCAGGGGTGAGTGGACAAGCAGTCCACGTTTAAAGTTCTGGTTACCTAATAGCAGCTGTGAGCAGACAAGCAGCCCACATTTAAAGTTTTTGTTACCAAATAAGTAGTTTTTTTTTTAACACATGTTTTTAAAACAGTAATTAGATGAGAGAAATAATGACAGGTTTATCATCACGTATATTTCTGCTGAAGAAATACCACTCTCTGCACTGTTAGTGTGCGATGAGAAGGGCAAACTCTAGACTAGCAGTCCAATCCCTAAGGGAGCGGTATCCTAATGCAGTGACACTACCATTCACAACATGAGTGCAGTGAATGAGTGGCCCCATCGCTCACCCCTAGTGCGAGTTATAATTAGAGGGTGAGACAGAGGTACTTCTCCTCCTGGACGACGCTGATGCCTTGGTTGTTTCTTGAACTGAGTTTTTCTTGGTGCCTTGATTGTTGGCTTTGGCCATTTCTGTGATCGTGCATTGAGCTTTGGATGGTGTGGTATGCTATGGGCAAGTGGGAACCCTAGTAGATATATAAGCTGGTGTGATGTTAAGGGGCCTGACTACCTTGGTAACGTTTGCTAGCCGGACAAAGGTTAGTGTCTTCTTTAGCGGTGTAGGAGGCAGACGAGATACTGCACAAGATACATGCCAAAGGAGGTTCGAGGTGCAGATTGATGAACTGGTTGCAGACCCTCTCTGATGCGCAGCCTCCTCTTTTTTCCAGGAGTATACCTGGTTGCCAATTGGGTCGCTTTCCCTCAAGACTCCAGCCTGAGCTAGACCCTGCTTGGCAGCTTTATCCCCCCCCCCCCCAACCCTATGAGGCATAAGGTGGTGGGAGGTAACCAGTTAAGTAGATAGTGAGTGACCAGTAAGGAGTAGACAGCCTGATGGAGTGAAGGATGCAGTGGTCAGGTGAGGTGGGAGGCCTGTTCTACTATACTCTCCCCCAGTGATTTGGTGCGTGGGACGTTGCAGTCTGACCCAAGTACCAAATTGGAGGTGACAGTAGGAAGCTAAGAGCATCCACTCTCATGGCTCCCTGATGCTTGGGACATCATGATCTGACCCAGGTGTCACAAAGAGTATACAGACAGAATGTCTAACTGTTAGTTTTAGCCATCTGGCATCTGCGTAGGGCTTGAGAAGGGGAAACTGTAGCAGGGAGGCGATTGATAAAATGACCAGGCGATTGATAAAATGACCAGGCACTTCGAGGTCAGCACATACAGTCAGAACTTAAAGAGCATGGTCAAATGTGACACGGCAGATGGTACAGCTATTCACATTACATACATTTACAGTATGCCTATTTATCGTATTCTTGCCCCTAAAAGGTAACCAGGACCTATACTTGTTTTCATTTCTGAGAAAATATGTGCAAGTGGTACCCCGGAAATATAGAACTTACTGTAATTACCTACAATTCAGGGTAGTCTCCAATTCAAAACCTAGGCACAAATACCATAAATGTGCGACACTGCTAGAACAATTGTACGTATTTTTGTAGGACTAAGACTGTACCTGTCAACTTTGACAAGGATCCCCTTATCTGATGTCACCCAGCTAAAGAGGAAGTGCTTTTCTGAGAAGTAAAATGGCTCAAGTCATGTTTATATAACACCCAAAAAAGTTTTACACTGTAAAAAAGATGCTGATAACATACAGACAGGTTAAGACACACCTATTGCATTGCGACTAGCTTTTCTTTAACAGTAAATAAAATATATCATATTATTGAGATACATAATAGCATTTCTTCTTGCAGGGTTTGTTATAAATTCATGCAAAAATACTTGAACCTAAATAATTGTTTTCAGCACTTCACAGGGGTAGTATTGAATTCAGGTTTAAATATTTTTCGCTCAAAAATTTTTTTTTAGGAAGGGGTCGTCTTGGATTCAGGGCCATCTTCCATTCTGGTAAATACGGTAACTGACACACACACGCATTCATAGCAGGGAAAGGGACGGTAAGCCGCCTGTTTCAGTTTCCAAATTATCATCTAAGCCCGAGGAAGTTGCAAAACGTAGAAAATGAAGGCACAGGAGTGGAAATGTTAACAAGTCGGGATGCAAAATAATAAAAAAAATGAACATCACAATGTAAGTTGACATGCTCGCTGCAAATACATACTACTCAGCCGAAACCCAGGAAATAGTATGTTAACTACACAATCTCACACTGTTCCTTTCTTTCCCCTGGACAGCTTATGATCTGTGGTAAATTATCAGAAATACCTGCAGCTAATCGTCCCTCCTGGCTGCACTACCTTCTTTGTCACACTAAAGTGACCCACTTAAACATTCATACCTGTAGATGTTTTTGGTTCTTTGCTATTTACCAGACTTTCTGGTTTACCGGACTATGCCTCCCCAATTAGTCCGATAAATAGAAGCTTTACTGTACTTTGTGTATTTTTTGGGTTTTGCACTGTGTAACTATACAACAAAAGGCTACAGGTAAGACATTGTAATAATAATGGGCTCAAATGTAGGTTTAATATCGTCCTTGCTCCAGCATCCTTGTCATGAGGGCAATTCCAGCCACTGAAGAACACAACTTTCATGTAGTTAGTTGATAGTGTGCAATTAATTATTTCAAGAAAAGAAACTATACACATGAAGCAACACCAGGAGGACCGACATGCTGTAAAAACAATAATGATAATAATAATGATGATGATACCTATGATGATTATGACAATGATGGAAAAGCTAAAGCTCAAATAATTTTCAAAAGCTTTGGAAAGCAAAAAAGTGATATGAGTTTTTTGCAAATATCATAATGATAAATTTGTTGGGAGCCACTTAATATGTGCTAGTTTAAGAAACTACAGCCATTGAAGTAACAAAACTGTAAATCCACTTGAATAAGAAAATTGTAATAATTACAAGAGGTGTAGTTACAATGGCAAATGCTCACAGAATAACAAAAATAATGCAGCAGCTGCACTGAATATGCAACATTTTGCTTAAATTTTTTGAACTTTGATACTTGTTTGTCACCATGTGTTTTGCTATACAAGGCTAGTCTAGGAGGCCAACTCTAAAACAAACATACTTGAAGTTCACTGGTAGCTCAACAGAAGTGTGTGGTATCTATTTATCAACCACAATTAAATTAACTTTCAAGAAGTGCAAGGACACTATTAACATCACATCATTAGAAAAAGAATTTACATCAAATTGTTACAATATACTATAGAACAGATAAAATGTATTTTTCAGAACCATATCTGCCAAACTAAACAAGTTTGAAAGCACGAAGCATAAACTTAATATCAATAACTGGCAGAGATTTCCCGGTTTTAACAAACTACTATCTTTAAATACATTTATCTACATTAATATCCCACTCATGGCATACATTTAATGCCAACTAACATTCTTAGTTAATAAGCATTTTCAATTTGAAACTGTATAAACTTTACATACCTACAATCTCTTGTTCCCTTTATATTCAACATTTCTAATAAAAAAAAACAAGATGAAATAATATACACGAACAAAGATTTTAAATCACTTTTAAAAAATAATCAGTCAACAACAGATCTGCACCACAATTCAATTTGGACTTACTAATCTAAACTGTGTACTTACATCATAAAGAATTATGAAAAACATTAATAGGATTCTATTCTACTACAAGATTTGAATCAAAGCATCATAACAGAAGACTTTAATGTTATCAATATCAACTTACTGTAGCAATAAATACATACATGTATCAACCACAATTTTATATGTATAATACCTTACTAAAATATTTATCTTATATGAATATTTCAATTCTGCAAAACAATTCATCTGCTAACAATATGCCAGTAACAATAAATGCAACTCTAAAAACAAATTACGTTATCAGTTCTACCTATTGGTCGCTGCTCACTCCAGAAGTCGACAAAAGAGCATAGTGATATTCAACACTACACTCTGCGGTCTGACAGTCTTGTTAAATGACTAGGAAAATATAGAAAGATCCAAAAATTCGCATATTTTCATTCCCTCCCTTCCCACAAATAAAATATATATAATAATGGAAAAAAATATTTCTCAGGGTTTGTTGAACAATTTAAATACATTCATGTCCCTATTTATGTTTAACCTTCCAATGGTAGAAATTACTCATAGTATAATTGCATAGATTACACAATTCTTTAAAAATAACATTTAAAAATAAATTATATCCATCATTAAAATACAGATTCACTGAAATGCTGATACACTTACTGTCCTCTGCCTATCAGTAAAATCAAACACATGCTAACTTTGTACAAACAGAACTCTTTCAAGCCTAAACTTAAATTGCAACATAACCTAATCACAAATGCTCAACAAAAAATAAAAGTAACAGGTATAAAAATATATTTAAGGCTCAGACAGATTCATACATTAAAATTTTGTTAGGTTGTTTTCTCTAACTGTATGCTTGCAAACTTCAATAACGTTGTCCATCCTGTCTAACCATATTCAAAAGAGAGAGAGAGCTGTCTCTACAATATAAAATAAAACAATAATCCTAAAAAAAAACTTGACAACTTCAGCTTTGCAGACAATCCAGTCACTGCTTCAGTCTTTTTATGCAAGAGAAATAGAGTAACAATTCTCCTCACTTTCTTATAAACCAGCAATGCTACTGGATACGTACAGGAAGAAGCTATGTACAATATCAAACTTCCTTTTGCATGTGATGTTCAAGAAGAAAGATAATGTGGTGAAACTTAAAAAGTATAACTGCAATTATCATGATGACATTATACACATTTGTTAGACTGATCAGAGAGCAACACACCAACATTGTGCTCATGTACTGAAGAAAACAGTGAGAACAGAAATTTAATCATAATTTCTTAGTTACTATAAGTTGTAGGCCTAATTACAACAGCCTTGTTTCTGCCCTTGTTTACATAAATGTTGATTGTGGTATTATACCATGAATGGTGGCTGCATCAGTAAGCTGAAAACTATCTCAAAATTACTTGCATGATTCCACAAAGTGTCATGATCTACTATTTCACTTTGAAAATTCTAAGCAATTTAGTGCCACATATAAAATCTGAATATACAGCTAAAACACTTGGCATAATTTACTTACAAAAACCATACCGCAAATGTACACATATCATATATTGTTGTAAATGTGGGAAATATTAACTGAATATCGCTACAATCCTTTTTTGTTTTAATCCAAAATTTACTTTTGCCACGCCAACATCAAATCAATAATGTATCATTTAAATTTGTATCATCACGATACTTAGAAATCAGTGTTACATGTAAACAAGGCTTATGTAAACAGGACTTTACATAATTGAAAACAGGTGCAGTTGTCAAGTTAACAAAATAACTCAGCAAATTACATACCTCAGACTGTGAGCAACACTTCAGTTAGAAGCTGGAACCAGTTGCACATCTTTCTACACATGCAAAGCAGTTTACTGCAATTTGCTGGCTGGAATAAATGATTCTGTTGTCATATACATAGCTACTGATCTCAATAATATAAATATAGCTGGTGTATTTACTTCTCATCACCAGCTGACATAGTCCACCTTGCCACATATTCTATCTGTCCACAGCCAGCATTCACAATACAGAACTTGCTTCCTTCAGCTCTTTGGTCTTTCCACTGCTGCAATTATTGTTCTCCTTATCTTTATGCCGCTCCTTCTTTGACTTTTTCCTTCGCTTCGAGGACCCACTCCCCTTTGGCGACCTCTCCAGGAGGAAAAGTGCCTCGTGAAAGTCATCAGAGCTAAGGTTGCTCTCCTGCACATGAAGAACTGAGCTAAGAGCACCATCTGTTGAAGACTTTGGAAATCTGAACATTTCTCGCTCTCGCTCTGGTTCACTTGCAGACTTTGACTTGGTGCTGCCAGCAGTATTTACAGTGTTTCCATTGCTGGGTGTGAGTACAGGAGAAGTGGTGGCAGAACGAGGAATGACCATCCCAACAGGGGAATTTGGGCAGGACATTAGAGGGAGAGGTGGTGGAGTGATAACCATGCTGCTGCACGACACTATGATCGGCGTACAGGGTCGCATCACTAGATCGGGAGACGATGCAAGTACTGAGACGACAGTGTTTAGCGAGATGCTAGACGAACCTAGTACCGTGGTTGTAATGGTTGGGGCAAGCGATGGAGCAGGAGGAGGCACGGTTAGACTAGATGAACGGGACTGTCTGCCTGCCGCACTTGCTACCGTGGCTGCGATGACAGCAGGGGACCTTGGCTCGGGGGTCCTGCTGATAGACACTCCACTGATGTAAAGTGTGGGGGATTTTGGGATGCCTGTTTCAGACTCATACTCGTTTGAACTGTCTGTTTCTAATTGGCGGCAATTGTGCGTCGTACCATCATCAGACCCACCATTTGGAGACTTAATACGAATTCGGAGGCCACCTGGGCCCAATGTCTTGCCACCAGCGGCTTTAAAAGCCCTACGATGCGCTTCTAAAAGGGAATTCGAAAATGTGGATTTTTCTGAGCTAAGAACATGTGATGAAGCAGTACTACTATTCACAGCCTGATCATTTTGAAAGTTGTTGTCTTTGTTGTAAGCCTGCTTCAGTTTATCAAAACCACAAATATAATTTTTTGTGTCATTAATTGCTAAAGCACTATTATGAAAAACACGAGGAAATGTTTTCATCGAGTGGGCAGTGATTATGTCATCATCCATAAGTGATTTACCTTCTTCATCATCTTCTGTCGTCGTACCTAGAATGCCACACACTTCAAGATCTGCATTCAAAGAATCTGAAGTAGTGGTAGTGTCTTCAACTGATGACTGTCCACCATAGTAGATGCTAGCACCATCTTCTGATGTTGTGGTGGACAGCTCTCCACCAGCATTACTGTTGCTGCCCCCACTATGGTGATGCAGCAAGAGAAACTGCCGTCCCGACATTCCTCTACTCGATGCAGGAAGTGCTAAAATACGCTTTACTATATCTTCTGGCTTCTCCTCATGCTGACTGCTGTGGTCAGAATCCAGGTGGTACCTTGGTTCGTCCCCACTAGCTGCACCCCCATTGCAAAGACTCTGCCTTCCTCTTGTGCACAAGTCACCTGTTGAGTGTGATCTTTTCAGGAGACGAGCATCTGCCTCATCGTAGTCATCCGGGTCATTGAAGCAGCCATTCTCGTGTATGTCGCCAATCTCAAACCTTCCATCCTCAGCCATACCTGGCTTGAAACCTATCAGCTCCTTGTCAGCTAATGTCTTGCTCAGGCCACAACCCCACACCACCTCCCCTGAGCCACAATTCTCCTCCGGCGAGAACACGTTCACACCTCCAGAGTTCAGGTTCTTCACATCAAGCTGTCGCCCTGCTAGGCTCTTCAGGAAATAATCCACAGTTAAGTCAGCGCTTGTACGATGGTAAGCAGACATTCTTGTGTCAGAGGTTTCTTCATCTCTGCTCAGGACCTCCACTTCTTGAGACTTAGGAACTTCTCCTTTAGGCAGTTCGGGGTCCTTGAACCTCCCAGCAGCTAAAGATGACTGCAGTAGAGCAACTCTTTTTGTAGACTCTTGAAGGGAGAGTTGAATGGCTAGCTTCAGCTGTTGGTCATCCATCACTGTAAGAAAGATAAAAATATGCATACATGCCAAAAAAAAGTATATACAGAGTACTATTTTATGAATTATTAACAATCTCTACATTATGCAAGTGTATATCTGCTGAGTGTTTAAAATCCAAACTCATAAATAAAATAAAAATAATCTTTACTACATTTTATGAATCATGAAGACAATCAAATGTAAAAATTTTGAGCCAAATTACTCTAAGCGATATAAATATTGTTAATTTTATCGAGCCTTTTTTTCAGATTGACTAAAAATTGAAATCTGAAATACAAGTTCCTATTTTGTAGGGTCCTGATCAGTACTCAAAGTACATAAAAAAATTTCTACAAATTTATGCAAGATTATTATAATGCCATCTGAATTATTTGTTGAAGGTGTTTGGATTCTTCCTTTAACTTATTTCATTTAAAGAAGAGGGGGAGGAGAACGGGGGGGAAATAAAATAAAGTAAATATGAGAGATGGAAGTGAAAAACACATTTTTCCTGTACAATGGAACATTATATTTTCTATCTTGTCATTAGTAATCCAAAATAAAAAATGTTCACATCTGCATAATATGATTCCTCCCTTTGAGACAGGGTCAATATTGATGCATAAGATGAGAGGAGGTTGGTGGCAGCAAGATATTGGGACACACTACATTTGGGACAGGATGAGCAGCGACATTCGCCAGTAGGTCAACAGCTGCAAGGCGTGCTACCAGGGCAAGGCTTACCCTGTGCCTCAACCTACACCGAACCCCATGGACAACACATGGTCTAGGTACAGCTGCCAGCCGACTTGATAGGGCTTTATTCCAGAAACACCTGGGACAACCGCTACCTCTTGGTAATCACCTACCTCTTTTGTCGCTGGGTAGAGGCATTCCCTCTCCCCAGCCAGGAGACGTCAAACATAATCCGCAAGTTTGAGGCACAGATATTCCCCCGCTGGGGATACCCACAATCGATCTTGACGGACAAGGGCATGCTATTCATCAGCCAGTGACAGCAAACATCATGCAACAGATGGGGGATTGAGACATGGACGACCTGCCCATACCATCTGCAAGCAAACCCCACTGAGCAGAGAAATCATGAGCTGAAGAAGAGCCTCCGACTCAGTGTGGGTAACGACTACCGCCACTGGGACCGGCAAATCCCAACAATCCTCTTCGCCCTCAGACGAAAGACAAACAAGGCAGTCAACAGCAGCCCCAGCCAGCTCATCCTGGGCAGAACTCTCCACCACCCAGGTGATTGGCAGTGGAAGCAGGAACCCGGTGAGATGCCGCAGTCCAAAGATATACACCTGGCTGCCTTAACCAGGACGACCAAAGCCCGTGAAGACCTGGCCTGCTATACTGAGAAGAAATACCTGCATCACCACACCAGCATGTGGAGTTTCAGCATGAGAGAAGCCGTCCTCATCTGCAGCCACCCACTGAGCAAGGCCTGTGGCCAGTTCAGCGCCGGTCTGGTCAAGAAGTGGGAGGGGCCATACAAAATAGTGGGCTGACAAGAGAATGTTTACTAGGCCGAAAATGTGAGGGGGTGCATCCGAAAGGCGACCAAGGGACCGATACGCTCCTTCCCCGAAGAACCTCTCGAGCAAGAAGCCCACACAAAGGAGTCTGAGGTCGATGCCGAAGAAGAGAGAGACGACCCAGAGCCGCCCTCCACCCCAGGAACCAGAGGTTTGGTTCGACTCCGACAGAAAGAGCAGGCAAGCCATCACGGTACGGGTAGATTTCCCAATGTGTCAAGGAGCAGCCTCCGTCAGAACCCTGCTATTGACACCAAACAGCTTTCTACACTGTACCATTGCCAGACATGCCCAGATGTCACCAGCAATGACTGAGATTTCATGGCGAAGTCCGCGCTGGACAGTGAAGGTGAGGTAGAGGTGCATCAACAGCCTCTACCTCAATCGGCCACCCCACTCACGCCAGCCTGGGTGGACATGGCCAACCCAGAAGCTGTGACGTTGGATGATGCAACAGTCATCGCAGCCACTTTGCCTCCTGATTGGGAGGAAGACATCAGCTGCACTGAGGGGGCAGGGGAGTCCGAAGAGTCTATGCCTCCGATGGCCTTTCTGGTCCTGACGTCGGACAACACCGAGATCGACACCAAAACTCGCCCTTCCAAAAGGAAGGAAGAGACCAGAAGTGCAGACGAGGTCAGGGGGACCCTGGAGCTCCTACCTTGGACGGCAGAGCCGGCCGCGTCCAGCCTGGACCCAACAGCCACTCACTAGGTCTCAGTGCCAATAGGCGCTGAGACCCACCGAGCAGTTCACCAATCCGAACGAGAGGATGAGCCCAGCAGCTCAGCCAACAAGGCAGAAGTACCTGAAGAGCCTCTGCCTTGACCGGACACCCCAACCGCTCTTGCCCAGGGAGACACTGTCTACCCCACCCTGGTGCCGAAAAGCACCAAGGTCACTGGGACCCATCCTACTGGACTAGAGGATGAACCCAGCAGCCAAGCTAGAGAGTTATTGTGGCACCCAGAACCTCAACTTCTGATGGCCATCCAGCAGGAAGAGAGGGCCAATGATCGTCCCCTAGTGCATGATGGCCCCCAGCTGGCCACTGCTAGGGATGAGAACCCAGTACCCACCAGCCAGTCTAGGAGAGAACAGTCAGTCCGCGTCTGCTATGGCACCTTCAAGCCTGGCAGGTACAGAGAATCACCTTGGAGACCCACGTCTTGGTTCACTTGGCCGTATCCCCTGCACGTGACCATGAGAAAGCAGGGTAGACCAGCGACAATACGACAGAAGATGTAGTGAGTAGGCACGTGCTCCATGAACAGTTTTAACATCCGTAAATCGCAGTTAAGTGAAGTTTAGTAAATGACGAACAGTTATTTGTGTAGCCGTTAATTGCTTAATTAGTACAATAAACAAGTTACATACACATAAAGATAGTTCTCTTTAGTAGTTGTAAATAGCTGCTACTGGCCAATGAAAGTGGAAGGAGAGGAAGGAGAAGAAAAATAAGAAAAACCGAACAAAACTAATTGCGTAAACAAACCCTAGTACCAAATCAGTAATATTGTGCTACACCAACCAGTTTTATGGCACCCAAGGACGCTGAATAAGTGCCAGAATAGTAGCGTAAATAATAATTGCTGCAGACACACCATGTTAAAAGCCAGTGTAAAGAGACTTCCCATTCTGAGCAGATGTCAACAAACTCATGCCTAAAACTAAACCAAGGACTCTCACCAATGAGCCAAATTGAAATTTTTGAATTATTTTCAAACGAACATTGTTGTAAATATTTAAAGTGCTCATTTTCGTCTTTGAGGGTTTACCATGTTTTTTATTTAATGAAGGTGGTCCGTACGACAATGTGATAGTTAATTTATTTTTTCAGTGTACTAGTGTATTTAGTTCCTGCCAGCATAGGTGATGGAAGGCCTAGTGCTGGCAAGCACCTAAACTATTTGTCGCACTTAACTGCTGCCTGCCATGCAACACGTTAGGACGGCTTCAGGCAGAGCCACTTTTCCCCGCCCTCCGCGCCACGGCAATTAGAATATAGAAGAATTCCACACGCCTTTCAAGAGAGAGGCCTTGCTATACTCAAAGCGCTTAATTTTTATATGTGCCACTTGTGTCTTTCACTTTTCTTTCCCCATAGGTTGTTATCTGTAAAATGATTCCTTTATTATGATGATGCATGACGGCCTGTGGGAAACTGAGGAACATCACAAATACCAAAGTGTTTTTGGTGGTTGCTAGGGTAGATTCACCTAGGGGGTTCTGCTTGAACTCTCTCTAGTCCTTGCATGGTACTTGTGCACGACCAGTGTACAGTACCATACTGGTTGCTTTGTGGCAGGGCACAAAATCTGGTACGGCAAGTATGGCTTTACGTCTCGGAGGGGCCACTCTCACTGGGTTGCCTGGGCGACGTGTGACCTGCGGAGGTTGCTGCTATTTGGACTGTGGTGGGACCAGTATGGCCCCTGAATCTGCTGTGCTGGTCGGTGTGTGTGCTCGCAGGATCTGGTTGATGCCGGATTTGGCTGACTGATTGGGGTCCGCCAAAACCATAGGTTATCTGGGCTGAGTGGCCTATCTTTGTCCGTTCTAGTAGGCCAAGATTACTCGGTGTGATGTGCCGTCGACTCTGGTAGGTGGCGTGAAGAGAGCTGGTTTGTAGACTGGTGAGATGGGCATCTCTAAGCGGCGTACAGCCTTCACCTGTTCCTGGGGACCAAGGAGCTCAAGACCGATAGGGATATGGCTAGGCTCCGACTGATATTTAGAGTTGGTCACAGCCCTTTTGACCCTCTTACTGGTACCACTACAAAAGGAGAAGGGCATGAGGAAAGAGCTTCTATGATCAGACCTCAGGGAAGTGGACCACGTGTCGCTGTGGTCTTACTTGGGTGTACAACCACGTACAGTCTCTGTCAACCGAATGCCATGTGGTATCTCTATCTCAGTACCCGGCACCAGAAGTGCGATGGATACTGACAGTCAGGTCTCGCTGGCTGATGGTCCCAATACTAGATCAGGACATGCATTTTCGGTTCACTGTAAATAGGAACAATGCAAACAAAACAAGAAAGTTACATTAATATTTGCACTGAAAATTGAATAAATTAAAAATTTTTTATGCTAAGATGCATTGTGACCATCCCAGCTGCCACTATACTCCATTCCTGCCTCTACAAGAGACAAGCCTACTGGCAAACAGGCTTCCTAATGACTTGGAGTTAGGGTCCTCGCACAGCTCTGCACACGTCAGTGGGTGGTGGTCCTGAATTTCAGGAATCCCTGGCATAGACTGGGTGTATGGTGTTTTATTCGTGAATGGACCAAGGGACCGGCCCGAGGAATCCGTGGGCTGAGCCACCATAGGAGAATCAGGTAACTGTACGAATTAGTATTTACGGTGCAATGTCGTCTGGGAACTTCGGCACATGCTCACTTGTGCCTATCGGCGCTTGCTCACACATCCCGACATGCAGTTGCAATTATGCTGAAAGTAAGATTTAAAAGTTAAGACTTAATACTAAAGACTTCAGACTTAACACTTAGGACATAACATTTACGACTTGAGACTTAACACTTAGGCCTTAGGCTTATAAAAGGACCTAATTGCCAATGGGAAAGGGGGGGGGGGGTCCGAAACGGCACCCCTCCCCCAAATTTGAAGGAAATTGGTCGCAAAATATGCCTTCAGGCAGTAATTTCCTTCCAGCCGTTCGACTTACATGCAACTCAGCAGCTTGCATCCTGTGTGCAGGCAACATGTCCTTTCCAGCTGTGCCAGAATTCGCGCCCTACATCAGACATCCCCAACAAATTCAATTTACGTGCATCTCATCTATCCGTGTGTGTGTGTAAGGGGAGGAAGCCATATCACACAAGGCAGTGATGAGCTACCACCGGTTGGCCAAGAGAGAGAGGATGCAAGGACGCAGCATTTGTTGCTAGGCAATCAATACCCTTCTTGCCAGACATGTAATGGGAGGAAGCAAACATGCAACCAAGAGAGAACAGGCAGCTTTTATTTGCTAGATAACCTCTCCCCCTTTTGTTGTCACGTAAGGGAAGAAAGAAAGGTGCATAGCTGAGAGAGACAGAGAGAGAGGAGAGGAGAGAGAGGATGTCATGCTGGTTGCTAGGTAACCGCTTCCTCTTTCAACAGATTTGTAAGGGGAGGAAGCAAGGTCGTGCCTGGCTGCCTGTCTCCTAAGTATTAACTGAATTGGAAATGATAAAACTGCAATTAATGTGTTTAACAATCAGTTATTAAACGTTTGCATAAACAAATAGTTCAAAATGATCGCTGTGTGATACCTTAAGTGACGAGACTGAAGATTTTTGATTGATGTGATATTCAATAAACTATAAAAGTGGATAATTTCAACATTATTTATAGAAGAATTTTTCCCGGACCATTAAAATTTTGGGTGGATACATTTTTTGGTACATGCATTTTCGGTTCACTGTAGATAGATACACATGAAAAATAAACAAAGTCACATTAATATTTGCACTGAAAATTGAATAAATGAGAAATTCTTGATGCCAAGATGCACTGCAACTGCACTTGAATTCAGAGCAGTCCCAACTGAAAGCCGAGAGCAAGTCCATTCAGGCCTGAACATTATTCAAACTGCACACCAATAACTTGGCATAAGTGGCTGCACCAAACTGTCGCCTCCAATTGTCAACAACCTTGGATACATACAAGTGGCAGCAGTGCAATCAAAATGTAGTTGCTTGTACCGTGAGTGAAAAGGTGTCACTACAACTTCTCAAGTTTGTCAAGTAAATGGTATTTGAATTTGGAAACTAGACAAACCCTGAAGAATAGACTTCAAAAGAACTGTAGATATCTGTGAATTAGTTCTAAAAGTTACAGTTTATATGTAATTCATGATAACCAGTACGTTACCCAAAATTTCAGGTACACAGCTGTCTCCATTACATGCTTACATTTTTATACAATTGTCATTCTATAAGTAGTGGATACAGATACCATATTACATTAAGTATATGATTATGAACATAAAAACATGAAATAATGTGACTTTACAATATTGCTGTGATTAATACATAAGACAGCAGTGTTAGTGATAAACAGTGATCACATACCTCCAACACTTGATGTGGGTGCCGCGGAGGACTGTACCTTACTTGCCTCTTCTGCCTTCTGTCTCTTCTTCATCTCATCCTCTATCATCTGCAGTCGGGACATCTCAAGAGCAATCACTAAGTCCATGTTATAGTCAGCTGTCACATTCACTCTATACACTGCAAAATGGAAAAACCAAAGACATGAAAACTACATGGCAGGGCTTCTGTGCAATGAATTAAACTTTCATATAAATGCTCCTATACCTTGTGACTCAGCTGAGAACTTAATATTCCAAGTCCCTTACTAGGGACTGGAACTTCAAGAGCCCTAGTATTTTTTACGCAAAACAAGCTGGGAATACACCAAATACTAATCTCATCAGCAAAAACAAGTCTTACATTAAAAAATAAGGACCACTAGGTATTTCAAATAGATAATCCACCAATCCAAAATAAGCAAAATACTTTGATATATTAGTGTATTTTGGCGTGTATAGGCCGTATCATTATTCTCATTCTCTAAACCTGGAAATGTAAAAAAAATTCAGTTTACAGGCAGCACAAGCTTTTTCTACGACTGAACTTAAGTTCACGTAACAGCTGAAGTTAAGCTACCAATTGCTCACACAAAGTGACTGCAGGATTCCTTGGCAACAGCACAGTTCAGAATGCACGTGACCTTGCCAGGCTGTTCACTACTGTATCTCTCTTCTTCCTCCTTTGCCCAAGCTGTTATCAATCATCAGTCCAGTTTTCTCATGCGCACTTTTCGAATAGACTCATCGTGGGATATTCGGACATTGTTTCACACGTGTTATAATGGGAAAATAATAAGTCGCTTATCATGTAAAATTTAAATTGTAAGTTGTAGCAAATGCATGTAAAAACAGGAAATGAGCAGCTAGTCAAAAATTTGGTGTCACTGAGAAAAATGTATGATGATGGTGACGCCTCACCTATGTGCTTTACTGGGATTTTGCGGGCGTCTGTGACATTCCCTCCCAGACGGCAGGGAAGCCTGCACAGTCATCATGATGGGGTTTGAACTGGTAGCAGGACTGACTGGTTTTGGCAACTCTATGATGGTCCATTGGACATGTGGTGGTGCAGTTGGAGGTGCTGGCCTGGTTTGTGTTCAGGCCGGTGTGTAACTTGGTGTCGTGTTTAGGCAATGAACCACTTGTTCTGTGGCTGGCGGTTGTGTGAGAGTTAACTACTTTCTTAGGTGGCGTGGGCATCAGTGAAGAGATCACTCATGAGGTGAGCCACAGCAGGTCAAACTGGAGGCTGTGGTTCCCACCTGAGGCGTTGGTTTGCATCCCTCTTTAACCGGCAGGTTCCTCTTGGTCACACCCATCTTCCCATCAGACCAGCAATCAAAGCTAGTTCCTTTTTCATTGCCTTATCTTGCACAGCCCTGAGGAGAGGCATAGGAATTAGTGAAGTAAAAGGGGAGACATTGGTTGTTCCATGGAGACGGGCACGACCTGAAGGAAAGAGGCGTCAGTAGGTGGATTAATCAACAGTAGGCTAGGGGCATCCGCTCCCGTGCTACACAGTAAGGCAGGAAGTCGCCAGATCAGTGTATCATGTAAAGCCAGAGCTCCGGGTCAGGATTGGCTGCTGGCCCCTGCCAATGTATTAGCTGGGTAGGTCGTCGCACTCACAGAAGTTTGTAACAGTTGAGAGAACTTCCACTCATAAGAGGTGGGGGTTACAAGAGTCATAGGATGGTATTCGGGAGTCGGCACGTACTTGCTCCTACAAGAGTGTAATTGGAGAAAGGTTTGAAGCGGGAAAAAATCAGGAAGCAAGGTGTAGAAAGAAAGAGTCTGAAAGAGATAACTCGACCAGCTTGATTTATGCCTGTTTATTGTTCGAACAAGAAACACACATAACACAGCCTGTACCCTGATTGGGGCCTAAAGGGCCAACCTAGGATGCCAACCAAGGAGTGGTCCCTAGTCACGGTAGATGTGGTGGTGTGTGGTAACTCTAACTCCTGACTGCAAATTGCGAGGCCAGTGTGGTAGCCGTGAAGCGTGGCAGGCTTTGGGTGAGAGAGCGGCAGTGTGGTGCGAAGTGGGTTGCGGTGCAGCAGGAGGCATCAGCTGGCCCGAGCTAACCCTGAGCTTCAAGGCATACTGTGGTATGTGCAGCATAACAGCTCTTCTTAGGATGGAGCCGCGGCTGTGGCGAGGCTAGATTGGGTGAATGACAATGCTCATGGCACATCAACACAGGCACGAAGGACGAACATCCTCTCTAAGGTATCTGGACTCTCTTGACGGTGTCTGGAATACAATTATCCCTGTTGATTAGGTTGAATGCTTTAATTGGGATATGCGGTTGCAAAATTATTTTCACAGCCCACTGCAAAGCTAGTGAAAAAGGTAAGTATAAGATTTAAATACCTACATTGAATCCTGGCCTTAAGGGAGTATCTAAGTTCTCTCTCTGTGTACATAGACACAAGAAGTTAAATGGTATAATCTCAAATTAGTGAGAAAAGTTTGCAGAGAGAAGATACTTATATGGTTGGCAACCCCTACTTACATTAAAAATAGCAGCTGCTACAGGGTACGAAATTCAGGTGGTACACTTCAATATACAATAGAAGAACAGTTAGATTGGAGCCATTCAACAATTAGTTTACCTTGAGGTAAGTGTCCATTAAAAATTTGTCTTGCTTTACAGTGTTTGCTCAGGTGAAAGAAGAAAATCAATAGTGCAAAAAGTTTCACAGGGTTTATAAGATTAAAGTAACAAAACACTGGTTGCAAAAGAAATAACATTGGTTAAATTGCATAAAGTTGGGAACTAAGCAAATTGACAACGTGAATAAGGTAAGTTACACAAAGGAAAACCGTGAACAAAGTCAATAGGTGCAACATAAATACAGTCGACTTTCGATGTATCGTAATTCAGGGGACTGCCAAACAATTTCCATACATGAAGGATTTCAGTAGATGAGGTTTCTGACATGTATATCAATAAAATACAACTTTTAATCTTATACATAAAACTTTATGTTGAGTATAGTAAGAGGCAGAGTTGTACATAATTTGAGAATAAAGTTGAACTAATAAACACAAGAAAATTGAGAATTTTAGAAAACATATTACTGTAAGTAATACATTTAAAAAAATTTCCTAAACTCATTTAAATAAAGAAAAAAACATCTCAAAATACTGTATATAACTGATTGTAATCAGACACCAAAATCAAGCTGACCTAGAACTTTCAAACCCTCTGAAAATGAAAATAAAATGACACAGAATGTAAGTCAAATTTTTAATGTCCTATGCGCACTCTATCGACTTAGGGAGCGTGGAGAAGTTATTGATAGGGCAGTGTGTTCATGGGCAGCTGGTGGAGGAGGGGTGATGGCGGAAGGATTACCCCTCCACGGCGCTACTTGTTGCAGACACCTTGCGCCTGCCGTAAATGTGTGTTTTCAAAGTAATTAATTATATTTTACTGCAAAAAACTTGTAATTTTGAGACAGAAATGAATAAATAAGGCAATTATTATTGTTTTCTTCAATATTTTTAATAATTAATCATTCAAAACCACGTCTTCCGATTTTCCGTCACGAGTTACACTGCACTCGGCTCGTTGCTTAACTACCCGTTATTAGATGACAAAAGGTGTCGAATAGGCCATTACAGTTTATTATTTTATCAAAAAGATGTGTGTCTATTAAAATAAAATAATATAAATCCTCCGATTTCCCCACAAGAAGTTACTGAAAATGAACTTTACAATTATAATACAAGTCGCTTGATGTTCAAACAATTTTTTGGTGACAAGGGAAGGTCAAGTATATACTTCTGGACATATCATTTTATTGGAGAAGCTGCAGCCCCTTGAGTTAGATAAATATTGAGTTTTGAAATCATGTTAATTTTATGCCAGATACACTGAAACAACAAACATATAGGAAAAAACTACCTTTAATCACAAAAGAAAACATCTTTGTAAATAATAATTCCTCATTAAAATGTTTTTCATAACATTTTCAGGCGAAACCATTTGCTTTGAAATACAAGTGATGATAGGTGCAATTATTTTGAGCGACGGATAATATTGATAAAATTTCTACATTTGTGAGGCAGACATTTGCTCCGTGGCCAGCGTGGGCATGTGAAGGTAACCACGCGCAGCAGAGAGACTTGCTTTTTTCTTTTGCTAGACAACAGCTTCCTCTCTTGTTGACATCTGAGGGGAGGAAGGAAGATGCGTGTCTTAAAGAGACAGAAAGAAGGGTGAGAGATGACGCCAGGTCGCCACACTGGCATTGCTGTCTGCATTCCCAATTTGGGTGCTGGTTTCGACAGCGTCTTCCCAATTCAGAGAACGTCCCCTCTGGCACAAAGGTGTGGTGGGAAGAACGAGCACTGAACTGATAAGCTGGTCTGAAAACCATGAACCTGTGATGGCTCCGCCATTCTACCTACCGCACCGGAGTATGTAGAAACGCCGGCCAAAGTTAGTGCTTGTGGATTAGCAAAGCGTGTATTAGCTCAATCGAGTATAGTCCCTGGGATCACCAGCATTTTACTCAAGGGTGAGGTCAACTACGAAAAGATGCAATGTCTACAGGAACATGGTACTCAAGGATAAGTTTCAATCAATGTTTATTTTGTGTTACTGGAAATAAACATGTGGTGAGGTACTCCCTCCTGCATTTATCACAAACTTTACGGGAAGCTGAACTATGCAAGACAGGTAGAGGAGGCCTGTTTCTAGGCTAGCCAGGGCAGGGTAGTATAGCGCTGTTAAAACAACTTGAAACTACGACACATGCCAGCATGCTGCGCAGTGAGAATGTGCTCTCATGGACGACTTCGCCCCATCTACGAGCCACATGCGCTCAGGGGTGGAATATATAAGCGGCAAACCAGATTATATGTATCGCACTAAGACAGCCCACAAGCCTGGGTAGACGGATTACATCATTGTAAATTACGTGCATAATTACAATCCCCATTGCCCACCCAGATTTATGCATGCAAAAGGCACCCCCACAATTTAAATAAATATTATGAGAATTCTAATACTCGTTGCTTAGCTCTGGAAGAAGTTCCTACGATCGAGAGATGGCAGCACCCCCATTGACATTGTGACGTCACAGCCCGCCCGCCTCAGAGACAGGGGTTTTAATTTGTCGTTGTTTCCATGCAGGGCAATAAGAAAAGTGCAGCACTTCTGCACTCCCGATAAACCCGACCCCATGGTGGAAGGCTATGCTACCCCCTGCGCCCCGAAGAACTGCTGATAAGCAGAAATTTAGTATAAATACAACTCCAGCAGCCAGCACCAGCAGATGCGCCGGGCTCGGCGACCGAAAAGGATGTAAGCCACCCTGAGTCTGCTAAGACTCTAGGTCTACCTTGAGTCTGTGAAAAACTCTTCTCACCTTCCCCAGTCTGCCGAAGACTTACCACTTCCTTGAGTCGGCAAAGACTCCTCTACTCACCACCTTAGTCTGCCGAAGACTCTCAGTCTGCAAAGGGCTTTCCTATCCAGTCCGACCAAGGGCTCTCTATTTCCTACCTCAATCCATTCCATTCTACCTGAGTCTACCCAAAGACTCCCCACCTTAAGGCCTTCATCAGTCTGTGAAGAACTCTCTTTCTCTCCAAGACCTGCACGTCACAGAAGACCTGCACGAGACGACTGCTCTTGCTTCAGGTATACCCCACCTTAACCCCAGTACTGTATCTCCTTACCCCAGTCAACTTCCTTGGACTCCACAGTAACAAGCCGGCGCAATCTAGATTGCATACCTGATTAGCTCCCCATTTCATTTTAGCCGCTATCAAAGTTGCATTGCTATATTGCATCTCACTAGCCACTGTAAAGTTGCATGCTATAACTTACTTATTTTATCCCCAGGCTTGCCTTCACCTGATTCAACCAATCCATATTAAAAATGTAATTTTTCTATACTCCCTAGTGTTTAGCCAGGGCAACTAAATATTTTGTATTTGTATATCTTTTCTGGAATAGCCAGTTCTCTCTAGGGAAATTCCCATCAATAAACATCACGTCAAACTTAATTACTTGTGTCCCATTATTTTTAGTAATGATTCCCTTTTTCCTCTAATTTCGTATTTTACAAACTTGCGTAAATCCAGTGAACATATGTACATTAGAAAAGAAGGTGCAAAAAGCCGATGACGTAGAGAACGCTGCACCTTAGCACGAATGGCAGTAAGTTTCACGTCCGAGGAGGAACCCCAACTAGTGTGTCCCCTTGAAATTACCACTTCCCTAGGTCACTTGCTCAGTGCCCAGTGGCCAGGATATCCGACAACAGAATATGAGGAACAGGTTAAATTGCTCGCCCCGGAGAACGAGACTATCCCTTATGACACCCCAGCTAGGCAACGGCCAAAAACTACTAGTAACGTCAAGTTGCAGTGTGGCAGATTAATCAGGGTATCACACCCAGAGGGGACAGTATTCCCAAAGTTTTGTTCTATCAAACTCGCATTGGGAAAAGTTGTTCGGGTTCGACTCTCGGCCCAGCCAGACAACCGAACCCGTGCAACACTCCCTTCTTCAGACTTCGTCCCATCACACCAGCCTACTCGTCACACTAAAATCTCTTCTGCCAGACCACGCACTACCCCCTCAATGTTAAACTAATCACCACTTCATTCCACCGATTTGGGATCACTGGCATCCCGTATATTGGCGACCCTGATAGTGAGGAGGGTCAAGCTCCCTGGACGAGCAGCCACGTCCATCCACCTCACTATGGGGTTTGACTCCCCTCCAGCCCATAGCAAACCTGCCCCCAAGTGGCCTGATCCTGTACCTAGTCCTCTTATGCCTCACCGACTCAATAAAACAGGCATTATTCGCCATCGTAGGCCAAGCTAAGCTTGGAAAGGGTAGTCAACGTCACCATACTATCATCTAAGGTAGTCACACCCAGTAGCATACACGTCAACTATAACTGACTCTCTATCGCATTGTTGCCCAGAAGGGGCTGCAGTGTCTTGTGTGGGTAGACGACGTGGTGTTTGACTGGTTGACATGATGCTTGGATTACTAAGCAGCACATGACAGAATGAGTTAGAACAATGGAGCTTAAGGAAGGTTTTCCTTCTGGCACAAAGGTGCGGTGAAGGAAGGAAGGTATAGCAAGGAATAAAGCTGGCAAGATCTTTGGCGGCTAATGCGGTGAAGACTGTCAGGCTGGTCAGTTCCAGCAGCGAGTGTGGTGAAAGACTGAAGACTGCTCCTGAGTCGAATTTTGACTCCATATTTATACTCTCCCGGGCGACTGCCTTGGCGCTCATTGGCTGGCATCTTGAGGGAGAGGGGTGGTCGCTGAGCGGGAGGTGACAAAAAGCATAGTTCTCTAGCTTGATGTCATTGGCCGGCTGGGAGACTGGAAGACAACGACGAAACATACTAGTGGTGCCACCTATCAGTGGTTAGTAGTACTTGTTGCCTTGAGATACATAGCTTCGTGGGCCAGTGAATAATACAATCTCCGCTGGCTAGAACATCCATTCTTGCTGGGTAGACAGTACAATCTTCTGACGACTTGTGGCCAACGATAATGCAAACTCCGTAGAAATCAGATGCGCTGCATGCTATTCTGATGAGCTGAAGTCGTCTAATTACCATTGATGAAAATGTGTCGTGTCAAGGCTAACAATTTCTTAATTGTGATGTTGATATATATTATTTAAATGATCAAAACTCACTTAGCTCTTATGCAGGACACTTTCACCTGCTTAATTACTAGCTTCCATTTATTAAAGTAAGAGGTAGCTACGCATCACTTTGTTTTCCAATACGTAATAATAAATACATATTTTACTTAGAATTGGAGAGTGTCATTTAATTAACGTGTGCAACTTATTTGCATACCCCTTTTTATATTTTATTAGTATTGTGTGGAATTCTAATTTAACTTTCAATTGCCGCAAAGGTAAACCTGGTATATGCGAACCAAGCCCTTACGGCAGAAAACCCATAGAGTAAGAAGCAAACCGAGATACTGCCAACAGGTATATCTTCAGCTGCGCTCAAAGCAGCTCATCACAGAGAGTGATGCACCGAGCTCTGGAAGTATACTGGGTAGGACCACACTTCAAATACCAGTTTTTCTATCCGAACCTGTTATGAGGTACAATCAGGTCAGGTGTTCAAACCTACTTCCAACTTTAAAAAGCCGGAGTAGAATTTGGGGATTCCAGATTGTTCAACCATTGACGGGCTTCGTTCCCAGGACAACAGACTTCCAAATATTGTCCTAAGTCCCAGCTTGCAAAAAATGGACTAAGGGACTAGGGGAAGTCCTTCCATGACAACAGTACTATAATTCACTTAACGGCCTTCAGCTGTGTGCTAAATGCCTTACGCTATGAAAGGCAGGCCAAGCAATCAAGGGAGGAAAGCCCTACGGGCAGAAACTAGAAAATTATTAGTTTTACAAACAGTTGAAAATACTGCCTCCACTAGTGACACTCAGTTGGCTGATTCTGAACCAGTTCCTCTATTTAGACCTCACATAAGAGTAGCACCTGCTGAACCCCCATTAGCAGAAGCAATACGCCTAGGAGGGGATATCTTGTTAGCATTAGACTGGCTGTGACATAACCTTGAGATTCCAGAAACTCCCATCCCTAGTGTATCCATGGAAGTAAAGCCTGTACCTCCCCGCTCTGCTCAAACAGCCACGGCGTCGCCACCAGGCATACGGAATGCGCAAGGTGGCGGGGAAGATTGTCAACATACGCCTGCCATCACCCCCAACTTTGTGCCTTCACAATTGCTAACCCGTCCAACCCTCTACCAAAGCCGGGTAGAATGGGAGTCTTAAGGACCCCGCCTAGCTCCCCTTACACATACGTTCGCGGTGAAGCTTTGTTAATGGACCTCTGGACTTGGCTACGAGGTGCAAAGTGAAAACAACATATATACATACAACCCTCATAGTTCAGCCCCTATTTGTTCAAGTATAAAAAACAAACCAATTAGTACAACCACATTCACAATTTCATGTCTAAGTGCGTACGCGTGCACACACACATACCACCCCACACCCACACAAAAAACCCTGCACAGTTTCACCACTAATAGTTCCAAAATGTAATAGCCAAATTTTTTATAAAGTGGAAAAACTGTACAAAATTAACATAATATTAACTTTTGATTTTTATAGATTTGATTGATATGGTAATTTATCATAACACTGAGAAATGTATCTTTCTGGTTGTTTTTCATGTGGTATGTGAAAACCACAAATTAGCAACACAAAAAAAAATGTTGATTGAAAATGTCATTTTTCAAAAACCCAAGCAAATCGCTTATTGTGTATACAATCACCTGGTTTTACACACTATAGAGTTTATGATATAATGATGTCATCACTGCTACAAAAATGAAAATCAAGTATGACTTGTTCGGTAATTTTTGTTGTGTTGCATTGTTATTTTTCAACTTCTTTGAAGTGAAGTACCGTATTTACTTGTGTATAGTGCACACCATGATTTTCGCAACAAGTTCCGGCAAACATATTTTTTTTTTACAATAATTGCACCAACAATTTGTGGGGCCTTGTTAGTAAATATGTAACAAATTATTCTTTTATTTAAAATTAATTTGTGGCGATTGGGATATATTTGAAAAATATTTTAACTAAAAAAACTCATGGGGCTAAAAGCCAAAACATTGTGGCATTCTGTAAGGTCGGTAACCTTATGGTCGTTAAAAGGAGAATGTCAACAACTGAGGTGGGGGGGCTGGCTTCCTTTCCCCCTGTTTTTTGCTTCTTTTATGCAGTGGCATGCCTCAGTCTTTTTTTTGCAGTGCTGGCCATTTTTTTTGCTGTGGTGGAATGTGGGATACTACCCTTCTCTAAAAAAAAATGTGTTGCCTGTTTTAGTTTGGAATGTTGCTTCATATCACAGTTATTTGTCACAAAGATAAAATATTCATCCATCTCACAGACAATATGTTCAACCGAATAAGAATCAAACATTTGCTTGGACACCTCCAATTCGCTCGGATTTTCTGGTAAATTAATTTTGTCAGTAAAGCCAGATGTTATATCAGCACACTGCAGAATCAATACAGAAAATACACAGTCAGTTTTATATTTTCGTTATTGCATAGTAGTGAAGTATGTGGCTTTCTAGAGTGGTACTTGAGCTGTAATCTAGTGTGTGTTTGAAAATAAATATTACTTATGATCGACTCTCAGCAGTTCCCTTGTTTGAGGGAGATATGGAAGCATTAAGCACGAACTGCACATTTCGTTTTTGTACAAGTGGCGCACCATGAGAGACTGTGGCATAAAAATACATAAAACTAGTGATATAGAACATTGAATAGTGATTTCTTTTTGTCGAAAGGTGGCAGCAGATATAAAAAATTGAAATGCCCACATTAATGTAAATAAATGGGCTTGCTCTTCAGGATAAAGATAAAAATGTAAATATACAAGAATGATCTATGCGCCATTTCATTTTCCGCTTGCAAATATAAGAGTATGTTCACCAAAGGGTTAATAGTCACAGGGACATAAAACTCTAATGGAATATTCTTAGTGATATTCACCACCAATATAAAGGTGCCACATTCAGTTACTGATGTTATGGCTACACAAATATTTATGTTTAGTGAATAATACATGCTCAAATAATAAAGTTACAACAAAATGGTACAACCATAGACAAACGTTTGATCTTCAAATCAAATCCAGCCTGTAAAACCCATGAATATCAAACTCCAATGACTCAAGGCAACAGAATAATTTTGGATAGTATTGTCAGCTTTATTAACCATAATATTAATCAAAGTCTTGGAACCCTTAACATAAGAAGCCTCCAAAAGTGCAAACCACTAAAATATTTTACATTTCTCTAGATAGTGCATACATTTTTTAAATGTTATAGGAGGAAAAATGCAGTATAAGCATTAAAAGAGAAACAGAACAAAACACAAGAGAGAATGATGTGAACTAAAAATTTTACATCTGAATTTTGTACATACAAGAAGCAAGTAAATTCTTGCATACTTGCATGTACAGCGTGTGTGTGTATTACATGAAATAATGTGAACCACATGTCACTTTGATGCCTCTTCAATAGTCTTACCATCATCATTTGCACCAACACGGACCGAGCGGCTACACCTCAGGCTGCAGTAGTCGTGGATGGCAGAGGTGCGTGGGTTACGGGCTCGAGGTCGTGTGCACCCTGCACGGCTACACTCTCCGAGAAGACTCACTGCCAAGGCACGATTCACCTCAGATTCCTGCCAACAAGGTATATTTCTTGGGAATGTACCTATCACAAAACATATATTTAGATGCATACAGTGGCATTTAAGGAAACCCTAAAATAATAGATATCATGTGAGGGTAGCTCTTGTTGGGTAGTAGTAATAGTTACTGGGCTACCAACTTACAAAGTGAAGCCTATATATGTATCCTGTCATCTCTGAAGTTTCAAATGAAGGGAGACCCTGGGGTGGAGTATTGTCGAAATGAAGGTGTGGGATAAACAGGAGCCCCCACAAAAACTAGTTGCCCATTGGCAATTATCTTGCATTTGAAAACCTGGAGTAACCTCGCATGAAGTCAAATCCAGATTGCTATGGCAGGATGTAAATGAACTAACCTGCTTAGTTACAGAGGCCTCAGTAATTGAATACAGAGGATGTAACAGAACAACAAAGTACTAGAGAACAAGTTTCAGATGCCATGTTGGCAAGAACCCCTCGGCTTAGACTGGAGCTGGCTGGAAAAAATTTATTTCCTTCTATGGGAAAATTAAGTAATCAGATGGCAATCATACCATTTAATTTTCTTTATCCTACACAACTCACAGCACCTGATGCAGCCCAGTTCAGCAATATTGAAGAATGTTGTAACCAGCTGCTGCACATGGACCCGAATGCAGTGCAGGTGTACAGAAAACCTTTCCTACTTGTGTATAATGATAAACTAACTATCTGAATTTGAGAGGTTCACGTATGGGATGACTACCATATTTTGGGAACTGCACAAAGAATTATCTATGAACTCTTGATGTTTAGAGAACATTCCTACTTCTTCATGGATACCTAAGTCCTAAGTCCATGGATACCAAGGTTCAAACAGAAATAAAATTTATTTATTAATAGTGACAGTTAGGTTGAGAGGAGTAGGAAAAGGTTAGGTTAGGCATATAGCCTAAGGAAAAAGGCTGAACTGAAAAGGATATCAAGCAGGAGAACAGGTTGGGTTACATCCAATAGGGTCACGATGGTTCGTGATGTACTGACGGTACCAAACGAATTCCCCCTATCTGAAGGGTATTATTTATTCAGCAGTGAAGTTAAGTAACAAGAAATAATAACACTGGAAATTAATTTAGGACTAGGGTTATTGTCCCAACTAAACAATGGTAAAAGACTGGACAACACACAATCAATTATAAAGAAATTAATGACCTTAATGAATGTTGGCTTGTGAGCCTAATGTGACTGCTAAAATGGAGTTGACAAAAGATATTATAAAGAGTTGAATTTTTGGGATATACACAAAAAAACATAATCAAACCCTGCAGGCATATTATGACTGTGACACAAAGCATTTTTGCGCCGTATATGATACAAAGCCACACTTTGCATTAGTTCTTATTATGACTGTCAGTTTGCAAATGCAATGTTACCATTAACAATAAAAATGGTTGCAAACTTAATGCAGGCGACAGATACCATGCAAATTATTTTCTCTCTCGTGCAGCAAGAGAAAATGGCAGAAATTTTCTCATGAGTTGCCACAATCTCGTGAACTAAAACTGTTGTAATTAAATAACAGAGCTTAGAAACAGTATCTTATGTACATAAAAAAAGTATTTATGCCTTTCACATTAGTTTAAAGTCATAGAAAAAAATTGACATTTGTTCTCAAAACAAGTACGTAGTAAATGTTCAACTCACTGTGTATCTGCACGCATTTGTTACACTCCAATGGAGGAATATTATTCTAAAAAAGAATATAGAAAAAAATAAAGTCATGTAAAAGTTAATTTAACTGGGGTAAAACAACACACGCAAAAAAAAACACAAACCTAGGAACTATCAGAAATGCATGCATGTTTAAAAATGATACAAAATGTAGCACAATGTCTGTTAACAGTTGTCTGATATTGTACTTAAACTGTAGCGAGTCATCTGAATGCCATATGTATTGTAGCATAGTGGTTAGCCTCATTGCTTGTAACCTAGAGACAGAATACACTCATGAGTTTGATTATGCTGGGATCTATTTCTGTTGTTTATTTAACAGTTATTTTTCAGTGTTTTAACTAACTAATTCTTTTCAATTTTTTCTCACTGTACACATAGGAATGTTAGTGTTTATAAGCAATGATTATCAGTACACAAGAACAATGCATGTAAGAATATATGCAAAATATGAAATATCAGCACAACTTCGTAGTAGATGACCACATTTCAAAGTTTTATTAGATGTTAATAATGTGTGTATTTTTATACTTATTTTATTCGTCGTGATTGTGGTAGTATTCATTTTGGTGATGTCAAAAATGACTTTATGGAAAACTTTCACGACAGAAATCTGCCTTAATTTTATTTAAAAGAGATATATTTTACCATTGAATTGTCAACTGCCATTGCAAAATGTGTGTTGATGCAAAGTTTTTACATTGAAGAAAAAGATAACGATCATTGCAAAGAAGAATGGTCACAATACCTAAAATGCAATCTAAAACATGATACAATGCAAAATTCAATCTAAAACATGATACAATGCAAAATTTCTTGTGGAAGCAAATTAGCATCGATGGGTCACAATATGCCTGCTGATGTAGATTGTGTCGCGACAGTACTTAGTTTTGATGTAACTTGGAGAGAGCGGTTCGGGTAGGGGTGAATGTGGAATGCACACTGCATGTGCACTGAACAACTCTGGTAGATAGTAGGGCTGAGCACTGGATGACATGGTCTGGTGTCTGGTGTTGAGGATGTCATAGCAGACATTGGTGGTCTAAGCAGAACTTGAAGGCAAGCTTGCAGCTAATAGCACAGTTCTAGATATATACTTCCAATCTCAGCTGTGGTGGTCCACGATGGAGCCAGTTAGGGTAGCAGGTCTCAAGACAAACTATGCCTGATATGCCACAACACAGTTTAGATATGCCTGGTGCACAGACCTATATATTTGGTATCTGATGTCAAGGGCTGCTGGCCCTCCTCTCCCACTATACAATAGTGGCACATAGTGTGCATGGGCCAACTGCATAAGGGTGGCAGTGAGTGGAACTGTCTGCTTTACAGGTTGCATTTGGTGCTTCCTTAAATGCTGGGTTTCTCATTTATATCCCACTTCTAGTTCACTGGTTATTGGCCAGGTATCGCTGTGCCATGCACTCAAAAGTATCTTCTTTCAAAGGGACATTTTGAGAAAGACATGCTCGCTTGTAGAGTTGTCAGTATGAGTTGTGGTGTCTTTCAGATAGCAGGTTAAGAGACGTGTTGCTTTAATTGAGGTTGTGTTCTCTTGGTGACATATATGAGTGTAAATATTTAGAAGATGTGTTTCTATTGAAATTAATTAATATTTCAACAACGAATCCTCCCATTTTCCTGCAAGAAGTCACTAAAATGGACTGTGATTGGTCACAGCGTGATATGTTTCCAGGTGAAGGTTACGTACATATACCTAAGGTATCATTTTACTAAGAAGATGTCTGACTACTGAAATAAATTAATATTCCATGCAAAAATCATGTTGATTTTATACCTAAGATGATTAAACATGGACCTACAATACTTGGGAAAAACTCACACCACAGCTCTCGGGTTATCAAATTTTCCAGAAAATGTTTGCCTATTGAATTAAATTTTCATGACAGGGGTTGGGGCAAGTCGAAATTGGTCTAAAATTCTCCAAAATATTTATAACAACCTTCTTTCCACATAAACCTTATTTCTGGAAACAGTGAGGGGTCATTTCTAGAAAGGTTCTACAATATTTGATTGGTTGACCATTCCAAAAAAGGGACAAAATTTCATTAGATTATTTTGCCCAATATAAAACAAACTTCAATGCCCGCAGTAATGTGTTATAAAGTTCAAGCAAAGGTGGAGAAGAAAAAGAAAGAAAGAAAAAATTATGTTACAAATTACAAAATTATGTTAAAAATTAGTTGATTACTGCGTACAGCAGCCTGAAAATTGACAGTATCAAGTTTACATCAAGATATTTAATTTACCCCTTTTCATAAAAATGTTACTAAAAGAATAACCTTTGATAAATATGGGTGCAATCAAGGTTTAAGTGGCTCATTTAAGGTGAATTCATCACCAAAAATAAGACACATGAAGATGAACTAACACACACATTACAAAGTCTGTGGGTTTATATGAATAGCAGAAGTACTCACCTCTTCGTCTGAATCAAAGTCTGGCCAATCGTACAGAGCACTCAGATTTGTATGACAACCTTGAGCATCCTTCACCCAAGGGTTGTTGCTATCCAAATCTTTCAGAGAGGCTGCGATGGCATGAGAAATTTGCTCCTGCACACAGGTGGACATCATTAATATCAAGGTTCATACTACATTGACTTAACACTTGGAACAAAAGCACAGCTGATTTAGAACAGCCTCCATGAAATAACTGCTTTTCAAGTAGGGTGGCTAATGTCACATTGCACAGGTTGATTCAAGGCCAGTTGGTCATTCCTATCACTGAAGATTTATGCTTAATTTGAGATCTTAATCAGTTTTGAATTACCCATTTTAATGGTTTGAAGAAACGATCCAAATTCAAAGAAGTGTTTACAAACATAAATATATATACATCATTATTTACGCTCGTCTTCATAATATTATTTTACTACAAATAATTTCTTATACAAAATATACATTATAAATCACTTAGCATACGACACAGCAGTATTTAAGCACGTGTGCAGTTCAGCACTTCGGTCAGTTTATAAACTTTATCAAACTCCAGGGCATAATCTAAAACAATTTTTGGATTCTTAAATGGTTTTGCAACATAAGCAGCCAGCTACAATCACCAACCTCGCCCAATAGTTGCAAATGCTGTATTTGTCAAGAACCTAACCTCAACCACAGAAGATGAGTAAAGACAGCAGTCTTTATAAATACCATGCGCATGTTCAGTGCGTAAATTACATTAATCTGCTTTATATATACATACTTATATACTTTCGTCATATTGTCAACATTTTTGGTTAGAGATTGTTGGGACACATCAGTTTTATTCAAGTTTGGTGGTGGCCATGTTGATGACGTCAGGGGCACCGTGCTTGTATCCATCATATTAGTACCTTGCTTACCCCAGTCGGGAATGGTTGCATCTGGTTGTCAAAGTCGGGAAAATAGGGTGTTTGGGATATTGTAAATGCTACAACGAACAAGTGTGGACTACCTTTGACATTTGCACCAGTTGTTTCGTGCATTGGTGCTGTGAATTCCAATTAACGAGTTTGTGAGAAGACATCTACATGCATTGGGTGTGTAACCACCTGTGAACATCAAGTGAGTCAAAACAGAGATGTTCGTTTATAAATAAAATACACGTAGTTATGATTCTACCCATGAACGAGTGCCATTTCGGCTCATAAGTACATAAAACTATAAACATTTGACCTTACTAGTAATTGATTTATGAATAGTATGCTGGGAACGAAATATAGCTATAAGATGTAGGAGCGATAGATCTATATACAGTTGACATTTACGTGATAGAAAATGTACAAAATTAATATTATAGTGGTGAAACAATATTTTTTTTAAAACAAATTTTAACTACCTCAAAAGCAGATACCAGTATTATAAGTTTATTTACATTTTATTTTACGAATTTCAACAGGTATGGCTTATAGAGAGTTAAATATGTAGCAACACCAAAGCCAGCCATATCAGTTTCTGTTTAATTTCAAATCACCTAGATACAAATTAAATTACGAAAATAGTTTTTTGGTTGCAAAAATAAAATTCTTTGTTTTTGAAAACATGCCCTGCAAGATAACCAAGTGTGGTCATTTCCTTGATGATTGAATCATTTGGGTTGATGAAATTATTTGGTTGGACAATGCCGATTGCAACCAATGCTGATTTTGGGATAATCGGCTTTTGTGTGTGTGTGTGTGTGCGCGTGTGAATATGATATATATATATATATATATATATATATATATATATATATATATATAAAACAGAAGGCATCACGCCTCAATTTGCTATAGAAATAATTTCTCTGTCATTATAATGTAATTGCAATGTAAGTTAGTTTTTAATAAGGAAGTTTGAGATCATTATTTCTGCTGAGTTGTATACGAGTTTTCACGTACTACTGCTTTCTATATCATTAGTGTATTACTGTTACATTACTACTTTTTTAAGTTAAACTACAAAATGTTAACTTTACTCTTGTTTTGCATTCAAACTTCAATAGTCATTTACTACTAGATTATGCTGTGTGTTTCAGTAATACCAAAATTACATCATAATCAATAACTTTTTATCAAGGAAATAAATTTTAAAACCGTAATCTTTAAGCACCCAAAATGTGAAATTCTGAAGCCTGTATGCCACGATAAAATATTCCATATAGGCTCGAGTAGAAGCATCCACAAGACCTGTTACCCGAGCCTGCAAGCAAGCAATTATGGAGGGTTCTTTGGAATAACTTATCCCATGATACTTGTTGGTGCATAAGTCAAGACGAGTGTACTTTTATGATTTTACTTCTTCAACTGTCGTTCAGGAACAATTTTCACCCATGACTTGAGCATTATGTGTTTATGTCCACAGTCTAATTGTTTTGTTTTTACAACTGGAAATTTTATGTTAAATAAACACAAATATTACCACAATTTTCACACAATGCTGTTTTAGAATCAGTAGGCCTAAACACTTTTGAGTATTTTCATTTAATATTTATTCACATTTAATAGTTTTATGCTCTTTCTCAAAACAAAATTAACAAATTTTCTATCAACGTATCTCTGATTGGCTAAAATTTATACCTTGTTGGAAAACTTCCACCGAAAATTGCACACAACCAATCACATACAAATCATGAAAACAGCCAGCAAGTAGCCAAATATTCCATAGAACCATCCATACAAGCAGCCATGCAGGCTTGCATAGAAAGGTCCAAAGAATTTTCCATTGTGGCATACACACTTTGAATAAAAATTTATTGTCCACCAAGATTTCTATTTTTGTTTATGTTCATATTAAAAATACAGTTACAAAAACCAGCACTGCCCTGATTTACAAGGTACATATTATAACTCACATCATCGACAGGGTCCATGCCCATGAGACCAGGGAACCTCCTCTTGCGGACCTTACGTAGCGTGGGTGGTGTCTCAGGAGGAATAAGGCCCTTAGAAACCGCTCGAACAAATTCATGCCTCTTCCGGCGGGCTAGAGCTGTCGTCTGTACGATCACAGGTCGAGGGGTACGCAGGTAGGGCCGAGCCACCATCTCAGACAGCTTTTCCGTCACTTCCTCCAGCTCATTCTGCCCCAACCAAAAACATTATCGTTACTTGCAAAAATCAATAAGTGCCAGCGTACAACTGACACATAGACTGTGTGTCAGAACACACTACAAACTTATTTTAGTCTACCTCACTTCAAAATAAAAAACTACCACACACCGGCCAAGACCACATTGGAGGACGTGGTGGTGGTAGTAGTTGTGATTAAGGCAGCACACTAGCATGTGCAATAGTAGTGGCGATAGTTGTTAAGAAGGAAACTATTGTGTTCTACACAAATATCACAACTTTCAGCTGCTTCTAGACCCACCAGTACTAATACTGGGAGCATACCAAAATCTGTCATTTGACAGGTGAAGAACAAATGACTAGAGATGGGACATTTGATACTTTGATACCTTGATACATCTCGATACTGGGCCATATCTCAAGTATTGAGTATCGCGACGTGCATATTGATACTTTAATTATTTTCTATTTATAACAGAGAAACACATAGTAAGAATTGCAACAGAACATGTATTCAAGAGTTGCAAATAGGAATTATTTATGAACAGTAAGTTAATGTGTATTGTAAATTACGTATTTTGAAACAGTTATTAGAATGTTCTAAATGTATGTGGCCTAAAAAAACCACCATTTAAACTCTGTTTTGCAATGTAAAAATAACATGTATAATGTATGGAAAACAAACGCCGCCAAAAATATTTACGTCCCGAATGTGTTTAATATTCAAATTGATACGAACTACATATTTATCACGTTCTCTTTCAGTGAGGTTGAAACTTGACAGTTTATATAATAATTTGAATGTTTCTTTAATATGAGCAAATTTTAGACTCGTCCACTAAAACAATATGTATTTAAAGATGACACAGTCTTGTAAGAAGAGGTGCTAAATTACACTGTCTCATGAAAGACGTTACTCGAAAGTCTCTCCCAACCCCATCCAAGCCACTGGCAACACAACAATTCTCATATTTCCTCTATCTGACTCAATACAGAAAAAAATTTAATGCTTGTCTATCAAAACAAAATTTTTTTTAAGTATCTTAGTTCAAAAATTGACATACCTGATGTGTTTTCTAGTATCATATAAACATTTATAATTTTTTAACACCTGACAGGCCTATCATAGATGCTAAGTTATATATAAATTTCCAATTAGTTTCCATAATCTGTAATATTATTTTGCTTGATTTTTCTTTGATTTGAAACTTTATCATAAATTTGGTTGAGGGTAATGAAAATATAGTTTACAAAAATTTGATTCCATTATTGAAATTTTTTTACTCAAATGTATCGAGTATTGAACATATCAAGCGTATCGAGCTGAAAAATGAATTGAGTATAGCGAATCGAAAACATGGTATTGTCTCACCCCTACAAATGACTCTTTTCATATACATGGTAGCCTTACAAATAATTTTAATGTGTTAGTAGGACAGTGTTATAATTCCTTTAAAAGCCTACTTTCACATTTGGGACACAGTGAGTTTTTACTATTTTAATAAGTTTTCCGGTAGCACTGGTTACTTTGACGCGTGCCACTCACACCATTATATTATAAACTACTACAGCTCATCGACGTGCAACTCAAACCAAGGAACCAACTACCAGATGTCTAACAGGAAGTGTTCTCGCCAGAGACATGGAAGATACTTAGTTCCTCAGACTGTTCCTGAATTGCCCTTCTCCATCTACAAGTGTGTTTACACACATGAAAGAGCAAACCAAGCACAGCATGATACGAAGGCAAAGATAGTGGGTTCAACTCAAACGCACTTTGGAATCACAATACAGAAGACATTTGAAGCGGCCATGCAATGCACCAGCCTCCCCTGACGCACCCTGCAGACAGAATGTCGCCACACCGTCGAAGCTAGCAGTGTGTCGCCAAGCGCCCGAGGCGATACCACAAGCACAAGAGGGTAGTTCTCCCACCCCACGCACTCTAGGCAGACGTCACAGGGGCACGTCACACCTCCCACTCCGGGAGTTCATCTCCAGTAGCTCGCCTCAACACTTCTTGTGCTGGGGCTCTCTACTGACTACTAGGCCCTCACTGTCGTCTCCAAGAACTTCCAGTTCCCCAGTGGCTGCAGCCACCATCTACCAGAGGCTTCTACCTATGCTTGGCATGGACGTCACCAGAAGCTTCGTCTACCTGAAGACATCGAACACAACTTAACGCTTGAGTTGTTGTGACCTTCTGGTTCTTCAGCTGCACTATTTGCTGGTAGTGACCACTCAGTTAAAGTTAGGGCCTCTTTTAGGCCATCCCAGTTAGTGCTAGGTGTGAGAGCAAAGCTGATTATTTTACCTTGTACTGCAGTAGCCTAGGAGCGGGTCACCTTCACCCATTAATGCATAGGTTAAGTACTTCCACAGTACAGACTTATTGGTAGCATGTACGAGTCACCTAGGTGTTTATTGTCTACATAAATACCTAATCTTAAACGTATCGACGAGTTCCTTTTTGTAGTACTATAGCCTATCTACACCAGTATTGACTGACATGTGGTAAGCAATCAGCAGAGAGTTTAACCTAGAATAGAACGTCAAACCACCTTCAGAGGTCTGCCAGTAATACACACACTTCATCTTTTGAAGGGTACCCATTCTGTTCACCTTGGTGTTCAGAACAGTAGAGCCCCAACCACTAGCACACACCCCACAGAGGTGGGACAGCCAACCCCAGTTGTATCTCTCACCGGAGCACCTAGCCAAGGTGCTGGCAGAGATAGCTGCGGGAGATTGGAGGCCCTACATTTGTGGTTATACCCGGCAGTGGCAGGAAGGTGGTCTACGACCCATGACTCCAGGTTCTTGCACTGTTAGGCGGTCAGGGAGTGCATCGCCAGCCATTGTCGGCTTACACTCTAAAGTCAGAGATTATCGGTTACATGTCACCCACAGAAATCTGGTACGCTATCAGTCTATGCCATTCCACAGCAGGCACAGAGCTCAAAGAGTAGTTAAGAAGGCAGAGTTCAGTGCTGCCAAGCAGACCTATGGGGAAAACCTCGTTACGCCAGGAGTCGACACTCCTAGGGGCCAGACCCAAGCCACCTGTAGTGCTGCACAACTGACATCACCTGTCAGAACTTCCGTGTTTCACTCTAACCCAGTAGGCACTGGCTACGACGTGTATCCAGTAGTCTGAACCCTAATCAGCGGGACTGACACCAAGATCGGGAGAGCCAAACCACACATTGGCAACTGGGCCAGCACAGTGTGGAACAGCCACCATCACGCAGACCACTACCGGAACCTGACCTGCACCACGTCCAGTGGAACCACGGATGCCATACGCTCCACCTACACTACAGTAACGCCACCAACGAATAACACCCTGCCAAGGTCCACTGTTCTTGTGAGGCACGTTGCCAGGCCTAGTGTGACAGAATATATTCCTAGTAGACAGCCTACAAGGCCAACACTAGTATCTAGTAAGAAACGGAACTAGTAACACTAGTAGCTCGACTGATCTAGCACATAATAAAAGTCTCTTGTCAAAATAAGATACAGAAACACACGTCAACTTTGTTAACTCACTACACTATAGTACACTACACAATCCAATGCATTGTAACAACACAAATGATGCTGCCTTTGGGCAAACTTGATCTGCAGTGTTCAGGTCGCTACCCCAGAGTAAATGCTGCACAGGCCGCAGCCACAGTGACACATTCGCTGCCGGTCTGAACACTTGTTGATTAGATTGGTCGTATTTTACAGCCACCATGGCCGCCACCACTCCAGTGTGCTGGAACCTTGAGGGCTAAATGCATAATTGTATACATTCAAGTTAGTCACATTTAAACTTCAATATTAACTAATCCCTTCAACAATTTTGTATGAAATGCATGTGCTCAAATGCCAGTTGGCTGTATAATGATGACCAAAAAGGGAGTATCTTGACACGTGCCCAGAGTGGGGGGTTTCTATTGGTTAGGACTATTCACCTTGTAGCATTGCAGCTAGATATATATAATTAGTATATTCGGGGAGTATTTCAATTGTCTATATTTCAGTCAAGGATAGTAATTCATGTAATATGTGAAAGGTCGTGGCAATGACAACTTGTTTGTATTTCATATAGTTTCGTTTTTCCAAATTTGTAATTTTTCTTTCCTCATTTCATCAGTAGTAACAGAAATCATCAACAACAGACGTCATACACATATTTTTCCTTTTCACTGGGTTAGTGAACTAAAAACATCGCCACCACAAGGCACGACATGGTGAAACGAGGAAAATAACAGAGGTCACCTTTGGCTGATGTGACCGACTGCTCGAAAACAATATGTTTTCAATGAGGAAACTTTCTACCAATATATAAGAAAGCATGACCTTTCTCCGGTATCACAACAGTTCGTTGCAGCATGATCGTTTGTCAACTGTCAGTCGGACAGCCTGCAAAGAGTGATCACATGACTCGCACCGACCAGCGCCTGCAACTTTAACCTTCTTTTGTATTTCTGACATTTCAATTCAAATATCTAATAAATTTATTTTCCACCGGTGCGAGGAGTCAAAGGGCACCGGGAGAGAAAAGTAACGATTCTCTCGTTTTCGTAACTCTTGAACAGAGAAGTTTTGTTTTTTGTTTTATGAAGGCTGCCATTCTGTGTTGTTTTTTTGTTTGTTCGTCAGTTGCGAGTGTCAATAGTTTGTTTTGCCAAGACGACAATAAATCTCAAGTAAACATTTAACATCTTTTATTTATTGACAATCCTGATATCAACAAACTTTCATTATTATGTAGTCAAAGTCTCCAACTCACGCTGAGCTAGTTCATTGGTGTTTACTGAGAACTACGATGAGAGAACCGGGCAGTAACCTGTTACAACCTGAACTCCGGCCAACAACGTTTGAGGTTAAGTGTAATGTAAATCCTGTTTACGTTACTTTTGAGAAATAAGTAGTGATGGGACGATTGGATTATCAATTCCTCAATTCCACCAATTCTTGTGTTCTGATTTTTTGCATTCAAAAGTTTGATTTGATTCTGTAAAACTTTCTTACTGGGTGACATATTCTGCAAACCTGGTGGTGCCTGTAAACTCAATGCAAATAGCTTGTGTGCATTTGCAATCGTATTTAATCCGGCATAATTAGAGGAACGATTTTGAGGTAAATAGTGATAAAATGAAATAACACCAAAAACAAGTTAAAACACTAACATGAAATACCGACAAATGCATAATCTCTCAAGAAATTAGCTCTTTCTATAAGAAATGAACTCTTCTCCCATGATATATACACAAATTTACTTCGGCACTATAAAAATAACAAATCTAAAGATGTGCAAAACTGGGCAATATCGAGAAATACTTGAGAAGAAAAAATTCTTAACTTCATCTAGAGACAATTTTTAAATCTCGGAAATTATAATTCTACATGCAACACACGCATAATTACTTTAAGTTTTTTTTCCCTGCATAACAAAATTTAAACAAACACATTTCCGAGATTGTCCAAGCAGTAAAATATGCACGTCATAATAAGCTACAGTGTTTCACAACAAACTCCCTCCAAGCGCTAGTAACAATGGTGAGAAGTGAACACACACAACTAGAATGTGAGCAGCAATCTATGTCCGCAGTTCCAAATAAAATGTTTGTTTACATTGACAGTTGTACGTAAAATTGTGTGAAACGAAAGTACGATATCTAAATTGATACATTAAATTGACTGCTTTCATAAATTGCCTAGTATTAAATTATGGAAGATGCTGTAGCCAATGTAAAAGAAAGTTAAAATGTCTATCATTTGGACATTTTGTCCATGCTAATGTATGTCTCTAACCTCTAATGCACGCCAATAGATTTGTTTTGTTTAAATTCAACTGTATTATAAAATGCTGCTAGCAGAAAAAAATCAAAAGTTAAAAATGTCACACTGAAAAATTTATGAAAGAATATACATATGTATGACTTGCCTTAATGTTTACTATACATCCTTGAAATTACTGTATATTGTTTTGGGAAGTGTGCAGTATTCTTGAAATTACACGATGTTGACACATTCGTTTTACCTAGCGGGGCCATTTCTACATGACAAAACTATATATTTCTTCCACAGAGTACTAAATTAAATAGTTAATGCAACTAAAATTGGTAATTCAACTAAGAAAAATTATTTTCTCTCGCTCTCATTATTGTAGTCCCCGGTGTAAGTTGTAGGAAATATAGAACTGTACAACAGTATATAAAATGTTGCAGTGTAACGAGCATGGCGACCTAGTTTCCTCTCTCTCTTTCTCTCACCCTTCTTTCAGCCTCTCTCGGCCCTGCACCTTCCTTCCTCCCCTCACATGCCTTGCCACCAAGAGGGGAAGTTGTTGTCGAGCAAAAGATAAATCATGTCCTCTCTCTCTCTCTGCCATACACACTTTGCTTGCCTTCCACACGCCGCCCACCGGCAGCAGAGCAAATAAAGTACGTCTGGCGAAGTAATTTTATCAATATTATGCATCACTCAAAATAGTTGCACCTAACATCACTTGTATTTCAAAGAAAATGGTTTCACCTGAAATTATTATGCAAAACATTTTAACGAGGAAATATGATTTGAAAAGACGTATTCTTTCGTGATTAAAGGTGGTTTTTTCCTCGTAAGGTTGGTGTTTTATTGTATCTGGCATAAAATTAACATGATTTTAAAACATAATATTTATTTAACTTAAGGGGCAGCTTCTTTGTGAATAAAATTGTATGCCCAGAAGCATACACTTGAACTCCCTTTGTATCCAAAAATTGTTTCAACATCGAGTGACTTGTTTTATAAGTGTAAAAATCATTTTCAGTAACTTCTGCGGGGAAATCGGAAGATTTATTTTAATTTATTTCAATAGACACGTGTCTTTTCAATAAACTGATAAAATGTAAGGACTTATTCAATACCTTTTGCCATCTAATAATGGGTAGGTAGGCACAGAGTCGAGTGCAGTGTAACTTACGACAGGGGAAAATCAGAGGACGTGGTTTTGAATGATTAATTATTAGACAGTGAAGAAATCAATAATAATCGCCTTATTTATTTATTTTTGTCTCAAAATAACAAGTTTTCTTTTGCAGCAAAATATAATTAATTCCTTTAAAAGACAAGACATTTGCCATGTGCGAAAGGTGTCTGCACTCGGCAAGTAGCGGCGTGGAGCAGTAATTGTCCCGCTGCCACCCTTCTTCCTCCACCAGCCGCTGTGAACACATGACCCGATCGATAACTTCTCCGTGCCCTCTTAGCTAAACGAGTGTAAGCAGAACATTCAAAATTTGACTTGCATTCAATGTCATATTATTTTCATTTTTTGAGGGTTCGAAAGTTTTAGGTCAGCTAGCATTTGGTGTCAGATTAGAATCAAATATATATAATATTTTGAGACGTTAATTTTTTCATTTAAATGAGTTTACCTTAAATGTTTTTTAATGTACTATTTATAACAAATTTTTTTTTAAATTCCCATTTTTATTGTGTTTATTAGCTAAACTGTATTCACAGACAATGTACAACTCCTACGATAACAAAATATAAAGTTTTATAAGGTTAGAAGCTGTATTATACTGATAGAAGATAGAAACCTCATCTATTGAAATCCTGCTTGTATGAAAATTGTTTGGCAGTCCCCTGAATAACAATAGCTCAAGAGTCGACTGTAACTAGTTACGCGTGTCTATCTGCAAGCACTGATTTGTAAGTACTAAGATTTGTCTCTTTCATTTTTAATAAGTAATTTCCATGAAACTAATGCCAGCATAAAAATAAAGCCATGTATCATTAGTCTGAAATGAGGCTTTACAGCATTATTAAATTTCATGAACAAATAACAAGAGTATTATAAACAACGTGTGTATTGAAGCTCAAAAGATTTATTGGTTAAAAAAAACAAGATTTGTAAAGATTCATCATCACTTTTAACAATAATTGTGTATGCTTGTAAAAGGTACAACATACCTGCATAAACTCAAATATAGTCTTGTTATAGCCATTGTCTTCCAGATAATACCCATAAACGTACGACCCACACAGCACACGTCGAGCCTTCAACAGCTCACGGATGCTGTCTTCCACAAACTTGGTTCCCTTGTCAGTATTATCTAAATCATAAGAGAAATTAAACAAGTTTAATAATTACTGCAGTAACTACGAAATACAAACTGCATATCTACCACAGTAAAATCACACCATAAAGTCATGGGCTATAAAGACACATTGCCTACATCACTAGTTTTTGAATGCACCATTGTGTTCTATATCAAATACAATGTCTATACACCCATCAAAAACCAATTATATTCTTGCTAACATGCATTGTCAGTTCATGCCACCCAGTATGTAAAGTATTAGCAAGTATCAGTAAGAATGAGTATTTACTCTTTGTAATTTGGCATTTCCTATAACGTGGTGTATTTGAAACTAATCCTGCTGTCTTTATAATTTTATTTTACTTTAAATGTAATTTTTGTACACTAAATGTTAGAAATCGCAAAATGTTAACCTGTCGATTGTGGTACTGGTTTTCTCGAATCGATGCTACCCTGTGACGATTCCTGGAACGTCACTTCCTTCGTCTTCACCATGTAACTTTTGTGACATCTTTATTTTAATCTTTCAAATTGTAATCCAGCAATCATGATTTAATTCAAAATCATTCTATTTGACATCAGATACCGTGTTTACTAGTGTATAGCGCTCCCTTTTTCCCAAAATAAAGGAAAAAATTTCTGAGGTGCGTGCTATACACAGGAAATTAATAAAGAAAGAAAGAAAAATAAAGGGGGGAAGTGGTACCCATAAATTGTCCAGGGGAAATGTGTTCAGGGAAGTGCAGCGGCACTATCTGATGTCTCATCTCTTGCTCTTACAGACAGCACCCCTCTTCCTTCTCTCTCTTTCTCACTCAGCAACCCTTCAGTTATATGAAGGTCGCAACCCTTTCCCTCCGCCCCTAATGACATCCAGTCACGCCGCAAACCAGAGCCACCATGTGTTTACCCCCCACCCCCCAGCCTGATCATAACACCAAGATGTTGCTGGTTGATAATTCCGCTAAGCCCTCTTTGTTTCCCTCGCAGAGGATAGCGAACTATGGTCAGGGAACGGAGAAGAGACGAGGCGACACTTTTTTTTGAGCATGTCACTGCTAAACGGAAAAAGGAGAAAAAAAAAAATTGAAGCCGGAAAAGTTCAGTAGTAGGAGCATGCGGTTTTTGGAATATTTTTATTTTCACTTTTTGCACACAAGTTATTTAATTAAAGTATTTTCCAAACACACTACAATCACCGTACATTGATGTAAAAAAGAATCATTTTTTATCTACTTACTAACGGGGTGCCACAAATTTTTGGTGCAATTTTACTAAAAAAAAATGTTTTCTGTGGAACTTGCAGCAAAAATCATGGTGCCGACTATACATGAGTAAATACGGTATGTTGTAACGGTCTGAGCGAGCCCTTAATTAATGCTCATGCGTGAACGCAGCATCACACAAAGCGGGGATCAAGACGTCAGGGATTGCAACAAGCGGTAGAGAATAAACAGTATGGTCAGACATTAAACAAAGTTGCAATATAGGCCAGTGCGAGGCTCATCGCAGGGCCAGATGCCATCCAGACACGTAAGACACCATCAGATATCAGCCAGTGGCCAGTCTCTGAAGAAGGGCCACAAGAGATGTATGCCAGAACCACCGCAGCCGATACGTTGAGGGATGCAGCCTTCGGGAACTACATAAGGTTAACTAGTTCCAACGATACGTCAAAAGGACTTTAGTTAGATATCTGACAGAGTTGCTTGCACAGTAATTAATAGTAAAAAAAATAGCTCTCCCGTTTAGACATAGGAATATATAGAAAAGTGTTGTTCACTTGTGAGTTACAAGTTCTACATAAAGACGTTTAAGGAGATCCCCATATTTTATATTCTGCGCGCCCCTAGTCAGTTAAAAGCTCTTATAGCTCAGGCAGAGTCATCTGTACTATTAGTATATTTTATATTGGTTGGAGTGTGAATCCAATACAATGTGTTTAGTGAAACTAATTTTGCGTATCACATTTTGTGCATTGTAGCTGTCGTGACATTCACTTATTTGTGCCTTAATTTTATGATTCAGCGGTTCCACCCGACGACCTTAAGATGACGACTTCAATTGTTATGTGGCTTCAGAGTTGAGGCGTGGTCCCCGATTCGAGATGTGTTTGTGACCTGTACCTCATGCATCATCAGGCCAATTAATTCAAATTTCTCTCGCATGGGCATGCTGTTCCACTAACTTTCGGATATAACATTTTGGAGAGACTTAAAAATTTTCTTTGTCTGGCACTTGGATCATCTCAGAAATTATATAGTTTTCTTTTGTGATATGTGAATTAAAGAAAACCATCACACCAAAACATAAAAAAAAGTTAATATTATGTAAAAGGTTGTGTGTTTTGGCAGAGTTAGTCAAAATGGCCACTGATGATAGATAAAAGTGTTATTTATAATATATATCTCGGGATTCCGGAGTAGGTAAAATAAAATAAAAGATATGTACCGGTAACAAAGTTCATATATATAGACACACACATACATACATACATACATACATACATACATACATACATACACACACAACGTCTGCCACTTTGAATTAAATCTTTCTTGAATTAAAATGAAGCAAATGTCACCCGAGTTTAAAGTGAATTTCTTATCATATGAAATAGATATATAGATATGCCTAAGCCCCAATATACATAGAATTTAATAGAAAGTTTTTTTTTTCTTTTGAGTGCCAAATGTCTCTATGATGTTCTGTTGTTGGGATACTTGTAATGAACTGAACTTTGGGTTAGGCCCCTAGACTTTACTAACATTTTATTATGCACACTCTTACTGCAACGGGGTCCTTGGATTGGATGCTTTCATTCTTGTGGTGTTATTGAGGGGAGACTGCTCTTGGTAGGCTATTCCCTGCCATGTGTCATTTTATTAATATTGGTCACCCATCACAAATAGGGGAGAAAAAATAAACAAATAAAAGATCTGTGTTCAAGGATTGAGTGGTTCAAATATTCTGAACACCAGTTGGTTTTTAATATTGGTTATCGGTACCAGCTCAGCACTAGTGCTGAGTACTCATTCTGGATGTCAAAGTCATATAATTTCCATTAGTCATGAAGTAAAAACAGATTACAGTAACCTCTTGATTCCAAGACCTTTCTTGGTTCCTAGAAAAAGGGTCATTATTTCGAAGAGCACAAGTAATGTTTTGTTTATGGTACCACTCATTACTCTGAAAAATCATTGAAAGTTGACCACATCTTTCAAAATTGAATATATAGAAGTACTGTACTACTATCTTGATGGTGGTAACGCCAACGTGGAATAAATGTGTACTGGCCCAGCATCCTTCAAGAGACTACGGAAACTGAGTCTCCTTAACGATGATTTTAAGGGGGTTGTATGGACGGATGCATCCGAACCCTAGGAACGTTTGGCCCTAGCTCACAAGAGCGCGTAGCTGAGCACTGAGGGTTATGCCATCCCTTTTATGGCCCACCTGGTGATAGGGAATTTAGAAATAGCTGTGGGTACACAGCTATGCACTGTCAGTGATGTTACCTTAAATTCAGATGATAAAGATAAAAGAAGAATAGAGAATTACAACTAAGACGATTTAGTGGGTGTCCTGAAGGCGCATGCACGACAGTAGATACGGTTTAAAATTCTGTAGCAGCGCAGGGGAAGACAGGTTCTGGCATAGTCCGCCCAGGAAGGAATCTACTCTTCCTGGGGCTGGTTCCTTGCGGTAGACTCCTGCCAGAGTCCTATCAATCAATTGGCGCTGCAAAGTGCGCTTCACGATGGACACTGATCAGGCCTAAAGCAAGTTGAGGAGAGGGCCACCTGATACCCCTCGTGAGAAGTTGAGCGAGCGGCGTGACCAGGTACAGACCTCAATTGCCCTCTGAGTTTACACATGCACCACATAAGAACCGTATAGCTCCAAGTAAGCGGCTTGACCAGATTGTAACCTGAGAGTCATAGTGACTTAACGTGTTTGTTCTCTCCCCCCTTGCTACTGTGGCACTAGAGAACAGCGTGACCAGTCAGCACTAGACACCAAACACTGTCAAGAGGTGGGAGCACCCATCAGTAATGACATAGTTCGAATCTCTATCGTGAAAATTGTGCGTGCACCTGGAAGTAGTCCAGGAACGAGCACACAAAACGCAAAGCGGGTAAGGAAAGCAAAAAGTGGAAGAGAATGAACGGATCACAAACAACTAACTGTGATGCCAGTTAACAGCCAGCAGCACTAGAGTCCATGACGGCGCTCACCACGCATGTGTCACATGTCCCGCATGTGCGCAAAGAGGCCAATAATTTTGAACTTTCACAGAAATGTTATTTTTCAGTGTAAAATGTATTCTATTGTATTTGCAGGGTTTAATATGTCTTAAAATGTGTTCAAGTTTTGTTACTATGTTAAAATTGTTTGGTTATATAATTCAAAGTGCCCATGGCACCAAGATTAACAACATTTAAAATTACAGCATGAACACATGTGTGTGTTTATTGTGAATATTCATCTAATGTCCCATCTTGTTTCATGTATCATTTTAGGGTTTATGAAATTTTGTAATTAGTGTACGGTGCCATTATTCCCGTCCTAGCCAGCTCTGTGTAAAGGCCATCACCACACTACCCACGTGCTGAAGGGCGAGCCCCGACGAGTTTGCGTTAGTGATGCCGAGTATTAAGGGTTTCATTTGTAATTCACCATGTCCTGTCTTCAGGGAAAAACCGTCAGTCCACCCATGCGGCTGTCGGCCCTCTTCCCTTGCGAAGGCTGTGCTTTCACGTACCTCGGTGAGATCATTCATCTAGGCGTGCGCTAGAGTAATTGCAGGCTGGGGAGCACCCAAGCAGTTAATCATGACCGAGATAATCATAATTTCAATGACACGTTGATGTGAATGCACAATAACAATAAAACAAGTCTAGAGTGAACTTATCTCTTTTATTCAGTAGTGACAGTCTCCTAGCCACATATATTTTATTAAGTGTTTATTTATAGTTATTTTTAGAAAAGAGTTTAGTATGCCTACGTGTTTGTAAGTACGCACGGGTGAGACGGACCCACAGAACCCACAGCTTCCCTGAGAACCCTGAGTCTCAATAGTGCGGTGATTGGGAAGCACCGCTGGTACCCATATTACCAGTAAGTATTTGTATCATCATTCGTCTTGTGTCTCACCCGATGGCGTCAACTGGTAGATATACATTATATTCTGTCTGCAGGAGTTTACAAGACATATATTTCCTACCTTTGCCCGCTAATATCTAATGGATGAGGGACCAAGTTTGCCAAGCTATATACTGCCGGGTGGCAACAAGATATCAATCAAAGTTCAGTGTGAGAATGACCCCAGTACAAATATGGCCGGCCCAGATAAGGCACATGGCCATCACTCATGGCTGGGAGAAGGCTCCACGGCAAGAGCTTCTGCCTACTCTTAGGAAACACAATTTCTGAATAGTAAGGTAACATTGTTAAGTTTCACTGATACTGCAGAAGGCAAATGGTACAGCCAGCGTGGGGAGGTGGCGAGAAATGCAGCTATAGAGCTGATGCGAACTGCCGTCTGTAGGGCGTGTAATGGAATAAATACCCTCAAGAACCGTGAAGCAGGGGTGGCTGGAGGAGGCCGCATGGAGGGTGAACCTCCCCTGATGCACAGCGAGCGTACGCAGCTAGTGCCTGCCAGCCAGAACAAGGCAAGCAAGGCGGTGGGTCCACCCACTCAAACTGGAGCGCTGCATTGTGAGGATTACTGGTCTCTCAGGCGGCAAGGGGTTGATTCGTTTATAAATAGAAGCGGTAGAGTGGCAAAATGAGCGGCGGCGTTCGGCGCTACGGTACACTAGAGTAAGCATGAGACAGTGCTCGTGGCACGTCGATTTGTTGGCCATCTATATTTTCTGTTTGGTTTATATTTTGGTAATTACAGCACTACAGTTTATATCATAATGTAATGGTTATGTCACATTGACTTTAATAGCACTGTGCAATAATACTTGCAAATGTTTCATGTTTCTGTGTGGGAATAACAGTTGGTCTCCCTACACTTCTAAATTGAAGTGCCACCTTGACAAGTGGAATCTTTTATAAGATAAAAAAATTAAAACTAGGGCTATGTGTTTTCAAGACATGCAAAACTTTTTCTGAAGTTTCACCATGTACAACATAAAGTTGTAATCAAGTTTTAGCATAAATGTTAAAGAAACACATTCCTTTATATTGTTCGCACAAATTACCGCAACATGGGTTGCAAAAATCATTTGCATTTTGCACCTTTAAACTACTTATCAAGAAAATATCAGTTTGTACTGGTATCTGTAAAAATCTGTATTGGTTCAGTTCTACTCAGCACAGCTAAATTTATGACTTTAGTAGGCCTGCTTGCAACCCCACCACGAATATGAAACCCATTGCACTTGAGAGGGGAATGAAACTGAAAGCGTTGGGAACAAACCTTCACCTTTGTTTCCTCTGCAGAAGGAGGAAGCAAGAAGCTCCATTTTCTTCCTGGCATTGTTCAACAGTGGCTCCTCCAGCTTCTGACTGTTCTCATGATTCCTAAACCGGGTGTAGTAGTGCAGAAACCTGTTCAGTTCCTGCATCTGTTGATTCCGCTGAACTGCCTGCACATATTTTAGGTTAACATTCGCTACAACTGATAACATGTGCAAAGGTATTATAGGCTGTTCGCAGTAAACTGAGCTATTTTGAAATCAACATTTGAAATATGTGACTGCCGCTACCTGCTTATATTTTAATGGACACACTGACAGGCTTCTGCCCATGTGGAATTAAAAATTTTAGGCAAGCAACAGTGAAAAAAAATTATTTCTTTCAATTTCTGTATGTTGAATGCTCATATGCATAAGCATTAACCAATTTGTAAAATATTTACTACCTAATAATAAAACAGTTTCACTTGGCCAATGAATAAATAAAGTGATCAGGCCCATGGTGATGTTCATTTTACGTGTGGTGGGAGAATACACAATGTGCATACATACCGTGTTTACAGAAGTTAATTGATGAATGCAACAGTGGTCGATACACGAGCGTACACCAGTTGAGGCATTTTTCGAATTATCAGGTTGATTTTCAGCTATATATTTGTCTGCTTTGAGATGTAAATTAATGCCATTATACACACATTGTAACGTTTTCAATGCCCATTTGTAAAACTCAATGTCTGAATTACATTAATATATTTTGGAGTGGTTGAAAATTACAAAATGAGAGTGTGTTAACTTTTGTTTTTGAGATAAAGTGTTCGAAAATTCATTGGTTGATGTTCTGTTGCATAGTCCCAGTATCCACCGGATTTTCAGGCCGGTTGAACTGGTGGATCAATCGGTTTAACCAGATTCTAATGAAACAGTAGTTTTCAAATGTCCCGTGTATATTAGTGAATACACCAGTAAATTTAAAAAAATGTGGAAGTTGATTTTAGGCCGGGTTTTCGAAAATACTCAGTTTACTGTGAACAGCCTTCACAATAGGATGGGTCAAAGTATGCATAGGACCATCCAAGTAGATGTATAACGCCAATTCTAGCGCAGCACGATTTTTTTAAATAATTGTTAGCCAAAAATACAACAAAAATAGCATCAACTTTTACTTGTTATTTTTAATGAAAGTACAAGAAAAAATTAAAAACTCAAATTCTGAAATTCTATGAAAAAACGATCAAAATCATGCAAATTTAAGCTAAAATCTAAATTTCTCGCTTTCACGCTGCTTTTAAATGTTTCTAGAAACAACAATTTTAATTAAAAAAAACAAGCAATTTTCATCCAAAATCAAGCAATTTAAGCCTAAAATAACACAAATTTTGCAATATTTTACAAAAGGGGCGTGCAGAAATTTTGATACTATAAAAACAAGCAATTGGCACCAAAAGTACAAGAAAAATTAGCATTATAAAATTTCTTGCTATTTGTAACGAAAGTGTAAGAAAAGAATTAAAAAATCAAAATCTGAAATTCAATTTAAAAAACTATCAAAATCCAGCGAAATATTAAAAAACGTCAATTGAAAGATTAAAAATAATAGAATTTATATATTTTAAGATAGTTCTAAATCATGGATAGATTTGCCATTTTTCAATCCTTTTAAGCCTTTATATGTTATAAAATTTAGATTCTCGTTTATTAACTTTAAACCATTTTTATGAGACAGACTTACATAACAATCTGGTAAACTAATTTTTAACTTTGAATCAAGAATACAACTAATTTTTTTTTTCCAAACTTAGAATCATAAATTTGAAAATCTGTAGCAACATACTTTTTATTTTTTTCTAGGTTGTTTAGTTTAGTCAACTCAAACGAGTTAATAAACTTTGCACGCAGCGATTCCATTTTTATGTTTATTTAAAAGAAAAAAAAAAATTAATGAAAATTTTTTATTTTTATTAAAAAAATAATAACTTAATAAAATTCAAATAAATATTTTTATTATTACATTTTACTTCCTTTTAAATAAACATAAAAATGGAATTGCTGCACAACAATGAAATGGAAAATAATACCACATCTAAGCAATGTAAAATGTGTGCTGAAGTATTAAACATAGAAAATTTTTACTTTAATAAAAACCCAAAAGATAAGCTTTATAACATCTGTAAAAAATGTTGCATCGAAAAAGGTACAAAGCATTACAAATTAAATAAAGAGAAAGTAATGTATGAATGTGGAAAATATGTTGCTAAAATATATCTCCAATAACATAAAAATTCTAAATCCAACAAAAACATGTAAAGTGTGTAATGAGAATAAATCATTAAAACTATTTCCTCGTAATAAAAATAATGACAAACATGCAACAAAATGTAAAACTTGTTATAGTGAATATATGAAGAAATATACTCATAGTAAGAAGATAAATAATTAATAACTATTGCTTTCTATATTAACATTAACTAAAACTTTGTGTTCTTTGATTTAAAAAAAAAGTAAGGTACCAAACAGCTCATAAAAATAATTTACTTCATTTTGTTTTCTTCTAAATACAAATATAAAAAATGACACTGAACAATCTTGCAGTTGAGTTGGGTGAGAAGACAGTAGAGAATTAAGAATTATGCACTGAGACTTAAAAAATAGATATTGGTATAATCTAAGGACTTATGATTTTTAAATATTGGTGTAATCTAAGGAAAGTTGATTTAATTACAGCTATTATACCATATATTATATACGAGCAAAGAGAAAGAAAATTTGCAAATTTTGCCATTTTTAATGCTAATATCAATGAATTAGACTCAAAAGATAGAAAGAATTTCAAAAAAATATTTCCACTCTCTAATAACCCATTTTATAAACAAGAGAAAAAGGAATTAGAAGAAATGTTACCATTTTCTAATAATCTATCTGTAAAACAAGAACAAAAGGAATTAAAAGAAACATTTTCATACTCAATTAATTTATTTGTTAAACCTAGAAATAAAAGTTACCAAGTAACCGAATAGATAACAAAGAATAATTTTACAAATTTGTCTTCAGATGATGCCAATATCAATGAATTTATATATATATATATATATATAAAGGATTAAAATAAATATTACCCTATTACACTAATGTGTTTGTTAGTAAATGAGATAGAAGAACCAATGAAAATTACTTAGTTAATAAAGCTTTTCAAGACAGGATATCAACATATAACATTGAAAATTCCTTTAATTTTGTAGAGCCCAATCAATTTTTAACTTCAGTAAAAATAAGGTATTTGAGATAATACACAATAATCTTAGAATATTTAGGTGACTAAAAACTAACATTAAAATGTATATCAACTGTTGAAAACAAGAAAATAATCAAGTAGAATTATTTACATTTCAGTCTTATAATCACACAATATTAAACTAAGGAGAAATGATAAAAATCTACAAAATTATAAAGCAAGAATTACTCACAAAATTATCTGAATTTTAAAGAAGAGGTTCTGGATGGACTTTAGATAGGAGTAATTAGAATACAATTAGCAATAAATAGTAAATAATCAATTAAAGGGATCATCATATATTGAACTACCAGAAGCGATTAAGAATAAAAAAACCTGCATAAATGTCAAAAACAATGATCAAAAATGCTTTCTTTGGACTGTAAAATCTGCACTGTTTCCTGCAGAAAAAGACCCACAAAGAGTATCTAAATATAAAAATGTAGGTCTTAATATTGAGAAAGAATTAGATAAATTTGAATAACCAATTAAAATTAATGATATACCAAAAATAGAAAATCAAATTGACATGTATACACAAATGTATACTCTATTGAAGATGAAGGTAAGAAATCCATGGTTTATCCATTAAAACTCAAAGTAAAAAGGATAAGCACATAAATTTACTTTATTTTGAAAATGATACAAACTCGCATTACTGTTGGATAAAAGATTTATCGCATATCTTTCTGCACAAATAAATAATCAACAACATAAAATTTACATATGTGATATGTGCCTTCAATTATTTTATTCTAAAGAGAAATTAAACAAACATACAGAAGACTGTTCTAAAAATGAATCGATACGAATAACTTTTCCATTTAAAGGCCAACAAATAAATTTTAAAAATATTAAACATACAATGAAAGTTCCATTTGCTATATATGCAGATTTTGAATCAATTCTAAGTAAAATATCAACAACTAAACCAAATCCAAAAGAAACATAAATTTAACCTTATCATAAAATATCCAATTTTAACTGAAGATGATATTGGAAATGGTATTTATAAAGAAACACTTAAAGAAAGATATAAACTTACTAATGATCAAATAACAAACATTGATTTAAAATTGAATGAAGAATTGAATCATATACAATGAAATATCAATTACATAAAGCAACTGGTTTTCTTTAATACATTGTATCTAATTCTGGAGAGTATAAGACTCCAGTTGTATATCGTGGTTAACATTTTATACAATCAATATAAAGGGAAGTAGAAGAAATTGGTGAAATATATTCACAAATTGAACCAATGCACCCACTAACAAAAGAAGAAAACATATTATACAACAAATCTAAAAAATGCACTATATGTGAGAGTGAATATTCTAAGGACAGTAAAAAAGTACATTATCATGATCACATAAGTGGAAAATTCACTAATCCAACATGCAACAATTGCAATTTACAATTAAAATGACCAAATTTTGTTCCAATTTATTTTCATAATTTAGATGGATACGATGCACATTTATTTATTAAAGAGCTAGGATATGATTATAAAAATGTAGAATTAATTGCAAATAATTAAGAAAACATAGTTTTTGGTGGAAAACTAGCAATTATATTAGTTTTCAAATTATTAGATTCATCATATTTTATGAACATGCCATATGCCAACTTACAATGAATATTGATTGTTTTATATGGATTACAATTAGGTAATTTAGTGCCTACAAAAATTTTATATTTTTCAATAGTCATATTTCTTTCAAAGCCAAGAACATCAGATAAGTGATCATCAAGTTTAATATAAATCTTAGTTTTGATAGATATTCTATTTTTCACATTGTCTGTTGTCAATTCAATGTTATTTTTTGAAAATGGATCAATTGAATTTATAGTTTCCTTTAAAGATTCAACATTGTATTGGCCCCTGGGGATTGTGATAACTTAATTTTTGTCAACAACGACAAGACCCATATTTTCAATTGTAGTTATAATATTATTATCTATATTTAGTGATAATGATTTTGTATGAAAACTGACTAATGCAATCAATTCATCTTTATGAATTATATCATATTGAAGTTTCTTCCTAAGAATAGAACTATTGTTTGTTAACTTGAAACCTGTATTATTATTCATTTATTACAAAAATTACTGTAATTAAATGAAAACAGTTGACTGGGGTGTAGGTTTTAATTTCTGAAGAAAAATCTAAAAATAAAAAAAATGGTAAACTATTACCTGAAAATATAAGAGCTATAATTGTACATCCAAGTAATTGTGAAAAACAATCTTGATGATAGATTTTATTTATAATATGGTATGGTTAAATTTCAATAAATTACTTTTTTGCTCTAAAAGTTTGCTTCAACAAAAATATATACAATTACAACCAATGTTGTAATTGGTTGTGATAACCAAAAAATTTAATGAACAAATGGCACAATTTTTTAATAACACTGAGGAAATGAATCCTTCAGATCAATGCAAAAAAAAATCTCTAATTGTATTTGACAATGTTATTTTAGATAATCAAGATATGATTCATTAATATTTTAAAAGAGGACAACACAAAAATATTGATGTATTTTATGTAGCTCAAAAATATTCAAAAATACCTAACAATTGGTGAGAGATAAAACAAATTTTTTGTGTATACTTAGACAAGATGAAACTAATTAAAATCATATTATTAATGATTTTGTCGGAGGTGATATGACTTACGAGAAATTTAAAGAGATCTGTGCAAAATGTTGGGACAAAGATTATGGCTTTATTACAATAGATCTGAGTCTAAAAATGAATAATGGAAAGTATAGAAATAAAATTAAAGTCTTTATTAAATTAAAATTTGTTTTGAAAACATGTTTAGGTCATTGCATTTTTGAAATTATATAATTATAAAAAAAAAAAAAAATTTAATATTTATAAAGTGTCAGCTAAAGCAGACTCGGCTGCGCAAACGGCAGTTTTATTAATCCAAGAGTGATGAGAACTATCAAAACCTAACCACTTTACATACATTTTTTCACCTTTAGTTTTTAAAACTTTTTTGACTACATATTTATTGGCATAGTTTTTTTCATAATTTCATATTCATAAAAACTACCCATTATTTCTTCTCCATTAATTTTTTTAATTTGTAAGTTGGTATATCATCATTTAAAACTTTAATAATAGTAAATAATTCTATCGACCAATTAGCAGTATAACCTTTATTAAAAAAAAAAAAAAAAAAAAAAAAAAATTGCTCACATGAACATCTCCAACTTTATATATTGATTTAGTAAACACAAAATTTGTTTGCACAAATTTTTTTTTCATTTTTTTAAATTAACTTCAATTGGCTTCATTCTAATAGTTCTATGTTTTGAATTATTGAATTCTTTCACAAATTCATCCAATATATTTACCCGCTTGGAGTCTCAATTCTAAGCAAATTTTTTCTACATTATATTTTTTAAAGTTCAATTACATCTTTCAACAACACTAGCTTTTAATTCAGAAAATGAAGAATAATGATTGATATTATATTATTCCATAAGTTCATTATCTGTTTTATTATAAAATTCTGAACCATTATCAGTTTGTATATTATTTGGTTTTCTTTCAATTAATATAGATTCTAAACCATTTGATACCTTTTTAGATGTTTTTTCTTTAATTGGTATGGCAAATGCAAATTTTGAAAAAACACCAATAACTGTATAATATATTTGTAACCTTTATTTATACGTGATATACCCTTTAAATTACTATTCATTTTAAAGATCATTAGCATAATCATAATTCCATATGAAATATTTTTGTCTGGATTTTCACATGTTTGCATATTTCATTAATTATTCCTCTGCAGTTGACAATTTTTTTTTATGTGATTTTTAGATTCCATATAGAACATTTACTTTTTAACAATCCCCTTTATATTTCTTTTTAATTATTTTTAGTGCTTTTATTCATTATGTTATCTTTAAGTAAAAAACATTATTTATTCTTTATATTTACGAATTTCCATTATTATAACTGTCAATATGGAAAAGGGACCGCGAATTAAATTACGAAGTAAAAAAAATTGAGTTTAAGCATACAAATAGATAATTAGCCATGATATAAATTGAAGAGTTATTCTAATAGTTAGCTGTTGAAATGAATCTTACAATCACACACGTGAGTCTATTTAGATTAAGTATTCTCTTACAAATACTTTTAATGTATGAGATATGAAGAGAATATTATATATATTATAAGCAACGTAATAAATTTGAATATTATCGTTTGATATTATTTGAGTGATTCTTCAATTAAGTATAGATGAAACATTTGATACTTAAAAAAAGATTTATTCTTTAATTGGTAGGAAATGCCAATTTATGAAGAGAAAACGGAGAAGTGAGAGATGCAGAGATGAGGATGAACTAGTAGTAAGGATGAGTGACAGTGGAGGAGATACCAGATCGAGTGGGATAGAGAGGGAGTGCAGATGAGGCGATGGACGACAGAGAAGGAGATTGATGGGGCATGGAAGAAGGAGGTACGAGGACGGTGATGAGGAGAGATGCTGAGTGGGACAATTAGAGGGATAGAATTCCGAAAGAAATTTGAGCTGAGTTGAGACTGAGATACGAGTGTTTGAGATGTTAGAGTGAAGTATGATAGGTGAACGTGAGCACTCAGAGTATCAGAGGATCAAATAGATAGAAGAGAAGGAAATTGTATGCGGATGGAGGTGCAGCGAAGGATGGGAGATGGAGGTGAACTGGAGATCAAGTGAGAGAGAGAGGAGAGAGAGGAGAGAGGAGAGGAGGAGGAGGAGAGAGGAGGAGGAGAGAGAGAGAGAGAGAGAGAGAGAGAGAGAGAGGAGAGAGACAGACGCGCGTGCATGCACGCACGCACGCACGCACACACACACACACCTCTCTCTCTCTCTTCATACATATTTTTTTTAAAGATAAACTATCCCCTCTTTTAGCATCAAAAGGCTTACTGTAATATATTTTTGTATTTCCCATAATAACAGTCACATCATCATCCATACTTATTTTATAAACAGTACAACCCATTATAAAAATTAAGAAATTTAATTATTTTCTAAGTAAAAAATATTATTTGTTTTACTGCGCTTTGCACTTAAATATAATATATGAGACTTTTCTTCAATACATTTTTCAATTTTTAAGTTAACAAGTGTCTCACAATTATTTAAAATGATTTGTTTAAATTTTGTAATTTATCAGCTATCTCTTTATCAAAATATTTTTTATTGACAGAATCTTTTCCATCAACAGGATCAGTCATATTAATTCTACGATTTTCAAGAGAAACATAATCTGTTGTGTAAACAAAAACTGTACTAATTTGATCTCGTAAAGCAGAAACAATTATATTATATTTTGATTCTACATATGATTTTAAATCAGAAACACTAAAGTTGTATTTTGACTCAAGATCAGTTTTTAAAGCATAGTTAGCAACAACAGTTTAATATTTTGAATCTAGATCATTTTTTAAAGCATAGTCAGAAACAATAGTTTTATATTTTGAATCTACTTTTTTTTTTTTACTGTCTGTTTTGCATTATTTATTCGTTTTATAAAATCAGCAATAGTTTTACTGAATTACATATTATTTTTTAAATCTTCAGCAATATTATCAAAGTTTTTATTTAAAGATTTGACTAATGGTTTCCCAAATATATCTGTCATTTAATAATATAGAAATTATTTCGGGAAACTTAAAATTTCTCGAAAAAAGATATAATACTATTAAACATAAATGTCCACAGATAACAGAATTAAAAATCTGAACTCGATCATCATTATCATAAACATGATTTTTTTAAAATAACTAATTAAATTATTACGAATACTGCCTCCAAATCAGTCAAAATAAAGAACACTTTTATTTTCTTAAAAATAGCAAACCCAATGAGTGCCAGGATTTGTTGAAATATCAAAACTAAAAAAAGCACATTTATTTTTTAGCATATTTTTTGGTAGTTCATCAATCATATAAACATTTCTGAAATTTTTAATATTGAATTTTTTTACATATTTTTCAAAATTGATATTGGATAATGGAGCTAATTTTTTTTTCGTCTTCCCATCTTTTTTGCAACTACACCACTTCAAGCTTTATTTTCCATTGCTAAATGATGTCTTTTCTGTTCTTCTAATTCTTTTTATTTTTTATGTTTGCTAGTTTGTTCAACAGAATTATAAATTGAAGTAGCTATTCCTGCTAAAGCACTGAGGTCAGTTAAAGCAGCAACTAAGGGTGGAAAAATTTCTCCATGATGTAAACCACTTCCAGATTTCTCTTTTAATATTTTTTTGAGTATTGGCAATGACAAGGTTAGCAAGAAACCTTTGCCTTCTTTTAATTTTTTATTTTTCGCTCAAGTTGATCTTTTGTTAAAATTTATCTATAGTCCATTCCCTATTAGAAGCGACTGATGAAAATCAACCTTTGAAAAAACACTCTAGGCAAAACATGTCAACATGTTTTTTCAATAACCTGTATTCCACAAATATATAACACTATGTTTAACTTTAGAGTACTGTATTATTGAATAAATGAAACTTTACCTTAATATCTTCTATAATTTGTATTATTTATTTCTTTTTAAATATGAATTAACAACAGCGAGAGCAGTGACTTCTTTTTGTAAAATTTTAACAGCTACATGCCTAGATTCTAAATTTTTATCTCTATAAGCAATATCATCATCTAATTTATTTATTCCTGCATCTCCTCTTTCTAATCTTTCATTTAATTTTGTAAATGGTCCATAATAATTATGACCTGGAAAATGCATATCAGGCAAATTTAAATTGTTTAATGCCCAATTTATCACACTTTTTCCATGGTGTTCAGAATTCCAAAATGTATGTGCAATTATGTTTTAAACTCATATTAGACATGGAATTTTTCGGATTATTAACAACAAAATCAAATAATTTATTGTTTAACATATTCATTATACTTACTTTTTCATTGTAATAATTGTTATTTGCAGCATTTTATACACCATGGATAGTTAACAATCTATAGATTAATTTTCTAACATCCATCCAAATAAAACATTTCGATGGATATTATATTTTTTTATACCTTCGCCAGATTTAGGAGAATTTTTTTGTATATTCATGATAAATTGGTTTAATTATTTCATTATACTTCCAACCGATACTCAAAGCTACGCTCATAGTTGGATCATAATTTTGATATGCTGCATTTGTTAATAAAACAATTTCTGCAAATTTTTATAGTCCTTATTAGTGAATTTATCTTCACCAGTGGATTTATCTACAAGATCATATTTTTTCCTCTTTGTTAACAAATTAGTAAGGCCTAATGTAATTCATATTTTTTATCTTTGACAAATAGAAAATCGCCATCTTTTCTTTACTTTTTATCTCCAATTTTAATACCTTGCCCATCTCCTTGTAAACCAAATTTATCATTAATAACATAAATATTTTTAGAAATATATTCTCCGAGATTTATAGTAGAAACACCTGCTATAGGTGATAAATTTTTCAATGGTACTGTTCCCATTTGCTTTTTCAAATTAGGAGATTCTTGTTCTGTAAATAATTATTTTTCAAATTATGTTTCTTCTGGTGTTGGTGGATAATATAAATTTTTTGCAGCAACTGGTACTAGTGCTGTAATTAAATTTTTATTTTCTTCGCTTACTTATTCTACTTTTTTGCCAATATTTTGTAATTCACTAATTAATAGTAGATCTTTTTTCTTGTTTTTTTTTTCCATATTCTACCTCACGGCTCTTTTTATAATTTCCATACTTTATGAGCGATTTCACTCGGGAAACATCCTCTGAATTCTTCATTTATATCAATTTTTTTTTTTTTACTTATAAATGAGTTATAACGGCTTTGAGAGTTTTGAGAGACAAATTTTTCCTCCAACTGATCAAACGGGGAGAATTTGAATATTTACAATAATAGAATCAAGTTTGATATTCCCATAGGCGATGGCTTTTCTTTTCCAAACGATGCTTATGTTTTGGAAGAATATAGCCTACTAAAAAGAGATAAAGTTGGAGATGAGGAAAAATACAAAAATTAGATAATATTGATGTTTGTTCTAATTTTTTTCCATTTCAATTTTCTAAAGTAGAAATTTCAAAACATGGACATATTATTGAAGCTGTTAATAATTCACGAATAACTTCGACAATGATGAATTTTTTGCTAAAATCACCAGGTGAACAAAATTATTTAGAGTCTACTGGTGTTGATAATAAATTCAAGTAAAATACGTTCGTAGTGATAAAATAAATTAAATAATGTACCCATTAAGATATTTGTTTAGTTTTATTTGTGATAATAATGAAGTTTACTGGAAGGGTGGTTATAAAATCACTTTTTCCAAAATTCGTCTGATAACAATTGTTTATTTGTTTATGAAACTAAAAAAGCAGATGATTCGGTTGATAAAATTTATACTGATCCAGGTAAAATTGTTATTGAACAATTAGAATTTATGTGGCCTATTGTTGAATATGAAGCTAACACATCAATTGCAATTAAAGAAAAAATATATAAAAATCCTAAAATTCATATTGGTTTTACGTTTTGGCAATTTTTATAAAAAGAAGTTCCTGCTGGGACAACTGTTTTTAACTTTGATATAAAAGATCAGTTTACTAATTTACAATTTGACATGCCTGATTTTGTAATTGAGGGTTTCCAAAATAATAGAAAAAAATCACGCCGAGCAATATGTACAAGCTTCAATATTTGATCATTGTAATGTGTGAAATATTTATGTTAAAAATGGTAGAAATGAAATTTTTCCAAAAGAAAATTGGAATCTAGACACTGAAAATGATCTTTGTTTTAAAATGTTTCTCGTTTTTAATGATTTTAGAAATTCAAAACAAAATTAGATACTATATATATAGATATGATCAACTTTATTATAAGTAAACTATAAATTATTATGGCGATATCAATTATTATTCATTTTGGGGATGAAGACCTTTACATGTTATTGACTGCTTATATAGAAAAACAGCAGTAGTTAAAGATAAAAAAAAATATAAAAATTAGTGTTGATTTTGAAAAGGTGTTGAGGCTGGTACAATTAGTAATGTTGTTTTAATTAGCCAACGAAATGTAACTTATAATTATTTGAAAGAAAATAATACTGAAGATATACAAATTTTTTATTTTATTAAATGGATAGTGTAAACGATTTTACAGAAACAAGAAATTGTTTTGATATTTTAATACAATTTTTTAGACTCATAGTTAAGTAGTCACATTAAAAATGTTTATGAATTTTTAGAAATATAGACAAATTATTTGATCAAATAAAAAATTATTTTTCTAATTAAAATTTTCTCATAGTATCACTATTTTTATAAAAGATATATAAATGTTTAATATTATAAATGGATGAAATTATAGAACTTTAAAAAGTTTGGGAAATTGGATATGAAATTATAAAAACAGAAACTTTTATTGATAAAGAATTGGACATTGTTCATTTCAAAATTGTTTTAAAAATCGATAAAAATGATCTCACATCAGATAAATTTTCTAATTTCAAAGACAATGTTTATGGTTTGGATTGTTGTGATGGTTGGGATTATGGATTCAGTAATGACAATGCTTCAGATTTTTCTTTATTTCTAGACTTTTGTTTTTAGCTTAAACTGGCTTGATTTTGATCGTTTTTTCATTAAATTTCTGATTTTGATGTTTTAATTCTTTTCTTACACTTTCGTTACAAATAGCAAGAAGTTGTTAATGCTAATTTTTCTTGTACTTTTGGTGCAAATTGCTTGTTTTTTAGTATCTAAATTTCTGCATGCCCCTTTTGTAAAATATTGCAAAAATTGTGTGACATTAAGCTTAAATTGCTTGATTTTGATGAAAATTGCTTTTTTTTATTTTTAAATTGAAAATTGTCATTTCTAAAAACATGAAAAAGCAGCTTGAAAACTAGAAATCTACTTGATTTTAGCTTAAATTTGCTTGATTTTGATTGTTTTTTCATAAAATTTCAGATTTTGAATTTTAAATTTTTTCTTGCACTTTCGTTAAACATAGCAAGTAAAAGTTGATGCTATTTTATGTTGTATTTTCGGCTAAAATTATCAAAAAAAATTGTGCTGCGCTAGGATTGGTATTATACATATACTGACCCAATAGGCAACTGTTAAAAGAAACTAATCTCCTGCTCGGATGGATTACAAAAACCCAAAGTACATGATTATAATAAGTTGTACAGTGTTATTAATTTGCTTTTGTTAGTTTTAAAGTAGAACAAGAAGATAAACTCCACATTCTTGAAGAAACAATTCCGGACACAGCCATGTTAGCCCTCGGACACATCAAATTGCTCTAAATACAGGGATTGGTGTCCGGATCCTTCGACTGCAATCATGCATTACCAGAACTATGGTCTTGCCTATAACCAGCAGCATCACAAAAAAAAAAAAGACATCCTCCTTGGACACACACTTTAAAAGTAAAGGAAGCCTAAAAATGATACACATACTCACATTTCCATTTCATAAAATATACATGAAAAATCAGTTACAAGTTCCATGAGCATTCACACATTATGATTTGAACTGTAAGGGTCATGCAGGCAGTCATAGTGAAAAAAAAAAACCAAAAAAAAATCAGTCTCCCAAAAACTAAAGCGAAAATGTTCCAAAAGTCATGAAAATATTCAAACTACACATATTCTACTCAACTAAGGGACACTGTGATTCACTCAAGTGTAACACAAGCAGGTAAAATTTTGGAACCAAAATTTATGAAAAAGTATTATTAAAAGTAACATTCATTATGCTTATGTACACCCTATTAACCACAACAAAATGCCAAAATTATGGACTGTACTGAACATTCAGGTTGCAAAGTAACAGTAGATTGTATACTATATTGATGGATAAATACCTTCATTCACTGATGCATTGAAATTTCAAGAATAATTAATATTCCACTTTCCCTACCAAACATTAGGGTCAAGTGATGTTTGTTGTAACTAGTGTTATGTGAATATAAAGTCTACTGAAACTAAATTGAAAAATGACTGCTTTCATTTACTTTTTGGTAAGAAATTTTATTGCCTAAAGTTGTAACGAAACAAAAATCCTCAATTTTGATGAATATTCAGGTGTTTGATGCATGTCCAATCAATGCACCAGCAAAGAAAGTTTTAGTCTGTAAATATTCTTTTCGGATGTCATAAAATGGAAATTTAAATGTAACCAACAATCTGTGTGGTAAATAGGTAATCAATATCCTACAGTTTTCTGGTTTGCTTTTACGATGAATATGTCATAATGGATAGCTTGCTGAAATGTAAGGAAATACATTAAACTTTCATTAAGACTGAGTTCTTGTGAAATTAGTTTTCATCCATGACATGTTACCTCGCTGATGAGAATTCCCTGTTTCTCGTCAGCTTTGTGAACAGCCTCAAAGCGATTGCATCGGAAATATCCACCAGTGGCAGAACTATGTTTCTTCCAATTCTCCAGGCAAACCCAGCAGAAGTCAAATTTGCACTGTAACACCAAGCAATAAAATAATTATAATTATCTCGTTGAACTTGAAAAACAGTATAAATACACAACAAAAATTTTACAACCCTAATTCATGTCTTACCCTTACCTATAGTAAATCATAAACTAATTGCTTTCTCACTGCACAATGATGAATACAAACAACTGTGAACAGCAAGGATAATATCATAAATATCTAAATTTATACAACATATATGTAGCTGTAGATTATGTCCATGAAAGGAGTTTGCAGCAGCAGTATACAGCTGTAAAATATAAGTGTTTAGAAAAAAAGTATATTTTTATATTTAATTGTGGCTGTCAAAAAAATTGGCTACATGAATATTAAAATATTAGTAAATATTTAACTTTAATTTTGGCTAGGTCTTGTTTCTTAAACTTTTTCCAATTTAAAATTTTCTCCGCAGTTAATAATAATAATATTTTTGTTTATTTATTTAATTAATTAATAATCTATTTACTTATTTATTTTATGTATTTATTTACATGCTTAATGTGTCACCAACAGTAGAAACCAATCACAGGGCGACACTAACAATTACAGGACAACAGACAAATACAATATTCACAAAATACAAATACAAACATAAAAAAGACAATAACAACAAATAAACAAGCATAGAAATTACAAAGACATAAAATTGAAAAGGTAATACAGTTGACTCTTGATCTATCGTTATTCAGGGAACTGCCAAACAATGTCCATACATGCGGGATTTCAGTAGATGCGGTATCTGACATGTACATCAATAAAATACAACTTATAATATTATAAAACATTATGTTGAGGAAAGTAAGAGCTTGCAGCATCGCCTCACGTCGATAACTAGCTCCACGGAAGGGTGCCACTTTGCAACACAGCATCAACCTGCTATGCTACAAACAGAAGTTACCCTCTTCATACACTTACATTTGGTTCCTGCTAGTCCCGGTCAAGTAGAGCACAAGTAGTACACTTGGTTGAATAGAAATATGAAACAGAAAATTATCCATGTCGGATTCTGCTCAACTTATTTTGTGAAGGTCGAAAACAGTACAATTATGTCAGTAGGACTCACCCGACACGTCTTCCTTGTCATCTACCACTCACACAGGTACAGCATCACAGTAGCATTTACCTTAAGTTCATTAATTACATCACGACTCGCAAGGAAAAATTAAGAAGACAGGGGAGAGGAAAAAGAATACCTTCCCCCTTGGCGTCTATTGACCTGCCACACCCGCGCAAATGAATTTGACAGAAGTTGTTGTTGAGTTTCAAAAAGTATTTGTTAAAGTGAAGATAAATTTAAGAGAAAAGAAGTTCCACCCGTCGGCGTTTGCGGTTGTGTGTGAAGTTGATCACTCACGAGGTTGTTACCTCCACCGTGGTTGTACAAATATAAGAACGATTCCTGGGCTCGCTGGAGCAGCTCGGCATGTGCAACTGCCTCTCCTCCACAATACAAATTTACAAATACACATTTGGCCGGGGCTCGCAACCTCCTATTGGCTGAACATTACATCATGTCTGCATGGAACTACAAAAATGCTGATGGCATGGGAATCATGAAAAAAATTTAATCTCAAAAGTTGTGTCACCTCGCTCTGAAGCCAGAGAATCCGAAAGTGCCACGTAGTTCAGATAAACTTGTAATACAGCCTCACATTTAAACTGATAAAGCCCTTACTTCTAAATCATGGCATGAAGGAAAAAAATTTGGACAATTACACTAAGTGACAAATGAAACTGGGGAATTTAACAAAAATTGAACATGAAAAACAATTTAGAAAGCAATTAAAATGTGTATAAACACAACGCTACATTACCCCCCTTGATTTGGGAAAAATTTAGAAGAAATCTTTCCCAAATCAACACCTAATTTAAAAGTGTCGAAGGAGTATACTACTGTACCTTGTTCTTAGAAACACAACACACAAACACCCTGTAAAACACCAACACCCTCAGACAACAATGCAAAAGTCACATTTACTTTTCAATGAAGAAGGCATAATCTCAATGTAGCAGCTACAAAACAACAATACATCAGTCACTTATTTACAAAAGCCTGAATTATAAACATTCAGGAATGTACATCGCAATAGAATTTACATAGTCATTCATGTATACAACCCACAGAAATCTTAACAATCACACAAAGGTACGTAAACATGTATCAATTATCACTCAATGTGTTACAGAAAACATTTGTATTTTAGAAAAACATTGTCACCAGTATTTTACATCTATCATAAATTACAAAATTTAATTCAAAGTGTAAGTGGAGTGGAACAAGAAAAATTGTAAACAATTGTGTGGACAACAAATAATGGAAAAAGGTGTAATTAAAAAGGTGAAACTTTCAATACAGGACCACAAAGGGCAAATACAAAAACCCTGAAACAGTATGTCACTCTCCAAAACATACTCCAATATTATAAAAAGGAAAATCCTTCTTGCAGATAAGCATCAACTTTACAACATTATTACACAAGAAAACTATCTGCAATCATTTTCATGAACAGTAACCCTTTCAAAAACAAAAGAATTATTTTACCCTGCAGTGACATCCTAACTTTACAAAATTTGGTCATCACGTATTATGTTTTGACGCCACCTAAAAGCCAGCAGCGTTAAGACCATGACGGTGCTCACCACTCACGTGACACATGGGTACGCATGTGCGCGAAGAGGCCATAACCCGGACTTTCCCATAACGGGATATTTATTTTAAAGTGTAAACAATGTCTTTCTACTTTATTTCAGGGTCCAAGTGTTCTAAAATGTTAAAATTGTACCTAAAGTGTTGCACAATGTTTGGTTAAATTTCAAAATGTGCGCTGCACGAAGAATATGGACATTATTATTCCGGTGTAAACGCTTCAATATAGAACAATTAACGAACACATAAAATTCACAATTTAAAAGCTTAGAGTTATTATCTATGCAAATTATTTATGTGCCATTTTTTTAAATATTAAAAGTTTTACTCGGAGTGCATGGCACTTTCGCTTGTGTGAACCCCGTAGGCGGCCATGGTAGGTCCGCATGACACTTGCCTCCGAGCAGTCTGTTGAGGAGAGCTGGCGAGGTAAGATGCTATCACGTACACACTTCAACCTTTTGCACCGAGTTAGATTTCCACAGTTCACTTTTAGTATACCGGTTAACCTTTACCTTGCGTACCTTTTGCCAGACATTCCCCAGCATTATGCTTCTGCTTAACTTAATAATTTGCAGCGCTTGTGGCCTTTTGGTACTTAACGAGAGGAGGAGGAGTAAATGTCGGAGAGGCCACACGGCACGCACAACTTGTGAATCAGGCGCCATCCGCTTACACTAAAGGCTTTTCATTATAATTTCTGCTTAATTGCTGCATGCAATGTTACGGGCTATATGTCTATGTATTATTTCACTGCATTTTTCCTGTATAAATTATGTTATGGCCACATCGCCCATGACCACGAGGTCAGATATTGCAAAGTACGTATCTGCACCATCCATGCGCTTTAAAGGTATATTTTTATAATATCATGTGCGCTATGATTAATTACGAGGTAATATGTATAGTTTAATTGAGGGTTCTGTGTATTTTTCATGATTGATGCTTTTGTATTGACGCATGCCAGAATGCTGCGTAATTACAATCCCCATTGCCCGTCTTGAATTATGCATGCAAAAGCCATCTGCGCGATTGGAATTATTATTATTGAGACGTCTAATACTAGTGTCTGGCCCCTGGAAGAAGTTCCTGCAATCACGAGAGATGGCAGTACCCCTGTAACCGTGTGATGTCACAGCCAGCCCGCCTCAGGGACATGGGTTTTAATTTGTCGCAGCACGTCTGCACCCCCGATAAATGTGCCCTCATGTTGGAGGCTACGCCACCCCCCCGCACCGCGAAGAACTGCTGATCGGAGAAAATTTAGTATAAATACAGCCCTGGCAGCCAGCACCAGTGAGTGATGCCAGGCTCTGTGATTGAAGAGGACACGAGCCCAACCCCTAGTCTGCTGAAGATTCGTCTCAGTCTGCAAGGACTCATCCTCCTCAGTCTGCAAGGACTTGCCTTCCTCCAGTCCGAAAGGGCTCAGCTGCTCTCCACTCCAGTCCGTGGAGGACTCTCCTACACCCAGCTTGCAGAAGGCTCTCCGAGTCCAACCAAGCACTCCTCTACTTCCTACCGCCAACCATTCTTTCTTGACCCGCACCTCAAACCCACGTCAAGAATCTCTTTCTCTCCAAACCTGCATGTCACCGAGGACTTGCACCTGAGACATCCAACAGCTATAGGAATACTCCGCATTAACCCTGTGATCCTTACACCAATCAACTTCCCTTGATTCAACGGTAATAAGCCGTCATGTTATGTGTTGCCTGCCTGGTTAGCTTCCCCTTAATATAGCTGCCGTAAAGTTGCGTTGCTACTCTTTTTATTTTTTTTAGCCACTGTAAAGTAGCATTGCTATACGTTTCATTTTTAGACACTGTAAAGTTGCATAGCTATACTTTATTTTCTTCACGCCCACTTTCGTCTGATTTACGCGATTCTCGTATCATATTTTTCTCTAGTGTTTGTAAACTCAATTTAAATATAATTGTGCATTTTAGTATTAGTTATGATTATTGTGTTTACTCACCAGGTACCAACCCCATAATAACAACTACATAACTTTGTATTCTTGTGTACTGTTACTAGTAGTTAGCAGACCCTTGCATCCTATGTTTTGTATTGTGAGAATCCAAATCCACACATGCACAATAAGAAATGTGATGCTCCTAGTAAGCAGAGACATAGGGAACATCGAACCTTTGCACGAGCTAACGCCCACTCCACGTCTGAGGACGAACCGCCGGATAGGTGTTCCAATCAAACACAACAAGCCATTTCTCCCTTTATCCCTTTGGATATTTCTTCAATGCTAGACCATCTACTCGGTGGCAATTGGCTTGGGTAACCGACAACGGAATACGAATCACATGATAAATTATTAAGTCAGGAGAACGAGGCTATTCCCAATAACCCTACTAGTCAACCCCAGAAAAACTTCAGTAATGTTAAATTAAAATCCGGATGGCGTATGAGAGTGAAACATCCCGTGGGAACAGAACTCCCGAAATATTGTGACATTAAACTGGCCACGGTAAAGGTGATCCGGGTTCGACTCCCGTACCCATGTGATGTCCTTTGGTAGACTTCTTTCCACCCCGCCAACCTACTCGCCCAACTAAAGTTTCATCTGCCAGACCACGCACCCCCATCACCACATTCGATCAAACCTCTCACCATTTCATCCATTTGAGACAACTGGTGTCCCGCATATTGGAGACACTAATAGTGAGGAGGATCACACTCCCTGGGTGGGAAGCCACCTCTATCCGACTCACTCTGGGGTTTGACTAACCTCCAGCCCATAGTAAACCTGCCCCCAAGTGGCTAAATACCCTATCTTATCCCCTTACGCCTCCTAGGCCTAATTGAAGGTTTAATGTTTGTCGTGGTAGGTTAAGCTGGGCTTGGTCAGGTGGTAAACGTTACCAGGACTGTCCACTGCACCAACCCCTTCTCGCCCCTCAAGTGCACAGCTGCGCTCTGGAGAGACACACGATCCCCCACAGGGAACCCGTAACCCTGAAAGGCATTCTCCTAACACCCAACCCTTGAACTTACGCAGGATGCGAGGACTACTGGTAACCCGAGCAACTTTCAACCTCAGATCGTCGATAGACAATAAGGAGCGAGAACAAGGACACGTTAGACCCGGACCCTCTGGTGGAAATCGAACACAAGACACCTACGAGGCGGACGAAGCATCCCCCTCCTCCTACCCGCAGTAGGTCATCTTTGCCGGACAAAGAGAGGCCAGACAGCCCCCTCCCCCGCACAAACCAACCACCCTCCAAGAATACACTCCTTCTCATTTTTCACTGCCAGTATTCCCTCACCCCTCTCAAGAGGAATCTCGTAGAACACCACCTCGCGAATTACCCTGGCATGATTGCGTGGACCACCTAGAGAGAGAGAGAGAGAGAGAGAGAGAGAGAGAGAGAGAGAGAGAGAGAGAGAGAGAGAGAGAGAGAGAGAGAGAGAGAGAGAGAGAGAGAGAGAGAGAGAGAGAGAGAGAGAGAGAGAGAGAGAGAGAGAGAGAGAGAGAGAGAGAGAGAGAGAGAGAGAGAGAGAGAGAGAGAGAGAGAGAGAGAGAGAGAGAGAGAGAGAGAGAGAGAGAGAGAGAGAGAGAGAGAGAGAGAGAGAGAGAGGAGAGAGAGAGAGAGAGAGAGAGAGAGAGAGAGAGAGAGAGAGAGAGAGAGAGAGAGAGAGAGAGAGAGAGAGAGAGAGAGAGAGAGAAGAGAGAGAGAGAGAGAGAGAGAGAGAGAGAGAGAGAGAGAGAGAGAGAGAGAGAGAGAGAGAGAGAGGAGAGAGAGAGAGAGGAGAGAGAGAGAGAGAGAGAGAGAGAGAGAGAGAGAGAGAGAGAGAGAGAGAGAGAGAGAGAGAGAGAGAGAGAGAGAGAGAGAGAGAGAGAGAGAGAGAGAGAGAGAGAGAGAGGGAGAGAGGGGAGAGAGGAGAGAGGGGGGGAGAGAGAGAGAGAGTGTGTGTGTGTGTGTGTAATCACGAGTGAACGCAAGGTCTCTCCCATGGCGGATTGGTCAGTAGATGGTACCGCACGCCTGCTGCCGCCTGGAAACTACAGTCAGATAGATTGATGGATCGCACAACTGATGACATCACTCACAACCTGTCTAAAGTGAGTGACGAAAGGGAGCCCAGCTGTAGCACTACCAGCACAGAAGTAAATGTGAGCAACACCCAGGACTCTAACCCCAAGCTGTCTGCCGCCACCAGTTCAAGAAGTCAAATTTGTGATCATCAAAATTTGTGTGTAATCTTAACTTCATTTTTAAGGTGAAAAATTTAACAAACAAAACCTGCATTGTCATTAAATGAGGCCCCACAGAAAAAGAGAAAGTGTCGAAGTAAGGTAAATTTTTGCCTCCTGAAAACGGACACAGTAAAGTCACGCAACATACAATTTTTATTGTTTTCAGAAAAATTTGGCACTTGTTTTCCTTAGTTTGCTTGCCAGAAAATATGTTTGCCTAGGCTAAGTTAATGTAACTTCCAACCCAGTAAGTAAGCTGAAAAATTTATGTTTGGAGTTCCCCGCAAACCCGTTAGTGCTCACGTAAAGTCAGCATTAAACCAGAATTTAATAACTAAAATCTTTGTGGTTTGTATTTGCACGAAAATAGAATGACACAATTAACGTAGATTCCAAGAATTCTGTGAGCACTGCCAGGAAGTGAACTTGCAAAACCGAAACTCATCAGTGGGCCCTTAAACACAACGTTGATGAAACCCTCTCCATTCCTAACTATGCGACTGGATGACATTACTTTTATTAATCTTGTGAACCTGCTTAAGAGCATCACGCGAAAACTCAATGAGAGTACGCCGTAACCCGCCGCCCAGAAATTCGAAACCTTCGTAAAATTCCCAAGTGTAACCTGTGTAAATCCTGTAACATTGTAAACTGTGTCAACAAAAAAGTTTTGAACAGAGGTCATAACCTCATATATTTTGTGTACCCCTACTTACATAAGCTTAATGTAACAGCATTACACACCCCTTAAGAAACTCAAGGCTAGAGAGTTTGATAATATGAGTCACCAACTGTTTTAAGCACATATCACAGCACACCTACCTTTGTATTAAATTTTACAGCACAAGTACACTGCAACCTATTCGTTTGAGCACCTAACCCTTCATCCAAGTCAACAATACATTTTCAAACAACTCAAAGAAAGTTACAATACTAACATCAAATTCAACAAAATTATACACTGTGTAAACAAGAGTTCTTAACCTAATAACAGTATAAGCACTAACCTTACATACAGTAAAACCCCTCTATTACGACCCCATTTATTACGACCCAATTCCGAGGAACCATGAAGAGTTTTAGTCAAAAAAGTAAAAAATTTGAGGCACGTATAAAAAATTGATACACTAATCCCTCGCCAATAGCGGTATCTTGAACCCGGTTTCAGTTATGCACGGATTTGTTTTTGTAAACCTTTTGTCCAATCACGGTACTAGTTTCTATTATCCACGGTTTTCAGTCTATGGAAAACTAGCCCTTACTGATGTTAGTGGTCACTTCTCAAGCTACCATCATAGACTTAGACATTTGTTGTCCCAAGCAGCATGAAGAAATAAATTACTTAATACCAGAAGGGGACACTGGTGTACTGTCAATGGAAGTGCAAAAAAAAAGGGAGGAGGAGGAGTTGCAGGCCGGATCAGTAAGGATTCTTTGTCCTAGTAACATGCCGCCGCCTCTGCCTTACTCTCCCTGTCATTTTTCACTTCAATTATCCCTGCTCTTTTAATGTAAAAACAGCAGCACATTACACAGACTAGTTTCATAATCAGTGTATGTATGATAACGTTAACTTTAATTCAATGCCTTTTTTTTAAATAATTATTTTTTAAGTTCATGTGCGCCCACGCCTACGTAATATGCTAATTTTTTATGGTGGGCAATTGTTTTTTTTCTTGTAAAGTCAATTTTATGTGTAAAGTGAACAAAGTGTGTGCAAATAAAATGTGTTCTTATGTTACCATTACCATATTATGGCCAGTGAGGCCATGTGCGTGTATAGGTAAAGTCAAAGGTTTTTGATGAAAAATTCGGGATAGTTAATATTTCAAGTAGGCTGCACTAAATATTTATATTCCCGTAAACATTGCCGCCTACATTTAGTATAAATTCAACACATTGATGTGAATTGCATCTATTAAAATGTTTTTCCAACGCCAGGCCGTTGTTACGAAGTGAACCGGCCCTGTAATGACTCCAGTGGCAGCGGGCAGGCGGCTGCCGGCCACCAGAGTAATTTTGTAATGACCGACCGACAGCTGCCCAGTCTGAGGATCTAGGACCGAGCTTCAGCAGCAAAACAGCAAGCCCGTGCCCGGTTGCGCTGCAGAGGAATTAGGCGCTTGCCCAGCTACGTACATGCAGCAGCCGGCAATGTATTCGCTGCCATCTACACCACACAAGTGGTTAATTTTTTAATATGTATCTTCAAATACATTATCAATAAATAAAGTGTGTTTTGCTTCAAACATAAGGTATCTCCAACAGTGTTTAGTTACTATTTTGGGTATAATATATCCGATTTTCTAGTAATAAAACGCTAAATTGTCGGCCGACAAGGGGTGGTCCATATGCCTTTTATATTTAATTTTAAAGTGTTTTTTTTAGGCGCAAGAGACAATTGTACATTAGCTTCATGCAAAAAAATGGAAAGTTTGGGGACATAGGGGTTAGGGGTGGGTAAAAATCAATGAGCATGGGCAGAAATAGCTGCTTTTAACAGCACAAATAGCAACTGCTACCGCCACCAGAACAGCATACAAAAAATTGCTTCCGGTAACACGAACTGCAACTAGCAAAAATAGCACTAAACTAGCAGAATAGCAAACCACGTGAACACACCTACTGATCTCCCTAATGAAGCGGGGGGGGGGGGGGGCAGGGGTCCCTCCCCGGGAAAATTTGGATTTAAAGGTGTAAAATGGTGCGATTTAAGCAGTTTTGAACCTAAACATTGATACAGCTGGCAGAAATTGTAATATCTTTACAGATGTAATTTGTTTCAGTGAACATTTTTACAAAGATACCTTTATCGAACCCAGAGCCTTGTTCATAGGTATGGTAAGATACAAACGAAATAGCTCAAAAATAAGTAGAAAAATATGTTTCATATTATTTTCTACACATGCAACCACTCCAGTTCTACCATCAGACATTACTTGTCTAAGTTGTAGTAGTCGCATACAACATCTACATTAGAAGAATCAACTTTACTTTTGCTCAGTAATATACTAAGATGATTTAGGACATCCAAATTGTTTTGAGCCAGCCTGTCTCATATTTCTTGCACAAGAACGTCAAGAAGAGTGAAAAGTATTGCAGCTTTGTAAAAATGTTCCACTATTTCAAAAGAGGTTTTACTTCCACCATATATTTTTGTGGCAATATGCCTTTTCTTGGTAATTGTGCTGGCTGAAAAACCATAATCTTTGGCTACCTCAGTGGAGTGATTGAACAGCTGAGTGAATAAGGCATCGTCCTAAAAGAAAGCAAAACATAAATTGTGCTGTTCACCACACATTTTACTGTTTTGTAGCTCACATTACCTCTCTGTAGGGCCTTAGATAGGATTTCACAATGGGAAAGAACTCTTCTTAGCAACAAAAAATTAAATCATAAATTGAAATCCTCCATGCATTTAAGTAGGGTACTGTCCTCACCACCACAGGTATGGTCAGTTGCTGCGATTTCCCTCAAAACTGTCAATTTTGTTTCAAAACTATCAAGTAAAGAATGTACAGCTTCAACATGACAGGACTATCTGATGTCACTCAGGGACTTAAATGTCATTGTTCCACCGCTGAAAACTCTTTTGAGGTTTTGCAAATATTTAAAAAAAATGGCATGACATTTGCTTGATTTTTCAATGAAGTTGTACAAAGTTTGTAATGTGAAAAATGTATTCCTTATTGATTTTACCTCTGTGCAACAACTTACAATGCGGAGATTAAAAAGGTGTGCATTACAATTAATGTACATAGAAAGAGGGATTTCTGTTTGGATTCTTGCCGCAACTCCTTTGTATGGCCCTCGTATGTTAGATGCTCCATTGTAGCATTGAGTTTGCATGTTTTGTACACCCAAATTTAATGAAGTTAAAACATTCTTCAATAAATTTGCTAATCATTCACCATCAGTTTTTTTCTTAATAGTAAAATCCTATGAACGATTCGTGGACCTCTAGATTGTCGTTCACATGTCTTATCATAAAAACTACTTGCTGGAGTCTGACAATATCTTGTTTCATCGGCAACCAAGGCAAACATTTTTGCCTCTCTTATTTCATCTGCAATTTTTGTTTTTATTTGTTCTCCCATAAAGGATAGCAGTTCATTCCGAAATTTTCCATCTGTATACTGGAAGTTTTTCCGTCGATCAATGAAAAATTATTTTATTAATGTGCCGTCTTTGGCACGAAGCACCAACAACTCCAAAAAATTCCCTTTATTTTTTAAGCAGCAGTCTCACCATGACCTCTTAAGCCAACTGACTGCCTTCCACAAAATATTAAGAATTCACACACTACAATCTGTTTTCTTGAAAGTCTTTAGAACATTTTGCAATGACTTTTTCGGCAATGCTGCCATCTTTTTCGGCACTACTACCATCTTTTTCAGCAATGCTACCATATTTTTTGGGCTGCTGATGTGAAGTAAATTTCACAGTGTTGCTGATGTGTCAGTCTTCTGATGGTTGTCAAAAGATGTAATAGCCTTCTTCCACTTGCAAAATCCTGTAACTGTAAAAGCATCTTCAGCTTTTGTTGCCATTCCTGATTGGTGAAATAGTCTGCATATGAAACAGTAGGCTTTGTCATTCAGTGGGTTATACTCTAGCCAAGCATACATTTTGTACCACTCAGACCTGAATGTCCGACCAGCCGTGCAGGAAATTTAAACTTGTCTGGCTGAAATGGACCATCATTGAAGTATTTCTAGCTGGAGATGGATCATGGCAAGTATTGTGTTCGTTTCTGAGTAATTGGTCAGGAAATAAAGAGTTGCCTCTAGTACCAGATGCAGAAATATTTTGTATGAAAACAGATTCGGCCCCAGATGAAGTGGGGTCACTCGGGTTAGAGCAGGAGCAGGCAGTTGATCAAAAGACAAATCAGATACCTCCTCTTCTTGCTGACATCTCTCATTTCACTTCTTCTTACTGGGTAATCCAAAAAAAGACAAAAGTGAAATCTGTCTTTTTAGTTGAGCCTGGAAAAGAAATAGATTAACCTAATCTAACAGAAAAATTTTATGTACAGGAATTTCCTTTATTCAGGGGACAGACTTTGGGAGGTGATTCCTCATAGAAAAATAAATTTTGTGTGTGTGTGTGTGGGTGTGTGTGTGCGTGTGCGTATGCATGTGCGTGTGTGTTGGAAATATAACACCTTAGACCAAGCGCCACAGAGCAGTGATAAACAACGGCGCACGTGACATGCAGTTATTAGATGTTCGCATAAACAACCAGCATAAAAACGATAATTGCGGGAAATATTAGGTGAAGGGACCCAAAATATACTTCAATCTACTCACCGTGCGATAAACGATACAAGCAATTTATGTTAACATTATGTACATAGGGATTTTGCCAGGACCACAAAAAATTGTTCGTGGATGCATTTTATCGATACATGCAATAACGATACATCGAGTCACCTGTATTAACATTAACCATAAAAGAAAAAATATTAAAAGATTTAAAAAGTTTTACATTATACCGTATTTACTCGTGTATAACTCGCACTCATGTATAGTGTGCACCATGATTTTTGCAACAAGTTCTGGAGAAAAATTTTTTAAAAATAAAATTGCACCAAAAATTTTGTGGCACCCTGTTAGTAAGTATGGAACAAATTATTCTTTTTTTACATCAAATTGTGGTGATTGTGATATGTTTGAAAAATACTTTAATTAAATAACTTGGGTGCAAAAGCCAAAATTAAAAAAATCCGAAAACCTCACATTCCTACTATTCAACACTTCCGGCTTCGTTTTTTTTTCACCTTTCTCCTTTTGGCAATGATAGGCTGTATTTTTTTTTGTCATGCTAGAATGTCAGACTACCCTTCTCTCAAAAAGAAGGTGTCGCCTTGTCCCTTTTCCTCGTCTCTACCCTACACCGCCCCTTGATCCTAGTTGGCTAGCCTCTGCCAAGGAAAAAAGAGGACTTGGCGGAATTATCGACTGGCAACATAGGAACAGGAGGGGGGGAACACTTAGCAGCTCTGGTTTGCGGCGTGACAGGATGCTATTTGGTGGTGAGGGGTAGGAGCGGGGTTGGGACGTATACATAACTGAAGGGTCAATGAGAGAGAAAGAGAGAGAAGGGAGAGGAGTGATGTAAGAGCGAGGTATGAGACAGCAGACAGTTCCACCACTTCCCTCAACATCCCCGAACAATTTATGGCTACTACTCCCCTTCCTCTTTTCTTTTCCTTGTATAGTGCGCACCCCAGAATATTTCGCCTTTATTTTAGGGGAAAAAGGGTGCACTATACACGAGTAAATACTGTAGTCAAAATTTACAAAAGATGACAATAATGTTGGAATATCACATAAATCACAGCAACAAATATTAAATAAACAATAGATATAACAAATTTTTATAATAAAGCTACCCTACATCACATTTTCATAAGAATTTGTTAAAATTAAGAACACATATATTTACAAATCATTTTTTTCTGACAGAGATTCGAAAGTATACACTAATTTATGACACAAAATTTTAAATACAAAGCATCATTAAGATCACTACAAATTTTGAGTGTTTGAGTATTAAATCCAGTAAGTTCACTATAGTAATTAAATATCTGATTAATTGGAAACCTAGTAAATATAAGTTTAAAGATATTTTTTTTGAACATTTTCTATTCTAATAGAATCATTAGCAGAATTAATAGAATCATCAACAGAATTCCAAATAACACAGCAATAATCTAATCTAGATATAACTAGAGAGTAATAAAGACACAATAAAGAATCGGGAGACTGTCTGGGCCAGATTGCTCGTCTAGTGTTCAAATTTCTCGCCCTCAGTGCTGCAGCTAGAGTGGCACCGAAGCTGACGCCATTTTATTTTTCCAGCAGTCCTTCGCATGACGTGATCATGGTAAATTGTTACCTGGGTTATGGGTTAAATGTTTTAAGTATACAGTCCACACTTTCATACCTCGAGCTCAGACATTTGGTCCTCCGAGGCAGATTGGAACCAACAATTTTCGTGTTGGTTTTCGTTTGCTCGTATCATTTTCATTGTCTTTTCATGTGTGCTTTGTGGGGAGATTGAAGCAGTTCATGTGTGGATATGGTGCCGAAAATTGTAAGTGCGCACCTGAAGATTAGGGATGTCTTCTGCGCGTCACGTTGAGGATGTCTTCTGCGCGTCAAGTTGATCAACGCACGTAACTGGTAAAGATTTTTTGGTGCTCAACAAGTTTGTGACCTTTAAGTATTATATGTACATATACGTTAACGGTAACAAACAAAAACATAGCAAGATGGTGTCGTAACTTAATGTCAGTGCCTTTCGAGTTACGACAGCAATTGACTGCTGCGCAGGTGTAATTGACTAATTGATTGTTGACTTTGTATTGTCTCGTTTCTTTACAAAGTACATTTGTACTTTATTTATATAATTATTGAGAAGGTTGAAGTGTTGGCTAGTCGCCTGGAGCAAGGTGAAAAACAGACTGCAGCGCGCATCGGCCCTTGCAAATAATGTACTCTCTGACAACTCAAAATGTTGACTTTATTTCTACGTGTCGTGACTTGCCTGACCTGAAAACTAGCCTTGAGAATGATCATCTAACCTTTGAGATGAACTGCAAGACCAAAGCTGATTTTGACCAAGGTAAGCACACAGACAGGCTGGATGAGTTTTATGATCTATATTGTATCCTATTATGGCAGTTTTACATACTTTGTCCTGTAATTCCAAGTCTGGCCATTCCTCCAAAGGGCCTACACCTTCATTGCGAGTGAAGTTAACATCAATTAAACTTCCTCATTTCACAGGCAATCTAGTACCTTGGATCATTTTCTCAAATTTATTTGAGACCTTGATAATAAATAAACAGGACCTTTCGAATGTGGAACAATTGACATACATAACGCTGCCTTTGGAAGGTGAGCCTTTAGCACTAGTACAATCACTGCCTTTGACAGGTGACAATTTTGAGGTTGTTTGGATTTTATTGGTCAAGCGATATGATAATAAGCAATTGATTATGTCTCACCACATAGATGCCAGCTTGCAGGTTCCTGTTGCCCGCTTGAACTTTACAGCATCCATGCATTACCTTCTATTCACACTGAATGACAACATGGACCCACTGAAGGTCTTGAAACTTCCAGTGGATTAATTGGCCATCTTATTACTTAATCTCCTTGAGAATCGTGTTAGTGTGGACCTTCGAAGAATCTGGGAGTTAAATGTACAAGACTTGGAAATTCCTATGCTGCAAAACTTCCTGACATTTCTCGAGAGGAAATGCAAGTCTGGTGAAGCTTTTGGGGGGGAGCCTGATCAGCGGGGAGCCTGATCAGCCCACTTCCAGTTGGGTCAGAGCAAATCTACCCTTAGTCGGAAGGTTCAAGGTCAGTTGCATACCACAACAGGTGCATATCTTGTTATCCCATCCTCAGTTCGTTGTGTGTGTAAAGGTAAACATTATATTTATCATTACATTATGTTTGCCCAGAAAAGTTCAAGAGTAAGATTTGAGTTTGTTAAGGAGCACAAACTTTGCATCAACTGTTTACAACCCCTCCACATGGTGACAAATTGTCCATCATCCACTTCCTGTCACCATTGCTCATCTCGCCATCATTCACTTTTGCATTTCACCAGTGTAGATGTAGACAGTTCTGATCTACAACCACATGAACCTAAAGAGTCTGTAGAAATGCCTGGAAATATAGTGGGAAAGAAAAAGGACCCTCTGCAACTGTTCTTTCATCATTTTCTGAAAGAGCTAGCTGTGCTACAGTAATGTTGACCACCAGTGTAGTTGAGGGTTAAGACACATTGGGTAACTTTAAGCAAGTCAGAATTTTGCTTGATTTCAGAAGATGCCCTATCACGTCTAGGGCTGTCCCGTAGGCAGACAACAATGCCACTTCAGGGCCTTTCTCGAGTGCCACTCAGTGTGGCACGTGGAATTGTGTCATGTGTGCTGAAACCTTGTGGGAAGGCAGTACCTTGCTTCCCTGCAGACATGCTAGTCCTTCCATGTCTAAAAGGACACAGTCCCTCAACACCCTTGAAACCAGAAGCCTGGAAGCCTGTTGATAATGATCTGCCTGCAGCTATTTTGCGCATTTCAAGCTTTAATATGTGAGAGCTCTACTGACTCTTGCTCACTTACTGCACTGCTTGCCTCATCGCCTTCATGTGCAAGATAGTCTTTACTTCTTTATTTGCTGTAACGTTACTTTCAAGCTGTGACACAATATTTTTATGGCACACTAATAAAGCTAAAAGTATAATCCATGCCTAAAACTAATCATGAAAACACCTGTTTCAGCCATTTTCACACCCCAAAAAACAATACTTGGAGTTTAAATAAGAACTTGAAACATGTCTTTGGGAACAAAAGTCTCTCAAGTGCTTTGTGTGTTAAGACACCACTACAAAATATCCAACAATTTATTAATAATATGTTTTTTTAACCAAATTTCTGCAAAACACATCATGCGCCAGCCAGGCATCCTTAAGCACCATAAATATATTCATTGTGTTTAAAAATATTATTCTAAGGATTTGCTCAAATTTATCAATATTTTCAATTTTCTTGGTTCTATTTACAACTAGACAAATTTCTGCTTCTACTTCTCAACATAATGGTGGCAATCTATGCAGCCAGTTCAAGTTTATGATTCACTACACTTATCAATGTCACTCCAATAACCTGCATATTGAAGCTAAAGTACTGCATTTATCGTACTTCCTTATTCTCTAGATATGGAAATGCAACTTTGCTTATAGAAACTTACAGTTTGTTAACTGTAAGTGCTATCTACTGACAGCATTGAAAATTAGGTTTTTGTGATAATCTATCCTCTGGTAAATCTAACAAACTACCAACAAGATAAGAGTGCCAGCCTGCTGTCAACAATAATGAGAGGAATGCACCCCATGTAAGTGGTTTTCCAGAAAATTACTCTATTGAATTAATGTTGTATATTATTTTAGCACTTGGTTTGCAAAATTACAGAAATTGCAGAATTTGCTATCTACATTTAAAGAAAATTGGATGGATGTCTTGCAGTTATTTTCTAATTACTTTACCAAAACAAGGAATCTATAGACTGTAATAAAGAATATGAGAAACAAGTTTGCACAGTAACTGATGTGTGTTTACTGACCTTGGAGCATTTCATATGATTGCAGCCTTCATTCTTCTGAATTGGTGATTTGCAGTTGGGGCAGGGTTTGGAGTTGGTGACAAGCCAGAGGCAGTTAGCCGCGTCCTCTGTCTCCATGCACGACGCCTTCAACTCCTCGGGTTTCACTTCTGAGATCTTCTGCTGCCACTGCTGCCACTGCGCGCACCCACATGGGGCGTGGGCTTCCCCTAAACACTCCCTGTCATAGCAGAAACTGTCAGCAACAAAGAACCTTACATGACACCTAATGTTCATAAATTACTAGCCTCACACTGCACAGGGGTGTAGCCAGATCTTCTCTTTTGGAAAGCAGAAGAAAAGGGGTGGTCTGAAGACTGTTCTTGGATGAGAAAAATTTTCATAGTGCTGAACTGCTGAGGCTTTTGTCACCAAAGTGGTGAAACGAGATGAAGTTGGAGCTGTGAATAATCAAAAAAGTGGCAGAAACAGAATGACACCCGGAAAACCTACCATCCAACTGTAGTAAGTGCCATGTTTCTTATGTAAAAAAATCTGGGTTTGGCTTTTCTGGGAAATAAACCCAGTTGAACATGGTGGAAAACATTTTGGCTGATTATTATACCATTATGGTCCATCAAGGCTGATCATAAGTAGGAATGTTAAAAGAAGTGAGTAGTAGTTGGTTTATCCAGAAAGTTTTACTTTATAAACTAAAATGGAGAAAGAGTGATGTTTGGTACAAATACCAATGTAAAAAATACAGATTTACTGAAACTGCTACTTTAAATAACAGTTTAAGTAAAAAAAATTATGAGAGAGTAATTTTGAAGGAACTACAACCCCCTGAGTACTCTCCTCGACATACTCTGGTGATGCTGTAAGGACTGGAAAATTTCATTGTTTTGAAATGGCAGAAAGCTGCATTGTGAAACCTGAAAAGTGGTGTTTTCAGTTTGGTATTTTCATTTAAATTATGTTTTCATCTTTATGGGGTTCTTAAAAGATTTGTAAGTATTTATAGAACATTAATTAAGTAATGTTAATAAGCATCCATTTTAAAACAAAACGTAATTACTGATAAAAGCCCTGAGTGATGTAAACATTGAAAATTTGTGAAAATTTACAAACAGTGGACATCATAGTAAAACTGATATACAAAACATGATACAGTAATCTGCATTCCTGAATAATATAGCGGAATATTCATGAATTTCTTGGCTGAGCCTTCACCTTTTAATGTAATGTGTGTGCCTCTGAGAACATGCAGATTTTTTAAAAATAGTTTCAACTTTTCCGGTGCACCTTATAGCCCAGAATGCTATCACACCTGGCTGTAGTTTTTCATACATTGCTTCCTCAAAAGCAAAATATGGCATATCTAGTTGAGATTACATGACAGAGAGTAAAATAATGAAGATAGGTTTCATCAACTTTTGTTTTTGGCATCTGTGACATACAAAATTTATATTTACATGCCTAAATAAAATAGCCTGTAAAAATACACGTATATTAAATTTTTCTGAAAATTATTTTATTCATCTGTTAAAAGGTAGGGTCTGATTATTTTCAAGTCCAGTTTTTTAAGTTGTCTCATTTTACAATAGTTCTAATAAAACACATCCTATATTGGAGTAAGAGAGTACAATATTTGAGTATGAGAGTCCAATATTTGACCATTCGACATATTCGCTAGGAATAAGTTGCACAGTGCACTACCGACAGAAACCGGTACTTTTCTAAATCCGGACTAGTTTGACTGCGGCCCCCCTTCTGGGGACCTCTAGTCTCCACACACCCATTAGACGGCCGTCTGTTGCTTCCTATTACCCAGGTGCTGGAGGGAAGAAACAGGTGAGCCATGACCACTAGGAATACCTTCCACCAAGGAGACAGCAAATGTAGGTTGTATCACCTACCACAGCACCTAGTGCTGGAGGTGGTATTGGCCTGGTGGTTTGCGGCCTGGCCTTGGCTGGACAATCACATCCAGTACTAGTATTGGTGGCCCACATGGCTCAATGTCTCTGATCAGCCCGCACACGTGAGGTATCAGTGGAAACTCTTACCAAGCTTGTGCCACGAATCAGCTACTTGACTTACTCTATTACAGGGGAATAGTTTCCTGTCCGGAGTGCACACTGTATCTTGTTCAGCCAAGAACAAAACTCTATGTCTTATAAGATAAGGCACGGCCGGCGTAGGGAACAAAAGATTGCTCATCTAGCTGTCTAGCAGCGGAGTACCTTAGCCCCTCCTATGCAGGAAAGACAGGTGGAATAACACAAAAAGATAAAGACACAAAGCACGCAAAAACATGCACCAAACGACCCGACGCGCTCTTGGCTCCTTGCCACAGCAGGCAAGTTATTTTTATCTCCCATGCTATAAGCTAGGAGAACGCGTCAGCCCCCGGTAACACTAGATAGTCTGTCGCATGCAAAAATATTCTAAGTCCATAACCTTGAAAACAAAAGCGCCCATAAAATCCGAACCACTGTACAGAATTCAGTGAAACAAACAGCAATACCATCACAGTTATTCCAGAAATATAATTATGACAAATAAATGCAAATATGAAGCATGATTAATAATGTTACAGTCATCACAAACAACAACCAAATACAGACTTGATATTCTGTATATTGGATCAGAAATCAACTATAATATTACAACCATAATACACCACAAGGGTGTATTCCTCCTAATGAGTTCCCTTCATGAACTGTAATTTCACTGTCAACTGTCAGTCACGTATGTGTATTTATAGGTTATGTTATAACTTCATATTTCTGGGTTGTTTGGTGCAAGGGTCTGCTAGGGGTTATACTCACACTTCTTTATGGCACTAACAATATACACAGTATAATACCAAGAACAGCATACAATGAAGAAATGTTATCTATGGGGTAATTAAAAAAGGGAACAGATGCAATAACAAAACATAAACCGATTATTACGGCAAAATAAGTTTATTATGGATTAAAACACAATTCAGCATAACCATGAATATGCAATTTTATTACAGCAAAATAAATTTATTATGGATTAAAACACAATTAAGCATGACCATGAATATGCATGTCACCAGTCGTACCAACCAGCTTGCGATACAACCAAATCTGATCACCAAGTTCAAACTTCAGTTTCTTACGCGAAAACATGGCATCTTGGGTGCCACTGGGTTATTATTAGACTCCCCAACGTCCAGTGGGTTATTCTGGTAGGCTCGTGGGTCTCGGGGTCGGGTGACCTCGTTCGGCCTCTTACTGCGCACAGTAAATTAGCTGATGCCCCACGATGGGCGCCAGAAAATCACTTGATGCGTGCCTGATTAGCTAAGACTCGACTAGCTGTAAGTGGTGCAAGACCAGCCAGCTGCCTGACAGCAAGGCGCGCAACTCTTGGCTCCTCCCTCCTTGCGCCGTGCCTCACCTTAAATGGCACAGAGCGGGTTTAACTACTGAGGACCTCGAAAGGAGCACCACGGACACGGATAGCACTAGATTAGTGTTGCTGGTAACAGTCTTGCCAAATGGTTGCGGGCTGATCAGAAGCGTTAGAGCCATGTGGGTTGCCAATACTATTACTGGGTGTGCGATCCCAACCAAGGCCAGGCCTTAGCACCTAAGCATATACCCCCGCCAGCACCCAGGTGCTCAGGTAGGGATACATCTCAGATGTACTGTCTCTCCCTGATTGAGAAGTGTTGCTAGTGGTCGTGGCTATTCTATTTTACTCCTCCAGTACCTGTATACTTGGTAGGAATAAATAGATGGCTGTCTAATGGGTGTGTATTCAACTTGACGCCACCTGAGGGGGAGTCTCCAGTTGTAGCTAATATGTAATAAGAATAATTTCCTGTTCCCGGTCGGCGGTACTCAGCTCGAGGTCATCACAGAAGTTGGCGACAAATTACTCTATGAATGAGACTCGAGGTTAAGAGAAACAAAGCTGTGTTTATTAAAAACTTACTAAACACGGTGACACGTGCTCTCCTGCCAGGAAGAACGGTGGTTGGAAGTAATCCTACGGTAGCCAGGTGTAGGTGACCTGGTCATAAGCTAGTTGGGGAAGTGAAATGAAAACTGTCGAAAATTACTTAAATACAAACCTAACTCTAAATGGGGTGTCTGTAGGAGACAAAGAAAATGATGTGTGGTATGTACTGAAGCTACGCAAAACTTCTGGTAGCTATTTGCATCGCTGGAGCATCTGGTGGCGAGGCTGCAGAGATCTTACGGCGACGTCAAGGATGGCAGACTCTGGTGGCTGCTGAAGACTGTTAAATTGTTGGCGACAGCCTCTGGAAGGGCTGTTGAAGGTCTAGTAGCAGTCGAGGATCCAGCACCCAGGTGCTCGGAGAAGACTGCAGGAACAACTGGCGAGGTCCGTCGCGCACAGCCTTATACAGCGGGCCAGCGCGTGTCTTGGTGGCCTCGGGGTAGGGCGTTGTGACGTCTCTCAGGTGCGAGGCCGGAGTGGGGGTAGTACCCTCTGGTCATCTCTCGGTCTTTGCGTATCCTCGGTGGCGCTTGTGCATGGCCCAAGGCGGCTGATAACTGTTGGGCTTTCAGCGGGGGGGGGGGGGGGGTTGCGGGGGTGATGCGCCACTCTTTTGCCACCCCTTATATCCACGTGTCTGGCTGCCCTCCAGGATTGTGGCAGACCGTTACTTCCGTGTACAAGATGGCACGGGGTTTGAATCTCATGTGTGTAGAAGTAGTATACTAGGGTTGCAGTGAGATGAGTCGTAATCATTTGTAGTTAATAGGTATAAGCAGCATGCGTCAACCTACAAGAAGAATGCAGTTTTGTAGGAATGCATTTTTCGCTCTGTTTTGACTTTTGTATTTATTGCGTACTTACCTTTGAATATTCTACGAAAATACGCAGTGAACATGTTCAAATTTAAATGGACAACCGAAAGCTAAGGTAGCAATTAGATTTTTGTATATTGATTTGGTGTAGGTACACCTTTAAATATTACCTCGACTTTTTACAGTGTATATGTGAAGATCACCTACAAGTAAAATGCCATTTTGTAGGAGGGAATTTTTATGTTATGCATTTGTATGCTTATATTTTTTCTAGTGTCTTTGTTTTGTTTGCAATATCTTGTACACCAACTCAGTGTTAAACCAAAGAACTCTGAGCCACAAAGCGCCCATGAACTCACTATGGTGAAACCAGGTACAAGATATTTTTAACTTCAAAACTATCACAGTGTTATGTATGTATATTTAAAGTGACCAACGTGCGCCAACTGGCCGTGTTACATGCATGTTTTAAAGTGTACTCGCATTGTTCGTTTAGCCGGTCAACGAAGGTGTTGAAGGGCCAGCGGTTGCCGAACTATAACCCTGTCATATGTAACTGTTTAGCTAGCTGTGCATCCCAAGGTTCCCTGAAAGATTTTCCTTTTCTTTATAACCACCACAGCAAGCTCCAGAATAGTTAATGGCGTCTCACCACCTTCTGCAAGTAAGGATTGAACATACTTATTTTATTCCCCTTCCTTTTTCATATGCAATCATTTTTAAGTGCTTTTTATGTCAGGTTCATGTTGTATATTCTCTTGTAAATATTGACGCCTGCCGCTTCTACTTATAATACGACTCAGACTCATCACATAGCAGTACTGCTTCCATCTCTACAGATGTGAGCAACACGATGCCTACCCCTACAGGCAACGGGAACTTTTGTGTTTTTCCTTCTCACCTGGAAGGCACGCATCCCAGCAGGCATGACCCCCCCCCCCCCCATGCCCGACACCAACAAGCTGCCCAGACCTCTGGCACGACCGAGCAGACCCGACGAGGCACGAAGCCAGAACCGATAACGAGATAATTCTCATGCTAGGTTCGGAAGACGTCACGCCTCCCCTACTCCCCGCACTGGCAACCTACAAGCTACCACTATATAAGTCCGGCCGCAGCCGAGCTCTGGAGTAATTCTTTCGCATCTCTTGCAATGCTGTCAGCACTCTTAGTGCTCGGGAGCTCTAGAGAAGTTCAAAGCCTACAAGTACGCCTTTGCAGCAACCAACTACGTACGTCGACGACCAGTCAACCCGGCGACATATAAACACGAACTTTCTTCTTTTGACTTCATTTGTCTCCTCTAGACACTTTTAATTTGTAGTTTAACTGTAACTCTTATTTTCGTCTAGAATAAGCTTTTCCCGTTTATTTAGAACCAGGTCACCTACACCTGGAACCACGCAGTTACCATCAGCTATCCTCGACTTGGTAGGAGGTAGCACCGGTCACATGTTTATTAAACTTTCAATAAACACAAGTTACTTTCTACTTTGCTACTTTTATTTCCGGGGTATATATCTATAGTCCATTCCCCATTGGAAGTAACTGTCTCAGAGCCCTGCTAAACATCTACTTGCAGGCCCATTTCGTATCCTTCCGCCAAATGTAAACAAACATTGCCATGTGACTGCCATGCAGCATCTGTCAAAATCAATGTTTACATACCATTGTGTGTGTACATATGTCCATATACTTTCGCTGCACCTAAAAATAAACATTGAAATGTGACTTCTACTTTTATACCTGTTAAATGTGTTGTTTACTGTTTACAGCTTTTCAAATAATTCTGTCATATTCCAAAAACCATTCCGTATGAACATTCACAGTTTAGGACTTAACAGTATTTAGGTCAGTTTTATGACGTTTTAAAAATGCCTGAATTGACGACAGTTCTTACGGTTAACATATTTGTTTTCCACAACATAGCTCAACAAATGTAATGCACGTTAGTATTTTGCAGCGAATGTGTTTAACACTGTTACAACTGCGAGGTAAAGGGTTGCACTAATTGTAATTATCCTTTTGTTATTGATATGTGTTGGGTCATTTCGCTAAAAGGACCGCCTCATTTGGAATAAATATTAAAACGAAGGAACAACCAGTCAAATGAAAAAGGCACATTAAATTCAAGCACGCAACTCGTGTTCCTCAAGTTTGTCATACAAACATAAAAGACAGCGGCGAGCATGCACACAAATAAGCCTACGGTAACTTTTATTCCGTTCATATTTGTATGTATTGCTACTTACTGTTTATTAGGTTTATTGAAATTTATCGGGCTGGGCTTAGTAATTTTTCTTCTGGGATTGTGGAAAATTACGTTACACGACTGTGTTTCAAACCCCCTAAGGCAAAGGTACAATGTTGAGATAAATAAACAGACATGGATGTAAATAAATAACTTTGTAATAATAACAGTTCACATTTAAAACGTATAAATAGTGCTAATCAAATATTTGAAATCACACACACAGGGACAGCATATCGACCATGATACACAAAGGCACGCCATTTCATACATGCAATGATTAACGAAACACACTTCACGGTATATTTATTACTGCCATGGAAACACAGATTTATCACAACATTGTAACTTGCCTAGGTAGGTTTATGAAACACAACGTCTACAAACGTGATGTATTAATTTGAAGTATTTTTCGGAGTAAGAATAATTTAAGTTTTGTTTGGCAAAAAGCAACACGCCATGTCATGGTTCGCCACGCCTGCCAACTTCACTAGGTAACTGCCCTGCCATCATATCTAAATATATTAAAATACGTATTCAAACATTAAAATCTCTTTTCAGTTGTAAATTACAAATTCTAAAATAATTATTTTACTGTAATAAGTATGAAATATGCTAAAATTGAAAACGTGTATAATTTCCTTGCTTACTAGTGAAGTGAAATTTCCCGAGTTTGAAAGAGACGAAGAAAGAGCAAGAAAGAGACAAGCCTCACCCAGCAGACAGTTTTTCAGATGCTTTCTCGCTCGATAAAACAACACCGTACCATTACGGCCTACTCACGATATTTTCCGCTGTTATATTAAACTGTGAAAATGAAATATGTTGCCATCAGGGCTACCTAAATATTTAAATATTTGGATAGGCACCGTTTAATTTACAAATAGTATACTAAAAAACTAGGTTAAAATAATATTTTAACTGTTAACTATTTCTTACCGGCTGTTGCCAACACGTCGCTGCTCTCGCTGTTGTTAATTCATATTTAAAAAGAAATAAATAATACAATATATAGAAGATATTAAGGTAAAGTTTAATTTATTCAATAATACAGTACTCTAAAGCTAACCATAGTGTTATATATTTGTGGAATACAGGTTATTGAAAAAACAAGTTGACATGTTATGGCTAGAGTGTTTTTTCAAAGGTTTATTTTCATAAGTCGCTTCCACTCGGGAATGGACAATAAATTCACAGTTGGAGGAAGATTAGGCTACGCACTGCCAACGGAATCTGGGGAAGTTATTAAACTGAACTAAGACATACACATTAGACTGCTATCTGTTTCTTCCCATCAAACACACAGTACTATTAATGCTCATGGGGAAGAAACAGTAACGCCCCAACCACTAGTAATACCTTCACACCAGGAGGCACGACACACTCGGGTTGCTTTGCACCACTCGCACTATTAGTGCGCAGTGACAGTGACCTGCAGTGCTGCCGGGTATTCTGGGTGGACGCACAACCAGTAGAGGCTTGGCACGACTCCGGCTCAACATCCCTGATCAGTCCGCCTATGGTGGGAGATCAGTGGGGACTCTTATCGAGCAGGCCGACAAGTCAATATTGGGGTACACTGTTAGTATTTCCGTTTTAGTACACTGCGTGATTTATAGAACTGTTAACCTATGCCTCATGAGAGGAGTGGTAGGACACATAGAGAGCAACACCTGGCTCACCCTGCTGCCTGGCCAAGGATAGTATCACCCTATCCTACGCACGATAGACAGGCAGAACGGGTACGTGCCGCCGAACTCAGATGTCAAGCAGTCATGCCTGCACCGGTACTATTAATTGAGTTTCCACCATGTGTACATACCAGCTACAAGTATCGCCCTGTTGTCTACGGCTTCTTAACCGGAGTGGAAGTTCACCTAGGTTGGGACAACTTGGTCTTCTGGATGCAAGAAACACAACTTTGTAACATTATGTGCAGGCATTCACCCCGCTTAAGACTACACTTATATCAACTACCTAACTAGAGGTGAGAGTGCATCAGAACTAGCCAACACTTCTAGCCTCATCCCCGCTACCTAAGTCGCTTTTGGTCTAGCTGCCATCATAGACTTGACATTTGTTGTCCCAAGCAGCGTAAAGCAATAAATTACAAATTACTTAATGCCAGAAGGGGACACTGGTGTATTTTCCGTGGAAGAACCGGGGGGGGGGGGGGGGGGGGGGGGTTTACAGACCGTGTCAGTAAGGATTCTTTGTCCTTGCCCACATGCCCCGCCTCTGCCTTACCCACCCTGTCTATTTTGCTTCCATTAACCCTCCTCCCTACTCTTTTGCTGTTAAAACAGTGGCACATTATACAATTATACAGACTAGTATCTCAATCAGTTTATTTATAACTTCAAATTTAATACAATGTCTCCTTTTAATGATTTTTTTTTTTTTTAAGTTTACGTGCGCCCATGGCTACGTAATATGCTAATTTTTTTGGTGGGCATTTGTTTTTTTTTCTTGTGAAGTAAATTCTATGTGTAAAGTGAATAAAGGTCGGTAAGTGTGTGCAAATAAATACGTTCTTATGTTACCATATTTTGGTGATCAAGGTCGTGTGCGTGTATAGGTCATGTCAGAAGTTTTTGATGAAAAATTTGGGATAGTTAATATTTCAAGTAGACCTCACTAAATTTTTATATTCCCGTAAATATTGCCAGGCCTCATCGTGCCAGTGCAGAGACCAACACACTGCCTACATTTAGATTAAATTCCGCACATTGACGTGAATTGCATCTATCAACGTGTTTTATCAGCACCGGGCCGCTGTTACGAAGCAAACTGGCTCTGTAAAAACGGCACTGGCTGCGGCCAGCTGGCCCCCGCCCGCTAGAATAATCCTGTAGCAACCGACAGACAGCTGCCCAGCCCCGAGGATCTAGAACTGATCGACAGATGCGAGTCACCGCGCCCAGCTGCGCTGCAGAGGATCTAGGCGCTCGCCCAGCTATGGGTGCATGGTAATGTATTCGCTGCTAGCCCCAGCACACGAGTGATCCAATATATCTCCATATATATTATCAATAAATAAAGTTATGTGTTTTACTTCAAATATATGGAATCTCCAACAGTGTTTAGTTATATTTTAATAATACATAGTCTAATTTTTTCACATGCTTTCAATGGCCATGTCATACTGTGTTTAGGTCTTCTTTTTTACAACCAGGGTGGTCCAATATGCCTTTCTTGGGTATCAAATTAATCAGGAGACGTCCAGCTATTAAAATATACATATGTATTTACATTTAATTTAAAAAAAATGTATTTTATGCGCTAGAGACGATTGGACATGAACTTTATGCAAAAAATGGCAAGTTTGGTAGCATAGGGGTTAGGAGTGGGTTAAAATCGGTCCAAAATTTTCCAAATTTTTTATTATGACCCCCTCTATTACGACCCTATTCTCAGGAACCTCTATTACGACCATATTCTCGGGAACCGTGTGGGGTCGTAACAGAGAGGTTCCACTGTACTAGTACACAACGATTATGACTCATTGCTCTTTACGTGAAGTATACCTTACTTCAACCTACATAAGCGTTGCCTACTGCAAACCAATACAGTGTTGTGTGCCGTTTAAATCCACCAGGCAGCCAAACACGTGTCTACAAGGTTACGCAACCAGCGAGCACGCCACTTCCCCCTCCCTCCGTGCTGAGTGCCTACAAGCTGTCAGCCACTTAGAATACGGCCGAGCGCAGGCGATTATCCACAAACCAAGAACGCTGACAAGAGGGTTCCCACCTCCCACGCCAGCCTTCACAGCAGAAGGATGTCACGCGTCTTCCCTGCACCCCGCTGCGGCAGCCAAGACTGTTTTTATGAGTTTTGTTGCGGCATAAGAAATTAAAGCTGGTGAAGCTATTGTACATTTTATGGTTAATATACAAATAATCATTGATCCTAAGCTTGCAGTACCTGTAACTAATTTTGCTACTATTTATATTTATCAATTGGACAGCAATGAATCTATTTGTTATGGATTAATTTTGGCTCTGGCATTGAATAAAAGTGTTACTATGAAAATTGTTGTATCTGTGTATTTGTTCATAACTCACATGATACCGAAAGTTATGGTGCAAGATAAACATACTAACACAGCCAAAACATCAAATACTGATAAGAAATTACAATTCCTCGCAAAATAAAATAAAATAAACCAAATGTCCCTATTAAATTACAATTACCAGCATCATTATAACATAGTCGGCCCTCAGCCACAGACAAGAAGGTCAGATGCCAGAACTTGGCATTTGGCACCTAGTTTTATGTTGTCTCATGTGCAAACAAGACCTACTGCCACCCCCTCCACACGTTCAACGTACCATAATCGAGATACAAAAACCTGCCAATTCAACTCCCACTAGACCTATAGAAACCCAGTCAAGTGGATGACACCTGATTCCCAGCTGTCTTCGGAGGGAGGGAAGGCACCAAAGCAGGCCTACACCAGTAACACCCCGACAGGTTGAGTATCAACCTTACACTGCACTGGTCACCACCATAGTCCCCACCTGTACCCATGAATTCAAGAAGAAGCTTCCCACCTTCATGGTAGCTGCGTATAATTCCAGACCTTGATCAGATAATGGAGCCGAGTCACTGGTACCACCTGAGTATTGAGTGGGCCGCCTAGTTCTGCTACCCAGGAGCCGAAATATGCTTCCTCAGCAGTAGTAGGATACACCTCAAAGCCTGTCAGTGGGGCCGGGGCCAAAACACGCTCAACCACTGTCAACCTCCATCTAGGCACAGGGGCCAAAAAGCGCTCAGCTGCCATCCCTCTACCTCCTACTCCAACCGCCAGGATACAGACCTACATGGAGGTTGGGAATTCACCCCATGCCTCACCAGAACAAGTGCTCATTTTCATGCCACGATGCCATATATTTCCAGTTGTGAAAACTCCGTTCAGTGCTACGCTGTCACTGTATTGCAGTTGGTAGGGTGTATTTCAGTGTTTTTCCAGTGCATTGTAAGCAAGTGTTCTCAAGTAATTGTGTATGAACTCGTGCTAGTGTAGTTAATAAAATCTAGTGAAGAACAAATGTATGTTTTCCTTATGTTGACTCATCCACCCATCTATATTCTTGCTCTAATAAAACAGCTAAATGAAAGAGCCACTGCAGAGAGAAATGCGCCTCACAGCCTATGAGTGATCCTCCTAACATATTTAATTATCAAGGACTGTAGGAATTTGCCCGTAAGGAGGTCACCACGTCTCCCACTTCCCTGAAGTTCGAACAAGTCACTAAACTAGGGAAGATACGGAGGTACTGCGAGCGGCAGCTACCTCCCCTGATATCACCTATCAAAAGCCTGGAGAAAGAACCTGGAGCAGGGTTCCATAATGTCCACCTGAAAATGCAAATAACTTCAAAACACTTTCCAAACCCTAAACACAGAAACCAATTACGACTCCATCTAACCAACCAACAACTGATTGCTGAAGTTTATTTATGGCATATGATCTACTTACCTATTTTGAATAAAGTTTGTCAAAACAAATCAGTGAGAGAATGAGGGCCCTCTTTTTTAAGTTATATGATTTTATTCCCACTAATGACATACATTACGAATGACAACAAAAGCTTTTGTGTATACGTTCATGAATTTTTTATTTTATGGTCGGAACTTTTTTATTATTTAAACTGATAAATAAAAAACTACATTATTTTAAGTCTTCAATTTAAATTCACTACATACAATAGTATAACACAGTAACAAGAAATTTAGTGCATATACATCTGGACATCCTATTATTATTTCAATTAATACTTATACAGTTTTCATCTATTATAAATCTTTGTAGTGATCATTTTTCATATTTTTTGAATGATTTCTTTGTACATTAAATTTGTTAAAAACAACTAAAATACAATAAAACCCATTTTGTTGTGTCAGAATATTTAAAAGTTGCAATGGTATCATGAGAACTCACCAACAGAAGAAGTGACCATTACCACAGTCGACCGCATGAGATGTGAGAGGAGGTGGTTTGGCAGTTGAGATGTTGTGCAGTATGTCACTCGGCTGCATCTGCTCTGTTTCTGGCAAGCGCACAGCACGACCACACCCTGGCATTGGACACCATTTGATGCTGCGGTTACTTTCCACAAATGCCTATAATGGCATTCAAAATTCTCAGTTAACTCTTTCACAACTCATAGAGTCAACATTTCATAAGGACTGATAATGGTGACCATTTCCAATTGAATTCTAAAACTTTCAATACCAAAACATTAAAAATTTTACCTAAAAAAATAATATAAGTGCAATATTTTTTTCCAAATTTTTTTTGAAAAACAAGATTACTGCATTTAAACGAGCACCATCAATTTTTTTTGCGCATTTTTTTTTTTTTTACAAATGTGATTATTTTTGCAAAATATAATAGAAATGCAGCAGCTGGTAAGCATATTGAAATCGAACTTGGGTCACTGGAGAGAAGCAGGTATTGCTATTATTTGCTATAATGCATGGTGCATTCCTGTGCATCTGATATGCGCACTCTATATTTTAACTTCACCCCATTTTTAGAGTTGTTACACTCCTTGGGGAAGTCACTTTACAACAAATCAATTAATCATGAGCCTACAGGATCACTCCCAGCCTAGTGAGTGATAACAGACATGTAAGAAAGGAAGAATTGTACTGTCAACCGAAGGCGCCAGGCAGTCACCCACATTTCTCTCTCAAGATATTTTATTATTCGACAGAGCCATAGATGCTGGTCAACCAGAGATGCGAGTTCCAAGGGATGATGCAAGAGAGCAGCACCCCCCACTTCAAGGACACCGCAGCACCCAGAGCTTCGTACCGAGGTGATAAAAATGTCAGCAGCCTCCAACGGGGGAAATAAGGAAAGGGAGTCGCTGCCCTGAAGTAGGAATAAACAAACCCCTGCAAAGAGAGGCTAGCAACCCCCGCACCCCTTCGACAGTCCACAAGCTGCAGATTTTGGTATATAAGGAGGTGCAAGTTCCAGGCACAGCAGAGTTCGCCGGCCCTCCAGCCTGAATAAGGCAGAGGGTACCACCAGCCTGAGGAAGGCTAAGTAGGGCCTCTCCAGCCTGAGCAAGAGTAAGTAATCGGCATATCAAGCCTCAGTAAGGCTAAGTGTAGTTCATGGGTAAGTGGCTCAAATCCTGACTTCATAGTCTGCACAAGACTCGAACCGATAAACTTCAGTTAAAATCTCAGAGAGTAAGTTGTGCTACTCGAGCCCTCACAGTCTACAAAGACTTGAGACTATTTGAGAGAGAAACACTGCTAAACTCCACGTGCTGGAAGTACGGTCTCCAACATCTCCGCGAGTGAACTACGTCAGCAGCTTCAAGAACACATCTCCATGCAGCCATCCAGAAGTATTACCACGTCCTCACCTGAATCCATACCTCGAAAGCAATTTCCTTTCTTAAAGCGGTAGCAGTTCGTGACGACATCCACTCTGAACTTATAGGCATAATTAACTTTCCCCTTATAGAATCAATTTATAGCTTGTTTGCCTGTACACATTTCATGCAGAAAGTCTTCGCCTGCGTATGATCATTATTAATTATTATTATATTGTACAGAGCTATGCATCTCATTGTTTTCACAGCATATAGAATAAATACATTAAATTGCCTTAATTTCTCATAATGGTCCTAGGTAACAATCGCTTCACTCTCTGTTTAGTGCAGGTGGAACTATTAATATTTGATTTCCTCCAGCCTTAGCAAGGCCAAGGGATACAATGTTCACTGCTCATCACACAAACTTCCAGGGGGTAAACACTCAAAAACCGTCAGGTCAATACGTCTGCCACCATCTCGATCCCAGCTTGAATCAAAGGCCGGATCTAGGAGATAATGACTGCCACCTGGAGTTTTTGAGAAGCTCTTGTTTTAACGGACCATTATTTCAGGTAATAGTAACTTTAAGTTGCCAAGCAGCATCTCCTTTAACTTATTCTGAAAGGGAAGTACAGAGCGGAGTTTTCTGGATTGCCCCAGCCTGAACAAAGCCCAGCGCTTCGGAGTGATGTAACCCCTGGAATATAGGCATGTTTTATACCTCCTGCTTCAGTCCTAGTCTGAACAAGGCCGGACTGGGGAAGATTCAGATACTGCACAGTGATTCTGGAGTATATCCTGGCATATCTATACTATTGTTACTGAGATGCCTTATGACATTAAGGGACGTCAAAGTAATTTAAGAAGGTTAGCTCAATGAGCATTGCGAACGAGAATGAGCCGTCCTACTTGCTAATAATCCTTCAACCAGTGAAAGTGAACCTCTCAGAATAAATATTCATACAGAACCATTGTTTGGACAAGGGGTTAAATTAGATGATCCCACATACCTGGAGGTGAGGCAATATTGCAGGGTGGTGATGCCGTATTAGGACTAGGCTGCCAACCCCGCAACTGATTACCTCGACTATTATATCCCAGACCTGCACCGTTGTGTTCTTTTAGTGACCTGCAATTGCCTATAGTGGCGCTAGAAACTTTTCACCTTGGCGTGCTGGGATTCCGATACCCTCTTCCTTGCACCTCCCCTCTCCTACTTCCCCTCCTGCGTGCATCATTAATTTGGAGTGGTTCATTGGTCAATGGTGTGTGCGGCGGGATCCCTTCTATTATTCTACTCCTGCGAGCTGAGCCAACCACATCTGCATGAAGCAAGAATTTACCATCATCGATGGCGATTGGTGTGACGCTAAATCGTAATATTTGGGCTGGGCACTTTTTTTAAATATATATTTTTGGTTCAGAATTAATAGTGTTAGTATACGTGAAAGTAAGCTGTGTTGCATAAAATATTTAACTGTGTTCACCTGAGCGAGGTTGGAAGCTCTGCCTTAAGGCTGGTTTATTTCTGTGTTAGGCTACTTTTTACTGTATTTTAATTGAGGCTTGAAGGGAAGCTTATGTTGCACATGAACAGACATGTGGGATTATGGCCCGTTGAATTTAAGCCAAGTTATGTGAAATATGGTTACTAATCTGAACTGAGTTTTCCCAGACTAATGCATTGTTCTGCCAGTAAGAAGGCAGTGGTTTGTGAATAATTAAGCTTCACTCGGGATTGAATGGGATCTATGAGATCCAGTTAATTGGCACGTAAATGTTTATTTTTGCTTCCGATTGTTTATCGTCATGAATTTGGATGGATCCAAATTAGTCTATTTGGTACTCTTTAAAGGATCACTTGTGGAGAGATTTAATAAGCGCTTGGCACTGTGATAATAAATTATTACGCTCTTATATCCTAGTTCATTACCTGCTGTCCTTTTTGATTGTGTAAATTATATGTAAAGGTTCTGAGACCAAAATACTTTGATTATATTCTATGTGTGCGCCTACTGGCCAATATTTTATCGAGTATGCTATTTTACATGAAACAAATTTTGTCTTCTTATCAGTACCTGAAAACGTTTTGTAATATTGCATAATTTATTTAAATTTATTTGTGCTACATTTTGTAATTCATAGTTTTTGAAAGTTAATCAGTATAAAATTTTGTTCATAGATCTCTTTTGTAAAGAGTCTGGATATTATATTAGAAGAGCTTAAAACTGATTTACCTGTTTTTGCAAAATTGTACCGAGGTTTTTGGTGCAATAATCTGCTCAAACTCTGCTTTGTACTTAACATTGTATTACTGGTTTGTTTCATATTTTCCGGTGTTATGAGCTCCAACGTCGCCTTCATGTATGCGCTGGCCCAGGACGACTTGGTGGTCTTTCTCCAAGACATGTAGGTGGATTTTGACGAGGGTTCTACAGTTGCGCAAATGCTTTGTTTGGCTGTTCTGCGTATTTGGCAGGATTCAGCCGCTGTGCAGCCCGCCCCTCAACTGACTGTCCCAGTGATTCAACCACCAGTGTTCACATTACCAAAACTAATAATGTCAATAGAACGGATAAGTTTTTTGGTTTTACTAGAGCCGGTCTCGATTTTGACTTTTTTTTAATTGCAGTTGTTAAGGTTGCCATGTTTGTCTTTGTACACAGGATTTTCTTCTCAAAGCTCTGTCCATCAAGATTGAAGGTCTAATACTTCAGTTATTGCAGGAAGAATTGCTGCTTTCACTTCCGGGTGGCACCCTTGCCAGATTTAAACTACTTGTTTTGCACAGGTTATTCCCTCCGCGTATTCGTCATCAGTGCTAAATCTGGTTTGCCTTGTTCAGAAGCCGAACAAATAAGTCTGCAATTTCGTAGAATCTATTTGTGCATAGCATGACACGTTGTGTGTAGGTTTGAGTAGTAATACCATCATTTATAACTTCGCCCCTCACGTCAAAATGTTGTGCATGATGTTGTACCCTCCGCGGAACTTAACTGAATTGCGTCAAACCGCAGTAGAGGTTCAGGGTAGGGTTTTGGCCATGGCACAATATCAGACTGACTTTCCTCCACCAAACAGTTTCCGCAGTACAGAGCGTGCTGATCGAGTTGGGTGGGTCATGCTCCTCAAGGTAACAGACAGAGTGACCGGCGTGGTGTGCCCGTGTGGTGTGTCAACTGCACCCGCATGGGACATGTTGCTGACTGTACACAGGCGAAGTGCAATCTCAAGGAAAGAAAGTGCTTCTGCTGCGACAAGCCAGGGCACGTTCGTCATTTCTGCCCTTGCACAGAAAACAGTTTGTGACTGGTAGAAGGCGTGGTGGTGCCAGTCGCGTGCCAAGTAAATGCCACGCAATATTTTGACACCGGGGCTTGTTGACACCGGAGCTACGCATTGCGTCATTAGTAGGGTGTTTGTTAACCGGCTCCTGGACTTGAAAATTGTGTCTACTGGGTGTGTCAGCATCATGCCAGAAAAGAATCTGTGTGTTGCTAATGGTGATGTCGTGAGGTCGGAGTGTGTGCTCAATTTACACTTTAAAGTTGGTCAATTCTCTTGGACATTTCCGTTTTGGGTTTTTGATTGTCTCTCCCAGGTATTATCTTGGGATTGGAGTTTTTGGGAAAATCCCTGACGGTCGTCAACTTTGACTCCAACTATTTGTCCTTTGGCTTTGCACCGAATATTCGCATAGGGGTGTGAACTGATGAAATGCCGGGAATACATTCCACCTCCTCTCAGGGCAAGTCGAGTCAGGCTGCCTTTACGGCTGATGGCAGAGTTCAATGATGTGATAACATCTCGGATAGGGAAGTGTGACGTCCTGCCCTATAAATTTAAATTTTCCTTTACGGATGATATTCTGGTGCGTGACCCATTTTAAGTGTCCCCCTCTGAAACTTCAAGCTATTCATGAGCTTATTGACAAGCTGCTTGCAGCTAGGGTGATTGTACCGTTGACTTCAGACTACTGTTCTCCAGGCTTTCTAATCAGAAAGAAGGGTGGGGATAAGTACCACTTGGTAGTTAATCACCCATTTCCTTTAACGACAATTGATTGCGCGTTGCAACATCTGGGTAAAGCCAGAGTGTTTTAGGTCCTCGACCTTAATAATAGTTTTCACTAGTGTCTGTTAGAGCCCTCTTGGTGGATATATACTGCCTTCAGCACTCCAGGGAAACAATACGAGTTCACGCGGATTCCCATGGACTCTAATTATGGTAGTCAGGCCCTTTCCCATGTTCTCGACCATGTCTTGGCAGAATTTAAATTCAAGTTCGTATTCAACTATATTGATGATAACATGGTTTATAGCGAGGACTTAAGATTCCCATCTTACACACTTAAGGCACTAAAGGTGAAGTCGGGCTTACTGTTAATCCCAACAAGGTCACCTTGGACTCCAATAAAGTGAAATTTCTAGGGTGTGTGTTGTGTGAGGGGCATTTGCTTATCGACCCAGATTGGGTTGCCCCCCCATATAGAATTTTCGCCGTCCGCGAACGCTGAAGGGTTTTCAGAAGTTTTTGGGTATCATGGAGTATTACGCACACTTTATTGATCACTACTCGGAAATTGCCGCCCCTCTCAACCATCTGAAGAAGACGGGAGTTGACTTTGTTTGGGGTGCCGAGCAGGAAAGAGCCTTTTCTGCCTTGAAGGATATTTTGTCTCAACCCCTACTCTCCATCTTTCAGATTTCTCCAAGCGTTTCATTGTACAGGTGGACGCCTCCTCCCAAGCTTTGGGAGCCATTCTCAGTCAGCAGGTGGAACGTGGTCTTGCTCTGGTGGCCTTTACAAGTCGCACCCTTTATGAAACAGAAAGAAAGTTTGGAAATTACGAAAAAGATATGCTCACCTGTATTTTTGGCTTGGACAAGTTTTCTTCGTATATTGAGCATGAAGAGTGCGACCTGTTCACGAATAATCAGGCCTTGAGCTGGGTTCTCAAGTCACCCACAGCAGCTGGAGAAACTACGGCGAAGCGTTTTGCGTTTGTCGAGGCTTTGCTTCAAGGTGCATCACGTCTGCGGCACCGAAAATCAGGTTGCTGATGCGCTTTCATGCATGTTCAACCCGGACAACCTTGAAGTGAGTCCGAGCGCCGCCCCTTGGCTTCGGTCAATTTAATTCCAGGTTTCCCAGAGTATTTGTAAAACTGCAGGAGGCCCAAAGGGTCTATGACTTCTGCTCCCAAGTGGTGAGGGACCTTAATAATGGCATACTTCTACCATATGTGTTGGTGAGAGATGTACTTTATATTCATACTTTATTTCACGGGCAAAAATGGAAAAGCGCACGAGATTGTGGTTCCCCAGTACTTACGCCCCATGGTGATCTCGTATTTCCATGACTCCGTGTTCGGAGGTCATCAGGGAATAAGTTGAACGTTCCAAAGGATTGCTAGCCAATTTGCTTGATCGACAGAGGAGTGAGGTGGCAGCTTTTGTACGTTTCTGCGAAGCTTGCCAGAAGTGCAAGCAGGCCAGGCAAGCAAACACGGGCCAGAATGTTAGTCATCTTCCATAGGGTACGTGGGACACTGTGCATCTAGATGTGTTCAGTCCTTTGGTTCGCTCGAGGAAAGGTAAAATTTGTGTGCTGATCGGATACGTTCAGTAAGTTTGTTATTCTTCTCCCTCTCAGGAATATGAAGTCCTCAACCATCATCAAGGTCCTGTGCGAACAAGTCTGGAAGGTTTTTAGTGATGCTGCAGAGATTTTGGCAGGTAATGCCCGGTATTTCATGTCAACTTTGTTTAGGGATATGTGCTTTAGATGGACAATGAAACATTTTACTTCTAGCCCTTATTACCCTAAGAGTAATCAAGTGGAACATTTCAATAAAGATCTTAAGGACTATCTCACAATATTCTATAATCAAGACCATACTTGCTGGGACCAGGATCTGAATTTTATTAATGTGGGAATTAATAGTGTCATCATGGTTCCACAGGGGTCCCAACATCTTTCCCTTTTTTGGGTCATCCTCGTTCACATCCCATTCTGCATTTTTGGAATATTCCCCCGCTTCCTTATCTGCTTTCGGAGGCTGAACAGGACAGGTTGTTGGGTGAGGTGTACGTCTGACTGCCGCTAAAGACTTTGTTAACGAAAGATTAACCGCTTCATGCACCTCCGCGGATTTTGTTGTCGGAGACCTTGTTTTGGTGAAGAGCTATTACCTGGCGGACCTGGCCGGCGACATCACCTTCAAGTTCATTCCACGGCCCTTCAGGAAGTGGGCCCCCCTAAGTCCCTTCAGGACATGACACAGAGTAGATAGGGAAAGTTTAATAGCTGCCTAAGTCAAAACTGCCACCCCCTAGTCTAGAACCAAGTCCCCTTCACCAGGAATATGCGTAGCTTATATTTCTGGTCAGCTCACGGTAGTTAGGAGGTAGTACAGGCCACCGTGTCTATTCCCCCTTGGAATAAAACACGTTTCTCACCTACTTTGACTATCATTCCTTAGGTGACTGTGAGATTCCCAGTAGACACCATGACCGCCAGAGTGAAGCAGGAAGACCGGGTTTTGCACCAACCTACTTTTCCATCTAGTGTAGGGACTGCAGACTTCCCCTCAGGGACTCGTATGTCAAAAACCACACACACGCTCGATGGCCACCCAATTGGTGCACCCAGTGCATCAAATGGTAGAGCCCCAACCACTGGTCATATAACCCCTAGGGAGGTTAAACCACCAGGCCAGTTTGCACTTCGTCCACCACACCATTTGAGTTGCTGTAGTGAGTGTTTGATCGGTGCTGAGAAGAGGGAGGCCTGACCGCCCTAGGGCCTACACCTGCAGTTGTTTTTGGATCACTCAGAGAAAACCCGACATCCAACCACTGCACCACTTGTGTTGCCATTTGGGGTAATGGTACAGTTCTGCGTGAGCCCAGCCACCGCTGCAGCAGAACTAACTTAGTTAGGGACCAAAGTTGCCTGCTCTCCTCTCGTGAAGCAGGCCATAGCACCTCTCCATGCCTAACACCAACAGGGTAGTAAGGGTCTGCAAGAGAGAAAGGCCACTGCAACCTACAAAACTACCTGGGGCTGCACCCCAACCAATAAGGCATTCTGCCAAGATAACCCCCGGGACTGATCTCAAGCCGCCCATAAGTTGGTGAGGCTTCACCCCCAGCTCCCTCCCCTTCTCTCAGTGCAGCTCCCCAGAAGATGCTGGGGAGCAACCCAGTTGTTGCAACCTTCAGACGTGGGGAAGATGTTCCACTGGGCCTAGCCTGCCATTGATACCGCAGGACCTGCAGTACCAGCCCAGTCTGGATCAGCACCAGCAGTTCCAGCCATAGTAGTACCTGGGGATCCGCCGGCTGCTCCAACACCACCAGAAACCACTACCAGCCTACTCATCCAACTCCAGAGCCGAGCTGATTGAGTAACGGCACAGGTAAACAAGTGACCGCTGGTCACAACACCCGGCATGTAGGCAAGCCAGGACTCGACTTTCTACCTAGCTGCCAGGCGACTCGACCCACACTGTACACTGCTCAGAACCCTGTGGGGCCAGTAAGTTGTAACAACAGTTTAACCGTTGTGTGATGGGCCTACACAATAAAAACTAGCTTCTGACGTGAATAGTATGAGCCAGTCCCCAAAAGCATCGCAAATCATTAATTTCAATGACTATCAGTAAGCGGAAGTCACGAGAGTCAACTACTGAATCGTAAAGACTAGTCTCAAGGCACAAAATCATGAAAACACGCTCAACCGAAAATGATTTCTTCATGCATCTCAAAACAAATCTCAAGGTGTATTTATTAAACAAAATCTCTTCTCAAAACTAGTCTCAAGTGCTGATACACAACACTAATACAAGTCTTAAACAATTAGAAAAATATGACATATTGCAGGTATACAACCAAGCTCCAGTAAAAAAATAATATGTAGTACAATTTAAAAAAAAATTGTTGATTTGTTTGTCTTGTTCATTACCACATCTATACCGTCCTCCATTCGTAAAAAAAATTTGGTTAGGTTCAACAGTGATTTTTAAAACAACACTTGTAAGAGTTGAGGAGAAGTAAAAAGGCCCGAGTTGGAAGCACTTTTTCCCCATGTTGTTGTTTATCTTCACATTCATATGAATCATTATGTGATGCACAAATATCATTGACAGTTTGAATTTGACATTTTGACATAAGAACCATAGAATTAATTAATATGTACATGTCGCGTAGTATGTAGGTAGGGCTTAACGTCTCATCAACAATGAGGTAATAACGGATGGAGCAAGCTGCTCATAGAAGCCTAAACAGGGAAGGATTTGGCCATTGTCTGTATTAAGGAACCATCCCAGTATTTGGCTAGAGTCACTAGAGTAGTTTGGGAAACTATGGAAAACCAAAATCAGGATGGCTGCACCAGGTATCAGACCTGGGTCATCCCCAAATGCAAGTCCAATGGTTTATCAATGTCAACCCACTCAATTTGTCATGTGACTGTGCACAATTAAAAATACTATCTCTTCTACAGGGAGGAAACAAAAGCAATTGACTAGAAACTACTTAACAAGATATTATTATTTTTTTTATAAATTAGCTGGCAACTTTATTTTCCTCTCTTGTTATCCTACAATTTTAACAGTACATGATATACACATATATGAACCCTCAAACTGCACAGTAGATATCAGTAAATTTCAAAACCTGTCACACAATTTACTTTTAAAAATTTGAGTTGACGCAAGACGCTTTTGAAATAATGGGTCAAAAAGCCTTTAGCTCATCAGAAAACATAGCCATGCATCTGATTTCAATGGAGTTTGCATTGCTGACTGCCACAAGACATGATATTTTACTGTTCACCAAGGCAAAAATATATGTTCCAGCCTGCGGAATTTTATTATTCACAGATCCTCCGAGACTATGGAACGAAGGCATCAAGTTCCACTGCATACAGCTAGATGGCTACACCAGTGTGCTACGCTGCCTCCCTCATTCTCCACGCCGGCCGGTGACATCACGCCTGAAGAAGCTATGTTATCGCCACCCCCCTCTCCGGCAGCAACACCCCTCGCCAGCAAACCAACCAGCCAATGACCGCAGAGGAAGGACGTAGCCATAGTATAAATAGTGGGCCACAACGCTCGCTCCAGACCAGTCTTCAATTCACCACCGCACTCGCTGCCTGGAAACTGACCAGCCTGCGACTTAATCTTCACTTAGATCAGTCTTCAGTCATCCACTGCACTCGCTGCCAGATACACTGACCAGTCTGCTCAGCTACGCTCCTAGCTCTACCTTCCTTCTTTCCCTGCACTCTTAGTGCCGAAAGAAAAACCTACTCCTTGGTCTCCACCACACCTTGTCGCTGGAAGCATCCTGTCCAAACCCTGCTTAGTCTTCATCACATTCGTGCCGAATAAATCCAACCACCACGTTGTCTACACATTTAGACACTGCGGCCCCTTCTGGGCAACAATTGAGTAAGGAGTTAGAATAAGTTTAAGTTGTTTTCACAGCGCTAATATACCCCACCTTTGTAGTTCAGGGCCAGGTCGCCCCTACCTGAATAACGTAAGTTTAGCTTCCCTAACGCTCTTGCCAACAATAGGAGGTAATGCAACACTACATGTTTTTGTCCCGTCACATAGAATAAACAGTGTGTTTTATCTGACTTATGCGTACCCCTTTCCTGTAGACTTTGCACCTTTCCTAGTTAACCTCATGTCGCTGAGAGAAACACAGATAACCCTGGAATCCTACTCAGTCGAACCAGCACAATGTCTGAATACCCACACACAATAGAAACGGCCACCCTTTCTGCATACCCCGGTAGGCAGAACGGTAGAGCCACACCCAGGTACACTGCTTCTCAAGTTCAGCTTGTCAGCTTAGTGTTCACCCTCTCCACCGCGTTTAGGTGCTGGAAGGGTTGTTCCACGAGTTGAGTTGGGAAGACTTGGGCTCAGAGCCTACACCCACGTGCAGGTACTTTGATGGCGAGGCCTGACTCTCAGTGCTCACCGCGTTTAGGCACAGAGCACTGCGATAAGGTGGCCGCTAGGTCGGCAGACGCTCCACTAGCATTACACTAAGTAGAGCTACACATTCCCTGCATTTCCCTTTACGGACACGAGTGTGTGTTGTGATCTCCAAATGCCTTACTCCAGTCGGAGTAGTATTTGTGAAAAGGTGAAACAAGTGCTAAATGCCTCCCGGCATTTATAAGAGCTTACCCCCTCACTCGTTGCCTCTATTGACCAACTCGAGCTTACAGAACAAGCACAGGCTCTGCACCTTCCACTGGTACCTACTACCCCGTAGATCCCTAAGGGCTTGTTTTAGGCGCCGACATGTCTGAAAAAGGAGATTCACCCTTGGATCGCCAAGTATCTCAGTCAGCTGGACCAGCCACCTACAGTTCCTACGGCATACTTTAAACTCGAACACATTGCTCTGCCCCACCGGCACGATCGAATGTCCGAAGTCAGATCAGTAACTGACCTGCAGCACACATACACCCTACTGAAAACCCCAAGGTCAAGCCTGCCACAGAGGTTACGTGTCCCCCCAGGTATCCTGTCAAAAGCTAACAGCCTGAAATGAAAGATTACTTCATCCGAACCCAACTTTGTGCCCTGCCGAAAAGCTGCCAGCACAGTCCTCTACACTGGACCTGTGCCAATGCCACGTAGGGACTAGATAGAAACCAGCCACCCCATCAAAAACCAAGCCCTCCTTAACATTGTGCTTGTCAGTCAGCCAAGGCATCATGCATCAGAGTCATAATTAAGTTCCGAACTATCCAACTATTTACAAAATTTTACTGCAACAACACAAAGCATTGAAACTTAATGATAATTTCATGCACCATAAGATTTGGGCTAGCAAATTTGTTGATTGTTCAACTCCAAATGCAAGATGAGTACACACCTTAATGTCAAATTGCAAGTAGCGGCGTGCCATATCGGGACTGACTAGCTTCTCGATGACCTCAACAGGCACCAGTATGTGGCACTGGTAGGCTGGGCAGGATATGTGGTGAGCATCCCCATCCTGTATCTTGACAGTGAGGTAGTTCTCCCAGCATGAAGTGCAGAACTGGTGGTTGCATGACATGCTGACTGGTCTGTCCCAGCATGGCATTGCCAGCATGCAAATCTCGCACTGTGACAACATATTACACTTTGCCTCCAGAACATAAGGCATCATTACTACACACTTGAAGTGTCAGACCTAGCTAGTAGAACATCTCTATATCAACCAATTTAGAGTGACTGTCTTTCTATAACAACTCGTTTTTCATGAAACGTAAAAAAATTGAGTGAAAAAAGTAAGAAATTTGAGGGAAATTTGGCAAAAAAAAAAAATTTGTTGCAATTTGTTTGGCTGCTGTGCATTGTGTCTCTCTTGGCGAGACTGTACTAGACTTAGTGCATATCTAATAATGGATACCACCCCCTAGGTCACCAGTGCTAGCCAATATCTTATTGACTTCACCTACCCTCCTCCTCTCAACATGTTTATCCTGCCTAGCCACTGTGCTCTTGCTCACTTGCCTTCTCACTTTGCTTGCGCTATTACAACTTGGATTTCCCTAGGGTTTTCATAACCATTTGTACATGACTTATTAAACTTAGTTTCTTTGGATGTTCTGTCAGCCACTATGGAAACATAAAAATTTACTCACAAATACAACTCTCGACAGTAGGTGCTTTCATCACATGCAGCATGCAACCATGGCAAGTCTTCAAAACAGAAATGTGTAATTTAAGTTAGGTTTCATGTGTGGTATAAAAAGCAAAGCTTCAGTTATAAATATGATACAAAAATGTAAGCAGAATTCAATGTTGCAAATTTTGTAATTGTTTGGCCACATGGGAGGTTACAAATACCCTTCTGTGGTATCATTTTATTCTGAAGACATATGTTTATTAATATATATTTATATTTCTTTGAAACATCCTCAGATTACTTGCAAGGGGCAACCAAACATTGAATTTTTTCTCAAAAAAAAAGTACAGTATGTTCACTGTTACCATTTTTGTAATTGTTAGAGGACAAGTGATGTCACAAGTACCCTTCTGTGGTGTCATTTTATTCTGAAGATATCTGTTAGTAAACTAAATTATTAATCAGTTGAAATATCGTAAGATTTTCCCCCATGAGACCATCAAACATTGAATTTCCAGACAAATTAAAGTACACTATGTTCAATGTTATAGTTTTCGTGAACGATTGGCAAAGAAGGTAGCACATACCCTTCTGTGAAATCACTATATATGGAAGAAATCTTTATTAATTTAAATTCATATTTCTTTGAAATATCAACCAATTCTTTTTGCGAGAGGCTACCAAACATTGGATTTTCACTTGGAAAAAAAGTAGGTTGTGTTCAATATTAGTTTTTGTAATTTTTAGGTGACAAGGGATGTCAGAAAAACCCTTTGGAAGATATTTGGCTATTGAATTAAAGTAATATTCCAAGCAAAAATCATGTTGATTTTGATGCGTGATGTACCCTGGAGTAAGAACTTATCTGTCGTGGAGACATGGTCCTTTTTGTTTAGGTGGTAGACCAGGCGGGACTTAGTCCTGATGGGGCACTGATGCTCGGCCATTGTACAAGATTGTGTTTCAGGCGCCTTGATGGGGATACCTGGGCAATGGAGAGTAGTAGGTTGGTGTTCAACAATAGGTTTCCAGGAAGCTGGTGAATGTGCTACAGGTCTAAGTTGAGGAACCGGTGGAGGGGCTGGATGAAGTACAGCTGGGACCAAGTATGGTATGGCCGGAGTGGGTGGTCGTTCAGGCTGACTGAGGTGGCCTACTACCCACCACCGATATTCTTCAGAGCCGGTGCAAATTGGTTCGGTGAACAAGTCCCTCAGTGTCAGGTGTCACAGGATCCTGCAGGTGCCTTAATACCTGGGCCTGCTCCCTAGGATTGAGCTGTGCTATGGAGGCTACAAGTGTAGGGGATAGCTCATGCAGGCGTCCAGAAGCAAGTAAGATCAACTTCACTGTTTCCTTCAATCAGCCTTCTGGAGCAGGTCATCAGGATACACAAACACCCTCACCGACCGAGAGAAGGAAGGCAGGCACCTTGTATAGTAATTTACGTGTAGAACCATGTGAGGGCCGTCGAATGATTAGACACCCTATTCCAGTACCTGACACGGATGCGCGGTACACACTGGAAGTCAGACCACACTGTCTCTGATCACATGTGGGTGTTTGGCCTGACAGAGTCTTCCCAACTCAGGGGATGCCCACCTTTTCTGTCACGGATGCACAGTGGAAAGATTGGCGAACACCGAATCAACAAGCTGGTGCAGGGTCAGTGTACCTGTGTTAGTACCCCCGTTCTATCTTCTACGCTGTAGATAGAAAGGATAGCCACTAGCCATTCTAGGTGCTTGTGGGTAAAATAGAGTGTTTTGGCTCATTTGAATACCTTTCCTAGGATCACCTGCATTCCCTCCCCATGAGGAGTCAACTGGGAGCAAGGTGCTAAGTCTACAGGGATTGCGGTAGCCAAGGATTGAGCTAGCACATGTTTATTTCCGTTCAACGAGAAATACAAGTGATGATGTACTCTTAACTCCTGCGTTGGCACGAACTATTGCCGGGAAGCTAAAGTACTGAAAATTCTGTAAAGGAGACCAGTATGATTCTGACTGGGGTATGGTGGGTCCATAGTGTTGAATAAACAATGCAGTTTCCCTCTCCTATTATTGCCTGTGTGCCCCGACATAACAATCAGATACAAACGCGTCGTTAGAATGACTAAACTAGGATAGCATGGGATTAGTCCTGAGAAGGACTGCGAGGACAGCAATCCCTTGCTCTGGCACGTCCGTGCAGAATAGGGAGGTAGGTTAACAAGATGTGTCGTGAAGAGAGATAATTGACTAACATAGAGGTCTAGTGGTCAGACTAGTCGTAGAACAACAGGGCTTAACTAGCCAACAGTTCCGAATAACGAGTGCTGGAGACTGCAGCGTAGTGAAGTTGAAGCAGGGTAGTGTCTGAGTAATGAGTGGTAGATTGGCAGTTTGATCGTTTCTCTGCGACTAGAGCGGTGGGTGTCAGAGAACTGGTCGGTGTCCGAGCAGCGAGTGTTGGACAGCTGAGAACTGGCATAAGTGAAGGCTTAAAGGGGCAGGCTAGTCAGTGTACGAGCAGCGGGTGCTGGATGACTGAAGACTGGTCCAAAGTCATACTAAACTGTACCTCCTTTTATACTTCTTAAGACTGCTGCCCAATGCTTATTGGCTGGCATCATGAGGGCGAGGGGTGGTCGCTGATGGAGGGGGGAGAGGGAAGTGGTGAATGCATGACTGAAAACGTAGAATTATGAGCCGGCTGGAGAATGGGAAGCAAAGATAAACAAAAATTCTACTAGTAGTGCTATCTAGCAGCATAAACAAATTGTTGCCTATATCCTTAATTACGGTGGGCCAGTGAATAAAACAATCACACAGTAGATAAAACTATCTCAACACAAAATGGGAAAAACTGTAAGGTTACTTCAAAACTCCCAAGCAAAGCTAAGCGTAGGATGGCACTGAAGTTGCAATCAGGATTGTTAAAAAAAGCATCATGTGTCAATTTTATTCCAGAGACAATTAAACATGGACTTACAATGTTCAGTAAATACTTGCGCCACTCAATATTTTTTTACATTTTGGAAGACACGGGGAAGCTATGAGTGGTATTCATAAAAATATCTTAAGCCCTAGCTTCGTTAAAACTATTTTATGAACTGTCTTCAGTTCTTATTTACATTTCATTCACAATGCTTAAGTTCTTCTCAATATCATGCAAACAAGGTGGTCATCACAAAGACCTTATTAGTTATGGGTGCCGAAGACTAAATATTTTTGTCACTGCTTCAAATTGCCACTTTGAATCATGTTTCATATTGTGACGTCTTTTCAACAATAGAGTTATTAACGACTTCCGTTCCATCCCTAGGTCAGTTGTTGCGGAGTTGGAAGTTAACTTTGTCTCATTAATATGTGAGATTGTACCGTCTACCTTGCTATTGTTTTATTCACCAGCCCACCGTAACAATGCTTAAAGACAGCAAGTTTTTTTACTCTCCGCTAGATAGCTCTAGTAGTAGTTATCACTTGTCTTTTGTTTTGCATCCCCTTCCAGCCGACTGGTGACATCAGAGAGGCAAGCCATGCATTCACACCACCCGCTCTACGAACACCACTCGATTTAGTGGCACGAGCCAATCCGTAGCGGGCAGCGGCTCAAAATTGGTATAAAAGCGGAGATGGCCCATGTCTCCAGCAGAAGGCTTCCTTCCCAGTGCTCGTCGCTCATGAAGCGACCAGATAGTCAACAATCTTAATTTCTAGTGCTAGACCTAGCAACGTAGTCAACACTCAATGTGGAGGCTGCCGCCTTCGAGTACCCAGGACATCAGATGGTAGATAGTATCTTACAGGGTAAACCTGAGGGGAACACCTTAGGGATTTTATTACTGACTCTTGTGTGGTTAGACCTTGTAGTGAAACAGTAAACTGTTCTATGACTTGTTCCAACGGAGCCACAAATGTGAACCCGCACGGTCGTAAGGGGGATCCAGTTGGAGAACGTGATGCCTCTCAGTACTGGACCTGCTTTGAGGACTTTGCCAACGCAGTTTGCAGCCCTATGACACCACTCCTGCCACCTGAATGAGCACCAGGATTGCCTGCCGGAGCTCAGTCAGCAAAGGAGACGACCCATTCCAGCCGACAATATTGACATGGTCACGACGCCAGCTGGTGAAGCTCGACCTGTCTCACCCTCCACCCAGCTGCCCTAGCCTGCCACTGTGGAACGGCCAGCCAACTCTCTGGACAGAGCAGCCCACATGCTGTTACATGAAACCAGGTGCACTTTATTTGCTCTGCTGCCAGCAGGCGGTGTGTGGAAGGCAAGCAAAGTGGGCAAAGTCAAGAGAGAGAGAAAGGACGTGCTTTATCTTTTGCTCGACAACAACTTCCCCTCTTGGCGGCTAGGCATGTAAAGGGTAGACGGGGGGAGGGGGAGGGGGAGGGGGAGGGGGAGAGAGGGAGGGGAGGGAGGGGGAGGGAGACACACACACACGACGCTAGGTCACCACGACCATTGCTATGGGTAACCACTTTCCCCTCTCGTCGATGTGTAGAGGAAGTAGCAAATCAGACTCGCTTGTCGTACCATGCCACAGTAGTGGTGTAAATGTAACGATAAAATCTGTACCTGTATGTGTTCAGTACTTCTGAACTTAGTACTCGTTACTGAGAATTCATTACTCATTACTTTCATTACCATCACAAATCGTTATCACAGTGAATCAAATCTAATCTCTACTCTATACACACACAACTGCAAAATGTTTTATAAATCATAACAATGATTCAAAATGTCCATTATATTACATATATGCAATCATGTTAAAATAAGTCTATCTTATAACACATTGCAGTAACTTCTTTTTTGCAATATTTAGCCTATAAGAATAAAAGCCCACAGTGGGTTTCTCAAAACCATGTAAAATTGAAATGAAACTACAAAAACAAACATGTGACCTACATGAATGAACAGTATACTAAAAATGTAATTGTTTAAGAACTATTAACGTAATAAATTATTTTTAGACAGTTAATGCGTTGTCCGATACATTACCACTATCTTGTATGAACTGTTGAATCACTAGGAATGAATTGATGTTTCAAATTACTTCTGACAGATGAGGCAATGTCACATTTTTTGATTGAAATATACTATTGTATGATGGATGGTGCTTTTTTGACAAATTTCTTTTTTTTATATATTTGTAGTCAAACCACCTTTCATGGAAAATGGAAAATGTTGATTGGCATAAGTCACACATTGCTGTATTTTAGGATTGTACATTAAAAATTGTCCAAGTTTACTCTCCACGATTTCATTTTCACAAAAAATAATATCAGAAATGTAGACATTTACATGTAATTACAGTATTATCACTGATTATTTACATCAAGTGAAATGAATTTCTGCACATTACACTACAATTCAATTAAACTAAGTTTTCGCAAACAAACAATATGCTGAAATTGTACGGAAAATACCACTATTGTTCTGAATCAATTGTTATCACATCGTCGGTAGAAAGCGAACACTACGCATTCTGTATGCGGCAAGCCAAAACGTTTCTAGTCGTGCGACAGGACGAGTCACGACTGTAACGAAATGATGCCGGTAACGAGATCTGTTTGGTAGTAAAGATTCGGTACTTCGAGTCTCCTGGAATACCCGTTACTTAGTAATGAATACATGCAGTTCATTATAGCTCTACACCGCAGTGTCGACTGATCTGTTAAGATGAAAGACACTAGACAGCGTGCTGCCGAAGTTATAATGGCGGCGTACGTGACGTATTTCACATCCAGTTACTAGACGTTTGCGTAAACAACTAGCTTAAAAACTATAGTTGCTGGAAATATTAGGTAAAAAGGGCCCAAAATATACTTTGATTGATGCTTCATGCGATAAACGATACAAGCGATTTATGTTAACATTATTTAAATAGACATTTTGCCGGGACCACAAAAAATTGTTGGTGGATGCGGTTTATTGATACATGCGATAACGATATATTGAGAGTCAACTGTATTAAGACGGTGGCTCCGAACTACCTCCTAAGATAATATGACATGCAATGGAAGTTTTAAACCTGACATACCATATTTACTCATGTATAGCGCACTCTTTTTCCCCAAAATAAAAGAAAAAATTTCCGGAGATGTTTAGAGGGAAGTGTAGCGGAACAGTCTGTTATCTCATCTTTGTTCTTGCATCATCATTCCTCTCCCTTCTCTATCTCTTTCTCTATCTACGCCTCCTTCAGTTCGTCCCTCCAGCCCTCTCCGTGACCATAGCTGCTAATACCTCCCACTTTTTTTTAGCTTATCCACATCCCTGTTCCAGCTGCTTCATGGCAGTACTTACACAATACACTGGCAATAAATGTGTAATGGTGAACGCCGGAAATTCACGTGCTTCTTACACTGCGAGTTTTAAGCTGTCAGTTATAAAATACGCAGTGTAGGTCACAGCCCCATTCCCCCTTCATTAGCAGTTACATGCATCCGCAGAGCTTCCACAGTTTACGATTCCCCTCCCCTTTTTATTCACCAGTCCACATGTTGCCAATCAATAAATACCTCCAAGCCTTCTTTATTTCCCTGTAAGGCTGAGGATAGCCAACTGAAACCAGGGGGAAGAGAACGGAAGAAAGAAGCTCTACATTTTTTTTTGAGAGAAGGGTAGTGTAACATTCCAGCACGACAAAAAAAGACAGCTTCTCACTGGGTAAACCGCCCACCACAGTTGATGTTTTCCTTTTAAAAAACTGGTAGTTTATCTGATAATACAGCACACCACAATGTTTTAATGTTTTGGATTTTAGTGCGAGTTATTTAATTAAAATATTTTCCAAACATATCACAATCACCACCACACATTAATCTAAAGGTAAAATAATTTGTAACATACTTACTAACAAGGCGCCACAAGTTGGTACACTTTTATTTTTAAAAAAATTCTCCCTTAAACTAGTTGCAAAAATCATGGTGCTCACTATACACTAGTAAATACAGTAATTAACCAGGTGAAGACAACCTGGGCAAAAGCTAGTGAACGTAAGGTGAATTAATTATGATTAATAAAACGTTACTAATTATTTAACATAATCAACGACATCTAAATGCTGGAGATATTCTTTCTGAAGGAACCTAGGGGGTGAACGTATACCATAAGGGTATTGGCGTCAACTAACACCATCTGGTGTGGCGGAAAAGGTCTAGAAGGGACTTCCGTTGTGACATTACCGGGGACTCAAGTGGGCACCACAGGGGTGGTAAAGGACGTAGGAAATTCTTCGGGAACCTCTGGTGGTGGTTGAGTATCCCAGAAACTGCTGGAGTGATCTGCAATGGCTGCAGATGGCAGTGTCTTCAGCGGCTGCTGAAGAAGTACTGGGCTTCTGGTAGGAGAGTCTTCCTACTGGCTGAGAATTTCCGGTCCCCCAGAAAGGCGTTGGAATCTCCTGCGGTACCAGTGGTCGCACACCCCGATGAATATCTCCAGCCCTGAAGAAAGTGGTGGAGGAGCAAAGACTCGAGAGCATTGGCCATGCCAGCACTTTTATACTAATTTCAGATCACAGCTCAGTGGTGCTCGGGGGTGCAGGGTATGGGGGAGTTAGCCTCGTTCGCAGGAGTTGAGAATTCCAGGATGCTGTAGCAGCACTTTCCTCCCTTATCTCCTCTGCGGGTGCTGGTAAATAAAATGCTGCCTTCCAGTGGGGCATTCTGATACTAGTGTGACCTCCTGTGGCGATAGCTGGCAGCCGGTCAACAGTACAATCTTGCGGCAAGGGGGTGCTGGCATGACGACTTCTTGGTGAATCTGGATGAACAGTACAAGCTAGGCTCACATGCCTGTAGTAACTTTTGATGGCGCCAATGTACCCTGTAGGTACATGTCCTGCCTCTTCAGTACTGTTTAGAGTTCATGACCTTCTCCATTCTGAACGGCGTGCTCAAAGGTGGGGCAAAGTCGTAGTGTCAGTATGTAAAACCAAAAGCGCTTGTGGCTTGCTGCTAAAGCTATGAAAAAACTAAGTAAAATCTTATCATAATATTTGCTTATATAGGTTGTGGAGTCGGTAGAGTTGGGACAAATTGGAACAACGATCCCTTCAAAGTAACTACACTTATCCCAGGAACTGTGAAAAGTAATAGTTTTGAGAGGTGAATGTATGCTGTTATTTATGGTTTATTTTTCATTAAACTACTTGAGACATAATACATTTAACCTCTTGTTTGTATTATAATGGTGAATAGAGTTACATCCATCTGCGCCTGTGTTTTCAAACAATAAAAATTAATATTGTCTTTATTTGTCTGTTTAACTGGCACTCTACATACCACTACTTAATTAAATAAAATAACATTAAGTGCATTAAAAACAAATTATTTTATGTAATTTTACCACCAAATTTTTTTTCCTTCACCAACACTGTACATTTTTGTCAACACCAAATCTTCAACCAGCTGCCCTTTTCCCATGTTCACACGCAAGTATCACAACATTCAATATAAATTTTGCATTATAACTTGCTCATCCTTTTCCCATTATCACTCATGTATGTTACTGGGCAGTGCACTTGAGAGAATGAGAATGAATTGAAGTGATCAATGTCAGCATACACGCACAGCTGTAAACAACTTGGCAATGTTGCACACAAGGTCACGTCAGTCAAGCGCATTCACAACTACGCTTTTGCTAGGAATGCCTGTGATCACTTCACAGGAGTGCATAGTTGACAATCTTCAGTTGTTGTCGTACGTGAACAAACCTCCAGCTTGAAAAAACGCTTCTGCGACCTGTACATGAGAATTTTAATTTTTCAGTTTTAGAGGCTTAAAATTATGGTGTGATATGTACACAAATGCAGCTTATAGATACCAAAATACGGTTAATACAATGGACATGCCATGCCATTTTCTCAGAGTTAACAGTCAACACCAACAAAAGATGAGAACGATCATTGCATAATCCTTAGTGGGAAAATACACGTGTGGAGCTTTCTCTAACACTACAATATCCCGGTAAACTATTTTACAATTATGAATGAATACTCACTATATCACTAGCATGGTTGTTATCAAGGCAGGCTTCCTGGCATAACTGAGACTCTTCCGTGTATGCACTGTACTCCAAGGTGACTGGTGTTGGCTTAGGACTGCGGTTTTGTAGTGCAGATTTTGGTGGCTGCACACCTGCAAGTTGGCAGCACTGCACTGGGTCCTTCATCCACTTCTCAAGTAGGGTTTCCCGTGACCACTCTGAGAAACAGATACATGGAAAGACGTTCTACTAGTAGTATTTTATGAAACAAGTTGTGGAGATTAATGAGTAAAATTTCCTTGCTGTAAACCTTGCTATATGACAATATTTTTAATGCACCATTAACTTAGGCATGGAAAATAGGGGCTTTATTTGTGCACTATTTTGAGATTGGCTTAGCCCATAGCGGGCATTTGTAGTGATGCAAGTGAAGTGTGCATGTGTGTGTGAGTTAGTGTATGTGTAGTGTGTGTGTGTGTGTGTGTGAGAGGAGAGAGAGAGAGAGAGAGAGAGAGAGAGAGAGAGAATGTGTGTGTGTGTGAGAGAGTGTGTGTGTGTGTGTGTGTGAGAGTGTGTGTGTGTGTGTGTGTGTGAGAGAGAGCGTGTGTGTGTGAGAATGTGTGCATGTGAGAATGTGTGCGTGTGAGAATGTGTGTGTGCGTGTGTGAGAATGTGAAAGAAAGTGTGTCCGTGAGAGAGAATGTGAGACAGAGTGTGTGTGAGAGAAAGTGTGTGTGTGAGAAAGAGAGAGCATATGACCAAAAGTAAGAGTGTGAGAATGTGTGTATAAGCAAGTCTGATTTATGCCCGGTTGTAACAATAACTGTCCTGAACATAGATCTTAAGATCTTGGTCCCAACACAATCTTCAATCAGATCTGAGTTGCAACGTTAAAGTGTTGCACCAACACAACTGGCCGAGTTCCAACTGTAAACCTCCTGATCTCAGTTCACAAAAAAATGGGCTCTAGGATTGAGATGAAACAGTGTCTGTGAATGACTCATTTTTTGACATCATGATGCATCTGCTTGTTTTGACACGTAGAAAAAAATTAATGAGTTGGTTTGGAGTTTGGACATTACATCCTAAAAAACTAATACTTTTTACTGTATAACCAAGTTGAATGCATCCAAAATTCACCTGATAATTATAACATGGATAAGAAAAAATTCAGATATTAGGATTTCAAAAAATTTATAACAACTATAGAATTGCAAAATATTTTACAATATTTACAACACAAATTTTGCACACTTTGTACCTGGCAGTTTACAATACTAATTAGGTGTTGTGTTGCAAGTTTATTTTATATACCACAATCACATTTTTTTTTCATTCACTATCTTTATTACCACTATTCTGACGTTGAAAGCAGACAACAAAATAAATGTTGCATTGTTTCTTCTCTGTTTCAAGTCATTTTAACGTGGTACTAAGTTTACTGAATTATAAGTGTCTAGAATTTTGTGTTATAACACCACAAAATGTTAATATTCTACCTGTTGGAGTACAGTATTTCCAAACTATATTTGTTTGATTAATTATTACAGTAAAATTAAAAACACATTTGGATTTGCATATTTCTTTATATATACTATACATACATTTCACCATTGTAGACTTTCACACCAATATGCATCGATAATCCACAAAATTACACATTGGTACTGATGCATGATGCTTTGGCAGATTGGCAAGCACTACATTGAGGAGGGTTTGGTTTTGCAGGGCGCTAGGTCAGGCATACCCATTCTGGCAGGGTTACTGGTTGAATATAGCCTCTACATGGCAAGGGGGCTCGCCCCGTGTAAAGGACCGGCCTGGTACCTTTGTGGTAGGGCACAAAGTCTGGTTCGGGCAATGACATCTAGCATTTAAGATGGGTGCTTTTGGAGATATACCTGGGCGAAGTGTACCCTCTGTATTTGACCTAGCCTTCAGAGCTTCAGTGAGACATGCGTACACTACAGGTAACTGAACATTCAGTCTATTGTGTGTGTTCATGCAGGTGAGAGAAGAGCAACTGTCTAAATGTGGAGATAGGCTATCGGAAGTGTTGGAGGCTGATCTGACTGGCTGAGGTATTCAGCAATCCGAGGGTGTACTTCCTGGTCTAGACGAGTTGGGGCCTCAAACAAGTCCTTTGGAATCTCCGGCGTGACAGGTACAAGAAGGTGATGCAGGGCTAGAGCTTGTTCCTTGGGCACAAGCTGGTTAATAGATGCAACAAGGGTGGGGGTCTGCTCTTGTAAACACCCAGAGGTAGTCAGCGCCTGCTTAACTTTCTCAAGTACACCACTACAATGGGAGAAAGGCATTAGGAGAAGAGAACACCCCTCACGTCCATGAGATAAACATGGAGAATGTGTACTCTACTTTGTGTAGAGCCATGTGAAGCATCTGCTGACGGAGTGGTTATCCTCCTCACAGTGCTCAGCACCTAAACATGATGAACACTGGGATTTAGGCCTTGCTATCAACAGTCCCTGCATGAGGGTGTAGGTTCTGAGCTCAAGTTTTCCCAACATAGGGAACGACCCCACCAGGGTCTAACCACGGTGGAGAGAAAGAGCACCAAGCTGACAAGCTGAACTCGAGAACAGAGTACCTGCGTGTGGGCTCTACCTTTCTACCTACCGGGGTATGCAGAAAGGTCGGCCATAGCTAGCGTACGTGTGAGTTTGCAAATTGTGTTTTGGCTCGAATGAGTATCTTTCCCGGTTCACCTGGGTCTCTCAGCAGAGTGAGGTCAGCTGTGCAAGGTGCAAAGTTTACAGGAAAGGTGTACCCTTGAGTAAGTCAAACACTGTGTTTATTTCTTATCTTATAACTGAAATAAACATGTGGTGTTACACTAACTCCTACGTTTACCAAGAGCTTAAGGAAGCTGATACCTATGGTAAAACAGGTAGAGGCGACCTGTGCTTAAGCTAACGATGGGTAAGGGAGTAGACTAGCGCTGTGATAACAATAATTGGTGCTAACTCCCTACGCAATTGTTGCCCAGAAGAAGCCGCAGTGTCTAGGTGTTTAGACGACCTGGCTGTTTGCAATCTTCTAGGAAGACTAAGCAGGTCTAGAAGGATGGTTCCGGCACTAAAAGTGCGGTGGAGACCAAAGAGTAAGTTTCCCTTCGGCACTGAAAGTGCGATGAAGGTTGGAAGGTAGAGCTAGGAACGTAGCTAAGCAGGCTGGTCAGTTCCAGCAACAAGTGTGGTGGAAGAATGAAGACTGATCTTGCAGACTGATCAGTTCCTTTGGTGGCTAGCATGGTGAAGGAATGAAGACTGGTCCTGAGCAAGCATCGCAGTCTGCTATTTATACTCTGTTGGAGGCTTCCTCTGGTCATTGACTGGCGAGCTTGAGGGCGAGGGGTTACGAAGTGGAGAGAGGGAGGCAGCGATAGCATAGCTTCATGAGCTTATGACATCACAAGTAAGCTTAGAGATGAGAGAGGCGGCGAAGTATACTGGTGTAGCCATCTAGAAGCATTCAGTGGAACTCCATACCTTCATTGCACAGTTTCAGTGGGCCGGTGAATAATAAAATTCACAGCCTGGAAAATCCATTCTTCTGCGGCGAACAGTACAAATTCTCGATGTTTTGTGGCGATCAACAATATAAACTCAGTTGTGATCAGACTCATGACTATACTTCCTGATGAGCTGAAGTCGGTAAAATGCCATTGTTGCAAAGACGTCATGTGTCAGTACAAAAAATGCTAAATTGTAGAAATTTGAAAATTATTAGCAAAATTTACTCTTTCATAAACAAAAATTTTGGATTAAGCCCAACTTCTTGGCTAGCTTATATGAAAATGAGGGTGGTTTCTTATTACTGTGATTGCCTGTTCCAGTTTTTCATGTATTTTTGGAGTGATGGGCAAAAATTTTATTATTTCATTACAAAATATGTTATCTCCAGTCATGCACTGAACGCGAATGGTGGGACAGTATTCTATGACAATCTTAGATCAAGTTTGGAAATGATCTTGGATCAAGCAATGAACTTCAATGGTACAACTGACCATTAGTGAATGAGTGGAAGAGAAAATGTTTTTGTGTGGTGCGTATGTTGTGTGGCGTGTGCATCGTGTGGCGAGTGTGGTGACATGTGTGCGTGTGTGACATGTATGAATGTGTGGCATGTGTACGTGTGTGCATGTATGGCATGTATTCACGTGTGCGCATGTGCATGTGTTGTATGAACTCACTCAAACCACTAACGTTTTGTGTACTAGCTTGGTAGGCTTCAAGGAATTGGTAACAATTTGTCATGCAGAAAGAGGACAGAAGATGGGCAAGAGAGAGAGGATGCATGCAGCACAGCAACACAGTGTGTACCATGTTTGGAGTCATATTATTTTGTTATCAGGTGACTAGGGATTTCATCCACCACTACTCTGTGTCTCTGTGGCAAGAGTATTTAAGTGAGAAGACTGAGAGCTTGTGGGACTTTTATTCCAGCTGCCATTCAGCACTTAAGCTCCCCAGATATTTGCCAATACACAGCCTTGGGGTTAGATCATACATAAATTAGCCATCCTGATGATCAATAATGCAGATCGCTGCAGCATTAGGCTACCTACTCCACCATACGGCATCCCAGCCAAAACCAGCCGAGCCACCAAGACTATGCATCAATGTCATCAAGTTCTATAGCGCACCGCTAGATGGCACTAATAGTATGATCGCAAAGACATGCAGCAGCTGGATCCTGAGCCAGCTGGTGATGTCACAGACACGTTCTGGCCCCTTCAGAACATACCCCGTCAGTTAGGGTTAAAAGTGAAGTTATTTTCATAGCCACTTTATCCTACCAACCCCGTTAGCATAGAAACAGGTTGCCTTCACCTGTGCAGCGTAGCTAACTTCTATTAAACTCTCATTGATAGAAGGTAGTGCAAAACCACCTTGTTTATTTCCGTACCGAAATAAACAAGTTTTAGTCCACTTATTGGGATCACCAGCCAGAGTGAAACCTAAATCTAACTGTCCACGTCACTCCTGGTGCTGGATACTGAGATAGGGGGTGACCTTCACTTCGCTATTGCAGTACGTGGAACTACACCCTAGTAGGACCTGCTCCACCTCCACAAGTCTGATTTTAGTAACTCTTTCCTCATGCCCTTCTCCTATCAAAGTGGCATTCGTAAGAGAACTAAAAGGGCAGATACTCTCTCCAAGTACCAGCTGGAGTTTAGCCACCTACCAGCAGAACTCGTGCATCTCAGTCCCCGGGCTAGAGCTCAAGCTGTCCGCCGCCTAGAGAAACCAGCATCACCGGAATCTGCACCAGAACTCTTCACACCACCCATCAAACTCAACGGAGTAACTCACCCCGTTTTCATAGCATACCTGAGTGGCCAAGATACTTACTCATGTCTTTTTGACAATGGTGATTTTAACGACTTCCGCTCCATCCTTAGGTCATTTTTTTGTAAAGTTGGAAGCCATGCATTTGCACCCACTGCTCAGCGACTACCACTCACCCTAGTGGCACAAGCCAATCAGTTACAGGCAGCAGCCTGAAATTCGTATAATAGCAGACAGCCCGCATCTCGAGACCAGTCTTCAGTTCTCCTCCATGGAGTTCTGACTAGATTGAGACCACTCTTCAGCTGTCCAGCACTCGTTGCTCAGACACTGATCAGCCTGCGACCCTTAAACCTTCACTTATTGTAACACCACTTCCTAGCACTCACTGCTCAGGAACCACCCATCTATGTTCGTTCTAGCACATGTTGCTCAGGAAAACACCCCCATACTTCGCTTAGCTATGCTTGCGATAGGGTTAAGTTACGTTAGTTAGGCGCTATCCGCTATATGCCCCATAAACCCTGTGACCTCCTACAGTTACGGACGTATCTGTAGAGGGCCTCTCCTTAAAGTCTTTTTCAAGGCTAAATCCTGTCACATTCCTTGCTTAGTCATCCTACTACGCGCCAGCGATTACGTTACGTCGTTTCATACAACACATTTGTACAACAATGCAAGAGTTAGTTGCATAGGCTACAGCAGCTCATACCGCATTCCCCTTTTGTTATGTCGGTCACCTTTACAAGCCATCAGACTTTGCGCTTACAGCTTTCCAGCTGAAATTCGCGCTGCTGACCAGGAGCTAAAGTGCTTACACCACGTGTTTGTTTCAGTCAAATAAAATAAAACGAGGATCAGCTTTTACTTTGAGTACCTCCCTTGTAAACTTAGCACCTTCCCGTAGTTACCCTCACATAACAGGTCTGCAGGTGAGCCCGGAGAATTCCACTCAAACAAGCCTGACACTATTTGCTACCAAAAACACTCTAGCGTTGGCCACCCTTCCCCCTTCTTTTCAACCCTCTGGGATTGATGGATAGTAGGAAACACACAGGTACACTGTCCTTAGAACAGTTTGTCGACCTGGTGTTCACTGGCATCTCCCGAGCAGACTCCGCTAGAAGAGACTTGTGTCCCCTAGGTTGGGAAAACTGGGACAGAGCCACACACCTGTGTGTATATCTGGACAAGGTGAGGCATGACTTCCTCGTGAATCGCAGTCTCCGCCAGACTTGGGAATAGGGTGTCCGCCTATCCACTGCCACATGTGGTGCCACAGGTATCACTGTACAAGGAACGTGCAGATGTGATACAGTAGTAAGAGGGTAAAATCCAGTTTCCTATGATGTATGCCCAAAGGAAAGGCTTGAAGGAAAAAGTTAGGCAGAAACACTTAGCATCAGGTAGAGCACACGAATATCAGTCATCCCTGGTCAAGCAGCTAGCTAGTTTGTCACTTCAAGAACAAGCGCAAGCGCTACGATACCTGCAAGACTCAGTAGAAGTTCTTATGCCCTGCAATCTCTTCACACCACCTGAGAGGACTGGCCCCGTCGAGTACAAGGTGTGAATAGTCGAGTATTTGCGCAGACTTGAACAACCTCCCACACCAGTAATTGCCTATCTAGTGCCTCTGTACTAGTAGTAGTTATGCCTGTCTCAAAACCTGCTCCACCCAAATGTTGCCCAGGCATATCCAAGGCAGTGGTGGCACCTAAACACAGAATATTGTTATCCACACCAGATTTCGTGCCCTACCGAATAGCCACTAAGCCAGTTTTGGATAACAGGAAGGCTCTAGTACCCAAGCACAAACGAATCCCCGTATCTATATAGAAGCACCTGACATAGCTTCTAGACAAAAGACCCCAGCTTCCACTACAAAGACCAGAGAGTGAGTATAATTTCCCGGTACATCATGTGTCAATACTTCATACAAGATAGCTAACCCATGGTTTTGGGGTGTTCAATCACCGAAACTACCTCGGCGACAGTCAGCAAGCATGAGCACCTGCCCACCTACACACCAAACTCCAGAGCAAGCCCTAGCACTCCTCAGTCCAAGCCATCGCAGTTCCAGCAGTCATCTCCGGTCACCTGTCACCGAGGTATCCCAGTGAGAGTGGTCCCGCCTAAATGAAAGATCATACAAGCTGCCACAGACTTTGTGTCCTGCTGGAAAGCCACACGATCAGTCCTGTATACTGGTCGGGCTCCAGTTCCACGCAGCGACTAGGGATCCAATTTTACCTGGGTGTGTCTGCCCTAGCGCCCACCAAAACACTTTGCCCATGACATCACCCATCAGTTGTGATTGAAGAGCGACTGGGGGGATTTAATATTTACGATGTTCAAATGCTGTGCAAAATTCACACACACAATTAGAGTGTGTAAATGTTTTGAATACCTTGGTCATGAAGAATAAAGAGCTGTTATGCTGAATACCGTATTTACCCAAAAGGAAGATGACCCTGAATATAATATGACCCCTTCCTCAAAAAATATTTGTGAGGGAAAAATATTTAAACCTGAATTCAAGACTACCCCTGTAAAGTGCTGAAAAAATGATTTAGGTTGAAAGTATTTTTGCATGAATTAATAATGATAGACCATCCAAGAAGAAATGCTACGATATGAATAATATGATATATTTTATTTACTTTTAAAGAAAATCTAATAACAATGAAATAGGTGTGTCTAACCTGGCTGTTTGGTAGCTGCATCTTTTTTACACCGTAAAACTTTTGCAGGTGTTATATTTGTGACTAGAGCCATTTTGCTTCCCAGCAAAGCGCTTCTTCTTAGCATTTGGAAACATCAGATAAGGAGACCCTTGTTAAAGTTGACAGGTAAAGTCTCAGCACTACAAAAACCCGTACAACCATAGGACACACTGTATTTAAGCATGAAAAGCATTTGTCAAAATCCTCTGTCTCATGGCATGCCAATTTTGGAAGATTAACTGCTTCCTGTGTAAAAAATTATGAATAGAAGCCTATAGTAATTTTGTCCATTTAACACAAACCGAATTACTAAACTAGCAGTATTGCACATTCATGGTATGTGCGTCTTGGTTTTGAATTGAAGACGACCCCTTTATTTTATCTATTCCTTTCTTGTCAAAAACCTTGTCTTCCTTTCGGGTAAATACGGTACTACATGTGAAAGTATAGATTCTACCAGAATATGGACGCATATCTGTAGTATGATGACGCGTGCCGCTCCTACTACTAATCAACTATGATTATGACTTATCGCTAAGTGTTCCTACCTCTACTACTACTGACGTGAGACACACAGAGAGAATTTTCCAGATGAATTTCTTGGTTGCCTACTCTACCAGGCAACCTGAAGGTTACGCAACCCGCAACCACCCCCCCCCCCCCCCCTTCCCCGCACTGACAACCTACAAGTTGCCCTGACCTCAGGCAAGGCCGAGCGGCACCGAAGAGGCATGAAGCAAAACGCTGACTACTACTGACACAAGTTTTTCGTCTCCCACGCCAACCACGGCAGGATGCTCGCCTTCCCCGCAGCCCATGCCGGCAGCCTACAAGCTCCGCCTATATAAGTCAGGACGTTGCCAGGCTCGGGCAATCATTCTTGTTTCTTCTCTCACGACATCCCAGAGCACTGCTCAGTGCTGGGAGCTCCGGAAAAACTTCTAAGCTTTAAGCTTTAAGTACGCCCCCAGCGAGTACTTTGAACATCGACTACCAGTCAACCCGATGACCAGTGAACACATTCACATACGTATTAAATTCACTTTGTCTCCTCTAGACAACTTTTACCAGAACAGATTAATAGTAACATATTTTATCATCTAGATTTATCTTTCTCGCTTACAACCTAGAACCAGGTCGCCTACACCTGGCCAGCATAGTTACCTTCAGCACTTTACTGCTTGGTAGGAGGAAGCACATGTCACATGTTTATTGAGTCCTCAATAAACATAATTTGTTCTCTATACTTCAGCTTCTTTTATTTCACAGAGTATCATTCTATTCACCTGCTAAAAACCAGTAACGACGTGCACTACTGACAGTAACAGGGACTGTCTGAACTGAATTAGCTTTGACTACGGATGCCCCTCAGGGGTCCGTCAGTCATTATACTCACCCATTAGATGGCCATTTGTTGCTTTCCAACCACCAGAGCACTGATTAGTGCTGGAGGGGAGGAACAGAGGAGCCATAACAACTAGTAACACCTTCATTCAAGGAGGGGCGGCAATCCCAGGTTATTTCCTTGCTCCAGAGCACTACCTAGTGCTGGGGTAATCGTAGCGTGAGACCTGCCATTCGACCTTGTGTGAACGCACATCCAGTAAAGGCATTGGTGGCCCACACAACTCCATGTCTCTGATCAGCCCGCAAAGCGTGGGGGATCAGTGGAGACTCTTACCGAGCCTGTGTCAGCAAGCCGATAATGGACACACACTGTGAAGTTGTTTCCTCATCAGGGTGCACTCCACATCTCATTAAGCAGTGACTCTATGTCTTACCAGGTAAGGAACTGCAAAAAGCATTGGGAGCAAAACATAGCGTTCCTTGCTGCCACGCAGTTGAGTGCACTCGCATCTCCCACGAAGGAAAGGCAGGCGGAACGGGACTGTGCCACCCCGGACAGCTTCACCAGCGTCAACCAGGACGACGGTGTTAGTCAATACCCAACACCCCTCACCAAACCTAGTTGAGCCTAACTTAAAAACGCCACTATTGGTCTAGCGACAAAATCCTCTACCAACGTGCCATTCAGTATAACCAGGCACGCGTCAATGTTAACTAATAACACAGCTCAATTTTACGTGACATTTTTTTTTAACATTTATTACTAATAATAAGTTTAATTACTAAGAAAATGAGTATGTTTTACATGAAAAACATGTGTATGTAGTATTGATAAAACATGTAATTTACTAAAAAAAAATAATATTAAAAAGATTGCAGCTACAAATTATTTTTATGAAATAAAAATATGTAGCACAAAACTATCCCCCCCCCCCCCCCCCCCAAGATTTATTTAATAATACCATATGTAGCATTTCTGTTCCATCCTGTTAGAACATGCAGCTCACCATTGTCTCGCAGCAATGCCTCAGCTGTAAACAGAGGAATGTGGAGCATGTCTGATGTCTCTACCAACAACTGGTCCTTGGCCTCCTGAAGATCCTGTGTTCGCAACCCACTGTACACTTCCTCCAGCTCCTCAGGACCATACAGCTCTGCCTCATTGACAGTATCAATACTGTCCGCCTGAAATTCACACAGCATTTTTAGCCTTCCAACCATATATTTAACCTGCCATAAAAACAAGTTGTGACAAAAATTGTCCTGATTTGCCTCGTTACTTCTGTTTATTTTATTTTCTACTTCAGTACGTCATTTGGGGTTAATTAATTTCAGAAACTTTTGACACAAGTGTTGTTAGTCCTAATTCACTGTAGTCATATTTTCAAAATACCTTGTTAATAAAGCATATGAGCCTTTGAGGAAAATAGTGCATGGATAAGAAAAAGTTGGAAGAGGGGCATAATAAGAAATTGTCATCAATTAATTAGTATTTTTTAAAACTAAACAAATAGTTGTATTGAGAATGAAAGCTGGGAGATGACTGAAAAACTTATATTTATCTGCAAGGTGTTTCTGCCCTCATGCAAAGGCACCATGTAGGAGGAGGCAAATGCCAAAAGAGCATAATGCCCTACCTAGATGACATACCTGCCATTCCCAATCAGCCAGAAGAATGGACGAAATGAGACAAGATGGTGGAGTAGCGGAGGAATGAAGATAGAGGATGAAGTGGGAGAACCCGGAGCAAACCCTCCAAATTAAAACAATGACCACCGCACTCCCTACATGACAGCACCTTGTCGAATATTTCCTGTTGAGGCTTAGGATTGGACCAAGGACCCAAGTAGAGAGAGGATGGAGTCTAATTCACTCAGCGAACAGTAGGTCCTGAGGGGGGAAGCGTATTCTTATCAATTCTATTTAGTTTTTCCCTTTTAGTGTAAATCCATAAAAAAAATCACTTCTACAGAAATTTGAGATGTAATTTTAGAGCTATGTACTTCACATATAATTTATCCCCTAATGTTTCATATGACAGTCCTGTCTATATAGATTTAGCCGACTAGCCAAACATAACCTTGCACCTAAAAACCATATTGATTTCTCAAGACATTTTTAAACGAAATTATTAGTATTCCTTGAAGAACCATAAGAGAACGGTGGCAAACAGGCCATGGTTGGGAGGTTGGAAATCCCACCTACATAGTCTCACAGCCAGATAACCCTTAGATCTGCATGAAAAAAGAAAGAAGATAAATAACAGGAAGGACTAAGAGTCTGTAGGAGTGAAGTCAATAGCGCAAAATAAAAAATATGCAAAGAAGGAAAAAAAAAGTGACCAGTAAGAAATCTTAACTTTGGCTTAATTAAACTGTAACTTAGTATCTCATTTCTATAAACCTTAGGTACACTTCAAAAATAACAATTAGATTTAAATTTGAACATTTTACCAGGTTCTATACCCTCAGACCTAGCATCCCTCCCCCCCCCCCCCCCCCCCTTCCGCACAGAAATATATCCCCGTAACACAAAAAAAAAAAAGTCTGCATTCATCGTTGTTTCCAATTGAGGACCTTACTCCAGTCTGGCCTTGTCAGAGAATATACTACAAATCTTCAAGGTAGATGGTGTATGAATATAGCATTGAATCAACCTTGCCTGGATACCCATATTCATAGGTATAGGCTATTCATGGTAAAGTGAGCACTTTTTGAAGCTCTTTCATTTGGAATAGTATTCAATAAATATATTTTATTGTAGACTTAGACATTGACTTTTGTGTCTGGTGAAATATATACACTGTGTTTATTACTTGCATGACAATATTTATTTTAAAAAGTGGTGGAAAGATAAAAAATGGCTGATAGGAAAAATGTAACTAGGATCTCAAAAGTGCTCACTTTACCATGAACAGCCTATAAGTGGATCATATATACTAGACAAACACATTAAAAACAATTCAAATTGCTAACATTTATCACACACGAACAAACATTTCCAAAGTATCTCAATCAAAGTGCTGCTGCTATACTAGACTAGGAGTGGTTGTCTATTTCCCCATTACACATCATGCCATAAGGCAACTGTGAGGCAGGGGCTCACTCACCATAGCCAACACCCTTAGTGTTGCTGCATGTCACAGTATCACATCCCCAAATGCTCACAAGGCCTCAGCAACCCCACCATTGTCAGGCAAAACCTAAAATGGCTTCATCAGTAACAATTGCCAGACATGGCTCAACCATGACTGGCACCAGCAACCTGCAACCAATGCCACAGATACCTAGGAGGAAAGTCATTGTAAAGCCCAGCAAGAGAGATGTGAGATCACTACTGTGGCTCAAATGCCACCTTTTTCAGATATGGACTGTACAGCAGCTCCTCCAATATGGCATCTCAAGTACAAAGCATGCTATCAGAAGAAAAGCCTACCAATGCCACATCTGGATAGGCCACAATACCATTTGATCACTACTGCCACCATAGGCATGCCATATGTTTCCGCCCACACTCCCTTCATCTTTATCACCATACTCTAGCTCGAGGTCAGGGTCCTGCAATCAAGTAACCAACACCAAGCATGTAGAAAACCCACAGCAGATACTGACTGCACGCATCTGCACCACTCATCAGCAATGATCAGTTGCACCACACACCAGCAGACACACCAGCAATAACCAGCTGCAATTGAAGCATGTTGAACCCATCTGCACCTGACACCATCAGCAGCTAGCTGCTTTAGGTATGAGCAGCACTCAACTGCCACTGATACCAGAAGCAACCAGCTATAACAAATGCTGGATCAACAACAAGTTGCAAAACACATACCAACAGCTATGCAATACACCTAACACTGGCAGCAACAAAAAGCACCAGATGCAACAGGTGCCAGTAGCAACTAAATTAACCTGAAACCAGCAATAATCATTTCCAAGTGATGCTAGAAGCAATCAGCAAATCAGCTACAACAGCAACAGATGCCATCAGTAACAAAATGAACCTAAAACCGTGACGCATGTCACTTTAAACTAAATGAAACTTGGTCAACGTGGTTCGGATTTGTGCTAGGTCGGGCGTGGTCAGGTTTTAACAGATTTTTTTTGAGGTGGTTTCCTACTGGATGTTAATACTGGTAGTGTAGGCTGGCAACTTCAAACAAAATCATGTGCGGATGGTACCGCAATATGTCTTACCGTTACACTAGCCCGTTTAGGTAGGACAGACTTACCAGGGTATTCGGTTACCTGCTTCCTTGGCTCTGATGATGCAGTGGGTAGGCTGAAACCAGCCGTCTCCGTTGAAGTGCTGGATGATGAGTTGCCATACAGTATGGTACAGCACTTCCTGCTCCACTCTGCCGCTCTGCTGGTGCCGAAGACTGTGTTGGCTATGCCGGGCCTGGTGTCAGTACCAGTTACCAGGGCACGAGCAACCGGATGGTAGTCTACGCCGACCCTAGTGTGTGTGGAGAAGAAAACAAGGGTGCCGACTGGAGAGGGAGGACTCGACTGGAGAGGTGGGTCTCTCCAGGTGTCCAGGGGCTTGAGCTCTACCCCGAGGGGTGTCTCTGCAAGGTGCAGAGAGGTTACTGGCACACACTCGTTTAGCAGCAACGAACTTTGTCTTATGTTCCTCTCTTTGAGCTCCGTGCCTTTCCCCAAATGGCATAGAGGCGGAGTTGAATCTTCAGTACCCCTTTGATAGGTGCAAGTAGTCTGAAGGGGATCTGCAGTCCTACTCTAAGGTTAATACAGTTAGCTAAACCCAGTCTCCTGCTTGCTCCGCACGAGGGTCTAGTATCTAGCAATCGGAAAGGGAATTACCTGTAGAACAAATCACTCTCGGGATATGAACAAAAGTGTATTTCTTATAAATAATATTTATGGTGACACGTACTCTCACTATTAGGCTAAGTGTGAATGGAAGTAAGCTATGCTATACAAGCGGAGGTGACCTGCTCCTAAACTACTCAAGATAAGAATGACTTTGATGGCTATGAAAGTAACTCAGACGCAATTACTCTAACCTGGGGTTGTCTAGGAGAGACTTTAAATAGGGGCCACTACCAAAAGGGTTGTGGGTGTAGTTACCACTACCAGCAAGTAATGGCTACTGCTGCTGAACCAGGAAGATCGACAACGGAAGTGTGGAGTGAAGTCTTGCAGGCTTCAGATGTGAGGAGCTTCTGGTAAGCTGTTGGTGCTAGAAGCCTCTGGTGGATGCTGAAAATCTAGAAGACCTGGCAGGCAGTAGAGAGCCCCAGCACAGAAGTGTTGAGGTGAGCTGGAGAAGATAACTAGCGTCTTCGGCCATGCACTGCCTTTTATAGTGCGGTTGGCCTGCCCATGCCTAAACTGGAGTGGGGACTGTGGCATCCCTTTATGACGTTTGCCTGGAGCGAGCGGGGTGGGAGAATTTACCTTCTGCGCTTGGCTATATAGTCTTGGGCACTTGGCGGCGCTCTGTCATCTTTGGAGAGCTTCGCTGGTGTGATGAAACTCTGTCTGCCAGGGGCGTCGGGGAGGCTGAATTGTTACTGCGGCCGCTTGGAAAAATGTTTATTTCACATGCTGGAACCGCCCACTAGGCTGGGAGCGATCCTGTATGCGCTCATGAATAACCTGTTGGGTTTGACCATTTTTCGGGTTACGTAGAACTACATTAGTAGTGAGATAAAGTGGGTCTGGAATCATCAGGAATACCATGTGTCTGTAACTATCCCTCCATGGGAAACAATCCTGAAGGTATTTATGGTTGCTTTTTTGGGTTGGTAATATCATGTTAGAATGAGTCGTCGTCGTTTGGTGTAACTCAATAAGCGGCACGCGTCAACCATTAACAACAATTTTCATTATTTCCAACATCTACCAAATGCAAATGCTGTCAGAAACAATCAGGTGAGCCAAATACCAGCAGCAACCAGTCATACAGCAGCATCCAGTCTTACAGCATCAACCAATCATACAGCATCAACCAATCATACAGCATCAACCAATCATACAGCATCAACCAATCATACAGCATCAACCAATCATACAGCATCAACCAGTCATACAGCATCAACCAGTCATACAGCAGCAACCAGTCATACAGCAGCAACCAGTCATACAGCAGCAACCAGTCATACAGCAGCAACCAGTCATACAGCAGCAACCAGTCATACAGCAGCAACCAGTCATACAGCAGCAACCAGTCATACAGCAGCAACCAGTCATACAGCAGCAACCAGTCATACAGCAGCAACCAGTCATACAGCAGAAACCAGTCATACAGACAAGTAGCAATTGGCTGCATCAAATACTGCCCAGCCACAACCAGCAGTACAAGTACAATAATTACAAACACCAGACATTATGAAGGTGTAATTCACCACACCAGACATACATGATGTGATTTATGCATGAAGACTGACAGTAGGACCATCGTTACCAGTCCTGCAAACTGTGGCCCTGTAACAACTGCAAATGTATTTCATTAACAAAATTTCTGCAGAAAGACAACTAATACAGTATGTATATGTTTTGAAACAGCTGGTTATAAGTTCCTGTAAGAGAATGGATTTTTCCATAGTATGTTAAATAAAACTTACTTTTTCAGGTGGAACATGAACAATTCCAAAAGTGTAATACTTACAAAAACCATCTTTGACTCTAGCAGCTGGGCAATATCATGATGGTTATTCTTCATAGCTACATCACATGGGGTAAACCTATCATGGTTCTCTAAAAATAGTGGAGCACCATGGGCAAGGAGAAGTTCGACACATCGCTCCATACCAGACATGGCTGCACAGTGAAGAGCTGTATTGCCCTTCTGGAAACAAGTGTACACAGACAACATTACAATCCAAATACATACCGACAAGTCTTGAAGGTATGAGACACCAAACAGAAACCTCACATTCAGAGACCAAGAAATTTTGGGAGGTCAATTGACCACTAGGCTAAACTTGACATTTCTACAAGTACCTCAGGCATGGTCACTAGTTCACTGGCTGGTGCCTACATGATGCGCACCTTATTCTGAGTGCCAGGTTGTATGTGATTCGTTTAATTTTTTTCCATGACTGTATTACTGATTACTGGTTCACAGTCCTGCAGAGTGTATCAGAAAATGAATGGGCCAATAACAAAAGTAATGTGGAAGTATGTACAAGTGTTTAAAGTCTATCCTAGCACTACTTCAACTTGCAAAATTTCTAGGTCTCTGCACGTAAGTGTAAACAGTGTAGTGATAATAACAAACATACTACTAAAAATAAAATGACAATGTCTGAAAGTGTATTTTGATAATTACTATCACTATAAAATAATCTGAAACCATTTTATAGAAGTTTTAACTATAAAACTGTATTAGAAATACAGTCTAAGTGACTTAATTGACAGACTGGCAGAGGCAGCAATGTATCTTTTGTGCTTGAATGACAGTCTGTGTTTATATCATAAAAGATTGCTTTACTGATCTTTACTAGACAGCTTACAGGTAACTGACAGGTATGAATCCAGAATCAAAGTCTAGGGGAGACAATAATAAGGGTACGAAGAAACATTTAGCTATTGAAGTGAAGGAGTATGGAGTAACACCCTGAAGAAAAAAAATTGGAAATTAAAGCACTTGAAATTCTTTAATAAGTCAGTTTTAAAAATGTTTTATTTTCACAATTTAATATAATACTGTCTCTTTGAAAATGTTATTAAACTGTTTTATTAAAACTTAAAAATTTTCACACCAGAGTAACATTAAATATCATGGAATGAAAACTGAGAAAAGAGATAAAAACAAGAATATGTAGTGAAGATAGCAGTTCATCACAAGATATCACATTGAAGAAAACCATTTATTTTTCTTAGTAAATGAATTCTATTCTGTGGATTCTCCCTTTTTTGCAAAGCAATTAACAACACATTTTGTGTCTATCATTAAGTAATAATGAATAGGCAATAATATAAGTACAATCAGTCGTTCTTCGCTTGTGGTGTGAGAGTAGTCGATGGTATGGCACAGCAAAACTTTTTTTCATGGTTTCACTTTGCCTTCCATGATCAAAGCTCAGCACTACGTTGCCTTTCCCTGGAATTCTGCCTAATTATTCCAAGGAGTAAGCTGTATCTTGAAGCAATTTTCTTTATATCAAATTCACTGCATGTGGAAGTTGGCAACGATGGCGATAGGTTGTGAAGCAGATAAGTTTCTTCGGGGAATCTATGTTTTAAATCTTGCACAACAGTTTCTAGAATGGGAACAAAAACAGTCCTTCAGTAATACTCAAAAGAGTCTTTTGAAGGATGATTGTCTCCGAGAGTTTGCCTTCACAATGCAAGGTATTGTAAACTCAGTTCCTAGTTCCTCAACAATCCAATAAGCTTCATTGTACAGATGAACAAACTGCTCTTCACACTGTGCACAGTACGTCCTGTACGTGCTGAAGCATTTTAAGCCACCAAGTGAAAATGACTTTAAACCAAATACACCTAAAGGGTTAGTCGCAAGACCAACTCAGTAAGAGCAGCAGATGAGGGCTTTAGCCTCACTGCCCGATTAGGTAGGGATGTCGCATAGTATGAGCAAAATCCAAAATAACAACCTTAATATCACCACAGGGCGCTCATTTGGTCCCTGGCTACTTTATACAGGGGAGGGGGAGGATTCCCCTTCATGTTGGTTTTCTCATTAAAGACTGTGTGGGTGGTGAGCATCCTAGTTTGCGGGACGACTTGGGGATTGTAACCCCTAGATTTAATTTTACTTTTAAAATTCTGCTCGACACACTACGTGTAAGGGTGATGGAGGTGGCCTCCAAAGAGTATGCGATAGCCAGCATCACGGGGACCATACCAACAAGGCACTGCTCTCGTGGCGGCAGTACCCAGTGTACAAAGTGGGACATGTGGGCTTACGTGTAGGCACAAAGTCGGGGGTCATACACACTGTAACGGATCAACACTTTACCTGCTGTTCACGAAGCAGCGGCCCCTTCCTTCTCCTCCTGTCTCATTGGGACGGCTGGCTGTAGAACAGCAGTCGATTCTGGTCGCAGTGGAAGAGGGTACTGGCTGCTTGCATGCTCTTGTGGTATGTGAAGAGAAGTGGAGGGGAAGGGGGTGATACTCCAGTACTTCGGTATTAACAAAAACTATTAATAAATGTTCTAGAGAGATTCTGCCTACTTTTATAGTAGGCGATGTAAAGAGAAAATCACCTTCCTGTGTCTCAGGAATAAAATTATTTATCTTTTGCTCTAAATGCCTTCATGATTGCATGAGCATTAACTTTTGCCCACATATGAGTTCGTGGCATAAGGCTGAATTAAGTGAACTGTTAACAAACTACGCAAGACAAAACCAGGTATGACAGCGGCCCTACTGTGTGCTCCTAAGAGGACAATGGACCGGTGTGACCTGCATTATAGCTCCAAACCGGCTAGTCTCTAGCCAAGACGAAACTATAGAGCTGGGATTGCATGTGGACAGTCAAGCCCCTTTACGTGTGGTGAGTTCCTAGTGAAGGGCTCCTCCGAATATTAGCCATTGCAATACAATTTGCATTACCTTGGCCAAACTCGGGCTGCTGCTTAGATGTTTTGATGTATTTGCGGTTTGGCAGTTGGCGGTTGTTGGAGGGTCGAATAATCTTAATTCCAGTGCATTTGTTCGCCAGGGCAGTACCTGCACGGAGTGGGCGGTGCCCATTCCGATATGTCACTTTCAAATGACTGCCTCGTGTTATCTCTGCGCCCTTGTCTGCTTACCCCTGGCAGTGTCGCTAATGTATACCCTATTGCTCCGCTTGTTTGATCAGGGGGTGGCCGGACTCCAGGCGCCCTGATGTTATTGTTTTGACGGCCGGTGGGCATGGCAGTGTTTACACTTAGCGGACCACATGGCGGTATCCCTCGTTGACATAGCTCTGCGTTGTCACGTGTGATTCTGGCAGCTGTTCTGATAAAGTTCTCAAATCCATGGTGTATGGCTGGTTGTAGAACTGTTCTGCATTCCGGTAGTACTGTTTGTATCACTGCTTCCAAGACGTCCACAGTGGCAACATGCTGGTAAAAACATGTCACTAGGTTCACTTTATGCCTCACAAACATTTCCATGTCTTCATGCGGACGTTGCTTTTCAGTGAAGATACTGACCTGCGTTTGTATGGTTCCTAGTGTACTGGTGTACCGTGAGGAGAATTTTGTAACAAACTGTTCCCAGGTCATCTGATATTCCTCAATGGCTCACCACTAAACGCTTGCATCACCTGTCAGTTGTCCTCCTACCACGCTTGGTCATTCTTCAATGGACACACCGTACCGCTGAAATCTCTGTGGCTCTCGTCTATGAATGCCCTCGGGTCCTCTGTGCCTTGTCCTGCAAAGTTCGGAAAAAATTGGAATTTTGCCTGTGTTTTGAACGGGATGACAAAGGAATGTTGAGAAGGGTACGGTTCAAGTGGTGAGGATGTTGTGGCAGGTTGTTGGATCGGTGGGCGTAACACGTTAGGAGTAGGTGGTGGTAAGGTTATGAGTTGCATTCGCCTGATTGGTTCAATCACTGTTGTTTGTACTAGTGGTTGTTCAACTACATCAGTCAGCCCATTTTGCGGCCTTGTACATGTCCGACACTGAGAGGGCTGTTTTGGAATTCTCCCCCACTCACACGTAGTATTTACCTGTGGCACATGACACTGGTGGCATTCGTTATGGTAGTTGTTCATGGCTCTGTCGGTCAGTTCACACGTACCTTGAGTTGCGTAGTCCCATGCAATGCTGTTATCCACTGGTGTTGAGTGGTTGCTGCGTGGACTTCCTTGGGCTATACAACACTGGTAACACACAAACTGTCCCAAACGCGCACTTATCCTTTCTGCCATATTAAGTGTCCTCTCCAACTGTTGGTTCTAGCAAGGTGTACAGGACGTCAGATCTCGCTCTGGTCCCTCACGTCATGGTCAAATTCCGTGTTCGGTACATGAGTATCCAACTGGTTGGCTGTACGGGAATGCCGTAGGAACGTGTTTGGGTAGGCATTTGCAAATGTTCTCTAGTGGTTCGTACTTGGGAAATGGATAGCTGTCTTTCACTTTTTGGAGGTTTCTGCGCGTCACTGTCCACCAACACTCCATCGCAAAACAAGTGCACGTACGTGGTTGACTGTCGTGGTTGCACGGTTGTGTGGAGATCTTCACGGGGGCTTCACCTCCGAGTTGCGTTGTAGCAACCTACCCTGATGCCCATTGAACTAAGACTAAAGATGGTGGTGTGTGTCGGTGACGCCTTGAAACCAACACCCAACCAGTTTGCGTCTTTGTCCCAAGTACATAGACAATGTTTACGGTGAAGTTGGTTGTGGTTGCTGTGGGGGTCAGGCAAACACGTACTCTGCCCCCCCCCCCCCTCTCTTTGTACAGGGCACGGATGACCGAGGATGCTCCGTGGAACAGTGGATGGAGGGAAAACATATACCGTTATCGTTCCCAGAATTCCAGTGATGGCTGCCTCCTTGCTTTCCACATTTGCGAAGGCAGGTCCATGATTGGTCACCCACTTGGCAACGGCGTTTAGCCACACAGAGGAGTGCCCAAGTACAGACGTGCCAATTCAGTGGTATACAGGTTTGTCACAGGGCCTCGAGTAGGAATGTTAATATTGTATGGGCACCAACTAACCTCCGACGGGAATCCGCACTGGTTAACATGAGACTCTTGAGTGGATTGAGACAATTGGATTCCAAGATTTATCTATTCTTTAATGGTACAGGTAGTGTCTTCGTCTTTCCTGGAGGATGTGGATGGTGTTATTAAGCGAGGGGTTAAGAAGGTATTGAAGATACCTACACAAACTTCAGATGGATTTTTGTATACTGGCAAGAAAGATGGAGGATTAAGATTAATGAGACTTAAGGAGATTGTGGGACTGTCTAGAATTTGACAGTTTGCTAAAATGAAGAGCTCTGAGGATAAAGTGTTGTAATGGGTGTGTAAAGAAGTGGATATGGGTAAAGTAATTGATAGAGAGTTAAAAATGTTACGCCTCCAGGAAAGAGTCGAAGTCCAAATTACATTTTGGGAATATCAAAAAGACAATCGAAAATTTAAAAAAAGAAAACTTAAAAAGAGAACAAGGCAACAGTGGGATGACCAGCGCAAGGTGAGGTGTGTAGGTTTTTAGAAGATAACCCCGAATCAAATGTGTGGGTATATGAAACGGACACACTAAGGGCATCATGGTTCCCCGAGGCCATTAAAATGAGAACAGGCCAAATGAATAACAGGGTGACATTCTTCCGGTATAAGGGTGGCGAGGTAACATGTAGGCAATGCCAACAAACCTCAGCAACTACTGGTCACATTTTATGTGCTTGTCCTAAAACTAAGGAGGCCCGAATCCAAAGACATAATGAGGTATGTAGAATGATAGTCCGGAAGTGGATGGAGTGTTATGAAAATGTGACAGTGGTTGAGGAACCCACCCTCTAAGTGGCTGGCCAAAGATACAAACCAGACTTATTTCTGGACACAGAGAGAGAGGTTTTAACTGGTGAAGTGACAATTCGATATGAAAGAGAGGATAGTTTAATTAAAGCTGCTCAGGAAAAAGAGGAAAAATATAAGATATTAGACAATAAAATAGGTGGAATGTATGATGATAAAATTTATAGAAAGGTGCCAGTCATTTTGGGGGTGAGGGGAATCATTCTAAAAAAAACTAAAAAATGTTTGAAAAAATTGGGTATTGGTCCTTATGGATTGTATAAAAGTCTGTGTTTAAGTGTGTTAAGAAGTTCTTTAGAGTCGTATGCCAAATTTATGGATTTAAGTATTGTTAATAGGAATGAAGAAGTTTATGTAGGATAGGTCTAGAATTCCACTCTCGGGTTATTTTAATATGTTAGTGTATTTAAGTGTTATTTTTTATTAATAAATTTAACTTTGGTTTTATTCGGATAAAGAACATAATTATTCTGATTTGTTTTGTTTTGTGATAAATGTTAAAATGATTTTATGGTTAAATGATTTTAATGTGTATGGTTTTGTGATGATTTTTATACCTAAATGAATTGAATATGTAACTGGTTAATAATTTAACCTTTTAAAGTGATTTAATGATTTTAATGTGTTATGTGATTTTGTTAATGTATTTTTTAATATTAATGATTTAATGTGTTTTAAAATATTTTTGCCTGATTTGACGGTTTTTATGTTGTTAAAGAAACATTTTAAATGTTAATGTAATTATTTAATTTAACTTGATTTTAATATGTTTAATGTTAAAGTTTTAGTACGTTAACACGTTTGTTTGTTAAGTTAAAATTAATTGGTCCACTGTGGCAGTATTTTAAGTGTTTGTCTAAAAATCACCACCAATCTATGTAAAATGATTGTTAAACAAGTATACGTATGTAAGGTTTTATAACGCACAACGTAAGTCAGAAAGAGTACGATACTCCTTTTTTGGGCCATGGTTGAAAAGCCTGGGATAATGACCCTGTGCTCCCTAGCGTCTACTTGTGGTAGTAGTTGGTAGCAAATAAAATGAACCAATGCATATAAGTTACTCTTGAACTGGGATATTTTGGCTCCCCAGCACACCGTCACAAGTACACACTGAATACGTTGGTATTACGTAGATTGCACACACACTGGGATATTTTGGCTCCCCAGCACACCTTACCAATGCACAAGTACACTTGACATCGTAGATATACATGAGCACACTGTAAGCACGTGGACTGCAACACGTGGCTGATAATTAATAAAATAATACTCGCATTAAATTCAAAAAGACCTCGCAAGTGAGAATAATGTAGACACACATAATTTAGTTCAAAGAAAGTTCTGATTATTCAAGAATCAAGTGCGATGGTACACGATTATACAACCATTGAGCGGGCATGCGGAGTAAAGCCTCACATGGGCTGAAGCTGCAAAGTGCCATAAGCATGAAAAATAATTAATGGTAGCTCAAACCGGAGGGGCAGCGAGTCTGCTCCGGAGTGTGGTTTGCTCAAGAGGTGCACAAAAGAAATTGAAAGCATTCTAGATAATTAAGTTATTGCAGTTACATGGTAAGTACAAAGTTGCTTCACCTCCAAGTTGCGTCGTAGCGACCTACCCTGATGCCCGTTGAACCAAGACAAAAGATGGTGGTGTAGCGTCAGTGATGCCTTGTAACCGATGCCGAACCAGTACAAAAATCACTTGCGGGAAAAATGAAAATGAATTATGTGAAACATAGAACTGGGTAAGACACATATTGAATTTCCCTTTAATCCTAACACTTGCACACAAAATTAGAAAAGGCTGTAAAAACTATGGGACAGTAATTTTTAGAAAAAAAATATTAACGTAGCCAATTAATATTACGCGAGTTTTGAAAAGAATCTGAGAACATCATTACACTTCAAATTATATAAGAAACATTCAGTATTAATTCAGACAGCATTGAATTAACATTACAATTTAAATAAAATGTGAAAGTAAGTTTTGTCTGTGTGGTTCAAGCGTGCAGCATCACACTAACAGTGTCAGTATGTCAATATAAGTAATTTGCACTTTGGTGATATTGAATTAGCTCATTTATGTCCTTTGACTAATTTTAATACACTGATCACGATGTTCAAGTCTGTTTCTCAAAATAGACTGGGATGGCTGAGTTCTGAGTGTCCACGTGTGTCGCCCTTGGCACACGTGTTACTACTTTGTGTTAGGTGGGATTTTTCTACATTAATTTACATGATGCTACTTTATGCGGGGCTAATTTTAAACACAAGAGCACTGTGTGAAAGGCTTTAATTTAAAATATACCCCTTGTACAATTAACAATAGCTCACTGAATTATGTAATGTATTTGGTGATGGTGGTCTTCGGCAGTGCGCTGCAGGGCCAGCGCTCTACTCTACCATGTTGCTTACCTCGTTCAGAGATGGTGCGCGGGTCGACAAGTGCTGTTCTGTTACATGAGCCATGGATGGCATCAATTTCCATGTACATACTTTGTCTTTATAATTTTAGTTTTATTATCTTTTTAGTTTACTGGTGTATTGCGAAACACACTGTAAATTAATTGTGGACTTACAAAGATCTCACTTATGTAAATACAATTTATTGTATGTATTATTATACTTTTATTGAATGAAGACAGCTAAATAATTATACTAGACGATGCTATGTATGAATGTACTGCTTCCATCCATGAAACCTGGAAACCTCTCAAAAAAAAAAAAAAAAAAAAAAAAAAAAAAAAAAAAAAAAAAAAAAAAAAAACAGGATTTAAAGTGCTGTCAATACTTGAGTCTAAGAACCCTGGACTAGTAACCCTCTTGAAATAACGACCCTCTAGCAAAAACACTTTCCCTGGGAACCGTGAGTTGACTGTGAGTTGTTTGTACGGCTGTAATACAGATTTTTATAACTTTAAGTATGCCTAACTACTAGATATTGTGTTTAATGGAACAATGTTTGGGACCTGGAGGCGATCGTCCTAATTGCTTCCCCCTGGATCCAGACCTAGTAAGTGATTTAGTGACCAAGCCAGCATGAAATATGAATTTACTACACAGCTAGCTGTATTCCTAAACTTATAAATCAACTGTCTTCCGAGTAAATGTATTAGATACCAAATTTACTTTGTACACTGAATGCTTGAGGTCAAGAATTTTAGTGACTCAAAGAAATAAAAATTGGAACATACTAACATGTTTACATCTCAAAAATGCATTTCATATGTATTCCCGTTAGTAACTACAAATCAAAACGTTTCCCTGAAATGTAATGTTGGTATTTGGTGCCCACTCCTTAATTTATACACAGTTTTAACAGTGAAAGGAAATGTCAGATTTCTTCTAGATTAACTTTAAAATGATCAAAAAATGTAACTTTTAAAATAAACTGTGCTAACACATGTATATGCATGCAGGTAACTGCGTATCTCTCTGCCTTTAGTCTACATAATATAAATATCACAACATAAAGACTTTTCACAGTTAATTGAGCACTTTTGAAAGCCCTGCTTAAGATCTACTCCTCCTCATTTTGTATCCCTCCAAAATATGTAAAACTTAGTGACTTAATTTATGCTTCAGTCAAATTAAAACATGCAACTGTTGGGAACTTAAATGTGTTTCTAATATACCATTTTGTATTATAACATGTAAAGAGAAGAAAAAATAAACTTCATTTGCCATAAATTTAAACATTACATTTGCAATATGTCAAGACCTGAACTATTTTCCTTAATTTGCTAACAACTGGAAGCTTACAATCCAGTGTGTACTGTAGCATGTACAATGGGCAGCAACTTTTTTCAACAGTTATTTCAAAAGTGCTTACTTCACCGTGAACAACCTATATAAATATTAATGCCATGTCGCACACCTGATCCTGTGCTTGGAGATCAATTTTCTCTCGGCCACCAGTGTTCAATGGCACACCCCTCCACTGAAGCAAAAGCGTCACACATGCTGCACGTCGCTCCTCCGCCGAGAAAGACTTCTGAGTCAGTTGACACGCACAGTGTAGTGACGTCTCATTACAACCATTCTTTTTGTTTGGATTACCACCCAAATCATTCAGGAACGTTCTACACAAGGTCCAAAATCCAATCACTTCACTCAACAGGCAAATTTGAAAAGTCTACAGCTTTGCTCAGGAAAAATACATTCATTCCAAAAAAAAAAATTGCATTTAATTTACTTGACACAAATTACAGGGAAAAGGCAAAATGACACTGTATGTTATGACTAAAATAATTCCTACTTACAGTCAGTGTGAGTAATGAAGGAAGATTGACCAATTTCAAAATGTATAGGTCTTGGTCAGTTCACTAATTAATTTAGAAAAAAATAATAATTTGAACTTAATAGAAGGTGACTATTAAAGTAGTTAATTTTTCTATAAAACAATATAACTACATGTACTAAACCACAAATTAACATCAGTAACCAGCAGTGTAAGGGTTCAACTTCTCTGCAGTGCACAGTAGATAACAGAAACATGGAGTGCCAGATGCACATAACCACTGACTTTATCAACAGTTAAGCAGTAAAAACCACACCACTGCTAACAAAGCTTGACTTTTCAATCCTTCATGGCCACGTCATTCCCTTGAGCCGTTACCCACATTGGCATTATATAAAAGAGAGACAGTAAATACCCAGAGGGACAATTCTACACAAGCATTTTTAATCATTAATTCACAGTAGGTCTCAGTACTAATCATATTTTTTCCACTTGTCGTTATGCAGATGTACCCTCCGAGCACATAGGCAATTCATTTAGGAGATGATTCTTTGGCTGTCAGATCCCCATATTTTTCATTTGTTCTATGGGAAAAATTAATTCCTCCACAAATTTTTTGGGCAGCCACTTGTCTTTACAACTGGCTCTCATGATGTCTATAGTTCATGCCTGCTCACATGTACACATCTCATCTGCAATACTGCTTGTTACAACACTTCTCAATAACCTGCTCCTGTTTATCGTTGATAGTGAAAGAACAGCTGTATTGGAAGATGTGTCTAATATGTGTTTAACCTTCAGCACTTATTCAATCAATTTTCCCTCATGCCTTGCATTGGAATCTGACCTAGAATCATTTCCCAAGCAGTTGCCTGCTACATTGGGTTAGTTTGAGGCATCTTATAGAAAGACTTAGGCTGTGTTCCAATTCACACTTTTTGTTAGCAAAATGGTCACATCTACAAAATCTAAGATGTATTGACTTCTTTGTAAATATTACTGTGTAAAGATTTGAACTTCCCGCCATTGCCATCAGTGACGCACTCGTGGTGCTTCTAGAAACTAGCAGATTCAGACAGTCAGTTGTTCGCAATTCGTTCGGGAAAAATGGCATTTGTTATTGCCCACCAGTTTTCATATCAACAAACTTTCGTATTATACAGTCCATCACAATGTTCGACTCAACATTTATTGGTCCAACCAAGCCAGATATTGTTCTGACATAGTTGAATATCCACCGCGTCACTGTTTTGTGTATTTGTTTGCGTGGCGTCACCTCTGTCACGAGTTATATTTCGTCAAGAGTTTTTCAGAAGTTGTGGTGGAATTTGGTCCCAGCACATTGTAAGCATTTATACATCAGTACCTTGCCAAGACGGGCATATTTGCATTCAGTTTGTATTGACGTGTGTATCTCGTTCGTAGTCACAGTGATCTACACGTACTAAGGATAAGGTTAATGTACAGTGGAACAGTTATGAAAGCACATCTACTTAGTTCAAGAACTGTGTTAAAATCAGTTATCACAGTTACAAATCACTGTTAGTTTTAAAAACTGTGATAAAATCACCTGTTACTAATCATGGTTAGTCAATCACTATTACAATCAGGATTAGCAGTGTATGCAAGAGTCACGTGCCTGTTGCTTTTTGACCTTAATAGTGCGGAATAATGGTGAACATGGCTGATAAACACCTGGCCCTTCAGAGACGTCTCGAAAGAGCGGAAAATCAACTACACCATGCATTTACATTGTCAACTTCTGTACAAGGTGACAGTACCAATGCACATCTCTGCCTTTCAACTTACTGGGACTTTGCTCAAATCCGGAATGGTTTTGATGATGATTGCATTGCACTAGAAGTTGCACTTAAAGGCAATAGTGAGTTTGACACACTGTCTCATGCCCAACAGCTTATCAAGTTTGATGATGAGTATTATACCGTAATGGCTGTACATGACCATGTCATAACAAGAAATCATTTGATTGACAAAGTAGCAACCCAGTCACATTCAAACATGTCATCACATGTCAAGTTACCCACTATTCAGCTTCCCAGTTTCAATGATGACCCGAAGACATGGTCGTACTTTGCAAACTTGTTTCAGTTTATGGTAGCCCACAATGATAACTTATCTCAGGTGGATTGTTTCATGTACCTGAAGTCATGTTTATCTGCAGAGCCATTGTTGTTAATCCAGTCTCTACCACTCTCAGAGGAAAATTACAGTCTGCATGGAAATTTTAGTGAGGAAATATGACAAAAGACTCATAACCTCAAACCACATTGAAGCGTTACTTCAAGTGCCAGCGATATCATCTGACTCTTCAAGCTTTATGCGTACACTACTAACTGCACTAGCCGAAAATATGGGAGCTCTGTGAGCATAGAAATTTCCTGGGATCACTGGGACTTGTTGCTTCACTTGATGGAGGAGAAACTGGATCCTTATCTGCACCGCCAGTGGGAGCTGACAGTAAGTGATTCATCACTACCAAAGCTGACAGAATTCATAGAGTTTTTAGAAAAGCAGTGTCAATAAGCCGAAGTAGTCGGTTTGTACCATATCAAGACATCTATGTCAAATACTTCAACTGTGTCCAAATCCAGCAAACATAATTTGTACAGTCCCACTACTTCCATGGTGAACATGACACAAACAGCTACTGCTAATTCTATCCTATGTAAGATGGACCACATTCCTTCCCAGTGCTCCCAGTTGCTGATTATAGGTCCAAAGGAACATTATGCTCTTACCAAAAAGTTGAATTTGTGTTTGAACTACCTCAGATCATCACATGAAACTAGAAACTGTAACTCCAAATTCCTTGGATATTACAATAGAAGAACCTACAGGAGATGGCAAAACTAAAATTGTGTCCACACTTGCAGCTCATACCAGCATAACAGCTACCACCACCGTTTTGCTATCTACTGCTCTAGTAGAAATCCAGGATGCATTTGGAACTCCCCAATAAGTATGTGCCCTTCTAGACTCAGCTAGTCAGGCTAGTTTCATAACCAAGGCCTGTTTACAGCGATTGGGACTGTCCCGACAGAAGATTCAGCTCCCGATCAATGGATTATCCAATGTCCCAGTCAGTGTTTCCAAGTCGACCACGACTTGCCTAATCAATCCTTTAGGACAAACCTCTCCATCATTCAGTCTGGACGCTTTTATTCTATTGCACATTTCATGTGATCTCCCTAATGCTCAGCTACCCTCTAGCATTTGTGATGCTGTAACGGACCTGAAACTTACAGATATTACCTTTGCCTCTCCAGGCCCAGTCGACTTACTGATAGGTGCTGAGTTGTTTCTGCACTTGATGACTGGCCGCAAAAGGGATGGAAGCAAGAAAATGCCCACCGCATTGGAGACTGTGTTTGGATGGATCCTCATGGGAAGGGTTAAAACTGCTGTTCCATCGCAACCAATTACATCACGTTGTATTTCATTGTTTACATTGTCCCCATCACTTGAATATGTTGTCAAATGTTCTGGGAATTAGCAGTCCCTCAGAAAACACATCAATAACCTCAGGAAGCACTCTGTGAAGAGATGTTCGTAACAGCTCATAATACAAAGGACCACACATGGCGCTAGTGTTACTTTGCCCTTTTTTCAACCAAGACCACAGTTAAGGGAATCTAAGAGCCAAGCAATACATAAGCTTCATCATCTCAAGAGGAAACTGAAACCTTCAGTAAAAGCCCAGTATACAGATTTTATGGAAGACTACCTGTCATCTGGAGAAATCACTCTAAATGAGGCCTACTATATTCCTCACAACTTTGTAGTAACGCCTGATAGTACCACCACTAAGTTGCGACTGTTGTTTGACACACCGGCAAGATTCACAAATGGCCAATTGCTCAATGACTTACTTCTTATAGAGCCACAACTCCAAAGCAACACTGTTGATGTGTTGCTTCAGTTTCGTCTGTACACTATTGTGTTCACTGCAGACATTAAACACACGTATTGGCAGATATCCATTCATTCTAGTGACAGAGATTATTAAAGAATTGTGTGGAGGTCCTCGAATGATGAACCCATCGCAGAATACAGACTGAACACAGTCACTTATGGGGTGTCATCTGCACCATATCTCGCCATACGCACTCTCCATCAACTCGCAGAGGATGAGAAGAGCCGATTTTCTGTTGCAGCAAAGATCTTACCGTCAGACATGTATGTGGACGATGTAGCCACTGGAGCTTGCAGTGTTGTGGCTGCACTCGATATACAGCAGGAGCTCATAGTATTACTGCAGGTAGGTGTATTTCAATTGAGAAAGTTTATGAGCAACCCTGTGGCCTTGTTGGATTGGTTCCCAATGAAGGACATTCATCCACCATTATCTCAATCCTTCGATCTTGACTGTGACTTGGTTGTTAAGGTCCTACGCCTGCAATGGAACCCTTCCACCGACACATTCTCGTATGTAATCCATCCCAACTCCAATCCACCTACAAAACACATCATCCTGTCAGAATTGGCTCGAGTGTTTGACCCATTTGGTTGGCTACCTCCATTAACTTAGTGTGGTAAACAATTTATTCAGATGCTGTGACTGAAATGTGTGGTCTGGGATACTGAACCACCCCAGGAAGTGCACGAAAAGTGGAAACGTGTCAGATCTGAACTGTCATTATTGTCGTCCATCGTTGTGGCCCGTCCACTAGTGAATCTGCAAGGGTGCACATATAAACTTCATGGATTCGCTGATGGTTCCAAAATTGGTTATACTGCTGTTGTATATCTTTGTGTGAAATCTCTGCAGGTTCCAGCAATAGTTCACCTGTTGGTAGCCAAATCTAAGGTTGCGTCTGTGAAGGTGTCCCTACCCGCTTAAAACTCTGTGCTGTCCTTTTGCTAGCTCGGCTTCTCCGTCTCACCAACAACAACTATGAATCGAGGCTGCAGATTAAGGTCACTTACACCTGGACAGATTCTAGAGTAGTTTTATCTTGGATTACATTGTCACCTCACCTCTGGCAGACCTTTGTGGCCAACCAAGTCAGTGAAATTCAAGATTACACATCACCTGAGTGGTGACATCACATTCGGTCGAAGGAAAATCCTGCCGACTACACCTCACATGGTTTGACACCAGCACAGCTCCAGCAGCATCATTTGTGGTGGGCTGGACCATGGTGGTTGAAGGAAACCAGTGATCATTGGCCATGCTATACGTCCACAAAGGAGACATCGGCATCAGTCTCAATCATTTCTAAACAGAAAACTCTCTCATTCGGCAACTTTGTAGACACCAGCTCCCTGGAGTTATTGCTTGAAATGTGCAGCAAGTTGAATAAGCTTATCTGCGTAACAGCATATGTTGTACGTTTTATTCACGGATGTCGAGCACCACAAAACAAGGCCACTGATGCTTTACTACCCCATGAACTAGGCAAAGGCTTAAACATTTGGCTGAGGTATTTCCAAGTTTCTTGCTTTGAAGCGGATATTAATGTTCTAAAGAAGCAGCAGAGTGTATCACCTCAGATCTGCAAATTGGTAATTTATTGATCTCTGTGCAGTGGACAGGGTGGGCGGTAGGCTGCCACAGTCAAACTTACCATTTGAGCAAAAGCACCAGGCTTTACTCCCCAAATTGCACTCGTTCACAGACTTAGTAATCAGTCATTCTCATGAAGTCAATCAGCATCCTGGTGTTCAAACATTTCAGAGTATCCACAGGACACAATTTCGGATACTTACAGAGGGGTCTGCCATTTATCACTGTCTTCGTTACAGCCTCAAGTGCTTTAAGACAAGAACTGCTTCTTCGGTACCATTAATGGGAGACCTTCCTGCCATGAGGATTCAGCAGGTGAAACCCTTTGCAAAGGTCGGGGTGGACTATGCTGGTCCATTTACTATCAAGCTAGCTCAAGTTCATTGCCCAGTGTTGTTAAAAGCTTATCTTTGCATATTTGTTTGTTGTGTAACAAAAGCAATGCACCTTGAGTTGGCATCTAACATACCTATTGATGTATTTCTAGGTGCATACAAAATTCCTTGCCCGTTGTGGCAGGTCATCTGACTTATATAGCAACTGTGGAACCAACTTTGTGGATACTAATAACTATCTGAATGAGCTGTGACAGCTGCTTGCTTCTCCCAAATAGCAACAGACCATGGCAAGCTCCTTGTCCTCCCTTAGGATAACTTGGCATTTTAATCCCCTGCAGCGCCTCACTTCGGTGGATTATGGGAAGCCACAGTTAAGTCGGTCAAGTTCCATATGAGGTGTGTTATTCGTGAGCAAGTCCCTTACGAGGAACTGAATACCGTTCTTGTGCAGATCGAAGCCATCCTCAACTCCAGGTCTCTCTGTCCACTGAGCTCAGACCTGACTGAGTTGTCCACACTTACTCCTGGTCATTTTTTAACTCTTGAGCCACTTGTTCCAGAACCAAACATAAAAGACGTCCAGCTGAATCATTTACAGCGTTGGCAGCTCATGGAGAAGCTTCAGCAATTTCTGGAAATGCTGACATCAGGAGTATCTCTTCACACCTTACAGCAGCATCCAAAGTGCCAGGAAGAGAATCAACCTCTTCACCCTCGGCAGTTTGTATTAGTAAAAGAGGACAGGGTTCCTCCGCTGCAGTGGCACTTAGGATGCATCGTAGAGCTACACCCTGGTTGTGATAAAGTGCCTAGAGTATCCGCTGTCCGCACAGCGGACGGAACCGTTAAACAGTGCCCCCTGCCCTTTAAAGGTTGAAATTAATATTTCAAGGTTGGCGGTGAAGTTTTTTATTGTGTGTATAGATATCTTTGTAAATATTGCTGTATACAGATTTTAACTTCCCACCATTGCCATCAGTGTGCTTCTAGGAATTATCAGATTTAGACAGTCAGTTGTTTGCAATTCGTTTGGGATAATGGTCTTTATTATTGCCCGCCAGTTTTCAGATCAAAAAACTTTTGTGTTATACAGTTCATCGCGATGTTCGACACAACATGTACACAAGGTTATTGGAATAAACAAATGTGTATGGTACTCACAACAATTATTTCACAAAGAAAGTTGCTGAAATCATCTTGAAATATGTATGTATTTCCTGATGGCACAATTTTTGTTTTAAGTACAAATTTCACATATTTGTTTTATTTTGTTAATTTAAAATTTTAAACAGCCCTCGAACAACTTTCTGGAATAATTACTGTTGTTTTTAAGACTTTGTGGGTTTTTCATTTAGGAATCATGATAACACCAAAATAATAGTAGCACAGCATGCTAAACAGTTGAATGTTGTGGTGTCCCACTAAACTTTACAAATGCTAAATTCAAATTACAAGAAACAAAACTCATAACGAATTGAAATACAGCCTTCCACTGCCTGAAGGCAGGACTGGTGCAAGCCAAGAGCCACACAGGATCATAAATTTATTTTCAGTCATGGATGACTAGGGGGGGGGGGGGGGGGGGGGGGGGCAGGGCATTTTTCCATTGTGCAATCATTAGACTTCTGATTCGTGGCAGCATGGGAGATGGCAGCCCCCTATAATTTAATAAAATCAGTACTTTAAACATTTTAAATATAATTATATTTCAGTTTTAAAACACTCACAGGACAGTTTCATTTCAATATGAGGGCTTGGTAAGGGGAAGGGTGCTATGTCCCCTTGTGACCCTTCCACTTTGCTGGATCCTCACCTGCAGCCACATCTAAAGCATGGAAATATTTTCAGAATCTGACATTTTTTAAACATAGAACTCGAGCATAAAACAACAAATGGCCAAGGTTGGAGAAACTTTGAAGTACTTAAGAATAAGATTACTACACTGACAGAAAAGAATCCACATCATTTGGTTCTCATATGTTTAAATTTTTAAGGATGAAAACTCCAAGTACGTTCACCAAGGTAATAGGAAAACAGCAAGGGAATATTTTAAAGCAGGGATGTCACATTCAATCTGGTGTCTGGGCCATAAAATGTAATTAAAAGAGCATTAACCGCATATCAGGAAAGAAAAAGGTATATATTTTGTCCAAATATCATTCTATTTTGAACTTGCACAACTGAATACCATACAAAAATAATACACGTATGAAAATAAATGTAAAATCAGGTATTAAGAAATCTAGAAATTAGGAAAGCTTACACAGATATATAAAGTACTACTAGAAGGCTGGCAGCTTTTCTTGGCTACTAAATGCTCAAAATCTGGTTAAACATTTTGATTTGAAACAACTCTCATTTTAGAAATTTAATGTTTGTCTGAGAACTAATTTCACTGTGAGAGGAGGAGGGAGGGGGGAGCGGCAGGGGGGAGGAGGAGGAGGAGGAGCTGGTCAGGGGCTCGTCAGGGTATGTGGTGGAGGACAAGCTTTAGGTTTATGATACAGTTTCATATAATGAATATTTATTAGACGCCGGCTAACAACCAGTGGCACTAGAGCCCATGACGGCGCTCACCACACACGTGTCATGTGTCCTGCGCGTGTGCAGAGAGACCAATAATCATTCTGAACTTCCATATAAATATTATTTTTTTGAGTGTAAAATGTGTTATATTGTATTTGCAGGGTTTAATATGTCTTAAAATGTGTTCAAGTGTTTGTTACTATTTTTAAATTGTTTGGTTATAAACTTCAAAGAGCCCGCGGAGCCGAGATTAAGAGCATTCCTTAGTTAGCTACAGATTCCTCTTCTGCTTGGAGCCAAAAGTTATCAGCAACAAGGAGGCATGTCTGCTCACAGTTACCAGGGTTGCCAGCGCATTGAGTGGGGGAAGCTTGAGAGGGGAAGTACACAAGGGGAGCTGCGCAATGGCATTTCATGTTGAGCGGGGAGAGGTGCACATTGTCTGTCATGCGTGAGTGCCTCAGCAGCCCACGCGCTGTACGCAGTGTGAGACTGCGGCACGTACAGTGTTAGTAGTGCAGAGACCGATGTTGGAAAGATATTACAAACCATGTATTGCGGTTCACAAGTCAGGATTTCTATCTTATACTGGGTGGAAAAATGCTAAGTTAAGTGCCAAATAGTGTTTCAGTATCCGCATAAAACCCTCATTTGGATTATTTTAACATCTGAGCCATCCCTGATCATAGGGCGTAAGAATAGCACGACCAATAAAAAAAATTGTTCTACTTGTTAATTGAGCAAACTGCAATTGTTAATCTGTTTTAGACACAAAACACTTTTTTTATTTATATATTCATGAACGATTTTGTCTTTTAGTCATGTTTGTAAAGAGTAATAAATTTTTAAAACACAACCGGCTTTTTTACGGCATCCCAATTTCATTTCCTGTTAACTTAGGTAGTAGGCCTACATATTTACTTCTACTAAAATCACCAAATGGTGCTGCTGATTCATTAAGAGAATTTGTGACTATTTTTGTCAGACCTTACCTATTGTTGTCCACTGTTAAAATACGCTTTTATTTGTAAGAAGTGGGCATGTGTGTCAACATTTCCAATGAAAAGTTCTTTAAGCCATGTTATGAAAGAACTAAAAAAACAAATTATGTTTCCGACTGCTGAAATATATATCTGAAAACAATTTTTGTGACTTCTAGGAACTGTTACTTCATGACAGATAAATGTTTGTAACTTCAATAACTTAATAAGAGTCAGATAAGGAAACAGAAGATAGTTAACGTACTCGATTAAGAAGGCTTCATTAATTTTTTTTAATTATAATATAAATACTGAAGCAACAATTATTTCATGAAGAATAATTGCTGCTCTACCGACACCCTTGAAGAGAGTTAGAATGCTAATTTACTAATAAACATTACTTATGAAATATATTATAGAAATGCTGCATTTTACACTCTAAAATCGAAACATTAAAAAATGTTCCAAATCAACTAATTTGACTGCAGATCTGTTGAAAATGCTCCACTTGAATCAGTAAAATTGTATTGATATTTTTAGTTGCTGTTGTTCGCTTATCAAACTGGACTTCTACTGATTCTAAGTGAATTGCACTGGTCTGACGGAAAAACCTTAGTGAATTCCACTAAATCGCCAGTATATATCGGCCCAATAATTGAATATTCAATAAAATAATACTTATTAAAATCACAGAGTCGGACGTATAGTGTAGTTAAATATTCTGACCTGAATGAATGATAAAACAATTCTAGTTTGAAATAAATATTGTTGTTTTAAGTCATAGGCGAGTAAGAACATACCACATATACGGTATGATTTAGTACGTATAAAGTCAAGAATAATATTTCACTATATTATAAGTCGCATATATAAGTTTAATGTTATATTTGTTTTTGAAATGTTAGAATTTTCTCTTATCTGTTGTTTTCCTCTAAATTTATATTTCCGCTTCTTCTTCGTCATTGGGCCCACTATATAGGAAAAATGTCTTACGCCAGGATCAGACACGTGGTTTTAAGAGCGGAGAGGGAGTGGCCTGTTGGCTGTCTGTCCTGACCTCCGGGGCGAGTAGGGGTGGTTATTTATAAGAGTGCCCAGCTGCTGCGAGTCTTCTGTACTAGAGTTGATTCACTTCTTCAGTCCCGGCCACATGGCATCGCTCCTCGTCACAAGCCTCGCTTCCTACTTCCTTCTGTTAGGCCGGCGTGAAGGCGCCTACAATTTGCATCGTCATCTGAACACGCCCGCTCACATTCAGTACAATTCAGGATGGCGATTGAGACAAGCAGGGCGTGCTTTGCCAAATTACTGTAAACAGGAACCACTACGAACCAGAAACCAGGGCAGATTGTACCACTGCGACGCCAATATCTAGCTATGCGGAGTGGCAGCCATCGTCGTTCTCCTCTCGATGCCGGCAATGAAAGACCACTACAAAGAACAGCTGTGCCGTCGCTGTTTCGTCATTTCCAACAGCCACGGTACAACTACAGTCAAGGTCAAGGTGGGACAAACACAATAATGTTACTTAAGTCTAATGAAGCAATAGAAAACAGTTATTTCAGGTCGCTCCCCCAGCACAAGTAAACTGCATTTATGTATTTGTAATGTCATTAACTCAATAATAACCAGACTCTCATCCTAGACAGTTTTAGAGTTAATCAACCCTTGTCAACCACTAGCTACAGCCCCTATCAATTACAACCATAAAGCCCCTAATTCATTTCACGTATAAATATGTCTAAAGGGTATATTTATAACACTTCCCACACAAGCTCCTTTTCACCTCGCTCACACCAACGGCCTGTTTCGAGTGCTATTTCTTGCATATGAAACAGCGATTTTGACACTCCATGTGATATTGGTTTGGGAAGGTTAGCATATAATGATAAAAAATTTTATCGCACCATATTTCAGTAGTTGTAAGCATTTTTCACGTATGGCAGTTTACAAGATTATGTCAAAACTGTCAGCCTGTAATGGAAAAAAAAAAACCGCACACTACTTGTACCATACAAAAAATAGCAATAATAATAAATATATGTAATTATAAGAGAAATAAGGCTGACATTAGCTAATAATGATTCATGATAATTACACTTACACATTTAATGGGAAACACAAACATATTAGGTTCTATGAAAAAATAAATGTACTACACACTACGCAAGGCATAACAAGGGTCTTTATCACAGTTGCAATTATTGTTTCTGCCAGAAACGTGAGAAATAATACTAATAAGTTAAATGCTGCAGTAAGGCTCTAAATTGTAACCTAAAAGTACAACTAAAGTAACCGAAATTGCATGTCATAATTTTACTTCACGGACAAAACATCTTAATGTCATAGACATTTGTACGTGCATATAAATGTTTGTGGTACCTATAACAAGGTATAATAAGATGTACAGTTTCGCATATTTACTGGACACTGTGAAAATTTTAATTATAGTGATGCTGCAGTTGGATGAATAGAATTTCATTTTGGTGATAAATCTTTGCGTGGCCCGTTCTCACTATCAATACTATGGCTTAGTGTATTCCCAGAATGAAATACTGATTACAGACACACATAACACTTACCACATGTAAATGGTTTTTAAAATTTGTACGAGTGTTATTCTGTACAATTATTGTATATATCTTAAACTATTTATGAAAACTGTCTTTTTGAGAACCTTGATGTAATACTTAACCGGCTTATTTTTTTCAAAGCTTCCTCAAAACATTTGTGCTTTACGGGATTACAGCCTTTCTAAAACATTTTGTGAGTTTGTGACCTATTCAGTCACACGAAGGTTTATTAAGAACTGCATATGCTTTTATTTTTTTTTCACTTGTGCACATTCCACAAGACCAACAGAAAAATACCAAATAACAGTGTACATTAGGACTTAGTGTTAAAGGAATAGGTAATCATTCATGGCCTGTTTCACAATAACGGACTTGAAAATCGAGTCAGTAACAAATTGGGTATGGAGGAAAAAATGTTTTATTTCTGCCTCTTTATATACAATAGTGAACCATAAAACCCTGTTGATAAGAACCATCAGTATAAATTCTCAATCAAATCGTAAACGTTATGCAGGAATACAAAAATTAAAATGTGGGAAATAACGCGATTAGACAAGGTATCGTAATTAGTCTTATTAGAAAAACAAATTTTCCTCTGAGCTGAGAAAAATAAGTAAATACTAACGTGGGGTTGTATATGATAATAATAAAAACAATAAAAAATGTTATCTTCATTTTATTTGGCGAAGTAAAGGCAATTTGCCTTTTCTTACACTTGACCACTTATACAAATTATATGGAGTATTCACTGTACATACAATAATATTACATTGTGAGCAATAAACTATATAGCATTATACTTCTGCCATCAAACTCAACAAACAAAACCACACCAAGCTAACGTAAATATACAATGGAGAGATGTGAGTACATGCAATAGGAAAGTATCATGCATTTATAAAACTAAACAATTTCCCACGTCAAACCTTCTAAAACCAATTTAAAGAGAGATTAATTAAATTGCTAATATGTCCTGTACCTACAAGCTACATGAAACAAATGACTTCGAAAAATTTGGAACATTTTAATGAAACTAAAAATGAAGGTATTAACAGCAAAATTAACATCTTTACAAATATGCAACAGTTTATTTTGTCACAGAATAATTATGACACTCCTAAAAGTGGAATTGCTCACCAACAAATCTAGTGTATTCAAATCTATTGCAAATAGATTGGATACAAAATTCCTTTAGAAAATCAACTTTTATGTAAACTACATATAACAAATGCTTCTTCTGTTAAGAAAAATTTTAACTTGCATTTTTTTGGACATTTAGAAACTGTAGAAACAGTAACATATGTGCAATTTTTTTTTACTTTCGTTGTGCCTAGTATTTGACACAAGAAAGTGGTACAATAAAAGCATACGAAATATTTTAGGTGTAGAAATTCAGTTTTATTATTAGTGAACGAGTTGTCAAAAATAATTTTCATAAAATACATGTTTCTTTAAATTTGCTGGATTATGATATTATTTACATGTACCATCCTAAACTATCAACACACTATTAGGGAGATTCAAAACAAACTTTTTCTGATACGAAATATGAATATTAGCAGGAGAGAAAATATTGCTAGTTTTAGGAACACATTTCCTGGAAATGAACACCACAAAATAATCATGACTCTTAAGAAAAATATTGTGATTTTAGCTAATCTCCTCAGCTGTTCTGTAGCAAACACACTGCTCAGGGTAACATAATAACTGTGCGTCAGCTCTAGGTATTTTTCTTTGTTGCCGAAGACTCTTGAGCTTTATAAAAGGACTTAGGTTCTCTAACGGCTAATTTCCTTACATGTATAGAGTCAATTATTTCAGACAACAGACAGTTGAAATAAAAGTTCTGGACCTTAGGAAGAATTTTATTTTTCCAGTAATCATCATTTTATCGAATGACCTCATGTATCATGCCCTTGGGTGACCACACAACAAAGGAGCAGTACTCCCTTTTGGAAATGTGTAGAATGCTTTGTACTTGGTACATGTATGAATCAACTTTAAGTTTTGGGATCCCATCTTTAACTTCCATAAACTTGATTTTTTTGCATGTGATGCCTTATATAGGTGACAGAAGTTTTATCGATGCAGGGCACTTTACTTCTAACACAGCATCATCCCCAATAAGCCCGTCTGGTGATGCTCCAAGGTAGGGGAATTCTTCATCCACAAGCAAACCACATGGTTATATAGAAATATTTTCTTCTGCAAACTGCGATCGTGCTACTCCCTCTTTCTCCAAACCCTAAGATGTATTTAAATTTCCTTTAAATTCATTGTATCATATTTGTTTTACTGTACTAGCACAGGATGATGTTGGTTTCATTTAGTATATTTTATTGAAGAAAGATGCTGTGATTTGTTTGCAGCGTTGCACTTTCCATTCATGACATGAACTTTGGCCTCTAGTGTTTTCTTCTATCGCCTTTCTGTTTTCATTCATCAACTGAGTTAAAAATATTTATTTTCTTTCCTCGTACTCCTTTTCAGAGATGTCTTCTACAATTATATTTTCCTCTGGCTCGTAATCAGCATTAGATGTACATGACTGGGTGGCATGCTTTTTTTGACTGAACCGACTCGCCAAGCACCGTCAAAGCCGATGCCGTTCAGGGTTTTTTGTGACAATGACTGACTTTTTTTTTTGTGTGAAAACCTGGGCTTCTTTTAAGAGGAGACTTGTGGATCACCCTGTGCAATTCTCCTTTGGAATTGACAAGACACAACTGCTGCCTCACATCGAGTCTGATAGGAATTCCTGAGTGTGAAGTTCACACGTTTCCCTTGTACAGTTTTTACTACAATTCAGTTGAAATTTTCAGAAATGTTAGTATCGACATCTAAAATAAAACTGGATGCATTATTTGCTACACAATGTACAGCTGTAAGCAATTCTTGCCAAATTCCTGCTTGCTTCAGTTGTGGAACGAGATCACTTTCACCAGAAGTAATCTCTTTCACAACAGTTTTCGTGGTTTCCAAAAATATGGAGGAGGACTGTTCAAGATGTCTTTTTTCAGTTCCTCTATACGGTTATAATTACTGTCATTGCTTTGCTCTTTTCTGTGTTTTATTGCAGAAACAACAGCAGTTCTGAGGCATTGTGCATTGGCTTGTACAGCAGTTCGGAGTGGCAGATTCACTAGCTTACAGTTCCCACAAATATAGCGAACTGTGCTCATGTAATTCCGCAAAATATGATTGCGGCATTCAATTTTTTGTACCTGTATTTCCGGCCCGTACAGCATAGCATCAACTAACTTTCTATGAACACTGCTGTCACCATCGCCAATAAGTTTATTATATTTGATACCATGCATACGAGTGCTTTGCAAGAAACCTTCAACAATTATATCTTGTTCCATCGATGTATACGGACCAAACCAGTTTCTTGCACATTTATGTTCTGGTTTGGTGTCCGATTTTTCTGTAGACTCCAAGCGCAAAATGAACAGTACTTGTTATGGACACCAAGGAAAAGTATTTTCTTTGTTCGGAATCCCATTATAGCACCCTGAAAATAAACAGTAAGTTATAGATTGAATATTAAACTTTTATTCATTTTACTACAAAATTGCCAGGTAAAAAAATGTACATTTGTAAACATGAAGCTTTTGGCATTTTAATTGTTATGTGTATAGGCCTATATAGAATTTTTAAAAAATTAAGTGTTTGTTTACAATCTAGTAATGAAAAATACTCCTCTGCATTTCTCTCTGTAAAACACAAATGTATGTAGCAGAACTCAAAATTTTTGTTAACATGGTAAGAATCACTGTATTTGCAAAACGTAATGAATATCACGTGTTAAAACACAAATATAATGTGTCTAACATTTACAGTAATCCAACTTATGCCAAAAACTTAGTGAAAACAATAAAAACTCATTAAAATTGGCCTTTTATGCTGCTACAGGTAGAGGTATTAGAGAAGTACACATTAAAACCAAATGCATCAGACCTCTATATAGACTGTGTTAGTCCTACGATGCTATTTTGTATACCGTTGAAGAAACACGAAGCATTAAAATACACGTATTCACGAGATATATTTATAGTAATTTGTTATACTCTGTAAAATATCTTTGTATAGGTAAAAATACGCTAGAATTAGCCTACATGCATAATAATACAGTATACACATTGCTGTCAGTTTACACATTCTAAATCATATTTTATTTGGCATGACGACATATAATTATGTGCCCATTAATTGTCTCTACACACTTGCTATTTAATAACATCAGTTAATGTCTTCATATGTATGTTACATAATACAATAATTCAATGTGTCATTTTATTTACGTATCATTATCTTTTGTGGGAAATACCAGATGCAAATTCCATGAATATCAGCAATATTACACTAATTAATTTTTAATTACGTCTTTACCCACTGGAGTTGATTTTTAGTGTCACAAATGCCAACTTTTAAAAATGTGATCAAACCTAACTGAATTATTGGAAACATACAATGTTCTAATTTATGCTTCTTCTGCAGCTTATGATGAATTAATTACATGCCCAACGTATTTGTTATATTTATTCAGAAGTCTAATCAGTAGTGTTATTTGGATCATAAAGGTTATGAGGTAATACTGGTCTCATGTAGCAAAAATTAATTGAAGTGTTTGTATACATAAGAAAGTATTTTTTATATGCACGGTTACAGAAAAAGTTTGGCTAGAACTAACTTATTTCCCAGTCACATACATTGTATTAAACGTGCAAAACATGTACGTACATAATCGTTATTCTTTTACTATATATTTCACCTGACTCTCAATTTGTTTTGTACCATATAGTGTAAAGTTGTTTGACAAAATACAAAGAAATACCTTGTTGTCTGAAACAAACTACAGCTCTATGCATAAAAGGATTACAATACTTACAACACCTGAGAATGAATCATATTTGTTCTTGTAGAATCGTTTTGCCCATGTGCCATTGGTAACTATGATAAGTGGACTTCTATCCTTGTCACTTCTCCTCCTTTTATGGCAAGTTTAGCCTCTTCTCCAGCTGCCTCTTCCATCAGATCCCAGGCTGTTTTGTAGATGTCTTTATAAAGTGTGTTGTGATAAATATCCCATGTATTTCTTGAGATACAAGGCATGTTTAGTGATGCACAAATCTCTTCTAATTGAGAGTAACCTCTACCAGTCGCTATCATGCCGGAGACTGCAGATGCATTGACATTCACAGTTGTAGCATCTTTTGATGGAAGCTCAGTGCTGATAGGTTCTGTGATGTGGCACATTTTACACTTAAGGGGACAAAACACTACAAAATCCTAGCCGACACTCATCTATAAGTTCCATATCTTTAAACGAACAGTCAAATGATTCATGGCAGTAGAGAGACATCATTGAATTCAAAAAAATACTTAATATCTACTATCCAACGGCCGTCCAACTTTTCTCCTTGGTTAGCAGGTTTTTGATTATTGTCCATGTGAGAAGCTAGTCGTTCGTCACTTGTCTCTGAGAAATTTTCTTTGTTGGCTTCTTGAGATGGAACCAGATCATCCGATTTGATGTGAAAATTACTGAAATAAGAAAATATTAAATAATATTTGTTATGCTTAATAATTATCTATAACTAATGTTGCTTCAACCTGTATTTAATTCTGAGGGGTAATGCTTTGGCATTAGAAAGGGTTTATAATTAAATAACTATCATGATTACAGACTCCAAATTTTTTGATATTCGCTCAAATATCTGAGAATGGTACGTAAATCAAGAACATTTATATAAATGTTTGATCGTCTTGATACTGACCTGACGAAAATAAAATAAATCAACTATATGTTACTTGCTTAGCAGTTCATTTGTATGCATCGATTCAGTAACTGGATTTGTTTGGGTTGAATCAATTTTATCTTTACCATAAATTTTAAAAATAAATAACTCTATTCAAATGTTTAAGAAATTTTTTAATTGTTTTTCTTCTAATTATAAATGCTAATTATAAATGTCGGTGAGCTTGTTTGAAAATATAAAAATGTATGAATAACTGTAAGCTGTAACACAATATGCGTGTACACAACAAATGTATCAGAATCAAGTATAATACATCAAAGGTTATATGCCAAAAGCATTATTTTCTTGGCAAGTGTGGAAACTGAGTGCCTAAATTAATTAATTATGAGTCCTGCTCAATGGGTTTAACACGACAGGAAAATAATTTGATTTAAAAAGCAAAGAAACGCTCCTCTGGCCTGCAAGAAAGTAATTATGCTTTTCCAATAGGTGTATTGATGTTGATTGAGTTTATTTGATCTACATAAAAATAGTAAAATAAGTTTTTAGTACAGCATCATTTGTTTTGGATTTAGTTATGGCATGCTCATTTAATGCAAGGTTTTGCCATAATATAAAATTGAGGCACATTCGTCTGTTCCGATAATTAACTAAAAACACACATTTTTCAAGTAGACAACTATAACACCAGAATGTCTTCCAATGTTAAATAAAATTGGATATAATTTTATCTTCGAATAAACTTACATATCTGCCGTGGTCTTATTTCAGTTCCCAATTTGCAGCTCTTCCTTGTTATTGCTATTTTCATTGTTCTCTGTATCACTGCACTGATATTGAGCCTCATCTTTGCTTTGAAGACTTTCATAGATCTCTAGATATTCTAGAGGAATTAATGTTTTCATTTCTGCTAGTGTGTAATCGCTATCTTTCATCTGAGAATCAGTAGGTACTTCGCTGTAGCTCTGTATGTCTTCTGTATTCCTAAACTGAGAACAACACACAGCTCATAACTTTTGAAATAAAAAAATACGTAAATAAATTTACCTGCCCTATAAATGTAATTTTTAAACCAAAATCCTAAAGTCCTTAGGCCCACATTTGGATAGTAATGTATTATATACAAAAAAAATATTTCTCTTCATTCATAACATAATTAATGCTCCTGTCTGAATCTCAATATTTGTAACTTGGGGCGAAATAAATCGTAATTACTGAGTTTTGAAAATTCTCGGAATATACTTCACTGCCTACTAGACAATGCGATAATGCCGTGCTCATGCACACACTGAGATACACAGGCAACTATATATTTTTTTTTCTCCTAAAATCATCCAAAGAAAAAGCAGGCTGTATCACAAACATTTTTCTAAGGCTTTGTAAGTATACAACTCTTAGAATGGTAGGGGGCCAAGGTGGCTGAGCGATTAGCACGCTCGCCTCCCACCAAGGTGAACCGGGCTCAAAACCCGCCTGGGTCACTGAATTTTCGCAAGTGGAAATCGTGCCGGACGATGCTGTTGGTCGGCTGGTTTTCTCTGGGATTTTCCGTTTCCCCCGTCCCTTCATTCCGGTGCCGCTCCATATTCACTTCCATCACACTCATCGGCTCTCAAGACGTCGTCACGAGCCACACAAATTTCTTCACTCACTTCACTCTTAGAATGGTTGTACGAATTTTCCTAGGTTTATATGTGTGTTTTTTTTTTAAACTGTATATTTTTTTAATGAATTTTTTTTCTGGAATACTGAAATATCTGAGCATGCATTAGGAAGTCTTATTTACATATGATGTAATTACTTTATATGAATGAATATGTTAATGCCGGTATTGTACTTAGGCCCTACCTTTCTCATTGAAACTGTGGATTTATGAATGTTAATCCTGAAGTAAATCCTGGATCAACAGTATTTCCGTCAGCCTCCGAGCCGGTGGATCTTTTCCTGGAAAAATATACATATATAAAGTTAGCAATTTCATTAATAATTTATCAGGTCCTAATTGCCCAAATAAATTTTGCTTGTCATAAAGCATACGCAAATGCATATCTGTTACCTTTTTAACTTACACAGTAAAAAATGGAAATAATGATGTAATAATTATTTAATTATACACTAGTTCACAAAGTTACATTTACAGTATGTTATATGTTGAACTTCTGCCTGTAGGTCTAAACAACCATTAGAACTCTACGTAAAACGCTGGTAGTAATAATACATGTTACATATTAAACAAAGGTAGGCTATGTATATATTAAACCGCTACTACTGGTTTTTATTACAGCAATGTGATCATAAAGGCTGCTCCTTTGTTTCAGCAGTACAAAACCTTATTTTAAAAATAATGCATGTTACTAACGCCTCAAAAGAATACATTTCCTTATTTTTTTACAAATATATTTTTATTTTAACATTTAAGTTCTCATAATTGTAACAAACAACTGACATATCTAAACCACAAAAAATTATCACTGTGAAATTTTTATTATTTTATGAGAATTTAGGGTACCAATAATGTCTTCAAATAAGGAAGATTTTTTAAGCAATGAATCACCTTAAAACCTTCTTTATGATAAGTGTGGTTCAATTGCTACAAATTATAAAATTCAGATTTATCCCCCATATCTTTCTAAAAGTTGGCTATGGTTCGTCCTCACTCTAATTCATAAAATATAACCGAGTAGTAATGGTATTGAATAGTTACAGCATGATAATTACATGAAACCTTACTTTAAATTTTTTTAAGCATGTGATACTTATATGAGCAATACATGACAAAACTCTACCAGAACCAAAACCACTATCTGAAATAAGCAACAGCAGAAAAAACACTCCCAGGTGACAAATTTACTGATTGATGCTATTTCCACAGTTCCTTCATCTACAACAGCTGATTCGACCTTGGTTTTACTTAAAGTCATGTAATTTATATATTATTTTCCATTTGGTGAACTTTTATGCAAATTAGAAATTTAAAAAAAAACACGATATAATTGTGACAAGCAGAAGCGGTGAGTTCATGGTCCTGTCTGACGTACTCATAACGCTGTAGAAGACAACAGGCAGTGTATCTCGATTACTCGGCGAAAAATCCTTCCATCCTGAGTAAAGGCTGTGTGACAGCTAATGGTAGTACAGTTGCCAAAAAATGTTGTATGGTACAAAATTTAACAGGAAAATATGTAATACTGTGGCGTGGAGCACGTAGTGGAATAATCAATTACTTTGGATATGTGTATTAATATAATTTTGAATATGTTAAGACTTTCTTGGCTTTACACACATTTCAAAAACCAATATTTAGGGACAGGAATATTTTGCAAGTTCATTTCAGGACAAAATATACGTTAAACACGTGTACACTGAAGTTAACTTTGCAGTTGGATCGCAATTTATTAGACACGCACTGGACGACTCTGAGCGAACAGCAGACTTGCAAGGAAACAAGTAGCGAGTGCCATACTGCCAGGTGTGAAGTAACACTGGCTATTCTATGGAGCAGCAGCCAATGAACAAACATCTGAGGCTCGAGTATACAGATAACTGTGGAGTCTAGCCTACAGGTCATTGAACTCGCGAATTTTTCCTATCCCTACCAATGTTGTTATATTAACGAGTTTAATACCGCAAATCATCACAGGCGTGTATGCCATAAAAACCCAAGTACTTTCCCATTATGCATTTTGAATGTTTTGTAAGTTACAATAGAGTTTTCAATACATTTTTACTGCCTGTTGTAATTAACTTCGAATGTTTTTTTTCCGGAATATGATTTTCTCTTTTTGAATTTTTTCCAGGAAAACCTATAGTTTTTAAATTAAGCTTATTAATGTTTCCATTTATTATGTGCCGAGGCGTAGCAGGAGATGATTTGACATAAGAGATATTAATAATTAGATAAGATAGTGGCCACTGCCTCTTTTAAGAAACAATCATGGCATTCGCCTGTAGGGATTTTGGAAAACCGTACAAAATAAATATCAAGATAACCGAGGCGGGAATCGAACCCACGGCCTCCCAATTAGTCCAGTCAGGGACATACCACTGCACACCTAGCTCCGAAACAAAAACATTTGATGCCTTGATAGTGATAATTTTTTATTATAAATTACTACAGAATTTTAAAATAAATTGGTACATACAAAGATTCTACTTACACGTGTACAAATTCTGGATTTTGGCATCTTACTTCTGAAATAAGTGCGGCATCAACATTTCCGTCAGACTCTGAGATGGTGTCTAGTTTCCTGAAATTAACCCACAATATGTAGGCCAAACTTTTATTTTCCATTTATAACCAGCATGTGCTAGTAGCAGCACAAATTAGATACTGTTGAAAAGAACATACAAGTGTAAGTGTGATGGGGCATGCAAAATTAAACACATCAGATATTTTTAATACAGGAAAAAATACATCGAAGTGGAAAAAATTATTTTATTTACTGCATACATGTCGCACTTATACTAAAATAGCCATTATAAATTTACGCAAAATATACAGCTTATTGTGTTTTCTGATTAGCACTAGGAAGTTAGGTATTTGCAAGTGACGTACGCAAGGGGAGGGCTGATAGGGCTATAGCCCTCTCCAAAAGAAAATTAAACATCTTTATCTTTATAACAAAAATTAGTGTTAAAAACTGTAATTTGTGTAATTTGCTTAATGTTTTATAGTCTAGTACATTAGATATTTAACATGTATTGAATAAATTTCCTCTTCTGTATACAACACTGTGCAAATACACTATTTAGATTAGCAACGATATTGGCACAAAGATATTAGAACTGTTGATTGGACATCAATTGTTTTCAACTTACCTTTTCTTGTTGTATTGCAACAGTCCTTCCGGAGCTCTTCGTTTTCTTCGTCTGGCAGTAACAAACATCCTCTTTTTGCTTTTAAATCTAAAATTCTTTCCCATTGTATTTACAAAGGCAATCATTAAAAAATTCAAACTCTACACTTCTTTAGAAGACAAAATATCTTCCCATGAAAAGATCCTCGCTTCATTTCCCTTCGCACCAACTGATTCCACGCCCCTACCCGACCTTGAACTGGCTGCCAGTCTGGCAACTTCCTCGCCCGGCACACAGCTACAGGTCGCTCCCCTCTTCGCACTGCAGGCTGACCGCTCAACTGACTGCTGGAGTAGGCTGCATGCGGCAGCAGCAAATGAAATGAAAAACATGCTCTACTGGAATTCATTTTTCTCAGAATTTTAAGCAGTGACCATGGGAATTTACTACTGCAACGTGGTCACAAAAGTTAAATCCTTGTTGGGGAAAAAAAAAAAAAAAAAAAAAACAATTACAATTATTTAATATCTCCAATCAGGTCGTTAAAATGGCAAATTTCCTTCACTTTGTCAATTTTTTACAACTACATTTTAATTACAACAACAAAGTTAAAACAACAGACGTCTATGTACACTACAAAAAAAAATTCAATGACAAACATTTCTTAGTTCTTGAGAATTTTGAGTTCTCACTATGCCTTCTACTGCCCTCATTTTCTTATTAGGGAACCCCCTTAAAAACACTGATTTCCGGCATGAACACAGTCATAAAGAGAGACAAAATTAATATGAAAATTCATAAGAAAATTATAAAAAATGTAAAATAATATTTTATTTTCTATAATAAAATATTTTACTCTGCATGCATAGCACTTCCGCTTATGTGAACCCCGTAGGCAGCCATGATAGGTCCATGCGACGCTTGTCTCTGGACAGTCTGTCGAGGAGAGCTGGCACGGTAAGACACTGTCACATACACACTACAACCTTTTGTTCAATGATGTAGATTTCAATAGTCAATTAAGTTTACCGGTCAACCTTTGCTTGCATATGGTTTTGCCAGATATTACCCCAGCATTATGCTTCTGCTTTACTAATTTATTTCGCCCTTGTGGCATTTTTAACTAAATCGAGGAGGAGTAGAAAGATGTCTGAGGTCACATGACCTTGAATCACTTGAATCAGGCGCCATCCACCTATGTTTATGGTGTTTCAGTGTAATTTCTGCATTATTGCTGTGTGCAATTTTAAGGGCTTTGTTTTTATGTATTTATTTGAGGGTATTTTTCATGTTTGAATATTTTAAGGCAACATCACGTATAACCACGTGGCCGACCGTTCCGTGTAATTTCACGTAAATTGATGCTTTTTGTACTTGACCACGCAGTCATGTTAATGTTTGATTTTACCCCCATCAGGCATGTTACAAGCCTGTAACCACTTCAATCGTCAAGAGAATAATATTCTCAGTAAGAATAAAATTTTGTCTGAATTTAATTTGCCATTTCCACGCAGAAATATTGCAATTTCACCTGCACCACGTGGTCGGCTAAGAACTTCATCCAGAGGCATCCACACCATCTAAACTTGTTTTCACACGTGTGTGTTTATTGTGAATACCCATCCCGTGTCCCATCTTGTTTCATGTATCTAATGAGGGTTTTTGTAATTTGTGTACGTGCAATTATTCCCCTCCTAGCTGGTTCTGTATATAGGCCGTCACCACACGAGTTTGCATTAGTGATGCCGAGTAATCACACGTGTTAATGTATCAAGGGTTTCATTTGTAATTCACAGTGTCCTGTCTTCAGGGAAAACCGTTAGTCCACCCTAGCAGCTGTCTGCCCTCTTCCCTTGTGAAGGCTGTGCCTTCACACACCTCGGTGAGATCAACCATCTAGGCGTGTGCTAGAGTAATTGCGGACTGGGGAGCACCCAAGCAGAATTGGCTAGTCATAACCAATATTATCATAATTTCATTGGCACGTTGATGTGTATGCATAGTAACAACAAAAACAAGTCTCACAGTGAACTTACCTCTTTTATCCAGTAGTGACAGTGTCCTAGCCACATATATTTTATTAAGTGTTTATTTTCAGTGATGTTTAGTAAAAGTTTAGTATTGCCTACATGTTTGTAAGTATGCACGGGTGAGACAGACACACAGAACCTACAGCATCCTTGAGAACCCTGAGTTCCAATAGTGAGGGGATTGAGAAGCACCGCTGGCGCCCAAATTACTAAGTATTTGTGTCATCATTCATCTCGTGTCTCACCCAACGGCATCAATCTCGTCAACGGGATGAGGATATAAAAATAGGCTGAATTATTGCATGTTCGCAATTTTATCATCTGACAATGATAATAGATAGGTAAGTCACCCAAACAAAACAGCAAGCAACACAGAAAGAAAATGTGTTTAATGTATATCTGACTGCTTCAATGCTTTTTTTAATATCATTTCACGCAGAGCTAATTAAAACAACCTTCTACGTGTTATCATGAAAATAAATTATAACACTGCTTTTTGCTATGACTGGAGTCATCCATGTAACTTGTGAGCATGGCAAAAACAAGACTAGTATGACTGCAATTTAAAATTTTATATAACAGGATTTGAAACTTAATTCTTTATTGATAAGAAAAAGTTAAAATGTTTTACTTAAAAAAATTTTTTTATCTAGCATTATATGGTTATAATCTCATCTTGCAATTTGGACTCACTATTGCATTTGGGTCAGATAATATAATTTTAAAAAAAATTATAAGAATATGGAGACTGAACTGATAAGAGTCCACTACAAGTAGGAAAAAACATATCTGACCAAGGAATAATCTCAAAACTAAGAAAAGCCTTAAATTTTTGCTTAGATCTAATGGAAGAATTAATTTTCATATAAACTGATTATAAATTTCTTACAGCAGTATTTTTATCTTCACACTGCAGTGAATAAATCTGTATTCAACGGAGAAATACTGACACTGAAGTTGAAATTAAACATTAGTATTCTGCAAATTATTTGTTTTACAGTACAATCACCAAAAGACAGATGTCCAGTGTCAAATTTTACTATCTGAAAATTTTAGTAAATGATTTCAAAAATCATTCATGTGTAACAACTCTGTAAGGATTGGTTTATCCAATAGTTCTTTTTTTTGCCTCATATTTGCATGTGTTGTATGAGTATTTCATTATGGAGTTTGGTTAATTTAATCTTGATTACCCTGCCAACAGTTATACTGTAATAAATTTTGCTTTTTTGTTGCCAAAGAATGATCCTACAAAATTTTCATGGCCTCAGTATAAAACAGAATAAGTGAAAATTTTGTACTTGCCAGAAAAAAACTGTTACCTCAATTTTACTGACTAAATTAACCAAGACTGATTAAATCACATTTTCTCCAAGCTCCACAAGATAGCACAAAATTGTATGCTTATTAGGTGAATAGGAAATTTTATATTTTCAGTTGATAATGTTATTTATGTACTGTGCTATTGCCATGCTGAATTATTTGGACACCAACACTACTTTCCACCACTGCACATAATTAAGCTGTACACAAAAGTGATTTGTAGTCTGCATAATAAAAACTATACTGTGTTAAGGTTACAAGTAGGCCACTAGGCTACCAAAAATATATATAAGGACAGGAATTCAAGTACTTGTCAACAGGCACACGCACACTAAGGACGACAAATTTTTCATGTGGTTGCGCGATCGTGATGTTTCGCTGGCTAAGCCAGCTTCATCATACGGTGAGTTGTAGGACATTGTGTGTTATCATAGATAAACTTGAGCTAGAAAACTTATTTGATTAATATATTTGGCTCCACATTGAAAGTGAAGAAAGACTAAATACCTCCAAAAGGGTAAGATGAATAAAAATACTTGTGATTATATTGCTTTTGCTTGTCTACCTTCACCACTTATATCTGGATCAATGTGTAATGATTAATACTACAACCACATATTTTATTTATTTGGTATTTTGAGTACTTCTGAATGTCTGGGCCTTAGCAGGAGAACACTTAACATGCAGAAAAGGAGAAGAAATTGGCCAGAGCATGTATTACTAAGGGACCACCCCAGCACTTGCGTAGAGTGATTTTGGAAAAAACTCAATATAGTATGTACTTTACTTTATAACGTTTTTCATATTATGGTCCACATGCAGCTGTCTGGAGATTCCTATGACAAATATCTTGTATCACAATATTGGACACTTGTTAGAAATATAGGAAAGCTCTTTTCGTTAGCGAATCTTATGACATTTGTGTGACACTCCATCTATTTTGAGCATTTCCTTTAACTGTAAAACACAAATAAATTTTTGTAATATTAGCATCACATAATTAAAATAATGTAATAGGTAAATGCATAATAAGGAAAAACAAATCAGAATTCCATCCATTTTACCACACAGTTTATCCTAGAATACACTAGTGAAATTGGTTTCCAATCTTTGCCATGCTGAATAAACAGTGTGTCTGGTACTGTGATGTAAAGTATTTGATTATAATTATTCTCATTTTATACAGGTTGCAACCATATTACAAACCACTTTAATTATGTGAACCTTGTAGTAAATATTTGAAAGTGAACACATTTTCAACATTTGCTAGCATTGTACTAAGAAATTTCAAGAAAATTAGTACCAAAGAGATAATGATGACTTATGCAAATACATCATCAGAAACAGTACAAAATGTGAATTTCATTATTTTATTGAAAAGTTTGAATGAGGTCCACCGCCATTTTACATCACTGGGATGCTACTCCCTCAGCGCGGGGGTAGATCGGTCCCTTGTGGGGGACCTTGGCCACCCAGTTGGCTGTCTGTCAGATTGCAGAGGCGAGGAGAAGCTAACCCCCTCCCCCCTCCGCACCCGTCAAACATATTTTATGCTGCAAAGCTAGCATTCTTGTACAGGATTCCCAGGGTAGCGCCTGGCAGCTGTTTCCATAGCTGAATTTTACTCTCTTTTCCCCTGCCTGTACGGGATAAAACAGAGTGGTGAAGTCAATTGAATATATCAGCGCGGAATTTTAAAGTTAAGGACTTGTGAAGTACTGTCACGAGCTCCCTGTGAGAGAGCTAGCGACAGTTTGGTATAAAAAGCGGAGGTTAATAGCCAAATGAAGTTAAATTTTCGATATAAGTAGCTTTCCCATGACTGGAGCGGCACGGGTTTATATAATTAAATTAATTATATGTATATTGAAGTGGTGAATTTAAGTTGCACGAAAATTTAAATCAGTGTAGTTGTTTCAGTAATTACTTCATATCTTAGGAGTTATTGTTAAAAACCATTAAATAATCTGATTGGTGTGTAAATGCATGTCTGAAGGTACTGTGACGAGCGACTAAAAGTCAAGTAAAACATGTTAACTCGGGGAAGTCCGAGAGCGATATGGCTGGCGCAATGCTAGCGCCAAATAGTTTTGTTAAACGAGTTCGATTTTTTTCCCGGACCGATCGGAAAATTCCGGCCAGTTTTGGGGCCTCATTTCTATGAAATCGGGCGGTATAATTGCGCTGAAGGTGTGAATTTATATTTTAAAAGTTGTTTTGAACTATATTCCGTATTGATAATTATTTAGACTTGTAAAATTCGAAAGCAGAGCCATGAAAACACGTCGCGTGAGTGAAGTTAAACAGTAATATAGGCCAGAGGGCTCTGATTGGCCGAGAGAACTTGGTGGGGCGGAGCTTATGAAGTTGCTCGAGAGATGGCAGCATGGTCGTTAATTTACCGTCAACAGCTTTTATTTGACACTGAAAAATTTAAATGAATTAAAAGCGGTTGTAATTAAAGTTATTAAATCGTCTTAAATAAATAATTGGTGCTGCAAAACTTAAAATGCTCAGTTGTGTACGACTAGAACATATACACGATTATTTCGCTCGTCATAGTGATCAATATTTATGTAATGTGTTTCGGAGTCGCTCCAGTACAGAGTAGGGGGAATTGGTATATGCGGGTCTAGTTGACGGGCTAGGAGGCCGCAAATGACGCCATGGCTTCAAGAAGTAGCCAGGTTCTCTCATGTTTTTCTGTGATGTTACGGAGTTTTAGTATGTAGGGGTGGAAATGAGCCATGAGCGAGGCAAAGTCGCATGCTCTAAGGAATTCCATGAGTTCATGGAAATCCTGCATTACGCCTCACATCTCACCTGGCGAATTTCGCTGGCGAGGGCGGGACTGAGGTTGTGTTTTTGGCATTGCAGTGGTGTCAAGAGGGGGAGCTGGTTTGTGAATAGACGCAGAGAGTGCCTGCGAATACGTTTTGCCCGGCTGTAATGCCCTGTTTGTGAACCTGGACGGGGCAGGAGGTTGTTTTGCAGTTTTTGGCGTGATTTTCGTAGCAGCAGCAGTAGTTCTTTTCTGCACCAAGTCCAGGAACTTGGGGCAGGCTTTTGAAAGAGCTGTGTGTTCGCCTGCGCAGTTGCTGCATGTAGGCTTGGAGTTGGTTTCGTTTGTTTTGCAAGCACTCTTGGGGTGAGGGCCGGCGCAGTGAGGGCATTTTGTCGGCATGGAACAGTGATTTTTGGTGTGTCCTAAAGCGAGACAGTTGCGGCATTGTGCCACGTCTGTCGGCCGTTTCTGGTATTGTCGGGGATGAACTATTGTCATATTTATCCTCGTGACAGAGAGCAGAGGAGGGAGAGAAGTGTTCTGCGCCGCCGTGACACAGAAAAAACGTTGCGGCTCCAACGTGAATTTGTTTGGGTCTGTTTGGTCTGTGATACGTTTTTTAAATTGATAAATGTGCTGGATTGAATATCCGGCACATTCCAGGTCTGCCTTGATGTCCACAATATCGGTTGTGGGGTGGAGGTCAAAAACGACTTTCTGTGGGAGCTCGGAAGCTTGACAGAAAGTAAAGTAATGGATGTAGTTCGCTTCTAGCATTGTGCGAGCAGCTGTGAAAAAATCAAAGTTTTTAGTGAGGATTTGCGTTCCGCGAGTTGTGGGGAGAAGGGAGAACCTGTCCCTACTAATAGCTCGCAGTTTCTGAACAAGTAAGTTGTATTTAGTGGGGTCAGGAACCACTAATCTGTACTGGTTTTGGATTTTTCTGTCAAGTTTGTGGTGCAGCCGTTTGTGTTTTGTGGGTGGAGATGCTTGAAGAGCCGGGATGGTTAACTGCTGACGTTTTTTCTGTTACCTCCTTAAGCAGGGAAAACCTATTTTGTGTAGGAATGGTGTTTGTATGTGCCTCAGACGACACAGAATGGAGACGCTTGTTCTCCTGCGTGGTTGTTCTGTCCCCTTTTCGTTTTACTATCTGGAAGTTGGTTTCCATTTCAAATTTTTCATTTTCTGCAGCCGGTGTTGACGGTCGGGAGGAAGTTGGTGTGGTGATTGTTGGCGTCGTTGGTTCCATAAGAGTAGCCAGGAGTATGTCAATGTGGTCGGGGATGCCTTGAGGAAAAACGTCGTAAACAGTTTGGTGATTAGGTCGTCTCTTTGCCAGTTCTAAAAATCGCTTGTTTTCCCGGAGGTACTGTAAGGAGTACGGGCCAGTTCCCGTCATCCACGATGGCTCAGTCGGTTCCCCGCCCGCCTCCATGACCCGTGAGGGAGGTGGGGGAGGGGTAGGCTCTTTGTGGAGCGACTCTCGATGTGGTGGTGTTTGCAAATTGCGAGAAATTGTTGTTAGAAAAGTACCTAAATCGATGCTATACACTGTGACCGCTGACCCACTAGGGGCTAGGCTCAAGATGACCTGTTTCCAGGCCGATCACAGTGTACAGGGTGTGTGCCGCGAAGCTATTAGTCGTATACACCCAGAAGAAGCAGAGACGCACCCTCCTTAGTCGAAGGCGAAGGCAACACTGTGTGTGTGTGAGGATTGTGAGGCTTTGAATGAGGTAGTCCTACTGAAGATGAATACAAGTTACGCCACAGTAAAGTGAGCACTTTTGAGGCCCTAGTTACATTTTCCTTTAACCACGTGTTTAAATAAATATTGCCATGTAAGTAACAAACTAAGTGTGTATATTTCGTCTTAGGCTAAAATATATATATATACTATTATTCCAAATGAGAAGGCATTCCAAAGAGCTCGCCATACCACAAATATCCTATATCAACACTTTAGAGCCTAACTCAATGTCTACTGAGCAGTTAGTTGATGCATTGTGCACAATACCGGCCTATGTAGCGTATGCCACTGTCACATCATCCATGCTCTGACCCGTTACTGGGGTTAGACCATTCGTGAATCCTCCCATGATGCCTTGTATGGCACGTGATTTCAACCGAATGCCATACACAATGCGACAGTTAGTGGAAAATATAACCAAAAAGAGCAGCAATCATGTTGTGATGTCCATGGTCAGCACACCTCGGGATGTTCAGTGAATATTTGGAGTAAACGTATTACAATACAGAGTAAAATGAGTACAAGCCAATGTAATATAAAAGCAACATTGAAAGGTAAGGATCATGTGATGTTTTCTTGTCTAACATAATGCTTTTCGATAGAAAAGATTTTTAGGAGAAGTGAGTTTGTAACATGTTTCTGTTCTAGAAGTCAATGGATCTGATGACAGTGACTCTGAATGGAAATACACACTCAACTCACACAGCCGGAACGAGAATATTACATCAAGACACTTTACTTAATATTTTATCCAGTCTCAATCCTGATACTGGAAATGTTAATACCGAGACTACAGCAAATGCTGACGAAACGGAAGTATCTCCTAACGTAAATTAACCCCAAAGAAGAAGAAAATGAGTCCGGAAATGAAACAGTGGGCACGAAACATTATACGACCAAAGCAAGTGAAGGGCAAAGAATACATAGTGCCGAAAAAATTCCCTAAGTTCGTCAATGCCCTAGTAAGAATTAATATTTTCACAAATTTTTACTTAAGCATCAACAACAATTATTTTATTCTTTCTGCAATTTAGGGAGTTTCGACCTGCTGTCCACCTACATTTTTTCTATGGTGAAGGCTGTCCCTGCCAAAACTAATTAATGATGAAAAATAAAAATATATCACTCACCTAATACAGGACAGATAGGATGTGCAAAGTGTTCTTTGAAAATATTTTACAAATATAAGATAGCAGGATTTCAAGGGTTCTGGCACATAATATTAACCAAAAAGTTCACCCTTGGGTAAACGAAGCAAATGTTTTTGTATAAACAAAATAAATATTATTGAAAAAGGCAAATGAAGTACACAACTTTATAAAACATTTTCCATCATATCAGTCTCATTATACAAGAAAGAATAAAACTGTGGATTGTACATATTTGTTACAGAGTCTTAGTCTAGGGAAGTTAAACAATTTACATATTATTCATCATTAACTTCACCAAAACTTTAGTGGCCTAACCCACAACAAAATAACCAATACTTCAATATTCATACTTTTACTAGTGTGTACGATTCATAGACACTGTACAATGAAAATGTTTATAAAACAATCATCCTATGTACTGCAAAATGTAATTTACACACCATTAACACATCAATAGTGCCCATTTGCCATTCCCTCAAACTAATCTACTTGGGGTTAGGCTACTACTGGGCTGATAGCCTCAAATGTAGGCATCTTATCAATATTAGGATACAAAGAATCCACTGTTATCGATCACTGAAGACCAAATATTTCTGAGCCCATGCATATTCTGCCAGACCTTTCTGGTATCACAAAGTTACAGAATGGTCCACGACGTATTGGTACCACACCACTGTCCACAACTTTTCAAATGCTGTTTTCTTGCATTTTTCCTGTTAATCAATTATTGAGACATAATTTTGTTCTACTTTACAATTTAAAAAAGTGGTTTACATATATTTATTAAAACTGATGGAAAATTGTTTGATTGCCTATATAGTTGAAGGAAGAAGTGGTAGCAACACTGTTTTGTCCAGGTCCCAAGTTATTTCTTGGCAGGCCACCGCTCTCAACAACTTACCGTTATTCGGGCGATCTTGTCAATGGTAATTTATGTAAACAATGTAAAAGGGTCAATGTATTTCATCCATCAGCAAATTGCCAATACAGGCATCACTTCATTTAATATCATCCTGTAAGTGTGACGGCATTCCCATTACGTCACAGACACAACATTAAATGATGCTTTCAGATGCACGGGGATGTTGCCAATCTGTTTAGAATATCAAGAATGAGTCATATACAATGCTGCACACTAAAAATAGGCGTTTATATTGCAGCAGAGTCCAGAGACAAAAGTATGTTTATCTCCCCTAGACCATTTCACAACATGCAAGTAATATCCTGAAAAAGACTGTCATCCATTTCTGACACCATATCAGGATTATACTCACATGGTACTGATTACAGATACCAAATATACTGTTGCAGACACTTCATTTGTTTCTTATAAGAAGAGAAATCCTGGAAGCACTCTTGTCAGCATTACAGTGAGTCAGGTCCACTATTACTATTTGTGGTGACATAGATCATCTCCCTCCAAGTTCATTCCCAGTGCATGGTCATGCAAATAAAAGCATTGTGCCACATGTTTAGTGACAGTGATGGGTGTGCTAGTGTATCACATACAGCAGTTCAAAAACTGAAACTGCAATGGCAAAAAATATATATATATATATATATATGAATTCAAACTATTAATTAGAACAGCTAATGGGGCATGCCCTGTCTTTTTAATTGAATACAGTTAAATATGTACAATCTAAAACTGCAAAGACAGTGCTAGTAGCAATTGTTCCCAAAGGACGTCAATCTTCCCAATTTAATCTGTTGCAATTTTTTTCTTTAACTATTGCGAACATAATTAGGGGACCAGCCTACATTATATGACCCACCACATAACAGTGGTGAATCCGGGGGAAAAGAGAAAAAAAGGGGGGAGGCACCAAGGGCAAGTGCCCACCCCGAGAAATGTTAGTCATTTGGATTTATAACAACTGCCACAGTGCCACACATTGCTATTGCCGATAATCACAGCGAACATTGTGCCAAGTCTATGCTATGACCAATTGTGGTTTATGTTTGTGTGTAATGGCAATGCAGGAAATATATAACATACAGATACTGTGTTAGTATTGGTACGGATGGGTGTGCAGTTATGACTTCTGGGAAATGCAGTGCTGCGACACAACCACCCCGTCTCTACTAGTCTTTTCTACTCTAATAACCAACAGCATGTTCCCAAACACTCTTGTCTCCTGTGGCATTCTATTTAATTTAATTTAATGCAGGCAATAATTTTTGGAATTTTTACTTCTCTGTTGCAAGGGTTTTTACGTCTCTCTTGACAGTTTTTCCCTTGCTCTTCATAGTTAAGACTAGCTCTAAGTACACTTAGGGAGGTAGTCATGGCCCCAAAGTGCAGGCCATGGCTGCCCAATCCCTCTTTGCCGCGATGCATGTCTCCTTGCATGATTCTCCTTCCTTGTAGGTGTAAGGGAGATGCAATAAAATACTGCCCTACCTTCTGGCCTTAACTTCACATAACGCTTAGAATAAGGTAGTTTAGAAAAAAAAAAGTTCTGCGACACTAATTCTCCAAGTTGCTACGAATTCCAAGCATGTATCATGCTACAACCAAGCATTAAACAATTCTATTTCAAAATCTTCAAAGGTTCAGAATGTAAGGAATGCTGCAGCTAAAATGAAATAAATTATTGGCTTTTTCAGTCAGTCTGCTAAGAGAAATTTCACCATGAATGCTGATGTAGGCTCCCAACTTATATACTTGTGTGAAACTTGCTGGGTTGAAAGGCATGATGATGTAAGCCACTTTTTAAAGCCTCACCAAAAATTGCAGAAGCCTCGGCAGAAATCGGTGAGTGGGCTGAATCTAAGTCTGCAAATAAGCTGTGATCTATACCATCTCTCTTAGCAGAACAGAATTAATTTTTTGTTCTGATTAGCTTGATTGATGTACTTAAACGTACTTTACTTCTTAGTCTTCAATTGCTGCCTCCTCCTCTTGATCTAAGAAGAGCCTCTGATGCTGTACAGTATACACTGGCTACACTTCATGCATTGCAACAAGATTGTAAAAAATCTTTTTCAATACTGCATATGCATGCCACCTCTACAGCTGCAAAGCTGAAAATTGACCTCACAATGGCTAGGCAAATGCATAGAGCAAACTATGTGGCCAACAGCACTGAGGAATACTACAGACAATCTGTTTACATTCCACTGCTGGACGTTATAACTTACCTGGAGCAACACTTCTCACAGGATACATTACAGTGCTATGGCTTGTGCATCTTTTTATCTCTTTTTATATTGAAAAGAGGTATCTTTGAATCAAGGATTCATGCTGCTGTTGAATGTTACCGTACTCTTCTTCAAGGTGGTATCTGAGGTGGAACTGTTGGTAATGTTCTGGATGCTGAAACGTACATTTGGAATGAAAAATGGAAGAGGGAGATTAAGCAAGGTCACTCAATACCGGAAACTGCTTGATGTAATTGAATCATGGAATATTGATTTATTTCAAACAATTCAATACTTTAGGAAATCCATCTCAATTTGCCTGTCAGTGTTGCAAGTGCAGTGAGATCTTTCAGCAGCCTACAACTTGCAAAATCATATACAAAATATAAATGGCAAAGGAAAGATTGAATGGCCTATGTGTGTTATTTGTCCACCAAGATACAAATGTTGATGTTGAAAATGTTACTGAACATTTTGCTAAAGGGGGTAACCAAAGGATTGTGTTGGAGTTTAATGTGTAGGTATAATTGTATTTTGCCTATGATGCTCACTAAACAGAATTTTAATCACTACAGTTTGGTTTTTTATGCATATTAATATTGTAATATTTGTGTGACAGTGTATGTAAGCATAAGATTTTTTTTTTTTACATAAAAGCTTGTGTTATTAAAACTAAACTCACTTCATTATACAAAAATTTCATTGGCATCATAAAAGCTCCTTATATAAAAAAATAAAATAAAATTTAGAACTTAAATTAATATTACCTCTACCCACTTCAATCCTACAGTGGATGAGTGCCCCCTCCGAGGCGAACCTCTGAATCCACCACTGCCACATAACACAAAAGTAACTATTGTTTACTTCCTTAATAAGCAATACATAATTTTGGAATGTAAATTTAAAATGAAAGGGGTATTTTCATTGCTCTAATTTTACATTCTTTTCCATGTATTATTTATAATTTATTTATTAATGTAATGTGCATTTTCATGGGCACTTGCACATTGCCACAAGTTCAGGCAGTTCCTAACAAACCATGGCGGAGGATGGGCACACTATATCCCAAGGGAAGTTTATGACTTTTGCATACTTAGTATGTAATTCTGTTCAATTATTTACCAGAACCTCTGATTTTTTTTTCACTTCCCACATGCTACTCTACTGGTCCTCATGTGTAATTTGTGCCACAGAGGTTCAATTTAACATTTTAAGGGTCAAATGCTCAGAACATTTGGTACATGACTGTCCACTTACCAACTGCCAGCATAAACATTACTTAAGATGTATATGCATATGCAAGCTTATAGTATTGCTTTTCACACCATGTTTCTGTATAATTTCCATTGGTATGTAATGTATACTATGGCTCATTTTATATGATTGATGATTGAATTTTATTGTGATCACAAAGCCTGAAATAAAACCAAATGAATATAAAATAAGAGAGTGAGTGAATAAGTGGTAGAGTGAAAAAAAGAACTGAACAAGTAAACAAGAAAAAAGTACGCCAGCAAGCCAGCAGCAAACACGTGAGGCAGTGAACAAGCAAACCAGCAAAAAAGTGAGTCAGCAAACAAGCCAGCAATTCTGTCAACTAGTGAACAAGCCAGCAAGTCTGCAAACAAGGGAGCCCAGCAAGTCGGCAAACAAGCGTCCAGCAAGTTGGCAAACAAGTGAGCCAGCAAGTTGGCGAAAAAGCAAGTGAGCAAGTTAGTGAACAAGTGAGCAAGCAAGATGGCAAATGAGCAAGTCAGCGAACATACGAGCCAATCAGAGTGAGTGAGGGAAGTCAGTGTGAGAATAAGTGAGTGAAGTCACTGCGAGAGCAAGTGAGTAAAGCCATTGCAAGAGCAAGTGAGTGAAGCAAATGAAACCAGCGAGCGAGTGAGTTAAACCAGTGGGTGAGCAAGTGAGTAAAGCCAACAAGCAAACGAGTAAGTGAAGGAAGTGATTGAAGCCAATGAGCAAGCATGTGAATGAAACTAGTGTGAAGACAGTGAAAGTGAGTAAAGCCAGTGGGAGAGCGAGCGAGTGAAACAAGTGAGAGAGCGAGTGAGTGAGTGAGTGAGTGAAAGCAGTTAGAGTAAGTGAGTAAGTGAAACCTATTATGGAGCGAGTGAATGAAGCCAGTTAGAAGCGAGCGAGTGAATAGAGCCAGTGAGAGTTAGTACAGATCGCTGTTAGTGGAAGTGAAAGGTTGGTTCACGACTGTATTGGTGCTGGGATGGGGCAGCAAGACGTTTTTTAATGGTAATAGTAATTAGGTTAATTTGGCTTATATCAGAACGCATTGTGAGGTTATATGCTTTAAATTTTACCATAGGTAAGCAGGAGTTTTGCGTTTCGTTAGGGATCCTATGTGTTCGTTTTTAATATTGTTCTTTTATTGGGTCACTGCTCTAATTAGGCAATTATTTGACACCCGTGGGTCCCATCACTTTATCTGATGTTGCTTGCGATAGAGTGTATGTGCATGTGCACAATTATTATTTGGTGTTTATTATTACATTATAAAATATGTATTGCATAACTTTCTACCTCAAATTGTTTTAATATGGGAATTGTCTGGGCGGAATAAGTGTTAGTAGTACGAGCAGAGTTATTCCGCACGATCAGTATTTTCAACATGTTGGAATGGCAATTTTCTTGTACTGCTTATTACCAGGTTATATCTGTTATTTGATAAATGAGTTTTAAAATAAAGTTGTTTGAGAACCCGATTTTGTGCATTGGTGCAATTATACTGAAGTCAAACTTTTCAGTGGGTAAAGGTGGTTGCCGTGAGAGATCCTTTATACTATTGTGGTAATCTGGATGGTTTTAGACATTGTGGGCAACCTTGATTATGCTGAAGTACCAAGTTATGTAGTTTATTATTCATTTGTAGGAATTATTCTTAGGTAATTTTTATAACTGATAAGGTGCGCCGATGTTTGAGAGAACTTTTATTTGTTTTGAATGTCCATCCAGTAGGCACAATAAGCTCTCTTTATATTCAATAATTTATGTTTGATGTTACCCACATGTATAAAATGAAATTTGGCATGATTGTCTTCCTTATAAAGCAATTGTTTACATTATCCCAACAATTTATTTATGTTTCTGTTGAAATGCATTCTAGTTGGTTCTCATTGAAAAATAAAGACACATAATATCTTGGTGTTTGATCATTTGAGCTGTAGCTCAGTTTTGAGGAACTAAACGTTAGCATTACTTTGCTGGTCTTCATTACATCATCTTATGTTAACATGATAAACTTAAGCCCATTTTTTATCTAAGGGTTCCATTACACAGATAATCTAAAAATCAGTTTCCTAAAATATGATTACACACGAGTATACTATACTTTGTTTTCATCTGAACAGTTTGGATTCTCAAATTTATTTCCCAGAATCTTGAAGGATAGGATGGATGGAAACTCAAGTCCAGTGGCTTCTTCTGACCCCAAATTATGCTACACTTCACCCTATCTGCCCAGCTGTGCAATACAAGACTGGGAACTAATTCCCATACCACAAAACACTACCATTTACTGTAACCTTGGTATTGGATAGTAGGCCTATATTTGAGCTCAAGTATAAAACTCAAAACCAAGGTTCTAGTAAATTGTAGTGTGTTGCATTTATGGTAATTAGTTCCTAGTATTGTATAGTACAATCATTCCCAGTGTTTTATAGTACAATTGGGTTTATGGGGTCCAGTGTATTTCCCAAATACCATGTATAGTAGGCTATAGGTTAAGTACAATCCAGATCATCCACTCAAATGTCCTACCTGATTACTTAAGACTATACATGCTAAAATCCTCCCAGCCTGAAAATGCCCACATTTACATGGATATAGCGAGGGGGTGGGACAATAGGAAAAAATTAAAGACATCAATACCATGCTGAAATGAGATCACTTTCACCTAAACAGTCTATCAGATTGTCCAATAGTTCCGAATGACCAAGCTGATGCCTGCCTTCAGACTGCTTAAGCCACTGTTTGAATAAGAAATTATGCTTGCTTGACTGATCAGGAAAGGAGAGCAGATGCCAAAATCAGAATTAAAACTGCAATGCAACTAACTTTAGTACAAACTTCAGTCATTTGTGCAGCAGTACTGATTTTTAGTTAATCACATGCTGATACATACCAATAGATGTACTTCCAAACTGAGAGGTTGTGTTGTATTACAGTATCAGTTTTCCACAACTGATGCTTATCAGTCACTCATAATCAGGTTACTGAATGATATACCAAACTTTTACATAAAATCATGTCAAAACAATATGTAGGGAAAATTTTGACAAATAATTATCTAGTACGGAACATAAACAAAAAAAGATAACTTCTTGAAGAAACAAAAACAGTACAGAAAAGTTTAATTAGAACTCTTGGCTTTGGACAATGTTTACAACACTACATTCAATCACATATAAAATGTAAAAATCATAAAAATCTTACACAGGAGTACAACGTCAAACACACACTGCATGCATTCCACAAACCTATTAAGAGCAACAACTGAAGCAACAAATTTTGCAATAAAAAATGAAATACCATTTGCAACAAAACTGTGTGGTAAAAAAAACTGTGTTCATAAGCAAAATCAAATGATTTTATAAGCTTACAATAAGTAGGATACTAGCAAAATTTAAATGTTTGCTGAATGAAAAGCTAATTTTCTACATAAATAAGAAATTTACCATATATACTAGTGCAAATCACGCACTCGTATATAGCGCGCACCATGATTTTTACAACAAGATCCAGGGGAAAATTTTTTTTAAAATAAAATTACACCAAAAATTTGTGGCGCCCTATTAGTACGTATGCAGCAAATTATCCTTTTTTTACAGTAATGTGTTGTGATTGTGATATGTTTGGCAAATACTTTAATTAAATATAGCCAAAATAAACAAAATTCCGGAACCGTCTTGCTTCTACTACTCAAAGTTTCCAGCTTCATAAAAAAAGGGACCCTGAGTCCTTCTACCCCCTTCCCCCCTTTTTTCCCATCCCATCCTCCTTCGGGACAAGGGAACATGGCTCCTCCCTAGCCTCAGACATGGAAACAATGAGGGATGGTGGAATTATCGACCAACCCCCCATCCGCAACATCTGGGTGTTATTACAAGGGGGTGGGGGGCCCCAAACACATGGCAGCTCTGGAAGCCATTAGTTGAGGGTGGTAGGAGGTTTTGAACTACACATAACTGAAGGATGGGGGGGAGGGGATATATATATATATATATACAGTCCTGCCACATTCCTTAACATCCCCAGACAATTTATGGCTACCACTCCCCCTTCCTCTTTTTTTTCCGGGGATAGCACACAAACCAGAAATTTTTTCCTTTATTTTGGGGAAAAAGGGCGCGCTATACACGAGTAAATACAGTATTTTTATTCCAAACAGTACATTATATAAAAATTAATTAGTGCTGCATCTTTTACATGTTAAAGCAATTGTTTAAGCAATGCAGTTTGAGAGTTGTATAACAATGCTTTTTTACTTCGGCTCTGCTAAACCAATTTTTCCAACAATTCTGTAATGACAATTCCCCTCACTTTTTCCTTGGCCGCTGTATTTCAATAGTAGACAACAAATTTTAAATCTAGAAGATTTAGTAACAAACAATATTTACCAGAGTAATAACAAAAAAATGTTGATATAACCAGAAAATTCGAAAACAATATATTTGGTAATTTAACATTTTTACCATAGTCTTTAACATACAACAGTGTCATTTCAACTTTAACTCTATGAAATAACCACTGTACTACTAAATGAACATAAATATAGAAATTGGCAAATCACAGGAAATAACTTCAAGCAAAACCATTTGTAAATTAAATAATTAAATCTCCACAAAAAAATTAACAAACTTGCACAATTTTTCTTTTACAAAAAATGAGCTCACAAAAACATTTTTAAAAAACAACAAAAAAACTTAAGGTACAAAGCAGTGGTGGTAGAAGATTATCTCGCAAACGGCAGAAGAGAAATGGGGATAGAGCAGGAACAAATTCACTAGTTACCTTTAGAATATAACTTTTGTTTTAACAAAGTACATCATGATGTAGAGAATGTAAGTACTTCAATCTTCCTGTCATACACTATAACAAAATACATACTGTGTCCGGTAATGTTTTTCATTCATTGTTTAAAATACTTTAATAAAAAACTGGATGAGTCAAAATAAATAATATTTCTCTAAATGTTTAATCTTTTGAGAAAACATAATAATCGTATTGAGCTTAATTGCTTCATTTAAATATTTTCCCCTCCTTCTAAAAAATAAATTCCTACACAAGTTAAATACATCATTTGCTACTGTTTTTCTCAGTTATCCAAACTTTAAATATTCTAAAAGTTGCACTGTACAGTATAAACTACAGCTAATACAGATCATTATGGCTTTTTGAAATGAGAACCATTTTAATGAGAACTGTCGGAATATTTAGAAAAAAAAAACTGTTCCACTTGACATTGTAGATGCTATATTCAGGACAGCAGCAGCAGTAAATCAACTCTGTTATGGCAGATATTTTTTTTATAAAATCTGAAGAATGCAAAAACCAAATACTAACAATACTGAAAATAATAATTACAGTTAAGAACACAGTAAATAATGAAGAGGACTTAATGTTGTCACTGTTTGTTGGCTAGGCACAAATGCAACCACTAAACTAAGCTTCTCAATTTATTCAAATGACACATACAATCCATAAATATTCATGTAAACACTAGATAAATATTATATATAATTCCATCACTGTAAACACAAGTACAAGCAGTGACGTGTGATGTGATGCTACATGAATGAATGTTATGCACTCATGTCCACATACAGCAATGTGTATGGCAGAAGGCAATTTCTAATAAAAGGAAAGCTTAAACCAATTCTGAATTAATTGATCTGAGGCTAGCTAACCCACTCAAAAATAATTTAAATTTTTCACAGACTTTATCCTTAGAGCAAAGTGTGACAATATTAGAATATTTAACATTTCATTAAGTAAAATTCTAAGATAAATACCATACAGCCCCGAATATAAAATATTGTCAACTGAATATTTCCAACACTGTTATAAAAAGGAAATAATTTCATTTATTTCTGAATGTCACTTTCATGATAGGACAGAATTAGAAACAAATTTTTATCAAAAATTTTTCACCTTACAATTTGTTATTTTTATGTCATTTTATTTAGCTAACAGCTTTATTTTTGCCCCTCCTATCATGTCACACCCGTTTCGCTGGTATAGAATCCATCATCACATCACAAAAAAACAATGTTAATGTTCAATACCTTACACCATAGGTATTTCAAACACGTACTTGGAAGATGTTTCAGTGTTGATAACAACATAAAACTAAATTTGGACAAATCTGAACTGCAGGATAATCTGAACAGTAATGCTTAATGCACTTTATTATTAATTATTACTGCGTTGAAATAGGTACCATGAAAAATAAGATAGTTTTGAACCAAAACTAGCATTAGAATTACGTAATTGTGATTACTTACATATTAACTGTTTTTATCTAGAGCAAATTTGATTATTTTATTCTTGCACAGAATGTATATTTAGTTTGGCAATATTTATCTAACAAAATATATTACGCACTATAAGTGAATTTGAATTTTTGTGTAGCCTCTGTCTGGAATACACAACATTGTGAAATATTTTTGCTTTTTAAAATGCAAATTTGTCTTTGTATTAAAACTCATTAATAAATGTATTCCGAATTGTCATGTTGTTGTTCTTTCTGTACACACCTTGTTTTCTTACACATCTGTGCACTCTAGAATGAGCCTAATCAAGACTTGAAAACTGCCAAGACTCATTAAAACAAATTTAATGCATAGCTATAACAATGTAACTGTGTTCAAACGAGGCTTTCTAGGGACACAATAAACAAGCCACTTCTACATGCTAAACACATGCACAAGAACAAACCCATTGATGATAAATATTAAGACAGCTTATAAACCATAAATGCACTTGGCGGACCAATTGGGAAGGAAGAATCGCTTGAAACTTTCACCCCCTTCCACTCTGTCCAATTAAGAAATGAGTCCGACTCATTCCATGGTATTCCAAGGTTCTGGGAATCCAAGCACCTTACGGTAACTGTGTAGCTTTCAGCTGATGGTAAAATTTAGTAATGCGTTTATTGTTCATATCAATATTTTTAATTTCCATGGTTTCATAGACAAACTATTTTATTATTGAATGTAGTCATGAAACTCACGGTGGGGACAAACACCTGTATTGTCCCTTCCCTCTATTCTAGGGGATGGACAGAGTCACAGTGTCCCTCCCTTCTCCACTACTACCCCTGGTACACAGCAAAACAAACTGCCATCTATTAAACATCAGTACAAATAAACCCCCACCTACGAGAGATTTGCAATAATTAACATGTATGTAGCATGTTCAACTCAGTAATCATACTTCCTACGTTTGTTTCTGCATTAGAGCAAATTAGAAAACAATAACTGTCCATTTCTTTAAATAAGATTGTAAAACAATACCGGATTTGCAAAACACCATTACATCACTCTCACAAAAATTTTACAACCTACTTTCCAAGAAAACTTTACAACTATCTTACAGGAATGATGAATCATCACAATATTAAAAAAAGTTCTTGCCTTAGGTTTAGATTTCTTGTAATTGGTTTTCTTCTTGTTACAGTTTTGTTTATCTTGTTTTACGTCAAGTTCTTCATATTTCCACTGCTTCTCTTCTCTCAAATACCTACCTATTTCCTACATTTACCTTATCTTTTTAATCTAAGTTGTAAGCAGCTTAGTATGTTACAGCTAATTATTTAGTTGTCAACTTCAACTGCAAATATCCCTAAAAAATCTGAACCTCTTACCAAGCTCTATTAAACCCAATCAATGAATGGAAACACTGTTGTAGTCTTAACACTCAATACTTATGGATCTGGTGACCCAATAGCAACTACTACTAGCTTGTGTACATACCAGGTAACCAAATTATACTTCAGTACGCCATCAAGGCTGACCTGGTAACTAGCATCTATAATCAACAAAACTAGTAAATAGATGCATTAAAAGTTGCACATTTGAGGCCTCAAAACATGTGAACTCATAAGGCTAACTCTCACTCACTCACCACCTCTATGTACAATGTGCTCAACTGGCATGCAGTCTTTCCATTGGTGGCTTGCTTGAACGTGACTAAGCAGTAGCGGTATACTTTTATTGTTAGGTAATAAAGATAAAAAGTATTTTGTCTTATCAAATTCTATATTTACTGTATAAACAATCAAGCAACTTAAAAAATTCTGAAAATAATCTCTTTTAACCATTTCTACACTCAAAAAATCCTCGGAGTTGAAATGACAACTTCAGACTTTTCTTCGGGCGTAAAACAATTCTAAAATGCTTTTGGTGTTTAGACACCACTAAAAAATATCAAAGTCCAGTTGAGTTGAGTGAATTGGGCGGCTCTTAACAACGAAATCTTGAGAGCCAATGAGGGAGAAATAAGGTGAGAGTGGAGCAGCGCCAGAATGCAAGGGTGCTCCGGAGAAAACCCGCTGACCAGCGACATCATCCAGCACGATCCCCACTTACGAAAATCCGGGAGTGACCCGGCCAGAGATATAACCCAGTTCGCATTGGTGGGAGGCAAGCAGTCTTAAAGACTCTGCCCCCACGGCCCCACAAAATATCCAACAATTTTTTAATTATGTGTTTGTAAAACCTTTGCAATATACTTCAAATGCCAGTCCGGCAGGGCCGAATGCTGGAAAGTTGGTAGCAGTGCGGTGCTGGGCACGATAGGCTCTATTGTACCATCCAGGTGACTTTTACTCTAAATTGGCAAGTTTGATATGCCCCAAAAACTTCCAGCCAGGCTGCAGAAATGTGTTTCTACCTGATATGAGCAAGTAAGGAGGATTGCCTAGGAGATTCAATCCTCTTCCAAGCCTGATGGCAGGCACACACTGATGGCAGGCCCCACTTGGGAATAACCTGGTTATTAATTATAACGTAGAGAAGGTGGGACAATGTTTTTCCCTCCACATTCAACAAAACACATTTTTCTCTGGCTAGCTCTGTGTAGCTCTGCTGCAGGGTTACCTACGTTCCATAACAATAGGGTGAGAGCAAGTATGCTTAGCCAATTTAAAACTAAGAAATGTTAAGTGAAGATATTTGGGCGGCTTTTAACGAGGTCTTGAGAGCCGATGAGGGTGATTGAAGTGAATATGGAGCTGCGCCAGAATGAAGGCGCAGGGGAAACTGGGGATCCCCAAGAAAACCAGTTGGCCAACGGCATCGTCTGGCACGATTTCCACTTGCGACGATCTGGGTTGTTCATTCAGTAAATGATTTGGAAGGCCAAACTACCATCATCATTTCAATCTCTGCCATTACATCAATGAAAGGCTAGCTAAGAAAATACTAAAGTTTTATTGATTTCTTTTTTTTTTTTTTTTTATTTATTTATGTTTTGTGAGGGAGCTCATTTGTCAGACTTTCAAAGCACAGTACACAAACAAAATATAATACAAATTAAAATTTACGTACATACACAGAAATAATAACAAAAATTACATAATATAAATTCAACGAATAAACAGAGTGAAAAAAGAAATTTTATTGATATATAATTTTATTAGATAAAATAATGTTACACAAAATTAAAGCACAAAAGAAAAAGATACCAACGTGATCAAATACAGATTTTGGAGTATTGGTATTTTGGTCCATATTTATTATAATTTATTACCCCCCCTCCCCCCTTTTTTTTCTCCAAAAGAGCCACAATTCCAATGACAGACTAAAAACTATTTTATTTTACTTTTAAGGGGCTCATTCCAGCAGCTCTTACTGATGTGGCCTCAATAGAAACTCTGGCTATTATAAGGACTATGCTGTCAACTGCCAAGATTGAGAGCAGATCCCAGAGGCCTCAGTAATCACAGACTCTTCAATCAGTCTAGCTAGACTAGAAGTCAAAGAATAAACAAACATATTTTGTTTAAGATTAGCATTTCCGACCGCACTGTCAGGCACAGCACGCCTCGGACCTTGAAAGCTTTGAACTACTCAATGCCTCATCAAGATTCTTTTTCAGTAAATTAAATGTTTTGCATGCATCAAGGTGTGTGTGGATGCTGTGGGTCTACACACCTTGAGAACATTGCAGAATTCTTGCAATTTGCTGATGTGCAACAGTACTGCTGGCAATTATAGCAGTAAAATGGTCCAGAGATAAATTGTTTGACACAAACCCACTTTGGTGTTCCTGGTATATAATGTGGACTTCAAATGTCAAATGAATGTGGCAGCACAGGTGAGAAGAACAGAAATTATTTTTCATCACCATGTAGGCATGTATAACATAGTGCCTTTTTAGATCGCTAAACTGGGGTCGTGCTTTTATTTTTTTAACTCACAGGGTAGCAAGTTGTGGAACACGCACACTTCAAAACATTGAGACAAGGTATTGACATTACAACTCGAGTTAGGCATGTGGTTGGCACAGCAGCTACAGGACTCACCTCCCATCAAGGCGAATGGTGGGGTTCGATTCCTGGCAGAGTAGCTCCTGAATTTTTGCGTGTGAGAATCGGGTTGGACGATGATGCTGGTTAACGAGTTTTCTCGGGGATCTACTGTTTCCTCTGCCCTTACATTTTGGCATTGCTCCATATTCAGCTCGCTTTACCCTCATCTGATCTCATGACCCTGTTGTTAAAGAGCTACCCAAACCTCTTTACTCCACAACTCAAATAATTTTTCTCATAATTAGAATGTCAATCTGAATCACCCAGACATGTCACTGCACAATCTTTTGCTATGGGTTTCCACTGAGCTGCCCTTGAGAGGAGTGCTGCTAGACACCAAGACTGTCCTCCCCATTTCCACACACCACAAGGATTATGCCATTATGCATTAAGCTTGGCTCACAACCATCCATCTCTTCCGTCAGTTGCCCGTTCGTCAGTTAGCCATCCATTGATTTTTTTGTCCAATTGAAAATGATTCACAACAGTCCTCCATCCGTCGATCCGCCACTCCAGAAGATTTTTAATGTTACCACCCAACAACACGTAACTTTCTCGCACACAGACAAATGTTTTTAATGAATGTAATAAATATATTCGCTTTCCTTAACGTAATTTATCAGTATTTCCTCCAAGAATCTACAAGTCATCTTCAGTTCATTCAAAGGTAAAATGTAAAAAAGTAAACAATTTCACTGCCTTGTGTATTTAAAAAGAAAAATGTCCAGACAAATAAACAAATTACTGTTTTCTGACAGCCATGTTTAAGGAACGATATTACAAGGCGGTGGCCCATCCATTGGTCCGTCGAAAGTTAAAGTTTTAGATATACTTGACGGACGGAGGAAAAAAAAAAAGTTGCCTTGTGATTGGTTGAAGGCCACGTGACCAATGGACGGATGGGTGACTGACGGATGAAACAGATGGTTGTGAATCCAACTTTAGCAAAGGTTATTTCCACTTAGGTTAGGAACAAACCCAGTTTTCTTATGGGAGAGTTTGGCACACAGACAATTTCCACCACTAGGTGAGCAGTTTCTAAAGAGGTTATTTAAAAAAAAAAAACATTTTAATCTACATCATTGTGGTCCAACTATTTTTCAGTCGCAGGCCAGAAATTTATTCTTAAGATACACAGTGGGCAAGCATAACAGTTCAAGAGTTAACCACATTAGTATTATTATAATTGTACATACAAATATCTCATTTCTACACTTTTAAAAATATTAACTCGCATCAAAATTTCAACATCAACAAACCATTTTAGACATTGTACATTACTCTTCTATATCAGCATTTAGTAAAAAAATTTATCAACATTTCAAAATTAACAAAAAATTTTTTAAATAATGGGGAGTTGACAGAAAATGCATGGGAATTTTTTTTAAGGCATTTAGCAAAGTAAAATCGCTAATAGGTATCTTGGACCAGACAAAATGGCCCCGCGGGCCGCATTTGGCCCATGGGCTGCCAGTTGGACCACATTGATCTACATGAATGATACTCTACTTGTGTATGGTGGTTTGAGTAAATCTCCCGGTTGCCTGCTTTCACTCTGATGGGCCTGATGTCTACAGGGTGAGATTCTACTCTACGGGAAAGATACCCTTCCGTGAATTAAACACTATTTATTCTAGTGAAGGAAATAAACAGAATGGTGTCACACTACCTCCTAATGTCAGCAGGAGCTTATGCAAGCTCACACATGCTGAGACAGGTTAAGGCAACCTGTTCCTAGGCTAGCGGGGTTAGGTAGACGAAGCGCTATAAAAACAACTTGAAACATTGACTACGCTATGTGCTTGCCCAGAAGGGGCCGGTATTGTCTAGTGTTAGAAGTCGTCAATGATGACAGGTGCCTTCGGCACAGAATGCGGTGAAGACAAGGCAAGGTGCTGGTAGGAGTCTTCGGCAACTTCATGCAGTGAAGACAAGATAGTTTGAGATGATCCTCGGCACAAGGCGTGTGATGAGAACCAGGAAGCCAATGGTTCCTTCAGCACGAGTGTGCGATGAAGGAACAGAACAGACTGGCGTTACAAGGGTAACGGCACACTATTTATACTCTGGCCGGCACACCCTGGCTGGAGTCGGAGAGGGCGTAGAGGTGGCATAGATCCTCTTGGTGTGTGATGTCGGTGGCCAGCGCTATATCCAAGTTCATGTCTTGATTATCGCACTATTAGGGCCATGTGATGGCACTCAGAAGTACCTAGATGATCTTTATGCATAACTCCAATCTGGCATTGGAGCGTCCGTACTTTGCCTTGGGTAGACGGGTAGACAGTACAATTCCCGACATCTCGTGATGCCTGGCAAAAATCAAACTCTGTAGAATCGAGCAGCAAAGTAATGCACACTGATGAGTTGAAGTCGATTATTCATTACTGAAAAGGCATTATGCGTCACTGTGCTCACCCAAGTGGAGACAGTTCTCAACTTGCGACCATTGTGTACTCTGTCTACAGATCCACGAGACCTCCAGGTTTTGACCCTAAGCCATTTTTTAGCATGAAGTTCACCTCACATACTCTTAGAAGAGGATGTGACTACAGATCCAGCTAATAGTATTTCAAGGTGGTTACTTCTGCAGCAACTTCATCAATCCTTTTGGTCAAGTCGGCACAAGGATGATCTTCATCAGCTGCATGTTCAGGGCAAGTGGACGAAAGACACACCTAACCTGCAAGTGCGCACGCTTGTCCTTGTTCAGGAACCTAACATACCAACATGCATCCGGGTCGTGTTATGAAAACATTCTCTGGCCCTGATGGTGTCATTCATGTGGACTCATGTGTTCACCTCATCAGGAACCATTACCAGACTAGTTGTGAAGCTATGCCCCTTGCCAGTGTATTAGTTCAAATGTAATATTTCAAGGCCGGCGAGATGTTCAACATCATGTGTTGTGTATGTTGACACGTGCCAAGTTTTAGTTCAAAGTTTTTGTATTTCCTGGGTCCAGTGCTGTAACCTGTACATTATCGACTGTGGCACTGCAATCGGCAGTTGTTTTTTAAAGATGGCGTGCAAACTATTGACGGGCGCACAGCCCCCACAAACTTTGTGAAATATTGCCGAGTAATTTTCCAATCTAACTAAACATATTCTGACACTAAAATTTACATATTAATAACATCTATCAAATGTGTATGTAGTAATTTTCATCTACTTACAGTTGTGAATAGCATTGAAAAAATAATTCAATTTTTTGTTCTAGCTTGTAATGGCAGCATTAACTCCTCTTCCCCATCGTAAAAATCGTAATGCGATTCTTTTCCACTACAAACTTCAGCCCGTCATTCCATTTCTTATAACGAAAAAAGACACTTTGAAAAAAGTCTTGTCCCGGAGTCATTCGATTTCTTATAACAAAAAAAGACACTTTGAAAAAGTCTTGTCCCGGAGTCATTTGATTTCTTATAACAAAAAACGACACTTTGAAAAAGTCTTGTCCCGGAACTTGCTGAAAACATATAACCTATTTTATTATGCATAGATGCCATAAAGTTTTGTCAGAACTTTATTCCTTATCGTACGGCTTTAAAGCCACTTACCGAAGACAGTATTTGTTAAAATAATTCAATGTATAACTAGTTTCCTGAAAAATTTTTTCTCTTAAGCGACAGAAATACTACTTTTGACGTAGAAGCATGCCAGTCGCATTGTGCGTTCATCACCACATGCTCTTGCTGTAAAACTGTTAATTTGTTCAAAATTTATACATTTGGGAAATTATTTTTTATAGTAAAAAAAGAATGCACTCTAAAGATTATAGGTCGACGATCTTGTTTATTAACCACTTCCCTTAGAACTACATATGCTAGCACAAGGTTTGCTTAGCACCATAATCAACGAAAACTTTATACGCAAGCACATTAAAAACAGCGAGGATTGTTCTAAACCAGTTGCAGTACTGGCCATTGGGCTATGTGCTAGAGCAAATACCTTTGGAGCTGTCAATAAACTAAAGAATTTTAAAGATAATAATTTTTGATGTTTAGATCTATTTTTCAATTTATTTGTCATTTCCTTATTTTACAGACTGTTGGGAACCCTGTAAATGAGAAGGGAGGGGGAGGGAGAAAGAAATTTTGCTACAATCTCTCTCACCGCAACAAGTGCTTCATTCCATGCTTAGCAGCGTAGTGCAGGGCGGTGTTGTGGTGGTGACTGTCGCCATAGCTAATGTTTGGATCAAGGTTTTTTCGAAGTTCTGGAGTGCTCTGAAATATCTGCAACCACAAAACAAAGCATAACATGCAAACAGGAAAAAAAAAAAATTTAATAGCAGGGTGCATGTTTTTTTGTAGTTCTTAGCTGTAGCCCAAAACTTTCACACAATTAATCCTTTCCACACATAACTGTGTGTGCTAAGGCAGTTCAATACTGTGTGTGCTAACGACTTGTGCAGGAACAAGAGTTTACACAAAGTGAACAAAGTGTCTACTCTACTTAATAACTTTACCAAAGCCAGTTCATAATCGAGCAAATTTGACACCAACTTTTAAAAAACTCCCCACCTTTAATGGGATGTAATTACTGCAGGCAACTGGGATGAGTTTTCCGCTTCATAAATATTAGATTAAGGGCTGGGGCAACAGTAACACATCTGTATTTATAATGATTTTGCACAGTCCGCTGATTGTCACACTGACGCAAGACGACCAGCACTTTCCTTTAACTTGGTGAGACAGCAAGTGTTGACTAAGAAAATGTGACATCAAAGTGGGAATAAAATATGAACTCTTATAATGATCGAACAAACATTAATGGAGGGTTTTCAGTTAACTATTACTTTCTTAAATGGCTGTTATTTTTATTCCAACTGTTTTCAAAGTCCAGATAAAGACATTCAATATGCTGATGACTTTAAGCCTGTCAAGTAGGTTTGTATATAACTTAAGCTAGCAATACTGTTTAAGAACCAGACAAACTTAAAGAAAATGTTAGTGGACTTTCATATTATGCACAGTGGCTATATTGTGCTGCAATCCTGTGATCTGCAGTGTATGTTTCTATTATTTATGTGGATCAACTAGTGCCTCATTTCGAACAAATAATGTACACAACTTCTCGATACTTTATGCAAAACCGTTCTCTGGTATTATTGACACACAAAGTTTAAAGCTGTTCAAATATTTTATTTGAGCTGATACAGGAAACAAGGTTTTGCCATGCTTGATAAACCTAGTCAATGTGGCATATGTTGTTAAATCAGATGAGAAATAGAGCTAACTTCAATGCAGGGAAACTATTTCACAAAATTCCTTGTACGGAACTAGGAACTAAATTATTGGTAATCTGGTGAAATTACATCCGTATCAGTGTGGAAACACAAATTATAACAAAAAGCAATTATTTTAATGATAAAAGTTTTACACGGAAACAATTATGCTGTTAAGATGTTGTAACATAGTATGTTTAGATGGAACTCTGCAAAACTTACATTGGGCATTACTAAATAAAATTGGGGTAAGCTGTAAAATTTGTTTGAATTTGACAAAAGCTTCCTTCATTAGAAGCCAATCACATTTGTTTGCAGTATATGTACTGATCTGAATGACATTTATGCATTATGGCATACAGCAATTCTGTAAGCATTTTAATGCTAGTATAAATATTGCTATAAATAGTAAGAATACCACAGAAAAGCTGGATTTTTTTTTTTAATTCTGCCACAAAAATGTTACCTGAATATTATTAAAAAGAAATTTACACTTATCTCACAACTTTTATCGAACACTGTCTGCTGTGGAATGAGCTAAATAAATACATCATATGTAAGTTTTAAATGCTATCATCGCAAGCAAAAATTATATACAAGCTCACTTTTTATGTAACAGCAATATTAACAATATTTTTTGTGGCCTCAGAATAACAAAATATAAAGTAACAGTGATAATGCAAAAATTTATTTTAAAAATTGGTAAATAAAGATTTTCAAATTAATATTAGTCAATGAAACTAATTTGAAAGTACTTTTAACTGTTTATCACAGAAGTTGCATCTTTACGAGTATATCCAGTACACTATATTTATCAGAGGAGTGAATTTTAAATATAAAAAAAGACACATTGCAACTGTTATGTTTATATCTGGCAGAAATTAAAAACAAAGCAGGGCTTTCAAAAGAGCTTAATCATGAACCAATTAGTACTTTATTGATAAGCAAACAGAGTGAAGTTAAAATGCATAAATCTATTCAACTGCAAAGACAAAACATAAAACCCAAAATAGAGTTTGCTTGTGCACATACAGGAGTGTAACTAGTCAGTACAATACATTCCAGCATAATGTTAGTGTGCATGGAAAATCTGATCTGGCAAATAAATAGCACTTACAACATAAAATAAAAGTTAATTTTTTTACTTATGTACAACAGCCACCCAATAACTGTAATAAAGGGTTGGCTAAGTGGGAAAGACCAATGCGAAAAAAGAAATGCATCAGCATTTTTCCAATGTATAAAAAAACACCTGGAACAAAACATTTTTAGCATTGCAGGCAGAATATGTTCCACTTCCAAACTTACCTAGATTTGACAAAAAGTTTGTATGACCAATGCAAAATATATTTGTACAACTGTATTATGAAATAAAAAATGCAGGCCTAAACAGATTGAAGCCAAAATATAATTAGCCACAAAATAGTACAGACAACAGAAGAAACGCTATACATTTCCAAACAGACATACAGCATAAGATTGGCAAGGATAGTGTTGAAATAATTTGTAAAATTATGTTCATTTATATTAAATAAAAAATTTTAAAATAAAGGAATTACAAAAAGAGAGTTCAAAATTTAAAGTAAAGACCAATTAACACTTCTTCCAGTAAACCATGATACAGAGTACACAAAAGTTAAACTACAATACTCTGGAAAATGAATAGTATTATCGAGATCTTCAACCCATGAAAAATAACTGGTGTTAAGACCTTCCACCTTCATAAAATTAATAAGGGTGGCTACCCTCCGTTTGCACACAACTGTTTTGCCTTAAAGTTTTATGAAATTTTGATGCTACCTTATTGAGCAGTATATCATACTTAAACAGGTTCTCTTGTTGCAAGTGCCAACAACCCACAATTTCCTTTTAAAATGCACACAAATTTTTCAGTGGCGATGATACGCCTGGTATGTAGGCAATACTAACAACACATGGAGATTAACACATCATAAGCAACCGATACTAAATCAACTATTCTTAAGTGAACATAAGTAGGAGATTTACTAAAGTAACACAATCATATGTTGTGTATTAACATGCCTTTGCCACCATGATCTCATTTAAACACACATAAAGGTTCAAATGGTCAGCAAGTATGAAACAACTGCACAGCACTACAATTATTATAATGGTCAATGTACCTATTTCCCCTCACGTGTTAGTCAAATGCAAAAAAATCCCATGATGAGGGGTACGTGGTTTGGGTATTTCTGCTGATATAAATTATGTGCTCTTAGACCACTGCAGCCTGCAACACTGTACCTGAAATTCATGTCAACCAATTCCTCTTACGTAAACTTCAACATGCTGTCTACACTGCAGTCCTACACACGTGTAAGCCCAGCACACACCCACTGTCTTGTTTCACTTGTGCTTTCAGTCCAATATTGGTTGCTTACAATATGTTAGAAGTATTTTCTACGTGTCCGGCATTGTAATGTCGCTACTGAGAACTATGTGCATTTTAAAAGGAAACATTGTATCTCAGCCTTTTGCAATAAGAGCATGGAGGTAGGAGTATACAGGAGATGGCATGTTACTTAGTTGAAGCAGTTATAGGCAGTTTTACTATGGACACTCTAGCCGCCATCTTGACTGTAGCCGAAAACATTGTGTTTACATTAGTGTGACGTTGCGAGAAAGGTTACTTTCATAGCACTTTGTGTTGAACAAAGTGGATGATAAATAAATAAATCTATATTACAATTCACGCATGAAGTTTCACTAACTTGTGTTAGTTGTACTATCAAATAATTTCCTCATAAAACTACAGATAGTGAGTGTGTGAGACCGAGGCCCAGTATTCGGTTACGGGCGACAATAAGCATGTGTTTTAGCTATAGTGCTCATATATCAGGATTTGTGGAAAACTAGTTTTTGAATAGATTATTAAATAAAGCATAACAAACGTGCTATCGTTGTCGTGTAATGTATTGCAGGTTGCATATCAGTAATGAGTGCAACAAATAGCGACCAACAGCCTAACTGAATTTCTGGAAGGCAAAGTTCACATGTTCTTAAGCCACGAATAAATAATTATTTGCTGGCATTTATATTTTAATTCCTAACAGTGAAAATGACTCAAGAGTTTTGTTTCCAATATGACATAATCTCCTTTATATATATTTAATGTCAATGTAGTAAATGGTTTCTGGTAGATAAATTCAAATCTGACTTTAGTTATTCCCTCTCTTTAAATTACATTACTTCTCTGTACTGAAACAGTTTGATATTTATTTATTCATTATTGTAGAGTACAGATTTGTTTATTGCATTTACAATATTTGAGAGGGTTAAGTTAGTAGTATTGCATTTATACAGGGTTTGATTGCTTTTCTAATTAATTTTCAGGTTCACTTTTGGTTAAATTTCGCAGTTTATTTTGTCACTGAGTATATTTTGTCCAAATTTTTCCTTTCATGCCACAGTTTAGAAGAAAGGGCTTTAACCAGTTTTATTGCGAGACTGTAATACAAATGTTATCTGTACTGCGTGGCTCTTTTGGTTTCAGGTTCAGAGCAAGGTGACGAAACTTTTGAGATTAAACTTTTTTCTAAAATCCCATGCTATCAGCACTTTAATCCTACGATGCAGTAATATGAGAGAAGGGAACAGCCAATAGGAGGCCATGAGCCCTGGCCAAGTGTGTATTTTTAGCTTTTGTCTGAGAGTGGGGGGTAGCTGTGGGCACCAAGCTGCGCGTGACTAACCCTTTACTCTGCCGTATTACTACAACCACCACCAATATAGTGATGAGGGGAACAAACTTTGCATGCATCCACGAGCGCCGCCGACCAGAACATCTATTTCTTTTAACATAATTCTTTCTTCGTGAATAACAACTTTTGGACTACAACAACTCTCTGTTAAATTCTTTTCTATGGGTGCAGGAGGTCATTAGGTACAGAGAGGGATGGTATTCTTTTTCCTAACCCTCATCTTCGTAATATTTTCTCGCTAAGCGAGATGTACTTTTTCAACTTAAATGAGACTGCTGCTATGATCATGTACCTGCATGAATGCAGAAGAAAGGCATAATGTGATGAGTTCCATTGTACTGATGTGTCTGCTGTACTTTTGATCATCTACAATAAAACTGGATAAGATTCTAAATTAATCACTCATCTTTTAATTTTTCTACAACTAGTGTAAAGTGCACCTTTTTCCCCAATGAATACTAGCCAGAGCAAAACTGTTCCTTTAGAATGAAGTGTTTGTATTGGAGTGTAGCGAGATGACACTACGCGACAACGTGCCGCCCATACATGGCGCAAGGATTTCGACACAGCCCCAAGGTAATTGCAACAACAACAGTGTGGGAAAGTAACAATAACATTGCGCTAATGCTCAACACGACAGCGAGATAGATGTGGCAACACAGCAAGCTCGTGCTGGGTGAAGAAGAAAGCGCAGCAAGCCATTACTGGCCGTGAATTTTGATACGTACGGAGCAGATATTATCATCATCATCATCACTAAGGGCAGTAAAAAGGCGATGGATGTTCCAAGGGTCATGGAGTTCTGGTTCCAGATTTAAGAATTCAGTATGCAAGTAAATTCTACAATCATCGGCTTTGTCCTCATCGAAAGTTACATGCAACAACAGACACCGCGTCGCCCCAATCAAGATCAGGTTTAATTTTTAATTTAAATTGTGTAATTTCCTTTAATCATTGTGTATGTACAACATGACCGGAGAGGTTGAGAGTGTAAACCTGCCAAGCGACAGAGAGAGCTAGGAGTTTCGCAGATTTGATAATGTAAATGTAGAACATAATCTAGATGACTTAACAGTTTCCCTTGTAGAAACTAATTCAATTGATCAGTGTGTTGCAACAGTAGAGGGTAACTTAACAAACAGATATTTCAAATGTGGAAGAAAGCCCAGCAAATGCAGAGGTTAGGTCGGTAGAACAAGAAAAACGGGATCTGATAGACACCAATATGCTTGTCCAATTAATAAAAATGGAATTTAGACACATAGTAGAGGAACAGAAAACTAAATCACGGGAAGCGAATATAGAGTTGAGAAAGGAATTTTCAAGTAAATTTGACGAACAGAAATAGCAATTCCAACAAATGTCTGGTAAATCGGATAGACGGGATACTAAATTGGATAGACTGGAGACTAAATCTCAGGAGTTTCTAGATAAATTTGACCAACACCACCCAGAAATAGTAAATATATTTGATAAAGCTATACACAAATGTAAGAGTCCCGAGGTTTTCACCACTAAAGCAGATGTCGTAAATGAAATTCAAGTATGTGAAAGTATAGAAGTAAATACGGAGAGTGAAAATGAGATAGTAGTAATAAATAAATGTTTGTGAAAATGTAAAGATTAGGAATGAAATAGCAACTGAGGTAGTTGACGCCATAAATTTTGGAACATATGAGAGTATATCAGTAAAATGTCACAATATTACAAATTCAGCAGTAACAAGTATGCAACGTTGCATAGTGTGTCGAGTCAAGAATAAATCTGCTAATATGAGGAAATTCTGTATGTGGGGGGTAAATAGTTTTGTTTGTAGTATACTAACTACAAAATTTAAGAATGAAATGAGAGGGTGTATTTTCGGAGTAAGTGTGGAAACATCGGAGGGGATGTTGTCCAATATATTTGCATCAAGGGAGAGTTAGAAATCTGGGGGGTTTCCCAGAAGTGAGGTTAGGTAGTGCTTGTTGTGGTTAGAAAGGTAAGGCAGGCGAAAGTGAAGGAGTGTTTACCAAATGTTAACAAATCAAAAATCATGCACATGACCAATGAAAAATGGTGAAAGGGGGTAAGTGGAAACCTGTATGTAAGATGAAAGTTGTGGCAGGTTATAGAAGGAAGTCAGCCAGGTAAAAATTCTAGTTATGGCAGGAACTAAGGAAAGTGTAGTAGAGAAAGAGAAAAATAAAGGGGACAGTAAGACAAACTGTCTGCCATGTAGGTTAAGGTAGCATGTAAGTACTAGGGCTAAGGTTTGTTATGTTAATTTTAAGAGGATTATATTGTGTATGTGTTTGTTTATTTTATAGGATCAGTGCCAGAATTGGGTGTGGTTTTTAAGTGTAATTCATGAAGGGCAGATTTAAAGGACACTATATAAACAGTAAATAGTGAAAAAGAGGTTATGCTGAAGTGAAATCCATGAGTTTGAAAGGATAGTAAAGTGACATTCATCATGAATAATGAAAAATAGAACACTTTAATTGGTAGGAATGGTGAATGCAGGACATAGTAACAACATTTTATATTTAATTTTTTTTAAGACATGTGTCAGTAATTTTCATGAAGGAAGTAACAACATTTTTAGCAAAGCTAGAATTCAGTGTCCTGTATATATGAGATCGTGTCATGTAAATAGGTTTAAGGGTTTCCATGTGTTTAGGTTAAGAGGGTACTTGTGTATTTGTTTTTGAGAGGGTACTTGTAAACTGTCACATGCAGCATGAAATTATAAATTTAAGAGTGTATTTTGTTAAGGTTATGTCTGTCAGGTCAGGTGCAAAGGGCGGTGTCTGCTACCAGTAGTAATTCAGGAAAGCTGGTACCACCTGTGCTTTGAATTTTCCTTCTGCACTACGTCTATATTTTTCTATATATGCTTTCGTGGGTGGTTTGTGTCGACCCTTTTCTTTGTCGGCAAAAGGGCCCCACTCACAAAACTCTTTCCTATCTTCTTTTGCCTTTCTTGTATCTTTACTAAAATTCTATGTTTACCTCCTTCTTTAAATTCCAGTGTGCGTGTGTTTTAGGGGTAAGCCCTACCCCGACGTTTGGCCCATGTGCTGAACGGATTAGATTTTTGACTAGGGGTTTTATCTCGTAGTCCCAATGGAGTTTTGGCCACAGGGCCTGAGAGTGTAACATGGCTGCAGGCTTTTTGGCTACAGCATATATGTTATGTATAATTATTCACCACTTTGGACCATACCTTTTTATGTATAATTATTCGCCACTTTTGGCCATACCTATTTTTTGTATCTTGTGAACTTTAACCTCAAAATTGAGGGTTATTTCGATTGGTGAGGCAAGGATGTTGGCATATGTTTGATGCTGGCTAACAGCCAGCGGCGCTAGAGCCCATGGCAACGCTGACCACGCACGTGTCGCATATACATGCACGTGCGCAAAGAGGCTCAGATCTGAACTTTTCTAATGGAATATTATTTTTGCAGTGTAAAATGTGTCTTATTATTTTATTTTCAGGGTTAATGTCTTAAAATGTTTTAAAGTGTTTGTTGTCAATTTGAAAATGTTTGGTTATGAATTCAATGTGCGCACTGCACGGAGATTAAGAACAGTAACATTCTGGCGTGAACGCCAACATAAAGAGAGTAAATTAATACAGGAAATTAACAAGAAAATTCTAAAATGTAAAAAATATATAAATTATTTGTGCCATTTTTATTTTCAATATGAAAAAATTTTACTCAGCGTGCATAGTACTTCCGCTTATGTGAACCCCATAGGCTGCCATGGTAGGTCCGTGCGACACTTGTCTCTGGGCAGTCTGTCTAGGAGAGCTGGCGAGGTAAGGCACTGTCACGTATGCATTACAACTTTTGAGCACTGATGTAGATTTCAATAGCACTTTTAGTATACCAGTTAACCTTTGCTTGCGTTACGTTTTGCTAGACATTTCCCCAGCATTATGCTTCCGCCTGACTAATTTATTTTGCCCTTGTGGCATTTTTCAACTTAATTGAGGAGAAAGAGGAGAAAGATGTCTGAGAGGTCGTGCGACCCGCAAAACTTGAATCAGGCTCCATTCGCTTCTGCTAAAGGCATTCCATCGTAATTTCTGTATTATTGCTGCGTGCAATTTCAAGGGTTTTGTTGTCATTTATGTATTTAAGGGAATTTTACATGTTTGAGTATTTAACAGCCATATCACATACAACCACTTGGTTAACCACTACCAAGTCTATATCTGCCCCATCCTTGCACTTAGAGAGCTTATTTGTGTAATATCAAATGTGCAATAATTTATTTCAGGGTTCCATGTAATTTTGACGTAAATTGATGCTTTTGTGTTTGACCACGCGGTCACTTCAAAGTTTGCTTTGCCGCCATCAGGCCTGCTATAAGCCTGTAACTGCTTTAATTGTAAAGAGGACCATTTTCTCAAAAAAAATAATTTGTCAGAGTTTAATTTGCCGTTTCCACGAATACATATTGCAATTCCACCTGCACCATGTGGTCCACTATGAACAATATCCAGCGGCATCTGCGCCATCTAAACTTGTTTTCACGGATGTGCATGTTTATTGTGAATACCCATCTTGTGCCCCATCATCTTCTAAGGGTATTTATGTAATTTTGTATTTGTGTACTGTGATTACTTCCATCCTAGCCGACTACGTGTATAGGCTTTCACCACACTACCTATGTGCTGGAGGGCGAGCCCCAACGAGTTTGCGCTAGTGATGCCAAGTAATCACATGTGTTTATGTATTATCAGTTGGTTCATTGTGTAACTCACAATGTCCTGTCTTTAGGGAAAAATCGTCAGTCCACCCTAGCAGCTGTCGACTCCCTTCCCTTGTGACGATTGTGTTTTCATACACCACGGTGAGATCATTCATCTAGGTGTGCGCTAGAGTAATTGCGGGCTGGGGAGCACCCAAGCACAGTTAGCTAGACACAATCGAGTTGTATCATTAAATTTCATGGCACATGATTTGTACGCACAGTATACATAAAACTAGTCTTACAGTAACTCATTCTTTTATTTCGTAATGACAGTGTCTTGCCACCTGTGTTTCTCAAGTGTTAAAATTTTTAGTATTGCAAACGTGTATCGTAAGTACGCTCAGGTGAGATGGACATACAGAACCCACGGCATCCCTGAGAACCCTGAGTCTCAACAGTGCGGTGACTGGGAAGCACCGCTGGCGCCCATATCATCAGTAAGTAATTTGTGTCATTGTTCGTCACGTGTCTCACTCGACTGCGTCATGTTTGGCTATGGATGTGTGTGTTGGGTAGGTCTGAAGAGAGAGGGAGGTGAGCACAAAAAAACAGTTAATGTAAGAAGAATTTTACTAAAAGAGTATTGTATGAAATGTTGTGATGCAAATTTTGTTGAGGGTTATGTGTGTAGAGTTGATGATTGTTAGGTATGTAAGAGGTAGAGTTGAATGTATTGTTTGTACTTGTCATGTTATTAACGTAAATAATCTTGTTTACACAGCGTTCATTTTGTTTAAATTTGTTGCAAATTTTTTAACTTGGTATATATCTGAGGATATTTTGTCTTAGCAATGTGAAGAAAGGATAGGGTGAATATGTGATGTATGGTACATGTTCTGTGTAATTGTAACCCAAGGAACGTGCATGAGATAGTAAATAAATGCAAGTGGTGACTCCTATGTCACTGATGTAATATTGTTAAGCTTGCAATTTGTAAAATTTTGAGTAGTCAAATGCTTTTTTAAATATTTTGAAAACTATTTTGTTTTGAGTTGTGACAGTTTCAAATTATGAGGACATTTTGAAAATTATTTTTATTATGGAGTTTTTTAATTAATTGGAGGTTAGCTGAAACATGGAAGGTTTTCTTTTTTCACATTTTTTTTATTTTTTAAGCTTTTATTATTTTTGGACTTGTTCGTAAGTTAAGGTGTTGTGAAGTGATGTGTTTGGAGGTGTAAGGTTTAGGAATTGCTCCAGATTGTGTGTTGGGGTGGTACAGGCCTGTGTCAATTTTTTGAGTATGCACTGACCTAGCTTTTTTGTGTATAATTTAAATGTGGCAGTGGTTAATTTGTTGTGTTTTGGGGCAGACCTGGATCCATGCCCTGGTTAAATGTGGGAGTCGACTCATTAACTTTTTAAAGTAAATAAGGGCAATTGCACTTAAACTTCTAACCTAGAAAGAGAGTTCACACTGACTTTGGTGGATGAAAATTTTTGAGGTGGTTTTAAATTTTAATTTGTTTTGGTTAAACTTTTTTAGAGTGAAATGAAGTTTGGGAAATGAGAAGGTTGAATACAGGGCTGTTAATTTTTTTTGCGAGGTGTTTTTTGAAAGTGTTGGTGTAATTAAATGTTTGTAGTTAAATAATATTTTTGTTATGTTTTATGATGTCAATTTGTAATGTGAATTTTTGTGGTGGGGTTACCACAATGTTTTAAGATGGGTATCTTTGATTGTGTATTCTTGTATTGATAGTTTAAAAATGTTGAGTAGTTTGTATTTGTGCTTTATAAATTGATTTTTGTCACCTAATTGTATTTTTGAAGGTCTACAATTTGTTACATTTATTATTGTTCCACACAATGTACAACTTAACTTGAAGTGTTGTTGCCTTATACTTGAATTTATTTTTTTGGATAACAGATGATAACTGATAACAACTTAATAATAATTTTTACACAAATGTTTCTTGTAACAAATTTAATTTATTTTATACGTGTTTTGCCTTTTGTATAACCATCTTTCACACAGATGTTTATTGTAACACAGTTCAGATATATTACACGTTTGCTTACCTTGGAATATATGTGATTGATGTTTATTGTGTGTACTCATGTTCAACTTTTGAATTATGGTAGTGTACAAATGGTGATGTTTATATTTCAAGGAATGACAGTATCTTGAGACATATTATATTTTGTATTATTGTTTGTAGCTGCTCTAATGTGATTGTTGAAATGAAATATAACTTTAACTTTTGAAATTTTGTATAGTTATGTGAGTATTTTGTTGTTTTGCAGTGTGTTTGTGTGTTGTGTTTGGAGGAACAAGGTCACAATAGTGTCCTACTTCGACACTTTAAGGTTAGGTATTGATTTGGTAAAGATTTCTTCGAAATTTTTCCCAAATCAAGGGGCATAATGTATCATTGCATTTATACAGGATTTGATTGCTTTTTTAATTAGTTTTCAGATTCACTTTTGGTTAAATTTTGCAGTTTATCTTGTCACTGAGTGTATTTTGTCCAGATTTTTCCTTTCATGCCATGGTTTAGTAGTAAGGGATTTTATCAGTTTTATTGTGAGGCTGTAATATGACTGCATGTGACTGTGGCACTTTTGGTTCTCACGTTCAGAGGGAGGTGACCAAACTTGTGAGATTAAACTTTTTTCTAAAATCCAATGCCATCAGCACTTTAATCCTGAAGCAGTAGTGAGTAGCGTGAGAGAAGGGAACAGCCAATTCCCCTATAAATACTAGCTGAAGCAAAACTGTCAAAAAAAGGGGGAGGCCGGAGACATTTCTGGATAATTTTATTCCCTATAATAACAAAAATTGTGTTCCATCTTTCTCCAAAAGTGCAATTTAGTACTAGGGACTTGGTCATTCAGTAGCCACAATTTTAATTCAACTCTACATGCTAAAAAATTTCACATTGGGAAGGAAAACTACAATGCGAGATTATTTGTATAAATACACTTTATGGGATAGTTAAGTAACCATGGTTAGGTTCAAATGTATGAAAACTTATTCACCAGCTGTTTAGGTTACTTTGGGTAGTTGAATTAAATTAAGATACATTGTTTAACTACAATGAGCGAAAGGTGCATGCACCACAATGATATCAATAACAAGCGCACGTGTACTAACAACTGCCAAAGTGGTCCACAGACACACTTTTGACAAAATTTCTTTGGTATTACCTACAAACTTGTGAAATTATTATCTTTAGTGTAAAATTCTCCTCTGGAAACATTTTTAAACATTCAGTACCAGTACTTTTCCATAATTCTAAGGAAAACTTTTCTACCAATGTGCTGGTATTACTTCATTGTTCAACTTGAAAGAAAGCAGTTCCCTGTCAGTTCAGAATCAAATACCAGAAGCAGAAAACAATAGCCAGAAACATTGTTATGAGCCGGCAGTTCATGATAACAATTATAATGCTGCTGAAAGTTATTTTACTGTATATTATAGTTGTCTAAATAATTTGGGAATTGATAGATATCAATACCGGATATATTTTTCCTCCAAAACTTGTTTCAAAACACAACATTTTCTTCGATGTGTTGAGAGTAGGCAACAGATGTATCTGGGTTGAATTTGTCTTCTCTTCTACATTTAAAGATCCATTCCGTTTCCCACGCATCCTTCGGAAATATATGATAAGAAATTAAATTGCAGAGCAATTTTGTTTTATCTAAACTATTGTTGCACACCGCAACAGCACACCTTGTACATGGCATCATACTGTCTACTCACACAACAGAAAACACGTGGCCATAGTCAAAACAACAAATAGCTTGCTCGCACGGGAAATACTGCCGCGAGGACTGCAGGCCAGGCAGGGCTGCATCACATCTCTGCCCCTCACCCCCCAGGCCCCTAGTCTATATGGCCCTTCTTGGGTCAACCTCCCCTTTTACAGATCTTACATGCAAACATCCTGGGTGAACTCGCCAGGAATAAACTGGTTTTCATAGAAATTACATATAGCACAACAAAAAACATTGCATGCTTGTTTAGTGTCCTATGTGTGGCAGCAATGGGGCAGTGTTGCCTTTACCATTCCCACGTTTCTGTGCCTCACAGAAAGTAACTTCAGGTAGGTGGTCTATTATGTAATAATTGTACATATGAGTTAAATTTAGCCTATTCAATTAATTAAATATTACAATGTTTCAGGCACAGCCTGTTCTTATGATATCGTCAAATTCATCAGTTTCAGTTCTTTTCAAATAAAATTGTAAGACATATTGTGTTGCACATGTTCCTGAGAAAAATAAGACATAGACCTACACAAGTTTTAGCTTTAATTATACTGTACTGAATATTACAGAGACTGAATTTCAAAATTGCTTTATATCTGAATTTATTTTTATTGCTGGTGCAACATTATACTAATTTCACCCATGAAAACGGGACAAGAATGAATGCAGTGAAGCACAACATAAAAATATTGCTGATGTGGTCGGTTATGTAACCAAAACTAACCAATTACGATTATCTTGGTTATACGTCTGGGCGAGATATAATGCCACAATGATATAACTGACAATAGAACAGTTTGACATAACAGAATTACGTCACACTACTGGTTTCTTCAGCTAAATCCATGCCAGTGCCGTTGCACTCTAGTTGTTTCATAATATAAACAGTGACTTTTATGCAAGTAGCAGGCAGCTATTAATAACATCACCTGTTATTTATTATATTCAATTTTAGTACGGTTAAAGTTTTATCATAACTTTTAAAAGCTCCTATAGTTGTCAGAACATTATTTCGTGGCATATTTTCAAGGCAAATATATAGAGAATGGGAAGCAAATCAACTTAAACGCCATATAAAACAATTCCATTGAAATGTAAATAATTCATAACTTTACATTAACTGAGAAATTTATAGTTTGTTAACCGAGAAACACACACACGTTTTATACATATATTATTGTTAAGGTCAAAGGTTGTATGTTATTTATGTCAATTTTAATACTCTTCAAATTACAGGTCAAAGAAAGGTATTAACAGCAATATGTTCATAAGGAGAAGATATCTATAGCAAAAAAATTATCCAGCGAATTGTAGTTTAATTCCACATTGTTTCTTAAAGTTTGCAAAAATACAATTTCATAACTCTATTTTCAAAGGCGTGTGAAATTGAGCTAGACTACAAGATGTATTGCATATGTAACCAATTTTCCAGAAGGAATCACCTCCCATAATATTCTGTGCGAGTTTCTGAACAGCCTGTATACTTACCATGAGAAACTATTAAAACAAACTTAGCCAATTACACAATCATGTTTGACAACTTTCGACACAAACTTCAGACTAACCCACCTTATGGTGTAAGACTACAATCTTAGTGCCAAACAGTCTGGCGTTGTTCATGGCCACTACTGGGATGTAAATTTATGCATGGTTATGAGGCACAATTCAGGTTACAGCTTCCTTTCCTTTTTGAATCAACATGTATTTTTTCATTACTGCACTATTATTATTACATGTTTTCTGGTTTGTTTCACACGCATCGACTTAGTAGCACAACTGCAGATTGGCAACTGCTCAGCATCGTGCAGAAGCAGCACTGCCATAGCACAGCATATGCGCTGCTGTTAGAAAACAAGAGTATATCATATCTATATTTAGTATTTCAGATTTTCTGTACAAAGTTACTTTCATTTACAGCAATGTGCAAATTTCACATACTCAAGTAATGTTATGCAGTGATTATATTAACTCACAAGTGGCTTTATTTCAGCCTCACTCTTTATCAGCAAAGTTGGGGTAAAAATTCAATAAAACTGGTTCCCATACATTTGAGTTTTATTTACATGTTGCTGGATGTTTTATATTCAAACTGTAGGATACATCTCAATAACTGTGATAAAATCTTGTATTTACGCTAATGCACACTTTGTGTATGAATACATAGTTTATTGTGATTCCGATGCAAACACAAGCCCAGTCACTAAACAACTGACTGCAATAGTGTGTTTCTTAATTGTCAGCAAGCCCCAATACAGCCATCTCAAAGCCACACATTAGTAATTCGTTAGCAGGATGTCCACAGTGCTTTTAATTCTGTCGCCACATGTCAAATCTCTCATCTGATTCAGTGGTAGACCACTAGTAACGCAATTAAAAAATGCTCTTTGGTAGCACTGCTGCCAGCATGTGCCAGCTGCTTCCCGCAAGTGTGGCATTGCTAACGCTGGCAAGTCCCTTAGTACGAAGACTCAAATTTGGTGCAATGAAGTACTGCATGCATCTCAGCTTAGCAGTGCAGTTGATTAGCCTTGCATAAAAAGGCTCTGTGTGTAACATATTAAACTATACTTGTATGTGTGTTAAACATCCCCTTCCCTCAAAAAAATGTGTATGTGCTGGTATAGGACTAAATTATGATTAAATCAAAAATATCAAATACAATATAATGTGTTTGATATAAAAACATTTATGTTTCATGCTTTTAAGTACAAACATTAGGGTTAAAAACAAAAAGTCTTAAGCCAAAAGCTTAACAAACTAAAAATTTCTCCATCATGTTTTATGCTTGTGTTGATGAAAGTGGTTTTAATAAAACAATATTTCGAAACTATCATTTGGCTACTACAATATCTTATTACCCTTTTTTTTATGATACGGTTCAACGTTTACAGGCCCATTTTACTGTATCGCTCTTGGTAGTTAGTACACGTCACTTTGTGTACTAAGAGTAGAAAATACAAACCTCTAGCATGTGTTACTCAACCCCTTCATGTCAACAGCCACTGCATGTTGGATGCCAAGCACTACAGATACCGCACCACTTACAGGGAGAAGCTGGCCCAGTGTTTCTTCATAAGACAATGTTGGCACAGAGGTTTGTTTCAAACTTGCAGAGTGATTCAGTGATGACAAAACATATGTCGACAGAATGCTTTCTGAATCATCTGCCAATAAGAATAAGTTTCAGCGTCAACAGATACTGGTTCATTCTGTTGTGGAGTGGACGTACTCTGTTAACCCTTCTGAATATGCACCATATGGCTTTGGAAGCATATTAATGAGTATTTGGATGGAGACGGCAGTCAACAGCTAGTTATAGGAAAAGCATTGGACATTTCATAGCAACAACAGCTTTGCCCAAATTATATTCATATTATACAAGCTCTTGCTGAAGCTGACTTAAAATAACTATCTTTGTTTTACATGGTTCAATTGTTTTCCAGCAATAATTGTTGAAATTTCAAATATTTTATGACATTTGTCACTAAATCTTCCACAAACAGGCACATCAATTGTAAATCAAGGTATATGTGTTTTGTTTATCACAACACAGAATAAGGATATGTTGTTATGCATTTTCCACATAATAAATATTAACAAAAGGTACTGAACTATATTTTGAAAGTAGTAAACATTAACAAGTTAAAGCCATTTAGTTTGTTGCAAAAGCAAATGCAGTGCTCTATGAATCTGAGGGGTGTAATATCTCAAATAGTTTTTTGTTTACGGTGAAATGAAGCAACAGGTTTCGGACAGCGCTTAGGACCCTGAAGGCAGTCACTTAGTGAGAGTATGTTTGTGTGAGTGATGCAAAAATCCACGAACCATTATGGGTGATGCAGATCAACCCGTGTAAAGCAGTATCACCCCTACATGCAACGCACTCAACTAGCATGCAACCTGTTCATAGGCAACTCACCTGAATATGACTAAGCTGTAACCCGGTAATTTTATTGGAGGCAACTCTGTACCAAAGAGCAATACATGCCCCTAGCATAGTTTCACATGTATCCGGTTCATATATTTTAAGATATTGTACAAGATAAAGCACACTTCTCAAAGGTGAAGTGAGGCGAAGAAGCAGCAACAGGATGCATAAGTAGGGAAAAAGGGAGTGCCCCAAGAAAACCTGCCGGACAATGGCAATGTCTACCAAGTTTCCGACACACGAAAATATGGGAATGAAATCTGGTTTTATGGGTGGGTGACAAGTAGATAGTCTGACCACTACACCACCATGGACATTTTTTTTTTGTTGAACCTAGGCATCAGGGCTGGACCCAAGAAAATATTGCATGTCTCCTTGATTCTTCTTCAGCTAAGATGCTGAGAATCATCAGCTAAAACCAACAGTCCTAGGTAAACATACATGTAATTGGTGCAAGCAATAACAAGAACAAACTAAGCTTTCAATTTAATTTCTCTCAAGTTCCAGAAAGATTGATGAATTTTACAATTAAAAAATTGGCAAGATTTTGAAGCATTCTTTAGAAACCATTCAATGACAGGGTGTCTTGTCATAGCATAATACCTACATGCACTATAAGAAACACTGAGAGTAAACTGAAATGATTAATTCTAAGACATATCCTTGTTTGAATGATGATTTCACTCCTGATAAGAAAATAATTATAAATTTTTAATTAATTACACTTGTTTACCCGGTATGCTAAAACGTTGCATCCATTTCAAGTAAAAATAAGTCTTGGCTCTAATTTATGTATTTTTGGGTTCCTGTTGCATACTGTTCTTTTTCATATTTCGGATAAAAAAAGCTTTGAAATTAAGTAAATTTGCAAATGGTGCAGTTTTTTTGCACATTATTGACTATAAAGTAATAAGGTTTTCTGTCTGGAAAAATTGTTCAAGTCCTTTAACAGCTAAAAATCACACTTTTGACTGAGATTGTGATAATGACCTCTTTTGAGCAAACTTGTTTTTCAGTGGTTTGCTATTACAATTATCCACAAGAGAGAGTAAAATGTATACACTGAACACCTGCCAACACAGCGTTCAGAACAGCTCTGCTGTATGCACTGTACATTGCTATAAGATGTTGGGTACTTTTATTGCAACTACCAAGCGAGGTGGCACGGTGACAAACCTTCGGACTCACTTGGGAGGACCTGGACTTAAATCCCAGCCCAACAATAGTGATTTAGTGTGTTTCATGGTTTCCCAAAACCATTCCAGACGAATACTGGGATGGTTCCTTACTACAGGCAATGAGAGTGATTCCTTCCCCATTTCTGCTTCTCTGAGCAACTTGCTCTCTCTATAATTACCTCGCTGTCTATAAGACGTTAATCTCTACCTACCTAGATCACAGCTAACATTGCAGCTTCCAGCTGACCTCCACTGCACAGTTGGGTAGAACACCAGCTTACAGTGTCAGATATTATGGCTTTGAATATGGCATTAGATCCGTTTTATGGTTAAGATTATGTTTAGTTGCTGCCCTCATCTATTTCGACAAAGTAGAATCATTAAAAAGCAACAATTAAGGGTATGGCTTATAACTAATTCACCCAACAAAATAGGTACCATCATTCCTGCTCTAGAGGTTGAATAAATTATTACTTAGTTTTTCAATACACAAATCAATGTATCACAGCATCTATAAGAAAACAAGAAATTTCATAAGGATGTATTATTCTGTTGTGACACAGGCTATGCCTACTCAGAAAACGCCTCGGACTATGCCCTCACTGCTGTGACCATTGCAAATAGGATTCAAGCCTGGGTGTTGCAGGTACGCAGTACAACAATCTTCCAGATAGCACTTACAGCAGCCTACTTCCAGTACAGAGAAAATAATGAGTGAAGAGATTTGGGTGGCTCTTAACAGCGAGGTCTTGAGAGCCAATGAGGTTGATTAAGGTGTGTATGGAGCAGCACCGGAATGAAAGGGCGGGGAAAACTGGAGATCCTAGAGAAAACCTGACGACCAGCGGCATTGTCCAGCACTGAGAAAATAGTCAGCATCCTCCTCCCTTGGGGACTGGAGGAAGGTGCTCTACTAGTTAATCCCATTAGAGACAACTCTAGTGAATCCAAAATGCCCACTTTAGTGGACACCCTACATCGCCCCCTTTCTTGAAAGGTACATTACCTGGAGAAGGTGGGTAGTCAGCAAGTTAAAGGCTGTTCACAATAAAGTGAGCACTTTAGAAAAAAGTCACTGCCCCTGCATGCATATATTTTAATAGGATCACTGAGTGACATTCGCCCAGTAAAGTTGGATAAAAAGTAGTTCCATATTTTAACGTCGAATAAAAAGTGTCAGGTAACCATTTGTGATAACTCAAAATTATTTCTTTAACTTCCTGTTTTTTAATGCACCGAAGTGTAAAAATGAATGCATTTGTAAAATATTTACTTTCTTAATAATTTCACAGTTTCATTTGACCAACACATGAATAAAGTGATGAGGGCCATGGCAATGTTTATTTTACATAGGACGGAAGAATACACAACGTGCATACAAATAGATCTTAAGGACTTTCAAAAGTGCTCATTTTACAGTGAACATACTTAAGAAGATTACCTGTAGCTGGGAGAGGGCCCAATTGTGGCCCATGTTAGGGATGTCTTGCCACCACATATGTTTTCTAGTTCTGGCTGGACAACAGTGACACCAAAGCTATAATGTGTGTGGTAGCATCGTCAGCACATATTGTACAGGACAAATGTAACTTGTTTTTATTATCTACGTGCTCTCATAGTCCCTGGGGTTTAAAAGTATTTGCTGGAATGCTGTACTGAGCATCAAAGAACAGAGATTTTTTGACTACAAGTTGGTGCTCCTTTTAATATCACAAGTGACAGTGATGCCATATAAGCCACTTGGAAAACTCAATGCACTTGGCTGGGAAGTAGCACTCTCCATTGCCAAAATGGAGGCCAGAATAACGATATTGGCATAAGGGGTGCATATGTACCATCATTTCCCTGCAGAACAGGAAATGCTATTAATAAACTAAAAAGCTACCCTACAGAACCAGGACTGGAACTAGGACTCAATGTTTATAAAATCACACGTGCCAGAACATCAAAAAGCTATTCAGTCGCAGACAAACTTATTGGAGTGGATGACATGACAAATGGCACCCAAACTTGTCATTTTGTAGGGACATTTTACTTTCTATCACAATGCTGCTTCTGGCAATCAAAGACTTGCACAATGCCTAAATAACATTAAGTGTTGGGCATTACAGTTTAGAGAGCACACAATCAAGCAAAGGATAGCAGTTGTCGGGGTGCTGGATAGTCTATTATCTAAGGCGACACAGTTTTATCATGCTTCCAGAACTACTTTTGGTCTTTCATCAGGTTCCACTCACCTCAAAATGCACTATCCCTGCAGAAGCCCAATTTGTTGTCCAAGAGTTTCTGACTAGGATGCTTAAAAACATCAGGATGCTACAGAGAAGCAGATCAAGAGACAGCAAAGATTTACTCTTACTACTGTCGACAGATCTGTGGAGTGGTGGACTATGTACCCAGCGCTATATATACCCACTCTGACCCAAAACAGCCAGTCCTAATTACTGCACACATGCCCAAAGTCACTCATAACTACAGTAGTTAACTACACTAGTTAGTATACATGTCCATCTGAGAACTACCCATAAGACACAAAATTGTGTTCACCTCCACAATATGATGACAAGGATTTCTAATGTCATCAATATATCACCCAATACAAAAGCCTGAATCCCAGTAAAACTACAAAATGGGAAGAACACTTTTTCCTCAAAAGACCATCTTAATCTTACTACTTACAACAGAACAAGACACATAATAATGACACTTATTTTACATGAATGAAATCATTTATCAATATGACGACATGGCAATTTATAATAATTGAAGCCTTCATCTGCATAAATGTTTTAAATATTTCCTGCCCCTTTCATATATTTATAATGCTCTTTTTAAAGAAACAAATTCAGCTCTCCCCATGGTCTAGCAGGCTAACTTGCTAATTTGAAAACTTCTTTCCTCGTGTGTACTACTGTTTATAACAGTCACAAACAAAACTGCTGCTACAATTATTACTTTATTAAAATTAAGCCCACAATGGTTTAATGAAGTTTTTATGTTTAAAATACAAATATTTCTTCTTTCACATTTAATGGAGTTATTAAATTACACCCTGCCATCGCTTTGCACATTTTATTTTAGCATGATATTTAGGACTTTGAATTGATCTAATCACTTTTTTTTATTGGGTTCCCTAACCACGCTACTGCAGCCTCCTTTTTTGGGTACTCTAGCCACTAAGCTAGTGCAGCCCTACTATTGGGTGCTCTAGCCCCTAACCAGCTGCGGCCCCACTATTGGATTCTCTAGCCACTGAGCTACTGCGGCCCCACTATTGGGTGCTCTAGCCCCTGACCAGCTGCGGCCCCACAATTGGGTTCTCTAGCCCCTGAGTTTTTGCAGTCCCCTTATTGAGTGCCCTAGCCCCTGACCAGCTGCGGCCCCTTTTTGAGTGCTCTAGCCCCTAGCCAGCTGCGTCTCCCCTATCGGATGTTCTAGTCCCTGGCCAGCTGTAGCCCCACTATTGGGTTCTCTAGTCACTGAGCTACTGCGACCCCCTTATTGGGTGTTCTAGCCACTGAGTTACTGCGGCCCCACTTTATATATATATATATATATATATATCTCCACTGGGTCACTGCGGCCCCACTTTAACTCTAGCCACTGTGTCACGACGGCTTTTTGGAAGGAAAGGACAGCCCATAGATACAAAAGAAAGGAGAAATGATGGAAATTTTTTCGTAACAATGATTTTTTAATACAGTAATCCTAAGAACAGCTTAATCCAGTACCTATTTACATCCCTGATCATTCTTTCTGGAACCGTTTGAGATATCTCGATGAAACAAAGACTAGGTTGGTACTGGGGTTATTATCTATATACATACTGTGTATATTTGATGTCAATACGTTAAAGTGATTTCTGAGTTAAATCCATTCAGACAAACACAAAAAAAATAACATTAGATATGCCTTAGATATCAATTATACTAAATGAAAAAATAATTAAAACTCAAAAATTTGAAAATCACAGACACTTCTATTTAATTTAGTAGTATAGAATATTATTTTATTACCACTTTAAAGGTAAAATAATTACAACAAAAATTTTATTATAAATTTTATTACCTCATGCAATTCTGATTTTAGTCTGATGACCGTTCATTTAGAACTTGCTTGTACAACTACCAGTAGGTACACTAAGTAGCACATTTGGTCTGACCTGCATCGCTGCAAACTCGTCACCATGCTGTACATATTTCTTGAATTTGGATGAGGCACTGCCCATGGTTACGGCTGGCAGCGTCAAGAACTCAAGTAGCCTGTGTGATGCACGAATAAACCACTACTGGTGAGTCGTGCAAGGAGGCACGCACAGCACTTCTGTGACGATGCCCCGGAAACAAGATGCACCATCATCTACGCTCCTGGAGAAAATCGTTTTTCAAGTATTACAGATCAAAAAACTAAGACTGATCTTAATTTACCAACAAGCCATTCAAATATGTCAATGTTGCATCACCACAGACACATGTTTGGGTTGCCTATACCCACAAACAAAAATCACAGAGAAGACCTGACAATTGAACAGCTATCCTTTGCTATAAACATACCCTACCTCTTCGATGACCACAAAAAAAATACACTTATATTTACAAATGGTAAGTTGCATTCAACTTCACAAAGCTGCTGATAACATAATTGATAGTATGTTGACTGAATTCAACAGAGCTGTAAGACATTTGCTATAATATTACTGTATTCTCATTTTATGACTATGGTGGCAACAACATATTTTCATCAAGTAGCCTAGTTTTCATTATATTCACTGCAACACATTATGTTGGCAGCATTCATGAAGTGATCAAATTGGTTACAAGCTACCAATTTGGGAAAAACATTATGACAGCAAAACAATACAGATTTTTTTGTAATACCAAATACTATAAGCAGCTTGGTATATAAATAAATAACACTAGCAAAACTGTGACGGCAAATAGTCCTATGTAACGTACATATTCACTGCTTCAATGAACACTGAAAGGAAAACCTACTTTAGCATGATGGGCAATACATACAGTATCATTTGATGGCTGTTTTTCAACCATTACGCTAGCTATACACACATTACCTCCCAGTCCTGCCATATTAAACACCTGAGTCACCAAAATGATTACCTCCGCTCAAAATTCAGTATCTGGAATGTTACATAATATCCCTGCTGGTATATGAAGGGTACAGGGGCAAAAAGATGATTGTCCATATTTGCTAGTTTTGAATAAACTGTGATAGAAACTATAAACTCCTCCCCTGGAAGTGTTACTTCCGAGACCTGCAACTTTGAACTTTCATTTCTGTTAACCGTTCTGCTTTGGCATTCCAACAGTATTGACAATTATCTATCAGATGATGATACCATAATCTCATTTTCTATAAATATGGACAATCATCTTTTTTTCTCCTGTACCTTTCATATAATACATATATAGTTATGACATACTGAACCCCTAATTTTCAGTTTTACATTTGCATAACAATACGTTGGAAATTTGCAACACCATGTTGTATATGAGAATAATAGGACAAGGAGCAGAATATTGTACTACCTGTGTTACATATAAATAAAAAATATTCCCTACAAGTACGAGATCAATATTAGCTTGCAATACAATGTTAAGGAAAACAGATAAAGCCTAGAAATGACATAGCTATAGTCCATTCACGGTTACTTCAGCCTTTTCTGAAGCCCTGCTAAAGTTCTACTTCCAGGATATTCCTCCAACTCGTGCAAACTAAACTTTACTAATCCTGGATAATTATAACAAAGGACAACGCACCACACTCGTGCGCACTCAGTTGTAACAGTATTTTGTATAAGCTATATTTCTCACTAGGCGCTACCAACATACCTATTTTCTCCCTGATTTTTATTCGGATTATTTATAAATGGAGCATTATAATTTATAGATAAAATATGAATAATACTTAAATTTAACAGAAAAAAAAGTAACTTTCACAAGTATAAAACTCTTGTGATACAGAGCTTATTTAGGAAACAACTAAACACGTCATACATGGGGAGATTTTTCAAAAGTTCAATTCAAAAAGGCTGAAGAAACAGTGAATGGACTATAAGCTGCAACAAAATCCCTCATTAAAATGTCCTAAATATCACTATAACCGCTTGAAGTTCACCTTGTCCCTGGCCCAGCTTAAATGTATGATGCCAACCAATGAGAAAGTTTTACGCCATCATGTGACGGTAATGTTCAAGTAAAAATATTCAATTGAACATTGCATAATCACCAATTGTAACATTTCAGTGGAATTGTAACATTTCAGTAGAATTAGAAGGCAGAAATTCAATTCTATTTTATCGACTCTTTCTTCTTCTCCAACAAATTAGACATATGAATCTTTCATCTTCTCAAACAAAATTAATAAACCTCATTCGTTTTCCATTATCGATAATTAAACTTTAAAACATTTTGCAGCAATATTGTAATATTTATGCAAAGATATTATTAATTATTTTTATCTAACTTTTCTTCATCACCCACACATGTCTGTTCTCAGCAGTGGTGACTACATTTCTTACAGGAAAAAAAGCTTGATTCAAACTTCAACGTCACTTCTGTTGTTACATGCATTTTAATTGGCTGTCTTCTGACCATGTCACAATACTCGTCCAATCAACAATGGCGAAACGAGAGCTAATTCGGACACTCTTCTTTAATTTCATGCAATTTACAAATTTCAATCATTACTACCCTCTAAGAACCAAATGCACAATAACCTCTAAATAAAAACTAAACAATGCAATACTTTATACCCTTTAAGGACAATAATAATAATAATAATAATAATAGCCATACCCTCTCCATCACTCGTGACATCACCAAAATTGCATTGTATTTCAGTCAAATCATATATTAAAAATTTATTTGAAAATTATCTTACTTAATTGTCACCATAACCAAATAATCTGAAACCAAAGATAAACACAATGCGTGGAAAACTACAACAATACACAATATCAATGTAATAAAGATTAATGTTTAGTTTCATACATTTATTAAAAAGTATTGTGTCAATTTGTACGTGTTACAAAAATCGCCGACAAACACCAGGAGGAAGAAGGAAATATATTTACCAATTTTACTTAAAGTGATTATCAAGGGAGCTGTGCTGCCTCAAAAATCTAGTTTTGAAATGATTTTTGTTACAAATATCAAGAACTACTCAAGATTAAGCCAAAAATCAGTGAATAATGTTTTGTAGAACTGAGATCTTACACTTGTGTACATGCAATTGGTAATATCATCCCCCTTCATTAAGAAAATAGGCATGCTGATCTATTAAACACAGGGTCACATCCTTTTGTCAGCAACAATCTGCCGGAGTTTGTCAGTAAATTTCAGTAACTCATTGTATAATAATTATTTACTGTGAATGTTTCACTTTGTCATTTTGCTATGATTTATAAATTCATTATCAAGTTAAGTTTATTTTTCAAGCTTCCAACATGACAGGTAACTGCTACATACAACTAAAATTAATACTGGTGCTAAAGCATTTTCCATTTCATACTTCGGGCATAAGATGACATCTCCTGAGACAACACCACATGCATACAGGCTGCTGTAGAGAAAATTGTTGAGGAGGAAGAAGAGGGGAGGGAAAAATATGGGTAGAGATTTGGATGTCTCTCTGCCTTCAGCTATTTTGAATGTTTGTGGCCTCAAAATGTGTGAGCTCTAAGGCTGATTCTTGCTCACACACTGCTTGCCTTATTGTCTCTAAAAGCAAGGTGCTCAACCTGCACGCATTCTTTCTGTCGACAACTTCCCTGAACATGACCATGCAGTGACCTTATATTTTTATGGCTGGCTGAAAAAGACAAAAGAATGATTCATGTCTATAAAGGCAACTTAAAAAGTTTCTGCATGAAAAATTGAGCAGCTGAAACCGATTTTGAAAACACCCATTTTAGTTCTTGGAATTGAAATGAGAACTTGAAACTTCTCTATGCACATGAAATGTTTCTTAAATGCTTTTAGTGTTTAGAAACCACTAGAAAATATCTATCCTTTTTGGATCAATTGCTATCTACCAAACCTATGCAACGCACTTCACACGCAAGTTAGGCAGAACCCTAACATCTGAGGTCTTTAAAGCACATGATGAAAAAAGTTCAAGACAGCAGCAACGAAACGCAACTGCAGGAAAAACCGAAGTACTCTGCAACAACCCACCAGCTAATGGCAACATCTGCCACATTTTCCCATATATGAAGATGAGGCGTGACCCAACCAACAATTGTACCAGATTCAATGTGGTGGGAAGGCAAGTGATCTGTCCAACATGGCCCCAGTAGAGAGGATGAAGTTGATTAAGACACAAGTGCCTGAACCAAAAACTCTACAGCCATATCGAATAAAAGTGAACATCCTTTTAGTGTAACCTGCCCTAGACAATTTACTAGTGGGGCTGCTTTACTAGGACACAAATTTCATGTATGCAAAGCTGTCCAATAGCTTTTTGCAGTGTCCAATTTTCAAAATAGTTTTTATAGTCCACTCATGGTTATAGCTGATTCACTGTATCTTCTGCCTTTTCTGAAGACCTGCTAAAGTTCTAGTGCATCCTGGATATTCCTCCACATCATGCAAACAAAGCTCAACCTAGTCTAAAAAATTACACCAGACCGCATTCGTGCACACTCAGTGTGATACTATTTTGCATAAGAACTATTTCTTACTAGGCATTACCCACACATCTATATTCTCTCTGTTTCTATTCATATTAATTATAAATTAAATATTTTTATTTATAGACAAAACCAAAAAATTTAATTTAACCCAAAAGAGGTACTTTTATGTTAACACAAGTATAAAATGCTTGTGATGCGTGTAGAGGGCACGTGTTTAGGAAACTACCAAGCAAATCATTCATGGGCTGATTTTTGAAAGGTTTGATTCAAAAAGTGTGAAGAAAATGTAAATAGGCTACATACATATTGTGATAGTAATATGATATGTCACTCCCAAAAATCAATTATGATATATTGTAAATACTGATACTGCAGATCAAAGCCATGCTACACGACAACTGAATTTTTTTTTTTCAACATAGTGAGAAAATACATCAATAGTGGCAACATCCAAATATTGTATTGCCAATATTTCAGAGTATAATGCACAGTCGTAACTTTCTGTACAAGATTGCAAAAATGGCATTTCAAAGAACAGCAAAACATTACATTTCAAAAAATACGTAAATATAAATAAATTGGTGAAATAAAAACTAAATTTTTGATAAATTCATAAAATACAAATCATGGGCAATGCATACTTACAGGACTATGGAATTTTTAAAAAAATCGTCACATATTTTACCCATCGAAAGACTTTTATCAAGAAAGTTTAAATTAATAAAGTAACTTGAAATAGAAATTTTTCAGCAAGGGAATGATTACGGATTTGATCTTTTCTAATGTCAAAGACTAAGACTGTAAAATGGGGAACTGCAAATGTAAGGTGCACGTGGTAAAGTTACCCACTAACTGTGCTAACAAGGATGGAACAGAGAAGACAAAAATGTTGTAAATGTAAAATTAAGGCTAACATAGTTAAAAATTTTAACCATGGGGAAAAAAATCGATACGAATCTATTACTTCCAAACAATAAAAAAAAATGTCAATAATAAGGCTACAGTGACGTCATGAGAGACTTCATTGTTTAACAAGGCTGTGAAGAGATATGGGTGGCTCTAAACATCTAGGTTTTGAGAACAGGTGTCTGAAGTGAGGTGAGTATAGAGCAGCACCAGAATGAAAAGGCAGGGGAAATGGAAGAACCCTGATAAAAACTGCCAACCAGCAGCATCGTCTGGCACGATTCCCGCATATGAAAACATGGGGGCGAGCCCGCCAGGAATCGAACCCGGTTCACCTAGGTGGGAGGCAAGTAGTCCGACCACTACACCGCTGCGGCCACAGCATGACTATAAGGAGTCCAAAGATTCACAAACAGGTTTTTGGGGTTTCAAGCCTAAAAAGAGTACAAAGCCTATTTTGGCAGACACAGTATTTGATTTGGAAACTAAAGGACACCCCTACAAAATTAGGTACAAATCTCTAAAGTATAGAATTGAGATACACTACACATTGTTTACGATTACTAAATAACAACCACAAATATTTACTTTTTTTTCCGATGATGATAGAACAGCTCTTCAAAGATAACAATAACAGATAAAATATTCCAAAGTTCTCTAGTTGGTAACAAAGGTTCAAGTGATAATCAACTATCATTATGAGCATTCTGGACTTATCATACAGAAGTCAAGACATGGTTGCAGCAATGGTACAGATAAATCTTCCCAAGAAACCTAACAATCTGTGTACATTGCTAGAAATTCTATGGATACTGAATCTAATGGCAACATTGGTAAGCCAATATTGTAAGTTCTCCACAGATTATTACCTTATTAGCTACCTATTTTTAACTCTTAAAAGTTCTAAACGTTAAAAATTTGTTACTCAATAATATCTGATCTCTATATAAATATAACTAATTCATTTTCTCTCCTTCCATTTGTTTTTAAATTTATCTCAAAGATTTGTGAATATAAGTAATTAAGCACAAATACTAAGTATGAACATTTAATATTCTTTTCATAACATATTGTGAACTGTTCTGAAATTTTATAGGGAAAAAATATTTAGCCAGCCTTTGAACTGCTTAACCAACTTCTTCTCTCAAGTTCTAAACAGTTTATAATAGTAATTACAGTTTTGCAGAATGTATTATATGTTTTCAAGATTTTCATGGATGTCCATAAGAAAAATAATGTAGTACAATGACTATTGCCTTGCGCCACATCGTAAAAATAGTGCATATCATTACACCTGCAAGGTGAAATAAGGAATTGTGGTGTTTTTACTGGAAATCACAAATTCAAATAATTTGGCACGTTTAATAAATTATCAAGAACAGTCATCTTGCCAGTAATAAACAATAATCCAAATATTAATGCAACTGAAAAGTCTAGCACAGAAAAGCTGAAGTCGTGCAATGCGATAACAGGACCTGGTAACAATAGACATCAAAAGTAACCCCATACAACATATTACTGATGTTTGTGTGACATAAGTTGATATGGTGACATTTTTGCTAGTCTTTATCTGGATACTAGTATCTATGTATCTGTCCAATTACATTTTTTAAAATGTTCATTAGTCTGGCGAGCCCGCCTGGCTGGGTTGCTTTTGTATTAATGGTATAAATGCAGTTTTAAATCTTTTTCCCCAACTCAGATAGTCTACATTAACTAAACCTAATTTCATGCAAAATTGATTGACTGTTGATTGCTATAACGAAAATTTTAGGACTATAAAAAAAATACATAGAACATCTATGACTTTTTAACAGTCGAAATAAATTAGTGCAAAGTAATTGTGATCATACATGGTAGTCACGCATTACTGCCAGCTAATAATACTCTGATACTTCTCCCGGGCAGGACGGGAGGGGCAATAGGAGAGGGAGGACAGGTTTATATTTAGCTTACATTGTTTACGCATGCATGAAACATGGCAAGCAACACATTTCTTCCACGCGCTCGCGTTCAAGCTCAACCCCTAGTCCTGCTGGCTTCTGACCTTCATGTTGTTAATTTGTGTCGGAAGCGAAATCATGGTGATTGCGTATAAGATTTCTCTTTTATCTTACAGTATTTGCTAACATGTTTATTATATTGCGTTCAGTGAAGTGTTAAGTATGTCTTCTTTTAAACATAAATCAGTGGCACAAAAACGAATACAACAAGCTCAAAAAGAAGCAATAATTGTGATTGGCTGGCAATAAATGTGATTGGATTACAAAATTTAAAAAAATAATAATAATCTGAGAACGCCAGTGAGCAAACTATTGAACAAGTGGAAGGTGATACTCAAAAAATCATTCATGCATGACGTGCTGCTTGCAGAACCCTCCACGAGTGGCCGTACGGGCAGGGGTTGGGAGAAGTGTTACTGTAGGAAAACAATAACATTAGTGAGACTTTATTTGAAAACAGTGGTGAGAGAGTATAAAACACCAAGATAATGTTCAATTAGATACACTGTACTTAAAAGATCCTGACACATGAACTGATATTAATGACAGTGTTCGGAAACCGATTGTTTCTTGTGCTTATAAATATGAAGAATTTGTTGAACTTTCAAAAATATTTCCAAAAGATGTTACTCTAAAACCATTTTCAGAATACTTACTAAGCTCAAAATCTATTAACAGAGAATCATATCCCAGTGATTCGAAGAAAACATTTCTGCACCTTTTGTTAATCGTAGTAATTTATCAAAAAGGGAAGGATTTTCTCTAAGCAAGACACCATGGAAAAAGTTGTATAATCGGTTGCCTGCCCATGAAAACAGCGCTGAGCACAGAAATAGTTATTGTAAGTGAAAATCATTGCAACAAACCTTACTTTGTAAAGGGATAGATAGTGAGCTCCATAAACAGATTGCATGTGAAGCTGATAAGCGGAACGCTATTTTACGAAGGCTGCTAGATGTTATGCTATTCTTAGCGTCAAGAATGTTTGCCTTTCCAAGGGGATAGCACAGAGATTGGAGATGTTCACAACTGAAATTTTTTGGGAACGTTAGAATTGTTGGGAAAATATGATGAGATTACTTGTGAACATTTGGCTAAAGTGAAGCACCTTCAATTACAAGGGAAAAGCATGAAAAGTCATGCACATTATTTATCCTGGATGAGTCAGAATGAATTTATTTCTCTCTGCGGTGAGAAAGATTTGAACGCCATCCTAGAAGAAAGCTAAGATGCCATTTACTATGGATTAATAGTTGATGCAACTCCTGATGTTTCTCACCAAGAACAAAATGTTTTTATATTAAGGTATGTTTCCAAGAATAAAGAAACAAGCAAATTCGAAATTTGCGAATGATTTGTCGAATTCTTAGACTTCAATGCATAAAACTGGTGAAGATATTACTACCGAAGTACTTTCAGTGAGAGAAATCAAATCCCAGTTTAAGACTTTCGGGCACGAGGCTACAATAACTGTTCTAACATGTGTGGTAAAGTGAAAGGAGTTGAAACGAGAATTTGAGAAAAATAACCATGCTCTTTTCATATGGTGCACATTCATTAAACCATGTTGGAGTCAATGCTACTAAAATATGCCCAGAAGTTGTGACATATTTTAGTAATGTGGATAGTATGTATGTTTATTTCTTGCATAGTCCTGCAAGATGGGGCATTTTAAAGAACATATGCCATTCTCTTTAAAAAAAAAAAAAAAAAAATCTGAAACTAGATGGAGTGAATGTGTTGAAACTGTTCTCCCCATAGCGAAGCACTACCCAGGGATACTAAAAGCACTGGACTACATACTGCAAGAAATGTCAACAACTTTACAACCAAAAATATACAGCACTGTTGTGGGCTTGAAGAAATATTTTTCTTCTTTTGAGGGACTTGTTATGACAGTATTTTGGCATAAACTTCTGTCTTGTATTGATGAACGAAGTGTTGTTAATCAAGCTAAAGGAATATCTCTTGAGGTTGAAGTCAATCTCATAAAAAACCTACAGCAGGACATTCAAAAGTTGAAGGATTCATGGGCAGATATTCTATAAAGTCACGTTTAGTTGCACATTAAATGGAACTGCTACCAGTTTTTCCCGAAAAAAGGAACCGTCTACAAAGTATAGCAACACCAGAACCAAGTGAACAGTTGACTGCAGAAGACAAATTCTAAACTTGTGTTGTTTACAGGGTGCTAGATTTCTTTTTACAGGAATTAGAAGATCAATTTAAAGTAGCAAATTCCTTTTGTGAGCTTTTCAGTTCAGTTCTGAAGTATAATTCTTTAAATGAAAAAGAATTTAAGGTGAAAGCTGAAGATCTAGTACAACAGTTAAAATGTGACTTATCAGTCAATTTATGTGATGAAATTTTGCATTTAAAGCATATTTCTTCTGTCGTGTTTGAATCTAAGATTGAAGTCGGCCCTTTGAAATTACTAAACTCAATAGGTGAGAAAAATTGGGAACCAGTATTTATGAACGTCTGCATTGCCTCTTTTGAACACTTCCCCTTACTGTTCAATCAGCAGAAAGAGCATTCAGTAAACTTGGAAATGTGTTGAATACCTGACAAAGAGCATCTACGACCCCACAATGCTTAAATTCACTATCTTTACTGACTATAGAACACAGCCTGGCTTCTACGTTGGACTTCACAGACGTCATAAACAAATTCGCAAACAAGAAAGCTAGAAGAATTTAACTTGTTAGTGAGATACAAGTATACAACATTATGAACATTAAGTGCATCTTATTTTAATGCTTGCCCATGGCTTACATATATAATTTGTGAAATACGTTAAGTAGTTTGTGTGGTGCTATTTTCAGTTTCGTTTACTGGACATTTTACAACTTAAAGAACATTGATGTTCTTTCATATACATCTTTCTTGCTTTAGGTAGAAAATAAAAAAAATTTTAATGCACTATATTTTATGCCTAAGTTAGAGAGATACAAGTATACAACATTATGAGCATCAAGTGCATCTTATTTTTATGCTTACCCATGCTTATGTATATATAATTTGTGAAATGCATTAAGTGGTTTGTGTGGAGTTATTTTCTGTTTCGTTTATTCGATATTTTACAACTTAAAGAACATTAATTTTCTCTCATACACATTTCTCTTGCTTTGGTACAAAATAAAAACATTTTAAATGCACTATTTTTTAATGTCAAGTTATTCTACCCAAAGTACAAGTTAGTTTAGTATGAGTATTGGTAGCTATATATATCAAAACTGAGTGAGACTACAAATGAGGAAGGACACCTCACTTGGGGTTGGGGGGAGAGGCAAATCACCTAACCTAAAACTGGGGCCCAGAGTGCCGATGTGGAGGAGGAGGAGGAGGGAGGGGGGGAGGGGGCTGCCTACACCAGCAGAAAGAATTTTATAGAATAGAAATTTGGCGTAAACAAAAGCGAAAAAGAGAAAACTGTCACAGGTGCTGCTAGTGTAGGTTACACTGTGTCTTGCGACATCTTCACATTTCGATAATTGGCTTGACTCTCTGATGGTAGCAGTTGTTTGCCACTTACTCTTAGTCTAGCCATATCACGCAACCGAAACTTCCCAATCGGAGCATCACATGACGTGGCCATAGACAATCAAAACAAAACATGCCACTACATTTCTGAATACGGCCACATCTACCTTCACACTAACCAAAACTGCACCAAAATTTTAATGGTGGTCAACGAACTGCATTTTCAGGGGAAACTGTGGCTGAGCAGTTAAGCTACCCTCATGCCCAGTCCTTGGGCGAAGGTGGTGCTGCGGCTGGCGGTGCTGGTAGGAGCATGCGAAGAGAGCTGCTGTTCCTGCTGGGTTGGAACCACGGGTTCAATATACCCAGTGGTACGTGGAGTCCGTGACGGAAGTCGATGATGACTGGATGCTGCTTGCCAAAAGTCTTGTAGGATGGCTGACATAGGGAGCGTGGAGGGACTGGGAGGTGAGGCATCTACAGCTGTGGGGCGGCTTGAGCTCGTTCCCAGGGGTTAGACTGCAGAGGGCAGTTGACGCTGGGTTACAGCTCAGGTTGGACTGAGGCAGTAGCTGCCCTCCTAGCTCGCCACTTTGCACCACTCCTATAAGTGTATAGCATAAAGAAAGGTACTAAAGTCAGCCACACTAAGGAAAAACAGACGATGAGGATCTCTAGCTAGGTGTAAAGCCATTTGTGGCCGAGCCAACAAGAGTTGTACCCAACTACTCCAACTAAGTCTACAAACAATTTCATGTTTATGAAATATCACTTTTGTGGCACCCCATTAGGAGACTATCAAAGACTGGTTCCCGGTATGAAGTATGCCACAACTACTGATGCTCCAACTCACCAGCCAGCATTCAGCAAATGTTGCTTTCACAACGCCATCAATTGCAGGTACATCAAACACTTCTGCACAGAAGAATTAAAAGTAGTTTAAACATTTTAATATGTACGAAAATTCCCCGACATTTCCCTGTTTTCCCTGGCTGTTTGAAATTCCCTGACTTTTCCCTGTCTGTAGACAGCCTGTTAACCATGAAATAGCCCCACCTGCTTAAGAGATAACCACTCCCGAGGTTGACTGACCAGTTTTCGTGCACCCTCCAAAATCTGCATCACTAAAACATTCCAGGATTCTTTTTCTCGCATAGCACTTTTAGGATATTCGTACACGAGTAGCCCCGCAATGTAACGAAAAGATCTCTCGACTCTTGTTACATCCTCTGCAGATGGGTTTTCGAGGGATCTTGACAATATCTCACGCGGTAAGTCGGATCTAGTCTCGTGCAAAGCATTAAGTATGTACATCAATGCACCATCTTCTTGTCTTTAAGGAAAGTTGTGCTCCTTGACACCAGCTTTTCTTATTCCTGAAGTTTCTGAACTTCTTAAAATTGGCATGGAAACTGGCCTACAGTAAGAAAAGTTGAAGCACTCACGAATTCTTCTTGCATACGCCTTCTGACTTAATTTTATTCTTCCTTTCTCTTGTTCAATTTCAATGCCCAAGAAGTAGTCTGCTTTCTTTGAAATGATTTTAAATTCAGACTTCAATTCTTTGAGAAAGTCTTAGTGGTCTTGTGGATTAGGTGCTGCAACCAATCTATCATCCACATACAATATTAATATGAGCTTTCCACCATTCCTCTCTCGAATGTAAAAGTATGGATCTGCTTCGCTTACCCTGAGGCCTTGTTTCATCAGAAAACTTCTGAATCATTTATGTCGGCACCTAGGGGCTTGCTTTAACCCATATAAACATTTCTTTAGTTCAAAGACTTCATCTGTACCGTCATCATATCGTTGTGGTTGTTTTATGTAGATAACTTCAAGTTATCCACAGAGAAATGCTGCTGAAATATCAAACTGAGCAAGACATCTGTTCATTCGCAGCAATACTCAACGTTGAGCGAATCATCCCCATTCTCACAACTGGAGTGAATGTTTCACTAATCAATTCCTTGAAGTTAACTAAGCCTTTTGGCGACTAATCTTGTATTGTACTTATTGCCATCACGATTTGTCTTCAATCTAAAAACCCACTTACATGAAATTGCTTTGGCACCCTCTGGCAAGGTTGTCTTTCTCCATGTGTGATTTTCTTGTACAAACTCCATCTTTGTCCATGGATTCCCTTCTCTTTACAATTTGTTTGTGGTTCAGAGTGTCCACAAATGTTTCAGGGTCTTCAATCAGGTGGCCATGACAAAATCATCAAGATGTTTAGGTTTTATTAATGTTGAGAATCTCAGAGTCATCTTCTTGTGGTTTAACATTTTCTTGGTTTTCTGTAACTGTCTCCACTCCAGTTTCACGAAATCTTCACACTACTGGGAGTCTTGAATTTTTTTTAATCCACAAAGAAATTTGGGCTGTGTGATATGTCTTGTGGCTATATTGTCAATCAACCACTGCAATTGATGTATCAGTGTTCTTGTTATTCATAGTGTGCTCATTGTTCAGTTTTATTGTCTAATTTATTATAAAAACTTTGAAATATTCAGGTGTGGTATGTCTCCCGAGTACTCTTACATCAACACTGATCCAAGCATATTAGATTGGGTAGATGACATAGGCCTACCTGCTACACATTAACAACTTTAATTACTGTAATAAAAGGAGATTTACGAGATATAATTTTCATCATTGCCAGTTGATAATCTTGTTAAATAACCATAAATAACTGGAGCTCAACATTTGATTAAAATAGTCAGTTTCAACGCTACACACTCTTTTACGTTAGTCTTGGCAAGTGTTTGGATTTTCTCTCCCATTCATGGAAAATGAGAAACTGGAGGAAGAATTTACGGACGATGTTTAAATGGACCATGAGCGTGTCTCAACACGAAAATGACATTTTCTTTCTTTCTATAAAATATCACTACCGGTACTGCATTGGAATTCAGCATGCATAGTATTTACACTAACTTTACTTTTGAAGCATTTAATATAATGCCATTTCAAATACTGACTGCGGCCACAGCCAAATAATACAATATTCAAACAATGAGTCTGTTATAGACACGCATTTGTAAAACATACCTGAAAGTTATTTGTTACAATTTGTTTAAAAACACTTGCGTGCAAAGCAGTGCAAATGTGTAACACAATTAGAATGGGCATTACAAACAGTATTATATGTTTCCAAGCTGTTTGTATAAGTGTATGCAGTAGGGGCCTAAATACTATAAACCAGGTATGCTGCAATAGATGAAACAGAATGGAGTGGTCAATGTGCATGTTCTTGACATGCAGTTGGCAGCATTTGACCAGCTACGCATGAAGCATGTAACAGCAGGTAAACTATCTATACAGCCTACCAAGCTCGCTATCGCTCGTGCTCCCAGAAGCATGTAACAGCAGGTAAACTATCTATACAGCCCACCAAGCTCGCTATCGCTCGTGCTCCCAGAAGCATGTAACAGCAGGTAAACTATCTATACAGCCCACCAAGCTCGCTATCGCTCGTGCTCCCAGAAGTAGTGGTGCAAATTGTGGGCATTCACTTTTATGATGCCATTTGTAGATATTATACGATTATATTCCCTAATTTCTTCAATCTTTATAGACCTCGCCACAGTGCCAAAGCTATTAATTCAACATTATTGGTACAGTCGATAAATACAATTTTCAGGTTTTTTCCGCCCTTTTTCTCCAATTTACGAGAAAAGTCCCTGTCCTTCCTAATTGCAGAATGCCATTCCAAGAAATATTGTGGATATATTAAAAGTATACGCTACTAAAGTCATTAATACAAAGGTAGCCAGCCCACAACTAGTCTTCAATATTTTGTCAATTAGGGTAGGCTACAGGCAGATGTGTATAAAACTACGACTATTGAGTGGATGAAAGTATCAAATTGATCAAAGTCATTTCAGACCTACTTACTTGTGAATTTCCACCTATGGCCAAAATTTCCATCATGGGAAGGAATTTATTATTGATGGTAGATCCAAACCAAATACACTGATCACACACAAGTGAAACCAACTAAAATTTACAGTTAAATCAACAACTACAGAAATATTAACTGCATGATTCAGAATAATTATATAGATAGGGGCTTTTCCCAAAATCAGGAAAATACCTGCAAATGTTATGTTCATTACTAATCACAATAGAAATTTTATTGGGGCTTCACGTAATTTGCAGTATATACCTACCATGAAATATGATGGTAGGGAGAGCTATGAAGACTAGGGTGTTTATGCGGTAAAACACTTAAAATATCAATTATGTCAAATCTCTATCGGGCCGCTGAATCGTGTTAAGGGAAAGAACGCCTCTGGAACAAAATCTTAATTTACAAAATTATATTCACAGGATATCTTGGGACAACCCTGTATAAAACATATTTCCAAAGTAAGCAATTATCCTACTGCCACAAACCTTTTAATTAGAATAATATATTTGAAAACAAACAAACTGTACCTAGAATTTTAAAGTGCAGAATCTGCAAACAGTCGCAGCGACCACACCATATTTTAATTTAAGCAACATGGGAAGCTCTATCAAATGCTCGAGGCAGAATACTATATTTTCTGCAATAAATATGCTAAAACTTGATTTATTAAGGATAGCTTCCATTAACGAGAAAATAACCTAAAAAGTAAGACTTTTTTGACAATGTTGAATTAATTTAATTAATTAATTTTTCACATTAACTATAATGTCAGGGATGTAATTTGTGGGGGAGGAGTTTGGGGGGTTGTAACACCAAGGCTGTCCAAACTTACCATTAAAATTACTAATAAGTAAGCCTTAAATAGTGGTAAAATATCTAATTGCCTATGATGCATTTTATCATAACTGTGAATAAGTTTTTTCTCCTAGCATTTGTCGTAATTAACTTGTGTATCAATATCTATAAACCTAGTATAACCTCCTTCCCCTTCCCTCGTCAGACTGTGTTCCAATAGGTAATTTTTGTTAAAATTGTCACATGACCCCTTCCATCTACAAAATCGACATTCTATTTTTGTAATTTGCATTTTGTCAGCTTCGAAGCTGACTAATTATCAAATTGTCACCCTATTAGTTTTGCCCATTTGAAATGTTTACACATGCAAGCCAGGTTATTGGAATAAACAAACTAGTATTTGTGCTTTATTATTATTTCACAAAGCAAGTTACTGAAATATTCTTGAAAAAAGTATTTTCTCACCAAACAATTTTTGTAAAGTAACAATCTCACATGTTTGTTTTATTTTTTTAATTTTATATTTTTTTAACTGCCCTCCAACAACTTTCAGGAATAGTTACTGTTCGAGGCTTCAGTCTTAATTTTGGTATCATGATAAAACCAAAATAATAGCAGCATGGCAGTGTTCCGACTAAACCTTACAAAATGGTAAATACGAATTACAAAAACTAAACTCACAACTATTTGGAGCATGGTACTCAGTGTAACCTCCTTCCACCATTGATAAATTTCTGGCTATACCACTGCTGTCAATACATCAAGAAACTAATGCGATGATTGGCTCTCAGTTACCAGTGTGTTGACATGTATAACCTATGCGGGAAGGACATGTGCATAACTCACAAAATTGTCAAAACTGTGCCAATATAGGTATATGAAAGAGCATTATGTATTTACTACAACATTTAAAATTATGACATGAAGCTACAAGGCATTACACTTTTAAACTTGTGAATGCTCCAACCACCAAAGCTTTGTTTGGAAATACCTAATGTCTCAATAGGCAGCAAATACCTCCCCCACCCCCAGGACAAGTTCTGATGAAATAATGCCAAACCTTTCACCGGTTTAAACACTAGCTTTACTCCAATTCCCAATAACTTACTTAAAATCACAAAAACCAACTCCATAGGGGTTGCACTTAGATGAAAGTAAACACAGCTCACTTTTCCCCAATACTATCACCAAGTTACTAGTAAATTATAATTACTAATAATCATATCAAACATATCCAGGTAGGCCTACCTATTTTTCCGATTTTCGAAAAAGCTCCTATTCTTAATAATTACCCACATTAGCAAAGGGCAAATTACAAAATTATTTATTTATGAGAAAATGGTTGTTTAAAATTTATTAAGACTGCATCCACGAACAAAGGTAAAGTGGCTCTACAAAAAATACTTCTGGCGACAAATAAGCTGTAGGACTACAGAATATAGAATACTTTACATAGCATACATTATTAACAACCTTAATTATAATCAGAAAACGCAAATTGTTAAATTACACACAATTAAAAAACCTGCAGCTTTATTTATACATTATTACGTACAAACAACTATAACTGGTGCACTAACTGATAAATTTTCAATCGTAATTAAATAAGCACCAAAATAAAAGTACCTCCATCCCTCATAAAAATTATTTGCACCCCCGCAACCTTTCACAGCTTATTTGCTTTCTTCTTTATCACAGCACCAATACTTACATTATTTGCACAAAGAGAGCGTAGCGTCTTCATCAAGAAGTACTAACTAAGCTGTATCTCACAAAAAAAATCACATTACAATCACAATTTATTCCTTGTTTCTGTCCTACCACGATCGATTTCTCATGTGTATTACAGAATGACAGAAGCCTATGTGCACATGCGCCTGTGTATTACCAACCGTGCAATAATTACCGTACGAGTACGGTGATTATCTTACAAATGCGGTAGTTTCGTCTCTGTAAAATTAGTGTACGATAATTAATCGTACCCCAGGGCTCAAAATGTGAAATTAACGGAATTTTTCTTTGGAATCTAAATTTGCTAAAAGGAATAGCTCTTCTTTTTTAAAGTTACTTATAAGTGTGCGGAAGAGTCGCTGGCAGTAATTTATTTCGTAGCATTAGAATGTTAAGACAAAACAGACACCCCACACCCCTCCGCTTTTCCAACTAATTACCGGCCTAGTTTTTTTTTTTGTAGCAATTCATCTTTTCAAGCTAAATTTAGTCACCACATGCCGACCTTTATACTCCTAGACAACCTCCCAAAATTTTTAGATTTTACTAGTAGCAAATTTTATATTGCGTACCATTTCAAATATTGTTTCCATACAAGGACTCCCCTTGGCTTGCACAATAAATGTGTTTTCTGAGATTAGGAAACACGTGACACGAAAACTTTAATATTTTACAGTGGTGTCTCAACACGAGAAGCATTTAAGAGAAGTCTCGTGCCGAAAGACAAGTTTCGACTTCACATTTTTAGCTGCCGAATTTGCTAATCGTGAACTTTCAAGTTGTTTTGAGGGACGCGCCATCCCCAATTGCATAATAAGCTAGAATCAAGCTTATAGCTTACAGCATGATTGAATCTGGCTACATATCTAGTCCCCACCTCAACTTTGTATATAGACTGTTCACGTTAAAGTGAGCACTTTTTAACGTCCTGCTAAATTTTTGCTATGAATAAATTTCTCTATTTTTACAAATTTTTAATGTAAACACGACCACGTTACTAATAAAAACAGCTTATGTATTTCACCAATTCCAAAAGTCTACGTCTAAAGCAAACCACAAAAATAAATTTATTAGTGGTTAAAGTCATTTGAAAGGGCCTTAAAAAGTACTCACTTTACCGTGAATCACCTATACCGGTATTGTTGTTGTGGACGACTCAGACTACGTTTTGCAGAGACGCTTGTTCTCTGGTTTTCGGTTTTCTGTCGGGGTGTTTCTCTTCTCCGTTCGTTTTTGAAGTTCGAAGTAAGTTTCAATTTCCTCAGACTTCTGAGTGATTGCGGGTGGGGGGGGGGGGGGGAGGCTTGGTTTGTGGTGTTAAGGGTCCTGTGTATGGAAACGGTTTCTGTGAAATCGTTGTTTGCGCGTAAACGCGTGTCTTGGTAAATAAATGTTCTGGAAATACGAAGTTTTGCCAGAAAGGATAAACTATTGTCTATGTCGCTATCTTTTTACTTTTATCATATTACGTGTATTAATAGAGAAAAAAATCGTGATAGTGGTCAAATATCGCATTTTTAAGGCTTGCCTGTGAAGTTTCTGTAAGAGGTAAGAGAAAGTACAGTTATACGCTGGTAGTTTGATCTGTGTACTCACCGCGTGTAATAAAACCCCACAAAGCGTTAGGATGGAAACATTGCACGCCTTGCACGTAGGAACGATGAGGCGCTAGGCGTGCGTGTTAGTATAGCCCATAACGTTCCGTCGCTTCTTGACCTGCGTAGAGGAAAAAGTGTAATTGTAAAGAGAAGTGTGTGTGGTCGCAAGGTTGGGATTTTCTCATAGAAAGGCAGCAAAATCTATGCTACTTCCCGAAATCTCAAGAAATCGCCGCAGCCCTCCCGCCGACTCCACAACCCGAGAAAGGACGCGGTGATGGGTGGGTGGAGGTGGGGGGGGGGGGTGTCTGACTGGAACGACTCAGTGAGTGCCGAGTGGTGTTGCACCTGCTGCAGAGAGCTTCGCTACGCCTGTCGCCTTGGAATCGGCTGAGGCGAATGGCCATACAGACCTACAACTGTCGGATGGGAGAAATGTTTCTGCACATACAGTATGTCTGTACAGCAGTGTGTTTGCAATGTAAATCATAGGGCCACCACCAGCTGTACAGTGTATGCTTTGTCTTTTTCTGTGATCACGTAGTGCTTCGCTAATTTTTTGATGCACGAGTGTAGTAGTTGTGTTAGTATGTGGCAGCAATGCTGGGTTTCCCGGTGTTAATTAAATTCTCGTGCATGGCTGAGGGCCCGGTTTCAATTATTAATTGCGATTTATGGCGGCCTGTGAGCCAAGCGGCGGAGAACACAGGAACACAGCCTTAAATAAACTCGCCATAGAGGCGACACTGTCGCAGCACGCATGGGCGTTGGAGGGGAGCGAGGCAACAAAGAGGAAGTAAGGAAGGAAAACAGGTACGGGAACAGAAACCGATAAGTGAGCGGAGTGGTGACCGGAACTAAAAACTTGCCGATTCGAGGAGCGCACCGCGACCCTTGCATTCTCCTTTGAAAATCTGCAGGCTGGAGAAAAGTTAGTCACTAGCAAGTCCAAACAGTGTTCGTAGATGTATAAGTAGAAAGGAAAGTTACATATACACAAACATGTTCATTCTTGAAACGAAGAATCATGAAGAAACGTTCCAAACGACGAACAATAATATCTTTAAGTAAACGCAGCGGTAAGAAAAATACAAGTACAGTGCAGTGACAACACAAGCATCGTAGGAGTCAGTCCAGTAACATCCAAATAATACCACAGTTTTTGAGGATGGGTCGACTAAATGTATTGTTCCCCGGGGAACGTTCAAGCACTGTAAGAAGGCTCTGTCTACGCGCGTGCAACTCAGTGCCTGGAGGAATGGCAACTTTACTGACATTAAAAGTAGGAGGGAAGCGTCAGGCGCCAGCTCAACATGGGGGGCTAACGCCCCACGTCCGGACTCTGAAGGAACAAAAAAAAAAAAAAAAAAAAAAAACCAATGTGTGAAAAGGGGAAAATAAACGAAGGATAAACAAAGGGAAAGGAACACTCATACTGACAGCGGCTATCAAACAATTGCAGCATTTAAACAAAACAACAGCGTCGGAAGCTTGCGCCTGACTTAAGATGAATAAAACACTCGGGGAAGCCCTGTATAGTACTTGAATACGCCGGTTCATTACCACCAACAGCCTCGCAATCATTCGGATCAAACATTCTTGACAGGGCATCAGCGACAGGGTTGTCAATGCCGCGAACATGTCGCGTTTTGAATCTAAAAAATAAATGTAAAAAAACTTTTAAAACCAACTTTTTATTTATAAATGAACTAAAAAGAGAAAAATTATTATAGCTACACAATTTGTAGAACTTTTAAGATGTGGTCGAACAGCCGTAATAAACTTACTACACATTAATATGTTTGTATCAATTTATATTTAGTATACAAACGCTTGGCGCAATGTAGAACGTATACCTCATTTGCGTAAGCGTAGTAAGCACATATCTTGAGTAAGGCTCTTAACTATTCACAATATAGAACGTATATCACATTTTCGTAAGCATTTGAAGAACATATCGTGCGTAAGGCTCTTGACTATTCGCGCCAAGCTTTTGTATACTAAATATAAATTGATACAAACATATAAATTTGTAGTAAAGTTTATTATGGCTGTTCGACCACATCTTACAAGTTCTACAACTTGTGTAACTATTATAATTATTTTTCTCATTTTAGTACATTTATAAATAAAAGGTTGGTTTCGAAAAAAAATTTGAATTTATTTTATTTTTCACTTTTTAGTCACCAACCATGTGTTGGTATCACGAATATGGGTTTCCCTTGTTAAGAAAGATCCCCATGATGTATCGTGATCGACCAGTAGTTCGCTTTCATTCCGATACGGGACATACTGTAGGAGCAAACTGTAATAATAGTTTTCGGAACCATTTGCTGCTACAAAAGGCACGCGCACAACTGCAGTGACACTTATAATCTCAGGGGAGACGTAGCTATTCTGCAGTTTAGGTACGCCCCAGCCACGGGAGGGTAAAGGCGTCACAATTAAGCCCGGCCCCTACGATGTGCAGACACCTTGGTGCGAGTACCGGCACCAATTCGAACTGAAGAGCAGCCGGCGTACTACCTGGCGGCTGGACTGAGGGAACCAGCATTGAGCATACTGCAGTCGCTGCCAGAACGACGTCGTCTAGAATACTCCACATTGGTGTCGGCTTTGGAGCTTCGATTCGGCGACCGGTACCTGCGACACGCCCACCATGCCCAACTGCGAAGCTGCATCCAGCGACCCGGCGAACCACTGCAGGAGCTGTGGCAGGACATCGTAAGGCTGTCGCACCTGTCTCTTGAAGGATGCTCGGAAGAGGCACGAGATGTTATCGTCTTCGGCTTCTTCGTCGACGCTATCGCTGACACCGAGTGCGGCAAGCTGTGCGGTTAGCTGCGCCTCAAACCATGCAGGATTCCTTGGCCAGAGCACTGGAAGTGGAGTCAGCAGGCAGTCATCAGTGCCCCGACGTCCAGTGCGGGCAGTGATACTTGATGAAGGGGTTGTTGAAGGGCTTGCAGACGACCATGAGGGACATCGCCTCCAGGGTGCGCACTACGAAGAGACGCGCCGTCCCCCACCCAAACGGCCGGAATGTTGAACGTGTGGACAGCCGGGGCACCTTAGAGTCAACTGTCCTCAGCAGCAGCAACAGCAGCAGAAGCAGAAGCAGCAGCAGCCAGAGAGCAGGTGCCAAGGGGCAGGTGAGAGTGCAATGTCTTCGGGAAACTTGTAAACACCGGTCTTCAGGGGTAAAGATCGGTGATTGCTTGAGGGAAGGCCCCACTGCTTTTGCAGGCGCGTTCAATGAAATAAGAATTCAATGCCATGTTGGTGGAGGGGAACCTAGATGATGTTTCTTGTCAGATGGTCGTTGACACAGGAGGGACTATAACAGTGGTATGACCTGACATTCTTGAGCCTTCCCTCCAGCGATCATCCGATAAGAGCATAGATCACTGCTATTTAACGACAGTAACGGGCGAGACCACACTAGTGATAGGAAACAGAAGGGTACTCTTACAGCTTGGTAACCTTGAGACAGAGCATGATATATACATAGCAGAAATAGAGGACGAATGGATTTTGTGTCTTGATGTTTTATGTAAACTGGGATGTTATGTTGATACTCGACTGGGGGTGTTACGTGTAGGTAATACCGAGTTGGTAGTGTCAACACGGCGAGATTTATCTTCGCCAATGAGCTGCCCAGTAGTGCGTAATCAGTCAACTGTGATCCCTGCTTCTAGCGAAGTTGTTATTCCGGTCAGATGCCAGGGAAAATTTGTCAGGCGATTGGGCATAATCTAACCAGCCCAGGAAGGTGGCATTTTACCCTATGGTGCCATTGTAGCCAGGACAGTGATTTCTTCAAAATCGGACAGTTTGCCGTTAGTATGATTAATTTGTCTGGCCGTGCTATCCGCCTTGAAAAGGGGGCCACAATAGGGTTTTGCAAGCTGGTCTCACAGGTACTTCCGAGTGTTCCAGAAGCTTCACTGTCACAACCTACTAAATGTTCTCTTCCAGATGCTCAGGGGGAACTGTTGACAATAACAAAAGAAAACCTCAACTGGCGACAGGAGAGGGCAGTTTCAGAATTGTTACAGAGAAATAGAGGTGCTTTCTCCTGCGAGCCCACTGACCTTGGCAGAACTAATGTTGCATGCCAGCACATCGATACAGGGGATGCCAAACCCAAAAAGCAGCCACCAAGGCGACTACCGCTAGCTTCATATGAGGTCGTTGACGGTATTCTAAAAGAGATGACGGATTTAGATGTGATAGAGCCATCAGACAGTCCATGGTCTTCTCCCATTGTGCTTGTTAAAAAGAAAGATGGCTTTATTTGATTTTGTGTTGATTACCGCCAACTTAATAATGTGACAAATAAATATTCTTTCCCACTCCCTAGGATAGACGACACCCTGAATAGCCTAGCAGGTTCACAGTGGTTTTCTACTCTAGACATGAAGAGCGGGTAATGGCAGTGCGAGGTGGTCCGGGAAGACAAGGAAAAGACTGCCTTTTGTGTCCAAGGGAAACGAACCTGGCAATTCAAGGTTATGCTCTTAGGGGTTGTGCAATGCCCCTGCCACCTTTGAACGACTAATGGGGAAAGTTCTGCCCTTAGATATTTGTCAGGTGTACCTAGACGACATTGTGGTCACAGGAAGAACTTTTGGAGAGCACCTGGCACGCTTAGATTCTGTGTTTCAGAAAATGACCTTGGCCAATCTGAAATTGGTTCCCAAGAAATGCCACCTTTTACAAAAGAAAATTATTTTCTTGGGCCATGTTGTATCAGCCCATGGGATTGAAACAATCCCCGAGAAGACCAGAGCAATAAGATACTGGTCTTTACCAAAGGATAAAACTGAAATTCGAAGTTTTCTGGGCTTATGTGCTTACTACCGTCGATTTGTGCCTGGGTTCGCCACTGTCGCCAAACCTCTGCGTGAATTGACTGAGGCAAAAAGGAAAATCTCGTTGGACCCCACAGTGCGAAATTGCTTTCAATAGACTAAAGGAAATTCTGATATCGTCCACAGTACTGGGCTTTCCGAGTAGAGAGGGTGAGTTTATACTGGATACTGATGCTAGTGATGTTGGAATCGGGGCTGTTTTTTCTCAGTCCAGGATGGAAAAGAGCGGTCATTTAAATACTTCAGTAAGGTGCTACACAAGCCCGAGAGGAATTACTGTGTGCAATGCAGGGAGCTTTTGGCAATGGTGAAGGCAATTGCCCATATTCACCTATATCTTTATGGCAGAAGACACTTCATCCTAAGAACTGATCATGCTTCATTACGCTGGCTACTAAATTTCAAGAACCCCGAAGGTCAAATAGCCCGGTGGATACAGCATCTTCAAGAATATGACTTTGAAATATACCACAGGTCTGGACGCCTTCAAAGCAATGCAGATGCACTCTCCCGGAGACCACATCTTCAAGAATATGACTTTGAAATATACCACAGGTCTGGACGCCTTCAAAGCAATTCAGATGCACTCTCCCGGTGACCATGCGAACCATTATGTCGTCATTGTGAACGCCAGGAGGAGAAGGTTGGTTAATCGTGGAAAGTAAGGAGGACAAGAATTCAAGGCCCTATATCTAGTGATGGGTCATCTACATGGGATGAAAAGGACATAAGAAATGATCAGCTAAGTGAGCCCACCTTGTGTCTAATATTGGAGTGGAAGGAAACCGGGCGTCGAACGAGATAGGAGGAGATATCTAGCCTAGGCGTGACATTCAAGGCATACTGGATACAGTGGAATTCCCTTGTTATAAATAATTGTGTGCTTTACAGGAATTGGGAAAGTAACGATGGGAGACAGAGTCATTTACAATTGGTGCTACCAGAGAAAGCCGAATCCCAGAAGTGCTCAGAGAACTGCACAACACAGCAGCAGGTGGTCACTTCGGTGTAAATAAGACACTTGACAGAGTCCGAATGCGATTCTATTGGCTGCATTGTCGGTAGGATGTTGAGAAGTGTTGCCGTCTATGATGCAAGGAAGGGTCCGCGAGGTTTAAAGGACGCGGTCCCCTCCTGAAGTACAATGTTGGGGCCCCATTCGAGAGGACATTGACATTCTCGGACCCCTATCAATCACTGAGAGGGGAAATAGATACCTTCTGGTAGCACAAGACTATTTCACAAAGTGGCCCGGGGTCATACCGGTGCCAAACCAAGAGGCAGGAACAGTAGCTGATGCTCTTGTCGAGCATGTTTTCTCCAGGTTCGGAGTGCCACTGGAGCTTCATTCGGACCAAGGACGAAATTTTGAAGCAACTCTTTTCCAAGAATTAACGAGGATTTTAGGAATGATGAAAACAGAAACCACAGCATTACACCCTCAGTCGGATGGAATAGTTGGGAGGCTAAATCGTACCCTGGAACAGTATCTGGCTATCTTCGTAGAAGACAATCAGAGGGATTGGGACTCTAAGGTACTCTTATTTCTCCTCGCATATCGTTCTGCGATCCACGAGTCCACAATAGTAAAACCTTCAAGGATACTGTTTGGGAAAGAGCTCTGCCTACCTGGTGATCTGCTGTTTGGACGTCCAGTGGAGGAAGAAGCAGCCACTCCAGAATATGCTATTAAGCTACGTCAGAAGTCAACCGACATTCATGAGTTTGCCCAGAGGCACCTTAACATTCACAGTTACAGAATGAAAACACAATATGACCGAAGAAAACCTGAGGAGACTTTTCAAGGACAGCTGGTGCGATTGTACACCCCTCAAAAGAAACAGGGCTATTGCTCGAAGCTACAGAAATTTTGAGAAGGCCCATACAGGATCTTGAAGTGGATAAATGATGTGGTCTACAGGATTTGCCGACAGGGCTCTCGGACAAAACCTAAGGTTGTCCACATCGACCGACTGGTGCTGTACGACGGTCCTGATTCTGTAGAATCTGTTCGGAACGAACAGACTTAAGAAGGGGGCAGTGTTACGTGCTGTGGCTGGCACCAACTCCGCTGCCCCACGCCGTAATCGGAGACCCACCTCGCCCTCCCCTCTTCCTGGAACTATGCGCTCGTGGCTGTCTGCCCCATCTGGGAATCCCGTGAATGCCGACAGCAGCGAGACTTGCTAGCGTCACAAACCTCCTCTCACCTGCTAGAGTTTCCAATACGTTTAGCGACGACGCAAGAATGTTCTGGTGAGACTGACTGGCGCCTTAGCCCTCCGCGACGCATCACGCGGCCGGCAGCTTGGATGGAGGCCGCCTGGCGAGTGTGTGCGAGCGAAGTAAAGTGTGGATAACGACGGGAGATCGCAGGATGATGGCGAGTGAGGTGTTCGTGGCTTGAATGGAAGAGAGGGTGTGAAATCGACGATTGAAGTCTACTGTGCATGAGGGCACTTGGAGGACTCTAGAACATTGCGAATGGCGGGACATGATCTGAACTGAGGTGGGACTGAATGGAAGTGTAATACTGATTTTATTGTAAATATTCGAACTGTCAAATATGGATGCATAAATTATAAAAATTTGAGTTCAGAGAATTTTGCTGTAGTTATTGTAAATAAAATAAGAAAATTATAATTAATTATTTTATTTGATTAAGACCTCCATCCCTTAACAAACTTGGTATAGCCCACTTAATTTATAGAGAGAGAAATCGTTACAATATATTGAACCATGCGCTCTCAATTAAATACATCTTGTTTCGTAGTGCTCCTTAGTTCTCAGTCCTTTTTGGTCCTTTTTTATTAATAGAATTAACGTTATTCACTGCAATAGCTAAACACTAATAACAGACGCGCAAGGTAGTTTATACATTTGGAAAATATGGCTACAAGAACTGTCACGCCACACGCAGTTTTGCATGAAAATAGTCAGCTTAAACGTATGCCCATCTAAATAAGTGAAACCAAGTTTTAACAAAATAATATGTCCTACTTAGCGATGGGCCCGTAGTAAATGCTACTTCTGCTGTAGCCTATTCACATGTATGACGTATTTAGTTGTTTCCTAATTAAGTTATGTATCACAAGCCTTTTATAATTGTGTGTTAGAGCGAAAAAGTACCTTATTTATTATTAAATTGAACTTTTACAAATATTATATATATTATTCACAATATATAATTTATAGTTAATATGAATTAAGGAGAAACAAAATAGGCGTTTTAGTAATGCCTGTTAATAAATGGTTCTTATGCAAAATATTATTACACTGAGTGCACACGAATGTGGTGCGTTGTCCCTTTGGTGTAATTTTCTAGGCTCTGGTTGATGTTTTGGCATGAGGAGGAGAATTATCCTGGAAGTATAACTTCAGCAGGGCTTCAGATATGTTGGAAGTAACCGTGAACGGCCTATACAAGGTATTTCCCACCACAGAAATCCAAATTTACAAACACTAAGCGACACAACAAATAAATCTAAAGCCTCCTTTAATTTGAGAAAATAAAAAAGTTATCACACGTCACGTGCCCAAAAAAAAACGTCCGCAACGGTAGTTACCTGCGTACTCTACTACATCCACAAAAACTTGCGTGACAGATCGCTCCGATACCGTGTTACTTTCCTGGACGACATTTACAAAACAAGGAATAAGAGGTTTTCTATCAACCGCTTGTTTAGCAGACAGGCTTATAAGATGATTGAAATGACGTATGTTCACTGAATATTGGCCACTGGAAGCCCAGGATATTTCTCCTCCTAATGCCAACAAATCTAGCAGAGAGTAGAAAATTACACTCAGTGAAATAAAATTTTGTATAAGAACTATGTCTTACTAGACACTATCAGTACACCTACTTTCTCATTGTTTTATTCATATTAATTATAAAATTAAATATTATAATTTATAGATTAAAAATAAAAACATTTTCAATTTAACCTAACATAAGGGACTTTTATTGTAACAGAAGTATAACACGCTTGTGATACATAACATAATTAGGAAACAACTAAATACGTCGTACATGTGAATAGACTATAGATAGAGACCTGAAATATTCGCGACTTCAATGATCTGCAGGCCAGACTCTATAGTCTTATTGTACACATATGCAGAGATAAACTGAGCGTTGGTTGCTTGCTGTCACAACGGAAGGCAGCGATTGGACTAGCGTCCTCCAGAAGGTGTCAAACACCGTGTGGACCAGTGCCTAAAATTAAATAAACACACGTGTTTTGCCTTCTAGTGTGTTCCAAAATTAATCCGCAAATTCTTCAGGTCTCTAACTATAGCAAATGTAGCATTTGCTACGGGCCCCGAGTTTGCGAAGGCCCCACGCTGAGTAGGTAAAATTATATTGTGAAAAATTAGTTTTTCTTGTTTAGTTGGGCGTACGTCTAGGCTGACTATTTCCATGCTAAACAGAGCGTGTGGTGTGGGGCGTAATCACTGACAGTTCTTTGTAAACGCTGTTCAACGGTAAAATGACCACTTTTGAAAGCCCTACTTAAAACCTAGTTGTATGCACGTTGTGTATTCTTTCGCCTTATGTAAAATTAATATTGACATGGGCCTCATTAGGCCCTACTTTATTCGCGCATCGGTCAAGCGAAGCTGTGAAATTATTAGAAAAGTAAATATTTCGCAAACCTTCGCTTTTTTACGCTTCGATACATAAAATAAATAAACGAAAAGCGAAAGAAATAATTTAAGTAATTACAAATAGTTACCTAACACTTTTAATTTGACGTTAAGGTATGGAACTGTTTTCCATCCATCGTTACCAACTTTACTGGCCGAATGTCACTCAGTGCGCCCATTATAATATATGCAAGCAAGATCAGGGATATTTTTCTAACGTTGATTTCAAAAGTGTTCACTTTACCGTGAACAACTTTAGAAATATTTCCCATATGTACAAGCTACAATGCGCATGGATGACTAGCGTTTAGAGGATTACAGTAAGAAATGCTAATTTTATGAACTAAAAAGGATTTTAAAAAATGAACTATAAGGAGCACTATGGGTCAAACTTGATTGACCAGTTTAATCCTGAGTACTGCGAACACGACCTTTTATGTGAAATAAACATTTCATATATCAACAGTCTTTCTCATTATAAATCTAGTAGACGTAAATTTTACACTGCAGATTTTTTTTAATATCTTGAACAAATAACGACGTGAAAAATTACTACAGATATGTTAATTTAATATAAACGTTTGTGTGTGTGTGTATGTATATATATATATATATATATATATATATATATATATATATATATATATATATATAGAGAGAGAGAGAGAGAGAGAGAGAGAGAGAGAGAGAGAGAGAGAGAGAGAGAGAGCTGCATCATCCGGCACGATGCCCACATACGAACATCTGGGGCTGACCCGGCCGGGAATTGAACCCGATTCGCCTCGGGGTTCTCCCGTTTGCCCCACACTTTCATTCCGGCGCAGCTCCATACTCCCCTCAATCACCCTCATCGGCTCTCAAGACCTCGCTGTTACGTACCGCCACACACTCTTCACGCAATCGGCGGAGACTCCCCGCTGAATTCCTCCGGATGCGAGAAAGGTTGCCAACTCACTAAGCTATACTATTGGTACCCCTGTACCCTTCGTTTGCGATTTAACTGGAAACGGTTGCAACAAGGGGAGCTTAATTGCTACTTACGTCGTCCTGCTTCATCCCATGGTATCAACAATCAATTTAACCTCACAATGTACGTGCCGCAAACAATCAAAAGGTGCCAAACACTATTAGTTACATGATGGGAATGTCTACGAGCATACCTACCGTGTATCCAAAATCTTGGTTTACTTGCTCCGTACACCAATTTGTGTTCTTCTAACGCAAGAACTTTGCTTCATATCCCACGTAATGTTCTTGTCGCCCACCGCCTTCAGGGGCTGCTACAGCCCTTATTATTTGAGATGGGCCATGGTTGTCCTATACCAATCTTCATCTTTTCTGGTCACGAATCACGTGTCTGAATTAATACATATGTTTCCTAGACACGCTGTGTGTGTGTGTGTGTGTGTGTGACAGAGAGACGGCCAGACAGACAGAGACAGTAGTTATCTTTAGTACGTGACAATAATCGAATCCGTATTTCATACAAACAAATAATCTTTTAAATTTTAAAAGTTTTTTTTTCTTAGTCATGTGCTACGGTCACCGCACTTGCTTAACCCGGTCCTTCCTCGTCGTATCAAGGTGCGAGTGAACTATCGTGCACGTGCAGACACATCGTTGGCAACGCGCCGCCGCTTTGAATCATCCAGCGGTAACACTTTCGCTTCATGACGTAATAATAACAATACAGGTACGGCGAGCTACACGTTCCAGTTCTGCTTCAGAGATTCTGTACCGGATATTTCATAACAAAAAAATATGAACACAAACACATCTTCCCAGATATTTTTACTACGGGAAAAAATGCATTACAGAAATTAACATGAGTATGCATAACGTTTCTTAGATGTTGTTAAGTTCAAAAATTCAAAATGGTGAATGTTTTTTTTTTTTATAAACCATTCTTACTGTCGCTCTCCGCACCGCTCGCCAGTCCAAAGCCCCTGCCACACTGTCAAGTTTTTGCCTTCAACTATATTTGACAATAAAATTTGAGGACAAAATACGGTCACCAAATTTTTCTTTCCAACAAATTTTATGAACTAATCTTGAAACTCTTTAAAAATGTGTCACGCTGTCAAACTTTCCATTGGGAGAATCTAATTCGAAATATTATTTAGAAGTTATTTTCATAGTGATATATTGCATCAGCTTTTCCATGCAGTCAACTACAGGAAGAAATGTAAGTAATATTGCAATTTATTTTCGTTTCTTCACTAAATTTATATTTTTTTTTATAAGTTAATATGTTTCCTGCACAATGAAATAAATGCCTCAGTTTCCAATATTATGTACAATATTCACTTAAAATAGCATTCATGCTCAGACAGCTTATGCATAAATTAATTAACTTCATAACTTAAGCCGTTTCCAGCAGTTGTTCGATATTTTAAGTTTCCTGACATCCATTTTTGTCGTGAACGATTCTGATTGGCTCAGACCGTCAAACATAAAATAAATTTTAGAACCGGTTCAATTTTCAAATGTTTGATGGAAACTGAAGCCATCCAACTTTCTCAGACAAAAATGGCGACGTTTATGACGTTTCGATGACGTCGTAACTGTCCAACTTTATTTAACCAATCTTATTGGAAGCATTTTGACAGAAAAATTTGAGAGTGTGACAGGGGCTTTGGGCAAGCATCCACCCACATATTTCGAAATTGTAAACGAAAAAAAAAAAAAAAGCCTACTTCAGCTAGAGTATCAACCAGCACTGACTACAGCGTAATTTTACGTGTCCGGTTTTTTGATTTTGTTCATGATGAAATAAAAAAGCTTTTGCTGATTTCAAGAAAGAATTACATGATTTCATTTTGTTGTATGCTGATTAATTTAATACTATATAAAGGCTATTTTACATTAGCTGGTACAAAGGTAAGAATTATCTGATTAGCTGTTTTTTTTTGTTTAATAATCATTTATGCAAGTAGTTTGTTGTTAGGTGCTTTCGGTGTTTACACATATGCTGCAGCGCTTCATCACGTAATTTTCCATTAATAAGATATGATTTTTCTAACCCTTTTTTCTCACGTTTTATGATTATGTTAAAATTAATGACAAACGTAATATGGGATCAAATTATATTAAAATGTTTTTAAAAATTGGAATTTTACTGTAGTAGTAAATATAGCAGACAGTCATTGTACTAAAACACACACTTATCTTAACCCATAAGCTTAACAATATGCAACTTCAAGTATTTTATTACCACTCTTGATCAAAGTTCACTACTTCCAGGTAGTATTATTATTATTTTTTAATTTAAGAGTTTAATTTATCTTCATTTTATACTTTGCTACACTTGAATACTGTTACAAGCTGAAGACGCCAGCGGGGCGTATCTGAGTTCGTAAGGGATGGAGGTCTTAATAACAAAAATAAATAAAATAAATTTGATATCTAATTTATTCACTCTGCTACTATGTACAACATCAATTAGCTGTCTCCACTTTTACTCTTCCTATTTAATAGTTAGCGCACTATTTCATGTTTATTTCAACTTTAATTAATGTCCTTAATGTCTCTCCTCATTACAGTAAATTAACTCATACCCACTATTATAGGCTGTTCACGGTAAAGTGAGCCCTTTTGAAAGCCCTCTCATTTGAAATAATGGTCAAAAAATGTGTTTTATTTTAGCCTTAGACATTAAATTCGAGTGTAATGGAATATACACACACTGTCTATTACTTACAAGGCAATATTTATTTAGAAATGTGGTTAAAGGATAAAATATGGCTAAAAGAAAAAAGTTACTAGGGCCTCAAAGTGCTCACTTTACATGAACGGCCTTTTTGCTTGTGTTCAGTCTATCTGTTTCCATCAGTTATATAAGCCGTTCACGATAAAGTGAGCACTTTTTAAGGCCCTGCAGAATTTTTCACTTCAATTAATTTCTACCTTTCTGCCACTTTTTAATGTAAACATTGTAATCTGACTAATAAACACAGTGTATACATTTCTTCACTCTGAAATGTTAACGTCTGAGACTGCAAAAAGTATATTTATAAGGGTTAATACCTTTTGGAAGCGCCTTAAAAAGTGTTCACTTACCGTGAACAGCCTATAATGTATTTCACTCACGCACTTGATCCAATTGTCCAGGCTCCAGCCACATCCTTCAAAACGTTGACACTCGCAGTCGCCATCTTCCTTTTCCCACAGTGACCACGCCGCTCGCTGGGAATCCCGCCAGTCACCCATTCAGTCACTCCAACTCAAAACTGCCGGTCCAGAGGCATGCTGTATAATGTTATAGTCTAGCCCTGACCATCTCGAAGGTTCAACACACCCGAGTTGCGCTGGGAAACGAGGTCAGTAATCCCGAGTATTCTTCGACAAATGAGGAAATCACTACAACCAATGTCACACAGCGTCGTGCCGCATAATATTATCTTGTCGGCCTGGCTTTCAAACTGGTATGTAGCCGCTCGATCGCCTGCCTCTTATCTCGCCTACTCGCGCGGCGCTGAATGGCGTCTCGTAACAATATATAACACAGATGCTGATGTGATTTCAGTTACTTCGTTACGGTTCATAAAAGTGTACCAAACAATATAATTCGTTATGCCTAAATATTTTATGTAAAATGTATATATACAGTAATATATAGCAAAACAATGAATGTAACTCTTGATAAACTACCAAAAGATAAATCACCCATGTCAACTTGCATAATTCGTGGTTTCTTCGCACTTTTTTTTAAGTAAACCTTTGAAAAAGCATCCTAGTATGACGTTTTTGGTTGTTTCCTAAATACAGAGTGTTCCGTGGCTCAACCGACATCCTTCGGCAGTGTGTTATACAGATCATTGGCAACAAAAAAATATGGCATATACTCAAGTAGGCTATGCAGCCCCATCTCAGTGTTACATGGGCATAAATGCAACAAACACACAAATTGGAATTGCCAAATTAATTTAATGTAACTGACTACATTTATGCTGAATGTCTCACACGAGCTGTTCAAAATGCGCACCATCTGACCGTAAACAGGCTGCGATACGTTGTAGCCTACCATGGCGTGTTGCCACACTGCATGGTTGCAAGTTCATTTCTGAGTTGGTTAGTGGCGTTGGTTATCGCCTGTAGCAACTGGTCTCGAGTATCTGATCGCCGTCTGCTGTAAATCCTACTATTCAGATAGTCCTATAATAAAAATTCCAACGGGGAGAGGTCTGGAGAGCGCGCCGGCCATGGGATTCGCCCACCTCTCTTCCAATCCACCTAAGCGGATACTCAGCTGCTGCACCACGCCCATTTCCGTCACAGTATCCGTAAACAATCACCATGTCTGCGTACTCTGCACGCGTAAACATTCCTGGCATTGTTGAACAACCACTCGCCTCGACACACTAAGAAAGACTGGCAAAGCAAGCCAAACTTGCAGTCTGCTTACTGTCAGATTGGGCACATTTTGAACAGCTTGTGTGGGACTCACAACATGAATAAAGTCATTTGTTGTAAATATATGCAGTAATTATTATTTTTTGTTTTTATTGGATAACTCCCTGTAACTCCTAAATGGGGCTGCATAACCAACTTAAATATGGCATTTTTGTTGCCAATGATCTGTATAATACACTGCCGAAGTATGTCGATTGAGTCACGGAACATTCTGTATGGCATGTATCACAAACATTTCATGCTTCTGTTAGCATAAAAGTACCTTATTATTTGTTAAATTCAACTTACGTTTATATTCTATCTACGTATTATAATAGTTTATTTATTATTATGAATATAAATTGAGAGAAATTAGATGCGTTGGAAATGCTTAATTCGTGCTTAAGGTATTCGCTATTTATTATTTATATTCCTATTTCTATTGACATTATTAATTTAAGCAACTCTAAAAGTATTTATTGCCATTTATTTTTATCTTCTATAAACATTTTTTTTTTTTGTAATTAAGTACATATTCATTGCTAGTCTATTGTTATTGTCTATCGCTCTAATATTCACTTAATGTTAACTTATATTGTGATGCAGTGTAACTATTGATACATTTTCTGACAAGCCCTATATTCAACGAACAATCTGCTCAACTGAGTATATTGGGAGATATAAAAACAAATAAACAAATAAATAAATATCTAGTAAGAAATAGTTCTAATGCAAAATATTATTACTTTGAGTGCACACGAATGAGGTGCTTTGTCCCTATGGTGTTGAGGCGGAGGAATATCCTGGAAGTAGAACTTAAGTTGGGCTTCAGAAAAGTTGGAAGTAACCATGAATGGGTTGGATTAGTTTTTGTTTGTGTAGCTGTAAACAGTGCATTCGAATTTTCCGCCAAAATGTATTAACTTTTGGTCACACCAACAAAATGGACTGATGAGCGTATTTGATAAATGTATGTTATGCTGTGCAGGTGTTACTAATAAATTGCTGGTGGCATAACAGTTACAAATATCTGTTTTCTGCTACGTGTTTTTTGTGATTGTGGAAGTTAATATTTAAAATCCGGAAGATAATGTATTTGAAAATAATTTAATAAATGATCGTAGGAGTTGGTAAAAGTAAATACAATGAAGATCGCAGATATATTTAATTCTGCATTCTTGTTTTAATTGTTTGAATGTTGCACTTTAAATATATTAGAACATAATTACATCAACAGCTTAATGCTCATTTATCTCTGAAAATAGCTTTGTACAGTGTTTGTGTTTGCTTGCAGCGGAAATTCAGTTAGTATTTTTCAATTACAATCACTACACGAACGTTACCCTGCATTGCAACGGTGCGGGTGAATTATGTTGTATTTATAGTCTGCTCATTCTTCTTCTATGGTATAGTGTGCTTTATGGTGTAACTTTTTTGTCTTTTAGTTTGAAGTAAATTAAAAGAGTAGGGTAATGCAATCTAATTCCAATGTGTTTTTTTTGTTAAGTAAAAGTTTTATAATTTGTATTTACAAAATTCTTATAATTTATATGTGTATATGAGGATTTATCCTAACAAGCATCTGATTAATTCCTTATCATACGATTTTTTGAATTACGAATACAACAAAATGCATTTTGTACATGCAATTTGAGTATTTTGACAAAGGACACAGTTACATTTCTCTAAAAGCAACACTTGCATGGAAATAAAACCTATCTGCTATGCCCGACGAGTCTGTAATCATGTCATTAAAAATAGATGTTTGTCGATAAGAAGATTAATTTGCCAGGGTACAAAGAGAGTTAGGGTGGGTCATTATTACATCATTTTACCTGAATTAAATGCCCATACTGTAATTTTATACCATCAGGAGAAGTCCCCTGTAATAATACCACCGGGTAAATGAATATGGCGAGGGAGTCACGGTTACAGTGCTCCAGCAACCGCTCGTGCTCCCTCTTTCATTTCATGTTCGCATCCCTGTGTGTGTGTGTGTAATAGTGCATGCAGTGTGAGTGTGTCATCGCCATGTCAAAATGCATGGAGTGTTTAACCAGTGTATAAACACACTAATTTACAGCTCTGTAAAACTAGCTTGGTTTTTAGCCAAATCGGTCATAGCTACCCACACCTCTCCCGAGGTGAGAATGGATTCGTCCACCACGAGCCAGCTGCTGCCACCCTCTAATTCTGTGAAACAAGAGTGCAATATTTTATAATTGCTCTAAAAGAGTGCAAAATGTACTAGTAACATGTTCAGATACACAACAGACTGGGGAAGACAGTGCCAGCCACAATCCAAATTACATTTCTGAATAAATCTGATACCAATACATTTAATTTTAACATGTTATTTTCTTACACAAATTGATGTAAAAAGGGTTTCTTATGTCTTTTAACTAGGGTAAGTGTATTTATGCTTATTTGTTTTTGTTATTGAAGTGTTTATGTATTTTTGGTGCAGGGATGATCCCAGCGGACTCCAACAATTGTTTCAGTAGTTCGCTTCTGGTGCTCGTCGGGAGTGGCCACGTGCTGCGTATCTCCAGAACTTCAACCTTTTTGCACTGGTTACTTAGCTTTCCATAGGTAATTATATTTTCTAGAACTTAACTTCATTTCTTTTTCTTGTTAATCTGGAGACTGTGCCACTCCGAACCCCACCACCTCAAATCGTGCTGGGGTTGTAACTTTACTATAATTCATTATTACCGTCACATGCCTCTTTACACTGTAGGCGAGTAGCACACCATAGCTGCTATACTTATGCCAGTGTTTCGTAAGAAGGTATAACAGTACGTAAATTCAGTGCAATTTAAACTGTGTGTTTTTATTTCACTCTCAGCTCAACAGTTAGTGGCGTATGAGAGTGCCAAAACTCTTTCAGGTAGGCATAACATAAATATTTCATAATTAAGACATCACCTCGTTGCAGGGAGACCTCAGGAGCAGCCATGTAGGCGAGTGGCTTGCACCCTAGACGAGTCTCTTGCTCTGGCGCCCTCTATAACTCTCCGACCACTTCTGAAAACATGGTGCCCTAAGTACAACGACATTCCAACATAGTCTACTAATAAAGAATACACATTAGTTAATGTTCACACCCCAATTAATCAAGCCAATAAATCCAAACGAGTGGAAATAGTCAGTTCCTGGGAAGAAATAAAAGAACTTATCATAGAAATTTCGAAAAAAATGCACTTTTTTTTTGTTAGGCGACATCAATGCATAATTGAGCTACGAAAGAAAGTTTATAAACATTATGAGTGACTATTCAGCACATAAAAGAACCAAGAATGGTGTGAAGTGGGTGAGGTGTTCCAGGCTGAGGCAAAAACGGCGAATATTGCCTGGCACCATAACTCAAGGGATAGTTAATGACGAGGGGTCACATGGTCGATGGTCCTTGTGCGACCCTGGAAGCCTCCATCGTGCTGGATCGTTGCTGATTTACACTCACCAACAAGCTACATATATTATAACTTCCACTGATTTACACTTGCGAGGTTGTAGGCCACCTCGTACCTACGCCTTAAATCCACCGGGTAAGTATCCCAAAGGATAAAGAGAAAAAGACTCGCATATACTTGCTTATATTTACTTCACTTATTACGTTACGTGAACAGTGATACTGTCACATTAAAGTTAAGTGTGCACGGCACTCATGGTCTGACAGAAACCTGCACTGGATAAAATGGTATAAGCCATATATGAAAATTACTCATTAGGCATTACACATCAAGCCCCAATGAAAGTGGGGAAACAGCTAGTTCCCCCTTGGTACAAAATAGTGAAAATATTCCAGTAAGTTAAATGACTATGGTAAACTAAATTGTTGCAACAGTTTGTAGGTACCGAGGGAGTTCATGCGGAGTGCAGATTTCAAGCTGCCGGCCGGCTCGAGTGCTGAGATCGAAACGAATGGTGTCGGCTTCTGTTACAAGCTGCATGAGCCAGTGTCAAAAATTGCATGAAAATACGTGTGAAATTTGCAATGAAAACAAAAATAATACAAAATACAATCAAATTGTTATAAACATATTGGTGACATCCTAGTGAATTAACAAGTATATATTATGCTTAAGAACGTGACATCACAGGGAATGTCACTGAACTTGAAAAATATTATTAATTATGAAATAGCCTTTATAGAGACAATTCACTGTGGAGAGAACATGTTTGCACTCTTACATTTATTACACAAATTTAACCCTTTGGAAATTATTTAAATATTACTTTATTTTAAGTCTTTGAATTTAATTTTCGGTGACATAGTGTGATGTAGTTTGTATTTCACTTTGGACCAGTCGATATCGTTTGGTGAATGGTCACGTCGGTTGTCGCGGTGCAAGCTGCTTCGAACCTTCATTTGCCAGTGTGCCTGACAGCTGTGACTTTGGGGTGGACGCCATGTTGGATTACTTACTAATTTATTCCAAGGGTTACCTCTTGGTATAAACAAAGTAAGATGGTCTCTCTTGAGTCACGTAGTGCCTGTTGGCAGGTTAGTGCAAGTTCCATTCTTGTCAACCTGTACTATGCATTCGTGGCCTGGTGTGCGGGTCGGCTCGATGTCAGCTAGTGGTGTATGTGACTGCTGATGTCCAAGCAGTCACGGAAGCACTTGAGGACGTGCGGTTCATGTCAGGCAAAATATTAATATAAGTGTGCAAAACAAAACAAATAAATAAATTTTGAAATCCACCACCTTTCAAACACATCCCCAGAAATTAATTAAATAATACGTTTAATCAATCAAGCATTTACTAATACAAACTCCAAAGTCAAATACAGAGGATATTTCAAGACAGTTTGAGATTAAAACGCACAGGAGTCAGGCAAGGGGATGATCTCGCCATTGCTCTTCAATTGTGTCCTTGAAAAAGTTATAAGAGAATGGAGAAAATCAATGAAAGAAAGCCAAATTGATGAGAGAATCGGAATAGGCTACAGAATAGACAACCTGTCAGTTGATTGTGGCTAGTTTTTCGCAGATGACCTAACAATAATTTCAGACCTGAGTTGAAATAGCCACCAGACAGACAGAACTACTAAAAGAGCAAGATGAAAAGCAGGTCTACAACTTTCCTTTGAGGAAACAGAATACATGACCAACAACAAGACACCTCCCAAGAAACTAAAAAGTACTGTTAAATTAACAGGAAGGACAAATTAAAACATCTAGGCGAAATTATGGAACAGAGTGTTTCACGAAAAGAAACCATCAGATCAAGGGTTAACAAGTTGAAGATAACTTATAAACTAACAATTAACGTTGACAATAAGAAGTCAATATCCATTAATGCTAAACTAGGGCATTACTTAACAGTAATTTGTCCAGAAGCACTCTATGCAGTGGAATGGTTGAATTTTGTATAAGAAAACCATATTGAAAAATCACAGATAAAAAAGAATACTAAGAAAGATACTGAGACCAGTTAAAGACGGGGAACAATACAGGCGATGCTCTATACACACATTGAGAAAATCAGAGACGTAGGAATTAGGAAGAGAACAGCTTCATTTTATGGACGCCTTAAAAGAATGCACTCAAACAGACTCACAGGAAAACCTTTCACCTACTTAAAAAAATGAAACTAAGACATGGATTTGAGAAATTGAAAAGGTCATGGAGGTAATCCAAATTACCCAAGAAGACATTAAAATACGCTCACTGCTTAGGGACAAGTTGCAAACATGTACGTCTATTCACGAAAAAAAAAAAAGAAAAAAAGGTTTGGACTGAGGATAGAAGAGTGAAATATCGAGAAAGAATGAACGAAATTTGGGAGGAAAAGAAGAAAGAAAGCAATGCATGGTTCTCTACTACTTGTTCTATGGTTTCTCTGTGATTTAGACTCTAAACATAGCACCCATTGCAAAATCAAGAAAACAAACATTCCCATCTGAAGTCTAAATTAAATTTTCATCATGTACGTACAGCTTTATTATTTCCTACATATGCTTTACTTCGTTTCTTTTTTAATTAAAATAATCCAACAAACTTAATTACTGTTATGTAGTATGTTTCTAAAATTAATCAGGAAGTGGGTTTCACTGCAAGTCGATAATGACATGTATGTCACCAGGTTCAGCCAATGAGGAAGGCGTATTGTGGCGTGATCGCCGCACAGCGTACGGCTGGGCGTGCTGTTATGTGTTTGTAGTGCAAAAATTTTTAAGTGGTTAGGAGGAAGCAGCAGTTTCAATCCGTTCTTAACAGTAACTAAGGCAAGTTGTGATGTTATTCGTATTTACGAATATTTTGTCTACATACATTCAAAGTATTTAGATGCGATTTTTTATTTCACTGATCCTGGTGAAATATGTCGAGCTGAATACTAATTCTCCAGTGTGCTGAAGAAAATTAATTTATCTGTTCGTTTACATAAACGTAAGGTTTTTTTTTTTAATATGTTCTGTGATGAAATGCACATCATGAATAGTCAGCTGGATGTTTTACAGTCGGACAAAACAGAATTTTCAAGACACAGCCTTTTGCATGCTGTCCTTAAATTTGTCAAAGCTGTAAATGACATGAATAATACGATCTTGGTGCCTAGTAGGCTTATAGATTTACCTTACGGAGACCGGGAAGTATTACCTGATGTCAGAAATTCAACAAACACTTTTAAACAGTTTGATGGAAAATTTATGTGCAAGCATGTTGGAGATGTCAACTTATATGCTCTTTACACAATGATTAACTGCATGAAAAATGAACTTATGTGGGGACACACACCTCTGGTAGAAGAACAACCTGCTTCAATTTGTTCATCATCCTCATCGTTTTCATCATCATCTTCACATGGGAAAGGTCATACACGCACACCTTCATCAGTGTCTGTGGCCTCGAATAATTCTGTTCCTTCAATTTCCGATGGAGATATGTCGGAGACTGGGACTGATAGTGATCCTAGAGAGGAGCTCGCACCAGACTATTCTAGATTAGTCACGGAAGACTTCACCCAACATTTGCATGGTTTAAATCATTCTCTGGAGAAAATGACTGATTTAGCAATGTATCTGACAACACGTTATCAGGACCATGTTACAAGTGTAGAGAGCTAAGACATTTAATTTTGTAGAAAAATTTTGTATGAAAACGTTTATGCCAAAGTTGTTGATGACTTTGCTTTACAAGTAATTTTATTGTGTCTGTAACATGCGACATGCTTGGTCGAGAAAAGTTGTTAGTAATTTAAAATTGTGTTCAGATAAGTTTTGTAAGCAGCAAGTGGACTAATATGTTGTATGATTAAATGGCTGATTGAATAACTTACAATTGGTTATACCTCCATTTTTTTCCATCAAGTTATTTTTGTGTATTTCATAGGACTGATGTTAGTTAACAAAACTTTAATGTGACCCTTTGTGGTTAAACTTTATTTACATAATAGGTTTGGAGTAAAGCTGTTGTATGACGTAGTGTGGTATCCAAACCAAAGCTTTGCAGCAAGTCGTAAATTTTGAATTTCCTTTTCTTTGTTAATTTTTGTACACAACTTTACGGTTAAGCCTTTAAGTTAAAAATCTGTGTTTGCATCAGCGTAGGGCATGCTGTAGGCCTATTAATGTATTTTGTGTTTAATAACAGCAATTGCCAACATTGATTGTATTTGATGCATCTGTTTAGTGTTAGCTGTATAACTGTAAATAGCATTATGCTAGAAAATAACCTATAGAATTATTGATCCATTTTCCAGAAGCCTGTCAAAAAGTTTTAGGCTTTCTCATCAATCCTACTGGTAATTAAACTTGACACAGATTTTTTTTTTTTTTTTTTTTTTTTTTTCTCCAAATTGAGCAGACCAGCTTTTACCAAGATGTTATGTTTGTCCTCATATTGGTTCGTTTCTTCAGAAAGTGAAACAGCTTATGCTTGTAAAACTGTGGCAATGTATAAAACTGCAGCATTTTTTTAGAACCTCGTTTGTCATCTGTTATAAAGCTTTATCTTCACTCTGGAGTTCCACTTGTGTGTATTTGCTTGAAAAGTATTCTGGATGCTGCCCTCCCCCCTTCTGTATCCTTTTAGTGTGTTTGTGTGCTTTGTAAAGCTGACATAATTTAAATACATTATTAGCTTGATTTTGATTAAATTATACCCTAATACTATTGCATAACCATTGAACGTTGCATTTATTAGGGAATATCCTATTTTAATGCTTTATAAAATCTTTACATCACATTATTTCTGACCAATATTTTGTTGATTGGTTTTGTTATGTACATAGTGTGTACATATGCATGCATGCTATAAGGTTTGTGAGGCCAGGCTTCATGCATGGCCGTATAGGGAATTAAAGATCACTCGGTCATTTTTTGTGATAGTATTTTTAACGTAAAATTTTTTGTTGGAGATAAACGCATCAAAATTTGTAAACATTTCAAATTTAGATTTTTTAAATTTTAAATGCCTTTTAAATCATTTATAAAATGTCACAATTTTATAAATAATTAAAAAGTGCATTTAAAATTAAAAGAATTAAAATCTGGAAGTTTTACGAATTTAGATGCGTTCAATCTCTAACAGAAAATCTTTTATTAATTGAAAATACTACCACAATAAATGACTGGGATTTATTTGTACAAATTTAGCATTTAATTCCCTATACTTATGCCTTTTTCATGGTGAAGCTTGATTTTAATGGTATATGTAGAACAGCAGAAATTTTGTATGCAGACATTTATTAATGGTGACCTTATCATTGTGAATGCAGTTCTTTGAAATGTATACATATGTTGTAAAATTAGTCTGCAAATTCTCTTGACCATTTGTTGTTGACAGACCAAATCAGAAGTGTGCTCAAATTTGACTTTGTCAGCGGTCTCAAAAATTTTTTCCTTCCCTCCCCCTCCATTAGTAATTCACTTCTTTCAAAAACTGTGTGGAGCAAGATCCATGAGTTCAGTTGGTTGATCAAGAGGTGTACATTTTTAGCCTGCCCTATGTCAGGAATTGTTTTCACGAGAACCTTTACGAGGAGGAGAAAAATTGCAGTGCAAAGTATGTGTTGTAGAGATTTTTTTACCAAATTTTTTTGAGTTTACTAGATTTTTGATTTTGTTTTTCATGGAGATGATTGCTAAACAGAATATTTGTACCTAAGTCAAAGGAATATAAAAGTATTTGTTTTGAGTAAGTAATTGCTACCAGTAGTCTGCATTTAGTGTTGCATCAAGGAAGGATTGTGTAATGAGTATATACTTACCGTATGTCGTACGATTGCTTCTACTGTAGCATGTATTGAGTGTTTATATCTACTTATTTAGTGTTTTTGATAACTGTAATTAGTCTTTGAAGTGTTAAGTGCATTTTATGTTCCTTACAACTATAAGTAATCTAAACATGTCATAACTTGCTAACTGATATATTCTGTTTTATTTAATTGTCTTACATAGATGCTGAAAAAACATGTGTAAGGAAAAGTTGACATTTTCCATGGAAAATATGTAGTGGAATCTTACTGTTTACTGCAGTGGATTTTTTCTTTGAATTAGTTCCGTCTTTGTTAAGGTGTAAGTTATTAATTAAACTGTCACTGCCACAGTACGTACATTACATATGTGAATTAAGTAAGCTCTACTTAACCAGTGTAGTATTTAACTAAGTTTTAATCTGTTTTGTTTTAGTATGGTGTGTGTTGCATTTTACAAGTTACAAACTTATGACTGGTTGCATCATTTGAAGTTCATTGCTTGATCTGAGATAATTTTTGAACTTTTCTGAAAATTATCACAAAATACCGTTGGCTCCATTAGAGTGCAGTGCGTGGCTGACGATTGAGATTAACTTCATTACAAACTGCTGAATACGTAGTGTTTCAAAAACATGATCCAAATTCAGAAAATTTGGAGACTTTGCTGGTAACCCCAGATATTTCCTATTTCACATGTCTTTTACAAATTATTTAAAGGATTATGTACGTATCTTAGTGTACTCGTTGTATCTTAGTGTACTCGTTTTTGATGGTCAAATGTCTCAACAATGAAATATGCAAATCCGGATAATTTTACTAAGAAATTATTTTTAAAATGCAGTTTGCAAATAAACAGATCATTAGTTCTAACCTTTAAAATGTTTTAGAAGTATGAAACAAACTATAGACATTTAGGTTAAATAAATGAAATTTCTACCATAATAAAGGTACAAAAGCAAAGAAGAAACATTGCATTGTGTAGTTGCTTCAAAATATTTGTATTAAAATAGGGGATGAAAAAGCATAGTCTTATTTCCAACTAAACAAAAAAGAATGGTATTGAAAATTATGTACAAACTACAAATTTTTAAAAAATACGTACTGTAAAATATTTCGAATTTCCATAGGCTTTTTTGTGCAAATAGTGGTATAATTTTCTGCCCAATTTTTTTTGTGAATTCAACTGAGTTATTGTTGTAAGACAGTATAACAGTGAAACTAAATTTTATACACTGAACTACGGTCTTTATTTCACATTATCTTGTACACCTTGACATCAACTACAGAAAATTCTCGCCATATCTCCAGTCAATTTTTTACTTTCTATGCTATCTTACATCAGTACCAACACAACATTATAAAATTACCCATTCAGAAACTTGTACAATATAAATTTATCCATTTAACACACTCCCCATGTATTTAAAATTAACATTACAGTACAACAGCGTATCCTTAGACATCAATTTTGAACATTAACTTTTCTACCAGACTTCTATGACCACCTAATGTTACAGCTTTGGTAAACTCATCAGCCAGCTGGCATTCAATAAGACAGTACACCAAGCTAATGACCTCCTTGTTTGCTTGTTGACAAATTAACTTAAATCTGACTTAGATATGCTCAGACCTTATGAACACACTGTCGTTCTTGATTATTTTTATTGTACTTTGTCAACATTCAAGTTACCTCACCTGTTAGCTCCTTATAAAGTGATTCCACAAACAATACTGCCTTCACACACACTGGCTGCAATAAACTCACTTTCGGCTGTACTCAGTGGTACTACAGGTTGTCGTTTTGTGGACCATGAAATTGGGCCTCCTGCATACATGATAACGTATCCCGACATGCTTTTTCATGATGTCACTGGCATAGTCTGCATCACTATAAGTATCAACCACTGTAGTATTGCCCTGCGAGGAATACCGAAGTCCTAGGTTTTGTGTATCCTGTAGATATCTAAAAATTCTTTTGAAACTTTAGACATCTTCTGTTGTCTGGTTAGTGGTTTTCCTTCAAGCTATATTGACAGCATAGGTGGTGTCTGGTCTCGTTCTATTGGACAAGTACAGCAGACTTCCAACTGCTTCTCTATGTGGGAACTTACCACTCTCTTTTTGGTTATCTTCTAGATTTTCGCTCACTGGAGAACAGCTGGGGTTTTTTCCAATTTTGAACAGTCCATGTTAAACAATTTCAGCATCAAGGCAGTGGGAGATCTTTGATGAAGACTGATGGATTTATTTATATTTATTATTTCAATGCCAATGAAGGTTTCTGGGGTCTCGGTTATTTTAACTTCAAATTCTGTCCTAAGCTTTTCCAGGAGTTCGTTCATTTGATTTTTCCTTTTTGAGATCTAGCCAGTCATTGACCCAAATTGCTAACAATAAATCCCCTTCACTGTTCTTACAGACTGATTTGTCTGTAGTAAGTTGCTGCATTGTGTGTTCCTTAAGGAAATCAACAAACCATTTGTTCCAGGTACCAAACGATCTTAAATTTGAGAGGTCAGGTTTTTTTCCCCCAAACTACAGTTCTGCAGGTGTTTATTCAAATGTAACTGATGGACTTCTGTTTAATAAGTAGGTTGCTGTACGCAGAGCTTCTCCACATAATTCTTTCTCAATCCCAGTTGAAAAGGAGAACTCTTGTTTTTCCAGCAATTTTCAACCTTACACTCCTGTGGGTTCTTGAACACAGTTCCTAGCAATATGACCTCTATTATGTACACCTGTAACACACAATGTCCTTATCCTGTGTGTAGGTTTTTTCTCGCCACTCTCGTTTATTAAGACTACTTGGCCGAGACTCATCAGTGAACATATCTGGCAGTCTGTTGTATCTCTCCAAACCTCAATCAGGAGGTTTCTATCATGTTGCTCCTCCGGGAAATCTATGGTTTCATTTTCAAAAAAATGGGCATCATTCGCGCACACTTCTTCAATCTGGATATTGTGTTCACTTTGCTTCTCCATTTTGTTTTCATTTGTCTTCATCGTAATCTGTGGAGAACCAAACTGGAACAGGTCCATCCTTACCCTTTTCTGCAGCACCTTCCACGGTAGTGGTTATCACTTCATACACATTTGGGGTTTTAAATATCACCGCTATTTGGAATTTCCAATACTTGAGTTTCAGTGACCTAAAAGTTTCTCAACAAGAGCAGAATCATCCGACACCGTAGCCATTTTCCGTCACTGCTTTTCTGTTCCACACTTGGCCTAAATACTGAGCAACGTCCTGGGCCCATAACCTGTTGTAAGACTAGTTGAACTAAATTAAATTGTATACACTGAACTACTATAGTCTTTCACTTTCTCTTGTACACCTTAACGTCAACTACAGAACATTCCCGCCAGTGTTACTAACTCTCAATCATGAAGTAAAGCTAAATAGTTGTCAAAATATAGCCAGGAATAGCTAAACAAAGTTACAAAGAAAGATACAGATAAGCTTAACAAATAATGCAAATTCTATCACTAAATTAAATTATTTTACAATGCAATTCAAATTATATAGTCAATTCACCTAAAAACCATGTAGATGTATGTCTTCCTCCTCGTCCTTCAACATTTCAGGAACTGACTGCTGCTGGTGATTGAAGAAGTAGTTGCAATTTGTGCGCAGTATACAGTTTTGTTTCCAATCACTTTGAGGACACTTTGGGGAAGTTGGTAGGAATAGCAGAACATGGTTTCTTTTTGAGTCCGAAATGCACATGCAGGATTGCATTGTGTTTTAGTGCGATCCTATTTCTCAATTTTGTCTTAACTATGTTTACCTGGTTAAATGCTCAATTGGAATATGGTAGGCCTAGTACCGAACATGCTAATGATGTTAGGTCGTGAAAAAGGATTTTCATCACTGGCATTTCTGTATTTATACTTACGTCGGCCCAAAAGTTAATTGTACTGTTGGAATTTTCCCACGTCTGATATGTTATGTTCCTCCACTGGGTCACGTCAATAATTGAGGGTTATAAAACTTTCACAAGTCTCTCCTACAAAAATATATTTGTCTTTCTCAATATACTAAAGTTCTTCAGCTAATTTTGAAGTAATTTTTATGCATCTTTGCCAAACTTATTTTTCTTCATCAGGTTGGATGTTGAGTTTTTACAATTGACTCAAATTCAAAACCAAGTTGAGGACTAGGGTTCAAGTGACCTTCAACTGAAGTAACAAGTGGGTCAATTATTGCAGTAGGAATCAAAATGTGCCTGCTTACTGATCTACCAACTGAATCGGGTCATGTTAGTAACTTTGTTGGGTCAGCATTCTCTGACTCAAATAACTTGTTTGTCTTTTGAACTTCAATCAAATTTGGTTTCAAGTAAAGAATAAACAAAAAAGTTTGTGCGTCTGCATATATTGAGAATAGCTATTCAGCCCTACAACATTTTTCTTTCTGTCTTGATAAATCAATTTTTAACTGAAGCTCATTCCACTGATTTAGAATTGGGCTTACAACTGGCTCAATTTGAGTCCAACATGTGTTGTTCATTGTGGTAATTTTAGTGGTAGTTCATCACAATTTATGACTTCGTACAAAGCTTTGTAAGCAAGTTGCCGTGCAGTAGTTAAAATTCAGTTGTGAGTTTCTTTTATCAAAAAGTCAAAATTTCTTAGTAGAATTTCATCAGACGCGTGGCTTTACTGGCAACTGCAAGGGGTGACACGCGTCAAAACAAAACTGTGTGGGGATTCTGAAATTCTTCTTTAAGTTTCACAATCATGCAATGACACTAGTCATAACACTGGCATTATCAGTACCTAAACAATTCAAATTTTTTGTATTCAGTGTGTAAAAAGAGAGCAACTCTTTGATACCATTTGTTATGCTTTCATCACACCCAGATTTTAGTTCTACAATCCTAAGGGATGTGGACACCACCTGACTTAAGAGTACAGTTAAGTGGCATACAGCAACAGCATGAAGTTCAGTACTTAAATCTCGGTTGATTCATCTATTAAGTGGAATTTACTGCTGGCTATGTCTTCAACTAAATTTGGAACAAAATGAGGTGATAATACATTTCTGATTATGTGTATTTTGTGCAATGCATATTAACTGCGGACATTTTGCTATCCAAAAAGGCACTTTTACAAAGTTTTGGGAGGTGGTCAGTACATTATTGAGCAATGCTTAGACAAACACACAATCGTCTTACCTTCTGCCTCACTCCTAACAATGTGCTAGTAGGTGTGAAGTCCTATTGTCTGGCGAGGACAGGTGAAAGGATTTGATGCTTTCTTGTTTTTTCCCCCCTTCGAAACATGTTGTTTGAAATCAAATAGTTTTGCATTTAGTTCACATTTACAGTATTTGCAATATGCATTTGTTTTATCACTAGAAACTTGTTGGAGTCACTCTTTAAACTCATTTCTGATACACTTGTGTGTATTTCGTACTCTGAGGCATTCTTAATTGTATAATTCATATCAAGCTTCAACATTTTCGTGGAAATTAGTAGAACTGGATAGTGTGCGAGGATGGGTAAAGGCAGAAAAAAGAATATAAATGCAATTTTACATATTAGCTGCCTTATGTAAGCTTTTGGTAAGAAGGGAATCTCACTAAAACATCAATTCTGTGTGTAAATAAAAACAAGCCGAAAATAGATAAAGAAATAATTTTTATAGTTTAAAAAATAGCTGAAAGCAGAAGAGAATATTTTGTAGCAACTGCTTTCTCAAAAAAAAAAAGCTAGATGTAGCTATATAATTGCTAAATGGGCATTACTGATTCCTGCCATATTAACTCCAGTACATTTCTTTTCCTTCTCCACTACCTTACACCAGTATCAACACAACACTATGAAATTACCTATTCAGAAACTTGCAAAATATAAATTTACCCACGTACAGTTACATAGTTACCTGCTCATCAATCTTCTCGACTTCGAAAACAAAATATCACATAAGAGTGAATCAGTGTTTCATTCCAATTTGAGATCACTATTTTTCTGAACTAAGATCAGATAGTCTACGAACTTGGCCAGTTGCATTGGTGCAACACTTTTAGATTGGAACTCAGATCGAAGTGAAGTTCATGTTGAAACCAGGAACTTGGGATCTTGATTCAGGAAATTTATAGATGGTGTAACTAGGCATGAGTGCTCATTAACTTCTATATGAAATATGCGTTTTATAATTTAAAGGTGGTGTTTACAGCTTTCAAAATGTGTTTATACTCATAGTTACGCTACGTATTAAAGGAAAATAGGAATTATATATATATATATATATTTATATTACCATTTGTAAACTTTGTCCTGTTAATAAAAAAAAGTTTTGTTTTTTTAATTTATATTATAGTAAACATTAATTTGTTTGTTGAATTCAGACCTTTAGCCCCCATCATTTTACAATAATTTGTCACTTTTCTGGGATTGGTTTATCCAGCTAAATTCTATGCATGTTTTTGAAGTGTTGAGAATCTTGTCTCATGACAGTTGCTTTCAACATAATGGCAGTTTCTAATCCTAGCTGCTGTGTATTACATAGTACAAACCCAGCTGGTCTTTGCAAAGTGATAGAACATTAATTGTTATATCAATGCTTTTGAGTGCTGGGAAAGTTGGCTTGGGTTAAGATGTTTTTGTATTTTCTCTCTCTCTCTCCTCTCTCTCTCTCTCTCTCTCTCTCTCTCTCTCTCTCTCTCTCTCTCTCTCTCTCTCTCTCTCTCTCTATATATATATATATATATATATATATATATATATTAGAGAGAGAGAGAGAAAGAGAGAGAGAGGTATAAACAAATACAGAGAGTCTTGTGCATTCTGGGATTAAAAAAAACTTATGTAACCTGGATTAATCACATAGTTTTAAGCACTTGGTATGAAGAAAACTGGAGAAACTTGTTCTCTTTAGAGCAAATATTAAAACGTTAGTGCATTAATTTATCCAATTTCATAAAGTACAAATTACTACAGTGTACTAGGCTAAAGGTAATTAACAGTAGTCATATTTTAGTTTGTTATTTATGCTACTGTAGAAATTATTTTTATTACAATCCAAATGAAGATCTGTTTGTTTCCCAACCTTAGGTAAGGTCACCATATGAATAATGGATGAGGTAGGAGTGAAGCAGTTGGGACAGGAAAGGACCTGGGGAAACCCCATGCCACCATACTACCCAAATAGAAATATTACTAGAATAATTTACACTGTGTTCTGGACCTTGGATCAAAGCCAAAACTGACCTCGTTTGGGGGAGCTTGTTGGCTCAGAGGCAAAGTAACTGTGGGTCCCAGTTGCCACCTTGTTAAGTGAAATAAAGCAGATTTCAAGAAATTTAAAGTACATATTTTACTACGGATGATTATCTTCAATAGCAAAATATTCACTGCAAAATATCGATTTTAAGAGTTATTGATAACATCTGGATTGTAACATGCATTTAAAATAAAAATTAAATTTTTATCTCCCCCGCTATCCCCTTTTTCCAAAGGATTTTAATATTTTAAGTAGTACAATTTATACCAATTTTGATATTATATTTTGACAAAATGTAAATGTACATTGGAATAGTGCAACAACTTATTTGTCTCAAATGGGTATATTTTTCAAGGGAAAAAAAGTATTTTTGGTAAAAGGAAATAAGGTACGGTAATATACATAATATGAAATGGATTATGCGTGTGTTTATCTTGGGTAATATAAAATTTAAAAAAAATGTGGCCGCCTTCCCTGCTTGTTATTCCCATTCTGCTAGCAAATTTACTCCTGTATCAATAATTTTTAAACCAGTAGTAATTTTAAAAAAAATCTTTTATAAATTGTGTTGCCATTGCGGACTTTTTTTCCAATACAAGTGAACATGTTTGTGATACATTATGATGTAGGTATTAAAAAATAAAGCTGATAGGGCTTAAAACAGTCATTCAAAATAAACCTTCTAGTCATTCAGTGTAACTAATTGTGGCTTCCTTGAAATAACCTAAGGGGTTTATGGCATTTGCAAGGTCTGCTGTCCCCAGAATGCCAGTCAAAAAAATTCTGGACAACTTGGGCTGACGAGACAGTTCATTAACCTGCTGAAATTTCCCATGGATAGTTTGGAGGTATGTGAAGTCCACAACTGAAACGGCTCTGGACACTTTCAAGACGTAACGGTATGGTGGCATCACTGACTGTTGCCTTTACTTACTGCTATCCCATGACTTTTGACATGATGATGTATGTTACTGTAAGGATATTCTGACATGCAAACTATGCAACACATCAGAACCAAATCTCTTACATTTATCTTCTTTGCATTGTAGATATCACTTCTATTCTAATCAGCATGTCTGCTTTAATTAGATAGGGGCCCAGCGATCTTTTGAGAAACTGTTTATTGCAGAAGAATACTTAATTTCTGATGATGTAAAAATAGAATTAGTACCATAATTGACTAGATCTGATGTAATTTTTTGTTTGTAAACAATAAGAGTTAGATGCCAGCCAATAATTTTTGATTGTGATAGCAGACCATCATCATGTTTATTCCGACGCAAGCTCTTAAATATTGTGACTCAGATTGGTCATGCATATTTTTACTGATGTCTGCCAATCTAGTGCAAGATTTATTGCTAGTAATCCAGTATATTAAATTTTCACAATTTGTGGTGATAAAATTAAATTACTAATTTATTGGTGTTTGAACAGGCTATAGTAAAACAATTGAGAGGTTCTTTTTTGTTACTGAGATCCTTTTATTTGCCTGCAGAAATTTTTTCAGTTTTGTTGAATAAGAATTTATGATAGTATTTAATTTCTTGGCTTGCTTGGAAGAGATTGTAATAAAATGGATGTGAGATGTTTTTATTTTACCAGTTTTTCAGTTAGCTGCAGACATTTTCAATATTTCATTTAAAAAAAATTTGTATTACTAATTTATTTTGAAAAGACTGTGATAAAATGGTTGCTACTAGTGTGTGAACGGGTTTTTGTGTATGTTATTGCACTATGTAAGATACTCTTATTACAGTGTTTTACCATTTATGACTACAGGTTTTGGATAAGTGTTTAAATTCTTGTAATCTTGTAATACACAAATACAGCCAGCCTCTTGTTCATGTGGTTTTAGTGCATTTATTTACGTGTAATGTGTGCTAAATTGTTTAACAAAAATGAGTATTTGTAAATTTAAGGAGATTATAATTCTATAATGCATTGTAAAATATTGCAAATAAAAGTTGTATTTGTATATTGGCTACTTTCATTTCTAACACGTCTTGTACCTTACATTGTAGAGATGTTTTATAATTAATTGTTGATGCACAGTTGTGAAATTTCGGATATAGTCGACATAATGGCAAACAATAACAGTTAGATGTATTGGGTAAATGTGTGTTTACTTGGTGTGCCATAAATTCTATAAATTATTTTGAGAAACATGGTACCAGCTCATGTAGAATGTTGGCCTATTTGGAGAATCTTAGTCAGTGCGTTTGTTGCACAGTAACATCTTGCAGTGTAAAAAATGTCTAGGTGATACATGTTAATGGATTGTAATTATATACACACACACACACATTTGCATGTGCACACAATACCCCACAAAATAATTTTAAATTTTTATTAACATGACCTTGTAGGAGTTATTTCAGACTGTACATTACATATTTTATTTGCTAGTAATTTCCAGCATTGCCTGTACTTAATACTAATACCGACCATGTAACTTTTATATTTAGGTAAAAATAGTATAGCTTAACGTTACAGAATAAATTATAAGAATATCAAATTGTTTTAAACTTTTGAAGGCATTTTTCGTAATGTGTATGTAAGGTGAAACAAATACCTTTTATCCCAGTTTCAAACACTTTGTCTATGTAGCATATACGAGGTTGCAAACAATTTTCAGCAATTGTTTTGTTAGACCAACCATATATAGAATTCTAATTTTTAATATCACAAGACCCTTTCTTAAAGCTTGTTCACTTAATAATTATTTCCTGCTAATAGTACATTGTATTGTTTTACTATACTATGCAAGCAAATATTCAAATATTTCATGTCATTGCCACAAGATTAACCAATAATATGTGTTTTCTAATATGTCTACATTGTCTTGTATTGAGATGCTTATCTGGCCGAATTGTAATGCTCACATCAAAAAATGAGGTGTGCATTGCGTCATAATGTGCTTTGCATGTTAAAGCTTGCAAAGGTTTATTTGAAGTACATTGTATGGTTGCTGGCATTCATTTGTTAATTATTTATTTGTTGAATAAGTCAATACATAACTATATCTTAAATTAGTTCTTAAAAGAAAATTTATGTTGAATTTTATACTTACAGGTTAACTCTTTGTTTCTGAAATTATAAGCGAAGTAAACAGTGATCTGTATAGTTTTTGCATGCACAAAAAATTTGGTCTTTTTAGTACAATTTTAACACTGTGGGGAAAAAAATCAGGAAAACTAAATTTAAAACTTTGAAAAACAAGCAGCGTGGTATAGCTAACATTTTCTGATATTTTGGCTTTGGGGGACTTCACAATATTCTTAGTTAATCAAAATTTGAACTAAAAATATGGGTGGCTTTTTTTGCAGCTGTGAGGAATGTTTGTAAAACTTGAAATAGCACAAGTGTTCATTTATTAAAACTTTTGATTATTAAAGTTTTGTTAAAATTGTTTGCTGCTCCTTTAGAACATTCTCTTCTTTAAACCCTTGTAATAGACTAGGTGTTGTAATTAAAGTTGCGTGTGAATGGGTACCATTTTGTAGGTTTGTTTGGTAGCTTCTCACTGGCGTGAAACTGCGAACTATAATCAACACTGAACAAAGAAAATGTCTTGAAGTCAAACTTCCGTAACATTTAATGGCTGAACAACACCTGCCCTTGATGTTTCCTGCTGAGAATCTGGTTTCTCATAACCTTGTCAAAAGTAGTAGTGAATTGTCGATGGCCTTCGGAGGACTTTGTTGTGTATTTGGGGGAATTTCCGTGATGCATGAGATTGAAGTTCATCAACTTGTCCACCTTTGTGTACAGTGTTTCATAAAGACTGGTTTGTGGTGAAGCAGGTATAGTACCTCTGCATCTTGTGGGGGAGGGGATGGAGGGGCGGTACCAAGAAGTTGATTACTACAATTTTTTTTATAGTAACTGGAAAATGTGGTGACCCATCATTAGGGGGGGTCTTACTTTCTGGCAATTACATTGCAACTCTGACTGTACTTAAGAGTGGTACAGTGGTTGCTCTGTGCGACTAGTATGTTAAGGTATTATTTTTTGTATCTGTGGGGGACAGTTCCACAACATATGTAGCCAAGTGGCTCATTATTTTACATGACTGCATGATAAAATTATTCCAGCATTAGGCCTATATGCAAATTTATGCATTGTTTTTTCTGAACTAATTTTGCACGGAATCTTCAGCGACAAAATATATTTGTTGTGAAGTACAGTGTTCTGTTTGCCACTGTGCACAGTTTATGAGAAGGGATGTGTTTGGGTTATCCAAATAGAATGTCAGGATGTAGTATAAAAATTATTGAAAATTAATTTCCTTCTTTAATTTGTGTTAGAAGTAGAACAAGTAAGCACCGGTTTCACCACGCAAGATTAGGATAGTTTATCAATCTTAAATGCCACATAATCTCTATCTGTATTTTGTGTTTCACTACACACCTTATCTAGATTTTCTCTACATATGTAGATAAAATATTTAAATTGCCGATTTTGCTGACTAGTGTCTCACTATCTGGATTAAACTGTAAAACATCAATACATTAGACTACTCTCAAAGAAATTTGGAAATTGATAGAGAATAATTTTTAGTAGATAATTAGCATAACATTAAACAGTAATAAATGCATAATCTGGAAATGGTAGCAAAATTAACGCATGAGTATTTAGGAAAATGTTGATGTATAGAAACTAAGTTTGGGAAACAGTAGTTGTAATGTTATCTGTTTTCTATATAAAACACTTTTAATAAATTTTAATTTATATTTAATTTTGCCAGATTTTTGCAGTTTAAGTGTTATTTGCTGTGTGTGATTCAATAAACAATAATGCATTTAATTTGCGGTTATGAATTCAGGCCTGGACGTAAAACATGTAAACGTTCAAACCTTACAAAAAATAATATTTATGAGCTACGCAACAAACTATATTCGGCCGTAAAAATAACAGTAACTTACAAAACTTATACTTAATCCTGTATTTTCAGAGCGTTTAATTTTCACTATATAGCGTTTTTTCCAGCATGTTTGCCTGAATAGGTATAGGTATATTTCTTTAAATTAAGTACTATTTGTCCTTTAGAAAAGTATGTTCTAAGGAAAATAACATTTGAACTATAGATAATATTACATATTGTGTTGTTAAAACATTTTGATGCACTCTCATCTCTGACGTACAGTTCCTGCTGAACCTCGCAAATATTGATGATTAGGCGTTAAAAGAAAAAGTACACATTTTGATTGACATATTTTTACAAATAATTAAGTTTCTCTCATATGAAACTTCAAAATAAAATAAAATTACATTTGCTGCATATTGCATTCAAAATGCAACTGTTGCTGTCAGCAAACTTTCAAAAAACTATGCTGGCAAGAAACATATTATTAAAAATAATAATAATTTCATTTTCCTGCTCACATCATGTAACATAATCTCAATGTTGTGAAATGTACGCTGAAATGCAAAATAAAGTAAACCATACTTTTGTAGCATCTCAATATGCTACACTGGTAACAGAAAATTTTTCCCAGGTTGCTTTGCAGAATGTATTGTGCCATGTAGTCAGAATATCTAAATGTTATAACAATCAGTTCAGAATGACTGTACTAATTATTTCACATCTTCCATTAGTTGATTGGCCTGCCTACGCACAGCTGTGAGTGTGTGACCTTAATTTTTGTGACCTGTTTTCTTAACTGGATGTTGCAGACTAAGCTCTGCTGGTAATATTACACAGGCAGCTCTCTGATTATGAATGAAAGTTGTGCCATACTGCATGTCGCAGTGTAGTTGCATTTTCATAACTGTTACTTTTTTCTATAGGCCCTTCATTAAACAAATCATTAAAGGCTATTCAAGATAAAGTTAGCACTTTTGAAATCAACCTTAGTAAAAAAATCACTTGCCTGCATATATTTTAACGTGCGCACTGAGTGACATGCGCCCGGTAAAGTTGGTAACAATGAATGGAAAGCAGTTCCATATCTTAACGTTTTTTTTTTTTTTCCTTCGAAGTCTAAACATGACCAGATTTGAAACATGTTTTCTTTTCTAATATTTTCACAGTTTCACCTGACCGATGCATGAATAAGGTTATGAGGCCCATGGCAATGTTAATTTTACATAGATGGAATAATAGATAACGTACATATAAATAGATATTAAGCAGGGCTTTCAAAAGTGTTCATTTTACCGTAAACAGCCTATACTACTTAAGTCTTGTGTTTTTAAGCTTTAAAGTGTACAAATGAAAAATTCTGATTATGGTTATAATTTAAATTTTTAAACGTTAATTACAGTCTACTTAATGTTGGACATTTAAAATTCATTTTTCATCTTAGTGTTTGATAACGTCATGGCTGAAGTGCAAACAAAATGTTGTTGGTCTCAAATACATTTACTTGGGGAAAATTGTTGCCACTTAAAATTAAAAATTACTTCAAAGTTAAGGTAATCAGTAAAACAACTTTATTGATTTCTTTTTATTGATTTCTAATATTTCAAGTCAATTTTAAGTATTTGATACATACATATCACAAAATTATATCAGCATGTATAGCAAATGACCAAATACTTAAAAATATATGGTACCTGTCAAAAGTTTAAGACCACCACAATTTTAGAAACTTTAATTCAGCCTTACATAATGTGATCATTATACAACAAATAACCTTCACTATGGATGGAAAATTATTTTACATTGATGCCGGCTAAAAGCCAGCGGCAGTTAGGCCATGATGGTACTCGCAGCCCACACAACACGTGGGTAAGCACGTGTGTGCCGCCCGCCACAACCTTGGACTTTCCCAACATGGGATAATTGTTTCCAGAGTGCTGTGTATTTCTTTTTCAGGCCAAAATATGTTATAAAGTGTAAAAATGTTCTTTTCTCAATGTTGTGCAATGATTGGTTTTGAAATTTAAAGTGCGCGCTGCACCGAAGAACAGAACACTGATATTCAGGCGAAAATGCCTTCAAAAGACATTTTTTTAACAACAGTATTTTCAGATTTAATTTCACATATTAATATTTTTCGCTCAGCATGAATAGCACTTCCGATTGTGTGAACCCCGTAGGCAGCCATGGTAGGTCCGCGCGACCCTTGCCTCTGCCGAGTCGTCTTAGGAGAGCTGCCAAGGTAAGATGCTGTCATGTACACACTTCATATTTTTGCACTGAGTTAGATTTCCATAGATCACTTAAGTTTACTGGTTAACCTTTGCTTCGCATACGTTTTGCCAGACATCCCCAGCATTATGCTTCTGCTTAACTAAATAATTTTGCAGCACATGTGGCTTTTCAACTTAACAAAATGAGGAGAGAGAATGTCGGAGAGGCCATGTAGCCCGTCCAACTTGTGAATCAGGCGCCATCCACCCATGTTTAGGGTTTTTAATTTAATTGAGCAATATTAAGGGTGATATTTGTATGTGTGTATTTCAGGGTTTTTCTCATGTTTAGCTGTGTTATGGTCACATTGCTCACGGCCACGTGGTTCGCTACCGCCAAGTCCGTATCTGTGCCATCCACGTGTTTAGAGGACTAATTTCTGTAATGTCATGTGCACCATAATTGGTCTATGTATTGTTTTAATTCAGAGTTCTTGTGTTTTCCATGACTGATGCTTTTTGAGTATGACAACACAGTCTTTTCATGTGTTTGGATTTTCCTGCCATCAGGCGTGCTTAGAATTTTTGTATGCTCGCATATTGAAGGGAATAATTCTAACGCCATTGTCATTTTGTCCGGTAGCAATTTACAGATTTTCATGTAAAATTTATGCAATTTCCATCTGCACACGTGGTCCGCTAAGAACTTCATCCAGCTGCATCCACGCCATCTAAGATTGTTTTCACTCATCTGCATGTTTATTTTGCCTATTCATGTCGTGCCCCATGTTCATACAGTGATATTTATCTTTTGTACTGCTGTATTATTTTCCGTCCTAACCTGCTATGTGAATTGATCGTCGCACACATCATGTGGTTTGGGGACGTGTCCTGACAAGTAGGCGTTAGTGACGAGGATGAACGCACGTGTATGTTTTCATGTTCATTCTCCGTGTCCTGCCTTCAGGAAAAACCTATAGTCAATCATAGCGGCTGTAGATCCCTTTCCTTGCGGAGACTGTGTTCTTAGACACAGTGGAGAAATCATCTATCTAGGAGTGCGCAAGTTAAGTAACTTGAATCACCCACCGGAACTGGCTAGTCATGTCCAAGTGTAACCGTAAACTTTCATTTGCCATAATGTGTAACTTGGATAAAATAAACCCGCTCATACCAGTGTAAACTTATGTCTTCTTGTACCGTTGACACCCAGCTTGCTCCTAGTGTTCAGAAGTAAAATATTTAGTAACGAAAAGTGTTTTGTAATTATGAACAGGTGAGACGAACACACGAACCCACAGCATCCCAGAGATCCCTGAGTCTCAAAGTGCAGTGTCTGGGAAACACAGTTGGCGTCCATCTACCAGTAAGTAAATAGTGTATTCGTTCATCTTCGTGTCTCACCCGACATCATCGATATGTTCCTAGTAATGAGTAGCTCCCCATGTAATTTGTTGAACTCACAAAAAACGATGCGGCACGCTGATTACCAGTTTGTGGTACTCCTACCTGATACCACCTGACTCACAAATTTTTTTTTTGCATTCACAATGCATGTTGTGCTGACATTTAACTCCTGTGCAAAATTTCTTTTTGTTTAGTTGCACTTGTACATGCCAGTAATTTGCCATTTTGTGTTATTACACACACTGTTTCCCCATTGTTTACACACAACTGTAGGCTTTCATGGTAATGTGAGCACTTTTTAAGGCCCTACCAACGTGCATTAACCACTAATAAATATGTTTCACTGTAACCTTGGACATTAACTTTTGAGCATGGTGAATGTATACACTGTATTTATTAGTCACGTGGTAATGTTTATATCAAAAACTGGCTGTAAGATAAAAGAATTGGTTATAAAAAAATTTAGATGGACCTTCAAAAAAGTGCTCATTTTACTATGAATAGCCAATAACTTTGATGTTCGATGGCGTTCTGGCCCTCCCAGACAGTTTCACAAAGCATGTTTCAACACAAAATAGTTCCCACCAGGTCGTGTCCTGTCAGGCCGATGCCACGCTAGCCACCTGCGATCTAGTTGCAGCCAAGAACTCTGAGGGCACTGTCTGCATTGGTTTGCTGTCCTGTGGCGCACATCTTTTTCACCAACCATTTAGCGTATCGATAGCATGTAAACTCTCAGAACCTTTTGTTTATCTAGCCACTGGAGATACCATCTCTCCTTCCCTATAGCGTCCATCGAGTGGGGAAGCATAACTTTTCATTTTAATTGTTCATGTAGGCTTCACGCTTTGCAGTGTCACCGTTCTGGTGGGTTTCAGCCAGAAATAATGTAAGTTTGTACCTAGCATGGAGTGTAATTCACATACAAGGAAAATTTATGAGTGTTTGCAAACCACGTGTGATTAATTCCAAGTACTGTCTTCGAGCGTTTTGGGGTAAGGATCCCCTAGAATCCGCCATAATCCTGATCTTTATTACGAATCATCATAATGGGTTTTTCTAAAGCCAAGGCATGTGGGTCGGCCTTAAATAGGCTCACTATTCAACAGTGTAAGTATCTCAACTGAGTAGCAGTCATAAGTCAACGAGGGATTACATATGCCCTGGCAGTCGGCCCACAGCACCCTGAGATTAACCACTGCAGCAATAACATCGTACCTCTTGGTAACAGTACCTAGCACCTACTCGGGAAATTCCATCCTTTACAATTTATTCTTAAATGTTTTTTACTGCTGCTCCAATTCACTCTAACCCCAAACCACGCACCCCAACTGCATCAACTTAAGAATTACTTATGACCATGCACAGCATAAAACAGATCAAATCTGCCGCTAGACCTCATGCAAAGGAGGTGGGTGTGAACTTATATCTACATGTAGGGAGAAGACCAGTTCCAATAGTTCACTTAGCATGCTAGGAATAAATTTGGGGGAAAAAAAAATTAAATTTAGATTTTTTCATGGATTTGACAAGACTGAAATCTAGTCAAATTATCTAGCATTTTTTCGGAATTTTTTTGTTCCACACTGACACTATAAAAAATATTGGTAGTATAATGGGCAACAACTTTGGAACACAACACTTTTTATCTGTGTTTTCTTATAATATTAAAAAATGCATTACTTCTACAATATGTAGCCTAACCCAATGAATTCTTCAGAAGCTTATACATACAGATATGGACAGAAGTATTCATACAGTTACAACTACAAAGAGAGATAGAATATGTTATGTGCTCTAGGATCAAACATTGTTGCTCTTCACATACACAAATAAAATAAATCATATTAACATGCAGGTATATTACCATCATAGCTATAACATTCTTTATGAAACTTACATGAGCACTAACCAAATTAATGCTGCTCCCCCCCCCCCCCTTCCACCCTGTTCTTTGTATGCCTGTGAATGGTTTCTTCCATCCGTTTGGGATTAGAATACACGTTTTTTGCTGGTTGTGTCCCCGCTGATATTATGTCAGTCTTGCAACAGTGTGTTCTTTCAATTGTGATTTACTGGATACTAATGTTTCCTTATTTTCACTAGCTCACTCCCCAGAATCTCAGTCGGATTGAGATCTAGAGACTGTGCTGGAGTTTTTAGGGGGTGTGGCATATTGTAAAGCAACTGGGGCTGAATAATTTCTGCCATATTTTTGGGATTGTTATCTTTCTGGAAGTAGTAATCTGTTCTGAAACACAGTTTCTCAATGATCTTCTATAAGTTAGGTACATTTAAGTATGTCAGTAAAGCTGTATGTGTCCATATTTCCCCTCTACGAAAAACTGGTTTGTTTCTCTTTGCACCTGTGAATGTACAAACATTTCTGTCCATGTCTATATACATATATGTAAGGTGTCGGAAATAAATCGACATTGCTCTGGTGGCAAAAGTTTAGGTTCTAAGTGATATTCAATTATTTTGCACTGTGGTCTTAAACTTTAGACCGGCACTGGTTTTCGTAATTTTTATTTCAGATAAAAATCGGAAATGAAACACGTAATGCTTTGTGTTAACTTTGTAGAATTAGTTTTCTCAAAAATATTTTTTCAGTACTTTTACATTGTTATGTGCAATTTGCAAAAACTAGTGCAACATATGCAGTTTGACACTAATGTTCATGTAAATGCGAAGCGAACTACAATTCATTGATTAAAACATATGAATGTAGCACTTTTTTTTGACAGTAACATGACACTTAAAATTATAATATTTAAAAAATGAGTAAGTAAACCCATACTTCAACTAATACCAATTTTCAGCGATTCCATACCTGTTATGTGCAGTTTATAAAAGTAGTACTGGCATGAAAGGCAATTTTGTGGAAGGGAGTAAAAATATTCCAAACTTCATTTCCGTGTTCAAACAGAAACTAAACTCCTTTTCATAGAATGTGCTTGCTGCTTGCATATAACTATTGTATATCTGAAATCCACATTTTAAGTATATATTTTTTATCACTCTGTAACTACCCTGCCAAGAATTTACAACAGAAACCAACAAAAATTTTGTTGTATTCTATTGCAGATCTGTTGATTTCTATTGTAAATTCTGTTGCATTTATTACGGGTTTCTGTTGTTCTCAAGTGGTTTTTGTTGGTTCCAAATTAATAATCACTGTTTGTTCTTGTATCCTCAGTGGTTCTTATTTGTGTTGTGTTTTAATAGATGCTATTGTGTTGCATCCTGTTTTTTTTTTTTTTGTTGTTGTATTCTCAGTTGTTTCCATAGCTACAGAACACAACAAAAGTTAATGTAAACCTCCAGAACTGCAACAGAATTCAACAGGCATCTGAACAACAGAAATCTACAAAACACAGTAGAATCCAATGGCTAACACTGGAAATACAATAGACTCCCGATTTTCAGGGATAATGACTGACTAAAGGTTCACGGATAACCGATGTTCATGGTTAAAACAATCTCACCATTCCAAACTGAGAGTAATGATCTACAGAATATTTTGACCAGGATGACTTGTGCATAAAGTCATGTAAATAGTCTGATCATTTGTATTGCAGGTTTTTTTTTTTTTTGGTTAGGGGTTTGTTACCATCAGATTCCCTGGACTCTATTGCATAACAATTAATTTTGAGACAAGGTTACTTTAAATTGTTTGGGATTTCAAAACCTTTATGTTTCATGATAAAGTTCATTAGGAGGTTTTGTACTTGACACCGTCGGGTGAGACACGAGACGAACGATGACACAAATACTTACTGGTAATTTGGGCACCAGCGGTGCTTCCCAATCACTGCACTATTGAGACTCGGGGTTCTCTGGGATGCTGTGAGTTCTGTGTGTCCGTCTCACCCGTGCATACTTACAAACACTTTGGCAATACTAAACTTTTAATAGAATCACTGGAATAAATAATTGATAAAACATGTGGCTAGGACACTCACTACTGAATAAAAAAATAGAGTTCACCGTAGACTTGTTTTATTGATATTGTTTATACACATCAACGTGCCAATGAAATGGTTATCTCGGTCATGACATGCCTAAATGGATAATCAAACCGAGGTGCGTGAAAGCACAGCCTTCACAAGGGAAGAGGCCCGACAGCCGCTAGGGTGGAGTGATGGTTTTTCCCTGAAGGCAGGACACGGTAAATTAAAAATGATAACTCTTAATATACATTAACACGAGTGATTACTTGGCATCACTGATGCCAACTCGTCGGGGCTCGCCCTCCGGCACGTAGTTAGTGTGGTGACGGCTTATACACAGAGCCGGCTAGGACGGGAGTAATTGCACCGTACACTAATTACACAATTACACAGACCCTTGAATGAGACATGAAATAAGATGGGACACGAGATGAATATTCCCAATAAACACACACATATGTGAAAACAAGCTTAAGTGGCGCGGATGCTGCTGGATGAAGTTTGTAGCGGACCACGTGGTGCAGGTGAAAGTGCAATACTTCTGCGTGGAAACTGCAAACTAAATTCAAATAAAGTATTATTCATGTTGAGCACGTGGTTCTCTTTACGATTAGAGTCGTTACAGGCTTGTAACATGCCTGATGGTGGTGAACTCAAACATTACTGTGACCGTGTGGTCAAGTATAAAAAGCATCAATTTACGTGAAAAATACATTGAACCCTGAAATAAATTATTGCACATATAATGTTATATAAATAAGCTCTTAAAACACAATGATGGCGTACAATGGTGTGGCTTCAGTTGGCCACGTGGTTACATGTGATGTTGCCGTAAAATATTCAAACACGAAAATTACCCTTAAATACATACATAAAAATAAAGCTCTTAAAATTGCATGTAGCAATTATTTTGAAGTTACACTGAAATGCCATAAACATAAGCAGATGGCATCTGATTAGAAAATGCACTGGTCGTGTGACCTCTCCGACATCTTTCTTCTCCTTCTCCTTGATTAAGCTAAAAATGCCGCTAGTGCGTAAAAATTAGTAAAGCGGAAGCATAATACTGGGGAAATGGTCTGGCAAAACGTACACAAGCAAATATTAACCGGTAAACTAAATTGAATATGAAAACCTACATCAGTGGACAAAAGTTGTAGTGCGCACGTGACAGTGTCTTACCTCACCAGCTCTCCTCAACTGACTGTCCAGATACAAGCGTCGCACGGACCTACCATGGCCGCCTACGGGGTTCATATAAGCGGAAGTGCTATGCATGCCGAGTGAAATATTTTATGTTGAAAATAAAATGGCACAAATTAAATTAGATATTGTTTTACATTTCTATAATTTTGTTACGAATTTTAATGTCTCTTTGTGATGGCGTTCATGCCAGAATATTAAGTGTTCTTAATCTCGGTGCCGCAGGCACTTTGAATATTCATAACCAAACAATTAAAGACAACATAACACATTTTACCCTGAAATTAACATTTATAGGAAAGTTCAAAATTATCCGCTTCCTTGCGCACGTGCGGAACATGTAACACATGAGCGCTGTCATGGGCTCTAGCTCCGCTGACTGTCAGCCGGCATCATACTTAGATTATGAAAAAAAGCAATACCTAGTATTCCTATTAATAGTCAAACTTCACGTTTCATGTTTAATTTTTCAAAAATTAAGGCTTTATCAGTATGTTAAAGTTTTCTTATTTGCATATTTTAAAATCGTAGCTTTGTCTGTTATTTTAAAGTTTCTTGTTTATTTCTTTCGTGAACTTGTTAAGCAACTTTATGGAAATGATTGTGTAACTGTTTTTTTAGTGTCAGCAGTTTCATGCATTGTTTATCCTACTTTAATTAAAATTAATTGTGTATGTTCACTTGTATTTTAACAGTAAATCTTATTCTCTATTAAAGATTTTTGTACTTTGGATTGAGTTATTGTCATTGATCTATACATCCACGTTTTTGATACTACTCACACTTTTTTTTTTTCAAACATCCCCCCTTCCCCCTTATCTTGCCCGCCATTATTTTTGTATTTCGTTTTTTAAGTAACTTACTTGCCTCATTATTCTTGTAATATTATAAATATTTCCGTGCTAATGTATCTAGTAAAATAATGTGTATTGGTTTTTGTATAAGTTTTCAGTTCAATTTATACATTGTCCAGTATCATCATGCTTTTTATCCAGACAACTACTCTGCGTGTTACCTGCATCCTTGTGCATATTTATTTGGATGTGCTACAATTACTAACGTTTTTCTGACTACAGATGTGTTCAGTGTTAAATGGTTTAGTCAGCTGTGTGCAGTGGTGAGTGGGTCGCACCTTCAATTCTTACCCTTGTAAGTGTTGCCTGGGGTTGTTTCTGGCAGGCTGGATGTGGGAGCACCAGAAGGGCCAGGGGAGGGGGTGATATTCCTGGATTCTGTTTGCAGCAAATGGTTAATTTGTGAGGGGAAATCCTGCTTCAGCACAGCTCCAAGTCGCAGATGTTTGATCTGGTTGCCTTCTTGCAGTGGTATTCATGGCAGATGGTTCAAGGATCTCACTTGAACCTTAGTCCAGTTGTACAAATTGTGTAGGTATTTCTTCTAATTGCAGTAATAAGTTGGTAACTATGCTGTGTGACAGCTCTTCATATACTTTACATTTGGTTGTTATCTCTCAAAGTCTTCATCCGTGGGCATCAGTTACAGGAAGCTGGTGAGGAGAGGTTTGGTTAGATAAATGTGAGTGAAGTGAAGAGATTTTGGTGGCTCTTAACATTGTAGCTTTAGAGTCGTTAAGGGTGAAGCGAGGTTAGTTTGGAGCAGTGCCGGAATGAGGCGACAAGGGGAAATGGGAGATTCATGAGAAAACCAGCCGACCAGCAACATTGTCCAGCACAATTCCCACGTGTGAAATTCCGGAGTGACCCAGCCAAGGATTGAACCTGGTTCACCTTAGTGGGAGGCGAGCAGACTAACCACTCAGCAACTGTAGCCCCAGATAAAACTGAGAATTCTCCTTTTTATAATAAGCATTTTGAATGCATTAAAAATAATTGTGTCATATTTACATTAATAAAAATTAGTGTTTCTCTTTTCTCTTAAAGCTAATCAATTTTTTCCCCAACAATAATGTATTTAGCTTTTGTCCTTTACGTCTTGTAAATTTTTCATGTTTTTCCTATTAAATTGTAGCTATTTTTAATAAATAAATCATGTATTTTTAAAAATCATAACCATAAACAGTTGTGTGATTTTTGTTTCCTCATTTACTGCAGTAACGGGTGTTAAGAGATATGATAATCAAACTGGTCTCATATTTCAAACCTTAAATACTTTGATTTATAAATCCAACTTTTTTGTTAGTTAGGTTAGAATCCTTAAAAAAAAAAAGAAATTAAATATTAAGATTGTTAATTGAAAACTTGCAACAAAAATAGTCGGACAGACTAGTTTTCTGAATTGTGTACTAAAAGCTTTGCCAGTCAAAAACTGAACAGCTGTGCCATTGGCACTCAACACCTCCTTTTTGCTGAGTCATCATCCGAAACTGAGGTATTACAAAAAACAGATGGAGGACAGCCAAGCCGAGGAACCAGCCAGCAACTCTGCAGGGGAGGGAAGAAAACAAAGTTAACAAAGTTAACAGGATGCCGTCATGGTTGTACGAGCATATGGAATTGAGACACACTCAAGCAAGGCAAAAAAAGTAAGGAAAAAAATTGCTGGTGGTTGTCATTAAAATTGCTATACTTAAAATCAAATTACCATTTGTTAAAACACTGGATTCTATTATAAGTTCAAAGATGTATGTACAAAGTGATCAGTTGTAAGGTAAACAAAATGTTAAAACTAAAATCCAGCATAATTCAACATTGCAAAAGAGTGAAAGCTCTTTGAAGTTGAATTCTGGCTAAAGGGCTGGCTAATGAATATCTACTTGGAAGACCTCCTGCAAACAGGCAACATGAGACCATTCGGGAAAAACAGAATGTCCTTTGTACTGATTTCGGGCATTCTGCCAAATTAATTGGATGAGACTGGTCTTTTATCAGCACATCAGCTTTAAGATATAGTTAGTTAATTGGGTTAACTGGTGAGGCAACAGATGTTGTGGTAACATAGTGTTCCCCGAGTGCCACGCTGTGATTTCGTGCATGGTCATATGGTGTGCACAGTCTCTATCTCAGGTTGCTGCATGGCCACGTGGCTTGCATCAAAAGACACACACCTCTGCAGCTCTGTTATTGGCCACGGAGTACAGATCCAGAGTTTTGCAGCATTTATTGCAAGGTAAATTTACATTAAACTTTGCACGACATTACATGAACTCAGAAGCAAATTAGCCAATACAATTTTTAACAAAGCTGCATAAAGAAAACGCATGAGACCTGGTCTGAACTAGCATGAAGTTACACAGAGTTTAATTGACTACAAAAGTCCTTAGGTGAATATAATGGCAAAATTAATACATCAATTCTTACTTACTGAATTACAGAACATGCACACAAGTACATAGCAAAACAAATACACAAAGATCTTACGTGCTAACAAAACCTTTTTGCTGGTGGCCTCGGCCGCTGTTACACAAGGTGTGCACGGGAGTACATGCTAACAGATACGTCAAAACCCTACTGGCTAATTACAGGACATGCACATAGTGCACCTCAAAATAACTACGTAAAACTAACATGAACGCTTTTGAGTATTATCTTCAGTCATCGGGCATAGCTCCAGTGCACTTTACATCTGGTGCAGGTGCACTTAACACACGTAGCACATGTATTACATGCATCATTTGGCCCTGTGCCTCGCATGTACACGACCCACGACTGACACTGGTATGAGACAAAGTCTGATGACAAGTTCAAGTCATTTATACATATTTGCAATTATATATATAAGTCAAAATAATGTTCACAGTCAGCACTTATAACAAACAAGAAAATCATACAATGAGTTTCGAGTGAATGAGCGTAGTTATGAATCAAAACATAATACCATTGTATGTTTAATTGTCACCACTGAGATAAAGGGATTTTTTAAAAATATTAACTAGCAGTCCCCCAAATCCCATCGTGCCAGCACGAGTCCCTTCACAGTTCTGTGGGCCCTCAAACATGCACATTAGTAGCTATGATGGTAGGAGCATGTGCAAGTCCTATACGTCGTAGGTCAGAGTTATGTTAAAATGGTCACATCCATTGTGGCTAAAGCAGGGTCATCTGGTGCCATGGCGCAATTGTAGCCACGAGCACACCCCGAAAGACGAAGGTTCTATACTGTAAAGCATGGCAAACCAATGCAAAGCGAAGAGGCGCTGGGAAAATCTGTGTGACAGTCATGTATGATAGAAGGTATCCTTTACTGGATTAGATCAGGAGAAAGTAGAATTATTGATATTTAGTGAAGATAGACTCGTGTGAGTTTTGTGCAGTATGATAGTAAATGAGTTAGTTTGGGGCTGATTGTTAACAAGGGTCATGCTATGTAGCAGGTAGCAGAACTGAACCACCCCTCCCTCCCAGCCAATAGATAGCAGCCATCTCTATGTGACACAGAATAAGGGTGTTAATATTGCAGCCAGGAAAGAAGAAGAAGAAATTTGATTAGGGGTAATGGGGACACCACCTTGCTCATGACCTCACTTTCAACTTTGTGTAGTATTGTGTGTTTATGTGTACTTTTTTAGTATCTGTGTGCCTAGGCACACATTACAATATGCATTGGAATCAGCTATGATGGACAATACATGCACACATACATACGTAAATATATGCATAAATTACTTGCATGGATACAACATACACACACATACTGTCAGATGGGAGAATTTTGAGTCGGAGTTGAGAGATTTGAGCGGCTTTCAACGAGGTCTTCATAGCAGAGATGGGAGAAGTATGGTTGTAATGTGCGCCATAGGGCTGTCATTGAGCCAGTCTGTGCAGTGTATGTTTCGCCTTGTTCTGTGAGCGTGTAGTGTTTCACCTTGTTCTGTGAGTGTGTAGTGTTTCACTTTAGTTGTTTTGGGTACTTGTGTGTGTTGAGCAGTATATTTGCAATGTGCATCACAGGGCTACCGTCGAGGCCAGGAACTGTGCTGTCTATATTTTGTCTTGTTCGTTGGACACATATTGCTTTGCAAATTTTGTTTCTGAGTATTTATGTGCGTAGTGCATTTGGTTGCAATATGTATCATAAGGCTGCCACTGAGCCAGAGGCCGTTCTGTGTATGTTTTGCCTTTTCTGAACATGTGCTTTGCAGTTTTGATAAATGAGTGGTGTTCTTGTCACAGTAATATAGGTTTCCTGCTGCTAATTTCATGTGCATGCATGGCTGAATGCATGCATTTAGTGATACATGATGTTTAGAAGGGGAGACTGTGAGTCAGTATGCTTTTTGGTCACTTGTTTTTCTGTACTTAGTCAGGATCATAATCGTTTAGAGTAGAAACTTTTGGGTTGGCATTATTTGCACAGTCTGTAGAATTTTCCACTTAGTTTGACAAATTGCTTACCCAATTCTTCAATTTTGAGTTCATTATGTAAGTGTATAATGGGACAGTATCCAGGAATTCCTGCAACTATACCGAGGCCATTAATTTTGAATGATTTGCAGTCTCTTAATGTGTTTTTGCCGCATGTGCCCACGTGGGTGCGGCATATGCTAATATTTGACATATGAGCATTTTTTATAACAGTACTGTTGTATTTCACATTATAACACTTTGTCTATTTAATATTGGATAGAGGGCATATAACCTGGCATAAACACTTAGCCCTTGGCATCTATACCATATAGGTAAGGTTTTGGCCCATGTGCACACCTCAACTTTGTGTGGCACAGTTTCACCAAAGAGCGTGGTTTGTGGGCACTTGGCAGCTTGTGGGAGTGTTCTAGTGTAAAAACAATAACTTCACTTTTTCTGACATTAATGTTAATCTGCTATATCGTGTAAAATTCCTCAAAGGCTGTCAGAGCATTTTGTAGTCTTTGTGTCATGTGAATGATTAAATTTGACAATGTCATTGGCATAACAGCCAAATTGCACCAAGTGGTTATCAGGCTTTGGTAAGTCATGTATATAAATATTAAATAATACAGGGCTGCTTTTTGGCATGCCTGCATAAACTGATTTGTCGGCCAATTTCACTCCTTCACAGTGAACAGAAAAAGTTCTGTGATCAATGTAGATGACTAATAGTATTATATAACAGATGGGGAATTTTAATTAGTGTGATTTTAAAAGTAGGCCAGCATGAAACATTCAACAATTAAATGCCTTTTCAATGTCTAAAAAGACTGCACCAACATAGGCCTTGTAGTTGAAAATATGTGTCATGTATTCAGTTATTGACGAGTTGTGTCATTGAATTCCTTTTGTTGGAAGTCAAACTGCTCTTCTGGTAATAAGTTATGGTAGTAAGGTGGGCATTAATCCATCACCTTATATAATTTAATAGACTGATAGGCCTGTAATTTTGGGGCAGTTTTTTTTATCTTTGCCTGGCTTGTGGAGCGCTTTTATATGCAGCTTTTCAGTCGGCCAGAAAGTATTCCAGCATGAGTTTAACACTAATACATGTTGCTAAATACTTGAGGGCCAGTTTGGGAGTTTTGTTTAATACAATAACTTGTATACTATCAGCCCCAGGCACTTTTCTGGAAATGCATGTGGCAAATAACAAGCTTAATCTCATCTCACTGTGTCAGTTTGGGTTTGTCTTCCTGTCGGGTGCCTTTGTTTGAATTTTAATTCACAGTAAAGTTGTGTTGTGAAATGCCTATCACAGGGCTCCTGATTTAGCTGGAATATATATTGGCAAAGGCCTGGATCTTTTCTTCAGGAGTAATTGTAATCCTTGTGTTTTTTTGTAAGGGTGAGATTTTATCCGTCTTGTTTAAAAGATGCTTCATCAGACCCCATAAATAATTTTTGCATGCAGATAATTTTGCTACTTTGCTGTCCCAGTCACTGGCTTGCCAGAGTGTTATTTCCTCTGAAATAACAGCCCGTATTTCATTATTATGTGCCTTGGTTTTCCAACCGTGGTGTAGTGAATATTGGTGCCTTAGGTGGTTTTCCTGCATAATTATATCCTTTATGTACTAAGGAAATGTATCAAGTTTATGTGCGTCTTGTCAAGAACACACTCGACTACGCCCTGCTGTATTGTGCTTGTAAGGATACTGTGTGGTTAACAAGGAATCATTTTTTATTTGCAGCAGATTTTCACTAACATAATTTGTGAATCTCTGTTAGTTAGCTTTGGAATAGGAATAATCTTTTAATTTTTCCCAGGATGTTTGCTTTTGTTAATTATACAAATCTCAATGTCAACTGAGAATGATCCTATGCATGCTCGATTCACTGGTCAAACCCAGTTGTAAACTGTTCAGCTATTACATCATCAATATAACAGGATGCTGGTTTGAATTAGGGGGATCAAATGTATGCTCAACTAGGACCATAACTGGATAATTTATATTCACTTGGTGCCTCTGGAGGAGCATCCCATTGGCTGTTCTGTACATGGCAGAACACAATAACAATACATGCATGGCATATGCAACCCCATTTAAATAAATAAAATGTTCGACCAGTGTTGGCAGTCTGCTGAAATGATGAAAATATGTGATAGTAGTCATTGAATAATTAAAAAACTTTATTTAAGAAAAATAATTACTCATTTGTACCATAATGAGGAGTTTTGCCACTGGGTGTGTGTGTCCACCAATGGGATGACGGCAGGCATGCCAAATATGCAAAACATAAAGAAACTTTACTTATTACATTTTTAGAGGGGATCTAAGCATATGCAGGACTTGTCTAAATAATTAGGCATGACTGACTGCAATTTCCCAATTTTATATCACTTCCCCACATCACTATCATTGTTGACATAATGTCTCTGTGAGTGATGCTTGGTATTGTGGCGCTACGGCGATCCGGGTTCAATTTCCGGCCGGGTCACTCCTATTTTCGCATGTGGGAATCATGCCGGACAATGCCATTGGTCGGTGGGTTTTCTCGGGTAATCTCCCGTTTCCCCCGCCCTTTTATTCTTGTGCTGCTCCATCCTCACCTCAATCACTCTCATCGGCTCTGAAGACCTCAATGTTAAGAGCCGTCCAAATATTTTCACTCACTCAATTACACCTAGCTTCGGCTTGTCCGAGCTACGTCAACAATCAAAAAGCCATGTCGTCAGTCATGCCAATATAATGTCCTAATTCGTCCCATCACTGAGATGTAGCTTACAAGAAATTTGCACACATGTTATACTATTTTCTTTTGCCTAGTAAGGTCTTCAAATAAAAAGAGAGAAACGTGAAATGCATTTCGAGCGTGACTAGTGGGTTTTGTTGAAAAAGTTCTGAGAGATGTAATTATTGGTACCAATGAAAAGCCCTATTGTCAAATGATTTTAGTTATATCGTACTGTTAATAATTCATCGTAGTATTGTATTACTTAGTGTAGTTATTAAAATAAATAGACTTCATTCAACATAATACCTGTGAAAATAAGAGATTTCTAGTTAATTTTAAAAACTTAAAAAAGGTTGCATCAACCGAGATTCGAACCCGAAATTTGCACTTGATAGTCAGACATGCTACCAGTTGCGCTTACACAACACACACTTTGTAGAACTGAATAAACTGTATATATATTCGTTGACCGATTACGTGTTTAGCATTGTTTGTAATGGTGGAGGTTTTAAAAAAAAAGTTGCACATTTTACACAGTATTCTTGCCGACTTTAACTTTCATTTACAAAATAACTTAATTGTGTAGGTTGCCATATTTATAGATAAATAATTACATCAAACCGTATAACGGTCTGGATGCATCATATAGTTTATGAACATTCATCATGGTACCAGCGCCAGCAAAATATGCGTTCTGCGCATACGTAGGTTTCGTATGCACCAAGAATAAATCAGCACAATTGGAGCCCTAAGATTAAGGCTTCGGCCGTGGTGCAACTAAGGCCTTAGCTGCCATTATAACGTTCTGGAATACTGATAAGGTCTGGGTATGAACTGAGTTATAAAAATGTTCTGGAATACTGGCGAAGATGCCCAATATATAAGTATAGGTAGGTTGTTCACGTTAAAGTGAGCACTTTTGAGGCCCTAGTTTACGTTTTCCTTTCAGCCATTTTTTTATTCTGTAACCACCATTTTTAAATAAATATTGCATTGTACAAGAGTGCTTACTTTACTGTGAATAGCTTATAACAGAAATACATTATAAGGGATCATTAAAGATTGTATGCAATATATCAATGCGTATTGGTGAGAAAAAACAGTTTGAGTGTCCATTTGCTGTCATTGTGATACCCTTAACTAAATTTAGGGTGGAGAAATGTTCACTCTGTGACCCATAGTTGTTATGCCACTGATCAAAAGCCTCAGCCAGACATCAGAAACCTCTGGTAAGGGCAATCTGGAAGTTATGAATGCATTGTGCTGCTGCCACTTGAAGGGAACGTACTGAATGCCTGTTCCCATGACAAGAGGAGGTTTGGACAAACTGGAGGTCCCATAACAAGTTGCAGTCAGATGATTCAAAATTAACCTAAACAAGTGGGAATATGCCTCCCACACTGTGTGATTGCGTGTTCTGTCGTGCTTGTACCAGTGCAATCATTTTCCATCATTTTGCACTCATAACTTGATGTTTGATGAGCCTAATGCTTTTGACATTTGATATTGGGCTTCTTAAACCCACTACTATTTATTAATTTTAGATAATGTGCCTCTTACATGTGTACATTTATTGTTGTTTGTTTCTCAAGTACTTCTGTTTAATAACAGAATTTAATGGTAATTCTAACATGAATGTGTAAAGCTATGGCTTGCTGTGTCTTTAAATGTTCCATTTGAATTGATGACCATAAGGCTGCATATGTTTAGTATATATAGTTTTCTTAAACTTTTTTTTATAATGATTTGTGATTTGTATAGTGATTTTCAATCTTTCAGTGTGGGTAGAAAGAAGTATTTTCGTGGTACATGTTCAACAACGGTTCTTCAAAATTACTGTACACTCAGACAGGCTGTGGAATTTCATATCTTATTCTAACTATCCATTTGAGAAGTGATTATTGTGGACATACTTATATATTTGTTACATGTAATTTTGGGAACCCCTTTTCTACATCCAGATCACTTACATCGGCTATACTGATGATACTTCTCAGCGGTATACTTAGCCTAAGTCATTGAGTTTGCGTAATTCCCGGTCAAAGTTAATGAATTTTCTTTGTTTTCGCAGGATGGAGTATAATGACGTCCATAGGATGTTCCTTCAAGGAATGATGAGTCACACTATGCTAGCAGAAAAAGAAGCTCTGACTGTGTTTTCAAATATATATGAAGTTGTCCATGGTAAGCCACGGAATTATGTTAATTAATCTACATGATTTTGGTAGTTCAAATATTTAAAACAGCTTATTGATGGTGTACAGTATTGATATAAGATTGATACAGTGTATGAACATGAATGATCTGTTAGGTATCTTATTGAAGGGATATTTTGCTAATGCTACTATTTTTGAGGGAACTAATGTACATTTTATTTCCAACATTTTGGCTATATTGTTTATTTGTTCCTTTATAATCTCCATGTATATCTACCAGTTTTTTTTTAATTGAAAACCTAATATTATTTGTGGATTGTACTTAAAAAAAATAATTTGTTTGGTAAAAAAAAAATTTGTTATTAAAATTGAGCCAAGCCTAATCCTTTTGATATTGTTTTATGTTGAGCAAATTCTTTGGAAATTTGAATGTATACAGTAACTTCTCATGTGTCAAAATTTTGGTGGCCAAAATAGAGGCAAGTGCATTGTGTTTGATTAGGTTCAATAAGCCAAATATCCTAGGTTTTATTACTAGTTTTTAAACAATGTCGCAACAAAAGCACTGGCTAATTTTCATAGAGGATGAATGCTAAAATATGAAGCACAAACAATGTTGCATATTTGGTGCATGGTTCTGCCATTGCTCCATGAGCAGCTACTTTGCATGGTCAAATGATGATGATATGAATAAAGGTAGATATAGAGATGGATAAAGAAGTGTATAGTTGGTGGAAGTACAGTGACTTTATACAGGATGGTCTGCCTAACGTGGACATCCCAAAATTTCCGGAACGGTTGCAGATTACAAAATGCGGTTTTCGCTAAATGAAATTACGTACGGGGCAAGTAGTTTTCCGCAAAGTGACTGTAACTTGTGTATGGACAGAGATAATTAACGCACGTATGATTTTTCCCCTGGAAACATATATTTATTTCAATGACATTTGAAAATACGTGCTAAGAGGAATTTAGTGATATAGCATGTGCAATGAAAAGTAACACAGAAACACCAAGAAATAATGTGAAAATATTGACGCCGGCTAACAGCCAGTGGAGCTAGAGTCCATGACGGCACTCACCAAGCACGTGTCACGTGTATGGCATGTACGCAAAGGGGCCAATAATTTGGAACTTTCCTATAAATGTTAATTTCAGGGTAAAATGTGTTATATTGTCATTACAGAGTTTAATATATCATAAAATGTTTTAAAGTGTTTGTACTAATTTTAATTGTTTGGTTATGAATATTCACAGTGCCCATGGCAGCGAGATTAAGAACACTTAATACTCCGGCATGAAAGCCATCACAAAGAGATATTAAAATAATATTGAAATTCATAAGAAAATTGTAGAAATGTAAAACAATATTAAATTTAATTTGTGCCATTTTATTTTCAATGTAAAATATTTCACTCAGCGTGCATAGCACTTCCGCTTATGTGAACCCCGTAGGCGACCATGGTAGGTCCGTGCAACACATGTATCTGGACAGTCTGTCGGGGAGAGGTGGCATGGTAAGACACTGTCACATACATACTACAACTTTTGTTCACTGATTTAGGTTTCCATAGTCAATGTAGTTTACCGGTTAATCTTTGCTTGCGTACGTTTTTGCCAGACAGTTTCCTCAGCATTATGCTTCTGCTTTACTAATTCGTACGCCCTTATGGCATTTTTAACTTAATATAGGAGAAGGAGGAGAAAGATGTCAGAGAGGTCACGCGATCCGTGCATTTTGAATCAGGCACCATCTGCCTATGTTTATGGCATTTCAGTGTAACTTCTAAATAATTGCTACACACAATTTTAAGAGCTTTATTTTTATGTATGTATTTGAGGGTAATTTTCGTGTTTGAATATTTTATGGCAACATCACTTATAACCACGTGGCCGGCTGAAGCCAAGTCTTTGTATGCAACAGCAATGCATTTTAAGAGCTTATTTATATAACATTGTATGTGCAATCATTTATTTCAGGGTTCTATGTCAATTTCATTCAGGGTTCAATGTATTTTTCACGTAAATTGATGCTTTTTGTACTTGACCACGCGGTCACATTAATGTTTGATTTCACCGCCATCAGGCATGTTACAAGCCTGTAACAATGCAAATCGTAAAGAGAACCACTTGCTCAACACGAATAATATTTTATCTGAATTTAGTTTGCAGTTTCCATGCAGAAATATTGCATTTTCACCTGTACCATGTGGTCCTCTATGAACTTCATCCAGCAGCATCTGCGCCACCTAAGCTTGTTTTTACATGTGTGTGTTTATTGGGAATATTCGTCTTGTGTCCAATTTTATTTCATGTATCATTCAAGGGTCTATGTAATTGTGTAATTAGTGTATGGTGCAATTATTCCCGTCCTAGCCTGCTCTGTGTATAGACCATCACCACACTAACCACATGCTGGAGGGTGAGCCCCGGCGAGTTTGCGTTAGTGATGCAGAGTAATCACACGTGTTAATGTGTATTAAGGGTTTTCATTTGTAATTCACAGTGTCCTGTCTTCAGGGATGACCGTCAGTCCACCCTAGCGGCTGTCGGCCCTCTTCTCTTGTGGAGGCTGTGCTTTCACGCACCTCAGTGAGATCATCCATTTAGGAGTGCGCGAGATTAATTATGGGCTGGGGAGCACCCAAGCAGAATTGGCTAGTCATGACCGAGATAATAATTTCATTGGCACGTTGATGTGTATGAACAATATCAATAAAAACAAGTCTACAGTGAACTAATTTTTTATTCAGTAGTGACAGTGTCGTAGCCACATGTTTTATCAATTTTTTATTTCAGTGATTTTATTAAAAGTTAAGTATTGCCAACGTGTTTGTAAGTACACATGGGTGAGACGGACACACAGAACTCACAGCATCCTAGAGAACCCTTAGTCTCAATAGTGCGGTGATTGGGAAGCACCGCTGGTGCCCAAATTATCAGTAAGTATTTGTGTCATCATTCATCTCGTGTCTCACCCGACGGCGTCAATATGATTTAAGTTAGGTGGGCCGGTAACATCGGGCATTGGACCTGTACTCACAGCTAGCTGTAAGCAAGCCATGACTCATGCTGGTGGGACCGCTTCCTTATAGCAGCGTAGCTCTTACCTTAATGGGGCAAGGGGTGTGGAATGCGATATTTCACAGAGCAGAGTACCGTAGCGGAGGGAAGACGGGCAACATGAATGCAACTCTGATATCAATACATTACATTTTATTCAGATACCAACATAATTCAGGGGATTTGTTTCCTAATCATTAACTATATTGAGTAATGAGTGCATACAGATGCACAACAAAAATAGAACCGACTAACCTAAGGAGAAATGCGATCACATCCACATTCATAGTACAAAAAGGAAACGCTTCGCATTAGGTCTTTTCACAGCATGTTCTCAATGTGTTTACCATCAACAGCAATACACATCTGTAAACGCACATGTAACGAGTGACGAGCAGCCTGAAGTGCTTCTTGTGTAATGCCTCTGCAAGCTGTCACAATGCATTCCTGCATGCCTTCTGGCTTTGTAGGAACCGTGTTGTACACCCTGTCTTTCAGTGTTCCTCACAGGAAATAATTGAGAGGTATGAGGTTGGGGGAGCAAGCTGGTCATCTTATAATACCACCATGCCCTAACCACTGGTTTGGAAACGTTTCATTTAACACTTGCCTTGCCATCAAAGCAAAATGTGCAGGATACTATCATGCTGAAACCTCATATCTTTGACATATGTTGAGTGGTATGTCTTTCAGAAGTGCCAGTAAGGTCTCTCTCAAAGAATGGGTTTATGTACAGCCAGTCATTGTCCCTTGATTGAAGTATGGCCCTATGACATAATCACCAACGATTCCACACCACACATTCTCTTTCCACTGTCGCTGGTGCTCCACGTGCTGGACCCAACGTGGATTCTCCGTTGCCCAGTAGTGCATATTTCGTAAATTTGTGCGCTCATGGTTTATGAAGTTTGCTTCATCTGTAAATATCATGTTCTTCAGAAAATTGCTGTCATCCCTTACAGACATCATAACAATCCTACAAAACTTAACACGCTGCTGGAAATCACCTTCATGTAATGCCTGATGAAAAGTTACGTGATATCGATGGAATTTCCGTTGACGCAGTATCCGTAACACACTTGTTTTACTTATTCCAACAACCTTGAAAGTTCTTGCATACCCATGTGGGAGTTTGCATCGATGCATGCCAACACACCGTGTTGATACATCTCTTCCACAACAGTCTTTCGTCGCACTCGTGAATTCCAATCACCTCATGACAAGAGACGTATGCAAATTCTTTGTATAATTTACCATGAGATGGGCGTCCAATTAGACTAACTTTCACCGTACATTTGAATAGCTTGCATGGCATTACTGCCACATTCATCATAAATAAGTAGAGCATTCAGTTTTTCCTCATTCGTGAACTTCATTACATATGTACAGCTACACATTGCAATATCACACTGCTAGTGTTGCTTGCTTACTGGGTACAGGTCCACTGTACCGTGCTACAGGTCCACCTAACTTAAAAATATGTACATAATTTCTTGGTGTTTCTGTGTTACTTTCCAATGCATGTGCTATATCACTGAATTCCTCTTTGCACATACTTCCAAATGCTGTTGAAATAAATGTTTTTTTTTTTTCCCGGGGGGGGGGGGGAATCGTATGTGGTTTAATTATTTTTTTACATACACGTGTTACGAATAGTCAGTTTACGGCAAATTACTTGCCCCCATATGTAATTTCATTGATCAAAAAAAACATTTCGAGATCTGTAACCATTCTGGAAATTTTGGGGGTGTCCATATTAAGTGGACCATACTGTATATGTCTTACGTTTGCTTATATTTGAGCAGTAATTTTGGGGGTGACCACGTTAAGTGGACCATACTGTATATGTCTTACGTTTGCATGTATTTGAGCAGTAGTTTTGTACAACAAACTAAATTACTCAAGTATGTTTTTTACCATGTTATAGAACATGAACCTCTTTTTTTTTGTAGCAACTGGAAAACAGGTTTTTTTATACTGTGTTCAACTGCCCTTCTGTTTCAGGGGAGCAGTGCCCATCACGGAAAGAAATGGGGAAAGCCATAAGATTAATCAATGATCATATATCCCAGATGAATATGAAGGTGAAATCGGTAATGTGTGAGCTGACAGGAGACCCATTCTATGTTCTTGTCAGCACTGTGAAGTCCAACATTCCAAGGTTAGATGTCTTAAGATTTGTTTTACAGATGCTTCTTGTTTAATTGTACATAAGATATGTTTATGTGTTTCAATTGGGCATGGACACACATTCAGGACAATGCCATAACGCTTAACCAGATATCATGCTAAATTTTTCTCTGTATCACTTTCATCTCTGCCTCTAATGACCTTGCTGTGTTGATGAGATGTTATCCATACCTAAATACAAAGTCAGTCATTCTCTTTATTCTGCACCTACAAAGATTAATGTGATTAATGAAAGAAGTAGTTATGATGTTCACTAAATTACAGTTGTTGGAAAACTATGTTTTTGATACAGTTTGGTTGTGTTAAGCTCTTAATTGTAACTGCAGTGGAAATAATAGTAACCATCTAGAACAACAACTTGTAAAATATATTTTTGTAAATAAATTTCACCTATGTAGCAGTTTTTAATACTCAGTGCTGAGTGCATGCAAACATGTAACTGACTAGATGAGATTATAATTATACATTACTACCATAAACTTTATATTAATTTGTTTCCTTTCCCCTCTCTTTCCCTTCCCCCCTCATGAGCTCTCTTCCCCCCTTCGTACTCATGTTTGTGCATGTGGTTCCTACATCATATTGATGCCTCCCGCTTCCTTCTTCTGCTCAAGCACACATTAAATCTCATTATAAATGTTCTGTAAAATGGAAATGCCCACCGACTTTTTTTTATGTGTTTGCTAGCTAGGTATTAGTTTTTCAAAAAAATGTACACGCTAGCTAGGTATTAGTTTGTCACATTTTTTCTCCCCTGAGTAAATATTTTTTTGTATCGTGTATGCTGAAGCTACTTTGATTAATGCTTATACTGTATTTGTTAATTTTGGAAATTGTTCGCAGTTCCATAAATGTTACTGTCAAAAAATTCTCACACTGCTATTTTTCAAATGTTAACAAGAAAAAAAATCTCTCAGGTGTCACATTGTGGTTTAAGCGTGGCTGATTATTGCATGCCTTAAATAATGAGCATATGCTGCCAGTTACACATGACATTGGAAAGGGCCAATGCCCATAGCACAATGTACATAATGGATAACAACCTTATGCTATAGTGCCAAATGTGGTTGGCTGCTTAGTTTTTGTTTTGATATTTTTGTTTACAACGTATTGAGAAATTATGTCAGCATTTTTCAACTGTCACTTAAAAAATATACATGCTTATAAAATATATGAAACTCTTGATTGTTAAATGCTCAAACAGCTATGTGATCTGCTAGTTAATGTAATTAGAAGCTTGTCTTTATGTACTTCTTCAAATATGCACTTCGGTATTTCATTTCTATAATTATTAGTCAGTCATTTTTTAACTACTCATCTTAATTTTTTTAAACAATCAAATGCAGTTTACTATGTCTTGTGTGGCAGAAAATTAAAATATTTCCTTGTGCTTCCCTACAGTTTTCTCAGTTAGTGTGTATTTCTAGGATTATCCAGTTAACAGCCATTATGTGAGTCTTAGCAACCAAAAATAAAACATTTTTTAAAACTTACTTTTATTAGTAGCAAAGTTTCACATTTGTGGTTGTCTCACTTACAGGTCTGGATTTTGGACCAATCAGATTTTAATTTCAGGGGGTGCTGGTTAGCTGTAGAGTATGGAAAGGTGTTGGGAAATGGACAGATCAGCCATGTGGCTGCCTACTGAAATTCTCTATTACTGTATATGGTAGTTGCTGTAGGTGCAGTCCAGCTGTGCCTACCTAGCAATGGTGTTGGCACCTTTGTGATGTCTGTAATGTGAGGTAGTTCAGGACAACCTCATATGCCTAGAAAATACAGTAATTTTGAAGATACCTATATGCCAATAAGTTACGTATCAATACTTAGATAAAAGGCGGGAAATACTACAAAGTGGGTTGCAGTACCCTACAAGGCCAGAAAGTGGCCTGATATGTGAAGAAAATACGTTGATTGTGTGCATTTAATTCATGCTATAAACCCTTTTACAAGGCGCTTAAGAAATTAACAGCATTTCTGGGATATTTCCAGCCAAGCAGTAGAAAAATGAGTCCAGAGCTCAAGTGAAAAATTTACATAAAAAGTTATGTCCCTAGGTGTGTGCAAGTCAGCAGGGGTGAGGGAAGCACCCACCTGGGCAGTGAACAAAATAAATTAAGTTGCGATAAAGATGTTGACTACTGCAAACAAATTGAGCTGAAAAAGCCTGAAGTGCCCGGGAGCAGCAAGATGCCCTGCCTCCTTCTGTCTGTACCCATTTCCAATTATCGATCAAGGCAGCAGCCTGCTTGAAGCTTGGGCAGACTGGCACCAATTTCGCAAAACACAAAAATGATACAATAACATACAGGAAACATTAAGAACACATGAAGAGAATAAATAACATTACAAAATAAATTTACATAATAAAAGTAACAAAAGGAAAATATGCAGGTTGGTAGTAAACAATTTAAAAAAGTCATGTAATTGAAATGTAACACTCAATTCCTGATTCCTTTGTGATGTAGAGGTAAAATTGCATTTTATTACTGTAAAACAAATATAAAACAATGAGTGTGGCAAAATATAGTGTATTATATTAGGTACCAGGAGGTCTATGTGTGCAAAAAGGGTGTAAATAGTTTGACGCATATCGCCTCTCCGCGCATTGGACATGCACACACTACTTGTCGACTTCACCCCATCATGGAGCAAATAAACTCGCATGGGAAAGTCACACGCCGGCAGACAATAAATCCAGTGCCTACAGGGTTGCTCCCAGCCTATTGAGCAATTACAGACACATGGGGATTTAATTGAAACTGTACTGCCCACTCAAAAGTCGCCATGCGGTCGCCTTTTCCCTCCTGAGAAATTTAATTATCTAACGAGCCACTGACACAACGGATCCAGAGAAGCTAGTTTGTAGGAATGCTGAAGGAGGGCAGCACCCTACGTGCAAGGTTGTCACTGCCGCGAGAGCCTCGTGGAGAGGTGATAGAATGTCATTAGCCTCCCTTCGAGGAGGGAGCCTGTGAGGCAAGGCTAGCCATCCCCACACCCCTCTGACAGCCAAGTGAAAAAATTTTGTATATAAGGAGTTGCCAAAATGCAGCTCAGGACAGTTCGTCAGCCCTCCAGCCCGCAAAGGCTGAGGGCATAGAACCGACAGTCGTCTGCCCTCTAGCTTGGATAAAACTGAGGGTACCAGCAAGGAAAGTGGCTGTCACCCTGACCTCACAGTCTGTAAAAGACTTGCAGAGCAGATCATAACTGGGGTTGTGCACACTCACTAGGTCTTCCTCGTCAGCCGAAGCACTTAGAGAAAACTCCTGAAGGAAGAACGCAAAGGTCTCCTACAACGCCACCAACACCGTCTACAGCCGAGGACGCCATCGCCAGCCAGAGGTATCTCTACATCCCCACCGGTTCCGTTACCCGCAAGCTAACTCCTTGAGCCTCCGCGGTAGCAGGTCGTGCCGACATCCCTTCTGGACTGCCTCCCCCCCCCCCCTGCCCCACCCAATAAGAATCAATTACAAATTCAAATTAATTAATTCTCTCTGCAGTTGCATTTAAGCAGGTTTGCTTTTACAAGTCTTAAGCTTAATTTCATTTTTAAATTGTTTGTAAACAGCTATGCATCTCTATGTACTTTCCAACATATGAATAAAATATGTAACTGTGTAAAATTTGAACTCTCTTGTTGCTGATAAGAGTCCCCACTGATCCCCTACCGTAGGCGGGCTGATCAGGGACGTGGAGCTGTGTGGACCGCCAAGCCTCTACTGGTTGTGCGTTCACACTAGGATGCCCGTCAAAACTACAAGCCACAATCACCGGGCACTAACTAGTGCGGATGGTGAGAAACAACCTGAGTCTTTCGTGCCTCCTGGTATGAAGGTGTTGCTAGTGGTTGTGGCATCAGTGTTTCTCCCCAACAATCACCAAAAGTGCTGATGTGTAACTGGAAAGAAACAGGTAGCCGTCTAATATGTATGTCTTAATTCGGTTTAATAAAATTCCCGGTTTCTGTTGACAGTGCACAGCGTAGTACACCTTTAACTGTGGATACAAATAAATACCCTGGAAATAAAAGCACAAAGGTAGAGAGCAATGTGTGTTTCTTGAAAGTTAAATAAACACGTGACCTGTGCTACCTCCTACCAAGTCGAAGATAGCTGAAGCTAACTGCGTGGTTCCAGGTGTAGGTGACTTGGTTCTAAGTAAGAGGGAAAAAGTTGGTTCTAGATGAATATAAATGATTTAAAGTTAAACTGCTAATAAAAGGTGTCTAGACGACACAAAGTGAATTTAAAAGAAAATGTTAGTGTTCGCATGTCATCGGGTTGACTGGTTGTCGACGTAGGTTGTAAGTAGCCGTGGGGGCGTACTTGTAAGGTAACAAATTTCTCCAAAGATCCAGAGCACTAGCTGTGGGAGATTGCTAGAGGTGCGAAAGAATGACTCCCGAGGCCGGCAGCTTCCGGACTTATATAGTGGAAGCTTGTTGGCTGCCGGCGCAGAGTGCAGGGGAGGCGTGACATCCTCCGGTGCTGGGTGGCATGAGAATCCTCCTATCAGCAATTCTGCTTCGTGCCTTGTTGGATTCGCTCGGCCTTTGTCGAGGTCTGATCAGTTTGTGAGCTGCAAGCGTTGGGGAGGGGGGGATACCCTGCCCGGTTATGTATCTTCCAAGTGAGAAGGAATTGCTTGTAAGTTCCCGTTGCCTGTAGGGTAGGCATCGTGTTGCTTACGTCTGTAGAGCTGGAAGAGGTGTTCTAGGAGATGAGTCATAATTGTATTATATTAGATGTAGAAGCTGCACACATCAAACATCATTACCTAAATGTTATATTTGTTTCAATTGGTTTTTTTAGCTAGTGACTTCATAGTGGTAGGATCTGACGGTCCGAACTTGCTTGGATACCCTATAGCCTGCATAAGGCTATAGTCTGTATAAGACAATATCCAAATATTGTCTGGGGCGCTCGCACCACCAGTGGGATTCGTTCTCAGTTTTCCAGAATCTGTAACACTTATTACCTCAGTCCCAGTCTGCAGTAAGACTGGACTCTGGTGAGCTTGAGCGTACACTTGGTTTCCCGGGGGAGTACACTTCAGTGTAATGCGCATTCTAACAAATGCCGCACAAGAACAGTGGTAAAACTAGCCCAACGGGCACTTCAAAGAGAATTAGAGGGACTACATAAAATTGTAAATTCAGGTTCTCCTAGTGAAGTATATCATACCCCTCCTAATATTGAAACTCTACTCAAACCTGAGGAAAAGCTACGTAGTGAACAACCGCCCACAGATGAAGATTGTAGTTGCTGCTGGGATTCCCTACTTGGTGTAGACTGGCCCTGGCAGTTTTGATTATTTAGACACACTAGGGTCACTAGCAATTTATTCCGAACCTATCCCACCGCCTCGCCCTTGTACTCTAATACAATAACCAGCAGTCATGTGCGTAGTTCAAACGGCCGCCAGTAAGGAACCAAATATCCACGTATCTCCCAAGCCTGTCATTACCCGCAGGATAGTATCAGTTACCCCAGACTTTGTCCCCGTAAGGAATCCAACCTGACCAACTCCTTATAAGCGTTGGGTAAAGTCAGAGGTAGCCAAATAGTTCATAGCTGGGTTCCTTTTTGTTTGGATTTTATTTTTTTCCCTTTATCTAGTGACAGCTGGCATCACAAATTTTAATAGTCTTTCTGGTAGGCTGGACCCAAGGTCTGTAAAAGGGAGGTTGGCCCAAGAAGGGCCATGTAGAAGAGGAGTCTGGTGGCGAGGGGCAGGGGCAGAGGCATGACATAACCTGCAGCTCTCCCAGCCAGCCCTGCCTTGGCCGCCCGGCCTGCATTCCTCGCTGCATTAGTTCCCGTGCAAGCAAGCTATTTGTTATTTTTACGATGGTCACGTGTTTTCTGCTGTCTGAGTAGACTGTATGATGCCAGGTACAAGGTGTGCTATTGCATTTTGCAACAATAGTTTAGATAAAACGAAATTGCACGACAGTTTGATTTCTTATTATAGATTTCCGAAGGATGCGCGGAAAATGGACTGGGTCTATATGTAGAAGAGAAGACAAATTCTTCAACCCAGATACATCGTATACCTCCTCTCAACAATTCAAGGAAAATGTTGTGTTTTGAAACAAGTTTTAGAGGACAAATATATCCGGTATCGTTATTTAACAATTCCCAAATCATTTAGACAACTATAATAGACGGTACAATAACTTTCAGCAGCATTATAATTATCATGAACTCCTGGCTCATAAAGTTTCTGGCTATTGTTTTCTGCTTCTGGTTTTTGATTCCGAACTGACAGGGAACGGATTTCTTTCAAATGGACAATGAAGTAATACTACCACATTGAAAAGTTTCCAGTAGAATTACGGAAAAGTACTGGTAAAAATGTATCCAGAAACCTCCATAATATTACGGACACACAATTTTTCTCAGCAATGGACTTTCCTTGAATTTACGGAACTTTCTGTGTACCTTTTAAATTATTTTACAGTGACATGCAACTTGGTTTTCCAAAAATTCCATTATTGTCATTGTCACTGTAAAGTGAGTACTTTTGAGATCTTAGTTACTTTTTCCTTTCGGCCATTTTTTATCCTTTAAACAACTTTTCAAAAAAATATTGCCATGTAAGTAATAAATACAATGTATATATTCCACCATACTCGAAAGTCGGAAGTTAAACGTCTAGGGCTAAAATAACACACATTTATTGACTATTATTCCAAATGAGAGTGCTTTCAAAAGTGCTCACTTTAACGTGAATATCCTAAACGAGGATGTTGCACTGTGTAACAGAAATAAATTAAATATTTTACATTCATTTTGTCCTAAAGCAGGATTTTAACACAAATAAAAACGCTCGTAACCTAGCGCCCTGCTCATCCACCATACTCCTAAGTGAATACTTCACGAGTGTTGTTAATATTTACAATAATAAACGCATTTTCAATCTTTCGTATGGTTGAAATGTTTTGAAGTGATGCCATCTGATACAAAGTGTTTGTGCTATCTTGTGATGTTTTAAATTACAGCGTTTGAGATGAAAATATTTTAAAAGGCACAGGAACAAATGTTTTTCATTTTACGGCGGTTAAGAAGGCTTTGTGTACCCTTGGCATTGTTTGTTCCCGACACACGAAGCTATGACAGTCACGGATAGCTTCGTATTTTGTTAAGTACGGAAATCGGTTCCATTTTCCGTTGTAACGGATCTGTTTTTCATGCAAAATTTTGTGTAAAAATCTCCGTTAAATGACAGAAATTTTTAACAGTGCCGTTCTGTAGAGCTAGATTTTCAGCAAAGGTGCAGTAAATATAGTAACAGCTCTTGTATATAAATGCAGACCACAAGAATATTTCATGAAGCTGCTGTTACACTATTCTTAGTCCATTTCAAAAGTAACTTTAAATAAATGTTGTGAGTTAACTCAATTGTGTTTTATTACGATTGTATTTAATTATGACATACATTCCTTGAGTGTGTGTGTCTCTCTGCTTGAAAAAGTTACATTTTAAATACGCTATATTCTTAAAACATGTTAATATTTCCTTGGAAGGATATTTGATTTCAACTGAAATTACCTCTTCACATTCTGTTATTGTATATGAATGTATTAAAAATATCACCCTTGTAAATGTGTGGCCATAGTCATTTTGGTTTCCATATTTTTACGTTAGCTCATAATATGTCATGGAATTCTTGCATTATTTTGAAACAGAGAAGCTCGCTCTGTTATACAAATCTGTTAAGTCTACGACAGTTAACTAAGTAAGGATCTTCAATTTTAATATTTAGCTGCATTTCATATGCTTACAAAACCTTACCTGATAACTGGAAAAAATTCTAACTAGAATAACACGAGCACACAAAACAGCGCGATAATTTATTTTATTGTGAGAGGAGTGCATCAAGACCTCCGATAGGTGTCCAGTAATGTTTCTTCCCAAACACTAAAAGTTTCGTGCCATTGTCTTTAATGGTTTTGTTGTAGTGATCAGTTTGTTTTTCCTTTATATTCGGCTCGCGTGCTGCATGCTCGGTTCAGGGCTGCACGCTACGTCACAAGCGGGCAGCCACTCAGCGCGCAGCAGACTATTGAGCCAACCTTCCCTTTTACAGACCTTGGGCTGGACCAGACTCCCAGGGAGGGAGATGTTTGTGGTCAAGTTTACCCTGGGGTTTGCTTTCCCTCCTTCTGTTAAGGTCCCTCCACCTATACAGTGTCACCCCAGATCTTCCAACATGGAAAGATCCACGACCTCGCCAGGGAAACAAATTAGTAAATCTACAGACATTTCAGGAGAGAACCATAATTGCTAACATTAAGAGGGGCAATCGGCGCTTGCCCTTTTTGTTTATTCTCCTTCGTGGAACATTTAATGTTTTCGTGCGGAGCGTAAAAGCTCCGACCAAAACAAGAAGTGAAGTTCATGTAAAGTTTAATCCAAGCAATATAAAATACAGATTTTGTATTATTGTCTCCATTTTAGGCACTGATTTTGATGGCAAAGGTAAGGAAATATTACATAATGCACACGACACACTTGCATTTCACATACAGATACACCCGAGTCACAGATGATGCAGGAAGATGGCACACAATGAGTCAATAGCCTGCAGGAACTGTTGAATCCTTGTTGGTATGTTCATTTCCCCAGTGGTCTGGTGATTGAGGCTAATTTATTGTGTAGAGGACAGGCCTGAACTGTTACGCCCCAAAACTTACCTCTTGGAGACATGAAAATAGGATGGCTTCTTGACTCTGGTGGTGGTATGGATGGCCAGCGGGGTGTGTTCCCATGTGCCGCCATCCTAGCTGTGGCATTTACAGCAGTCATCCATGAGTTCAGGTGTCACAGCGCCCAGTAGAGGATGCATCATAGCTACGCAGTGGTGGCAGGATGAACAGATGTTAAGGCAGAGGATGCGGCTTGTGTCAAAGTATTATAGATGAGGTGATGCCTCATAATTTGCAAAGTCATCCTCCTCCCAGTTAATGCCAAAAACTTTTAGACAAGTCTATGTCCTTCAGGTTGCATTAATTTTGCTGTAGCTTCTTGCGCCATTGCCATAAGTGCCAATTTATTTAGCATGCCCTCTCCCATTGTATAATAAAGGTACGTCTTCAGATGCTGTAAAGTAGAAAATGAGAGCACTTTAAGGCCAAGGGTACGAATTCTTCACACTGAGCAATACAGGGGCAGTGGGAGTAGTTACTCAAACCAGCACCATGTAGCGTGTTGGATTCGAGAAGAATGTTTCGGTAGGGTCCACTAGGAGCAGCACCGACGGTCTGTATTGTCCAGGATCTAGGTTTAGCCCGTGGTGGGAAGACACGACAAATGTAACCAAAATGTGGGATGGGGCGGAGGAAGAGAATAGGGCGACGAAACAACAGGGGGAAAGGGGAAGACTCTCTACCTGCTTGTTGGATGTAACGGTTACGCTCTCCCTGACACACACTGCTCGTCAGCTAGAAAGAAACCTGTTTCTGCATACTCTTGCGTCTGCATTTTGAATAGATCCATTTTCACGTAAAATATGCGCATAAAATTTTCTTAATTGTTTCTGCAGTTTTGAATTCAGTAATTCAGATCAATTTATTTGTTATTATGTTAAGACTTATTTATTTATGGAGTTAACACCTGGTCAGTGTAGCACATACTCTATTCACACAGATCAGTTTTTTTTTTTTTGTGTTTAAACGATATCCAGTAATACGTACACGGAGAATTAAAATTATCACAATGCATGGTGTAAAAATATATATATATATATATAATATGTTCTGCAGATATTATAATTGAGCATAGTATAATTGCACGCATAGACTTTTTTTAAATACAGTTAAAAAAGCAATTAAATCTTGTAAACTTACTTAATTCAACTATGTATTGAAAACTATTTAGTTTAAAATTAAATATGAATGCTAGTGCAAAGTACATTCAGATACTATGCATTACTTTCGAGAGCTTTTATGTGTTACAGTTAGGGTGTAATCAGGAGATTGCAAAAAATTAGACACACCTAAGCATTTCGTGAACAACCTAATTAGAGCTCGCTATTTATTTCCGCGACAAGAATGTACTGAAATTGATGTCGATTTCGTTAATCAAGAAAACAATTTATAATGTTTGCAGATAACGATTTCTTAGTTTCCGATAAATGAACAGCGAGCCGGGTAGCAATATTTTGATTTAATTTATGTACTTTTTTTTTAAATATATTCTGAAGTACCAAGTTGGGCAATTAAAATTCTGTATTAAGGAATGCTTTAAATTCTTATGCCACGTAGATTTAGCATACGTTAATATAAACATTGTCTTCCTATTCTGGTATAAGTGAGTGAAGTTTCCATGGCAAGGTTATAAGCTGTTCACGGTAGGCCTTATTACTTTTTTCTTTGAGCCATTTTATCCTTTAAACACATTTTAAAATAAAAATTGCCATGTAAGTAATAATAAACACATTGTATATATTCCACTGCACTCAGAAGTTAATTACTACGGCTAAAGTAAAGCATACTTATTGACTATTATTCCAAAAGAGAGGGCTTTCAAAAGAGCTCACTTTACCGTGAATGGCCTTTATTAATGCTTTGCTTTGATATTGATAAAACTGGAAAAATGTAAGCGGAAGCGCAAGGTATTCATGGTAACCAGCAGTTAATTTCGATTTCAAGCCAAGCGTAACCTTTCATTATGTTTTTCTAGTCGTTATCTTTACCGTTGCTTTACATGGCGATGGTGAATATCGTGCCTGCACACACATCTATACTTTCTATGCAACAGTTACAATAACTTATTTTTACTTTGAGATCTCCTCCCTGTCTGTGTATGACAATATGTGTTCTAAAAATTTAGAGCCGCTGCAAAAAATTTCACTGAATTTGTTCACACACAACTGTTAGTAAGGACACCTGACTTTTATTATTTTTACCAACCGTTTTTTAGACCTATGAGAGAGTGGATGATTTATCTACCTGAATTGTAAATAAATACACTGGTAATCCAAAGTTCCAGTTAAGATCCTTTATATAAATTTGCGACAAATAGTTAACACTGTTTGGTTTATAAAAACAAGTTTCTGTGACAAAATTTCAACGTTTTATCACCTATGTTAATTCTTAAATGTGAGTATTTTTTGGGAGTGTTTGATAAGTGAACATGTATTTACTTGAAATACAAGTTATCTAATTTTACCCTACAAATAATAGGCTGCCACCCCATATCACCAGCATGTATACTACAAATATCTTCAAAAAAATCTTGTTTATTGAAACTATACGTAGGACAAGGAAATACATAAAACTGTATGTAATATTATATGCAAGGGATAACTTTATTTCTGAAACACTCATACAATTTATATTTGCTAGCATATTGTGTTTACTTCGTCGCAGTAAAATAAAGCTTACATAACTAAATTATAGAACTTTCATATAATATGAAAAGAACATGAAATTAAGAATTTAAAACAAAATAATCACACATTGATAATTAGTTAGTGCAGTACTCACTGCAAGCTGTTCTCATCTGCCCATTACAATAAACATAAAATTATTGCCTCAAATTATGTTTCAGAACATTTTACTTACAATCACAATATAAATATGAGGCGGTAAAGTTAATCATTTAATTCTTAAATTTACACATGGTTGAAGTTCGTGACTCATGGAGTGCTACATATTTTTAGTCATTTCCTATCCGTGCGATTGCGAGGGAAGGTTTATTAACAAATGAAACATGCATAAACATCCAAAAAAATTATTTCTACATGAGATTACAATTGTGTTGCACCATGACGAACTTCAAACAGCATGATATACACAACCATTTATACACAACAGTATTACACACAATGCATATATAATTATACAGTGTTTTACGTTACCAATCACATGAATGAAAGAAAAAATAACGATATTCAAAATTTTTTTATAAGTGAAATACAAAAGGGATAATGTGTTATATTGTGCGTTTCATATTTTTTTTTTACACAATCTGTTCTTTTAAAATTTGTGCGGTACCGATGCATTACGAAAATACGCAAGTTTAGATATATTGTAACAGTCCTTGCTATAGCCAGGTTATAAACCAAGTTTTTTGAACACAAATTCAGTTAGTAAATTTTTCCCATTTTTTTTTGTAGAGAAGAGGTAAAACACCACAATTGCCCCAAAACAGGCTTGTACTTTACCGGACTATTCAATACAGTAATTAAATCAAAACTGTTAAAATAGTGGTACCACAGCTATTTTACTGAGTTAACCTGTACTAAAATTAATTGGTCTCACTGAATTTTGCCACCTTCGCACAGTTCTAGTATCCCATGTTCCCTTGTAGCATCTGCGATAATGTGATCACAAATCATGTGACATTCACGATCCCGCCACTGATGTTCACACACTCCCCACTTGCATAATCTGCCGGCCCACTTAGTACTCTGTATTTCTGCTGAACATTGCATATTCTTGTGACCTCTACTAAAATAGACTGAACTAAGGCAGTTTCCCAATTTAGAGAATACTCTTATGAGAGAGCACTGCCTCGCCTTCTCTCACTCAGTGAAATTGACACAACCACTCTCTCGTTTCTCTGCGACGTTACACAAAAGCTGACATCCAATACCAAAAGGCGGGAGATCATGTTAAGCTAAAATCGCGGTAACTGATATTTTCAGATCATTTATATGTGTTAAAGTAATTCACCAATAATTTATGGGACTGCTAGAATAATTATTAGCATATAAAAATACCATAATTTTTGTCACATATTACCATCATGTTGCAGCAAAGTGACAAAAAAATAAGAGACTTTGTGAAAATTCCTTATTTATATTTTTATGAAAACGTGTTACGTAAGTTATTACATTGACTAAAATAGTTACAGTTAAATTGTGACGTGGTTTTGGCCCAGAAAGCTACTATAACCTTATTCAAACACTGAAATAATGTGAACAAATATGGCGTATAGTCAGAGAGAGTATCAACGAGTATAAAAATTCATGCTCTCGCTCTTTCGCTCCCTCTCCGATGAATTGAGATAACCAGAGAGTGTTCTCTCTGACATCAATGACGTGGTCGCTAGAGTAAGAGCACGAGAGAGCGCTCTCTGAGCCTATTGATACAGGTCTAAGCAACGCGCTAAACCGACGCTGCGGATACTACGTATGGTGTAAACTGCCAACACATTAGTGAAGTGCCCAACACCGAACATTAAAGACGAGGGAACAGCTTGAAGTACTTTAAATGTTTTTCTACGTACTGTATTCAAAAATTACATTTGGCTGCAGTAAAGTACAGAGTACTAACAAAAAATTCTTCCTACATTATTTACAAATGGTAAATTTACGTATTAGGTAAGGTAGTTTTCCTAAAATCATAGCCACGTACAATATACATGCTAATGTATGTGTAAATTTCTTATTTGTGGAATATAGAAAAAAAAATTATCAGGATTTCATGTTACGTACATTTGGTTCCAAATGCACAACATATTTATATAATGTTCAGAGATAGAGAAAAACTAGATAATATTAGGAGAGAGTAATTTTGGTCATGCAAATCAGAGGAGTGTGGACATCAGCTGTAGAGAGCAAATGCGGACATAAGAGAGAAATGTAAATGACGCAGAGAATTTAAGGGTGAAGAAGGGCGGAAGTAGAGACAACGCCAGGGAAACAAAACAATGGCGTGGAGCAGGAAAACCAAATTTGTGAGTGAATTATTACATGCAGCTATCAAGAGCAAAACAAAAATATTTGCTCAGTCTTTTAGTATACACACGGTTAATTGTTCTTGACGCATCTACGAACAAGGTCTAATGGTAATCGTCGTAGGTTGAATACTTGGTATCCTTCGACACTAAAAAAAATGATAGAAAAAACACTCGTATGCTTTATTGTTATATGTAAACGGCATAAAAGCTTTAGGATTTACAAAAACTATTCGTTTGTAAAACATATAGCGTTTTATTGGCACGGGCCCAATTGTAGCATTATCATCTCATTCCTCTGAAAGCGACGGATTGTATCTAATACATCATTATTTATTTTACTAACAGCCACGTTCAACAAAATGTATTGGCAATTACATAAATTTTAATTACGGCCTGGAAATAGTATCGAATCGAGTTGTAGTGAGCTTTGGCTCAACCTGAGTGCGGAACGTATTTTACAGTTTTACAGGCAGCACACCGACTTCCTCTTTATTTTTGAACCTGTCTGTCATCCCCCCCCCCCAAGCTTCTTGTAGGTTTTGCCTGTTCTTCCCCCCTTTCCATAACCGGCCCTTGGCAGCACACAATCTAAATCCTTTTTCTTCAGACACTGAGCTGTACCGCTCTAACTGCGCTTCCTCGCCGAAGAGCGGAACTACCAGAATTAGCTTCTCTAGTAGAAGATGGCTGAAATTGCCTTGGGGGATGCGTCAAACAGAATGTTAGTTGATGTTTCCACCAAACTTCATGTCCAAATGATTTTTAAAAAATAATGAGTATGCACAATTATATTTTGCATGATTCTATGTCACATTTTGTGAAATCCCATCTTCATTTTCTGTAAATAAATTCTTGCTGCAGTGACTGCCCGATTGTCCCATAAAAAAAGCATTGTGGAAAAACATTTCTGCTGTTGGAGTAAATTTTTTAATTATACTGTACTGTCTACTATTACAAAAAAACTCATACACAAAGGTGAATCCATACATGGCAAAAGTATGGTTGAATTTCATTATCCACAAAATGTTTTCAGCGTAAAAAAGTTATATTCCAAAAGGGTGAAAAACAACGCACCTATGGCCGTAAAGAGAAGAGAAACTTTAGGAAATTATTATGATTATGATGACTGTTCAAAATTTATGTGGACCTTAGGATCATACTATTCAGTACAGGCTTACTCTCTGAAGGTATCACAGCAATGGAGTCACAAGCGTCCCCTTGGACATCTTCTTGATGACTTGAAATTCACTAATAAATATAAAACTTGCACTTTTTAGACCTCTTCCTTTACCTGTGCACTTTTATAACACTGGCGATGGCTTTCCTCCAGTGCCTCCTGCCTTATGATGTGTGATCTTACAAAATTGTAAATAAAATTTGTAGGAGTAGTCCTACATATCCTGACCACTATCAAGTCTAGAGAGAGCGAGTCCCTGGGCTTACAAAAGTGTAACCCTATTCTGCTTAACAAAATCAAGGATTAAACAGCGTCCTGATAAGGAAATTGTACCAATACACAATTATATGGTTTGACAAGGAGAAATCACACAAATTAAGAAACAGTAACTATATAAATCTGGGACATTAAAACATTCAATTAATTAAAATTTTAGAAAATAAGTGACAGATAATTAAAATTCTACTATCAACGTGAATGTAAACAAACAAGTAAATGTTAAACTGACAGATGTAAACATTGAAATGAACTCATAATACTTACCAATAAAAATGTCAATGTGAAATGTAAACAAATGCTAATTCTAATATCCTTATAACGTAGATATACTTGCTGCCAAAATTTACAGACTTTCTCAGTAATATCCACAGATATCCATCAAAAGGGTTGGCAGTATTACTGTCAACAAAATTTGAACAGAGGCAATAATAATCCTCAAAGAATTACCAAATACCTTAATTTCTGAAACACTAGCTAATGCAACCTCATATGTAAGCTGTTCATGGTAAAGTGAGCACTTTTCAAGGCCTCCCAACAGGCATTAGCCACCAATAAATATGTTTTAATGCAGCCTCAGATATTAACTTTTTTGAGAGTGGTGAATGTACACACAGTATTTATAAGTCTCATGGCAATGTTGATATTAAAAAGTAGCGGGAAAATGAAAGTTGACTATAAGAAAAATTTTGGAAGGGCCTTAAAAAGTGCTCACTTTACTGTGAATACTCTTTAGAAACATTTATGGGCTGTGGATTTTAATTTTCAATTTGGTTTTGCTTATCGTAGTGCTGAATTTGGAATGTTTGTTTAAAAAGTAGTTGTACACAAAATATGTAAATTTATATCAGCATAACAAAGAATTGCAATGTGAAAATTTTTTGTCATGTACCGTCATTTTTATTTTATATAGGATGATTCAGGGGGAGTTACCGAAAATAACAGGGCTTATTCCTTACATCATTTGGAACAAAATATGTCATATAAATGTGGATCATATTCCCAATATTTACACAGCTATTCAACCAATTGTAAATGCCTATGTTATTGTGTATGGGGAAGGATGAAGAATATTGTTTACCAAAGAACTGCACAAACATGTGAGAATCTACTTGCGCGTGTCATGCATGCTGCTACAGAAATCAAAGACAGCAGTGTGCAGCTACGTAGAGCAACACATGCGGTTCATAAGCATGCGACCAAGAGTATGGAAATAGATGGAAATATTTTTTAACATCTTTTGTAAGCTTGTTAGTCACAATTGTGATGCTCAACTGTAAACAATATGGTCTGATAATACATCACTGTATTTACTTCTGAAAGGGTTATTATTTATTTAGTTTATCATGTTTCAGATTACTCTGTAAATATTGGGCATAAGACCAACATGTACATGACATATTTTGCCCCAAATGCCCCAAGCCCACAGGGCTTGTTCCTCATGAATCACGCTGAATTTATGCTTTTTTAATATTGTGAACGTAGAGAGGGATCCTGTGCCCAGGCTCACTGTGCCCCGCTGAGGTTATGTATATGTTAACTGTACATATCATCAGCTTGCAGTTTTTATTTCATGTTTCTTCTTTTAAGTATAGTTTTATTTGTGTCATGCTGTGAAATTGTGAATGTTAATTTGCAGCAAAGTTCCTCGCCATGCAAAAGCTGCCTCCCAAGTTGAGAAGGAGTTTTTGAAAGCTGCTCTTCATGCAATTATCATATCACCGAATGGTTGTATCTCATCTGTGGACTGCCTCAACTTGTACGACACTTTGCCCACAGTTCGTATCACCCGCTCAGATGCTGATAAGCTATTACAGAAAATGATAGAGAAGAAATGGTTTGTTGAGAAAGTGAGTACTGTAATTTGTTCCTACAGCTCTTCATGTTTTAGTTTGTTAGATAGCATTCTTTTTTAAGGGTTTTGCTGCTTTATAATGAGTGCATTGCATAGTGGTTTATAGACACCAAGTACAAGTGTTACGGGTTTGTCAGCAGTATTTTTGTGTTTTGGTATTCTGGGCATCATGCATTATAAATTAACATTGATGCCTGATGCTTAGCTGGTAATGCACTGTGTTATCTACGACTACAACTCAGCCCTTGGGAAGCCACAACACCCTCACTGGGGGACGAACCCAGACTACTATACCCGAGAGATGAATACTACCCACCATTGCCACTAGCAAAAAAAAGTATGTATTTCAGTCATGATCCCCTGCCTCACCATCTGAACAGAGCCGACCTGCCCCTAAGCAAGTGCCATAATACCACCCGCAGTGCCGCGCTTGCCAAGAGAGCGCAGTAGGGGATGACGCCGCTTACTCAGGGAGAAGCCAGTCAATTGAAGATGCATGAAGGAAGCCAAAGTAAGACACCAGTCTGTATTTATGGTGGGATGGGCCCCCAGAACGCCACAACGTGGCTCTCTGCCACAACCAGTCTACTACCAGTGAAGCTTGCTTCAATTCCCGAGACATGCACTCCACTTCAGAGTGTTACACCCCATCCCTTCAGGGTCACACTAAGTGAAAGTAGGGTTTGAATCATTCTGACAACTACTGTATTAGTTGCTTTAGGTTTGCTCTTGCTGTAACAGGTCCCTGTCATCTGTTCGTAACGTAACTTCCGCCGGTTGCTTGGTAACTACGAAAGCCTTGGAGTTAGTACGGGTCACCATGTTTATTCTCCTGAGAATAAATACGTTCAAGTTGACACACTGCGTTCTAATTCCAAGGGTGATTTGTACCTTTCAACCTCCCTGTAAACACCATCCCCCAAAGGAGGAGCTGGTGACCGGGTCTTGCCAAACCATTGCCGATACTAGGGTAGGACTGCGGACTCGCTTAACTGGGTAGTTCGTACATCGCAAAACACCACACAATGCGCTGACCACCCATACTGTAGGCCCAGTGCGCAAAGGCACTTCGCACACACACTACTAGGTACACGCTATACAAGGAAATAACTTGACCTCCAGAGTCAGCCAACCCACTCCATCCAACGTGTGCAATTTGCCGGTTGGACTACCAGACCTGAAAAGTTTTAAGCAGACGATGTTCATTCCTAGCTATATGTACTTCCTCAAGCTGAGGTTGACAGACCAAGGTTGTACCCAGTGCTCCCTTCGCATCTGGCTCCAGGAGTGCGGTGCACATAGATCGGGGGTTAAGTATTGCTGATAACTACAACCCTTGGGTGTGGGTCCACAGGGGATTAGACCCCTAGAACTAAGCAGATACTTCCCCCGGCACCAGAAGCATGGTGGGTGGATGAAGTATAACTTAGACTGGTTGACTAGCCTCCTTGAAGGTTGAATTCCTAATGGTTGTTGCTCTACCATTCTTATACACCAAGGTGTACAGAATGTCTAATGTGTATGTCTTTGACGTGTGGGCATCATTGAAGGGCGCTCGCAGTCCTGCACTAAGGTTTGTAAAAAGTGAGGTTAAGTAAATACTTTGTAGTCTCCTGCTTTATCCTTAACGGAACCAATGTCTAATTAGGAAACAGAAAAACATACTTGGAATAGTACTTGGCAGTTGGATATGAAGTGTTTATTCTTGGGAGAAATTAATCTGGTGATTCGTACTACCTCCTATCAAACACGAGTTTAACAGAAGTTACAAACTATGGTTTACAGGTGAAGGTGACCTGTTTATGAACTGCGCAAGGTAGAAAGACTAAGTGGCTATGAAAGCAACTCAACTAACTATCTAGTCTTGGTTTCCAGAAGGGACTTAAGGGATTTACCACTAGTCAGAAGGGCAGTGGTCAGTGTTGGCGTCCCTGAAGGGACGAAGATATTTACGTGAGGTGGATGACTTCTGCCGGGGTTGGCTCCGGAAGATCTCTGGAGGCTGCTGAAGACATCGGCCAAGGCGTTGATGAGATCCTAGTATATCTGGAATATCTGGATGGCAGTAGAGGGTCCCAGCACACAAGATGGTGGAGAGAGCTGCTACTGATGGTTCCTTTGACACCAAGAGTGTGGTGAAGGAACAGACTGGCGTTTAAGGGCTATGCACCTGTATTTATAGTGCGCTGGGCCTGTCCATGCCTGGCTGGAGTGGGAAATGTGACGTCGCACTTGTGATATCTCTTGTGTGCGAGGCCGGATAGGAGTAGCCGCCCTGTGCGTCTGGTAATCAGATTCAGGCTGCTTTGGCAGTGCTCGGAATTCTTCATGGCAGGTGGCCACTTTGACAATCTTCAGAACCCTTTGTGGCACTTCGGGGAGGCTAGCGTGTTTTCTGACAGCTTGCGTAATGTAACATTTCACGTTTCTGTAATTGCCCTCCACAACAAAGGAAATCCTGTAGGCAATCGTGAATGACAGTTTCTGGTTTGGCCCTCCCTTGGGTGACGTAAAAATATTTGGCTGGATGAGGCGTTCTCGTTTATTATATGTTAGAAAACGGCATGCATCAAAGTGATAGAGGGACATTATTTTTGTGTGCATCTTAATACATAATCCTCATTTAGAGCACCTAGTAATCCTCATTTGAAGAACGTACCACTAGAACCAAGTCTTTTGTAACACTACTATGATGGAAATAAATTGTGTATGTTGAGAACTTTGTACATAGTGTTTTTAAATTGTAATGTGCAAAGATTTGAAGCATATTCTGAGAGCAGTCATATGGCCAGTTGACTTAGCAGTAAATCCAGGAGGGCAGTAGGGGCTGCAATATTCCTCTGCTCTCAGAAAACAGCAGTGTTGTAATAACACTTTACTTTGATGCTATCATTAAAATGGCATGCATTTATATGAACACATATTTCTGTGTCAGTGTTAATACTGTATATCAACACCCCCACTTTTTTTTACAGCTTTTAAACAAAGGATTTTTAGTTTTTTAGTTAAACCACTAAGATTGATATTCCCTTTCCACCTTTTGAAGAAAGCTTCTAAATATACATGTGAGCTGAGGGATTGGTTCTGTTGCAGAAAAGCATGGTAAGCTTGAGCGTGCGCTGCATAGCAGAAATGGAGCCATACATCAGGCAGGTCATGGGAAACATTAACATCAACTGCAAGCTGTGCAGAAATATGATCTTGCAGGTAACATGTGTTTACATTGTGTGTGCACAAGTGCATGTGTGTGTGTGTGTACTAGTATTTGTAACCACTGGTGCTCTGACAGGTGATGTGCTGAAAGCATAATTATGTCATTTGCTGTTTGGAGACAAAGAAATGTCAAAAACTGACATGATGTTATCAGTGTAGTACAATGAGAAGTATGTATACTCATTCTAGAAATATGCAGCAATGGTCTCTCTGGTCTCAACACAGGTTTTTCACATTAGGCTAGTAGTTGTAATTTTTTACATTCAATAATTAACTTAATGTTAAGGTCATTATCAACACTTATTATAGTTTCCTCCCATCCATCTTTTTTCATTTGTGCCAGTAGTCTTAATCTACTGCTCTGATAACACATGTGAGAAAGTATATGTAATACAGTATTTTTCAAACATTTGTAAAGTCCACTTGTCTATAAAAGTCTCTTAACATCACATTTACGTCACTTCCTTGCTAGTGCCAAGTTCCGCGAGGATATTTTACATACGGCACAGCAAACAACAGCGGCAGCAGAAAACATAACTTATTACGTTACATGACATATCAAACGTGCAGTTATCATACCAAAACGGTCACTCGTAATAGTTGGCACATCTATATAGTTTCACTGCACAAGACCGCCCTCCAAACATATCTGTCTCGTCGAGTTTCACCGCCCAGATCCGACTTTGCACGAACAGCATGCATCACAGCTCCATATAGATCGCCGGGCAACGGGCAACTCTCGACTGTACCTCTAGCCAGTGTCGCGCTACGCACTCTCACACGCAGCGCACCTAGCGGCCACCATCTGTAACAGTATTTAAACTGTGTACATTACAAGAAAATGTACTTTTATATAGTATGAAATAGAATAATATGTCAAAATGTGATTAATAAATTATAAAAATATTAAATACTCAAATAAAGGATATAAATAGCATAGCTGTAGTAGGGATATGGCGGTTGAAAGAAAAGGGGATCGGGGATAGGATTTGGATTCGCCCGGCCGCCATCTTGGGTAACCTTAACCTTGAACCCGAGGACTTCTGACTTCAAAAATACTAAAAACAAATCATTTAAAAATTTCATAAAATTCTTTTAAAAATTCCAAAAAATCAATGTATTATTAAAAATTGTAAAATAAAATTATTAAAAGGATCCACAGAAATGACACATTTATTCCAGAAATGCTGACGGATCAGTGACCCAGGTGCCAGGGATCAGCGACTCAGGTGACCAGGACACAAGGATCAGGACCTTTGACCTTGAAAAGGCAAAAGAAAAATCCTTAAAATCACAAGAAAATTTACAAAAAATAAAAAAAAATCTATTTGAAAATTTATAAAAAAAAAATTCATATTAAAAATTGTAAAAAATTTATTTTTATAATATTTTATTTAAAAATTTGTTTACTAAAAATTCATTAACCCTGGCGGTCAGTTTCCTTTTTTCCCCTCAAAATGTCTCATTTTTCTTTAAAAATTTCTATCAATAAATTTTTATTGAAAAAAATTTTTTTAAAAATCTTACATTTCCTGAGGTCTCCCCCGCACCACCAATTACTCACCTCTGTTCGAATCCAGCAAATGACTGACTCCCGCGCCTCCACTCCCCTCACATAAATTCATTACACCATTTTGCTTTTTTAGTTTGTCATCTGTTTAGATGCTACTGGAGGCAGCCATTTTTGTTAATATGTTACTGGAGGCCGCCGTCTTTGTGTATATGGCAGCCCTTCTTGATTTTGTTCACCATTCGTTTACACGCTACTGGAGGCTGCCATATTTGTTTTATTTTTTCGTTCCTCATTTGTTTATACATATTGGAGGCCACTATCTTGGTAGGCATCACCCGTCTGCCATATTGTAAACCAATGACATTGACCCCATGACCTAGAAAACAAAAACTCGAGAAAAATACATAAAAGTCAACAATCAAAATACATTACAGACTACCATCGCCATATTAGATGCAGACTACCTCCATCTTAAGCCCATGACCTTGAAAACAAAAACTCTAGAAAAAATACATAAAAGTCAGCAATCATAATACAGTAAAGACTACCACCACCATATTAAAGGCAGACTACCTCGACCTTGACCCCATGATCTTGAATGACCTTGAAAATAAAAACTTAGAAAAATGCATATTATTTTAATAAGCATAATACACTACAGACTACCACCACCTTATTAGGTACAGACTACCTTGACCTTAACCCCATGACCTTGAATGACCTAAAAAAACTCAAGAAAATCTATGTGAAGAGGCAGAGGCTAGTCGAGACAATCCACCTTCGGCACAGCTGCTCTCATACTAAACCTCTCTGCTTACGTCCCTACTGCTTACAATATACAAGTGTGCAAGTCCTATGGCATCACACTGATTTTGAACCAATTGTACTGCACCATTTATACATTGTACAGACATAGACCAGCCAGTCACCAAGTTACCTCATGATTGCAGTTAACCAATCACATGCAGGTATTGAGACATCACACACACACACAGGCAGGTAGGCTGGCTTTAGATGCTAGTTCCTTGATCACATTACCATGCAGTTATACCTTAAACAGTTTCTTCCGGACAAGTTTTCTTCTCTCACCTATAAATCATGGTTACACTTATAGTAGACAACTGACTCCTGTTGTCGGACTGACCCCCTCACAAACTGACCCATTGACACCACCAACCCCATATCCTGTTGACCCCATGACCCATTTACACCACGTAATTGGTGTTGCGGGGGGAGACCTCTGGAAATGTAAGTTTTTTTAGTTAAAATTTTTTAAACTATTTTTTTAATATAAATTTCTTGAAAAAATTTTAGGGAACAATGGCAAATTTTGAGGGAAAAAAGGAAAAAATGGCCGCAGGGTTAATGACTTTTAAATAAACATATGTTTTAAATAACATTTTATGAAATTAATTTTTAATTTTTTTAACAATTTTTAAATAAAATTTTTCATAAGATTTTTTAAATAAAATTTTTTATTGATTTTTTTATTTTTTGTAATTTTTTTAGATTTTTTTCTGATTTTTGAATTTTCAAGGTCAAATGTCATAGGTCCTGATCCCTGTCTCCTGGTTACCTGGATCGCTGATCCCTGTCAGCATTTCTGGAAAAATTGGGTCATTTCTGTGGATCCTTGTAATAATATTTTTAATATTTTTTTTAAATGTATAATAATTATAATATATATATATATATATATATATATATATTTGTTTTAAGAATTTAGTTGAAATTTTTAGGGATTTTTTGAGGAGTTTTTGGAATTTTTTAAATGTTTTCTAGTGATTAAAGGTCAAAAGTCATTTTGGTCAAGGTCAATGTCATCCAAGATGGCGGCCATGCAAATCCTAATCCTATCCCCGATTCCCTTGTCTTTCAATCGCCATATCCCTACTAGTCATAATAATGATAAGGTGGCCTATTAAAAAACAATCGAGAATTAAAATATAAACATGCGCCATGGCAAATGACTGCTGCCAACATAGCCAACATTACACTAGATGCACACTAAGTTATGAGCACATTGTCACACCAGGTCACCATAACTTTTACCCCTTAAGGTTTTAGATCACTTTTTAGATCACTGTTTGAAGCGACTAGCCCCTCCAAATAATTGTAGCCACAGTTATACATCCACATTGGGAACGTGTCAATACTTGCACACAATCTCTATGTCAATTAAATTAACCAAAGATTTTACTGCATTTTTTAAAACTCATATAATAAAGCATAATTTGTAAATTATATTAAATGAAGTGACAGCATAAGCAAGTATTTCATAATTATATCTAATTAAAACATAACCCTTCAATAACTGCAATCTTACAAGGGTACCCTGGGACCTAGGGGGAGTGAAGTCGATGTAGGGAGAGTGCAAAGGATTCTGGCAATGCAGCCAAGGTGTAGATTGGTGGTGTGATATGAGCTGCTAGCTTATAGGCAGCAGGACAGCTAGCCGCTACCCTTGTGTTTTGGTACGTTGTGGTGTGTACGGCCTAACTGCTCTTGCTTGGGGAGGATCGCAGCTGGTACAGAGGCAAGAATGGATGAAATATGACACCTGTGGTAACCTACTTGCTTCATTTCGTCTGACTTTCATTGTGAAAGGGATTGCTTGGCTGATAATCACTTTGTACAGATTCTGTGTATATTACTTAACCACCCCATGTACTGATGATGTGTAAAACTCAACACAGTACTGTAAACTATAAATTGCAAAAAACAACATAAACCCAACAATGCATTTGCAGTGCTTTGATAAAATGTGTGAATTTCTCCAAGCCAGTTAAATTGTTTTTTCTCTATCCAATATTTGAACTGCAAAGTTGTGGCAAGCATTTTTGTGTTTGCAGGGAAAGTCATGTGTACATTGCATGTCCAAGTTTCACCAACATTGTCTTGCCAAATATTTCAAGAGACAGCCCCAGCCCAAGTGTCCCGAGTGCCGTGGTGAATGGGAGGAAGAATCTGCAGATGACGATATTGGTTTGGATGATGAGGTTGATGCTGAAGATGACTGAAAATGTACTTTTTTTTCTGTGTGTGGTTTTAAATACTTTTTTGTAATCCTTCAATGGAAGCCAAAATAAAAATGCTAAGTGCGGTACTGTTGAGCCATTTTCTTTCTCAGATATATAGGTTATGAGAGTTTTTAATTGGCATGCAAAATGCCAGTAGAGACAATATTTTTAGATTGAATACAAATAACACAAAAATATACCTATGTTTGATCTGGAACAATTAAAATAAGCAAAATAATACAAATATTTTAGTTAAACAAGTGCATGTGAGTAGAAAAGGCACTGTACTGTTTATTCAACTTGTTATAACTCTTTGTAAAATATTTGGCAAGTGTAGTATCTACAGAATGTCCACCCAAAGGAAAAACGGTGAAAATGTCAGGAATTTCATGTGACAGATAAAAGTCTGACACGTGCCACTCTCATGTATTGTACTACAACGATTACGACTCATCTGAATAAAGTATTTTTTCTTCACCTGAGTGAGAGTCAAACCCTGCCAACTTATTACACGAGTGCCTTGGATCGCCACAACCCTAGACAGTGATTCCAAGCACGTGGAAAATATGGTTGCGCAAGCCAATGAGCACGCCACCCTCCCCTCCTCCACACCCCACACACAGCCTACAAGCTCTCAACCGCCTGGGGGCAAAACTGAGTGCCGCCGATTATGCACGAAATTAAGCGACCGGGCAGAGGGTAGCTACCCTTACCCCAGCCTCGCACGAGAGGGACGTCATGAGGCAACGTCACACCTTCCACCGCGGCCCGGCGCTGCACCTGTCCTTCTGACTATAAAATTCCATGCACAACCGGGTGCGCATTATTCTTCATTATCCATTAGCTCGCTCCTTCTATTTGTGTGCTGGGGCCATTGAATGCTCAACAGTCTTTAGCAGCCACCAGAGGTTGCTGCTATTGCCGTCACCAGAAGCTCTTCTACAGGCAGCAGTTACCAGAGGCTTCATTGTCGACAACCACTGCCATCTACCAGAAGCTCTTCTTCTGCACCACTCCACACCTTCCGCTACAGTTCCTCCTGGACCAGTAGCAGTCTCTACTTGCTGATAGAGGCAACTCCACCCACTGCTATTAGAGTAGTGGTCCCCTTTTATTATATTTGTCTCTTCTAGACATCTCTTGATATAGTTAGCTGCTACTGAGTTGTTATCATAGCTGTCAACACCACTAGTCATCTTGAGTAGCTAGAAGCAGGTCGCCTACACCTGTACAGCATATGTGACTTCCATACTCACCTTCGCTTAGCTAGAAAATAGCTCGTGTCACTGTTTTTATTACGTTATTAATAAATACAGATTTGTTCCTTCACCAAGGGTATTTATTCTAGAGGTATCTCCCTTGACCGCTATGAATAATACTTATGCTTTGTCAACCGAGACCCGGTTTGGATATATCAGTACAAAATAGAATAGGACACGTTCGTATTCCTAGGGAATATCACCTTTCGTACAAGGGTTGATACAGGGTACCAAGGTAAGTTACGGAGTAGGCAACCCCAGGTTCTGGAGCCCGGAATCAGCAGCGTGGAATCAACGGTACTGTGTTGGCCAACACTGTATCAATGTCCTGCAGCTAACTGCCAGTGTCACCAGTTCCAGCCAACCTGCACCAGCTACACCGCTTCTAGCCAAAGCACTCTTGAGTAAGACAGGTATAATCGAAACAACCCGCCAACCAATTAAACCGGTACCCATTCCTACTGTGGGAAGCTTAGAATCAAAGCTGGTCCAAGTCTCTTCACGAAACCCAGTTACAGTTACAATAGTGAGCAATTTAGTTCCCAGTTGCCAACCAATGTGTCCAGCGAGAGTGGCTAACATGAAATGTAAGCTAAAGCAATAAGTAACCGTTCACCAGCATGTGTAATCTCATTCTAACAAACACCACGGTGACAGTGCCATCAGTTCTTAGCCCGGTAGGCGTCAAGTCATTTTCTGGCGCCCAATGTTAGGCGTCAGCGTTATTAGCAGCATGCGTGGTATGTTGGAGCCTGCCTGATGCGCAGAGGCAGGCGGAAGACACATGCTGTGGAGACTGTCAATGTGGGTGTGGTGCAGGGCATCAGGATGCACAGAGGTGGCATCGGGACATGTGGATACGGCATAGTGACACATGAAGGTGGCGTCCGTAGTGGGAGCATCGCGATGCATAGAGGCAACGTCCATGAGACAGCATCGGGATGCGTGGATGCTGTGTCGGGATGCAGGGGGGCAGCATCCATGGAGGCATTGTCAGTACGCATAGAGGTGGTGGTGTGGCATCTTATAACTGTTATTCTGTTGCTTCATCACTGTGTTCATTCACTACACTGTCATGATAGGCACCAATCGCACCGGTAGCTGTTCTCAGCTGGGCGAAATGTCTCGCGTTCTCTTGCTGACAGTTTGTCATGCAGCCATGTGAGCAGGCAGTCGGTGCACTGGGCGGTGACATTCGCACAGCTGTCACAGGTGCTCACGTCCCGCTGGCTTGACAGCAGGGAGGTGGGTTTATGTAAACAGTGAAGAGGCAGTAAACATGAATACGGTCAGGTGTGAAATTTCCGTGGGTGGTGGTGGTGGTTGCACTGTTTGTCTGGACAGACTACACAAAATAAGTAATTCCCGGCAGTGTGTTGTTTCCCAGCCATCTGCAGTTGTGCATTCTTTGTGGTATCAACATAAACATGATCAACAGGAAATAGTGTATGTTCAGGTCCCTCTGTAAGTGTCTTTTGGGCACCGGTTGTACAGTGCAAACTGTAGCCATGCTGTTAGTGGTGCGGGCACTGGTGGGCGGTTGCATGCTGTGTAATTACTAGTAAATTCCCCCACACATTAAAATTTCCTGCACTTTTGACAAGTTACAGTGCGAATGTCAAACTGCTACACAATTTTGTACATTGTGTGGAAGTGTAGACTGGCACTGATGTGTTGCATGGTAGAGGACTGACGTGGCAGCCAGTTGTTTCTTCTGCCAGGGCTATTGGGTGGTGCATTGCGCATGCATGCTCCTGGGTAATGGTTCGCCACGTCACTGCACTGGAATGTGAGAGGGGGTGGTGCCTGTTTGTCTGGCTGAAGGCTGTCCAAAAATAACAGCACTGGAAGATGCTTCCTTTGTCCAGTATGCACAAAGATGGTGTGGTTGCCCCGAAATGGAATTTTGCAATTTTCTTTCTGAAATTTGTTTAAATGAAATTTTTTAGCTGAGAACTGTTGAACACGTGTCCTCTTCTGCAAAAATTCTGCACTTGAAGCACTGTATGCATGTATGATGCTGAAAATGCCACGTGGGTGTGAAGCACGCACAAAATAAACATGTGATAGTTACTACAAAAATTTGCCCTAAAATAAAATTTTGCATATTATACACGCAAGAATTAAGCACTGAATGGTTGAATTTCCTTGAAAGAAGATGTGTGCCACGTAGTGCAAGAACAAACAAATACGCAAAAAATTTATTACAAAATAACTTGAAAATTCTGCATGTTACACACATGTAAATATACCCTGGAATGCCTGTAATGGTTTGGCAAAATTGTTCCATACAGTACAAAATACGGGCTGGGCAAATGTTTTACATTGTTATAAATTATTTTGTTATTTTGCATGGTGTACAAAATGTGATTTATTGGCATTGAAATGTTATGTTACACTGTTTAGCTGCTTTGAAACGTAATTTGTTATGGTGCTTTCTCAACTAGCTTAATGTGAAAACGTAGTTTTCAGTAATACCGGCTTCCAACACAGGCTGCCTGGGCCAGCATCAAATGTCGAGCTGTAAAAACTCAGTGTGACTTGCAAATGAAAATACATGCAATACAAAATTACACTGATTAAATAAATATTTTGGTGACATTCCCATTAATTGTAAATGTCTTTTATGCTTGTTGGCAGTTTCTTGTTGAGTAATGTCACCGCACTATAAATGGTAATACTGAAAGATATGGCTTATATCGGCAGTCTGCTGAAAAGAGAAACAAAGTAACACTTTCGTATTTAAACACAATTTCCCCTGTTACAAAATAAATAAAAAAATTATGTCGTCTCTGTATTTCCTTTCATGTGACGTTTTCTGATGTCACTGTATTTCATTTTGTTGCACTGTTGCCAAGTGGTCACCTCCTTAGGGGATGGACAAGTCCACCTTGGCAAAGGGGTTTGGGTAGCCATGCTGGATGTCACACATTACAGTCGACTCTCGATTATCCGCTATAATGGAGGGGGTGATTGCCGCGGATAACCCAAAATCGCGGATAATCCGCATACTAAGAGAAAAATACAGTTTTTCCAACACAAAGTTTTTTATGGTTGTAACTGAATACTGGGTGTTTCAGTGTGAAACCTTCTCTATCCTTGACATAATACAGTGGAAGCTGGGAATACCGCGGGACAATTTATGTCTACTGGCCTGAATAAATAAGTGGAAAGTGTGCGGTCCGGTGTGTCGGCGGCATGAGTTGGCAACACTGAGGGAACTGGCGCACTTTCTCTGTCCTTTTAGCACCAAAATCTATTTTACTGATTCATTACAGTCAATATTGTATGTTGTTCCGTGTATGCAAATAAAATGTGTTCTTATATTACCATATAGGTGAGTAAGGCCAGGCCGTGTGCGTGTATAGGCTACATCAAAAGTTTTGATTAAAAATTCAGGATAATTAATATTTCAAATAGACCGCACTAAATTTGTATATTCCTGTAAACATTGTCAGGCCTCATCATGACAGAGCACAGGCCAACATGCCGCCTAAATTTCATAGAAATTCAACACATTGAGGTGAATCACATCAATCAGCATGTTTTCCCAATACCGGGCCGCTGTTACGAATTGAACCGACCCTGTAATGACGGCAGTGGCGGCGGCTGCCTGGCCGCTGCCCGCCAGAATAATCTTGTAGCGACTGACCAACAGCTGCCCAGCCCCGACGATCTAGGTACGAGTGACAACAGCAAGCCTCTGTGTCAATCTCCTACGGGGTATAGCTCTATGTAATCATTATAATTATGATGTAGACACTTTGATTGTAATGCATATAAAAAATCCGATATCTGACGTCACTAGGTTGCTAGGCAACAGCCCCCCCCCCCCCCTCTTCTCTCGAGAAGGAAAACAAAGACGTGCAAAGCGAACTGCATGTCACCCATATTACACACACACCTCCCACATTGTCCAGTGCGTGCGACATACAACTGGCTGTTTCAGCGTGTGGGAAACAGTGTTTAATATAGGAAACAAGTTTTGCCTTCCATTCCCAGTTCGTAAAAATATATTGGGCTTGTTTCACACACACTAAGCCCGACATTGGCGTTGCCGTAGCACTTTTCTGGTTAAACCACTCCAGCATAGCCTAATCTAGTTCCACATACTTCGATAGTTTTATCGTTTTCCTATTCACCAATCCATTTTTCAAGTCCGCACTGCTTGCAAACTCAATAAGTTTGAATTTATGGTTTCATATATCTCGAATTGTTGTTTCTCCCACTCCATACATAGATGAAAACTGTTTTATTACACTTCTCCCTTCAAGTTTATTAATAATTTCCAGCTTCTGCTGTAAATATAAAACCATTCATTTATGTTTTGCGGACATTTTTTGGCTGAAAATGAGCAAAATCAAAACCGAACGTAACTACAGACTGGCAAACTAAAACTGACACTGACCATGGAAATGCGATACGCGGGAGGAATGCGGCGGTCACGCCGGGTTCTGGCTATACCTGGCAGGCGGCAGCTAGGCTAGACAGTTGATGTTGTCAGCTCACTGTCTTGCGACGTAACTAAGCTCATTGCACCATCGGGAACACATTTTGACGTGCATTTCCATCGATAAACAAACATATTTCATTCCACAGTTATTTTCAGAGAGTACCTGTTGCGAATTTCATTAGTTAAGATGGGCATTTTATTTAATAACTTCGTTCTGGCAGTGTCTGAGTTAATTTTCAAAATTTATTTTTATCTTTCTAAATATATTGTGGATAATCCGCTCACGGATAATCTAGAGTCTACTGTACACTGGAATTTAATCCCTGTGATTATTTAGCGCTGCTTTTGGACTGGTTTTACACTTGTAAAAATATTTGGCACTATTATGAAATATGTTGGTAGGGGTGGGGGCGGGGCACTTATCACTGATTTTCTGGGCCAGTTTGCTTTGACTATTGTGCTCATAGTGGATTTCTTTCACATTTTGGGTGACAGTCAGTTTTTTTCATTCTAGTGATGGCTTCAATGTGATACCATTCAGATGGTATTAAGTATTATTAATACCGAAATAACTTGATAGGTGACCCAACAAATGATACAGAATTTTGAAATCTGGATGTCTGCACCTTCAGTGATTCACCACACTTTTCTTTCTGGATTTCACTATGACAACAGAATGGCTCACATGTTCCCCTTAGAAGGTGTGTATCTGCATTGCCATGCCGGAGTCCAGATTGTGTTATATTCTACTGGCTTCATTGTCGGGAGGTGGCTGAGAAGTTGTGTCAAATGTGCGACCCATGCACTGTGAGGAAGGGACCAAGGACCAGGGGACAAGGTCACTTCCAGAAATACATTGTTGGAGCCCCACTCGAGAGGTTGGCAACTGATATTCTGGCTCCCATGCCTATCATAGAGAGAGGTAATTGGTATCTACAGGGGTCATTCTCAACTAAAGGAAGCCATATTAGTTCTGAACAATTATTAGGCCCCAGTAGAGATCATTGGCTTTTTCATTTGTTTTTAAATACTAAGTGATTTTTGCAACGAGCATGGAGATGACATACAGTGGCATGGAGTTGACTCCTAGTGGTATGGAGTTGGTTCATGGCAGCATGGAGTTGACATTTCAAACCCAGGGATTATAATCATGCACTATTAGGTTCAAATACAATAACACACTCCAATAATCATTTTATTCGGGTTAACAACACAAGTTATCATAACATTTGTTAAATTTATAGTTTTATTCACATCTCCAAAAAAAATAGGCCTAGTGAATACATTTTGCAAACTAACGTACATCACTTATCTTACTCAATATTAAGTGCAACGAAAAATAAACTGTTTTAACTGGACAGTAGCTATAATTTGTATTAATGCGTTTTTTAATAACAGCAACAATAACTTAAAATTCTCCATAGGGTTCACAAAACTATTCAGCATACACACAAGAAAATCCCAAAGTCCAGATTTTTAAAAGAGTAGTTTTGCAGTCTGTTACATATTGGATTGTCCAATACTTGTTTGACGTCACACAATTCCACCAAAGATATGTCCTCTTTTTCAGGAAAGAAAAATGACCTGTCCTTTGTTATTGTCATAAATTTCATCATATAACTTGTATTGTCTTCTTCCAATACATGACCAACATAATGCTTGGCACTTTTCTTGGAGTTAAAACTGAACCACAACATAATTGTTAACAAGGGACTCATTAATGATAGGCATTTTGACTTGTTCATTATTAATCAATGTTGTAGTAGGTTGGTTCTCTTCCGTATCTGAGTGGCCATATACATCCACATAGCGAAGAGTATTCAACGTGTTCAAAGCTATTGGAAAGTTAAGAAAGTGCGAATAACTAACTTATAACGTAAAAAAAAATTAATAGTTCTTTGTACAGGATGGCTACAAACAGGGAAAACGTAGGGAATTTTAAAATTCAGAATCTGTAGCCACTCTGTTTCTAGCAATTCATTTATGCCCACACTACACAAGAAACTATCATTGTACCTATTACTGAAGTATAGTCCATTCCCGATTGGAAGCGACTTATGAAAATCAACCTTTGAAAAAACACTGTAGGCATAACATGTCAACATGTTTTTTCAATAACCTGTATTCCACGAATATATAACACTGTGGTTAACTTTAGAGTACTGTATTATTTAATAAATGAAACTTTACCTTAATATCTTCTATAACTTGTAATATTTATTTCTTTTTAAATATGAATTAACAACAGCGAGAGCAGCGACGTGTTGGCAACGTCAGGTAAGAAATAGTTCACAGTTAAAATATTATTTTAACCTAGTTTATAGTATACTATATGTAAATAAAACTGTGCCTATTGAAATATTGAAATATTTAGGTAGCCCCGATAGCAACATAACTCATGTTTATAGTTTAACATAACAGTAGAAAATATGAGTAGGCCGTAATGGTACAGTGTTGTTTTATCTAGCGAGAAAGTAAGTGTCTGTTGAGCGAGGCTTGTCGTTCTCTTTTTTTGTTTCATTCACACTCGGGAAGTTTCACTCACTTTGATAGTAAGCGAGCAAAATAATTATACATGTTTTCAATTGTAGCATATTTCATACCTATTACAGCAAAATAATAATTTTTGAATTTGTAATTTACAACTGAAAAGAGATTTTAATGTTTGAATACTTATTTTAATATATTTAGATATGATGGCGGGGCAGAAACAAAGTGAAGTTGGCAGACGTAGAGCGATGACATGGCATGTTGCTTTTTTTCCAAACGAAGTGTAAATTATACTCACTCCGAAAAATACTTCAAATTACCACATTACGTTTGTAGACGTTGTGTTTTTTAAACCTACCTAAGCAAGTTACGATATTGTGGTAAATCTGCGTTTCCGCGGCAGTAATATATATATATATGTTTGTGTGTGTGAGTGTGTTTTATCACAATGTTGTACTTTTGCCCTAGGTATTTGAAAGACAGTCGTGTACCGTGATTTACCACCAATCCCAACAAAATAAAGTCCAGCCCCAATAAATTTCAATAAACCTAATAAACAGTAAGTAGCAATACATATAAATATGAGTCGAATAAAAGTTACAGTAGGTTTATTTGTGTGCATGTTCACAGTTGTATTTTTTAAGTTTGTATGACATAAAATGTGCGACACGAGTTGCGTGTTTGATTTTAATGTCTTTCGTTGGACTGTGAATATTCATACGGAATGCTTTTTGGAATATGACAGAATTCTTTGAAAAGCTGTAACCAGTAAAACACATTTGACAGGTATAAAAGTAGAAGTCACATTTTAATGTTTATGTTTAGGTGTAGCGAAAGTATACGAACACATGAACACACGCAATGGCATGTAAACATTAATTTTGACAGATGCTACATGACAGTCACATGGCAATGTTTGTTTACATTTGGCAGAAGGATACGAAATGGACCTGCAAGAAGATGTTTAGCAGGACTCCCAAGAAAGTCACTTCCAGTGGGGAATGGACTATAGTTACATTTCATTACTGGATTGTATTTATGATGCTAGAATATAGGTAGGCCTAGCTGAAATTTATTACCTTTCCATTTCGTTCTTAATAGTTTGGTCAACCCCAGGGTGTCCTGCCACGTTGCCACTGTGCACCTTGGCGAGCACCTGATCCTGGCTTATGTGGGGACAAACACCCTCCATTTCTTTGGGTGTTGAACCAAGCATGTATCCAATCTCCTGCTCACTACATGCCAACCCTCTACTGCTTTCTCTGTGCACTGTTGCATTTTTGCCAGTGAAAACTGGCAACCCTGTTGTTTGTTCATTACGCGCTCATACAGTCGATACTGACTCGTGCCAGAGTTAGGCGGCGTGGTCCCATTCCGCCTGTCACTTCGGTGTAGATTGAAGAAGTGCACTCAAGTGTCAGGCAGCAAGGGACGCTGCGTTTAATTCCCAATGTATACGGTCGTGCCTATGGTCATAAGGCATTGTGTGTCTGCTCACAGTATACTAGGTACACCCTGACGTGAACAAAGTAAACACAGTTTACAATGTCAGTCCGGTTTTGGCTTGCTGACCACGCTCTGTTAAGTCTCCATTGATCCCCCATGCTATGAGGGCTGTTCAGAGACGGGGAGCTGTATGGGTCACCAATGCCGCCACTGGATGTGCGTCTACAAAGGAATGGGCGGCAGGTCTCAAGCTACGAGATATCCCAGCACTAATAATGCTGTGGAATAAGGCAATAACTCGAGACTGTTGCCTCTCCCTGGGTGAAGGTGTTACTAGTGGTTGTGGCTCCTCTGTTCCTCTCTGCTGGCACTGGTACAGTGCTATGGCAGTTGGAAAGCAACAGATGGCCGTCTAATGGTGTGTAAGAATTTATGATGGTACCCTGAAGGGCGCCCATAGTTGAAGTTAATTCGGTAATATGAATTACCCTGTTCTTGTCATTGGTTTACGTAGCAACCTGTTTTTAGCAGGCAAACAGACAGATACTCTAAGAAATAAAAGCTGTAAGGTAGGAAAAAAAAGTATGTTTATTGACGGTTCAATAAACATGTGATGTGTGCTACCTCTTACCTGGCAATTAAGTGCCCTTTTTCCTAATCATCTTGCCCCTGCCTTCTCCACCTACACTTTACCCTTCTTGCTGCCCTTCTCTGCACCTTTTCAGTTTTCGCACCTCCATCTCCACATACGGGTCCCATACTGCTGCAGCATATTCTAACATTGGCTGTGCCATTATACCATACGTCTTCTCCTTCACCTCACAGCTGACTCCATTCAGCACCCTTCCCAGCATACCCAGAGCCCTTCTTCCCTTTGCAACCACTCTCTCTACCTGTTTTTTTTCCACCTGAGGTCTCCCTGCAGTACAATCCCTACATACTTATATTCTGCTGCTTCTTCTATCTCTTGTCTCTCCCATCTGTACTTGTCCCTTCTTATCTTCTTCCTTGTGAACCTCACTACCTTAGTTTTTCTTACATTTATCTTAATTTTATTTTTCCCTGGTCCACAACCATATATTATCAATGTCCGTCTGCAATTTTCGCTCCCCCTCTCCCACCTCAGCATATACAACACAATTGTCTGTAAACAATCTGATTTTTCCCCTAATCCCCAAACCCATGTCATTTACCATTATGGTAAATAACAAAGGACTCAGCACACTTCCCTGTGGTACGCCTGACGTAACCTCTTCTTCCTCCGATATTGCCTCCCCCACTTTTACCGTCTGCCTTCACCCCCTGAGGATGTCCTGTGTCCATTCCACTACCCTCCTGTCTGGTATCAGTACCTCCACTTTCCTATATAATCTCCCATGGGGCACCTTATCAAATGCCTTATGAAGGTAATTATTTGATGTAACAGTTGTCTGGGTATAAATGCTATTTTGAGTGAATAATGCATATAATATTATGAACTCTGTGGTATTTATTTTAATGTGCAGGATACTTCAGTTGTGAAACGAAAATTAAATACAGTATTACTCACATTTCTTCCTGTAATGGACCACATCGAAAAACAAAAGCAATATCTGCCTGTGAAAATAATCTTAAATAATATTTCAAATTAGATTCTCCAATAAAAAATTTGACAGGGTGATACATTTTCAAATACATTCAAGATTATTTGATTAAAATTGTTGGGAAGAAATATTCGGTTGTCGTTTTTTGTCCTTGAACTTTACTGTAATTTATAGTAACAGGCAAAAAATTTGACAGCGTGTTATCGGCTTAACCATGTCAAACGATTAAGAAAACTAACTACCAGTACGCTGTTTGTTTAGAGGTCTGAATTTTGTAAATTATTATTTAAAAACAATTGATTATTTGTGCTGTTTCCGTTTAATTTTTATACTATTCGAGATGTACACCTGTTGGAGTGTGATTCTATGGCTAGTGAAGGTTTTTTTTTTCTTTCTCTTTTCTTGTTAGTTCAGCTCATGTCAATAGATTGCTCTCTGTTCGGGATGGTACATTCGTGAAGGCAAACGACGTCCAACCTGGCTGGAACCTGGCTGGAATTTTGCGACGATATTCTTTATTAATTGTAGAGTGATTAAAAACCTTCCACCATTCCGTCATCAATTAAAAGCCAGCCCAAAGGGTGGCTAGCTTCCGTACAGGTATGTTAAAACCGTCTGTGAGCATGCTGTTAACAAGAAATGTGTTTAGTACTGAACCTCTCTATGGTACTGAACGAGGAACCTTGTACTCGTGAGTTAAAATGTAATCTTTCTCCCAAAGTTGAATTGTCTAGAAAATTGTTCATAATATGTTAATTTATTATTAAATGTGAGAAAAATATGTAGATTCCATAAACCTTATAATTTTTTTTGAATGGTGTTAAACTGGTAATGCATGTTTTAGGCAAGATTGTGCAACTGTTCTCTTACTAGTTACGCCGAGCAGTTTTGCTGTTGAAAGAACGTGGTGTGTAGTAAGAATAAAGTAATGCATTGCGGCGAACATATGTTTGCGAATATGACATTGTTAATTTACTAGTTCGTTTGTTGCTGATGGTCGTTTAGTTTTTTATTGTTGAGTCCTTTTTTTAGATAGGTGCGTCCTTTTATTCTGCATAAACGTTTGATTTTTAAATTTTTTTTGAATTTTTTGCAATTTTTATTTTTTTGTTTGGGTTTGTTGGCATGCTACAATGTTTAGTCTATTTTATGTATTTATTTAATGCTGTTTCCATAGACCTTGATATTGAACCCAACAAGCTCTATGGTATAGAATATATGTCAATACAGTAATATTTGAAAATCAGCAAGTTCACAAGAATTGAAAGATAACTATGGTTGCCCCATTTTTCAGATTTGTCTTACGGTACACTTAGACAACTCGAGACCCATCCAATTCCAATGAAAGGATCAAGAAAAATTATTAAAAATAGATGTAATAACTATCTGTTACTGTAGAGAAATTGGCAGTACCTATACATTAATCAAAATTTTCTCAGAACATGAAAAAACTACAAAGTTTTGTGGCTTCAAATAGTAGTTTTTCATTTTCTTATAAAGTATTCTGCCATTGTTTGCATTCTGCATGTCCAGCAATGGGAGGGGAGACTGGTTAAAAATAAGTGGGGTATGTTTGGTTTGTTGTCTGTTTACTCCGGAAGATACCTTAGGCAAGTGATCATTGTTTAATTTATCCATTTGTATTCATCAAGAAATGTTGGCAAGAGTGATGGCGTCCTTCCAAACTCTCCTATATCAGTGCATTGATAGCGAGGGACATCACTGGATAGATTTACTTTTCAGAACCAGTATAATTGCAACTTCCAAGCATGTAGTTTTGTAAAGTCAAAATAAATTTTCTTTACTTTGTGCCTATTTATTTTTATCAGACCTTCAAATTAGGGAGTCTGTTTTGTGGATGCCTCCTTCATAGAATTTGAGAAGGCATTTGATAAGGTGCCCCATGGGACATTGATGAGGAAAGTGGAGGCGCTGATACCAGACAGGAGGGTAGTGAAATGGATAGGGGACTTTCTCAGCGGGCGAAGGCAAAGGGTGAAAGTGGGGGAGGCAGTATCGGAGAAATAGGAGGTTACGTCAGGGATACCACAGGGAAGCGTGCTGGGTCCTTTATTTACCCGACTATGTTCCCAAGGCCAGCCTTGATTTGCTTAACCTTACCGACTTCAACTTTTCCGTATGTGTTACCTGAGAACAATCTGAAACAACGGCCCCTGTATCAATCATCATCTAATGGCCATTTATATTAATTCCAACCTTTAACCTGTTTGTGCATTTAGCATTTCCTGTGTCCTCGTTGAATGCTATGTTACATAGGCCTGCCAAATCTTCATTCATTTCTTTCCATTCTCAGAAAAAACAATTCAATAGCCCTGCTTCTCCCTCAGCTCTCCCTCACTCTTTTCCATGATACAGTTTACTCTTCGACCCTGATACGCTCTCTGCATGTTTCCCTGTTTTTTGCACTTTATACATATAACCCGCAAATAGGCATTTTGCTGACAGGTGTTACACACTATAGCATCTATAACACTTCTTTGGTGGGGTCTCCTCCCCCTCTCCTCTATCCCTTGCTTCTGATTTGTAATGCTCCATGGAAAAGTGCATCTCCTGATGGCATATGTATCTTCTGCAGCTGTCCCCACTACCTATTTTGTTTCTTTGCCTCCAGTTGCTGTCAGACGAATTACCTTCGCTTGCCAAAGTGCCTCCTCCATGATCAGTGCCTTCTTCAGGGCTGTCTTAGTCCAAATTTTCCTCCACTAGCAACCACTGAACTATATCTTCATTTTGTAGCTCGCTCACAAACTTATTGCGTAACTCTTCGTCCAGGAATTGTTTTTAGTAATAAGACACATTGAAAGTTTTTGCAAGCCACTTCATATTCTGACACGCTTTCACCATCTCTTTGTTTACGGCATAATAGCTTTACCCATTTCGCTATGACTATCTTCTTAGGTGCATAATGTGTCAACAAAATTTCTGTTCGTTTTATGCCTTTGTCCCCAGCTTATCTGGAACACACACAAATTCTTCATCGCATTGTACGTTTTGGTCCGAAAAGTGTTAAAAACAAACTGCACCGCTCATCTTCCTTCACCTTATTATCTATAAACTAGTGTTCCAGCCTTTCTATGTAGTTTTTAAACTCGCCATCTTCCTCCCGATACTCTCAATTTTCCCGAATGATGTGTTTACACTGCTCAAACTCCAGCTGCCTATGTATTCCTAAAATTACAAAACTTCAACTTTGAATTCACAAACTCTCTCTGATCCCATCCTCATCGCCAAATTGTTGTATTTTCACTCTTTAACCTTGCTCTTACTCATCAGTCACAACACTCGTGCCGCCATCTTGCCACACACATCTGACACCGCTGCCACACTGTCCTAACATAACCACACCCTAACCATACCACCAACCATAACATAAATATAGCTATTCAACATGTACCAAGTTTAATAGTTAATTCCAAATGGAAGCAATATTTGTGTTAGAACTACAACTTTACAGAAAATTATAATTTGCGTTTTCAGTTACAAAGTATCTGTTTCAACACTATATGCAACAAAATACATTTTCACTGATGGTTATCTGTATTCACACTTTATAATTCATATAAAAATGTAGTGTATGTAATATTACGTAGAAGAAAAGCATTAAGATAATATTACTCTTAAAAAAAATTTAATAAGCTCTTTTTACTTTTTTTCTTCTCTTAATTTTCAAATCAGCAAGTCAAATTTACTTTAAAAAATTTCAGGCCTACAGGAACCTAATACTTCCAAGTCTAAAGTAGTAAGTGAAGAGAGATTTATTATGTACTTTATTGTAAAAAGTATTTAATTTGTCATTCGTTTTGCTCATCCTAGGATCAGACATTACATCTACATAATGCGGCATCATCAGTTCACAAGATGCTGTGTTACAATGAACTAATGGTGGGATTATGGCAGTTGATGAATGAATGAATTAGTCACTTCCCCTGGGCTAGGAGTGATTCATCCTTGCTGCAGATAACAGCTTGGGTGCAACAAGCACACAACTCAGCTGCTCCAGCATTGCCAGTTTTATAAAAATATGTTGGCTACAAAATCTTGCACTTGCATCTCTCCCACTTTCATGTGCTGTTACCAGTGAAATGTTGCAACGACAGTTGGCACAGATGATTTCACATTTACTCCTATGCTTTCGACTCTAGGGAATTTTTATATTGTCATTAATACTCATAATTTTATTAAGGTTTTGTGTTACCAGAATTGTATACTTATTCTCGGATCGTGGGAGTTATTTACTGTAATTATTTGTGTTATTTGACACACTTTGAACACATCTGCAATAGTGTAATAAGAATGTCGTGCAAATTCATGTCAGTTATGGGGGCACTGTGGTATAGTAGTTGGACTACTTGCCCCCTGCAAAGGAGAACTGAGTTCGGTTTGTTGTGGGGTCACCCAGATTTTTGCATGTGAGAAACATGAAAATGTGAGTTGACCGGTGGTTTTTTTTTTGGGGCATTCCCCAATTCCCCCACCATGGAATACTACTGTGTTTGACCTTCACCGGCACACACTAACTCACTAGGTGCCAACTGAAACCCCTCAACTCATGTAATCTGCGAGGCTGTAACTATAAATTAGCATTGTTATCCACTTGACACATTTGACTGCAATTTGCAACATGATTGCTTGATGAGTGAAAACATTTCATGCCATTCTACATCAAATGGGATACCAGAAAAGAGCTGATGAAATTTAGCTAATGTAAAAAAATTTATATTAATATTGCTGCTTGTCAGTGAGCTCTTAGATTGCATCATGAGAGCGATATGCTAAGTAAATTTGTTGTGAGAACAATTAGTATAATATTGCTACAGATCTCTTAGACATAGCCAGGTTGTAATAGGATAACCTTATTTTAATTAAATAGGCCTTATGCCAAATATAATTTCTTAATATATTTACAATACTAGTTAAAATATAGTTTCCATTAGTAATTTAAAAGTATTACACTTAACTGAATCTCCTAATATAGCAAAAATACTACTGTAATTTCTCTCAATGTGCTATTTAATTTCTCTCAATACAGTTTTTAATTTCTGTCAATACGCTATGTATAATTTCTCTCAGTATGCTCTATAATTTCTATCAATTTTTGATGGTCTTGACTTAAACACACTGAAATATGTTGTACATTTTACTTCCATACTGCAAAAGTGATACTAATTAACAACACATGAAAAATGACTCTAAAACAACATCCATAGAATTAAGAGAAAAAAATCACATAATTCTCTGTAAGAGAGTAAAAGTGAAAAGTGGTTCTAATTTAAAAATAAATAAAATAAAATTATTACATTCAATATACGTGACTGGCAAACATGGTGTTACAATGTAATTGTAACAGTTAAATCTGGTTAATAATTAACATACCTGTATTTTATATTTTTCCTTCATATATTTATTGCTACCTCTCTTACAGACCACAAGCTACATTATCTTCGGTTTGAAAATCCTGATGTTTCTGATTGCAATGAAAAGTTTGGTCAGATGAAAGAAAATTCAGTTTTAAGAAAATCATAAGACTGCTACAAAATAAAAATATGCAAAACTGGCTTTATTTTAAACAATTTCTAAAAATTGCAAAAACATTTCATAGCATGATTTTAAATATTTCTTTAAACAATTTATGATTTTTTATTTCAGTCTGATTTATATCATTTTTTGAATTAGTTTTTATTTATACATTCCAAAAACATTAAAATTGTGATTCTGACATACAATAATCCCATAAATACATGGTAAAAAAAATGTTATGCAAGGAAATAGTACTTGTCAATATTGTGTAAAAGTCTAACAATATATTGTGCAAATATAAAATAATTTTTTTTATTATCGGCACCCTTAAACATTATCTAATATTTGTGATATAAAAATGAATTTGTAATACTATAGTTTAAAGCATTTTTCATAATGTCGAAATAGGGTCCTACATGGTGCTGATTAAATAACTATGTACTTCTTAATGGTTGCCCTTTGACAGGATGTACAGAACAGTTTGTGTAAATGAAGGTAGGTAAGTGTCTTGTAATATTGGTTAATAACTTGAAGTGGTATAAAAATTACTATTGGTCTTGGAAATCCATATTTTCACAATATTGTTGAGACCTGTTTGCTAGAAAACTGTCTTTGGAACATTTAAGAGCAGGCTGATCTCAGTGTGTGTTGACATCAGGGATGAGTATTGGTGGGGTGCTTGTGGCTGGTACGGAAGCCATTTTTGTTATCAGTTCAAACTGATCTGTCGCCCACAGCCAACTAGTGATCTTGTTAGTCAACTCTTTCATTTAGCTGTTTCTTGCTTCGTGTGGCGGCAGTGTAGTGGAAGGCACCGTTAGTCATCAGTGGACAGTTGCCATCCTGGCGTAGTGGCAAGCAAATAAAAGAAATTTTTTGTCAGTGGTGGTTATTTATGTAATGCAGGGATCTACAGAGGGGCACAATTAAATGTAAATATATTATACAATTTACAACATGCACCCAAAAAAAGATTGTAGTAGTCATATAACGTAACAGCGTAGTGCCACGGTCACTCCGCAAGCATTCCAGTTCAGAGAGAGAACATTTTAGTGAAGTATTTTCACAACTTATCAAGTTCTGCGGTGCCTGCGACAGGAAGCTGTATCCGCTCTAGTACTGCCTGCTGTGATTTCAGCTCCACGTGACTACAATTGCCAACCACTTTTGACCGGAAATACGTCCTGTTATTCACAGTATTTTCGTCCCATGACTCCTGGAATCACGTGCTGTATCACGCGCTATTTTCCCGTCACATGATTTCAATACCACACTTTGGGGCTGTGTGCAAAGTTCCAGTTCATTGGTTGACACCCTAACCTTGCTCTCTCATTGGTTGGCGACTCTTCTCGCCCTGACTTCTCATTGGTGAGAGACTGCTCATGCGTGACTTCTTGATGGAGGGAGACTTCTCCCCACTACACTCATGTTGCTTTATTATGCCATGCATGGCCTGAGGAAGAGAGACTTCAGCAGAGGACACCAGAGACTGCACACCACCGCCTGGACGACTCGCCTGAGCTGCGCTGAGACTCCACTCTCCTTCACCACCGCAATCTTATCATGTTATTGCTTCCATTGACGTTATTAGTTTGTTTTATATTAACAATTCCCATGTCATCTTCCACATCACGAAGTAAGTAAATGTATAATTAAAAGTGTAGCAGTTTCATTGTTTGATTTAATTAAAATTGTTAAATTGACTTAGATTAGTTCTTATTGAGTGTTTGTGCTCAGCCCTAGACCGCTCGGGCACCACAACCGAAATGTTGCCTGCAAAAGTTTTTTGCTATTTTTGCCTGCAAAAGTTTTTTGCTATTTTTGACTGCACAGTGTTTTTGCAAAGTTATTAAAATTTTCTATTGCTGTTTGTGATTTGCTGAGTTGCTGATGCTTTCCAAGTAAACAATTTTTTTAAAATTACAGTTGTGATTAACTGGAATTTTTTTCTTATGCATTTTAATATAGCTTGCAGTACAATTCTGATATTTTTAATGTACACAGAGTAGTAGTAAGTTTTTCATTTACCAGTTTACCTTAGATCAGGTAATACTTCTCTTTCATATCTCTATGAAACTCTCCCTCACTATATTGGATTCTTAGTTTGCCAGCTTGTATATATTTAAAAAGTGAAAATTTCAAAAGTGCCCCTGTACCCAACTATCTATTTACCTTACTGCAGTACAGACAAGAGAAGGGAATTATGAACTCATAATTACATTACATTATTAATTCTGCCATAATTGGGTAAAATCAATACTGTGGCACAAATACAAGTACATAGTTAAGTCACTGTCTGTACTGCTGGGCAAGGTCAGTGGCCATTTGGGTAAGGGGACTTTCTAATGTTCTTTTTCAAATCATAAGCAACCTAGAAAAACCAAGCATCCAATATAGTGGGGTAGGTTGTTCTTAATATTTTGATTTTTAAGGTTTATATTTCAGCACACGTTTTCTTACAGGAATAGTACATATTGTTACAATTTCGCTCTCTAGAAATTAAGTGGGCTATACAAAGTTCATTGAGGGATGGTGGTCGTAATAAAATAACGTAATTCATTATAATTTCCTTGCTACAGCAAAATCCTCTGAACCCAAAATCTCGCAATAAATTTATACCACTTACTGTTCACAAAAAAGTACTCCAGTTTTACAATTTATAATTACCACAAAGAAATCGATTAAATAATTAAAGATCAGTCCCAATAGACAGTGTATCAGTCTATTCAAATATTCTATAAAATATGCGTCCAAATTGACAGTAGGAATATTTACAATAAATTCCGTATTACACTTCCATTTAGTCCTACCTAAGTTCAGTCCACGTTCCGCCAGTCACAATGTTCCAGAGTCCTCCAAGCGCCCTCATGCACAGTAGGCTTCACTTGGTTTCACACCCTCTTGTCCATTCACACCACAAACACCTCGCCCGCTGTCATCCTGCAATCTCCTGTCGTCCACAACTCACTTTGCTCACGCACACTTGGCCAGGCGGCCTCTGTCGAAGACTGCCGGCCGCTGAGTTGCGGCAGTATATAGTGTCTTCGACTGCCACCTAGAATCTTCCCCAACTCGCGTAATGCGTCGTGGAGGACCGAGGCGCAGCCAGTCTCACCAGAGCATTCTTGCATCGTCGCCAGGCCCGTCGAAACCTCCAGCAGAGGAGAGGGGCCGTGACGCATGTAAGGTGCCGAGCAGCGCAGCTGTCCGCTGTCTATTCACAGGTTTCCCAGAAAGGGAGGTGAGGAGGCAACCCTGGGGGAGGGGAGAGGTGAGGTGGGTCCACCGCCACAGTGCCGGGCAACAGCACATAATAATACGTTAGGTATATTGGTATTGTAACAAGATCTGTTTGATTTATTTCATGTTTCCTTGCGTACCCATAAGAGAATATGTGCTAGTGTCTATTTGCGGTTTCTCCACACTTGTTGAAAGAAGTCTATGTTTGACAGTTTTGGTTGTTTAATAAATGTCACAAGTGTTTTATACATGTGTTAATATAAAAGTACCTAATTTTTAGTTCAATTGAACTTATACTTATCTTCTATCTATAAATTGTATTTAATTTTTAATTAATATAAATAAAAAGAGGGAGGAAATAGGTGTTGGTTAATGCCTAGTAAGAAATAATGTTACGTTGAGTGTGTACAAATCTACTGCGTTGTCCCTTGGTGTAATTTTCTAGATTTGGTTGAGCTATGCTTGCATGTGCCGGAGGGAGGAGTAGTCTGGAAGTAGAAAATATAAGCAGGACTTCAGAAAAGTTGGAATTAATTATGACTGGACTATTATCATGCAGTTGGAACAGCTATTATCACACAAATGACAGCATGTTATTTTATTACAGAGCATATGGTTGATAAATACTGAAATTTAATTGCTGGCACGTTATATCATATTTTTAGTTTAAAAAAGTTTTTGTCAACATAATACCCTAGTTTGTTTCAAAATTCATTTACTGCTGTTCTAATTTGTTTTCTTTCAACTACTGTTGATTTAGCTATGCTAAATGGTTTACAGAGTTGCAACGTGTACAGAATAATGTTACATTTCTATTGGTGCTTAGAAATGTGTGTGACCTTCCAATGTAAAGAGGTTGTATCAGGTCTTTAAGTTCATAAGCGTATTTTGGTTACAATTGGTTAGTAGTCTACGTAGTAATAATGTTTTAAGTTTTGGAATCTTTTGTGTTAATTTGGAAACTTCGCACCAGCTTCTAGGCAACTTAAACCAAAAATTTTGCTATTTTAATGATCCTTTGTAAATTAAAAATTTTCTGTAATAAGTTAGTTTTAGGAGTTAAGCCTTGGTACCGGTTATAATCTTGTCTCTAGGCAGGGCATCAGAATAGCCAACATGAAATTCTCTTCCATTCATTCATGCATCAACTTATACAGGATTTTTTTAATATGGGATGGTGTTAGTTTCATTTATATGTTGCCACATACTGGCTGTCAAAAAGTGGAATTCTTAAACTATATAGACTATATTGAATATATTTAACAAAAATCAAATTGATGACTTGCGTATCATAAAGACTAACATTCATTTTTCACAAAACATTAATCATGTAGTTCCAAAGAAGTGATGCAACATAATAAAATCTGCCGCACGTGGAACAATTTTCCTTTCTGTATTGTATGAGTGGAGTTTTACTCGCTGTTGGACGTACTCGTCCACAGGAAAGATAGATACCTACTTGCAGTTTTGCTGACTAGTCTACTATTTTTTGGTAATTGGAATGGTGCTGTTTTCTCTATGTGTTTCTTTGCTAGTTTCCAAACCCAACCAATGAGAGCAAGGAAATATGTCGCGTCACTTTGGCAGTGTTAATAAATGCATAGAAGAAACATGTTTGTATATATATTTTTGAGGTTATCTGTGTATACACCCGAATTCTTTGAAAAGTATTGCAAGTTTTGGTTTCTTCAGGCTAACCATTCTCTTGTCCAGTCGTTTATTTAGTCTGCAATTTTTATTTTCATCATCCAAAGCTGGAAGAAGTGTAATTATAGCAATCTTTCTTTGCCGTACAGAGTTCATTGTATATTATTTTCACCAGTTGTTAAAAATTGTTATGGCTGCTGGCGTTATTAGTTGACAGAATAGCTCACAAGAAAAAACAAATACAGCGTGCGACAAAACGACTAACCTAGATGCATAGCTCTTTGCCTTGCTGTTAAATAATATCTTGGTGAAATTCACAGAAAAAATTCTCCCGTGTAAGTTGGGCTTAGTACTAATTTCCTGTTGTTTTTTTTTTTTGAGGCACTTTCGTTGGTTATTTATAGGTATGGCTATAAAATAGAGACTGCAGCAGCAGTGTATTGTGTACTACTCTGTTAGCAGGTAAGGAAAGTTTAATTTACTGTTGCACATTATCACAGTCACATGTACAATTATTTAAATGTCTCGTATGAATTTTTGGACTCTGAATAAGGTGACGGTGATAATGACAGTGCTACTGAAGTTTGACACACGTCATCATTGTGTTCCACAATGTAATTATTTGCAATAGTACATAGACCAGCTAGAAAAGTCTGTGGAGTATAACATAACAGTAATATACCTGACTTGCCTCCAGTCTAGTCATTTAATAGCGAAACCTCGTAGTAATAAAGTGGAAACTGTTTTATAGTATAAAATCAATTTTTACATAGCTTAATATTTTGTGTAAATAAGTAATATAGGTGCAAATTGGTGTCCTGGTAATGTGAGAAATGAGGTTATTATTTGCAACATAGAGTAAAATGTTTTAAATATTATAACAAGTGATATGCAGGTACAATGTTTCATTGAAAATAGGCCTATACACAAGCATACACTAGCGTCAGATCTCGGCTACAGCATTATTTGGTAGTACTAAATTACAGCTTATCTTAATTACAATGTGAGGTTTAATTTTATTCTAAAAAAATTTGACACACTGTTAATGCAATTTAGCATAACGAGCCCCATGTTAACTTAAGTGTGAATCGACCTTTGCTGCATCAATCCAAGTCTTTCTTCTTAAACAGTAGTGCTTATTGTTATGAAAGATGGACAATTTAATATCTGAAAAACTGTTTCTATGTGGCACTGTACCTCACATTTGTTTTTTTATTTCTGGTTCGTTATTCATGTTAAATAAAATACTGAACAGTTTTATTTACGTACGAAGCTTCCTCCACACAACCCATCATAAGCTTACCAAGCCTGTTGCAAGAGTGCAGCATGCATCGTATGCGCACTCCCTATTGCTCTGTTGACATGAGTGTGAAGTTAATAAATTTATAACAGATGAATTGCCTTATTTGAATACAGCATAGATGTAACATCTTCAAAGCAATTTAATAATACAGCTACAAGTGTCTTAAACTTGAAATAATTTTACTATTTGAGATATAGCGACAATATTTGTAAAACAAAACTGATTATGGCAACAGGTTAGCATAAAAACATTTATCCAATAGGAATGACTTCCAAACACAATTAGAATATATTATATTTTAGCAATAGAGTGCCATAGTTAGAACAGTTGCATCCTCCAGCATCTGTCGTAATGTGTGCTAAACAAACTTTTTTTTTCTTTAATGTACCAATTTTATTTTATTTTTTGTTTTGGCCATGATCTTTTCAGGAAAAAATGTGTCCCAGCAGAACTTTGGAGTGTGTGTTTACATAACTGTTACACTGGGAAGTAGATTGTAAGCAAGGCATCAATGATGCTCCTATGTATCTTTCTTGACAAAGAAACACCAAGAACTGACAGAACAAACATTCATTCACCAGATTTTGAATATACTAGGAATTTAATCTAAAGAACATTTCAGGCTGTGACGTAGTGTAGCAGTGTTCTTTGCTCTAGTGGGGGGAACAAGTTAAAGGTGTAGTAATTTCACTTTATCATACATTAAAAAATACGGCCACAAAGTATGTAGTGTTGGGGGGAAGGGGGGGAGGGTCGGTTGCTGCTGCGATAAAGTAAATTACGTCTTGTTGAGTGCAGGATATGGGTGTCATAAGAAGTCGTGTCGATCCTAATTTTTTTAAAATTATGGAATATTTCACAGTAAATCTTTTGTTCAAAGCAGAAATGGAAAAGAGTATTTGTTGCTGATTTATAAATTTGGATACTGAAACCAGGGGCGGCTCTTGTCAATGGGTGCAGGGCCACGTGCCCTCCCAAACAGAATGTAAACTGTCCCTGCAAAGAAATGCTCTCTTATGCATCTTTATTTCATAATTTAAGTGTACAAGTAAGCTATTTGGTCATAGTTCTGTATCACTAGGCTACGGATAATTTCTTCTACTTTAGTCGTGGACAATGTTTTTCCTTGCTGCTTTGGGGCACGGATGGCCGTGCCTATGCTGCTGTACATTTCTTCCATTCTGAAAGCACACGAGATGTCTCGTGAGTAGCTGAAGTGTGGTAGAATAGGGGTGTTAGCCATCTGTGCCCAGAAGGTTCAGGTAGTGCTGCAACAGCTCTATAGATGGCAGGCGTCTCATCTGCGATACTTATTTTAATATGTCGCAGGTCGCAATAATGTGTTTTCAAAGTCATAACTCATTATGTAGGCTACTGTTACTGTTACAGTATTATATGCAAGGTTTGAAAATTTCTGAATATTTTAAAAATAACAGTGCATTATATCACAGTTTTTAAAGTTTGTGTATTATTCAGTTTTTTGTGTGTACACACACAGTTTTTCTTGTTGTGTTACTGAACTGACATGTAACATGCTATGTTAATTCAAAACAGTAAGTAAAAAGCTACTGTATCATGATAGGCATTAAGGTTCAAATCCCCCTATTATGCAGAAATTGTTCATTTTTGTCATAATTTCAGTTTTAGGTATTACTGGAAATATTTGGTTATAGAAAATTTACTAGTTCAATACTTTTGTATCTAATTTTCTCTGTTTATTTCCTGCTTGCAAAAGGCAGAAACTTATATAGTATAAATATATTCCTAACTTCACAATGAAAATTAAGAACTAAATTATTAAAGAACTCACAAAATGAAAAATTTCTATAATCGCACATTGTCAGTAATTAATCTGAATCCGAAATTATGACACTAAAACTAAGAATATTTGCAAAAGAGGTTAAGCTGAACCTTAAATTAAAAATCTTGGCCCTCAGAAACTATAACTTATTAACCCAAACCTATCACCTCCAAAAAAGATAAAATTATACATATAATTTGAGTTCTGACAATATATTAGCGACTGCAGGCCAAAAACATTTTGTTGAGAAGATTAAACAACATTTAGGGAACTAACTTAAAGTGCAAAATGAAATGTAAATAGTAAAGCTGCGGCAGGTAGTTATAAGAAAGCAATTTGGTGAAGTATACAGGTCAGTTAAAAAAATAGTGAACTAGTAGAAACAACAGATATGTAATTTATAGATTGCAATAAATCTTGTGGCATTTTTGAGTTGAGTCTTAAGGATCATGTTAAAACTACGAAAAGTAAATACCCGGGTGTATTTTGAGGTTAGGTTAGTGTTCGTTGCATCTTAAATAAAGTATTATTTTCCTTTTAACTTTGTGCCCTCTTTTGAAATTCTTCCAATAGCCACCACTGATTGAAACATAATTGTGGTCATTGAAAAGTGTCAGTGAGCAATAATTGCTGTACGTAGCAGACTGTTTGCATTATTCATTCTTCTGTAAAACATTGTTTTAACTAGAGCCACACTTAATTTTTTCTGAACAGATTGCTGTATTAAAACCCTATAGTTAAGGCTTAAAATTCCAAGGAAACAGAAAACATGCAAAGTTTGTTCATGCTATTTTAGATTGCCGTTGTAACGCTTTACTGCTGGACCTCACGTGGAGGTGTTAAAAAAATTTTTACTTGGGAGGCACCTTAAAAACTACTCGTATGCACACTGTGTATTCTTATGCCATATGGGGCAATGGTGGCAGAGTGATTAGCCTGCTTGCGTCCCACAAAGGCGGTCCGAATTCAATCCCCGGCCGGGTCACTCCTGATTATTGCATGTGGGAATTGTGCCGGACAATGCCGTTTGTGTGCGGGTTTTCTCGGGAACTCCCGTTTCCTCCACCCTTTCATTCCTGTTCTGCTCCATACTCGTCAATCTCTCAAGACCGTGATGTTCAGAGCTGTCCGAATCTCTTCACTCGCTCACTCTTATGGCATATGTAAAATAAACTTTATCATTGACCTGATCCCTACATTCATAAATTGTTTATGTGAAACTGTGAAAATGCTGTATTAAGAAAGTAAATATGTTAAAAATTTATTAATTATGACACTTGTATAATTGTCATTTCAGTATTCATGAATGATTACCAGGCGTTCAGCTTTGACGTGGAACTACTTTCCAGCCATCATTACCAACTATACTGAGTGCATGTCAGTCAGTGTGCCTGTTAAAGTGTATACATGTATTGTACAGGCACTGACATTTTTATTAGGTTGATTTCGAAAAGGCCAGATTAACTGTAAACAGTCTATAGTTAGTGCATTATGGTTATGTGGGTAAATTCAAGTCACTGGTTTTCATTAATTGTATAAGGCCTACCTACAGTTTACGTCACTCCCTCCACTGAAACACTCAAAAGTTTTTAAACACTGCAAGTTAAATTTTTGTGTAACTTGTTCCATACTAGTGTGCAAATTATCAGCAGCATTAGTTTTGTTGATTATTACAGAAAGTTGGGAGTTGATTATACTCAAGTTAACATAGTACAACAAAACTTGAATTGTAGCTGTGAGGAATATAAAACATTAAAATATTTCCACAGAAATGCTTTTCAAAGTGTATAATCAAAACAAAACTTAGGTTTGTAAGGTTTCCTTTTTTGTGCCATTTGCATCATTTGATTTATACAGATAGTCAACAATAAAATTTTAAAGTAATAATTGTGGTAATTGTGTGGGCATGAAGACCTAGAGGCATGAAAAAGGCAGACGTGCAAAGTAAGGTGTAGGCCTATGTAAGAGGTCAGCTGCGTTAGGTCCACGGTGCTAAACAGGATCTACCTTGGCTTTGGCAGTTTGACAGCACCTATGTAAGAGGTCAGCTGCGTTAGGTCCATGGTGCTAAACAGGATCTACCTTGGCTTTGGCAGTTTGACAGCAGTGTGATGAATTCACAACTTTTCTGTTTGGACTCCGCATGTTCCAAGTCTTTAGTGTGCTATGTAATATGCACAACTGCAAGTGATTCCTGCACTTGTGGACAATAGGGATGGTGATAAAGTTGAGGTTTTTAACTTGTGATAGGTCCCCATATTTACGGCTTGTATGGTATGAATACAATTATTTTCAAAGTGATCTCATTTTGTGCAAAACATTCTGCTTTATAGTAGTAAATAGGTTGTATAAAAAACTAATCGTGCATCTCACACTCCCCAACAGCATGCTGTTGCTGCGTATGTTTGTGTGCCAGACAACTGACCGTTGCAGATGGTTATCACTGTGGCTCATTCATTGACAAGGCCAACTGACTTATCTTTAACATGGCCTGTGAACTCCACTGAACTTGTGAAAATGTTACACATGTCTGTGGCTTTGTGGTAGGCAAGTTTTTTTTTTTTTTCCCCCGACTTTAAAGTCTTATCTCATACTTTCTGTATTTGTTGATGCTAGTAGGCACACATTTACACTTTCTGATGCTCTACTCTGTTGGATTTGAGTGCAGTTGGCTAACAAAATTTATGGTAGCCCGAAACATGTTTTCTGCTGTTTAAATTCTCTTTTTGCCATGCATTGAAGGCTTAACTGTCCTGTCATAATGATAGGTCACTTGTTGCCTTCATTTAACCAGTTTATACTCTTCTCCTAACCTATTTATGAGAACACCATAAACCCATATTTCACGTAATACTCCTTTTTCAATGAAGTTAAACTGTTCAAATTTACAGTGTAAAACTATACCATTTTCTAATTGATGGTCATTTGAATAAAATTTTCCAGTAAGGAATCTTTTTTTTTTTGTATTACCATTTCCAGGAAATTCTTACCTTTGTCTTAAAAGTAACTTGCATGTCCAGGTTTCATAAATACATTATTCAGGATTTTTGGCAGTATAATTGTGTCTCATCCCTATTATAGTTTTCAAATGTAAATGTTTGTGCAAGATGTGATACATTTTCATGGTGTGTATTTAGTCCATTAGTGTAAAAAAAAATTCTCCTTGAATTGGGCTATTTTTATTCACATTTTACAGGAATATGATTTAAGTTGTGATATGCAATAAATAGAAATTAGGCAAGATTTTGTGAAAGTATTTATTTATATCTGTTCTATATATGTTTTAATGGTTTCAGCAGCAGTGCTCATTAACAGTTTCTGATATAAATGATTCCTTTTTTGTCCTAATACAGTATATGTATTAATTACAAAAATAAACTGTTAGTAAAAGAGTTTTAAAAATTGTTTTAATTGATGTGATTAATTTATGCAGACCCACGTAACATCCCTCTCTACTTTTAAAATGCTCTGTGGAATAAGTCAGTACTTATGTCTTTATAATGGGACAAAGTGTAAGTACATCTGTCAGCCAGTAACATGTGTGTGACACTGGAATGCACTGGGGATAATTTCGTGTTTTTCAAATTCTGTAGCTATTGAAGTCCTGACCAAAAATTGGCACAATTGGCTGTTAGGCTTCATAAAAAGAATTAATCAAAGAATTTGAAAGCTCTATCAGTATAGGCAAATTTGAGTGGTGGGCTACAGTATATGCACAACTACAGTATTAATATACTTAAATTCATTTGTTTGTGTAAACATTGGTTTAGCACAGTGTATGTGAATGCCTCTTGAAAGTGGATTTGCAGCTACTGAGGTTAAAGCAACACTTTACAAGTTACTACAAATAGTGTGTGCATTATTGATCTTACTGTTAGGTTGCTTAAAATTAGATGGAATGAAGTACCAAGGAATGATTTACCACTGTAGAGATCTCTTAGCTAAGTGCTGGGAAGATGCTGCAGTGCTGTGTACATACCTATTAGTATGACACAGCGAAGTTGTCGCATGTTGCAATGAATTTTGCTGTGTAACACATGTACCTGATGTGCAAAATGGATAGATACTCATCGTGTTAAACAGATTCTTTGCTGGGGTACAGATTTAAAGGCTACCACGGGACAAATTTGTTTGGTACATAATCAGTTCCCCATTTATAAGGAAGCGTTATTGAAAAATAATTGAGAATGCATATTACGTAAATTTGTTTCCTCAAATCAAGTACCTGGAAATGTTATGACACATTTAACAGTTTACTTATAGCAGTCTTAAGTGGCCTTTTCTTTGCAAGTGTTGGTGTGTACTGTTGGTTGATTGACTTTTTCTCCTTGGCATTTGTCCTGTTGAACTGTGCGTTCTTGCATGATCTTGGGAAGATGATAAGCAGGAGTTTTTGTTGTTGAGTAGACTCTGCCCCTGTACTATTGGCCTGCACTATCTCCATGGCCTGCCACCTCCTTGTGAACCTTTGCTTCATATAAATGCAAACTGATGCCATAGCACTCTAGTATTACCCAGCACAACCACGGATGAGTGTTCAATTGAGAAGGCTCCTCTAGAGCTTTCTAAATTGGCATATTGAACCAGTTGGCAACTCGTGTACTAGGGGAAGATTTTTTGTTTAGGGGAGCAGAATCTCTCCTTTCTTAAAGAAATTATCATTTCGTGCAAGGTAGAAGGTTGTGGTGTGTGAGACTACAGAGAGGTTAGATTTTTTGGTTTAAGGTTCATGTTTAAATCAGCCGAACTTGTCGGCTGGTTCGTATCTGCTGCTGCCAAACTTTGTGAATGAAATTTTCAATTGCTGTAGGGAAACAAGGTTTTGTTTCTCAAAAGGTAAGGGAGTCTGTATTGTTAACATTTGTAGCTATCTCCTCTTGCCAGTTGTGGTTTATGCACATCCACCTGAATTCTTTTTGTGTTTCACACTCATTATTATGGTTGTGTAGCTATTGTCTGTTAAAAAAATATTGGTGTTTTGCAAAATAGTATCTGGTTTCCTTTTTTTTAATGCAAAAATTATATCCACTTTTGTACAATATCTCATATGGTTCATGGATAAAAGGAAACCAGTATTCCCAGTTTTATTGTCAGTGCTTAAAATGAATGCCACATTAACTTATCTGTCAGTATTGGTTTTAGAAAATGTTTCATTGGAGCTATGGACTATATTGGCATGAAGGTTCTGTCTTAAATTTTTAATTATAAATGATCCCCACCTACAAGGGCTGGGTTACAATAATTGTTCTGCACCTGCAACTTGGAACAGAGTGATGCTAGAAATTGATGTTAGTGATTACTGTATTTTCTTCAACACACATTTTCAAGTAATTTTGTTGAGGTTCTCAGATCAGAGTAGAATTTTTCAAGACCTTTTAATTACTTGAAATTACGTTCCTTCGATGCGTGACATGTAATAAGTAAAAATATTAAAGTTTAAAATGGAACTAAGTAAATATCATAGGTTGCGTAGCAGACTTAGTAGACTAGACCCGATGAATTCTTAAATGGAAAAAAAAACTGCCGGGAGGAAGACTCGGACCGAAGACAGAACAAATGCTATTACTGTCCCTCTGCAGTTGGGAGATGGGTATGCTGCGAAAAGCAGCTGAAACAAGGCAGTGTCCACTGCACACTGGCACCTACGCTGAACTTTGCAGCCACCACACAATTTTGCGAATACATTCCAAAAGTCAAAAACATGGTTTGAGAAGCAGGAATAATCATGGTCATGGATTACACATTTTACTGAGACCTTCTCTGGAACAGAGAGTACAAAATAATGAAATCATGTTATTGAACAATTTCAAAGAAGGGGAAGAGGAAACCATTATTTGAAGATTTCACTCACCATAAGGGAAACTTACGAACTGTGAAACTCAAGAAGTCTGCATCACCAAAAATCCATTAAAAGCACAATTTTACTCGCTTTAAAAAATGCACGCCAAAAAGTATGACTGCAGCCTCATCACAACAGCATGTCATTCTGGCTCATTGCCAAAGCCAGAAGTGTTAAAAAAAAAAAAAAAAAAGTTCAGTGAAGGACGCAGAAGTACTGAACAAAAGACGAATGAAACAATTACCATTCACCCTATAAATGTTGTAGGCTCTCGAGAAGAGGCGAATGTGCTTAAGCACAGGGAGGTGGGGCAGATATCACGCGAAGAGAGATCCATTTTTTATGTGAAATCACGTGCCATGCGGCAGGGCTATGCCGAGAAAATTTGTGAGAATCGCAGCTGCAGGGAAGTGTGAAAGAAGTAGCTTCAGATGGCGTCTGAAATAGTTCGCAACGCAGCATTGCATATCCGGTCGGTAGAGAAAAAAATCTCATAAAACACCGGTCTGCAGGCTTCTAACGAGATTAACATAGCGTTTATAAAGCACATACCCAAAATTGAATCAAAATCAAGGTAACGGGAAAAATATTCAAACAATTAAATAGACTGAAATAGTTAAATAACTTATGACTTAATTTATATAACCAGATAAACCATGTCTTAAAATATACAAAACATTTACCATAATACCAGTCATGACAAATAAATATCTGCCAAATAGAATTCAATTACTAATTAAATAAATCTTAGATAGTTCAAAACTAGAATAAATGTATGACTTACCGTAGTAACTAAAATAATAAATGCTATGACACATTTAATAATATTACTCACGATAGTTGTAATTGACTTAAAAAATGAAAATTTGTTTTCAAACTTCTCTAATAGTGCCACATTTTAAAATGCACACTCCCCACAAAAGCCCTTCTTAAGAGGCGAAGGAATGTGTTTTATCTCCAACAAAGAAGGTTTTCATGATATGTTGGCAGCAGGTAGTCGTGGGAATACTGTTCATATATGTCTAAACAGTTCTTTGTTGCTACAAATTCCTTAACCATAACATCTTGTCACAGTATAGAAATTTACAGAGTGAGAAATAACTTGACAAATGTGTGTCTGGCAACATATTTTCTGACAAGGTTGGGAAAAGCTAGTGTGAAATATTGCAATTTTTGCCACTGTATGGGTTCCGAAAGCATGTAGATGTTTTTAGCATCATACATAACATAAAAAATGTTTTCCAAACCACTCAGATTTACTTAACTGAATTTTATGCACTAAAATTATTTTCAGTGATTTTGATGTAAAATTTATTAGTACACTTGTGAGCGGCATGGAATAAACTTGTGGTGGTGTGATTTTCAGGGTTGCAACATCTCTGGTCGGCTGGTTCAGAGCCCTGCGGCAGGTTTCTGTCTGTACAAGTCCAACTGGAGGCTGTCTCTGAACGGCGAACCTCCTTGGCTTGCTGACAGTTGCTGCTGCTACTGCTGCTGTACACCCACCATCCTGCTGCGATTATAGTTAAAATAGTGCTCGTAACAAACTGCCTAACACTGAACTAAGGCTGCCTCGTAAGTACTGCACATTTTCATTTTGTGTACAGTTACATTCTTTTATGATGATTGGAATGAAAAATTATTTTAGATGTGGCCTATTGCAAAGCATAGAATATGACGTAATAACACTTGGGACACTAAAAACAGAATAATTAACAAGATGGTACAGATACACGGTGGCAAAAAAAAAAGAGGCACAGAAACTGGATGACTAAACAGACAACACAGGAAATGGCAGTAGGCTTCATAGGAAGGCTGTAGTGGTCATGTGGAAACAATCTGATGTAGGACGCACAGATGTGAATGATGAATTATAACAAGGGTTTTCTTTTTTAGATAAAGCTCCCCACAGCCCCTACTTATGTCATTTTTAATTTGTCAACATATAAAGCCAAATTGCAAAATTCTTGTCTAAAGCCTGACAGGGGGTCCAGTTTGTAATTTGAACATATTTGTATTTAAAATGCTTTGAAACAGTCATGCTCTTATTGTCGCTCACTGTTAAATTCTTGTCTTCCTTTACAACTACCTAACTTGTTCAACAACGTGTAAACTTGATAGTATTTCATAAAATATGTAACTATACTAAATTCCATTTAATGTTTACAGATGCTACCAAATTATTACAGTTCTGAATAGTACATAGTTTGTAGTGATTTCTTTGTATAGGCTGTTCACGGTAAAATGAGACTTTTGAAAGTTAGGTTTATAATCTACTTGTATACACCTTTTATATTCCTCTGCCTTGTGTAAAATTAACGTTGCTATGGGCCTTGTTACTTTATTCATCAGTCGGTCAAATGAAATGGTGAAATTATTAAGAAAATTAATACTTTACAAATCTGTTCATTTTTACACTTTGATGCATTTAAAAAACCGGAAGTGAAGGCTATAATTTTAAGTTATCACAAATGGTTACCTAACACTTTTTATACAATGTTAAGATATGTAACTACTTTCCATCCATCGTTACCAACTTTGCTGGGTGAATGTCACTCACTGTGCCCATTTAAATGTATGCCTGCAGGGGCAGTGATTTTTTTCTAATGTTCATTTCTAAAGTGCTCACTTTATTGTGAACGGTGTTTATCAAACTGTTTCTTACTCGTGACTTGTTCTCAAATTTTTTTTTCTAGTTTGCTTATTCCAACAAGAGTCTCTACATTTCAAAGTTTTTGCAAGAGCAATTCTCTCCAGACCATTTCGTCTCCCAGCAAAATTTACACCATGAAGCTGTCGAACACTGACCAGAAAATCCAAGTCCTAGAGCCAGGTTGGACGCCCGAGAGAGTCATTCGTAATGTTATAAACTCTGGAGTGAGTATTACTTTTGTAGTAACCAATAAAACTTGTAATTTAAGATTTAAATTATATTACAACACTGGTTCTCAAACTGTGGTTTGCAGATCACTGTTGGTCTGCGTCTAGATTCCAGATGGTCCTCAAAACTTTCTGAATATGCTCATTTCCATTTATTTAAGATGCCTGGCTCTAAATCTTGATACAGTGATTTGAATTATTTCTTTCTTTAAAATGTTATGTTATTTACTGTTTTCTTTTAGTTTTATAACATAATAAAATCTGTACTTTTTGTTAATTTATCATAAAATTTTGCACAATAAAACAATATAAGCATCCAAGTTATAACACATTTTGAGATAGGTTGACTTGTGTTAGATTTAACATTTTTGTATCTAGTGGTCTGTGGTAAAGGAAAGTTTTGAGAACCACAGTAATTAGAACAATAGTAAGTATTTTATACGTACAAATTTTGCAAGATTAAAATTTTTGAGGTTCTAGTCTCGTACATGTAGCTTTTTTTTGACAGTTTTACAGTATTTTGATGTGGTTACTGGACATATTTTCTCAACAAAAACATTTTTTTTCTTTATCTTTACAAAAACTTTTTGTTGCTCTTTCTGATTAGAATTTTAAAATATTTATTTAAAGGCAGAATATCCTTTCCCGGGAATACTTTTTACAGCGGTGAGTTAATCAGCATGGAGCAGGAGTGGTGCTTTCAAAGTCGGAACACACCCTGAACCAACAGCTGCAATATACTTATGTAGTTACGTAGCAAGGAAAAGTGTTCACCATTTTTAATGTTGCCTTTGAATGCATCGGACAGTGATCAACAAACAGAAAGACTTAGATTTTTGCCTCTGTGGGCATCAAATGAATGTAGCCATTGTTTGAATAGTTTTGATCTCGTCCACTTCTTTTTGTTTGCTGTGAATGTGCACTGTATATTGTGCACACCATGGAATGCAAGAGGCTTTGCAGACTTGCCCCCAACAAATGGCTTCATTTTATCTCTGCCATCCATATTGGCACACCACACCACAGCACTGCCAGCAGCTCTTTGCTACGCTACACTCCCTTTACTTTACACAGCCCAGAGAAATTATGCCTTTATATTTGCTACCGGTATACCTATTTTGTTTTTATTTAAACATGCTTGAAGGCTAACAAATTTTTTAACCTTCTGTGCGAAGGAAAGAACTTTTATATCCCATTAAAATTTATTCAAAACTTTTATGTTACACTAGGATTTATTCAGGTTTTAATGAATTACTTAAGGACATTTTTTTTTATTTATACTTAATGTAACATTGACTGAACCAGTGGCTCCAAGGATGAGGAGCAAAGAAAGTGACCTTCGCTTGTTTTAAGGAACTACTACTCGACCAAGCCAAGTGAGCAGCTGTGAAGAAAGCAGATTTTGAGCACTAGGGTAGCTATTGAGAAGGGAAGAAAAACTGAGAGTACAGGAAATTCAATACTGTTAGCTGTCTGTGCAAGCGCATGTACACCTGTCAACATGAATTTAAGCAACTTCTACAAAAGTGTTATTGTCTGTCTCCTTTAGACCAGAAAAATTGAGCTCTTCTTCTAAAACTTATAAGTTTCATGTGGGTTGGAACCTATCTTTAACTGTGTAAAAATTCTGACAGTGTGCCAAATCACATCAAGATCAAAATAATCTTTGGAGGTGTTTTTTACATCTTTGTTTCCTTAAACTGTTAACATGTGCTCCTCTTTTGATGTATGCACAGTCATTCAAAGCACAAACACAGAACAAATCTCAGCCTACACTGAAGTATCAACACGGCAGCATGAACTAGTCAACATTGTGCCATAACTTATGGTCACTTTGATACCTGATACTCGCAGCCGAGCTCTTTATCATCATGGAGGAGGAAGAGGTGACTGAAGGAATGGAGAATGGAGTGATATTGTGTAGTTCACATTTTCCAAATGCACTCTTGGCTTGGTCGTGTAGTAGCTTGGCATTCCCATGAAGAGGTTTAAAAAACATAATTAAAACCAAAATCAAGATGGCTGGAGTGTGGATTTATTTGGGGTAGTTTCAAATATGTCCATTGCACCACCTTGCTCAGTATTCCGAAATATTGTTGGTATTTGTGGTTATCCTCTATTTGGGGAAATTTGGTAATTTCTAATAATGCAATTTTTCTTACTATATAATGCACTTAATGGAATGTTTGTGTTGCTTTCCAGATTGAATACATTGTGCATTTCATGGTGTATATTAGTTTTCCAGATTATTAAATTTGTCATAATATACCCCCCCATATGCAGTTCTCATCTTCATTATTGGATTTTGATGAATTTGTGGTCTTGTATATTATTAGTACAGTAGTATGACAGTGTTTTTTTTTTTTTTTTGCAGGTTCAAGAGAATGCTTTCTACGTGTTCGACATTGGGGAAGTGTACCGCAGGTACAAGGAGTTCATCACGTTGATGCCTCGTGTCCAGCCTTTCTACGGTTAGCAGGCTTTGTTCAGAGAAATTCTTGTCTGTGCCTGGGGCAATTATGGTCACAAGTTGCTTTACACCATTTTGCTAACTTTAAAATGACTATTGCTCTGGCAAGATGATAAGGTTTGTGTTTCGTGTCATTTAATTGTGCATGTTATAAAGTTCTTTGCCACAGTTTGAAATTGCGACCTTGAATTCTTACAAGGTGTTTTCCATCTGTTGATTTGGTGATGTATTTTCTTTACTGTTTTGTTTTTAGCTGTGAAGTGCAATGACCACCAAACTATCTTAAAACTTCTGGCAGATCTTGGAGCTGGTTTCGATTGTGCTTCAAAGGTTTGTAGAAATATTAGATGCTGTATATTCATTTGTGTTTGTTGCCTTGTGTGAACTAAGTCAATTTTTTAATAGTTCATGTTATTTTGTTCTGGATGTGCTGTTTTAGTGTCTTATATAAAACTAATACGATTGTAATTTCACTTAAAACTAGTCTTACTTCATAATATTTTATCAGGGAAAATAACATTTGTTTCACTTTTTGGTTTGCTGTGCATTGTGTTATTTTGGTGAGTGCTTTATAGGCCCTACCAGCGCATACATAAAATTACTGTATTTCGGCGTACATAGGCTGCACATTTTTTACAAAAAAAAATGACTACAAAAATTGGGATGCGACATATTTAAGAGATATTGGCTTTAAAAATTCCCCCCCCCCCCCCCCCCCCCCATCTCCTCTTCCTAACATGTTTAGAAATTTGTCAACATTCCTTACATTTTAATGAAAGTATATAAAAGGGCAGGAATCAAAGTAATCACAGTCTAGTACTTGTCGATAGGCACACACACACAAATTAGGAAGACATTTTTTTCACGTGGTTGCAACGTTTCACTTGCTAAGCCAGCTTCATCAGGTAGCGAGTTGTTTTAACTGAAGGGAAGGGACTAAGAGGGGAAGGGGGGGAAAAAACTTTCCACTGGTACCATTATTTGTTCACTCACTTTCGTAAACAAAATAACCATCTCGCATGTGTAAAATGTAAACATGTCACCATCTGTGGAATAGTAATTGCATGACTTATATTTGTAAACATTGCAACATAATATAAATTTTCTGTCACAAATGTTTTGTAGGGGAGAAATTAAGTATGAATTTATTATGTTTGTATGGAATTGTGACTTAACTCCGTAATTTTTCATCAAAAAATTTAGGTGTGGCATACACGCATGCAGCATACACACACCAAAATATACGGTCGGTACCACCCCACCTCTAAGCGGTTATTAACTCGCCCACCCATTATAATTACCCTAAGTGTTTGTCTTGCGATTGTGATCTAGCTTGCTTAACCTTTCTTTTGCTTGTGTGACTTAGTTCTCTTGGTTTTTTGATTACTGTTTTTTTTTTTTTAAGACATGCAGTAAACTCTTGATAAGACCTATTATGGTTCCCAGGAAAAGGGTTGTTATTGGAAAACCTTTCCAATTAAAAATTTTTTCATGGTCCTCCAAAATAAAAAGGTTGTTATTTCAAGACTGTCAGTATTTCAATGATGTTAGAAATCAGAGTGATAATTAATTGGCACATAATACGTAATTTCAATACACATGCCTACTCGTACAAAAAATATTATAGTGGATTCTCGTTTGTTCTCGTTATTTATCATTTACTATATTTCCCGTTCAATAATTTTTGTCCTGTCAAAATTTCCATATATACAGTGCTAATTTATCACCAATAGTTTGTTTTCCTGTAACATCCGTTCAAAACAGACTGTAGCAGCGACTGTTGAACCAAGAGGATCTACAGTGGAAGTGTGGAGTGAAGTTGAGCAGGCTTCTGGTGTTGAAGAGCTTCTGGTAGCTGGTGGTGGCTGGAACTTGTGGTAAGGAGTGGTAGAAGCCTGTGGAGCTTCTGGTTGTTCTTGGCGACAGCCACTTGTGGCTGCTGAAGATCTCTTGGAGAGGACCATGAGGGTCTAAGGTGCAGTAGAGCCCCAGCACCAAAGGGTTGAGGTGAGCTACTGGAGATAACTGGTGTCTTTGGCTGTGCACTGCCTTATATTGTGCGCTTGACCGGGCTATGCCTGGGCTGGAGTGGGAGGTGTGACGTCTGCATGGAGCGAGTGGGGTGCGAGATTCTACTCTTGCACTAGGCTATTTCGCCTTGGGCGCTCAGCCATCTTTGAAAAGCTTGGAGACACCTTGTCCAGCAGGTGCTTCTGGGAGGTTGATGTGTTCCGCATCCACTTGGAAATAAAGCTTATTTCACGTGCTAGTAGCGCTCACTAAGCTGATATAATCCTGTGCACATTTGAGAATAGTGTGTATGGTTTGACCCTTCCTCTGGATATGTAGATACTACGTGAGAGGAAGTTGGGTCTGGAACATCAGGAAATACCACATGTCTGTAACTGTCCCTCCATGGGAAACAATCCTGTAGCCATGTATGGTAGTGGTTCCTAGTATAATATACAGTAGAACCCCTCCATTACGACCCAATCTTGAGGAACCGTGAAAAGTTTGGGTTGAAAAAGTCGAAAATATGAGGCATGTCTAAAAATAGATACAGTAATCCGTCGCCAACCGCTGTTTCAGTAATGCACATTTGTTTTTGTAGACCTATTCTTCAATGGCGTGGTACAAGTTTCTATTATCCACGGTTTTCATTGTATGGAAAATTGGCCTTTACTGATGTAGCAGTCACCCATTTCTCAAAACTTAAGACTGTTGTTCCGAACAGCGTACAGCAATAAATTACTTAGAAGGGGACTCGCCTAGGTATTTGGAGGGGGGGAATTGCAAGCCGGGTTGAGAATTCTTTGTCTAGTCACGTACTGTATCTTACCGCCGCCTCTGCCTTACCCTTCCCACCCGTATTCTACTTCTGTCAACCCTCCTCCGCCCATACCTACGTAAGGTGATCATTTTTTATGGTGAGTAATTTATTTTGGCGAGTTAGGCCATGTGCATGTGTATGCCACGTCAGAATTTTTTCATGAAGAATTATTGTTAATATTTCAAGTAGGCCGCACAAAATTTTTGTATTTCTGGTAACATTGCTGGGCCTCATTGTACCAGTACAGAGGCGACACGCAGCCTAAATTTAGTAGAAATCCAACACATTGACGTGAATAGCATCTATCAGCATGTTTTCCAAACACCAGCAGTAACGACAACAGTGGCGCTGGTTAGCTGCTGCCCAAGAGTAAACTTTTATAGCGATCGATTGACAGCTGCACGAAGCAGTCAGACCCTGTATGAGCAACAACTGAGCGGCATTCGGGCCTGAGCGGCAGCAGTAAGCTGCCGCGCTGCAGAGGATCTAGGTGCTCGCCCAGCTAATCGCACACGACAATGTATTCGCTGCTAGCCGCAGCACACAAGTGATTTAATCTAAATAATGTATCTTCATATCTATAAAGTGCGGTGTTTTGCTTCAAACGTAAGGCATCTCCAACAGTGTTTTTAGTTACTGCTTTGTGCATAATACGTCTGATTTTCTAGCAATGAAACGGCCAGACCAAAGCAAGAGCAAGGCGCGTGCACACGTTTGCGCAACGCCACCTAAACTTTTTGTTTGCTACGTGCCTCATAGCAATGTATGACCCATGAGATCTGCGTAATAGATCTTCAATAATAACTTTATATTTTATTAATACATAGTCTAATCTTTTCACATACTATATGGCCATGTCATACTGTGTTTAGGCCTTTTTTTTTTAGCACAAGGGGTGGTCCAGTATGCCTTTCTTGGGTATCAAATTAATCATTAGATGCCCAGCTATTAAATTATACACATGTATTTATATAATTTAAAAAGTTTTTATGTGCTAGAGATGATTGAACATGAACTTCATGCAAAAAATGGCAAGTTTAAGGGCATAGGGATGGGTCAAAATTGGGATAAAATTTTCCAAATATTTATTATGCCCCCCCCCCCCCCCGCCATAACTACCCTTTATTACGTCCCTATTCTCGGAACCGTGAGGGGTCATAATTGAGAAGTTCTACTGTATGCATTAGGATGAGTTGTGTTTAGTACAACTTATATAAGCAGCATGCGTCAGTTAAGAAAATTAGTGTATGTGAAATTGCAGCAGGCAGTATAAGTTTGTTTTAATAGTTTTTATCCATTTTGCTGATTGAAAACTTTACAAATGGGCAAGTCTGAGATTTTATTATTCACCAGACCACTTAAACTATGCATCGAAGGCACTGAGTTCAACTGCGCACCGCTAGATGGCTACACCAATATGCTCCACCGGCTGGTGATTTCACAGTATCCCAGAAGCTCTGCTATCGCCACCCCCTTCTTCTACACGAACTACCCCAGCAGAGTACAAATAGCGGGTTGCAGTCCGTTAACACCATTTGTTCATTGGCTCATCTAAGTCACAGTGGAAGACCACACTTAATTTTTCCACCACGCTCGTTGCCGGAGATCTGATCAGCCTGCATGCTTTGGCTCTCGCAGTCCGCCATCAAGCTAACCTAGATAACCTAGCTCACTTTGTTCCTAGCTGTTACCTTCCATTCCTTCACCGCACTTTTAGTGCCAAATGAAACGCCTATCCTTGGTCTCCACCATCCCACATCGCCTGAGAAATCCATCTCAACCTGCTTAGTCTTCATAGAATATTTCATGCCAAATGTCGTCTACACACGTTGACACTACGTTACACGAGAGGAAAAGCACGCCACATGCCACAAATATGAAATAATACTAAGTAGTAAATGAAATACATGTCACATGAGACAAATCAATTAAAATGAATTAAACCGATTGATCGACACGTAAAGAATTGACCACAAAACTATTTCTGTACCAAAGAACGATACAAGTGTCAACTAAACAATTTTTATTAATTTAATCAAACCAGGAAGCAAGAACCCAGGTGTAATAAAAAATATACATTTTACAATCAATTGGATTTTGTTACTTCTTAGTTAAGTATGTATTCACCCTAAATAGATCATCTTTAAAGTTGTCCTTTTTCAAGTTAATTTAATTTTTTCATCACAAAAAAAAAGTGGGGTTCTGCTGTAATCAGTAGATGCAGAAGCATGGAAATAGCTGCTGCTTTTACATGTTGACTATGTGACAACTTATATGTAAAATCATAGGATTAAAATGTTAAATACAATTTCTTGTTCAACTTCAAGTATATTTTATTGCTTTTAGGGTGAGATCAACAAAATACTAGGTTTGGGGGTTGAGGCAAGTAACATCATCTTTGCCAACCCTGCCAAACCTGCTTCACATCTTCGTCATGCTGCATCAACAGGGGTCAACCTCATGACTTTTGACAATGAGATGGAGTTAACTAAGATTAAAGCTCTCCACCCATCAGCTAAGTAAGTAGACAGATTCTGTCCACTGTGCAACTAAAACCATTCTTGGGAATACTGGCATGTATTACTGATGAAATTTCCATCCACAGGTTGGTCCTTCGTATTCGTTGTGATGCTGAAGTTGTCCAATGTAACCTCGGCATGAAATTTGGCTGTGATGCACTGAACGAAGCACCTCGCTTGATCCGTGCTGCTCGCTTCCTTGGTCTAGATCTGGTGGGCATCAGCTTCCATGTGGGCTCAGGTTGTGGCGACCCTCCTGTGTTCCGACGAGCCATATTTGCAGCGAGTCAGCTGTTTGACTATGCTGCTACTGTGGGTTACAACTTCCAGCTGTTGGATATTGGTGGGGGCTTCCCAGGAAACAAAGGACAATCCCTTGATGAGGTAATTATCGCAGAATTTACTTTCCTTGCACTTTACATTCTCTTATATCAATGATTGTTGCTGCTAATACATATTTATAGTGGTTTAATTTCGCACCTTTGAATTTGTTGTGGTTTTCAAAGAACAGAATTAATGGCCTTATGGTTCCTGAGAATGCCCTTGTAAATTCACTATCATCCTGACATCTTAGCAGACCCATTTTGACACCTCAAATCCAAAAATTGAATTAAAAGAATTTTTTTTTTATACATTTCTTTGAGGCTAGGAAAACTTTTTTTTTTGCCTATGTTTGTAAGTCAATGGTTAATTGAATTTTCTTTTAACAAGTTCTGGCGAAAGTTTCTATATTTTTACATTTCATATTATGATACAGGCCGCTCATGTTAATAATAAAATATTTTAGAAAGAGGACATTGCAGATCCAAAGGACATCACAAGCTTCAGAAAAATGCAAAATACCAGCAACAGAAACACATGCATTGAATGATTGCAATTAAAAACTTCTGTCGTGCTTTCCATCTGTGAAAGAACACTTAAAATTTCACATTCCGAACACGTTATGAAGTTGGCTCTAGTACAATGCTGTTCAAGATGAACATTACGAAAACAACAAATAATTAAAATACATAAAAATTTTTAAAGAAAAGGAAATCGTCAAGAGTGATTAATTTTCTTTAATCTTTAAGCACTGTTTTTTCATAGCAAAACTTCCAATCGTTCGTAAGTTATTGTCTCATCCATGGGCGAAACACTTCCTCGCTTTTAATGTGAAACGTTCATATTGACGTAAAATAGCAATAAAGTTAACATCTCCATAATTGTAAACAATAATTTGAGCGCTAATGAGTATTATTCAGTCACATAAAATATACAATCGACCAGTAGGGAAATTCTGAAGTAAACAATGACGGCTGCCATGTAATTCATAATGATCAGTGTTGCCAACCTGCTGACTAGCAACTCGCCTTCATGCATTCTGAAAAATGATCATACTATACCATTTCCAAAATTAGGTCACAAATAACAAAATTTGGTTATACTAACTTCAAACACTACTATAATAATTCCTATTACCACTCTAATGTTAATAACTGGTCATTTTGAGGCCGAAGTCAGTTTTTAGCTGATTTCTTTTCTTGTTTTCCAGATTGCAGCAGTGGTAAATCTGGCACTGGATGACTTCTTTGGAGACACTGATGTCCAGGTCATTGCAGAACCTGGACGTTATTTTGTTGCATCTGCTTTCACCCTGGCCACTTGCATTCATTCCAAGAGGGAGGTGCGCAATATGGATGAAAAGGATAGCAGTGTCACCCATGTCATGTACTACATCAATGAAGGTGTCTACGGTGCTTTTAATGTTGTCATTTATGATCATTTCAACCCCATTGCTATCCCTCTGAAGGTAAGTTCTGCAGTGTAAACTGAAAAACTCTATGTATGAAAAATTAAGAGATCAAAATTGAGTTCGTTCAGACTTTAATGCTGTTGATCTCAGGATTTTACACAGTATTAGGGTGTTATGAATTAATTTGGTATAAATGTTGCTACCATTGTACATACAGTAAAACCCCTCCATTAGACCCCATTTATTACGACCGAATCCCGATGAACCGTGATAAGTTTGGGTCGAAAAAGCCGAAAATTTGAGGCACATCTAAAAATAGATACACTAATCCCTCGCCAACCGCAGTTTGTTATGCGCCAATTTGTTTTGTAGAAGTTTTCTCCAACTGCGGTATTAGTTTCTATTTCAGTCTATGGAAAATTAGCCCTTACTGATATTAGTGGTCGTGAATTTCTTAAGCTATAGGCTGTTCACTGTAATGTGAGCACTTTTGGCAGTCGGTTACTTTTCCTTTCAGCCATTTTTTATCTTTAAACATTTTTAAAAATAAATATTGCCAAGTAAGTAATACACAGTGTGTGTGTTCCAACGCACTCGGGAAGTTAACGTCTAAGGCTAAAGTAAAGCATACTTATCAACTATTATTCCAAATGAGAGGGCTTTCAAAAGTGCTCACAGTTTCTAATTTCATTCATTTTGGTGTGATACGGAATAATGATCGGACTAAAATCTGTTACCAGCGACCTAATCAGCTTTCCAATTATTCCATGTTCATCATGCACATTCATTGCAGAAAATTGATTACCACTAATGAAAAAACAGGAGAATAAGAACTGTATGGCTTCTGCCATCAAATGATAGCCTTTCAGAATGTGTGAAAATTTTGACTGAACTAAATACGTATGGTACACTCCCGCTTGATCGTGCTTCGCTTAACCGGTTTTCGGCTTATCCATGCGGCAGCCTGGCGATGCTGTAAAGTGTCATTTAACAAGCAGCGGTAAATTACGTTTATCGCTGTGCCGCGTGAGCTGATGCTTATTACTTTACTTTAAACTGTTGGCTGTTGCAGAGACCTGCGTGAGACATCCATTTCTTTCAATTCAAGCACATCGGATTCTGACTCATCTCAGGCCGTGTCCGAAATGGGAGATTTTGTCGACCAAATGATCAATGACCCATTTTCATATACAAAAATTGTGACTTTTTTGGTCATTTATTATTTGGTATTTTCTATCTAGCAACGGATGTTAGCAAAAATACCAAATGAATACATGCGCGAATGTTTTATAAAACAAATAATTGTTCATAATATACAATAGGCATGTTTTATAAAGCAGGTAACTGTTGTGTGTTGTTTATATATGTTGCAACAAATTTTTTTTATTTTCATATTTATTAACGTATGCGCAGCATTCCATTGATGAGTGTAAAAATATTTTTTACTGTTAATGTAAAAATGTTACCGCAAGTGCTTAAACAGTGACTGTTGACAACTCCTGAAATGAAACTTCCGAAATGACAAATTACAAAATAAAGATTTCTGTTTCGGACATGGCCTCGGTTATCCCCCGCCGCCGGGAAGAAACCCGTCTTTCCAGTTTATCGATTGCCGACCCAGGTCACAGCATCAATAAAGCGTAAAAGGGCAGTTTAAACTATCATGAAAAAGTTAGAAATAATAAAACTATTTGAGCATGGTGTGTTACAAACAAAAACACAAATTCTGGTGCCAAACACAAGAAAATTGAAGCCTTTTCAAGAAAGCCATGGTTTACCTTTTCTTTTGTGTGTGTGTGTGTTTTTTAATATATATATATATACATATATATAAAAAAAGTGTTTGTGTGTTCCAAAAATCATTTCGGAGATTTTAAACTTTTGTGTGTGTGTGCAAGTCAGTAAAATTTTAATAAGCTTTTGTATTGTAAAGGTTTTTTTTAATGGGGATTGTACTGTATTGTTTAAATGCCAGGTTGCCTAATTTAAAGTCCCGTTATAGTCTAGTCTTTATTTCATCGATACTAAACTATCTATCTCTGTCATCTAAAGGACGGGTTTGAGTGATGCATGTTGAGAAAGTGACACACATCTACTACAGATTGCTTATCTATCTCTCCAGGTTGCTCGCCTGATGCTGGCAAAAGGCTGTGTATACTTGATGTACTGTAAATTAACTACACTCTGTGCAACATAAATGTCGGTTAAAGTAGCATGCACTTTAAATCCTGCACATACAGTGAGTGATTCGTGATTTATTTGAAATGTATATTAGGTACTGTGTTTTATCACGATTTTCGGGGCCATATCACTGTTCCATTAATAGCAAAGATTAGGGATGTAATAATTTCACTTTCTCGATCACAATGCCGATTCCACTCTTGATTTTCGATTTCAAAAAACGTGGTTCCTTTAGTTACTGCAATTACTTAACAGAACTAAATATGTACTGTATAGGAGGGTGTGAAAATTAAATATTTAAAATTGGCCTACATTAGTTGTATTACTAATATAAATAATATAACACTTGAACAGTGAGAGCATATTTATACGAAAATCCAAAAAGGTCTAAATAGGCATATGAGAGAATATGAACAGGCACTGAAATACCAAATTACCAAATAACGAAAATGCATCACACTAAGATCAACTTTCAAACTCATAAATTTTTCTGTAGAAAGACTAGCATTTTCACTCTGTCTGGGTCCAAATGATTTTTTTTTTTTTTTTCTCCCACTGTGAGTCCAGCAGTGCTAAAAAGTCATTCTGAAAACAGTTGCTGCAGGTTTTATAAGATGTTTTCTTGCCAGTCTTCTTAGTGTGGGCAAGTTTTGTTTGTTCTTCCAGTAGGTCAGGACATCGGTATCAGGAGGTGCAAGAGGCTCCTGTAGGTACGCTTCAACTTCAACTGCTGATGCACATACAGCTTGTGATGAGTTATTTTTCATGATGGCAGAATACAGGTTCCACATGTATTGTGTACGTGACCCTGCTGCTTTTTCCACAGTTTCTAGACTGGAATCAGAAAATTAAAATTTCATGTGATAATGTTAAATAACCACAGTAGCATGAATTTTAATACATATATTTAGTTAGAACTTGCATACCAGTTTCTCATCTTCTGCACAATTGCTTTGAAAAACTATTTTCTCTGCTTCTTGCTGCAGAGAAATCTTTGCAGTGTCAAGATTTATTCTGTCGGAGAAACCCTTGCTCTTAAAACGGGTATCTAGCAGAGTAGCAGCTGTGTAAAGTCAGATATCTTCCACTAGCCCACAGTGCATCTACAAAGATGCTAGTAAATCATTTACCATGCCTTGTAAGCCTAAACCAGCTGGTGGTGGCTCTTGCAGTTGTTGAAGTATGCTGTTTATTAACTGAATTACTTCCGAAATGCACACATTACTTGAGCTGACAGGGAATGTTGCTCTATCGAAAAACTGAAGATTATCTGATATGTGCTTCATTAGTTCCCACTGCGAAGAAGAAAGTTGGGTTGACAATTTTAGATCTGATGTAAGTACCACTGCCTGCTTTTGCTTGATAAGTCTATCATGTGCAGGGTTGAATTCCATCGTGTAGGTTCATCTTGTACAAGTCAGTGGGCCTTACATCCCACTAAAGTTTAGGCTTTCTTTAAGACTTTGCAAGCTTGCGATGAATGCTTGAAACTGCTTACTATGCGCCTGCACAATGCAACAAGATTAGTTAAAAGTTTGGCATTGAGGAGGCCATCTTTAACTACAAGCTGCAGTGTTTGGGCTAGACAAGGTAAATGGCCGAAACCTGTCTTTTCTAGACAGTGTCAAATTTTTCTCATTGTCCCTTAACACAGCTACAACCTTGTCACTCAAGTGCCATTCACTAATAACTCTGGTCACAAAGGTTGATATGTTATCAGCGGTATGACTGATTTCTGGAAAGGGTACAACCTCAAGAGCTTAGTGTTGTAAACAGGAACTGTTGTCTGCGAAGTGAGCTGTTAGACTCATGAAGTCATCATTGCATGATGAAGTCCACATATCAGTTGTGAAACTTGCATAGTCTGCATTCCACCTTGGCTTTAGTTTCGTTGTACGTTTCTGGGATCACTTTTGTAGCAAAGTAATTCTTTGATGGAATAGTGTACCGTGGCTGCAAATATTTCATCAGAGCTCTTAAATCTCTGTCCTCCACAATGGAAAAAGGCTGTAAATCCCAGCAAATAATTTTTCCATTTTCCAAAGTTATGTCCTTTGCATGGCGATCATCTGGTTTAAAAAGTGTTTTGTCTCAAACATTGATGTGAGAGTTTGTTGAGATGAATGCACATATATGGGTTTAGTTTTTAAAGCTCCATTATCTGTCCCTTGATTTAAAAATGATTTGTCCTCTCCGGTATTTAAATTTACATGCAAAGATGAAAGTTCAGATGTTGAAGGGCCATCTTCTGTTGGTTTCACATAAAGTTTGTTTTTTCATCAGGTATGCAGAATGCTGCGACTCGGATGTTTTCGCAGATTGCTTGTAGTGCGACTCTTACCACCACGAGAAATTTATTTAAAACACATGTTGCATACTGCAAAATTTTTGTCCATACAGTTAATTCGAAAATGTTCCCAAACATCACTAGCCATGATAAAGGTTCACCAATGCATGAAATTATTACAATGTTTCTAAGAATAGCACAGTAAAAATCTGTTAGTATGTTTTACTACAAAAGAAATCTACTTCTCGTCACATGCAACTGATAGGCACACTAATTGTAGAATGTAGATTGATATATGCTGTTCATGGTAAAGTGAGCACTTTTGACGCCCTAGTTACTTTTTCCCTTTCAGCCATTGTTTATCCTTCCACCACTATTTTAAATAAATATTCCCATGTAAGTAATAAACAGTGTGTATTCCACCGCACAAGGGAGTTAACGTCTAAGGTTAAAATATAATATATTTATCGACTCTTATTCCAAATGAGAGGGCTTTCAAAAGTGTTCACTTTACCGTGAACAGCCTATAATACTATAACAGTTTGGTGTATATCATAAACAATACATAGCTGGGCGGGATTAGGGATTTTGAGCCAGGAATATTTCGGGTGGGACTGAAAATATATGTTTTCCCGAGATTGGTGAATGTATCATTTTTATGTTTTCATTTGTTTTATTGCGTCCGTAAGATTTTTTTTTTCACCCCCAATACATACCTGTATAAAGATATTGGACAAGTCGAATTATAACAAATTAATAGCTTTTCACTCGTCCAATAATTTGTTCATTCATGTTTTACACAAAATAACCATTCCGCTCCTGTAAAATGTAAATATGGAGCTCTGTCATAGTTACAGTACATAAGAAAATAATTCAGCTGCTGTACAAAATAAAGATATTGTACGTAGTTCACACACCTACTGCCGCCGCAGCACTACAAGTAAACATCGTTAATCGCCATTTTGTATAAGATGCTACTGTGGTGTTGCTTTCTCAAGTCACGTTACCATCTGTGGACTAGTAATAGCACAACGTATACATTGTAACATAATACAAATTTTCTGTCCCAAATGTTTTGTAAGGGAGAAGTTGTCGGAATTTATTATTTTTGTACGGAATCATGACTTAACAATATTTACAGGAATAGAAAAATTCAGCGTTGCCTATACTATCAAATCGCAACCACCTTTACACAAGTGCTTGTCAATGGCGACCGAACTGAAGCTACTAAATACTAATGTACTAAATGGTGAATTTGAACATGGCCAGCACAGTTTTATTTTCAGATTATTTCCACATCTCATAATTTTACGCACAAAATAATTTTCCAAGAGTGATGCAATTACTGATATAAATCGAGTAATTTGAAACCGTTTAGGAGAGGTGATAGGGTATGTATTTGTAGGAATTGCTTTTTAATGCCTCGATTCTTGGTCTCTCGATTCTCAATTACATGATTCTTCAAGAATTGTGGGTATAGGAATCGTGGAATTGAGTTTGATATCCTTAGTAAAGAAGTGTAAATTCTATTATCCGGGTTTTTAAATACAAATTTGCTTATTCATGTTATTAACACGGTTAATCGGGAGTTTACTGTACTTACAAGACTGATAAACTTCCTTTCTTGTAAAGAATTTCTAGAATCTCTATAGCAGTGTACTACTTTTGTCTGAAATTATGAGGGGCATTTCTCTGCCCCCTTCCCACCCTAAATATAATAGTGTTAAAATAGCAGAGCAGGAAGGGAAATTTAACTACTGTGAAAGGAACTTACAAATGTTTTGTAAGAATTTTTGTGTTCTGTGGTGGATATACAAATTTTGACAGTTAACATGTTTGCCTACCAAAGTGATAACCTGGGTTAGGTCTCCGGTGGACCCAAGTCAGTATCATTGGTATGTGGTAAGTGGTGGACATTGTACATGACAAGCAGGGGGGGGGGGGGTGTCCCCCCCCCCCCACTAGTAACCTTTCCACTTCATTCGTCCTTAAGTCTGTGTGAGTGAAGAGATTTAGGCGGCTCTTAACAAGGTCTTCTTGTGAGCTGATGAGGGTGAAGCAAGGTGAGTATGGAGCAGTACCAGAATGAAGGGGCAGGGGAAACAGGAGTTCCCAGAGAACCCGCTGATCAGTGGCATCGTTTAACACTATTTCCACTTGTGGAAATTCGGGGTGAACCAGCAGGAGATTGAATCAGGTTTGCCTTGATGGGAATTGCAGTCTAATTGCTCAGCCGCCACGGCCTCAAGTGTGTGAAGAGATTTGGGCAGCTCTTAACATAGAGGTCTTGAGAACCGATGAGGTTGAAGCGAGGTAAGTAGTAGTGCTGTAATGAAGGGGCAGGGGATATAATAGATCCCCAAGAAAACCTGCTGACTAGCGGCATTGTCCGATGCGATTCCTGCATGTGAAAATCCTGGATGAAGTCTGTGGGGACAGGTGGTTTCCGTGGGTAAAGCAGTCAGATCTGCTTAACAGCTTGTGAGGGTGTTATTTACTTTGTGATGTTTTTCCCATAATTTTCTTATGAATTAACTAATGTTAAAAGCATACAAAATTTATGCTTTAAGATTACTCATGAAAATGTTTTCTATGGTCTAGTGCTTTCCAGCACACTTGTCACCTCATCACTATCCTTTTATTTTTAACAGTCTCTTGAAAAAACACTATTTTTGTGAAGGGTTTTGGTGGGAAGCTGACACCATCATCGATTTGGGGCCCAACATGCGACTCAATGGACATGGTCTTGGAGAATGTGATGCTACCCACTTTAGATGTTGGAGAGTGGTTCATGTTCGAGAACATGGGAGCATACACTCTTGTGGCATGTACCACCTTTAATGGTTTTCCCACTAGCAAAGTTCACATTGTCATCAGTGAGGAAGACTGGTAAGTTAGTAACAGTGTTGGTTTTCATTCTAATGAGCTTAGTTTTGGAGATAAATTTTCCATTAGAGGATGTGGTATAGACTGTTCACTGTAAAGTGAGCACTTTTTAAGGCCGTTCTAAATTTTTCCTGTCATCCAATTTCCATCTTCCTGCTGCTTTTTTATATAAACATTGCAATATGACCAATAAACACAGTGAATACATTTCGCCACCCTCAAAATTTAAAGCGTGAGACTGCAATAAGATATATTTATTAGTGGTTAATGTATGTTGGAAGGGCCTTAAAAAGTGCTCACTTTATTGTGAACAGCCTATACATAAATATTACAGATAATGGTAAAAACCCACAGTGTGGAAATAAATGAATATACCGAATTTACCCGAAAGGAAGGTTATTTTTGACAGAAAATTAATAGAAAAAAATAAGGGTCTTCTACAATTCGGGGTCATCTTCAATTCAAAACCTAGGACCACAAATACCATAAATGTGTGACACTACTAGTTCAGTATTTAAGTTTGTGTTACATACACAGCATTACTATGAGCTTCTATTCATACTTTTTTACTCAGGGAGCAGTTAATCCTCCAAAATTGATATGCCATCAGGCAGAGGATTTTGACAAATGCTTTTCAAGCTTAAATACAGTGTGTCCTATGGTTGGACTAATTTTTGTATTGCTAAGACTGTACCTGTCAACTTTGACAAGGGACCCCTTATTTGGTGTCACCCAGAATTCACTAGGTGAATGACATGTTGATGGGGATGGTCTAAAAATAAATTTTGCGGATTAATGGCTAATCCGATTAATTTGCAAATGGCTGCAAAGAGGAAGCGCTTTGCTGGGAAGCATAATGGCTGAAGTCACGAATAACACCCACAAAAGTTTTACAGTGTAAGAAACATGCCGCTACCCAACAGCCAGGTTGGTCACACTATTTCATTGTGATTAGCTCTTCTTTAAAAGTAAATAAAATATATAATATTATTCATATAACCTTTTTTCTTGAAGGGTTTGTCACAAATTCATGCAAAAATACTTTCAACCTAAATAATTTTTCCAGCACTTCACAAGGGTAGTCTTGAATTCAGATTTAAATATTTTTTAGGAAGGGGTCATCTTAGATTCAGGGTTGTCTTCCTTTCGGGTAAATATGGTGGTAGGCAACTGTGGGTGTTCAAAATTTGAGTTTCGAGTTGAGTTTTTTTGTGATGCTCGGGCTTGACAATTACTGAAACTCGTTATCCGAACATGTCACATTAAAGACACTCATAAAAACTGTATTCACCCAAAAAGAAGACAGGTTTTTCGAAAGAAAAGGAATAGAAAAAATGAGTGTGTGTCTAAAATCCAGGGTAGTGCTTGAGACTGTACCTGTCAACTTTGACAAGGGTCCCCTTATCTGATGTTTTCCAGTAAAGAGGAAGCACTTTGCTGGGAAGCAAAATGGCTCAAGTCAAAATAGGTTTTTACAGTTTAAGAAAACTGCAGGTTTAAATATTTTTTTTAGGAAGAGGTAGTCATAGATTCAGGGTCATCTTCCTTTCAGGTAAATAGGGTTACGCATTTTTAATATTTTGTGTTTGTTTTGGTAAAAAAAACTTTTTTCTCAGTTTCCATTTTCTATATGCTTAGCATAATAATAATGTTTAGGAGACCACCCAATAGCAAGTAAAAAATTAGGCGTACTGTAACAAAAGTTTTCCCAAGAAGATTCTCTAAGTCTCTACCAGAAATATAATTTGCAATCAAAATCTGATATTTTACACACTACATTAAAGTCGATGGCATTCTTCTTCATTTAAAATATATTATTCCCAAATATAATGTTGTACACAGTTGTGCCCATAACCTAAAACACGGATAACTCGTAATGTCATAATTGTAAGCTATGTTCATATAAGCACGTCAGCGACCACGTTTTGATACTGATTTTTAAATATCTAAACAATATGACATTAGAACGTATTTGAGCAGATGTGTGCTTCCACATTATATTCTTTGATTTATTGATTGCCCCCATTCGTACTTTGTGGACATGATCATCCATTGCCATGTTTACCTAAATAGTTGTAGCTTATTCATGTGGATAGGTCGTTATATTGATAGTCTACATCAAACAATAATTGCTCGTAGTCATGGTCGCAGCTCAAAAAGAATGAAAGGTGCTTGTCAGCCTTCGTGTAATCTTACTGATTTTAAGCATACCTAAAAAAATTAGATGGGTGACTTAATATTATTTCAACCATATCCTGTACTCCAAAAAGTCTTGTTAATCCACCAACTGCAACCATAACCTAGTTTGTTCACAACTGACATTGATTTGTCGTTTACGACTAACCAATTACAGCATCACATCGCAGGCAATGATCAAACACAAGTAATAAATGTACGTCAACAGCATGTTAAAAAGTGTACTGTAAAATAGTGTGTGCTTGAACAAATGTACTAAGAGGTTGGCAGACACATCTGACTCGAAGTTGCAAGTTTTTCAAAAAACTCTACTTGAACTCGACTCACTTGGAAAGATTATAACCGCAGGTGCCTAGAACATAGAGAAACTAGTACATGGCAATTGTAGATCATGTTTTTCACTAACTTCATAAGCAATTATTTTATCAGTGTGAAGCATTGCTGTTAAGCTGCAGTATTTCTTATGCTGTTAATTTGTACATTTGTGCAGCTTAAGATGATATGCTAAAGGAATTTGTTCCATAAAATTAAGGAGGGGATGATTAGTTAATGGGTTTTTTGTTTCTCCCGGTTCTTAAATTACTAAACAGAATTGAAACAAGACAGTTTGTAGAGGTTTTGTTCCACAGGATAAAGAAGTAACTAAATCTGCTTTACTAATGAAAAAAATGTAAATTATTTTGCAACATATTGTCATTAATTTCATAATCCTCTACAGTAAACTCCTGATTAACTGTGTTAATTGGGACCGGAGAAAACCCGAATAAGGCACGACTGACAAGTCGAAAACCGGCTAGGCGAAGCACGAATAAACGGGGGAGTGTACTGTACTTCCAATAATTGAACAAGATATTTGAAATGTACATACCTACATTATGGGCTGTTACAGTAGATGAAGGGAAAGGATTGGCTGTCCTCTTGAGCTGTTTTTAGTTCAGTTAGAATGCGATTTGAGCGAGTGGGGAGGGGTTGATGACGGCCAACAAGATGCATTTTAAGAGTAGAAATAAAATAATTGGCCTGAGTGTAAAAAAACTGAACAATAAGCCCTCACTGCTGATTTTCATGTTACTCCCATCAAGATATGCCAGTGTGCTTGTGAACCCAGCTGTATTGTGCATAAAAAGAAGTGATATTAAAGAGGAAGATTAGCAATTGCCATGCTGGGTTTGGATATAACATTAAAGATGATGAAACTAAAACTACTAAGACATCATAATCGTATGGCATTTCACAAGTAATACTTCCTAGTTGTTGAAGCACTGACTAGTCTTGTTTAATGCAGTTATTATAGAAGGGGAATTTGTTTCAGGCTGCTGATGACATCTGAGCTGTCGGTGTGTGAAGATCAGTTTGTGTTTGGGAACTCTCCATCTAACCTGCGTATCGGCCTGGATGTTGGAGACGAAGATGACAAATGGGAAACCCCTCTCTCTGTTCAGTCCCCTGTCTGTCGCAAGCCATCACTTTCGTGTCACGTTGATGTTCTGGATCACTGCTCTGCTCAACCACCTTCATTCCTCTGTGATTTTGTTGAAGTTGAGCCCATCAACTGAATGCATTTCAGTCTGTTTCTTCCAAACATGCAGATTAAACTTTTGTGGTCAGTTAGTCTTTGAAATTTATGTTTTGTGACAGCATTCTGAAATTTGTGAAGATTACAAAATCCTCAACATTTTTTTTTAAATTCTCTGCTTTTCTGACTTTTGTATTTCCATTTTTATAAATTACTTTTTCTAAACAAATTAATTAGCATTTCTCTCAAATGACAACTGTGTGAAACGAATCTGACCACAATTACTGTATCTGCTTTTGCATTTTCTCACGAGGTTTGGGTAACTTTTGATTTGGGTTTTTATATTTATATAAGTGGTGACACTGGTTGTGGTAGTATTTAGTATAATTTGGCGTAAATTTCTCATCTTTAATTTTTTTCCTGTGCTCTGTTTTGGTCTAATATTCAGTTAAATGCGTGAAAAATTGTCGGAAAGAACTTTTAATACTTCAGCGTAATGTTTGCAAAACTAATATGTACACATGATGTTCAAAAAATATTTTCACTAAAGAGAGACATTTTTTGTACCCTTCTTGATACGTTACTTAAGTAGTTGAAATGGTTTTTTTTTTTTTTCCATGTCAGCAGTAACAGAAAATTTTCTGTGGACAGTAATTGTTTTAAACTGACCAGTTCAGGTACTGTATTAACACAAAAGTTATTTAAAGTGGTTGTTTACAAACTAATTTTGGCCTTGTATTCCATAAAATTATTTTACTTTGAGCAAGTGTTCTTCGATGTTGATTCGGGTTATCTTTTGAGCATCAGTCTGAATAGTAACATATTGTAATTACTTTATCTAGTGTATAAAATTGTAATTTTCATGAAGTTGTTCTGATATCACTCTTCCAGATACAGATATTACCTACCATCACCTTTTTCTACTAGTATTTGCTCTGTCTTTATTTAAATGCTTTCCTGTTAAAATTTGTATGTACAGTATGTACTGAGCATTTGAAACCTGGAAGGCATTTTCTTCATGTAATGGTGGTAAACACAGTTCATTGCCCAATGTTTCAAATTAATATTCATAAGCTAAGTGACAAGATAGAACTTACAGAAATTAAAAACTCTTGATCAACTCTAAAGAATAAATACTGTACTTAGGAAATCTCAATGTGATTGTGCATTTATAAAACTTATGCCGGTATGTACTGGTTATCTGAACAACTTCACACTTTAGTGGAAACTGAGTCAAAACTATGGTTTGGGGAGGTTCCTTTTTTTGTTTTCTATTCAGGTTAAAGAGAAACAGTTGCATTGCAATGTTTTGTTATGTCTAGAGGCAATTGTACCTTTGGAATAGGTAAAGAGGCAGCTTTGTGCGCAAATAAATGTAATGTCTTTATTGCCTTGTGCAATAAATATAATTCATTAAAAAAAAAAACTCTTTATTTGTGTAAATCCTGTCCAAATGCACACACTTGTGCAAAAAGTGTCACTCGCAACTAGAAATTATAAGTATCAGCTAGTACAGCTGTGACAGAATAGTCAGGTGCCATTTAATTTCTTCAACATAAAGTGAAATTGCACCAAAAACAGTACAGTTATTTATACATCTGCTATAGTGATAATTTTTGAATGCAGGTTGATGTACTCACTCAAAATAACTGAGTACATGCTTGTGTTATTGCTCACTACATCACTTCTTCCACAAACTGAAATGTGGCATGTATAGATCACACCAAGTTTTTGATAAAAATGAGGGATAGTTAATATTTAAAAGTATAGGCAGCACTGAATTTTTGTATTCCTGTAAATATTGCCGAGCCTCATTGTTCTGGTATGGCGGTCATCCGGCGTAGCAACAGCAAACTACGGCAACTTCGCACTAATAAGTTTGCTTTGGGTGTATAGTTGCCATGCCAGCTGGCATCTGCACGTAGCCTGCCAGCCCGGCCGGCTGTGCCTTCTGCCGGGAAGGCAATGTTTCGTGTGCATGCATCATCTCACACATACACACACACAGCTGCTGGCTGTTTCATTCTGCCAGAGAGAGACTAATGAGAGTGGGAAAGGGACATTCTAAAAATACTGTTAGACCACCCAGCGGTCATGGCACTTTCCCTCCACATTTTCCGCCAAGCGGCTGTGTGGGGGCAATGACGAATTAGAAGAGGCGAAAGACCCTTTTGGAGAGGGGGGAGCAGACAGGAGTAAAGAAGTACCTACATGGAAGGAGTAAGGGGGGAGCAGGATGCCGAGTGAGAGGTATAAAAAAGTGAAAGGGAGCAAGTCCGCTGGGTGGCCCGGGCATGCTTAAACACAAGTGGTCAGCTATTTATTTTTTTTACTTCCTTAGGAATTAAGTTAAACCATATACAGTAAAAGCCCGATATAACATGGATGTTGGACATAACTAAGACCTGCGTTATAGCTTTCCACGCTATTCCGGGAGTGACAGAGTAGAGTAGCAAATAAAGCCGGTGTTCTAATGGGGCAAGTATTATTTACAACCTTACTTGTAAAACGTTAAGCCCCTTGCTATCTGAACTTAATTTTTTTATCTGCATCACTGGACTTACAGCACCCAAGGGAGGGAAACTGAATAAAAGAAACTTGCTTTGATGGTCATATGCATTCAAACATGAGTAACTAAAAAATAACTGCAATTTCCAGGCAAAGGACGTACTCATTCCACCATGGGCGGTGTTTGCTGAGAGTTGTCACGTAGGTTAGAGACTGGAGTTTACCCCTTGCCGGGCCTGGTTGGGAGGAAAAAAAATGAGAAACCAAGCTCGCATCCAAATAAAACTAAACAAAGGTCGAAGCATGCTTGCATTGCAGATGGGCTCTATCAGTGCCTCACGTGTTGTGAAACATGTTGCTTGCTTGTGCTAGTTGCATTTTACAAAGGGAAAAAAATTTATTTGTGGCATGCAAAGACAGGTCACTTTTCTGCATTAAGCCTTGTCTACAATAACTCAGCTGCTCGGAATTGTGTTATAAACAGTGTTGATTGGTTTGCAAATAGTACTATGTGACTTCATCATTAAATGATGTGTTGCGGCTGTTGGCAAGTTTGACTCAAAAAAAGGAAAATCATTGTTTTCGCAAGATGGCAACGGGTCGATAGTTTTTCGAGAGAATCTCTAGCATAATGGTCCTCAGAGTTTTCAGATGTTAATCAAAGCAACATTGTCATGTCGGGCCGGATTACGCGAACAGCAACCAAGTTTAGTTTCGTTGTATGTGTTTAAGTGACATGGTGAAGTACACTCGTGAAAGGTGGGCATGTGCTGTGGCAAGAATCTTTGTGCATCAGATTGTGTCGGCGTCATCAGTTATTTTCTCCTTGAGTTGATGGTGTTCATATGTGAAAATTTTAGCACATTCTCAAGCAAAACTTAATTCGTGATGGGTAAAATTGCAAAGCGAAGTTAAGTGAATGTGTACACACAGAATCTTCCCACTAAAATTTTGACAGTGAACTTGTCAAATCTACTTGTAACCTGCCTAGACACAATAAATAAATAAATAAACATTGTCCATCAGGTCAGCAGAACTGCAGTTGCACCAACGAAAGTTGAACATCATTTTGGATGGTGGAAGAAAAGCACTAGCAAACTCTGAAGACTGCAAAATGTACTTTCTGTTGGTTGATGTGCAAGGAAGTCGAAAAAATCAAAAACAAATTTGAAGCCAATATCTTGGACTTGGAGATACGTTGTTGTGGATATGAACCCCCCAAACCGGTCGAATCTAATTCATCGTGGGATAAATTTGACACTGTCTATTTTTAAATGGACTCTCTAAAGGATAGGTTGGAAATGAATTTGAGTCCTAGACATAGTGCTGTAAGGGCAGATAGACAGGTTGTCAGCCCTAAAAATGCCAGCTATACAACTGCCAATATTTAGTGGGGACGTGACGCTGTGGTAATCCTTTTGACTTATTTCTTACACAGGTGCATAGCAGTGACCACTTGCATGCAGTTGACAAATTCTTGTACTGAAATCATTGCTTCAAGGGGAAAGCCAGTGCCTTGATATGCACCTTGCCAGTGACGAATGCCAATTACAAAGTTATAATCAGCCAAGAGTGATAGCATCACACCATCTTCGATGCACCTATGGTAAGTGCAGATTCTGTACAATCTATTAAATCGTTTCTCAATGTAGTTAAGGAAAATATGGGTGCCTTGAAGGTATTAGGACTCTCTACAAATCGTTGGGATGCAATATTGCTGCACTTAGTGCATAAACTTGATTTCAAACTAAGGAATCATTAAGAACTCTCTCTGCTGCAAGATGAAATGCCTTTGTATCAAAAATTTGTCATTTTTGGAAAGACTGTCGCAAGTATCAGTGGTGAACGGTCATGGAAGAGAGAGAAATCTAAGGCTGCTGGAAACTCGAAATATGTCTCGAGTACCTTGAAACCAGATTCTCAAAACTGTGTACACTGCAAAGAGGAGCACTCCATTCTCAAATGTGAATACTGTCTTCGACTTTAGAGGAACAACGTGTGAAGGAATTGAACCTTTGTATAAACTGTTTGAAAATTGGGCACATCATGAGAGATTGCTTTTCTAATTTCAAATGCCGGACATGCAGAAAGGTCATCACAAACACTTGCATTTCCATTCACCAGCAATTATTAGCTCTGGGAATGATAGTGAAAATTCAGACTTACCCAGTAGTGACAACAGTAACATAGTGTATTGCACAGGGACCCCAGGTTGAGTCGCCCACTGTGCTTCTATCCACAGCAGTAGTAGCGGTATTGGTGTTAAGTTATTGGAAGCTAGTACAAGGAATACACAGCTGCCATTGTTCCACGAGTCAGTGGATTGTCAACAAGGTCAGGGTTGCTAACCTCCTAATAACATATCTCCTTTCTCTTATTTATTAAGCCTTGTTTGGTACAATACAGCAATTGCACAATTTTCTGAGTTTACTAATAATTCAAATTTTTTGTAAATTTTTACCGAACTACTATGATGGCCTGATATGCCAGTGTTTCACATATAAGCTACCACAAATGGAAAGCACTTCTTTACAATATCTACAGATAATACTTTGACACTAACCTCATTTCACAAAATACACAGATTACTTTGACACTAACACTATTTAACCAAAACCAATATAACTGTAAAACCAACTACAGTAGAACCCCTCTATTACGACCCCTCACGGTTCCCGAGAATAGGGTCGAAATAAAACATTTGGAAAATTTTGGGCCAATTTTGACCCACCCCTAATCCCTATGCCCCCAAACTTGGCCTTTTATGCATGAAGTTCATGTTCAATCATCTCTAGTGCATTAAAAATTACTTTTTAAATTAAATATAAATAAGTATGTATATTTTAATAGCTGGACGTCTCCTAATTAATTTGATACCCAAGAAAGTCCTATTGGACCACCTCTTGTCCTTGGAAGAAAAGAAGGCCTAAACACAGTATGACATGGCCATTGAAAGTGTATGAAAAGATCTGACTATACGTTATTAAAATATAAAGTTGTTATTAAAGAGCTAATAGCGGGTCTCGTGGGTCATACATTGTTACGAGGCACATAGTGATCAAAAAGTTTAGGTGGCATTGCGCAATATGTGTGTGTGTGCCATACTCTCGCTTTGGCCGGGGAGGGGAGGAGGGCAGTTAGCTGGCTATCCCTTCCAGTCTACGCGAGTGATCAATACCGCTTGGTCGGCACACACGTCGACTGCTGTATTAATGCATTTTATTTTCTGGCGGGTGATATAGCATTTGGCTACATGTCCATTTAGGCCTATGTGGAAGTATACAGCAAAGATTAAAAACCTTTCTGTACTGTGATTATGTTTCACTCACGTGATGAGGCTGGCAGCGAATACATTGCCGGCTGCCACGTGTACGTAGCTGGACGAGCGCCTAGATCCTCTGCAGTGCAGCCGGGCATGGGTGTGGCAGTTTGCTACTGAAGCTCAGCCCTATATCCTCAGGCTGGTCAGCTGTCTGTTGCTACAAGATTACTCTGGCAGGCGGCGGCCGCCACTGCCATCATTACAGGGCCGGTTCAGTTCGTAACAGTGGCCCTGCGTTGGGAAAAATGCTGGTAGGTGCGATTCATGTCAATGTGTTGAATTTATACAAAATGTAGGTGGCGTGTTGGCCTCTGCACTGGCACAATGAGGCCCGGCAATGTTTACGGGAATATAAATATTTAGTGCAGTCTACTTGAAATATTAATTGTCCCAAATTTTTTATCAAAAACTTTTGACGTTGCCTATACACGCACATGGCTTAACTCGCCATAACATGGTACTGTTAAGATAAGAACACGTTTTATTTCCACACTTATCTTTATTCACTTTACACATAAAATTGACTTCACAAGAAAAGAACCAATTGCCCACCATATAAAATTAGCATATTACATAGGCATGGGTGCACATAAACACAAAAATAATCATTAAAAAAAAAAAGGGTATTTAATAAAAATTTTAATTATCATACATACACTGATTAAGAAACTAGTCTGTGTAATGTGCCGCTGTCTTTACACAGCAAAAGGGGAGGGATAATGGAAGCGAAAAAAGACAGGGTAAGGCTAAGGCGGCGGCATGTGACTAGGACAAAGAATCCTTGCTGACCTGGCCTGCAACACCCCCTCCCGCGCTTCCACGAACAATACACCAGTGTCCCCTTCTGGTATTAAGAAATTTATTGCTTCATGCTGCTTAGGATAACAAATATCAAAGTCTATGATGGTAGCCTGAGAAATGCGCGACCACTAACATCAGTACGGGGCAGTTTTACATAGACTGAAAACCGTGGATAATCGAAACTAGTACCACTGTTGGAGAAGAGGTTTACAAAAACAAATCCGCACATAACTGAAACAGCGGTTCAAGATACCACAGTTGGCGAGAGATTACTGTATCTATTTTTAGACGTGCCTCAATTTTTCGGATCATAATAGAGAGGTGGTCATAATAGAGGGGTTTTACTGTACACAAATACAGTATCTAATGACAAAATTACTACTGAACCACTGAAGATATTAAGGATGCTGACTTCTTTAGCATCTTTCTATGTGGCGTAATCTTTCCATCACCTAGGTTTGTTGATGGGGCCTTTTTTACCTTTTACTGGTTGGTGTAGTGTTATCTGAATCACCAACCCCATCTAGTGAAATATCAATTTCCTCTGTTTTTCTATTACTGAACCCCCTAAATTCATGTCTCAGGTCTTCCTCCTCATTACTACCTCTGTCTACTACCTTATGTCCTGCTGTCTGCTCACTTTCCGTACTTACTGGTACTTCTAAACCCTTTATACCTGGTGACCACTTGCTGGTATGGTGCAGGTACAATAAAACCATCTTTTTCTCCTATAGCACCCTCAAGTAGTGTCTACTACATATGGCCTAGGCTCAGGGCCTACCTGCTTTATTTTTCCATACAATCTCAAGTCAGTGATCCATACTGGATTCCCCTCCTGCAAATCAGCAAGAGATTTTACCTGATGCCTTTTGTTGTAATTTCCTGCCTGCTTTTTTTCCCTTTCCTATCTTCCCTATCCTACACAATTTTCCGATCAACTTGTTTAGACATTTGTGATGGTAGCAAAGGAAGGGTTAACCTTACTCTGCAATTCATTAGGAGTTCAGCAGGGCTAAATCCATTATCAAGTGGGTTACTATGATATGCTAGTACTGCAGAAGGTAAATCTGCATTTTTTTTTATTAACAGTTTTGCCACTTTAACCGCTGCTTCCACCCCTCTATTCGATTAGTCATGACTGTCACAGCATTATCACCAAAGTTATATTACTCTGCAAATTTTTTTAATCGAAATGAGAGGCACTGCGAACCACTATCCTCCCTTAACCCAACCAGAGTACGAACCGGGCAAAAACTTCCTTTAGTTGTCATATGACTACTTCATCTGACAAAGAGAAATGGGTGAGACCTCAAAAATCTAGAGAAATAATATGTTATGATTATGTACCATTTACCATGTTTGATAAAATCCACCCTTACCTTTTCCCAAGGACGTGCAGGCAACTGTTCTTTTAGGCATAGTTATTTGTGATTTGTTCGTTTTTCCACACACTGTGGAACTCCGGATCACATTTTCGAATTGGAACGTAAGTCCTACCCACCAAACTGCCAGTTTAGCTCTTTCCCTACACTTCACAATCCCTTGGTGTCCTGCATGTATAAACTCTATGCACTTCAGCTGTAAATTGAGTGGAATGACGATCCTGGTTCCTTTCAACTAAAGACCTTCACCAAATGAAATTATATGCCTGAATTGACAATACCCACGCAAGTTTTCTGGGACCTCACTCTTGGTGGGCCAAGTGCTCAAGGAACACTGCTTCAATTTTTTACATATGGGGTACGTTGATTTTAATTTGATGCAAGAATGCTTCTAATTCCTGAGTGAGCTCTGAATCCCCCTGTTTTGCCTCCTGGGAGAAAGAATTTCGAGATAAAGCATCTGCGATAATCAACTCTTTTTCTTAGAACATACTTCACTGTATAATCATACTTCATTAACCTTATGCGGAATCTTTGAAGAAGGGGAGATAATTCGTTTACAGGTTTTAACTGCAATATCTGTAGCAAGGGTTTGTGATCTCTCGCAAATATTACATGTAACCCAAGCATATACTGTTGAAATTTTTCAGCAGCTCAAGCTAAGGCCAAAGCCTCTTTTTCAATCTGAGAGTATCTCTTATCTAGAAGTGTAAGTGTCCTTGAATCATATGCAACAATTTGCCGAACCCCTTCCTTTTGCTGAATGATACAGCTACCTAGACCAAATGAGCTAGCATCTGTACTCACTAGTATTTGCTGCTCAGGATAAAAATAAAACTAGAGTAGGTGTCTACAAGCAGCCCTTAAATATTTGCAAAGGCTTTAGCTTGGGCTGGCCCCCACACAAATTCTGTATCTTTCTTGAGGAGGGAAAACAAGAGTTCCAATATATTGGATTTACTAGGAAGGAACCGAGCTGAGAAATTGACTATGCCCAAAAACTGTTGAAGCTCACGTGTTATCTTAGGCTGTGGAAACTCCGATAATGCTAGAACTCTTTCGGGGTCCACTGATATACCTTCTGAGGTAAGTATGTAGCCGAAATACCTAACAGATTTCACTCTAAAAATGCTTTTACGTTTATTGATAGCAATACCCTCATTTTGCAGTCTGTGAAGGACTTCTCTCAGTGTCGGATCATGCTCGTTAATAGTGGATGCATAAATATGAGTATCACCACATGAAACACAACCCACGGAATGTTTTCCAGAACCTGGGCAATTCTGTTTGAGAAGTATTCTGGTGCTCACGAAATGCCAAAGGGCAATCTTTTGAAATAATATCTGCCAAATGGTGTGATGAAAGTGGTCAAAACTTGGCTCTCCTAGGTCAGCTCTATTTGATAGAAACCTGAATTAGCATCAATTTTCGAGAAATATTTTGCTCTTTTCAGCAGAGCTAGTTTTGATTCCACACTAGTGATAGGAAAGTGGGGTCTACAGACACTGTGGTTTAATCCAGTATAGTTTCCACATAAATGGACTGCATTTCCTTTTGAAACCACCACAATGGGTGCAACCCATTCTGTTGGTTCCATCACTGGCTCAATGATATCTAACTTTATTAGCCTATCAAGTTCTGCCTTTAGTTTGTTCAGGAGAGATATAGTCACTGTCCTGGGGGCCGACTGTACAAATGGCTTAGCCCCATCTTTCAACACAATTAACTGTGCCTTTCATTTTACCAGAAATAGGTTCTTCTGTCTTTTTCACAGCTTTACACACAGAAGCCCAATGCCCGAGCTTACCGCAACCAAAACCTTAGCTTGATGGGCTGGACACTTTAACCTCTCATGGGTGTGTAGCCCACAAAAGTGGCATTGGTTGCCGTCGGATCGGGTAGATGGACCTTGTACGTATGACACTCTTTTTTGTGGCGAAGAATGACGTTAAAACCACCCTTTCTGCTGCAAAGCCGCTCGTGCAGATGAGTGTCTTCCTATCTGCACTCTGCTGACCTCCCCTCTGTGTTGCTGCTCCCAATGGAGAACCAGGGACTGTAGTTCTGTTTGTGTGGCCACCAATACTTTCTTCTAACGTGTCCATCATTTCTAACTTAGAAAATTTTAATGCTCAAAAGGAAAAAAATTAGAATGACACCCTTGACCGCTAAAAGGAAAAAAACCATAATTTTTTATAAAATATTGAAATCATAAGACCATGGCAACTGATCATGATTTTTTTCCTTTTTGCGGCAAAATTTTCTAAGTTCAAAATGGTGGCCCAAGGTCAAGGGTGTCATTCTGATCTTTTTATTTTAAGCAGTAAAATTTTTTCAGTTCAAAATGGTGGACAAAGGTCAAGGTTGGCATTCAGAATTCTGGTCGCCTCGCCACCAGCGCCCACCACCCCTGCCCTTATGTCTGGCCGCTTGCGATTTGGCATTCAGACTTCACCCTTACAACAAAATGTCAGTCGGTGCTGCTGTCATGGTTGCCTGCCACCATCTGACATTTTGCATGTGGATGTTGTCTGCGCACTGGCCACCATCATGGCTGCCCACCACCAACTTGCAGGCAGTCATACTCTGTCTTCATTACCTATGTGCAATGACTGTCACCGGCGCATTGGTCGCCACCATGGCTGCCCACCACCAGCCGCCATTTTGTTAGACAGTGCGACTTCCAAGATTTGCCATTCAGACTTCATCCTTAAAACAACAAAAAATGTGTGAAGTCGACGGTGATGTACTGGCCATCAATATGGCCACCCACCACTAGCCACCATTTGCTAGACAGTGCTACTTCCAAGATAGGAGGCAGAATTAACAGAGCAGGAAGTTCTGGCCAGCATGCCGGTGCAAATCCACACACACACACAGGTAAGTCGTTGCAGGAGAGGGGATATGTACTGGCTTGCAACATGGCTACCGGCCCTTCTGACCGCCCACCACCAACAGTCACCATTTTGCACATGGCTGCTGCTGGCCACCAACATGGCCGCCCATATTCAGACTTCTGGCCACCCACCACTGGCGGTCACCATTTTCCAAATGGCTAAGTTCTAAATGCTGGTCACAGGTCTAGGTCAGTTGTACTGGCCGTCAACATGACCACAGGCCCTTCTGACCACCCGCCACCAGCAGCCACCATTTGGCGAATAGCTGCTGGCCGCCAACGTGGCTGCCCACATTCTGACTCCTGAACACCCGCCAACAGCGGCCGCCTCTTTTTTTGCAAATGGCAGTCGTCGCTGTACTAGCCACCAACATGGCCACCAGCCGACATGTTGCTAAACAGTGCAACTTCCAAGATGGTGGACCAGATTGACAGAGCTGGAAGTTCCGTACCAAGATGGCTCCAGACATTTCCAAAAATGATCATTGTAGGCGCACTGGCCACCAACATGGCCACCTACCACCGCCTGGACCAGATTGACAGAGCAGGAAGTTCTGGTCCAAGATGGGGGCTGTGGCCTTCAGCTGCCTACACTATCGGTCGACCGCCTCGCTACCTTTCAGATTCACGAGTTGATAGTTGATCGCACTGGGTTGGTACAATCCACCACTAGTGTAGTGAGTTTTGGCTGTAACCTGAATTTGTTTGTTTCATTCTGATTGGTTCGTAAGGAAAACATTTGCTATTCTACTGTACTGGCCAGGACTCTCTGGTCTTGATTAGCACGCATAATATGCATTGGACCTGTTTTTACAGGTGGTCATACTCTGTCTTCATGACCTATGTGCACCAGTGTATCAATCCTACAATTAGCAGTTTTCATACATCGACCTACACCATTAATTCAATTTCAGACTTAGACAAAATCTGGTCATTTTTTCTAGTGATGGAGGTGGACCTAATATTAGCAGGGTTTTGCTAGATGAATAAAATAGGTATATTTTATACACTTTATCTTTATTTTACAGTCACGACATAAGACAATACTAATATAAGATTCATTCTCAACTTATTCTTCATTCGAGCATAAGCATTAATGATGACTGTTTTATTTTGTGCAGAACATTTCCTGTTGTGAGCATTCCAGGCACTCTTATTCGTGTATAATGCACTGCAGCAGTTAGCACATGGGCAGATCTTGTAGGTGGTGGCAAATGGACAATGACTCTCTTCATGACGTCTGGCACCAGTGCGCTTAGTGTATGTCTTGCTACAATACTTGCACTCACTTCCCGATGAACAACGAACATTTCCTTTACACTTCTTGTTATGCCTATACAGATTTTCGCTGCGGGTAAACATACTATCATAGTTATCACAGTGGAATGCCTTGTATACTGGACTGAACAAGCAATGGCTACTTTCATGTCAGCGTGCATGACAACTTTTACTAAATGTATTTCCACAGTAGTAACATTGATACAGTAATGCCTGTAGCGACTCTTTAGGACCTCTTGCTGTTGACGATGCTGGGGGTGTTACAGATGGCACATCTTCAACCATTGATTCCATCTTCACACTGTTGCAGAGTGTTCAATCGCGGTGGTAACATTGATACCTCACTGCTTGTAGCGACTCTTCAGGGCCTATTGCTGTTGCTGATGCTGACGGTGTTACAGATGGTGAGTCTTGAACCAATGATGTCATCTTCGTACTGTAGCAGAGTACAGAGTAGTACTAGATTAATGTAGTTGTAATTGTCTGCTTGCCACCACCATGCTTGCTGGCAAAATTTCATATGTTTTACATGATGCTCGCTTGTATACTATTCACACCACATGACAGTTTGCGATGCCCATCTCGGGTTGTCTCAGTAGATGACTGTATGGTTGCTATTGGACTGAAAATATGTTACCTCATCCAGTCGTTTGATGTATAGCCTGCGAAGTTGACAATTCAACCTCTAAACGTCTTTATTTTTGTTCATCTTACATGCACAACTTAGTCTTTATTCGAGCAATTCCTGCTGTGAACATGCCGACCACTCTGATTCGCATATACTGCACAGCAGTTAACACATGGGTAGGTCTTATAGACGGTGACATGTGGAAAGTTTCTTTCTTCATGACATCTGGCACTGGTGTGTTTAGCGAATGTCTTGTCACAATACTTGCACTCACTTCCCGATGAACGCTGAACATTTCGTTTACATGTCTTGTTATGTCTATATTGGTTATCGCTGCGGGTAAGCACTACATCGCACTTATCACAGTGAAATGCCTTATATGCTGGGCTGAACAGGCAATGAGTATTTTCGTGTCGGCGTGCATCACACCTATGGCTAAAAGTATTTCCACAGTAGTAACATTCATAATGTAATGCTTGCGAGGACTCTTCAGAACCCATTGGTGATGTCGATGCTGTTGGTATTATAGATGGTAAGTCTTCAACCATTGATTCCATGTTCATATGGCAGCTGGGTACGTGATCACAGTGGTAACATGGATACCGTAATGCTTCTAGCGACTCTTCAGGGTCCCTTGCTGTTGCCGATGTTGGCAGTGTTACAGGTGACAATCCTTCAACCATTGATTCCGTCTTCATGTTGTAGCAGAGTACACGATCGTAGTAGATGAATGACGTTGTAATGATCCTCTTTCCACCACACTCACCGCCGAACTGACGTCTGTTTACATTATGTATGCCTATAAATAATGTTCACATGGTATGCTAATTTGCATTGTTTGTTTTGGGTTGTCTCAGTAGATGACTGTTGGCTGCGCGATGCATACGTCTGCATGGTTGCTGGATTGAAATATGATACTCTATCCGATCGTTCACTGTCTAGCCTGCGAGGTTGGCAATTCGACCGCTCAACCTCTTTACGTCCACTCATCTTACATGTTCAACTTAGTCTTCATTTGAGTAATTCCTGCTGTGAGCAATCAAACCACAATTATTTGAATTTACATCATTGCAATTAACACATGTGTAGGTCTTGCAGTTGATTGCAAATGAGCAGTTACTACCTTCATTGTATTTGTCTCTGGTGCGGTTAGCGAATGTCTTTCTGAAATACATGCAGTTGCTTCCTGATGAACAACAAACATTTCCTTTGCACTTCAATGTTATGTCTATATAGGTTATCACTACGGATAAACACAGTCTCGTAGTTATCACAGTGGAATGTCTTGTATGTTGGGCTGAACAACCAATGGTAACTTTAATGTCGTCGTGTACGTGCATATGTGCGAAGGTCTTCTTTAGGCATGCTAACACTATGGGCGAACATGACGTCATGTATTACGGTGTTTACTAAAGGTATTTCTGGGGTTGTTAGCGAATGTCTTGCTGCAATACTTCCACTTGCTTCCCGATGAATGACATACATTGCCTAATCTCTGCAGGAAAGCATGCAATGACTACTTTCATGTTGGTGAGCATTACCACCAATTTTATTTATTTATTTATTTTTACTTGTGAAATGAATGGACTCTACAGGAAATGAACCTACGATACCTTATTTTCAAAAATGTAGCAATGTCTTCACCACCATCAGGGTACATGCGTTAGTCCCTTTCAATGGCACATGCAACAAGTATGTATGTTTTGTCATGGGTGGTGGTGATGTAATCATAGTACTTGCAGGTGTCAAGTTACTTTCCTGGTCGGTTATGTATACAATGTGTGGAAAGGTGGAATGGTCATTGTAGTCTCTGCTTCCAGTGAGTTCACGACGACGGCTACGAGATGTGCTCGCGACATACAGGTCTTCAGTCGTACACCAGTTAAGGTAAACCTCTGTTCTTTATGTTTTTTTGCATCTTCTAAAAGCTGAGTACATACATAATCTCTTTTGAAGGGGGGGGGGGGGGGGGGGGGGGAGTGGGCATGCATGTGTGACTCGACTGGTCTACCACCCTGGCGCGCCTCTCTCTCTCTCTCTCTCTCTCTCTCTCTCGACTAGTGTTATTTACCATCCTTCCCCTTGCCTGCATGATGCTTGCACTGTCTGTTGACTGCTTGAGGTAGCCTTACAGATTCTCATGTTGCTCGTGTGGTAGGTCGGACGTGTTCTGCTGCTAGTGTTGGCCGGTTTAGTTTCACTCGGTTTGTACGGAATATGTTCTACCGAGGACAGTCTGGTCATGTCTAGCATCGGTGATAGCTGCGTGAAGGTATGTGAGATATAGTATGGCTGTTCATTTCATGCACTGAGGTCTCAGTACATGACAACGAACCTCAAGTGCTGTGGGTGCAGGCCGGTCCCCAGTGGTAGGCATACAGAATAGCTGCGAGCCTTGAAGGAGTGAAAGTAGGTTGGAGAGAGAGTATGACTATGAGTGCAGTGTATGACTATTGGTAAAAAAGGGATTTAAAAAAAAAGTGCTCAGTGCACTGCATTTACCCAAATTAACAGTGACATATGAACTGTCTGTAATAGTTATTATGTCATGCAGATTGAAGGTCCAGCGGCTGAACTTTCCTCCACCCCGCCTCCCGCAGAGCGCTGCGCTGGTTTCTCAACACTGACACTCGTACACTGCTGGCGCACTCAGCACAAAGGTGGGCATAGGAGAAATGTGTGAGAGATGCTTGATCTGCACGCATGCAGCATGTTTGAAATATACGTTTTTTACAATGAATCTGGTAAAACTGTCTGCAGTATTTAACTCAGAGTGTTAATTACTTACACAATGATTAAAGTAAACTTCTTTTATTTCACATTGTATGCAATGACCTTCTTTAGGCAGGCTATCACTGCAGGCAGCGTCGTGCATTACTGAAGGTATTTCTACAACTGGTAACATTGATATTGTAATACCTGCCAGGGATCCTTGGTCGTGGCAATAGAGGAGGTAGCCATTTTTGTTTATAGCTATTTTTCCTTTCGTGCACTGGGGAGAGCAAGCAGCTGTCTGTAGAGACCAGGGTTCGAGACTTGTCACTATGGGTACACAACATCGCAGTTATCATAGTGGAACGGGCTGATGGGCAGAACTGTCTAAATGCATACATTAAAGGTTCGGGAAGGGCCGACTGCTTGCAATTTTAAAGGCGTGGTACATACATTGAATGTTCGGGCAGAGTATGACTGCTTGTAATTGCAAAGGCTTGGTACATGCATTGAAGGTTCAGGCAGAGCTGGCAAAGTATAGCTGCCTGTAACTGTAGACCCTGTAATTGCAACGGTTCGGTACGTGAATGCAGGTTGCAGATAGAGTATGACTGTCATGGCCGCTACATGTTCGTCTTCATGTGCAGTGGGACCGACGATGAATGATTGTCTGCATTCGTGTCAGCATGCACGTTCAACAGGAATCGAACCTGCGATAACTTATTTATTCAAGTAGGGTACAGAAAAATAAAAAATGTGTCAGGTGTGGGGAATCGACCCCACGCTCCCTTTCACTGGAACCAGAGCTTATATCAGACATCTTACGTCACTTGGCCAACCTGTCTATTTGTATCAGTGATGGAATTACATGGCTTTTGTCGAATGACATACAATGTATAGTCTTGTCTAGCTACCGCTTGTGCAATGCACTGTGTACACATGCATGCATGTGTGTATGCACACGTGCACATGTGCATGCATGTGTGTGCACATGTACGTGCATGTGTGTGTGTTGGGCTTGTTACATGAGTGTAGGTCAGGGACTGACTTTCTGTAATTACTAACACCGTTTATAGACAACCTGTCAGCTTTTATGTTGACTTGTATTACCACTCTCTACGAGAATCGAACCTGCGATACCTCGAGGTTGGATCGGGGCACAAGCATTGTTTCCTTTCAATAGTATACCGGTAAGTACATTGAAAAGGGGAGGTAGTGGTGGGGATGCAGTACTTGGTCGGTATCTACAGCACACGGAAAGGCAGGACTGGTCATTGCGGTCTCCGCTTCCAGCGAGGCCACGGTGACATCGAGATGTGCTTGCACCCTATGAGTATTCACTGCTACCTCAGGTAAGGTAGGGGATAGTTCGTTTCTGGAAGTAAGTACGTGCATTGAATGTTTGAGTATGATTGTAATTATTACCTGCTTCAGTACACAAGTGCAGGTCGGAGATAAATATCGTTCTAGCACGTGTGTTGTCATATGTGCGGGTACTCGGCTGTCTAGTGATGATTGTGTATTAACTGTGAGTGACATCGCATTACATACATTGAAGTCGTGGTACACGACACGTGAGTGCAAGGTCGGTCCTACCTAGTGGGTTGGTACTAACTGTCTGTCTGGAAGTAAGTACTCATATTGAAAGGGGGGGGGGGGGGGCTGTCTGGAAGTAAGTACGTGCAGTGAAGGTTCGAGTGTGACTGTAATTACTACCTGCTTCGGTATACGAGTGCAGGTTGGAGATAAAAATAAAATTTCGTGCTTTTCAAACAGAGTCCTACATAGTTGCAATATATGTGATATCTCCTTGCTCACCATGTCTAATTCGATTGTACTCAGTTGTCTAGAATTGAGTATGTGATGTACATTGTAGTCTAGGTACACAAGTGCAGGTCAGTCCTCAGTTGTTATTGTTTTTTTTTTGGGGGGTGGGAGGAGGGTACATACTAGCTGTGAGCATTGAAGGTTCAGTATATGCGTGCGAGTTGGAGTATGATTGTTGAACATTGAAGGTTCGATACAGGGGATGACTGACTGTAATTACAAGCTTCGGTACATAAGTGTGTGTAGGTCGTGGTCTGGTCATGGGTGATGGTTTCGTTTCAGTTAGTTAGTAAGGGGGTTGTTTGACCAGAGTGGTCTCACATCATTTTACATTGTATGTGTGCGTGCATGTGTGTGTGTGTGGCTAGTATTACTGACCCCTCCCTGTTATTATTATTACCTGATTCGGTACACGAATGCAGGTCGGAGATACTAGTGAGTGTGTAGACTCATGTTATGATTTTTTTGCTAATGTATCTCAAAAGGTTTGGAAATTGCAGCGAACTATGTGACGTATCACTCTCTGTAATTGCAAAATAAAATTGCAAAAGGGTTGGTACATGAGTGCAGGTCGGAGACAGAGCATGACTGTCATGCTAGTCTCTTCATCAGCAGTAGGACCGATGAATGCCTGCATGTGCTCTCAGTGGGAATCAAACCTGCGATACCATATTTATTCGAGTAGAGGGCAAAAACAAAAAAAATACAAAAACAAATGTTTCAGGTGCTGGGATTCGAACTCACGCTCCCTTTTACTGGAACCAGAGCTCATATCAGGCGCCTTAGGCCGCTCAGCCAACCTGACAATTTATTTTAGTGATGGGCTTACATGGCTTTTGTAGTACATCGGTAAGTAAAATATCAAGGGGGGGGTGGTGGAGATGTAGCACTTGGTCACTATCTATCATGCACGGAAAGGCAGGATCAGTCATTGTTGTCTCTGCTTCCAGCGAGGTCATATCAACGCCGACGAGATGCGCTCGTGGCCTACGAGTATTCACTGCTACAATAGTTAAGGTAGGGGATACTTCATTTTGTAGTAGGATGCTTATCGTTCTAGCATGTGTTGTTGTTGTTGTATGTGTGGGGACTCAGCTGTCTAGCAATGACTGTGTATTTATTGCGAGTGACATCTCATTACATAAATACATAGATTTTTTTTGGCACACAGCTCAAGAGTGCTTAGCCGGTAGTACTGACCGACTGTCTGGAAGTAAGTACACACATTGAAGGTCCGTGTAGGTTTGGTGGTCAGTGGGACTGCAAAATGGTGGCCGCCTAGGACAACTTGTAGTAGTACCATGCTAGTAAGGAAAAAAACCTAGGTGATATCTATGTTATTCATTTTACAACTATATCGTATGTAGTTCGAAACTTACAGCCAACTATGCTTATATGACATACTTGCTCCTGTGACCCCTCTCTTTGTTGGGGATGATAATGTTATGCATTTGACAGCTAAGATGGATGCCTGGCGGTGGGGTGGCTTCGTCGTGCGGGCCCTCACGGAAAGGTCAGTGGTGATGTGGCCTTCGTCGCGGTTGGATGCTAAGAGCATCGATGAGTGGGTGGCGTTTTTGCCAGTCAGGGGGGGGGGGGGAGAGAGAGAGAGAGAGAGAGAGAGAGAGAGAGAGAGAGAGAGATAGATTGAGAGAGAGAGATAGATAGAGAGAGAGAGAGATAGATAGAGAGAGATAGATAGATAGAGATAGATAGATAGAGAGAGATAGATAGAGAGAGAGAGTGTGTGTGTGTGGGGGGGGGGGGGGGGCAGGCAGTGGCACCGAGGGGACAGGAGAGACAGAGCTGAGTAAGAACGGGGAGACATGCAGGCCGACATATGTCCGCACGTCCCTTCTCGTCGTCGGGGGGCTATGCATGTATTATGATGTTTTTGGTGTTGTTGGTAGTTGTATCTCAAACGCTTTGTAACTTACAGCCATCTATCATAGTTATTGTTGACGTCTATGTTATGACTTTGACAACTATAACTCAAACTGTTCGGAAATTACAGCCATCTATGCTTATAAGTTGGCAGAGTGTATACTTGTCCCTGCAACCCCTCTCCCAGTCATGGTGAATGTTTAAATTATGAATTTGGCAACTATAACTCAAATGGTACAGAAATTACGCCCAATTATGCTTATACTCTGACATGGGGCATACTTGACCCTCCGTCCTCTCTCCTAGTTGTGGATGATGTCTGTGTTATGAATTTGCAAACTATAACTCAAACTGTTTGGAAATTACACCCACCTATGCTTATATGTTTACATATCACATACTTGACCCCGCAATCCTTTTTCTAGTCAAGGTGGATGCCTATGATGTGAATTTGACAACTATAACTTAAACGGTTCGGAAATTACAGCCAACTATGCTTACAAATCGACATGGGGCACATTTGACCTGACGACCCTTCTCCTAGTCAGGGTGGATGCCTATTTTATGAATTTGACAGCTATAACTGAAACAGTTCGGAAGCTATAGTCAACTATGCTTATAAGTGTTATGCACACACACACAGACTTAAGGAGGCTGCTGTGTTACACGAGATCCGATCGTTTGCGACGCCTTGATGGCCCACCACCACCGGCGAGGCACTGGACACCTAACTGGTTGACATCCTCTGCTGGTTAACAATTGTCCTGGGTAGACTTAGGTCGGCGATACCAAGATGGCCACCGGGAATGACTTCTCAATTTTTTGGCAAGAATTTCTCAATTCCTGACCGATTCCGCCGCATTGTGCCAACCTCAGCCACAATGTGCAAACTGCCTGAATTATGTTAATTAGCACTAGCTGCCAAGATGACCGCGGCGGCGGTGGGAGAGAAATTAGTGAAATTTTTAGGGAAAGATGGGAAAAAGTGATGTTTTTGTACGCGAAATCAACCGTTTTGGATGGAAAAAAAGGGAAATTCGGCGGGATCGCGATATGCTAATTGCAGTCCTTCAGTCCTCAGCCAGCAGCCAGGTGCAGCAGAATGCCCCTTTTTATACTACTTTAAAAATAACTCAAAATATTTTGTTTCACACAACCTTCAGCAAATATTTATTTACTAGTGGTATCTTTTGTAGTAGGCTTAATGCAAAAACAATTTTTTTATATGTAGGCCTACCATCAATACCAAAAACTATTTAAGGTTTCTCGATTCTTGTGTAATAAGTACTAGTAAAAAGTAATATATTTTCGCTTTTGCTTTCCTAAAAACATCAGCAAAGAATTAAAAATTATATTAAAAATAATTTTTTCCTTACAGATATCAACAAATGGCTGAATATTTATCAGTGGTGCATTCTGCAGTCGTAGTGCAAAGGGATTTTTTTAGATGTGTTAAGAACAAATTATTTATATGTTGTACCTTATGTTGTAACTACTAGTGTAATGTATTTTTTTGTACTCTAAGAAATGTGAGCTAAGAACTAAAGTTTATCACCTGTACCATCTGTAGCATAAAAGCATATTTTTGTTTTTTCATAAACATCAACATAAAAGAAGAAGAAAGCATTTTGTTGTAAAGTAACACATTATGTTGGTTTTCAAGACTCTTCAGGGTTTTCATGTAAATAAAACAGCTTCCCATTCATTTATTTATGAATGAATAGTAGGTTTTTGTTTCTGTTTATGCTAGATTATGCAATCTTTGCAATTTGAAAACTGAAAAGCAGCATTTGAAAAATATTAGAAAATTATTCGAAAAAATTATTATTCATTCAAAAACTAGTATTTGTACACCCCTAGAAAGCAACCTGTGGAATCGCCAGCACCTGACCGACCACTATCACAGCTCCACAACCAATGAGACTCGGAAGATGATGGAGATCGACTGGCCATCTTACAGCACCTCTGCTGCTCCGCAGAAACTGAATACACAGAACCCTGGTAAGTCAGTGTTGCCCAAGAGGGCTAGTGTTCTGGACCGCCATATTGCCAGACCAGCGGAACACAACTTTGTACCTAGCCACCAGCCAACACGGCCAACATTAATGTCCAGTAAAAGGTTCAATTAAGTCGCCTAAGACAGTGCGTGACTGACCTAGCGCCATCCCAAAAGACACTTGTACAAAGACAGTCAAGCGACAAGTGTCAACTTCTATACCTCCATACCTATCACAAGAACCTGCTACCAACCGCAGCAACACTCTGCTGCAGTCAGAGTCAGCTGCTGTTGCACAGTTGGCTACTCCGCAGAGCCTACCAGAGAGGAGGAGGGTGCCTCCACTCACCAAACAACATGTAAAGCGTCGGAAAGTGAACATCCCAATAATTTCTGATTTAGTAACGACACGAAAAGCTACAGGTCCCACTGTGTATAAAGGTATTTTACCGACACAGGAGTACGTTCCCCTTGGAGAATGTGTATCTCAACACTGGTTTCGCACCTTTTCATCACTTTGACGGCCTCCGCCGGTGGGAAGGCATGTTCCACATATCATAGGACCTTGAATATACAATTTATTCGAGGTGTTGCAGTCCCCAAACTCCTGGCTAGCTTGAGTCCTTGCAAGGATAAAATTCTGCCACCCCGTTCCGCAACATGGGGAACCCATCTATCTTGAGCTAGCCTGGGTTAGTGAGAGTTCGACTGATGTGAGAGTTTGAGTTAGGTTTTTATTTGTAGGATCCTGTGACATCCCTCTCCATCTTGGGTACCAGGGTTTAACTCCCCTTCATATCCCTGTTGGGACAGCAATGTGCTCTAACCTCCTCGTAAGTTGTGTCCATACATTACCGCATGAGGTGGTTGGGTCTTTTCCATTGGTAGGTAGGTGTCTGCATTAATGCAACTGCATGAACAGAAGAAAGCATTTTATTTTAACTAAGATAACATAGAGCATCACCATGGCTGAAAAAATCACTTTTTAGAGTTTTAATTTTTTTTATAACTCGTGAGGTTTCTAGACTGTGTTGATTTTTTGTTGCAGTTTTACAGGAATGTCTTCAATATGGTTTTTTAGAGAAGGAAACACTGCAACATGGAAACTGAACTGTTTTAATATTTGCTTTTACAACTTTGCTATTCTCATTCAAATATAATTTTAATCTAAACCAGATGATATTTACTGCTGTTATTTAATCAGCCAAAATTACAACCTAAATCTAATTTTTTCTATAATCTGAAAATTTAAATTATTCTTATCACTTTGGTTTCTACATAGTTTCGTACAAATTGTTGGTCATGGTTTCACACATAAAATTATATATTTTGGTTAAATTTTATTTTTATTTAAGTTAAAACTGAAATTTTGGTGTTAGGTGGTGTATTAACTTGCATTTCGGTGTTATTTCGGTTTTATCGATATTCATCATATAATCTTATTTCTAGTCTTTAAACACAGTGAAAACTATGCACACATTGCACACCCAATACACCTCCAAAACAATTGCATAGAAAGAGAAATCTAGTACACAAATACAAACACCCAGAATGTTAAACCACTTAAAAAAATTATCAGATTATCGAATAAAGTACACAATTACATGTGTAATTTGGATGGTTTACATAAAAAGAATTAAATAATATACATGCATGCATGTTATTTTGGTTCTTTTTATATAAAAGCCGTGAATTTTTCCCAGACCACTGCCCTGCTTATGGATGTGTCTTCACCACAAAAGAAGTAATGTGGACCAATTTAGATGCAAATAAATGCAATGTTTATATTGCCATGTATAATAAATATAATTCATCACGTTATATATATATATATTTTATTTTATTTATTTATTTATTTATTTCTGTGGATCTTGTTTAGATAGCACTCATTTGTTCTGTTACATGTAATTTAAAAGTAAAAGTAACAACTGTAAATAATAATAAATAATATTTTTTTTTGTATTTCTTACATGTGTATTATACACAAAGAAATTTTATGTATCACTTACACTTGATACTTGAACAAAGTATTTGTTTTCATGATGTAAGATTCAGCCGCCTTTCAATTTCTTTAACATATTCTTCAGGAACTTTTTGCAACCTGAAACACAATGCAGATTGGAAGGAAAACATTCCACTAACTACTGAGGAGCCATTCTGTTCTGTGTTCTTCATTCATCTACACTCATACGCGTGTAAACAGATCTGCAAGGCCTTTAATCTGCCATTGCAGCTGCCACCAAATGCCTATGTTCACAGCTGCCAGCATTTGCACATCTCAACTCTATCCTTTCATGTTAGATGAGAAGCTGACATATACATCAATAAAACACAACTTCTAAGCATATTACGTATTACACTTCATGTTGAGTATAGTGACAGCTGTTACAGCTGTCATTATACTCTACATGAATTAGGTAACATTATCTGTGAATAAAGTTTTAACTAATAAACACTATAAAAATGGGAATTTTTAAAAAGTCATATTAGTGTAAATAATACATTAAAAAACATTACACCTAAACTTGCCTATATAAAAGAATATAAATCACAAAGTACTGCATGTAATTGATTGTAAATTTACGCCAAATGCATGCCAACCCCCCAAACTTTCAAACCTTCTAAAAAATGAAATGAATGTAAGCTGAATTTTTAATATCTCACGCACACTCAATCATCTGAGAGCATGTAAAGAGGTTATAGATCGGGCAGTGTGATCATGACAGGCAATACAGAGAAGTGAAGCAATCTACCTATCCACACGCTTCATCTTCGAAACTGGAGGATGTAGTGGTTAGACTACTCACCTATCACCTAGGCTAGCCAGGTTCAATTCCTGGTTGAGTCACTCCCAGATTTTAGCATATGGGAATTGTGCCCGGCAATACCACTGGTCGGCAGTTTTCTCAGGGTGCTCCTGTTTCCTCCACCCTTTCATTCCGGCGTAGCTCCATACTCACCTTGCTTCACCTCTATCGTCTCTGAAGACCTCAATGTTCAGAGTCGCCCACATCTCTTCACTTACTTACTCACTCGCTCTTTGAAACTGGTCGGTAGCCAAAGGGAGGGCATGAGGACACCATGCTGGTTGCTAGGCCACTACTTCCCACCCGGTCAGCCATGTAAGTGGAGGAAACGAGGTCACAGCTGTGCTTGTAGAGTATCACCAAGGACAGCTGCGGCTACAAGCTGTATATCTACACTTTATGTTGGCAACATTGTCTGTGCATAGCAAACGTCTGCCTGATGATTAATATTAAGTATTTCATTTCAGAAAAGTGTGATTTTGAGACAGAAATGAATAAATATGGTGATTAAAATTTTTTTTTTTTCAGTTTTAATTAATAAATAATTCAAAACCACATCTTCTGATTTTCCCATACACTTATGCCTGTTACGAGTTACGCTGCACTCTGGCTCGGTGATTATGCATTATTTGGTGACAAAACTGTCAAATATGTCCTTCCAGGATATCTGTGTATTCAGAAGATGTACTAAGTCTACAGAAATAAATTAATATAAATCTTCCAATCTCCCTACAAGAAGCCACTGAAAAGTGAAAATGAGCTTTATGCTTGACACGTAGCAGTTTAGTGGTGATACTGACTCTTGTCCTCCAACCCTCGTCTCCAGCAGGTTTAGATATGGTGGAAGAAACAGAGGTTATTGAGTAGATAGGCATTACTCCTGGTTCCCCTTCGGTGTCGCGAGTGTTGGCAGCTGGGTTTCATGCTCATGAGCACTGTCTGAATAGCCTTAACCTGAAAAAATATAAATGTATTGGCTGAGTATCTCTCTAAAGACTAGAGAAAAGGAGTCCCCTTAACAAGGATTTTAAGAGGATCATATTGGCCGATGTGGTTGCACCCTGGGGGCATTTGGACCTGGCTCACCAGCGCGCGTAGCTGGGCACTGAGGGTTATGCTATCAATTTTATGGCCCACCCGGTGATTGGGCACATAGGAATAGCTGCAAGTACACAGTTATGCACAGTTAGTGATGTTACATTAAGTTCAGAGGATAAAAATAAAAAGAAGAATAGAGTATTATGAGTTAGTGGATTCAGCTAGAGTCCTGGAGGCACATGCATGACAGTAAAGGTGGTTTAAAATTACATAGCAGCATGAGGGAGGACAGGTATTGGTTTGATCCATCCAGGAAGTAATCTACTCTTCCTGGGGCCGGTACCTTGGGGTGAACCGCTGCCGGAGTCCTAGTGATTAATCATAGCTTCAGAGTGCGCTTCACAATGGACGGTGCTTGGGCTTATAGCGACTTGGGGAGAGGGCCCGCTGATCCCCTTCAGTGAGACGTTGATTAAGCTGCGGGGCCAGCTACAGACCTCAACTGCCCCTCTGGGTTCATGGTGTTCCCCAATTAATGACCCTAGGGCTCTCAGTAAGTGGCATGACCAGCTTGTAGCCTGAGAGTCATAGTGATCTAACATGTTTGTTCTCCTCAAGCCCCAAGGGCCTCAGAGACGGTTCTCTGTCCCCTTACCGCAGTGGTGCTAGAGAGTGGCATGATCAGCTAGAACTAGACACGAAACATTGACAAGAGGTGGGAACGCCCTTCAGTGGGGACTTTGGTTCGAAACTCTATCGCAGTGATCATGCATGCACTGAGAAGTAGTTGAGTGGATATGCATACTGAAGGCAAAGAGGGTAAGGGAGGGGAAAGCGAAAGAGAATGATTGGACCAATAAGAGGTTAACTGGTAGATATGTTTTATTCCGTCAACACGAGTGTACAAGACATATCTCTCCGACCTGTGCCTGCTAACGTCTTATGGATGAGGGACCAAGTTTGCCAAGGTGTTTGCTGCAGGGCGGCAACGAGATATCAATCAAAGTTAGGGCGAAAGCAATTCCGGTACAACTACGCCCGGTGGCAAACACTCGAAGCAAGGAGAAGGCTCCGTGACAAGAGCTTCTGCCTAGTGTGTTAAGAAACACAATTTCTGACAATAGTACAGTTATACAACTAAGTTATACTGTTACTGCTGAAGGCAAGCTGTACTGCAAGACTGACGAGGTAGTGAGAATTGAAGATAAAGCTCCAAAGAGAACTGCTCACGAACTACGAATGGTACAGAGGCGAAATGAGTGGCAGAGTTCAACACTACAATACAATAGGTACTTAAATTTTAGTTTACAAGTCTCGTGGAAATCCACACAGTCCCCCAAGCAGTAAACAAGGGCATAATGGAATTAACTTCTCTAGTTTGCTTTTACCTACATCTCAGGCTGAGGGCTGGGGCTGCTTAACTATGCATGTGTAACATCAGTGCCACATATCTATACTTGTGCAGCAATTAAATCCGACCAACAGTGATAGTGCTTCTGTTTATTTCTGCATCACATTTGCTATGGTTGCTACATAGACGATAATGTGGTTGGCTGTACTTAACCTGGGAGTTACCCATAACACAGTAAAGAACAGTTCATCACTTTGTCTTGAAATATTGTGTTATCAGTACAACGTGCATGCTGGTGGCTGACAGTTATCTACCATCATGCAAAGTCGTAACACGTCAGGACCGGAGGAATAATAGGCCAGGCTACAATACAACTTGAAGTGATTCTTGCAGATTTAACAGATTTAATTGGAACTTATGGTTCACTGATCAACTGATCAACAGGGAACAAGCCAACTGGTAGCTGCTGGAGATCACCATTCCCAGCATTGCAATTCCATCCCCATTGGATATACTCAACACACAATCTGTTGGTTGTGGATACCAGATATAAGGTCACACCTAGTGAAATTATTGCAGAATTAGCAATCAAAACTGCAGATCCCACATCAAATGATGCCTCTCTATCTGTTTTTCCTATTTCTCATTACTTTTTGGTAGAACTATGTCTCATAACTATCTCAGTTTTTAAGTTAGCGTTATTTGGTTTGTATGCAGGAAATAGGTACCAAACAAAAACCGGTTTTGCTATAACCTCAATCATTATTTACTACCAGTGGCCGCAGTAGTCAGTGTGATCAGAGTACGTACCTCCCACCTTGGCAAACCGGGTTTGATTCCTGGTGGATCGCTCCTGATTTTTGCACGTTAGAAGTGTATCTAACAATACAGATGGTCAACAGGTTTTCTCAAGGATCTCCCATTTTCTCACCCCTTGCATTCTGGCCCTGCACCATCTCACCTCACTTCACCCTTATCATCTCTCAAGACCTCAATGTTAAGAGCCGCCTCAATCTCTCCACTCCACTCATCTACCATCATTAAATTCATGCTTTTGATAAGGTTGTATTATTTCCCGTGTGTCATAAACAATAGGTACCACTTACCTAAGCTCATCCACCTTCTTTTTCATTGTTTCCTTAGTGTTTCTATCACGTGTCTTCTCCTCTATTTTTAATGCTTCACCTTCTGCATACACATCTTGCCTCTTCCTGATTCTGTCACGCTCCTTTTCATTAATTTGCTGCAGGATGGTAGTGCGATATGACCGTATGTCCTACAGAAATAAAAAAAATATATATATATATAAATAGCACTTTGCTCATTTAAATTTCTGAGGTATTCACTTTGAATCATGTAACAGGCTTGAGGCATAAGCCATAGCAACTTATTTCTTTTTAATTATGCAAAGGTATTATGCGATTTTGTATGTCCCTGGCAAACCTGGCATCCAGAGTATGTGGTTGCATTACCAGATAGCAGAGTGATGAGCAGTTATTGCAAAGAGAATGGTGTTAATTTAGTTGTGAGTTGACTGCCATTCAGAATGAATGTGACTCAACTTGAATGCACTCTTAAAAATTATGTCAAAACAGCCCGTCTAGGGAGGAGAAATCCAGAGAATGCCATAAGGAGCTGGTGGAAGCTGTAGGGTAAGGGTTCCCAAACTAGGGGTATGAACCCCCCCCCCCCCCCCTTCTCCACCAACCACTGGGGACATAAGTCAGTCTCAAGAGGAGCATAGAGTGATTCAAGAATCAGCAAATTATTTTCTTGTACATACTGAAATAGTATTGTGGGTCTAAACAAGGCAAAATAGTATCATCCTTCTCACTGAAATTTTTCTTACGCTATCAATTTATTTATTTGCTAATTTTCGTATATGTTGTACTAGAAAATAAAGGTAATTTATTTGATAATTTAACTATTCAGCTTAAAAGTCTTACTAATACTGTAATATCGGTTTTATAAAATTAAACTAAGGTTTTGGAAAGTTTGCAAATGTCAAGTTCATGTTAAAAATGTTCTTAATTATACCAAGAAATGGAAAATTAATTTTTGTGAGAAAATATTATGATCCAAAATGTGTCATGTTAGTGTACCCAAGAGAGACATACTAGAGAAAGCCCCAAAAAATAAATGTGCCTTCAACAGAAATGCAAACACCCCCTCCTCCCTCCTTTACAAAGAATTTTATAGACAGATCATTAGCCATTTTGTATAAACAAGTCTTCATGGATGGCCAGGAAGCAGGCACACAGAGTGACTGGTGGCAACTAGTAGGTATACATTTGGCAACAGCATGACACCATGCCACTTAATGTGAGATGATTGAGTTGTCATTGTCTCTCTTCTGGCCATATGTTTCGACGGAGGCCGCCAGCCACTCCTTCTTGGCTTTCCCCTCTCCTTTATCCCTCCGCTACCCTCCTGCCTTCCCCATCTGTCACTCCCTCCTTCTCCTCTCCCAGAGTCAGAGCTTTGTGTGCCAGGCAACTTGCCGTTATTAGCTTTGCTTTCGCCACCCCGCCAACATCTGCAGTAGCAACCTGCTCACCTGTGAGCGACCATTCAACACCTGTTCGCCCGATCCTTCATCAGTGACTTCGATATGACCTAGCCTGTGCCTTGTTCATTATGTCACTTCTTACCTTTGCGTTAGATGATTTGTAATGGATTTTCGGCAGTATATTCATAGTGAGGGATAGGTGGCAGGGCAGACAACTTTTCAAAATTTTGTTTGGGTTCGCCGATCAAAATTAAGTTTAGATTCATTTGTTGGTTAGTTGGCTTGCTGTGACTGCCTTTGTTTGTGGTAGTTTGTGCATGTTTGAGTTGTTATTTTACATGTATGGCATGATTGCAATAATTATCCAAATGGAGCAAGGAGTGATTGTGAAGCTAAAATTTATTTAGGGATTTTATTTGCATGAGGCTCTGATGGGCATGGGTTGTCGCCCTCACGCAAGGTAAACTTTTTAAAGGTCTTTTTAATGTGATGGCTTTTATTAATGCTGTGGCTTTGGAAGATGAGAATTGCAGTGTCGATTATTCTTCAGTTGAAGATGTTCACATTGCAAGGGTATTTAAGAAGATGGGAGAGAAAACAAATTCTCTCCCAGCACTCTGAATAATCCCTCACAGCAGTAGAAAGAATGAAGTAGTTTTTAGGTTAGTCTAGGCCTGCCGTTTTAACATATTTTATCCGTTTTTACAGATTTTTAACACACTAGAAAAATCCAAACCCAAACTTTTATTTATTTATTTATTTATTTTTAGCGCCTTGCTCAAAGTGGCAACACTAGCGCCGACAGCTATGTGTGTCAGTTTCACTGATGCATTTGTTTGAAAGATTTTTATAATGCAGGTGGATAATTAAGCAAAATATTTTGAACATACACCATTACTTCAATAGTGTATGTCCACAATATTTTGTTTAATTATACACTGGCACGGATATACATTTTTCTATTCCTGGCTGTACTATCACATGCAAAGGCCAAGGCCATTATTGAAAAGAACCTTTGTCACAAATTGCTGTTTTTACGTATGCAATGCGAATTCAGTGACAGTGTTTTGAGTTTGGCATTGATATCACAATGGTGAAGAAACAAAAATTATTGCCAATACAGTCGTTGTATAAATTAATGTATAAGTGTAAGTGGAGAAAAGAATTAACATGGTTTGTACATTCCAAACCAAAACAACTGCATTAAATATGTTAACTGCTTTCATATCAACATTTTTTCTGTCATTTGCAATTTTTTTTAATTCCAAGGATTTTACAGGGTTTAACCCAATGATTCTAGGATTTTACAGAGTTTTATATATACAGGAACCAGGATTTCAGCTTCATGGCCAGTGGCAGCCCTGGGTTAGTCCAAAATATGACAAAAAATAAAGAAAGGTTGTGGGCATTGCCGGTGTGAGTTACATTCGCAATTCATGCATACTTTCAAGCGTCCATCATCTTCCACTCTGTTCTGATACTGAGACTGGGCTGGTATGTCGCACGACAAAGGTAGTAAATACCATAAATGTGACGCATGCCTGGTTAAGTCTGACTGACACATATGTCGAGGATTTTTCTCGTAAACCAAAAGCGGGGTGGTTTACTCTGGTTTTACGGTACGAGACGAGGGGTGTTGGCTACTGCTTACTTATGCTGTCCTCTTGGGTGTTGTGGTTGATATGGGTTTCACCTAATAGTGGCGAGTTCTGTTTACTCGGAAGCGGCAATTCCAGTTGTAGGCTTCACTGCTCCATAAATTTGGGTTTGCCTAGTCATATCTTGTCTCCGTACGGTTTAGCAACCCTCTCACCACCGGATAGCACAAGTGGTGAATGCGAAAGCAAGGCGACAAGAAGATTATCATTACCGGAGCAGACGCTACTGCTTGGTGTCTGAGTTGGGTGGGGCAGTCCCGTTCCGCCTGCCTGTCCTGCGTAGGAGGTGGTAATACTACCCATGGTTTGACAGCAGCGTGAGCTAGGTATTGTTCTCTACGTCTTTTGCAACTCCTCACCTTGTAAGGCATAAAGTACGACGGTCTGACAGCCTATGCAATGCACTTAGACAGGAACAGTAATTAAAGTGTAACCCAATAGTCACTTGCTGGCACGAGCTCATTAGGAGTCCCCACTGATCCCCAAGCATGCGGGCTGACCAGGGATGTGGAGCCGTGTGGGTCACCAAGCCTCTACTGGTTATGTGTTCGCACCGGGTTGAGAGACTAACCCCAGGCTAATGTCACTCCAGTACTATATTAGTGCTCAAAGTGAGAGATAACCTGAGCTAGTAGCCCCTACCTGTGTGAAGGTGTTTCAAGTGGTAGGGGCATCTCTGTTTCTCTCCACCAGCACTAACTTAGTGCTCGGGGCTGGGAAGAAACAGGTAACTGTCTAATGTGGATGTCAATAATCTCTGGGATCCTGTTGGCAGTATGCATCGTACATTGTCCCTGACCGTTAATACAGACAAGTACCCTGTAAATGAAAAACAGAAGGGTAGTGAACATTGGGGGTTTACTGGAGACTCAATAACACATGACTCGTGCTACTTCCTATCAGACCATGGAGAGCTGAAGGTAACTGCAGCTCCAGGCGTAGGTGACCTGGTTCTATGTAAAAAGGGGAGTAACTGGTTCAAGACGAATACAAAATTATTTAAAGTTAAAATGAGCTAAGAAAAAGGTGTCTGGAAGAGACAAACTGAAGTTAAATATGCATGTACGTGTTTGATGGATATTGATGCGTGGTAAGTAGCTGCTGGCGACATACTTGAAGCTTACGAGGTTCCTGGAGGTGCCAGCACTGAATTAGTGCTCTGGGATGTCACGAGAGAGTTTGAGAAAGAATGACTGCCCAAACACGGCACCGTCCGGACTTATGTAGGTGAAGCTTGTAGGCTGCCGGTGCGGGCTGCAGGGAGGGCGAGCATCTTGCCCTGATTGGCGTGGGAGTTGAAAAACTCGGGTCAGCATTTCTGCTTCATGCCTCTTCAGAGCGCTTGGCTTTGTCCAGTGGCAGGCAGCTTGTTGGCTCTCAGCGCAGGGGGGGGGGGGGGGGCGGCATGCCTGCCAGGTTTCGTAACCTTCAGGTGAAGAGAATCTGTGCATAAGTTCCTGTTGCCTGGTAGAGTAGGCGGCCAAGATTTCACATGGAAAACTCTCTCTCTCCCCACCTCTGTAGGAGTGGAAGTAGGAACATTTAGCGATGAGTCATAATTGTGGTTAATTAGTAGGTTGAGCAGAACGCGTAAATTCGCCCCCCCTCCCCCCTCCGTTACGATGAAGACTCATTGTGGAACAGGTGGTGGAGAAAGGTGTAGGTCCCCTCTCTGGAAGGTCTAGAATTTCTGGGTAGATGTCGGTAGACGTGGTGAGGCAGATAGTACGGAAAAAAAATTTCAGTCAGGTAGGCGGGACCCCTAAGCTAGGGTGGCTTGACTGCTGTAGTGGCGCGTGTTCTGTGCGCTCAGGTTACTCGGCCGGCGAAGCGAAATGTGTGAGGCCTGGAGTGGTAGTGGCCAGCCGTTGACCTTGGTTCTTTTTCTCTTTAGGGCGGGTGTCCTTCTCTGCCTCTCGCCCTGGTGATGCGTCTTCGCTGATGCTGCGAAATGTGTATTCCCCCTGTGTAGCAAAGATAACTGGGTTAGGAAGCCATGTGTGTCGGGTGTCCCACCGGCCTACATTTTTATGTGTGCCATTGACAAATTCCAGCATATCGCTGGTGGATATTACAAGAGAATCATATATAAAAAGCTGAAAGAAAAATTATTTAAAACAATGGCACTGCAAAACGAGGGGAATAAAGTAATAATAATTAAAATATGTACAAGCCTTACTCGCGGAAGGCGGGTAAACGTTACGACTATCCTGAAGCTTGCTGCAGTGATTTAAGAAAGAAAAGGAAAATCTTTCCAGGGAACCTTTGTGTCTGTCAGCAAGCTAAATAGGTACGTGTGACAGGGTGCCAGGTGGACAACACAGGCCCTTCAACACCTGGGTTGACCAGCTAAACTAACACACAGCGAGTACACTACATGCATTAATATCCCGGCAAATTGTGCACACATTGGTAACTTAATACAACATACATAAACATTGAATTGATGCTAAAAATATCTTGCAACTGGTTTCGGGAGCTCTGAGGCCCAGAGTCTTTGGTTTGGTACTGAGTTGGTGCACAAGATATTGCAAACATATACACTGTAAATACACATGAGTAATTTAAGTTTGAATATAAAAGTACATTTAAAAGAATTCTTCTTGGTAAATTCTCTTCCCATAGGACCCTTTCAAAACGTATAGTGATATGTAGCTGTGTACCTACACATCAAGTCACATTTAAATGATGAGAACAAAACTAACCTAACTATATCTTGCGGGAGTCCATCATATCATGTAGGTCTAACAGCTAATGTGTACACGACGGCATTCTTCATGTAGATGATCTTCACAAGTACACTGTAAAAACATATAATAACATTTAGAGGTGTACATTGATGTGTACGATGTTCGAGGATTCTGTCCGCTAGACCAAAAGCAGGGTGGTTGAGTTTAGATAAGCAGCAATAGGCGAGGGGTGTTTGTTAATGCTCACTTACTCCTGCTTCTTGGGTGCCGTGGTTGTGGTGGGTTTTATCCAGACATAGTGAGCTTGGCCCACACTGAAACTGCAATTCCACAGGTGAGATCCGTTGGTCCAAAAGTGGATGTTGTCCCAGCCGAATCTAACTTCCGTACCGGTCAACAGTCCTCTTACCAGGGGATGGCACAATGGGTGAATGCATATACACGGAGATATGAATTATACCACAACCAGAGCAGTCCAAACTGACTCATGCCTGAGTTGGGCGGCGCAGTCTTCCGCCTGCCTGTCCGGTGTGGGATGTGGAAGTGCACTCAACTTTCTGGTGGCAAGGAGCGCTGGGTGTCGCTCCCTACATTTTCAGCTGTGCCTTTGGCTGAAAGGCATAGCATCTCTGCTCACAGGTTACTCGGTACACCTTGACGCGAACAAACTGAAAACAATTTACAGTGTAAGTCTGGTTTTGGCTTGCTAACCACGCTCTGTAAAGTCTCCACTGATCCCCCATGCTAGGCGGGTTGATCAGAGACAGAGAGCTGTTTGGCTCACCAATGGCGCCACTGAATGTGCGTCCACACAGGAATGGACGGCAGATTTCAAGCCACAGTATATCCCGGCACTGGCAGCAATGCTGTGGGATAAGGCAATAACTTGAGACTGTCGCCCCTCTCTGGGTGAAGGTGTTACTAGTGGTTGTGGCTCCTCTGTTCCTCTCCACCGGCACTGGAAGCAATGATGTGGTAGTTTGGAAAGCAACAGATGGCTGTCTAATGGGTATGTGAAAATATGATGGACCCCTGAAGGGCGCCCGTGGCTGAAGTTAATTCGGTAGTTATAAATTCCCCGGTCCTTGTCAAAGGTGTATATAACAACCTGTATCTAGCAGGCAAAGAGACAGATACTCTAAGAAATAAAAGTTGAAAGGTAGGAAACAACACTATGTTTATTGAAATCTGAATAAACATGTAACACGTGCTACCTCCTACTAGGCAAGGCAGTATAAATATAGTGCTAAAGGTTACTATGCTGGCCAGGTGTAGGCGACCTGGTTCTAATGGAGAATGGGAAAGAATTAGCTAAACGAGAAAATACATAATACTTCTACACTTGATGCCGGCTAACAGCCAGCGGCGCTAGAACCCATGACGGCGCTCACCATGCACGTGTCACGTGTACATGCACGTGCGCAAAGAGGCCAATATTTAAACTTTCACATAAAGAATATTATTTTGCTGCATAAAATATGTCTTGTATTTTTATTTTCAGGGTTTGATATGTCTTACAGTGTTTTAAAGTGTTTGTTATTTAAAAAATGTTTGGTTATGAAATTCAAAGTGCGCGCTGCACAGAGATTAGGAACACTAATATCCCGGCATGAACACAGTCATAAAGAGACACTGAGATATTAAAGAAAATTCACAAGAAAATTATAAAATGTAAAACAATATTAAATTTATCTGTTCCGCTTTTATTTTCAAAGTGTATAAAAGTTTAGTCGGCGTGCATAGTACTTCCGCTTATGTGAACCCCGTAGGCAGCCATGGTAGGTCCGTGTGACGCTTGCCTTTGGACAGTCTGTCTAGGAGAGCTAGCGAGATAAGACACTGTCATGTATGCACTACAACTTTTTGTTCACTGATGTAGATTTCAATAGCACTTTCAGTATAGCGGTTAACCTTTGCTTGCGTACATTTTGCCAGACATTTCCCCAGCATTATGCTTCCGCTTAACTAATTTGTTTTGCCCTTGTGGTACTTTCAGCATGGTCGAGGAGAGAAAAATGCCGGAGAGGTCATTCGACCAACGAAACTCGAATCAGGCGCCTTCAGCTAAAGGCGTTTCATTGTAATTTCTGTATTACTGTTGCATGCTATTTTAAGGGCTTTAACTCTATGTATGTATTTGACGGTATTTTTCATGTTTGAATATTTTATGGCAACATCACTTACAACCACGTGGCTATTAATCGCCGCCAAGTCTATGTCTGCGCCATCATTGCATTTTGAGAGTTCATTTATATAATATCATGTGTGCAATATTTTATTCAGGGTTCTATGTTAAATTTTGTCGGGGTTCCATGTAAATTTCACATAAATTGATGCTTTTGTGTTTGACCACGCGGTCACTTTAATATTTGCTTTTTCCATCATCAGGCATGCTACATGCCTGTAACCACCGTAATCGCAAAGAGAATGATTTTCTCTACCAAAATTATATTTTGTTGAAATTTATTTGCTGTTTCCACGAAGAAATATTGCAATTTCACCTGCACCACATAGTCCGCTACAAACTTTATCCAGCACCACCCACGCCATATAAACTTGTATTCACACATGTGTGTGTTTATTGTGACTACTCATCTCGTGCCCCATCATATTTTAAGGGTCTTTGTGCAATTTATGTAATTAGGTATTTTGTGTACGGTAACATAACTTCCGTCCTAGCCGGCTATGTGTATAGGCTGTCACCAAACTACCCATGTGCTGGAGGGTGAGCCCAGACGAGTTTACGTTAGTGATGCCAAGTAATCACATGTGTTAATGTATCATCAAGTGTTTCATTTTGTAATTCACTGTGTCCTGTCTTCAGGGAAAAATCGTCAGTCCACCCTAGCGGCTGTCAACTCTCTTCCCTTGTGAAGATTGAATTTTCATACACCACGGTGAGATCATCCATCTAGGCGTGCTCTAGAGTAATTGCAAGCTGGGGAGCACCTAAGCGGAGTTAACTAGACACGACCGAGTGTATCAGTAATTTCATAGCACGTTGATTTGTACAAACTGTATAAATAAAACAGGTATCACAGTGAACCATCTTCTCTCACTTGTAGTGACAGTGTCCTAGCCACATGTGTTTCTTTTTCAAAATGTTAAAATGTTTAGTAAAAGTTTAGTATTGCCAACATGTTTGTAAGTACGCTCGGGTGAGACGGACACACAGATGGTGGATATTACAATGGAATCGTACATAAAACCTGAAGAAAAAAAAATGGCACGTCAAAACAAGGGGGTTGAAGTAAGAATTAGAATATGTACAAGCCTTACTTGCGGAAGGCGGGGAAACAACACTACTATCCTGGAGTTTGCTGCAGTGAGTTAAGAAAGAAAAAGGAAAATCTTTCCAGGGAACCTTTGTGTCTGTCAGCAAGCTAAATAGTTACGTGTGACAGATTGCGAGGTGGACAACCACAGACTCTTCAATACCTTGGTTGACAGGCTAAACAAATACAAAGCAAGTAAACTGCATGCATGACTATCGCTGCAAATTGTGCACACGTTGGTCAGTTAATACAATAGACATAAACAATCAAAATTGGAAGTTAAAAATATCTTGCACCAGATCTGGGGAGCTTTAACGTTCAGAGTCTTTGGTTGTTTTCCTGAGTAGGTGCACAAGATATTAAAAACAAAGGCACATACAAATAAGCATACATATAAAAATTCCCTCCTACAAAACTGCATTCTTTCTTGTAGGCTATCTTCACATATACACTTTCAAAACATATTAATATATGTAATTGTGTGCCTACACATGAAATCAGATTTAATGCTAAAAAGCATTTTAAAAAATCAACCTAACTATCCCTTGCGGGAGTCCATCTTATATTGTATGTCTAACAGCTAATATGTACACTGTGTATCTTTGTTGGAATATGTTCTAGGTAAGTTCCTAAGGAATGCTGAAAACAAATTCTTTCACAATGGCATTCTTCATGTATGCAAACTTCACATAAACATTTTCAAAATGTATGGTGGCATTTATAGGTTTACCTACACATAAAGTCAGATTTATGGATGATCATTATAAAAATATAAAAAGCTAAATGTCATTGTAATGTTGAAGTCTCTGTCTTCAACTTAATCACTGGCACTGTGGTGAGCTTCTTTACGTGATTCACTTATGGTAGCCATTACTGTCACTGTGGTGAGCGTCCATTTGTAATACTACCTACTTAAGTAGGCTGTCGGCCACTGAAACACTTGAACCATGAGGTGTAAATTGTCTATCAAAAGTTACTGACGTACAGCTTTTTTAAGCTGCATTAAAAAAGTTAATTATCACATAGTCATGTAACTAATTACTGGTGAATTTACCTCATTGATTCTTTATACATGAAACTGTACTGGATACTTTCAAATTTTAATTTAGCCAAAATGTGATTGTTCTGCTTACGTCACTGTCTTTGGCTTGCGGCTAAATTTAATGTGGTGCACGTGAACTGTCTATAACGAGTCCTTTTGCCACGTGCACATAGTAGCGGTTTACGGCTACTGCACTGTCTTTAATATTCGCGCACTTACTGCCGATCTTAGGTCTCACCTTATGCGGGCCTCCCCGTTGGATGAAGGGCAACATACAGAGAGTACGGTCACATGTACCTGGTTGTAGGTCTCCATGGCGATTCCTGGTACCGGTCAGGCATGGTATGGGCGGCCTTAGCAGTATGTGGGGGCATCAGGCATAGTGGAGCAGCTTGGGGCGTCGTGGCGTCTGCTTCTGTCACAACAAATAGGTAGGGCACTCGTTCAAGGGACGTTGAGGCAGTCCGGGGCAGTGTAGAACCTTCCACCCCAACTGCACGGGTTCCTACCCATAGGGCAGGATGTTTCTCTGACGGGGCAGTGCGGGGAGAAAGATCTCCACCCCGACTTTGGGCAGCACAACTCGTGGTACCAGGTCGTGGGTGGCATCAACGGTCTCAGTGGCCAGGTCCTGGGGCGAGGCAGTGGAAGTGAGATTCACCTTGACCCCCACTGTGGGTGATGTGCCTGTTAAGGGGTAATGGGTGGCATCAATGTTCTCGATGAAAGCGGCCTCTCGCGTAGCAAGATGGTGGGGCAGAGCACTTCCAATGTGGCAGCTCGACGTCCGGGTCTGCGGGTATTCCTGCATCGCAGGACCTGTAGACGGAGCATGTCTATTGCAGCTCGACGCCCCACGTGGTAGAGTTTCCTGTGTGACAGACGATTGGGACAGAGCACTCTTGTCCGAGCTCGACATCCTGGCTGGCGGGTCTGCCTGCATGGCAGGTAGTTCCTGGGATGGAGCACTCATGTCCGAGCTCGACGTCCAGGGTGGCGGGAGTTCCTGCGTGGCAGGTTCTTGAGGTGGAGCACTTCCGGCATGGCAGCTCGACATCCCGACGGGCGAGTGTTCCTGCGTGGCAGGTTGGTCCTGGGACGGAGCACTCTTGTCCGAGCTTGACATCCAGGGTGGCAGAAAGTTCCTGCATGGCAGGTTCTTGAGGCGGAGCACATCCGGCGTGAAGCTCAATGTCACGATGGGCGGATGTTCCTGCGTAACAGGTTGTTGCAGAGATGGAGCACTCTCGTCCGAACTCAACGTCCCGGTTTGCGGTTATTCCTCGTCGGAGCCTGGGGTCAACTTCGTTGAAGTAGGTATGGCCTTGACTTCTGGCTTCGGAGTTGTACTGGGTGGTGACGTAGGTGCTGGTACACTTCCTACCTCTTTTGATGAAGGAGTTTCTGATATTTCGCTAATTCGACTTGATCGGCGGGGTGTCTGATGGGGTTCTCTCTCTCGTGGACTCCACCATGACACTTCGGAGCAGCCAGAGGGTGCAGTACTGCGTTTGGTTGCGATTTTCTCAGCATAGCTGCGTGGTGTCTGAGAGAAAATGCACCTTGACATCGTTTGTCCTCTGGCTTCCATGGGGTGATATAACTAGGAGTCCTATTAGCAATAAGAAAATTGATCTGATACCATGAGCAGGTAGCGGTTTCCTTTCCTGCTACGTGGATACAGACACATCAGATCGGCGGCAATGTGGGTCCAGGCCGTCTTGGGTCTCCGTGATTTTGCGGTGGGAGGGGTAACCAGGTAGACTTTGCCGCGGCAGCACGTGTTGCAGTTGCTAATGTACTTCCGGACATCGTGGCTTATCCCATCCCAATTATAACAGGTTTTAATGTCCAGCAGGGTTTCCCTGGTACCCGGGTGACCAGCTTGGTAATGGCCGTGATGGTGCCGGCATATATCGGCATGTAGTTGCTGTGGGACCCAGATCTTCCAAGATGCATTGGGCTGTCCGCTACATGTCCATCCGACTGTTCCCGTAGTATGCGTCTGATGTCAGGGTCCTCCTGCTGACTTAAGGTTATTTGTTGGTGGGTAATTTGCAGTTGGAGAAGTCGGATTTGCTCCCCCGGACTTCTTTCAATCTTGGGGGGGGGGGGGGGGGGGGGCGGTGAGATATCTTCTCCTCTTCCTCTTAAGCCTTTTCCTTCTGTATCAGGAATCGAGACAGCGCATCTGGTATGTCGTTCTCCTTTCCTGGGCAATGCTGTACCTCGAAGTCAAACCCAGTAAAGAATATGTCCTACCGGCCAAGCTTGGCCTTCGAATTCTGGGACTCGTGTAGCCATTGGAAGGCTTTGAAGTTGGTTCGTAGAATGAAGTGTTGCCCTTCGAGATAATACTAGTATTTCTTCATGGGCCAGATAACGGCCAGACACTCCTGCTCATTGATGTGGTACTGCTGCTCTGTTTCGTTTAAGTGAGTTGACACATACGCTATCACATGTGGATGGTCCTATGTCTTGCTGGTACAGTACTGCACCCAGGCCATTCTGACATGCGTCCATTTGCAGTATTAATGGCTTGTCTCCTTGTGGTCAGTGGAGCTGGTGGATATTTGTGAAGCTGTTCTTCAAGTCAGAAAACGCTTGTCATTGTTCCGGACCCTATCGCCAACGTGTGTCTTTCTCGAGGAGTGGATCCAGTGATTCTATGTACTTTGCGATATTTGGAACTAAGTCTCGTAGCCAATCACACAGACCCAGGTACCATAGAAGTTGTCACTTATTAGTAGGTTCTTTCGCTTCTTCAATTGCTCATATGGGACTGTTGTGGGAAGTTTCCCTCAGGTGAGATAACGTGTCCCAGACAGTCTATTGAGGACTTGCCGAAGTAGCTTTTCGACAGCTTGCAAGTCATTCCGTGTAATTCGAGTCTTTCCAACACTCTTTGCAGATGGCCTAGGTGCTCCTCCCAACTGTTGAAATATCTTATTACATTGTCAAGAGAGGCGAAACAGAACTCACCGATGTAACCTGTTAACACTTCCGCAGACATTAGTTGTTGGAATTTTGTTGGGCATTTTTCAAGCCGAATGGCATGACTCGAATTGAAGGATTTCTCCCTCTGGTGTCGTAAAGGCTGTATATTTGCAACTGTCCAGGCGGACCGCAATCTGCCAATATCCCAACTCCACATCAAGAGTACTGAATATTTTGGCCTTGCCAATGTCTCGTAGTGTATGAGATAAGTCTATAGCTGGGGGAGCAGTCTGGTGGATAACTTCATTTAGCGATTTGTAATTTACGGAAAATCACAATTTCCCATCTTTTTTAGGCATGTGTGAGTTGTATGGGGAATTCGATGGTTCAACGATTCCCTGGTCCTTCATGTCGTTGACCTTCTCCATGATGAGGTCATGACGGTGGGCTAACACTCTGTATGGTTGATTGTAAACCGATATGTCGGTGGTTGGCCATATTCCGTGCTGAATAGAACGTGTTTGTCGTAACAGTCCTTCTTGTCCGACTACTCTGGCGTGTTTGTCTAGTACGGCTTTTAATTGGTAGAATTCTGGTTCTTCAAGTTCGTGGTTAGGTGCACATTGGGTCAATGGGCATTGGCGGAATGTCATCTGGATTTTAATCCCAGTTAACTGTGATCTAGTTGGATTCTCCCAGATAGGCTCTACATTGTCTGTGATCAAGAATGCATTGATTGTGGATGGGCCATTGACATCCTAGTATTATCGATTCGGACAGGGTTGGTGACACAATAAATTCTGTTTGTGTAGTAATACTTTGTAGTTTCACTGTCAAGGTAATACGTACGGTTACAACTAGGGTGGAGTCAGGTTGCGCCATTCGTACTGTTCTGATTTGCGGTCCGGTTTCAGCAAGTTGGCTTGGTGTTAACAAATTACTCCGGATAAAATTGCATGTGGCCGCTGAGTTCAGCAAGGCGAGCACCCTCTCGTTGTTTACCTCCACTTCTATGTGTGGCGATATAGGAACTGGTACTTCTTCCCTTAATCCCTGGAGGGTGGGCTCTTGTGAACCAGGGGAGGTGGCCCTCTTCGTGCCCCGGCATCGGCGTTTCCCGACTTGTTATTGGGAGTCGGTTTTCCAGTCTGTTTGGCTGGGGTAGTTGACTGCATTTTGTCAATTCAGTTGTGTGGAATGTCAGCCCCTTCTGGTTTTCGAGGGCAGTCCTCATTCCAGTGGTTCTCTGGGCAGAACCAACATTTGAGTACGAATGCTATGCGGGGAGTTGGAGTTGATGCACTCTTAAGAGGTGCAACCAGTGGAGCTCGAACTTCAGGGTTCTTGGTTGATACTGGCTTTTCAAGACTAGCCTGCACTGCAAAATTCTGTTTTGCCTCTCGGGCTTGGTTAACCAGCGTCTCTATGAATGCTTTTTCACATTCCTGCGTGAATGCCACCGGGTCTTCATGGGGTCGGCCTGCGAAGTTGGTAATGTGAATATTGTCATCCCTTCCGGTTGCCAGATGGCCAGGGGCCGTTCCCGGTTGTATATAGATTCGGGAAGGCTTGGCTCTGCGGGAGTGAGAGATGTGCCTTCTTCGGCATCTCTCACATTGGTAGGCCATTCCTGGCATAGAGACGTGCTCATCTGGCCACCCTATACATAGGTGATGATAGGGTTCGCTGCATGTGGTGCGATTTATGCCTCGGCCGGAACACGTGATTTCATTGCAGAAGCTTATGGGTTGTTGACTGCAATTGGCACAGTGGTATTCTAATTCATCTGTAAGACGTGCCTCTTTGGGCCAGCCTATGCAGCCATAATGAAACAACTTAGTGCAGTATGCTCATTCTATTTTCAGTATGCCACTGCACCGGTACAGTTGGCCTGGCTACAGTGTACGTCGGGCTCACTGTCGTGGTTCTCGCGGGCGACAGCATTAACTTCCGAATCTGACATTGTCGTGGTTAAGGGCACCATGGGGTGTTTTGTGGACTCCACAAAGTCCACTTGATTGTTTGGTTTCGACCCTTAGATCTCAGGGTATGGTTGGTCTAGTTTGTGCCATTCACTGCTCACAGGTGACGCCCCACGTTGGGCGCCAGAAAATTTCTTGACGCGTGCCTGGTTAAGTCTGACTGACACATATGTCGAGGATTTTTCTGCTAGACCAAAAGTGGGGTGGTTTACTCTGGCTTTACAGTACGAGGCGAGGGGTGTTGGCTATCGCTTACTTATACTGTCATCTTGGGTGTTGTGGTTGATGTGGATTTCACACAATAGTGGCGAGCTCTGTCTACTCTGAAGCGGAGATTCCAGTTGTAGGCTTCACGCCTCCAGAAATTTGGGTTTGCCTAGCCGTATCTTGTTCTCCGTACGGTTTAGCTACCCTCTCACCACCGGATGGTACGAGGGGTGAATGTGAAAGCAAGGCAACAAGAAGAGTATTGTTACTGGAGCCGACACTACTGCTTGGGGTCTGAGTTGGGCGCCGCGGTCCCATTCCGCCTGCCTGTCCTCCATAGAAGGTGGTAATACTATCCACGGTTTGATAGCAGCGCAAGCTAGATATTGTTCTCTACGTCTTTTGCCACTCCTCACCTTGTAAGGCATAGAGCACGGCTGTCCGAAAGCCTACGCACTGCACTTAGAGACAGGAATGGTAATTACAGTGTAACCCAATAGTGACTTGTCAGCATGAGCTCGATAAAGAGTCCCCACTGATCCCACACACATGCGGGCTGATCAGAGACATGGAGCCATGTGGGCCATCAAGCCTCTACTGGTTGTACATTCGCACCGGGTTGAGCGACTAACCCCAGGCTAATGTCACTCCAGCACTAAATTAGTGCTCAAAGTGAGAGAGAACCTGAAAGGGCCAAAAGTGCTCACTTTACCGTGAATGACATATAACACAACGCTTCTTGTGAAGGCCACCCACCTCTCTCCTCGTTTTCATACAAGCTCAGACGACTTTTGATTCCGGTTTCTTTTATGAATAAAACAAACTTTCTGATTCTTTTATCCTCTCTGCCTTTATTGTTCTTTGGCTTGTATTATAATTTTGAATCATCTGATAATAATCTATTCCTTCTGTAGTGAACAAATCATGTGATTTAATTCACTCAAAGATTAGTTCATTTTGAATTTTAATAATTCACGGATGACCCATCATTAGTTGAGTCAATAAAGATTGAATCGTCATTCCGAGGCACGTTTTTCCAGCAGACTTTGTGCTACTGAATGTGCAAGTCAAATAACTGTGCTTTAGTAATAAATATTTGCACCTAACTATCACCTTTTGTGTCTCACGAATCAATAATTTTATGTTGCTAAACCACTAAAGTTGCGCTGAAATGAAAACAATAACTCTGCTACATGCCTTGACATTGGTTTATGTGTGTGATGTTCGGCTGTGATAAAACCTGATGATGCACACCACAAGTATCAGCTATTCCAGCCACAAGATTGTGAAGTGCTCACGTACAAAATTGAGGCAGAAATATAGAGTATATTTAATTGAATTAGTTTTCTATTGCAAAATATTTTCCCTTGATGATAAAATTAAATTTGTTATCATGGACTTTGTTACTGGTGTCCCTTTTTGAGCTATGCCTTAGTGAAGTTTGCATGCTGGAGGAAGTGTTCTGCTTTTGATTCACTTTCTGGTTTCCTGAGTTTGTATACGTGTCATGACAGGTCACTAACGAGCCGTGTGCAGGAACCCATTGTTACCCTGCATGAATGTATGGGAGTGCATGAACTGTTGCACTTTGTGCATGCATGGGCATTTGGTTGATCTACATAGTACCTGGTTACTAGTTGACTCTGGAGTGGTGAGTTGTGGTGCAAAATGGACTAAGAAAGAAAGAAGAGGTCATGTCAAAACATAAGTATTTATTATTCAATCATTCTTAGAAGCAATTTTAAAATGAGGTAAACGAATATAAATCAATAATAAAAGCCAATCTTGGAAACACTACTAGAAGAGATGCAAATATCTTGGGAAGTACAATGTGATAAATGATGACACCCTTCCTTGTCTTCTAGTGTTAGTGCTATAATTCCTAAGTTGCTATTGCTAAAAATCGAAAATATTGTATTACATTCAATGAGAAAATAATGAACACCACTTTATGCAATGACATCCCAATACAGACTGCCCTACAAATTTCGTGCCAGGTCCAGTTGTGGCTCTGATACCATTAAAGTAGGTCAACTCAAATACCAACCAGCAAAGGAGAACCACACTGCTCAGTTTTTGGAACTCACCCTCTCAACTACACCTTGGGGTCATTGTCACAAATTTCAAACAACTATTCACCATATGCCCCATCTAGGGATGACCTAATCACGACTCCTACGCAGCCAGAAGTTGCAGGCCATCAGTGAAGCTACTCACCACTCCATTTGCTTGCCTGGATGCTTTACTATCCAAAGTGCAAGGAGTTTTTCTCATAGATATTGGCACAGAAGTAGCCAGCAACCATATTCTCTAGGAAAACACAGAAACCAGCTTCCAAGCCTGATATTCACTTTTGAAAATCAACTTTGCCAGGCTACCACCCTCAGCTTCTGCCTCATGGGAATGGTTCCAAAGGTTAATATCTGTGTAATGCCAGCTGCCAGGAAACTATTCTACATAGTGTCCAGCATAGTATTTCAGGTGCACCAGGGGAATTGTTTTACCCAACACTATTCTATTTTCCAAACAGTTTACTATCAATATTTGTTCACGGAGGTCCATGAACACTGGCTTATCAAACTCTCTACCTAACACTCAGTTTTTACTTACTCGGAGCATTACCTCACCTTCTTTGTCTGACTCCTAGTTTGCTGCCTTGCCTCCAAAGGCTGTGGTTTATAAGAGACACAGAATTGAGTAAAACTAAATTTGCACTATTGCAAGCATACAAAAATGCATTCATCATCACTGATCATGGGACCTTGGTGGTTGAGCAGTTAGATGGCTTGCCTCCCATAAGGCAAACCAGGTTCAATCCCTGGCCAGGTCACTCCTATATTTTCACAAGTGGGACTCATGCCGGATGATGCCGCTGGTCAGCGGATTTTCTCGGGGATCTCCCTTTTCCCCCGTCCCTGCATTCCGGCGTGGCTCCAATCTCACCTCATTTCACCCTCACCATGTCTTAAGACCTCGTTGTTAAGGGCCGCCCAAATCTCTCAACTCAACTCATCACTGATCACAAATCACAGGTATCAGTCTAGACTGACTTATCGTCTAGGGTCGCAGTTACATGAGATGCAGAACTACTTCACTTAAAACAAGTTCAGCTATTGAAGAGGTTACATTACCTTCGAACGAGTTCCGATCGCAGTTGTTTCTTGTTCAAAGTGAACAGTTTTCACGAGTAGTTTCAAACAACTTCTCTTCTCTGCTGGCTCCTATTGGCTGCTTCAAAGTAAACAAGCAGCGTAATAAATATTGCTGAATTTGGCGGGAATTCCTACACTTGTTGAATTAAGATAAATTTAAGGTTTAATGTACTAATACCCACCCATTATGCCACTACAGTAAAAGTGTAGGTTTCATAACAATTAAAAAGATCAATAGTGATAAATGTTGAAGGCTATTATAATTAAATATACATTTTAAGTTTCATGTTTGTTGAGGTTAGAATTTCCATTGATTTCATTCTGCTTTGGGTGTGTAATGGCGAAAACACATTCTGTTTTTAAACTTTTTCAGACATGGCTACTGAATGTACGTATTTAGCTGAATGTGTTTAACAGTGCTCGTGTAACCACGACCTAGCACTATCAACATCTGTAGTCTACCTTTTTCTTCTGTTCCTGCTCAATACGAAACTTCTCTGCAGCCTCGCGCTGTGCCTGCAGCACAGATTCATGCTCTTTCCTCAGTGCTGCATTTTCTAGTGCCTGCATGTGTCTTTGACCCTGGATCTGCACCTCCCGAGCCTTCTTCATTTCTTCTTGCTCTTGTCGCTTCTTCTGCACTGCTGATTTCTGCTTCTTGCGCCACTCTCGTTCTACCTGTCAACACCACAACCCCAACTAACTTCTGTGGGCTCAAGTACATGCTCTATGATGTCCAAAAGCCTAATAAACATAAATTTGTCTTAATGGTTTCATCATTCACTAGATCTGTTCAAGTTATAAACTACTCAGCAGCATATAGTTATTTTACTATATTTACATCTATTAGATACCTTCTACAGCTCATAAAAATTGGTTTACTTTTATCTCAACATCCTTGTGCTTTTCATTTACCCTGGGCAAAGTAAGGATGGTAAGTACAGGCCATTTACAAAATTAATTGACCACTTTTGATAGCCCTGATTAAGATCTACTTGTATACACATTGTGTATTCTTCTGCCATGTGTAAAATTAACATTGCCAATGGGCGTCATCACTTTATTTATGAGTCAGTGAAGTGAGACTGCAAAATTATTAAACAAGTAAACGTAGTATTTTTTACAAACGTGTTAATTTTCACACTCAACTCAGAAGCGTAAAAAAAACAGTAAGCAAAAGAAATAATTTTGGTAATCACAAATGTTAACCTAACAACTTTACCAACTTTACTGGATGCTCGCCTGTTAAAATATTTACAGGTACAGGCAAAGACATTTTTCAAAGGTTGATTTCAAAGGTCTCAAATAAATGTGAACAGCATACAATAAAGACCTTGTAACATCTACTCGTGAGTGGACCATCCTGTGGCATGTGTTGGAGATGCACACTGTGGTATATTCAGTGCTGTGCGTTTGGCAGCACTCCACAGAGCAGGACATTGTTTGTATGGTGTGCTATGTCGTAGCTGCAGGTTATTAAAATGTTGGAAAAGTATACTACAGTGGTGACGAGGATGGGATTTCAGTGCGCATTTCAATTTTAATTTGGAGCCTTGGCAAGTTTCAATGTAAAACATTTCACTCCAGGAGAAGATTCCTGGGATTCCTACCTTGAACGGCTGGAACAAATCTTCATTACAAATGGCGTTTTCCAGCACGGAAGAAGACAATGAAAAACAGCGGGCGATCCTGATTTTGGCAACAGGGAGGGGAACATATGAAGTTTTTAGAAATTTGTCAGAACCTAAACATTTGCATGAGCAGCGAGTTAGTCAGATTGCTCGTTTTTAGCCTAAATCTTTGGCCATTGCTGAATGCCATAACTTTCACAGGAGGCGGCAAAAAAAGTCACGAAACTATAGCTGATTTTGTGGTAGGATTACGTAAATTGACACGATTTTATAACTTTGGTACCTTCTTTGATTCAGCGCTTTGACACCAGTTTGTAGTAGGCCTGAAAAATATGGGCATCACGCAACAATTGTATTTGGAGTCGGACGATCTGACACTTGACAAAAAAGTCGCTTTAGCCACATCATACGAGTTGGCAGTAGATAATACATTGGCTTGTGTAACAGAATCAAAGGTGCCTGTACAGTTGCACCCAGAACATGAAACAATAAATGTTGTAAAAGTTCATCCTCGGCAGGGTGAATCAAACAAAGGCTCCCCACAACAGAAGTGTTTGTGTTGTTGCAGTGTTAATCATGCCCTTAGTGTGTGCAGATTTCGCAAGTACAGATGTAATCAATGTAAACGTCCAGTACACCTTCACCAAATGTGCCCTAACCTCACTCAGCAAGCACACAGAGAGGCCAAGTTACATAATGTCTTGTGTGCTTCATCGTCAGAATCATAATATAGCACTAAATAAGGTTGCAGCGCTTGGTGGTTTGCTACAAAAATATCCAACTTTGTTCGCACCAAGTCTGGGAACGATTTTGGGGGGCAAGGTTTCACTACATCTGAAGGAAGTTGCCATCCCAGTGTTCTGTGCTACAAGACCACTTGCCTTTGCATTAAAGAGCAAGATAGATGTAGAGTTAGATAGGCTGGTGCAATTGAGTGTCCTCTATCCAGTAGATTTTAGTGACTGGGCAACTCCCATTGTCCCTGTTGCAAAGAGGTGGTACAGTCAGAATTTGTGCTGACTTCAAGATAACTCTAAACCCCAAGCAAAACTGAAATGTGGGGAGAGGGAGGGGGGTAGAGTTATCCACCATTGACCTATAAAATGCTTTTCAACAACTGCATTTAGATGTTGAGTCCCAGAAGCTTTGCTCTATTAATACTCACAAGGGTATTTTCTACTACTCACACCTTCCTTGTGGCATAAGATCACGTCCAGCATTATTTCAGAGAACTATGGACCAAGTCCTACAGGGATTGGATGGTGTAGTTTGCTTTCAGAATGACATTATGATAATGGGCAACTCCGAGCAGCAGCAATGGGACAACCTACACAAGCTCATGCAACGCCTAAGTGACTGTGACTCTAAAGCAAACAAAGGTAAGTGCAAATTTTTCCAGACATCTGTGCAGTTTTTGGGCACATGGTTGATCAAGATGGGTTGCATATATGTACTGAGAAGGTCAAGGCAGTGGTTGATGCCCCAGCCACAACAGACGTGATGCAACTGAGAGCTTGGTCAGTGTTGGTAAATTACTATGTACGCTTCCTGCTGCACCTTTCCACATGTCTAGTGCCTTTACATGAGCTTTTGCGCAAGAGTCATCAGTGGTATTGGTGGTCTACCACGTTGTAATGATACTTTTGTGAAATTGAAGCACTTGATTGCATCTTCACGAGTGGTCACACATTATGACCCAAAGTTGTCTGTCAAACTGGCATGTGATACCTCTCCCTATGGGGATGGGGCAATTATCGGTCATGTCTTTCCTGGAGGCATCAAGAAACCCACTGTGTATAGTGTCAAAAAATTTTTTCAGTATCCGTATATCTGCCCATTTCTTCTGGTCACCGACCACCAGCTCTTGAAAAACATTTTTGGGAACTAATGTGGCATCCCCCAGTTAGTAGCAAATAGATTACAGAGGTAGTCTGTAATGTTGGAAGGGTTCAGTATAATGTACCATATGTGAAAGGAGAAGCACATGATAATGCTGATGGGCTATCAAGGTTACCTCTTCACAGCCTCAAAACATCTGAGCAGTTTTCATACCTTGATGTTGGGGTGCCTGAGTTTTTGCCAGTGACCCAAAAAGACATGAGAATCAGTTCAGTGTGTGACAGAGTCTTAGCCAAAGTTATTAATTGTTTTTGCGATGGGTGGCCCAAGGAAGTTGACGATACTCTTAAGCCCTTTTATGTCAGACAGAATGGGCTCACTATTGAGCAAGGTTGGTTGTTGTGGAGTCATAGGGTAACTGTGCATTCTGCTTTGATAGATAAGGTCTTGCAGGAACTGCATTCTATACATTTTTGCATCAGTAAAATGAAGGTGCTTTCTCGCGCACATGCTTGGTGGCCAAAATTGATGCTGATTTAGAATATATGGTGGCATTTTGTAAAGTTTGTCTTCAGAATGCACAAACTCCAGACAAGTTGGTTTATCACCATGGAAGTGGCCTGACGCCTTGGCAATGGGTGCACTTGGACAGCCGGCCCCTTCTTAGGAAAATATTTCCTTATTCTTGTTAATGCATTTTCAAAATGGCCAGAGGTAGGTGAATTGTTCAGTATCACTTCAGGTAAAATTTCGGCAACACTGCGTAAATGGTTTCCTACTTATGGTCTCCAAGAGCATTTAGTGTTGGACAACGGGATGCAATTTTCGTTAGAAGAGTTCTCAGTTTTCTGCAGGCAAAATGACATCACACACACTTTTTCACCTCCATATCACCCTTCCATTAATGGCCAAGCAGAGAACATGGTGAAAACTTTCAAGGCCAAAATAAAAGCACTAGTGAATTCTCATGTCCCTCTTAAGGTTGCCCTCCCTAGATTCCTTTTAGCCTACCGCATTACTCCTCATTCAGCCACGGCAGAAACACTCAGCAGTTTAATGTTTGGAAGGGTTATCCGTAGTCGACTGTCATTGCTTACTCCCTCTGTGGCTGCTAAACTAACATCTCAAAAGTTACAGTCTGTTTGCAGTTCATCTCAGGACCGTTGTGTGACCTTCAATATAGGAGATCCTGTTGTCTTTAGAGTTTACTTTAATGGCAAAGAACTCTGTGTGTGTGTGTGTTTGTGTGTGTTTGTGTGTGTGTGTTTGTGTGTGTGTGTTTGTGTGTGTGTGGTTGTGTGTGTGTGGTTGTGTGTGTGTGTGGTTGTGTGTGTGTGTGTGTGTGGTTGTGTGTGTGGTTGTGTGTGTGGTTTTGTGTGTGTGTGTGCGTGCGTGCGTGCGGGCGGGCGGGTGGGTGTGCGTGGGTGCGTGTGTGTGTGTGTGTGAGAGAGAGAGAGAGGACAAAAAGGGGATGAGGTTGGCAGCTTTAAAGACACCAGAAAGGAAGCAGGCATTCTGGGTGGTGACAGGAGAGTGGAAGCAGACAGCATGAGCATTAACAGCCGAGTGGAAGCAAGTAGTACTGGTAGAAACAACAGATGGAAACAGACAGCAACAGTGTTGTTAGAAGCCATTAGGATTGTGATGCTGTTAGCCCCCTCCCAGTGAACAAACTAGTAGAACAGTGTTCTAGAATGATGTTGCAGAAGAAAGCTTTAAGGCTGAAAGCGGCAAAGGTTTCAAGGGTTTCGAAAGGAAGGGCATGGTTAGCATTATCAGAAGATCTAGTGGTGGTGTAAATGAACAGATATACCCTAAGAGAAACAGAATTAAAAAGAGGTTGTTTGAGCTCTAATTTGTACTGTTTGTTGTTTATATTTTATTGAGGCAGTCAATGAGACTTCATTCTGTGGTTTGTTCTGAAGTGCTTGGGTAACTTATTAATAATTTACATCTTCATTGGTTGATTGTAATTCAGACACTACTGCTCAAAATGGTTCAATATGTATACCTAGTAAGGATATCCTAAGTTTGTATGTTATGTGGGGGAGGAGTTGTGGTATAGTCAGTGCTGTGAGTTTGGCAGCACTGCACAGAAGAGCAGGACAATGTTTGTATAGTGTGCTATGTCGTAGCTACAGGTTATTAAAATGTTGAAAAAGTATACTACACACATGAAACATGTATGTGAGGAATCGGTTAGAGAAAGAAAAGGGGATAAGTGGAATGTCCCACCACACCATGTACGACTGGTTAGTTGCAACTACATCTTTATCTCACTGCTTGCATTTCTATCATGGACCATGCAACTTTCCACATTGTTGCACTTGTACATGAGTTTTTGCATTGTTGCAGGGTTGGTAGACTTTGTATTCTAGTGAACACAGGAAATAATCTCATGAAACCTTTCAGGCATGGGTCATGCTTCAATCCTTCCACTATGTGGTGGGACTGTTGTCCTTGGTAAAATGGAACTAGAGATGCATGCTGAACCACAGGTGGTGATGACCTCTTCGTATCACTCCTACTAACACCTAACACCATTGTATACTGGAGTCAGATGATGGTGGATGTATGGGTGGTTCCCAGCTGATCCTTCCATCAGGAAAGAGTAATCTGACAGACACTCATGCCAATATTCAACATGTAATGGAAATTGCACAGTCCTGATGTAATGTGATAAGGATAGCAATAGCAATTATAACAAGAGTAGCAATCAAATCAGGATAATAGAGAGCTGGCATTGATGCACTATGGTGCCATCAGGTTCCTAGTAAGCATCCACCACAGATGTGCCCCACCTCAAGAGAAAACTGAATGCTGCTACATGCCATTGGGTCTGAATGGAGAGGTACTCTTTGCTGAGACCCACACAAGCTTGAGCAATAGGGATGCGCACTCTACAGGAGCTGTTCCCCTTCCCCTCATGACATGTCACCAGTGTGCCACTTGGTCATGCAGAAGGGTGGCACTTGCTATATCTTTTTCCCTCCTGCACATACTCCTCACCCTTCTGCCACCTACCCCCTCAATACCAACTAGTCAAACAATACATATGGGGTATCACACCCCAGCGTAATCTTTGTCTGTCATTGGCTGGTGTCCTGGCCGCATCACTGCATTACTGCTAGTTAATCCATGCTTCTTCAATTCACCGCTTGTCAGTTCCAGACAGTCAGCCCGTGGCCGGTCTCCTGGCCACGCCCTAATGTTACTGTTAATGTCACATCAGTCATTACAGTTCACCACGCGTTGGCAGCATCTGCGCCAGCCACGTCAAGCATAAATGGTTACCCTCGCCCCAGTCATACGTGCACCACGTATCCAGCTTGTATACTTAGCTTAGGTACTGCCCTTCAGACATTTAATCAGGTACAGGCTGGCATAGTGCATTGTATGTTGGCTACAATAAAGATGCACAACCAAACTCCGATTTTGCTTTTATTTTCAGCCTGCTGTGATTCATTACCTTTTATCCTGCTAACCCTATTTCGTCATAAATCCTCAACTCTACTTTAAGAAAAGGCATGAGCATGCTAAACCCTCTCCTGTACACTTCATGCTTAAGGTTACTCCTGCACTCTGAACTGAAGGTGATGAAGACATATGCCTTGTCAGTTGCCACCAAGGTCAAAGTGTCTTGAGACTCACTCTTTCTTGCTGAGAATTCACTAGACTGAGCATCCCAAGCACTCTTTGAAGATGAACCATGGTGGGAAGACTGGGGAAGAATGAACAGGGAATGAGCTTGTGAACCTTGTTTGTGACTATGGGAACAAACTAGGTCCTGCCCCTTCAGAACACCCAAGAAGGGGCTGCGAGTTTTTAAGGGCACCCACGCTGGAGAGAGATTGTCTCTCTAGAAGGCCCTCTCAGACCTACCTCCTTTACACTACCCCTTGGTAACAAGTTAAATATTAGCACCTATCACCACTCGTATTTGAATGCAAATGGTTTTGCCTGAAAATGTTATGCAATACATTTTAACGAAGAATAATTATTTGCAAAGATGTTTTCTTTTCTGATTAAAGATTGTTTTTCCCGTAAAGTTGGCCTTTCATTGTATCTGGCGTAAAATCAATGATTTTAAAACGTAATATTGATGTAACTCAATGGTTAGCATCTTCACGAATAAAATGATATGCCCAGAAGCATATACTTGACCTTCCTATGTCGCCAAAAATTGTTTGAACATCGAGCGTGGGAAATCTGAAGATTTATATTAACTTATTTCAATAGACACATGTCTTTTGAATAAACTTATAAAATGCAAGGGCCTATTTGACACATTTTGTTATCTAATAATGGGTAAGCACCAAGCACGAGAGCAGTGTAACTCGCAACAGACACAATCAGAGGACGAGGTTTTTATTGATTAATTATTAAAGACAGTGATGAAATTAATTACAATCACCTTATTTATTCATTTCTGTCTGAAAATTACAAGATTATTTGGAGTGAAATTAATTTGATTACTTTGAAAGACACATTTGCCACATTCGCAAGGTGTCTGCAACATGTAGAGGTGGGAGAAGTAATCCTTCCGCCACTTCCCCTTCCCCGCCTGTCACTGTGAACACACTACCCCATTGATAACTTGGCATGCTCTCAACTAATTGAGTGCGCGCGGGACATTCAAAATTTGTCTTGCTTTCTATGTCATATTATTTTCATTCTCAGAGGGTTTGAAAGTTTTAGGTCAACTTGCATTTGGTGTCGGATTACAATCAATTACAGTGAAAGTCTGGTGTAAGGAGTATGCTTTATAACAAAAAGTCCGCTATAACAATAACTTTTATCAGCACCATCAATTGCCCATGTATTCAGTGGGGAAAAGAAGGGAAAAAATAGGTAAATTGTAAAAATGTTTTCTGGCCATAATAAAATTACATCTAAGGTCCTGCACTGCATCATCAAGGAATACACCTGAGAGTACAAGTAAATTATTTATATGTGCTATTATTGCACTGAACAGCTGCTAAGAACTGGGTAATCTGATCGCCGGCAAACGTCCGGATTATATTCTGTTATGGGAATGTTTTTTTTTTTTTTTTTTTAGTTGCAATTTCCCTGACTTCAAACTGAAGCATTCCTGTGGTGACAGAAAATCCAATGTTCTTAGTGGTGCGCACATGATGAAACAGCTATTATTCCAGTTCCGGGTGTTTACACATTTTGCCTCGCAAAGCATTTTTTTGGGCAATTTTTACAGCGTATATTTTCCCTGCACCAGCACTGTACATTTTTATCGTCGACCAACTGCCCTTTTTCCATGTTCATGTGCATATTCCACAACCATCAATTTAAATTTCTCATAATAACTCGCTCGTTCCTTTTCCATTATCACGAGACTATGTTCTAATTGGCACTTTTTGTTAACAAAATGCTCATGTGACCTGTTTGTCTACAAAATCTACGACATATTTTTGTAATTTGTGTTTTGACAACTTTGAAATTGACAAATTACCAAATTGCCGCCAGATCAAATTTTATTTTTGAAATAACGATAACACTGAAATAATACAGCATTGCATGCTAGGCAGTTAAACGTCGTATTGTTTCGACTAAACTTTACAAAATGCCAGACACAAATTAAGAAAAATGAAACTAGAAACGAATTGGAACACGACCTCACGTTTATCTGTGAAGTGGGAAGCGTGCATGAGAGAGAGAGAGAGAGAGAGAGAGAGAGAGAGAGAGAGAGTGAGAGAGAGAGAGAGAGAGAGAGAGATAGAGAATTAACTGAAACGATCAATACAGTACCGGCGGCACAGCTGTAAACCGCCTCGCCAGCTGGCAAGACATGGGGTCACGTTAATCATGCATATCACATTGTGCTGTTGATGAAGAATGCCTGCAAGAGCATTTGCTTCACAGGAACGTGTAGTTGACAAATGTCAGTTGTTCCTGTACGTGAACAAACCTCAGGCTTAACTGTTAATAGTGTAATCAAATTTCTTCACTCAATTTTAGCAAAAAAATGTGCCTAGTGACAGTTGTACATAATAATTTTGCGTGCACACATCGCCCATCTGTCTCTGTGTTCCCGCCCACAGCCGCCGCAGTGGCAACCCTCCCCGCTCCAAAACCTTGCATGCATCACCTGTTCTTCGCTAATGATTAAATTTTATGCCATATAAATTTAATTTTAATGAGTTATACTATCAGTATTTTGACTATTTTGGGTTGTGCCATTAAAGTTAATATAAAAAATTTGTAAATGTGGGATTTTTTAACATATTTTTATAACGAAAATCCGCTATAGCGACAATTTTTGTGCCAATATAAACTATTGTTATAACGGACTTTCACTGTATATATGGTATTTTGAGATATTATAATCTTTATTTAAACAGGTTTAGGTGAAATATTTTTTAATGTATTATTTACTTTAAAAATAATACAGTAATGCTTTTTTTTTTTAATTCTCATTTTTAGTGTGTTTATAAGCTAAACTTTATTCACAGATAATGTACAGCTCTCATTATACTCAAAATTATGTCTAAAAAGGTCAGAAGTTGTATTTTATTGATGTACATGTCAGAACCCTCATCTACTGAAATCCCGCATGTATGGAAATTTTTGTCAGTCCCCTGAAAAACAATAGATAGGGAGTCGACTGTAAAATAACTTGAACTGAAACACATAATATGATTAATATGTGTCTAGACATTCTTGTTTACACCACCTCGTCCTGGATGCGTTGAGCGTTGATCTCGTCAATCTCAGCCTGAAGGTCCTGCTGTCTCTGCTGCAGCATGCGCAACCGTGCAATCTCTCTCTCCCGCGCCACCCGCTGCAGCTTGAGCTCCTCTTCCCGCGCTGCCTCCCGCTCTGCCTTTTGTTGCATGTATTGCTGCACCTGCACACACACAACCAGTAGTCTTGACAGGTGGTGTCCCCATTACATCATTTGACATATATGCAGCGATAAAAGTGCAAATGTTTATTTTGAAAAAATGTCCAGAACAGGTCAATGACACAATATGAAAAATTTCGTGAAGCATTACACCTAGAAGCTTTGATGCATCCAATGCACTTTTGAAAAAAAATTAATGCAAAATTCAGAGACACTTTTAACACACACTGATTGTACACATTAGTGCATTTTACACCTACTTTATTTTCTGTTTTTACAGCATAAGTTTACATCTTTTTTTATAGTTTCCTACATTTTTCAACAATTTTTTCTGGTACCCTGTAACATGTAGAAAGGTGGTTTCTCTTTTATTTTAAAATCACAAATTCAGCACGGCTTAAGCATAAGGACACCAGGTTTTAAGATAATAGGCACTGCAGTAAGTTTTATTTGTTTATTTATCATTATAAAAACAGGTTCAATGTACGAAATGACAAAAAGTGTTCCGAAATTCACTTGAAAGTTTAGAAACCAATAATGAAGGGTACCACCAGGGCTGAAATTGACAAGTTTTGACAAATGAGATAAAAATAAAAAATTTAAAACATTGAATCTACCTAATTAGTTTTTGAGTGTAGCTCTACATGAAAAGTAAATGTTTTTTTAATGGGTACATATACTGTACAAAATTATTTTAAAATTTTCTACTTTCATAAAAAAAATGGCTATACAAACTCAATGAATTAAAGTTGAAGATTGAAAATTTATGGCTGTAAATAGACAGTGATACAATTTTAGCAACATTTAAATTTTTAAAAATTTACTTAAGAGCTGCAATATAAACTTTCAAAGCCTTCACTAAAAGATACAAGTGAAATCATAATGTTTGGTACTGGAATGGCTGCTAATTTAAGACATGAGGCCTTGACTCATGTTCAGAGTATGAGAGGAGTGTGGTCAGCAACATCAACTGGGAATCATATAGAAAGACAAATTTCCAGAAGGAAATTATGAAAAAATACTAAAACAAATTGGAACAGTGGAACGTCTATGTACAGAACCCAGATGGATTGAAAGTCCACATCCATGGAACATATTCTGTGGTCTCTTTTATTTATCTACATTTCAAGACCACATTCATTAAAAAGTCCACATGCATTGAAATTTTTTGTCAGTCCTCTACAGAAATGATGGCTAGAGAATCCACTGTATTAATTTATTGTGTGTATTCTGCTGACATCAATGAGAGGCTTGGTTGAAGAATGCACTTCCAAGACACTTGGCACACTTGATGCCTAACTAAGTTGAAGGTAAGTGTAGGTGGCGGAAGCAAGTCATGCTTATGTGCACTACTTAGCTTGACAGTACATAGCACACGCAACTATTAGAATGTGCCCAATAAGACCAGTATGACTGTTGACATCAAAATAAAATATACTTCACCTAGACAATGAAGCCGCTAAAAAAATTATGTTGAAAAATATTATATTTTGTAACTTTTTTTTTACTATCTAACTACTTTACGCTGTTCACAATACAGTATGCATTTTTGAGGCCCTAGTTACTTTTTCCTATCAGCTATTTTTTTATCCTTCTATCACAGTTTAAATAAATACTAACATGTCAGTAGGGAAACACAGTGTATATAATTCACCGGACTCCAAAGTTAACGTCTAAGGCTACAGTAAAATATGTATATTTTTATTGACTATTATTCCAAATGAGAGGGCTTCAAAAAGTGCTCACTTTATCATGAATAGGCTACAACTGGTTCTATCTGGCAAGTAGCTCATGCGACCAAGCTGCAACTCAAGGCCAAGAAGCCCAGGTATTAAAATACAACTTTGTACTGTTATGTTGGTGAAAATTTGTGATATCAAATTATTGCTCACATTCTGCATACTACCATTCTCTTAAATTGCAGTGCAGCACTGAATCTCTATTTGTTTATTTATGAAATTACGTAAGAGTATGTGCATTGTGAAGGTGCTAACATATTTAGGTTTTAAATCACTGAAAAGAAAGTGAAAGGCCATTCTTCAAAATCGCTATCATCATCAAATTCTATCTCTGAAGGAGGAGGAACATCGCGATTTTCAGAAAAGAAGGTACAGCAGCTGCAAGAGGAAACAAGATGGTCCAACAAAAGGAAATAATGACTATTGGTTGTTTTAAAGTAACAAAATTTATACAGCTGGATATTTATCAGAATCAAAACTTTTTTTATAACTCATAACTAACATATTACGTAAATCCATTCACGTGTAAAGTTGTGAAGATAGAACAAGACCAAATGATGAATTTCACATTTTTTCGGTGAACTAAGGTTGAAGAATGGAGAGAAATTGTAAGTGGCAATTGTAATCCTGTGAATACTAAAATGTTATCCAAAAGGGAAAACTCAACCAATTTTAGCTAATTATTGGTACCAGTGATTGATGCAATCAGGCATAAAACACTGCCCTACAATAACATTCGTTGCCATTCTAGTGTATCAATTTAAAGTTACTGTAGTGTATAAATGTTAAGATTATGTAGGGAGGTAAACATGTGAAGGTTGGCAACAGCAAGAGAGCAGTTGGTTGGCATGGACAGAGAGTTGGATGGTACAATGAGAAAAAGGAATGTTGTTGTGTAGGATTGTTTTCAGGAGTAAGGTTGGTAGCACAAACCTTGAGACAAAGATAGGCAAGATGGCGGAAAGATGTGATCTGGTTGTGAGGATGTTAGAAGTAACAACAAAGTAAATAAAGATGATGTAAAACAACAGTTTCGTCTTTTACTTACATAACATGGCGCAGTCGGTATGGCAGAAATGAATATGCTTGTGAAACCTATCAAAAAGCTTTGCAGTGATGGCGATGTTGCCAGTAATTGGCTCCAGTGGAAGAAAAAGTTGACGCCGGCTAACAGCTGGCGAGTGTTAAGACTATGACGGTGCTCACCACCACGTAACACGTGGTAAGCCTGTGTGCAAAGAGGCCTTGAACTGGACTTTCCCATAGTGGGAATATTGTATTTTTAAGTTTTAAATGTGTTTTCTTTTATTCCAGGTTCATAGTGTTTTTATGTTTAATATTTGTATGTTCATAAAGTAATGCACCATCCTTTGTTTATAAATTCAAACTGTGCGCTGTGCGGAGATTAAGAACAGTTCTATTCCAGCTAGAATGCCATAACAAAAGACATTAAAAGAATACACGAAATTACAAATTAAAATGTACAATGTAAATTCATATTTTAATTTCAAAAGTGCCTTTTACTTTTCAATATTAAATATTTTACTCGGCGTGCATAGCACTTCCGCTTATGTGAACCCTGTAGGCAGCCATGGTAGGTCTGCGTGACGCTTGCCTCTGGGCAGTCTGTCTAGGAGAACTGGCAAGGTAAGATGCTGTCAAGTACGCACTACAACTTTTGAGCACTGATGTAGATTACCATAGTTTCATTTCAGTATACCGGTCAACCTTTGCTTTGCGTACATTAGCCAGACATTTCCCCAACATTATGCTTCCACATAAATAATAATTTGTGCCCTTGCAGCTTTTTGAAACTTAAACGAGGAGAAAGGGAGAAAGATGTCGGAGAGGTAATGCGACCTGCGCAACTTGAATCAGGCACCATCCCCCCATACTAAAAGTGTTTCATTGTAATTTCTGTATTGTTGCTGCATGCAATTTTAAGGACTATAATTCTATGTATGTATTTGAGGGTATTTTTCATGTTTAATCATTTTACGGCCATATCACGTATGACCACGTGGTTAGATATCGCTAAGTATGTATCTGTGCCATCAATGTATTTTCAGCGCTGATTTGTGTAATATCATGTGTGCCATAATTTATTTCAGGGTTCTGTGTATTTTTGTTCAGGGTTCCGCGTAATTTTCACATAAATTGATGCTTTGTATGTATGACCATGCAGTCATTTTCATGTTTGCTTTTTCCGCCATCAGGCATGCTACAAGCCTGTAAGTGTTTCAATCGTCACGGGAATAATTTTCCCAAATGAAATACAGATTTTTCTGAAGTTAATTTGCCATTTTTATGGAGAAATATTGCAATTTAACCTGCACCATATGGTCCGCTACGAACTTTATCCAGCGTCATTTGCGCCATCTAAGCTTGCTTGCACGCATGTGCGTGTTTATTGTGACTACTCATATTGTGCCCCATCTTGTTTCATTTATATTTTTTGTAATTTTGTACGGTGATGATATTACTGTCCTAGCCGACTATGTGTATAGGCCATCACCACACTAACTACGTGCTGGAGGGTGAGCCCCGACGAGTCCGCGCTAGTGATGCCAAACAATCACACGTGTTCATGTATTGATTCATCTTGTAATTCTCCGTGTCCTATCTTCAGGGAAAATCGTCGGTCCATCCTAGCGGCTGTCGACCCCCTTCCCTTGTGAAGATTGTGTTTTCAAACACCACTGTGAAGTCATCCAAGTAGGAGTGCGCTAGAGTAATTGCGGGCTGGGGAGCACCCAAATGGAGTTAGTTAGACACGTCCGAGTTTATCATCATTAAATTGCTTGGCACGTTATTTGTATGAGTGGTAAAAATAAAAAGGAAGTCTCACGGTGTTTCAATATTTTCTTTTGTAGTGACAGTATTCTCGCCACACCATTTTTACAGTGATAAAATTTTTTTTTTATGTTTAGTATTGCAAAGTGTATCGTAAGTACGCTCGGGTGAGAGGGACACACAGGACCCGCAGCATCCCTGAGAACTCTGAGTCTCAACAGTGTGGTGACTGGGAAACACCGCTGGCACCCTCATCAGTAAGTAATTTGTGTCATTGTTTGTCTCGTGTCTTACCCGATGGCATCAAAGTTAAGTACTACCAAGAAGCCATTGGCAGTGGGTCTCTACCGGCATCTCGACAAGTGGTGCTTCTGGTCAATACTATGGGTCACGATGCCGACGATTTATATGAAAATTTTCAGTTTGGCGAAGGTGAGCTGCATGACTTGGCAACTGTCCTCGGCAAGTTTGATGCATACTTCTTACCCAAACGTAACCTTACCTATGAACATCCTGTATTTTTCACATGGTCTCAGCAAGAAAGCCAAACTTTTGACATGTACGTCACAGAATTATGTAAAAAGTCAGAAAATTGTGAGTTTAGTACAATGAGAGATGACCTCATCAAAGATCGTATTGTTTGTAGAATCAGAGACAATGCTTTGCGTCAGTATCCAGTATCTGCTCAAAGAACATGACCTCGCTTTGACTCAAGCAATTGATATTTGTCGGACAGCAGAAATCACAGAAAACATCTAGAAAAGTTTCACAATGATACTACCACACAGTGCAAGAAATCACATACAGCAAAAACGTTGAGGGTAAGCAACATAAGCAAGATGGGATGGTGCGTGAACATGGCAGTAAGGATCAGTGGCAGTTTCAGTACAATCAATGTGGCACAAAACACGAACACCGGGTGTGTCTAGTGCGTCCTCGTCTTCATCAGACGGTGACATGATTGTTGGTGAAGTTAAGTTTAGTGAATGTTCTGTTGCTCGGGTAACATCTATGCCAGTTGGATGAGGTCAGGAGGAGGATCTCTGTGTTAGTTCTGCCTTGCATGGTGGGTGTGCGACAGAATGGTCTGCTAAAGTTGAGGTAATGAGTACATATTTTGTTAAATTCAAGTTACACACAGGAGCACAGACTAATCTAATCTCTAGAAAACTGTTTGAAAGACTTAACGTAAGTCATAAGAATTTTCTGAACTCAAATGCTAGACCAGTGAACTATCTAGGAGAAAGTATACCCTTCCTAGGAAAGTGTTATCTTAAATGTGCATATAATGGTAAAGTACGGGTCTTAGAATTTTATGCGGTCTAAAATGAAACTCTTCTCCCATTTTAGGTCTCTCTGCTTGCATTATGTTAGATTTAATACGGAAAGTAGACTCTGTTCAAACACAGGCTCAGGACCCTAACCGCTTACAGTTAGTTAGTAAATATACTAAGTGTTTTATGGGTATAGAGGAGTTACCAGGCACATATTACATGGTCCTAATGAAATATGCTAAACCAGTGATTCATGCTTCAGACAAGATCCCTGCTGCTCTCACCCTTGAAGAAGGATCTGGATAGGTTGGTCACAGGAAACATTATTATAAATTTTGAAAAACCCACAGAATGGGTGAATTCACTTGTTATGGTACACAAGCGAGACAACACTATACGAATTTGCTTAGATCACAGGACTTGAATGATGTGCTTATGAGAGAGCTATTCCCTTTACCAACAGTGGAGCAGATAACCTCTCAGATGGCAGGTGCCAAGTATTTTAGAATCCTGGATGCCTCGCATGGGTTTTGGCAAATTAGGTTAAGTGATAGTAGCACAGATAACTGTACTTTTAATACATTATGGGGGCAATATACGTTCTTGTGCATGCCTTATGGTATTTGTTCTGCTCCGGAAGTGTTTCACTGTAAGTTTGGAGAGGTGTTTGAAGGACTGCATTGTGTTTTAACCTATGTAGATGTTATCATATGTTTGGGCAGCACCAAGAAGGAGCACGATGAGAGGCTATTTGCTTTAATGGATAGAGCATTAAAAAATTGTGTTAAATTTAATAAAAATAAATGTAAGATTGGGTTTCAACAGGTTCAATATGTTGTAGTACCAAATACAGTTATTATAGTGCTCTTTTGTATGGCATAGTTGGTACCACTGATATGGTGAGACCAGTGAAGATTGCCATATTAGAAAGAGCTTCACTGCTGTTATGTTGTTTTATTATTATTAAGTTAGGAGGTGGAATGGAGGGAATGTTAGTGATTTTAATGCAATGTATTGGACCCAGCAAAGTAAAATAAAGATATTGGTGCTGGAATTGTAGAATTATTAAAACATGGTGCAGTCGTGTGGAGAGATGTGTATTTAACCATACGTGTTCATCATATCTACAATGACGACAACGTTAAACTTCCGCCTGATCATCTGCAAGGTTCGTCAGTGTACATGGAGTGGAAATGTTGGGAAACGCAGTTTGAGGACTACCTGATTAGCACAGGACAAGAGATGTCTGCTGATAAAGTGAAGTTATCACTTCTACGTAATATGATGGGCAATGCATCAGCTTGTGTCTTATCGTCACTACCTTTGTCCGAGGAGGACCACGGGAACTATGGCAATGTTAAGGCGCCATAGAAAAATATGTGAATCCAAGAGTGAACAAAGTTTTTGAAAGATATGTCTTCATTCAACACGTACAAGAGGAAGGAGAGACCTTTGACCACTTTTTCACATCCGTTCAACAGCTCGTGCGCAACTGTAACTATAACAGCGCGGCGAGTTCAGTCGGGGCGCAAAGTGAGGTTAATGACGACACCGGTGTAGCAAGGAGGGAGAGCGCTGAAGATAAGATGCTCAGAGATTGTGTCGTCCATGGAATCCGGAACAAAGGAGTACAAGAAGTGTAGTTACGTATGTAAAATCTTACGATAGGCAGAGCAGCATTCCACTGCAGAACGTTGAGGAGAGCAGACTTCAAGTTCAACAAATTCACAGCAAAAGTGGAAGTGCCACAAGTGAATATGCAGTAGATAGTGTAAATAAAAGTGTCCCTATGCCCAATAGCAGCGCCAAATACCAAACAAAGGGAAAGTCTACATACCGGGATTGCAATACAAGCGGGGATTCAAAAGTGTTGAAGTGTGGTAGATGTCAGTTCACACATGGTCCTCGAGCATGCCCAGCATATGGAATAAAGTGTACTAGATGTTGTTTTCTCAATCACTTTGCCAAGTCAATTAGGGTAAAAAATGATACAGTAGAGGATCAGTGTGATGTATCCAGTTCAGATGAGTCTTTGTATTGTAACAGTGTACATGTATGCTTAAATGTAGTCAATACCAAGAAATCCAAAGGTATACGTAATGATAAGCTACTGTGGAACAACATGACATACCCCAATAAACGGCTGGAAAGCATTACAATTGAGCAAAAGGATGTGATCGTAAAACTTGTCACAGGAGCTCAGGTCAGCATTTTGCCCTTAAAGATTTTTAAGAAAGTAAATTCTCAATTCAAAGTAGACCAGACATAAGTTAAACTGAAAATGTTAGATGGAGTAGTGAAACCCTGCGGCAAGGTTAACCTTTGCTGTGAAGTGAAAGGCAAGGAGGCATATATAGATTTTATGATTGTTGACCTAGATGTAATGCCACTGTTGGGGTTGTCAGCCTGTTTAGCACTGAATTTGGTGCAAAAGGTTGAACTGGTGGTGCTTCTATCAGCCAAAGAAAAATTTTTAGAGGAGAATACTGATGTGTTTAAGGGGTTGGGTTGCTTTCCACAAAAATGTCAAATTCTCACTAAGCTAGGAACTGAACCAATGTGCAAGCCTCCACGAAGGGTGCCTTTGACAGTACGGCAAAAACTTCACAAAGAACGACATAAATTAATGGAAAAGCATGTTATAGGAAAAGTTGAAAAGGCAGATATCAAGGCGTGGATTAGCAACCTTGTAGTAATAGAAAAATCAAATGGCAAACTGAGGTTATGTCTGGACCCCTCCCATTTAAACAGAAATATTGTCAGGCAACATTCCGTACTACCCAAAATAGGGGAAAGCTGTGAGAAAATGGAAGGCAAAAAGTATTTTACTGTTATTGATCTGAGGGAAGGGTTTCACCAGGTCTTGCTTGATAAAGATTCATCCTTAGAATGTTGTTTTTCTAGTCCATTTGGTACTTAGAGGTACCTCAGAATGCTATATGGTGTGTGTAGTGCCCCAGAAATTTTTCAGCACTTAGAGGAACAGAATTTTTGGATGAATCACTGCATCAGATAATGGAAAGGGCCAGGGCACTAAATGTTAAATTCAATAAAGATAAACTCCAGAATAAACTGACGGAGGTTAAATACGTAGGACACTTGTTCTCAGCAGAATGGATGAAAGTAGATCCGGTCAGGGTAATAACACTGGTAAATTTAGCACCCTCCACAAATAAAAAAGAATTACAGAGAGTAATTGGCATGTTCAATTATGTGAGAAACTTTGTACCTGACATGTCACATATAATGGCCCCACTCTGTGAGTTGCTTAAAGCAGGGATTACGTGACAGTGGTTGCCAACTCATCAGAAGGCATTCCGGAGGCTGAAACAAAAAGTCTCTTCAGCACCTGTTTTAGCATTATTTGACCCCCAACTAAAGATCACACTACAGTGTGATGCATCTCAAGACAGCTTAGGATGCTGTATGTTTCAGAGTGCAGCCACGGAGGGGTTAAGTCTGGTCTCAACTGTATCCCGCAGTCTGACCGAAAGTGAAAAAAATTACTCGCAGACTGAAAAGGAGTTACTCGCAATATCTTTTGCTGTCAACAAATTTCAAGAGTTTATCTATGGGTGTCATATTGATGTTCAGACTGATCACAAACCATTGGTTGCGATAATGAATAAGAATATTGCAAAAATAGGGTCCATATGGCTACAGATACTCAGGTTAAAATTTCTTAAGTACACTCTTAATGTGTACTACGTGCCAGGCAAACACTTACACTTTGCTGATGTATTGTCACGTTCAGGTCTGAGGGAGACTGGTGGTGATACTGAAATTATTGATATGGTTCACACAGTTAGTGCACACCTCCCAATGACGGAGGAGAAACAACTGCTGTTCAAGAAAGTAACTGTCTCAGATGCAGGGTTGAGAGCAGTGACAGAAATGTGTTTCACGGGTTGACCACACTACAGTAAATTGAAGGAAGAATGTAAACCATTGTATAAACTCAAAGATGACCTGTATGTACAAGATGGCCTGGTCTTCCTAGGGCATAAAATAGTTGTCCCTCAGACCTTAAAAGCATATGTGCTAAAGGTAGTTCATGAAGGTCAAGGCGGAGTGGCAAAAACACAGGCTAGAACGAGACAGTTGTTTTATTGGCCAGGAATCTCCAGGGACATTGAGGACATGGTATTGAAGTGCAGCACATGCGAATGCTTCAGACCCATCAACTACAAGCAACCACTGATCCCACATGAAACACCAACATTGCCATACTTAAAAGTAGGTGCAGACATCCTGGAAGTATCAGGTCGTAGTTATCTTGTCCTCATTGACTATTACTCACATTGGATAGATATTTGTCCGATGTTAAACAAGACCTCAAAATCTGTCATAAATGGAATGCAGAATGTATTCAACATACATGGGTATCCTGAAGACAAGAGTCAGCATGAAGGCTCCATTACCGGAATTTACTGAGAGAACGTAACAGTACACCCATTACAGGCTTATGACTCTCCCAGACACAGATACTGTTCCACAGATGCGTCAGGACCAAAGTTCCCATCAACGCAGAGGCACTTAGACCAGTAATACATGAGGGCATACATGATGATCTTATTGCCAAACAAGACAGGGTAAAAGGGTGACACGACAAGACACCACGGAGGAAGAAGGTTAGCTTTAGAGTAGGAGACAGAATAGTAGTTAGGACAGAGCGGGATGATCACTGGGAATAAGGTGTAGTGGTAGCCAAGGAAAAGGAGCCTCGATCCTACTGCGTCGAAAAGGACAACGAAGGCAGAGTAGTGAGGCGTAACACCAGTCACTTTAAACAGTCAAAGACTAGGACAGATGAAGGAAGTTCACTATGTCAGATTCCTGAGGATGAAGATGTCACTCACAGCATCGCTCACGGTTCACCTAGACAAGCACGACAAAAATAACACACCAGTCATGAAGGGGATGAGATCACGCACAACATTCCGTGCTCAGTATTGGTACAGGATAGGGGGTTTAGAGGATTTGACAAGACTCCAAGAAAAGTAATTGCAAGTTACCAAAATAGCAAGGGTAGTTGTAATGAACGTAGTAACGGGCAAGATAATTGTTTCAGAGGATTTGATTGTGCTCGTGATGACAGTTCACAAACTCAGAACGATAATACTATTCGGAGTAAAAACACACAAGAGTCAAGTTGGGGATCACCGGTACCTAAGACACTACCAAAGGGCCAATACATTACTAGGAGTGGCCGGTATGTAATTGCAAATAAATTATATGATCCCACTGTTAAGTAGTTTTGGAAACGTTACCCCTTAGGAGGGGAAGGTGGTGTTGTACCAAATATGGTTATTATAGTGCTCTTTCATATGGCATAGTTGGTACCACTGGTATGGTGGGACCAGTGGAGATCGCTATATTAGAAAGAGCTTCACTACTGTTATGTTGTTTTGATATTATTAAGCTAGGAGGTAGAATGGAGGGCATGTTGGTGATTGTAATGTAATGTATTGGACTCAGCAAAGTAAAATAAAGATATTGGTACTGGAATTTTGGAGTTATTAGAACACACTACATGGGGCATGTGTTCACCAAAAATGGTATAAAACCTGATAATGACAAAATAGCAGCCATTGAACGCATTGACATCCCGGCTTGCAAAAAATATGTTGAGCGGTTTCTTGGTATATTAACCTACTTGTCAAGGTTTATTCCTAACCTAGCAGAGGTAACAGCTCCTCTTAGAGCACTGTTAAAGAAAGATGTGCAGTGGCATTGGGAGCATGCACAGAATGTAGTTGGGAGCATGAACAGAATGTAGCATTTATACACTTAAAGAGTTGTTGTGTAACAGTCCTATATTTCAATACTATGATGTAAATAAATTGGTCACGTTGTCTGTTGATGCTTCCAAAACTGGACTAGGGGCAGTGTTACTTCAGGAGGGTCTTCCAGTTGCATATGCATCTAGGTCGCTCACCAACACAGAGAGACGGTACGCCCAAATTGAAAAGGAAATGTTAGCTATAGTCTTCGGAGCAGAGAGATTCCATCAGTATATTTACAATAAATAGGTTAAAGTAGAGACTGATCACAAGCCATTGGTAACCATTTTTAAAAAGCATTTGGTAGATTGTCCAGCCAGGTTACAGAGGATGCGACTTAGGCTGCAAAGGTGTACATTAAATGTAGAATACAAACCAGGCTCGCAAATGTACATACCAGCTACTTTGTCACGGGCTTGCCAAACTGGGCAAGGTCGTGCAGTAGGGGACATTGAACTTGAACGGGACCTTGACCTACAGGTGTGTTCAGTAGTGCTATCTTCCAGGATGACAGATGCCAAATTGCTAGAAATCCAACAATGTACCAGCAGGGATGCAGAACTTCAGAGTTTGTACAGAATTTTTTTTGTAGGGTGGCCTGACAAATTTCATAAAGTGCCTCTGAAAGTGAAACAATTCTGGACATACAGAGAAGACCTGAGTTGTGCGTATGGTTTGGTACTCAAAGGCAATGCTATAATTGCTATAATTGTTCCCAAATGTTTGCGACATGAGATTCTTGGATGCATTCATACTGCTCATCAGGGGACTGAGAAGTGTATTCAGAGAGCCCGAAGTACTGTGTTTTGGCCCAGCATTACAGCAGATATTGCAAAGTTTGTAAACACCTGTGAGATGTGCAATACTTTTCAAAAATTTAAGAGTACGCCCATTGCTTTCACACCCGGTACTTGACCAGCCCTGGTAAAAGCTACAAATTTATGTGTTTTTTCTAAACAAACCTTATCTGCTTGTAGTAGACTATTATACTAAATGGGTGGAGTTGAAAAACTTCAAATGCCAAACAAGTGCCTGTATTATTAAACACTTTAAATATATTTTTGCTAGGTTTGGCATTCCGGTTGTGGTTATGTCAGATGGGGATAGCAACTTTATCTCACTGGAGTTCAGTGAGTTAGCACGTGAGTGGAACTTCGTCCACAAAATCTCTAGTCTGCACTATCCGCAGTCTAATGGTATGTCTGAGCGCCATATTCAAACCATTAAGAAAACTTAAAAATGCCACTGCAGACCACAAGGACTTGGATATGGTTCTCCTGGAGATGCACAACACTCCTATAATCAATGGGTTTTCACCAGCTCATTTGTTCATGGGCCGTAGGCTTCGAGCATTTGTCCCAGTTGTATCAGTTTTACTGGATCCTGTATTACCTGATCATAATGAGGTTTGTCAGGCTCTTTCTGATAAGTAGGCTGAGCAAAAGTCATACTGTGATACTTAAACATGCTTGAAAACTGAAGGAATGGCCACTTTTGGGAAATGTCATGGTGCAAACCTCCCAGGGATGGATTAAAGGTGCTGCGATTCTTAGACCAGCTGATCGGCCACGCTCATATCTTGCTAAAATGCCAAATGGGAAAATTCTAGAGTGTTCTGCAAATGTACTTTGCCCAGACACAACAGCCTATACAGTAGCCTACACTGATGATTCTCCAGGTATACACACTAAAGTAGATAAATCACAGATAAACAATGCCTTACAGGATATGAACCAAATAGCTGTTTCACAGGATATTTTACAGAGTATTAGTGATGTTGAAGATTCCCTTACAGATGGTTTTTGTGGTTTTAAAGAAGATGATTGTAGGGTGGAAGTGAGCAACAGAGCAAGTTCACCTGCAGAGGCACAGTATGTTGTAAATGCTAGGGCATATCCGGATGCACCTATAATGTTACTCCAGTAACCACTACACTTGTAAATAATATTCATAATGAATTTGTTGTAACGTCTAGGTATGGTAGAGTTGTGAAACCATCAAAGTTGATCAGGTATCCTGCTTATGTTCATTACTAAGGCTGTGAAACTATTAAGATTTTTGATCTTGATTCAGTTTAGAATCAAGACGTGTATATACAGCATTGTATTTAGTGGATGCAATTGTATTTGTTTTCTGTATTTAAAAAGAGAAATGACAATTATTGTCTTTGTATTCCGAATGTTTCTTTGACAGTGATTGTATTTGTATTCTGAATGTTTCTTTGACAGTGTTTGTATGACAGTAATTGTATTTGTGTTCTAAATGTTTCTTTGTATTTGTTTTCTGTATTAAAAAAGGGAGATGTCAGGAGAGTAAGGTTGGTAACACCAACCTGCAGACAGAGACAGAGAGAGGCAATATGGTGGAAAGATGAGATTTGGTTGTGAGGATGTCAGAAGTAACAACAAAGTGAATAAAGATGATGTAAAACAACGGTTTAGTCTTTCACTTACATAAAACTTGTTGACAAGTTGTAACGTATATGAGCAACAATAAAATGTAAAACAGTAAAGCTATCTTCCAGCCTGCTATCATCAGTTCAGTCAAAAATCAATCCAGTTACAGTAAAATTTCTTTAATAAAAATGTCTAGGGACTTTAATCTTTGCAGTTTGTAATAATAAGGTTTGTGTTAACAGGTGTTTGTGAAAATTATAAAAATTTCAACATTTTGACTCTGTGATTTGGCATATTGGAAAATAAATCATTCTTGTCATCAGCATGACAATTTTCTTTGTAATACAAATTAACTAATATTTTTCTTATAAAAAACACAAATTAACATCAAACTCCCTTATCTCACTCCAAGGAAAAAGAAGACAACTTTCATTAATAAGAACTTTGTATTGAAGAGGTTTTTACTAATGAGGTTTCACTGTAGTGCCAGATTCTGAGGCGTACGGTAGAGTGAAAAAAAATAAATACTTGTATGTTTGCACAGTGTGCCTCTCTGTATGCATGATGGTGCACATCAGGTACCTTGAGGTCCTCGACACGCTGCTCCTCCTCCTCGAGCTGCTTGAAGTACAGCAGCTGCTCGTTGATCTGTCGCAGCTCGTCCCGCATCCTGCGCTGCTGTTCCATCTTCCTGTCCTGCTCCTCCAGCTCCTGCTGCATCATGTGGGCCTGGGCCTTGCTCACCAGCCATGACTCCTGCAACCAACCATCCCACCACCTCAACGCTGGTGCCCTCGGCTATGTTGTAGCAGTGATTTCAGTATGCAACATCCATTCAGGAATTAAGCAAAGACTGATGTTAACTGTACTTAAGAGGGCATGGAACATAAAGTAATTCCAAATACATCAAATGAATTTAACAGATTTTTGGAAGTCAACATAGTGATCCACCATGAACGTCATTATCCAATAGCCCAGTGCTCGGCCACCTTTGGCCATTTTTGTGACTCCCCTTCGTTCTGTAATAATTATTGATGATTTGATACTACTTTAACAGTGTAACCGCAGACGACCGGTAAAGTCGCCAACTGCATGTAAGTTGCTTCAACTGAAGCGTTAAGGTGAACCGAATAAATACAACGGAGAACTGATCTGAGAGTATTTTATTCCAGTAGCCCTAAGGCATGTCAGGGCACGTGCCCTTATAATACCCACCAATTTATTGCAAATGTTTTCAAGGTTTTGCAGGGTCAATATCATGTTTACTTAATTTTGCAACATAAGTACATGTATGGGTGTGTGGTCAGCCTGAATAGTCCGCAACGCGATGCACGTGAAAGTTTTAAATAGTTTTGCCGCCAAATGTGTTCTTGTCATAAGGGCGTGTAACTAGCCGATAGGTTACCATTTAGCAAACTGCAATCATGAATAGTATAATCACTACAGCAGCAGAGGGACAGAGGTCATTATCAACTGAGAATTACGGCTGGACGTTCGGCACACAGCACCCTAAGAAATCCAGGAGTCATCATGCTACAACACCATCATCATTGACGCCGCCCTCGAGCGACACCTGGAGCCTAGTCTGGTAAAATCTAACGTTTCCATAACCTCATACCGCACCGCCCCGAAAACTAAACCTAACCCCATTCCGTCCAGCCACACTGCATCAATACATTACAACCAGTTGTAGGCGGTGCTACAGAAGTAATTGTAATTGTGGATTACTGGCATCCATATATCAGGCAACAATGATTTACTGTAATTTTCTGTTATTGTGCTTTGCCGTGCTGACTTTTTTCTCCATATAAAATATAAAACTTGTGTTCCAAAAATATTTTAAAAATTTTTGTCTACAACTCAAACTTTATTTAACAATTCTACAAAGCACTTTTTTTGGTGCAGAACAGTTATAAGGTATTAATAAAAATGTTGACTTTGAATACAATTAACAATAAGTGAAAATACTACACTGCAAGAGGAAGACTGAATATAATTTTCATCTGTTTAGGCTTATCTTTTGACACCAACTTGTTCACTGCTGTACATCAGTAGTAAAAAAAAAGTAAGCTTACAAGAACTATGCTATTGTTTATTGGCATATCCCAATTGACTGCACTGGGTGAATACTCAGTGTGCACCCTGAAAACTAGACAAGTGCAAGAGTGCTCGAAATGAGAGCTATTTTGTTAACCATACAATATATGCAATCAAATAGCCTGACTGTCTCTGCAGATGGTAAGGAAATAATATTTCCACACAGTGCACATTTTTTTCAACAAAAATTGTAACTGGAACATAGAAAACCACAGTATTTAGTGCAAGAGTAGTAAGTCTGGAACACATAGTATGTGACAACTGAACACGTGAGTGCAAGCAAGTACAGTAACTGAAATGAGTGGGATTTCGGCAACACTAAACTAATGGGGTCTTTACCATCAGTGTGAGTGAAGTGAGGTGACGATGAAACAGTGACAATGTAATGGTGGAAGAAAGAACAGGCATATTTTATGAAAGCCCACCAACCAATGGCAAGTTCACCTACATGAATATTTTGCTCCAATCTTACAGGGAGTAAAACCCAGTGGTGGGCAGGGGCTGATAAAAAAAAGGGTGTCACGGGGGACATAACCCACCCCCTCCCAACCCACACTTTCACACTGATACGAAACTGTCTTGTGAATGTCTTACAACTGAAATAAATTATGGTAATATGAGATGTGTTTAAAATATTTATCTTATAACTTATGATGAAACAATTTCTCATCCTACACCACAAATTTAAAGTCTAGAATTGTAGCTGCAAATCGAAAAATAACTCCCCCCCTCCCACAAACCAAAAGTCTAGATCCGGTCCTGATAGTGGAAGGCAAAGGTTTCATCATTTCACCACCCAACTCCTTGCAATGACTGCAACTCGTCATATGCACATGAAAATGGTAATGAATGCCAGGCAGACGAGTCAGAGAAAGTGTACATCACCTCGCGAATGCGGTCAGCTTCCTGCAGCTTCTCCAGCTCATGCTCATTGATCTGCTCCAAGACGTGCTGGACGTAGCGCTTCCTGTGTGCCTCCACCTGCTCCTTCTTGTTGTGCTGCTCTCTAAGTGCACGCTGGCGCTCCTGTTCCATCATCTCGTCCAGTCTGCGCTCCTCGTGCTCTAGTTCCTCCCTATACAGACCGCAGTCCACTGCACACATCTCCTGCCAGACTTCTCATTAATTAACTAGTATATCAAACACAAACTACCTAATTTATGGTTTTGAATGTTCCAGAGATGGCATTTTTTAATGTGTACTGTACTTAAGAGTATGTGGTACATTAATAAAACACTAAAAAATTGACAAAAATATACAGTTTCTTAGAAGCAAACATAGAAAAAATAAGAAATGGCAATCCAAGATAATCTTTTTTTTCATTAACTTTGGGAGCAAATATTTTGACAGCGTGATGCACTACTGTTGAGATATTTCTTACACCATCAATGTGCAAGTTTTAGTGTGGCATAAGATATTGCACTAAAGGAATGCGTCATTCAATCAAAATATTTCCTCATAAAGTAGGTAGAAACTTTTAACTACATTGCTCATTTTTTATTTTTCTATATTGGCTTTCAGAAAGTTCAATTAACTTTAATTAGCTTCCAAAAACTTCAATTAACATGGTCAGGGTTAATTAATGTACCACTCCCTCTTATGATGAGACAGCGCTTTCCTTGCTTCATTATCACAGCCAATATGCTGTAGGCTTTGTGTGCTGCTATAGTGATGTGAACCATTCTGTTGGATATTGTGTATATTTATAATTAGGTTATGTAGTTGGTTAGTTGCAGCACGTTGCAACAGAACAAGCAAGGCAAACAAAACAAGGTTTGACAGTTACTGTAGGGTAGCCCTCATGGTGAAGTGTGTTCATTTTGAAAAACAAACTTCGGCAATGGAATTAAAAATATTACGTGTAGTCAAGGGTCCACAAAAATGGCACAAACTGGAGCAATAAGTGGGTTTGCTCCAGAGAAGGAGTTATGCAACTATTATATTGAACATTTAGTTTTATTGCATTGCAAATAACATCAAGGATGAGAAAGCCACAAGTAAGGTATTTTATACAGTGTGCGGACCAGAGTTTTGAAATATAGCTATGTGGTTCCTCTGTTGGACTTTTGCACGAAGCAAACAAATCACTTTCACCCAAAGCCCAGTGAAATCATCAAAATTTTTTAGTTTCTGAAGTGGAACCAAAAAGAAGAAGACTCAATTGCTGTGTATATTGCAGAGCTGTGACAGCTAAGCAACACTGCAATTTTCCAAATTTGGATCACATGTTACGAAACCTTATAGTTTGTGGAGTTCAGGTTACAACTGTACAACAGTCATATCTTGTTAAGGATAAACTGCCTTTACAGAAGGCCGAGGGAGGCAAGACAAGGGCTGTGGTAAATTTTGACCAAGGTTATCTCGCCTTTGGCTTTGCGCCGAACATCCATGAGCGGCTTCTGATTGAAGAGCAACGTGCTCTTAAAACCTCTTTTGCTCCTTTCCGAATTTAAATTCAAATTTGTCTTTAATTACATAGACAATATTATTGTGTATAGTGAGGATTTGGAGTCTCACTTGGTCCACCTGTATGCGGGAGGTTGATCTCACCATCAATCCTGAAAAGGTGACCTTGGGGTCGAATTGGGTTACGTTCTTGGGTAATTTGTTGTGTGAAGGGCAGTTGTTGGTAGACCCTGACTGCGTGGTTCCCATTTTGGGTTTCCCATGGCCCAAGACCTTCAAGGGGGTTCAAAAATTCTTAGGGGTCATGGGATATTTTGCCCAGTTCATAGAGCATTATTCAGAGATAGCCGCACCACTCAAAAGTTAGAAAAGAAAGGGGTGGAATTTACCTGGGGACCGGAGCAGGTGGCTGCCTTCACATCACTTACAGAAATTTTGTTCAAATTGACGCATCCTCTTTGGCCTTGGGTGTGATTTTGAGTCAACATGTGGAGGATGGTTTGGCTCCCATGATGTTTGCTAGTCGTAGCTTGTCTGAGGCGGAAAGAAATTTGGGTATCTATGAAATGGAAACTCTTAGCCTGTGTCTTCAGACTTTAAAAGTTCACTTCGCACGTTAAACACGATGAATGCAACCTATACATAGATAACCAGGCACTCAGTTGGCTGTTAGGTCATCGCCAGCAATTAGGAAAGCTAGGTAGATGGGTTTTATGTATTTCCAGATTTCGGTTCATAGTCCATCACGCTCATGGGATGGAAAACCAGGTCACGGATGCATTGTTGCGAACATACGACCCAGAGAACTTTGAATTAAGTCATGGTCAAACCCTGTGGCGTCTATTAATTTGATCCAAGGATTTCCTGAGTTTTATGTCAAACTACGTCAAGTCCAGGCCGATGACCAGTTTTGTTCAGAAATAGTGAAAGACTTGAGTGCTGGCAAAGTACTTCCCTAGGTTGTGGAAAATACTGTGTTGTACTTCATTGTAAAATATGGTAGTTGTTCCTGAGGCTTTGGAGCCATTGATTTTATCATACATTCATGACTCTGTCTTCGACGGATATTTAGGGATCGGGAAAATGTTCCAGAAAATTGCTACTAACTTTGCCTGGCGTACAATCAAGAAGGACGTTACTGAGTTTGTACGTACCTGCGATGCCTGCCTAAGATGCAAGCAGGCGCATCAGGGTAATTTAGGACACAATGTTGTGCAGTTCCCAGAGGGCCCCTGGGAGGCGGTACACCTCAATGTTTTCTGTCCCCTTGTCCTGTCGAAGAGGGGCAATGTTTGCGTCCTGATCCTGTTGGACACCTTCAATAAGTTCGTAATTCTCTTGCCAAGTTCTTCACTACTGTCAGGGCATTGTGTGACCAAGTTTGGAAACTGTTTAGTTTTCCTGTCGAAATACTTACTGATAATGCTCATTATTTCACTTCAACCATCTTTAAAGATATGAGCTTCAGGTGGGCGAAAAAGCATTTAACTTCGAGCCCCTACTACCCAAAGGGTAACCAGCTAGAGAGATTCAATAGGGATTTGAAGGCTTGCCTTAACATTTTTCAACATCGGGATCACCAGCTTTGGAATCAGGATTTTGATTTGGTAAACGTAGGATTTAATAGTGCCATCCATGGATCCCCCTCCTTTGACCTCTTTTCTTGGGCTAAGTCATCCCCTGTTAAACTTGTGGAACATTCCTCCCCTTCCTACCCCGTTCTCTGAGGCTGACCGATACCAGCTGTTGGAGAAGGTGCAAAAAAGGCTTTTAGTTGCCAAGGATGCAGATAACTCACGTTTGAATAAGGATAGGTCTCACTTTAAGGTGGATGACTTGGTATTATGTAAAAGTTTTGTCCTTTCCGACTTGGGGAGTGCTATTAGTGGGAAGCTCCTCCCCAAATATCAGGGACCATATAGAATAAATAGGATACTAGGCACTAACAGTTTCTCTTGTCACCCCCTCTTCTGGAAGGATTTTCAGAAAAGTGCATGTGGCACATTTGAAAAAATATCAGGTTAGAGTGTGACAGTGATGCTGTGCCCCTTTGTGTTTATTTTGAAGTTTGTTGTTGTAAGTAACGTTTTACTACCCTTGTACCTTTTCCTCCCCCCTTTTGATTATAGTTATTAGTTCCCTTGATTTTCATGCCCTATTTTGGCAGGTGGTTTGACGCCAGTATCTTTTATGTTACTTATTAACACAAACTGTGAAAATGAAATATGCCCTTTTAAATTAAATGAAACATGGTACAAACACTATAAAATTAAATTATTATTTATGAGCATCTCAAGTCTGTGTTGAGTATTCATATGTAACTCACGTGGCTTTGCACTCTCAGGCTATTTACACCTCACTTAAGGGGAGCAAAAGGGAGATAACACTTTCCCTTTTAAGAATTAGACTCTGCTTTCAGGGGTACACATGAAAATTGCACTATGCACTCGCTGAGCTCTCTCTTGGTAGCACAGATCTGACGGGTCAGGAATGGTTCAAAGACCTGTTCTTGCATGGACGACCTGTGTGACCCATACACTGAATGCACGGCCGTGCATGGTTGGTGCATGAGCAGAGCAGCAGTGGGCTGCCCCTCCCAAGCAAGACTGTGAGGGTGACGTCAGTACTCAACAAATCAAGAAAATTAGGCAATCAGATTAATTGTCAAATTACTCAGATTAACTGTCAAATTTCTTAATTAACTGTTAAATGATTTCAGAAAATGATTGCCCTATACAGCATAGCCCAAATTTGTACCTGATTAACTTCTTCTCTGCTATCTGAGCTTCTCTGATAGCATGGCACTTTGTCCCTAGGATTATGCGGTTTGCATTCTTCACCTCGTCTTCTTGCTCCTGGCGCATGTCAAAAGCCCGCTGCAGCAAATGTTGTGCTCGTTTCTTGGCTTCCGCGTCAATCTAGTGAAATTGTGCATAACACAACAGAACTGTAAAATGAGACTTATGAAACAATGCCACTCTTTCTCCGCAGCCCTACAGTTATAAATGTGATAATGTAGTAAAGCTAAAGAAAATTTTGAATGTTTCTTACTACGGTACTGTTATTTTTAAAAGGATTTTTTGCTTATGCTTCAAATCTTTTCTATAAGAAAAAGAGTTCTACCACAAAATTAGAAATTTAAAGGGAAAAATTTTTATTGTGAACTGACTGTCTGGAAAAAAAATTATACCATACTCATACTCATGGAATGCAATATCAACTTTGCCACCATTGGCCCAAAACCTACAATGCAGTTACAATACTGACGCTTTAACTGCAACATAAAAACAAGAAAATATTACCGTTGTTATTAAATGAGGTGATAACAAAAGTCATATTTCCAACAGCAATTGCCTACAACATTTTTAGATAACATATATTTCATGGACTTCAAAGCCTCCCCACCTCAATTAACTTAGTTCCTTTCTCCATTTTTCTGACATGCCTTCTAATTTTTCCCTTCCGATCATTGCTCTCTTGTAATTCACGATTTTTTTGAGCCTCTTCTTTTTCCAACATTTCTAATCGATCTTTTGTAGTGATTACCTGCAATAAAAATATAAAGCATTATTAATTTTATGCAAATTAATACAAGTCAATTAACAAAGTACTATTTCATATACAGTAAAATGTAAGTAAAGAGTAAGCCTTCAAAAGCAGCAACCAACCAGTTTTATTACTTGTTCAGATATTAATGATGAGGGGCAAAGATGTCTTACAAGTGTGCAGAAACCATCATACAAGGCTGTACTTACAAGTGTGTGGTCACAGAAAATCTGATCTGTCAACCCAATGTAATAAAATTGTATTATCATGATACACATATGGCTAAAATACACCTTCCTAGCATTATTTTAAACACCTGTTTCACACTAATCATACCTTACAACCAACAGTCTGCCTTGCAAGGTATACAATGTAAACTGATATTTAATAATAGTATTCTCTCTTATGATGTTGAAAAGGGGATAGGAGAGGTGGTGTGGTTGGGTGAGACTCCTTCCTTCAACCAGAGAACACAAACTGAACAGAAGAGGTAAAATCCTGCATGGGCAGTGTCGAAAGAGATGTCATAAAAAATGAGATGGCTGAGATGAGAAAATGTTCAACCATCCCAACAAATAAAGAGTATTCAGGAGCACCAAAAGTCAGCCACAACAAGTCATGAAGGATCTCCATGTTGCACAATTATTGGATTGTGCAAGTCCTACCTCACGTAGTGAATGACGTGAAAGACAGGAAACAGTGATGCTGATAGATTCTACGGCCATGGCCAACATGATGAGGAGCAATCGGCTGACACTCCAGAGTTGGGTTGGATGCAGTCAGCAGATGAGAAGGGAGACTGGTACAGCTCACCATAACGTTGGCTTTAATGGGTGAGATTGTACCACCAACAGCAACACAAGGAGACTGAATGAGTATGGAATCATTACATCAGACTACCTTAAGGAAGACATGATAGTAAAACAATCAAGCCAGTATAGGTGCTTGGTGAATTTCTGTGAGAGATGCAGCTATACTAGGGCTGAGAAATAAAATATAGCAGAAAGATGAAAGTGATCAGGAGTGCTAAGCAGGCGTCACACGATGCAAGATGCATTTCGTGAAAGATTTCAAACTGAATTTTTCGTACGAGAAAGCCAACTAAATTTCATACGAAACGAGTTCACACGCAGATAAATAAATTTAATACTGTCTCGCATCAAAATAAGTTGATAGCCCTGGTGAGTATCAAACAGCCAAGGTATTATAATACAAAATATGAAGCTGCTTACTTCAACAAGGTATTTGTTTCAAAGCTATCGCTCCAAAATATAACTGTTTTTATTTTATTCTCAGTGAACTGTCTAAACTCCAATCAACGCTTTAAAGTTGTTTTCCAGCAATGTTTTCTTTCCCTGTATTCCTCTTCGCATACTTCAGATTATGATTTTCTTTTACTATATGGTTGATTTTACTACAAGTCACACGACCAGCATACAAGGACCAATAGGATCGCAACTTGCATAGCCTTGCACAAACAAAATAGGAACTGCTCTATCTCCTCATTTTGTGTAAGATGTGCCTTGCACACAAACTTGTGCAAGAAATTCTCGTGCAAGGTTGGCATTTCGCACAAGTTTGGTACTCATCTTAGGAACTATGAAAATGTTAAATGATAATTTAGAAATTTTTATCCCTTACCAGCTCCCTGTTTCAAACCAAGTACGTCTGTCACAAAATCCTACCTAAGACAGGCTACCCAGTGCAGAAAAAGCAGAACGAATCTTCACAAAGAAAACAGAAAGTTGTCAATCAACTCCCATGAAACTACACAATGTGGAGAAGCCAGTGAGGTGTGTATAACTCCTGTATCATAAGTGTGCTAATAAAATGTTGCATTACTTACAGCGATCTAGAAGTTATAGCATACACAGAAGAAGATCAAAAGGGGGGCTAAGGGTTGTGAGATATCAATAACAATGGATAAAATTAATTATTCTGTAAAACAATTACATTATTATTTAATTGAAACACTTAGAAGAGTAAGAGGACATTTTAAATGTATTTAGATAGTCAATGCACTAACCGCTAATATTTTAGTGTTACATTAAAATTTATTATTTACTTGTATTTGGTTTGAATGTAACATACAGTACCCCACCCCTCAAGTCGCCCCCTCCTTAATAGGTCTCTAGATGTGTCACTGACTTTGACTTTGTGGTCAACTGTGGGAATATACTAAGAGGTCTGGTTGTGTGTATCTTCAGTACCTATGCACAACTTGAGGAGTAGGTATTGGCAAATTCTGGTACATTTGGAGCCCCAAAATGCAGTGCTTTCACAATCGTGGAGGAAGAAACTAGCATTTAGTAGTAATGTAATATGGGCTGAAGATTGTGCTGAGCTTGTTCAAACGACTAATTTCACCAGAGGTACTCACTAGCTTGGTAGAATATTTCTGCATCACCTTTTCATGACATCATTATCCATTCCATATTATGGGGAAAACATAGAAAACACCTGAAACTTTGTTCCATGAATTAATTTGTCACCTGAAAACATATTGCAAAAGGGAAGATATTGAGATAAATTGTGAACTCCCCATCCCCTTCCAAAATGAAGCCAAGCTCAACTAAGCGAAGGAATTATTGCCAGAAAAAGCATTAAAAAAAAACTTTAAGGAACTGTGTCAGCTGCTAAAAATGGTGCAATAGTTTCTGGAATATTGTAACATCCCATGTTCTTTACATTATCTAATGTGGCACATTTTATGTCTGTCCATTCATCCCATTCCTTCTGTGCGACCATTCATTCAGTTGGTCAGTCAGTCCACCTGTCCGCTGCAAATCATATTGAGCCTACTTTACCGTCGCAGGTAATTCTTTGTCACAGACTGGGTGACTTCATGACACCGATGTTTTTCACTATTATTCTAATTTTATTTCATTTCACACAAGTTGTTTCAAATTTTACCTGACCTGGCGCTGGTGGTCGAGTGGTGGCGCTGGTAAGCGTTGTGCCATCGGTGACAACTGCGCTAGCCATCAGACATGCCCTGCAGGGCACCAATGCGCCAGGCATCATCAGGCCTTCTGTCCCTGCTGGTGTCCCTCCTGGGGGAGGTGCCAACATACCTTCCTCCGGTGCACCTTCCCGAGGTCGCTCTACAGCAGTGTCATCATCATAGGTCACCGGGGGGGTGCTGCTCCTGCCGTGTCGTGTTGTGGGTCCGGGGATGCTGCTGGTGTCAGAGCGATGAAAACTGATGGCACAGTACTGACTCTGACACCTGGACTGGCATTATGACGACCCCTGTACGTCCGGTGTTAACATCATGTTGGCTCCTAGTGAAGACCTCTCCGAAGGAGGTTTGGATGCACCTTTTCTGCTGCACGGCTCTTTGGGGAGAGCTCGGCAGCTGGATCGCCATCATGGGGCCTCAAGGTACTCGGCACGACTTCATTGGCAACATCACCCGGCGATAGTCGGATGTCATCCTGGTGTGCCCTGATGCTTTTTCTCCCCAGTCGAACCATGTAGGTGGTCGGCCCAACACCCTTGATTACCTCGTGCGGCCCCCTTCATTTGGATGCCAGGCCCGTGCAGAAGTTGTTGCGGGCAGTGGACTACGGGTGCGCATGGAGGTACTCCATCTGTCCTGCGCACAGTGCGGTTGGTGGCCAGGTGGTGATGGGTAGCCATTTCGCTGCCTACTCCCTCTGATTCTTGCACAGTTCTTTGTGTTTTTGCCGCCGGCTCTCGTTGGGCATCATTGCTGACTAAGTCACTCTCCTCTCTCACCTGCGGGCAGTTACCTTCGCCCGACAAAGTGAGATTATGGCCCAGCAGCACGTCGGTGTGTAACTTGCAAGTTGCAGCATTGATGTGCCGACGGAGGAAGAAGAGGGCGGCGGCAGATGTTCGGTCCACATCGTGTGCTGCTCCCCCACATGCAGCCGCTGATGCGTCTTCAACTCCTGGGCGCTCTGTGGGGTTTGTGCAGGGGTGGTACGCTGCCATTTTCAAATGCATAAAACCCCCACCTGGTGCACATTTCCCACCACTTCTTCCCAGTGAACAGCATCCCTTTGTTCATTAGCAAGTTCTTTGGGTACCCCCACCTGGGGAAGAAGTCGCCTTCCAGTACTCTTGCAATGTTTGACGTCCGCACACTGCTCGTAAGATAAGCTTCCAACCACCTGGAAAAATTATCAGTGACGACCACTATGAAGCGCTTATCCACAGTGGACAGGAGTAGGGCACCATAAGGTTGAGACAGACCATCTTGACTGGTTGTTGGGTAGGCGAGACTGCTGTTGTTGCATGCCATCAGTTCTCCATGCTTTAAATTGTATGCACATAGTGCATTGTTGCACATATTACTGTGCCTGTCAAGTTAGGCCAGGGCAAAAGAAATGTTCCTTCATGTTTCTCACTGTTTAGTCCGTCCCCGGGTGTCCTGCTGCACTGCTGGTGTGCACATGCTCTAACACTTTGCCTTTGATATCGGGCGGCCCTAACAATCTCCACGTTAGCTGATCTGTGGGTGAACATTTTTCTAGCTTGCTGTCTATGACACGCCAATACTCTACTGTCTGGTTTTCACACTTTGCCTTCTGCTCTTGCGCGAGTGCGCAACCCTGCTGCAATTGCTCAACCTTGTGATACAGGTCACACACTAGCACATCATTGTTTACAATGTTTATTTGCTGGAGACTCACCTCGTACAAGGGCTCCTGTGTGACTTGTGGTAGGATCTCTTTCCATTGTACATCGTTGTGGAACATGATGTCGGTGTTGGGTGACGTTGACAGTGCATCTGCCAGTTGATTTTCATTACTGGAGATGTGCTTGACAATGAAGTCATATGCTTGTATAAGCAGTGCCCACCAGGTCAGCTTAAGCTTAGCTTCTTTCATGTTGTATAGTCAGACAAGGCAGTGGTTGTCCATGCGGAGTGTAAACCTCTGATATTCGCGGTAGCCCGGTACTTCTTCATTGCCCAAACTACGGCCAGACACTCTCGCTCATTAACGTCTGATGCCGTCGGGTGAGACACAAGACAATTACGATACACTTTTACCTGGTAGGTGGGCACCACCTGTGTTTCCCATACAACACACTTTGAGACTCAGGGATCTCAAGGATGCTGTGGGTTCTGTGCGTTTGTCTCACCCATGCATACTTACAAAAACACTTTCAATACTAAAAACGTTGCACTGTAGAACACTTAGAGAAACTGGGTTCAATGCTACAATAATACATAAGTTTACATTGGTAAGATTGTTTTTATTTACACCAGTTACATCGTGCCAAATTAATGAATATTACATTTAACACTCGGGCGTAAGTAGCCAGTTCTGGTAGATGATTCCCCTAGCACGTTACTTCGCTTGCGCACTCTTAGATGGGTGATCCTCCATGGTGCATGACAACACAGTCTCCACAAGGTAAGGGGTCTACAGCCACTGTGATGGACTATCGATTTTACCCAGAGACGGGACACGGAGTATGAACATGAACTATATGATGTGCATTTATTTTATATGCTAGCGTCTACTCGTCGGGACACGTCCCCGAACCACATGTTGTGCGGCGATGGTCAATACACATAGCGGGTTAGGATGGAAAATAGTAACGCCGTACAAAAATATATAAACATCACTGGATGAATATGGGGCACGACATGAACAGGCAAACTAAACACCGAGGTGCGTGAAAACAGTATTAGATGGCGTGGATGCTGCTGGATGAAGTTCTAAATTTAAATTTGGCAAGAATTGTTGGCCAAAATGATGGCGGTATTCAGAAAAATATTCCTGTTAAAAAACAAGCATACAAGAGCTCATAGCAAACTGGATGGTGTAAAAATCCAAATATATGAAATGACCGTGTGGTCGTACACAAAAAGCATCAAACATCAAAATACATGAACCCTGAATGAAAAATAACACATACTACTCTGAGATCAATTAAGACCCACACGATGGAACAAGAATTAGTCCTCTAAACGCGGCAATGGCGCCGATATGGACTTGTGGCCGTGGGCAATGTGGCAGTAACACAATTAAACATGTTAAAACCCTTGAAATACATACATATAAATAATACCCTTGAGATTGCTTGCCACAAAAAAAAAGAAATTACAATGAAAAGGCCTCCACATGGGTGGTGAATGGCGCCTGATATGCAAGTTGTGCGGGCCGTGTGGCCCCTCCGACATTATCTCCTCTCATCTCGTAAGTTGCAAAAGCCACAAGGGCTGCAAATTAATAAGTTAAGCAGATAGCATTACACTGGGGATGTCTGGCAAACATACGTGGAACAAAGGTTAACCGGTAAACTAAAGTGAACTATGGAAATCTAACTCAGTGTAAAAATATGGAGTGCGTATGTGACAGTATCTTACCTAACCAGCTCTCCAAGAATGACTGCCCAGAGGCAGGGGTTGTGCGGACCTACCATGGCTGCCTACAGGGTTCACACAAGCGGGAATGCTATGCATACAGAGTAAAATATTACTGTATCAAAATTAAGTGGTACAAAAAGCATTCTTATACATTTTCACAAATACATTTTTAATGCTGAATTTCTGTAATTAATTGATTGTCTTTTGAAAGGCATCTTAGCCTGAATATCATTATCCTGTTCTTCAGCACCGCACGCACTTTGAATTTGAATATCACAACATTACATAAACACTAAAATACAAACATATTACCCTTTGCAAACAATTTTGGACCCTGAAAAGAAATACATAGCACTGAAAGAAACTATCCCGTTTTGGGAAAGTCCATGCAGCGGTACTGCGCACGTGTTTACCACCATGTGTTCTGCAAGTGGCAGCGCCATCATGGTCTGACTGTCACTGGCTCTTGGCCGGCATCACGTCATACCAACGCTCGGTCTGGCCCAACTTTGCACTGGCGAAATCGATCACGTGATGGTCCCCGTCATCCTTGCACTGATAAAAGTCCGCATCAGGTTCCTCCTGGCTGGCATTAGTCTGTAAATAGAGGCACTTGCTAAGGTCGTACCTTGCCAAGATTGGGCACAATCTGAAACATCACTTAATTTCGCATAAGGTGTCATCGGCGGAGCTGTCTCACTGGAACCGTTGTTGTGGTGACAACAGGTCGGTCAGCGGTGTGGTGATGACTGCAAAGTCCGGGATATGTTCTCGGAGCCAGTTTATGAGACCAAAGACCTTCCTTAATTGCACATGTGCGTGGTTGGTATTCATCAATCAGCCACAACTGTTCTGGGTTAGGTATATTTCCATTTTCTTTGATAACGTGCCCCAGAAAATCTAAGCTCGTTTTTCCTAGGTGACATTTGCTTGTTTCGCATGTTAGGCCGTTGATGGCTGATCTCTCCAGCACCATGGATAGGTGGTGAACATGTTCATCCCAGCTTGACGACCACACTACCACGTCGTCCAGGTAAGTGAGTGTGAAATCCTTAATGAGGCCATCCAAAACCCTAATTATCATCGCCTAGAATGTGGCAGAAGGGCACTTAAGACCAAACGGCATTGCACAAAATTGAAAACGTGGCCTGTCGGGGGCCGTGAAGGCGGTCTTTCCACAGTCTTCCAGCTTGACGGGGACTTACCAATAACCGCTCTTAAGGTCAAGGGATGACATCATTTTCGCTTGGCTGTGTGAACTAAGTGCATCTTTCAAACTAATATAATGTGGTAATACACTGCATGTCACTTGGTTTAATGGACTAAGTCCACACAGAACCTCCATATGCTGTCTTTTTTTGGCGCAAGCGTTATGGCAGAATTAAAACTGCTATTTGTTGGCTCAATCACTCCATCTGTTAACACTGTGTATCCATTGACGTATGATACATGCTTGGTGTGGGAAATAACTATGCTGTGGCGTGAATATGGGACCTTGTAACAAGGGAACTTCATGCTCGACAACTGTTGTTCGCCGCAGGGTGTCATGCCTGGTGAACATTTTCTACACTCATCAAGGAGCTGCTGTTGTTCACAGTTCACCGCTCTTTCGTGTCAAAATGGATATGTCGCGCCGCGGACTCTACGAGTGTGTTTTGCTCTGTCAACCAAGGCACTCCTAATATTGCATCTTCCCTGAGGTCCAGGGTTATAATTGCGGTAGTGATTGTCTCTAGATCCCACACTCTTACTGTTATAGTTGCCTACCCTAATGCTGTACTGCTATGCTGATTAGTAGCTAATCAAATTATGTGATTAGTGGGAGTGATGTCACTTGCGTTTACAAAATGTGGTTGCAAAAAGCTGTACGATGCTGCTGTATCAATTAATGTGTGGCAATGGTGGCCGTTGACTGGTACTAAAATGTGAATAAACTGTGATTGGCTGTTATTAACCTGGTTTATTAGGGCTTGCTACAGTGTCACATTTGTGGTTTACGACGGGACTGAGGCATTGGGAGCGTCTGGCTCCCTTACCCCTGTTTACCGTTTCCCTAATTGCTGCTTGCATTCTATCTGTTACTCTCCAGATGTGGGTTGCTCAGTCACTCGCTGTGCCAGTGGTAAACCTAGCCATCGCAGTCGCAGCATGGCCTAAGTAGTGGTTTGCTCTTGTCCTATTTCAGATTTCTGCTGTCTGCACCTTTTTCCACACTCTTGTTTTTCTTGTTGTTTACGTTTTTCTTTTGGTTTGCATTTGATCCTGAGTTTAAAATTTTCTCCCAGTTTGTCTGAAAAACTTGGTTTTGTGGTTGTTTTGTTGTTCACTTTGTTTACGTTCATGTTCACTCTGCTGCTCATTGCACCATCGTGCAGCAACCGGGTTGTGATACGGTTGGCACGAGTTGCGCTTGAGGATAATCGCTGCATGCATGAGTTCTTCTAAAATGCAGTTTAGTAGCAGTACCAACATAGTACGATACTCCAGGCATACAATCTCTGCCACAACTTCAAGCACTTCCTGCTCCAACAGTTGCGGGTGGAAGCGCCGCACGAGATGCACCTTTCTCGTTATGGAAGCCGTCACCTGTTCACCTGCTTGTTGTTCTTCTAGTGTCAGTTTGCTCTGGGCTTGTAGTGACGTGAATGCTCCTCCAAAGCGGCATAGAAAAGAGTGACAGCCCATAGTGGTTTAAGGAGCGCCACCACGAACACGTGTCTCCTTGAAGTTGCGCTCCTATGCAACTCACCTACTCTTCCTTGCATACCCCATAGCATTTTAATCGCAATGTGCAGTCCTTTAAGAACACTCATTGAGTGACCCCACAAAAGTTGGTAATGTTTGGAAGCGTGATAGAATTGGTTTGGTGGTGGGTTCTGGGGCTGGTGTGTTGATAACATTAAGTGGTTTCTGGTTGACTTTCGCTCTCCCATTGCCAGCTGCTTGCAGTTGGTTGTACACAGCTGGTTGTTGTGAATGACATTAGCTGTTGTATTGACGAGTAAGGTGGTGTAACAGTTGGTAGCATTGGTTGCAAATTTTGTGGGAAAATTGGGGTGTGGAAGTATAGCGGTATATGTGGTAGGTATGAGAGAGATGGTAAAAATGGAAGAGGTGCTAGGGCTTGGGTTGGCAGTTGTGGTGTGGATTGGGCACGCAGCATGTTGTTATTTACATTTGCCATGTGCACACTGTGGGCATGTGACAGCTGTGTCTTGAGGTTTGCCGTGGCCATGCAATTCTGACACGTGAGCTTCCCTTCTCACACCGTCAGTCTCGTTTTAAGCATTGCTCATAAACCTGTATTGTGCAAATATGGCACGTTGCCATGTCACTGCCATCATATCCTGTACACTCTGTGCTGTTGCACATGTTAATTATGTCATATAGTTCGGTGAGGTAATCATCCCAGTTTTTATGTACGTCTCTCGGTTTTGCAATTGAACTACATGATTGGCATTGAAAGTTCTATCCTTGAATGGTTTCGGTTTGACTCGTCGTTAGGCACTCTGAATGGTACAGCAATTTACACATGGTACACTGAAGGTTCAGTGTTCTCTGCACAACATTTTGTACTGAACTTTTGCACGTTTAAATTTTGATTTTGTTGGTGGACCAAAATTTCAAACAAAACATTATTGGGTTGTGTAATTTCTCCTTTGATTTTTCCAGAGTTGTCTCTGCACTCTCTGTTGTTCACGACGCGAATGAGGGAAAAGCTGAGCTTATGATCACATCTTTAGCATGTTATACCTACTTTGATCTTGGCCACAACATCCTGTGGGATGGGGGGAAGACATTGCAGACACAGTGGTCCCGGAACGTCCATGTGCGTCTGGTCAGCCACAGTGAACATGTGCTCGGCACAATGCTGGAGGGAGGATACGCGTTTGAACACTCTGCTCCCACTAGGGGGTTGAACCGACCGGCGGAGAGGTGGGGGGCGCTGGCGGACACACTCACATGACCTGCTGCCCGATTAATACTCCCCAGCTGATGATGCTATAGCATGGAGGGGAAGGGTGCGGAGGTACGCCTGCTCCTTTGTCCAACGCTGAGGAGGTGGGCGGTCGGGTGGTGTCGCCTCGCCATCCAAAAATATCTGCCTTCCTGAATGTGCGCTCCCCCATTGCTACAATAGCTGCTGTCACGTGATTTGGTGTGCTTTTCCATGCCACGTGGTGCATCATTCCTGGCATGATGCATTGTCCCTGGTGTTCCCATCGCAGTCAAGGGAATTTCCTGAAAACTTGGTGGGAAAATTCCAAGTAGGAAAAATTCTGGTGGTGGAATTTTGGCAGGCTTTTAAGTTCAGATGACTACGAATTTTTTAAGGAAAATTTATGCTTCGTAGAAGGGCGACAATTGACGCTGTGTGGTTGCATGGCTAAATATGAAGTGAGTGTTGAGGGGCGGTGAGGTTAGGATTAGGGAATTCCATTGAGGAACATACTACTCACTAGGTGCCTGATACCACCGGTGGAGGTGTCGAAGTTGATGTTGTAAGTGGAGACTCTTGACGTTCTAGAGGTGCTGCAGGCCGTTCGCCTGAACATAACTTTCATTCATTGATTTAATACTCCTCACTTCACACTTGCCTTGTTTGTTAAACGGTGGGCCTATTAAAGGCTGACCCACACACCTGATACTGAATTACTAAAATACTGACAGAATTACACTCACAATGGCACTGATTAATGGTAGTGAGAATTTGGCGGGTTTCTAAGGGTCTTGTGCCCTGGCATGCCCAAAGGCCCTGCAAAGAAATTACACACGTGGTTCTTACCAGATGCATATTTGACTTACAGTAAACATTACCATTCCACTCTAGGTGAACACTTTACACTTGGTACCGGGCTTGGCCCGCTGGTTGGGCTATGCAGCAAATGATGCAAGGGCGATAAAAATTTAATTGTACATTTACGCTTCCCCAGGCGATTAAAGCCCTGGGGAAGTAGGGGTAGTGTCTCCGGACACCTAGATAAATGAGGTTCTTATATGATTACACTATTGATATACTAAAGATTGTTGATGGAAAAGTTGAAGGCTATTCAGAGCGTGACCCGACGGACACGGCCAGACCCCTGTGAGATCACGTTAGCAACTGATTTCTCCACACACCGTGCGCTGCTGGCTTGGCGGTCAGCACAGCACACGGAGAACTATGTTCTGTGCTTGATCCCTTTAAAACTTGCAAAATGTTGGACACTTGCAAAAATAACCACATAATAAAATACTTTACATAATAATAACATAAAACGTAGCCCTTTGCACAAATGTGAATATGAAATAATAGTGGTATATAGTTACTCCAGGCACTTCAGGGATCGGGGAGAGGATCGGGGAGAGGATCGAGGATCTGACCTTGGATGATATCACACCAAGGTCACATGGCCGCCATGTTGGATTCCGGACTCCCTGCTCAATCATTCAGGTGGTGTGTCTGCCATCTTGGACTCTGCAGTGTTGCTAGCTAGTACATCACCATCTTTGAAGCTAGTATGACACCATCTTGGTAAACAGTGTCATTTTTCATATTCTTACATTCTGAGGGTTTTCTCCAAATGCTTGCATTATTTTCTCTTTTGCATTCTTTCTCTTTCTTCCTTTTCTTCTCCCTTATTCTTTCCTTTCTCCTCCATTATCTCATTCTCGCTTTTTCTTTGCTTACATCGGCTGTCATATTGTTTACGAAGGTCACCTTTGTTTAAATTTACATAGAGGCCACCATCTTGGTTGTTCTGGCTTTGACACTAGGGGCGCCACCATATTGGTTCTGTTCTGGTTCTCTTTCGATTAGTCTATCTCGCTTGCGCTCGGCCGCGTTATTGGTCCTAGAATTGGCTGCTAGGGGCGCTACATTTTTTAAAACTCAAAATACCATCTGGAATAGTAATGCCAGACCTTGGGTCGCCATTTTTACGCCTTAAACCACTCGGCTATCGCAACAAGCACTGGGAGAAGTGTTTATAAGTTGTATATAACTTGGAGATGAATAAATAATATCTTGCCTCTCATTTAAGACATTACATTTTTATTTTTCATTATATAATTTTTAAGCATTTCATTTACATATCAATAAGTTTTTTTAAGTTTATATACAATTCAATATCTTTTTTAAGTACATATATATTTTTATTATATAATTTTTATTTCTTATATAATTTTTTTAAGTATCTGAAATGCAATTATTTTTATTATATTTTTTTTTTGTTTAACTTACATATATCTTATTTACATTTAAGTAATGTATTCTTTATGTATGTATTTTTTATTATATCATTTTTTTTTTTTTCGTTTTAACTTACATGTATATTATTTAAAATTTAAATCACATACTATTTTTTAAGTATTTTATTTTGTATATAATACATTTTATTAAACTTTAAAGAGTATCGAGTGATAAGTCTACGGATTCGTATTTTTTAGACAGATAAGATTATGTCATCAAAATGCATGATTACGTGACTATGACAATAAGTTTCAGGATTTAATGTTGAATAAGCGCCATATTGGATTTTTATAAGCATATATAAAACTGTTACAGCAAATATATTCCATGTGTTTTATATTATGAACACTGATTATTCACACTTTTTCGATTTTTATTTACATATAATAATTTTTTTCAATATCCCAGACTTAAGTATATACATGTAGGGACTTCAATGTTGAACTTAGAATCATATTTCGTACTCCTATGTAATTTAATGCTTGTAAATTTCACACCATCCCATATTCAAACTGTTCAGTATATACTCAACCTAACCTTACTTCACCTAACCTAAGATAACCTAACACAATCATTTTGTAAAAACCCTAAATTTATATATTTTTTCTATTTCTCTCGACATGCAACCTAGTCTTCGCCAGACCCCTCTTCACCACCCCTCCTTTCAACCCTTCTTAACAGCCATATCGAATTGTAAGTACTGAATACCAAAACAGATATACCTTTCACCATGACTATAACTTGCCTCATTCATACTATTAACACTGCAGTCCATATCCGCCACCATACCTCAGACTTAATGATCAAAAATAAAAGTCAACTATATTGACTACCATCTCAGCCCATCCAACTTTGCCAGTTACACAACATATAAACAAGCCATTCTACCCGCCGAACCAATCAAACATTCCAACCATGCTATCATAAGAACAATACTATTAATTTAACCATCTACGACACCCATATCGTCTTAATTTCCATCAAACTATCCCGCTCATACTAACCAACCATACCAGCTAAGCATTTTGCCCCTCCCATTTAACTAGCTAAACAAAAAACGAACCATACAATTAAACCATTATTAAATCAATACTTACTGTGGACTGCTTTTTCAGCACTTGTAGATCTTTCTGATCTATAACCACTGGATGTGTAACAGGATGAGGTCTCCGAACGATCAAGTCTCTTATCTGATCCTGCGTTATGAGTCGGATCACCTCCCTTCCTTCTTTGGAGGTCATTTTTGACTTTTGTTTAACCGTTTCTTTGTCACTCTTTACAATTTCCTTCTGTCGATTCACTTTGGGTGCACATGAATGAGGAGATGGTGCCATATTTCAGTAAAAGTATTAATAATCAGGTTACTGAATAGTAAATATAAAAAAGAAATACTTCTTATGAACACCGGGTCATTTCATTTTCAACTCAAGTACATGAATTTGTTCGTTTGTTTAATCGTTCATGTGTTGCTATGGAAATTATTTATACAAAGAAAATTAAATTTCGCGCTTTAAAGCTTAGACTAAATAATATTAGGTAGACAGTTCTCTCTGGCTGCGCACAACCAATCACATTTTTCCCAACATTGAACAGCTTTTCTGCCAACACGTCTAGCGAAAACGTCAACGTGGTTTAGATAGAAAACTTATTTGTAAACAAATGACTTGAATTGTTTTCAAACATGTTCTAACATATTTAATGAAGTTTGTTGTCATTTAAAATTAAGGTATAAACAGAACACATCCATCATTTCTGACCGTGACTTTGAAGGTTGTGTTCTGAAGAATTAAGAATTCTACTTAATGACTCGATAAGCACACGTAAAATGAATAACAAGAAATAGACAACCAACATAACCTGGAAATATGAACAAGAGTTAAGGTTATTTGCATATATGTTATTATTTTTGGTTAATATTTGTGTAAACATTTTGAAAAACTCGCGATATCTTACAGAAGGAAAAGTCGATGCCAACATTGGGCATTTACAACAATACATCTAAAAAGGTAATTCGATAACCTATTCCAAGTAATAAAACATGGCCATGAGCTATTCTTTAAATTAAAAGGATACTGTCTCGATTAAAATCATTAATTGGATACAATTTTGATACAATTTCACACTATCATATCTTAACCACATCGTAAACCCATCTTCGCGTTTCGTTTCAATTTATTATCATCTCTACCTCACCCAAAGTCTGTGGTCCGAAAACAAATAGTGGGTGACGAGTCGTAAACAAAAATATTGGAGGAAAGAAAACAAATATTCATTAGCTTTTGTCGCAGTCCGTTATTGATGTTTGTATAGTAGCTTCCGCAAAATGGCGTGAAGTTAGATAATTCTCTGTCATATTTTATAGAGGTACTTACATTATTAGTACCTACACATTATTTTCATACGTTACTCTTCCTTTTTTTTTTCTTTGTGGTATTTGACCCTTGTCTCCTAAGTTTTTATTAAAATGGAAAATACTACTGTTTTTTTTTTATCGTAATTGAAAATAGGCCATCTAAGATTTTAGGACCAGATTTTTTATGAGCTGAGAAATACAAACACTTAACAGTCATTTCTAAGTTCTTTTGCAACCAAATAGAACATTTATTGGCAGAGAAACAAACTGATCCAGAGGTACAGAACCTACTCCCTAAGTACCCAAAACCATTCAAGTAAGAACCAGGCTATGTATGGGCTTAACCTCACTCCAACAGAAGACGAAGCTTTGGGTGCTGTATAACTTCAGGGCAGACATTTGCCATTACAGTCACAATACACCACCCTCAGGGTTACCGTGTTGTAACTAGTCTGTTTCCTTGTTCAGCCTAAATCACAAGTGGTTTATGTTGATGAAAATTTTGCATATGGCCTCGTCCACAATTGACTTGGCCAAAATAACATTACTTACAAAGCATAAAAGGTGATATTGTTTGTCTACAATTGGCATAAACGTAAAAGAAAAACTTATCTAACAAATTAGAAAGAGCAAATGAATAGGAAATAATTTTCCTGCGTAAGGATTTTTATATGCATAACTTGGCTACATCAGTTTTTATAACATTTCACTCTCTCATTGGCCGGTGTTAAAAACTTGCCATAACATAACTCAGAGATGACCATCTACATGCCAAGTCAAGCAAATAACACCAAGTAAGTCAAGCTAAATACTAGTTGTGGACATTACCATCTCAAATACAGGTTTTTACTCCTTTATGCTATGCATGTTATGTGCACCACGTCGATTGTGGACAGGGCCTATAAGAATATAACACAACTTGAAGTTTGTGGATTTAACTACAGACATTTCAATGTCTAGAGATACTGAATTTTTATGAAAAGAGTTTGTTTCTAGTTGTATTTCAAGGCACTGTAGCCTAAGTTTCACCTTGATGGCTGGATAGTTTTAATCGCTATATGTTCATCGATGGAGTAACCTAATTTGGATTGGCCCAGACAAGTACCTACAAATGCATGCAACCACTAGCTAACGGCAAATTGCAAGTGTCACATAGGATATTGAAATCTAGCCTGCTTGGAACTCTTTCCGTGAAAATAAATAGTATGATATTCTTATCAATGTCACATGTAATAATAAAATGCTCACTGACCTAGGATGGAGCCCCTGCGCTTTGCTTCAGCGATCGACGATGACCTGTACTCAGGGTATAATGAATACCCTTCAGCATTCAGCACCAAAGATCTCGAGAATGATGAGGTGTTCCAAGAAGCAATTCGTACAAGCTACGGCCGGAGACCAATTGTAAGTTCAATTCATTATTTTATTACCATTTCCTTCAGTGTAGAAAATGCATATACGGGTTCTTCTTGCACCTATTTTGCTCAATTGAGGCCTCAAAATTCATGAGTTCTTACAGCCAACTCTTGCTCACTCACTTATTGCCTCATTGTCTTGACAGTAGGATGGTGGAGCAAAACGGCCTATACTAGCTTTCCTGTACCCCATGCACAGCTCTCACAGCATGGACACTACTTTCTCATTAAGTTAGTAGCAAGTGCAGGTCAGGTGTGATGTGTACTTGAAGACAGATGATAATGCCATAAATGCCATGGGTGATGTAGAACAGACTCCTTTCAGGATCATGTGCCAACAGCCACGGCGATATCCTTCTGTTGGTGCTCCGTCCTTCATAATTAATAAAATACCTACCAGTACTATACTTGTTACGTAGTGAGGTCTTGGGACGACTCACACGCCCATATTTAGTTAAACGAAAATGCAAAACACTCTGAAAATACACATAAACACTTTGCATAGTACGCTTAGAAAATGGCGGGAAAGTTGGGGTCCCACGCCCCTATAGCCCGTAGGCAACCCGAATGAAGACGCATACTCCGTACGTTAATTCAATGGGTTTTATTTAAATGTTCCTCGAGGAAACAACTTACAAAACGTGTACCAGACTTAACCCGCTGGTAGGGTAACACTGTTAAAAAAAAGCACATGGCCACAAATAATTAAGTTGAAAAGTTAAGCCTTCCCAGGCAATGCTATTCCATGGAAAGGGAGGAGTGGAGAATCTTGGGCAGCAAAATAAACGACTTCCCGATAACTTGAAAGTCAATTGCAGTGAAGGTGATTAGTTCAAAAGGTTGATGCGACGCCTAAGCACGCTATACATGACCCTGCTGGTCCGTACATCCACTTCCTCGAGACACGGTACAATGACTAAACTTTCCGCCGCAGCGTGCTGGCCAGGTTGGCTGGCAAGCAGGCTGTGCGGACTATTTTCTTACACACAAGAACTCTGCAAAAACATATGCATGTTGCTTGATTACAACTCTTGCATAAACAATTACATAAGACACAGAAACCCTTTAATGCACATAAAACACTGGATGAAATGAAATGGGGATGGAACACATGAGAAATGAAAAGTAAAGAAAAACAATAAATGGTACACTGAAGCCTGCGGGGGCACTTAAAACATATTAGGGGCTGTTCTTATACATGTTGCGTGACTTGGCGTCCTTGAGCTTTTCTTAGTTAATGAATGATTAACTTTCTCCTGACATTACAGGATCTACTTTCCAAACATGTGCGTGCGGGCACACGTGGTTGCGCTGTACCTTGCACTGACTTGCTCTGCACTTGCGCTCCCGTCACGAGCGCTTACCTTACGACTATTTGTCACATTCTTGAAGTAGCAAATTCCGATGACTGATACAGCGCACTACTGAACCGGTGTGCACGAGTGCCTGGTAGAGTGCTGCTCTCTGCAGCGGTCGCCGGGGATGGCGGGCAAACGGGCTTGGGGAAGCAGCTGGCATTAGTCTCTATATTCTTACTAATAAAGATAAAAGTATGATTTGTGTCTAAAGACAGCTCTGAAGTTTGTGAAGAAAACAGCAGAGGCACAGAAAGTAGAATACATGTATTAGTATGACACTTGCTACAATCACGCACAGGGGAAGCACACAGAGAGTAGAGCTATATCCTATAATTCCTGTGCTTGTGCGCAAGTGATGTGGCCGTAAAAACAATTAAACATGAAAATTACCCTGAAATACATACATGAAAATAAAGCTCTTAAAATTGCACTCAGCAATTAAACAGAAATTACACTGAAATGCCTTTAACATAGACGGATTGCGCCTGATTCAAAGTTGTGTGGGCCGCGTGGCCTCTCTAACATCTTTCTCCTCTTCCAAATTTAAAAAGCCACCAGGGGACAAAATATTAAGTAAAGCAGAAGCATAATGCTGGGGAATGTCTGGCAAAATGTACCAAAGCAAAGGTTAACCGGTATACTAAAGTGAAACTATTATAATCTACATCAGTGCAAAAAGTTTGTAGTGTGTACGTGACAGCGTCTTACCTCGCCAGCTCTGCTTGACGGACTGCCCAGAGGCAGGGGTCATGCTGCCTACGGGGTTCACACAAGCGGAAGTGCTATGCATGCCGAATAAAACTTTTATATTCTTAAATAAATGGCACATAAATAATTTGAATATTGATTTACATTTGAGATTTAAATTCTGAATTTTCTCTAGTCATCAAATGTAATTTATGCCGGCATCAACGCCGGAATAGTAATGTTCTTAATCTTCCCGCACCGCACATTTTAAATTCATAACCAAACATTGTGCAACATTATGAAACATACATCTTAAACATTTAAACACTGAGAAACCTGGAAATAAAACAAGAGACATAATTTTACTCTTCAAATAAATATTCCATTATTGTCTCTTTGCGCACGTGCATGTCCACATGTCACGTGAGTAGTGAGCACCATCATGGTCTTAACGCGGCTGGCTGTTACCCGGCATCAGTGCTATGTTAATGTTTTCATATAGCCTTGTTTTACATGTCAGCGAGATGCGCTTTTGCCCCTCTTGGTTAATGTGAGCTGTGAATAAAACTAACACTGCCTTCTCTGTGGTGATTTTCATAACTTTAGTTACATTTTCTTTACAATCTCTACGTGTTGCAATTTTTACGTATATTTATATATTGTTACAATTTACAACATGTTAACATACATATTTTCTCGTTTTCACATATACATAAGTAAATGCAGCACTTTCATCACTGCACTATATAATTTTAGAATGCGTAATATACTGTTGTGCCGTCCAAATCTCGGTCCGCGTTTCCCCGCCACCCCTTCGTTCTGCCAATCTGTGCTGAGCAATGTCTGTTGTTGGAACTATGGGATGCAGCTCACTACTTTTGTGGTCCCTACAGTACAAGCAATATATGTTAAGAAAAACAATATAACGTATTATATTTCTTCAAATTACCACACAAACAGCAAAGTAGACAGAGCTATCAATATTATTTTTTCATTTCAATATGACCAACACACGCACGTGCAAATTACCGAGCATCGTTTCCTTTCATTTTCATGACGGTTTTCTGTAATCATCCGTCGTTTCTGTGCGTTTGTGATTTTTATTGTAGCTTTCAGATTCGTGCTATGCATGTGGTCTGTGCTATCGCACGTGCTATGCGTGTGCTAAATCAATTCTAGCCCGGCCTTAACTGATTTTAAAATCACATGTTTTAGCAATTTCATACCCGTAAAAAGTTATTCTTGGAGCAGGAATGAGAAGTTGAAATTTGTCTTTGTTTGCGTAAATGTTTCTTACATAATGCCTTTTTGTGTTTAGACACCACTAAAAACTATATTACTATTTTTTAATCATGTTTTGTTTTACCAGATCTCTGCAATGCACTTCATACGTCAGCCAGGCAAAACCCTTAACTAGATCTTCATTAAGGAACTTTGCTTGTTGCAAAATTGGCTTCACTTCCTTTATTTATAATAACTTATTCTGTTCACTCAAGAGTAGATTTCAACTCTTTTGAGTGTTAAATATCAAAGATTTTTTTCTTTGTTTCCCATTTTAAACCTTATAGTTCAATATACAGAAATGCCCAGAAAAATATAAAGAGAGCCAAAAAAATTGCCTCTTGGCCCCATCAATTTAACTGTTTTTCAATATTTAAAAAAAATAGCTATACATGTATATGTAGTGTAGTTGCAACTGAAAATCATTAGAAATCAGAACAGTCACATAACCCACGTATAAAGGTTTTCACACATGATTGTTGTTCAGTTGAAAGATTTTGGCGGCTTTTAAAAAGCGTAGTCTTGAGAGCCGATGAGAGTGAAATGAGGTGAGAATGGAGCAGCACCAGAATACAAGTACCAGGGAATTGGAAGATCCCCGAGAAAACCCATTGGCCAACTGCATCGTCCGGCACGATTCCCACTTGCGAAAATCTGGAGTGACCCGGCCAAGGATTGAAACAGGTTCACATGGTGGGAAGTAAGTAGTCTAAACACGTAACCACTGAGACTATTTCATATGACGGCCATTGCATGCATACGGGTGTGACATTTGCATGGAATTTTCAATGTAGGAATAATATTTATATGTATTAAAATATAACTAATGTATTCCAGGTATATATGAACAAACACTGCAGCTAATAGACTAGCTTGTTGCACTTTCACTCTTAAAAAAATATGTCCCAAGAAGTAGTGTCAAGCTGAAGTAAGGAGGTAGAGGACCTCAAGACCTATCCAAAACAACTCTATGTGTTAAGCAATTGTTGATAGTTTAGGGGCTATTAATTTTTTCTTTGTTTTGTGCCTTACTCGCAGTTCTATGAGAAATATTATTATGGTGAGAAGAATAAATATGATAGATGCTTTAAAGTTTATTTTGGCATAGCTGACTGTATGGCCACTCCTGTGCAACAACATTTGCGTTCGTTCATCTGTCGTAGCATGGCGCCGAGATAAGTATAGAAAAATAGAAAAGATCAGAAAGCTTAGTTTTACATATCATTTGGTGATGTTTTAAAAATGTTCACATCAAACGTATTCCTTACCTACTTCAAAAACTTTGTTTTATTAGCTACACACCTTGCAAATTTCATTGAACTACTTCCACAGCTTCATCTTAAGAATGTGATTCAAAATGCAGTATGAGCAAAACAGGCTGAACTTAATTTAGGTAAAATATACGCAATGTGAGATTTCCAGTTATGTAATTATCTACTTTTAAGCCAAAAAACATAGTCACTGTTGATTCATTAATTTAGTCTCTATTACTGCTAACTAATTGATTAGTGTTGATACTGTCTGGTGAAACACGAGACGAACGAAGACACAACTTTGGGTGCCAGCGGTGCTTCCCAATCACTGCACTATTGAGACTCAGGGTTCTCAGGGATGCTGTGGGTTCTGTGTATGTCTGTCTCACCCGTGTGTACTTACAAACACGTAGGCAATACTAACCTTTTTACTAAACATCAGTGGAAATAAACACTGAATAAAACATATGTGGCTAGGACACTGTCACTACTGAATAAAAGAATTAAGTTCACTGTAGACTATTTTTTATTGTTATTATGCATACACATCAACGTGCCAATGAAATTATTATCTCGGTCATGACTAGCCAATTCCGCTTAGGTGCTCCCCAGCCCGCAATTACTCTAGGGCACGCCTAGATGGATGATCTCAACGAGGTGCGTGAAAGCACAGCCTTCACAAGGGAAGAGGGCCGACAGCTGCTAGGGTGGACTGACGGTTTTTCCCTGAAGACAGGACACTGTGAATTACAAATGAAACCCTTAATACATATTAACACAAGTGATTACTCGGCATCACTAACGCAAACTCGTCTGGGCTCGCCCTCCAGCACATGGGTAGTGTGGTGATGGCCTATACACAGAGCCGGCTAGGACGGGAATAATTGCACTGTACACCAATTACAAAATTACGTAAACCCTTGAATGATACATGAAACAAGATGGGACATGAGATGAATATTCACAATAAACACACACATGTGAAAACAAGCTTAGATGGCGCGGATGCCGCTGGATGAAGTTCGTAGCGGACCACATGATGCAGGTGAAATTGCAAATTTCTGCTTGGAAATGGCAAATTAAAGTCGGACAAAAGGTTATTCTTACTGAGAAAATTACTCTCTTTACGATTGCAGTGGTTACAGGCTTGTAACATGCCTGATGGCAGTAAAATCAAACATTACTGTGACAGCGTGTCCAAGTACAAAAAGCATCAATTTACGTGAAAAATACATTGAACCCTAAATAAAACTCATATAGTACCCTGAGATAAATTATTGGTGTATACAAAGACTTGGCGTCGGTCGGCCACGTGGTTATATGTGATGTTGCCGTAAAATATTCAAACTCGAAAATTATCCTCGGATACATACATGAAAAGAAAGCTCATAAACTTGTGTGTAGCAATAATGCAGAAGTTACAATGAAATGCCATAAACATAGGCAGATGGTGCCTGATTCAAGTTGCGCGGGTCGCATGACCTCTCCGACATACTTCTCCTCCTCCTCGATTAAGTTAAAAATGCTACAAGGGCGCAAGAAATTATTAGAGTGGAAGCATAATGCTGGGGAAAGTGTCTGGCAAAAACGTACACAAGTAAAGGTTAGCCAATAAACCAAAATAACTATGGAAACCTAAATCAGTGAACAAAGTTGTAGTGCGTATGTGACAGTGTCTTACCTCGTCAGCTCTCCTCGATAGACTGTCCAGATACAAGCATCGCACGGACCTACCATGGCCGCCTACGGGGATCACATAAGTGGTAGTGCTATGCACGCCGAGTAAAATATTTAATTATTGAAAACAAAATGGAACAAATCAAATTAAGTATTGTTTTGCATTTCTATAATTTTCTTATGAATGTCAATATTATTTTAGTGTCTCTTTATGGTGGCGTTCATGCCGGAACATTAAATGTTCTTAATCTCGCTGCCGCAGGAACTTTGAATTTTATAGCCAAACAATTTAAAATTAGTGTAAGCACTTTAAAACATTTTAAGTCATATTAAACACTGTAAAGACAACAGAACACATTTTACACTTAAAATAACATTTATACGAAAGTTACAAATTATTGGCCTCTTTGCGCACGTGTGGGACACATGTGTGGTGAGCGCAGTCATGGGCTCTAGCGCCGCTGGCTGTTAGCCGGCATCAATGTTTTTTCTGTTCTTTGTGAGGAAATTTATAAGATATATTTTATATAGGTTGGGATTTTATTTGTTTCCAGTAAACCATGCATTTAGCTCTGTTAAATGTTGTGTCTGTTTTTTGCATAAGATCATTTACTGAGTCTCCAGTGACTAGGCTGCTAGTATAATCAGTATATAAAATTGCAGTAGTGCCTGGAGTTAAGGCACATGGGAGGTCATTTTATAAACTAGGAAGAGTAGGGCAGTGGTGTGTAGTGAGTATTTTTACAGGGTAAGCAATGTAGTAATAGCCCCACATATTTGAGTGTTTTAGATAACATTTGCTGATGCCATGCTGTGGTTCCATTTTCAATTTCTACTAACAAACGCAACTTCCAAATTTGCTTACCCTCAACATGTATTTATCATTTTATAATACCTAACATTAGTTATAAAACAGAAACAAAATGAATGTAATAATAATTAAACTGGATATTGCTTAGAGAAGAGCATATTACAAATTATAAGAAAACTCCTGTTTTCCCGAACACTTTCATCCACTTTCCAAGGAAAAATGAGGACTGGAGGATGCAAAATAGTACGACTGCCTGCTTACCCTGCCGAAGGAATGCAGCAGGGTAACTCCCTTGCGAATTTGTTTAATTGCTAGTCGCTCCCGTTTGTGGAAATAAATACTAGATAGCAGCACTATCCATGTACAGTACAGGAGTCACGAAAACTCTGTCGAATCGGAATTGGGAAACTCAGATTTAAATGTGTTTAAATTTAAAGATAAGGCAAAAACTATAAAGGGTCAAACATTTCCAATATGTATGGGGTAAGCATTGCTTACCTTGCATCTATGGAATAAATGCCACTGGAGTAGGGGGCCTAATATTGAGCCTTGTAGGACCCATGCTTGATTTTTCCTAATTCAGAGTAAAGTACGTAGTTTTTCCTTTGATCTATACTTGTCTGTTTGAAAGGTATGAGCTTATTAGTTTATTGGGTGTACCTGAGATGCCATGATACTTTAATTTTTCTTTAATTATGTTGTGATTTATACAGTCAAATGCTTTAGTGAGGTTGCAATAGATTCCATCATATGGCATTCCATTGAGGCATTTTTCCTAAAGCCAAACGGAAAATTAGATAAAATTGTGTTATTCTTAAAATGTTGCTGCAGTCTCCTGTAAATTAGTTTTTCTATTACTTTTGAAAAGGAGGTAAGAAGTGAGATAGGTCTATAATTGGTTACTTCGGTCTTGTCATCTTTCTTAAAAAATGGTATTACCATAGCACATTTGAGACTGTCTGGAAACAACCCTGTATTGAAGCTAGCAGTACAAATTTGGTTTAATGTAATACCAAATTCAAAAACACATCCTCTGAATAAATAGCATTGTACAATACGTTCCTTTTGTCATGCTTCATTTCTCTAACTGGGAGGAAGAAGTGCGGCCTACAAAGAGACAGAATTTGTTGTTTTGATGGTTTAAAACAGTGTTTTGACTGAAGTCGAGGAACAGCCTGTACATTGTTCCAAGAGTATATTAGCATCTCTTTGATTTGTGAATTTCTTCCAACATTACGAAAATGCTTTTCATTCCTAAAATTATATCTTAAGCACAATGAAAAAAATTTGTTGCAATACTAACTATCCTACGTCCGGCATACCACCCGAGAACACTTTCACAGTTTTCAGTTCCTTGAATTCTTCTTTGACACAATTTATCACTTTCTTTAGGAAAACATAAAAAGTAAACTTATTGTGTGGTAGTTCATCGCTGATTACAGCAAAATATCACACTTTTCCATCACTTAGTCAAGCACAACATGTAAATTTCTGATTTGATGGTGGCTACAATGATCTGAATTTCGTCTTGGTAGGCTACACCATAGTTCTCCGCAAAATCTACTTGCATGATCATTTTATCTTCAGAAATAATTTTCTTTTATTCCTTAAAGAATTTCGACTGACTCCTTTTAAATGCCACAACAGATTGCTTCGAGTAAATCACCAATATTTTAGGAGAAACAATCTAAATATTTAAGTGATTCTAAAAGGAAATTTAAGATAGCATAGTTGTGACAGATACAGAAATTATTAGGTCGATTTGATTGTGGTAATCATATATCGCTTCTGAACAGTTATATGTTTTCCAGTGGTTGAAATTTTTACAGACTTAGCATCTTTCTTACTGGGTGACTGCCAGCTAATATCTTCTCTCAAATAAATTGAAACAACCTTCTCTTTTGTTTCCTCCATAATAGCATTATTTGCTATTTGTTGGTTCAATGATGCTGTTAAAATTTTAACAGAAAAACCTAGAATTATATTGTTTAATGCAGTTTTTTGTTTTGTTGGACTCATTGGAAGTGACTTCTTTACCCTCTGGACTACTTTATCTAAAGTGTGTGGATATCTATACTAACCTAGAGGTGATAATAGCATATTGTCTTTCAGTTATTTTTTCTCTTTCATCGTCTGTATGTGCTTCCTTTGCCGTTCGGAACCCTTCAAACATTTAAATATTAATAGTTGTTTGTTATTACAAAGGAAATCTTTATTTTTCATTCTTCCTGCCTTGTCTCTCTTTTATTCTTTACTCTGTGTTCTTTCCATTTATCTGGATCATTTTTCAACTGCTCTCTCCACTTACACTTGTTCTTTTCTATCCTGTATCTCCTTCTGTAAAAAAATAATTAATTTAACTTTAAAATCACAGCTAGCATGCTTCACTGAAATAAAACTAATTGTTATCTAGAGACCTAATCTATTCCAAAATTATTATCTTCCTTTACTGTTACAAAGAAGAACTCCGTGGATGTGTGTTACGGGTGTGACAGATTTTAATATAAGTTTTGGCCTTATTAAGCATAATTATAGCCAATCAAGCTATGGTCACATTAAATGTATATCAAACATAACCCTTTCATTCACATGTGGAATTCATGTTCAGCTCACTATTTGACTAAGCAAGTAAACTTTTGTCTATTTTTTGCTGTGAGTTTGGCAACAATGTATATAGTCACTAAATAACTACATTCATGACAAATTAACTCGCCTAAAGAACATACTTGTTGATTTTCCTTTACTGTAAGATTTGGTTCTGTGAACAATACCTTGTGGATGTCAAACACCTTTTTGGAGGGAAAATACAAGTATGCCAACTGAACACATCTTACCAAAAAAATTCCCACCATTTAGGCCTACATGGTTTCGTTTAACATTAAAACAACAATATGAAACACAAAATAATTACAATTACTGTATCAAAAATGTTAAATACATTTCTTGAGCACATTAAAAGAATTACAAAAAGTTCTCTACAACAATCTCTAAATTTTAGAGAATTTGTCTACTTTTGCATGGAATGACCTATGATTGTTAATAAAGTAGTTTTCATATGAGAAAATGTGAACCTGGGCTGAGATATGGAAATCAAACTATCGTACTAAGATGTAAATAATTCCATCCAAAAAAAGACTTTCCACACACTGTTCATAGGCAGTTTTCATGCTTACAGTTTGCTCCCTGCTTGGAAATAATGTGTGACTCTTAAGTTTTGAAATAGCTAAGTATGTGAAATAAAACCATTGTACCTTACTTGATTCAAGCCTTGAATTATATATAATATAATACTGAAATATAGTATGAAAGATAGTATAATACAATATAAATATATCCTAAGAAATCGCCCAACCTGAATAAACACTTAAGAAATCCAATTTAAAAAGGTAAAATGACTCCCTGAGTAAAGCAAGTACCATTACAGCTTTAAAAGTAAAAGTACGCCTGATGATTTACTAAAAAGTACAACATGGAATACTAATTTCAAGAATACCATTGTGAAGGAGCCAAAACCCTCATTACACTTAACCATAAGCATAAAGGCACAACATAAAATATCTACTAAACTCCTTGACAGTAAAATTATTTTGGCAAATCTCAGTCCAGGAGACCATCTACAGCACGCCAAAAATAGGAAGAATCCACCTCTTACAAACATTCCCATAAAATACCATATTGAAAATTCACACTAGCAAAACAGTGAAGAAACACTTCCTTACAAAAATCGTTAAAAAACTCCTCTTGGAGCTAATTAAAAATAATACATATATTTAGCGAACATCTTACAAAAAGGAAAATAACAATATTTGCAGTACCTTACTTCCAAAGTACATTACCATACAGTGTGAACCCTCCCCTAGTGGTGGCTGTGCTCTTCAGGGTGCAGGGACTGGCTGATCTTCCGGTGGCTGATGGAAAACCTTAATATTAGAAACATGGCGTTTAAAAACTTTTTCGTTGCTCAGTCCTGCAACAACACTGACATTGGGGTAAGAAAACTAACAATGCAATACGGGCCATCGTACTTAAGGCCAAATTTTCCTGAGAACGAATCGACCTTTCTAGATAAATGATGAATCTTTACAAGAACTAAGTCACCAACCTTGTAAGAAACAGGATCATATTACTCATCCTGCACTCTACGTATATGGCGATAGTATTCCTTGAGATACTTGGTAGCTTCCTCGCAGAATTAATTTTGCTCCCCTACATCTACATCAAAATGTAACCCCCAGGCATTAAGAAGAGGATGCAATAATCTTCGACCAAAGAACACTTCATGTGGCGTCAACCCTGTAGCAGCATTTACACAAGAATTCAAAGCCAACATTATGACATAGATCTCTTTATCCCAATCTATGTGAACATCATGATGAAAGGCAACAAGTGCAGCCTTAATGGTACGATTGTACCACTCTACCATATTAGCTTGAGGGTGATAAGGGGTGTATGGACCAAGCAATCTCCCCAAGAAAAAGCTAGATTTCATAACTCGGTGGAAGTAAAGTTTCTCGCATTATCAATAACAACTTGGGCGGTTGAACCAAAATAACAAAACACTTGTTCCTGCAAGATCTTGCAAACAGTGGTGGCCTTCTGGTCTCTATGGGGAATAACAAAACAAACTTTGAAAATCCATCAACCAGAACCAATAAATAATTAAAACCCTTCTTAGATCTAGGGAGCGAGCCAAACACATCCATATAGACTCTTTCCCAGACAAAACTAGGTGGTGAACTACTAAACTGTCCTTGGGCTCTACTATTAGGGGCCTTTACCTGCTGGCACAGAGCACACTGTTTCACCCAATCTCTAATTTCTGATTACATTTCAGGTCAAAAAAAATGTTGTTCAATATACTGCAAAGTGCATTCTTGCCTCTGATGAGTGCCCAAATAAGAGTTATGCAAGTAATCAAACACCATTGGCCTCACTGCCTTGGGTACATAAGTCTTGAAAACTCCCTTACGTGAAGCTTTGCCAATAATCCCCTTCTTCACAGTAAAACTAGTGAATTCACCTAGCTGGATTTTATGCCACAACTCCACACATTCATCATCCTTTTGCTGTCAAACCTTAATGTTCAAATAAGCTGCCGGAACTTGCTTCAAAACATTTACCTGCTCCTGAATTTCTCCATCACACACAAACTCGTAAGGGTCAAACATTCTAGATAAACTGTCCGCTACACAATTGTCTTTTCCCTTTACATGAACTATAGCAAATGAAAAATTACAAAGGTGTTCAATCCAACAACTTAATTTACCCAAAGTATCTTGGAATTCCAAAGCCACATTAAGGCTTGGTTGTCTGTACACTGCTGAAAACAAGTACACAAGCAAGAGCTTCTTTTTCATAGGCTGAGTACTTTCTTTTGGTGGATGTTAATAGTCGACTAGCATAAGCAATGGGGAAAAACACCATCCTCATATTCTTGTGACAAAACAGTGCCTAATGTCAGGGAGCTTGCATCTACATGCAATACAAACTTACAGTCAAAATCAGTCAATCTTAACACTGGTGGTGAGGTCAAACATTTTTATTTTCATCAAAGCCGCCTCTTGCTTGTCTCCCCACAAAAACTCCTGGCCCTTATGTTTTAAAAGATTAAGGGGGTTGGCCAATTTGGCAAGAGATGGAATAAATCTGGCATAGTAGCCTATCATGCCCAAAAAACACCTTAGTTCTTCAGACGAGGAAAGAAACGCACACAGCTAATACGGTCAGAGTCTAACAACAATTGTCTTTCACTCAGAATAAATCCCAACAGCCTCACATGCCAGCTACACCAGCTGATTTTCTCTGGATTCACGGTCAATCCCGCTTCCAAAAGCTTCTGTATGACTTACATGACATGTTCCCGGTGCAACTACTTAGTCTCACTGTAGATGACAATATCATCCAGATAGTTGAAAACAAATTCAGTTTTATATGGCAACAAGATAGTCTCTAAAGCACGAGAAAGTGCATGGGCCCCAAACGAAACACCAAAATGGACTCTGGTCCATTCAAAAACTCCCCAAGGAGTAACAAATGCAAGAAATTTTTGTGCATCTTGGTGCAACAAAATTTGGTGAAAGGCCTGATTCAGATCTAACACTGTAAAATACCTAGCCTTCTCTAATAACTGAAAAACATGGTCTATTTTAGGTAAAGGGTAAGGATCTAGCTCAATTTTTTTATTGATACATTGGTAGTCTATCACTAACCGTAATTTAAAGATTCTTTTTTTTTTTTACTAAAAATACCGGGCTCGCATAACTACTAGTAAAGCGCCTAATAACATCCTCATCAAGCAAGTGGTCTAGCATTTTTTTAAAAGCTTGTCTCTTAGCTGGACCTACACTATAGGGATGGCACCTAACTGGGGTGTTGTCGGTCAGTACCAAATCATGCACATATTGATTACATACTCCCAGTTTGTCTGTTATTACAGATGGGAACGTCTCTTGCATTTATAGCGCAAAATCATTATCAATGGCATTTACCTGCTTAAATTCCTCGTGCCCCATCAACTTTACACCTTCGTTACAAAAAGGAAAACTCGGTGTGCCTTCATGCAAATTTAAATAGGCATGAGTGATGTGGAGGAAATCTACGCCCAAAATTATATTATGGCTAAGGTGTGGCCAAATGAAGAATTCCCTCTTCCATGATAAATGACCTATGTGCATACTTATGGTCAAAAGACCACATGGTTGCATCAAACCTCCATTTGCTAGACTAAAAACAGTTTTCTCACTGCGTTCAACAGTTATAATGCCTATTGGGTGTTCCCTAAACAGCTTATTGCAAAAGGACTGATTGATCACTGACAACCACTATCAATCAGGGTGGGTTCTTCAACTGAACCTAACTTCACTAGGACAAATGGTAAGTTAATCTTTCCTTGGTTTTGAATTTTCTTAATTTCCTTCTTTAACTTAGGGCAGTTCCTTCCTTTGGTACTCATATTCATATGGAAATTATCCCCTACCCTAGTCACTTTGTACCACTCACACTTTGAACATGCGAAATCTTAGGTTGCTCTTGATTAGGACATTGGGCTTTAAAATGGCCGGGCTTACAGCAACCAAAACACGTCACAGGAGATCTACTCTTTTCCACTGACTTAGTCTGAGAATAATCTGTCGGGACCATACGCACTTTACAGTGGTACACTTTGTTATTAGGTTTACCATATTTAAAACAAACAATCTTTTTTGTGGCCTTGGGGAAAATTTTATCCTGAGCATGAGCCCTACTAATTGCACCTCCTTGACAATCCTTCACCTGCTTGCGCACGTCTACACGGTGGAACAACTGTCTCAGCGAGCTCAAGGTTTTCGGACTATCAGCTGATAATACATAAGGCAGGTACTGCGGCAGCACATGATTGATAATGCTCTCTACAAACTCAGATTCCCTATATGGCAAACCTAAGATCTCTACCAGACATTCTATTTTGCCTAAATATGTCAACAAAGTATCTCCTGACTGTTGATTTTGTTGGAGGAACAAGCGTTGTAAATGGTCATTAAAATGCCCACTATCAAAAAATTTAAATACTTCTTTAACTACGATGCCCCAAGGTGAGCCCAATTCTCTAGCTCTAATGGTAATAGGATGTACCTCACTAAGAACATGAACCACTAATATGCCCAAAATATCTTGCACAGAAAAGGCCTGCAATTTTACTATTAAAGTAACTTGTTGTAGAAACTTTACTACTTCAACCGAAGTACAACTACTAAGAGTAGGAATATCACCCAAAAATTTTCCCTACATGTTTGCTGGCTACCAAGGAACGTATACCAACACTGGGAGAAAATGCAGATGACTCACCACTAACTTCATTCCCACCACAAGTAGGATCCCGCGCCAAATCACGATCTAAAGTCCTCAACTCGTCCAAAGTCGCTTCCTGCGGCAAGTCTGGAATATGAAGTTATTGGAGCCGCTGCATTAGAGTCTCTTTGGACAGTTGCTGCAACCAGGCGGTACCTTTAAACATTTTTAAATCAACAGTTAATTTCCACTCAATAACAAACAAAACGAACAAAGGCCAACGGAATGTGTTCAACTCTCCCTTAAGCAGTCTCGTGCAGTTTTCTGTTACGCCCCTTTAGGGCATAGCAGGGCTAAAGGAAAGCAAGGAGTAAAATGCACACCATTAAAAAAAACCAAGAAAGCATGGACACAAAAATTTCAAAATCAATACAAATATATTGAAGCCCATCTATACATTATCACCAAAAGCAACAACTTTGCAACTTGATTTGAAAAATGTAGATTGCATCTGTAAATTTCTGTTGCATGTTACCAATCAGTGAACTAGAGGAAGGAGAGAACACACATGCACTGGAACAAACAGAAAAACAACAATATTACAACCTGAAATTTGGGGGAGGAATCAGTGATAATGCCAGAATCACAATGTATATGGGGGCACCTTAGTGCTTGACTGGCACATAGCCAGTGTACAAGACAGGTCGGGTGGCCTGTCAGAGGGGCACAAAATCAAGACACACTGTCACGGCCCAGCTAATGGGCTGACCCTTGTTCGCTGGTTTACCTTTTGGTAAGTTGCTCGGATGGAGATGGTTGGGGGCTGCCGTAAACGTCCCCAGGACATGGAGTGTTCTTGCTTGGCTGGTTGCTGGAGGAAGACTGTTGATGGCAGGAGAGACAGTCACTAAACCACTGATTATTGACTCTGTAGGGTATTGCTCTTCTCGGGACCGGAGTAGGTGAGAGGTGAGGCAGGAGATTAGCTCCTCCTCTCTGAGCTTGGCAGCTGTCGTCTGCTGGGCAGCGTTATCGCTGATGCAGCAGGTTTCAACCCTTATCTTGGCTGCAGGGTGCTAGTAGAATGTGTGCTGCCCTCCCTTGGCACGCCGTAGAACTATGTGGCCTTGGTTGGAGGGAGCGGTGTCTCGGTCCAGCAGTACAATCTCACTTTGAGGGATGTAGATGTGACGTTACTTGGAGAATCTGGGTGAACAGTACAAGCTGGACTGACGTGTCTGTAATAGCTTCCAACATTGCGCCGGCATATCATGTAGCCATGTGTTCAACCTCTTCAGTACTGTGGGGTAGTGACTTGCCCAAAGAGTTGAACATAGCGTCCAAGATGGGGCAAAGTCGAGTGCGCATCAAAGATGCATAAAAGCATCATGCGTCAACAGTATGGGGAGTGTTCATTAGTATTTAAGATTTTTGAGAAGCATTTAAATAATCACCAGTGACAAAACCTCATCTGTGTACAATTACATGTTGAATAATGTGCGTATAGGTATTCATTTAAATGTTAGCTTTGTTAAGAGTTATAAATAATGCTAGGAAAAGTGCTGTTGTTTTATGTGAATGTGGTAGTTTATTGTATTCCTTAACTGTTTCAGATCACCCCTAAACCTGGAACTGCTATGCGGTTGGGAACTTCATCTGGGGTAAGTTATTTAATTTTTTTTTTTTTTATAAGAGTTGTCAAACTGAGGGATGCTAAATTGCATGCCAGTCCTTATTCAGTGTAGGCATATATATTCATGTTTGAATGCTTAAAACAGAATTTCTTTCCATGTACATATTCGGAAATTCACCAGTGATAAAACACTGATGTAGGCCTACGCCAATTGAGACTCATCGAACATCAGGTTAACTTCTCCGTGGGATTTGCATCTGCTTCCAAATGTAAATGAATGCCATCATACACAAATTATACATTTTTCATCACCCATTTGTAGAAATTCAAAGTTCGAATCACCTATGTATATTTTGGAATGCTTTAAAATTACGGGAAGATGGTGTATTTACTATTATTTTTCAGATGATACAATCGAAAATTCACCAGGTGATGTTTTGGTGCATATCCACTAAAGTCACTAATTTTTCAAGCAGTTTGAACTAGTCGATAAATCTGTTTAACTGCACTCGCCGAAACAATATCTTTTGAACATCTGGAGTACATTGGTAGATCCATCAGTAAATTTTCGAATGGGCTGTGTTTATTTTAGGAATGTAGGAAACTATGCAGTTTATGTTATCAAACAAAACCATCAAAGAGAGCAAAGTAAAAAAGAATACCAAAACATTGCAAGAAAGTAAAAAAGTGTAATAAAAGGATAAATACAGAACTCATATATTAAATAAATATTCAAACTGCAAAAATATTACCATTCTTGACAGATAGGGCCTCACCTAGTTATGTAATATCAAACTGTAAGCATACTAAAACAATATTTATAATTTGTCCTTTTCATTAGTTCAAAAATACCGTTATAAATTAAGTTGTTTTATATAGAGTCAATGCCAAGAAACTGCATGTTTAATGTTTGATTAAATATTAGATTTAATTTTTGAAACTGCAATTTTTTACCAAGCCTTCATGAATATTCTTAACTTAGAAATAAATCAAATTGTGAGATCAGTACTATATTTATTTAATTTATAACATTTGTTTTATCTTCTAAAATTTTTGTTTTTGTGTTATTTGAATTTAATTGTTGAGTTGAAAACAGAATGCAGTATAATGTTGCAGTGGTATAAATGAAGAAGAACCATGGCTTCAAAGTCTTATGCAGTGATAAAGCCTTTTCAACCAAGTTAATAATTTAAACTATTTAAGTGTCTTTGGTATTGTTACACGGTGCCAGGGATATATCCGAGTTCGTGAAGGATGGAGGTGTTATTAAAAATAAAAGTAACAAAACTTTATTTTTTATTTATTTATAATACTATAAATATTCACACAGCTATTATTTGTAACATAAATTTACCTATCTACACTAATAATCTTGTTATTATTCTCAGTGACCGCAAATTTGATGTGTCTCAATTTTAATTGAAGTCCATATCACTGTCTCGTAATTGGTTAAAGTAATTTAATTCACCCTCATTATTAACACATATTCAATCTGCCTATTGCCATCATTCCAAATGTCTGTCATTCACACATCTAGTTCAATAGTCGCGCCCATCAGCCTCACCCTTCACTGTACCGACGCTCGCAGTCCGCAGACTGCACTCCTGCTGGTCACTCTCATCGCCACTCATTGTTTCACTGGCTTATCATTTCACTGGCTCATTGATTCAACGTCTCCGCACACCTGGCTCTAAGATCAAAAAGTTGTTAGCTACATCAGCTTGTTACACTATATAGGCTGGCCCATGAGTTATAGACTACAGGAATTTGTCTGCTCCTGTTACAGTACCGTGAAGGCACAAGCTTTAGCATCCGACAGAACACTACATCTCAGGATGGATTCATACGTCCCATGACAGCAGTTCGAGGGGCAGGCTACACTTCCCATAGGCCAGGCACTTCATTTGATCCCTTAAACCAGGCAATGAAGGGCCCATCACCACAGATGGAAATAAAGAAGGAAGAAACGTAATTTTAAATTATTATAGTAATTACACGTAATGTGACTTGCCTTTATTACAATTTTATGTACATGGATGTATATTATTTTAAACGTTATTTAATATTTACAAAACAGAATAGAACAGCTGCTATAGAAACATATTGGCTTACTTAATTGATACCCCTTGTGTCTATGTTATAGCTTTGCACTGGTTCCCATATCACATATGGGTTATTATAACACCCCCCTCCCCCCCCCCCCTACACAAACCTGCAGACAACGAAACTGATTTCAAAGTTTTTGCAAACTTAACTTTGCAGGCTGCTATGATGGAAAAGGATATATCAAGACAAACAAATGTATTGTTTGTTATGTTTGCCAAACATTTTGTGTGTGTGATGTTATAAACACTAGGTATATGAGTCCGGAGCCAATAAATATCATCTTAGGCTGCAGGTAGAAAATGAGGTAAGTCTGTAGCTAGTAGTACAACCCAACGTATGGGGCAAGGTAGAAATAAATGTTTATAAAATAGCTTTGCGAATACCTTTCAATTGAACTTGGTTTCTTGCAGATGATTGGTATACACGAAGCTGGGAACATGAGGTATTGATTAGCAGTTCTGTGAAGTGGTTGCTGTTAGAACCTACCCTTTGTTAACTGCTGTATGATCATATGCTAGTATTGCTGTCATTACGTGCATATCAACCAGGCTTCACACAATGCAAGATGCATTTCACGTAAGATTTCCTACAAAAATTTTCGTAGGAGAATGCCAGCAAAATTTTGTGTGAAACAAGTTCACACGCAGATAAATAAAATGGTTACTGTATTGCATCAAAATTAGATGATAGCCCTGGTTAGTACTAAACAGCCATGATATTATAATACAAAATATGAAGTTGCTTACTTCAACAAGGTATTTGTTTCAAAGCTATCCCTCCAAAATATAATTGTTTGCATTTTATTGTCAGCAAACTGTCTGAAATCCAATTTACATTTTAAAGTTATTTTCCAGCAATGTTTTACTTCTCTGTGTTCCTCTTCGCACACCTCAGATTATGATTGTCTTATACTTGATGGTTGATGTTACAACAGGTCACATGACCAGCATACAAGGACCAATAGGATTGCAACTTGCATCACCTTGTATCGAAGAAATAGCTCTATCTCCTCATTTCGTGCAAGATGCGTCTTGCACACAAACTTGTGCAAGAAATTTCCGTGCAAGGTCGGCATCTTGCACAAGTTTGGCACTCATCTTGCATCGTGTGAAACCTGCTTTAAAGCCAGACTATCTTGCTTGAGTGCATAAAATGGCTTGCGACATTTTGCGTAAATTGCTATTTACATTTTGCGTAAATTGCTATTTAAAAATACACTGCCATCCCAGTTACCTCGTGAAAAGTCTGTTCATCATCAAACCATCCAAGCAAATAGAGAGCAGTGAAACACATGCCTTGTGTCCTCTTCTGAATGACTTTCTTCTAAGAACAACCAACTGAACAAGGTGGCACAGTGGTAATACACTGAACTTGCATTTGGAATGACTCTGGTTTTATTCCCAGTCCAACCACTATAATTTGCGTTTTCCAAGATTTTCCAAAATCACTCTAAGCAAATGCCTTCTTGTGTGTGCCCAACTGAAGCAGGCAAGGTGCATTGAAGGAGACTCCCCAGCTTTCTCTTCCAACAAGCTGATTGGGTAAATTCTGAGCTGCAACAGCAGCTAAGTGGAGCCTCTTCATCCCTACTTATTATTCTGCATCCCTTAATCAACCTCATGAACTGTCGTTAGAAGCTGTTCATGGTAAATAGAGCACTTTTCAGATCTACTTTTACAGTAATTGTGTATCCTTCCACATTACGTAAAATTAACATTGCCAAGAGCCTGACCACTTACTCATGCATCTGTCAAGTGAAACTGTCAAATCATTAGAAGTATAAATATTTTCCAAATTTGCTTGTTCTTACACAAGCAACAGAAATAATTTCTGTACATATTCTCTAATGTTTACATAACACCTTTAATTCAACCTAAAGCATGGAACTTCATTCCCTCTGTCATTACCAACTTTACTAGAGTCGTGCCTATTAAAATATGTACTAGAAAAGGCAGTGACATTTTTCAAAGGTTGATTTCTAAAGTGATCAACCATGATGAACAGCCTTGTGCATGGGCTATCATAGAGAAAAACTGCTTCATACTCACAACAGTGCTTAATAGCTATTAACTATATTAATGGATGTTTTAGTAAAGATTATTGTTATTGTTACTCTTACAACAGCTTTTCTTCCTACCTTAATGCTGCCACCTATACTGTACTTAGAACTTAAGATAATTTATTGTACTTGTGGCAGTAATTCAGCAACTACTGTAGTTACTGTTCATAATGCAAAGGGATTTTACCATTGTAATTTCTTTGCTGTAATGGTGTTCTAGTTATTGGACAAACAATTTCATTCAGCCACTCAAAAAATATTTTCTGATTTCAGTCTGGTCTTTGAAGAGGCTCATATAATTACTGAGTAAAGTTTCTCTCTTTGTGTACAAATACACAATTTTTTTTATTTCTGTGGTTCTGGAATGACCATAAGTATTTTAATGCTTTAATTTTTCTTAGTTACTCATATTTAATTAAATTTTGGGTGAAATGCAGAAAATAGTGTTCCAGATATGTTACCCTACCAAATGTAATAGTAATGTATATGTATTTGATAACATTTCTATACAGCCACTTGTGGCAGCAGAGTAGTTCACTGTAGTACTTTATACGTAAAGGTTTCCAAGTTACAATTAACTAATCAGTTTTAGCTCAAACGTTTAGATTTGTAAAAAAATGTAACTTTTTATGTGCATATTGTAGCGAGCGTTGGGAGTCCGCACATGATAAGTTAAACTTGGACGGACTATAGATTCCTTTGTGGGCCCCCTGTTTTAACAACAATCTCGAACGACCTACTCCAGGAAGAGTATATAAGCTTTGAGTGTGCCCCCCCCCCCCCCTCGCCAAGTGGCAGCCAGCGGTGGAAAAGTGTCCATGTCTATGCAGGAGCAAACATTGATTGTAGACGTCAAGGGTCCGGGGAGCTCCAGCCTGTCTACGATCGTGACAGCTGATTCATCGGTGAGCATAACCTCGGCAAACAGTAGGGTGGCAATCCCTTTCTCGAGAACTCGTAAAACTTAATAAGCGTGGCAAGGCTAGAGTATTTTGTATAGTCGTAATCTTATATTTTTATAATTAATTAACTTACCTTTCCGTTTATGTCAGTCTTCCCGTATGTCAGTATAATCATCTCAATGTTCCTTGTATAACTGTATTCATTTATGTTCTCATAATTATCTGTCAATCCAGAGTAAAGTAAAGTCATTGTTGTAAGGAGAAGCGTATTGTTGTATAGTGGTAACGTATTGTTTCATATCCACTTAAAGTATTGTAATAAATGTGTGTAGTTGAATTCCCCTCTTTCATCGAATAGCTATTAGTGTTTGTTACCCCCAAGTACACCTCTACCTAACTGGAGATATAGTGACTAGGAGAGAGTAGTAAGAGAGATCAGTATAGATATAGAAGTAGTCACAGTGTTAGGTAGGCAAGTTGTTACACTGGGCTGGTCGAGATTGTTGTTAAAACAGAGGGCCTGCAAAATAAACTATAGTCCATCCAAGTTTAACTTATCATGTGCGGACCCCCAAAGCTTGGTACAACATAGACATATAGTGAACCACATAACTCAACCAGTCTATCTTGCACGCAGTAAGAATATACATATTATGTATTTTAGCTGTACTTTCCCTGAAATGTGCAGACCAGAAGAACGAATAAAAAAGTTGGAGAGACGGATTACGGAGCTGATAGAAGAGTCTTGCCTGGCCAACAGTCGCTTCGAGGACAAAGTTGCCTTGGATCTTGCAAAGGAAGCTTCTGCCAAGGAGCGCAGCCTAATACGACTGCAGGAGCAGACAGGGCTCAGCGAGTCTCATAACATGGCTCTTACTTTCTCTGTTAGTATTGTAACTCACCCATGTGCGGGGCACAGATAGTTGCACAATTTTCTTTAATACCACCAGCACAGTTTAATATCCAGTTTAACACGTGACATTTTGATATACCGTATTTTGACATGTAAAGGTCGCACCAGAAATTTTTGATGAAAAAGTGGGGATAATTTATTTTTCAAATATAACTGTACTGTATTTTTTGTTTTTCCTTCCTTCCTTCCTTCCTTCCTTCCTTCCTCCCTCCCTCCCTCCCTCCCTCCCTCCCTCCCTCCCTCCCTCCCTCCCTCCCTCCCTCCCTCCCTCCCTCCCTCCCTCCCTTCCCTCCCTCCCTCCCTCCCTGCAGTCACTTTTTTTTCTTGTGAATGTGTTGCCTACACCTGCCCAAATACTCTGCTGTTAGAAGTACGTCTACAATCCCCAATTGTTGTTTGCCACCTGGTAGTCAGCAACGAGCCCAACATGACATGCTTGCTGAAGGGGGGGAGGGGGCTACTTTACCCTACCCTAGCAACAGTGATTGCGGGACCAGGCAGGTACCCTAGGTGCATCGCAGCTGTGTACAAGGTAGGTTACCCCCTCCATTTTACCATCGCCATCTGCCCCTCCCTCGCAGAGCTCTCAGGGCTTGTTAAATACTGCAGCATACACCAGAATCGAGGCAGTTCACTAGAGATGCACTCTCCACACTGAACTCTATACTTCCTCTTGATGGTTCACTTATATGCAGTTTATGAAGAGGGTCGTACGTAGGCAATATAATAATTATTTATTTATTTATTTATATATTGCATCTTAAGGGCACCATATACCAGATGGAGGACCTTTGTTTAGGGAGGTTGTCTGACTAGTAGCCTCAAAGTAAGCTTTCCTACCTCCAACATGGAAGCTATGGGTGGGGGTGAGGGGAGGACAAGGTCATTCAATGATCAAGGACTCTTTCCCAACCTAAACCTCCCTCCATTGTTCCCCTCATCCTTCAGTCAAGACTGACACAGCCCGCTTACCAGCATTGTTCCTTTCCAGCCAATTTTCAGCACAGAGAACGATGTGAAAGAAGTATGACAGGTCTATGTTTTAAAAGTGAGCTCATGAAGAACTCTGTAATCCAACATTTAATTTACATTCCGTTCTATTGAATAAAATAAACAAGACTTGTTTTACTTATCTTTGTCAAATATTTCTACTAAATATGAACTGACAATATCACCAAACTTAATTTCATTGCAGTACCACTTCCATAATACCTTTTTTTCATGACTGTCATTCACTACTATTATAGTTAGTTTTATTCTTCTATTTAACAAGGACGAAATTAAAATCCCATTAGCGGGCAATATTTTTACAATTGTCATTTGATAGCAGTAAACATGTACTCACCGTAGGTGTTTACCTATATCATTTGCAGTAGTTGTGGTTATAATTAACAAACTTAATCATTGACGCATGATGCCCTGAGGTTGGTGGAGGAACATCACCACGTCCAAAAGTGTTTTGGTGGGTGTTAGGTCAGATGTACCCGGTGGTGTGAGTTTTTGGTTCAATTCAGTCTTTATGAGGTAACGGAGCGTGTCCAGTATAAAGTACTGTCCTGGTAGGTTTGTGGCAGGGCACAAAATCAGGTTTCGTGAGATTGACTTTGCGTTTCTGTGTATTGGTTCTGGGTAGTATACCTGGGCGATGCGTAACCTGTGGAGACTGCTTAACCTTTATCAGTTCTTTCTGGCTAGAGCTTGTACTGGCGAGGTCGGTGTGCAGGAGCTAGTAGGCTGTGCAGGTCCTAGGTGGGGGTTCTGCTGGCTCAATCCCCTAAAAGTATGGATTGGCTATTCCCAAGGACTTACCCTGTCCACTCAAGTAAGATACAAACACCGGGTGTGTTTCCTCGCTTAGACAAATGGGAGCTTCAAAGAGGTACTTGGGAATCTCTGGCGTTGACAGTCTCTGCAGATGGCGCAGTGCCTGGGCTTGATCTCTCTGTGAGAATTTCATGAGTGTGGCCAGAAGGGGTTTCAGCTCCTGCAGATACCCAGAGGCAGTGAGCACCTGTCTAACCTTCTCTTGGATACCACTCCGCTCGGATACCATCGGATACCACGCCAATGGGAGTACAGAATTTGGACAGTCACCCTCTCATGTCCGTGAATAGATAGCAGGTGATATGTTGTCCTATACTTGTGTACAGCCACATGCAGTGTCTTCCAACCAAATGCAGTACCTCTAATCCAGTACTCGGCGTCGGAATGCAGTGAGTATTGAAAGACAGGTTTCACCAGCTGACAGTCCCAGTACGTGGGTGAGTGTCCCAGGAGGAACAGTCTGCCCCAACTCAGGGAACATTAACTCCGGCACCGTGAGCACGTGGAGAGAGTAACCTCTGAGCAGGTAAGTTGACCCCAAGAAACAGAGTACCTAGTGTTGGGACTCTTCTGTTGCGTGAGATTAACTAAGGAAAGGTGCTACGTCTACAGGAAAGAACTTGAAGTAAAAGCCAACCCATGTATATTTTCCGCAATGGAAAGACACATGGTAAATGCACCCCAACTCCTGGTCAACGGCACGAGTCGTGGCCGGGAAGCTAGTGTATAGTTCAACATAGGCCGGTATAGGCAACCTGTGATAAACTGGGGAAGGCTGAGTGTGATGCATTGTGTTACTAAATGATCTTCCTTGCATTGTTGAGATGTGTGGTATGTGTACGACATTGTGCTCTAGGCTGAAATGAAGGATTAGTCCTAAAAATAACTTAAGGAAATGTCAACTTGCAGACACGTCCATGTACTAACTGTAACTTTCCACGCGGCTAGCGCTGGAAGCAAATCCTATCATAAGCAACGCTTAAACAATGGTTAAGTGGTCAGTACCCAAGCAGCTAGCACTGGGAAGGAAGGCTGAGCAATCTGGTCAATTCTGAGCGACTTGCGCTAGAAGCGAAGACTGGCCCTTCAGGCTGGGCAGTGTCTGAGCAACTGGTACTACACAACTGAAGACTGGCCAAGAAATGCGGCCTGTCTCTCCTTTTATACTAATTCGGGGCGTTACCCTCTGCTGATTGGCTGGTGCCACTAAGGCGAGGGGGTGGTTGCAAAGCAGGGGGTAGTGAATGCATCACTGATGGCTGTGACGTCACCGGCCGGCTGGGAAGGAAGATAAGCAAAAACAAACTATACTCAAACAAACTATACTCCTACTAGTGCTCTCTAGCAGGGAATAAAATAACTCGGTGCATCTAAGCATTGTTACGGTGGGCCGGTGAATAAAACATTCTGCACAGCAGAAAGTACTTTCTCACTTTACGTTGGGACAAATGAGAATGTTAACTTCTGACTCCAAAGCAAACTGACCTAAGGATGGATGGAGCGTCGTTGAATCTACATGATTGAAAAAGCAGCATGTGTCAAAATAAAGAAATACCATTTGTTATCTTGCATGTCTCATGTCTTCTACATATTTCAATGTTTCTACTCAGTAATTAATTTTTCCTTAAATTTTTGTAACATATTCCATTTAAAAAGCTGCATAAGTACCAAAACAGTGATCTACCATTCTTCTTCCACTGCATTATAATCCATCAGTTTCCTCAGAAAGTAAAGGATTTTACCTGAATTTTCTGTAACCCTGGAAGGGACAAAGGATTTTAATAATGCAGTGTGCTACTGGCTTAATGTCTGTAACAAAATTAGAAAATTATTACATTTTTTGGAATAGAAGTTTCAAGGAAGTATGGTCAGTTGTTGACACGAACAAAAACTGCGCACAGACATCAAAGTGACTTGTTTACAAAATAAAATATTAAGCTCATATTTTTGTTAATTGGTTAGTTTATTGCAAAAGTTAAATTAATTTTGACAAATTTTTGCTGTGTAAAACTATAAACGTAAAAATATGCATGTAAAATTGGATTTATCGTGGAATTGCAAATGTAATAAGAAACAAACATCTTCTATAAAACATAACTACACAACGTAAGAAACAAGAGTATAGAAAAATGATAACACTAGTAGGGCGAACTCGAAAATTCACTGAATTTGCCTATTATGTACTAACACATGGCATATTCCTGCGTATCTGACATACATGCACCACAAGCCTGAGCAAGGCTAGTAGGGCACTTAAGCCTGAGCAAGGCTGGTAGGGCACTCAAGCCTGAACAAGGCTTAGCTAATCTGCATAATTATCCTGAGTAAGGCTTAAGTCTAGTCAAGGGTAAGTGGTTCAGATCCTGATTTCAATATTTTGCACAAGACTCGAGCTGGTATACTCCAGGATTCTGACCACTAGGTCAAGCGTGTCGGCAATGAGTTAAGTCTACGAGAGTAAGCTGTGTTCCTCAAACCCTCGCAGTCCGAAATGACTTGAGATATCTGAGAGAGCAAATGCTGCTAGACTCCACATGTTGAAATTACAGTCTCCTATGACATAACAAGTGCATCACGTCAGTCACTTCAAGCAGACTTTATTAAATTGTGTAAAATTAACAGACAATGTGACCAACCTACACACTATGTAAACAGTTAATGCTCTTGTTCGTAAAGTATTGTATCAGCTGTTGAACTGCTGTGTGATCCATGTTGTTAAGTTGGCTGTTTGGTAATGGCTTTGGAAGAAAATAGTACTCAGAACTAAAAATTGTAATGTAAAATCTTAGTTATACTTACAACATTTATAGTTTAAATTATGTTTTTAAAGCAATATTAAATTTTCTTGGCCATTATTGACTGGACTTTTTTTAGCATTTATGACAGACTACGTCAACACGTACAAACAGTAATCGTTTCCAGCCAATTGCTAGCCATGTTTATGTTTCCAGTTTTCAGCCCGGTGAAGGCAGTGTGTGTGCTTTTTTCTCATTGTGTTTATTGTAAAAATATAGTTTTTTTTTTTTTATAAAGCATAGTTGGTACTGGTGTAGTGCATTTTATTGAGTGAAATTTAATATTAATCGGTACGTATTACCGCTTCGTTAAAACTGCTCGTTCCGCCATTTTCCTTACTGCCGTCCACAATGAAGTCACACAAATATAATTTACGTATCTAAGTTAAAGTTTGTTGGTTTCAGGACACGTGCCATTTATTTATTTCATACATACATAGGAACATGGAAAATGAAATACTTGAAGACATCATGCTTTCCTTCCATTATCTTCATCAATTTAAATATAATTTGACATGCAAACTGGATCTGGGTGGTGGTTGAGCTTCGTCCGCCTAGGAGCCTGAAAGTATGTAGTAGTTCCAAAAACAGGGAAATTTAATATCTTTGAGTCTTCTCTGGGAGCTCTACAAGTCATCGCTAAAGCCAACACAGGATTGAAGTTGGAACAAGCCGAGTCGAGACCCAAAAAGGGGTAAACACAGTAGGTGTGCTGATGGGTTTAGCAGATGGCAGACGTGATGCAAACATGACCAGACACTTGTGGTGGCAGAGGTTTGTCTGGCAGGTGCTGGGTAGCGTTTACACAGTGTTGTGGTAGTGGGGAAAAAACCCCTGGGAACAGTGAAACAGCCTGGCCTGTAGGCTGGAGTGGAACTCAGAGCATTTAGCCTGAGCAGCAACTATCTACCCAGCCTTTGCCCTCCGTACTCTGTGATGGAGCAAGGTAGATGCTCAGGCTGAGACTCTGTCGTCTACAGATGCAAGGTGACTTAAACTATGTGTAGGGAAAGAGCGAGCCTTCCAAAGAGTTGGAGACTCTCTGGTGCCAATTCCTGGGGATGTGAATTCTTCCCAATAGAGGGAAGAATTCGTCATCCGTCACCTATGGTGAACCCCACTCCCCATCTCAGTGATGCCCAAAGAAGCGACAGTATCGCTGGTAGCCAGATGCCCAGCCTGAGGTAGAGAGCCCCAATGTGCACTATATGTGAGCCTGAAGGGCTTTGGATTTGGATCATGCCTGAGCCTGAGGTAGTGGCTGAATATTGGGAAGGAACAAGGGTAAGCAAAAAGGTAAAAGAATAGAGTAGATGAATAAATGGGTTTATTGAATAAACCATCTCTTAGCCTGTTCCAGGATACCTGAGGGGCAAGGTAACCTAACTGCCAAGAGAATATGTTACTTAATGGAGAGAATGGTGGTGTGAAACTCCCCATCAGTTAGCAGGATGGCATCTCAAGAAAGATGAATGGGTGCGCAGTGCATGGCAGGCAGTTTTGGAAGACAAAGCTAGGCAGGCCGAAGCTGTTCGTCAAGCAGCTGACACCATGGATGCTGAGCAGACAATAATTATCCTGAGGGGCCTGTGAGATTCATATTTATTTCCTGTCTGGCTGTGGGCGAATGAAGGGGGGAGAGCAATGGACAGGAAACAGCAATTATACCTGCTGCGCGAACATGATGCATGTTTGATACCTCTGCCTAAAGAGCCACACGCAACGAAACTGCCAAGGCAGGTGTGTATCAAGTGCACGTTTGTCTTGAGACCAGGTAGCGACATACCTCTCTTGGTCTGTAGGGTGTAGATGATGGCAATGTTGCTGAAACTGGTAGTGGCGTGAAGATGGGGGGGGGGGGGGGGGGTAGGTATATCAGATGTCGTCCGTGGGGTGTCATCTGCTTCTGGTTTTGGGTGAGAGGCTGCTCTATTATAAATTCAGGAACTGGTCTTGAAATGTATTTGAATGACAGTGTTCTTTTTATCTTGTGCTGGAAGTTGGTTCAGTATGTATAAGAACTCATTGATGCTCACTAGACCCAAATGTTCTGCCTGGCCAAGCATAAAGGAGAATACACTAAAAATAGAGGTGATTTCTCTGTAAAATGAATAGAGAGTGTAAATAGGAACATCCTGACGAAACTAATGCTTTCGCAGAATTATGAATTGTTACTTCACAATGCAAGGCAAATATAATTTATTCTCTGTTGCTTTCAAGGTAATGTTCAACTTGGCGACCCAGTACGCGGCAAACGATATGTACTCTGAGGCCCTGAACACGTACCAGGTGATCACCAAGAACAGGATGTTCAACAATGGGAACCGCCTTAAAGTGAACATGGGCAACATCTACTTTAGGCAGGGGCAGTACACAAAGGCAGTGAAGATGTATCGCATGGCTCTGGACCAAGTGCCCAACACACACAAGTACCTCAGGTGCGCTTGAAAGAGTCCTGTTAAATGTCTTGTAAGCCCATTGTGGATTCCTCCATCATATCTAGAGACAAGATTTTATGGTTGTATGTATAGCTTAGTTTCCTTTTAAAAATTTAATATGTGTTGTTTTTTTTTTTTTTTTTTTTTTTTTTTTTTTTTTTTTTTTTTTTTTTTTTTTTTTTTTTTTTTAAGTAAACAATGCATATTTAAACACATTTTCATGTAAAATTTGTAACACACAGCATTTAAAACAACTATATGATCAAGAGTAAGCATTTTGAGTAAGTGAAGAGGGTCGGGCAGCTTCCTACATGGAGGTCTTGAGAGCCGTGAGGATGAAGCAAGGTCAGTATGGTGCAGTGCCAGAATGAAAGAGTGGGGAAACCCTGATGGGGGATTCCTGAAAACCTACCGACCAGGGGCATCGTCCGCACAATTCCACATTGAAATACGAGTGACCCTGCTGGAATCGAACCGGTCGCCTTGGTGGGAGGCAAGTAGTCTAAACCACTGCACCACTGCTGCCTCAGTAAGCGTTTTACAAACCGTGATGTCATTAAGACAGTGTATCATTGAGTATCCCTCTTCGTGCTGGGACTGGGGTATGGCCATTATTTTGCCTTGCTGGTCACCACCAGAGAGGAATGCATGACTGATGTCTTTCAGTGGAGTGTTTGGCATGCCGGCAATAATCCCACCCTACCTGAGTGCTCGCTGAGGGCCAACAGTGGAGGACTGTAGAGAGACAATTTTTTCAAATGTTCCTACAGGGGCTCAGCATGCAGGTAATAATCCTGCCCTGCCAGATAGCTTAGGAAAGAGACATGACTTTGCAAGGGCACTGCACCATGAGGGGAGTCACAGCTCTCTGGGAGGCTGCCCTCCACAGATATGCCCTCTTTTTGCTTGACTCAGCTGTGCCAGCCTATACTGTACACCTGCTCATGCCACTCTAAAACTCTCTCTCTTTCTCTCTCATGTATTTCGCACCATCAGGCTTGGCAGTGGAAGGTGGCTAGGCATGCCTTGGCCTTAGCAAGGGAATCTTTAGCATCCGAGCAGGGGCCCAACAGAGTGTACTCTCTGCTGCGGGAAGAGGTTGCACGCCATAGAAATGCGATCGTCAAATAGCGACCACATCAAGTTCCAGCGATGGGGAAGAGGACATGCTAGAGAGGAGTCTTCCTAAGCTGTTTTAATGTATTGCGAGCTCTCTCTCCTGTCCCTTCAACCCCTCTGGAAAAATGACCTACAGAGCCACAAACCATTGCCCCTGCGAAGGCCATCCACAAGCTTGTGACTACTATCAAAACCTTTGCTCCAGCCTGCTCAAACACCCAACCTATGTAACACTCGCCACCACCCCATTCTCAGAGGGCAATTATAGACTTTGCCACTCTGCAGACCACTTTCACTCAAGTTCTCCCTGGCAATGGGACTCACACATCCAGTCCCCAGAAGCTGTGACAAGGCCCACTTGTTGAGATACCTAAACAGGTAAGGTGTCCAATGCATTTAAAAACAGAAAGCAAAATAAACAATTTCTATTATAAATCTTTGCATAACACTTTTAATTCAACATTAAGACATGGAACTATTTTCACTCTGTCGTTGCCAACTTCACTGGGTTCTTGCCAGTGTATTAATAACAGGATGTATGGAGGTATGGGCACTAACATTTTTCAATTCATATGTTTTTAGTTAACTTTTAATTGTCTATAGTCATAGCACTGTAACTTTTTGTGTCAAATGCTTGCACTGATAGCTATCACGCTTGTATAGCATTGACGTATAATGGTAATGGAGCATTGTGAACTACTAATGATGTAGCTGGGCTGGATATTGCTCACATCTCAATTTACAAAAATTCAGGCTGGCACATGGAAAGAGAGAAATACTGTATGTCCATTTATAGATGAAATGTTTATCTACACAAAGAAATGTTATTGTATTATGTAAATATTAATTTGTTCCTGGTTTGTTCATTTGTCCATAGGGTCAAGATAATGCACAATATTGGGGTCCTTTTTGTGAAGATGGGACAGTTTAGTGAAGCTTGTTCAAGTTTTGAATACATCATGCAAGAAAAACCAGACTTCAAAAGTGGTTAGTCGTCTCAAAAACTAGCGTGTGTTCATAACATTTTTCATACTGCAGTATACCCATGTTCTTGAAATATTTAGGTAATGTTTAAGTAAAATGATTATGTATTCTAAATAACTTGGAAGTACTTTTGTACATTTCATGTACAATTTGAATAATCAGATTCAGCACATTGTTCTATAGCAGCTTCTTCTACCAAGAAAATTTTGTAATAGATTTTGCTTGAAGATTTATTACCAGTTAACATGCCATCCATATATTCATATAGTAAAATACTCTTGTCTCAAATTATTTTTCTTTCAGTTTAACATGCTTTCACAACCGTGCAGTATGCAGTGTGTGTGACAAAACATTTCTGAAACTCTTGAGGCTGGTGTAAGATCTAGACATTACAGTCTATGAAACTCCATAATTTTATTACTTTTATAACTTACCACGTGTTGTATTACAATGCCCTCCAGATGTAAAACAATGTCTGTTAAGTGGCATTACCACAACTTACTGTGACTAACTTACTAAACATAAACAAACATTAGGAAATTTCACAATAATTTTTGCTGTTAAGAAAGGAGGACTCAAATTCTCAAGTGAGATGAGATTCCATGTAATTGTGCGTTTTAAATTGGGTTTCTATTAAATGAAAAGATGCCATATTTAAATTTACTCAGGTTTATTGGAACAAAGTTTTCTTGCACAAAATTTTTTACTGCTGAACTGGAGCAGTAGCCAGAACACAAGTCTGCACTTTATTATTGTTAGAACATTGAGCTTATGTTGTTACTTGCCCCATAACAGATGACTGAAATGCTACATGCTCGTAGAACTTAAACATGGCTAAAACAATTTAATTTTTTGCACTGTTGCACTAGAAACTGATGTGTTAAAACTGTGCTGGAGTAGATATAGGTGCCAAATCCTCACACTCATATATCACATGACCACCGCTGATTTGCTTCGCAGTGTCACCGCCTTGTGTGTACTATGAATAACCAGAGAAAGCAGACGCATCATTGACAATACTTCGGTGGCAAGGAAGATGGCGGAGACAAAGTGTAAGACTAAAGAGGGGGGAGAGGGCAAGCATGAGAGAAGATAGAAAGAATTGTGGAGAGGTAGATATAGGATAAAGAATGAACAGAGGGAAAGAAGGAAAGTAGTGTGGAGGGGTGAGAGAAGAAGGAACAACAAATGTTTTAAATTTCACTGCAATACAGTACAGTGCAACCTTTCTAAAATTGCCCCTTTTGGTTTTGAAAAATAATGCAGTTATCAAAAAGAGGTAGCTATAGATATTTTGGAAAATTTTGGATTGATTTTGACTCACCCATAACCCTAAAACATCAAATTTTGCCACTTTTGAATGAAGTTCACATTCAGTCATTTATAGCATGAAAATAACACATTGTTAAAATTAAATACAAATTTATTTTAATAGGCAAACATCTCCTGAAAAAAAAAAGTGATAGCCAAGAGGCGTATTCTTAGCCTCCCTGTCTCCCAAAATATTACAAACTTTTGAATGGCACATGGTTTTACTAAGCATTTTAAGTCAATGTTCATATGTCTCTGGTATAAAATCAAAATAATGTTTGCATTATAAAGAAATGATAGGAATGTTAAACACACACAATTCATGGGAGATGTTAAAGCCCCGACGTTGGGAAAGCCAATTGTTTCTGTAATGAATTGTGTTAGGAAACTGATTAACTCATATATATACGGAGCCAGTGTAAATCAATGAATATAAATATGTGCAGTCAAATTAGATAGTGTGCATGTGGAAATCAGTACAAATCATAGCAATAAGTACCACTTCTTTCCCATGTCATGATCAGGAAAATTGATTAATATACACAAACTATTATAGATTGCAGAAAAAGAAATTCTTACTACTAACATAATACAAGGAAACACTTTGAAGAAAGCTTAGGAAAATATAATTAAAGAAATAATGGAAAATCGCATTTTCTACTCACATGCAACATCTTAAACCCCTTTTTAACCAAGACATCTAATATTTAAAGATAGTGCTGTCAGTTCTCAAAGGAAAATTAGTTATTTGAAAAAAAATTAATATCTGACAAAATAAACAATTGATTTCCCTAAAATAATCACACAATAGTGCAAAACATTTATTTTTTAACTGATTTCCTTAAAATATTAGACTTTTTTTCATAGTTCCTCAAAAAATGACATTATATAAGGATGGTAACTATAAATAGGCCAATATAAGGAGCTTATACTGTAGCTTAATAAAATACATAGTAGACTCATAGTTATGTGTAAAGTAACATATCACAACCCACCAGAAAATGTATTAGGACACTAACAAAACCTGAACATGTGTCACTATTTGTACCAGTGCGTAATGTATTATTAAGTTAAAATAATTTATAATTTAAAAGTCAAAATATTGATTTAAAAAACAAAAGTAAATTAGTATTTTACTATTCAGCAGTCACAAGCATATGTAACAATTTCTGACCACGTAAGTGTATTACCGTACCAAACATACTAACTTTCAGACACTCATTTGCCTGCATAATACAGTAAAAGAAAAAGATAATTAAAATAAGGGGACAAATCGTCATATTCTGAATTTCACAGAGCTTAGATGCACGAGTGCAATTTTTTGTATGCTTGCAGGTCTTCATGCTATTCTTTGCTACTATGCACTGAATGACAAAGACAAAATGAAACGAGGATTTCAGATGTTGCTGGAAGTGCCACTCAACATTGATGATGAGGAAAAATATACTGCCACATCTGTAAGTGTGTATATTAAAGTTTCTACATTATTATTTGATGAATTAAGAAATACATGTACTGGTTTCCGTAAAAGTGCAGTTTATTTTCTTTTTTCCTTCCTGTTTTCCTTCTTTTTTGTAGTTGTAGGCTTACACCAATTGGTTCCTCCAATTCTTCATGCTTCCCTTCTCCTGGTATTCAGCTCTTATGCTGCTTTTATAATGGGTTTTTCTCTTCCTTTCATTCCTTCTGTTAGATGCTCCTATATCACTTGTTAGCTCCTATATCACTTGTTAAAGCCAGTATAAAGCTGCATGTTGACATAAAATCATAAAATAACCTCTTGCACATTTGAGTAGAGCTATAATTTATCTGGTGACAAGACAATGCCAGATAGATAAGTAATTTCATTACTTCTAGATTAGCATTTCGAGTTGTAAGTATCAGTGACGTAAATAAAAACTACAGGTAGCAGGGTGTATACATACATTGCCCCCCCTCCCCCCAAACCTCCTTAATTGTAGTAGAGAGCACCAGATTTAAAAGTAATTGGGCACACAAACTGGTTTCCATTACCAAGCTGTATTATGTAGTATTACAATCTCTTAATGGATTGTTATAATGTATTTCCAATACTTATGATGCATGATGCATTTAGCGCTAGAAAAAGCACTCCAATAATAAGCTACTACTCATCATCGGATAGCTACTCTCCAAGGGGCTAGTCACTCCCAAGCACAAACGGTAATGAAGGCAGGATACGTCAACCAACTTCAGTTGACAGAGGCTCAACTCACCAAATAACCACGTGTCGCTTGCTTTTTTACTGTGCACCAAATCTCTACCAGAAGTCGTCACGTTAAGGCCCCTCTCCGAAGAAGCACTCCTACTACTTTGTTGCTCCCACTAAACACATAGTGCACCATTTGAATTTCGCGCCACTGTGGGGATGTGAGCTGCCTGCTAGAAAGTCACGGCTTCCACGAGATTGCAAGGGCAGGATGTGTCAACGCCGAGCGCCACCGCAGATAAGGATCCATGTTTCATGCATGCGACGTCACAAGCTCCACCCCCAAAAGGTGGGGCTAATTCCCCTTCTCCTCTCTGAGACCCCCTGCTCCTCTCTGAAACCCTAGAAGCTGGAAAATTTACTATAAAAGGCATCTCAGCCTAGGCCTCAGGAGTGATTACTGCACAGTGTGTCTGCGAGAGCTGGCAGTGCTAGCACCAGAGCAGAGTCCCTCAACAAACCGGTAACCGCAAGTAACTCAGTGGACGACGATGGTGCCGACAGTTCCTGAAGACCACCAGCTCCCAGAAGGTTCGCAACCTCTTCGACTGTCTCCAGAGCCTCCCGGACGACCGCCGCCAATCCAAGACCTTCAACCTTTACAGTCGCCTCCGCCAGCAGCTCCAGGGTCGTCGACAGACACCAGAGGCTCTTACCTTGTTATCATAATCACTCCTTCAATACCTCTTCCTTTTTGTCTGAATCAGGTATTGTAGGTCACAGCGACGTGTCCCATCCGGACAACCCCCTTAAGGCCCTAGCCAGGCCGCCTCCTCACCAGTTGGGTGAGGAACACCCACTTTGAATACACACCTAGCTCCCTTCCGTACATCCCTGCCTAATTAAGGTTAGGATTGTGATTGCTGCTATTTTTAATAATTTCTTTAATTACTTAAATATTCAATTTATCTTTTACCAAATACGTTCACGTCTTTTACCAGGTTCCTTCATCTGGCCTTTCATGTTTTACTTCCGCAAAGTTAAAAGTAATATATTTTACTTTTTTCTTAGGAGAGTGCAGCCCACATATTTGTAACATTACTTTTTCGTTAATATGTACTGTAGTATAACATATTCAAAATTTATTTGATGGTTCTTGTTGGAAACCTTTTGTCCCTTTTGAGTGTTGTATTTTGAATTCAGATAACTCGTGTTGTATGTAAGATAATGCCGGCTACACGCATCTCGCCAAATGGCAGACACTCCAAAATCTAGTGGAATTATGAGTTTGACCAAGGTAATGCAAACTGTATTGCAGTGGCTAATTTTTGAGGGATTCCTTTACTAGGAACATACTACACTTCAGGGTTCGACTATCCATGTGCGGTCCCAGCTCTGTAGTTCTATCCTGGCTAGTGAATAGCTGGACTGGAACTATATGGCGGGTCACACCAGATCTAGTTGTCCTCTTAGGAGCACACGATAGGGCCGCTATCATAACCATCTTTGTCTTACATGATTTTCACAACAGTTCTTTAGTTTGGCCTTATGCCGCGAACCCATAGGTATGGGCAAAAGGTACATCTCAAACAGTCATTAAGAAAGTTAGAGAGTGAGATAAATAATTTAATTCCTGAGACACAAGAAGGGTATTTTCTCTTTATACCACTGATGCAGGACTACTACTCTTGGCGCTGGCGGAGGGTGGAGTCTTGTACTTACTGCGCTAGAAGTAGCCCCCATCAGCTTTTGGCCAGGAACTAGACCGAGCGCTCCTGTAAGGTCCCTGGGGTCTGGTCCTTCCGGGCTGCTGAACCTTCCCGTTGTAATGGACCGGCCTGGTTGGCTGTTGGCAGGGCACAAAGTCTATGGTCTGCAACACAGTTGGGTGCTTAGGAGCCACCACTCGTTTCTGAATACCTGTGCGACGAATCACTGGGAGCGTGCATGCAACAATGGGTAGTACAGGTTGAGGCTTCTGTATCCTAGACTGAGGTAGAGGTGCAGGTTGGAGGACGTCAGGGATCCTGTATGCAATAGCAGGAGACTGTGGAGTAGAGGACAGGCGTATCAATTCAGCAATCCACTGTGGAATCTCCGAAGGGCCTGTGCATACTGGTTCGCTGGAGGTGCGTAGGATTGTCCAGCATCACTGGGTCATGCAGGTGCCTTATAGCCTGGGCCTGCTCTCTAGGCTGGAGTTTGGTGATAGAGGCCACCAAGGCTGTTGAATACTTGTGCAGGCATCCAGAGGCAAGTAATATCAACCTCGCTTTCTCCTTGAGACTCCGTCTCTTGGAATAGGTCATTAGGATGCACAGTACACTCTCCCCGTCGAGGAGTGGAAGGCATGCTCCTGGTTTTTCCCAATTACGTTTTGAGCCACGGGCAGACCGTAACTCAGTGGACACCCTATTCCAGCTCCTGGTGGAGACCGCAGTATACTCTGGAAGACGGGCCGCACTGGCTAAGGTCAAACACGTGGGTGTTTGCTTCGGGTAATTTTCCCCTAACCCAGTGAATATCCATCTCACTTGGCGGGAACCCGCAGTGGAGAGGCTGACAGACACCAAGCTGACAAGCTTTACCGAAGTCAGTGTACCTGTGAGGCATTCCTGTTCCACCTACAGAGTAGATGGAAAGGTGGGCCGAGCTAAGTGTGCATGGGTGTAACAGAAGAGTCTGTTAATTCGCTTGAGCAACTTCCCTGGGATTACCTGCTTTCATTCCTTTTGAGGAGTCCACTGGGAGCTAGGTACTAGGTCTACAGGAAACGTAATTCTCAAGGTTTCAGTTCAGTTCACGTTTATCTCCAGCAATTGGAAACAATGTGGTTACGTACTCGCTACTGCACGTCGGCACGAGTAAACAGCCAGGAAGCTGTTTGCATGTCGTGATAGACGGAAGAGGTAACTGGTGTTTTGCTGGGGTGAGTGGTGTGCTAAGTATTGCATAGCCTGGCTAAGAAAATGGCTTCTCCTATTGTTGCCATAGTTTCCTAGGTGTACAATGGTATGCTGAGCTGGGCACAACGTAGGAAGACTAAACAAGGATAGGTAGGACCAGTCCTGAGAAACATGGTAGGATAGGAGTTTCCCTGTCTTGAACACGTCCGTGTTGGGGAGGGGATGGGAGTTAGCAGGGGTCTTCCATAGAGAGAGTCGCCTAACTAACATCGCAGAGTGGTCAGACCACTAAGCTACAAATGCCTAATGTATTCCAAGCAACGGTAGCTGGAAGAGAAGCAAGAATACAGGATGTGTCTGAGCAACTAGTGCTAGACTGGCGAGTGACTTGTTCTGAGCAGCGAGTGCTAGAGACAAAAACCAAACGCCTAGAGTCCTGGAGGTGTAAACAAGACTTCCTTTTATACTAAAAATCAGGCGGTACCCACCACTGATTGGACAACGTCATGCGGGCGAGGAGATAGCCGCAGAACAGAGGGTAGCGATGCCATGACTGGCAGCTGTGATGTCACCGGCCAGCTGGAGGAAGGGAAGCAAAGACGAATGATAATACAACTAGTGCTATCTAGCGTTGGAGAAATGAACTCGTCGGGCACGCGTAGTTATGGTGGGCCAGTGAATAAAAACAAGCTAAATAGTATACAGTACAATCTCAGCTCACGTAGGGGAAAACGGTAAAATAAATTCCTATTTCAACAATGCTAAAACATCAGGATGGAGCTAAGGCCGTCTGAATACCAATTATAGGGACGCATCATGCGTCACCACCTACTAGAGAAGAATGCAGAGTACATCTAGAACATTTAATGATAGTCCTTCTTAAAACAAAGTATTGGAGTACGACCCCCTTTTCCTCCCAGAACCTTACACTATCATTTCTCCTCACATACCACAAGAGGTTGCGAGCAGCCAGTGCCCTCTTCCACCGCAACCAGAGTCAGCCGGCTGTGGAACAGCGGCCAATTCTGGCCCCAGCGAGACAGAAGGAGAAGAAGAGGAAGGGGCTTCTGCCTCGTGAACAGCAGGTAAAGCATTGACCCTTTACCGGGTGTGTGACTCCCGACTTCATGCCTACATAACCCACGTTGTACACTGGCGTACTGCCACCACGAGAGTAGTGCCTTGTTGGTATGGTCCTCATGATGCTGGCTATCGCATTTTCTTTGCAGCCCACCTCCATCACCCGTACACGTACTGTGTCGAGCAGAATTTTAAAAGTAAAATTAAATCTAGAGGTTACAACCCCCAAGTCATCCCTCAAACCAGGACGGTCACCTCCCACACAATCTTTAACGAGAAAACCCAACGTGAAAAGAAGAACCCTGCTGTGAGCGCCCCTTGATGACATTAGGGTTGTAATTATGATTTTGCTTGTACTATGTGACAGCCCTACATAATCGGCCACTGAGGTTAAAGCCCTCATTAACTGCCCATACTGAGTTGGCCTTGTGACCAACCCTTTAGGTGTATTTGATTTTACATCATTACATTTGGTGGCTTAACATGCTTCATTACGTACAGTACGTATTTGCTTTAGGGTTATATCCTTTTCTTAATGTTATATGTAGCATGTAACCTACTTTTTAATTGTACCAAAAGAAAATTTATAAAAAATAATCGTACCGAAAGGCCTCTTACGTTAGAGATGATGTTTCACTAATTATAGGTATGATGTTAATATTTACCTGTGTATGTGCACATTGAAATGATGGAATGTGTGTGCAGGATGATCCTGCTGCCAACCTGGTGTTGGAAGTAATAAAAAATGATAGCTTGCGGCAGCTGGAGCGCCAGATGAAGCAGGAAGCTGAGAGGAGCATCCTCACTGCTGCCAAGTTGATCTCCCCAGTGATAGAGGATACATTCACTGCAGGTCAGTCATACGTTTGTATAGGCTGTTCACTGTAAACTGAGCACTTCTGAAAGCATGGCTTAGTATTCTCTTGTATGCCCATTATTAGAGATTATGGAAAATATTTTTAACTTGATGCGTGACACACTGCGCATCATTGATATACACTCAACTTCGACCCATCTGAACGCAGCTTCATTTCGCGCCAGTATTTAATGTCTTGTAAATATTTTCATGTTATTACCAATATGTTTCTTAAATTCACAAGTGTCACATGTATTAGAATTAAGTTTGAAGGGTATTTTTTTTTATTCTTGTAGGGGGCCCTGTACACGTTATTAGAATTATTAAAATAATTATTTTAAGTGTACTCTTGTGTTAATTAATAGTTAGGTATTTAGACAGGACTAGCCTGGGTAACACAAGGCCTAATGTCGGTCACTGTATTTTAGAAATGTCACACGTAACTTTACTTGCCATACAACATGATAGCAAGCTACAGGCAGAGACACCTTTTCCCTTGGCCTCAACACCATGGCAAGTATTAGCTACTCTATACCACACACCTCTCATGTGTGGGTTTGTGTACACACCAAGTGTCGCTTCTTTTGTGCTCGCCTATAAATTGTCTCTTTACAGGAACAAACTGTCAGTTTACATGTAGTCAACATAACCATAGCCCTCAGTTGAACTTGTGAGGGAGCATTTTAATGAACAAAGGCCTGCGGCTCAGTGACACCGAGACACAAAAATGCAGCATGACCCTGTTCCTTTCGTTCAGAAGGAAGCAAAGAACTCATCATACGGCCAGTTGTTCGCCCACCACAAGCCAGCCCACATGCCAGGAGCATGAGTAAGAGAGAGACGGATCTGTGTAATTACTGTCAGATGTCACGCACTCTGCCACAGATAAGAAAGCGCCGCACCACCCCACAGTACATGCGCACATAATAGACAGCACGAGAGAAGTGCAATGGCAACCTCCTTGCATGGTGACAGTTTAACATCACCCTCAAGAACAAAAAAATTTTTTCTCGTCCATATGGTTCTATGTCACAATGAGAGGAGGACTATTGACATGTGAACTGCACATCTTTGACATGCACTCGACTTCGCCCCATCTGAACGCAGCTTCATTTCACCTGGGCGAGTCATTCCACAGTACTTTGAAGAGGCTGCACACGTGGCTACAGTGTACTCCTTCGCATTGTTGAATGATATTACTGACACATCAGTCCAGCTTGTACCTTAATCGCAAAGAAGATGTCATGCCGACCCCCCAAAGTGAAATACTATTATCTGCTGAGCCACCAAGCCCGCCACCCAAGGTCGCGTAATTCTACGGCATGCCAAGGAAGGGCACCATGCCTCCCACGAACAGATAAGGGATAAAGTCTGCTGCATCAGCGATTCTCCACACAGCAGACGATGCCAGCAGATGACAACCTCAGACGACACAGGGGGAGGAGTTTATCTCTTTCCTCACCCCTCGTCTACTCTGACTCAAGCATTTATCAGTATAAAAGGTCCTGTGTGACCCGAAATCGTCAGTCTATGTTTCCTCCGCCGCTCAATCTTGGGCCAGAGGAAGCCACCGGCAGTTCACGCTCTCTGGTACATCTGTTAATTCCACCACTTTCTTCAGGGTTGGAAGAAGCCTACCATTGACCTCAACCCTTCCAGAAGACTTCTGCGCCTGCTGCAACTTCCCCTAGGGCTTCTGGAAGACTCAACCACCAGCTCCTGAAGACATAGACTTGCTCCTTTCTTATCACCCCTTGGTAATGGTCATGATAGTCCCTTCAGGACTACCACTCCTGCATTACTGAACTGTAACACCTTCACCTGGCTATGCGTAGCTTAAAACTTCCGTGTCAATTCAGGTTAGTTGTAGGAGGTAGTGCAACTTTGTCATGTAACTACTTTCCCTCTGCCATTACCAACTTTACTAGAATGCATGTCAATCAATGTGCCTGTCATAATATATGCAAGTAAGGCTAAGGTTTATTCTACAAGCATAGTCAACATATTTTTTTTTTTTGCTGCAGTTTTACCTGTTTGGAATTAAATAGGAAATTTAATAATTTTATGAAGTTACCATGTTACTTAGAGGTAACATTATGTGTACCAGTTTGTGTATCGCAGCTGCAAAGTCAGTAGTCATTATCTTCTCCTTATAATTAAGCATACAAGGTACAGTGCCACCGCCTGCTGTTGGTGCTGCTGTTGAATGGAAAGTAACATTTCAAGAATATGAGGAACAATCAGTATGCCCTTAAATTGTAACTCCACTCCCAAGTACAAAAGCCATTCTAACTGTAAATTGTATTACTATTACATATTATGCAGAAGTAATAAGGCACTTTGTTCATTTTCCTCCTGCCAACTAAGCTGATGGGCACTGTAAAAATACACACTGGTACACATAATCCAAGAGAATGTAATAGCTATAATTGTTATGTTAAAGGCTACAACTGGTGTGTTGAGGCCATCAAGATGTCAAACTATGCACCTTTAGCAAGTGATTTGGAAGTCAACAAGGCAGTTATGTACTTGAAACAGAAGAACATCACTCAGGCAGTAGACACACTCAAAGTGTTTGAGAAGAAAGAGAGCAAGGTTGCTAGTTCAGCATCTACAAACCTTGCATTCATTCATTACCTGGTAAGTTTTTCAGTTGTATTGTTCTTATTTGTATGCATTCTGAATTGATTTAATTAGTGTCGAGTAATTTATAGTAATCCTAGAACTGAGCAAATTTGATCAATTAGGAAATACAGTAGTCGAGGCAAAATTTAAGATTTTATAGATTTGGTAGAATTATATTTTTTATTTTAGATCATTGTTTCATGATCATATCAGTTCATAAATTTATCTATTTTCATTCTCTTTCCCTTCGAAAAATACCAATATATCAGACAACACATCTTTGTTTTTCTGACAGTATACTGTTCCATGGATCCCCCCCCCCCTTTTTTTTTTATCATATCTTCCTCTACCACCCCTTTGAGTTATCATAAGTTGTTGCACAAAAATGTGTTTTGTCACAAAAATATTAATTTTTTTAGAAATTTATTATCAACAAGTTGGACATGCTGTTAAATGAGATGATAGAGAGTTACAATTATTGTAATAGCATTGTACAGGATGTAATCATCTTGTTTATATTTGTAATATAATATATAATTTGTGTGATATACAGTTGTGTACGTAAGTGAGCAAACACACAAAGAGAGTGTGAAGGAAAAAAATGGCCATGTTATGCTAAACAAAACAGTGAATCAATATCTGACTTTGAAAATATTAGGTACATGCATATTGCTCAATAAAAATTAATAACAATTCAAATTTAATAATATTTTATGTAAATATTCTTTATAAAATGTTCTGATGTCTCATATTCATCACCTGTATAACATGTTTGTAAATGACAACTATTACAAAATTTTAGAAAAGTTTAACATTTTACTGTTTTATATATATATATATATATATATATATATATATATATATATATATATATATATATATATATATATATATATATATATATATATATATATATATATATATATATATATATACACACACACACACACACACACACACACACATAATGTATCTTTGTCTGGCTTAAAACATGTGCTTTCAGTAAGTTTTATTCTTTTATTATTTTTTTCAGAATATGTAGATATTATTTTACATACATTATAATAATGTTCCCTGTAGAGAATGTTATTGTATTACACAATCATAGCTATCAACACTACGAAAATACAATCCTAATCATTTGACACTTATAATTTGATGCCTGCTCCTCTGTGTAAACTAAATTGAACCAAATAAAAAGGAATGATACCTGTGAGGTAAGTGTGTCTCACATTGATGCCAGTAGTTGAAACCTCACTGGAGCACAAATGGGCTCTGTAGTGTATGTATGTGAAAAACGAGGAATGAAATCTCAATAAACAGAATCAGTGCATGAGAGGTTAGTCATAGAGAACAGAAACTCTAATACTGTCGGAGGTTGAACACAAGCCCTTACTTAAAATGCACCGACTAATGTGGGGTTCCCCACATTGTGAAATAATTAGTGATTAGGGAGCTTAGGAACGTCCTTCCTGGACAGGAAACTGAGTATTTCAACACTTACAACTAATTTTATATTCCAAGTTCTACAATAGGAAGACCTAGTTTTAATACATGATATGAACTTCAACATTCTTGAGGCCAGTGTCGCAAGGAACATTTCGAGTAACTTTAAGAATGTTTAGGCAAAACCCCTGTGTAGAGGGTAGGTCAAGTGGGTTTGCGTATGGGTACAAAATCAGGTGTACCATTTACCACATGTTTCCAAGGCTTTACGTTTTGGAAGTGAGGCAGCTGCACACTCCTCGTCGCTGGCTGGTTCGTTGAGGTGGTCGGCAGCAGTACAGCAGCCAACGCTGGTTGAAGTGAAGTGGTCCGGGGGCTGCTAGGAAGTTCCTGGGGTGTAGTAGAAGGGTTTACGAAGAAAGGGTTATTTACCCACTGGTGATAGAGACCTAGGAGAGTATCTCCGAAATGTAAGATTAAGACGTATTCAAGTTGTAAGCTGCCTGGTCATTTCGTAGGCGGCAAAAATAATGGATGGTTGTCCTCTGCCTCCGGAGGAGGTAAATTTGCTAACTCTTATTCTAATTCTTGTAATATCAATTTTAGTTTCTTTATTTCTGCCTTTCCTAGTGTAAGGCATGAGAACAATTAAAAATGAACTGCCTAAGACGAAGTCAGTTATTGCTTGCAACCTTACTGTGTACTTCTAGACACACTGGCTTTTCAACGTGGTATCTCACTTTGTTGTTCCATGTCCGGCCGTTACCCAGTGGTGGACGGAACTTTCTGCCATCACCCAGCAGCGAAACAGAGCCTTGAATATTACATGTTTTATGCAGTAATGCCTAAGAGTGGTTCCGCTGTGGGTCAAGTGGCAAAAATAGCTCGTCTTCCAACCCAGATGTTCACCAGCGGTGGCGGAGTAGGCAACTATCTTAGTTTCTCAATTCCACAAATGGAGAGCCTATGGTGATTTGGGCGCTTCCGAAGATCTACCTGCCGGCAGAGCTCGGTTTGCCTCTTAAGGTGTTTGTATCTGCCTTTGTGGCTTTGATACACCATAGCCGGCTTTATCTTAGAGCAAGAACAATGCAAACTCTTATATAAGTGTCTAAAAGATGTTTCAAAACTATTGAGAAATAAAATGCAAAAAAAAGTTACTTTAATGAAATAAAAATATGTTTATTTATACGTATTTGAGACAAGTGGGTTCCACACTCCCCTAGAATAATTTATTTAAACAATTTATAAAAGATTTAACAGAAGTTAATTCTATGTTAAGAACCAGGTGAAGGCAACCTGGATAAAAATTAACTAACATGCATGTGGTGTGAGATAGTAATGGTGATGGGTTTAATTAAAATTTAGCCAATTAATTTAATCCTACTTAGATTTGGGGGGGGGGGGGGATTGTTCTGAAGGAACCTAGTGTTTAGCAAGAAGGGGGTCTTCACCAGAAGGGCGAAGACTATGGCTTGGCTATAGAGCCATAGGGATCGTCGAGAGGAGATATCGTCGCTATGACCTTGTAGCAATCCCCTTTCCTTCTAACCTTTACCACTGGACTATAACTGCAATCTGAATGGTGAAATCAGTTTATGTATGTAATAGTCATCACCGTAAGAGGGGAATTAGCTCGTGGGATGAGTAGCTTTTAATGACTGACTAGTAAACCAGAATTCCTTTAAACACAACACCTTTATTATAACATTAACTACACGTTTGTGAATAAGGTTATTAACATAAGACTGAATTATACAAAGCATTAACTCTTCAACAATATAGATGAAGTTACAAGTTATTATCAATCACAAGAGTCTAAATGAATCTGCCTAACCTTGCCAGAGATATTAACGCGTAGGCGGACTGGGTAACAGAGGCTTGAGAGATAGTGTTACGCCTAACTGCCACACGGATTTATACTCACCATACATGAAGTCTGTAGGACTGTCTAGAGCTCATCTAGGCCTGGTTATAGTGATGACGTCTTCTTCGTGGTCGGCTCTGACGAATATCACACTGACTGACTTCTTGTACAGCGGTGAGCGTCTGGGGAGGGGTGGTGTACTGCATTCTGTATTTATATCGTCCTGGCCGTTGACTATGTGGAGCATATTTAATAAACAGCTACCTCGCTCCATGAGCTATATCCCATCGTGGCCGCTAGTAATCTACCAGGAAAGGAAGGAGGTTGGTGTGGGGACGACATCGGCAGGACCCTCTGGTTGGCGTCGGCGGCCCTCATGAGCTGCTGAAGCTGATGCTGGAGGTAGCTGAAGAGGTGGAAGACCTTCTAGAATGTGGTGGACCTCCGGAGCTGTTGGGGACATTGACGGCCTCTGGTCGTCCACAGTCACCAATGCGGGGTGGGGTCTAGTGCAGGCACATCCTTGCAGACATTCTCCTGGCCTTCAGTGGTGTAGAAAAGGATAGCACAGCACTTGCCCTGGGCTGACACCTTCTGCCTTCTCAGTGGAAGAGGTGAAGAAAACTGCCCTGAGGCCTGCTCCGGAAGTCCTATTTATACTAAAATCCAGAGCTTGTAGGACCTCAGAATGGTAAGGAGGAAGCTATCCTTGCTTTGCAGCGATTGAGAATTTCCAAGTTTTCGAAGGGGTGTTATTTCTTATCGCCTGTGCCTGGAGCGTTGTCATATTTTATTGCCTCGTCTGGAAGTTCTGCTGGCTGTGGTGCTCCAGTGGAATGCTGCTGCCCTGGCACACTATAGAAGTAATGTGACCTTCCTGGAGGGTGTCCGCGGCTCGGTAGATACATAGTACACGCTTCCGAGAGGGGTGTTGACATGTCAGCTTATGAGTGAGTTTCGGTGAACAGTAAATTCCAGGAGCACGTGTCTGTAGTATCAGTTAGGCCACATCAAAGTACCCTGTAGGCTTGTGTCCTGACTCTATTACTTTTTGATTGGCATGACTTGCCCCATAAGGATTTAATTGCATTCCAAGATGGGGCAGAGTCATTTAGTAGAGTGAGCATGTTAGAAGCGCAGGAATGCATAATGCGTCACATTTAACTTTATACTTTATTTGGCAACAGTATCAGTACCACCACTTATGTTTCTGTTATGTTCTAATTGCTGTTGGCAAGGGCATCCCAGACAGATTGCATCACTGAACATGATACTCCATGACAGACTAAAATCATGGCTGTTTTTGAGAGGTGCCATCATCTAACATATAGTGTTGCCAAATCCATTGTGATAGGCAGGAGTTGATGGTGACTGTTGTAGGTTAGAAACCTTGGAGGCTTGTGTGAAGACCAGGTATCACCACTGAGCTGACAAAATGATGGCAGTACCATTTATTTCTGGACAAACTAACAATTTTTCTCTCATGCCACAAGCCAGGTATAGATTATGAAGCCACATAATATGACAGTGATTCGCCAACGCTATCACAAAAGAGGGTTGCTTACAGGAAAACAATTGACAGATCCGTGAAATTCAAGCCTTTGGTAAATGGTATAGTGTAATTTAATTTGTGTATAGCCAAACATTCTCAGTAGCAGTTAAAGAATTTCTCTTAATCTTAAGAGGATATTGAAAATTAATTTGCAGTATTATAAATAGAGTGAAAACAATTGTACTCTGATTAGTGGAGATGATGTTCAGAACCTGCAAGTTCTGTGAATTTCATTTCAATCACATTTTAAAATGTAGGGCTTTATTTATAGATTTTTTAAATTGAATGCCTAAAAAGACTAGAATTTTTTTATTGTTGGCTGGAAAACCTGGGAAAGTCAGGGAAATTTGATCCTGATATTGTGTAATAACCTTGCAAAATACTTTTGTACATGTACAAGCTGCTGTGTGTGTTTGTTATTGTGTATGTTTGTTTAGCGAGGGGAGACAGAACAAGCAGAAAAATACAGTGAGCTGGCAAGGGAGGCAGACAGCTATAACTCAGCTGTGTTTGTCAACTTAGGCAACTGCAGCCTGGCGAAGGGAGACCTGGAGAAGGCAAAAGAGCTGTTCATGTGTGCCTTGGATAACGATGCTTCTTGCGTGGAGGCCCTCTACAACCTAGGTAGGTACTCAACACTTGTTTAAAAAATTTCTTCAAGGTTAATACATTTGACTGTAGAAACTCCTACACCTTTTTCACCAGTTAAAAATTGTCCTGCTCACTTAAGTACTGCTTACAAGAAGTAGGGAAATATGATTTTATTGTTATGACACAATTTTTGCATGTTTCCTATAGGTACCATATATGTAGTAACATCACAATCATAATAATTGTACTACTTTCTCCTTTTCCAATATATATTTAAAAAAAAAAACTAGTTGACGTATTACACACATGTTTTCACTGAATTATTTTTTATTCTTAAATTGTATTACATTGAAAATTTTAGAAACTATATGAGAATGCAATTACCATGTGCAAACTATGACTTCAAAAAATCATGCAAAAAAACAATAGAAATAGGTGAGTGTCTTTCAATCTCAATTTATGTTCCGCTGCATGACCAATATCTCATAATTAGGGCTTGCAAGGGATTGGCTTTACCAACGATTGGGAAGATTAAAGGCTATTCTAATCTTAGCAAAATATGATTTAATAAAAAAAAATCCTTTGTCGTGCTCAATTTCACAGTTTTATGTCGCAATGCCAGTATCGCGAGGTACATTGGAAAAAAAAAAGGGGGGGGAGACAGGGACCCTGAGATCTCTCCGGTGCACGGCCATTATACAAGGTAGGTGTGGGCCATCTGGTTGGTGCAAAATCAGGAATCACTGGCACAACACTTCGCCTCGACTGACACAGTACTGTCGGTTTGGCGGGTACAAGGATAATCCTTCGCAGTAATGGACTCATACTGCTGGTGGGAAGTTTGTCAGGTGTCAGTTCTGGACGGTGTGCAGGGCAGACATCTTGGTTGTCTGGGGAGACTGGATGAGGGGTTACCTGCAGGGGTACTTTCATCCAAGGCCAGCTAAGGCCTAGAGGAATCTTCTCCCCTCGTAATATTGTCTCTATGATAGGGTGAGGTCTATCAGGTAACTTAATCAGAAGCGGGAACAATGGCTTTGTAGAGGCTGTTTCAGAATGGGGTAATTTAGTTTTCTCACCTTCTAAAGCATTTAAGGCCTTCTCTAATTTCCTATATACACCTCCCTGATGAATGTATGGGGTTTATAAACTGAATAAAAATCACCTAGATATGATAAGCCAGCACCTGGCATCCCTTGTATGTACTTCCGGGTACCCAGATTTGTGGTGTGAGACAACACCAGTGCTCCTTTTGTCCATCCCTTGCAAACGGTCATCAGAGCATTGGGCAACACATGCCACTTCCTTGCTGGGATACCCAGGCGTGGTATCCACTGGAGGTCGATCAGGCTTAGGTAGTTCCAGCTCCTTTCCGGCAACGTGAGCAGCGGTGGCGAGTATATAATACCAAGTCTGGTCGATTCTCCTAATGGAGAGTACCTAGTACTTTTGGGTGGCAGAGCTCGGTTTGCCTCTTAAGTTGTGTGTATTTACCTTTGTGGTTAATGGTCTACATTTTACAACAAGGGAGTTAAATTCAAAACAAAAGAAGAAATTAAACTCAGAAAAGTAAATTTTAAATATGTATTATATTGAACATGTTGGAAAATGAGGTGGTTCCGCACCGACTCCCATCTTAATTCAATGTAATTTATGGAAGTTAATCCTATCGTGAAAATCCAGGTGAAAGTGACCTGGGCAAAAGCTAAGTGTATTGTGTGGCAAATTAAATCTGACAAGTTAAAAGATCCTAAATTGTTAATGCATTTGACATAACCTAACTACCAGGGATGTTCTGAAGGAACAACTAGAGATGGCATCTACCAGAGAGGTAGTTGCCATCATTGCCGCACCCTCTGGTGGGCAGGGGAGGTCCAGAAGGGACATCGATGTGACCTTCTACCAAGGAGGTTCTGGGTGTTAAACTAGGAGAAGGTGGTAGGTGAGAAACGACTTTAGGAGCCTCTGGTATGGTGGGGTCTCCCAGAAGCTGTGGGATCTGCAGTGACTGCAGAAGGCGGGTCAGGCTGCTGAAGAGGTGTTGAGCTTTTGGTCAGTGATTTCTTCACATGGGTTGAGACCCTAGCCCTTGCGAGTGGTGAGATCTCCAGATGCCCCAGTGGTTACGCACAATCGATGACTACCTCCGGCCCTTGCGAACAGTGGAGGAGCAGAGACGGAAGAGGCTAGAGGTGTTAGCTCTTTTTTACTGATAATCAGCGAGGAGCTTAGAGAGTCTCTGAAGTGCAGGGTGTGGGGGTAGTTAGCCTCGGTCCCCGAGGCTTAGGCTTCTTGCTGCTGAAGCAGCACTATTAATTTCTTATCTCCTCTGCGGGAGGTGTTATACTTTCTTATCACCTGTGTGTGAGGTGCTTGGAGGCTGGAGCTGCTGGAGTAGACTGGGTGCTGCCCTCCAGTGACGAGCTGTGGTATTAGCTTGACCATCGCTGGAGTGTGCAGATGCCTCAGTCAACAGTACAATTCTACATTGACCTGACTACCCTAGTAATGTTGGTTGGCCATATGAAGGTAGGCACCTTCTTTGGTGGTGTTGGCAACAGCAGAGATACCGCACGATTTATATGCCAGATGAGGTTCAAATAGGCGCTCAATGTGCTGGGTGTATACCCTCATTGGCAAGCAGCATCCTCTTTCTTCCAGGTGTAAACCTGGTTGTCAACTGAACTGCTACTCTTCAGTACCCCAGCCTGAGTTAGCCCCAACTTGGCAGTCTTGCCCCGCCCAGCTCTATGGTGAGGCATAAGGGATGTGTGGTAGACTTGATAGGTAGATAGTGGGTGGCCAGTAAGGGGTAAACACAGCCTGATAGAGTAGAGTACGGAAGTTAGGCGAGGTTGGAAGCCTGATCCGCTGGTATTCAGCTTGGTGGCTTGGCAAGCAGAACGTTGCTACTGGACCCAATCACCAAACTGGGGGTTACAGCAGCAGGGCTAGGGGCTTCAACTTCCGGAGCTTCTTGGCAAGCGAAACGTTGCTAGCGGACCCAGATGTCATGGAGAGTGGGGTCCTTAAGGGTTAGCCTATCATATACAGACAGGTGACCTGGTAAGCGAAACGTTACTAGTGGACCCAAGCATGTACTGGAAGGGCGATAGTCCTAGAGGCAACTGCTCTAGTCTGGCCTAGGAGGGCAGGCTTCCTTAGCTGCACTTCGAGAGAGTTACCAATAGGAGAGAAAAGGATTGATGTTTGGCTCGTGGCTATCCCTAGAAGAGTCTTACTAAGACTCGTGACAAAAATAGGGAATGGTAGGAGCAAGGTGTGAGAGATACACAGTGCTGGAAGAGACAACTCAGCCAAGCCAGATTTATGCCTGTTTTGTTGATTGCTCAGTCAAACCCACATAAACCAACCTTTACCCTGACTGAGGGCTGAATGGCTGATCCTGCGTTGCCAACTGGTGAATTACCTAGTATCGGAAGACATGGCAACCCGGGGGGTGAGGGTGACTGCAAATCAGGAGGTGGTACTCGTACTCGTGATAGTTGTAGATGAGCTACAAGGTAACTGGAAGCTCAGCGGCTTCAGTGTACTGACAGGCAGTGACGTGGTGTGCAGAGTAGAACTCTCTACTGGACTATGAAAGACAGTGGTGACTTGAAAAAGTCTATAGTTTCTTGGGCAGCATGATGTTCTGTGAAGGTGAGACGCGATGTCTGGTAGCTCTCAGGCAGCATGATGTTCTGTAGAAGACTGGCGCGTGGCAGCCTCGAAGTGAGGACTGCGGGTCCTGTTTGTACTCTGTGCACATGGCCAGCATGGAGGTTACAGGGTGTGGAGATAGAGACGTGAAGGATAGAAGAGAGTAACTGAGAGCGGCGGAGACTTCTCGTGACGTGCCAGACACTGGAGGGTTAGAGCTCCAATGTGATGCATAGCGGGTTGCAGCGCAGCAGGTGGCAACAGCCAGGCAAGCCACCCTGGCTTGAAGGTGTCCTGTGGCGTGTACGGCATAGCAGCTCTTCTTAGGAGGGGGCCGCAGCTGTGACAAGGTTAGATGAGAGAATGACGTCGCTCGTGGCATGTCAATACTTCCTCTTGCATAGAATACGGTATCCCGTTGTCCTGTTGGATGTTTCATGGACACTAGGCAGTGCAATTCTAAGAATATGCCTTAATTCTTTAATTTACATGAGAATCCCAGTCCAAAAATTCACAGCTTCTAGAGCCAGGTATTGAACCAATTTGTCACCTTCAAGGTAGGTGGCTAGTAACTAATAATGGTTCCATCAAGGATAATGTATATTTCGGTCTTTCTGCTTGTGTAAGTGGTAATTGTGTTACTTAACAAAGTGTGTGAGCATTTTATAATACTACATGGTACTTCTGTTGGTAGGCCTGGTAAACAAGCAGCTGCATCAGTATGAGGAAGCTTTGGACTGCTTCTTGAAGCTACATTCGATTGTCCGACAGCATCCCCAGGTGCTGTACCAGCTAGCACACCTGTACGAGTTGACAGGGGATATGGACCAGGCAACAGAATGGTGCGACATGTCACAGCAATATTTTAATCAACAAATATTTTTTTATTTGACACTGAATAAAAATACAGTAAAAGCCCAATATAATGCGGCTGTTAGGGGACATAACTCATACCTGCATTATAGCTTTCCATGCTATTCTGGGAGTGACCAAGTACAGTAGCAAACAAAGCCAGAGTTCTAATGAGGCATGGCACCTATCTGTCAAACACGAAGTGGTGTTATTTACCGCCGTAACTCGTCAAACGTTTAGCTCCTTGCTATTATAACTTAATTTTTTTATCTGCATCACTGGACTTGACAGCACCCAAGGGAGAGAAGCAGAAGAGAAACGCACTGTGATGAAGAGTCACATGCATTCAAGCAAGAATAACTAAAAAAATACTGCATTTTCCAGGCAAAGGATGTACTTATTCCACCAAGGGCAGTGTTAGCTGTGAGTTGTTTATCATGTGGGTTGAAGAAGGGGGTTCACACCCTGCCTCCTGCTGGGCCGGTATGGGAGGAAGTGAGAATGAGAAAAGAATGCTCATGTTCAAAGGTCGAATGCACGCTTGCACTGCAGATGGGATATATCAGTGCCTCACGTGTTGTGAAACATGTTGCTTGCTTGTCTGAATTACATTTTACAAAGGAAAACGAAAACAAAAAAAGCTAATTATTTGTGGCATGCAAAGAAAGACGGCTTTTGTGCAGAAAGTCGTCCACAATAGCTCGTCCGCTCGGAATTTTTTTTTTTTCGAAAATTGGAAGACATACTTATAGCCGGTATATATACATTATAATAAATTTGTCTACGTCATAATTATAATGATTATGTAGAGCTAAATGCTGTAGGAGATTAATTATAGGCCTGTAAATGACTTTGAAGCATGAATTTCGAGGCCCGCCTCAAATTTCGGATTTTTTGTCTTTGAAAATAGAAACACTACCGCATAGCCTGTATATATATACATTACAATCAAAGTGTCTACGTCATAAATATAATGATTACATAGAGCTGTACCCCATAGGAGATTGATGCGGCGGCTTGCTGTTGTCGCGCGTGCCTAGATCGTCATAGCTGGGCAGCTGTCCGTCAGTTGCTACAAGATTATTCTGGTGGGTGATGGCAAGACAGCCGCCGTCACTCCCATCGTTACAGGACAAGTTCAATTTGTAACAGTGGCCTGGTATTGGGAAAACATGCTGATTGATACGATTCACCTCAATGTGTTGAATTTTTATGAAATTTAGGCGGCATGTTCGCCTCTGCACAGGCATGATGAGGCCCGGCAATGTTTACGGGAATATAACAATTTAGTGCGGTCTACTTGAAATATTAATTATCCGGAATTTTTCATCAAGATCTTCTGACGTGGCCTATACACACACACGGTCTTACTCGTCAATATAGTAATATAAGAATACATTTTGTTTGCATATATGGGAAACCATACAATATTGGCTGTAATGAATCAGTAAAATAGATCTTTGCACTGAAAGGATGGAGAATGCTCTCCCGCACCCTCCGCCTCATCCATCAATGCCCCTGACTCACGACCACCCGCCGACAGACCACAGGCTTACCTGACCGCACACTTTCTACTTATTTATTTATTCAGGCCAGGGGACATAAATTGCCCCGTGGTATAACCGAATCTGTGGTATACCGGGCTTCCACTGTACTTGTAATAACTTATGATTTCAAGTTCGATATATAATTCACAGCTTTGTAGCCTTACTTGAAAACAAGGCTCTCATGAAAAGTTATATTTCTGTGGCATAACAGGTTCTCTACATAAGGTAATTAAATTGTATTTAGAAAATGAAACAGAAAGTTGTTATTAGAAATGGGATTACTTCAAACAATGTCGCATCACGTACTGAATTTATCAATAATGATGCGCGAGGATCTATTCTTGGACCTTTACTTTTTATAATTTTCATTAATGTCCTACCATGTCATTTAGAGTCTGATAATGTTCCTATACTTTTTACAGATGACACAAGTATATTAATTGAAACAAAGACTCGGGAGTAACTAATAAGTAGTGCAAACTTTGTATACTATACTAAACTAAACAACTGGTTCATAATTATGAAAAATGTTTTTTCAAACTATATTATGTTTTCACCGAGTATTAAATCAATCATAGAACTTAATTTAAAATTTATTGATAAACTTATGAATAGTATGCCCTCTACAAAATTTTTGGGCCTGTATCTAGACAGTAATTTAAACTGGAAATTAAATATCAATAACATACATAAAAAGTTGGGTGCTGCAGTTTTCTCTTTACGACAGCTGTTTCAGATAATACAGTATCACAGAAAAACTTAATTGAAGTATACTTTGTATATTTTCACTCAATAATGTAATATGGTATTGCTTTCTGGGGAAATTCTGCTGACAGAAACAAAATTTTTCTTCTTCAAGAAAAAACAGTGAGGGTAATATGTATGAAGAGAAAATGTGAATCATGCAGACATCTCTTCAAAAAAGCTAACAATTCTCCCTTTTATATTTTAATATTTAAATAATAATTGATATGACTACTAAGAATTTTTAAAAACATTAAGAAAATAGGTGTGGTGTTAATGCCTAGTAATAAATAGTTCTATGCAAAAAATTATTTCACTGAGAGCACATGAATATGGTGTATTGTCCATTTGGTGTAATTTTCTAGATTCGATTAAGCTTTGTTTGCATGAGGCAGAGGAATATCCTGGAAAAAGAACATTAGAAGGGCTTCAGAGAAAGTTTGAAGTAACCATGAATGGACCATAGTGTGTTTGCATGCATGCTTGTGTGTGATGAGCTGACAAAATGCTGACATTACCCTCTCACAGGTACCACCAGCTGTTGGGGACTGTACCCACTGACCCGATCGTACTACAGAAAATGGGTGAGCTGTTTGATGCTGAAGGAGACAAGCAACAGGCTTACCAGTATCACTACGATGTGAGTTCATCTTACCATCATCTGTATCGTAGCTATTGATGTTACTGGTTCATGTGCCATTCCTAACAGGAAGGAGTTTGTGGTAAATCGTCATGCTGAGGATATACTGATGATCACACATTTCATTTGTAGAAACTGGTCTCACATAGTTATATAAAGAACCACTTAAGACTACAGTGTGATTGATGTGATTTTTGTTCATCAGTGTCAACATGGTCAATGAAAAATTACTGCATTTTCATGTCTGTTGTCCCTTATACACTGCCAGAACCTTTGATGGAAGCAGCAAATGTTATTCAAGAATGCCTGATCCATATTTTGATTGTATAATACATTATTCAGTTGGGATTTTCAGGATTTAAATAGCTGAAAAGTTATTGGATCAACTGTAGTTGTAATGAAATATTTAAAAAAAATGTATACTGGACATAGTATCATAACAATTTTGTTGTAGTGTGTGAATTTTGATGTTATGTTTTACATCCACGATAATCATGCATACTCATAAACATGACCATTGAAAAGTTTTGTATGGACAGGCCCACCTACTATATGTCCTTGAATTAATATCAATCAAGTCATTCATCACCAGACTATGAATCACAGTATCTTAACACAGAGCTGCCACCACTTTCAAAACAACATCCTTGTTTCCAAGGTAAAACCTTGTTTTGAATAATTTGTATCAAAATTACTTACCCTTTTGTACTTCAGTATTTCAACTTGCCAAATAACTGAGAACAGGTTCTTTGTACACAATGTTATGGTTAAATTAACTGGAAACATCATCACATACTTCAAAACACACACAAATATATACATACACCAGGGATGCCACCAAGAATGGTTATAAAATCCTGTACTTAACAAATATCCTGTAAAAACAAAATTGTGTATTTTTCATTCACGTCAACCAAAGTTTTACAGGTAAGTAAATACACAAAATTATTAAGGATATTACTGTGAAAATATAGCTCTTTATTCTTCTTCTTGCATCAAATTACTGTCCAATAGTAAAAAAAAAATACATTTAAAAACACTAATAACTTATGAACTTCATCTTATTACGCGAAGACAGCGAAACGTTACCAAATATAGTAATAACAGCAGTATTGTCCACCCTCCCTTCATGCACTGGAAAAGTCTTCCAGCATATTATATTACAAGTATCAATGTCACTTATTTCATTAGGAGCAGAGTCCTTTTCATGCTGCGACTTTCTGAAGAAACACATTTCCACCAAACCACTACCAGCCTTAGCAGTAATTCCTTGAAGACCAAAATGATATAAAAATGACAACAAAATATAAATTTCTTCTGCATCAACAATTTGAAGAGTCCAAGACTTATTGTCTTTATCAACATCCTTTGAAAACAACAAAATATTACTGTGTACCTTCCTAGGGTAATAACACATACGCGAACACCTCCACAACATTGTGATATGTCTTCTCTAATGACACGGAGCTAAGTGAATAAAACTATACTCGGAACTTGCTTATATACTAACCGAGACCCTCACACTAACATAAGTATAAAAAAAAAAATCCCGGATCAAAACGCTTCCACTACTAAGAATTATTCCATCACATTTAACATAGCAATGCGAGTTCCGCGGCAACGCTCCATAGCTCTAAGCGTTGTCGCAGAACTCGCATTGCCATGTTAAAAGTGATGGAATAATTCTTAGTAGTGGGAGCACTTGGATCCTGGTAATTATTTATGATTGAGTGTTCGGTGATTGAATTATCCGCTGTTTCGAGTGCATTAAAATATCAGTGAAAACTGATAAAATCCGCAAAAATGGTAACCCTGTCTTAACATGTCACCACTTGTCCATGAATCAATCATTGTGTATGTATCTCCCAAACATGTGAATCAAATTGACCTTGTTGGTGCAGGGGCTGGCAGGGGTGTATGTGTGTTAGGACAGACAAAGATGATGTAATGACTATTTTTATATTATTACAATGTTTATGTTCTTATAGTTAACTTTATATAAGTTTTATTTGTGATATAATGGTGTTTGAATTATTAAAATCGGTTCAGTGGTTCATGAGTTATGATATATGAAGTTCCAAGTTGGAATGTAACATAACCTCAAAATGGACGCCATGAAGCATGAGCCGTACTAATACTACTGGAGGCTCACGAGGACCTACCTCTTGTAACCTGGGCTGGCTACCTACCTACGTATGGTGAGTGTGCATCTATGTTTAGAATAGTGGCCTGACCTGTTGCCATTTCCAGATTATCATCTAACAGGAGTAGAAATGTTGACAGGTCAGGGGGATGCAAAATAAAAAATGTCACAGTACAAGTTAACGTGCTCGTCATAAATACTACTCAGCTGAGACCCAGGAAATAAGTCAACTATGCAATATCACACTGTTCCATCCTTCTATTGGGCAGCTAATGGTCGGTCATAAATTACCGGAAATACTTGCAGCATATTGTCCGTCCTGGCAGCACAGTGAGCCACTAAAATATTTATAATTGTTAATTTTTGTAGTACTTTTCCATTTACCAAACTATACTTCCTACCAATTAGTTTGGTAAACAGAGGCTTTACTGTACATGCAAAATATGTGTATACCACATCCTATATTCTAGCATATATTTTTAAAAAGTGTCTCTGATGTACTTGAATACATACTGGGAATTGCCCAAGTGGCCAAGTAACATTGTTTTTATTTATTTCTTGTAGTAGTCTGTTTTGCTTTTGTGCATGTGCAGTCATACCGGCATTTTCCATCCAACCTGCCAGTACTCGACTGGCTCGGTACATACTTCATTGAGATGCGAGCTCCCAGCAAGGCCATTGTATACTTTGAGAAGGCAGCACTCGTGCAGCCATCTGAGGTCAAATGGCAGCTTATGGTAGCTTCATGCCAGCGGCGCATCGGCAACTACCACCAGGCACTCGCCACCTTCAAGGACATACACCGCAAATTCCCCGACAACATTGAGTGTATGCTGTCTTCTTATCTTGTTAAAATTTTGTGATGTTTAGGGGTCTACCAATATGCAAAAACTGATAATCGAATGCAGTTACTGATTGTCTACATTTTTTTAATGCAACAGATTATTTTTTCCAATTATGTACGCAGTAAAAGTGCTGAGTTTCATTTTCTTTAAATTATTTAATTTTCAAATAATTACATTCTTCAAATGATACCATGTTTGAAGTTGTAGGTGTATGATGATTATCATGTGCTACAACATACAGTATTTTTTGAACAGAAACAGCAAATATCATGTTTATCATCTGATCCACCATGGAAATAAAAGTGTTTCCACTCAGCGCTTTGTGATGGCAGGCTCATTTCAAGAGAAATCAATTTTCATATATGAGACACTTGTTCAGTGTGCTAATACAAAACTGAGCCAAGATATGGACTACTAATGAAAGCTGTGTTTTGTTTTCGTAAAATATTATTTTTCATTCCGATGTACCACACAGCCATGTCTCACTGAACAAAATGTTTTAAAGTACTGTATTGCAGCAATATTAATATTTGGGGTGACAAAGTGTGCAAAAGAGCATAAATTTTTTTATGGTATTTGTACATACACATTTATCAACATCTGATGTTAAACTGTGATGTGTTGTGGTTTTCATCTCTCAATCTTGTTTTTTGCATCTCAGATGTTTACGTTTCGCATATTTTTAAAAATAAAATAACAGTGTAATGATATTAAATCATTACATATTTAACTTTGGTTGAAGACATTGAAAAATTTTCTTTGCAAGTAAATTATCAGCATTTATGTTTTCAATTTTTTAAATTTAATTTTTTAGATGCTAACAGCACTGTATCACTAACAATGATTGCCCAGCACAGAACTTCTTGACTGCTCAGTTTCTGCGTATTGGTGAGCGTTACCAAGTCCTGTTGTCACACTTATCAAGCATCCTTCACATCATAGTACGTGTGTCGTAAAATCTGAATTTAGTAATATAAACTACAATTCTGTAGAAAAAGAAATTGATAAACCATATACATGATTTATTTGGGAGTTTATATCTATTAGAAAACTCTTTCAGCAGACGAACACGTAAAATTTTACATTTATAGTAAGAATTATTTGATACTTAAATTTACAGACCAGCAACATTTATTAAATGTGAAGCATGACACATTTTGTGCCTAAAGAAAGCACATTCCAAATAACCGACTTTGCCCCTTTTGAAACTTGGAAAACTACTGTGGGCAAGTCAACTAATATTACCAACAATATTTGAAAGCAGGACACTTGGGACTACTAAACATTGACAGAGCCTCAACACACTTCCAGCCCCGTGCTCCTTGCTTATACTGTCAACCCAACTCTACAAGCAGCTGGCATGTTATCGCCCCTTCCCAAAGAAACATTGCTCTACTTCACCACACCTGCTAGAGAGATACAGTTCAGTTCAAACTTCGCGCCACTGTAGGAAGCGGACCAATCAGCAGAGAGTCATGGCCTCCACAAGCATTTCTGGACCTGTTGTGTCAACGCCTCGTGCCGAGCGCCACACCGATAAGGATCCATGGTTCATGTATTTGAAGTCACAAGCTTCACCCCTTGGAGGCAGGGTTAATTTCCCAGCACCCCTCTGAGCTCCCATGGTTGGGAAAAATTAATATAAAAGACACTCCAGACCAGGCCTCGGGAGTTGCTCTTCATCCTCTAGCCCGAGAAGGCCAAGGACAGCACCTACAGTGTCAACTCAGTCTTGCTACACCTTCAGACTGTAAAAGTCAGGATATCCTGACTAGGACCGAGACCCTCGGCCATGCCGGTAACCAGTACCAGTGGTAGACAACTACGCTATCACTACGGAGGACTGGCGCCTAACCAGCCACTTCTTCAGCCGCCTCCAGCAATCCAGGGTCGTCAACGCCACCAGAGGTTACCAAGACATCGTCCTGAAATCTCCCCCACCCCTCCTTTCTTTTAACGTATTCCAGATAATATAGGGTTATGACGACGTATCTTACAGACGTCCCCTAAGGCTTAGCCCGGCCATGTCTTCACCATGTTGAGGTGAAGAAGCCTTTTAATTCCATCCCTAGGTCCCTTACGGACAAACCTCAAATTAAGTCTAGGAGAATTCCAAGGGCTAAACTTAAATAATTTATTTCATTAAATTAATTATCTTATTAATATATCACAGATATTTTTATATATAACAGGTAGCCTTCGTTTGAGTATTTCCTTTAACATTGTTTTCCGCAGCTATATATAATTGTGTTGCATATTTATGCTTGCAATATTCCACGTAATAATTCTTTCTATTTTGTACTGTGAACTTGATATCTTATGCGAGTGGAATGAAAACATATACTTTCTCCAAGTAATTTCCAGGATCTTGTCACACTTTTTAAGTATTAGTAACCTTTGGTCCCAAAGTGTTTTCAGTAGCAGTTTGAATTATTTGCTTATGTAAGGTAACGCCGGTATCGAGCAAGCCTCACTGCAAATACAAATAACACCGAGCAGCCACCTGAGTTTGGCCATGGTAATGCAAACTGTATTGCCAGGGCCAATCTTTGGAGGAGCCTTTCACTAGGAACTCAATACACCTAGGTATTACAACTGTCTACTTGAACCTATTATATAACACTTTGGCTGGAAAATGGCCAGAAGGACTTATGTGATGAGTCATGTGTGGTATAGCCATATATCTGGACATACATGATAGGACCGCAACCTTACCCAGCTTAATCGTACGTACTCTTTGGAACCAGATTTATAAAACGGCCTCATGCTGAGTAAACATAGAAGTGAGCAGAAGCAAAGACTAAAGAAAGCACTCCAATTTCTGGAGTCAGAGATCAACAATAATCCCACTCTTGACACGTCAGCAATACTTTATTTACACTGCCTTCTAGAGGCCCAGGTCGAATGTCATTAAAATATCTGCTTATACTATATTTTGACACAGCTATATTGGGAATCGACCCTTCATCAATTACTGAAACCTATCCCCACACACCTTCACACTCCCTTGACACCTCGTTGAGCAGCAGGAGCACTTCTTCACTGCAACTAGCATTGACCGCTGTTCTGCAGCCGGCCACACTAGCACAGCCGCCAGAGGAGAGGAGAGCACCAGTCCCCGTTTACCTCAGGTAACCTTTCAGAGAAATGTCTTGCCTACTGTGCCTAATTTCGTCCCCACACATAAACCAACACGCCCCTCGCTATACTGGTTTTCTACCCAAGCGGGAAAATCCCCTATTGTATGATCACTGCGGCTTTCAACGCACAATATTTGAAGGCCACCGCAACCACTCATATACGTACAGTGTATGATCAAACAATGAAAGTCAAACTGCTTATCAGGGTTACAGTCCCGAAGTCACCACCCAAAGATCCCGATTACGAACTTAACCTTCCAGCATGGGAGTAAGTAACCCACAGTCGAGTTAGCCAGGGATTTATGTGTGACCTCCAGGTGACTACCCCTGATATGTAATTTGTTTGCTGTTTCTGTAAGTAACTTACACACTTGTTGGTATTGAGGTTTAAACCCTTAGTCTCAGCTCACAGTGGAGCGACTTAGTACCAATCCCCCTTTTCGGTACACGGGAATAGCTCTCCTTGTATCAGGTGACTTAAAATGCTTCAAACGTAAGTGTAATAACTGTCATTTACTCTGTTGATGAAGGTAGCTTATAATGGCAGCAGAAGCTCCTCTTCTCTGTCCATGCATATTGTTTTATTCCTTTCCATTACAAACTTCGTCCCATCAATCAATCTCTTAAAACAAAAAAAAAATTCAACAGTTTTGCCTGTTGAAACCGTCATGCATAGCTGCTGTAATTTGTTTTGTTGTCTGAATTTTCCCCCTTATCGTAAAATTCTACCATAGTTCGAAGCTATTCTTTGGTGAAGTCATCAAAAACCATAACTTGTTTTATGACTATTTTATGACACAAATATTGCCTTCGATATAGATGCAATGCTGCTCTCCCTTTCCTTGCATATCCATTCCACTGTACTTACACCGACATCAAAAGCTAAAATTTCAGCAAAAACTTTGCATGCAGGCAATTGACAAATGAGAAATGTTCTAAGCCCATCGTGGAACTAAAGCCACAAAACAAAGCCGGTATCAACACTGGGTGGAATGAGCAGCTATACTACATATTATCTTGTGTTAATGAAATATTTCACTATTTTTTTGGTGCATCCGAGAAACACATTGTTCGACTCGTTGCAGCCATTGTAACACTGCAAACTAGGCAACAGCATGCAGCCGTGACAGGCTACTGACACCAGCTAGTGGGAGGAGCAAGTCAGATAGCCAGACCTTGAGTGGCCAAGAAGTTCTGTGCCTGGTATAATTACTGAACACTGTTATTGGTCACATATTTCATTTGGTACATGTCTGGCTACTATTTTTTTTTATTTAACTGAACATTGTAAAAACACTCCATCTGTTATGTTGATGTCATCTGAGTTATTTGCTCAATTGAGTGATTCTTTACTAGTGTTACAGTCTCTCACATTAGCATCGATCAGTTCCACAATTATCTCACTTTAGCAGTGATTTTTTTTTCAATACCAGTGAAAGTCCCATAAGAACAGTGAATTTGATCTTTCGGTTTATGATTTCAGTTTAACAACTTCTGTCACACTAACGACAAACTCTGCTTACCAGAATCCACTAAGAACAATGCATCTTCCTGCTCACTTTTAACGACTTGCAATTTTCATATATAAACAAATATGCATCATAAAATTAGGCATGGCCTTGTGAAACGGTTTAGTAAGAAAAGTAAAATATGGTACATACATTTATTCAAAAGCCATATTGGAAAACAAAACACCAAAGTTACAATACAAAACTTGTGTCAACTAGCTATATCACTTACTTAAAAACTGATAGGAAAGAAAACCTAAACAGCATTGCTCAAAAAATTTTTTTATTTAAGAAAAAGCATTTTGAATGCTGAGACAAAACAGGTGTGTTTTTCAACATTGTTTACAGTGAAACAATTGCTAGCAAAATATAAATTGTCACAGGTGAAGAGAAGTAAATAAAGGCTTACAGTACTTTTGTACACAAACTATGTTGGTTTGAAAAAATTGTATCCTAGTTATAGAAAAGTTTGAGAACCCTTGGTGCTTTAAGAAACTCCGCAAAATGCCATATCCTTATAAACACAACAAAATGCCTGTATGGCAGCCAAAATTTTAGAAACTGTGGTCATGTCCATAATGCGAAAATGGGATGTGCCAACAGGAAAATTCTTTTGTTGCTTGGCAGATATCCAGTTCACCCACAAAACATACAAGGCCTCAAACATGTGACCATAACATCCTTGCCAACAAATTACATAATTATATTGCAAGCTCTTGATCTGGGCATTATTCACTGTGTAGAGTTGGGCCTACAGGAAGTCTTGATCTGCAAACTGTTGATTTGTGATGATCAGGGTAAATAAATGAGTAATAATAAATGTCCTTGAGGCAATGTGTATGGTGTTTGCAGCCAGCATGGAACCTAGTCAGCAGTCAAACTGTATAAAACTGCTTCAAAGGCAGGCATTACTAAAGCTGAGCCCTGTAGCAAAAAAAAAACAGAAGAAATCACACCTGGTGACTAGAAGTTGCTTACAAATTATGAAGTTTGATTAGATCAGTTTTACCAGTGTGATGAAAAATCTGCTAACTATACAGAAGTTTGAGATATTGAAGTAATTTACTAGTAAGAAATCATGGAAAAACCAACTGAAGAAGGAGATTGTGTAGAGCAAGAGAATGAAAGTGTAATGGCTCTTCAAAGTTACAAAGAGGCAGTTGATGCTCTCGGCGTGCTTCAGCGATACATTTTGGCATTTGGTGTGGTTGAAAATGCTTTTCACTTAATTGAATAGCTGGAGAAAAAAGTAATGAAAAGCCACCCGCAACCGAAACAAACCTCCATTTTGATTTATTTTATCAAGTGAGCAGTAAAACAAAGGAATCATGCAAATATGTAAATAAGTGAATAGTGAATTTTAGAGTTGTCGAAAGAAATTAAACAACATATAAACAAAAGTTTTAATATTACTTTTGAAATACTGTGAGTTTGCTGAATTTGTGGGTTATCAATTTATAATTATCCATGTGTGTTGGTGCTCAGAGATATTATAGTGAATCCTCTAAAGTCAGCATCCATGGAACATATTCTGTGATCCCATTTTTTATTTATCTGCATTTGAAATCCACACTCATTAAAATTTGACATGTATTTAGGATTACCAGATATGTAGTACTCAAAAAGAGGACATGATCAAGTAATTGGCATTAAGAAAGATAACACTTGCGAGAAAGTGACACGAAGGAAGCGGACACACAATTTTACAATACAAGTATTCAAAATCTGTATAATATGTTACGGGTCAGGTAAAAATTATATTACATACAAGATTGTTTTCAAAAATTGATTCCATATAGCTTTTAAGTAAATCATGCGCTCTCTCTCAAAAAAAAAAAAAGGCAATTCTATTTAGTTTGTAGGCACTACAGAATATTTTGCTGGCAAATAAAATAGGAGTTTTCACACAATACACAGCTGTACATAAGCACTGGGCACATTTTTAAATTAACTGTTAATCATTATCTCACATATCAGGTTGAGATCAATTTTGATCAGTATTTCTTTGGCAATATTGTTTGGTCTGACTGGTTTCTGTTCCCTAGCAAATAATCATGAAATTGTGAATAGATTAGGCACCACTCAGCTTAGATATGAAAAAAAAATGCAGCTGGGAGAAATATATGAGTGTTGTTAAAGACAAAAGAATAATGTAATATTTTCCAAAATGTTTCCACTTTTGCAGGAAATTTGTTGGTACCATTACTAAACATTTAACGACATATAAAAACTGCATAAAAATGTAACGCTTCCATGTATTTCACTTTTATTGCAAAAGAGGATATTTCTATATTTTTTTATAACCCAGACAGACAGTTTACAAGGCGTCAAAAAGAGGACATGTCCAGGTAAAAGAGGACGTCTGGTAACCCTACGATGTATTGAAATTTTTTGTCAGTCCTCTGAGAAACAGTGGATAGAGAATCAACTGTAGTGCATAAAAAATTGTCATAATAATTGTTTGTAAAATAGAGTACGGCCTAGGTGCTGTTATTGGACTTTGAGGAAAATACGATGTTGGTGTTGACAGTGGAAGTAATATACATACTATATATACACTACTAATTTTAAAAAGGTTTAATTAACTTAAGCTATAGGTAACATTTTGTTATCATCCCATATGGGGACCATACAAGTTATGGCGGAAAAGCGTACTCAGTCTAATTACTAGTAATAATCTACTACAGCATGTATTTAAAATAGTTAACTGTACAGCGTTTACATTATGTTATACAATACTCTATACATTAAGTTACATTAATTACTCTGGTTGCTTCGGGAGAGCATGAATTCAGTTAGTTATTATTTAGTTAGATTCAAAAAGTTTAGTAGTATAGTTAGTTACTTATTCTAGCCACGCATAACAAATTAAATGTCTCTGTTGGAACTACTAGCTAGAACGTCTTCATCGTGTTAATAATGATGCTGAAGGTTGATCATCGTTGTACTACGGTGGACGAAACCCCTATCTTCTTCCCATCTTGCGCTGTCAGTGACTGGCTGTGCTAAGACTGCGCTCGATGCCCTGCCGGCCTTAAGTATAGCACTTGTGTCCCAAATATACTGCTTATTATCAAACGACGGCAGCTCGTGTCCTCGCTCTCTTTACACGTGTGATGGCTCGTTCAGGCAAGTAGTATAACTAAGGCTTGCTCACGCCATAACAATTTGTACAGCAGTACTACGTATATGGTTTTTCCACATACCAAGATTTTTTCAACATCGCTATGAACAAAGGTGGTGGTAACAACACCAAATTTAAAAAATTAAAACTCTCCAGATTTTGTTTGCTGGCAGTGTTGTGAACATCAAGATCATGAACTTAACTTTATAATTACAGTTTCCAATTGTAAAGCCTAGGATATATATTACTACATTTCCTTGGTATTAGTACACTTCTATAGGTTCAGTTCTCTTGTGGTTGATGAATGTCACAATTTTTTTCAGGCTTGAAATTTCTCGTACGTTTGTGCACTGACTTGGGGTTGAAAGAAGCTACAGATTATGCTGTTGAATTGCGCAGAGCTGAAAAAGCTAAAGATGTCCGTGAAAGAATTGGCAGCAGCAGACCAGGTAAACTGTTTAGTTTAGCAGGAATTGCAACTAATACTACTCTTTGTTGTAGTATTACAATATTTATAAATATTAGTAATAAGCTACCCATAGTTTCACAAGATAAACAGTCATACTTTCATTTTTAATAACTAGTTTGAAATGAAAATACAGCTTTTTCCAGGAAATATGAAAACAATTATATACAGCTGCCACTTTTTACTTTTGTTTTATTAAATATATTCAGAGAAAAAAATAGTGAAAATGTTTTTTTAAAAAGGCATTTTTTGTTCTATCCTGGGCAGTTTCCTTAAGTGAAAGGAGAAAAGTACAAAATGACATCTGTAGTTTAACATCCATTGGCTTACATCATTGTGTAATAATATCCTACTATTGCAGATCTAATTAGCAAAAAATTCAGCTTCTTGTAAATGCATATTGCAGTGTTGTGAGGGCCCATCGCAGTGTGTCACCTGTGACCTTGAGGTGTTAAAAATTTTAACTAGGGAATCCTTTAACTGTTTCACTGTAGATAATTATATTTTTATACAGTAGTTTATGTTAGCTATGGATTTTATTTATATACATAGTGTCTTGCAAATTCTGTATTTTTTTAAGTAATGACAATTGTCATCCAAATAAAAGACAGTGTAACTTAGCATGCAAACACATATAGATATGTAGGCCATTCACTGTTACTTCATACTTTTCTGAAGCCTTGCTAATTTTTTGCTTTTGGTTACCAATTACATATCCTTCCACTACATGTAAACAAATACTACCATGTGACTTCTATGTTTTAACTGTCAAATGTTTTGTTTGCTGTTTTCAGTTGTTCGAAGAATTTTGTCATATTTAAAAACCATTACATACGAACGTTCACAATTTAGACCTATAATAATATTTAGGTCAGCTTTATAACTTTGTAACATCTGTAGTGATGATAGTTCTTATGGTTATTATTTTACTTATTTTTAACTGTGAGTGAAGACATTTAGGTGATTAGGGATTGAGAGGCGATAAGGGTGAAGTGAGGTGAGCATGGAGCAGCACCAGAATGAAAGGGTGGGAGGAACAGGAGATTCCCAAGAAAACCCGCCAACCAGCAGCAGCATCCAGCACGATTCCCATTTGCAAAAATTTGGATTGTACCTGGTTCGCCTTGGTGAAAGGCAAGCAGTCTTAACTGCTCAGCAACTGTGGCCCCTATTGTTAACATATTTGTGTTATGCTCAATTTAGCACATTACACATCAATATTTTGCTGTGACTGTGTTTAACCCTATTAAAACTTGGGAGAAAGAATTGTAGTATTTAACCTCTCTTTATTAATATGTGTTGGGTTATTTCATTAAAAGGATAGCCTTGTTTGGAATAAACATTTAAACAAAGGATCAACCAATCCAATGAAAAAGACAATAAATTCAAGCATACAACTCATGTCACTTATTTTTTGTACATAGTATCAACAAACTTAAAGGGTAGTGCAGAACATGCACACTAATAAGTCTACTGTAAGTTTTTTTTTTCGCTCATTTTTCTTTACATAGGTACTTCTTTTTTACTAGGTTTAGTTAATTATATTATAAAAATTTTCTGTCTAAGCTTAGTAATGTGTAGAAATCATAGAAACGTAACCACGTTTTCACAATCGTGTTTCAAGCATGTAGGGCAAAATTACAAAGTTGTGATAAATAAAAGGACATGAATTTCAAATAATTAATTTAGTCATAAAGTTAAACGTAGAAATTTTTCATGTTCAGTATTTGCAATCACGTGAAGACTGGCCCAGCATAATAACCATGATGGAGACGAAACAATACCCTTTTACTCACAGCGGATATGACACATGTTACAGCATATATTGACGCATGCCACCCTACTGCGCAGCGCGTCTGTGCCCTTTACTTTTCGACTTCGCCACATCATCACGTGCTGATAGAATTACGGGGCAAGTCAAACGCAGGCAGATAGTTAATCCCGTGGTTACAGGGTTGATTCCATGCCGATTTGAACAACTACAGACACATAGATATAATTAAATTGTACTACCTGCCCAGAAATTGGCATGCAATCGCCACCCCCAAAGCCTAAGTCTGTATTACCCGCTGAGAGGTTGCAGAGCAGGAAATTCAAAACTTGAATGTATCCAGTACACACAATAGACAGTCACTTACACATGAAAAATTTAGTATTCACATATTTACAGGTCCAAACACAGGCCGTAAACATCGTCCCTTCTGAACAAAATCACCCTCGTTATTTTGCTGCTGATTGCGAATAGCATCTTGGAGTTTTTCTTGGTTGGAATTCAAATTTGTACTTAGGTTTGCCTTCACCTGACGTAACATAACGTAAAATAATTTTTATAAATTATTTTAGTTATTTTTATACAGAATCATATATCCCCTTTGTTTTCATGAAGCAGCAATAAATACACTGTGCTAATCTTAATCTTGGTGAGGTAATTGTTTAATTTTTCTCACGTATTTTTGTTAATTTAATTGTCCTTTAATTATTTGCAATTTGTGGCTTTTTTCTACACTAGCGACCTCTGTGGACCAAGCACGAGTGGGCTGAACCAGTTAGGACTCCTGGAGCCTGCAAAAGGTTTTAGTTATAACAAGGTTGGAAACTTCTGAGGCATGTCCAGGACACCCAAGTCTGCCCATCAGAAATTCTCCAAATCTAGTTAGTCACATATCACGCTCATTAACTCGGAGTGTCTGTACAAGAGCACACCGAGGAGGGCTTGGGTGCCGTCATCTAGGTCATGAGCACACCCCCATATTCATTACTGTGCTTAAGAGTCCTTTGAAAGAATTTATTGGATAAGCAAATTTACATTCATCGATCAGATGCATAAGAAAGGAGGTGGACACAATATCAGAATAAGACGACTGGCTTGACGGGCACTGCAATGAAAGCAAGCTCAGTCAGACTATATAAAACCCTGTTGAACCCCCCAGTAATCCTACGCTACTTCCTCCTCAACTCGCAGTAAGAACTGTCGAGCAGATTAGGGAGGTCCGTTCATTTGATGAAAATTGTAACTCTTACTTGGACCTGCTGTTTAGGAATCTGTTGGCTGTGGCCAGACTTGGAGCACGTAAGTTCACCAATCCCCGAGCCGGTAGTGAAACCAACACCACAACAGAAATCTATTAAGAAAACTCCACCTACCATTTGCCAGATTCCCACCGCAGCAGCAAAAGTCATTAATATAGTCTTCCCCCCTAAATCAGTACGTTACAAGGTAGTGACCTCGACAGCTGATTTTGCCCCAACACGCCAGCCAACTAGGCCTGCCGCTTACAAGTGCCTTGGTAGCATCCGCGAACCTGACTAGGTCATTGCCCAGCATCATAATAAATTCACCCCCACCTCATTATCATCCTCATCCCCATTAACGTATTTTTCTCCGCCATGAGATTTTCATTGTGCTGTGCAATATACGGCCGTATCTGTTGACGACTTTACGGATGTAGTCCATTGGCGTCGAGGGCAGGGTTCTTACAGAGGCTGCTCCTTGACGTGCTGGAAATTCTACCCTGGTTGGGATAGATTGACGACTTCCGCTGTCAGCATCGACCCTAACCTCCAGCTCTCTAGGTGGAGGTGACTCGGCTTTGGGAGGAACTGTTGGCTCTGGGTCGTCTTCATCTGGGTGCTACAAAAACTCTGATTCGGGAATGCCAACCTCTTGATCCGAAGCTTCATTGGGAAAGGGGTGTATCTGTCCCCTAGTCACCTTCTAGATCCTCCCTCATAGGTCTTCGACCCAATACACGCCATCTCATCTGCCCACAATCTTGTAAGGCCCCTCCCACTTTTCGGCCAGATCATCACTGTATTGGCCTTTAGCTTTGTTTAGTGGTTGGCTGTGGAGGATGCCGGCTTCCCCCATGTTGAAGCTCCCCACGCCATTGTTGACGGCCTCATTCATCCTTCGCCTGACGACCACCATCCAGGGGCGGTTGTCGTCGCCCACACTGAGTCGGAAGCTCTTCTTCAACTCTTGGTTCCTCCTCTCAGTGGGGTTTGCCTGTGGGGGGTATGAGGGAGTTGTCCATGTCTCTATTCTCCATTCGTGGCAAGCCATCTGCCAACAGTTACTGGTAAACTGCGTACAGTTGTCCATCAGGATAGCCTGCGCGTTTCCTCAGCGAGGAAATATTTTGGTTTAAAATTTCTGAATTATATTGGATGTTTCGTGGGGGGTTTTTTTTTTCTCGTGGCCAGCCAAGGCAGGTCACACAATTTTCTGATCACCCCCGTACCCCTGGGCCCTTTCTGGGTAATACAGGGGTATGGGATGTTCCTTTTTATTTTATTTGATACTTAATTTTCTCATTACATCCTTTATGGACTATAATTTTATATAATATTACAACTATCTACACCAAGTTGCCTGGAAGGTGAGAGTGGCGCGGTTTTCGTGCATTCCACCCTGACTCCCCTAGCAGCTTGGGGGTAAATTTCTTGACATTCTGTTATACGAATTGAAGATTATATTATGCCTATATTGTGGCACTAAACTACTCCTACTTAAATTATATATATTTCAATTCCAGCCATCAGTTTTGAAACTTTTTGCGGGGAGGGGGGCTGTGGACTCCTTTTCGATCCCCCTCCCCCCGTAGTCTGGTCCTTTAGTCTGGAACCTTGTCATACCATGTCATACCATTACTCTTTCTCCTTAAACATTGCCTAGGTCTTCAACATCCTGATTCATTTCCTATTTATTTGTCTTAACCATTGCTATTCCAATTTTTCATATCCTTTTTCATTGCTTTGATCTTCAGTATATCTATTAGGTTTTTTCCTGGTGAGAGGCAAGGCCTCCCAACTCATCAGGTGCCTTCTGATGTTTCCCTTCTAAGTTCTAGTCTATGTGCATTGGGAACACCCAAGCTGTGTGTTGGGGCCGCTCCCACCACAATGTTTTTATAGCGGTTTTACAGTGTCACTTCCAGTAAAACTTTTTTTTTTTCTTTAATCAGGTAATGGAAACCTTTATCACTCTATGGAAGAGGATCATTCACAAACTCTTGTGGATTTTCTCGAATCCATTCTTCGAATTCTTCTAGATGTTTGCTTATCTTTCTTGCAAACTCTTCCATTATCTTGGCAGTTTTTCTGTTTGCCATGATATTTCTAAGCAGTGCCTGGCTGAGTAGAGGAAATGCTTCTACCCACCGGGAAAATTGATATGTGACCACCAGCAGATATTGGTTCCCCTTGACACTGTGAGGATAGCTCCCCATCAAGTCAGGCGCCAGGTGTGTCCACCTGGCGCCCTATGGGGCTTGGATGTAGGCTGGGGTAAGGGGTAAGCCTTGCCACAGATCCACGCCTCACAACTGTTGACATACTGGCGGACGTCACGACTCATACCATTCCATATGTAACATACCCTGATGTCATGCAGGGTCTCCTTCATTCTGGGATGTTCGGCCTGCGAGTGGCCCTCGTGGTGGTAGCAGAGGTCCACTCTCAAGTTTCTGGGTATCCATATCCTCCATAGTGCCTCGGGTTGACCTGACCATTCCAGGACTAGACGTTGTCGTCTCGGAGTTTGAATCTCTGTGGTTGTTGTTGAAGGAGCCTCTGTATTTCCGGGTCTTCCTGTTGGTGGTACATTATTTGATAGATACTCAATAGCAATTTAAGTAGTCGGAGGTGCTCTTCAGGACTGCGATCCATGAATTTGGGGGGGGGGGGGGGTCCATCCTTTCCAACTCCTTGTCCGCTTTAGTCTCTCCATCGAGGTTCGGCTGGCATGATAGGGCGTCTGTAAGGTTATTGGTATTTGCCTGGGCAGTGTTGTAACTCATAGCCAAATTCCATGAAGAACATCTCCCACCACCCAAGCTTGGCCTTGGCGCTGCGGGACTTGCACAGCCATTGGAGGGCTTTGCTGTCAGTCCGCATGATAAAATGGTTGCCCTCCAAATAGTATCTATATTTCTTCACCACCCAGATTATGGCGAGGCATTCCTGTTCGTTAATATGTTACCTTTGTTCTGTTGCTTTTAATCATTTACTGGCGTATGCAATGACTTGTGGCTGGCCATCGGGGCCCTCTTGGTATAGGACCGCCCCTAGGCCATTCTGGTAAGCATCTGTCTGCAGTATTAATGGGATCTTCCTTGGAGTCAATGGAGCTGCGTAATACTCTGGAAGCTGGTTTTTAAAGTCATGAAGGCATTGCAGTGCTCTGGCCCTCACCGCCAGTGTGCCTCTTTCTTGAGCAGAGGATGTAGTGGGGCCATCTGGCTGGCGATGTCAGGCACAAAATCGCATAACTATGTACACAGACTGAGGAAATGACACAACTGCTTTTTGTTGGGCAGCTCTTCTGCTTCCTTGATTGCTTGTATGGAGTGAACTGTATTTATCCCTTACCGAGTACATGTGATCCAGCTGCGGTACACAGTTTGGCGAGTGCAGCATTCGTTACGCCTGTATTTGAGCCTGTCAGTGTAACTTTTTCTTCTGTCCATCCCAGGCATCTGTAATGGAAATGGCGCTGGCAGTGTGCACATATAATGGAAAATACCCCTGTGCCAGGGCATGTTGCTATATGGTACTTTTCTATGATGGTTCTGACCATGATGGCATCTGGGTTGTCGGTTAAGCTAATCTTGTCCACGTGACATATGAACTACTGTTGTGGTTGGGGGCCACAGAGTTATTCTCGACTCTCCGAAGTCCGGTTGCATTAGACTTGACGTCCGGCTAGGTTTACTAAGTCTCAAGGTTGTGCTGGCCTAGTTATACTTCCTAGTCTGTACTATTGAAGTACTGTGGCCCCATGTTGGGTGCCACGAAAACTCTTGACAGGTGACTTTGTTTGACTGCTTAGGGTGACATAATGGTCTGGCACTGTTTTGGGTTGTGTCAGTCAGGAACACAAGGGTATAAAAATCTGTCACTAGTACCGGCAGACTGGAGCATGACCGGTGTAGAGTGCCAGGTGCATGGCCTGTCAGCTTGGAATAAAGTCAAGTGCCGGTGTTACGATCCGATGGATTGGTGAGCACACTGCCACAGGTTTACCTGGCTGGAGAGTGGCCCAGGGTGGCTTCTGACTCAGCTGCAGTGACTGTTGACAGCTACTGCTGGTGGTGCTGCGACCTGGTGTGATGGTTGCATTGCAGCTGCTGAAGCTGGTCGGGATGGGCTGGTGTTCTGGTGTCCCCCGAACCAGGGATTGGCAATGCCAAAGGGTATGTCCTCGTCCCTGCTGATGGCTGCGACAGTCGGGTGTGAGTACCCGGCTGTCTTGACGGGGGCTGAAAATAAGATATGGGAAGGAGCTGGGAGGTGAGGCCTCTCTAGCTGGCAGGCCATCTGAGCTCATTCCTGCGAGGTTATGCAGCAGAGTACAGTTGGAGCTGGGTTGCAACTCTGGTTATCTTTGGAGGTAGTAGCCACCTTTCTGACTTGCCACTGAGCACCACTCATCTGAGTGTAAGGCATACAGGAAGGATCAAATCGGCCTCGTAGGAGGGGATCAGGTAACGATCATCCCTAGCTATGTGTAATGCCAAGGCCGAAGCTGGGCAGACAAGATCATACCCGATGCTCCTTATTCCCGCACAGTTCAGCGCTGTGGATACAGAGCAGTGGGTTTCCTCAAGCTGCCTGTCAACGATGTTTCGGTGTGGGTCCAAAGGGGGGCAGACCTCCAGGACCAGACTCGTACTCCCTCCGGCACAGTTCAGTGCGGTGGACAAAGTAAAGGATGGGCTGGCTGACTAGCCACCTTGTGGATTGTCTTACGAGTGGTGGATGCTATACCTTACTGTACACTAGATGCACAGTATGGGTGGCCATCTAATAGGTGTGTGTTGACGTACGTGCGTCCTGGTTCAAGGAGCCCGCAGTCATACACTATGGTTCATACTGGTTGAGTTAAAGTTTGCAGTCTCCTGCTTCACTCCAATGGGCGTGATGTCTATATAGATTAACACAATTACCCTATGAAATGTACACTCAGAAGTAAGCAAGAATACTTATATATTCTATGTAGAATAAATACGGTGGCACGTACTACCTCCTGACTACCCAAGAGTTGAACGGAAGTTACTCTACGTAAGCCAGATGAAGGGGACCTGAGTCTATCCTGAACAAGATAGAATCGGCTAGGTGGCTAGAAAAACAACTCGACCTAACCGTTGTTCAGAAGGGACTTGCGGGGGCCACTACCAGAAGGGCAGTGGTGCTTGCCGTTACCAGAAGGGTAAGCAAAACAAAGGGGTTACTGGTGAAGAGCCTCTGGAAGGTGTTGGCGAAGTCGCTGAAGAGCTTCTGGTAAGACGTGAGGACCTGGTTGTCAGTAAAGAGCCCCAGCACATGAGGTGATGGAGCGAGCTACTTGAAATGGACTGGCATTTCCGGGCCGTGCACAGACATATATCCTGCCGGCTCGCCCTCGTCTGGGCTGCGGGGGTGCAGGCGGTTAAGTCATCTGCTAGTGGGCAGAGCCAGGTATTGTCTGCTGGTGGCCGCAATTAGGTAGGGGCGCCATCCCGCGGCACGCTTTAGAACTGCTTGACCTTGGCACGTGGTCTTGGCCGCTCGGCCGGTGGCTCATTCACACTTCAAGGCAAGCGTGATTTCTGACAGTGAGTGAACAGTAAAATCTCGACGTGTCTGTAATAGCCCCCGCGACAAGGGTCATATCCTTTAGCCACTCTGGTATATGTATTTCGTGGTTAAAACCTCGCCTGGGGTGACGTGAAGGCACGTACTGATGAGGCAAAGTAGTTTAGTATTGTCAGAAAAGACGTCGTGCATTATATATATAGACACACACACAGTCATACTTGGTTTGGTATTCTGTTGCTTTTTGGAGATGATAGTATTGCTCTTTGACAGGAGCCAAGTGAATCCTGAACTTACGAGCTATCATTGCTTGTGCAGCCACTAAATCTATTGTATGACTCACCCAAATAGTGTTTACAAACTCTTGGATAAATGCAGTAGGCCTGTTCTTTCAGCATGTATACAGGTGTTAGTCTCATCAGAGTGGTTTGATTCAAAATGTCTCCAGAAGCAATACATTAGTCTGGGTTGCTGATGTGTAGGCTCATTGCGAAGCGGAAGCAGCAAATCATCACGCAGCAGCCCTTTGAGTGACAGAGCATCCCCCATCTCTGCCGGTGCGAGGAACAGCCCTGTACAGCTTTACTCCCGTGGTGTGTCTGGTGCAGCATCCCGAATTAGCAAGATGTCACTGATGGAGTCTGATGGTGAAACGTATGCTCCCATGCAAAACAAAATAGGTGTGTGATAGCAGATATTTTTTTATAGTAAAAACTATTTCAATAGAAAGTTCTCATTAACACAAAATTTTCTTCTTTCTCCTTGTAATAATATATTGCATATAATGTAGATTTCTGTACTTAATAAAAAAATATGTTTCAAATTTTATTTTAATGTAATGTCAAGCCATCTGATAAAAAGAAGCCATGCTGGTGATAGGACTGTCTTATTTTCCAATATGTTAAATCACAGTTGATACATTTTACTTTTTTAACATTTTAATTGCTTGAGATTTTTGAGAATTATCAAAACCATCTGTTCATACAAACCTCACTATTTCAAAATACAAAAATTCAGGTCCTTTAAAAGTCTGTATTAGAGAGGTTTCGCAGTATTAAATTTTGAGATATTGTGGGTTGACATTGACGTATCATCCATTTCAGTATTCTTCATGTGTTTCTTTTGTTTTAAATATTTTTTCAGAGTTGTCTGCCGCTGGTGATATTCATTTGGTTTGGTCATAATTAGAGACTAGAGAATTTTGTGATCGTGAAATTTGGAGGAAAATGCAAAAAATACTTGTTCATGCGAAAAAAAAGTTTTTTCCCCCCCTCGAATGTCCAACATGTTTCCACGAATTTTGGACATATTTCCTCGAATATTGGACTAGTTTCCTCGAATATTGGACTAGTTTCCTCGAATGTTGGACTAGTTTCCTTGAATGTCTGATGTTTCCTCAAATATTTGAAGATTTTCCTGGTATATATGACTTGTTTAGTAGAATGTGTCTTCTTTAGTAGTATATGTGACTTATTTAGTAGAATATGTGACTTGTTTAGTAGAATATGTAACTTTTTCCTAGAATACGTGACTTGTTTCCTATATGTGATTTGTTTTCTAGAATATGTGACTGGTTTCATAGAATATGTGACTTCTTTCCTAGAATATATGACTTGTTTCTGAGAATATGTATCTTATTTTCTAGAATATGTGACTTGTTTCCTAGAATATGTATGACTCGTTTCCTAGAATATGTGATGTATTTCATACAATATGTGACTTGTTTCTTAGAAGAATATGTGTAACTTATTTCCTAGAATATGTGACTTATTTATTGTAATACCGGACTTGTTTCCTCTAATATCTGACTTGTTTCCTCAAGCATCGGATGTGTTTCGTCAAACATTGGACATGTTTCGTCGAGCGTCGCACATATTTTGTCGAGCATCGTACATGTTTCATTGAGCTTCGCACATGTTTAATCGAGCATTGCACATGTTTCTTCGAGCTTCGCACATGTTTCATCGATCATCACAAATATTTAGTTGAGTATATGACATGTTTCGTCGAGCATGTGACATGTTTTGACAAGTGTCGGACTTGTTTTCACGAGTATATAAGGCTTGTTACCGAAATATATGACTATTACAAACTAACAACTATCAAAAGTAAGATGATTTTGAATACAGAACTCAAAAATAAGCTGGCCACTAAGGTTTGTTACCGAAGTATATGACTGTTTCAAATTAACAACTATCAAAAGTTAGATGATTTCAAATACAGAACTCAAAAATAAGCTGACCACACATTTTTACAAATAAAAAAAAATAGTTTTCTGAGAATTTTATTTTTAATGTTATTCAGTTACTAACAACATGCATTTTGACTATTAGTTAGGTTAGGCCTAACTTTCATATGTGTTTTGCATTGAATCATGTCACTGTGTACTATTGGAATGTAAATCTTGGAAAGGGAGTGTAAGGCAAGATGGTGGACATATTGTATGTACGAGTGTGTGCCGCTAAAATGTGTAAATCCAAGTCATAATCGTTGACCATTTTATGGTCCTCTGGGTTGCATCGAGATGCTAGCAACTGGATGTGTAATTATAGTCTTGTGAAAGTGGAATAATGGCAAAGTGCAAATGTAAACAAAGTGTGCATGTGCGTAATGGTTGCCATGGCAGCATCAACAACAGACCTGCAACTCATAATTTTTGATTATGTGGTGGACAAAATAAGTGAAGCTAATGCTATTATAAATGAAGTCAACAGTGACCCTGAGAAAAAAAATACAAAAATGTGAGGGTTACTGTCAGCATTCTCGTTTAGAAAATTTTCTTTTACCAGCTGTGAATGGCAACTCCACAGAATCATTGTCACACTTTAGCAGTATAGTGCAGGAAAATTTTAATGCACTAAGGGCTGATAACTTTCCTGTTTCAGAGTGGAGTTTCATTTTATTGACCATTTTACTTGAAAAACTCTGTGTGTTGTTACGTCAGGCCTTTGAAATGTTGATAGAACAAGATATTCCTGTATGTGATGATCTAAAATTTTTGGAGCGGCATGCCGTTGCAAGTGAAATGTACATCTAGTTAGCTCTCAGGGTGCATCCATGACTAAGAGCTTTGTAAATTGGTGTTCCCATCCTCCGATGTGAAACCTAGTGGGCAGTCAACAAGTAGTCGAAGCACATTAATTGCATTTGAAAGTGTTGCAAGCTGTACATTAGGCAGAACATGATTTTCCTTGCTTTACCAGTCTCTATCCAGCCAAAAACAGATTGAAAGTCATTCGGCTCTGCATAAATGTGATAAATTTCTCTCAAAACCAGTTAATGACAGAATTAAGTTGGTTAAAAATCAGTCTGGCGCGTGACGTCCTTTTAGTAATAGCGGATCATCTCGGTCAGGTCTGACACACCAGGTTGATTTGAACTCTGTCTTATTTAATAATGTACCAGTGCCTGGCTGGTGTAGAGTACTGGCCACGTGGCTTTCCTACTTGGTACAAAGACTGCGACGGCGAGTGTGGCCTTACGTTTAGTCGGACCCCCACTTACTTTGAAACCTGGGCGATTGGTAGACTGTGGAGGCTGCTGACTCTGCTGCGGCACTGGTGATGACTGGTTGGTGCTGGCACCGGGACGTGGTGCGCTGATGGGTGGGCTGCAGCTCTTGGTGGGCTGGTGTGTTGATTGCCCCTGATTCAGGGGTTGGCGAGGCCAAAGGGAACTTTATCACCCCTTAGAAAGGCTTATACTATGGGGTGATTTTGCCCTGCTTCAAGAAAAATGGTAGGGAAGTTGGGAGGTGAGGCCTCTCCAGATGTCGGGCAGCCTGAGCTCAGTCCCATGGACTAGGACTGCTAAGTACAGTCGGGGTTGGGTTAAGCCCTTGTTTATATTTGGAGGCGGTGGCTACCTTTTAATCTCTTTTTTGAATACCACTCCAATGGGAGTAGGGCACGAGGATAAGGATTACTATCAGCCGCGTGAAGGTTTGTCCCTAACTGGGTGTACTTCCAAGTGTTGAAGTTGATAAACCTAAGTAGCACCCCCTGCTCCTTTCTCGCCCGGCACCAGAAGTGCAGTGGACACAGAGCATTGGATTTATGATGGCTGACATGGGTATGGGTCCACAAGGGGTCCAGCCCCCAGAACCAAGCAGATACTCCCTCCAACACCAGAAGTACGGTGGACGAAATATAACCTGGACTGATTGACTTGCCTTGTTGAGAATTGGATTCCTAATGTTTGAGGCTCTACCTTTCTATACACCGGTTTGTACGGAACGAGTGACCGTCTGACATGTATGTTTCGACGTATGTGCATCCCTGAAGGGGAGTCCGCAGTCCTGCAATAAGTTTCGAAAATTTCTTTGAGTAAATATTCCACTGTCTTTTGCTTTATCCTTGACAGACCCGGTGTCTATTTAGGAAAACAGTACAAACACACTTAGAATAATACTCGGTACTTAGATAAAAACATGTTTACTCCTATCAAACAAGAGTTGAACGGAAGTTAAGCTACGGTAAACAGGTGAAGGTGACCTGGTTCTAAACTGCACAAGGTAGAAAGACTCAGTGGCTAATAGAACAACTCGACTTAACTATTCTAGACTTGGTGTCCAGAAGGAATTTGCAGTTTTACCACTAGCCAGAATGTCAGTGGTAAGTATTGGGGTTCCTGAAGGGACGATGTTATTTCTGTGTTTAATGACTTCTTCAGAGGTTGGCTCCTGAGGTTCTCTGGAAGGTGTTGAAGTCATCGGAAAAGGCGTTGGAGATTTCCTGGTAGATCTAGAAGACCTGGGTGGCAATAGAGGGCCCCATTACACAAGGTGGTGATTAGAGCTGCTGCTGATGGTTCCTTCGGCACCAAGAGTGCGGTAAAGGAACAGACTCTCTGCGAGATCGTGAGGACCTGTTTGCATCCTCCGGCACCTTGCAGTGTGTTGGAGGAGCGTGGACTCCCGAATAAGGGCCGTGCATAGGTATTAATACTCTTGTCAGTTCTTGGCGAGAGGGGGCTGGGTGATATGACATTTCCGCTGCGTGACATTGTCTGCCAGCCAGAGTTTCAGTTGAGGTGGCATGAGTTAGCATTCTTACTGATGGCGCCATCCCTTGGCATCCTGTAGTACTGATACGACCTTGGAATGCTGTTTCGGCGACTCGGCCGACAGTTCATTTATGCTTTGAGGGCTGGCGTGTTCGGGTGAACAGTACAATTCTGTGGTGTTTGTATTAGCCCCCGCAACAAGGGGCGTATCTTGTAGGCACTCGGTCGATTGTACTGCTTTTCAAACTCCATCAGGTGCCACAGGAAGGTTCGCACTGATAAGGCGAAGTCGTAATGGTAGGTTAATAAACGTGTTATGTGTCAAGTCTTTGTATTTTAATTGCTTGAAACCCCACCATAGAGCCAAAGGTGCAATTACGGAGTGGGCACTTGGGGCACGTGCCACCCCCAAATAAAATAACTGCCAGTAACAATAATCCATATTTGGATTACTTCATTTATGGAATTTAAGTTTTCTGTAAGTGAAAGAGAAAGTAAAAAAGGTGTCTTACAGTACCTAAGCCAAGTGCCGATACTGTCCATTAGCTTCTAACCGTGGCAGAGAAATATGTGTGCTCACCAAGTAGGTGAAGGCTTACAATACTGCATCAGTATTATATTGTTATGTGCGGACTGACTCTTGTACTAAACACAGGCGCCCTGTTATCTGGTTATACATGGTCCCGGTGCTCTGGTTATACATGGTCCCGGTGCTGTGGAGGGTGATCCTCCTTGACCCTTCCATCCCCCCAGGTATACCTGCTCACCGCTATGTCGCCCCACCTGGCGGCGGAATGATTGACAGCCGACATGCCTAGCATCACAGCTCCTCCTCTACCTTACTGGAGGAGTCAACGACTTCAGAGGATGAGCAGGAATTTTCTGTTAATCATGTCCCTCGGTGCAACGTGGTATTTGGAAAGATTTGTGGGCTATGGCCAGTGACTATAAATACAGCAGCAGCCTTAGGATCTGCAGTCTTTGTGGTAGACATCAGGCTGAAGTGCGGTAATTGGTGGAGTCTAGTGTAGTGTAGAACATCAGCGGAGAGGATGGACAATGGCGGAGAATGCGAGATGAACACAGGTGAGGGTTTGGGTGGTCGAGGGGGCATGATACCCAATGAGTAGAGATCTACTGTGCATGGGGTGGGACTGTATGAATGGGTGATACTGACCTTTTGTAAATATTGGAACTCTCTAACATGGACATACAACTTGTAAAATAATTCAATACTATTTGTTACACTGTTTATTTGAACTGATTTTAGTTATTTGACTGCATTAATTTTTTTGGTGTGTTTGTACTGACAGAGATTGTAACAATATGAGCGAGATTGGAAACACGATTTGAAAAAATTTTTATTTGAATGGCAAACTAAAATTACCATTTTTCACATCATGTTTTATGAATAACTAATATTTTTACTAAGTATTTGGGTATTTATACATTAACAGTTTTTTCATGTTATGTTTTTTTATGTCTAACAGTTTTTTCATGTTATGTTTTTTTAATGTCTTGTGCCTCGTCCAATCAAAAAGCCTTACATAGTAAAAATTTCTGTACTATGAGGTGGCAAAAACGTTTTTATGTCCTCTACTATCATGGACATACAGAATGGCAGTGTTTAAGCACATGTATTTTCCCGCCTATTCAATGTTTACATCACAGCAGTTTTCTCACTATGGTCAGCTTATAAAACAAAATTAACCTTCACTTCCAAACTAAACTGCGAAATTATTACATTCCAAAAAATATATATTCATCTGTGTTATATATACGCACAATTTATTTATCAATCTTTCTCGTGACGTAACATTTTGTAACAAACTTTTTGTTCCCGTGTATAAACGTGATCACTACACAGATAATTTTGTTATCAGCATGTATGTGAAATAAATAAGAGATAATGCTGTATAACAAATAAAAATTGAAAAACTTAATGTTTTTTCAGAGTTTTCACAGTGAAAGAAGCTCTCACTTTGGTTTTAGATAGACTTAAACAAGCAATTTCATCAATGTTTCGCGAATACAGGAATTATTGCAGAATTTCTGGAATAAGCATAATTTCTCAGTATTTTGCATTATTTCACGGTTCGCAAAAATTTGTAGGCCCTAGTTATAGGTCTATGGGAATAATATTCTAAGTGGAATAACTGTGTTTATTTCTGTATGGAAATAAACATGGTTGTTTGTACTATCTCCTATCAACAAGAGTTTAACGGAAACTTGGCTACACTTAGGCAGGTGAAAGTGACCTGTTTCTAAACTAACGGGGTAGATAGGCAAAGCGGCTATGCAAATAACTCAACATTAACTAACGCTACTGGTGTTGTTCTGAAAGGACCAAAAGGTGTTTAATTGTTCGACGACTCAAATGATGGGATCTTCGGTACCAGGAGTGCAGTGAAGACCGGCGAGGACTGTTGGTTTCTTCAACACCTAAGCGCGCGGTGAATGAACAGAACAGACTGACGTTCCAAGTGACGTGCCCCGGTATTTATACTCGTGTGGCTCGCCCTTGATCAGATGGAGGTTGGTGGCGTTCGATCCACTGGGCGTGTGACATTACTGGCCAGCCAAAGTTCCAGCTGCTGCATGTCTCGGCGATTCATACTAGTAGTGCCATACCACGGTGCGCTATAGTACTACGTGACCTTGAAGCATCATCTCGGAGGCTCGGCCAGTGAACAGTACAATTTCTTTGGGTAGATTAGCACGCATCTTTTACTGTGGGTAAAACAGTACAATTTCTTGACATCAGGTAAACTGTACTGCCAATCAAACTCCGTTGGGGTGTGTGGCTGAGGGGTTCACACTGATGAGTAGAATTCAATTAAAATAAATATAAAAGATGTCACGCATCATGTCTTAACAGGTTTTTTGTTGTGTTTTTTCCAGATGCCAGCTACAGTGACCCACTTGGTCCTGCAGCTGAGCGACCTAGAACCTCTGCTGGCCGGAAACCGCAACAGGAAGATGAGTTTGGGGATGACGAGCTGGGAGATGATCTGCTGCCAGAGTGACACGTGGCATGTTTGTCTTTCAGCTGGCATTTGCCACAGAGGCATCTAGCACCACTGCACAGTGTTCCCAGCCTTGTATCATCCTCGCACAAGCAAATTGACCAAGGACCAGTAATTTTAGCACTGTTTGGAAATTGTAGATTTTCTGAATTTTTTTTTTCCAGAAATGGTTTCACTGTATGTAAAATTCAGGTTGGAAAATAAGTTTACAGCTACTAGTCAGACATGTTCACATTTTGTACGAATGATCTCTGTTTATTGTGAGTGATGCCCCCCCCCCCCCCCCCGTCCACATTTTTCATGCACAAAACTGAATGTGTATGTGAGTTTTAACAAAATGTTAGCACAAAAATGGCACATATATAATATATTAATAATTTATCTCTCATAAAAGTTATTTTTTTACTTTCCTTCCCACCAATTACATGTAACCTGTATTAGGAAACTGTAATCTCTGTATGTCTGCATACACTGTTTTTTCTTATGATCATTGGTAGAAAATACATATTGTGCTTTGTGGTAAGTGCTCACCAAAAATAAAAGTTGATGATTACAACTTTGTGAAGGTATTTTCAGGGGCAGTCTACCATATTGGCCCAAAAAAATATATGAGGGCTACGAAAATAAGATGACCCCTTAATTTATAGAGGGCAGAATGAAAAAGATGAATCAGTATGAATATAAGACTACTTTTACCTCTTGCTGCAGTAAAAGTAAAGTATTTTGCCACTGCAACGTTAAAACATGCATCGTAGCTTTGTCTCTGACCTTTGTTTATTCGATGAACCACGGAACCACACTTTTATACTTCATCACGTTCCATTTTATGCAAATCAATAATAAAATAACTTCTTTTCACTAATGTAGACGTTTGCAAACATAACAGCAAGACTGCCAATGATGTGCATATGAGTTAGTATTAAGCTACCATACCCACAATTTTTGCTTTCAAAATGTCTAAATGGTGGAAACAACAGCTACAGCAGCGCTATGATGTAATTAACCCTCATGACATTACACTTCTTCGGTGCATGTATGATTTGTACCAAAGGAGGAAAAAATATATGTTGCATATGCGGTTACATTTTGTTTAAGAGGTTATATCATCAGTTGTTTCTTTTTAAACTGATACGGTAGTAGACGTTGAGTTTGGTTCACCGTTTACCTTACTTTTCCATCACAATAATGCCGGCTGGATAAAAAAACTTCCCATGTTGAAAGTATTATGCTGTAGTTCGACGCGTGCCGCTTATACTACTAATTAACTATGACTACGACTCATCATTAGTTTCCTATTCCCACTGCTACAGACATGAGAGACACATGCAAAGGAAATCTTCAGATGATTCTTGGTTGTCTACTCTACCAGGCAACAGGAACTTATAAACGAATTCTCTTCACCTGAAGGCTACGCAACCCGGGGGCATGAAATATGGCACAACTGACGTACCAGTCTACAACCGCCATACTGAGTGTCAGTCCGCCACTGTAACCTCATTATGGAACAGGTCAACGACATGAAGGACCAGGGGATCGTTGAACAATCGAATTTCCCATATAACTCACACATGGTCCTTGTACCTAAGAAAGATAGAGAATTGCGATTTTGCATAAATTACAAATCCCTAAATGAAGTCACCCACCCTATCACTCCCCCAGCTATAGACTTGTTTCATACACTACGGGATATTGGCAAGGCCAAAATATTCAGTACTCTCAACATGAAATCTGGATACTGGCATATTGCGTTCCACTCGGACAGGAAACCCTTCGATTTCCAGTCATGCCATTCAGCTTGAAAAATGCCCCAGCGACATCGGCGATTTCTGTTCGCCTATCTCGATAATGTAATAATATATTTTAATAGTTGGGAGGAACATCTAAACCATCTGCAAAGAGTGTTGGAAAGACTCGAATTACACGGAATGACTTGCAAGCTGTTAAAAAGCTTCTTTGGCAAGTCATCACTAGATTATCTGGGACTCGTCATATCACCCGAGGGAAACTTCCTGCAACACAGTTCAATACGAGCAATTGAAGAAGCAGAAGAACCTATAAATAAGCGACAACTACGATGGTACCTGGGTCTGTGTAATTGGCTACGAGACTTTGTTCCAAACATTATGGAATATATGGCGCCATTACATCCACTCCCCTAGAAAAACACCCTTTGGCGATGGGGCCTGGAACGACGACGAGCGTTTTCTGACTTGAAGAACAGCTCCAAGAATATCCACCAACTCCATCGACCACAAGGTGACAAACCATTAATACTGCAAACTGACGCGTGTCAAAACAGCCTGGTCGCAGTACTGTACCAGCAAGACGTAGAAGGTCAGCCACATGTGGTAGCATATGTATCCAACTTGCTTAAACGAGACTGAGCAGTGCTACCACATCAATGAACAGGATTGTCTGGCTGTTATCTAGGCCGTGATGAAATACAGGTATTATCTCGAAGGGCAACACTTCATTCTATGGACCGACTCTAAAGCCCTCCAATGGCTACACAAGTCCCGGAATTAGAAGGCCAAGCTTGGCTGGTGGAACATGTTCCTTACTGAGTTCGACTTCGAGGTCCAGCATTGCCCAGGTAAGATGAACAATCTGCTAGTCGTTCCCCAACATTGGAAGAAAAAGCTGAGGAGGAAGAGAAGGAGAAAATGTCCCTTCCCCCTCCCCCCAGGTCGAAAGAAGTCCGGAAGAAAAAATCTGGCTTCTTCAACTGCAAATAACATGCAACAAATAACCTTGAGACAGCAGGAGGACCCACATCCGAAGCCTACTATGGGAACAGCCCCAACATCATGAACTATGGGATGACGTTGTGTGGACGAGTAGCGGACAGCCCAATACGCATTGGAAGACCTGGGTTCCACCGCAACTACGCGCTGATATATGCCGGCACCATCACGACCATCCCCAAGCTGGTCTGCCGGGTACTATGGAAACTCTGTTGGATATTAAACCCATTACAATTGGGACGGGATAACCAGCGATGTCCGGCAGTACGTCAGCAACTGCGTCACGTGCTGCTGCGGCAAAGTATACCTGGTTCCCCCTCCCACCGCAAAACCACGGAGATCCAAGACGGCCTGGACCCACATCACCGCCGATCTGATGGGTCCATATCCATGTAGCACGAAAGGAAACTGCTACTTGCTCTTGGTAACAGATCAATTTTCAAGATAGGTAGAGGCATTTCCTCTACCCAGCCAAGAAACCACTCCAATCGTGTGGAAAATGGAGACAGAGATTTTCATACAATGGTGTTATCTGAAGGCCATACTGGCAGACAGTGGCACACAGTTTACAAGCCGTCAATGGCAAACCGCCTGTCAAGAGTGGGGGATAAAAACCTGGACTACCCCTCCCTACCATCCCCAAGCCAACCCCACTGAACGGAGGAACCAGGAGATCAAGAAGTGCCTCTGTATGTATCAGTGTGGGTAACGATCACAAGCATTGGGTTAAGCAGATCCCTACCATACTGTTTGCCTTTTGACGCCATACCAATGAGGCCGTCGACAGCAGTCCGAGCGTCCTACTCCTGGGACAAACATTATGCTGACCAGGAAACTGGCAGTGGGAAAGCGAGCCCACCGATATGCCTCAATCCAAAGACATCCAGCAAACAGCCCTGGCCTGCACCATGCACACCCAGAAAGCCTAGAATGCCTACATTTTAAAGAAATACCCCCAAACGAAAACAGGGGTAAGAGAATTTAACTTAGGGGAAGCCGTTGACAGGGCTCCTAGTTACATCGTGCCATGGAAGCCAGATGTAGAACAACGCCAAGGTGCATTCTCCATCAGATCAATGCCCTTGATGCCACGTAGGTACGCCGAGAAAATTGCAGTAGAAGAAAAATCTAACTGCTCCGAATTATCCTGGCAGAATCCTTGTGACAGAGAACCCTGTCAAACACCCCGCCGATCAAGTCGCATTATCGAGCAATCGGAAGCATTTTCGGTGAGAGGGGTAGGAATCACCCAAGCGCCTACCTGACCACCTAGTACAACTACGAAGTCGGAAGTAAAGGCCATTCCAACTTCGACGAAGTCTACCTCTGGCTCCGACAATGAAGTACGAGATGCCACTAGACCACCGGAACCCGGGACGTCGAGCTCGGACAAGAGTGCCCCGTCCCAACAACAACTTGCCATGCAGGACAACCCACCTACCAGGATGTCGAGCTCAGACAAGAGTGCTCCGCCCCAAGAACCTGAAATGCAGGAACTCCCGCTACCCTGGACATTGAGCTCGGATAAGAGTGCTCCATACCAACCACCTGTCACACAGGAAACTCAGCCACCTAGGACATCTAGACCCGGATGTCGAGCTACCAAATTGGAAGTGCTTTGCTCCGCCATCTTGCTATGCGAGAAGCCACTTTCATTGAGAATGATGATGTCACCCACAACCTGGTACCACGACAAGCTGTGCTACCCGCAGTCGGGTTGAGATCTTTCTCCCTCGCACTGCCCCATCAGATAAACATCCTGCCCTATGGGTAGGAACCCGTGCAGTCGGGGTGGAGGGCTTGTCACTCCCACACACTGCCTCAACATCCCTTGAACAAGTGCCCTCCCAATTTGTTGCGGCAGAAGCAGACGCCACGACGCCCCGGGCTGCTCCACGACGCCTGATGCCCCACGTACCGCCAAGGCCACGCATACGCCTGGCCGGTACCGGGAATCACCATAGAAACTCACAACCAGGTACATGTGGCCATACCCTCTGCACGCTGCCCTTCGTCCAAGGGGGAGGCCCGCGGAAAGTGAGACCGAAGATAACCAGTAAGTGCACGAATATTAAAAAGAGTGCAGTAGCCGTAAACCGCTACTATGTGCACGTGGCAAAAGAACTCGTTATAGACCAGTCACGTGCACCATATTTAATTTAGCCGCAAGCCAAAGACAGTGACGTAAACAGAACAATCACATTTAAGCTAAATTTAATTTAAAGTAGCCAGTACAAATACAAGTATAACGAACCAACGAGGTAAATGCACTCCGTAAATTAGCACTCAACTATGTGCTAACAAACTTTTTTATATACAGCTGTTAAAAGCAGTACATCAGACAGTAACTTTTCATCACTGTGAAATACAGACATTTTACACCTCAAGGTTCAGTTTTTCAGTGGACGACAGTCCACTTCCACTTAAGTCAGTAGCATTACAATTTGACGCTCACCACAGTGACAGTAATGGCCACCATAATTGAATCACGTAAAGAAGCTCACCACAGTGCCAGTGATAAGGTTGAAGGCAGACACTTTGATGTAACAATGACATTTTAGTTTTTTATATTTTTTTAATATCGTCACTTAAATCTGACTTGATGTGTAGGTAAACCTATAAATGTAACAAAACGCTTTTACAGTGTACTTTTGAAGAATGCCATCGTGTAGGAGTGTATTTTCAGCACGTATCAACGTGAAAATTCCTTGTGGAACTTACCTTGAACGTTCAATGAAGATACACAGTGTACATATTAGTTGTTAGACCTATTTAATAAGATGGACTCTCTCAAGGGATAGCTAAGTTAGTCTTTATATTTTCCAACATTTAAATCTGATTTGATGTGTAGGCACACAACTATATATCTCTATAGGTATTTAAAGTGTATATGTAAAGATCACCTACAAGAATGCCCTTTTGTAGGAGGGAATTTTTATGTTATACCTTTGTATGCTTATATTTTGTGTGTGCATTTGTTTCCAATGTCTTGTGCACCAACTCAGTATAAAACCAAAGACTCTGAGCTTCTAAGCTCCCAAAACCTGGTGCAAGATATTTTTAACTTCAATTTTATTCAGTGTCTATGTATATTGTATTAAGTGACCAACTTGGGCACAATTTGCCGCAATAGTCATGCATGTAGTGTACTTGCTTAGTTATTCGATTAGCCTGTCTACCCAGGTATTGAAGGGCCTGTGGTTGGCCACTTTGCAATATGTCTCACGTAACTATTTATCTTGCTGACAGACACAAAGGTTCCCTGGAAAGATTTTCCTTTTTCTTTCTTAACTCACTGCAGCAAGCTCTAGGATAGTAGTGGCGTTTCCCTGCCTTCCGCGAATAAGGCTTGTACATACTTTTTCATTTTCATCATTTTTAATCCCCTCGTGTTGACGTGCCATTGTTTTTATATAATTTTTCTTTCATGTTTTTATGTCTGATTCCTTTGTAATATCCAATATTCACCTGCATTATGCTGGTTTTTGTCAATGGCATGCATAAGAAATGTAGGCCGGTGTAACACCCGACACACCCGGCTTCCCAACCCAGTAATCTTTACTACATGGGGGGGGGGGATACACATTTGTCGCATCAGGGAATCTGCATCACCACTGCGAGGGGCAGAGAGGAAGCCAGCCCAAAAGAGAGAGAGAGAGAATCAAGGTCGCCAGCGAGCCGCCACCACTTGATATTTCCCACGTTCCGATTCGCCAGCCAGCCGACCAGAGCATACAGAACATGCGCCGCTACAGCGATCAAGCCACCAAAGCTTAAGGGTCCCGCCTACCTAACTGAAATTTTTTTTTTCATGCTATATGCCTCACCACACCTACCTACATCTACCCAGACCTTCTAGACCTTCCAGAGAGGGGGCCTACGCCTCACTCCACCACCTTTCACGGTGAGTCTTCATCGCAATGAAGGAGGGGCGAATTGACGTGTGCCGCTTATACTACTAATCAACCACTAGTTTCCTATTCCCGCTACTACAGACGTGAGAGACACGTACAAAGGGAATCTCCAGATGAAATCTCAGTTACCTACTCTACCATGCAACAGGAATTTATAAGCGAATTCTCTTCACCTGAAGGTTATGCAACCTGGGATGTACCCCCCTCCCTTCTCCCACTTAGAGCCTACAAGCTGCCTGGACCTCGGGCAAGGTTGAGCGCTACAGACGATGCACAAAGCAGAAACGCTGACTGGGTTTTTCGACTTCCATGCCAACTAGGGCAGGATGCTCGCCCTCCCCGCAGCCCTCGCCGGTAACCTACAAGTTTCACCTATATAAGTCCGGATGCTGCCGGGCTCGGATAGTCGTTCTTGTTCCTTCTCTCGCAACATCCCAGAGCACTGCTCAGTGCTGGGGCCTCCAAAGAACTTCGAAGCTTTGAGTACGCCTCCTGCGGTTACTTCACCGTCGATGATCAGTCAACCCAACAACCAGTGAACACGCTCACCAACACGTATAAAATTCACTTTCCTCAAGACACCTTTATTAGAACAGTTTAAAAGTATTATAGATTTTCTCGGTTAGCTAATTCTCTCCCGTATTCCATTAGAACCAAGTCGCCTACACCTGGCCAGCATAGTAACCTTCAGCACTCAATTGCCTGGTAGGAGGTAGCACGCGTTGCATGTGTATTGAGACTTCAATAAACATACTTTTGTTTCCTACCTTTCAGCTTTTATTTCTCAAGAGTATCTGTCTGTTTGCCTGCTAGCTACAGTTTGCTACGTACACCCTTGACAAGAACCGGATATTTTATAATAACCAAATTAGCTTCAATTACAGGCTCCTTTCAGGGGTCCGTCATATATTCTCACACACCCATTAGACAGCCATCTGTTGCTTTCCGACTACCAGAGCACTGTCATTGCTGGAGGAGAGGAACAGAGGAGCCACAACTAATAGTAACACCTTCACCCAGGGAGGAGCAACAGTCTCGAGTTATTGTCTTATCCAAGAGCATTGTTAGTGCTGGGATATGTCGTAGCTTGAGACCTGCTGCCCATTCCTGTGTGGACGCACATCCAATGGTGGCATTGGTGACCCAAACAGCTCCCCGACTCTGATCAGCCCGCGTAGTGTAGGGGATAAGTGGAGACTGATAGAGCCTGGTCAGCAAGCCAAAACCAACTTACACTGTAAATCGTGTTTACTTTGTTTACATCAGGGTATTCCCAGTAAACTGTGAGCAGAGGCTCAATGCCTTATGGCCAGAGGCATGGCCAAAAATGTAGGGAACGAAACGCAGCGTTCCTTGTCGCCAGACAGTTGAGTGTACTTCCTCAACCTACACCGGAAAGGCAGGCGGAACAAGATCGCGTAGCCCAACTGAGGCACGAGTCAGTGTCGACTGCTCCGGTCACTGTATTATATGTATCTCCTTGTCTACGTATTCACCCCTCGTGTCACCCTGTGGTAAAAGGTTTGTTGACCGGTACCAAAGTGCGATTCGGCTGGGACAACATCCACTTCTGGACCAACGAAGCCTACCCGTGGAATCGCCACTTCGGCGTGGGCCAAGCTCGCCATGTCTGGGTGAAACCCACCACGACTACAGCGCTCAAGAAGCAGGAGTAAGAAGTGCTAACCAACACCCCTCGCCTCTTGTCGTCTATCTAAACTAAGCCACCCCATTTTTGGTCTAGCGGACAAAATCCTCGACCATCGTGCCTGTCAGTCTAACCGGGCACGCGTCAAGTTCTTTTAAGGTTTAGTGACTGGTGATGGAGAGGAGGTGTTAAACCTCAGGATTTTATTTGTAAGGTCTCCCTGGAGGAGGCTTTCGTCTTACCATTAGGGACTCCAAATATCATAAAGCCAGCTTCACGGGTAACATAAAGGTAAGAGGGTTATATGGAGTACTTAGGCTCCTGGTCTACCAAGCCTCAGTAGAGAGTTGGTCGGGTTGGCAAACTTGAAGGCACAAAAGAATCACTTTCTTACGTTTGATTACATGGCTTGGCAAATGTATGCTGACTATCTTTCCTGTCACTGTGCGCACTCTGCACGTCGACTGTGACGTAGTGACTGGTTGAACAGAGCGGGGAGGTACAGGTTTAACTTCCGTAGAAGCACTAATGATGGGTGTCTCTGGAATATCTATATTATACCCCCAAGACGTGTTGCTTCTGCTACTGGATATTCACAGGTGCTACTCTTATGTATGAACCAAACAATGGAACTGGCTCTGAGTCAGGTAAATGAGTGTCACGGGTAGAGGCTGTATTTTCAGCTGCTTGCAAAACTAATCGTGCAAGGCATTTAGTACACAGCACAAGGCATAATTTAGCTATTGTTGCCATGGAATGACTTTCAGAACACAGGGTGATACCTTTTGTCCCCTAGTCCGGCCTTTGCAAGCTGGGCCTTAGGACGTTGGTTATTTTGAAGCCTGCTGTCCTGGGAGCTAGACCTGCCGAAGGTTGAACAACCCGGAATCCCCAAAGTCTACTTTAGCCTTTTCAAGCTGGGAGTAGGTTTGAACACCCGACCTGGTTGTACCTCATTACAGGTTCGGAAAGGAAAAAGTTGTATTGAAATAGTGGTCCTACCCAGTGTACTTCCAGAGCTCTCTGCATTCACTCTCTGATCCAACCATCTGGTCTTTTCAGGCTGGGACTGAACCGAGAGTGGAATATATTACTGAACCCTGGGTGAGTGACCCTCAGGAAGCCAACCAGGCCTGAGTATTGTAGGGTCTCTTACGGTGTTCAGAGAGTCTAGTGCTTTGGGTGTAGCCAAAGATCTACTTGTTGGCGGTATCTCGGTTTGCCTCTTACTCTGTGGGTTTTCTGCCATTAGGGCTTTCATCGCAAATATCAGGTTTACCTTTATAGCAAAAAATGAAAGTTAAATAAGAATTTCCACACAATACTAATTAATTAATTACAAGGGGATTTCGAGAGGTTGTAAAAGATTGATACTCGCAAATTCTAATTCAAAATGCATATTTATTTGGACGTACAAATTGGAAAACAAAGTGATGCATAGCCAACTCCTACTGACGCGTGACACATTTCTGCGTTGCTGAAGAGTGCACCTGACCAGGCGACTTCGCCCCATCTTTGAATAGTGGAAATTGTTATGTGCAAGTCATAAAGTTAAAACAGTAATGGAGGTGGGACACGTAAGTTGCCAAAGCCTCAACGGAATCTTCGAACTACTTGCTCCTAGCTTTTACTGTTAGCATGCAATCACGTCAAGAAGCTATCCCGTCAATTCCCCTCACCGAAGAGCACCCAGTTCGAATTTTCGCACTTGCAGGATGGCTGCAATATTGAAACATTGCGCAGCTGTAAGGGTAGCAGGTCTTCCAGTGGAGATTCTCTGGCTCTCCGATCGCACTAGAGCAAGATATGTCATCACCTTCACATCAAGCGCCAGTTCCACTGAGATAAGGATCCAGGAACCCATGTGTGTGACAACAGATGCCCCACCCTAGAGAGGCAGGGCTAAACCCTCCGCACCCTTCTGAGTGCCACCAAACTGGGAAATTTAGTATAAAAGGAATCCCAGCGTGGACTTAGGGCAGTCTGCTGTGGAGTTGCGAGAGTGCTAGCACAAGGGCCAAGTGACCAGCCACATTCAGAGGCCCGCATCCTCTTCGGCAACAGCCAACAACGACCCAAAGGACCTCCAGCTCCAGAGGCCTTCCATCTCTACAGGCCTCCACCAGCAGTTCCAGAGGGTTATCAATATCATCCCAAGGGTCCTGCTGACATCTTATACCCAACCTTCCTCAATATCTTCCTACCACTTTACCCCTCCAGGTATTTTGGTCACGACGACAACGTCCCCTTCTGGGAAACCCCTGAGGCTCTAGCCAGGCCACCTTCATTATCCTTCTGGTAAAGATCCCATTGTTAAATTACTAGATCCCTTCCGGACACGTCCCACATAATTCCAATTAAGATTTAATTAATTTTTCCTAGTTCGAAATTAGTTCTCTTTCACCTTTTTTTTTTACCCACCATAATGTCTTACGCAAAGAAGGGCGGGATTAAAAGAAAACTAAATTCTATTTTAAGACAACTTGAGTACGCAATTACAAATTTATCTACACCTATAGAGCAGGAGAACCTCTTGTTCTCACCACCTATCAGGCCAGAAGGATGAATAGGATTTGAACACCTATTGATCCTACAATTTGACCATACTCTCGTTGGTTTAGACCATTGATTTTCAAAGTGGGGGTGCGCCCCTCAAGGAAGGCGTGGGCGCCGAGCTGTTCACTTGTACAGTTAGTAAATAGAATTCGAACTTTTTTAGTGAGACTGTGAGTGACGAGTTCAGGCGTTACTTTCCTAACTCGTGCAATAATAACATTTATAGATTAGCTACGGATCCTTTCCATGTTGATATTGACTCGCTGCCAGAAACCATTCAAGAGCAGGCATTGGAGATAAAAAATGATTCTGCTGCGAAATACGATTTTGAGAAGATTGGAAAAACATTGTTTTGGGTCAAGTACTTCAAAGTTTATCCCGACATATCAGAGCAAGCGCTGCTATTATATTTACCTTTTTCAAGCACCTATTTGTGTGAAAGGACGTTTTCAGCAGTGGTAGCAATAAAAACGAAGTATAGAAGCAAACTCGAAGAATTGGGAATCTTTTTTAAAATATGCAAGCCCGTCCTTCTCATTGATTGATTGCTTTGTTCATCACCATTTGTGTTCAATAATAATGAAGTTGTGACACAGGGGGGTAGTTATTATTTTGGCAGAAAGAAGGCGTGATAAACTAAAGTTTGGGAACCCCTGGCTTAGACCATACACAACTACATGAATCCCTTATATCTATTACTCCCCATCAACCTCAAGGGACACACGTCTGCACCACTCCACTGTAACCAGAGTCGGCCACTATTCAACCGCCGATCCCTGCTTCCAGCCAGCCGGCGAGACGGAGCGCACCATCGCCGAGCATTTCTCAGGTAAAACGACAAAAGATTGTGGTTCTTATCTCACCTGCATTCGTCCCAATCAGGGTACTAATCCGACCAACTTCATTCACAGGAACGTGCCCAAATGAACTTGAGTTCTTAGGGCATGTGATTCTGTCATTGTATGTGTTGAAGGCCTCCTCACAATTTAAATCCACAAAGCTATCAGAGCACAGTTGGTCATAGGTGTTTGAAATCCCCTGTTCACATTCAGGGAACAAACGCCCACTTTTGTTAACCTCACTCCAGCATGGGGAACCCACATTAAACGCCGGGCTTGTGTTCGGCCCCCTGACGATCGCAGGGTAACCTCTATTTACTTTGTTCTCACTATAGCGGTGTTGGACAGTCCTCATTAGTTGTTTATTGTGTGTTAATCCCTGTTAACACCCACTCTTAAGTAACTACTCCCACTCGAGAGGTCCGAAACAGAATTGTCTGACCAATGTGGGGTGTAACTGTCCTTAGACTAGGCAAGTCACGCCCAACTACCTCCCTAGGTGCTCGCACTCCCCTTGGACCCCTGACACTACTAATTAAATGCGAGCTACTAATTAAGACAGATGAAGGCGAACTGCGCAAGAGCTAAATTAGATTTGATAATCAATTTCAGTCAAAACTTCAGTTGAGAAAGCTTGAATTTAATTGGGGATGTTCGTAACGAACCTAGATCAAGAATTACCAGGTGGTAATTTGGTTAACTAGAGGTCCAGAAGGAACGTCGGGTTGACTTGTTACTACAGGGGATGTTGGAGTGATTACCAGGTGGGAGACAGGTGGACGTCTTTGGATACCTCTTGGAGTTGTCCAGCAGTGGCAGTGTCTTCGGGGTGGCTGCTGGAGGCTGTTGAGTACCGTCTTCTGAGACAGTTTGCCGGATTGCGTCACGAAGATGTCCAGTGGTCAATTCCCTGTTATATGGGCCTCTGGTCTTCGTAGTCTGAGAGGGAAGGGAGATGGACCACTTACTCAGGAGACTTAGATTAACTTCGGTGGTGTGCGTGGAAGTGGCCTAGTGGTTAGAACCCTTATTCAGAATGATCTCTAGTCTTGGCAGACTGAGCAGGGTGGCTACCACTTACCCCGGCTGGTACCCTCAACCTTATGCATGCTGGAGGGCACAGCGAAAGGAATGGCTCCTCCTTATACACCAAATTTTCCAGTTTGTAGATTCTCAGAGGGGCGGGGGTGGCGTTAACCGCTCTCCGCAGGGGTAGTTTATCGTTACTTGGTGGCAGCGCCACCTTTTTCTTATCTCCTGTGATGGAGGCATTGACATATCTATTGCCTCGGCGCAAGGCGCTGGAGGCTGGGATTCTGCAGTGGAAGGAGTGCTGTTCTCTTGCAGCAAAAGGTGGAACGTGCTTATCTTCGGGAAGGATGTCGAATGCTCGTTGAACAGTAAAATCCCGCGTTGGTGTTAGGGCGACTGCGTGACGCCTTTGGAGTGAACAGTACAATTTTTTCCACCACGTGTCTGTAGTCGCTCATGACGCGAAGTCTTCGGACCTTGTCGGCACATGATTATTGTACTTCTGAGAGTATAACTTGCCCATATGAGCGCTGGTGCTCGATGATGGGGCGAAGTTGTAAAGTAGAGTGCGCATGCCCAATGTGCGAAAATGCATCACATGTCAAAACTAACTTAAAATGGTAAAACTTATGTTAAAGTGAGCAGGTAGGTGAAATTTAAATGCCCTATGGTTCCTACAAAACAAGAAAAAGAAGGCAGTATTTGTTTACATGTTCCTGCCAAGGTTATATTGATTGCTCACTCATTTTTAGTGAACTTTGGCTCTCTCTCTCTCTCTCTTTTTTATAATAAACCTTCAATGTTTAAACATAAGTTGCATTACGAAGTATGGTAATGTATCCTTTTCATGAATATTAATATGCAAATTGATGTGTGATGCTCTGAGGGTGATGGAGAACATCAGTACACAAGAGGGGGGTTTTTGTTGGATGCTAAGTCAGGCACATCCGGTGGCGGGGGAGTTCTGGTTTGATTTATTCTTTATGTGATACTGGTGCACGTCTAGTGTAATGAACCGGCCTGGTAGCTTTGCAGCAAGGCACAAAGTTAGGTTTGTGAGCGAGATCTTATGTTTCAGTACACACTACAACGAAGAAATTAATTATGTACATGCCTCAGATGAGGGTTCTGAATAACTCTTTGTGTTGAAATAGACTTCGCACACGTCTGTATTCCTAGACAGCTTCACGGTCAATTTACCTATTTTCCATAGTTAAACTTTCAGGTGTGAGGTGGCCTATAGCAATCTCTCGGGAATGAAATTGCGTTGAGGGAGGCAGACAGCCCTCACTAGACCAAGCATGTGGATTTTAGCTCATCATCAGTACCTGCAGTTCCACAGGAGACGACGGAACATTTGGGGGACAGTCACGTGAGCGGTCGACCACACGACCCCGGCATCTACAACTCATGCTCTCCAGTGATAGTTGGCGCCCGACCTCCATGCAAAGCACTGTCAAACTCAATATTTGTCTTCTATGACATTGCCTGCGAGAAACAAACTTGCATTCAAGAATACTTTAGCATGGGACGACATGCGTACATAGACTGCATGTGCCTGGGCCATACTTATCCGCGTATAACTAAACAGATGCTTCACAACAACACAAATATGTTGGTGCTGTTTCACATGGACAATATTATGAATTTATGCCACGTTTATGATGATCATGTCAATACGGACATGACACTATCATATTGAAAGATAAGTGTGCCTTGTGCTGTAAAGAAAAATATGGATTTTTGATGATCGTTAAGGACTGTCCCCTATATAATGGGAGGTACAGGTGTGGATTCAATCAGTTCATCGCCGTCTGTCGAGAATGAGCTACAGCATATCAAAATTCAGGCAAAGTAGCCTGAAGCTGCATCTTCACAAAGATGGCGAGGGAGGGTGTGTCGTACCAAGAAACGATGGAACTTTTGATGCTGGTAGCCAATATCTATGTGGACACCATCGTGGGTACAGTAGTAAACCTGGAGACAGTGGAACTGAAACTACATTCTATCGAATGGATGCTGCCTCATATACATTTGAATACTGCAGAACGCATAAAAATGTTGAAGAATTTGGAAGATGGTAAAAACTTTGATTTATCTTTCAGGTCGTGGATTGTCAGCAAGCTAGCACATCAACTGAATACTCCTTGGACAGCCCTCCAGCATTAGTCTCACCACTGGCAGAGCCATCTGGCTCTTTGGCTGTCCGGACTGGGCACTCGATTCGGTAAATCATCTAGAACTGAGAACTAGTGGGCTAAATTCACGTACAAAATACTATGAAGTTCTCGTCTTGCCTTCAAAAATTATCGCAAAGAACTGTTTGTATGTCTGTACAATTTTGTAAATAAAAAATATATTTAATATGCTGCATTTTATTTATTTTATAAAAACCCTTCTGCTTTATATAAACATTATTTTTCATTAGAATAATTTTTAATAAAAAAAACCACATTTAAGAATAAAACAAATAAAAAATTGAATATTGTAGTTTACGTACTTTACAGGAATGGTCAACGTCACCAATCGGTACATGCCGGTAGCAGCAGCATAATCGAGACTATAAGGCGATTCACGTTAAAATGAGCACTTTTGAAAGCCCTGTCTAAGATCTATTTGTATGCACATTGTGTATTCTTCCGCCTTATATAAAATTAACGTTACCAAGGACCTCATCACTTTATTCATGCGTCGGCCAAGTAAAAGTGTGAAATTATTAGGAAAGTAAACATTTAATAAATCTGCTAATTTTTACACACTGATGACTTAAAAAAACAGAAAGCTAAATAAATGATTTGAATTATCACAAATGGTTACCTAACACTTTTTATTTGATATTAAGATATGGAACTACATCCCATCTATCGTTACTAACTTTGCCAGGCGAATGTCACTCAGTGCGCCTGTTGAAGTATATGCAGGCATGGGCAGTGTTTTTTTTCTAAGGATGATTTCAAAAGTGCTCACTTTATCGTGAACAGTCTTTAGCTATGTGTGTTGAAACTCTAATCCAACATGGAGGGTGTCAACAGCACAGCCTATAATTTAAAAAACCATTAAAAATGTGGCTTCTGCTTGGTGGGTGAATTAATACACTAGCACAACCTAGGTGATGAAAACATATGAAATCCAATATGGTAGTCAAACAAAGGGGAGAGGCCAACTCCAGTAATGTATAAACAAATGGCTGACAAAAAACCAAGATGGTAGCCTTCAACAGTGTATAAACAAATGACAAACAAAGTAACTAAGGTGGCGCCATTCGATATAATATATATTGGTGAGGGATGGAGGCCCGCCGACTAAACTGCCAATAGCAATTGGCGACAGTCGTCTGCTGGGTGTGGTGCTGGGGGACCTCTGGAAACGTAAGTTTTTTTTTAAATTAAGTTTTATAATAAATGTTAACCTGCATCAAATATGGTGGTAGTAGTCAGTAACGTCATATACTTGCTGACTTTTATGTATTTTTTTCTCGGATTTTGTTCTCAAGGTCACTTGCACCCAATATGGTGGTAGTAAGTAATGTATTACGCTTGTTGCTTTAATATATTTTTTTTTAGTTTGGTTTTCAAGGCCATTCTAGGCCATGGGGTCGAGGTCACCTGCATCCAATATGGCGATGGTGGTCAGTAATGTAATATGCTTTCTAACTGGGTATGGTCGAGGGGGGTGCAGATATGCCGACTAATTTGTTTGGTAAGAGGGGAAGAGGGAGGAACCTTAGTAAATCTATTTTTAATAACTTTTTAATAATAGATTTTTTGGTATTTTGATTTTTATTTTTATTTATTTTTTTCAAGGTTAGAGGTCAATCTCAAAGGTCCTGATCAGTCCGTTTGCCCTGACCTAAGGTCACCTGGGTCGCTAATCCGTCTCACCTTTCTGACCTAGGGTCACTGATCCGCCTCGCTCTTCTGTCTCAGTCACTGATCTGCCTGGGAAAAACTGAAATTTTTAAGGTAATAAATGAAATTTAGTCGATTTTGAAAGAGAAAAAGGGGAAAAATAGCGGACGGTGATGTCACAAAATGGCGGCCGGGCGGCTCCGGCACTCTGACCCCAGATCCCATTGCACCAAAGTCATCCAAATCTTACTACTGGTAACTACTCTACCTATAGGAATTACGGAACTCCTTGCTTAGTTTGAACCCTTTTAAAAGTATCATTTAAGTATGTATGGCAACAATGGGAAAGTGCACATACCGTATCTTTCTTCTGATATCTGCGAAGAACTCATTAGACTAATGGCCAGCGAAGTTCGGAAAACACACCTATACTAATAAATAAAACTGAAGTGTCTAGTAGTTATTTCAAAATTGATACCAACATCTGAGCGCAATATGCCATTTAAATTATGTCGGTCCGTCTGTCTGTCTGGATGTTTGTCCAGAACAGGCTCCGTAACAGCTGAATAAATTTTGATAAGATTTCCAGAGATCATAGAGTTAATTTCTATTTAAAATCTTCTCTTTATTTCATCTGGATATCTCAGTTACAGTATAAAGTAAAATAATTTATTCATATAATTTTCGTTATGATCCATCTTTTTTTTTTTTTGCAAAAGAATTACTGTCAAAAGGCATTGTTGAAACAACGATAGTTTTTTTGTAATCATTTATACAATACGCATTATAGAAAAATATACATTAGTTTTTTTTTTTTTAATAGCAAAATAGCACATTATCAAATAACCAACACTAACGCGACGATAAAACTATTTCCGGTATTAAAGTAACACTTTCAAACCAATTATACAGGTATGTATTTCAAAAACCCCATAAAACCTTGGTAAAGTGATGGCGGGCTGTATTTTAATAACGCCATAAAACCTGAACAAAGCAATATTTCTATTTTAATCATGAAACCTGAGCGAAGCGATGGTGGGCTGTATTTTGACAACTCCATGAAACCTAAGCGAAGTAAAATTTATATTTTAAAAATATGTAAACAAATCCTCAAGTTCACATGAACGAAGTCGTGGGAACCGCTAGATCAAGGGTAGTTGCATTACAAATAAAACAATCGAAGCTAAAATTTTAACCGGCTATGGTAAAGGGGAGACAGTGTTTATACCACGGATACTTATCGTTCCAGCTAACTACCCTTTCCAAATGAAAAGGCCTCAGTTCCCCATTAGTAAATGTTTCGCAATGACAATACATAAATCACAAGGTCAAACTTTAGGAGGGGAGGGGAGGGGCAGCGTTGACCTGAGCCAGAGTTGTTTAAAGCACAGGCAGCTATACGTAGCTTGCTCGCGTGTTAGTAATTCTACAAACATAGTAATTTTAGCAGAAAATAACAGAACGCGAAATATAGTTTATAAAGAGGCTTTGGTATATTTGAGGTTTAAATTAAAATGTTTCTACGAAGCTATTAATAATATTAAAAAAATAAAGAATATATATAATTAGTTTGTTATTATTTTAGATAAGTAGTTTATAAATAATTGTAAGTTAGACAATAATAAATCAATTAAAAATCAAATATAATTTATAATTCTTAAGAAAAAAAAACCATGCTGCAAACTCCACACGTCGAGGATAATCCGCAGGACCCACGGCATGCACACGTTGTAAATGGAACGGGTGCAGTAATTGCTCATGAAGCATTCGACCAATGGTGCGGCGGCTTCTGTTAGAGTACTCTTTCAATAGTATAAGCTGTTCGCGGTAAAGTGAGCACTTTTTAAGGCCCTCCCAACAGGGTTTAACCACTAACAAATATACCTTATTGCAGCATCATGTATTAAATTCTGAGGGTGGTGAAATGTATACACTGTGTTTATTCGCCACAAAGCAATATCCATGCCAAAAAGCAGCAGGAAGATGGAAATAGAATGAAAGGAAACATTTAGAAGGGCCTTAAAAAGTGCTCACTTTACCGTGAACAGCCTATACGCGTAGTCACACGTGGGTTACTCTCAACATGCCTCAACATCCTCTTCAAACCTGGATGTCCTCACTGTTCGTCTGCGCCCTGCATTCGGTCGTGTAACCTCCAAACTTCCACTTTCTCTCAAACGTTGCTCCACATATATAAATGTGGTGTGGTGTGGCTGTTTTCTCTTGCGAAAATTGATCCCTGTATATTCTTTGCGTTTTTCGTCCATTTCCCTCTACCGCACAGTAGACGAGTAGCATATCTGTCAGTTCCGGCCACGTAAAGCATTCCATTTTGTAGACACAGCATGAACCTTCAGTAACAGTAATGTAGATGGAGTGCTCAGATATTTTATACAATTCGTCTCGGGGTTTAATGGGCTGCATTCGTTGTAGCTCCTTTGGTGCCGTTATAGCAGTCGTGCCAGGCGTGGAACTGGATCACGTCAAACTGTACAGACCTGCCTAGTGCGGTATTAGTGCCAGACATGTAGACTTTCGCACAGCCTGTACACACATTTCTTAATACTGCATGCTGTATCTGACACCTAGTCAGATGTTTGCTCGCAAACGAATGGCCTGACAGTGTTGCATTATGGGAACGTTACTTTAAACTGTCGACATGTCGTTTTTCTCAAAAGTAAAACTTATTAACGCGCTAATAATACAGTACGTCTACCTGCATGTGTTTAGTTTGTGCTTTTATGTCTCGTCGCGTGTGAGGTCATTAGACACGGGAACATATAACTAGGCACTTGAAGGTACCTGAGGAAGAATTCGGCCACGGCCATTATTAAGGAACCATCCCAGCGTTTGCCTGGAGTGTCTTCGGGAAACCATGGTAGAAAGAATTCTGGAAGGCCTGACCAGGATTCGAACCCGCCTCCTCCCGAATGCGAGTTCAACGTGTTACTGTTGCCCCACTTCGCTCGATCCCTGATTTATTAATGACGAGAGATGTTTATACATATAGTCAAGACTCATTCACATTTGATGCTTATTTATTTAACACTAGCCTATGTCCTAGGTAACACACAGGGCATCTAGTCGCAACTGCCCAGGACCACCGCTTTCGTACAAAAACGCACATACATAAAGCTTTTCCGCTGCAGCAATACATGTCCAGGTGCATAAACAATAGCAGTTACAGTTCGCACCAATGGCAACTATACGGTTCCAGGCACATAGGCAATACCAACACTTCATGTAGGGATTCTCTCACCAACTGTGGCCTCTAATACATTGTCAGATGCCGTATAGTAGGGTTCTTAATGCACGGTAATGGTTGTTTACAGTGCATAGTAAATGTCCTTCGCCATTGTTTGTATTGTGGGAACAGCAGCTTTCCATACACGCGTGTATGGCGTATTATCTACGTACGAGGCGCTGTATCGCTGCAGCGGAATCTTGTGCGCGTTTTAAACAAAAACGTGGGTCCTAGGTAGTTGCTACAAGGAGACCATTTTTTGTTTCGTAGGTCCTACTGCTTAATAAACCAGCATCAAACGTTGATAATTCCCGACGGTAACAAAGTTGCCGGCAATAAGAGGGTGGCCACCCCTGTTATTTTTGTACCCAGCATGCGTTGCAATGCCACGCAAAGAAAGAAAGTGTTTGTGTTTTTAATCTGTTTATTGAAGCGCTTTTGGATACACAATATTTTTTGTTTTTCCGTCCGGTGCTTACACGAATAAGTCAGGAGGTTTTCGAACGCGTGAGCAGGCCACATAAGCTGTCCATGTGAGAAGCAAGGATTTTCCTAATTTAGTCCACACACTTGTAGCGATTGTCCCTGTGCCTTGTTGATGGCGATTGCAAATGCGAGTCGCACCGGAAGCTGCAAACGTTTGAACTCGAATGGCGTATCTGCCGGAATCATTGGGATGCGTGGCAACGGTACATTTTCTTCTTTAAATTTTCCTTTTAAAATTGTAGCTTCGATGATATTTTTCATCATCTTTTTCGCTGAAAGTCTGGTACCGTTGCAAAGTCGTGGTGGATTGATGTTTCGGAGAAGAATGATAGGCACGCCAATTTTCAATGTTAACACGTGCGGCGGCATGCCTGGCAAATCAAGTGAATTCAAGAATTCAATTAGATAATTGACAACTTCGTCTTGATTCATTACAGTATCGATGGACTTATGCGTTGTCGCTTCGCCTGGTATTTCGTTTTGAATACTGAAATTAAATGCATTAACATCGTTGTTTTTGGCTGCTAATATAGCACGTTCACTGAGCCACTGATGACTTTTGTAATTCCGTGCGATATTTGGGAAAACTTTGTGAATCAATTCTTCTGTAGTTGCTATGATTTTACAGAAGTTTGTTGGCAATGTGATTAATTGTGTGGATTCATCGATTACCATTTTCCCATTCCCAATATCCAACAATTGTTTTGCGAAACATTCAGTGGATGCATCATGTTGTACTTGCACGCGCATATTGGTCTTCAAAGTCAATTTCTGTACCTGTCGCCATAAAACTGATGATTTGAGACATGCATTAAGTTCATCAGCGGGTGTTGAGCGTGGTATAACTGGTAGAGTTTGTCGAAAATCAGCAGACAATAAAACGAGTGCGCCACCAAAGAACTGTTTATTTCCTCTCAAATCTTTTAATGTACGATTAAGCGCTTCCAATGGTTTTTTTGTGCGTCATAGTACATTCGTCCCGTATAATGCGTTGACATTATTGGAGTACTTTACACATTCCAGAATTTTTGCTTATATTGCATGTTGGTGTCTCAATGATTTGCATATTCAATGGAAATTTCAGTGCTGAATGCGCTGTTCGGCCACTATCCAAAAGGGTTGCCGCAATTCCAGATGATGCAATTGCCAGTGCAATATTTTTTCGTGATAGTATGGTTGCCAAAATAAGTGAAATAAGAAAAGTTTTGCTTGTGCCTCCGGTCACATCTATAAAATAAACCCCACAGCTTTGGCTTGTAATTGCATGCATAATTCTGTCATACGCTATGCATTGTTATAGGACCAATTTCAGAAGATTCGTTTGAACAAATGTACCCAATTCGTCGACATCAAAGTGTGTTTCTCGTTGCAAATCACGATCGAAAAGGTCGTTTGCAGATCGCTTCGGCGCAACCATTCCCAATTGTACAAGTGCTTTGTTAGCGATTGCCAAACATATGTCCTCAGTCAAAACCAATGCCTCATTATACACGTTTGATGTGAATTGAATGTCCGGATTTTGATTCGTTGCACACAAACGATGTAGGATGTCTTCACTCATGTGTCTTTGTATTTTTCCCAAAGATCTTTTGGATTGGATGGGAAGTATGTTGTCAATATGATTGCAAATAAAGTGCGTATTTGCTGTGGTGGCGCAGTATTCTATGCATCAGCGAGTGAAGTGTCCCAATATGCATCGTTTTCAAAAAGATTTAATTCTTGGCAAGCTTCACGATAAGTGGCACATACTTAACCGTTTACTGGTCTCAATTCTTGGAAGGATGTCGGTCCACGTACGTTGATTAACCGTAATCGCAAGTAAAAGCATTTTGCATTGCAAGCAAAAGCATTTGGATGAACAGTAAGCAGACGGCCTAACGCGTCGGTCGAATATAAATTGGAATGTCCTTCAACTGCTTTACCTTGTTTGCGACGTTGAAACTTTTTCGCTGATGCATTCCCTGTGTAGTATGTTGGCACTTCAGAGTAAAGTAGCGTCTTTGCAAACATATCATCCCTGCACAGTGAGAAAAATGCAGTTAGCGTTGTTGGCTGTGGTGACGATGCTCTTGCATGTGCATTTTCTGTTGTGAAGTACACGCGCTGTCCATTTTCAAGGTGCACTGACAAATTAACAACTGCTGGATATCGTTCATGGATTGGAAATGATACGGCATACTGCTTTATTGCTACTAATGTAGCGCCCGAGTTGATATTGGTCGATTTCATCGATAGCTGTGGTTGCATTTCCCACTCCAAAAAATGCCATATCACTTCCTTTGTTGACATATTTACAAATGTACTTGAGCGATTTCGCCAAATTGCAATACTTGACATTGATGTGTGCTTTGTACGCTTTCTAGAATAACGGTGAATGCCTTTTTTCCACGGGAACAGATCAGGATCTGTTCCCGTAGATTGTAGATTTGAAACGGAACAAATTGTCATATTGATAAGGTATGTCATCTTCATTCATCATCTGTCTTTTGTAAGACAATTGCTAGAACAAACTCATTTGTTGAAACGACTCACGCGCCACCTATTGTAAAATGGTTGTACTAATCACAATCGGATGATCGCAATCGGATGAATGGTATATATGCATAGATACACTCATTTGTTGAAACGACTCGCGAGCCACCTATTGTAAAATGGTTTTACCAAATCAGAAACCTTCGCGGGAGTGCGCACAACAACTTACCAAAGTTTCATCGCAATCGGATGAATGGTATAGGAACGCATACGGGACAAACAAAGAAACATTCATATATAAACTTTATCTTAGTTTGAAGATCCCGATAACATAAAACATATTTCCTCGAATTGTACTTTCATCCCTACTGGTTTCCGGTATTTCGCAAAAATACATTCCAAAATCTCTATTTTCGGGGACTTATTTCGCTCTTAATATGTAGTTTAGGCACAAAGTGTCCTATATATACTTTCCATTTGGTTTTGCATAAATAATCACCTCACGAAGTTTGTCGGTCGTGTTCAGCCCCACCTTGTATATATTTTAAAGTGAGATTATTAAATACAATGTCCACCTTTCAGCTTTGGATGTAGGACTACATAATTTTATTTTAAAATAGGGGGAATTTATTTTAACTTGCGACCCAGATGCACCACACTTAGCACCGCAATCAACACTACACTTAGCACAGCAATCAAGGGTCATTGAGAATAATTTGTGGAGAATTATGAGTCATTTGTGGAGGAAAATGGGTTATTTGTGTAGCAAAATAGTTCATTTATGGAGTAAAATGAACCATTTGTGGAGAAAAGAGGGTTATTTTTGGAGAAAAATGGGTATTGGGTCAAGGGTCATGGGTCTTGGGTCACGTGTCAAGTGTTGGAAATGTTTTCGGTTTTTTTCATTTTAATTTTTTAGGTTTAAGATGGAAGGTCACCTTCATCCAAGATAGTTGTGGTAGAAGTCAGTAATGTAATATTCTCACTGACTTTTATGAATCGATTCCATTTTTACCATTTTATTCTCAAGTTTTTTTGTTTTCAAGGTCACCCAAGTTCATGGTTACAGGGTCAAGGTCATGGGTCGATGTCAGGTCAACTGGATCCAACATAGTGTTTGGGTGACATCATTACATGATGACTGGCCGGTTCCAGTCCTTCGTCACCTTTAAGACCAAATATTAAAAATTTTAATAACATATTTTTATACCTAATAAATTCGAAATAATATATTTTTTTAAATAATTTTTTAACATTTAGTTTTTTTAATTTGTTGCGATTTTTTATGATTTATATTTTTAAAAATTGGGATTTTTGGGTCCAAGGTCATTCAAGGTCGCTGGGAAAGTTTAAGGTCACTTACACCCAATATGGCGGCTAAGATGGCCGACAGAACCAAGATGGCTGATGGTAAAGTCTGCCTCCAAACCTGGATCCCTTGTATCGATTTGGCATACACTAAGCCTATAAAATCAAGATGGCCGTCACGGCCATGTCCGCTGGTCGTCCCCGATCCACTTGCTCTGGCTCGGAGTCACGAGTCCACCTCTCCTGCTCTGGGTGTTCTGTGCTTTTTGAGAGAAAACATAGATTTTTAGGGATAAAGGGAAATTTTTTTGGAAAATTTAGTCGATTTTAAGAGGAAAAGGAAATTTTTTAGGGAAAAACGGAAACCTCAAGATGGCGGCGGTTGGCTACGGTGGTCCAATTTCCCAATCTCTTGTCCCAGAACATACCAAATTACACTACTCTCTATCTTTCGCCAGAGAAATCCAAGCTGAAGACTGTGGTCTATTTTCCACTGCGAAAGACTTTTACAGCAATCGTTTTGCAACTTTTTCACCGCCATTATATTTAATAGTGCCAATTTCAAACATTTAAAGTTCAAGGTTTTTTTTTTTTTTTTTTAAACTTTGTGTTAAAGAATCAGTTTCGATTTATCACGTCACAAGAAAGACTAAACTTGTCGGCAGTGAGTTATTCCGAACATGAAACTATAAATAGAATTTTACTTAATGGATTTTTTTTGTTGGTGAAAAGGCATCATATGTAAGAAATATCTTGCAAAGTAAGTTTATATATATATATGTGTGTGTGTGTGTTTGTGTGTATGTGGGGGGGGGGGGGTTGTTTGTGTATAGGGCAACTTACAGTTTTTGTGTTTATTGAAAATGACTTGCTACTTTGCAAATGAAGCAAGAAAATAATTTGTATTGAATTGATAATATTGACTCTGTTCCATTGTGAAATATTTCATTACATTGTTTAGCTTTGTTCGCATTTGTTGTTAATGTGATTTTGAACTAGCTGCTGTTGAATGTAGTATAAATACATCCCTTTTTGTCTACCACTAAATTCATATTTTAGTTTGATAGTCTCTAAACTACATAACTAATATAAATTAGAAATAATTATGTGTATAAATATGTTATCGTTAAAGGTATAATTTATATAAGGCAAAAGTAAACGGGGCCTCATATATATTTTGCCCTGGGCGTCACACTTTCCTAAAATGGTCCTGAACAGACGTGACCTTGAAGCTTTAAAAATGTTCTACTAGGGGTTCCCCGTAATAAAGATGGTGTCATGAAGAGACAGACGATGGTCCTCCCACATTTTGTGCGTGAGAGTGTTTCTAAGACCTAATCTGGGGTTTTGCCCACTGTTGGTAAGTATGGGATATCGACCCTAATCTCGCTGGTAGTGTTTTTAGCGTACTAATCGTCTTCGTGTCCTCCTGTGAGGAACTGTCAGCGTCGCTGTGCTGGGTGTGTCGGTGTACGAGGGCTGTCGTGCGCAGCCGGTAGTGGGTCGACTGGTGGAGGGGGGAGGGGGGAGAGTTTGGACTACTCCTAGCCGTGTGTGTCAGCTTCAAACTGGCAGTCCCGTTAGCCACCGCATACCTCAATGCATTGCTTTGCGCACGCTGTCTTCAAAACTGCCGACGAGAATGCTGTAAGCTGTCATGGCAGAACTTGCCTACTTGCTCGCACAAAGTGTTTCGGCTCCCCATCATCCCACCCCTGTTTGTGGACCTGATTCACTTATGATCTTGGCTTGCACAGTACTTTATTGTGTCCCACAAGGTTGATTACCGACATCATTTGTTGTGGGCATGTACTTGAAATGAATTGTGCTTTGGGGAAGACTGTAAGATATATAGTGTGAGAAATAATATTTAAGCCCCAAGTATGTGTACTAGCCACCGAAATGAATTAAGGTTCTTTAATGTATGTGAAGACAAATAGAGAGATATTTATGTGTGTAATTATTATGCAACATGTAGGCAGGGTTTGAAAACAAACAACTGAATGTGTAGGTGACAGAACTCACACTGAAAAATACTAAAAATCGCCGCAAAAACATCAACAGACTTGCATCTTACCAGCATGTTTCCTTGTATCCAGGCTTATCTCCGCCTCCACACAGCTATACATATGTCACACTTTAAAAAAATAAGGAAACTACCAGCATATCCATCAAAGAAGTCCAAGGGTGAAGTAGAGTTTAATGCAAACAAAATATATTCTCAATTTAAATAATGTTTCTAACTTTATATTGTGACCACGGAATATTTACAAATACCACTAATCAGCTGGACTAGAATATTAAATTTAAAGCTCTGTTTGTCTGTCAAAAAAAGCAATTGTGTGTGTGTGCTTGGCAGCCATAATTTAAGTCTTTGCAGTTTTCAAAAGTCCGTACCAAATGTAAAATGTTTTAGTGTGCAGAAAGTTTGGTTAATGTTCAAATAGTAATTACACTCACACGTTACATTTTACAAGAAATCTGCCTCTATGTCTACACTGAATAAAATGCTCCTGGCTAGCAACGTCAAAATTAGGTAGAGTAAAACACGAGTTCTTATTTTCAGGCACTTTGTGATCAGCAAGAAAGTGTTGTATTAAATGTGTAGTAAACAGAAAAACGTATTTAACTCTCCACCGCTGGACCAACGGTCACTTAGTATGGCGGTGATAAGATACCTTATATTTCTTCGTTATACTTGAAGTTGCAAAGCTCCTAAGCCCTTTTCAGACAGTTTGAAAACACTCTCTCGGCTATTTACGTAAAACGGAGCATATTTTCCGGGGTCAAACACACTTTTAAATTATAATTTTTCACTGTTCAGACGGAGTTCAGGTCTACCTGACCTGTTACGTTAGCTTCCCATTTCAAACAACATGGAGGCCAGAACATTCTTTCGACAACTCAATTTGGCGTCGGTTACCTGACTTGAATTTACCTGTGTGATATAGGGCTTATATCGGGGTGTATTCATTATGATTATAATCAATACGTTGTTATCAACCATTACCAACCTACACAAATTAACATGTAGCTCAAAACTTAACAATATGAATAATAACCTCTCAACTGCTGCATGTACGATAGTAAATATGTAAAATAAAATTAATATAAAGAATTAAATTACTGAATAATAAACTTATATGTAGAACACGTCACAACAATATCATTTCTATAAAATTTACATATGTGTGCTCGTATGCTAGATTTCCATACCACTGTAAAGCTTAACAATACTAATTAGATGTTCTAGACAATGAGACGTTGCATACTTCACCTGGTGGTCCCTGGTCTTCGCCAACTTCTCTCCGTGGCGTCTACAGTTGACGTCCTCTGGGTTGGTCTTCACCAGCAAATCAGGGCCTCCACTACCTGGCCATCCCCTCGAGTGCGGTCCCCCTCCACTATGTTAAAATGTTCCTTCTATTTACGGAAATGTTTACGCAAATGCACAGTGGACATACGGAAACACAATCCGTAATGACGAAAAACGGAACTAAGTGCGTAAATACAAAATACGGAAAATCTCCGTATTTCCAATAACTTCGGGTTTCTGGCATGAGCAATGGCGAGTCTACGCGAAGCTTTCTTCGCCACTGTAACCAGGACATTATTGTTTCTGCGGCAGTTAAGGTTATCCATGTCACTAAGACCTGCTCTTTCAAAAATTAAAAAGTAGCAACAGGCGTCTGTAACACAAAAAAAAAAGTTGCTTATGTGACTAATATATAAATTAAAATGTTATACAAGATTCACCACGTGAGAGTTGTAGGTAAATGCTTAGGGTCATGAATTTGCAATTTTTGTCTCGGGTTCAAATCTTGCGTAAGTATAAAATATTTTAACTTTTTTTAATATCTTTTTATACGCAGTAGAACACCCACATAATGAAAATTAAAATAAAATAGATATTAAAAATTATTTAAACTATAGGTAGGGCCTAAGTACAGAAAACTAACTAGGGAATTAACAGAGAGGTTCCGTGAATTTTACGGAAAGTCCGTTTTTGACAATCAATGTGTCCGTAATTTTACGGAGAGTTCACGAACACCTCTGGGTAAATTTTTACCAGCACTTTTCCGTAAAATAAAGGAAAAATTTTTTTACAGTACAGTCATAGTTGCATTTTCATATTCCTGCGAAACTCTATGGGATTGCCCTCGGTGTTACGATTAATGTGTTTTAATAACAGACCCTCTACACTGTGATCGCCTAATTGCCATGAAACAGACATTTTTTATGTGCGTGTAGGCTGCATGAGTCTCCAGTAATGGTTTTTGTGTCTGATTGGTTCCCGCGTGCTGTGAATTATTCCTTGGTGGTCTGGCTACCGTACGGCAAACTATTACCCTGGTGCTGAATGACATTCTGCCGTTTCGACACCAAATGAGGCCAATTTGAAGACGAGTGCTGTTACAGTTTGCAACTCGTGCTGTATTGCTGCACTTTTACTTCTGTATTCGTAGTTTTCATGTGTCCTGGTGCTACGGCCAGTGGCTGCATACAAAATTACAAAATGAATTTGCTATAACTAAAAGATTTTCTAGGCTGGGTTCAAATCCTTCGTTTGAAAATAGTTAGACAACCCTGTCTTGTTACTGCATATATTCCAGTGCGTAATTTTTAAAAATTTGTACAACTACAAATTAATTATGTAATGCTGTAAAAGTGTCCTAAATAATACGCTATCTTAAAACCAGATATGTGATAACATAAAAAACTCAAAGCTGTGGACTAAAAATGTGTACCCTCCTTTGTGCAGGAGTGTGTTCGTTGCACGTTCTCTATGCAGTTTCCTCATTAAATAACAGGAATTAATGTGAGTGTGGTGTCCTTCCTTTCACCACCCAGCCATGTGTTCTTCGTCCCTTTTATCTCAATCTATACATAGCTGGTGTGATTTCTAACATGTATGAGCCCGACATTGGGACAGGTTATGAGTGAAACGGGATATCGCAGATACGAGCGTTAAGTGGTCACATCCTGTCACATCCATGGCGCACTCAATGTTGCGCCAACTGCCCGCCGCGCGCCGCCGCGGTGTTTAACAGGCCTCAACGAGCTGTAGTAATGAACTCTTCTGCGCTCAATAGGCCATAGTGACCAAGTCCGTCTTCCTCCCAGCCAAATATTTCTCACAAAAATTAACACTGATCCAAAGATAAAAATTACCAAGGAGAGCAATACGTATCTCCGCCTTCCGTGGCCGCTACTTTGTTTGCTTGTTGAAACAGCTGTGCTTGCTGCAAAAAATCGCCTCGTTACGTTTATTTCAGTAAATGGAGATGAAAATAGTAGTTGGTCGTATCAAGTATTGAACATGTTAATCCATCACATATTAAATTAGGAGGAAAACACTTAACTTTAATCTCTCATCACTAAGGATATCAAGAAATTGAACAATATTCCCTGCAAGTAGTCCATATAGTGAGAAAATTGATGACATTGATGTTTTAATTGACTTACAAATTAAATCTGTACCGTTTAAAAAGTACATGACACGAAAGATTGATAGTCAAAGACAGGCTTCAAACGTCTTTTCCATCTCCAAAAGTCGGCTTAGGAAGCCTACCAGTTAAATATCCTTCGACTCGCATGTCGTGAATGTTGCAAACATACTTTGTGAGATGATCCTTGCGATATCGTATATGTGAAAGTCCGCTGCCTGAAACTGCAACTCATAAATTCAGCCAGTGTGACAAATACTTTTAAAAAATAGTAGACTGGACTTTTCTTGTTCTATCTTCCGATTTCACCTACGAAGAAACATATATGATGTACAGGTTATGTTATCACTAAAAAATAAATGTTGTCGTCTCTAATTGGCGTGATAAATGTATTAATTATCGATAATTGTATGACAGTATTAATCTCCGTATTACAGTTAATATAAAAAGTAGTCTTCATTCTAATGCTCATATCTGCTGTCCAGCTATATTAGTTCCTTTTCGTTATATACCTTTTCATGTTTATGGAAATTTAACTGCCACTTGATCAGTGCGTGTAAATTATTCGTTATGTCTATTGCATTGCACTACGTGTGTTCCAAGAGTTACCTTGCTGTAGTGCTTAGAAGAGACCACCCTAAAGAGAATAGGACGAGTCGAAAACCCGGAACTGGACCACGAAATGTGACGACGCTACGGGATGACAAAGACACCTCACCCGCATGGCAGCGAAGGGCCGTTCAGCTTCGTCTCAAGTGTTACAGCGCTTGAGCACTGCAACAGATCTGACAGTATCTGCCTCGCAGAGGACTGCATGAACGCATTCCTTTGTGGGGGGATACCCGTGAGCGTGGACCATCGACGTCTCAGTCTGTAGCTAACGGACTCACGAACACGCCTACTGACATGCTGGGGCAACAAGTCGAGTTTTCGAACGATTCCTTCATCAACTTTGATTACAATGGCCGCCACAAACACGATCGACGATAAAGGCTGTTCACGATAAAGTGAGCAATTTAGAAATCAACATCAGGAAAATTTCACTGCCCCTGCCAACATAGACATATATTTTAACGGGCGCTCTGAGTGACGTGCGTCCAGTGAAGTTGGTAACGATGGATGGAAAGTAGTTCCATATCTTAACGTGGAATAAAAAGTATTAGGTAACAATTTGTAATAATTTAAATTATTTATTTCGCTTTCTGTTTTTTTTTTTTATTGCAATAGTGTTTAAATTAGCAGATTTGTAAAAGATATCCTTTTCTAATATTGTCACAGTTTCACTTGACCGACGCATGAATAAAGTGATGAGGCGCATGGCATTGTTAATTTTACATAAGGCGGAATTATACATAACGAGCATACATGTATATCTGAAGCAGGGCTTTCAAAAGTGCTCATTTTACCGTGAACAGCCTTTGCCAAGGTGAGCACCATCTACCGAGTGCGCTGTCCAGCGTCTTACTGCACGAACAATGGGCATCACAAATTGGGAATAATTCAGTTATCTTCGACAATCTGGGCTGCTATGAATGGTGGCCATTCTTGACAGCGGCCGGTGCGTTAGGGAAGTTGGGAAGGCTGAAGTAGCAGTCTTCCTCCAGTACATTCCTAGAGACATATTCCAACGAAACAGCGCCCGAGCACATGTCGCCAGAAATGTCCAGGTCCTCTGCGAAGCAAGGCAGATGAAGCTCTTTCCTGCCCTGCATCTTCGCCCAATGCCATCTAGTGAACATGTCTGAGATGGGTTCGCTGGGTAACTACCCCGTCGTTCTCATCCAGTAGCCATTACCGATGAACTATGGACCCGGGGGTAGCAGGCGATTCCCTGGGAGCACACACAGGACATGTTTGATTCGATTATACGGTAGTAGTAGGGGCTTGCCTATCCTAGGCCACTTCGATTAATCGGATTATCGATTTAATATCAAATTAATATAAAGGGGTTAATCCTTAATCCGATTTTAATCCGATCAAAAATGCTCAATCCGATCTTAATCTGATAGAAATTTATTAATCTGATCAAAAATGGAAAGGGTTAAATAAAGTGTTGCACGATTACACTTTGCAGGCTTAAGTTTTTCTTCAGATCAGCTGAGTGTCCCTACGCTTCGACGGAAATAATTTGTGTTAAAAGTGAATTATACTGAAAATAGTGAAACTTTAGTTTAAAAATTATTGTTTCGTTGTCTGTTGTAGGACAAATGCAGAGTTTTTCTCGTAAATTTCGTACAGAGCTCCTGCTACCCCCACCCAAAAAGAAAGAAAGAAAGAAATTATAACTTTCAATTCATCTATTGTCATCACAGAATTTTTCCCAAACAACATTTTTCAATTGCAGTTTAAATATTGTTTCGTTCTGTATGTTTCTTAACTCTGTTCCTAATTTTACAGTGTTAACTCTACTTATGTCTAAGCAGTAAGAATTTATTGTGTTATAGGAACGAACATCTTTCTTAAACTTGTATTGCAAACTACTTTTAGTAAATTTCTGAATAATTTGTGGACTAATTTAGTTTGTTCTTCTTCTACTATCATCTTTAGAGGTAATATTCTTTGTTCGACATACATATCCTTCACACACTTTCTAGTATCATAACCAGAAACATTTCTGATTACTCTGTTTTGAATTACCTCTATACTATGAAACAGCTGTTTATTACATATTTCCCAGATACATAACATATATAGCATATGACAATGGAAATTGGTATAGTAGATATTATTTAGTGCCTGTACTGTAACATAATCTGTTGTTCTCCACAGGACCCCTGCAGCTGGTTTAAGTTTATTCTTAACATTATTTGCATGAATATTCCACAAAAGGTTCTGATCAATTAGCAGTCCCAAAAATTTTGCGGACTCCACTCTAGATAGTACTTTGTTATTAATTTTAAGTAGTCTATCACAGTTTACAGTTTGGTTTTATTTGGCTGGAGCGATAATCCAGTGTGATTAAATCCTTTTAATTGTAATGTCACTTCAACGCTAGTTTATCAGAATACTTTTCTGGGATTCATAATTGTTTGTGGTAGGTTATATTTATTTGCTTGTAACAAAAGAGTTATTGGGAAAAGATTTGTTTTAAGAGAGCAAAATACTATTCCCCACTCTAAAAAAAAACTTTTGATGGTATATCACTATTTAAAAGTTTTTGATGGTGCAGAAATTTGAATTTTTTTACGGTGTATATGATTTCATTAATTTTTTTGATGCTGTAAGATTCAAACTTTTTATTTAATGCAATATTTTTCTCTCAAAAAATATCGTTTAAAGTAGGTTTAAACTGAAATGCAATAGCGCAAGTTTTAAATTTTCGCTGTTATATTCTAAAAAAAGATGCATGTGCCTGGAGTGAAAAGTGGAATCTTGTGAAATACGAGGGCGAGACAGGTCGTAAAGCGCGATCAATTCATTACTGAAGCCAGGCTGCGGACAGGGCAATGTGCATCGTGGAGTGAAGTTTGTGGGTGTGGCGGAGGTATGGGGGAAGTTCTCCCTCCTAGTCCTATTGTATAGGCAGCAGCGGCGAGCATCAAACTCTGCGCATAAAGGGAAAGTTGTCGGGCGAATGGAAGCAGATGGGTAATGATAGTGGCATACAGTGCAGACTGTGACGTCTTTCTGAAGCATTCCCACGCCCGCTTCATTCCATGCATATCTCCCACCTGGTCGTGACCCAGTTCGGCCATGCAAAGTTCATTCGCTACTCCCACTCCCACGAGCGATTCACCCTCATCGGCTCTCGAAACCTCAGTTTTGCCCACTCTCGCATACACTTAATTGTCGATTATCCGTTAGCTGGTATTGTACATGAGGTTTTAGAATGACTCGTCGCTGTATCTTTTGTAAAAACGCATCGCTGTAGTTAACCATCTTTCCCAAATAAACTTTAGCGAGATTGTATTATATTTTCCCATATGATAGTACTCTCTAAAAATTCTGGGCTAGGATTAACTATACATGAAATATATTGTTTTGTCTGTTAGATGAATAAATATATGTTGGATTGAAACTAAAACATATTTTCCAACATGTTTGTTTAATGTACGTTTTAAATGGTTGAAAATAAAGTTTAGCTTGAGTATTTGCTTACATTGTAATAGTTAAAACTTGAATAAAAATACGTGTTATGAAAAAATGTGTTCTTTCAATGTTTAAAATCTCAGCGAGTTAAAATCATGTCTTATAGCTGTGTTGATATGAAATTTAATAAGTGATTAGTTAAAAGTTGTTGGAAAACGGGAATAAAGTTTAAAATGTTTTGTAAGATTTTTGGAAACGGGAATAAAGATTTTTGGAAACGTTAATAAAGATTGGTGGAAAATGGGGGGGGGGGGGTAGGAAGTTGACAGAGAACGGTTTATATGTAAAATTGAATTTATTGTGTGTTAAATACGTTTGGAATGTATTTCTTAATGATGAGGTAAATAAAGTTTTATAGGCGGGAGATGTGACATTTTTTTAATTCGCTGAGAATGCGCTACGCTCTTGCGTCTCGAAAAAATAATAGAAGGAAGCTTCAGTGTCCGAGCGAAAATAACAGATGGTAGAGGAGAAGGAAAATAGTCCAGGTCAGTTCAAAATCCGCTGCTGTCTCCCTAGGGAAACCATTACTTTGGCCTTGCAGCAAGCTTTGTCCATAGCTGAGGCAGCACTCTGGAGGCGAAGGGCCTTCGAACCGAAGCAGGGAAACCAGCACTAGAAAAAACACTTTCTTAATACTTAAGTGGGGGAGGGGTCCGTAGCTGTGGTCTTGGAGAAGAATTCGCTTTTCGCACAAAAAACAGCTTCTGGAGTAGGGGTGTCGGGGGCACATTCCTCTGGACAAGAGTTGGTTCTGAAGGCGAAGGGTGGAGGGTAGGGAGGCTACGAGTAGCCAGCTCCCGATCTGCATGAAACTAGGCATTTGTCCCCATCTTGAATCAGTTGTGGAAAATGACAATCACGGGCTAATGGGTGAATGACCCTCAGGACCTTGCACTCTGGCGAGAGATGGTAGGAGGCATAGAGGTGGTTGGCATCGTGGAGTCGGATCAGCTCTGAAGGCGAGGGGTGAAGGGTGGGGGTGGGTGGTTGGGGTGTGAGGGGGTGGCAGGCAGGCCTCCTCCAATGTGAATGCAAGTAGACAGTTGACGCCAGCTAAGAAATTACTTAAAACATTTTACAATCATGGGCAACTCGGGGCAACGCGCATTGACGACGGGTGGGTAGGGGAAAGGGGGTACAGGGAGGCAGGACCCGATCTACATATCTACAGGCAGTCAGGTCCATATTCAACCATTCATCAATACTTGCGGGAGACGGATGTGCTACTCGTCAGCTCCTCTGAATCAGCTAAACACCATACCTCTAGACACTTGGCAGCCGATGAGGCCACCCTCGGGGGTAGCTCAAACTATGCTCCGGCGACCATCGCACCTACCTTCATCTCTATAGTGCTACCCGCGATTAACGTTTTAATATAAACATATTTTGTCGGGAAACTTTTTTTCGCGTGTTTAGTCAATATTGCGATAAGATTTTCAATTTCTGTGTTCGGTAGACTTTTTTTTGTTACCAAGTGACATAAATTTCACAGATTTAATGGAAATTTGTAGTACGTCTCTATAAAGTGTTGCACGATTACACTTTGCGGGCTTAAGTACTTCTTCGCGTCATCCGAGTGTCCCTCTGCTTCCATGGAAATAATTTGTGTTGAAAGTAAATTATTCTGAAGATAGTGAAACTTTAGTTCAAAAATTATTATTTTGTTGTCTGTTGTAGAACGAATACACAGTTTTTCTCGTAAATTTCAACTCATTCGCCTTCAAGACGCCGGTTTCGCTACACCTATATAATTAGACTCTCCACACACACAGCATATTAGACACTGTAGTTGCTATGCTGGACTCATTAATACATCAGACTCCACATCAAAGTGACATATTTTAAAAAATATTCAAGGCGAGAGGCATTAAGTAGTGCACGTGTATTTCTATTATGCTATTGTGTGTGTTTAAAATTCAAATCATTTAATTTAAATGCGAGTTTGGAAATATTTATTTATTCATACTAACTAGTTGGATTTCATTTAGTTTGCACTTGTTGACATCAGATGTTATTTATTCATACGTAGAACACTCTGAATTTCTCTAACATTTAATTGCATTCGGAAAACAGATCGTTTAACATGTAAATCACATCTTTAAAAGTTGGCTAACTCCCACCACCATCTACTGGCAATATACCCCAAAAAACATAACATTTACACTCAGGTAACTCTTAGAAGTCGTTTGAATTCTCTTTAATTCTCTTGTGTGTTAAATATATTCGTAAAAATCGACTATCTACCACCAACATCCCTCCAAACACCTCAAAATTAGAAAAAAATATTTTTAAAAAAATAACCTTAGTCCACTCTTGCACTCAACTCTACACTTATATAAGATATTGCAACCCACCACTCTGGTCAGTCGTTTTTAACACCACACCATCAACATCGTACAGAGCTCCTGCCCACAAAAAGAAAGAAAGAAAATCAAGGGAAGAATAAAAAATAAATAAAACATTTAATCCGATTAAAGATTAACCCTTTTTTGATTAACCATTTTATAAACCCTCTTTGATTAACCCTTTCAATAAAATGTAACTCTTTCATATTAATTTAATCCTTTCAATTTTTGATCAGATTAAAATCGGATCAGGGATTAACCCTTTCAATCAAATCGATAATCCATCAATTAATCCCAATTTATCCCCGAAACCCCCCTCCCCTCGGTCCTACTACTTACGGTGTGTAGCAGTTTATTGTAACTCGTGGAGCCTTTACAACAACATACTGATTTTTGAAAATAATATTGTTGCATTGCTCTGAAACTGTAATAGTTTGTAATTGCATCGGTAATTTGCATAATAAATCTCCTTTCATTCTGCTGGTTCCTTCATGTTGTTGCATTTTTTACAAAAATTAGTGTATTTTTAATGACATGAAACTAATACAACCAGTGGGGTACAAACATATTATCTAGTGGTTCAAAAATAATATATTTTACATTTTTTAGTTTTTTAAATATGTTTTTGTTGTGAATGTTTCATATTTATTTATTTGTTATGTATTATTGTCAAGTCATAGAGATATTTTATATTGTTATTTTGATAGTGTGTCTAATGTATTTGTGATGTTGTTTAGAATAGAACATGAGTCATATTGCATTCAAAGAAAGCAGGTGTATTTTATTGCGGCAAACCTCGGAAACATCTGTTTTAAATAAACAAAATCAGTTGATCAGTAGTACCTTGTATAAAACACGTCTCATAGAAAGTTGAGTGCAATTACTGCAATCAATAAAAGTTTCTGAAATTGGACGACAATTACAAGTATTTAAATCCAGCGTACCTGTCCGAATATGGCTATCAAGCCAGTCCATGCGACCGAGCATCCCAGAAGCGCCTAGAACATACGAACTCAGTTTGTGGAATCGCGAACCTTCAGACGGGACTAGTTGCTTGGGCAATCACAAAGTGGGAAGAAGCTACTGTGACCTATAGAAATGCAACCATTTGCCTCGAGTTTTGAAAAACTATAGAAAACCAGAATAAGGCTGACTGAACCCGGGACCCCCCAAATACGAATCATGTGTGTTAAACACTACGTCACCTTGCGTGGGGTACCTGGGTTCGTCTTGAAGGGTACGTAAAATTATTTTATTACCGTGCACCTTCAACGTTTTGAAAGCAACTAGGGACGATTATCTTTCCTGGTATCCTTATCACTTTGACACCCAGCGAAAATCATTAACTTTGTATATTTCTGATAGTACGATGCCTAAAAATATTGAATGCCATTGCACCAAAACACTTGCGCACTCCGACAAATGTGCAATAAATAATATTCTCTACATCACACCCATATTAGGAGATAAAAATGGAGACGAAGGTTTATCTAGTAATACACTATGATCAAAAGTATCCGGACGCTCCTTTGTAAACGTGAACTCTCGCTTGGATATAACTACGGCAATCGCCACCGCAAAAAAGGAGGCAGATTGCTCGATGTTGGTCAGAGGCCGCCATAATTTACCTATAAATAATCCCAGAAATCCACGAGCCCGCATGATAATTCCCACAGTCATATAATTGCGAAGCATTGTCACCTTAGCTATAAATGCTCCTGGATACACTTGATTGTGGAGACGCGTGGTGAGGATGTAACTGCAACACTTAACAAACCCAGTCTATGCTGCACCTTTCTGACTAGCCTACAGCCGATTCCAAGCCTACTTAATGTTGAAGTAAAGCAGCTGCCTATGGAGCACTGCACCCGACAATACGTCAAGAACTTGTGAAAAAATTAGTAGACACCATTAAAAAAATGTCAAAAAAGTGCAATTTATGATGTATATAAAAGAAAATTGTATATATTCTGCAACATTATAAAATATTTTACTAAAATATTATTTTTAAATATAAGAAAATAATCTATTGAAATAATCTGTATTTCTAACTAAATGTACGCATATTTCTATTCTGAATGCTTCAGAAAGCAGAATTTACAAGAAAATCTTCGTCATGGAATATCGTCATAATGATTACTATTATTGTGTCTAAGAAAATTGTAATAATAATGTAGGAAATAATTTTTATAATCGATTTTATGTGCGTCCATTTGTCACAAACATTTATGGCTGAAACTGACGTAAATAAAGACAATTATAAAATTGATATGATACACTACTTCTAAGATTTTATTACAATTAGTCACAGTAAATATGACAATCTTTTTCAAAGAAAATTTTCTTGTAAATTCTGCTTTCCGAAGCATCCAAAACGGAAATGCGTTTAGATGTTGTTAAAATGTGGGCTCTATTGAACGATTAATTTTATACAATTAAAAAGTATATTTCAGTAAAATAGTTTATAATGTTGCAAAATATATACATTCTTATTTCATATATATAATAAATCACACTTTTCTGACATTTTTTATTGTGTCTGTACTAATTTTTATGAGTTCTTCACATTATACAGTCAGGTGCAGTGCTCCATAGGCAGCTGCTTTACTTCAACCTTAACTGCATTGCATGCGCCCAATTTGACATCTAAAACCGATGTCAGACATATAGGACTTGAATTGAGATGCACCCCACTAAATAACCTATCTAGTTACTAAATTGCATACTGGGGAGCAGATATACCTGTGAAAGGGCTCATGTTAGCCTAGCGTGATTAGGGGGCTCTCCAGAAAAAAAGTTGATGTTTTTTAGCGCTACATGATACCGGCAGAATGCGTGGAGCATGGAAGCTCAGCGACTTCGAATGTGGTGTAGTCATTGGTTGCCACATCAGTAAGCAATCCTCCAGAGCCATTTACTCCCTTCTCAGGTTGCCGAAGTCAAAAATCGGGGATCTGATTGTGAAGTGTAAAAAAGAAGGCACTAACTTAAGGTGGTGGTGGCCGCCTGCCTGGTTGAAGGAATGTTGCACGTTTGAAGCCTGAAAGCGTAGGAGCGCTAGGAGTGACAGAGAGATGCGCATCAACTCTCTCATCGCCCTACGCGCAAAACACTGAACTGGCGTGTAGTCTTGCCATCGATAACGCACCTCTATAAGACTTTCAGTGGAGATCCTGCAATTCTATGAAGTTAATAATAAAAATAAAGGTTTGATGAACATCCCCATTCCTTTTTTATTGTTTTGCACTGGAATATTTATACCTAAAATGACCGCGAAAACACTCGTTTGAGCCATTTTCACTCTTACAAAATCATGCTTTAGAGAGAAATGGAGGAACTAGAAAACGTATACCCTACAGACGCATAACGTTTCTTAAATGCTATTCGTAAGCAGACCTCATTCTGACACGTTGGACGGTTTTTTGATCAAACGTTTTCTGCTGGAGCTCTGCACACCGTTCGGCGCCCTACCCAGGCAGCCACCTTAACAAACCGCGGCCGGGTAGGCCACGTGTGATGATCGACATGCACCGTCGAGCATTGAAGAAGGTGATACGGGAACATCGCTTGTCACTGTGTGATACCAATCACCCGTGAATCCCGCAGTGCCACTGATAGCGCAGACGGCACCATGACATAGACTATATATAAGGGAAAACCGATATCGCTGGCTGCGCACAACCAGTATCCGTATCCCAATATTGAACTGCTTTTCTGCCTACACGTCTAGCAAAAATGGCGTGGATTGGGTTTGAAGTTAGAACACTGTTTAGTAAACAAGTGCTTTTGTGCTGATTTTATACATTTCCTCTGACCATTTTGTAATGCTTTTTGATTAAATTCAAATTGGTAAAGGTATGTTATTAATTTAATAGTGTTTGTCATTTAAAATTCAGATATAAACAAACACGTTCGTCGTGGTCAACCATGTTACTTTGACAGTTGTGTAGGACTGGGTAAGGTCAATGTTGGGTACATGCGCAGAAGACGAATAAGAGGTCTACCTCATCTTAGTCTATGGGTTGAGCGTTTTACTGTCTTTTTTTTTGCGCTGGTGTAACAAGAGTGATGTTTGCCTCAATTGGACCTTCTTCTGCTCCAGAACGCAACGACCAACGCTGCATAACGACCTGTGTGTGACCCGGAGGAATTCAGCTGGGAGTCCCCGCCGAATGCGTGAAGAGTGTGTGGTGGCACGTAACAGCGAGGTCTTGAGAGTCGATGAGGTGATTGAGGTGAGCATGGAGCTGCGCCGGAATGAATGGGCGGGGCAAACGGGAGAACCCCGAGAAAACCCATCGACCAGTGGCATCGCCCAGCTCGATTCCCACACGCGAAAATCCGGGGGTGGCCCCACCATGAATCTAACCCATTCGCCTAGGTAAGAGTCGCCTCTTACAACACCTCGGCCCTTGTGTGATCCAGTCATTCGTTCCCTGACACACCATGCACGACTGAACTAGTAATGCACATATAACAAAGGTAAATATTTTGCAAACATGCTCATATTTACACTTCGATGCATTAAAAAAAATAGAGAAAGCGAAAAAAATAATTTTACATTATCACAAATGGTTACATTAGAACTTTTTTTCGACGTTAAGGAGGGAACTACTTTCCTTCCATCGTTACCAACTTTACTTGCCTCATGTCACTCAGGGCGCCCGTTAAAATAAGATGCAGGCAGGGACAGTGACTATTTTCTAATATTGATTTCAAAAGTGCTCACTTTATTGCGAACAACCTTTAGAAAAAGAGAGAGAAAGCGAGAGAATCTCGTACAATCTAGTAAACACTTATTGAAACTACAGTATAGCTTTTTGACAGGTCGCCAATTAGGGGTGGTCACCAGTAGTAGGGGCGGGTGGGTTCTAGATCAAAGGGGATGCCACCTATTTGATTGGCCTAATTAATTTGATATCAAAGGGTTAATTAAATTGATTGAAAGGGTTAATCAATTTTAAAGGGCTAAATTTTATTAAAGGGATAATTTATTGAAAGGGTTAAATGTATTGAAAGAGTTAAATTTTTTCTTGAATTTTGTGTTGTACTACTTTCTTTCCTTTTGTGGGGAGCTCTGTACGATGTTGATGCTGTGGTGTCCTAGAGGCGACTGACCAGAGTGGTGGGTTGCAATGTGTTATATAGGTGTTGAGTTGAGTGCAAGAGTGTGCTATGAGTAATTATTCTTATGTTTTCTAATTTTGATGTATTTGTAGGGATATTGGTGGTAGATAGGCGATTTTTACGGATATATTTTACACATGAGCGAATTTTAAAGTGTTTAAACGATTTCTAAGAGTGGCCTAAGAGTAAATGTTGTTTTTTTTTAGAGGATATTACTAGTAGATAGTGGTGGAATTAAATAGACGACGACTGTTTCCATATGTAATTAAACATTAGAGAATTTCAGAGTGTTCTACATTTGAATCAATTACATACATCGAATCGCAAATTTTAAACGACTGCGTAAATAATAAGTGCAATCAGGTGACTCTCCAGTATGGAATTAAAAGTAATTTGATTTTACTACTCCGAGCTTAGAAATATAATTTACACAAGAGAGAAGTATAACACAATCATGTGAGTATGGAATTAATGATATATAGCAAAATGCCCCTACAAATTAAACGAACAAGGCATATATGATGCCTCGCGCACATACTTTACACGTCTGTCTGCTTGTGAGACTGGCAAGTAGGAACTTAAGAAATGTAATCCACATGTAAAAAGAAATTAATTGATAAACATGCATAATAAAATTGCACCTCTCCCAAAACACATCTGCCGGATTACAAGCTCAGTGAATCACTGTTTGATTATAGACTTCAATTCTGAAATTTTAAACAAAATGAATGTTTCCAAATTAAACACATAATGAAATGGCTCCAGAAGCTCCCCGACAATGCATCTGTCCACCTCGGAGGTCACTTGATGAATGAGTGGATCGTATGAGGTGTACCTGCTTATATACGTGGAGCATGGCCGACGTCCATGTACCGAGGAGGTCACTTGATGAATGAATGTATCGTATGAGGTGTGCTTGCTTATATACCTCAGTGCGGTCGACAGCTTAAGGGCAACTAAGTTGAAAGTTACTACTGATAGAACCTATTCCCCTGCTATTAACGATTTGATTCGTCCTACAAGTACATGAATGTGTAAAAGTCAATTATTTAAAAAATAATGTATGTACTATAATTTTTTTCCATAAATTCTAGTAAATAGAGCGAGTTTGTTAACACAAGTGCGATTTGAAAATCATACCAAACACAAACTGGGTTTACACAATAAATGCACTATCACATGAAAATGTATATTCTTTCCCTATAAATTAAAAAAAAAAACTCATAATATTTTACACTATAGTTTATGAATACTGTGAACGAGTTTCAAAATAATCAACTTGCATCGAATCATAGGTCAGACTCTAGAAAGAATAATAATTCATGTTTAAGACAGAGTTGAATTTTATTTTTTATTTTAAAAAAGGCTTTAAATATATTAATTTTAGTGTTTATTTCTTTACCAGGCATCATCGTGATGGATCTTGAAGAGCTGTAATATGTGTGTATGTAAAATGAATTTGTTTTTTAAATATTTAATGTTTGCTGGACTCTGTTCAGAGCAGACATAAAAGTTTTAGCTGGAGAAACTTTCTTGTAGGCAAGGACGGTCAGAGGTCTTTTTGTACCTGCCTCTGTAAAGGTATTCGGGGCTCGCTTTCAATATGTCCCCTTGGGATGTCATAAAAGTTGGCCAACAGGGCTTCGTGTCTCCTACACCAACATTGAATTTAAGCAGTCTGAGTGGACGAAGGTTTTACCTGCTGGCTTGTTTATTTGGAAATACTTATTCATTCCAGCACAGGGTTCTTTCATGGCAGATCATTAGTCTGTTACCATCAAAGTTTAGATATTATTGAAAAAAGTTAGTGACATAAGGTATTTAAAAAAAATAACAACTCACACTATTCATTTTAACGTGAAGAAATGTTATTATAAAATATTCTTTTCCAAATCATCGTTATAAGGTAAATATTTACAATGCCACACAAAATGATACAATTTACAAAAAAAATTTTATCAAACACTTTATGATCAACAACAAGTTAACATATGCAACTAACATTTATCAAAGACTGTATGATTCAAAGAAGTTAATATTTACAAAGAAACATTAATAGAGAATTCATATGTTACAAACATTTGCACACTGAAAGATATTTTACAACAATAATGTTTTTAAAAAGGGTAACATTTTACAAACATTTTAAGAACTGAATTACCAAATGTTTTCAAACACTTTATGAGAATAATTAACAAGTTATTATGTGCAACAAAATACCTAAAACTATATTTACAATATTCTATTGCAAAGTTATGCACATCATTTATACATCTTAACACTATTACTATATTGTACAACAATTCAAAATCTTCTTACATGTATTACATTAGAAAACAAGAAGAACAAAAATATATACATAAGAAATTATAAAAATATAATTTACAAACTATATCGATGTGGAGGTCGTCTCTTTCCTAACTATATACAATATTTACAATTTCTTGATGAGGTTATAAAGAAGCATACTGAAGGCATTCTTTTAAGTTGTCACATCTGGGAATATATTTGCAGACACTCACACACACCAAATGACTGCTTGCAACACACTCTCAAGCACAAATATTCCCAATTTCAATGATGAAGACGTTATTTTCCTCTTTGTGTTTGTAAAATGGCAAGGGAAATTGGATCGAAGACACTTGTATCAAGAGAGTTGATACTGAAGTTATGTCATGCCCTACAGTTAGGAAAACAGGTAGTAGCAGTGATGAAGGTTATGCAACAGGTGTTGCAAACAGTTGCAGACAGCTGTAGACAGCTGCAAATAATGTGGAACAGGAGGTGCGTGTAGTGGTGGCAGATGGACGTAATTGCCGCTGTGGTGCTGGGAGGTCTATAAATTTGTGGTGCTGAAACTGTTATATGGAGGAAAATAAAAAAAAAGTACTCAGGTATTCTGTAGTGCCCCCAAGGTATGGTTGATATTCCATCTGCCTCAATGTACCGCTTATCATCCATACCTGACAACACTACCTTTGTTACACATTTGGTATAGACTTGATGAGCATGCGAACAGAACTGGTATTGGGTCCCAGACCCTTGTGCAATTTGCAATCTCGATAATCCTTGTACCTGAGTGACTGTAACACATTAGGTTTCACCCTTTGCCTTACATATAGATTGTTCATTCACAACAATGTATGCATAAAGGTTAGGGCATAAACACACAAAGTGTGTGATTATGCACCCAGCATATTCATATTTCATTACCCTGGTACGGCCATTTTTCTTGTGAGGGAATCCTTGCGGGTTATCGAGCACATTGTTGGATGTATCAAACCACACCTTTAAATGTGGGGTAATTACTTTATAGATGTCATCACAAGCAACACATTAGATTAGGGAATCAGTGTCAAAATAGAGGAGGTGCAAAGCCAGTGGAAGAAATTTTGTACACATGTACTGATAGTGAAATTCATAGACGGTTAATTTTGAAAGGTCAAGAATGGCAACACCGGAGTACAAAGGTTTGTTGAATGCAACGGAACTCTCTGACATCTCGATAGGGACCAAGTTTTCATCGATAATCTGCTGTGCCTGGAATGTAGGATGACCTATCAGCTCTGCAGCTCCACAGATCGTGTCATAGCTCGAAAGGACTCTAATGTCCCTTTACAGCAGACATTCTGCAATGTTTTTTCATAAATGGAATTATTCATTAACTATAAAAACGATTTTTCGAATTCGTGTGCTGCCTAGGCACATTTCTCATTGTTAACCTCGATGCACAGAGCCATCCAAGCCTTCTGCTCAAAGTGTAAAATGTGATGAACAGAGTCAAGTTTGGCGCCATACATCAAGTTCTGCCTCAGTGTTTCCCAGTGTATAACATATTTCTCTCATCACATTATGAAATGTGTCCTTTGGTGGGAGTCACTTGCACATCAGACTGTCTGGTGACTTAACAAAATCATAAGAAAAAACACCCTTCCATTTTGCCAACTCGAATCGTGCGCTGTCTGGAAACATCTAGCAGGTGATACTCAATTGCACACGTAGCAAATTACCTGCCAAAATTTCCAGAGAGGCACTCAGGAATTGGAATGAATCAATAAATCTTAACTTGAAATTTTTGTGCCTTTTCATTGCAATCAATCCCATTGGGAATATGTGTTGTGATACACTTGTATTTCTCTAAGGTCAGTCCAATCACTTTAATTTTTCCAGGATTTTCAATTACCATGGTTCCGTCGTGTAACTTTGCGTGACGTTCAGCCAAGGGCTTTAGAAGAAAGTCAGCATCATAATTCTGGAGGTTATAGAAAACAGTGACAACTTGTCTTTTGGGCAGTCTGAAATTCAAGTTGCAACTTATTATGTGCGTGGCCTCTGATTTCGCCCATCAGATGGTTATGGTCGACCACAATATCATCTGTGCCGAACTTTTCTTTACAAATATGACAACTTTTCTGAGCTGCCAACCTAGCTTCATCAGCAGGTTTTTTTGACTTCATTGTAACAATGATGCTGTAAATTCCTGCAACCCAATATGTAAGTTCAGCTAATTTATCAACTAATTGGTACAAAGAAAACTCAAAATACAGAGACAAAGCCGGATTGTATGAGCAAACCAACAAAATGTTACAAACATATGGAATATGTTTGTTGGTGGTAGTTGTATTACTTGTTTCATCATTAGGCAAGCAAGTGAAAATGGGTTTCAGGCAATGTTCTATGTCGCAACAACCGACGAAACACAATATATCCTGTTTGCTGTTATCTTTAAATTCCAAGTACTTGTCATTCCCAGTGGTGAAAGTACTGCGAACAGCTTTTGTTGCTGGCAAAGAATACTGTGACTTGTGAGTTTCTCCTCACTAACAAAGTATTGGAGACAATACTCGCAACAAATTTTTGTTTTCCTTCTTATTCAGCTGACTACCAACCAGTCATGACAAATTTCTAATACATATGAAATGCAAATGAGCTGCATTTCCACTTGCGTGAATCAAAAAATTATTTACTTGTTTGTCATGGCGTATAGGAGAAATATGCATGGGTACTACAACCCGAACCTTTTCGCAAGTTCTGTCAATTATATTGCTATCTTTTTCTACCACACAGTAGGCATTGATAATAATAGAATTGTTTCCTCAAATTTGCGAATATCCTGTATGACTACAGGTGCCAACAGACATTCGATATTCAAAACCTCGTGAGGATTTGGATATGAAGGAATTTTGCAAACATTTTGTGTTGCAGGAAACAAAGATGCTATTACGGTGTAGTGGAATCGGATTCCCTCCGGGCAGTCTACATCGCACAAGCTTTCCTATCAGCAATAAACTTTGGTAGTTTAGTGTGCACAGCACCAATGGTTAATGGCCGATATTGGCACACATGTACGTCCAGCCAGAACCATGTATACTAAAGTCGTCAAGTCTGTTAGTGAGATAAGGAATGATATCATCATCATAGATTAAACTCACATTGGATGAACGGAGGACAGAGAGAGCTTTACTTTGAAAATGAAAGGTTTCCATAGGCGTTCCTCCGCCATGAGGGATTTCAAGTACTTGCCTGCTATGGTAACTGAAACTCTAATAGGCCTGGGTGAAGCCATTATTAAGCTTAATAAAGGTACTTCACCTCTGGTAAAAACAAGAAAAATCAGTGCCAGACTCTAATTGATAATTATGTATCCACGCATCATTTAATTTTCCCACAAACGCCATAGCCAATAGCTGGTACATTAGGTCTGGAAAAGCTTCCACTGAGGCTTGGAAATTGGAAAAGGAATTATTTTCTAGCTCCCTTGGCGAAATATCTCTAACCGATTCGAAAGTCAGCTGTGAAACGGTTGGTGCACTCTCCGAATCACAAGAATCTTCCGAGTCTGATAGAAATAAGTTATCATTCAGAAACACAACCTTCTCATGTTTGGGGGAAGCAGACACATTTTGACCTTTGAGTATAAACAATCTTTCCGTAAGCGAATCCATGGTCGAATCGCTTAAATAGACTCATCCTCCAAAAGATTAACTGTGTCGGCTTAGGCCAAGGGACACTGTCTCGACAGCTTGTTTGTCTTTCCGTCTGCGATTCCGAATCGGAATCGGTTACATAAAGATCATCAAGCAACATGTCAATACTGGATAGCTTACGCTCACCCATTTCCACCCTACTAAAAACTTTTGTTAGTTTCCCCAATATAAAGGTTAAAACACCACAGTAAAATAAAAACATATTAGGTGCCTCGTGCTTCTGAAAAAAACACTCTTAATAACGCACACACAGAGACACACACAGACACAGTATAACTAAAAACATAAATGTATTATTAACATCCTAGAAAACAGGGCAAAATGTTTTTCCTATTTTTAAATCTTATGTTTGTTGGGGAAAGACAGGAGCGAAAGCTGTGACTAAAAAGGTAGCAAGTTCAAAATACTTTAAAATGTGGATGAGAGGCAGGTAGCTAGCAGCCGAGGAGAAACAAAACACAATAGGGAATAGACGGGGCAAGGTCTCGACTGTCCGATGGGCCATGCGCACAGTGAGGGTGAAGAGTGTAAGATGTGAGCATGGAACAAGCCAGGCCGGTCCGTGCGCAGAGCTGACTAGACGAGAGAATGGGAAAAATAGTTCAGTAACCTACTGCTAGTGCCCACATGTGTCACCATCTGGTCACTCTCCCCCTCCTGCACCTGCTCGACATTCTTCCTTTCCTCCTCCAACAACTCATTGCATAGACACTGCAACCATCTCTGTGATGAACTGGGGGAGGGGAAAAAGTTGGCACTTCCCCTCCAACCCCATCCCTCTTACAACTTCCCCTTCAGCCCCGTCTCCAGTATAAAATTGGCCGCGCTTTGCGACTTGTCTCGCCCTTGTCTTTCACAAAATTTTAATTTTAAGCCTAGTTTAAATGTTATTTTTGTGAGAAAACAAATTTACATCTTAAGTGTCCTTCATTTTTAATCTTTGAATATTACAGAGTAAAAATTTTTTTTATCAATACTACACCATCAAAAAATATGTTCTCGGGTACACCATAAAAATCATTTATGCTTTAAAAATTAGTTTACACTGTCAATGACAGATTTTCATAAATTTTATAATGAATGTTGTCTAAATGTTTTTAGTGAGGGAGCAACACACTGGATAATAAAAATTATAGAAATACCAATTGAACAACACTAGTAAAAGTAAATATTAAAAAAAAATACTATTCAACTATCACTTTATGTCATACTTGCAGTTACCGAACAACTTTTAAAATGAAATGTCTTAAAATTAACTTAAATACCCAATCCACCCCGTTACATACACATCAAAAACATTTTACACATTAGAAATACTCAAGGGTCATATAACCATCATCTCACACATCCTTCTCCAGTCAAATCATTCTCAACAAGCCTAGGAACTGAGATTATGCATCTCCCACTCATGCTTGGCGTGAGCGGCGTAGTTCTCCCTTTTTTTTAGCCATTCCAAAGTTTATACCTCATACAAAGCATCCCTCCCTTAAATATTTCTTTAAAAAATGTAAAACTAAGTAAAATTTTTATCACCATTCCCTTGCACTCACACTCGCAATCATGCACTATCACTCACACCTACCTAACCAAAATTTCTCAGAGTAATCAGCAATATATTCTAGATGATTTGTCACATACTTTGCGATTATTTAAACAGTGAAAAGATGGGCAGGTATGTGTTATTGACACTGCCTTATTCCATATAGTGCTATAGCTACTACTGGCTGTTCACCTGTATATCCCTCTCAACTCTACTAAATAAACTGAAATGTACATAAAAATTACATCTTGAGTTAAATTTTCTCACCTTTCCTCTGCACTCATACTCGTAGTCATGCACTCTCACTCACACCTACCTAACCAATATTTCTCAGAGTAATCAGCGATAGATTTTTCACATACTTTGGGAATATTTAAACTGTGAAAAGAGAAGCAGGTATGTGTTATTGACACTGCCTTATTCCATATAGTGCAGTAGCTACTACTGGTGGTCCACCTGTATATCCTTCTCAACTCTGCTAAATAAACTAAATGTGCATAAAAATTACATCGGGAATTGCATTTGATATCCTTTCCCCTGCACTCACACTCACAGTCATCCATGCATATGAATGGATGATTTTAAAGACTTTATTTTACAATTTCTAAGATTTGTTTTACAATTACAAAGACTTTTTTACAATTTCAAAGACCAATTATACAATATTATAAAAAAATTTATGACTTTAAAGACTTGTTTTATGAATTCAAAGACCAATCATTCAATTTGATAAAAAGTTTTGCAATTTTAAAGACTGGTTTTACGAATTCGAAGACCAATCATTCAATTTAATAAAAAGTTTAACAATTCTAAAGACTTGTTTTACAATTTCAAAGACTTGTTTTATGAATTCAAAGACACATAATTCAACTTTTTAAAAAGACAAATGAAATTCATACAATTTACTCAATGTTTAAAGAAAATGTGAAAATTTTTAAACGAAATACCAAAAACACAAAATTTTTACATTAAAAATTATTAACTTACTTAAGCTCTTGTAGCAAAGATGGTGGTTATGGAACAAGGCCCAAACCCAGGTTAGACGAGCTGAAAGGTAGACCACTCCATCAGATGAGCGTGGAGACTCCTGCCCCAACAGGTCAGCAGCAAGGTGCTCGCAATACCCTCGAGAGCTCTGTGGGAGCCTACCCCGAAAGACTAGCAAGCGATCGGGCATTCGCAGTCCCAAGTGAGTTCTGCGAGTGACTTCTCCGGTAGGCGAGGAGGGTTGCTGTCACCGTCATGGCAGAAGTGATGGGTGAGTGGGTCCCTTGGTCACAAAGTCCCGTTGTGGAACAGACAGACAAGGGTAAACAGCGAGAGGGTGGCCGATAGCCTTGAACTAGATACCCTAACACTGTGGACTGGTTCACAAGGCTGAAGGTCGGTATACTTTCACACACTGGAGGATAGAGGAGGTCTTAACCCCATTAAGTCACAGCAGCAAATGAGCTCCAGTGGGTGCATACCCCTATTTATACACTCGCCAGCCTCCCTTGTCGCAAAAATTAAAATTAATGCTATTTGCCTAAAATGTATATGAAACAGATCAATAACATGTTTTAAGATATTTTAATTGAATTTTAAACTATTTCAATGTATATTAAAACTAGTTTACACATTTTAGGATTTTTAGTGTGGAATATACTGAATTTTAGTGCTTATATCTGAATTTAACGTGTAAATGTTCGGTTTTAAGCATTAGGTTTGAATTACGTTCATATTTAATGATTTCTTACACAAACAATTGTCATAATAATAGGAACTTTTCATATTACAAGGTGAAATCAGTTTAATGCTATGATTCAAACCTCTTTTACCGAATTCCTGTTTTTACTATCATTTATTTGTAAATTTATATTTAATTGATTAATTCTTTCAGTTAATGTGGTTAACAATTACTGACTTACAAACTATCTAATATCATACAAGACCTAACTGGGAATCGAAGCCTGAATCTATAAATTACAGTCATATCTAGCCGGCACTGAAAGTGACAAAAAAGATTAAAATCGTACATGATCTAAGTGGAATTTGAACCCTGCTCATATCAACCATGTCTTAGCAGGGAATCAAACCCACAAAGTATATATTACAATTCACCATGCCTTAGCCGGAATTAGAGCCGAGAGCCTCCTTGTATAAACTGAATACTCTATGGTGGCAGGCAATATTTAACACTTCATTTTATGTATTTCTTGTTTTTTTTCCAGCAGACATTTTTTTGTTAGATTCAATTATATCTTCAGTTGAATAGTATTTTTTGTGAACTAATAGCCTGCTCATCTGATTTATTTTTTTCTTTACAAATCTCTTTCTTGTTAATGCAAAATACTTTTAATAGAAAATTTAAGAATATATATATATATATATATTTAAGAATATATATATATATATATATATATATATATATTCTTAAATTTTCTATTAAAAGTATTTTGCATTAACAAGAAAGAGACTATAAGAGACTATATGTGTGTATATATATATATATATATATATATATGTGTGTGTGTGTGTGTGTGTGTGTGTGTGTGTGTGTGTGTGTGTTTCTCTCTGAGGAGAAAATTGTTTTTTCTTACCAAAACAAGTTCACTTTTAATACGGAATAGGTTAAATAAATGTACGAAAGGGATTCATTTTACATCATATTTATTTACAAAATATATACAAACACGCACTGTTTAAAAAAATCATTTTAACACAGAGCAAGTATAAATTTCTTAAAAAACATATTTAAGCAAGAATAACTTGCTCTCCATGTTAAACAAACACAAGTGGATTCACAATATATCTACAACATTTCCAAGAGACAAATTATAAACCCATAAACAACTACAGGATGACATACAATTATTTTAAAAACTATAGGTAGATCCAAAACTTTATGTACAACAATTTCACCTTTCTACAAAACTACAGGTTAGCACAAAACATTGATTCAAGATATTTTTCTTCTTCTTTAAAAAAAATATTTTTATAAACTGTTAGCAACTTCCATTAACAAAGTTTTCATGCATTCTCTTAATATTGAATCCAGGCCGCCTTCTAGACCTCTGCTTTCAAGGAGTGAGCATTTCTTATGCCCTGGTTTTAATCTGTATGTTTGTACACAAACATCTTTACAAGTAGGGGCATGCAAAACAATGCTTTCAGCCAAATTTGGATATGATGCAACATAATAAGAGTAAACATCTTCAATACTAGATGGAGGAGGTGTCTTTGCAGCCACATGAAACACTGCACTGTATGAGTTCGTGACTCTCTTTGTTTCCTAGAGGAAAATAAATTACTTTAAAATGAAAAATATTATCGCAAGTCTCAGTAAATTCTCGCAAAATTCCCTGGCACCATAGGGCATAAGCAATATTGGACTTTCTTTGTTTGACACTGATGTAACGATTTGCAGGATGAAAATACGTCATGTTGCTACTATGACATTCAACACTGAACTGAGAAGAATTAGCAAGGAACAATCTATGTATATTGATAAATTCATTCTCTCTTGTTCTCTCTCTCTCTCTCTCTCTCTCTCTCTCTCTCTCTCTCTCTCTCTCTCTCTCTCTCTCTATCTCTCGCTGTCTGTCTGTCTCTCTACATTTAAGTTGAAATTTGTTTTAGGGCTACATTTTATTTTTGATCATTTTATTACTTGATGCACATAGCATTTTGATGAATCACACCCAGTATGAGATGTGTAATCAAACTTTTTTTTGCTATAATGATGTAAAGTATGAAGATTATTATAACATTCTTCGAAATACTGATAGGGCAAAACAGTCTCTATATTACAAACAAGGTGTTTCAAACATTTTTCTTTCTCGCAATATGATGTTACAATGTGCTTGCCCTTAAGTTCATGCTTACAATCTACTCTGTGTTGTCTGAACTGGTTTACAAGATATTCAGAACTGTTACAGTTAGTTAAAGTGCAATCATAACTATTTGGCTTGCTATGTACTGTAAAAGCTTGAGAGAAATACATATATTTGAAATGAATGTCTTACTCACACATTTCATTTACAACATAATGTGAATATGCTATGCTATGAGTTACAGAATACAAACCTTTAGTAATAAACGCATACTTGCAAATCGGCGAGAACATTATTGTGAATAAAGCCACTTCACATGCATATAAATTACACATAGACAGAAAAACTAATTCTCCTTGTTCGAAAATAATGTTGTGGATGTCTCTGTCGCTAGTCTCTTTCCAACGAACGGTGATTCCCTGATGAGGTCTGGTGAGCTGGCAGGCTATTACTCCGTATCCCCATTCATCTTCTATCTCCTCGCTAAGACTGGCAATCATAAAATCTTCTAATGTTGATGGCAAGTCACTGTCATGGCGAAAATATCTCACAGAACAATCATTGCATGCTATACCTTCACCAAAGCAAATGCCGAGACTGAGACTGTTGTCGAAAGAGTAGCAGCAATGTTCTATATTGTTGTAGATATGAACTTGTAGAATACCGTCATACAATTGAAAGAAAACTCTTCTGTATCCTATTTGCAGGAATTTGTATACGTTTATAGGGTCGAAGATTCCAGCCATTATTGACGATTTTATACTGAATGCTCTCCTTTATATAGTCTGCCAGATATTCTTGCTTTGAAAAATGTTACATTGCCACATACCATAGGGCGAAATTAATTCTTGGTCACCTATGTATGTATAATGTTGATTGTTGTTGCATTCTTCTGTCCAAACAACACGTTTAGAGTAATACTCCATTCGCAACTTGTATTTAATTTCACTAAATGATGGATATTTAGTGATATCATCACCTTCCATGTCCCATAGTAATTTGGTTAAACTGATCTGTAAATCGGTATCAGGTCTTAAATTATAGACTACATGCTTGCGTCCAATGCAATTTCCAACTTCTTTGTACATACATTCAGGACTGTTTAACTCCAATGTTCATCTCCGTTGCACATCTGTATCTGTAGTGGACTATCTTCATCTTCAATTTGAAACCACACTCGCCTATATCCTGGAGTAACACTAGCATACTGAAGTGATGTGTTGAACCTCTCCACCATAAATGAAGCTCTGGTGTACAATTCTGTCTCTCTTGCTTTATATAGACAGATGTTCTTCCAGTTTGTGGTAAAATTAGTTCTTCAACTACAATTTTGTTAGATCAAATTTACAGAAACAAACAATGCTGTTCCAAACCTCACAGCCATACATTCCACATGGCGTTCATAGAAGTGTGCTACTGCCTTGTATTTGCGTAATATGTTCCTTATTATTACATGTTTCAGTCCATAAGGTGGTGGTGGTTTGATTATTTCTGTACAACCAGCAATTTTTTAAACATAGGTCCCAAGAAGAAGAGGGCAGTTTGCTGTCAGGCCGCATATTAAAAACAGGACAGTTTTCTGCTTCACCACACAGCACTAGTTCTGTATACAGGCTTTCTCCTAAACTTTTTGCGATATTCCAATGTTCATCTCCGTTACACATCTGTGTTTGGTGGAAGTATATGTTGCTTCGAGACTGGAAGCATACTTTCTTGTGTCCTCGAAAAATAGAGGATTATGTCTTCTCTGGGTCGAATTTCTCCATTTTCTCGAAATCTTACACTACCTGGAACCAATGTTTTTTTTTTTTCGACAATTAATATATCTACACATAGATAAGATATCAGTACAAATATTCTCTTAAAACTTCGATTTTACATTGTGAACAGAATGTTTTTACTCTACTGTGATTTGTATTATAGTGCTTGACAATTGATTTAATACTCAAACAGTCGTGGTATGTTCTGGTATTATTACTTCTGCATTGGTTAAAGTTTTTAAACTTTCCTTCTGCATTTTTCCAAGCATGTATATGAGATAGTCTTCAAGTAATGCAACATTTACATATAGAAAACTTTTTCGTAAGTTATTTCACCAGAGTCCCATTACAGGTTATGTATCTCGAAGTCTGTTCCCGAAACATCATTTTAACTTCAAGTTTTAAACTTTGCCAAGGTCTGGGAGATTTAAAGCACAATACTTTAGAGACATTAGCATCAGTTGCATAAGAAATAGCAAGCTCCTTAATTACAAAGGAGTTGTCTTGGTAGTTTTCGAAACCCTGCGTGTAGCACATCATTTCTTACATTATTTATTTATACACTATTTACAAAAAAGTCTCTCATATAAAATTTTATAAGATGACAGTGCTCGCCATATGTTGCAAGTTCCTATCATTAACAAAGGCAGGCATGCTGTAAGGACAGTCATCGCAAGGTAAATAGGATGAATATCCTCATCAGCTTGTAAATGTTCAGCCAGTAACAGATACACTAATTTTATTTTGTGACTCGCAAAAGAAATAATAAATTCTTTCGGCAACACTTGCAGTTGGGAACAGTCTAAACTCAATAAGGTTTTCGCCTTCCCATAAGCTAAAATATCATTGAATTCTTCAATGCATTCAGAGTCACAATTGTCACAGTAGTGACCTTGATGCATTGTACTTGTTACGAGCTGATTCAGAGATGAAATTCTCTGTGGATTCTGTGTTGATGAAGATCTAGATGTAGCAAAGTTGTAGTAGACGTTGTAGATGTGTGACATCGTTCTCGGTGTGGATGCCTGGAGCTGTAGTAGATGTGATATACGCCTGGCATTGTAGTCGACGTGATGTACGCCTGTTGTTATAGTGGATGCCTGGCATTGTTCACGTTATCAATGCTTCCCATTATGTCCTCACTTACTGTTGGTGTAGACACCTGCTGTTGCAACGGATGCCTGGCATAGTTCTCTGTGCTAATGCAATGTACACGCACACACACATGAAGTGACCTTACCAGATGCCGAGTTAAGACTGAGAAAAAATTAATTTATCGCTCCTTATATACTGTAAGGATTGAAAATGGATGCCATTCTCCCATAAATTTACAAGAATTCGTACCTTTTAGTAAAAAGTAAGAATAACTGTAAAAATTGCTATATTACAACTCCGAAAACCATAATTTCCACCTTTTTATGTACTGTTTCGTTAAACTTACATCGAAAACTGTTACGTTACCACTAATACAATGGTTTTATCGGAGATCTCTTTCGATCCCTAGTCGCCCGCGACCAGGACCCAGCTCTGCTCCATACTCACCACGCTTCACCCTCATCGGCTCTCAAGACCTAAATTTCGCTCGCTCCCCAAACACACTCAGTTCTCGGCTATCCGTTACCTGGATTGTCCACGAGGTTTTAGAATGACTCGTCTCCATATCTTTTGTAAAAACACGTCACTGTAGTCGACTGTCTTTCCCAAATAAATTTGGAACTAATTATTACTTAACATAGAATATTGAACTTTAGCAAGATTATATTATATTTTCCTAATTGATAGTAGTGTCTAAAAATGGGGGGTTAGGAAAATCTACATGTGAAATACTTTTTTTTGTCTGCTAGATAAATAAATATATGTCTTGTTTCAATACTTGTAAAAAACATTTTTACGGGTGAATCAAATATGTCTTGTATTTCTGTGTGATTTTTTCAAATCATAGTTTGTTTGATTCAAATATATTCTTGTTGTTGGGGTGTTAAATCTGGGGATTATCTCAGGGATTAAAGAAACTTTATTTTAAATATATAAAATTTCATCGGCGGGAGTTGTGAAATTTTTTTTTAATTTGCTGGGAATATACCATGCTCTTGTGTGACCTTGGCTCGGCAGCAAAGGCGGACTGTGTGGTCAAGCCAGCTCACGACGTATTCGAAAAAAAATTGTTCCGGGCTGGGAATGCATGGCCTTGGAGAAGAAACTGACTTTTCAAGTGAAGACAACTTCTAGAGTAGGGATGGGAGGGATGGTCTGGGTTCTTGACCTTGGGGCACATCCTCTCATGAGGGCGGAGGGTAAGGGATGCCTACAGGCGAGCAAGGGACGATGTGAAGCTCTCTAGTCAGTCGTCGCCATCTTCCCTCAGTGGCAAAAAATTGACAATCGGGGAAGATGGGTGAATGACCCCAGGATATGTCGCTCTGGCGAGGAGTGGGGGTAGGGGCGAGGGTGTAGGGAGGTCTGGAGCCGCTGGCCTTGGGCAGAGTGACACGAAGGTTCCTCAAATGCTTCTGCCATCTTAGTATTTTGCCAATCCTCACGCTGCATAGACACAACACTGAATCTCTCGACTTTACCAGGCTTCGGAGTGTGGTAGCCATGATTAATGATTTATAATATAGGCATTTTAATATGAAATTATTTTATCTGGAATTTTTTTTTTATTTATCGGGGAAAAAATAAATGTTCTTGTAATAGTGTGTTTATCGTGTAAACCTGGTTTCTGTGTTTGGTAAACAAAACTTGGTATGATTTTCAACTCGTGTTTGTGTTAACAAGCACGCTCTATTTACCAGACTTTATGGAAAAAAAATTTGTAGTTATTTTTTTAATAAATCACTTTTATACAGTCATGTACTTGTAGGACGAATCAAATCGTTAATAGTAGGGAAATAGGTTCTATCAGTAGTAACTTTCAACTCAGTTGCTTTTAAAATGCCAGCTTAGCTACTCGCCACTCATTCGTCAAGTGACCTCCGAGGTGGACGGATGTGTTGTCAGGGAGCTTCTGGAGAAATTTCATTATGTGTTTTATTTGGAAACATTCGTTTTGTTTAAAATTTCAGAGTTGAAGTCTATAATCAAACAGTGTTTCACTGAGCTTGCAGTCGGACAGATGTGTTTTGGAAGAAGTGCAATTTTACTGCATGTGTTAATCAATTAATTGTTTTTTAAATGTGGATTAAGTTTCTAAAGTTCCTGTACTGTAATTTATAGGGGCATTTTGCTGTAGATCATTAATTCGATACTCACATGATTGTGTTATACTTCTCTTTCATGTAAATTATATTTCTAAGCTCGGGGTAGTAAAATCACATTATGTTTAATTCCATACTGGAGAGTCATGTAATTGCAATTATTATTTATGTAGTCATTTGAAATTTGCAATTCGATGTGTGTAATTTATTCATACGTAGAACACTCTGAAATTCTCTAATGTTTAATTGCATACAGAAACAGTCGTCGTCTATTTAATCGTTTGTCATTACCAATAAATAAATCACATCTTTCAAAGTCGCTTATCTCCCACCACCATCTATGACGAATATCCCCCAAAAAACATAATATTTACACTTAGGCCACTCTTATAAATCGTTTAAATTCTCTGATATTCTCTTGTGTGTTAAATGTATTCGTAAAAGTCGCCTATCTGCCACCAATATCTTTACAAACAGATCAAAATTAGAAAAAATAAGAAAAATTACCCTTAGCACACACTTACACTCAACTCAACACCTATACAACACATTGCAACCCACCACTCTGGTCAGTCGCCTCCAGGATACTACAGTGTCAACATCGTATAGAGCTCCCCACGGAATGGAAGAAAGAAAGAAGTAAAACATCAAAATCAAGAAAATAAAATAACCCTTTCAATACGTTTAACCCATTAAATAAATATAACCCCTTTCATTAAATTTAACCCTTTCAATTTGATAAACCTTTTTGATTAACCATGACAATCAATTTAATTAACCTTTTGATATCAAATTAATTAGGTCAATGAAAAAAGTGGCATCCCCTTTGATCTAGAACCCGCCCGGCCCTACTACTCGTACCTCTGCATGGAGTATAGCAGCACAACGTTGGGGAGCAACCTAGTACACAGGACAAAGAGTTCATAATGTAGGCACCATCCAATGAACAAATGGTAGTGGCTGGGTTTACTGTCGAGTTTAACCTCGCCGTCAAGTAATCGCTCTTACGCAATTGAAAACTTTAACATTTGACTATTCCCTTTGACTTTACGTTTGCTTTCCGACATGTTGTTTCTTATGGAGCTTGACACAATGGAACTGTCAAAGGTAAAGTTAAGCACTCTTGACTTTACGATTTCGAAAAGTTGAAATTTAAATCAAAATGAAGCAGCCATTTTGCGTAGAATCTAACAGAGGTTATGTGGAAAGTGCGTTTCTAAAAACGGTATATTAAATAAAGTTCGCCTTAAATTAAATAAATGGCAAATGAATATAATGTGAAGAGGAAATATATGAATTTTCATATTTTAATAAAGTAAACAAATGAGTATTTAGTTTTGAAATAAACTTCTGAAATAAATTTTAAGCCTATTTTTAAAAAAGGTACATTAAATGCATTCCTGGTTAATATCAGAAATAATTTCATAACAAAATACACATTTTTACGAAGCTTGCAGAACCGATGTTCAATTGTCTGAACCCTGACTTTACAATTGCTACTTTCGTCAGAGGAAAGGAAGCGTAAAGTCAAATGCTTAAGTTTTCTATTGTGTAAGAAGCATAAACCCGCGAAACTTCAGCGTTTCTACGTATAGGCGTCTGTGACCAACCAATATGGAAGTAGGCCTGTGTCTTGAGTAGGGTGGCAAAAATAATTTGTGTATTTTGCATTGATAAAAAGAATGCCATACTCAAAATATATGAAAAAGTTTGTTTAATCAAGAATAATTGTTAACTAAACTCATGTAAGATTTTATTAAATATAAACTTATACGTTTAGTGTTTTGCTTAAAATTATCTGAAGATCGACTGTAACAAAGAGAATGTGGTTTATGTAGTTATTATTTCAAATATAAAAATTAATTTTAGTGAAACTGTTTTTTGTATAATTATTTTCGGTAGACTATATGTCAATACATTTAGTACTCTCTTTCAGGAGCTTGAACCAGAGGTGACGTGAATTCCACAAAATGTTTAATAATTCGCGTTTTGGCGGGGGCGGGGAAGGGGGGAATTTATTTTGTTAAATATTGAAATTTGTTCTTAATACTTGCAGGTCGAGGTGAGGGTTTAGCAAATACCAAGGTTTATAATGGCTGCTTATACTTAGTGAAATGATAGGATTCAACCACCGAAATGCATTGTGGCTCAGTAACCATCAGAATATTCTACGTATTTTTTGTTTATTAAAGTCGTGGTCTCAGAAAAGAATATTCAAACGGTTGGTCGTCCAAGCAAAGTTAGAGGCAATAATAACACAGAAATTCAAGATGGCTGCTTTCAAACTCGAATCGCATAGCTCGGGAAATGAAATTTAAAAAAAAATGACACTCTCCAGGCCAAGTAAACACATATAAATTTTCCTAGTTATATTTTTTAACTTATTAAATTTGTTTAGGTTAATGTGAAGGCGATACTTAATGTCGTCCTTTCAATATGGCAACTTCCAAAATAGAATGAGCAATAAAATGGGCGAAATTCAACATGGTCGCCAGTTAACTGGAATAACAGAGCAAGAGCACTAAATAAAAGTATCGTGGAGACAATCCAAGTATCGCAGTGGGCCCTGTGAAATTCAGAATTATCCCGGGCAACCGAAATTATATTATGAGCAACTGTCGCTGAAAATCTTACGTGATATTCCCTGGTTACATGTCCCTATAATCTCCTAAACCCAATTACTTTTCAACGCTCTGCGCCCAGTTTACATGAAAGCGCAGCGCCAATTTAAATAGCGTCGCCATAATGTACACCAATAGCAGTTTACGACGCTCCACTATAGACGGAAGATCTTGAGGGAAGTGTAGTCTTGGCTGCTGCACAATTCGGATAACTTCCAGGTATTTTCTATAAGAGCTCACTAAAACATCGAATGCCCGGTTGCACCAACATCTTCCCTGATTCGAGATCGAATGATCGTAGTTCCGAACAATGATCCAGTTTGAGCTTGGTTCCAATGTAAAAGTGTTGCACCAACGAAATTTCATGATTCTGGATCTCCGATTCGTCTATCTTGGTTCCAAAGTGAGAGATCGGGATTAATTATGAGACAAATTTTGCTATTGGTTCATAATATATGACGTCATGGATGTAGGCGTATTTTTCACTATAGATAGAACTAGATGTGCTATGCTCTATTTGTTTTAAGTGAATTATTGTTGTACGAATATTACTGAATAAAATTCAAGTGCGTATATTGTTGTTTTAATTTCCCAAGAAAACAATCAAACGTAGTTCTATCTGTTGGTGTATTTTCAGACTACATTTGTCGACGATGGCTGCTGATCTCGGATCGAGATTTCGAACCGCCAATTTCGGCGGTTCGAAATGAATTTAATCTCGATCTCCAGTCCAGCTTTGAACTCGAATGGTGCAAGAGTTTTCTGTGTCGATCTTAGATCCGATCTCGGATCGAGTTTCGAACCACGATGGTGCAACTGAGCATAAGTATACATTGTATAACGAAGCAGCGGCTGGTTACTTCGTTATAAAATGTACACTACCTGATCTTTTGGTGAACTCTTGTAGAAAATACCTGGAAGTTATCACACGTATGCAGCAGCTGAGCCTATTTACAGCTTCTGCAAACACTACACTGAACTGTATGTACGGGGCATTAAAGCAAAAAACAATAAGTACTAAGCAGTAACCAAACCCATTTTTCTCTTAAGTGCATTTGTGAAATACCATGGTACCATAGAAAAATCAGTAGAAAGCAAAATTTGCTAGCACCTACCATTCATGGGCATAATATCACTTCGGATTTTGAACCCTCCTGCGATATGTGTGGTGTCAACTAATTGGAATTTGGTTATTGCATTTCGCTTGTATTGAAACAAAAATCACCTAACTTACACGCCTAAGTTTCTGTTAAAAACCAATTGTTCCCTTCATGAACTAAGAAAAGCCAAAAATTATTTTCCTTATTTTTCTATAACAGAACAATAAATTTTATAGGGACAAATATTAAGATACTGGACATACGAAACAAGACAATTTAAAATTCGAAATATATAAAACTCATACGACTCCAGTTTTCATGAGAAATTTTTTGACAAGGGACGATTTCTGTAACATAGCTGATCAAGACAATGTGCGGTTATCGCTTTGTCCACTAAGTGTATTATAATTAATGTTAATGGGTAATGTAAATAATGGAGATAATACACGTTCAATACAAAGACGAGGACTTGCCTCCCGGCCTTTTATCTGTTTGCCCTTACTCGGTGACCTCATCGTCTGACGATCACAACATCCGCGGAAGGGGAGATATAAGACGGGTGGAGTAATGTTCCTCGCAGACAATAAGCTTATTGTTCAACACTTTCTGTTTCCAAAACACCCAGTTAATGTACGTTTTGGAAACTTAACTGTGATAGTATTTGTGCAGTGCCTAAACGTCAAACATCCCAAAGAAGAGACAATTTTGAGAAAAATTCTTAACTACATAACTTCTTTCAAAATCATTTTCTACTGGTAGAGTTCGTGTATCTTTATAATTGATTATTTATATGTTTAAAATTATTACTTTTAGGTTGATAGTTATTCTTACGTTTACCTACAGCCACAAATATGAAGGTAATTTGCGAGGCGCTACTTAGAACCACTGCATTGCAATAAGGTAAAGTACTGGAAATATACACCTATAAGTTATTTCACACAATCCAATCTTGTTAGAATAAAATATTATACTTAATTATGTTTTCTTTACTTTACATGACTCACGTGGTCTCATACCACCAACCTGGAACATTAATTCAAAATTGATTAAGTTTATGATGTGTTTACAGTCCTAGTGCTGTATTAACGTTGCATTTATATTTCAGAGTAGCCTTGTCGGTTACTTCTATATGTTCACTGCACTAATTATACAGAAAGGGGCGGAATTCGACCGACAAAATTCGTGAGGTTGTTGCTTATGCAAAATCATGAACTGAATATTAAGGGAGATACTGACACCCTTAAAAATCCAGTTTTTTTTTTTTTTTTTTTTTTTTTTTTTTTTTTTTTTTTTTTTTTTTTTTTTTTTTTTTTTTTTTTTTTGCGAAATATCAGAAACATTATTAAATTACAATCCTCCAAACATAATTTCATGTTATCGGGATCTTCAACCTAAGACGAAACACTCATCAATAACTACCCTCGTAATTAAAATAGCAGGAGTGGCCCCACTCTTATTCATTCAAATTTTTTTACGTCAGGAATTATGACGCTGGTTTATTGTGCAGTATGTCCCAAATTTCAAAACCGGCGCTTTTGTTACAACTGCACAAAACCCACCGTTTTCGTGTAAAACGCACACAAAGCTTCATCTGCAGCGCCTAGCACTTAGACCTTACAGTGCCTAGCACTTAGACCTTACTACATACATACATCTACTGTACGCTGTTATGTCCACTACACATACGATGGTACTGGACATTTCAAACACGTGCTGTAAACAACAAGTACTATACATTAATAAGCTTACAGTACAGGAGCTGCCCATTTGTTATGGCTACAGTCGGTCAGTGATTCCCTGCAGGAAGTATTGGGATTGCCTACGCACCTGGCATTGCATCGTTGCCGCCGAAAATTATGTGTGCGTTTTGCATGATAACGGCGGGTGCTGGGTAGTTGCAACAGGAGGACAATTTATTTTTGTTAATTAGGTCATGCTTCTCAATAAATCACTATTAAACGTTAATAATTTCTAACAGTAAAAATATTGTCTGCCGTAATATGGTGGTCATCCATGTTATTTTCAGTACAGTGGGTGGCATTAATAGGCGTTTTCTCTAAGTTTCGGTGGATGAGAAATTACAGCCATGTATGCTTCTAAGAGGGCCCAAGGTGTAATTGCCCCCTACACCCTGTTCGTCGACAGTAGTGATGCCTATGTTATGAATTTGGCAACTATAGCTTCGGTGGATGGGAAATGGCATCCAACTATACTTTTAAAAGGGCTTACGGCGACTGACGTCTGATGACGTGTGCATGATTAGCATACGCGTGCGATTAGCATAGGCACGATTAACATAGGTGTCGTCAGCTCATGTGTACTTGGCATACATAGGTAGTAGAATATGTATGCCTGTAACAAGGCGGAATATGAAGCTGCATGATAGGGCAATGAACTGGAACATTCTTGAGACAGGATGATGGTGCCGGCATGGAATGACAGAGTGTGAGGTGCTTGTAAATGGTTGCACAATGCGGCCGGCTGCTGCACAATTTTCGCCGCATCCCGTCGTCTTGTGCAAGTGCCAGCCACACTGTGCAAAGCACATTTTTTTTGCAGGAAATGTTGCTGGTTAAGGAAAATTCGGGAAATCGTGAGGGGAATTCAGGCAATTTTGGGCGTTTTTAAGAGGAAAAAGAGAAATTTTGAGGGGAAAAAAGGCAAATTCCAAGGGAAATCCAAGATGGTGGCCGATCCGCGAATTTGCAGCTCCCAGCCTTTGTCATGGAAGTCCCCAAAACCATCTACTACGACGAGATCTTGAGCGCCGATGAAAGTGAAATAAAAAAGGTGGAGCAGCGGCAGAATACAAGGGCAGGAGAAGCGGGAGCACCACGAGGAAGCCCATCCGTCAACGGCAACGTCCGCCACGTTTCCCACATGTAAAAATTACCCATAACTTTCCTATATCAGTTGATTTAAATCTTGGTTTCACACACACAGCTGAGCTGAGTAAACAATGGTCAAAAGCCACTCTCATGCCCGAAGCCTTTTACAATTACAGCTATAATCCATTCACGATTACTTCACACTTTTCTGAAGCCCTGCTATGTTCTGCTTCCAAGATATTCCTCCGCCTTGTGCCCTTGTGCGTACTAAACTTATTTAAGTCTAGAAAATTACACCAAAGGATAACGCACCCAATTCGTGAGCACTCAGTTGTAATGACATTTTGTGTGAGAACTATTTCTTACTAGGTGCTACCAACAAACATGTTTTCTCGCTGTTTTATTCATATTTATTATAAATAAAAGTAGTTATAAGTAGAGGCTTCTGGCCTCTATTTATAATCTATTTCTGGTCTCCCTGGGGTCCTAGCAGGGAGCAAGACCCTGTGGCGGCCATTTTGAATCTCGTCACGAGGGAAAAGTTTCCCTTTATTGTTGGGAAAATTTCCCTCTTTATCTCAAAAACATCCAACATCACTAGATTTCCCCCCAAAAATCGTCCGAAGTCCGCAAAAACTTGCGAAACTTCTCTCTCGCAATGGCTATATTGGATTATTGACTTCATGCTCTGGCATTCCAGTCAATTTCTGCTGATGACTCATCAATATGGTGTTGACTCATAGGGTGTGGGGTCAGGAGGTATGGGGTCATCCTCACCTCAGACTGTCACACTCTTGCGTACTGGTTGATTTTCTCTGGGTGTTCCCAACCGAGATTTCCTTCCAACAGAAAGTGCGCACTTCCCACTCATGCATTCCACCTGGAGGAGAAAAGTCAATTCTAAGGTTCCCTGGCAACATCAGTTGAAGTATGTCCTAAGCGCAATTATAAACATAGTTGACTATATTCCGAACTTTTTCAGATACAACTACCAAATTCATAACAATGGCATTACTCCGACGACGAGCCAGGTCGCAGAGTCAAGTATATCATATGACCACTTATAAACATAGTTGGCTGTAATTTCCAAATATTTTGAGATACAACTAGCAAATTCATAACAAAGGCAACACCCACGATGAAAATAAGAGTAGCAGGGCCAAGTATATACTATGTCTACTTATAAGCATAGTTGGCTGTGATTTACAAACTGTTTCAGATATGATTGTCAAATTCATAACATGTGCATTACCCATAATGACGAGAAGGGTCGCAGGGTCAGATATACCCTATGCCCATTTATAAGCATAGTTGGCAGTAATTTCCGAACTGTTTAAGATGTATTGTATTGTAAAGGGCTTTTAAACGTCCTCTGGTTTTATACTTGAATGCTTAGCAGCGGACGGCTTACAGGCTAGCTTATAATCGAATTTAAACTAACACCCATGCCCTAACTGGGGTTCGAACCCAGAGCCTCCTGCACCCCAGATCGGTGGTGAACCAACTGACTGCGCCATGGGAGGTCGGTTTGTTTAAGATATAGTTTTAAAATTAATATCATAGGCATCACACCCGATGACGACGACGAGAAGGGTCGCAGGGTCAGGTATTTCCTAAGCGCACTTATAAGCATAGTCAGCTGTAATTTCCAAACCATTTAATATATAACCACCAAATTCACAACATAGGCATTACCTCCAACAACGAAATGGGTCGTAGGGTTAAGTAGGTCCTAAGTGCACTTATAAGCACAGTTGAGTGTAATTTCCGAACCATTTAAAATCGCAAAATTCATAACATAGGCATCATCAACGACAGCTAAAAGAATTGCGGGGCCAAGTATGTCCTAAGCACACATATAATTATAGAGAGCAGTAATTTCCGAACTATTTGAGATACAACTCAAAAAATGCAGGAGGCATCAGGGATCGTTCTGGCTACCCTTGGGTTACCAGTCCGACATCTTAACCATACAGCCACCACTGCATGATAAGTGTTATGAGATGAAATAGAATATATATCTGCATCGGCCTATGGATGCAACAGACATTGCGAGGTTAGGAAAAGCATAAATACTAGCATGGGCGTACACACACTCACCAGACTTGTCATCATGAGCTGGCGAGGTTGTTTCCTTCTGGACTCGCCTAAGCCAATGACATCCTCAATAGGCATTGTGCTGTTGGGAGAAAAAATAAAGTAAATACCATTATTGGCCTATGCATTCACCAGACATGTCATCGCAAACCGGTGAGGTTATCCCTACCGGACTCACCTAAGCCAATGACATCATAGTCAGACAGTGCACAGTGAGGAGAAACGCGCATAGGCCTACACACCCACCAGACATCGCGAACAGGCAAGGTTTTTCCTTCTGGATTCACCTATGCTAATGATGATGCCAACAGTGAAGATGCTCACACCACCACCTGGCTGTGGAAGGGGCCAGCATACCCGCAGGTTCCCTTTCACCTGACGTCCTGGCGAAGTCTCATACACTGATATTCCACCTTAGTTTTCACCTGGCGAGGTGTCGAGTCTCATTCCACATTAGTTGTCTCATTCCAACAGGGATCACTCCTTCCAAGATCCCTTCACCTAACGTCCTAGCATCTTGGCGGGGACGAGTCTGTGAACATCCCGCTCTGTCATTCTGGCACAAGGGTGATCCTTGGGTGCTTCCAACCACGTATATCTGTCCCAGAGAAAGTGCAAGCATCACGCTCTGTCATTCCACCCCGATGTCATCATGCCAGTCATCTTGTTTCCCGACGCCGGGGGTTTTTCTCGGGTTCTCCCAGATTTGTTTCCTTCCTAGCACATGTACACAACCTCCTGGCTCCTTACTATGATTCCAGGTGCTCTCCCCGATCCCTACCGCAATGCCAGCCCCTCTCTCTCTCACCGGAATGTTCTCCAGGTGCTCCAACGCATCAGAGCTACTGCTCCCACCTGTAGTTTTCTTCTTAGCGAACGTCCCGCTCCCACATTCCACCCCGATGGCAGCCATCTTGGACTGTCAATTCCTGCCACAACCGAGGGGCTCCTTGACACAACACCAGCCTGGACCCAAGGGTGATCTCCCGATTCAAAATGCCCTCGTTTCCCTCCGATCTAGCACAAGCATCGGGTGCTGTACGCTGCGACGATGCTAGACGCGATCAGGCTGTCCTGGAACTTCCTTACAAACTGACTGAAACGAAACCATCACCAAGAAAGATGACACCGGTATGCACCTAGGCAAACAGCAAAAGCATTTTCCAACAATGTGCGAGCATCGAGTTATGTTAGGCGAAAAACGTACCATTTGTGAAGTGCTGGGAACGATAAGGTCAACACTGTTACACAAATACAAAGAAAAATAGTTATAAGTACTTACTAACCAACACAATCAAACAAGCGCAGGGTGTGTGTATGTTAAACGATGCTAAACAAGATCAGGCCACCCTGTACCTCCTTACGAACATAAATCGTCACATGTAGCCATCACTAATAGCGGCCGACCCGTCGTTGTTGTGTGACAGGCAGTCATACTCTGTCTCCGATCTACACTCGTGTACCGAGCCTTCGATGATCCAGACATGCTGTACATCGTGTCGCAATTACCCCCCTCGTACCCCCACTCTAGCTCTTCACAGCCCACGACCATAGTAGTAGCGCGTTCGGACATGACCGGCCTAGCCTGCACTCGTGTACCAAGCCTGCAATGATCGCAATTACAGATATTCATACTCCTTCTCCGACCTGCACTCGTCTACCGAGCCCGTACTTACACGCGGTCATACTCTGTCTCCGAACGAAACTCGTATACCGAGCCATAATTACAAGTAGTCTGTATATCATTCTCCACTCCGGTCGTCCATAGCCCAAGAACGTAGTAGTGCGTTCGGACATGACCAGCTACTCGTCGCACTAGTGGTTCGTCGTGTACCGAGCCTTCATTGCGAGGTGGTAAACCAGTCGAGTGCATGTCCCTTTACGAGAGGAGTTCAGTACCTAGTGCCAGAACCATAAGCACATACGAAACAACATACATTAGTCGTGCAAGAGAAACAACACTGCTGGGGCAAATAGTACATGTACTTATTTCGATTACATTCAATTTATAATGCTAGAAGCTCGTTACGAAACGAATTACCATTAACGAGTAAGGAGCTATCACAACACACACACTCATTTCAACTATGCATGTGCTCTGCATTTCCAGCCAAGAAAGCAGATCACCACTTGCAAGTACTGTAATTACACCACCCTTGCCAAAACACACTTACATATACTTAATTATAGTGCGAGAACCATAAGCACATACGAAACCATTAGCCATGCAAGAGAGAGATGTGCTGGAGCTAACAGATAGTATACGTACTTATGTTGAATACTTACCATTGCTAGAACCGTAACCACATCACAAATGTAGGTCACGGGCGCATGCATCTCGTCGTCGTCATGAACACGATGGAAACACAGTCAACACTGACCATCCTGCCTTTCTGTGCACTGCATGCGTTGTCTGTCAAGAAAGCAACAAGATATCTGCAATTACACCATCCACCACCCATGACAAAACATACTTACTTGTTACTAATGCTATTGAACGGAACTAACGCGCGTACCCTGACAGCGGTGGAGACACTATGCCATCCCTGAAAGTAAGGTATCGCAGAATCAATTGCCGTAGAGAGCCCAGCCATTTCAAGGCAATGCACACCATCGTGAAAGTAGTCATCGCATGTTCACCCGCAATGAATAGTAAATTGTTCGTCGGGAAGCAAGTAGAAGTAAGACATTCGCCCCCCCCCCCCCCGCCCCTTGCCAAACATTATGAAGATAGTAAGTAACAGCCATCGGCTACAAGACCTACCCATTGGGTGCGGGCGAAATACGTGTGTACTTTCCATGCACACGGCAGGGAGTGTTCGAAAGAATACTTAAATTGAGCGTGTAAGATGAACGAGTGAAAAGAAGTTGAGAGGTTAACTTCACAGCCGGCCATCGAGGCAGCCTGAGAGGGTCAACGCAAACTATCATGCAGTGTTCATAATTACAAGCAGTCATATTCCATCTTCGACCTGCTAGTATAGTCTATTCACTGTTTCTTTGATTCAAACCTTTGAAAAATCACACTATGTATGACGTGTTTCGTTATTTCCCAAATAAGTAATTTATCAGAAGTGTTTTATACCAGTAGTATTATTATTTCCGTCCTGGGACAATGGGATCTGGGATCGGAGCTCGGAGCTGTTCATGCTCTGTCATTCCGGTAGGTTGGCGACCATTTTCCCTAAAAATATCCCTTTTATCCCTCAAAATCCACTAAATTTCCATCAAAATTTCGCTTTTTCCCTCAAAGTTTCCCTTTTTCCCTCAAAATCACCGAGACTCCTAGCCGCAAAAACGAGCCCCAGAAAGGCAATTTTCAGCCAATTCAGGTGATTTTGGGAGGCTCGCTTCTTGAGGGCAGAGCAGTGGTGGCCATATTGGTTTTTATAGGCATAGAGTATACAAATCGATACAAGTGTCCCAGGGTCCAAAATCAGACCTAATCATCAACCATCTTGGTTCTGTCAGCCATTGTAGTGGCCATCTTGGATCCAGGTATCCTTGATCTTTGACCTTAACATGGTGACCCTTAACCTTGAACCCAAAAATTCCAAAAATTTCTTATTAATTTATTTTTAAAATCAATAAAAATCTATCTAGATAATTATTTAAGATATTTTTTAAAGATGTATTAAAAACTTATATTCCCGGAGGTTCCCCCAGCGCCATGTCCAGCAGACGACTGACCTTCCTACAATCAATCACATTGTCATAACCTTTCCCTCCCCAACAATGTTTCTCATTGGTTAATTAGGGGGCAGGCCTCCACCTCACTCAACCATACTCATTTTTTCGAATACAGTCCACCAGCCATATTGTTTTTTTCTTTCGTTTGTCATATGTTTACTGTTTTATCTCCTAGATAGCACTAATATAGGCATATTACTTTTCGGTTTCGTCACCAGACGAGCTATCTATTTTGCTACCATATTTGCTTACATTTATTTAAAGTATAGGTGGTGCTGTCTGTGCCTGATATACTGGATTCTATTTCCATCACCTAAGTGGTGCTAATTTCTCGATTTAGCCACCAGGCGAGCTGACGAAACAAACACTTTCTCATGCTCTGTCATGCCATATTCTCAATCTTTGATTTCGTTTTTTTCTTAGTTATCTTCCTTTAATTCTCTGTCATTCCTTCTTTATTTTGTCACCCCTCTTAAGTCACCTGTGATCCACCCACAATCTAAGATTGTATTCATGCTCTGTCATTCCACTTCGATTTAGTATCCGCTGATTACTCGGTTCCCTCGAACCTCCATCTTTGGTTACATCACTTCCGCAATCTTTGATTATGCCATATAGTCTTGGCCTTTGACCTTCGAAATCTTCCATTTAGTTTGAAATTTGTTAGGAAAATAATTATGCTGTATTAGAGAAACACCAGCCATGCAGAAATTTATATAGGACCTCTCTCCGCCGTACACTGCACTGAAGTAGGTCTGGCCAGGCCCGACTCAACCTTCGCCCTCTCCTCCAAGTCTCAGGGTCAATTTCTACCACTTCAACAACATGTTTTCATGTCTGTTGCATCCAACCTGCTTAAAATTTATTATGATAGCAATCCATTCTTAGTTTCTGAATAGCTCATTTCAATATCATGCCTTAATCACCATATCATTGATTGTGCCTACACGGCAAATATTGAAGTACTAACTTTCAAATCGTTATAATTTGACACATTCATTTTGTGTTATGGTCTTAATTGGCTCGTAATAATGTTCGTAAATATGAATTCCTGTACCTGTGAAATAATTTTGGGTAAAATAGTGTTACACTGAGGTAACAAATAACCAATTGGCACATTTAACTTTCGGCATGACATTGCAGCCATTCATAAAGCAAACTCTGTAACCAACTTGATGACACAGGAATGGATGGACTCGAATGGATGGCCCAAACATTTGACTTCAACTCCGCTGAACACATGAACTAGAACTGCGGTTGGAGGCCAAACAAAAAAAAAAAAAAAAAAAAAAAATCCACAAACACCACAGGGCTGCCCTTCATTTTGAAATAGGAATGGGACAAATTATACAGATCTCACGTGCAAATTGGGTAAACACTAACACTGATATTGGCGAAAGGTGGATTAAACCACGCCAACACCCTGCCAGCTCCTGGCCACTACACTACTATGTGCGTCAGGTGATTGATAAGCATATACATATCTACAGAAAGGAGGATAGTACTTGCGAGTTTTACATTGGAAATGCGCACAGCATATAGCATGGCTACGCCACATGAGCACCAAAAAGCTCACAGTGTTCATGTGTACACACACAATCTATTCACTATGCTAATTCCTAGGATAAAAACCAACCTATCTCACACTGAATATGATTTATAGGTAATTTAGCGAACGCCTCTATGTTCCCAATAATTACATTATACAGTATGCTTTCCTGCCAATAGCACTATCAAAACAGTGTGGATAAGGTTTGAGGTTATGGCACTGTTCGTATAAGTGCTTTGAGATGTACCTACACTTATGTAAAAGTTTTAATTCCAGTTAGACTACATTCAAATTAGTCAAAAGTATTTTATTCGTGTAAAGGTGTGGCTATGTTGAGAAAACAAATGCAAAAAATTTTTTCATTGCTGTTGGTAATGTGATTTCCAAAATTGTGTTGACTATTGTACGGTCGATGTTGCGGAAATATGTAAGACTGCAGAAGATGAAAACGGGTCTATGTACTTCATGCTTAAGCAATGGTCCTGATCTCTGTGAGACGCCATACGTGTGTAATGTTGAGATGGAAACGATTCTCTCAAGTGAACTGTCAGTAAAAATTCTCCTTTTAGCTAAAAGGCGCTGAGTATGGTTCTAGTATTTACGCATATGGCAAACTGATAAAAATTGGGTGATTTGAGCGACAAAAGTGGCCGGTAGCCAAGAGTGGCGTGTTTTTCTACGAACCATCGTGAAGTGTAAATGCCTTCTGTCACCACAGCGCAAAACATGTTTACCTGCTCACGGAAGTTGGCGTCACTAACCTTCCTGGACATTACTACAGAAACAGGTGGTACATACGTCGTATTCTGACCGACCCCGTGCGTCACATTGCGACACCCACAACATTGGAAACCTAACCTGTAACAATTAAATTATTACCTTTGTATCAGACTATGCTGATATTTAGCCTGAAAGTTTAGCCTCATTAGTAGTCGTCTGTTTAAAAACTTCCGCATTTTACATGCATTAAATACACAAATCTGCCTCAACATTTTCAATGTTTTGGATGTCACAATATGGCGATGGATGAAATTTCAGCTTCAAGAACGTCATAGCATGCCATCTTCTGTTATTCCTACCTTCATACCGACCGGGCCAAACTTTATCTTTCGTGGTCAGAAAGGACGGACTGCATCATCAGCATCTGACGTCATCAACGCCGAGACCAACAAAATGCTTTGTTTATACACAAAAGAGCTAAAGCGCGCGAAAACGTGAGGTTGGTACATAACCTGTTTAGTAGCTAATAGGTTCGTTAAGGTGATTCGAAAAGAATACATGGATGGTTTGCTAAGTGCCAATTATATATAATATCAAAGACAAAGAGTGTAACTAATATACTGCATGAAAGTGTTTTAAAAAATGGTGACATGAAAATGTAAACAAAAATGTTGACGTGTTTTTCCAACTGCATTCATCAGAAAGCCTCACTTGTATCAAGCAAGGCTAGTCGCAATCGGAAATTTGTGGACTGACACAGTCGAACGGCTCAGACAGACACAATTGTGGCAGGGCCTTAACCCCATGTGTAGAATTAACATTGCCATGGGCTTGGTAACTTTATCCATGCGTCAGTGAAGTAGTGAAACTGTGAAATTACTGGGAAAGTTGTATATATTTTACGAATTTGCTAGTTCTTGTGTGCATCTAAAAAAACAGAAAGCAAAAAAATGATTTTAGTATTTAGAAATGTTTACCACTTTGAATTCCGTTAAGACATGGAACTACTTTCTACTCGCACTTTTAGTTTGCGGCAAGGGCGCGTTTACACGGTGAAAGTAGCTACCACGTTAGTTGCTATCACGAAAGTGTGTGAGAGTCACTGTCGCGAAAGGTCCTGTTTACATACACAATCGAGACATGCTGTGATAGTTAACCTCAAAAGGGACATATCCGACAACACTTGTATAAATACATTGATAGGCCCTACATTCATATCCTTTTGTCAAGAGGTTGGTATTTGTTGGGGTAGTTAAATATCGTGACAGGATATTAATGACATGTAACACATATATTGTTCCCGTAGTTTATTATATGACAGTAAATATGCTGTCAATACTGCCGTGTCATACCTATATGATAATATACGGCCTGTCATACCGCCACATAGTGTAAGAACAACAACATATATTAACAGAATCCAAATAGTTCTGCAATGTTACTGTCAAAGTGAACACATGTACAAATTCGTGATCCGCACTATCACGATAGTGATGTTACACGGTTTACACTACGATAGTTGCATGTTCTGTCACGACAGTTACTATCAACTATCTAGCTCGAGCTGATATCGCGATAGTGCTATCGCGACGGTTGGACAGTAACTATCATGCAGTTTACATGGCGATAGTAATGCGAGAGTAGCTCTCGCGATAGGAACTATCGCGCATTTCTCTCTATTCCTACCAACTTGAACTGGGCGTATGCCACCCAGTGTGTAATATATATGAACGTAGGAGCAATTAAATTTCCAAAGGTTTATGTCAAAAGTGTTCAATGAACTGTGAACCTCCTAGAAATATATGTAAACTGGGAAAGAATTTTTTTCTGCAGATTTTGATTTCAGAAGTACTTCTGTGGCGTTAGACCATAGACTAAAGATGTGGTGGACCGCTTATTCATCTTCTGCGCATATACCTAACATTGGCCTAGCCCAATCCTACACAACTGTCAAAGTCACATGGTCAACAGTGATGAACGTGTTTGTTTATATTTTAATTTTTAAACGACAAGCACCATTATTTTAATAAAATACGTTAACCTTTTTGAATTGAATCAAAAAGAATTACTGACTGGTTAGAGGAAGTATAAAAACAGCTCTAAGCACTTGTTTACAAATCAGTTTTCTAACCTAAAATCCAAACCATGCCGTTTTCGCTAGACGTGTTAGTAGAAAAGCAGTTCACGTTGGGACACCGATATTTGACGTGCGCAGCCAGCGAGATCAGTCTACCTCAGCTTTAGCCTACGGTGTAGACGGGCTACAGCATCTCGCCGGGGTTGGCAGCACTGCCGCGCGCAGCCAGCGAGATCGGTCTACCTAATCTTTAAGCTTCTTACGCAATAGGAAACTTTAGCATTTGACTTTACGTTTCCTTTCCTCTGACGAAATCACCAATACACAATATAATATTGTAAAGTCAGAGTTCAGACAATTGAACATCGGTTCTGCGAGCTTCGTTAAAAAGTGTATCTTATTATGTAAATAATTATATTATCCAGGAATGCATTTTACGTGCCTTTTTTTAAATAGGCTTAAAATTTACATCAAAAGTTTATTTCAATACAGAAAACTCATTAGTTTACTTTATAATATATGTAAATTCACATATTTCCTCTTCATATTATATATTTTTTTTGCCATTTTTTTTAAATATAAGACGAGCTTTGTTCAATATGCCGAGATTACAATCGCCCTACAATAAAATAACGCACTTTCCACATAACCTCTGTTAGATTCTCGGCAAAATGGCTGCTTGACTTAGACTTTAAATTTCAACTTTTCGAAATCGTAAAGTCAAAAGTGCTTGACTTTACCTTTGACAGTTCCATTGTGTCAAGCACCATAAGAAACAACGTCGGAAAACAAACGTAAAGGCAAATTGTAATGTCAAATGTTAAAGTTTTCAATTGTGTAAGGGCCTTTAGTCTACGGTGTACACGGGCTACAGCATCTCGCCGGGGTTGGCAGCACTGCCGCGCGCAGCCAGCGAGATCGGTCTACCTCATCTTTAGTCTACGGTGTAGACGGGCTACAGCATCTTCTCGCCGGGGTTGGCAGCACTGCCGGCCGCGGTGCGCGCGCGCATTTCCTGCAAGGGCCATGAGCAGGATGGAGTCGGCGCGCGGATACGGATGGGTTACGTGGTGAAAGAAGGAAATGAGGAAGGGGGGAGGGATTGTGGTGGTTTCGAAGGAGGGGAAGTGAGGGGATCTGGCTCAAATGAATGCTGCGCGCCGCGACCGCAACCTGCCCAAGGGCAGAACCTGTGCGCTCGCTCGGTCCGCGTCACTTGCGTGAGGGACACGAAAGTGCCGACACGTGCGTGTGTGTGCTTGTGTGCCCAGTGGGAAGAAAACGCGTGTGTGCGACAGCCAGGATAGTTGTGGCTCCGACGTCAACGGCCCTCCGATAGAACGGTGCAGACTTTGTATCGCAAGCTGTCGCGCGCGCGGTTTTTTTTTTTTTGATGCCGCAACGCTGGAAGGGGTAAAATTAGTTGCGGGATTATATAAACGTCTAGTGATAGCGCTCACATGCAGTGTCAACAGATTGTTGGTTCGTCGTGGCTCAAGGCAAGTACTTCCTGTCATTTGTTTTTTTCCCCCGCTGGTTAACGTTTAGTTAAACAGTTTCAGGTTAAAACTTGGGTTGTCTTACATTACCTCGAACGTCATTTGATATCGCTTCTTATCTGTGCTCAAGTTAATAACAGCTCATGTCTTGTGACCAAACTGTTATTGTCTGTGAGATTTAAATTTGTGTTATTTATAACTGGAAACAATCATTGTTTCAAAACAATGCGAGTTGATAACATTCAGTTCATTGTTACAGCAATGATTCAATGCAAGTTTCATATAATTGGTACAGTTTGGTCACAAGTCATGTTATACGTGTCAACGTATTGACTGTAATTCGTTTTTCTTACTACATGATTGTCAGATTTTGTTTACATTAAACTTCCTAAGTAATCTGAGAGTTCAGTTTTGTTCGGTATTGCGGAGGTGAATACTCTATCATGGCATGTTCCTTCTTTCAGTGTGCCGTGTGTGGTATGTGAATGAATTTTTAAATTTACAAGAGACCTACGATAAATACTGTGCCCATCGTTTGCGACTGTAAAATTTTTATTGGATTGATGAAATATGAAGGGGGTTTGATTTCATGCTATAATTGCAAAATTTTAGTTGCGTACTTAGCAGTAGATTGGAATTCGCGACGTAATACTAGCCAAAATATATCAGCGTGGTTTGTTCCATTTGGATAAGATTAGTGATTTAATGCCTGAAGTTCATTAGTGATGTGATCTTAGAATGAATAGTGCAATGGGGGCTGAATGTCAAAAAAAAATCGCCATCTAGTCAGTCTAGAAGTGAGCTGATTTGCTACATTGGTGTTTTAGTACCTACGAAGTAAAACCATCTTAAGCTGGAGTTACTATCAGGCCTGCCGAGGGAGAGAGAGTGAGAAAGAGAAAGTGTGTTGGGGGGGGGGGGGGGAGTTGCAATACTCTGGGGCCCAGGTCGGGCCCGGTTTTTAAATGTTTATTTATAAAACGAAGTATTGCGTAAAAATTCTGATTTCGGCACTCAAAACTTATATATTTTTTGCATGGATGACGACTATTTATGTTGTAAATAGTCGATTTTTGGTGGCGTTGGGAAAAAAGGGTTGGGGGGGGGGGGAGGGCTGCAGCACGCTTGCTCAGGAACCCAGAATTTCTCTTGATGGGCTTGGTCTCAATACCCTGACAACCCCGATGCGACGAAATCTGAGTAGCAGTCAATGAAAAGCAAGATCACTGTGACGTCAGTCCGACAAACTCGCAGGACCGACATCCCGCCAAAAGTAGTTTGTATTTCTACTTTCCATCGTGCTGCTTTCGTCGGGGCGAGCAAAAATGTAAATAAAACATTACAAAACAAAATTTCGTGTGTATTTCCCTGCTGCAGTAAATAATAAACCAACTTGCCGCCAAGAACGTTCAGGTCCATTTTTTATACTTTTTTTATCTCGTGTAAATTCAAATATTGTAAAAAATCAAGATTATCATTCACTTTGTCGCGAGTTTTAAAAAGTAAATATTGAATATTATAAGGATACATTGCTGTTTTAGAATTTTCCAACAGCCAATTAACTCACTTGTAGGACAGATTTCGTCGGGGTATTGTGAACACTGAATAATATATAATATGAAATTCCGTCAACCTCCGATTTAATGTTGGTTTGTCGTGTCGGGCTATTGCGACTCCAGCTTTAGGTGTTAAACACTGCGCGCGTGGTGCGTTAACTGGAAAATATTCCAGGGCGCAGCACTGGAAAAAAATTAATCCTAAATATAAAATGCAAAAGTTTGTATGTTTGTTTTTTACTCAATCACGTCGAACAACTCGATGGAATTGGATGGAATTTGGTACATGGCTAGATTATATTCTGTATTAGCACATAGGGTAGTATCCATCCCGGAAAAACCGACAGTTTCTTAGGGAATATATAAAATTTGCCACCAACCATTAATATATAGCGCTCGGGCCCGGTTACACCAACAACTTCCCCGATCCGAGATCGAATGATCCTAGTTCCGAACCAGGATCCAGTTGGATCTTGGTTCCAATGTGAAAGTGTTGCACCAACGAAATTTCATCATTCTGGATCTCCGATTCGTCTATCTTGGTTCCAAAGTGAGAGATCGAGATTTAGTATGAGGCAAATTTTGCTATTGGTTCGTAATATACGACATCACGGAAGTAGGCATATTTTTCACTGTAGATAGAACTAGATGTGCGATGTTTTGTCTGTTTTAAGTGAATTAATGTTGTACAAATTTTACTGAGTAATATTCAAGTGCGTATAATGATGTTTTAATTTCCCAAGGAAACAATCGAACGTAGTTCTATCTGTCGGTGTATTTTCAAAATACATTTGTCGACGATGGCTGCTGATCTCTGATCGAGATTTCGAACCTCCAATCTCGGCGATTCGAAAATAACTTCATCTCGATCCCCAGTCCAGCTCTGAACTCGAATGGTGCAACAGTTTTCTGTACCGGTCTTAGATCCGATCTCGGATCGAGTTTCGAACCACGATGGTGCTACCTCGCATTGGTCATTGTAATTAAGGTTTGAATTTTGCACGCTGGTGAAGCCGCGGGTAACAGCTAGTTGTGTGCTATTTTTGCTGGCCATTGAACTTGCAGCCATCACATGTGATGCAATTTACTTGCCAAAATTAAGTTCCCTAGTGTTATTGCATACCCAATCAAATTACATGCCAGAATCGAGTATTTGTTGTTTTCAGAATACAAATAACAAAAACACAGAAGTGCAATAACTTAGATAAAATTACCTCGAGCCACTTGAAATTGCATAATAGAACACACAGATTAGTGTTTAAAGCCCTTCCCCAATATATTGTGTTACGTAAAACATTGTTTACGAACACAATTATTCAGACACGTACCAATAAAAGTAAAAGTACGCTGTAACACTTCAAAATTAATTACGGGTTGGGCCACTTTTACGTTTGACATTTTCCTTCAAACTTTGTGGCATGCTATGCACTAAATTTATAATTTTTTTCTAAAGAGATTTTGTCCCATTCTTGGAGACGTTACATTTTCTGTTCTTTCTTGACTTTCGGAAGTCTAAATTCAACCATGTCGAGTTCAGCCGGTAAATGTTCGTGTGGGTTCATATATGGACTTGGTGGTGGAGGATGTAGCACTGTAGGGCAACTGCAGAGCAGATACAGATATGAAAGGTATGCTTAGGATCGCTTTCTTGGTAGAACATGAACTTCCCTACAATCACAAGTTTTTCCACACTTTTTCGTAAATTTTGGCGAAGAATTTACCGTTAGGCAGCCACCCTTCATACAAGATGCCCTGAACGAACACCAGCTCACTCACACCAGAAACTGACTTTGCCTACAGCCCAATAACATTAGGCCTACATGTCCATCGCCGTGTTTAATATCCCCCCCCCCCCTCCCTCATGTAGTTGGTTACCGGTTCAATGTTACTTTTTCTCCGGAATATTGCCCTACCATCCGATCCATGCACGTTGAATTTGCTCTCATCTGCAAAAATAATGTTATCCCGCCACTTGGAGAAACTCGAATCGTTTGCCTATTACTAACGATTCACTTTCTTGAACAAGAAGGTGTGCACCTTCTTGTTCCATTCAACTTGCTTCGTGTGACTGGCTAACTTTTGTGCAAGTAGTGTGCAAGCTAGCATCGTTTGCGGTTCTGTCTTTCGTTCACCTTCTTGTGCAAGTCGTTTTGTTTTGTTACATTTGCGTTTTATACGTTTGTGTAGTTCCCGTACTGATATAATTGTTAATTTGGGAGTAGAAAACTGATTTTAATTCCGTATTAGTGATTTGTTTGGTTTGTAAAATATTTTTGTGTTGCGGTAAATATGAGTGACTGGCATGCTACAACATTAGAGTACTACTGCTGCTTGTACAGTATGTATATGGGACTTCAATGCAAGATGGTGTTCACCTTTTGATGATAACCTTGTTCACAAAGATGCCCGTCTGTATCAGGCGCGCGCTCTCTCTCTCTCTCTCTCTCTCTCTCTCTCTCTCTCTCTCTCTCTCTCTCTCTCTCTCTCTCTCTCTCTCTCTCTCTCTCTCTCTCTCTCTCTCTCTCTCTCTCTCTCTCTCTCTCTCTCTCTCATGTAGAACTTCTTTCCGGTGACCCTATCATTCTTGCCGGCTCTTTTCTATGTCCGTCCTAATTGTTTGGGCATGGGCTCTTTACCAATACAGTGGCTGAATGAAATTTACTATCCAAACTAGGCGCACTTATCGTAATAATTTTTTTCTCGGTCAATGATACATCTCTATCTGTGGGAAATTTTGTCAGTGTGTTGTTTCAGTTCTATCTAGTCTTCATTCTTGTTTCTATAGATGGTATCGACCACTGTATTCTCCTCATCAGCACCATTTCGGCAATGTTTACAATGATTTTGCGAGTCTCGTGATGCCATACCACTGACTGTGTTTGGTAAAGTGTCTCCTTTCCCTTCCGATCCGTACTGCTGTTTCGACGACAGCACAACCAATACTGAAACTCTTCGACGTAGCTGGAACTCTGACGTTCAAAGACACTGCCCTCCAGCGCTGAACAAAGCAGGATGGTAAGCTGTGTCCGAATAGTTCTGGTGCGTATATGTTTTAACGGTAGTTTAAATACAGATTTTAGGGAGGGTAGACCGCTGTGGGTGTGTTGATTTTAAGGCGAATGTCGCAGCTAAAATTTTTCTCACCTCTTACGTGTTAATAGTATACAGAATTTAAATCTGTCTATCGTCCAATGATTTTTTTAATTTGCAGCAAACTTTAATGACCAATATTTTCACTAAATAGTTTCGCGAGGATGTAATCTTGGATTTAAAAAGTAGTTAAAAAAAATTTTTTTATTGTAACTAAATTTTTATTTTTAATCTTTTTATAAATTCAAAGATCTTGACTAGGGGCTCAGCTGAAAGAAGGGTTTACAATACAAAATAATGGTGTGTATTTATAGTAGGCTGCTATTAATCATCATCGTCATCATCATCATCGTCATCATCATCATCGGTGTTCTGCCCAGAGGCACGTTTTTACGTGGTAGCTCTCCATGCTCTCCTGTCTTCTGCCAACCTCTTCAGGTCCATATACTTTCCGCTTCCCTTGATGTCATCTATCAACTGGTGTCTTCTCCTTCCTTTCAATCTTTTTCCACAGACTATTCCTTCCATACCGTCTGTTAACAAGCACTCCCGTCTCAAGGAGTGTCCCATCCAGTTCTTTTTTCCGTTCTCTTATGACTTTCAGCAATTTTCTCCTGTCATCAACTCTTTCAAGTACTTCTTCATTACTCACTCTTTCCACCCAGCTTATCCTCTCCATGCTCCTCCACATCCACATCTCAAACGTTTCTAGTCTTTTTTTCGTCCTCAGTTCTCAGTGTTCACGTCTCTGGCCCGTAGAGTTCCACACTCCATACTAAACACTTGTCAAATATTTTCCTCAGTGATTTATCTAATTTTCCGCATAGCAATCTCCTCTTCCTATTGAACGCTTTCTTCGCTACCGCAATACGAGCCTTCGCCTCCTGATGACATATCAAGTCCTCAGTTATCGTAATTCCAAGATATTTGAATGCTCTTACTTGGCTGATATTAACTTGTCCTATCTTAATATTTGTTGGTTTCCTTCCTTTACCGATTACCATGCTCTTTGTTTTTGATGTATTTCTTCTCTTTCCATACTCCTCACAAGTTTCATTCAGATCTTTTAGCACTTTAGTTATAGTTCTTTCACTTTCTGCTACACATCATCGGCAAATCTTATACATTATATTCTCTTTCCGCCAATACGTACCAATTTGTGTTCCTCTAACGCAAGTATTTTGCCTAATATCCTACGTAATGCTTGTCTCACTCCGACTTTAGGGGCTCCTACAGCCCTTAGTATTTGAAATGGACCATGGGTGTCCTATCAGTCTTCCTCTTTTCCGGTCACAAGTCACGTGTCCGAGTTAAGTGTGTGAATAGCAGTGTGAAAACCAGACATAAATTTTTGCTGAACTGAAATATTACTACCTTTTACCTTAGGTAGAACATCTTGTAGACACTGGAAATGTGCAATGCTTTGGAAAGACAAAATCATGTACATAAACACTATGAAAGTGTAATTCAGTGAAAACAAACCACTGGGATAAACTGATTTTAATTACAGAAGGATTTACCCAGAAAATAATCATTGATTATTCCCAATAAACGTGTATGGAAATACTTTAATGAAAATAAAAATTATGTGTATGTCAAATATAAAATTAGGTGTGATAAAATCTATTAAATAGTGTGTAAGCAAGTAGGATCACTGTGTATCAGATTTTATACCACCATTCTTTCAAGGATGAAAAATTACCGAAACTTTAAATAAAATTAATTTGAAACAAACTATTTAAATCTGCCACAAAATAAAATTACTTGCAAAAATAAAATAACTTAAATTATTGTTTCCCAGAAGTAACCATCATTTAGTGCCTTCTTCCCTAACACGAGTTTAAAGAGCTCCATATCAGTTCAATGCAAATTACTAACACAAGTCTCGTAGTCACTGTAGCTTTAAACTGACTATTCATGAACACATTTAATCTCAAATAAAAGTTCATACTGTAGTAAGTTCACTATTCTTATAACTTATTGGGTTCTTCAAATCATTAATTGCTTTTATTTACTCCGGTGCTAAACTCATCAGTAGAGCAGGACTACTGGGTACTACGTCTCAATAAAACATGTACAATCTCGAACAAGTCTGTAGATAATTCCTAACGAAAGTAGAGGTAATTTAGTCTCTGTAGAACACTTCAATATGTAATCAAATAAATAGTAGACCTCGGAAACAATGAAGCGTCACCTGGACGTAGGCCAAACCTTAAGCCTTTAACTTGGCGTCTCTTCTTAGGCCTAACTCACTCATAAATGTAGCTGACAATTACAAGAATCTCAGCCCTCTTCTTAACCTGGCTGGCTCTCAAATCCTAACTGTAACCTCTGGGTAGTAAAACCTGGTCTACCCTTACGAAGATGCTGGTGATTTTCCTAATGAGAATCCCAGCGAAATATTACGCTGCTGGACCTTCAAAGGTCCCACCTTGAAGCAAGCCCGTCCGGCAACTTTCTTAAGACGTGACGTGACGTGACAGGAGCTTTACTACTTCCGGTAATCAAACGAAGAAAATAATTAACGCTTAACTTGCTTTCAAAACAACAAACGAAAGAAATGAATACGTTTAGGAAATAATTATGCAAACATGTAATTAATCGGTAAATATAAATTAACATATCCAAAATATAACCTCTTGCCTCAGAATACATGTACACATGTCATAGAATAACACAAATAATAATAGAAATATAAGCAAAATAAGGAATGGTGGTTAACAGTAAAAATAATATTACGTATGCGAAATAAAAATATTCATAAGCCTAGGAGGGTTAAAATAATTAAAAATAATTATTTCTTATTCGAAATATGTAAATAGACGTATTATAGTGTCCAAAACATACATGCAAATAATTACCATAACTGTCAACCAACATAAACACGGGTGTAACTTGAAACCCTGGTAACACATGTTTCCTTAGCACGCTATATATATAATCTGCCCGACCTGAAATATTTCACGCTAACGGTGAATGCAGATGCGACATTCTCTTCCACTGTTGTTCGCCGCGCTTCAGCCGTTACCCGACAATATACTGTATGTCGGACAAGTGTGGTATTTGGCTATTCCTAAAGTGGCAAGGCAATTGTATAGTAGGCCTACCTAATTCCAGCGTTAAACTCTCGAGAATATTATTAATTTGCTTTTGACCAGATTTAAATGCACACGCAAACGTCTTGAAACCCAGTCCTTTTGGTTGTCTGCCATAAAGATTAAGCGTCTCAGCCATTCCATCCGAATGATGGTGTAAGGCTGTAGTTATAGTCTTTCCCATTCTCAGAATATTTAAGATTTTTTCGTTGGCATAAATGGAAGACTTCACTCAGAGCAACTACTGTCGCTGGACTGTCGACTGTTTTACTTGTAGTTGCTCATTACTATAGGCTATTTATGGTTACATGAGCACTTTTGAAAGCCCTACAGCGTCAAGGGCAGTAACATGGCGGCTTGTGTAAACAATGACGGGTAACTAATATTAAGTGTGTGTTTTTTTTTTTTTTTTTTTTTTTCGGAGCATCAAACTAGGTATCTCTGAAACACACGCGTAATTTCATCGCAGTAAACGTGGATACATCAAATAAAGATACACTTCAACCCGTTTTTTTGGCAGTTTACTCTATGAAATAATAAGGCATGTCACTTGGAAACATTTAAGATTTCACTGTACTCAAACCACGTAACCGTATTTAATGCGATCCCGTATTTGCAACTCGACAGGTCTAGTGGAAGTAAAATATATCCCAGTTAATCTAAAGAAACCTTTCCGTCAGGTGAGCCCCTCGTCTGTATGATTACCAATTAAAATATTTGCGACTCGATAGCGTTGGGGTGTTTTCAGTTTACGAAGTTGTATCAGTGGCAGTAAACGATTTCCTAAAACTGAAAAGTGTGACAGTGGTGCCGACAGTTTAACATTAGAAATTTCTGGGAGTAAACTAAAATATGTTCTCTGCCATAACGTATAACTAAAAAGTGGTATTAAAAAAATGAAATAAACGTTTGGCTCTCAAAGCCTTCTTCAATAGATAGTAAGCGTTGGCGTAGAATACGTGGGATGTCTGATAAATTAAAGACAAGACGCCCCCCTCCCCAAAAAAAATTAAAACAAAATTAATATAATGTACTGTCTATGTACATTTAAAGGACTAAATAACTCAATAACGTCAACCCATTGAATGACCAAGCTTGCCACATTTGAAAGTGCTGGTATGTATTACTAGTCAAGAAAATAACGAAATATGAAACTATATAAAAATTTCAAAATTAAACTTGCCATCCTCAATATAACTCGAGACTTAACCGTATCCCAGTGGGGAAATTTCATAAATTTTCAGAACACTTTAAAAGAGTGCGTAGTACATAATTTACTGTTATAAACTTTAGGCTTTTTGTATTATATAGGCTATGCATGGTAAAGTGAGAACTTCCCTCTCATTTGGAATAACAGGACGTGGTTACACGCGTGCTGTTAAACACATTCAGTTAAATACGTTCGGTATCCATGTCTGAACAAGTTTAAAAACAGAACGTGTTTTCGCGGTTACACACCCATAGCAGAATGAAATCTATGGAAATTCTAACCTCAACAAACATGGAACTTAAAATTTATATTTAATTATAATAGCCTCAAACATTTATCACTATTGATCGTTTTAATTGTTATGAAACCTGCACTTTTACTGTAATGGAATAATGGGTGGGTATTAGTACATTCAAACTTAAACCTAAGCTAATTCAACAACTGCAGGAATTCCCGCCAAATTCATCCATATTTATTGCACTGCTTGTTTACTCCGAAGCAACCAATATGAGCGCAACAGAGAAGGGAAGTCGTTCGAAACGACTTATGAAAACTGTTCACTTTGAACGAGAAACAACTGCGATCGGAACTCGTTCGAAGGTGGTAATGTAACCTCTTCAATAGCTGATCTTATTTTAGTGAAGTAATTTTGCATCCTGTGTAACCCGGCCATAGTCAATAAATGTATTTTATTTTAGCTTTAGACGTTAACTTCAGAGTGCGGCGGAATATACACACTGTGAGGCTTTTTGCATACCCGGGCCACTCCCAGATTACGCCTTTAGCAGTAAACTGTATGTTTCACTGCGGCGTACGATGGTATGCGAAGGGGGATGTGGAGGAGCCAACGCATGATCGAACAGAAGTATATGTATAATATCCTTCATCGACACTGCTTGTCAGAACGCTTACATATCATTCCGATGGCAACGGTTAACAAGAGCTATCCGAGATGAAAAGTGCCCCTTGGTCTGTCAGCTCCATCAGAGGCTCGGAGGCAGTTGACACAGACATCGGCCAAGTATGCAGCGCGCACCAGAAGGGCATGTTGGTCGAAACCGGGTTCAGATAGTTACAAATGTGTCAAGCAGCAGGGTCGAAGAGCATGAACGGGCGCGTCAGCCCAATTGTAGCAGAGCCCCGACAGTGCATCGATCTTGATTGGTGACTCCCATTCAGACGACTGTTTCACTGGAAATAAGTTTTAACCTTTAAAAAAATGCTCTTTATAGGCAGTTCACGGTAGAGTGAGAACTTTTAAGGCCCTTCTAATTTTTTTCCTTTCATTCAATGTCCACCTTCCTGCGCTTTTTAGTATAAACATTGCAACGTGTCGAACAAACACATTGTATTCATTTCACCACCTTCAAAATTTAATTCCTGGGGCTGCAATAAGATATATTTATTAGTGGTTAATGCCTGTTGCGAGGGCCTTAAAAAGTGCCCACTTTACCTTGAACAGCCTATACCTTGTTGGTCAATATTTTCTATTGTGTTGTCCTTATTAAAAATGGCATACAGCAATAAATAAAACGGAAACTTCCACGTTATGCCAACATTACATGAGGTAAACTGTAACGAATAAAATCAGCGGCAAGTCAGTAGTCCACGAAAAGTATTGGTCTGACTGCAGTTGGGATTATCCATTAGGCCTATTTGTCATACAATATATATCTAACAGAAACGAAATTGCAAACGGAAGCAATGTCTCGTACCACAATTAATTATTGGTCTGCACTAAAGTAAATAACGTTCCACACTCTTTAATACTTCGTAGGTTCTAGTTTCCTCTTGATAATGTCAGCTAATCAGTCGCCTTAGTATCGATCTCACCAAGGGTTCTGTCGTTTCGCACAATATTTTACCCCACTCAGTTCTAATGGCATTCTAAAGGTTATTTTGGTAGATTATCTCATATTATCGTTCGTTTTCCCTCTGGTTGGGGCCGAAGTTCTAAATGGGGTTGATATCGGGAGCTTGCGGTGGTGCCATCCAATATGGGGTATTGGTGACCATCACAGCTTGGTGTTAAAGGCTATGTGCTTGGGGTCGTTATCTTTAGTGAGGATGTAATTTTTAGAGGCCTATTTTCATTTTACACTATGGAGAAGATGAGTATTGAGAATTTTGTACACCTTGTGATCCAGTGTGCCTTCAATGAAACACATCGCCCACACCTCTAGCACTCTTGTAATCCCAAACCATTACGGAACCACCTCTTTGCTTCACAGCACTGTCTGTCAGTTTCTTTTCTTCAAGGGAATGATGAGATTTGGGCGGCTTTTAAGGAGACTGTGTAGCTGCGCGTCCAAGGTCAAGAAGCGAGGGATCGATACGGGCGACCCTAGCGCCTCATCGCTCCTACGCGCAAGTCGTGCAGTGTTTCCGTCGTAACGATTTCCTGTGTAAATTAGATCTGTAACAGTGTAATTTTATTACACACGATGAAAGTCCACAGATCAAACAGCATAGGCAGGCTTTAAAAATTTTATATTTGATTACTTTTACGAATTTTTTTCTACGTTAATACACTTAATACTATAAGAGTAAAAAAAAATAGGGACATAGACGATAGTTTTTTTTATCGTTTCTGGCAAAACTTCTCATTTCCAGAACTTTTATTTACCGAGATGCGTTTACGCGCAAACAAAGATTTCACAGAAAACGTTTCAGTACATAGGACACATAACAGCGAGGTCTCGAGAGTCAATGAAGGTGATTGCGGTGAGTGTGGAGCAGCGCCGGAATGAAAGGGCGGGGGAAACGGGAGATCCCCGTGAAAACCCGCCGGCCAGCCGAATCGTCCGGCGCGATTCCCACATGCGAAAATCCAGGAGTGACCCGGCCGGGTCTCCTCTTAAAGTTCGGTGTCCTTCTTCCGCCACGCCATAACTCGTCCATCTGACCTGAAAGTATAAAACTTTCTCTCATCTGTAAATATAACTTTCTTCAATTGCTCATGCGTAATTTTTCAAGGTGTGAGAGGGACGTAGAGTTCGTGAGGGATGGAAATCATAATAAAAATAAAATAACTAACTTTTTCATTTATTTACAACGCTATAAATATTCATACAGCTGTCAGTTACAACATTGAACCACCTATCTACACTATGATGCCTGTTGTTCTCAGCGCGCAATATTTAATGTCCATCTCAATTTCCGGCGCTGCTCCATACACGCTTCGCTTCACCCTCATCGGCTCTCGAGACCTCCATTTTTTTTATCCTTCCACCACTTTTTAAAATATATATTGCCGTGTAAGTAATAAACACTATTTTATTATATTTCACCGGACTCTTAGGCTAGTAATGTAAATATGAAACTTTTGGCGCAGGCATCGGAATTCGGAGTTGTCTGCCATGACGTCACAGTTCCGACCGTCGGCCTAGTACGGTCATGTTATCTACCAAATTGTCGGTTTCACTCTAAAAACCACTTCCGAAATTAATTATTTTGCCCAAAAATTATTTTTTCCGCCTAAAAGTTTCCAAACAAAATTGAAAAATTAGGAAAGCGGATTTGTAGCTCCTCGAAGCAAGAGCCGAAAAATAATCAGTCGAGCAATAGGATTAGAGGCTGTTAGCAGAATGAGTTACTTAATCCTCGGATCAGGAGACGAGGGTGCGAGACTCCGAGCCAGGGATCAGCAGAGCTGCCCCCTTCTCCCTTCCTACATCCAGCATCTCACTCCTGCCCTCACGCTCTTAACATTCACCTCACTCACCATTATCCTAACCCCCTCCCCCTAAAACCCGGCAATTATTATACATAATCGCAAAAAAAATTATTTTAAAAAATGAGTAACATTTAATGTTACTCTACCCTACCCCTCGCTCATCCAAACACCCTCTCCAACCCCCAGCACTAATAATAAAAAATAGAGAAAAATCACAAAAATGTAAAAGAAAAATTTAAAAAAAATAGAAGATATAACTTTACCCCACCCTACCCCTTATCTCACCCACCTCCTGGCAATTGTTATAAAATCGAGAAAATTCACAAACAATTTGACTAAAAATTGAATAACATATAATAACCTCACACTCACCATAACGCCGTAACCCCCCTCCCCCCAGGCTACCTCCCCAACAATACGAAAGAATCGAGAAGTCACATTCTTAAAATCGAGAAAACCTTAGACCCCCTTCTCTTTCTCACCCTTCACCGCCTCACACCCCTCGTCCACCACCACCACACACTCTCACCCTCGACCCCAACCCCAACCCCCTCATCGCCCCACGCCCTAACTACTTCATCAACCAAGTTACCATGTCCATTACTCATGACCTTGACCTCGGTGACCTTGACCTTAAAATAAAAATCTGGTGAAATCAAAGAAACCGAGGAAAAAATACATACCTAATGCGAAAAACTAAGTCGGATGTGTGTGACCCTGAAAGTTCGATTCGCATACACATGACAGAGCACATCCACTCCCTGGCATAACAATCAGCAGCCGACTGAACCCACCTCTTTATTTCATTAGCTGTATAGCCGATTAATATTTTGACCCCCAAACCAAATTACTGACAACATAACATGCATATCTCCTCCAACCTAATTACACACACACACACTCTCATCGCTTCACTTCCATCGCCATTTACATACCATCAACACCCATGCATGCTGCCACCCCTTCTCCCTCCCAATCAATAGCTCGCCCCCTACAATCAACCCTTGCAATCATCCATCCACATGACTCTCCGCCCCATCTAATACCCAATCATTTCCTGAAGAGACGGACACTGCCCAAGACTGGCTCCTGCCAATACGAATCCCTGCAAAAATGTATATAACAGTGGATAAGACCAACCGACCATACCACTCACATATACCAAGAGTCGATGAAGGCCAGTCTCGAACAAAAATCGCCTAATGTGAATCTCATTGCTTACCTCTTCGCACTAAAGTATCACAAAACTTTACAAAATATTCTCAAATCTTCGCAAACACTTAGAAAATTATCTCATCCACAACTGGCCGTGCCCAAGGGGCCGTACCAGTTAGCCATATCATCCATCATCTTGGCAAACATCGAACTCCACTCGAGACCAACCAGTAACATCAACCGAGCATACGAATCATCCATACCAAACATCCATTCCACCCATCCAGTCCAACACTAGGATCGTATACCAATGTCTCAATGTTCACAAAATGTATCTGTTGAAGTATCAGTCTCGAAAGGTGTGGTTTTTTATTTATGAGTACTGGCGATAAGAAACTCGGCATATAATCGAGAGCATTAGTTTTGAACTCGCACAACCAAAGCAATTATAAGGCAGTAATTTCTGTAAACTTTTTACAGTAAATTATCTGTGTGAAACATATTTAACATATATTTATAAAATACTTGCTTGTATTTCTCATTAAACAAGCAGTATAATCTGGCATACTTCGTTTCTTATTAAGCATACCGTCATATTTGGAAAGGAAGAAAATATTTTTGCATTAAGTTTAGCGCTATCTAGTATCTACTATCTAATTAGTGGAACGCAATTATTACTAAGCGAATTACGTTAAATCAATGGTATAATTCCAGCTCGGTAAATATTTTCTCAAAACAGAACGAATCAGATTTCGCCCTCATGCGTAATTAAATTATCAATCTCAACCACACACGCCTATCATGTTATCGTCGTTTTGCAGAAATCTTCGCTAGTTTGACGTATGAAGCTAATCGAATCAGCGTCCGCCGTTAAAAACAAAAACACCGTCCCAAGTCACCTCTGCAGTTGACATGGTGGGAACTGGCTTATTTTCCGTCTTGAGCAATGTCTCGACGGCTGTGAAACGTGGTTCGGAATAACGATCTCGAGCAGTGTCCATGCAACAGGAAGAATTAATTCTTAAGGCACACACAAATAAGACAGCATCCGTGAAGACCGCTTTGTTTGCCTGCGCTTGAGGCAAGCTTAATTAATGTTCATGACACCTAACAAGTTTGTCCTGACTAAACTAGTGCTCAAGATAGGTTTGCGAATACCGCCCTTTAAGTTTTGACTAGAGCCAGTGATTTTTCGCGGAATAATATTAGTGCACGGTAGACTTCTACTATAAGCACCAAACAGCAGGTTGTATATTGCCATTGGTTGCTGTCTGCTTGAGAAGGCGTTTTTATATTTGATCGGGCCACTCGGGATTCGGCAACATCGGCACAGCTACTATAGACTGTCCACGGTAAAGTGAGCACTTTTTCAATCAACCTTGGAAAAAAGTCACTGCCCCTGCCGGCGTATATTTTAACGAACGCAATGAGCGACATACATCCAGTAATGTTGGTAACCCATCGTTACCAACTTTACTGGATGCATGTCGCTCATTGCATTAATTAAAATATACGCCGGCAGGGGCAGTGACTTTTTTCCAAGGTTGATTGAAAAAGTGCTCACTTTATCGTGAACAGCCTTTACTTATCTTGATTGTCTGAGGGAAAAGTAGTTCCATATATTAACGTCGAACAAAAAGTGTTAGGTAACCATTTGTGATAACTTAAATTATTTTTCTCGCTTTCTGTATTTTTAGTGCATCGAAGTGTAAAAATTACCAGATTTGTAGAATATTTACTTTCTTAATAATTTCAAAGTTTCACTTGACCGACGCATGAACAAAGTGATGAGGCCCATGGCAGTGTTATTTTTACGTAAGGCGGAGGAACGCACAACGTGCACACAAGTAGATGCTAAGCAGGGCTTTCAAAAGTGCTCATTTTACCGTGAGTAGCCTATAAAGAACTCTACCAGTGTTTTGAAATAACAACTCGCCACGAGTTCTTTCCGCGAAATTTCGCCACCCCTAGTTATGCATATATAATTTATTTCGCAGTTGCGATTAATTTTGATGTAGCGCTGTTGAACTGGCACCGCGGCATCTGCTGCTCTCCGGCGGTAGTAACGTCAGCGCAACCCGAGCAGCTGCAGGGCGGCTTTGTGCCGACTGGCGTATTCTCGGGTGTCTGCCCCCGCCGCGGCGTACAGCGCCGTGCCTTTGTCTTGTCTCACGGTCCACTCGACCCTTCGCGCAGCCGTTCTTCAGGATGCCGTTGTTTGGCTGGAGATGTGCGGGAACCAGGATGAATAGGTCCGCCTGAATACTTTAAATAAGCAATACTTCATACACGCTATTCGCGGTAAAGCGAGCACTTCTTAAGACCCTCCCAAAAGGCATCGGCCACTTAAAGTGTGTTTTATTGCTGCCTCAGACGTTTATATTTGAGGGTGGTGAAATGTGTACACTGTGTTTATTAGCCACATACCAGCATTTAAATTTAAAAGTGGTGGCAAGAGAGAAATTGAATGGAAGAAAAAATTGAGCAGGGCCTTAAAGAGTGCTCACTTTACCGTGAAGAGCCTAGCTTTTGTGTGCTACTTCGTACACACAACATTTTAGGATTTGGAATCGCTCTTGGGAAGGAATGGAAGGCAGCCCATGGACAAAAAAGAAAGGAGAAATGACGGATTTTTTTTTTAACAATGCTTTTTTTTAATGCAGTAATCCTACGAAAAGTTTAATCCAGTACCTATGTACATCCCTGATCATCATATTTTCGGAACCGTTTGAGATATCTCGGTGAAACAAAGATTAAGTTATTCCTGGGGTTATATATATATATATATATATATATATATATATATATATATATATATATATATATATATATATATATATATTCTGTATAAATTTGATATCAGTGCGTTCAGTGGTTTTTGAGTTAAATCCTGTCAGACAGACACGAAAAAATTCGCAAATCACAGACAGGCACTTCTATTTTATTTAGCTGTATTGATATTCAAATGATATTGCACTATTTAATATGTATTTCTCAAATATAATTAAAAATCATAATATTATAATGTTGTCCAAATAGTAAGCATGGTTGCACAGGTAAAATACTTCAATAATAATTAAATTTCTGCTAGATTAATTCTAGAGCATCACTCTCTCTGACCTCCGAGTTGAAATTGGACACGAACTACGAAAGAATTCATAGTTTTAAGCAGTATAATAAATCGACTTACCAATCGAGTGGCAGAGATGTCTGTTGAAAACAATATTTTTACATATTAAATCATATTCCATATTTTAACATATTGGAATAAGCCGTGAACATTAAAATAAAAATTAATTTCAATTTAGTGAAAAGAAACTGCCGTATTCAAAATCAACAAACTCCCTAGCAACCTATATACACAGAGATTGGCTCACAGAATAAACATTAATGAAATATCACACGTAATGTAAATAATCATTGACTGGCTAAAGTGGCGCTGCAAATAAAAATGTAGTAAGTTACCCTGCTTATATCAGCTTCCCGAAAACTACTAATTTAGTTGAAGTATATTACAATGAGTACCCAGGACGCTAGAATGGTGCATCACAGTACTTTGCGCGTCAGATGTCTAGAAGCGCTAAGGGCGACCTAGCTCGTGACCACAGGCACTTCGAGGCCTTATGCCGGAATCACATAACCCCCACGAACACAGCACGACACGATAAAAACCGCAACCACGGCCATTTTCAATGTGCCTGCTCGAATTTACAGTCAAACAGTTTACTGACGCGACACGACGAGTATAATTTTTCGGATCCATTTAGAAGACGCTGATTACGCTAGTTTCAGAGGCGGTGGGCAGACGGGACATTTGGAATACACGATGGTGTCAAAGTTTTTTAGCGAATGCATAAAAAGGCAACATTATTATTTACAAGATTTAAATACTATAGTTTTCAAAATTTGTTTTCTTTTAAGTTACGTATTTCCCATTGTAGAGAAAGCTTATCACACAATTTCATTTTGCAAGGTTGTACACTCTGTGCGTCGTGTCGCACGACACGACGAAGAATAGAAATAATTTCTAATCCAAAATTGCTGGTCGTGCTACAGAATTGTCGGGCTTAGGTCAGATCTATCTTGTTTCATTGGTTGTTTAGTTTTAAGTGTCGTGTCGTGCTTGCGGTGACGTGCTGGTCGGGGCTATGTGATTCCGGCATGAAAACTTCTTCTGACCAAGCTAGTGACGTCATGACAAAAGGACGAACGTACGTAGCCAATATGGCCACCAGCTTGGTTAGTTTAGGTCAGGTTGGGAAGATCATTGTTAGAAAAGTTTGGCAACCAAAAATTTTCGCCTCTAGGTAAGCGCTAGTGTCGCATGTGTACAAGGCTATTCACAGTAAAGTGAGCACTTTTGAAAGCCCTCTCACGTGGAACAACAGTCAATAAATGTCTTTTATTATAGCCTTAGACGTTAACTTCCGATCGCGGTGGAATATACACGCTGTGTTTGTTAATTATGACAATATTTATTTTCAAAAGGTGGTTAAAGGATAAAAATATGGCTGAAAGGGAAAATTAACTAGGGCTTCAAATGTGCTTGCTTTACTGTGAACAGCCTATACCCGATTTTTTCTCTGTGTTCTACTTTAAAAAACAGGATGTTTGCAATAAACATAAATCAAATATAAAATAACTTCCTATCTAAATAAAATATTTTTCTTATTATTCACGTAGATTAAAATGTGTTTTAAAAGTGATCTCTTTGGAACATTGCGCACCTGGCGGCAGAAATTTTCCCTATGATGTCTAACTTTCCTGTAAGAAAAATCGGATTGTTCGTAACCTGAGTAGAAATAATCTTAGGTTAGGTGAGGTTTAAGCCCCTGGCACAATTGTCTGTTGGTATTGTCGGTGGTTGTCGGTAGGAGTAGTAGTGTAGTATCCGTCATCAGGTACAGTTCGTATTTTTGACCCTAGACGTCACTGTGTGTGTGTCGTTTGATCGTTTGGCGAGTCTAATGGACTTTAGATTTTTGACATTTCGCTTTTTGACGTTTATTGAGCTGTAGAGTTTTATTGTAATTTTGCCTAAGGCCAGGCGTTTTCGCACCGCGTTAGAAGAAGAATAAAGAAGTTGTCGGTTGGTGTATGACGTATACCATGGCACAATAGTCGGTTGGCGCGTTGGTAAACAGCGTTTCGCGATTGAGCCACCAGGTAGCAGTAAAAAAAAAAAAAAAGTGGTATTTTTTTTTTTAATTTGGTGAGATTTTGATTGTCTGAAATCAACAGTACTGAGGTAAGCGATAGTTGAAAATGTTACGCGACAAAGATGCTGCATTGTACCAAAATTAAAATAAATAAAATGTTGTACCTACCCAAAACGTACATTTCGAAGGTATTTTTATACATTAGGTTTGTAATATTGAAAACAGCTGGTCGCCGACGGATATGAATACTTTTATTTGAACCTTTACTTTCTTCCATTCCAACCTTCTCGCGTATTTTTGCCGTCACATGTCCAAACTACAGAACACTTTCTGATTGGTCGGTTGTTGGTAAACTACAAAGCACTTTGTACATGACCAACCGCCAACACCAACCATCAACCGCGAGTTTAAATGATTTTAAGACCAACCACCAACACCAACCGCCCGTTGTGCCATCTCACATATCATAGACTAAAAGATGAGGTAGACCGTTTATTTGGCTTCTGCGCAGGTACCCAGCATTGACCTACCCCAGTCCTACACAACTGTCATTCACATGGCCAACAGTGATGAATGTGTTTGTTTATTTTTATTAATTTTCTTATTACAAGCACTATTACATTAATAAAATACTTTTACCAGTTTCAATTTAATCAAACTGCATTACAAATTGGTTAGAGGAAGTACACATTCATCTAAACAGAAAATCAGTTTAATGTTCGGACACAGAGATTGTTTGTACGCAGCCAGCGAGATCAGTCTACCTCATCGTTAGTCTGTGGTGCCAAGGGCTTAGTTCTACTCAGGTTAGAAACAAAACGAGTTTTCTTATGGGATAGTTAGGCATAGGGAATATTTTAGCCGCTAGGTGCGCAGTGTTCCAAAGAGGTCGCATTTGATTGAAATTTCAAGCTACGTGAATTATAAAAGAAAGATTTCACTTAGTTACGGAGTTATTTTATATCTGATTTATGATTATTTAAATTATTCCGTTTTTGATGCAGAAAATAAGAGAAAATCTGGTATGCTTACCTAGCAGCGAAAATTTTTGGTTGCCAAACTTTTAGTTTTGATCTTCCCAACATGAGTAGAAGTAACCTTACTTTAGAAGGGGGGGGGGGTGGCGGTGGCTGAGCTCAATCCCCGGCCGGGTCACCGGATTTTCGTAAGTGGGAATCGTACCGGACGATGCCGTTGGTCGGCGTGTCTTCTCGGGGAGCTCCCGTTTCCCCGCCTCCTTCATTCCGGCGCCCCTCCATATTCACGTCAATCACCCTCGTCGGCTCTCAAGACCTCGCTGTTAAGAGCCACCCAGATCTCTTAACTCACTCTTACTTAAGTCATGTGATGGGTCGTGGTACGCGCATCACACATCACATTGCCTTGATGCGCAAATCACTTAACTGGCACTCAGTTGTTCTATCGTCAACTTTCTCCTTGAGCTTCTCAGCGACGACATATAATTTTACCGTGTGAAAAAGTAAAGAAAAAAAGGCGGCCTGCATGTTCGCAAAGTATGTTAAAGTAGTCTGTTCCGGAAATTTCAAATAGTGTGTTTAAGGTAAACCGAACAATTTTTGAAAGCCAGGCTTAACGGCCCTGCCTACCAAGCCGGCATATGCGAATTTCAAATGGGGAATCAAATGTTAAAACTAAATTCCCTATCATTGCGTCAATTTTAAAGATAACTATTTTCAAACAAAAAAACACGTTGACGCTATTTTCTCGGAAAATATTGCTACAGAAAATTGTTTATGAAAAAAAAAATATTTATCCATTTTTTTTTGTTATATATAAATTTCGATATTTACATTTTATTAAAAACATATTAAACAAACAGATTGGCAAATATTTTAACGTAGCGTCGTCCCTTAAGAAATTACACGTAGAATACTACTTGTGTGCACATTTTGTATTCTTCTACCAGATGTACATTTAACAAAGTCTTGGGCCTGATCACTGTATTTGTACATCGGTCAAGTGAAAATGTAAAATATTTGAAAAGTAAATATTTTGCGAACTCTCGCATTCATACACTCGCGTGCATTAAAATAAATGTTAAATCATGATAATTAATTTCAGTGTTCACAGACCTTAACCTAGCGCTTTTAACTGAACATTTAGATATAGAACTAATTTATCTCCTCCGTCGTTACCAACTTTGCTGGGCACTTTCCAGTCCGTGTGCACATAAAAATGTATGCAGGCAGGTGTGATGTCATTTGTCAAAGATTAATAGTGAACAGCGTATGCCTATAAAATTATTGTGAAATACCTCTTTGGGCCCTTTCTCACATTGAAAGTACACATTAGAAACAAAAATAAACTGTTGTGGATAGATGTCAGTAAAATTCTAGGGTTACGGAAAATACTTGGTAGGTTGTTGGAGTAGAACCGGAGGGTAAACATTTCTCTAGTAGCGATTGCATAATCAGACTACTCAGATGCGGTCAAATAATGCATGTGTGTAAACGCGTTTTTGTGAATAAATTGCAACTTTGCAATCGCTTTCGGAAGATTAGCGATTTTTTTTTTCAAACCGGCATTTTACAGGAATTAACTAGTAAATTGTTTAAAGCTGTTCACAATGAAGTGAGCACTTCTGAAATCAACCTTATAAAAATTCACTGCACCTACCTGCATATATATTTTAACGGGCATCTTGAGTGAGATGCGTCCAGAAAAGTTGGCAACGATGAAGGGGAAGTAGTTGAGTATCTTAACGTCGAATAAAAAGTGTTATATAACCACTTATTACAACTAAAATTTTTATTTTACTCTGTTTTTTTTTATGCAGCGAAGTGTAAAAAAGAGCAGTTTCTAAAATATTTACTTTTCTTATAATTCCACAGTTTCACTTGACCGACGTATGAACAAAGTGATGAGACCCATGACAATGTTAATTTTACATAAGGCGGAAGATTACCCAACGTGAATACAAGTAGATGTTAAATTCAAAAGTGCTCACTTTACAGTGAACAGCCTATACCTCGTGTGTTTGACAGATACCGGTACTAAATGTGATTTAAGGCGATGGTGGTTCGAACTATGGCCGATTAACTGGGGTTGAATAATTTCTAGAATCAGGTGGGCTCGCGGATGAGCTCATTCGGGGAATCTGTTAAGAAATTAAAAATGATTGAGTGTAAGTTTTCATTAACGTGCCCCACGAAATCGTCAGTCTTGATAGAAAAAAAATCGTGCAGAACAGCACAAACAAGCTGCTATGCTTGATCATTGTAATTTGAGAAACATTTATGCTAAAAACGGTAGAAATTAAATTTTTCCTAGCGAAAACTGGAATCTAGACATTGAAAAGGGTGTTTATCTTAAACAATTTCTTGCTTATAGTGATTTTAGAAATTCAAAAACCAAACTAGATACCAACTTTAGAAATAATGAACTTTATTATAAACCAACTGTAAACATTGATGGTGATATTAATTACTATTTATTTTGGGAGCGAAGATCTTTATATGTTATTGATTGTTCCTATAGAAAAAACTACTGTATTTAAAGAAAAAACAAACATAAAAATTTGTATTGATTTTAATAAAGCTCCTGAATAAGCAGGTACCATTTGTAATGTTGTTTTAATTAGTAAACGAAATCTTACTTATAATTATTTGAAAGAAATAATTAATGAAGATTTATACATTTTTAATATTATTAAATGGAGGATGTAAACTATATTAAAGAAACAACAAAATGTTTCGATATTTTATTACAATATTTTAGACTCACAGTTGAGTGGTCGCATTTAAAAGTTTTACGAATTTTTAGAAATATAGATTAGTTATTTGATCGAATCAAAAAATCGTAATTACAATAAAAAATTTCCTCATATTATCACTTTTATAAAACATATAAATTTTTTATATTATAAATTAATCAAATTATAGAACTTTTAGAACTTTAGGATATTGGATATGAAATTATAAAAACAAACTTTTATTGATAGAGAATTGGACATTGTTCATTTCAAAATTGTTTTAAAAATCAATAAAAATAATTTAAGATCAAATAAATTTTCTGATTTTAAAGAAGATGTTTGTGGTTTGGATTGTTGTGATGGTTGGGATTATGGATTCAGTAATGGCTACGCTTCAGATTTTTATTTATTTATAAGTTTTAAAAAGTCTTATTGGTATTTTACTTTTGTTGAATAAAATTTATGAATTCTATTAGTTTGTATCTATTCATTTGATTTTTATCTTATTTTTCGTGATTTAGATTGCTCGCTATGCAAAGATAATTGTTTAAAATAGCTTAAAAATGATGAATGAGGGGCGAGTTTTTATAGTGTATAAAGGTTTAAAAGAAATGAAAAATCTGTACATGATATTGAATTTAATATTTAAATTCTATCAATTATCTTTTTTAATATTTCATCTGATTTGCTTATTTTAGCCTTAAATTTGTTGATTATAATTTTGCTTGTTGTACCCTGTGTCAAATCCTGCACGGCCCTTGTGGCAAATTAGATTGATTTTGGGGCAAATTTGCTTTTTTTTTTTTTTTTTTTTTTTTTAGAATGCGTAAGTTCTTAAATTTCAAAACCAGGTTTTTGGAGCAAAAATTTGCTTTTGGTCTCAAATCGCTAGATTTTTTGATGAAAATATGTGTTGCGCCAGGATCCCCAATATACATCTACTCAGAGTGCTGTAATTTTTACCGCACGTGTAAGGAAAACTGTTTCCCCCACAAGTTTGCGAATGTTACCTTACTCTTGTCGGGTAATTTTCCCATTATTTTTTAGTGTACGTAAAATAAAAACTACGCAGTTTAAATACACTGTTGCGAAATACATGTGTGCACACCATATACCTGCAGAACAATATAATGTCCTGGAGTTATATAAACAAGCACTGTGGCGTTATTAATAAAATGGTAAATAATACAGTGCTCAGATTGAAACTTCTCAAACCTTCAATGCACCTGTATGTCAAATTCAGCTGTTGTGGACACTACACTTGTAGTACAACAGGAACAAACTTCTCGCTTGAACCTTGTAGATTTGAAAGAGTGGTATGACAGGGCCAAGAAGGCAGTTTCCTTTGGGCTCAGCATTTAACATATATTTTCTTTATTTTTGCACCAGGTTTACCAGTATGCATAAAAACGATTAAGTTTTCGTTTGTATTTTAATTGGAATTTACTAGGATGACTGCATATTTTGAGTGTCGCTTATCCAGTGCCCACAGTAAAAAAAAAAAACTTCATTTGTTACTTCGCTTGTGTACAATCTATTAAGTATCTTAAGATTACTTTATCATTAAACTGCTTTTTCATTAATACTCATATACAATGAAGTTAAATTGAGATGGCTCACAGCATCAGAACCACATAAATTTAAAAACGTCTTGTATGGTGAGCTTTGCACTTATGGTAAAACATCTAATCACCATTTCTTAGGCTACTGCCTCTGTAATATGCTCACGCTCAACTTTTTTAGGCACTGCTATCTTTTAAACATTCATTACTCATAAACACAATACCATGGACATAAGCACAAGACTTAACTATCCTAACCTAGGATTCAAGAGATACCACAGAAATTTCTTGCTAACATAGCATTTATGGTAAAATAGCAACATTCTTGCATCAATTTAGATGTCGAACAATAGGTCCTTTAATTCGCTGTTTTCTTTTTGCCAGTACCCAGAAGAGTAGTAACTGAATGAAAATGGAAATTTTGGAATGGGATTGTGGACCAGATGCATAGTTGATTTTAAGTCGAGTTGGGGTACAATCTATAGCATGATACTAACGTTTTCTACGTGAGTGCTTACAGCTAAAAACTGAGTTTGTTTTTTATATACCAAACTGTTAAAATATTTTATATTTCAGTTACAGTGTTATTGAGACTACACTGCCTACAACTATGCATTATTGCCTTACGACGCCCTTAAATGTATAGTAAATGTGTGGCCAAACTTGACATTTTACGAAATTAAGGGTGCCAAAAGGCATGGCCCCTCTCCTCTCCTCCCCTAAGTTGAAAGTTCTTGTTTTGCTCCTGACCAACATAACTAGTAATATATATATATATATATATATATATTTAAAAAACGAGGCATTTTAAACTGCACAAGCATTAAATATACAATACTGGTTAAATTGTCCGGTACTGGTTTTTTGTTTTTCACTTTCATTAAGGAGCCCGCCTAGACTGTGCTTGAGCTGGATTGCAGTGCGTTTCATATACACATTTACTAACGAAACTATCAAATGGTTTACAGTGCACTGCCTGTTTACTAAAATAACAGACGTTTCAAATGAGGATGGGTGGGTAATTTTATAACATTATACACTTACGAAAATAACATCATGAAAACCTCCAGTATAGCTAAAATTGCTTTTCAGTAGGCCATATCTTAAAACATACTGATGATACACCTACGAGACTATTATATTGACCCAGAAAATTAGCCATCGATAAAATGGCAGGGTAACTGCCAAGGTCCCATAGTTACGTGTAGCACGATAAAAAACACAGCATGCTGGTTTAATCCTGCGTGTGGCAGCGATAGGGCAGTGTCTGTGCCTCACAGAAATTAACTCCATGTAGTAGGCCTATTATGTTATAATTGTACATGTGACTTAATTTTTAAGCCTAATCAATGTATTAAATATTACAATGTTTCCGGCACAGTTCCGTTCTGATAAGTTTATCTAATTCGTGTGTTTTAGTTCTTTTCAAAAGCAATTTTGTGATATTTTTGTGAGAGATTAAGTTTTATATGTATAAACATGTTTCTGAGAAAAATAAAGACATATGTCTACACACGTTTTAGCTTTGGTTATACAAAATTTTATAGAGACGGAATTTCAAAATTGCTTTATAGCTGGATTGTTTTTATTTCTGGTGCAACATTATGCTAATTTCACCAATGAAAACGGGGATCTCTTTATCTCTTTCGGGAAGTTTTGCGACTGTAATAGCAGGGGAATTATACACGTTTTCAATTTTATTGAATTTTTTACTTATTACAGCAAAAATGACGATTTTTTGAATTTGTAATTTACAATTGAAACGACATTTTATTGTTTAATTACTTATTATAATACTAGGGGACCCAGCCCGTGACCTTTTTTTCTGTTGTCACGGGGCTAGAACACTTACCACGTTAAAAAAATTTTGTTATCATACAAAGACTGAAAAAAATATTGCATAGATATAGGTTGGGAATAATAAAATGATGTGAAATTAACTCAACATTGAAGTGAATGCGGTTCCATTTAATATTTCTCTATCCACTTTGGCCACTACGGCCCCACTTAACATATTTCTATCCACTGAGCCACTAAGGCCCCACTTGGAATCGCTCTATCCACTGAGCAACTGCGGCCCCACTTGATATAGTTCTATCCACTAAGCCACTGCGGACCCACTTAATATAGTTCTATCCACTGAGCCACTGCGGCCCCACTTGATATAGTTCTATCCACTGAGCCACTGCGGCCCCACTTGATATAGTTCTATCCACTGAGCCACTACGCGGACCCACTTGATATAGTTCTATCCACTGAGCCACTGCGCGGACCCACTTGATATAGTTCTATCCACTGAGCCACTACGCGGACCCACTTGATATAGTTCTATCCACTGAGCCACTGCGGCCCCACTTGATATAGTTCTATCCACTGAGCCACTGCGCGGACTCACTTGATATAGTTCTATCCACTGAGCCACTACGCGGACCCACTTGATATAGTTCTATCCACTGAGCCACTACGCGGACCCAATTGATATAGTTCTATCCACTGAGCCACTACGCGGACCCACTTGATATAGTTCTATCCACTGAGCCACTACGCGGACCCAATTGATATAGTTCTATCCACTGAGCCACTACGCGGACCCACTTGATATAGTTCTATCCACTGAGCCACTACGCGGATCCACTTGATATAGTTCTATCCACTGAGCCACTACGCGGACCCACTTGATATAGTTCTATCCACTGAGCCACTACGCGGACCCACTTGATATAGTTCTATCCACTGAGCCACTGCGGCCCCACTTGATATAGTTCTATCCACTGAGCCACTGCGGCCCCACTTGATATAGTTCTATCCACTGAGCCACTGCGCGGACTCACTTGATATAGTTCTATCCACTGAGCCACTACGCGGACCCACTTGATATAGTTCTATCCACTGAGCCACTGCGCGGACCCACTTGATATAGTTCTATCCACTGAGCCACTGCGCGGACTCACTTGATATAGTTCTATCCACTGAGCCACTACGCGGACCCACTTGATATAGTTCTATCCACTGAGCCACTACGCGGACCCACTTGATATAGTTCTATCCACTGAGCCACTACGCGGACCCACTTGATATAGTTCTATCCACTGAGCCACTACGCGGACCCAATTGATATAGTTCTATCCACTGAGCCACTACGCGGACCCACTTGATATAGTTCTATCCACTGAGCCACTACGCGGACCCACTTGATATAGTTCTATCCACTGAGCCACTACGCGGACCCACTTGATATAGTTCTATCCACTGAGCCACTGCGGCCCCACTTGATATAGTTCTATCCACTGAGCCACTGCGCGGACTCACTTGATATAGTTCTATCCACTGAGCCACTACGCGGACCCACTTGATATAGTTCTATCCACTGAGCCACTACGCGGACCCACTTGATATAGTTCTATCCACTGAGCCACTACGCGGACCCACTTGATATAGTTCTATCCACTGAGCCACTACGCGGACCCACTTGGAATCGCTCTATCCACTGAGCCGCTGTGGCTCCACTTGATATAGTTCTATCCACTGAGCCACTACGCGGACCCACTTGATATAGTTCTATCCACTGAGCCACTGCGCGGACCCACTTGATATAGTTCTATCCACTGAGCCACTACGCGGACCCACTTGATATAGTTCTATCCACTGAGCCACTGCGGCCCCACTTGATATAGTTCTATCCACTGAGCCACTGCGCGGACTCACTTGATATAGTTCTATCCACTGAGCCACTACGCGGACCCACTTGATATAGTTCTATCCACTGAGCCACTACGCGGACCCAATTGATATAGTTCTATCCACTGAGCCACTACGCGGACCCACTTGATATAGTTCTATCCACTGAGCCACTACGCGGACCCAATTGATATAGTTCTATCCACTGAGCCACTACGCGGACCCACTTGATATAGTTCTATCCACTGAGCCACTACGCGGATCCACTTGATATAGTTCTATCCACTGAGCCACTACGCGGACCCACTTGATATAGTTCTATCCACTGAGCCACTACGCGGACCCACTTGATATAGTTCTATCCACTGAGCCACTGCGGCCCCACTTGATATAGTTCTATCCACTGAGCCACTGCGGCCCCACTTGATATAGTTCTATCCACTGAGCCACTGCGCGGACTCACTTGATATAGTTCTATCCACTGAGCCACTACGCGGACCCACTTGATATAGTTCTATCCACTGAGCCACTGCGCGGACCCACTTGATATAGTTCTATCCACTGAGCCACTGCGCGGACTCACTTGATATAGTTCTATCCACTGAGCCACTACGCGGACCCACTTGATATAGTTCTATCCACTGAGCCACTACGCGGACCCACTTGATATAGTTCTATCCACTGAGCCACTACGCGGACCCACTTGATATAGTTCTATCCACTGAGCCACTACGCGGACCCAATTGATATAGTTCTATCCACTGAGCCACTACGCGGACCCACTTGATATAGTTCTATCCACTGAGCCACTACGCGGACCCACTTGATATAGTTCTATCCACTGAGCCACTACGCGGACCCACTTGATATAGTTCTATCCACTGAGCCACTGCGGCCCCACTTGATATAGTTCTATCCACTGAGCCACTGCGCGGACTCACTTGATATAGTTCTATCCACTGAGCCACTACGCGGACCCACTTGATATAGTTCTATCCACTGAGCCACTACGCGGACCCACTTGATATAGTTCTATCCACTGAGCCACTACGCGGACCCACTTGATATAGTTCTATCCACTGAGCCACTACGCGGACCCACTTGGAATCGCTCTATCCACTGAGCCGCTGTGGCTCCACTTAATTAACTCAACATTGAAGCGAGACATTTAAAGTAAACAAAAATGATATTTCATACCTTCATATCTCTATGCAATATTCTCTATGAATTAATACAAAACTTTTCATAGGGAAAAAGTAATTAAAAAATTATTTTTTAGGGTAAAAGGTAATGATTGCGTAATCTGATCTTGCTGAAATTCGACCTGTATATTATCCTGAGGATTCGCTCTGCGAATTTTGAAGACCTTCTGTTGAGTTTCAAGGGACTTAGAGGCATTAAAGACGGACAGACAGACAGATATCGTCTATTTATTATATAGGATATTTAGAAGTGATGGCGGGACGATCACAAATCCGAAGTTGGCAGAAGTGGCGACGCCGACCGATGACATTACATGGAATTTTGTTGAACGAAGCGTGAAGTGTTTTTTTTTTTTTTTTTTTTTTTTTTTTTTACAAGTTAAGATTTTGGATAAATATGTTTTTCTACGGCAGGAATGAATATACTGTAAAGTGTGCCGTGACCGCTGTGTGTGATTTTTTTATATATATATATATATAAATTCTGTTGCCATTACATTAAGTTGAATCAGTGTGTGTGTGTGTGACTGCAAATATCGGACATGTGAAATTTATGCGTTTTAACTGTGAACTGTATTTAATTGTTTGAAAGTCACATCTGTTTGTCACATCGTTGTAATCTTGCCCTAGGTGTTTGAAACACAATTGTGCAACGTGCTTACGTTTCTGTGATTTGAATGTTTGTCACAACCCCAACAAAATACTAAGCCCAGCGAGATAAATTTAAATAAATAATTTAATAGACCTAGAAAACAGTACGTACGAATGCATAAAAATATGAGCGGAATAAAAGTTACAGTAGGCCTATTTGTGTGCATGTCCACCCCCTATCATTTAAGTTTGTCGTTGCTACGTACAATAAATAAGCGATATGAGATAGATGCGTGCTTGAACTTACTGTGTCTTTACGTTGGACCGGTTGTTCCTCCGTTTTAGGTTTTTTATACCAACTACGGCCGTCCAACACATATCAATAACAAGAGGTGAAATACTACAGTTCTTTCTTCCGCATTTATAACAGGGTTAAACATAGTTGCGACAAAATATTAAAGGGTATTGTGTGTAATGTACTATGTCGTGTGTAACAATTATGTTCCAAATGTAAAATAACAACCGTAATAACATCGTCAACTCAGACATTGTTAAAAAGTTATAAAGCTGATCTAGATATGGCTATAGGCCTAAATTGTGGACATTCTTACGAAATGTGACTAAATTCTTTGAACAGCTGAAAACAGTAAACAAAGTATTTGACAGTTAAAACGTGGTCACGTGGCAGTGTTTCAGTTTACATGTAGCGGAAGGATACGTAATTGGTAAACAAAAGTAGAACTTCAGCAGGGCTTCAGAAAAGTGTGAAGTAACCGTGAATGGCTATAACTGAAGTTGTTTGTAACAATGTTTTGTGTCGCTTAATCGACGCAACTCTATGTAAGAGATTACACGCAGTCTCTCGATGTATGTAAATGGCCACCACGTTGGGAAAGCCAAATTATTTATGAAACGTATCAACTCATTCATGTAGGTGTATGTGTACGTACTGGGATCTCTTAGAATCAGTGAACATGTACGTGTACACCTCAACAATACCTGTGCAGTAAATAGTGTGAATCTGAATATTAACACGACCCATAAATAAATACGTCTCGGTGCTAGGCCTAGGAACATGTATTACTGTCACTTATAGCCACATCACATTTCATTTATTTATTTGAGAGGTGATTGAAAAAGTGTAATTAGGATCAGATGATCACACACTAAAGATCTGGTAAATGACGTGTGAGGTGACTTGTAGCCCGGTCCTCCACGGGCTGTAGGCAGCAAGCACTCGGATGACTTGCAGACCTTGTGTAAGCTCTGCCGGTGCACGTGCCATTTGCATGCGAGCTGAAATGACAACTTAATTCTAGACACTTTAGGAAAAATGTAATTGACATTGAACAGAGAGGAAGGTGGAAAAGCAACTACGTATTACATAAACGTTACTCATCACGTTTGATTTCAGCATAAAATATTTTAATGCAGTTTTTGTTTTCCAGTATTCAACTTGCCAATGCTGAAATGAAATTAAGCTTGAACACCCTGGATGGCAATATCAGCTAATAAATTAAGAAAGATGCTCAACCACCGTTGGATAGTGGTCGTTCTAAAATGCACCGTTCCCATTAACAGCGTGAAAAACTTGTTATAGCTCATAGTTCAGCGTAAGATTAAAAATTCCAAAATTATATCTGTACCAAACTTTAAAATCTTGCGTTTATGTACTTCGTTAAGCTCAGGGAAAACGTTAAACTCTTCCTTGGGGCTCCTGGAAGCCGTGTTCATGACGCATTTAAAAATGGCGTCGTTCCAGGCCTTCCAGGGAAAATAGAAGTTACGGGTTTCGCCACTACTAAAGTAGAAGAATCAAATACTTCTTATCTGTAGTAGGTTGCTGCTCTCGGGAATCAGATTTATTAAGCAGGAACAGGAAAGTATGCGGGCTTCTCCCGCTGCAGGTAGAAATCAGCGTGTAGGGCGTTTCCGTGCGTGAACCAACCGTTTACAGGCCAGCGTCGTAACCGATACTACACTGTAAAATACATTTCTAGTAAACTTCCTAAACTGTAATGGAAGTTTTTAACCTATACAGTGCATGGAAATAGTACTACGTATCAGGCTGAAAATATGGGAATATTTAGCATCGCTACTATACATAGTTGGGAACTTTCCTACGCATTTGACTCTTTCCCGAACAACTGCAGGAACGTTGCCATGCATCTATAGGATATATATTTTGTCATTCGCGGTTTGTCACTATATGTATACGCCGATATGGTAAAGTTACAAATAATTTCTTAGAGTGTAGCTACCTCCTAATTCTACTACGCGAAAAGGGCCTTCGTGACACCACTTCTTAATCGCGGATTCCACTTAATCTCGAAAGCAGACAGGGGGGTGTGTCGGACACCCTACGTGGGCGAGCGTCCTGCTACAGAACCTACCTCTTCGAATGGAGATGGCGGAGAGAGCGATCTCACTCACTGACTGGCGCTTGCCAGCATTGCCAGCCAATCGGAAGGCTTCAAACTTTAAACTACGTAAAACGATCCACTCCAACGGCCTAACGTACTTAAAAACCATAGAATATGTGGTCTAGAAACGGAGGTACAAATATTCCGTGAAATATTTACAAAAGAGACCAAAAATTGCTGGGGGGGGGGGGGGGGAGGGAAACACATTAATAAATATAAATACAAAAATTCAAATCTAGCTAACACATGTAAACATTTTATATTGCCATCGTTATATGTAGTTATTAATCCTGCAATTAAAAAGAATAAAATAAAAGTATGAAAATGATTGACATTTGGGTACATAAAAAATGTTACGTATGACAAGTGAGGAAAATACATAAATTTATTAGATATTCACAAAGACGTGCAAAACGTGGGCGCTACATCTAATCAAAAATGTGCGTAGAGGTAAAGGCTGTTCACGATATAGTGAGCACTTTTGAAATCAACCTATAAAAAAAGTCATTAGACCTACCTGATTTTAACGAGCGCACTGAGTGGCATGCGTCCAGTTAAGTTGGTAACGATGAATGGAAAGTAGTTCCATATCTTAACGTCGAATAAAAAGCGTCAGGTAACCATGTGTGATAACTTAAATTATTTCTTTCACTCTCTGCATTTTTTTAAATGCATCTAAGTGTAAAAATTAGCAGATTTGCTAAATATTTTCTTTTGTAATAATTTCACAGTGGCATGAGTAAAGTGATGGTTCCCATGGCAATGTTTAAGGTGAAATAATACACAATATGCATACAAGTATGTCAAGCAGGGCTTTCAAAAGTGCTCATTTTACCGTGAACAGCCTGTAATAATTTTTACGCGTGACTAAATGATACGCACACGATTTGGATTTTGGTGGAGGGGGAGGGGAACGGCTATCGGAAGCGTAAAATAAAGGGTTGGCGGCCAGTCGAAGGAAGGATTTACTCGTTGAACAGTGACCGCGTCCTGGACTTGGGACCCTTGATGATAAAGGTCACAGATGATGCAGCAGTTGCTCGAGGTCGCGGCATTAACTCCGGTAGCGCGAGGCGATAAACCTTTGGCGGTTAACCCCGGGATCGTTACTAGGGTGGCGGGGCGAACGTGTGGCGCCATAGACACGCACGTGGTGTCATGCTAAGGGGGAGGGGGTGGTGTAGTTATCAGACTACTTTGCTCCCACCAAAGAACACCGGGTTCGATTCCCGACGGGCTCATAACCGGATTATCGCCTATGGGGAAACGTGGCGGACGCTGCTGGTTTTAGCTAGTCGAAATAAACCGACGAACCCGACACAACGAAGTTTTGAGTAGCAGCAAATGAAAAGTTAGGTCACTGTGACGTCAGCCCGACAAAATCGCAGCGTCAGCCCGACAAAATCGCAGCCCCGACAGCCCGACAAAAGAAGGTTCTATTTATACTAGACATGCAAAAAAATGTAAATACATCATTAGAAAACAAAATGTGCGTATTTCCCTGCCGTAGTAAGTAATAAACTTCCCGCCGTAATAACGTTCCGGTTTGTTTTTTAAATACTTTTTCTTTTTCTTTTGGATAAGTTCAAATATTGTCAAAAGCAAAATAACTATCCACTTTATCTTGAGGTTTTAAAAAGTACATATTGGATGTTGCATTGATAACTTGCCGTTTTAGGATTTTCCTGCAGCCAACTAACACACTTGTCGGGCAGATTTCGTCGGGGTATTGTGAACTCTTAATAAAATGTAATGTAGAATTCTGTCGAGCTGTGACGTGTCGTTCTGGCGTGTCGTGTTTGTCGGGCTATTGTGACTCCAGCTTTTCTCGGATACTCCTATTTCCACTCGCCCTTGTATTCCGCCGCTGCTCCATCGTCACCTCATTTCACCTCGATGCTACGGCAGTCGCCTAGTGAACGGTATGTTCGCTTGACTAATGCAAAAGTCGATGAAGCTCTGTTCTATACGGACGACTACGACCGGCGTATGTCAAGCGGTATCGCCTGTACGCGCAAGCAAACTGAATAAGCTCTCGGTAGTTTCGTCGTGATCGCGCAAGTTCAGGAATTCAAACAGTGGCTCTATAGTTTTATTAGAAGCGCCTCTGTACCAAAGTCCAGGGCATGCCTCTATCGTAGTTCCGCATTTGTCCGCTACGTATATTTTTGAGACGCAGCAGTCTGAAAGAGCCGTCTTAGCTGTGTTGGAACGAATGAAAATAATTCGAAAGTGCGCGATGTCTTTGAAAGTACCATTCAGTCATCGTTTGAAATGTGCTTTCTTTTCGTTGGTAAAGGCTGTTCACGATAAAGCGAGCACTTATTAAAATCAACCTCAGAAAAGTCACTGCCCCTACCTGCATATACTTTAACGGGCGCCTTGAGTGACATGCGCCCAGTAAAGTTGGTAACAATGGATCAGAAGTAGTTCCGTATCTTAACGCCGAATTAAAAGCGTTAGGTAACGATTTGTGATCATTTAAATTATTTCTTTCGTTTCCAGTTTTTTTTTTTTTTAATTTATTATTTACTTTTCTAATAATTTCACAGTTTCACTTAACCGACGCATAAATAAAGTTATTTGGCCCATGACAGTGTTAATCTTACATATGGCGAAAGAATACACAACGTGCAGCTAGTAGATCCTAAGCAGGACTTTCGAAAGTGCTCATTTTGCCCGTTGAATAGTTTCATGGAACGACGGAATTTTCAAACGCGTTGCGACGCATTTCAAGCGCCATGTATCAAAGTATCGTGGGTATCTGCGTCCTAGAAGCACGGGAGCGTTAAGGGCGACCCAGGCACGCTCATCAGTGGTCTCGTCGCCTCTACGCGCGAGACACTGAATTGGCGTGCAGTGTCTCGTCGCCTCTACGCGCGAGACACTGAATTGGCGTGCAGTCTTTCCGTCAACTCGCCTCTACGAGACTTCCAACGGTGACCATATTTCGTGATGCAATAACAAAAATGAGTGCTATGTACGTCCCTGTACAACTTTAAAGATTCTATACCACAATGGCCATGCCTGAAAATGATCGCTGAAACACGCTTTAGAGAAAAATAGAGCATGAAAATTGTATTCGCGTATGTGACGTGTCTTGAATTATATTCGTAAAGCGGATGTTACACGATACCTGCAGCTGTACTTGGTTCTTGTACAAGCTTCTACAAGGCCTGGTGTACGAGCCTGTATACCAGCCGCTATATGAGCAGCCATGGAAGAATCATATTACACGACAGCAGTTCGCGTACTGGCATGTCACCCTTCGGTGGGTGCGCAGTGTGTGGCTTGTAGTAAACATGGACTTCATTCGTAGAACTGCCACCCGTTAGTAACTTGCGTAGGCCTATAAAAATACTAGCTAGCGCATCTTAATATTGCTGTATTACTGTTCGCCTTTTACATAAATTGATTGCTTACTAGTATAGTTTCATTCATTTTCTTGAAAATGTCGTGAATTAACTAAGAGGAGTGAGTAATTTTCGTCAATATTAAAAATTACAGACCGGTTGCAAAATATAGTCCTTACGTACCGGGATATTATCCGCATATAAAATGTAATGATTAAAAAAAAGTTTGGGACCTGCGGGGTTTCGAACTCGCGCCCAAAACTCACTTATTTTTGTATAAAAATAGATTTATCATCGCACACGATATACAGAGGCGTTTACCCTTAACCTATTATATACAGTACACATTCAACCCACAACATAAACAATAACAAAATACTCAATAAAATATCTACACAACTCTTACATAGGGGCACAAAACGATACGAACATTTGGTGAACTGGTTTTACTGACAGTCGATGAATACATAAAAAATTATTTAACGTGAGGGGCAGCGCACGGCGTACACCCCGACACGTGACACTGACTTATAACACTACCACCTATCGACGATTACTACTGGAACATTAAATTGTACACTTGTAAGGACCGAGGGGTGGGCAGCGCACGGCGTACACCCAACCTCGGTAATATAAACGCACTTCTGTAGGCGTGAACGTCAGAATGAAAATAAAAAATTTCCGTACCACTGACGCAATGTGCCACGCCGCGCCATGTTCCACCTATCTTGACGAAGAAGCTGGACAAAGTCTTGAACTGTCACCGGTTTCGAATGGTCCACTAAAAAACCGATCGCATGAAGTATATACCAGGCCGCAGCTCTTCGTCGAACTGAGGGGAAGGTGAAGGAATCGCAATGAAGCATGTGCGTGTCGCTGACATCTCCACGTTCATCGCGAATTATTTTTCGTACTCGTACGCGACACCACTGCACATATCATGAGAAATTAAATTAATTTTTTTCATACAGTGGGTAATGTTTTAAGTATTTATAACGATTTTAAGCAGTAATTGAAAGCTGTCATGGCCAATATTATTCGCCGTCGTCGTATTTTTAATCTATTTGAATGAGTTTCAACCTCACGAATGTTAAATCAAGATGGAGGCTTCTTTTCGGTTTCTTCATCAACTCGTTTCAAATAGTAGCCATGGGGAGCACCCTACGCTCTGAAACTGCAATGTGATTGGCCAGGTACGAGAGCTGGTTTGGCACCTGCCACGGAAAATAGGACGTGTCCATTTACTGCATCTGGTACGAAATCTGGCAGCGTCAGGCGAAAAATGTCATTACGGGTGCCTTACGGGCGGGTGTAGCCGTGAATTTTTACTACCCAGCACAGGGGTGGCCAAAGAAAATGAAGTCAAATGACCAGTGAATTTTTACTCTCCGCATGTAGGGCCGTAGTGGTTCAGTGGCTACAGCACCCAAAAGTGAGGCCGCGGTGGCGTAGTGAATAGAGCACCTAAAATTCGGGCCTCAGTGGCTAGAGAACCCAAAAGTTGGGCCGCAGATACTTAGTGGGTAGAGCAAAGTTCAAGCGACACCGCGGTGGCGAAGTGGCTAGAGCACCCAAAAGTGAGGCCGCGATGGTTCAGTGGCTAGAGCTCCTAAAATTCGGGCCGCAGTTTCTCAGTGAATACAGCAACGTTCAAACGGCGCCGCGGTGGCGTAGTGGCTAGAGCACCCAAAAGTGAGGCCGCGGTATCTCAGTGGCTAGAGAGCCCAAGAGTGGGGCCTCAGTTGCTCAGTGGGTAGAGCAAAGTTCAAGCGGGGCCACTGTGGCTCACCGGCAAGAGCTCCCAAAATTGGTGCAGCAGTGTTGCTCAGTGGGTGGAGCAACGGTCAAGTGGGGCGCAGTGTTCAGACCACTGAAAAAGTGGGGCCGCAGGGTAGATAGAGCACCCATAGGTGGGGCCATAGTGGCTCAGTAAATAGAGCAATTAAAAGTGGGGCCGCGGTGGGTTAGTGGCTAGAGCACCAAAAAGTGAGGCCACGGTGGCGTATTAGCTAGAGTACCTAAAGTTCCGGCCGCAGTGGCTCAGTGGTTAGAGAACCCAAAATTGGGGCCGGAGTTTCTCAGTGAGCAGAGTAACATTCAAACGGTGCCGCGGTGGCGTAGTGGCTAGAGCACCGAAAATTGAGGCCGTAGTTTCTCAGTGATTAGAGAAACGTTCAAGCGGGCCCGTGATGGCGTGGTTGCTAGAGCACCCAAAAGTGAGGCCGCTGTGGCTCAGTGGATAGAGAACCCAAAAGTGAGGCCGCTGTTGCTCAGTGGGTAGAGCAAAATTTAAGCGGGGCCGCGGTGGCTAGAGCACCGTAAAAGTGGCGCCGCAGTAGCTCAGTGAATAAAGCACCCACAGGTGGAACCGCAGTGACTCAGTGGATAGAGCAACCTAAAGTGGGGCCGTGGTGGGTTAGTAGCTGGAGCACTAAAAATTGGGGCCGCGGTGAGTTAGTGGCTAGAGCAACCATAATTGGGGCCGCAGTTGCTCAGTGAGTAGAGAAACGTTCAAGCGGGGCATCGTTAGTGTAGTGGCTAGAGAATCCAAAATTGAGGCCGCGTTGTCGTAGTGGCTACAGCAGCCAAAATTGAGGCCGCAGTAGCTCAGTGGCTAAATCACCCAAAAAGTGGGGCCTCAGTGGTTCAGTGGATAGAGCACCCAAAAGTGAGGCCGCGGCGGCTCAGTCGATAGAGCAACCAAAATTGAGGCCGCAGTGGTTCATTGGATAGAGTACCCAAAAGTGGGGCCGCAGTGGCTCAGTCGATAGAGCACCCAAAAGTAAGGCCGCAGTGGTTCAATGGATAGAGCACCCAAAAGTGGGGCCGCAGTGGTTCAATGGATAGAGCACCCAAAAGTGGGGCCACAGTGGTTCAGTGGATAGAGCAACCACAATTGGGGCCGCAGTGGCTCAGTCGATAGAGCAACCAAAAGTGGGGCCGCGGTGGCGTAGTGATTAAAGTAACGTTCAAGCGGGGCCGCGGTGGCTTAGTGGCTAGAGCACCCAAAATTTAGGCCGTAGTTTCTCAGTGATTAGAGAAACGTTCAAGCGGGCCCGTGATGGCGTGGTTGCTAGAGCACCCGAAAGTGAGGCCGCGGTGGCTCAGTGGATAGAGAACCCAAAAGTGAGGCCGCAGTGGCTAATTGGCTGAAGCACCCAAAAGTTAGACCGCTGTGGCTCAGTGGCTAGAACACCCAAAAATGTGGCCGCAGTGGCTCAGCAGTTAAAACACTCGAAAGTGGGGCCGTAGTAGCTTAGTGGGTAGATCACCTCTCAAGTGGAATCTAGTGGCCTACTGGCTATAGTACCCAAACAAGGGGCTGCGTTGGCTCAGAGGTTGTAATAATTAATTCTATAAGATTTATTACAATTTGTCATTTTTATAACAGCACATCAAGTTACAAAAAACAAACACAGACTCACTGGAACTACTGTGGTAACTGTCAGAGGTCCATTATGAATTTGAATTATTATTATTTACCTTTTTTTTAAAGCATATATATATGTGTATATATGGATCGATGTGAAACCTATGCATTCACAAGGTTATCGATCTATAGTTTACGCCAGACATGAAAGAGCAGTGCGTACTTTTTAAACAAAAATGTATTCAATTAATCATTAAACACTTCACAAAAGTGCTCCATAAGGCATCAATATGCAAACAAAATTGCACAGTTATCAAAATCAAGCAATTAAATACCACCCGTGAATGTTTACCCTCCCCCCCCCCACCACTGGAAATTCTCTAGTGAATTTTTACTCTTTGTCACAGGGATGTCCAAAGAAGGCCGTACCTGGCCATCAATTCCGAACCAGTAGACTTGGAGACCCCAAAATCGAATTTTAGATAATGCTTACAAGCCCCAACATCCGGTACAGACCTTATGCCATAACAAAATTTATAAGCATACGTGGACATCATTTCCGAACCGATACTGAGACATCAAAATTGAATAGTAGGTAATGCTAGCGACATTAAGCAAGCCATTATAGGCCATTATGCCATAACTGAATGTATAAGCATACCTAGCCACCATTTCCGAACCGTTGGTCTTAGAAACAATTGATAAAACACTTTCATCTGCTGTTGGAAAAAAAACCCAAATAATTTGTACTTCTTGCCATTTGCTGTCAACGAGAAAGAAAACGCGACTCTGGTTTTCCTGATTGATCACATCTATTTGAAAGTCAACTGTGTTTTTCAGTTGATCAAATATATTCAATGGCTCATCCTCAGGCTGTGGTCAGAGTACGACGCTCTGTTCAAGAACGTCTTCAAATGTGAAATGTTGTGCTTTCGCTTAACAACACTGCCAGTATTAACATTTTGTAGCTCGCATAATCCATGACGAGTTATAGCTACCACAATGTACTGGCCAGTCCAGGGTCTATCGCACCACCCTCCCTTCTATCATCTCGCCGCACATTTTTCATCAAAACTTTGTCACCGACTCCTATTCTACTGTTCTGTATTGCGTGTCTTTTGTCATACATATCACACTGTTTTTTTGCGACTGTTTTATATCTTCGGTGACACACGAATAAACTTTTTTCCTCATGGCCAGAATAGAGGCCATATTTTTTTTTTTTTTTTTAGTTCTGCAGTGTCGATTAATTAAAACTGTCTGGTACACAAATTTCTTTGTCATTTAGTCGCCAGTCTTCATTTATTGTGTCAACTGGAAAGATAGTCTCCCTTTGATATAACAGGAAAAATGGGGAGTAGCCACTTGAATTATGCTTACTGCATCTGTGTGAAACAACACTCCTTGGATGGCACTAGGCCAATCGTGGTATAATTTTCCAGCAAAATTTTCAGCATTCCATTTTTTTATCATTCGATTTTGGCGTATCTGCCTGTGAGTGAAATGCAGAGGTTATTCCCTTGTGTGTCCCTGTGAGTCTGTGAATTTCTGCTGACACTGAATTAACAAATTCTCACCCTTAATCATTAATTAGTCTACTGCTTTGTAAATACTGGAAGTCACATCAACTATCGTATGATATTTATACTATACCCAGCTCAGAAGTCCGATTGCTTCTCATACGCAAGATTGTCTCTTTCTGTGCACGAGACTAATCGTTCTTAACCAAAGTTTTCAGTTAATTTTGACGATGCAGGAAGAATACTAATCGGTCACAGATCCTTATATTCTTTCAGGTTGGAATTTTGTTATTACGACAGGGATAGTTTTAGAACCGTTTTATTATCCAAGGAAGGCTGAATATCGCAAAAAGTAGATGACTATGTGTTAACATGGCAGCACAAAATGGAGTACATAATTTTATTATTTGTATATTTAAACAATGTACTGCTGTGGCATTCTTTTTTTTTATAAGTACTAATGAATTTATAAATTGTGCATTCGTTGACTGACATGGTTCGAGATCAAAACCCGACTTGTTCACAGGAACATGGTGCAAGTTGGGTGTTTTGTTGATAGTAATATAGTTTGAAGTGGTTCCATATTATGATCGTGACCGTTTTTTGTATGTTTTGTTCATTTGAGTTGTATGATATTTTAATATAGATTTCAAGTATTTAGTGTTGCTGGTGAAGTTTAATGGTATGGGGTATTGCAATTGCTTGGTATGGTATGTGTAAATGATGTGTGTATTATGAAACTGATGCCTCTAACTTTGGTACATGGGCCATTGATGTTGTAAGCATATGGGCCATGCTTGGGCCAGTTGTGTTCACTACATATGGGCTAGTTATGGGCAGAGTATGGATAGTTAGTGGTGCCACTTCAGAACCAGCAATGGTGCCTGGTGCACGCCGACTGTACACCATCAATGGGCCATATGTGGTTTGCTACATGGGATTCGACTGAGGGTGTAATTCTGTGATATGGGTTTTATTCATTCCTAAAATCCTTGTTGCCTCTTGGAAAAGAGTTGCTTCAAAATTTTGTCCTTGAGCGTAATGGCGTAAATCGATCTGTTGGGGTCGCAAATAGTACCTATGAATCTATTTGGGGGCTATGACATCACCAGTTCGAAAATGGTCGTTAGGTATGACTATAAAATAACTTAAGGTGTAATGGTGTGTGTCGGCTTGTAAGAGGTCGTAAGGATTACCTGCAATTCAATTTTGGCGTCTCTAAGTATACCGGTTTGAAATAGTGCTAAGTATGCTTATAAATTTAGCTATAGCATAATGGTCTGTATCTGCTTGTTGTGGGTCATAAGCATTATCTATTGGTCAATTTTGGTGTCTCTAAGTCTACCGGTTCGGAAAGGGTGGCCAGGTATGCTTATAAATGTAGCTATGGCATAATGGTCTTCATCAACTTGTTGGCGGTTGTAAAAATTATCTACAAATCAATTTTGGTGTCTCTTAGTCTACAGGTTCGGATTTGATGGCCAGGTATGCTTATAAATTAAGTAAATTTACATGTCATTTTCCTTGGTTTTCTTTGGACATCCCTGTGACAAGGAGTGAAAATTCACTAGCGAATTTCGAAAGGGGATAAACATTCATGGGTAGTATTTAATTGCTTGATTTTGATCATTGTGCAATTTTGTTTGCATATTGGTACATTATGGAGCACTTTTATGATGTGTTTAATGTTTAATTGAAGCCATTTTTGTTTAAAAATTACGCAGTGCTCTTTCATGTCCAGTGATACCACTAAGCCAATATTTTTGCAAAAAATCAATTCTTTTGATTTATCACGTAAATTTAGCTGTATGCAATGTTTTTTGTAGTTAGCACATGGTTCGCTCTAAAGTATATCCTCATTACTGGCAGGATTTGTTTGCAAATAAAAGCCAGTATAAACTATTTAAATATAGAACAAACATATTGCCAATATACAGGATGTTTCTCAGTTATATCTAAAAGTTTTCTCTGTGAACCACGGCGACAAATTATGGGGAAATATGGTCTAACTCTTCCTTGGAAAGAGCTAGTCTCCTTGAAAGCGCCACAGAAACATGTTATAAAAAAGTACTTTTGGGACAGTAGTATTTGTAATTTTATTATTTTAGAAGGTTGCGTGGGCACTCAACTATATTACGGAGAACCTGTGTCATAATAAAATTGTGAGGCACCACTCTTTAGCTGTGTGTGCTGCTGGGTCTGCAAAATGGCTCCGCTGAGTGTATAACTACAACACCGCGACCATTTTGTTAACTTTGGCATGCAGGACACTTTTCTGTCGTAAACTTGATCCATAACGCATTATGAATAATTTCTACATAAATATGTTTGTCCCCGGCTGTTACTATCACGGGAGCTGTTATCGGTGAGACACTGTTACATACCTGCATAACCACTACGGATACATATCAGCCCACATACAATAGTGTTTTGTTTCCTGGAATACACGCACTTCGTTGTTGCATGTTCACGAGACTGAAACTACCTTGGCACTAAAGCTAGGCCAAATGTGTATACAATTATTTTCTACGTATTTTTTGACAATGCTCTGACAAATTTTTCGAGCTATTTCGTACTACTCTGTAAAAACCCACTGCTTGTTCGTGGGAGTTTTATTGAAAATGTTATTATTATTGTTATTAATGTATACATAATAAAATATGTTATTCGCTGAAAGGTAAACATAGCCTATATTATAGGCCTCCATCTGCATCGTTGCGAATTGTAATGTTTATTGCTAATTCTGAAGTCTCATTGCAAACGCTTGTTTAATATACACTACACTTTTGATGACTTTAGTAAAAAGTTAATTGAAAACTTAATAGTTTATTATAGGGTTTACAGAAAAGCTTTCCTCTCACTGTATCAGGGCTTTCGTAAAAGTGTGTGTTCCCTTACTGCATTCTACATACGTTTTGTAATAATTTGTTTCAGTGTAAGTGTCATCACTATGCGCTATTCTTTCTCGAACCAACTTTAACTCCTCTCTTTAAAAATGTTATAAATTTTTCTTATCCTTCAAGAATTAATACATATTATTGAATTATTGAAATGCCTTTACAGGTAGTGTTTAGCAAATTCACCGCCATTTATTGACCACAGCACAGCTGACGTCCCTTTTTGAATATGAGAACGACCTTAGTATATTTCAAAACAATAATAAAATTAATTTATTTGGCGATATATTCAACAGCGTTTTGAATCAAAATTCGCCATATTTCTTAATTATCTGTTTGTCAGAAATTTTTGAATCCTAAGAAAGCTATTACAAGGAAAACACTTTTGTCTACTGTAGTTAGACCGATATGCAGCGCTCGTATAAATAATGTGTTAATATTTTTTAAAAAAGTGCAATGACGATATTAAAACAAGGTTAAAGTTATCGAAATAGAATTTTAAGAAATCTACAAGAATGTGCGACTTTTATATAATTGCAAAAATATCTTTAAAAACGAATACCAGTACTACATATAGGCCTTTGCTTTTCGTTCTTTAATTCTTAACAATAGCTATCATGGGCTTGTTTTATGTTTTATTTTCAGGTTCTGGGTTTTGCAACAACTTAAGCTCTGCAAAGGCGTATGTCCGCAAAAATAACTGTTCATCGCCGTTGCAGAAGTCATTAGGATAAAACAATATTATAGTTCCTACAATAGCACAATTATATTTGATTGTGTGTTCAAAATAATTCAGATAGGCCAAAATTGTCACTCATGCCTAAAAATAAAATTTCAAGGCGTACTGACCAGTTACTGTACACTTAATGAGAATATTTTCAAACTATCATAAAAAGTCTAACATAAAATTAAGCCACGCGCCTCCAGTGACTGACTGATACTCGCGTCAAAATGCCCCCACGGGAGTGAAACGTTGGTTAGTTTTTACACGGTGAAGTAGTAAAGATAGAGGAATTAGTGGCAGAAGGATGTATAGCTATATGTGAAATCTTAGCAATAGAATTAATGAATATTCATACATTGGAAAGAAAACGTCGTTGAAGAAGAAGAAGAAGAAGATGGTGGACGAGGGGATGGATTTGCAGCAGGTAGGGCAGGTGCAGCAACATTTATTGACCGCGAGCTGAGAAACAAATATCCTGGCGATTTCAGAAACATGCTGCGCATGTCTGAAATGCATTTGATGACTTACTCGAACGTGTCCGTCCGCATATTACCAAAACCGACACTAATATGAGAGAAGCTGTTACAGCAAAACTGAAGATTGAAGTAACGCTGCGCTATTTAGCCACAGGAGACTCCTTTGAGAGTTTGGAGATAATTTTCCGAGTACCAAAGAGCACAATCATCCAATTTATTCCTGATACATGCACAGAAATTGTTTTTAGGCACTGCACTTTCTCATAGTTCTTCATGGACTGGTTGATGTGTTTCAATGACACTTGACTCTTCACTGCTGGTGGGACCCGGAAGTACCTGAAACAAATAAGCATTCTTGTTTCAGGTACCCACGACAGTGCAGGGTTGGAAGGACATTGAATATGGATTCAGAATACAGTGGAATTTCCCAGGCTGCAATGGAGTGTTAGACGGTAAACATATAAACATTAAGAGTACCAGGAAACTGCGGCTCAGATTATTTCAACTACAAGGACCGACACAGCATCATATTACTAGCATTGCTTGACAGTGACTATTGTTTCACGTATATAGATGTCGGAGCGAAAGGAAAACGCTCAGATGGGGGAGTATTCAGCTATAGTTCCCTCGCAAGTGCTTGAATGCAAATTCCCTTTGCATCCAAAGGATGCATTCGTCGTTGGCGATGACGCTTTTCCTCGTAAACCGTATTTAATGAAACCATACTGCAGGCGGGACTTGTCCAAGGAGCAGACGATTTTTAACTACAGACTATCAAGAGCGCGGAGTGTTTCCGAGAATGCCAAAGGCATTCTCGTTGGCCGATTTCGAGTGTTTGAGTAGTCAATTTCTCTAAAGCCAAGTACAGTGGACAAAGTAGTAAGTACTTGTTGTGTCTTACATAACTGGTTAAAGAAAGCTAATTCTGCTTATATACCCGTCAGACTGCTTGACAATGAAGATAATAACCCGGAATATCACCCAGGCACATGGAGGCGTCTGCAGATTAATGGAGTTGAAAACCTACAACCTACAAGAAACAGCCATCCATCCAACGAAACTATGCGTATTCGTGATACATTGTGTAATTATTTCAATGGGGAAGGGGCTGCGACATGGCAAGAGCATATGCTTGCATAATTTGTGACCATTCTAGGTATCATATACACGCCTATTAGCAACACATGTACTAATACGTATATGGATGTCTAAGACGTGACAGATATTTCGTATGTGCAAAATGTCGCCTTTGTAAAAGGCGTAAATACTAGTAGACATACATATTACGTCTATCGTGCAAAAATGCGAAAATTTTGTCTTAAAATATCAGGCGTCGCTAAATATCTTTTAACAATGGTACAATGGAAATATTCTTGCAATTCTATAGGTCTATATACTTAGCAGTAACATGATATCACTTCTTAGCCATCGATGTATTAACATAATATTATATACACAGAGACCTATAATTGTGTTTATTTAAATGTTAATCGTGTACTTACCAAGTTTGTGTGCGCAGGTCTCTGCTGAACAAAAGGCCGCATCTTTGCAAACCAACAAACTTTTGGTGAATACACTTCATCTGTACTGCAACCTGATTTGCGCCTATCTGCGATTTTTTTTTTTTTTCCTCCTGCAAAAATGAGTTCCTCAAATTTTTAAAGTTTGTTATGACTTCACCTGGTCCGAAACCACTCGCATTTAAAGCATCGGCTATACGTTTAGCTGCTGCTGCTGCACGTAAATCCCGGTTCCGATATTCTACCATCGTTACGTCGTATATTAACGTTTCATTTTCATAAAGTTCAATAAAACGCATAGTTTCATTGTCACTCAGTTTTAGCGAACGCGGTGCACTCATGATCACTGCACGCTTGCCAGCTCACGACTGGCAATCAAACATGTTTGATTCCTACACGCTCGAAGCGTGAAGGTATGTAATGACGTCACACTGCTGGCGTACCTCACGCCTGTGCTGTTTACACGGAGCGTATTCCATGTTTTCCAGACACGCGCGTGGCTCACGTCCCGTGTAAACGCGCCTTTAGCTTACAGCAATGGCTTTGTATAAATTAATTACGTAATTGCTTTAACTATTGCAGATTCTTTCACGCCTTACAGTTAGCAGACCTTTAACTTTGATTGTTTACAACTTGGAATGTTTTTGGGCTGTCTGGCGCTGTCATTCTTTTATACACTTAATGACGTATCACTATTGCAGTACCTTCCTTATATTTCATTTTTATCACGGTAACATGCGATAAGTATTATTGATTATTCACATAAATTTGTGTTAACACAGAGCCTAGACCTTCAGCCTATGCCGAACTCCCAAAAAAAAAAAAAAAAAAAAAAAAGCAGCTTCCGGAATGAGTATGAACGGTATTAACTATCGCCAACGGAGACTTTTACGAAAATGCAGTTTTGAATACTATTGCTCGAACGTATTGTCTTGGACAGCAAAGGAATTAACAAATTTGCGGTTTAAGAAATAGTTAGATAGAAGTAGTTCAAAATGTTTGCTTGCAAAGTTAGCAGAATTGATCTAGTATTGTTATTCTTTGATTTTTTTATATGGCTTATAAAAACCTTTACTTGGTATTTATCACTTTAATTTCCGCGTGCTTTTAACAGCGAGTAGTCTAGTTCTGTCTGATCCGACAATTTCTGCTATATTTAGAGATTCTACAGCCACACCTATGATATACTTATCCACAACTAGACGAGAAAGAGTAGCTTTCCATTCCAGATGACGTGTGTGGTAAACACGAGCCAGCCAGCAGTTGCTTACACGAGAATAGCGGCTTCGCCTGGTTACGTGCTGTGCCGATGTAAATGACCTTGGCTCGGGTGACCGTGGAGTCGAGCCTCTTAGCTTCATTGCGTAATGAGTCCCTCGCGCCCGAGCGGCAGTCTGCTCTCGTATACGCGTGTCGTGTGGGTTGCGTTCCCTCGCATTTCAGGCGTCATGTGCCTATCGAATATAGTCTGTTCACAGTTACTTTCGCCTTATCTGAAGCCCTGCTAAAGTTCTACTTCCATGATATTCCTACTCCTCTTGTACCAAAGCTTAGAAAATTACGCTTGATGGCTAATGCATAATATTCGTGCGCACTCAATCTAATAGTATTTTGCGTAATAATTATTTCATGCCGACCTCCCGTTGCGCAGTCGGTTGGTGCGCCGCTGGTCTGTGGAGCGGGAGGCTCTGGGTTCGAATCCCGTGTAAGACATGGGTGTTAGTTTAAGTTAGGTTATAAGTTAGTTCGTAAGCCGTCCCCTAATATGCCTTCAGGCGTAACACGGGGGCGACGTTAATAAATCCTTTGCAATCAATCAACCTAATCAAATATTTCTTATTAGGCATTACCAACACACCTGTTTTCTCCGTCTTTATTCGTATTAGTCATAAATGAAATATTGTAATTTATCGATAAAATATAAGTAAAAGTTCAATTTAACCAAAAATCGGATACCTGTATGTTAAGAGGCGAATAACACGCATGTGACACATGAGATGTTTAGGAAACAACCAATCATGTAATACATGGAGTGATTTTTCAAAGGTTTGAGTCAAAAAGAGTAAAGAAACCGCGAACAAGCTATATCAAGAATACTGTAGAAGTGAAGCCTCTGAAAATTTCTGCTCGATTCTTTCCCCGCTTGCTTTGTGGCAGGTGATAAGGGCGCATTTATTTGGCTGTATCAGCAAAACTTGATGTCTAGCGATAGTTAATGATGTTCCCGCGGTGCGGTGCCTCGATAATAGAGGAGACAAGAGAGCCAGGAAACTTGTCCCAAATGAGGAAATTTTCAGTGGTTTCGGTCGTTCCAGTTTTGCCAGACAATCGCGATGGAAGTTCGCGCACCAATGTCAAGAATTCCCGATTTTTTCTCCACAAAGTTTTTTCACAGCCGAAATGACAGATCTATTTACTCGAAAGCAAAAATAAATACTGCATGAACTGTGGTATAAACATTCTTAAAAAGACACGTGACAATTTTTAACACATCTTTAAATGGAACATTACTTTGGAGTTGTGGAAACCTGCGTAGACGGATTTCGGCGAGACGGAAGGTACTGCACGGGTCGAAGTTATACGGGAGGATTCGGGAAATATATGTGGCAGAATAATTTGACACATACTGTAAAATTTAAAGATGTGCAGTCACTTACTGTAAATGTTGCAAACCTTATTTGTTTAAAAGTGAATTGGTTTTTCAATCAATTTTCCTTTTTCCCGCGTTTAAAAAATTCCTCGTTCCATCAGCCAAGAGGAAATTTCCATCAATATGGCAACGCTGGGTGGTTCTATTGTTCAGCACGTCTTTCATTCATCGATGTAGTGGTATTTGGTGTGTTCACGCGTATCGTTTACGCCGTGAATTCAGCGATTGATTTGAAAATGTATATATACTTACCGCTACGAGAAGTGGTTTGTTTTCAGATTGTTAATGAATGGAAAGACAATTTGCTCTCAAAGTAGTGTTATAGATAATGTTGCCGTTTGTGGATATTCCCGACATTGCTTGTTCGCGTCTTCAGTTAACCCCATGTATATGCGTTGACTGTTTTAGGGAGTCGAGAACGGAGAGCAGTCGTCTTAGATGTTATCCTATAGCATCATACTATTGCCCTTTGGTCGCTTTACAATTACTCCAAAAGATAATTCACGATGAAATCTAACTTTAACATAGTGTGGCTTTGGTGCCACATGGAGGAGCTACATCCGTAAATATTCTCCATTAAATATTTATTTCTCATCTGCCGCTAGATGCAACAAACTCTTGCGACATAAGCGTGAAATCAATTTACGTACTAACAAAGGTATATTAAAAACACTATAACACACGTGCGTAAGTTAACAGGAAAGTATAATAGACAAAAATCATAAAATGTATACAAAATTTTTAATATCATGCTTTACAGGGATATTACACAGGGATGTAATAACTTATACCACGTTCCATAATTCGCAAAAATAAACTGGCTCGTTTGCTTAAAATATTCTTCATATTTAATGTTATGTTTACTCTGGAATACTCCATCGTTTTGCCCAATTACACTTGCCTTGAATCTGGTTTATATGCTGTTCACGATAAAGAGAGCATTTTTTAAAGCCCTGCTGAATTTTTCCTTTCAGTCAATTTCTATCATTCTGCCACTTTTTATTATAAACATTACTATGTGTCTAACATAGTGTATACATGTAATCGCTCTCAAAAGTTAACGCGTGAGGCTGCAATAAAATATATTTATTAGTGGATAATGGCTGTTGGGTGGGCCTTAAAGAGTGCTCATTTTACCGTGAAAAGCCTATAATATTCTATGATATCGTAAAGAAAGTTGTTTAGTATAATAAACGCATTCAGTAGTTCCCTTTTTAACTGTAGTGTCAAGAATACTGATTTTTTTGTAAATATTCGTTTTCGAAGTTTATAATCTTTAATTTAAAAAGGTGAAAGAGCAGAACATATCTGGTTTTTTTTCCCCCCATTTACGGCTTCGTGCGGCTGGCCTGGTGGGCGGCGATAGATTTTGGAACGCTGTATAACGTAAAAAAAAAAAAAAAACATATTTCTGCCGTATAATGCTCTTGCGTAATTTCTGTGTTCTAGGCAGAGGGAAGTGCTCAGAGGGAACTTGTATATAATGTTTAAAATATATAATATACTAGCGATCCGCCCCGGCCTCGCTCGGGTGTGACTTCCAAATACGGCGTTGTTTGGGTTCACAGTATATACACTAAATGCTTAAGGTAACTAACATAGGATTAATAATGTGCTGTTCAAAAAGTTTGCGTAAGTACAACCCTATTTTTAATCAAATTTTAAAAGACAAAAATGGTTACTGTGGGTCATCCTTAAAACATAAACATATGTTGTCGTGGTTTTTTTTTTAGAGGTACGATTCTGTAGTATATTAATTTGGTGCATATCTTATGGTTTAGTCAACGTCAGCCATGTAAGCGCCCGAAAAGCGCTTTTTCCGACTTTGTTATAAAACGTAGACATTTCTCTACTACTCTTACAAAAAATATTAATGTATTATATACCTAAACCTTCCTCAGTAAATTCTCTAAATGATGGTGAAAACCGCATCGAATCCATCAAGTAGTTTAGAAGCCTTAGCCGAATACACACACACACACACACACGGCCGGGCGACCTTGTTTTATTCTATGTATAGATACAATGCAATAAAAATATACATATAAAAATTCAATTACGTATGTATGATTCAGTAGTAATAAATTAAATATGAGTGGGCTAAAACTTATTTGTGAGAAACCTACTTGTTACTCCACTACAATTGGCGTTTTTACAAATGCAACCTAAACAATTTTGTTATTAATACATTAACTACTACAAGTTATATTAACTCTGTGTTCTTGCGCAGTTGAGATTAGATTAATACCTCCTCCTTTTTTTTCTCTCATCTTTAACGGTATAACTTCCGTGATCGCCTCCCACCAAGGCGAACCGAGTTCAATCCCCGGCCGGTTTACTCCGGATTTTTGCAAGTGGGAATCGTGCCGGAAGATGCCGCTAGTCGGCGAGTGTTCTCGGGGATCTCCCTCCCCCCCCCCCTTTTTTTCATTCCGGCGCTGCTCTAGTCTCACCTCATTTCACCCTCATTGGCTCTCAAGACCTCGATGTCAAGGGCCGCCCAAATCTCTTCACTCACTTTTCATGCAGTTAAGAGGAATGAGATTACTTTCATTATTAAAAAATGTTTATTTACCTGTCAAATTACATTCGTTAAATTTGTATCTGTTTTATCGTCTGGAAATTTAGTTGTAGAATGTATGAAGTTATTCTTGCGGTCTCTCCAAGCCACCTCAGCGCGTATTGCGCCGCTCCTCGCTTCTCATTGTTTGCCAGCGAGTAAGGCGTAGTTATCGCGGTGCGAAGTATTGTTCTACCTCAGTTTGCAGTATAACATTGCCGCAGGCTAGAGCTTGACGAGAAGTGACGCAGCTTGTTCCGACGAAACGCGTAAGTTACCTCCGCTTGTTTAGCCATCTTATTGACAGGCATCTAAGAAACATTCGTTACCATAAGATTTCTTCAAGTCGGGCGTAGTGAAAACATACAAACGTTTCCCAGTTGTCGCATCTGAAGTTCCCTCGTACGTTTTGCATTACTAACCGTTTGTGTAAGCAATTCTTTTGAAACACATTCGCAAATTATTTAACTTTGAGCCTGATGTACTTCACGCAAAAAGAAAATGGAACAACACCCTGCTGAAATATATCTGAATAAGCAGCGAATTAAAAGTATTATTTTCAGTGTAAGTTAAGTTATGGTTGCGATCGTACCCGAATAATGTTTGAGAAGTATTTAGGTATATTATGGGAAATGTACCTTGTGTTTTGAGTTTATACACTCGGTAGTGAAAATAACCGAACATGGGGGAAAAAAAAAAACAATTATACAACGTAAAAATTTATGCTTGAATTACACGTTTGCATTTGAAATGTAATAGTTAATTTGGAAATTTACAGGATCTGATATAGTATATATGAAGAATTACTTTATTCAGAGTTGACACACTTTAGGCACTTGTATTGGACGGTCATTGCCGTGTTCGTGTAACACATAAGGACGGTCTCGTCAAAATGTAAAATATTGCGGTCAATGTATGAGTTTGCCATGTGGTTATATATATATAATACATGCGCGCGCGCGCGTACACACACACCGACAAAGATAGCTAAGATATCACTATTCACGTTTATAATATGTGGCGAGGGGGCCGCGACCAGCAAAGATTCGTACTGAACTCTCAGCATGACTCTTGACGCTTCTAATCATCGAACTGCTACTTAATTGTATCGAGATCACTATAATTGTATCGAGATCACTATAATTGTATCGAGATCACTATAATCAGGAGTCTCAAGACTAGCTTCCGTGTGCAACTGCGCGACAAAAAAAACATACCTCGATTTCTCCTCCTCCTTACTCATTTTTCTCCTCATCCATACTCATATTTCTCCTCCTCCACCATACTCATCTTTCTCCTCCTCCTCCATACTCATCTTTCTCCTCCTCCTCCATACTCATCTTTCTCCTCCTCCTCCATACTCATCTTTCTCCTCCTCCTCCATACTCATCTTTCTCCTCCTCCTCCATACTCATCTTTCTCCTCCTCCTCCATACTCATCTTTCTCCTCCTCCTCCATACTCATCTTTCTCCTCCTCCTCCATACTCATCTTTCTCCTCCTCCTCCATACTCATCTTTCTCCTCATACCTACTCTTTCTCCTCCTCCATACTCTTTCTCCTCATACCTACTCTTTCTCCTCATACCTACTCTTTCTCCTCCTCCCTACAACTCGTCTTCCTCCTCCTTCCTACAACTCTTTCTCCCTAATCTTTCTCCTCAATCTTTCTCCTCCTCCCTACTCCACTTCTTCCTCCTTTCTACTCCACTTCCTTCCTCCTTTCTACTCCACTTCCTTCTCCCTACACTTCTTCATCCTCCCTACAACTCCTCTTCCTCCTCCTACTTACAACTCCTCTTCCTCCTCCTCCCTACAACTCGTCTTCCCCCCTAAAACTCCTCTTGCTCTTCCCACTCCCTACTCTCTCCCTACTCTCTCCCTACTGCTCCTCCCCACTGTCCTTCTCCCTACCATCTGCTCCTCCCCCTACCATCTGCTCCTCCCCCTCCCATCTGCTCCTCCCTTCTCATCCCCGCCACCATCATCTTTGTTGTCATCAGTGCCTTGTGCATAGAGGCAACGAGGTTTTTCATCGTCCATTTTGCTCCTTAGTTTCATTTCTTTCAACTGCTAAGCTGCAAATCGGCTCAAGGTAGCCGGGGCTTTAGACAACAATGTAAGACATTAAATATTATTCATCCCCTTGTGTGCACACAGCCTAGTATTGGAATATTGATCTATTGGACCAAGCAGTTGGAGAGTGGGAATGGGAAAATGACTATGCACCTTTCTCCACCCCAATTGCTGCAGCCTGCTGGAATCGAAGCCGCGACACTACATAATTAGTGTGTCTCAAAGCTTTCGCGTCCCCAAACGTACTCAATTACATGTCGACTGCCTGGAACGCTCATTTAAGTAGTAAATGCTTTAAGCCTGCTTTACCCCTGATGTCCCCTAATTGAACAAACTGTGGGATGCCGAAAGAAGTTGGAATGTTTTCATCATATCGCGAGTCCCCGTACACCATACAAGCACACTTTCTTATGCCATGCTACAGAAATTATCACATCGCGAGTCCCGGTACACCATACAAGCACATTTTCTTATGCCATGCTACAGAAATTATCACCCATCAAAAATTATAGGCCTAACGATCAAAGAGCGACAAAATAAAGATTTGGTATTTCCTGGTTGTATTACAGCGTATCGGAACTCAAATAAGATGTATCTACGACATGAGTCTCTCTAGGTCCAGCATGAAAGTTATTTATATACCAACCTAACTGTTCAGTGCGCTTGCCGAGGTTGGATATGACTGACACCACACCAAAGAGTCTGTCTTGCGCTTACTCTTCCAGAAATGTTATAAAGATACAGATTTACTGATTATTATTCTTTAAAGGGTTCGATTTTACCGTGACGCAATTTCTGAAGTCTTCTGTACTCTTAAAATTTGGTGCACGACACATCTCAAAAGTCTCTTAATTATTTTTACTAAGGTAGCATAACTTTTTTTTTTAGTCTTGTTTTTGTTAATATCCCAAAAAAATGGACCTACATAGTTTTGCATGTTTTACCCATCAGGTACCAAAACGATCCCCAGGTTTTGCTTTCTACGTAACATTGTGTGAACGTAATATTTATATTTTTTTGTATTTGTCCGCCTTCCTCCCATCCCAAAATGCATTATTTTCAACTGCTTAACATGTATATACATGAAAGCTACGGACGCTGTATTTGACGCAAACATTTCGCATGTTTGACACTTCTTTCGGTACATTTTTATCGCGCTGTTTGGCTACCTTCCCTATTTCTCATACCTAGAACTCTAAATACTCCTTGGCCTGATTTCTTATATATATATATATATATTTGCAAATGTCTTAAACTCTGCATCGTACCCATTTATAGGCTTGTAACACAAAACGTGTTGCCTCGTCTGTATCACAGTTTATGAAGTATAATTAGACTTTTTTTTCATTTGTGCGTTTTATTTATTATTCACAACTTTCTTTTGAGAGCACAAAAATCTATTTTATTTACACGTCTTAAAAATATAAGCTGAAATAAGATTACGATTTGTAATGTTACAGATACATTTGTATTACATTTTTTTCCCCCCAAGAAAACGCTTTGTAGTCTTAAAAAATATTTTTTTTAGCACTAGTGTTTCAGAGGATTGATCTTGTACAAAAAAAAATTTTTACAGTGTACATTCACGAACTGTTAGTGTACAAACTTCATGCTTCGCAAGTACCGTGTATTTGTGTGATGACTTACCCCCCCCCCCCCCCCCACACCTTTTTACGATCCTTTTGTTATTTTAGAACCGTTTGACTTACATGATTCATCCTTGCCATGTTATAAGAAATGATCGGAATATTAAACAGGCACAATTCATGGGAGATGTTAAAGCCCCGACGTTGGGACAGCCAATTATTTATGTAATGAAGTGTGTTAGGAAACGGATCAACTTTACAGAAGATTATATATATATCCAGTATAGCTCGATGAATAAAAATAGTGTAGTCAAATTGGATAGTGTGCGTGTGGAAATCATAGCAATATGTACCACTTCTTTCCCATGTCATAATCAGGAAAATTGATTAATATACACAGACTATTATAGGTATCAGAAAAAGAAATTCTTACTACTAACATGATACAAGGAAACACTTCGAAGAAAGCCTAGGAAAATATAATTAAAGAAATAATGGAAAATCTCGTTTTCTACTCACATGGTAATTTAATACCACACTCTCGGACCACTGGACTTGCCATATTGTTAAATTCCACATACAACTTCATAGCAATGTGTTGAATGATTAAATAGTAAAGAAAAACCTTACTTGAAGAGTTCTGCAGATATTAAAGTACAATAGCTGGTACGTCAGACTGCCTCAAAACACCAACCGGGAAATGCATAATGAATAATCCTCCTGCAGTTAGATATTCTCCTGTGTGTTTAGCAGTGATACTTAATACTGCTTAGCCTCAATACTGAAACATCTTCATAAACTTCATTTATCATTAGACCCATTAGTCATACACACCACTTCTGCATGGAGGCAATTTGTTCCTTCTTTTGTATCTTTTTATACAACATAAAATTTTCAGTCAAGTCCTTCCAAACAAACAAAACATGTCTGCATTGTCACATTCCAAAACCACTAAATTTGTCTTCTGCTAAGCACACTTTCATATTCTCTTAGCAATGGGAAACAGATATCACACTATTTAAACATTAATTTCCATTGTTAAAATTATGCAGCTAAACTGTCAATCTAGTAGTGTGTTGATAAAAGTTGCAGTATGTTTTTGACATAGTTAACCTTGACTGATTTTAAATAAATTACAATAGGTGAAACTACATATTGATTAATGTGACATGTAAAAGAATTTAAATTAAGTCATTCGAATGAAGTTAATAACATATGTTCAGAATATTTAAATAACCATAAATGGTGTGTGTAGAAATTTAGAAATTATAGTGTCATGTGGAGACTCCCTGCAAGGAAACTCCTTACAGTGTGCTACACACACCTTTACAGCGTCTATTTTCGTGATATCTGTACCTTCTCATCTCCTTTCTCGAACCATCTGTCATGTGCACTGTTGCACAGGGTGTCATGGTCGTAGCTCAAATAGTTCCCAACATTATAGGCACATTGTGTACTCTTCCGCCTTATGTAAGATTAACATTGCCATAGGCCTCATAACTTTATTCATGCGTCGGTCAAGTAAAACTGTAAAATTGTTATAAAGATAAAAACTTGACAAATCTACTAATTTTTACACTTCGATGCATTAAAAAAAAACAGAAAGCGAAAGAAATAATTTATCAGTAATGGTTACCTAACACTTTTTATTCGACGTTAAAATATGGAACTATTTTCCCATCCATCGTTACCAACTTTACTGGGCGCATGTCACTCAGGGCGCCCGTTAAAATGGAACAGTGACTTTTCTCGAAGGTTGATTTCGAAAGTGCTCACTTTATCGTGAACAGCCATTAAAACGAAATCCCTGCCAGAAACTGCACTGGTGTGCTTTTTGTAGCCTCATTTTATTTTTGACAGCGATGTTCCGCAGACCCGCGTAACCTAGTGCACTTTCATTCGTTCGGTATGGGGAATACTTCCTCTTGTCGTGATTGTAATCTTTCAAGTGTGGCAGTTCTTTAGACGTAGCCCTGTAAAGCCCTTTAGGACCCCCGCATCTCTTTCCACATATGTTCGCATCATTGAAGCGACGGAGGACATACTCGCGCGACAAAGAATCGTGCGCGCAGTTTAAATTCGTCATTGTTTGTAAGGTTTACGGGTGTATTCGCCTTTGTCGAGAGCAGTAACGTTTGCTCTGTCATAGTAATATTCAGTGCAACGATTACTATGAACCAAATCTTGGCTTGATCCACGTTTTATGCGATAGTTAACTGTTCTTATCTTGGGGTAGCGCTTGACCGCCAAATATATTGTGGTTTAATGCGTGTTTATGGGTTTACTGCCAGGCAGAGCTATAAACTGCTAGTTTTCTCCTCCAAGGCTGACCTTTTTACTTACAAGGATTTAAGATTCTGACTCTAAAATTGCCTAACGGTGAAAGAGGATTATGTTTTATGCATTTCGTGTTTGTTGTTCACACGCTTAGTTTATTCGCCGAAACGTGTAGCTTATCAAATAGTGCGCAACAGACAAGACGAAGGGTAGTTGACGTGAAAAGTTGGGGATGTTCGGAAGGGGTTCCAAATTCTGACAATCTTTTGCGTTGACTTGACATTTATTTTAGAAAAGTTTTCAAGCAATTGGATATTATATTTTTCTTTGTGGTTTGTTTTGCGGTATTGGAAGGTAACTGTTCACATTTCAGTCGAAAAAGTTTAACATTAGACGTAAAAATATATTTCAAACTTTATCCAAGAAATAAGAAATATAGCTTTTAGCTTTCAGAATTCTTTGTACCTTCTAATACGGCCTGTTTATAAACATTACCTTAAAAAAAACCACGTATTTACTGTAAAAAAAAAAAAAGCAGCTCGAAGAATGTTTATTTTCTTCGCTACAAAAGAAGGAAAATGTTGCCATAAAGCAAAAACTTATGAAGAAAAATATTATTAACCTCGAACTTATTTTTCTGTTACCTTCTCTTTGAATTGAAGCAATATTGTGTAGACAAACTGCATCAAAGAAGTGGTTTTATATTGCCGTACAGAAAACTTTGTAAGGATTTCTTTAGACTGAGCGTTATAGAAAACATCAAACGTTTACAGTAATAAACCGCAAAAGACTTCAGTAATACCAACATACGAGGAATAAACCATAGCGTCCGGCGCTGGCGATCATAGCTTTAAACAGACGCTCGGAGGAAAAAGCACCGTAAGTCAGATTTTATATGGGAACTAGCTTTATCCCGCGACTTTCTACGCGTGGAATTCGTTTTTTCGTTACAATACTTTTTTAAAATATTAATTACGTATTTAAAATAGAGCACTTATTTCAAAATAGAAAGTGGAATAAAATTCAAATCCAAACATAAAATAATTGCAGTTGTCAAGTTTTAGAGTTATTAGTATACTATTATAGGTTATAGTTTTCTAAATCTAATTATTTGTTACTCAAAATATGTTCGCGAAGTTTCTATTTAGTAGAACCGTTTTACTATTGGCTTATTTCTAAGGAACTGTTAACCATGTGTTTAATTATTTATTTTGTATAGTATTTTCACGAGATTTTGAGTTAATAGAACCACCTAATACTTTTTTCAATACAAACTTTGTTCTCCTATTTCACCCCTGTAGGGGTTGAATTCTTAAAAATCCTTCCTTAGTAGCTGCCTACATTACTTATATGGTGAATGTTCCATCCAAATGTCATGTTTCTGGGACCAATGGTTGAGGATTGGCGTTGATATGTCATGTTAGTTTTCCTTTAATATATAATATATATAATGTATATATATATATATGTCTGTATGCGCATGCATGAAACTTATCGCCGAATAAAGAACGTTATTATTGATTTTTTTCTATTTCTGCGAAAATTACAGTTCTAAAATAACTTTCACTCATGCAAATTTTCGTGCATATTTTCAAGGACGATTCGCTTACAAGATTGGAGGAATATCTGCAACATCATTTATTTCACACTAAGATTCTAGCACTTCAAGGGTTTTACTATGATGACAAATTTTTTAATTTAAGCGCTGAACTTTCTTGGAGAAACGTGTTGGGTAGAAGACGCTGGTCCATGATGAGTTGGCAGCCCTGCATGTGGCTGTTGGGAACTCCAGTATAAATCGTGGCATTAGACAACGCGGCACGCCCACGATGGCCAGGCAGGGTGACGATGTGATGGTTTGCCGTTGCCTCTCGCTGTATGGACGTGAGCCACACCCACAGACCACTTAAAAACCCCACCACAAGTTTGCTGCCGGGAATCAAACCCGGTCCCCTCGGGTGAGAGGCGACAACGTTGCATCGTTACCAGCTTGCTGGTTTTGTTGTAGTAGTTGTATTATTAGTTTTGTCTTTGTTTTAATGTACCAAATATGATTTTTTTTTTTAAAGAAGAAAATGTTTGATAATTGCACGTGATTAACTGTATAGTCTGTTCAAGCTATCTTAACTCTTTGTGAACAAAGCCTTTGAGAAATTGTACCATGTACGACATGTTTGTTTTCTAAATAAATCGCATATCACAAACTATTTATGCTTCGTCAATGTTAACGTGCTTATTTGGTTATATGAAAATTTCATTTATTTGATAGTCAGTTAAAAATGGAGAGAAAAGAGGTTTGTTGTTAATGGCTTGTAAAGGCTGTTCACGATAAAGTGAGCACTTTTGCAAACAACCTTGGAAAAAAGTCGCTGCCCCTACCTGCATATATTTCAACGTGCGCCCTGAGTGACATACGCCCAGTAAAGTTGGTAACGATGGATGGGAAAGTAGTTCCGTATCTTAACGTCGAATAAAAAGTGTTAGGTAACTTTTTCTGATAACTTTGTTTTTTTCGTTTTCAGTTTAGTTGTTGATACAATGAAGTGTAAAAACGAGCAGATTTGTTATATATGTACTTTTCAAATATAATTTCACAGTTACACTTGACTGACGCATGAGTAAAGTGATGAGGCCCACGACAATGTTAATCTTACAATAAGGCTGGATAATACACAGCGTGCATACAAGTAGATTTTAAGTATGGCTTTCAAAAGTGCTCGTTTTACCGTGAACAGCCTATAGGCCGTTCTTGGTTCGTTGAAACTCTTCCGAAAACTCTGTTTGCGATCTATTTTTACCCCCTTTTTGTATCCTTTCGCCATATGTAAAATTAACGTTGCCATGGGCCTAATATCTTTATTCATGTCATTCAAGTAAAACCGTGTGATTGTTACGAATGTATGTGTTCTAATACGTATATTCGTACTTTACTAATGCGTATAACGTAAACACCAACTTCAGTTACCATACATTTAGACATTACACTTTCAAGACAACGGAAACTCGGAGAACCATTTCTATACGTCTTCTGCCTGATTAACTGGCAGCTTGAATACCAGTGTGTATTGAAGCATACATTGATTATTCGTCTGGCTATTCACATTATATTATTGTACATACTATATGCAAACCAAAGAACCAACTGCCAATATGGGTTCAAAGGCTGTTTTATAAGTTTGTGTTGTAAAATAATATTTACATTTGCTAATATGTTCTGTTGTTTACAACCAGAGCACGAACTTTGTAAGGCATGTCGATTTTGACGTTAAAAAAGTATTCATCTAGGCAACATAGTGCCATGACTCACTCTCAGCAGATCCCTTTTATATAATGTGCGTGAGAAGAAGCCAATTTGTTTTCATCAGTGAAACATTCAGGGGCATTCTTGACTTGAAATGGGACGAAAAACTAGGGAAACAGCTCAAAAACAGAGGAAAATGTCAATAAGGAGATTCCAGAAGCGACAGTCATCCAAAGATATAGCAGAAATTATAAACACAGCCATCGGTACAGTTAAGAACGTCTACAGGTTTCACGAAACTAGAACGTACCCTCAAAACTGAGCGCTCCGAAGATTACATCTGATGTTGAACAGTTATTAGAGGAAATCATGTCGCAGCACAAACGATACGAAATGTGCTTCATGAAGTGGGATATAATGGTCCAATAGCCAAAAGAATAACTTATTCACCCAGACGAACCGGCAAAAGTGATTTTCCCCTGGTAGGGAACAGGAAGACGATGCAACACTTCAATTTTACCAATGTTATGACGATACTATGAATGTACTTGATTTGATGTAAATTTAGTAAATGTTTGATGTGTGAACTGTTTTGCATAGGTTTAGTATGTATGTTCAAGTCAGATGGTGAGTAATCGTTTGGTAAAGAAGAAATTGCGAACTGGCACCAAAGTTCTCACAGATACAACGAAATATGGTTTGGTTCCATATTTGCTCGGAGGTGCAAGAGTGTTAATGGTGTATGCGAGCTGCGTTGCATCGATGGTACCATAGATCACGAACTCTACATCAACATTCTGAAGTCTCACCGTCCCCAAGCTTGCCAATGATATCTGTCTTACTGGCCCAGATAATGATTCCAAACTAAAGCTGTAAACACACAACACGCCACACTGGAAGGCAACGTCTCCAAAATTGCCGGATGTAAAGCCCATTGAGAATTTGTGGTATAGTCTAGAAGAAAGAATAAGAACGCATATCATCTTGACGAAAAATGTTCTCACAAAAAAAAACATACATACACTCGCAATTAGGCTACCGCCCGGTGGCGAGCTCTCTCACCTCTCCTTCACCCAATCAACTTCTTTTCCACTCCCTTCCTGAATTTATCAACCCCTCCCACAGATATCAATTCCTACCTCAACAGATTCCACTCCCTCACAAACCTCACAAGCTTGGACTGCCTATCCCGCTCCGTTCTCCTCCACACCCTCTGAAGCTTCTCACTGCTGTTTCCTCTTCCTATAAACACTCCCTTACTTAGCTTGCAGTGTAGCCCTCCCCACCCTCCCTCTTCATTCACCATACTGTACATCCTGACTAGCCATTCAATTTTCCCCCTGTCCTTCAATGAGCTCCTCCTCATTTCTTTCATCATCACTGATGGCCTATAGTTCTCTTCTTCCTCATCATCCTGCCCCTTCCTTTTCCACCTACCCTTCACCCATCTTGCTGCCCTTCTCTGCACCTTTTCCAGTTCTCGCACCTCCCCCTCCGGGTCCCATACTGCTGCAGCATATTCTAACATTGGCCGTACCATTGTGCCATACGCTTTCTCCTTCATCTCACAGCTGACTCCCTTCAGTGCCTTTCCCAGTATACCCAGAGCCCTTCTTCCCTTTGCAACCACCCTCTCTACCTATTTTTTCCACCTGAGGTCTCCCTGCAGTACAATCCCTAGATACTTATATTCTGCTGCTTCTTCTTCTATCTCTCGTCCCTCCCATCTGTCCATGTCCCTGCTTATCAACTTATTCCTTGTGAACCTCACTACCTTAGTTTTTCTTACATTTATCTTCATTTTATTTTTCCTGGTTCACAACCATATCTTATCAATGTCCGCCTGCAAATTTCCGCCCCCCCTCTACCTCTTCAGCATACACAGCACAATCGTCTGCAAACAATCTGATTTTTCCCCTAACCCCCAAACCCATGTCATGTACCATTATGGTAAATAACAATGGACCCAGCACGCTTCCCTGTGGTACCCCTGACGTAACCTCCTCTTCCTCCGATACTGCCTCCCCCACTTTCACCCTCTGCCTTCGCCCCCTGAGAAAGTCCCCTATCCATTCCACTGCCCTCCTGTCTGGTATCAGCGCCTCCACTTTCCTCATCAATGTCCCATGGGGCACCTTATCAAATACCTTCTCAAAATCTATGAAGCAGGCATCCACCTTCTTCCCCTCATCAACTACCTGCATCAGATCCTCTAATAACCCAGCCAGCTGAGTCTCACACGAGTATCCCCTCCTGAAACCATGCTGGGACTCCTCCAACCAATTCCTATTGTTCATAACCCTAACCACATACTGCACCACCAGCCTCTCCATTACTTTTCCTGTACTTTATGTGAGACTCACCGGTCTGTAGCTGCCAGGCCTCCCCCTATCCTCTCCCTGCTTGTGTATAGGTACAACTAAAACATCCTTCCAATCTTGTGGTAACTATCCCTCTCCTGAGGACTTTTTAAACAGCACCTCTAAATATTGCACCAACTCCCTGCCACCAAACTTTAGTGCTGCGTTTCCTATCCCATCTGGACCCCCTGCCTTACTGCTCTTTAAACCCCCAATTACCTTTTCTATATCCCACTCCCTAATCTTAAACTTACTATACACCCCCCCCCCCAAACCCTGTTTGTCCCCCCCTCCCCCCTATTCCAAACCTCATTTGCCTCAAACACTGACAAGTACTGTCCTTGCAGCATCTCCGATTTTTCTTGGCCATTTGTCGCATGCCTACCATCCCTTCCTGTTAGCAGAGCGATCCCTTCCTCTCCTTCCCTTAACCTCGTAACATACCTAAACAATTTCCCCGATTTCTTGCCTTTTCCTTCTTCCACCATGTTCCCCAGAAATACATTCTTTGCCTGTTTGATCTTCCTTTCAAGTTCCCTACCCATTTGTTTCATCATTTCTTTAGATCGTATCATCCCTTCATTTCTCCACTTGGCATGTAATTCTCTGCACTTTCTCTTCATTTTCAAAATCTCCTGTCCATAATATGGCGGATCTCCCCCAGTCCGTAACCTTTTCACTGGCACAAATTTCTCCAACATAACCTCCATTAATCCTCTAAACTCCCTCCACAACCCCTCTACACCCTCCTCCATAGACTTTTTTTTTAAAGGCATTAGTAAGAATGGAATAATACACCAGCAGAAACTATTGAATATTAATAAAACAGTTCTCTATTATTCTGCTTTTAATTATAATCAAGAATAAAAAACTAAATCATGTAATGCTGAAAAAGACAAAAGACTAACTATACCCGAATGTTACTTTATGGTTACAATACAAAAAAAGATCTTCAGCTTAGAGCTAACAAAAACAGCGTTGCCTTGAAGGGCGCTCTGCAATATAAGAATAAATAATAAAAAAACTAAAAATGAACTACTTTTTCTTTTACTTTTTCTTTAACAGAAACTACTGAAAACTAAGTAAAATCAACCCCACGATGTTTACAAAAGTTACAGGAAATTATAAAGAAGAAAGGAGAGCCTACCAGCTATTAATGTTTAAAGAGGCGACCCCTAGAAATTATTTGTGTATTGCAGACGAATACTTGTTTGGGGTGAAATTATGTCTGTTCATGCATTACTGTTCCTACAGGAGAAAAATGTAGTTACGTTACGTATATTTTGTATCTATGTCCCAATAAATAGTGCAGTGTTAATGTACCTACCATACTATGCTATTTTCTGTCATATATCTGTAAATATGAAGTATATGGAAAGACTAATATCTTTTTTAGTCACTGTATGTACACCGTACGTAGTAGAAGACAGTGGCAATTTTTTTTTTCTTCAAAGGGTGATTTCAAAAGCGCTTACTTTACCGTGAACAATCCTTACAACCATATTTAGGTTCTCAGCAATGTAGTACTTTAAATATGTCAGTGTTATGTATATAATACCGTAAAGTGGGGTGAAATTGGTAAGCAAGGGTAAGATTGATCACATGATAACGTAAAGACCAGGTACTTCGGTGGGATGAAAATGATCAGCTCGGGTGAGATTGAGAACATGGAAGTTTTCTGTGCATGTATAGCTTAGATTGTAACACTTCAAATTATATTACAATACAATTAGCACGTTGGGCGCCGTTTGTAACATTTCAGTTTAAATTACGTCAAAATTATTAGCTTATCAAATATTGTATTAAATTCGTTCTTATTCTCCCGCGAATTCAACAAGTTAATAATTTTCTTCTTTACAAATACGATAAAATCAGCGTTAGTTATTCTTCAGATATTATTCTTCTTTAAAAACGTTTTTCAGAAACTCTTTCATCAATCTTAAAGTATAAATTATCACATTCTGATTAAATGAAATCCCACATGGCCATCTTTGGCTGTGGTTGTGTTAGTTCTGCTAGAAGAAATTATACGCAAGGCAGTAGTAAAATTGAGCATGTTTTCACGTGTCCTTTAATTCGCTGTCGTCTGACCACGCCACATCTCTCCGCCAATCAGCGATGGCGGGACGAGAGACAACTAGTATATGTTTTTTCGGGCATTTGTTTAATAAACATTGTATACTTTCTACCATCTAAGGAATGCATGAAGAATAACAAACAAAATTATAATACTGAATATGGGCTAGAAAAAAAAAATGAAATATACTTGCACTGTATGTCAATAACTATTAATATAACCAAATATTGTACTGTATTTTATAACTACAACAATAAAACTGAACTTGGAAATTATATTAAATGAATCGGCAACATAAGCAAATACTCAATCATATATAGCTATAATATATGTGGCCAACGGTAAACATAACACTTAAAAAAAACTGCGATGTTACAAGGTACCATACACGACATTAATATTTACAGAACATTTTCGTGTCATCAATCTCACCTCTGCTAATCAATTTCATCCCATTTAACGGTAAATTATTATTTTTTTATGTCAACTGTCCGGTGCACAAGTACGGTGCGTTTGTTTTCACTCTGAGTTTCCTTCCAGACTGGTTTTATTTTTGTTTGAAAGTGGCGGAAGGGTACATATTGAGCAGTCCAAAAGTAAAATTTGGCCAGGGCTACAGATCAGTCTAGGGATGTGAACCGTACTAAAATTATAGTGTTTGTACTATAGTTTACAAATTTGTACGATGTGCAGTAGCAAATTTACTATAGTATTGTAAATATACAAAAAATTTAACTTTTGATTACACAGAGATGTATTTACAATGTTACTTCATAACTCCGCGTTAGGGACTATTCGGCCAAGAAGAAACAAAACTAAATGTTTTATGGACCAGTTTAAATACGTAAGTAATGATAAACACCTTAAATGTTGGGTCTACTTTATAAAATATTCAGTGTAATATAGGAAGTTCTATAAACATTTGAAAAATAGGAAACTGAAGGTATTTATGAACAATGCAGCACACATTAAATGATCTGAAATTGCTGCGAAAAGAATTTTTGTCAAAGTACTATAATTTTGTACAAAATACTACAATGTCACACACGTGGACTACTTGGACTTCCCGAGGTTCAGTTCCTGGATAAGTTGTGCGAGTAAGCACGGGCTGACCTTAGTCTACCTGCGGTTTCTTCGCTCTTCTTGAATCACACCTTTGGGAAATCCCCCCCCCCCTCCACCGGCGTGTTTCGTTGTTTCCTGAATACGTTATGTATCATACGCATGTTATACCGCTGTTAAAATAAAATTATCTTATTTTTAATTGGGGCCGAGGTGGTGTAGTGGTTAGACTATTCGCCTCCCGCCAAGCAGAACCGGGTTCGATTCCCGCAGGGGTCGCTAACGAATTTCCTCATGTGGGATTCGTGCCGGACGATGCAGTCAGTCGAGGGCGGGGGAGGGGTGGTTCTCGTGAATATCCCGTTTCCTCCACCCTCGCATTCCGTCGCTGCTCCATATTCACCTTACCTCACCCTCATCGGATCTCAAGACCTCGATGTTAAGAGCCGCTTAAATCACTCCACGCCTTATTTTTTAATAAAATGTGATTTGTACTTACATTTCAGTTATAGATTATATTATTTAATTTGTAACTAATACGAATAAAATCAGGAAAATAGAAGTGTTGGTAATAGCTAGTAAGAAATAGTTAATGTGACTGCGCGGGAATATTGTGCACTGACCCTTTGATGTAATTTTCTAAAGGCTGTTCACGATAAAGTGAGTACTTCCGAAATCTATCTTAGACAAAAGTCACTTTTCTTACCTGCATATTTTAACGGATGTCCTGTAAAGTTGGTAACGATGGATGGGAAAGTAGTTCCGTGTCTTAACGTCAAATAAAAAGTGTTACGTAACCATTTCTGATAACTAAAATTTTTTTATACGCCGAAGTGTAAAAATAAGCAGATTTGTAAAATATTTACTCTTCTAACAATTTCACAGTTTCACTTGACCGACGCACGGGCCTCATGCCCGTTACAATGTTAATCTCGCGTAAGGCGGAAGAGTAGACAACTTTCATACAAGCAGATCTTAAGCAGGGATTTCAAAATTGCTCATTTTACTGTTAATAGCCTATAGACTTGGTTAAGCTTTGTTCGCACGAGGCCGAGGAATAGTTAGAAAGTTACAAGTGAAGCAGGGCAGGGCTTCAGAAAAGTAGTAAGTAGCGAAGAGAAGTGTACTGTGTAGTAAGTGTGCGATGTGTGTGGTGGTTGCAGGCAGGCCCCAAGCCCCAGCTGCAGCCCGCCAGCATGTCCGCCAACGGCAGGGTGGCACATCCTCTAGACTCCGCGGTGCGTGTCGCGCCGCTGCACATAGGCGACGACTGGAAGTCGGGGCAGGTCAGTCGCATCTACGTACAGTAGGCAGCACTGTAGCTGGTTCCACGCACCGACTAAAGATGATCCAGACCACTTACTCGTCTTCTGCGCATGTACCCAACATTGACCTACCCCAAAAGAACACCACAGTCAATGTCACATGGTCAACAGCGATGAACGTGTTTGTTTTTATCTTAATTTTTAAATCACAAGCACTGTTATATCAACAAAATACTTTTACCAGCTTAAATTTAATCAAAAAGCATTACAAATTGATTAAAAGAAGTTTAAAAACATCTCAAAATCACTTGTTTGCTAAGCAGTATTCTAACCTCAAGCCCAATCCTCGCCATTTTTGCTAGCTGTATTGGTGGAAAAGCGGTTCGATGTTGGGACACAGAGATTGGTTCTGCGCAGCCAGCGAGATCGGTATACCTCATGTTTTGTCTATGGTTCTACGCACCGAGGTTTCTTCCACTCAAGTTGAGGAGCTCGACGCTTATAGTTCGCCAACTAAATATGTTCGTCTCTAGGTAGCACTGGTGTAATAGATTTCTCTCAAGTTTTATATACAAACAAATGGGGCAGTCGTAATGTTCATGAAATAAATATAAAACTTTAAATATTCTTTTTTTTAATTGCGTCAGAGCCTACATAAATATGTAATGCTTATTGGCACTAGAAAGCAAATTTAAAGAAATATGTCGACGTGGTTTAATATCCTGTCGTATGCCTGAATGTACAAGGGTGGTCCGCATGTCTTGTCACCTAGTGTAGAATTTCTATTTTTTTCAGTGTGTAAGGGTGGTTCATGTGTCTTGTCATCCCCTTAAAGTCTGTCTGATTATTGGAATACCTTATGATGTATTGGATTATATTGTTTTATTACTGTGTGCGCGCGTGCGTGCGTGCGTGGGTGTGTGTGGCAAAGACATTGTCAGGGGGTGACAATACATGTATACCATTCTATATATAGCAAAACATTGGATTTTTACTTCATTTAGATGTGATAACAGTATTAAAATATCCCTTTTAATGAGAGCTATCCTTATTTTATGATTGAATATTTTCGATTTTGATGTTTAAATTTATTTTTGTGTCTTTCATTCAACAAACAAATTCTGGGTCATTTCTTATATTGTGATTCTAAACAAGTAAGTTACCTCTAGAAACATGTACCACACAGTAGAAAAGGAAACTAAGGGTATTGCATTTTCATATGTCATACAGTTAGCACAATTAATTAAATCGACAAAACAGAAATTGTAATATATTGTAGAGTATCTTCACGGTTTGGTAATTACTTGGCATCTGAACTGCATATAGTTGACTTGTATCTCTCACCTTTCACGACTGATGCTGTACCATTATTCAGCCACTCCTCTTTTCAGCTACCCCTTAAAAGATAAATTCCTACTGTGTACTCTCAATGGGGTAGAAGCCGTGAGACCGAGGAGTTTTCAATTGATTTGGAATGCTTCAAATTAACCATTTTAAAGATTTGCTGTATGCTTCAGATCATTGCCATGTTCAAAAATCGCAGGAAGGTAACATTTTTAAATGTTCTGCACTTTACTAGATGTTCTCCTTTAGAGTGTTTTTGTACATAAACTTGTTCATTGTACCATCAATAAATTGAATATTCCCAAACACTTTTGTAGACACACTCCCAAACCATAACTGAATCTTCCGAGCAAGTGTGTTTTCTAGAGCCAACACACCCAGGCTTGTCACAGCCTTCCTTGTCATAGTCGAGCGCTGGACATTTGCCACACTCTCCAACAAGCTGAATGATCGTCGTGCTTCTGAAACTGTCACTGGTGAAGTGTAAAATATATTTAGCACAATGCAGATGTTGAGGGGGGGGGGGAGGGGTTGTAGAACTTTTGTTGCTGGTATGAGCCTTCAACAGTTCTAAAGATTTTTAATCACTACCGAGGTTTGCTGGCTGGACGGTTTTCGAGATGATCCATTGACATAGTCGTTCCTGCTTTCACAGTATATTTTTGTTACAGCTCTGGAAGTTTCTCCACCTTGTTCTGCTGTTCATATTTAAAAAAGCTGAACAAATAGCAAGTTTTATATTTCAAAAGAATGTGTTTTTCATATTTAAATGTAATTTTCCTATATGGGGACTATGCTTATAAGTGAGCTTAAAGCATACTTGTCCCTGTGGTCCTTTTCGTCGTCGGGGTGATGCCTATGCTATGAATTCGGTGGCTGTATATTAAACCGTTTAGAAATTATAGACAACTATGCTTATATGTGGGCTTAGGATGTACTTGATGTGCGCACAATGCGACTCTAGGTTAGTATGCGTGGGCAGGCTTCGCCCTGTGTCACGCAAGTGGAATGACAGAGCATTAGACTTATCCGTGCCAGGACACTAGGTGAAAGGAGACCATAAGGAATATGAGCAAATCAAGGTGGAATGACAGGGCATGAGACTCGTCCCCGCCAGGATGCCAGGTGTAAGGAGACCAGAAGGAATATGAGAAAACCCTCGAGTATGCCAGCCCATCCACATGTCCGCACCCAGCAGCCACGTGTCGGTGATTTATGCGAGATACTAGTATATTCTCAATTGGCATCATAAGCATAGGCGAATCCAGAAATAATATAAGAAAACCCGCGAGTATGCTAGCTCGTCCCCAGCCAGCAGCTAAGTGGCGGGCACGGGAATTAAAGTATAACTTTTACACATATAAAGTATATGTGCATGCGTGCGCGGTGCCTGCAGTTTTTTGCTATGTATACATTCCACATTAAGCATCCTCTTTTTATCGCGATGACAAGTTTGTCTGGGGAGTGCGTAGACCGATGCGAGTATTTACTGTAAGTCTTCTCCTAACCATGCAATGCCGATTTTTTTCGCGATGGTATTTTTATTATCTGATGAGTGCGTAAGCCGATGTGAGTATATAAGTTATTTCTTCTCCTAACACTTCCCATGCAATGGTGGTCGTGTGGTCAAGACGACTGACGACCGAAGGGGTGGTCGGATCGAAACCGCTCACTACAAACAATTAAAAAAATCCGGTTGTTCCTTGGCAGCCGACAGTTGAACTCCACTCCCCGATGGTAGCGCGCCACTGTGGGCGACGAGTAACCAACACACACACACGCACGCACAATGGTCGCATCGATACCAGCACTCCTAGCTGTGAGCAGCCAAACTTCCCACACTCTGATGGCGGGCACTAGAATCAAATATGGCTGCCTGCAGCAGACGACGTCGCCGGTGATGGAGGATGCGAAAATCAATAGAGGAAAGGACAACTTGAGAGAAAGTAAAGGTGACCAGAAAGAATATGAGAAAACCCTCAAAGGATAGAACAGACAAGAGAGGAAGGAATGAGAGAAAAAAGATACAAGAGAGAAAGTAAAGAAGACCGGGAGGAATATGAGGACCCCCCCTCTTTTTTCTCACTCTATCTCACAATAGAGTGATAGGCAAGAAGGAATGGCAGAGCGTGAGAACAATAACATCGGAATGACAGTGCATGAGAAAACTAATCAGAATACAAGATCATGAAGAGCAGATGTGGAATGATTGAGCAGGAGGGAAAAGGGGAAATTCCAGAAGGGGAAAAGGGAAATCTAAGATGGCAGCCATTGGCGAGGAATGACAGATTAGGTGGTTTCGGCGTGACATCCAAGATGGCCGTCGCGTATTTCCGATCCCATCCTTCCGACTTCTGGGTTCATGCCATATTTCTAGCTACTCAGCATCGCTACCATCCCCTCACTAAAGTCAGTGCAACCCATCCCTTCCCCGATCCCCTTTTCCACGTGAGAATTTTTTGTAGGGTTGCCAACTTTTTCAAATTTGCCAAAAAGAACGCTTCCAACAAGGCGACAGGTTATCCGACACCAATGAAATGAGAAAAGAGATTTTCTTTTTCTGTAGAGCCCCCCAAATCCCGCTACGCCAACATAAGCTTCTTCACAGCTCTGTGAGCCCTCCGGCATCCATTTTAGTAGCTAAGACGTTTGTAGAATGGGAGGCGTCTCAGGGCAAGCCCGTTACGCCGAAGGTCGGGTTTATTATGTTTAAAAGGGACGCGTGTATCGCGGCTATAGCAGGGTTGTATGGTGCCATGGCCGCAATTGTAGCCATGAACACACCACGAAAGGAGTCTATATGGAAGGACACTGGGAAAATCTGTGCGACAATCGCGGAGGATAAATATATGTTCCTTTGAGAGGAATAGGGCTGGAGAAAGTAAGGCAGAACGTTAGGTACCGAAGATAAACTTGTGTGGGTTTGCTGCAGGATGAGAGATAGTTATAATAAAAGAAAAAATGTAATACTATCTGTAATGTGCAAAAGTCTGTATCAAACCTCAGTTTTCTCTAAATATATACAACAATTAAATTTTAGTTTCAAATAAAGCCATAATTAGCGTTATTAGAGTATCATATTTATTAATCTTTAAAACAGGCGACACGAAAACACAAAGGAAGAAAATATGCTCTGCACTTCTCCGCAAACGCTACTTCCACCAACTCTCTTGTTTACTAATACCACCTGACGGCGTCAATTGTAACTACCTGCGGCCATTAAGGTAGAGCATCAGAGTAAATGCACACGTAATCAAAGAAGTGGTAAATTACGGACACTATCCCCCCCCCCCCGTACAAGTGCCGCCCTTTTTCCATACGGGATAATTATTTCAAGCCCAAGATACGGGAAGTCCCGTACAATACGAGACAGTTGGCAACCTTGAACTGCCCCACAAACTATGTAAAAAAAAAAAACATAGTGCACAGGACGAAGCCGGCGGAGCGGAGTGACCTAGGTCACCGCATCACATGTCGACGCGCGACCGTGATGGTTCGCGCCGGTCGATACCGCTACGTCGATTGCATCATCAGCTGGCGAGTCTTGGCTTCGCGCTGTTCAACAATAGCGCGGCAAAACTGCCGCCGTTCACCCACACAGCTGCAGCTGCGCTCTTTTTGAAAATACAGGTGTTACTCCCAAGCTTAGTACACACGGGCATCTTTCTTGTATAAGCTGTTCACGATATGAGCACTTTTGAAATCAACCTTAGAAAAAGTTACTGCCCCTGCGTGCATTTATTTTAACAGGCGCCCGGAGTAACATGCGCCCAGTAAAGTTGGTAACGATGGATAAGTGGTTCAATTTCTTAATGTCGAATAAAAAGTGTTAGACGACCATTTGTGACAACTGAAATTATTTCTTTTGCTTCTTTTTTTTTTTAATGCTTTGAAGTGTAAAAATTGAGCAGATTTGTTAAATGTTTACGTTGCTAATAATTTCACAGTTTCACTTTTCCGACCCATGAAAAAATTGATGGTAGACCCATTGCAATGTTAATCTTACATAAGGCGGAAGAATACACAACTTTCATACAAGTAGAACGTAAGCAGGGCTTTCAAAAGTGCTCATTTCATCGTGAATAGCCTATACAAGAAAGTGAGCACGGTCTTATACACCCAGACTTGCATCGTGTGAACGGCCACCGAGTATTCTAGTTACTAGCGCACAAGAGCTTGTATACTAGCTAGTGCCATACAGTGACGATCCTATTTTTCACCATCTTTCTTGTACAAGTCGAATGTAAACAAAACATATATTTTGTCGATACTGGCAATAAGCAGATGTGTTAATAACTTCAATACGATAGAATTTTTAATAGTCCCCCTACCGTAAATAATTCTGTGTATGAATTTAAAAAAAAAAAAGAGAGGTTTGTCTTTTTCTCTGTGGGTGATTTTACATTTTCTACATTTGTATGTATTTATTGTTTGAAATATGACTGATTGGACTAAATCTTTGAATATTTTTTACGACAGATGTTATTGATGATGCACAAATGACCCCCACAACCCCAAAAACTGCTTCCAAATCATTCATAGTTGACATCAACCATCCACTTTCTTGCTCGCCAGCTGCCGTCGTGTGTATGGATCACACAATTCCGTGCATACTAGCTAGTAGGCACTTTAGTGTTCAATTTCTTATTCAACTCTATTTTCACTTTCTTGTACAAGAAAGATCTCCGTGTGTGCTAGGCGCTAGATTGCCGTACATAGCGCCTTCTTTTGTCAGATGGTTCCAACAGTCAAGAAGTTGCGCTGTCTTGAAGTAATAAGTACATACATACGAAAATGACTATAGGTTGTTCACGTAAACTGAGCACTTTTGAGGCTTTTTTTTTTTTTTTTTTTTTTTTTTTTTTTTTTTTTTTTCTTTTTTTTTTCACCCTTTAAAAATAAATATTGTCGTGTGCATAAGTAATGAACACAGTGTGTGTATTCCACCGCACTCAGAAGTTAACGTCCAAGGCTAAAATAAAGTACATTTATTGATTATTATTCCAAAAGAGAGGGCCTCCAAAACGGCTCACATTACCGTGAACAGCCTAGGTATACAGGATGATTCGCAATTAGACCGACAAACTTCAGGAGGTGATTCTTCATGAAAAAGTAAAAGGAAAACATACGTGACACTTTATACCTAAACCGAACTTAAAAAAAATATATATATATAACGAGATTTTAAGCCGTATTTGTGCAAAATATCGGCTCTTACGTTGAAGGTCCCGATAACACACAATAATGTTCGGAGAGTTGTCATTGTATTTTACTTCGTTACCGATATTTCACACAAATACGGTTTAAAACCTCGTTTTTTGAGGGCTCATGCCTTCCTTAATATTCGGTTTACGTATAAAGTGTCACATATGTTTTCCTTTTACTTTTTCATGAAGAATCACCTCCCGAAGTTTGTCGGTCGAAATGCTAATCATTCTGTATATAAAAGTGTTATGGCCACTAAACGGAAGTTAAGTACACTGGTTTCAGTCTACTGCACGCGCCACAGCAGTCGATTTCGCATGATCAGTGATGCGGTCTTTTGAGTTTACATTTCCAAGAGACCCGCAGTTTGACAAAATCTGCTTAGCTTCAATACATCTTGGTATGGGTTGTTGACGGTAAACTGAACAATTTCGAGAGCCCTGGATGAGATATATGTACTTGTTTGCACACTGTGTATTATTTCCGCTTATGTAACAGCAACATTGCAATGGGCCTGATAACTCTTCGTGCGTCGGTGGAATTGTTAGGAAAGTTAATATTTTACACATTTACTAGTTCTTGCAATTACATGCATTTAAAAAATACGAGAAAGTAAAAGAAATAATTTCAATATTCGTGAATATATACATAACAATTTTAATTCAGCTTTAAGATACGGAACTACTTTCCTTCCGTGTTACCAACTTGTCTGGGCGCATGTTACCCCTGTGCCCTGTTGTTATATATGCAAATATAGGCTGTTCACTGTAAAATGAGCACTTTTGAAAGCCTTGCTTAAGATCTACTAGTATGCACGTTGTGTAGTGTTCCGCCTTATCTAAAATTAACATTGCCATTGGCCTCGTAACTTTATTCAGGCTTCGGTCGAGTAAAACTGCGCAATTACGAGAAAAGGAAATATTTTACCAAATTGCTCATTTTTACACTTTCATGCATTAAAAAAAACTGAAAGCGAAATAAATAATTTAAGTGATCACCAATGGTCACCTAACAGGTTTTATTCGACGTTAGGCTATCGAACTAATTTCCCTCCATCGTTACCAACTTTGCTGGGCGTATGTCACTCAGTACGCCCGTTAAAATATATGCAGGTAGGAGTAGTGGCTTTTTTCTAAGGTTGATTGTAAAAATGCTCACTTTATCGTGAACAGTCTTTAGTCATTGCCTTCCTGTATAAAAGTTGGGACGTCGAGTGTCGTTCACTAAACATTCTAGGTCTGGATTAAATTGTTGAGGCAGCGCCATGGTAACCTAAAAGATGGTTAGGGGAAGGGGTGTGCTAAGGAACTAAACGATAAAATTCTCTTCGTGCTGCAGCCACGTGTTTTCGTGGACATCGAGTTACCTTCTCCATCAATCTGACAAGGTTCACTCACAAAATCTTGCATATAATCCATTCACGGGTACTTCGGCCTCTTCTGAAGCTCTGCTAAAGTTCTACTTCCAGGATATTCCTCCGCCTCGTTCAAACTAAGCTTAACTAAGTCTGGAGAATTACACCAAAGGACAACGCACCGCATTCGTGCGCACTCAGTGTAACGATGTTTTGTATAAGCACTATTTCTCACTAGGAACTACCAACACTCCTATTTTCTCCCTGTTTTTATTCTAATTATTTATAAATTAAGCATTATAATGTACAGATAAAATATGAATAACATTTCGATTTAACAGGAAAAAAAAGTAACTTTAATGAACACGAGTATAAAACGCTCGTGATATATGGCGTATGTTGGAAATAACTAAACACGTCATACATAGGGGAGATTTTTCAAAGGTTTTATTCAGAAAGGCTGTAGTAAACGGAATGGACTATAACAGACGTTGGTGAATCGCCAAGAGAAAAATTATGGCTGCATGAAATTATTGCGAAGTATTTTAACCAATATGTGGGAACCTGTGCTGATGTCCTGATTGAAACAGGGGTCAAGATGTTCTTAGTTTCACACGTCCGTTTTGAATTTTGACTGCCGCGTCTCGTAATTTCTTTTTAAGTGTTGCCTATTGTTGATGGAAAGGGGGCAAGATGCGACGTATATGATAACCGAGAATAACCTTACTTATAAAAACGGCAGAAATATTCTTGGTTTACCCGAGATACTAATTCAGAAATCCCTGTTGTCCGTAGGTCTTCGCCGCGTCTTTGGAAGAAATTGGAATGTTCATACTGCGAAAGTCAGCATTCCGAGACCATTGAGAGCAGTCGCGGTAGAGAAAGTCGCGCAGGTCAGGATTGTTTTTTCAAGGTGCAACCGCTGCTTGTGGCTAAGTACTCTGTTGCTCGATCAAGGACCTCCTCTTGGAAAAAAAACTCAGGGCTAGCACGTCTTCATCCCATCAGCGTTGAGTCTTTGTATATCTTGTTCCGGTGAAACTGTGCCAAGGTGAGGATGAGGCTGAGTTTGTAGAAACAGCGTTGCCAACCAGCAAATGGCGAAAATTCCATGCTGAAACTCAAAATATTCCATATCACTACAGAATTTCCCTTAAATTAATAACACTGGAAAAAAAGAAATAAGTGACATGTTTATAGCAGTTTTTTTACAGCTTGAAAACAATAAACCGTAGTATTTGTAAGCAATAGTAAATGCCACCCTGCAGAAAAAAAAAGCTAATTTAAGAACACATTTGCATGTATATTCTTAGATCGTGTTGGTTGCTACGGGATTTTTTTTTTTAGTTCCTGGCAATCATGTGCCTCTTATTTAGGGTTATCAGATATGCGGTACTCAAAAACAGGATATTTTTTAGTAACTTGTCATTAAAATGAGGTCACTTACGAGAAAATAACACGAAGAAAGTGGACGCAGAATTTTACAGTTGAAATACACAGAATCAGTATGTTACGTTGCAGGTTAGTTCAAAATATATTACAATGTGGCAAAATTATATGAAAAATTAGTTTCGATATAGGTTTAAGCAATACAAAATAATGTGATAACCATGTTGTATGAAAGTCGAATCAGTTTAGTTGGTAGGCACTACAGGAGTATTCGCCCAAAACAGTTGTGCATGAGCACTGGAAATAATTCTTTTAAATGACAGTTAATCACTCCCGCACAGCTGACGTTCAGATATATTTCGATAGTATTTATTTAAGAAATGTATTTCTTTTAACAAGTTTGTATTTCCTTAACAAATTTATTTATTCTAACAGGTTTGTATTTGTTAGCAAATAATCGTGAAATTTTGAACAGATTAGGCTCTTTTCACATGTAAAAAAACAGCGAGAGAATTTTATAGTAGTGTTAATAAAAACAAAATTAATATGTAATTGGCTCCGAAAAAGTGTGCACTGGCACAGTTACCTAACGTTTTACGACATATAAAAACCCCACAAAAAGATAAATCTTCGCTGTCTTTCACTTTCATTGGCAAAGAGGACATTTGGAATTTTTTTTTTTTTTTAACCCTGCCGTACAGTTTACAAGGCCTCAAAAAGAGGACATGTCCGGGTAAAAGAGAACTTCTGGTTGTAACCCTAACCTTGTTCGCGTTCTCGACGACTCCAGAGCGCAGCACTGTATCCACGAAAATGGCCGCTATAGAGCATGGAGGTAAGATAGGGGGAGTTGGTGTTTGGAAACTTTTAAACGCACCTTGCTGATGCCGATGGCGGTTGCTATCACGCCCTCTCTGGCTTCCAAAACATCACTGGCTTGAATGTATACACATGCTAAAAACGAGTAGTATTAGCCCGTCACTGACAGAAAGTGGTACACCAATTGGCGAGTTTCGAGTAAATAAACCTGAATACGTTTTTCGAAGGAATCAGTAATCAATTTTCAAGACAGATAGTATTAACTAGCATCTTAAAATATTAGCTTGCAGAGCTGTAATGCAAAACTACATATTATGTTGAACTGAATCTGCATTAACTTTTTTATTTGTTCGTTTAACTACATGCATTATTTTAGTCACTGGAACACATGACATGTTTAGCAAAGTGCTAAATGGGAGAATCTTAATAGGCCTACTGATTATACAATAAGGGTACTTTACTATATTTTACCCTGTAACATATTTTATAAAATTGCCACATTGATTTTCGTTGCAAAGACATGTATCATAACGGTAGGAACACAATATAGTCTAATTTTAGTTACAATCAAAATTTAATTGAACAACTCCATTTCCAGGTTTATGTTGACTGAAAAAGATAATAGCTTTAGACAAACAGTTGTTGTCGGTTTTATTAGACCTAGGTACCACATACATATATACAACATGATTGTATCCAGTAGCATTGGGGTTTTGCATTGGACTTCCAAAAGATTGACTATGCACATTATTCTGAAATACGTAGAGTTTACGAGCCATCAAAATATCGTAGGTTAGATTAGGTTTTGTTATGTTGACATCCATGGGCTATACACTTCCACAGTGAAGTATTGTATGCATATAGATTACTTACAAAATATTTGTTAACTTATTATAAATTATTCTTAAAATTACAAAGTTAATTAATTTTTTAGTGTACACTTATCGGGGGAAGGTTGTGGACCCCTTCTGTGTATTTGCAAGGAGTCATATTTGCAGCATTAAAATAAATCTTGTTTACATTAGTGTCTCCTATTTCAAGATATGCCTTAAAAGGGTGAGACTATCACAGTCTCAATTATTAATCTCGACCATTATTCTTATGGACAAATATTTTTGGGCTGTTTTTACACAGTTAACATTAGCTACTGCGAAACACTTGCATAAGTAAACAGAACTTTATTACACAGGATAGCGAAACAAATACACAAAAAGTTAATTGCAATTAAATAATTATGAAATATATGTAAACTTCGGCCAAATAACTGTTAGTGGCAACGAACATCTTGTGCAATTGTTACTACGAACTGCAAAAAAAAAAAAAAAAAAAAAAAAAACCGCGCACATCTATCGTACACGTAACTATGAAATGCGATTCTATCCAGATTTTTTTTAAGTATATTTGTACAGCCATATTCAAAACACGGTGTCATTGTGAAGATTCGTCCAAACGCATTTTAATCCACGCCAGTAACACAGCTACAGCCAGTACAAAATTGATTTGTTTTGGTAGTCGGAGGGGTGTGTCCCAAAAATCAAATGACTTCCGGATTTAAACAAGACTTCTGCTCCCCTACTTCTTACCTCCGTATTATAGAGGGTATAACGAGATCGCAATTGCATTGAATGTTGCAGTAAAATATGAACGTTCATTTGTTTTAATATACAGTGACTCAAAAAAGTATTCATACACCCACACGTTTAATCCTAGCATGTATATTTGAGACACTGTAAAGCCACAAGCCGCACGCAGCCAGAGAAGCGGAATTGCACAGCCCGTGGTACTATAGGCCGTTCACGGTAAAGTGAGCACTTTTGAAGCCCTAGTTACTTTTTATTTCAGCCAATTTATATCCTTCCACCACTTGTTAATGTAAATCCTGTCATGTGAGTAATAAACACAGTGTATACATTCACCATACCCAAAATCCAAAGTCCGAGGCCACAATTAAATGTATTTATTTGTTATTTTGTCAGATGAAGCAGCTTCAAAAAGTGCTCACTTTACCGTGAACTGCCCATTTAGATAATAGCGCACCAGCGTGAGAAGGACGAGCACACGATAGAAAAGATGTAATTGTGATAATAAAAAAAAGAAGTATTCATACAACGCAGGTGTAACCCTGTTTGGTCTAGAAACGCCCATGTTATTCACCTCCAGCAGTTGTGCGTACAAAGACGAGATCCCTACACATTAGTTTGCCAGACTGTTGTGGTAGTGAGAGGTAGTGGTCAGAATGGAGTGCAAGAAACGGGAACTGTCTGTGATGCAACGCGAAGAAACACGGCAGGAGTTATAGTGAGATTGCGAAAACCCTCTCAGTTTGTTTTGGAACTGTCAGTTCCATACTGGAGAAGTACCAAGAAACAGACACAACAGAAAATAAAATACGGTCCAGGCGCCCAAAAGTGCTTACGTGCCGCGAATGATTACACTCTGTCACTTTGGCACGTAAAGAACCATTCCGAAGTGTGCAGCATATTTGGCGGAAGAGATCGCATCATCTAAACACTCTGTAAGTACTCAAGCTTTAAGAAATGTATTTAATACCAATTTATATGCTGGGGCAGCCAGGAAGAAACCACATGTTTCTGCAATAAACCGACGACAAGGACTCCTGCTATTTGCCAACGAGTACCATGATAGGCCTAACAAATTGTGGGATACTGTAATTTTTTTCCGACGAGTCAAACTTTAATATATTCGACTCGGATGGAAAATGGTGGGTATGGCGAAGGCAAAACACGGAATTGCAGTCGCAACACATTATACCTACGGTCAAACATGGAGGAGGAAGTGTTATGGTTTGGGGATGCATGGCATCTTCTGGGGGTGGGAATGTAGCTTTTTTTGAAGGTGCTATGGATGCCACCAAGTATATGTGTGTTGTGTGCAGAAGCTGGATATGGCAGGGGTCTTTCTGTTCCATCAAGACAACAACTCTAAGCACACTGCCATGGAAACGGAGCGGTTATTGTATAATGCTCCACGACGGCGTCTAACCCCACCACAGAGCCCAGATGCCAATCCCATGGAGCATTTGTTGGAGTATCTAGGCAAACAGGTATAGAAACACTGCCCTTTAATCAAGCTCTGCAAAGGCTGCTTGTGGAAGAGTGGTCCAAAATCTCCCCAGCACACACCACAGCGTTGGTGCGGCATATGCCACGACGGCGACGTCTCGAGGCAATCACCAGTGCTAAGGGTATGCATGCACAAGTGTGTTCCGTTTATCACTGTATGAATACTTTTGTGAGTTGACGACAAACATTTCGGTATTGTTTCATGTATAGTTTTGTTGTTGTGTTATATATTTGTGTAAGGGAAAAAAACAGTACTGTAATGTGATTTGCAAATGAATGTAACCTTGCAGCTTAGTTGTCCTTATAATTAACCTGGAGCACAAACTATGGGTGTATGGATACTTTTTTGAGTGGCTGTAAGTAAACGTGACTTTGTTAAATAGTTTAGTGAAACAAATACACAAAAATCTAATTGCTATTAAATAATTATGAAATATATGTAAAATTCAGCCAAATAACAGTTAGTACCAACTAGCATATTGTTTAATGGTTACTATGAGCTGCCAATAAAGGTGACAAAGAAACGCATATTTATCGTACACTTAACTATGAAATGCGATTCTATACTGATTTTTTTAAAGATCTGTTTGTGCCGCCATATTCAGAACACTGTTATTGTGAAAATTCTTCCAAACACATTTTAATTCATGCCAATAACACAGCTACAGCCAGTAAAAAATCGCTTTGTTTTGGTAGTTAGAGGGGGTGTGTCCCAATAATTAAATGGCTTCCGAATTTAAGCAAGTCTCCTACTTCCCTACTACTTACCTCCATGTTATAGAAGGTATAACGAGAAAATGTGAATTTTGCGTTTGTTTGCATGCATATTGGGCCGAGAAACAGGAATATTTGAGGCAGTAGTTAAATTTCATGAATTAATGATTTATGTCGGTAACTTTATATGCTAATTTGTAGAATGTTTGGAAGTGATCACTTTTTATGGAGTGTGAAATCGTTCAGCAAAATGAAAATGAAACTGATGCTCCGCACTGAATATAGTTATGCTAGTATTCATCAGATTGTTTCATTGGCAGATGCATATGCAGTTCTGTAATTATAAAGAATTGCAAATTTTTGGGAAATGGCCAAAAATATCTGAATTGCAATTCTGAGCTTAACAGAGTATGTCGATACAATGTTACATTATGCGTGTTGATATGATTCTTTTTACTTTAACGAAGGAATTTAAGGACTCAACTTTTAGTCCGCTGGGATAGTAGGCGAACCAATAGTTTCGTCACTTTTTTTTTTTTTTTTTTTTTTTTTTTTCCCAAAAGCTTATTACTGTTAAATTTCACTATATTAGTACATTTATCTGTCCCTGCATTACTTTGCTTTTGTATACTAAATACAAATCGATACAAACATATTAATTTATGGCTGTTCGACCACATCTTAAAAGTTCTACAAATTGTATAACTACTATAATTATTTTTCTCTTTTTACTACCTGTATAAATAAAAACTTAGTTTCAAAAGTTTTTTCACAGTTATTTTATTTTTCACTTTCACCAATTTTTTTGTAATATTATGTAGCAATGCATATCTCGGGACAAACTTTATGTCTGTTAATGTGCATTGCTACAGACCCTGGTCACCATCTACAACAATAAAATTACTCGTCGTGACAAGTCCAACGAGGCCAAACTAGATACATTTACTATAAGAAGAGAGAAATTAATTTAAATCAACATTTTCAAGACATCGAAGTTTCTCATAAAATTTCCCCAACATACTAAAACATTTATGCAAAATGCAATAGTTACGTAATAGTTACGTAATATGAAAAACCAGCATTAATACACTAGATAACGACGCAACTCGACTCTCTCTCTCTCTCTCTCTCTCTCTCTCTCTCTCTCTCTCTCTCGCGAGCTCTCTCTCTCTCTCTCTCTCTCTCTCTCTCTCTCTCTCTCTCTCTCTCTCTCTCTCTCTCTCTCTTCTCTCTCTCTCTTCTCGCGAGCTCTCTCTCTCTCTCTCTCTCTCTCTCTCTCTCTCTCTCTCTCTCTCTCGCTCTCTTGCGAGCTCTCTCTCTCTCTCTCTCTCTCTCGCTCTCTTGAGAGCTCAATTGGATAACTGGAAGTGGTTTAACATATGTAAATATTCGTGAACTTACATAAAAGCTTGTAACTTCCGGCCCCATCATCAGATCAGCTCAATGGTATCTTCAAATGTATCGTCATGGGAACTACACATGTATGCGAAATTTCAACTCAATTGGATAACAGGAAGTGGTTTAAAATCGACTTGCAATATTTTGCCTAAACACACCCATATACATACAAGCTAAATTTAAATAAACGGTCGACTTGCGTAGTCGAATGAGCCCAAACCTTCCGAATGTATTATCAGGCCTTACTGACAATCGACCTCCAAAGGTCTCATCAAGAGCAATCAAATGAGCCCAAACTAGAGTCAATATTATTAACCATTGAGGAGTTTCCTCGTGAGAAGATGATCCTGGCTGCAGAACCAGGTCGCTGTCACCATATTATTGCATTGTCATCGGTCATGGTAAGTAACATCGGTAACATGGTAAGTTAAATAAAAGCCTGTAAAAACAAACAGAAAAGCGGTTTCAGCGCAAAGTTGATTTGTTTATTATTCACTAAAGAAAGGGAAAATGCACGAAATTTGGTTTTTCAATGTTGTATTAGCATTCTCTGCGCACCGCCAATCAACCCGGCACGATGAAAAGTATAAATAGAATCTACTTCCGTCGTGTCGTCGCGACTGCGATTTTGTCGATCAAACCGTGCTTCAATGCGACAGTCTCACAGCCCCGACAAACACAGCACGACACGACACAAACAGCAATCACGACACAAACAGCAATCACGACACAACATTTATATTTTCGATGTGACTGCCCGAATTTACAGCCCGACAGTTTACTGACGCGACACGAAGAGTAGAAATTTTCGGAACCATTTAGAAGGCGCCGATTAACCACGCTAGTTTGAAAGGTGGTGGGTAGACGGGAGATTTGGAATATATTATGGCAATAGTGTTATCGCTAATGCATACAAAGGTCAAATTGTTATTTTTAAGAGTTAAACATGGTAATTTTCAGAATTTTTTTTCCTTTTAAGCTGCGTATTTGCCGTTGTAAGGAAGGCTTGCCATACAATTTCATTTTGGAAGGTTGTATACTCTGTGTGTCGTGCCGTACGACACGACGAAAACAGAAATCATTTCTAATCAAAAACTGCTCGTCGGACGACAGAATTTTTCGAACTTAAGTCAGATCTATCTTGTATTTCATTGGCAGTTTCGTTTTAAGTGTAGTGCTTTTCGAGCTTTTTTTAATCTAGAATTACAACTGGTGAAACATTTCATAATGTGCAGCGGGCTCTGAGATACTGCACAGTCGCTCATGTCCATGGGATTACTCCGCTCGCATGTACTTATTTGTTTTCCTTTTCGCTCTCTAATACTTCGTAGCAAAATACATACACAACAGTTAAAATAATATTTTACAACCTCATTAAAGAATGATTGCGGTTTATTGTATATAAAGGCTACTTTTTCCTTAGAATACAAGAGTTCGCCGCCTGCTTGAAAGAACTGGAAAATAACTGTTTATCCTTAGTGGTGCGTATATGCACAACACAACGTCCGTTCACGCGCGCCATCTTTACTTCTTACGAAGAGACATTTTTTTTTTTAAATCGAATTACAGTACGCCACCCATTTTCTTCACTATCAATCGGCCCTTAGATGCTCATAGCCGACATATTAACACGAATGGAAGTTGCGCAAACAGAGATAAGTGAAATTTATGACTTAACGTTAATTACGTATTCGTTATCGGCTCAGTTCAGAGCAAAGTCCCAACAACAGCTGGCGCAGTGACAGCTGGGAAACACATTAACTATAGTCCATTCGCGGTTTATTCGCACTTTTTAAATCATGTCTTTGAAAAATCTCCCCATGTTACAACGTGAACTTTTACCTATATTTTTTCTATAAATTATTATATTTAACTTACAATTAACACGAATAAAAACAGGGGGGGGGGGGATAGACGTGCTAAAGGCTGTTCACGGTAAAATGAGCACTTTTAAAAGTCCAGCTGACGCCCTACGTGTACATACATTCCGTATACTTCCGCCATATGTAAAATTAACATTGTCGTGGGCCAGGTCGCTTTATTCATGCGTCGGTAAAGTAAAACTGTGAGAGTATTAGAAAAGTAAATATTCGACAATTTTTCTAATTCATGTGCATAGAAAATACAGGAAGTAGGAATATAACCTCAGTATTCTCAAATGTTTTCATAATACTTCTAATTCGGCTTTAAGACACGGAACTACTTTTCTCTTCGTCGTTACCAATATAAAGAGGACGCATGACAGTCTGTGTGCTCGTAAAATACATTCAGACAGGGGGAGTGACATTTTTCAAAGGTTGACTTCAAAAGTGCTCACTTTATCATGAACGACCATTACTAACGCCTATTATGAAATAGTTCTTATGAAAAATAACATTACCTTGAGTGCGCACGAATCCGGTGCGCTGTCCCTTTGGTGTAATTTTCTATACTCGGTTAAGCTTTGTTGGTATGAGGCGGAGGAATATGTTGAAAGTAGATCTTTAGCAGGTCTTCGAGGAAAGTTGGAAGTAACCGAGAACAGTATATACCAGTTATTCGTTTATTAATTATTCGTTCTAAAAATGGTACATTCTACCATGAAATTAGTTTGCATCCTAGTTTCGTCAACTGTACACTGTAGAATACACAAAATTATGTGTACAACGGCTCCGATTTAAATAATTTTATTTAAACTTGCATAGTATTAGCTAAATACAAAATAAGTTCGTGCTTATAATATCGTACAGGGTAGGAATTAATTAAGTAATTCACTATACATCAGTTAGTGAAACCGTTATTACAGATAATGAATCCTGGTTTTACTCTTTTAAAATCTTTTCATTGCACTTCGCGGTTTCAATTTCTTCCAGCTGGGTAGAGCGAACTTTGATATTGTGACTCTTTCTGAGTGTCGGGAATTTTACTGAAACTCGAGTTTGTGGACGCAGTCACCTTTTGTCGGTTTTGTTTTATTTTGGGAAAAAGTTCAAATGAATTCAGATTTTCAGGTTGGACATCTCGTGTACTTTTACTTGAAATATATTCTGTGTTGCATTAAACATTTGTATTAATCATCTTTATGTAATATATTAATTTCACGCAGAGACGCCAGTAAATATCTTAATGTAGTGGTTGAAGAATCTTTTCGTCCTACTCTAAGGAAGTACATAGGCATTTCCCCATAATGGTTACGAGAAACACGTAAATTATTCCTGGTGCAGCCGTCCGGATGTGAATCAGGTGAGCTAACACAACTAAACTTGACTGAAAATACTTCTGTAACCAGAGCCATAGAAAAACAAGTTTCCAGAGAAAAATGTCCTTTGATCCTTTAAAAACAAGCAACCAACCACTGCTATTTTCTGCGCATGTCGGGTTTGGGGGATTGCCATAAGAACTGCCGCAATGACATTTCTTACTTTTAATTCAACGAAATGCGCGCTATAAGAGCTTCGTTATTATGCTTAACTTTGTATACAGTCGTGGGCAGTGTACCTAATCTTAAAGCTCTTATCTTAATGTATGCTGTTCTAATGGGAAAAAACAGCCGTTCAGTATTGCCACACAGATACTGTTAACTGCTAGCAGGCATGTGCACTATAGGCTGTTCACGGTAAAATGAGCGCTTTTGAAAGCCTTGCTTAAGATCTACTTGTATGCACTTTATGTATTCTTCCGCCTTATGTAAAATTAATATTGTTATTAGTTTATTCATGCGTCGGTCAAATAAAACTGTAAAATTATTTGGAAAGTAAATATTTAAAAATTCTGCTTATTTTTACACTTGTGTGCATTAAAAACGCAGAAAGGGAAAGATATAATTTAAGTTATTACAAATGGTTACCTAACACTTTTTATTTGACGTTAAGATATGGAACTACTTTCGAGAGATCGTTACCAACTTTACTGGGCGCATGCCACTCAGTGTACCCGTTAAAATATATGCAGGCAGAGCCGGGGCCGTTTTTTCTAGGGTTGATTTTAATAGTGCTCACGTTATCACAGACAGGCTTTACCTAATACAGAGTGATTATAAAGTCCCTATCCATTTGTGGGAAATCGCTAAAATTATCGTGATTTTGTTTTAGGTATTGGAACTGTTTGCCATTGATGAGAGGATAGCTGTGATCCGCGCTCGTCTGAGAGGACAAACGTACGATGCAGTGAGAGCTGATTCCACACGAAGATTTAGGAAACCTGGCCCCCACAAATGTGACCATTCGCCATCTTGTCAACAAATTCAACCACACAGGGAGTGTAAAATCTTCTAAACAGTGGGTTGTGGAACATCATGCGTTCGTCTGTGACGCAGATTCAATACACGAGGGCTTCGTTCAATAGCTTCCTGGATCCTTTACACCTGTCTTCAGGTACAGATGGCCTGGCTGAACGCTCTTCGTCCTCAAGGTCATTTTTTTAAATTTGGTTATCTGAGAGAGGTTTCCAAAAATACCCCCTTAATACAGTTGTTAAATGTCTAATAAATAGTTTTCAAAATTTAACACTCAAATTCCGACACACGAGTGATATAGGCAGGTTCAAAGTGTAGAATTAGTCTAAGCGCGGCATACTGTATTTGTGTTACAAGCTACGAAAGGAACAAAAACAACTCTTCCTCTACAGTTTATGGTTTAAATTATTTATTAAATGAATGTTAACCGCTTCGCTTGAATGAACAAAAATATATTTACAACAAGCCTGACCCCTATTTTCAACAAATACTCGCTCACCTGTTTATAAATCCCACTCATACTGAATCAGTATGTTCTGCACACTATACAGATTGCATTAAATGCAAGTTGTCTGGAAAAAAATATCTAGGAGCAAAGCCTAGTATGCAGCAGAATTCGGGAAATTGACTTTTGAGTGTCATATTTTGAAAACTATAATGATGTGACAACTAATAACTGCATTTAAGGGGCACTTTTCGAAAGCTCTAACCAAATAAAAATAAGAGAAATATGACCTTAACACACCGTGTGGAATTTAATTCGCTGACGAGATGGCTAATGGTCACATTTGTGGGGCCAGGTTTCCTACATATTCGTGTGAAACAACTCTCTCTGGACCACGGCTATCCTCTCTTCAATGATAAACAGTTCCAATAACTAAAACAAAATCAAGATATATTAGCGATTTCCCACATGGATAGGGACTTTGTAACCACCCTTTATCATCGTGACTGTTCTTGGTGAGGGGACCAAACCAGTAGCATTTCGAAATCCAATTTCCGGCATTACTCGAAAATTATTGAGCACGGAGTTGGTGTCAGTGGTTCGGGATACGTTATAATTGGGAAGTTCTTTAGTCTTTAACCTCTGCGTAACTCTGGGCCATAAAACCCTAATTGTCCTTTTTTCTCGCATTGTAAATAATATCTTCGGAGGCATAAAACGACGATTAACAATGTCGTCGCAGATATGTTATCAGTATTCATTATTATATCACATGTATATTTAGAAGTCCCCTTGCTTTTTGTTTCAAGACACTGTATCCGTTTCCATTATTTATAAACAGTATTTCACAATCTTCTTGTAATAATATAAATTCAATTGATTGTATGTTTAATTGAACAGTTTTACTTTCAATACCCAAAGAGCATCACATAGGAGTTAAAGCAACCGCTGAATTTTAGCATTTGGTAGATGTTTATTTATAAATATTAGTCTTCTGATGGGGAAATTGATCTATTAAAATAATAGTAAATACAGCTTTCAATTAAATATATATCTATTGGCCAAGATAAATTATTTGAAAGTTTATGTAATCTGATAGGTCCCGTTCGATGGTGATCTAGACAAAATGTGGAATAATATGAACAGAAAATTAGATACTCTGGGTAGTCGCCATGTCTTGTTGAGTAAGAGCTGAAACTTAACCTGTAGCATTATAACTCAAATGCTTGAATACGTTGCTCAAGTACAAACTTACATTTGTTTCTTAGTTAAAGGTAAACCGCGGTGAAATTTTCCTTCAGCCAATGTCAAGAGGAACAACAAAATAGGTCGGGCAAATGAAAACCATTGACTGTCTAGATTTGGATCTCGCACAGGTGTCAATAACTGTTAAAGATAAATTATCGTCAGAATGACGAACCCCACAACAGAAAGCCTTTTGCGTTCTCCAGTTCAGCAGTTGCAAACCTGTGGCAACTAACTGTACGACGTGATTTTCGGCGAGACTACAACACTGCACCCCCTACTGCTCAGAGAATTCGACGTTGGCACGAGCAGTTTCGATAAACAGGTTGTTTGTGTAAGGGGAAATTAACAGGTCGCCCCTGTGTTTCTGACGAAGACGTTGGGTGGATCCAAAAGAGTTTTGTATGTAGTTCACGAAAGTCTTCCTTTCGTGCCAGTCGAGAGCTAGTCATTCCCCATAGGCGGTCTGGAGTGTTTTGCGTCGGCGTTTGTTATTCGAAAGAGAGAGTATTGAATGAACTGGCACGCGCCCTACTCCAAGGTGATAAAACAATCGACGTGTAGCGTTTTGTGCATTCATTCTCGAAAAGGAAATGGAAGACGACGCTTTTCTTAAGAGTCCTGTGTACTGAAACGTTTTCTGTGAAATCGTTGTTTGCACGTAAACACGTATCTCGGCAAATAAAAGTTATGGAAGTTTTGTCATATTAAGAGTAGGAGAAAATGCGTGAAAATGGTCAAATGTCGCACTTTTAAAACTTGCCTTTGCAGTTTCCTTATGCGGCAAGAGAAAAGTGCAAAGATACGGACGTAGTTTAACCTATGGGCTTTCATCGCGTGTAATAAACACCGTGTGTTACGGATCTAATTTGCACAGTACAGCGTTACGACGGAAACACTGCACTCCTTGCGCGTAGGAGCGATGAGGCGCTAGGCGTGCGTGATAGTGTCGCCCTTATCGCTTCCTCGCTTCTTGACCTTGGACGCGCAGCTACATAGTCCCCTTAATGTTCAGTGACGAGGCCACACTTCAGTGCACTGCTATGGGGATCACAACGCCCACATGCCGTAGTCGAGCTCCACAGAGACTCCCATAAAGTTAATGTGTTCCGCGCCGTTTCCCGAGGAAAGGTTTATGGCCCATTCTTTTTTTCCTGGCAACACTATCGCTGCCACGGGGATCTTATACCTGCAAATGTTGCAGAACTGGCTTTTCCCGCATTTACAGGTGGATTCCGCTGATTTGATTTTCCAGCAGGACGGAGCACCACCGCACTGGCACTTGCGAAATCGAACATTCCTGAACAACGAGCTTTTCCGCACCGATTGATCGGCTTTAAGGAACCTGCTGGCCACCAAGGTCACCTGATGTCACTGTGTGATTTTTTTTCCTTGGGGAGGTTTGTGAAGAATTAGGTTTATGTGCCGCCTCTTCCTGCAACACTGGACGAACTTTGAAACCGCATTACAGCAGCAGTGACGCAGTAACACCAAACATGCTGTTCACGATAAAGAGAGCACTTTCGAAATCAACCTTAGAAAAAAGTCACTGCTCGTACCTGCATATATTTTAACGGGCACCCTGAGTGACATGCGCCCAGTAAAGTTGGTAACGATGGAGATGGGAAGTACTTCCGTATCTTAACGTTGAATACAAAGTGTTAGGTTACCATTTCTGATAATTTTAATTATTTCTTTTGCTTTCTACTTTTTGTAATGCATCGGAGTGTAAAAATGAGCAGATTCGTAAAATATTTACTTTTCTAATAATTTCACCGTTTCAATTGACCGACACATGAATAAAGTGACGAGGCCCATATAGTCCATTCACGGTTTCTTCGGCCTTTTTCAATCAGATCTTTGAAAAATCTCTCCATGTATGATTTGTGTAGTTATTTCCTAAATATGCCATGTTTCACAAGCGTTTTATACTAGTGTTCAAACATTCACTTCTTTCCCTGTAAAAATTAAATGATGTTCATATTTTATTTATAAATTACAATGCTTCATTTATAAATAATTTGAATAAAAAATCAGGGAGAACATAGGTATGTTGGTAGCGCCTAATAATAAATGGTTCTTATACAAAATACTGTTACAACAGAGTGCACACGAATCCGATGCGTTGTCCCTCTGGTGTAATCTTCCAGACTTAGTTGAGCTTAGTTTGCACGAGGCGGAGGAATATCCTGGCAGTAGAACTTTAGTAGGGCTTCATAAAAGACCGAAGATAACGTGAAATTGTTAATCTTACATAAGACGGAATAATACACAACGTACGTACAAGTATATCTTAGTAGGTCTTTCAGAAGTGCTTATTTTACCGTAACAGCCTGCACATCTTGATCGCACCATCGCCAGTGTGGAGCGGTTTGTCTGGTTTAGGCGTGAACTTGTCTGGCGGCGGCGGCTTGATCTGAGTCTGGTATCGTGTGGCGAGCAGGAGGCGGCGGTAGGCGGGGGCCCAGAGGTCGCAGCCAGCGGACAATTGAAGCTCAATTGAGGAGTATGGCGAGCCGCTGTCATGCCTCGCAAATAGTCTGTTCGGCTGCGCGGGCGATCGCGGGTCGTGGTCGCCTTGAATCTTGCGTCCTTGGCAACGCGCGGTCCAGGCCCTCGCAGCCAGAGGCTTCTTAAGACCTGCGTGATGACGATAAACGAGATAATTATAGTCTATGCGCGGTTTTTTTTTCTTCACTTTTTGAATCAAACCTTTGAAAAATCACCCTGTGTATGACATGCTTGGTAGTTTTCCTAAATTAAGAGTTTTATACTTTTGCCAACATAAAAATACTTTGTTTCTTATTTATTTGTACTTTTACTTTTACGGAAGTCACAGCGGGTAAACCAGTCAGAATTCAGAATGGCACCGACCCGCAATCTACCAGCTCATTGTAGAAGGGCCTTAACACTTATCGCTCGCTCACTTCTCGACCTCGAACGCGGGAAATAGTCCCAGGTAGGCGGACGCCTCGTACTCCGGTCGAGGTCTAAGGAAAAAAACTAGCTCTGGCAGAGATTTTGAAGTTGTTTCGAGGATAAATAATTATCGCCAAAAATAACTAGGGGGGGGGGGGCTGCTTGAATTCCTGTGGCTACTGCATGCTGCACGAAGTATCAGTTGAGAGTTAATGCGCATGTCGCGATCTCTCTTCAGTGTCTGAACGAGCAAAATCTTTCCAGGTAGGCGAAGGCTGCGGAGCAGGTATACCGAACTCCAGATTCATACGCTTCAATTTTTCCGCTCTCCGACTTAATAGTTCGCCTTCTGTTCAGATTCTAAACCCAATAATTAGGGCGTTATATCATCATTGGGCGAATAAAAAAAATAATTTTACAAAATAACACACGCACGCGAGCGCACACAGATTATATATATATATATATATATATATATATATATGCGTGCGTGCGTGCGTGTGTGTGTGTGAAATTTAAATTTCAAAATTTTTCCCCAAGAGAAAATGTTTTAAATTTTAGTACAAGTACATATGCAACAAAATACTGAATGTAATACAAAAATGAGTTCCATAATTGAGTTTTACTCTGAGAAGCTGTTTTGACAGACTCCACGACTCCAGCTCTGAATCCACAGTTTTGGGTCGGGAGGGTCCGTAGGCATTTCACCTACCTGGCGCGCGACTGTATTGCGATCTGTTTAGAAGTAACTACCGTATGTACTCACAAAGTTTTCGAACGAAATCGCATTTAAAGCCAGTCCACCTTCAAGACAACTCGCACACCGCGAACATTATTTTGAACCACCTAAAAAAAAAAGGGGGGGTGTTAAGGTGGGATACTGCATTTTCGGATTACCGCATCTTAAAGTATTATTATAATTAGTGTGTTCGAGTCATGACTCTAGAGTTACAAGCACTTCGCGTGCGCCGAGCCTCGAAAACAAACGAAATCTCCCACTGCGAAAGTTATTACTACGAGCGGCTGCTTCGCCTCCGCCACCCCCCCCCCCCCCCCCCGCACCCCCCTTCTTCCAACACCTTTTTCTCTTCCCTGTCGACCTCGCCCTCACTACATAATGCTTTGTCGACATTCTTTGAATGACATTTAGTGCCGCGTGTGTGGGATGACGGGTGACGGCGCATTAGCCGACCATCGGGAGAGCAGACTGAGACTTCACTTGCTGCAACGTAAGGAAGTGGGACTTGGTGCGTGGGAAACTGACATTCGGGTAATGTAAATGCGTGACACTGGAGATTCATGATATTACACAGGATGTATTAAATTAGACCGCCAAACTTCGGCTGCGGGTTAGTTACAGAATTAGATCTTATATGAAGAGATACACACACACATATATATGCGTGTACTGGTGAAGAAAACGTGGTTGATGTGCTGACGTATCACTTCCTCAATCCGAACAGTGTTCACAGACCGAGGACGCCAGCTGACGCATGTGTATCTGCAAGATGGTAATCGTAGATCACCTTTTTGCTGCGGACTTTGTAGGCATTGTACAATGCATTCGGCAAAAATATGTTTTCGAAACCCAGTTTCCATAGCCTCGTATCTACTTTAATATTTCGTTTAAGTATATGGTGTCCTATATATTTTCCTTTTTTATTTTCGTATAAGGAATCGCCTCCCGTAGTTTGGGCGTCTAATTTCCGAACATACTGTACATATATGCGACTTTTGGTCTAGTGATCCTAAGAGCGGCACACATATTTGAAGTTGGACCTAAAATACTAGTTTATTACAAATATTGGAGAAAATTTTTAAGATGTTATGTTGAGTGTCTGGGTAATGTGCAACGAAACAAATATCTGTAAACTAAACAACACAGGGCTGTCGCGGTCTTCAAATTATTTCAATAATATAATCACGGTTACTGCTTCCACTTAATCTCCATGATGCTGTAGCATAATTGGGATTTCAAAGATTGATTGCTAACCTGCATGTCACTAACTTGACACATTATCCATGTGACTGTTTCTTCTCCAGTTGAAATAAAGTAGTGATTTAGCTCCAACTCGAAACACATGTAATGTACTTAGGATGATTTACTTTGAACCAGTGGTTTGATATATGTTTTCACTTTTTTTCGTGATTAACCTGCAGCCGACGTTTGGCTGTCGGAGTAAGTTAGAAACATCCTGTGAATTTGTAGCGGAGCTTGGTTGTAAGTTCAATATGGTCCAAATGTGTTGTCACCCCCTTAATTTTCATTGAGGTTGTGTATGACACTTCATTCTCTGTCAGATGGCCGACACGAGCTTGTTGAGTGTTTGAGCATACGAACGTCCACATACTGGAAAGAGCATAGGGGATGCGCGACGAGTCTTTACGAGACGATTGCACAAAGACTGAGAGGACAATACTACACTGGGGATACAAGCTGTTTCTGAAGGGAACAACTAAAGACAAGCAGAAGACAGGACGAACAACCTCGCGACAGGACACATGTGCGACGGTGGCGACATCTGTGTGCTCCGATCACCCAAGATGTCACTGCGGAAACGAGCATCCGCGCTTGCAATCTCAATAACCACGATATTAAGACACATGAAAAATGATCTTGGATTGAAATTCTTTAGGCCAACAGCTGTCAATGAGCTAAGCGATACTGACATGAACAAACGACATTCAGCATACGCAAGATTGCTTGAGGGGTTATCGACACTCCGACAGCGTCTGATTATTGGCATACCTTATGATGGATTGGATTGGATTGCATTGCGTTTTTACTGGTTATGTACGGGTGCCTAAAAGTTTTCTGAAGATAAGGCATGTGGACCACCCTATAGTATGGCTCTGATTAGAACTTAAATTATGATTGAAACTAACATAAAAGTTGCTTTCAATTTAAGTGTTAATATGGATACAATTGCATTTAGAAATAATAACTCTGTTTTTGTTATACTATTGTAAATTAATTCATAAATTGAAATTAGTTGTTTAATATTTTATTAGGTCGTCCATCCTTTACGTTTTTGGATATGCCTCAGGCAATTTGAAACAAATTGTTGGGTAAGCAAATCCCATATGAAACGAGTGACGCATCGCACAAAAAAAAAACGTTTTAGCAAAACGTCTCCTTGAAAGAGAGTAATTCATAGCCCCCTTTAAATTCTTATTTGATACACTTGGTGTTATATCAATATTGTGTATACTAAATAATACGAAGCAACTTTATTAAATTCTAACTATCTCAGCTCCAATTCATTCCTTTTAAAATACGAAGCCTTTTTGATCGGGCGCGTGTTGCCAGATATTAGTCTTCGCAGCACTTAAATTGTTTCTTTTTTTTTTTTTTTTACCATTAATCGAGCGCCTTTAAAATCAACCTTAGAAAAAAGTCGCTGTCCTATGTAAATATATTTTAACAGGCGTATTGACTGGCATGTGCCCGATAACTCAGGCAATAACTGAAAGGACATTTCCATTTATTAAAGCTGTAAACATTTGTGAATACTAAGGTGATTACTTTTACGTCCTGTTTTTAATGCATAAAAGTTTATAAGAACAGCAATATTTTAGAATTCATATCTACATAATTTCTAAGTTTCACTCGACCAGCGAATTAATGAAGTGATCAACCCACGCAATGCTAATTTTACAATTAGTGGAAGAATACGAAATGTGCATAAAGGCTGTTCACGATAAAGTGAGCACTTTTGAGATCAACCTTAGAAAAATGTAATTGCCCGTGCCTGCGTATATTTCAACGGGCTCACTGGGGGACATGGGCCCAGTAAAGTTGGTAACGATGGACGAAAGTAATTCCATATTTAACGTCGAATAAAAAGTGTTAGGTAACCAGGTAACCATTTGTGATAACTTAAATTATTTCTTTCCTTTTCTGTTTATTTAAATGCACCGTAAGTGTAAAAATTGCCAGTTTTCCAAATTTTTATTTTTCTAACAATTTCACCGTCACTTGGCCGATGCATGAATAAAGTGATGAGGTCCACGGCAATGTTAATGTTACATAAGGCAGAAGAATACACAGTGAACATACAAGTAGATCTCAAGCAGGGCTTTCAAAAGTGCTCATTTTACCGTGAACATCCTATACAAGCATATGATAATGTTCTCGCATACATAGCGTTGAAATGTGTTGCAGTACAAAAACAACACATCAGACGAGGGCTGTTTAGTGCTTTCAGGACGTTACGCACGTTAGAAACTCAATTTCAGAGTTCTCAAAAACGACTAAAAACGGCATTTTCGAAGTGTTGTAGCTGAAAATATACGCGTCAGACACCACTACTCAAGGGCCCTGCATTAAACCGTCCTTCGGACGTTCCACCAATAAAATAATAGGATCACCGCTAAAAGTCCCGTAGGTACGACGAGAACACTGCGCGCCAGTTGAATCTTGGGCTTAGCGGCGATGGCGCATTTGACGCGCGTGGCAGTGTCGCCCTTACCGTTTCCGTGCTTCTCGGCCTCAGACGCGGAAGAGAGAGCTACTGTAGGTAGACGGGGGCCTAAAGGCAGATTCCCACCCGCCATCTTTGATTTATGGAATTTTTGCCATACTCTGGAAATACAATTTTTTTTTTATGCCAGAACACAGAGCATTGCCTAGTGCATTATCTAAGGTCAGTATTTCTTGATTACAGTTGATGTCGCCTTTGGAATCGTACACAAGAAATAATCTCGCGTTTCGCCTCGACAGTCACCAGCTAAAAATTAATAAATGTAGCGAAGCTGTGGCAGTTCCATAAAGTTTGGGAAGCTGTTATTTTGGATATGTCGTGCGGGAAATTTTAATACCCCTCTGAAATAGAAGCCTTGGCGAAAAAGCGATAAATCCAGGATGGCTGGTGGGAATCCGCCTTGAGCAAGGCTTTCAAAAGTGCTCTGTTACAGTGAACAGCCTCGACTGGGAATGTGACCAGCGTAGGAGGACCGCGATACTCAAGTTGCTGGTTTCTTAACATTTGCGTGGACAAAACAGGACACGCCATATTTTCGTGCTCTCGTACGAGGTCTGCCGTGTGCGAGAGATTCGCGTAGAAAATAAACCGCGAGGTTGTGCATTTTGCGCGCGTGTTGCGCTCGTGAGGCGGGGAGCAGCAACATGTGCTGGAGGGCTAGACTGGCAGCAGCAGAGCAGGCCGTGCCACCGCACGACCAGCATGCAAGTACCAGAGACGTCACTCAAGGCAAAGCAGTGGAACGCTTTTTTTTTTTGCCCGGTGCAAATGTGCCAATGTCAAAACAAAAAATAATATGTTCACGGGTTGGCACTACTACACGTGGCCAGTTTTCTGTGTAACATTTCAACCGTCTAATTCCACCCATTTTAATAAAAATGTGTTCAATATTCACATTTACAATACGTAGAATTACATCCAAAAATAAACGGCCACTGTGAACTGTAAAGTGTCTGTACACAACGCCAAAACGTTGCTAAAACACTCAACTAGTTCACGTAATCGACAATGCACGGCCATACGACATGAAACGCTCACATCACCACCAACATTGTGAAAAGAAATGTGGATTTATATAAATAATTGTACTCAGTCTCTACAATTGAATCAATATAACTATATTTTTTATTTTCAATTCCGTTTAAAAATATTTATAAAACGATAAGCATTATTGCATTATATCAATAAATTGAAATAATGTTCCGCTTTGATATTGCACTGGGCAATTAAACAAAACCGAATCGTAAAGAAACGAAGCGTTCTGTTTACTCCTATCCAGTGTCTAGGGGTTTGTACCGCACAGGAGCAGGCCGCAGAGGTCGGAGACCCTGCCAATGGAAGCAGTTCGCCTGCGGCTCGCCTCCAGCTGAGGTCATCGCGCTCCGCGGCCGCTGGAGGTCGCCCGCTCAGCCGGCTGGGTGTCGCAGCTGTCCGCGGCAGTGATGTTACACGTACTATTTTCATGGCACTTGTATCATAATTAGACCTTGTGTACCATGTATCATGTTGAGATGGTCATGGTACGCAAATGTATAGGCTATTCACGGTAAATGAGCACTTTTGAAAATCATCTCATTTTCACTCAAATCCAATAAATACATTTTATTGCAGCCTCAGACGTTAAATTCCGAATGCGATGGAATATAATCACTGTATTTATTACTTGCATTGACAATACTAATTTAAAATTGTGATTAAAGGCTTAAAAAATTACTGAAAGAAAAAAAGTAACTATGGCCTCAAAAGTGGTCACTTTACCGTGAACAGTCTTGCCATAATATGACTACAGTAAAAATATGCAGCTAATGGCTCTAAAGTATAATAAAAGATTGTCAGTTTTTAGCGCTTCGTTTAAGTCGAAAGCTAAAACCTATGATTTATCTGCAAATTAGAGAGTGTATTTTGTTTGTACTTGATATCAGAAGTGCAGCGTTCAAACAACTGTTGTGTAATGAAAGTAAAATAAACATTAAAATTTTGATGTTATACATTTGTTATAAATGTACCATAGTTCTGTGTCAGTGTACCATAATTTCAATGCCCCGTACCATGACAGTGTACTGACGATCTAACATCCCTAGTCGGCGTCAGTGCCATCCGCACGGACCCTTGCCCCCTGTCGCAGAATGCTCGGGAATACAGAAGCGAAACAGCTGCTTACTCCTCGAACTTCTTTTTGTGGCCCTGAACGGGCGCGCCCTATGTTAGTAGGATAACTACTGGAGTTAGGAGGGGTAGTGGGTTGTAGGCGTGATTCAGTGACATTTTCCACTGATACGTCATTTTTTTGCTGTTTACTCAGTGGTTTATTTTTGACTGATGGATCAATTAAACAGCGTGTAAAAATAGCCGTCAAACAACGTTTAAAAATGGCCGCTAAACAAAGTGTATGAAGTGAATTAACAACGAATAAACTAATACAACCAATACAAAATAATTTCTAAAATGTGTTTCGTCTTTCAAAACGCCATTTTATGAGTTAATAGGAACACGCAGCCTTTCATTCCGTTTTTACGTCATTCATACAATTGAATTCTTCACGATTTCGGGGAAAAACTATGACATATATTTTCCTCTCATTATTTCAACTCTGCGTATTAGCTCAAATGGTAAGTTAACGAACTATAGTCGAAGAGAAAAGCTGTGTGAGGTAGATCCTGCGCACCTGCAATATTTTTTTCTTGTTTTTTTTTTATTACTGTAAATTGCGCAATATAAATACTAAACCATCGTAAATACGCTTATTTTACGTAATTATTTGGCTACATTCAATAAAAACAATATTTTATTCGCCACTGTAATCGGCCGTCACTTATTCGATCAGTGAATAATTTCACGGCACTAATTCAATCTGTTAAACTTTTTTCACTGAAACAATCGGTGGTTTCCCAATTCGAATTTAGAGCGTAAGCCCGTGGAAGGGTCATGGTAAACTGACGAGGTCGCTGGAGTAAACCCATGATGGTAGACATGCTGGATGGGTTCTCCATTCTCCATGCCAAGAAGGAAAATACAGCACTCGTGCTGTGTTAGCAAGTGTACAAAGACGAAAGATAAAGAAGACACGAGGGGGGGGGGGGCTCTTAATCCTATTGTAAAGGAATGTTGTCCCCAGGTTATTGCTCAAGGGCGGGCGAGGTCTTCCTTCATCCGGCTTCCCCTTGCTGCCATCTGTTAGGCAGCTTGATGTAGGTGTAGTCCACCTGCTATTTTTTGAAATCTTGATGTCTCGAGCGACGTGGTCAACCAACTGGTACGTTCGCCTGTTAGGCAGAGAGCACACAGCCATCGAGGTAGGACCATGACATACCAGCACAGGTCCCTCCTCAGTTAAACTGAAATCGACGCGAACGCGGCTGCCTGCTGTGGGCACAAGTGTTGAGCGGTGCACCAGAGACCACGTTACCTGTCGTCACGGATAGGAAGTCCTGAGGTTGGGCGTACATGGTGCACCACACACTGTCCCACAGAGTGACTATTCCTGATGCGCGAATCTTGTCGATTTCTTGCAAGTACATACTTGTCTTGAAGATATTGCGGGTAGTTTGAGTTCAGGTTTATTCGGCTCATCGTCGAGTCGGGTGTAGTAGCCAGCCTGGAGATTTGGTGTGATTATTAAGGGAACTATTCACACAGGAGGTGTTTCGGCCTCCTGTATTTCCAGCGCACCTCGTGGTCGCAGTTCCCAAGGGTAGACAGACACCAGGGGGGTTTGTGGCAGCACATTTGTAGACTTTTTCTGCCAGATGTTTGTGTTCGTGGAGAAGGGGATAGTTCAACTCGGCATGTAGTGGGGCAGGTACTCGAACAGCTCGCTTGAGTCTTGTTTTGCAGTACTTGTAGAGGGCGAATGTGGCATTTTGCTGCATAGCCCCAGGCTGGGGCTGCATATGGACTGGTCTTATACGTAAGAGTAGATGTCTATTGCAGATCCTAGCACAACTCAATAATTTTACTCAAATTCAAGCAAATTTCCCACTTTCCAGAAATTTTTTCAAGATCTTCTGGAGACGTAATTTATCTCTTCAAATGTACAGCAAATGTACAGCAAATTTTACCAAATTTTACTCTAAAATCAAGCTAATTTGATCCAAATCTGCAATCTAAATCAAGCGAACTTTAAAAAAAACATGATTCGTTCACTCTTTGAGCATTAGCCTTCTCTGGAGTAAATGAGGCCAAATTTAGGTCAAGATAGGCCAAATTTACTCTAAATTTGCAAGCCAAATCAATTAATAAAAAAAAATCTTAAAGAATTTGATATATTCTTGGAATTTCAACAAAAATATAATCTGGCTTACAAATAAGACTTTAAAGAACCCAGCACAAAGAGTGAACGCAAGTTGAAAATTGATTTTAGCCTTAAATATGATTGATTTTGAGTTGTGCTTTGAAAGATTTTACAGGAAATTATAAATTTGTTTGAATTTGGCTTGAAATAGCTTGAATTTTAGCCTAATTGTGGAGTTGCGCTAGGACCTGCAATAGACATAGACTCGTAAGTGCTGTGTATATTGTAATTCCTGCTTTGGTTGGCAGTTACGTCCACTGTTTAGTAGGGGGGGGGGGTATAGCTGAGAAAGGCGGCCTGTCGCCTGTCTCAGGTTAGTAGCTGTGTGCGCCCGCATGGGTAGGCGGTGTGCAGAACTCCAGCGTTACACGTCTGTATACGTTTTTCAGTTCCTCCATTTCTCAAGCATGTTTCTGAGATAGTGAATACGGCTCGGACTGCTGTTTTCACGGTCATTTGTAGGTATGGCCATTCCGGTATTAAACATTAAAAAATATATTGCGACGTGCATCAAACCTTTGTTGTTGTTATTATTATTATGGTATAGTTATAAAATGGCAGGGTCTCCGCTGAAAGTCTCATGGAAACGCATTATCGACTGCGAGACTGCACGCCAGTTCAGTGCTTTGCGCATAGAGGCGCTGAGAGAGTTGAAGCGCACGTCTCGGTCGCCCCTAACACTCCCACGCTTTTAGGCCTCAGACGTGCAAAATTCTTTTCAACCAGGCGGCCACCTTTACTTAGGGTAGAGTATAACTCGAAGTTGGTTTTAGTTGGTTTTGGTGGAGTATGGGCTCTCCAAATAGCCTGGGCAAGTCCGGAGGCATTATGCATCTCGTAAATACCGCAGCCTCCTACCTGCCCACATTGGTCTGTCGCCGACATAGCAAGCGAGCTGTGGGCCACGTGTGTTAGACATGTACGGGATATACACAATGTGTATAAATTCGACCGACAAACTTCGGGTGTAGGTTAATCACGAAAAAAGTAGTTGAAAACATATAAACGACATGTGGTCTTAAATTAATTCTAAGGGAGGTACACATTTTTGAAGTTTTGGTAGAAGAAAAGTTGACTACAGTACTACTGTAATGTACTTCTCTCTGAAATCTTCCCCTCCCTTTAATAGCCGCTAAAGTGCGTTATTGGGCAATGTGCGTGCCGTACCTACCAGGTATTATTGGTCAATATTATTTTTAAAGTAAAACACGAATCACTCGAAAACGGCGAGGTTTAGGAGATTTACACAAGGTGACATTCGTGTTGTGACATGAGGATTAACAATCCATTCTTTAAATCCCGAATATTCTATCGCGACATTGATGTTAGTTAGAAATAGGGATTGTAAGAGTGATTATTTACATGAAATAATCTGATGACAGCGACAAGTGTTGTGGTGTTTGAAGATCTTTCTTTAGTTAACCATTATCCAGATAATCGGTGTTTCATCTTAAATATTATCTCCAATATTTACAATAAACTTAAAATATGTGTATACACCACCCTTAGTATTCGCTTTAGACCATAGGTCGTATATGTTTTCAGCTTATTTTTTCGTGATTCGTGAGATACATCCGGTATACGTTAAACAGTTGAACGTCTAAGAGTGAGCCTTGTGGCACCCGTGCTTGTGTAGGGCGTGCTTGTGATTTCGCCCCAGGAACTGCTACTATAAAGTTACAGTCACTGAGGCATGGATGTAAAAGGCGTTTGTGGTAGTATAGTCGGGTAACTCTTCAAACTGCAGCCGTACACGCCATAAATACGTTTAAATTGCCAACATCGTTAGAATGCCGTTCGTCAATCAGCTCCTGGTAGTTTCCTAGCCAATCTGCATACGCATCAAAGGAACCGCCGAGTATTTATCTACTGTGACCCTGCTTGTCGCCACCGCTGCTGCACTCAGCTTCGTGACGTAACACGCTAACAACTGTGGCTGCTGGTTCCGGCAAATACACTGGCCAATACCAGTCAGCATGCGCATGTCTGAGAGAAATCATTGTGGGTGCCGGGTGGTGTCTTCTCCATTCAACAGCTAGCGTGTCTTTGTTCAGTAGTGAAAGTTAACATACCAACATAACCTGCTTCGAGACACAACTTTTTTCTTTGGTAGATTTTTTTCTCGGAACATTTGCCCAAATATAATTGCGAAATAAAAAGTTCAAGCCAAATGTATACTCAAAATAAAGAAAATAATTAAAACAGTTAACAAAGAATACTTGCAGAGTATTTATTGTAGTGGTACCACTTGCCGCCATGTTATTTTGCGTTCTTCGGCTTGCGAAGATATGTCCAGTGTCTAGCGTATTGTTCAGAGAAGTATCAGGCCAAGATGACAGGCCTTCCCGCTCTTGCAGTAATACTTTAATTTCGGGCTATGGCTGGTTAAGGAAGAATAATACCTCTCTTTTTCATTTACAAGTTTTTTTGCCACAACTTTTATCGTGGGAGCATTGAAATTTTCAGCACGACAAAGCATACTTACTAGCTTTCCAAAATGATTTCAATTGTCACTCATTTGCTGCTTCACTTATTTTCCTACACTTGCAAATGTGAGAAATTATTATTGTACTGTTTGAAACTACTAGACTCGCCAACTACTAGAGCAAAAACGCGTAATAACAGTAGCACTCGAACAGTGTTGTGTTCAGAAAATTTAGCAAGCAGTGCTGTGTCCTTTAGTTTATTGAAACTAAATGCCGCATCTGGACTGTCGGGCCAGTGAAAAATACTGAATTGTAGTATTGTGAACGCTCTGTCAGAAGCAGCCTGGCAAACGATTCCCCGGGAACACATTCAAGACCTGTTTGTTTCGATGCTGCGGTATGTAGCAAACACGTGGAGGCCTTAGAGCGGTACTAATTTTTGCAAGAAATGTTGCATTACTCTGAATATGTAATTTTTTTTAATTGTAATACTATTAGTAATTTGTGTAATAAATTTCTTTCCATTCTGACTGTTCCTTCATAGTGGCATCCCCCCCTCCCTTTTTTTTTTTCATACACACATGTATAGGCTTTTCACGGTAAAATGAGCACTTTCGAAAGCCCTGCTTATGATCTACTTCACTAAACATTGCGTATTCATCCGCCTTATGTAAAATTAACATTACCATGGGACTCGTTACTTTATTCATGCATCTGTCAAATGAAACTCTGAAATGATTAAGAAAGTAAATACTTTACAAACATGCACATTTTCTTCGATGGGTTGAAAAAAAAACCACAGCGAAAGAAATAATTTTAATTTATCACAAATGGCTACCTAACACTTTTTACTCGAATTTAAGATATGGAACTACTTTCCATTCATCGTTACGAACTTTACTGGGCGAATGTCGCTCAGTTCGCCCAGGAGCACTTTTTTTAAACGTTCATTTCCACAGTGCTCACTTCATCGTGAACAAACTTTATATAACAATACATATTTTCGCAAATCTGTCATAACGAGTTGTTGCGCACAAAAAAAAAAGTACAGTTTAGGTATGTTTTGAGCTTTTTTCTGTATGAAGCTTTATGTTTGAGAATTGTCACCCATTCATTGAAACATATTTGTTCGGAATATTTTTCCTGTTAGTTCCAAAGCAGCGCTATTTGGGCAGCTACCTCTAACGCGATAGCCCTTCTTCGGAGGAAAAGTTTATTTACTTATTTGGCCGTTAATTATCCTATTTCATAAGGCTTTGCGTTCAGAATTTTTTTACGCATTTTGCGCGTTATCCTATATCGAAATTGTCTTGTTGGTAGATATGTGTGTGCTTTTGTGCTGCAGTATTGCCCGATTGGGGGTTTTTTCTCCAAACTTGTTTTTTTTTTTTTTTGCGCTTGGGGGAAGTTTTGGGGGGATGAAATCTTTGGGGGTATTTTTGGGGGATTTTGAAATGTTCATTGGTGTTTTCGAGGATTTTACTTACTACTTTAGGGATTACCCATAATTATGTTTTGCTGTTACATAAACAACTAAACCATCAGTTATCATTTCTGAATAAAAGAACATTGTCTCATCAAACAAAAGCTAAAGGCTATATCTTAGATAACAATGCATTCATGGCTACACTTTCCAACAGTACAAAAATGATAACGTGTAGAAATTACTAGTTTGTGATGTTACTGCAATTTATGTATACCATTAACATCCATAGAAGTTTTTCTAATTTGAAGTTAGGCAAATTGATTGTAATTATTGCTCACTCATTGGCACATTGTAATTATTTTATGTAGATATGTTTAAATTACGTAATTTCTGCCAAACTGATAGACAGCCCACATTCACTATTTTTCTGTTACTTTCTAAAGGTTTTCCTTTCAAAAATGTCTGTTGGTATAGGTTTAATACCCATACATATGTATCAAGGTATAAGTTTAATACCCATACATATGTATCAAGGATTAAGCTATAATGTATAATTTACGTGCAATTCAAAAAAATATAGCATTCACAAAATATTTGGATGGATTTTTTTTCCAGAAAAGGCCTTTTTGGGGGGATTTTTCATTCAATTTTTTTGGGGGGGGGGGGGATTTAGTTCAGCCATCTGGCAACACTGTTGTGTTGTGGTCTGCTCAGACTGTGCGGGTCTTTAGCATTTTACTTTAAGTTTCCTTTCCTCTGACGAAATCACCAATACACAATACAATAATGCAAAGTAGAGTTCAGACAATTGAACATCGGTTCTGGGAGCTTCGAAAAAATGTATAGGGCCTATCTTGTTATGTAAATAATAATTATTTTATGAAGGGATGCATTTAAAGTGTCTTTTTTTTAATAGGCTTAAAATTTATATTTAAAGTTTATCTCAAAACAAAACAAATTTGTTTACTTTATTAAAATATGTAAATTCATATATCTTCACGTTATATTTGTTTACCATTCATGTAATTTAAGACTAGTTTTGTTTAATATATCGAGATTTAAATTGCCCTAAAATAAAATAACGCACTTTCCACATTCCCTCTGTTAGATTCTTTGCAAAATGGCTACTTTATCTTTGACAGTCCCATTGTGTCAAGCTTCATAAGAAACATCACGTCGAAAAGCAAACGTAAAGTCAAATTGTAAAGTCCAATGTTAAAGTTATTAATTGTGTAAGGGCCTTTGACGTGATGTTTTACCCGGGGATGGTATGTGCGAGAGCGGTCGGAACAAAGTAGCGTGTGCACGACGGCGTGGGGCGGGCCAAGTTGAATCGGCAAATAGGAGCAGTCTCTTTCATCTCAGTTCGTCATCATTTGATCTGAATGCCGTCTTGATGGCGCCTCCTATTGGCTGCAAGTGTTCACATTTCGCGCTGAGTGATTTAAATTGACAAGAATTTGTGCCGGAGTGCAGACGGGAATGAGTCGGCGCGTGCAGCTTCCGTCTCCTGCGTGGTCCGCGTACGTTGCCGAAAACTGGAATCCCAACCATCCGTTTCATCCGTCAGTCGCCCATCCGTCCGTCGGTCACGTGATTTTCAACCGATCGTGGGGCAACTTCTTTCTCGATCCGTCAATCCGTCAAATATATCTCAAATTTTGACTTTCGACAGACGGACGGGCCACAGCCTTGTAATATCGTTGCTTGAACATGGCTGTCGGAAAACAGTCACTTGTTTATATGTCTGGATATTTTCTTTCTTAATATACAAGTCAGTGAAGTTGTTTACTTTTTTACGTTTCACCTTTGAATTGAGCTAACGATTACTTGTAGATTTTCGGAGTAAATGCTGCTGAATTACGTTTGGAAAAGATACTATATTTATTACATTCATTAAAAACATTTGTCTGTGCGCGAGAAAGTTAGTGTTGTTGGTTGGCATCACTGAAAATGTTCTGGCCCGACGGACGACGGACTGTTGTGCGAGTCGCTTTCAATTGACGCACGAAAAAAATCAACGGATGGCTGACTGACGGACGGGCAACTGACGGAAACGACGGATGATCGTGAGCCAAGCTTAACATGATTGTAAGGTATTTAAGCGCATGAGCATCGCCAAGATCTTTTCCAAGGGGAGGAATATACATTAGATAAAGTTTCCTTCGATGAATGTGGGATATACAACTGAATTTTACCCTAAATGCATGCAACGAACATCCACGACTTGTATTGTGAATAAATTTGCTTGTCGTTAACAGCGTACAATATACATATGCACATACAAATATCAAAATGAAATTATGGATAACCAGGAAGAATTAAATTACTCCTCCCAGCAGGGACTTGCATTTTAACGTAACGTCGCTAATGAGCAATTTGTTATAAGTATATTTTTCTCACATCTCTAAGGAAATATAGGGTTTCTAGGGGAGGGTAAGTGTCCTCTCCCCCTTTCTGACGCCCATGTTTCTTTTTTTTTACGTGATTTCGCCTTTAAATTTGCGACAATAGTGAGAGGAAATCCAGGAAATTCGATGACAACAAAATCGGGTGATACAGTTTGGCATCGCAGCTCCGAATCCATCGTGTACATTCAAAATATAAAATACACTGCTTGTAAAAACATTAATATTTTTTAACATAAAAATTGTCCAAGTGAAAAACATTATAGAGATACCTTAATCAAACCCGGAACCTTGTCCACTCAAAATCAATATTATTTTAATACCCGTCTACAGTGAGGTATTTACATACGGAGAAATTTTGTTTGTATAGAAGTGTAGACGCGAAAAATGATTATTCGTTTGTGTAAAGATAGAAAGCAGTCAACTCTATTTTACCAAATTCTTTAAGAGACAAAAAATAATTTATGTGAACTTCAGAACGCTCGTGTTTTTGAACAGCATTACACAGATTGTTAAGGTCACAATACCCAGTTACAGTCCATGTGTTAACACCCTTTGAAAACAATAAATATGGCCAGCAAAACAATTTTGTTTAGGCTGTTACATTCAGTTAACCATGAATGTATCTGATAAACTTTTTTTTTTTTTTTAAATTACGTACAAAATTACCTTTCTTGCGAGTTGTGATCGTAAGTCCAGGAGTCGGCCTACCCTAGTTTATCTTTCCTGTTTATCTACCCTAGTCACATCTTTCCTGAAAAGTGAAAGCACTGCTGGAAAAATGCTTCACTCGTAATCCACACTCACCATACTTACATCCACAAGTTTCTGTTGCACTCATTCTATCTACTCGGTTCTCAGTCTCACGTGGTAATTTTATCATTTTTATGTAGGGTATACATCGCGCACGAATATGTATAACATTCTCAGCACCAAAACTAAATTAAATAAAAACAATACGATTCGTGTTGTGCGCACGAACTTGCATACGCATCGATCTAGTTACTGTAAACTACACCACGCCAACTGCCTACGGCTAGGCCAGCTTCGGTTATGTCCGCTTCAGTTCAGTGAAGAAAGCACTACCATCGTAGCTTCTAACACAGGTTGATGCAGCCATAATCTCCTGCCCCTCCCCGGGCGGTCTTCCTACCCTGCCATCCCTCCCTTGGCTGGGAAACCATTGCGACCGCCTACCTGCTGAAAGCATTACTTACACAGCTTCCAAACATCTTGGTTTTGCTAGCCAACGAACTAGTTGTTTTCTTATAATGGACAGTATTGTTTCCCGAGTAGAATGTGTACTGCATGAGTGAAAAGTTACCTTAAAGTAAATATAAGTTAGAATTTAATATTTATTTTAAATATAACATTGTCAGCAAACTGTCTGGGCAAACACTGTTTGCCTTGCTTGCCCTAACCAGACGCCACCGATGTTGGCAGTTTACACCATACGTACTATCTGCAGCGTCCGTTTAGCTCGCTGCTTAGACCGTGTCTCAATTGGCCCAGAGAGCGCTCTCTCGTGCTCTTTCTCTCGCGACCACGTCATTGATGTCGGGGAGAACGCTCTCTGGCTGTCTCAATTCGTCGGAGGGAGCGCGAAAGAGCGAGAGCACGAATTGATATACTCGTTGACGCTCTCTCTGACCATACGTTATATTTGTTCACATTATTTCCGTGTTTGAATAAGGTTATAGTAGCTTTCTGGGCCAAAACCACGTCACAATTTAACTGTAACTGTTTTAGTCAACGTAATAACTTACGTAACACGTTTTCATAAAAATATAAATAAGGAATTTTCACAAAGTCTCTTATTTTTTTGTCACTTTGCTGCAACATGATGGTAATATGTGACAAAAATGATGGTATTTTTATATGCTAATAATTATTCTAGCAGTCCCATAAATTATTGGTGAATTACTTTAACACATATAAATGATCTGAAAATATCAGTTACCGCGATTTTAGCTTAACATGATCTCCCGCCTTTTGGTATTGGATGTCAGCTTTTGTGTAACGTCGCAGAGAAACGAGAGAGTGGTTGTGTCAATTTCACTGAGCGAGAGAAGGCGAGGCAGTGCTCTCTCATAAGAGTATTCTCTAAATTGGGAAACTGCCTTAGTTCAGTCTATTTTAGTAGAGGTCTCAAGAATATGCAATGTTCAGCAGAAATACAGAGTACTAAGTGGGCCGGCAGATTATGCAAGTGGGGAGTGTGTGAACATCAGTGGCGGGATCGTGAATGTCACATGATTTGTGATCACATTATCGCAGATGCTACAAGGGAACATGGGATACTAGAACTGTGCGAAGGTGGCAAAATTCAGTGAGACCAATTAATTTTAGTACAGGTTAACTCAGTAAAATAGCTGTGGTACCATTATTTTAACAGTTTTGATCTAATTACTGTATTGCATAGTCTGGTAAAGTAAAAGCCTGTTTGGGTCAATAGTGGTGTTTTAGCTCTTCTCTGGAAAAAAAAAAAATGGAAAAATCTCTTTACTGAATTTGTTTTCGAAAATCTCGGTTTATAACCTGGCTATAGCCAGGACTGTTACAATATTTCTAAACTTGCGTATTTTCGTAATGCATCGGTACCGCACAAATTTTAAAGGAACAGATTGTGTAAAAAAAAATTAAACGTGCAATATAAAACATTATCCAGCTCCAAGTATAGACTGTAAAAAAATGCCTTGATCCCTTTTGTATTTTGTTTGGAAAAATTTTGGAATATAGTTATTTTTTCTTTCATTCGTGTGATTGGTAACGTAAAACACTGTATAATTATACATGCATTGTTGTGTAATACTGTTGTGTATAAATGGATGCTGTTTGAAATTCGTCGTGGTGCAACACAATTGTAATCTCAAGTAGATATCATTTTTCGGATGTTTATGCATATTTGATTTGTTAATAAATCTTCCCTTGCAATGGAACGGATAGGAAATGACTAAAAATATGTAGCACTCCACGAGTCGCAAATTTCTGTATTTTTTTTTTTAAGTGCAAATGTCAATAATGTGTAAATTTAAGAATTAGATGATTAACTTTACCGCCTCATATTTATACTGTGATTGTAGGTAAAATGTTCTGAAACATAATTTGAGGCAATAATTTTATGTTTATTGCAATGGGCAGATAACTGCTTGCAGTGAGTTCTGCACTGGCAAATTATCAATGTGTGATTATTTTGTTTTAAATTCTCAATTTCATGTTCCCTTCATATTATATGAAAGTGCTTTAATTTAGTTATGTAAGCTTTATTTTACTGTGGCGAAGTAAACACAATATGCTAGCAAATATAAATTGTACGAGTGTTTCAGAAATAAAGTTATCGCTTACATATAATATTACCGTTTCATGTATTTCCTTGTCCTACGTATAGTTTCAATAAACAAGATTTTTTGAAGATATTTATTCACTGAAGTTGTATTTGTTAAAAGGGTGTATCTGTAGTATACATGCTGGTGACATGGGATGGCAGCCTATTATTTATAGGGTAAAATTAGATAACTTGTATTATAAGTAAATACATGTTCACTTGTCAAACACTCCCAAAAAATACTCGTAATTAGGGGAAAAAAGAAAACAGAAGTTCTGAGAAAAATGTATAGCCTACTTGTTTGTACTTGAATAGGTCGTGACACAGGTATATCACACTTAGGAATTAACATAGGTGATAAAACGTTGAAATTTTGTCACAGAAACTTGTTTTTATAAACCAGACAGTGTTAACTATTTGTCGCAAATTTATATAAAGGATCTTAACTGGAACTTTGGATTACCAGTGTATTTATTTACAATTCAGGTAGATAAATCATCCACTCTCTCATAGGTCTAAAAAACGGTTGGTAAAAATAATAAAAGTCAGGTGTCCTTACTAACAGTTGTGTGTGAACAAATTCAGTGAAATTTTTTGCAGCGGCTCTAAATTTTTAGAACGCATATTGTCATACACAGACAGGGAGGAGATCTCAAAGTAAAAATAAGTTATTGTAACTGTCGCATAGAAAGTATAGATGTGTGTGCAGGCACGATATTCACCATCGCCATGTAAAGCAAAGGTAAAGATAACGACTAGAAAAACATAATGAAAGGTTACGCTTGGCTTGAAATCGAAATTAATTGCTGGTTACCATGAATACCTTGCGCTTCCGCTTACATTTTTCCAGTTTTATCGATATCAAAGCAAAGCATTAATAAAGGCCATTCACGGTAAAGTGAGCTCTTTTGAAAGCCCTCTCTTTTGGAATAATAGTCAATAAGTATGCTTTACTTTAGCCGTAGTAATTAACTTCTGAGTGCAGTGGAATATATACAATGTGTTTATTATTACTTACATGGCAATTTTTATTTTAAAATGTGTTTAAAGGATAAAATGGCTCAAAGAAAAAAGTAATAAGGCCTACCGTGAACAGCTTATAACCTTGCCATGGAAACTTCACTCACTTATACCAGAATAGGAAGACAATGTTTATATTAACGTATGCCAAATCTACGTGGCATAAGAATTTAAAGCATTCCTTAATACAGAACTTTAATTGCCCAACTTGGTACTTCAGAATATATTTTAAAAAAAAAGTACATAAATTAAATCAAAATATTGCTACCCGGCTCGCTGTTCATTTATCGGAAACTAAGAAATCGTTATCTGCAAACATTATAAATTGTTTTCTTGATTAACGAAATCGACATCAATTTCAGTACATTCTTGTCGCGGAAATAAATAGCGAGCTCTAATTAGGTTGTTCACGAAATGCTTAGGCGTGTCTAACGTTTTTGCAATCTCCTGATTACACCCTAACTGTAACACATAAAAGCTCTCGAAAGTAATGCATAGTATCTGAATGTACTTTGCACTAGCGTTCATATTTAATTTTAAACTAAATAGTTTTCAATACATAGTTGAATTAAGTAAGTTTACAAGATTTAATTGCTTTTTTAACTGTATTTAAAAAAAGTCTATGCGTGCAATTATACTATGCTCAATTATAATATCTGCAGAACATATTATATATATATATATATATATTTAACACCGTGCATTGTGATAATTGTAATTCTCCGTGTACGTATTACTGGATATCGTTTAAACACAAAAAAAAAAAAAAAACTGATCTGTGTGAATAGCGTATGTGCTACACTGACCAGGTGTTAACTCCATAAATAAATAAGTCTTAACATAATAACAAATAAATTGATCTGAATTACTGAATTCAAAACTGCAGAAACAATTAAGAAAATTTTATGCGCATATTTTACGTGAAAATGGATCTATTCAAAATGCAGACGCAAGAGTATGCAGAAACAGGTTTCTTTCTAGCTGACGAGCAGTGTGTGTCAGGGAGAGCGTAACCGTTACATCCAACAAGCAGGTAGAGAGTCTTCCCCTTTCCCCCTGTTGTTTCGTCGCCCTATTCTCTTCCTCCGCCCCATCCCACATTTTGGTTACATTTGTCGTGTCTTCCCACCACGGGCTAAACCTAGATCCTGGACAATACAGACCGTCGGTGCTTAAAATCGTGGATAATTCATGAAAGTGTGTATCTATTTTCGTAAACGTTTAAGTGCAGTTTAGCTTGTAAGCCACCTTCCTGGTACACGTTTTTAATGAAGTAAGTGATAAATACATTTGCAATGAAAATCATTTTTCCTTTCGTGTTGTAACTATCGCCATGCAGAGGCCTTAATAATAGACAGCACTTACGCAAATGCTTAGTCCAGAATATGCTTTCTGCATGTTTGCAGATCAGCAACATTCTGTCTGGACTGTACCTGACGGGCGAGACCATTCTCAGGATACAAGATGTGTTCATCTCGGAGCTGGAGGATGGAATCCACGAGAAGCCTTCCTCCCTGCAGATGGAGAATACCTACATCCCAGAGCTACCAGACTCTACAGGTCAGAGCTCATACTGTTTTGAGACTGATAAGGAGAGGCAAGATAATGTCTAATTAAGTAGCTTGTGTAACACCATGTAGAAAGATAGCAGGCATATAAAAGTTGACATAACGGACCCTCCTACAGTAGACTGATACTAACTGCCGACACCCTGCTGATGCTGGCTGCAGTCGCTCTCTTGAGCGCTACAATCAATGCTGATACCCTGCTGATGAGCATAGTTCCATTAATGTGCTATAGGTTGCAGTTCGATCGCTTTATTTACATTTGCTGTTTTTATATCACGCACATTGATCTGTAAATTACGTTTTCGCTAATCCACCAAATTATAACGTAAATAATTTTTATTAGATATATTACAGTATTTACCATATAAACAAAATACTTTGTTTTCCCGCCTTTGTTTACACCTAGGCAGATCGATCTCGCATTTCATCAGCACGTCCATCGTGATGTATTCACTGATAGCGAATAACGTACAACCTGCCGATCGGCTGCTGATCAAGTTGGTGAAATTTGTCAGTACTGCTGTGCACATCGGCACTGACGTCACGGCTCATGTGAGCCAACCACGTTTCAGAAACGCGTCGGCACTGCACTGTACGACATCAGCCCAATGTAGCAGGGGTGCAGGGCATATAATTAAAAATTACTTGTAAGAGGAGTTGAGTTGAGGTGAGGTGGCTCTTTACGACGAGGTCTTGACAGCCTATGGAGGTGAAATGAGGTGAGATGGAGCAGCGCCGAAATGAAAGTGCGGGAGAAATGGGAGATCCCTGAGAACCCGCCAACCAGCGGCATCATCTGGCACGATTCCCATTTGCGAAAATCCGGCCAGGGATCGAACCCGGTTCGTCTTGGTGAGAGGTGAGCAGGCTAACCGCTCAGCCACCACGGCCCATATGTAAGATGAGCCTGATGGGCAAGTGCACTGGCTGCTTCGTATGTCGGGCACAACTGGTGGTACAGCTAGAGAAAAATGACAGTGGGGGTGAAAAGCCATAATCCTGTGGGGGGAAATGGCAACACCCCAAGAAAACCCTCCACCAACTCTGCTGAGAGTAGAATTAATAATGCTATTGCCATAGGCCAGAGGGCTAACCCATTTGTCTCTGCAGCTCCCTTGGTTAGAGGTGCCTCCGTGAGGGGGGGAGGGATGGAGGTTCCATAATGCAAACTGCATCATAGAAATTTTAAATTTTAAGGGGGAGATGGATAGAATTTATGTTTTAAAAAGAATGTTAGGTATAGTAAACAGAAATGAATGGTCTGAGAAAAACAAATTTTGAATATTCTTATTGGTTTTTTGTTTTTAGGCGTGTGGTTTTATGTAAACAAAGAGCAAAAGTCTTCTAACTGCATATCAACAGGATCGTCGTGTATCTCTTGTTCTAGATCAGTGTAGTAATGAAATCCCAATAATCCACTACAATGTTTGCAGATCACTGAACACTTTAATCCAAATGGTGTAGGGGTTAAATTACTCGCCTCCCACCTAGGTGAACCGGGATTCAATTCCCATTGGGGTTTCTCCCAGATTTTTTTGTATGGAAATCATGCTGAATGATGCTACTGGCCAACGGGTTTTCTCGGGGATCTCCTGTTTGCCCCGCCCCTTCATCCCGGCACTGCTCCATACTCGTCTCGCTACTCTCGTCAGCTCTCACTACATTGATGTTAATATCCACCCAAGTCTCTCCACTGCATTACATCTAGTGTTTAATTTTCTGGTAGATGAGTTGAGGATTACACAGCTTGTCTTGTTTATATATAATTTACTAATGACCATTTTTGTACTTAAACGTGCCATAACTTTGTTGCTCAAGTCCTATGGATTTTCTTTAGGAATCAATTTTTTTAGATTTCCACCTCATTGTGATATTCATATATAATTGCGAAATAATGCTGAATGTATGCTCCATACTGACACACATAAAAAAAATTTTAATTTCATTCTCTCAGGCACAGTACAGCAGAATGCCAACTGCTACACTAACCACTGTAAACACCCAACTGCGTATTACTATCTCAACACAGGCAACATGTATGCGTGAGCATGTGCGCATGTGTGCTCATTCGCACTCGGTCAGTTAGTTGCATATTTATATATGATCTCTTCCGAGTTAACAGAGGATGCTACAAACACTGAGAATCTACATTTAAATACTAAATGAAGTTAGAAATACTATGGTGCACATTTTTTATTTGATATCCGGAGATTTATTTTTATATTCAGAGCATTGCTACTTATTAAACATACCAAATGGCCTGAGACATCTATTGTGGATAATCATTTTGCAGTTGGTGTGAATGTAGCTGTACAGATTTAAGTATCTCTGCTTCACAACTGGAAGAGGTGTTTGTACTGTGTAAGGTTTTGGATTTGCTTTTAAAATCTTCCAGTTTATTTGTTCTTGTTGAACAGGAACTGGGATGTTTATTTTCAGTGAAATTTAAGGTATCTTACCCATACTGTTTAGTAATGTTATAGTTGTCTTTGTTTTACTCTACCGCAGTATGCCATTCACATGATACCAATACTGTTATCATTGACCATATCACAGTATATGGACTCTTGTCTCCTATCTTACACTATGAATTTGGCTTTTCCCGTAAGCAGATCAGTGCAGATTGGGTAACTTAGATGCAGAAGAGTATCTTCATGATTTGTAAAGGAAACAGTTAATTTGTTTTTTATATTTTTAAAATATTTTTTTTTTGGAAGTTGGAATTGCATTAGCAATAGACCTAATAGTGTACAGAGTTTGTTCTCTAAGAAATGTTCGCAGCATATTTTTCTTGCTAGTAAGTAATTGGAGATAATGAAGAAGTTCAGAACTTGTGTCTGTGTTGGATTCTTTCATTTACAGCTGATGAAGTTTTAAATAATGCTACTATAAAAGTTTAGGTGTTTGCCGTAATCTTCGAAATATCAATTAACAATGTAATATTTTGGTGTACTTAGCATAATATAAACTTCAAAATATTAATAAGTTCCAGCTGTTTTACAGCTACCAAAATAAAAGTACTAATCGGGTACTAAAAGTATTAAACAGCTCGTAAAATGTAAATTTTCTTTAGTCAGTCATTCTCATTCATTACTCTGAAACAGAAATTGTCACTTAAAAAGACTTTCTGCACAAGATGTAAAGCACAGCCTTAAAACTTTCTTTCGTAAATTTTTAAATGAAATTGCTGTTACTTGTGCAGTGTCTATTACTGTTAAACTTGCCCTACTGACCTGTTGTCGCAGAGGAAGGTCTCTACCTGGCGCTAGACCTGGGCGGCACAAACTTCCGAGTGATCCTCATGGAACTGGAGCACGGAAACTTGGTGCGGGAAGTGGTGAAGCACTACCACGTGAATGAGGAGCAGCGGATTGGCTGTGGCACTGTGCTGTTCGACTTCCTGGCCGCCTGCGTGTCGGACTTCGTACACGAGAATGACCTCGCTGAGACCCACTTGCCACTAGGTATACTGCACAGCAACATTTTCCTCGTGAAACGAGCCAACAAAGTGATATGTTGCGACTTGTGACAACTTTATAGCCATTTGTAATTAACTGTGTGGTATAGAGCATCTTACTCTTAGATTGCAGTGTGCGGTGTAATGGACATTCACTCTCTCTTTCCAATGCACTATTTCTGTCATTGATGCTGTCCTTGTTCCTGGGGGCGCTGTTGCCTGATAAGTTATTTTTTTGCAACTTCGAAAAACAAAACTATCTACATTGCGTGAGCGCCGTCCAATCACAATGATAGGATTTCTCACAGGCTTCAGTTTCAAAGGAGTCGCTTTGCTTTCCATTACAGGATTGGATTCCTTTACGAGTTGGCAGGGAGGTAAACAGATAATTTTTATCTTAATGTGCAGTTTCCTTCGCCACCCATTTGTTTCTCAGCTTACCAGTTACATGTCACAAAGCTGAAGCAGTCTGGTAACAGTGAGCGTCATAAGCCCTGTACTGCAATCTAAGCGTGAGATGGACTATAGTTTATGTATATAAAAAAAATATTTGTTATATTTAGGAGGATTTCATTTTTCTGCTCTGTTGTTATTGTGGATTCTCTTGCACATTTAAATAAAAAGTCGGGTTATAATTCTGTTAAGATGTAAAATATTTCCTTTGTAGTTTGTGTTCAGTATGTAATTACCATTTAACTTATCTGCTCTCATTCTAGTATCATAAGTAAAACATTTGTAATCGTAGGTGCCGAGCACAGGGGAGCAAGAGGGGCGGTCCCCACTAAACTGTTCAGAGGGGTATCACCCTCCCCCCCCCCCCCACCACCAGTGGGTTGATAGAGAATGGCTGTCTGTAACTATTTCAGTTTGTAATAAGTATTTATAACTTAAGGTAAACACCTTGCCTCATTATATTTAAATACTCATATTTTAATTACTTGTATGTATTTATGTAACTGAGAATGGAAATATTCTGTAGATATTATTAAAATTTTAAAGAGAGAGATATTCACAGTCAGGAGAGTAGGGGGTGGGGGGTGGCCGCACACGCGCGCATGTGTGTGGGTGCATGTGTGTGGGTGCATGTGTGTGTGTGGACATGTGTGTGTGCGCACGCTCATGCGATATGATTAAAATGAATATAGGTATGGTTACAGAAAGTGTGAGAAGTTGGAAACAAGAAGTTTGTACCCATGTTTGTAATAACTCTGTGGCCGAATCACAACTCGATCCGTTCTAGGGTCTCTGGCATTTTCAAAAGTTTGTTGATTCTACCTTCTCTATTTCTGAGAATATTGCATTGAAATTTATGTAGATTATTACTTTAGAATTTACTCAAAAACCTGATACAAACAGAGGCAACAATACTAAACAATTTATTCTATAATTTTATGACAAGTACACTGAACTGAGTGTTTGTAAATAAGAGCTGCTATAACAGTATATATAACATGTAAACAATGCTTTGAACATGTACATTAGGTGTAAATGAACTGTACTTCAGAAACAAAGATCCTTCACAAGTTTAGTAATCTTGGAACATCACTTTTTAAAACACTTAAGCTAGTAACTAGTTTATATGTACCTAACTTGCAAGTTCCAGTTTCAAATCTTGATTATGTATGCTTCAGGGTTCACGTTCTCGTTTCCAATGAAACAGAAGGCAGTAAATGTTGGCTTACTCATCACGTGGACTAAGTCGTTCAACTGCCCATCAGTGGTGGGGAAGGAGGTTGTGGAGTTGCTGCAGGAAGCTCTCAAACGACGTGGGGACACACGCGTGGAGGTGGTGGCAATACTCAACGATACAACTGGTTAGTTCATGTGACTGCATGCAAGTACATATTTGGCTAGAGTTTAGGAATTGGTTACCAGTGGTAGGGTTTGCAGTCGTGGTCAGACCAATTTGCTCTCATATGAAGACTGAGCTTGATTCCCAGTAGGGTCAAACCAAGATTTTCACATAGGAAATGTGACGACTATATTACCGTTGAGAAGATTCCCCCCCCCCCCCCCCCCCCCTGAGGTGCTTCATTGCTACAGTTTCCAGCTCCAACAGTTTTCCTTCACTGTGCTCCACTATTTTATTTCTATCATCTCTACAGTTATACAGATTGAGTTGTTGGCTAACGTGTGTAAGTAGAATCCTTAGGAAAAATAAATATGGAAACATGACAGACCTAAGACTTATAGTCTGTAGTTATTTCAGAGGGTGATTGAAGCCTCCAAAAGTAGATAGTGGATATGTGTTGTGCAATGATAAATTGGAAATCATTTGCGATTAAGCAGCAGAAAGTAGCATACAGGTAAATGGGTACAAGGTAGGGAACCACATAGTCATGGGTGGGCATCCTTATATTGCTTATAACTTTGTAACCATCAGCTTAAAGCATTTTGACATGACATGTTAGTAATAATCATGCAAAAACTATAAAAAAAAAGGGTTGCCTTGGTAGTATCCGTAAATCCCAGCCATTACCTCAGAAATCACGTGTTTAGTTAGAAAGCTGATTAGTAGTTGCCTGGGAGGTAGGCAGTCTGTAACACTGTCATGTGTGATGTGTCAATGATAACCTCACTCATGTTCTAGTCCTAATGTAAGAGGTTTTTATACCATACTGTGGAGGGCTGAGAAGTTACTGTGGACTAGTGCCCCATTGCATTGGTTCCTGATACCATACCAAGTGGCGACGATGTTACCAGCCTGCTGTCATTGTATTTGTAGTTTACACAGTGGACATCGTCACAGCATGTACAACTGAGTAGTTTTAGGAACTGATGTACATGCATCTCGCTTACGGTGAAATGTTGTGTAATGCATCAGTTGCACATTTTTGATAGGCGGAAAAGTTTCCAGCCTGACATTAACCATATGCATGTGTATTCATGTCAGTTCATCGCCTTTTCCATGCAAATGCAAGTAACCACGATGTTCTCTAACCTATTTTGTTGTAAATTGTTTTCATTAGCAAATTTCTTCCTTTCCTTGTAATATAGGAATAGACACTCGTTTTTTATGTTGGGCCAACAGTAAGTCAAACACAAATTGGCTGCCATTCATGTGCAATTTCTAGCTGACGTGAAAGAAATACAATGCTGTATGAAATGGGTTAGGAGAACTGTCAAATGAAATTTGGAGAGGGAATGTATTGGAATCATAGAATCATCACCCAAAAGTATTCCATGACGAGTATGGCCTGGACTCAAACTGACAGGTATTTAAAAAGTATGAGGCTAGATGCTAATTACTGAGTTAAAACGTAAGCAGCAACAGTTATACATTGTTCACACCTTTCAGGCAGGGTCATAATGAATGGGATGAGGAAAGACTAAAGCCATATCTGATGAGAACACCTGTTGTTGCCACCCGATTAGAAGAACAGATAAGATGGCTGTAGATGCTTAACTGATCGCTACAATTTGGAAGTGGGCGGGAGGGGGAAATGTGAGCATCCAAAGAAAACCAGCTGATGATTAGCAAGTCTGCCTTGTTTTCCCACAGTGAAAAAATCTATAGACTTGGACCAATCAGAAATTCAACCTGGATTCCTGTGATGGGAGTGTAATTTTCCCAACAATTTGTCTTAAAAGGCTCCTGCTGCACCAAGTATTCATCAAAATCTATAGTTAGATAGATTTTAAGTATTGTATGTTAGTATGTGAAGGAAATTGGTTGGTGGTCACTTTAGCAACGTTGGTGTCCTAAAAATCCTGTCTGTTCTCATAAGGACTGACACATTGATTCTTGTAAAAGTTGTGCATTGAGTTCTTCTGCTGTTCTGGTATATTTGGTTTTATGATGACAGGAACACTAGTGCAAGGAGCCATTCTCGACCCACGGACAGCTGTTGGCTTGATCCTGGGAACAGGCAGCAATGCCTGCTATGTGGAACGAGCTGAGAGGGTGCAGCACTGGGAGACGCAGAGGCATGATGAGAAGGAGGTATGTACACATGCTTAGCTTTTGAAATTATGTACAAATTCTACGTAGCAGCACTATGTGTGTGCTAGATGCTCTGCATGCTAGTACAACCATGACATAATACATCCTTGTGAAAGAGTAAATGACTATGTTGACTGGGAAACTAGTCTGTCATGTAATTGCAAGTCGGTTATTCTAATCTAGTCACTAATATCACTGTCTACACAGAGGGTCTCCCTTGGCAGGAAAGGGTAGGTGTCAGAGCGAATGGGCCAGCTGCTGGATCATTGGTGCATCCTCCACGTCCATGAAGAAGGAACTTGGGAATCCTCTCTGCGTTCTCTGCTTCCTTGGTGGCGGTTGGCACCTGGGCTGCATTCAGCGTTTTGTTGGGAAATCCCTCACGTCCATAGCCGTGATCCTGGCTGACTTCCTCGGCATCGTTGGGCGACCTGTAATTTGAAAGCAAAGCAGAGTTTACTGAGTTACACACTGGGTTACCATCACTATGTAAATACTCTGAGGTGCAAGCCTCAGTCTGGTCCTGTACACATACGGGGCATTGGGCCTGGGAGTCGGTCGCAGCACTGGGCGGTGTATGGATTTTGAAGACCGCTGCCTCAGCGTTGAGTGTATATTGGGCTGCTAACAAAGCCGCACAATCAGGATTGATCATGGCTGCTGGTACGAGCAGTTCCACATCTTGGGGGTTGGCCTCGTGGACTCTGGAAGTTCTAACGGCAGCTCCCCTAGAGGAAGGAGAGTTCTCGGCGCTGGTAACTGCAATAACGTCAGACGTGGCAGGTTCCTGGCTGAGGTGGCTTGAGGGAGCTGCAAGTGCTGGCGTAGCTCGTCAAGATGAAGACTCAGAAGGCGTTGTTAGTCTGATGGAGCTGTCAGTTGAAGTTCCCTTGGTGCCGGTGGTTAGACGAGGGCGTTGACGGCTTGAGTCGTGGTCTAATGGGCTCTTCCAGGTGACTAATGTGGTGCAGGGAAGGTAGACAGGATGGATGGCATCGTCCATTCCAATGGTTTCCTTGGGTTTGGGAAGTCTATCCCATTGGGTTTAGCATGGCTGCTTTGCATCGCCTATTGCTCTGTCCCATTAATCCACACCGGAGGCGATGTCTGTATCTCCTGGAGGGTAGGGAGTTTGTTGGCTTCCTCCATGTTGTCCGGCATGTCGGATTTCGGCAATGCAGGGGTATATGGAGCAGGTTCCGAGGTCCAGGTGGGGTACGGTCGCAACTAGCCTCTGGTGGATTTCCATATTCGCCCTTGACTGTCTTCTGTCCAATATAAGTTTTCTTGTAATCCAATCACTTTGTCATCCCACTTTCCGTCTAACCCTGCGCTGAACTGGGCACACCCCCGACTCGGGGTGGCTTTGAAGTAAGACCGATTTGCCCACCTCAAAGATGCGGACTCCATTACGTGGCGGAGGGTACTTCCAGGTGATGTATGCCTCCTGCTGTTCCCGGGCTCGTTCGACGTGTCGTAGGTTGGCTTGGCGTATTCCAGTGGAGGGCGTTCTGTGGGTGAGTGTTCCCACTGCCATTCTCCCGAGCGTCGAAGAGTTTGTCCCAAGAGCAGTTGGCTGGGACTAGAGTAGATTGCCTCGTTGGTTCGTCGATGCAAAGCGAAGAAGATTCTCTGTAAGTGCCGGTCCCAATGGCACTGATCTTCCTCTTAACTGAGGCATATACACTTCTTGAGCTCTTGATCATAGCACTAGTTGGATTGGTTTGGGAGTGATAAGAGGTAGCATCATCCAGGTTTCGATGCCCTATCCTTGACATGTCCATGTCCATAGCCAGTGTTTGCTGATGAATTGTGTACCATTGTCCGTAAGGATGCTTTGCAGATATCCCCAATGTGGAAAGATCTCTTGGTTGAACTTGTGGATGATATGGTGGGTCTCTTGGCTGGGTAAAAGTAATGCCTCTACCCACAGAGAAAACAAATCTGTTATGACTAGCAAGTATCTGTTTCCTTTTATTGCTGTGTGGATATGGTCCCATTAGGTCCACCGCTACCTGGATCCATGGTGTACGCGGTTTGGCTGTAGGACGCCTGGCAGGGTATGCCTTATGCTGACAGTACTAGGGGGTCTTGCTGATATGTTTGTGAACATCCCGGCTCATGCCGTCCCAGATTTACCTTACACTGATATCGGCGAGAGTGTCAGATGTTCCAAGGTGTCCTACATCTGGATGGTCATGGAAAGACGTCGCTTCTCAGGTCCCGGTAGATTCAGTTTCTCAATTTGGCTTCTGGCTGGTTAGTACGATACCAGACAATGTTTTCTCGTAGTTCGAACCATTGTGGTTGCTTAGCTACAAGGTCATTCACTTCGGGGTCGAGTTGTTGATGGTGTTCAATCTGACTGCAGCTTAACTATAGTTGGAGGAGTCGTAGCTGTTCTTTTAGGTGCAACTCAGGAAATTCTAGTGGAAGGATACAGTCCATATCCTTGTCGGGTTTGACGTCCTCGAGTTGGTCAGGCTGATGGGACAGGGCGTTGGGGAAGTCATTATACTGACTGGGGCAATGCGGGACCTCGAAGTCAAATTCCGAGAGCAGAAGGTCCCAATGTCCCAGCTTGACTTTATTGTTGCGGAATTCTCACAACTACTTGAGAGCCTGACTATCCATCCTTAAGAGGAAATGGGTTCCTTCCAGATAATAACGTAATTTCCTGATTGCCCAGATCACAGCCAGAGATTCATGTTCATTGATGTGGTGTTTTTGCATCGTTTCATTCAGTCAGGTACTGGCATAGGCTATCACCAGAGGTCTGCTGTCCGGGTCCTCTTGGTACAAAACCGCGTCTAGTCCTATCTGATATGAATCAGTTTGCAGAATGAGAGGGCATTCCTCCTGTGGACAATGCATGCGTTGAATGCTTTGGAAACTCGTTTTTAGTGTAGAGAAAGTGGCTCGGTGTTCCGGTGTCCATCTCCATCTGGCTTCTTTCTCCAACAATGGATGGAGGGGCACCATTAGATCTGCAATATTGGGCACAAAATCCCTGAGCCAGTTGCATAAGCCAGGAAATGTCATAACTGTTTCTTGGTAGGAGGCTCTTCTGGTTCCTGTATGGCTCTTATGGATCGGTTTTGTGGGTAGTTGTATTTTGGAAAGATGATATGGCGCAAGTATTCGATATATGTTTTCCCAAAATTGCTTTTGGAAAGATTGGCTGTGAGGCCATGAATGTCTAAAACGTTCCAGCACTTGTTGCAGGTGAGTTAGGTGCTTGTCTCAGGATTTTGAATATACTATTACATCACGTAGATAGGCAAAAGAGAATTGGCCGATGTATCTCTTCAGGACTTCTGAAGACATAATGAATTGCAGCGTTTCTCCTTCAGGTGATGTAAATGCTGTGCATGGGCAGCTGTTAGGGTGGACAGAAATTTGCCAGTACCCTGAAAATTTGTGCCTTACCTATGTCTTGCAAAGTATGCGTTAAGTCAAAAGTTAGCAATGTGGTTGGTTATGTAGCATCATTCAAGGTTTTGTAGTTTACGCAAAAACTTAACTGCCCCTCCTTAGGTACCAATACCACGTGTGAATTATATGGAGAATCGGATTGTTCAATGATCCCCTGTTGTTTCATTTGTTCCAATTGCTCCATGATCAGCAGGTGGCATCTGGCAGACATTTTGTAGGGCAGGTTATAAATTGGTGCAGTGGTATTCAGCATTATCTCGTGTTGAATTGTATGAGTCTGGTGCAATCTTCTCCCGGTGCCAAAGGCCTCTTGTGTGTTCGTCGAGCACCTCCTTTAATTGTTGAAGATGCACTTTGGTGAGCTCATGCTGAATTTCTTGAGTGCAAACAGGGGAAGGCATCGGTTGTTCTGGCTGATATTCCCAATGCAGGGTAATCCGTCGGTCGTCGCCCAGGTATACCTTTTGCTGCCCGCGGTCCATAATACATTGTTGTCTTCTTGGATGTCCAGCAACACAACGAATTCGGCTTAAGTCTTCAGGCGTTGAAGCTCGAAGGGCAGTGTGATTCGACTGTCGACGGGTAATGTATACTCTGGTTTAGCCATTCGTACAGTTTTCCTCTGTGGGTGCAGATTAGCCTTCTGATTGTCACTGAGGACGTCTTGATGAATGATGTTCCCAAAGGCTACCAAGTCGAGCAGTACACGTGCGTTCCTCCCGTGGATTCTGACCTTGATATAGGGAGCTTCGGGCATTCCCGTCTCCTCATCTAGGAGCTTGATGACTTGCCCTTCTTTGCCGATGGGATTACTTCCTTTGATCCGCCAGTGAAAGTGTTTCCCTTCAGCTGTGTGTTTGTCAGCTTCCATTCGGTTGCAGTAGGTCATGGCGCACAATTTGCACCCCCTTCTTTTGTGCGCTCGAGCCATGGGCCGGGCTTTTGCGAGCAATCCTTTTTGTAGTGATACTCTTGGGCAGTACCAGCATTTAGGTAGCTGAGGGGCTTGTGGTGCAGGCGGCGATGGTTTCTTCAGATGTTCCTCCGGTTTCGTATCTACCACGACTTTTGCAGGCTTAGGCTGGTCTAGCAGAGCTTGCGCCTGGAAGTTCCTTTCAGCTTCGCGGGCTCTATATATGAGCTCGCCCATTGTTAGGGGTTTCTGTATCTGCAAAATGTTCCGATGTTGTGGCAACAATAGATGGGTAACTTGTCAGATGCAGCCTTCTTTGTACTTGTCGGAGAAAATACGGCGATACATTTGGACTTTCCTCCAGGCAAAGATTTCGATCTCCTCTCCTGGTTTCTGAGTATGACTATAGAATTTGGTTGTTAAGTGAGCTAGAACTTTGCCGGTGAAGCGTTGCGCTTGGCGGGTGCTGAGCTGCTTCCAGTCGGACACGAATTCTCCATACCTATGCCACCAGTCCAGAGCTTTACCCTTCAGTTTTGATTCGGCCCTGTTGACCCACTTATATGTCATTGAGTTGGAACTCTCGTTCACATTCAGTTGAGACAGTTTGTCTCATGTACAGTGGAAAGTTACCAGCCACGGCCCCCAACTTGACTGCTGAGCGGTACTACAAACTACGTCTCGCCTGCTGGCGTGCCTACCTGCTTATCTCATCTACACAGCACGGCACATTTATCAAGAGACAATTATTTTTTCCAGAAATGAAATTATGCAAAAAGACATAGTGTGCTATGGAAAATTAAAGAATCCTTACCTTGACTGGAACCATGATGTGCTATCGATGAACGTTATATGTTATGTGTAGTTTCGTCAGAGCTGAGCCATGGCAGACCGACTGGCAGCAAGGTGCCTGTCATACTGAGCGACCTGGCAAAATAGTTCATTGACCTGCCACCTTAGCACGCTGGTGTAGCACAGGGGGCATGTACAGCACGTGATGCACATGACAGACAGCACCACAAGGACTTTATTCCTGAGAAATTATGGATTTCTCGAAGGTGCCATCAATCCCTATTCGTTTAATCAAAATAAGGCAGTGGGGTGAAAATAGTGGGGTGTTTCCCTTGCCCAAAATACAATAAATTAAGCCCGCAGCCAACTGGTCTTCAGAGACTCAGCTGCTGGGTTTCAGATTGTCAAAAGTTAAGTAAAACCTAAAATGTATGTAGGGCCCATCAAGCCAGGTAAATGTAGAAATGAACTGTCTTAATGTCCATGTAGACAGTATAAATATTTATCTGGTAGTCGCAGACGTGATTTGAGATGGCTATTCACTTTAAAAGATTGAATATGGAAAATGCATATTATCTTCCTTTAGTGATAAAAGGCTGTCAGCTTAAAATTTACATTTGCCTCAGTGTTTGGCATTTTTAGTCAAATATGTTACGTAACATTTTTGAAAATGAAATATAGCTGCATTAACAAAGGAAAACCCAGCATTCCTAGTTCTGCACATGCTTTGGAATAAAGTTAAATTGTCATGTCAAGTAAATTTAAAGTATAGGAAATACTTTAATTTTACAATGAAAGGGAAAGTTGAGAGGAATCTTGAGAGTTTTACTGAACACATGCTGAATAAAGTATAAATTCTTTAGAATGAATGCCAAAGTTAAAAGATTCTTGCTGTCTCGTGAAAAATATGTTAAGGATATTTTATAATTCTATTTTCCAGTTCAGCCTTATGAGAAATACTGAAGTAGTGAAGTGACACATTTAAAAACCAAGGTATAGTGAGTCCCAGTGTAGCCATTTGGCGCATGTAAAAATACTTATTGTTTGCTATGTTAATTCATCCAAAAATACTTAATGCATACTTACTGTGACTATTGACACTGAACAGTAATCCCCAACAATGGCACCATTATTCCTGCCTAGGCTGGGCAGATGAGTTCCGATACACAGATATCTTAGAGTTCCGCTATAAGGAATGTCGAACCAGACAAACCGCTTTTTGTAATTGGGCCACGTGCAACAGACACGGAATTCACACAGTCAGGTGTATATTGTGCAGTGAGACGTATCATCACACCTGCATAGGGTGGCCCGACGAACCTGTCAACCAAGCTGGCCTAATGCACCAGTGTGAGGTCTGTAAATGAGTTTGATTACCAGGCCCAACTTCAATGCGTAGTCAACTGCCCTACCTAAGCTACAGCTACCGGAATACACCAGGAGACCTCATGAAGACCCCATTGCATTCACCACTGTGTGACGTTTGCTATGCCCTGTAAAACAGGACGATGCAAGAGACATTGCGTAATCAAAACTCAATGACCCAAGTCGTCCCAAACTACCCAGAAATTTTGAAGAGCAGTTTAAATGCAATATATCTCTTTAATTTGCAAAAGACACACATTGTATAGTAAAAACTTCTATATTTGAATCAATTTTCAAATAACGTTACAAAACTCGTGCAAAGTACCAAAATACAAAACACTACTGTACTACCTTTAAACTGACTGGAATTATACATGTTTCTACAACCCTCCAGAAACCACACATAAAAATACACCTTGAGTATTAGACATTTATCTATCTGACTCCGAACATTTCTTGCTTATTAAAGGTGGATAAATGTTCACTGTCAATAGTCACAGTAAGTATGCATTAAGTATTATTGGTTGAATCAATATAGTAAGCAATAAGAATATTTGCGTGCGCTACATGGCTACACTGGGACTCACCTTGGTTTGCAGCAGAGTGGCGCTCGCCCTCCGGGCCTCACCAGCTGGTAAGTATCGAAGCTGGTATAAAGATAAAACTCGGAATCCAAATGTAACTTGATAAAGTTAGCACCACCTATTGTATTACACACTGTAATGTTATCTCCTTCAAGTCTGATAAATTACTGGCCAGTGGTCATGAACACATGTCTGTATATATTCTCTTATCAAAGTTGCAATGTTGCAGGGTACAGAGTACATAGTTCAAGCGATAAGCTGTCAACACGCACTCTCTCATATGAGGTTATCTAAGTTCACATGATACAAAGTCTAAGTGTTTGAGAATGACATCTAATATACAACTGAAATGGCCAATTAGGAGATGTTTCCCCGGCAGCGGCCTGTAAAACTAGGGCCGCTGCTACGGTCCTTCAGGAAGTGTTATTTCAGAGACTAGGGTCACGAATATTTATAGTGGTGAAGATAGGGTACACTTTTACACACTATAACTACCCTAGTTTTAAGCAGGCATGGCATTTGGGCCTGCCATTGACAGACGCAGCAAAAGTACTGTTAAGCACGTAGTTACAACTTACAGTGGTAAAATTTCCGGGGTTGCGAATCTGATGGAGTTAAGTGTTGTAGTGTAAGCTAAGGCGGAACTAAACAGTACTGTCATGGCGGACTGGACATGGACGAGTGATGAGTTGAACAGTGTATACTAAATGTAAATGTATTCTGATGTACTCCTGAATGTAATCCAAGTAAAGTTCTTGACTTAAACAATAAGAGTACAAGCGTGGGAGGAGCAAACGGAATAAAAAGACTTACTATTGCAGCTAAAAGACCAGACAAAAGAAGTTGAAAGCTCCCGCTACGCTACATGCGTGTACTCCGTTGGCCCTCTAGATTGTCTAAAGATGATGGCTGAGAAGCCTGGCTACCTCGCCAGAGATCTCCCACAAACAGCGAGAGGGAATTTTAATAAAAAGTACATATGACTAAAAGTACACAAGAAATTACTGAAAAACACAAAAGGAGCACTGGGACAAATTAGACAGGGTTTCTGAAAAGTCATAATCTGTTAGTCCCAGAGTCTTTATATGTTATTCATGTCGGAAAAAGGTACCTAATTAACAAAACAAGCCAGAATGGGCCGGCAAGGCATGTGAAGGCTATACATTAATTTAACATGGCATTTAAAAATATCATCACACTTCAAAACAATAAATTTGAATTATGAAAATGATTTAATATATGTTAAGGAATTTTACTTTGGGTACTTGGCATGGCAGGAACCATACCTGCCAAGATGTTTTATGTGACATTTTAATATAACTCAAAAATAATAAAATCTGCCCTTTTAAAACAAACATAACATGATATCAGCACTGGAAAATTATGCCAAGATTTATGAATGTCTTTAACTCGTTCTGTATCAAAATGAAGCCCACGTGGCTTCACACTCGCAGGCTGTTTACACTTCACTCAAGGGGAGCAAAAGGGAGATAACACTTTCCCATGTGATTCTTAGACACTGCTTTATGGAGCACAGATCGGAATTGCTTTACACACACATAACACTGAGCTTACTCTTAGAAACAAGGGATCAGGCGGTTTGTGACCCGGTTCAGTGACTCGCAGCTGCATGAACAATGACGGTGACCCGTACACGAGGCGCACAGATGCGCATGCCTGGTGCACAATAGGAGCAGCAGTGGGCTGCCTCCTGAGTGGGACTGTGAGGGCGACATCAGAAGTAACGTCACTAATTAAAAATTACTTTGTTATTTAGAAAAAAATAGTTTCCAAGGGAGGGAAAGTGCCCCCTTTGTCCCCTCCTGCTGACGCCTATGTCTGATGTCCAGATTTACTGAAATTAACCAATGAAACTGTTAAATGATTATAAAATTTGGTTTCCATGTAAATTCAGAGATTGTGGAGGTCATAGCTATTTGTAGCTAGAAAGCATGCATGAAGCATTTTATACCAGCTTTGTGGATAAAACTATTCTCAATCATCTCTAAGTATAGTAGAAATTCTCAGAAAGCAGAACAAGAAGTTAGCAGTGGTACATAACATAAACTGCAAGTATTTTTATGTTGATAAATTTTTTATATTACCCACTTTCAACTTTTTGACAAGTTTGTAAATTTTAGGTTTAATTATTTTTATTTAATTTTGCTAAAATAGTCTAACAGCATTTTTAGATTTAAGTAAATTTGTATCAGTGATTGGCCATTCAAGTTAAGCAAAGGAAACATGTACAAAAAATAGTGTCAGATTAAACAATGTTAAAAGTGTTTCTTTGTTAAAACAGGTGATTATTGACATTGAGTGGGGTGCATTTGGTGACAATGGTGTGCTAGACTTCATCAAAACGGAGTTTGATCGTGCTGTGGACGACAACTCTCTCATTGTTAACTCCTTCACGTAAGCTCTGTTGAACTTTTCATATGTTTATAATTTTTCAGATCATGTTGGTGAGGATGGTGAAAAAATACAAATACATGAAACCATGTAAAATTAAACATATCAACTGCACTATTGTCAAGTACACAACCTCACCTGCAAGTACTGTATAAAAGAATCAAAAGCTGTCCACGATAAAGTGAGCACTTTTTAAATAATTCTCTGTCCGTACCAGCATATATTTTAACAAATGCACTAAGTGGCATGTGCCCATTAAAGTTGCTAATGATGGATAGAAAATAGTTCCGTATCTTAACGTAGAATAAAAAGTGTTAGATAACTATTTGTGATAGCTTAAATTATTTCTTGCGTTGTCTGTTTTTTTTTATGCACCAAAGTGTAGAAATAAGCAGATTTTTAAAATATTAACTTGTCTAATAATTTCACAGTTTCACTTGACCGATGCATGACTAATGTGATGAGGACCATGGAAATGTTACTTTTACATAAGGCGGAAGAATACACAACGTGCATGAAAGTAAAATCTTAAGCAGGGCTTTCAAAAGTGCTCATTTTGCCATGAACAACCTATAATAATAAAGTTGCTTAAAGAATCACACTTTTCTTAGTTACCAGACACCAACCACTTTTACCGTCTGGTTCAGACGTTGCACATACTGTTCTTGTAATCTTTCTAGCACAGTCATTGCTGCATTTCAAAATGCTGGCCAACTTCTACTTATTTTAACACTATGAAATTGGTCACCCGCTTATAAATACATGAATTAAATTCCTTTCATCCGTATTACTTATGCCTTAGGTCTTCTATAGACCACATTTTAAATATCAGATATTTTTCAGAGATAGTCAAGGGGTTTCAGTTGCTATCACTTATAAAACTGTGTTAACTTGTTATCTTTTGAGAAAATTATAATTTTGTTTGGTTAAAAATTAATTTTAGTAATTAGCTTTGAATCGTAAATTGTACAATTCATGAGATTTTAACCTTTCTTAAAATTGCTTTCTGAATTGTTGAATGCTGCAAATAAAAGTATTAATACCGCAGTTAATCTTGTTAAAAATGAAAATCTTATGAAAATTTTCAGAATTTGAATGAAATATTCATTTTAAAAAGTTTGAAAATTTTACTAACTTATTTTTTTGTTCTTTAATTGCAATTGAAGAGTTAAACCCTTATTTTAATATATGTTAGAAAATGTAGAAAAATATAGTAGTAGTAAGGAATGTGATAAAAGCATTTAAGCAGATTTTGCAAACTGTTTCTAAATAAATGTTGCTGGTTGCAGGTTTGAGAAGTACATCGGTGGAAAGTACATGGGTGAAATTGTTCGGGTTATTCTTGCGAAACTGACAAAGGAGGGACTCTTGTTCAACGGTGTTGCCAGCAAAACATTGCTAACCAACCATGCTTTCACCACGAGCTACGTGTCCGCCATTGAGCAGTGAGTAAGAAACTTTGTAGTTTGTACACTCTTGACTAAACACAGCCACTACAAGCCATAATTGCAACCCTGAGTGTAGGAGAACTTGTTCCTAATCATTTCGTGAAACTGTCCTATCTAGAAAGACAGTAGGGCTGCTACTTTTTTAGTTTTTAAATATGTGGTGTTACATTGGAACCCTGTTATAAAACCAACTCATATAACATATATTTTTCAATACAAAATTATCCTGTAGAAATTTTTCCCGTATTTAAGGCTGACATTTCTTGGGGCTCTTGAAATGTTATAACATGTTTCTACTGTAGTAGTTTGACAAGTGTTGCTCCGGGAAGAAAGGGGGTAGGTGAGGTATTGTTGCAAAATGAATCATGTGGGCCCCGGTTAGCTGTGTAGAGCGTGGAAGAGCAGGCAGTGGACCGTTGACAATGTAGCCTTCTTTTGAAGATCCCCATTGATTATTGATGGTGATTGTAGTAAATCAATAAAAATGGATTCTGCTCATTTGTAGTTACACCTTTACTTCCATCAGTCTTATACAAATCTGTAACAATCTTACTTTTCCTAAAGTGTTCTCACAATCTGCTTTTCATCTCCCGCCATCTTACTTCTATCTTTTTTTTACTGCCAACCTTACATTCTGAATATACCACAGTGATGACACCAGACTATGATGGGGGTAATGGGGGGCGGGGGGGAATATCATCCCCTTCTCTTACGCCACTAATGCAAGGTTGTTAGGGCCACCTCGCAATGCCCATGAATTTCTGGTAATTGCAACTGATGTTTGCCATACTGATAGTACAATAATAGTTACTACGGCCAGGGTGAATAGCTGAGGTATGAACACCCTTAATAGGTAGTGAAGTGACCTGAGATGTGAAGTAGAAACACATAAAACAGTTCGCATAGGTTACTCGCATGTTCTTACACTCTACATAGGCTGTGGCTACCTGAAACAATTGAAAGGCGTGGAGCTCAAAAGAAATTTACATGTACAAGTTATGCCTCTGGGCACGGTGAGCGAGCAGGGGGGAGAAGGGACTATTCCTGAGAACAGAGAAAGTAAAAAGGTTCCATGAGGTTGAATACTATTGACGTTAAATGTTCATGGAAAAAAATTGAATTGCCTGGGGAGTGGCGCAGCAGCACGCACTTCCTGTATGCGCCTGTTAACCTGACCAAGGATCATGGTGGCAGCCCACCCGGAGGTCTGAGGGCACGGCACCAAAACTCTTAGAAAGCAAATAGAGTATTACAAACTGGAGACCTCAACATAGAAAATCTTAAATAAAAATAAATTAGTCAACACAACAAGAGACAGTTGCATGGCAGATTATAAACCCTATAAAAATTATTCAGTTTGCAATTACTGTATAGAAATATGTTGTGGGAATGAAATTAGGAGTCTTTCTCAGTCCTTTGTGATAATTTACATGAGCACTTAATAATTGAGATAATAATAGAAACAATATAAAATACAACCAAAATGTGGCACCAGGTTTCTGGACATCACCAGGAAAGTTTAAGTTCAAAAAGTCAAGAAGAAAGTATGCAGGTAGACAACACAACTGCACAAAAGATATAGGTTTTCTATTTACCCCAGTCCAAATAAACATGACCCTGGCAGGAGTATGTCGGATAAATTAAGGGTTGGACACTACACACTTCCACTTCACTCAGATTTGCCAAACGGGGGTGCAAACACTAGATTAAGGGGGACACGTGGGATTGTTGGCCTGTAGTCACCATTGATACCCCAACGTGGCCTTAATTTCCCTGAGGCTCAATCTACTGGGGCTGAATTTAGAGTACTCAGCCAGCCTGAACGGGTCACCTCCAAAAGTTACTTCTTGGTGGCATGAAGGCGGGAGGCTGCTTGCTTGATACCGGTAGTGGCATGTCTGTTCAACTGGACGTCTTCCCAAATGCCGCTCGTCAGCAGAATTTGTGGCAGCTGTCTGTGGTTCAGGCGCAACGAACGCTGTAGAGGCTGTGTGAGCTGCGTAGTGGCGGCAGAACGAACGGACGCTAATGTCGCATGCTACAGTGCATGTACTTGCAGTCATCTTAAAGTGGCCAGTTGCCAGGGGTGGCATACATGCCAGGGTTGGAAGGTTGGAAATCTTTGAGGCCCCTGGGTCGCTCCTGGAATTTGGCATGTGAAAATTGTGCCGGACGATGCCGCTGGTTGGTGAGTTTTCTTGGGGATCTCCCATTTTTCCCACCCTTGTATTCTGGCGCTGCTCCATTCTCACCTCATTTCTCCCTCATCGACTCTCAAGACCTTGTTAAGAGCCGCCCAAATCTATCAACTTGTACTCTACTACTTTTGTGAGAAGTAATGTTTTATTACTCAAAGAACTATTTCCTTGATGTCCTATTCCCTACCTATTTGCTGTTGCAACCTTGCTTGCTCATGACAAGTTGTTGAATAGGTATTAACTCTCAAATGTGGTACTTTCAGGAGAGTGCTTATTCTAGTGTTATTTCGCAATCTTATTAATTATAATACTGTTGGATTTATTGTGTTTTTAATTTTTTCTGTTCAAACATATGATAGGTTACCTTTATTCTCTCAAAGCAATTTATCCTGGTTGTAGTTTGGCATACTTTCTTATTTCAGTAGGTGTCTTGTTAGTTTTACTCTCCACAATGTTAGTGGTAGTGTCAGTTGAAAAAAAGTTTCTTCGAATTATTATTTTAAGTGAGGCTAAGGGTCATAGTAATTTGAAAGGTGGCAACGTAATTGTCACATCTCATTTTGCTAATAATTTTCAAAATAATTACTATTTTTAAAAACAAAAATCAAGCACGTGTGCTTACATAATGAAATAAAATAGTAATAAAAAAATGAGTAGGTATATTTCAGTAGGCAAACTTTTTCATTGAGTACCATTTATTGTCTTTGTCATATAACACTGTTACCTACTTTAGGTCTGAAGAATTTAATTTTACTGTATAGTTTTACAGTTCAACAAAAAGTATTTCTATAAACTCTGGCCAACAGCAAAAAACTGTTTTGCAGGTAGTGTATACAAGCTTTGCAGGTAAATTCTATTTGTTACAGGGACACAGTTGACTGCAGCAGTGAGAAGACATCTGAAATCTTGACGAAGCTGGGCGTGACATTTGGTGCTAGTGACGTGGTGGTGGTCAAACATGTTTGTGATGTGGTTTCCTGCAGAGCAGCCATGCTTGTCGCTATTTGTGAGTCCGCCCTGTGATTAGTAGTCTGTTACTCTATTTCTTAAAGTAGTGCAGGTCTGCATACCTTACATCCCTTTCCCATGCTTACTTTTTAAAAAATGTTCATTTTAACCACCACATCTCTGTACGAGGTATTATGATGGTTCTTGGCCTGTTGGTTGGCCAGGAGCTGTGTGGTGGAGCAGTTAGACAATAATAAGGAAATTTTGGTTGTTCAGATGTAGGTTACCCAACAGGTGCCAGTCATCGCCAGCTGATGTGATGACAGAGTGAGACTGTGGTGGTTCCCAGGGTCGTACAGCCAATCAATCACCTGGACATATACTTATCCCCAAAGTTGCACTTGAGTCTGATTGGCTCACTAAGATGTACTGGTGCTACCTTGCAAGCCTATTACAGGCTAACCTGCGTACATTAAATACTGCAACAGTTGCACTTGAAATGGAGGGATACTGGGGTGCCGTTCCGCTAAATGCAAAAGGCGACACTGGAAAAAAATACACAGTGGTGGATTTCACTCACATCTGCATTTCACTCGCATCTGTATTTCCCTGTATGAATTTCATAGTATTGCCACACACAAAACAAAACAAGGTAGGCGAAACCTGGTCATAAGCCCACCAGGTAGGCTACACTGTGAAGATATGGGTATGCGACCATATGTACATGAAATTACTTGTGAAGTGTAGGCTTCCACAGGTAATTCAATTCCTGGGGAAGGTGCGGCGTCATCTCTGTACACAAAAAGCAAAGGTTCCAGTATTTAATAGACTGTTGTACACTATATGATCAGTTCAAACAGGTGGAGGTGCCCAGAGTATGATGTACGTATTCCGGCTTCTGCAAGCCTAGAGTTCTGACTGAATGGTGGGCAATACATGACCGAGTACTCGGCAGTCTGCTGCGTGCCAATGCAAATCGCACAAATCACCTTTTAATTAACAATAAACATCATTTGAGCACACACTGCAAATTACAATAAACAATTTCACAAACAAAACACTTGCAAATAAATTCAAAATACAAAATGTGAAATACAGGAGTGAAACTCCTTTTGTCCCTTAAAGCTTGAATAAAACCCTGGAACTGCTAAATAATTTGCTAGTGGCATCCCTAGTGGAAAGCTACATCCTTGAGTTTATTATTTTATTTTATTTTCTAATTCTAATATCGCACCCTGAAAATCATCTGTAAAACTTCCCATACCGCTTACACTGGGTGCGGAAGAATTTTCCATTACCTCCCCCAGCCGAGCCTACATGCTAGGGAGGGGGAAGGTGCACTGACACTGTCTGCACTACACTGCACTTGCTTTGCACTCGTTCACGACACTAGTCTTGCTGTTCTGAGGGTATTGCGATTGTAAGTTAGCAGACGTGAATAGTGTGTGTGTATAATGGTGGACCGGAGTGGTTGTGGATATAGTGTGGTCTTGGTAGATAGACAATCAGTTATTAACATAATGTTTTAAGCCATTTGAAATACATTAAAGTTAATAAAAAGTTACAAAAACATAAGATGGTGCAGTCGGTAGTAAGTTTGGCAGTTAACAGACGTGCGCAGCATATTTATGCACAGCTTTGTGGTTGCCAACAGTAGTGAGGTTATGGACAGTCTGGCAGCGGTGTGATCACAATGGAGGGAGTCATTTAAACCACAGTCTGCTTTGCTTCTCTATGGCAATCTGTGTGAAAACCATTGTAAGTTCAAAGTTTTGATATCTTCATGCTAGCGATAGAGTATGACTCGAAGTCGTTGTCTGTTAAGATGGCAATGTGGATGAACATCATAGGTTAAGTAGTAGTTGGTTTATACAATACTTTTGACCTGTTGGAAGCTGAAAGGCAATATTTCGATAAGGTAACGAAAGCCTTTAAATTGTTACCCCGTAAAAACATTATAGTTGAACATTATAAGTTTACTGTTGCTCGCAGGAAGAAGGGGAACTTTTTTACTAGTTTTTACGGGACTTAAAAAAAACTGGTTAAAAGCTGTAAATTCAAGGATCAGACTGCCAGTATTGTACGGGACCAAATTGTTCTGGGTATTAGAGACAAGTGTTTGCAGGAGCGTTTCTTGCTGGAAACAGATTTAAGTTTGTCAAAGGCAGTGGAACAGTGTAGGGTTGCAGAGATGGGCGAGCAGTGTGCGTATGTTTAATAATCACAGAATTGAGACACTTATAATTAATAATATTTTTTCCAGTGTTTGTGTCATGTTTGTTTTGTTTAAAAAGGGCATATTACAATTTTTCAGCTTTGTTAAAGTGCAAATTAAATGATCTGGGTAGTTCCGGCATTCACCATACCACATGCCAAAAACTTAAATTCTTTAACATAATATTAAATTAAAACAATAATATAATATTGTCTTTTTGAAGTGCCAGTGCTTATGTAAAATGTCTTGTTTTATTTTCTAATGAATTTCTTTTTGCTTGGATGGTCCAGTGCAGCTTTTTTACATAATTCATATTTTTCCGACACGCATAGCAACAAGAACTGTGGACATAAAGTTAATTAATTTCTTACGTCTTAATTACTCTTTTAATTCCTCCGGATCTTATTTAGTGCATTTGAGTGTTTGCCTATGTACATTTGGTCAAGTGTGTGTTTAATGTAATTTCCCTCTCAATGCTGGCGGGAGATCTTGGGGAGGTAAATGAATCTCCCTGTCACCATCTTCAGTCTTGACCAGTGGGCCATCAGGAGTGCACGTGTTTAGCGTCGCGAGGGCCATCAACTTCTCTGTATGGACATTTAGCTGCAATAGTATGCATTATATTCATTCCGGAACCTTTTCTTAACTTTTGCTTCCCCTGCACTCGCGCTCTCATTTCTGTCAGACTTGCAGCCCTGGAGAGTTTAACACGGTAATTTGTACGTGCGCTTAAGTGTTTTTCTGCCATGTCGGCCTATGGCAGGCCCAAATCCCATGTCCGCTTAAGGCTAGGGTAGCTTGTCATGTGTGAATATGTAGTGTGTATATTCTCAGTTCAATATAGCCATTTGTGACCCTAGTTTCTATGTTGCTTTATTGTATGTTTCATACCTGAGGGATATGGTCCACTCCAGAAACCCACATGCTTAATTTATGAACTGTGTAAATGTGCTACCTGAACTTTGTCTCAACTTCTTTTGTTAACGTATGCTGCGAGGGGACCGCCACATGGCTGTTGACCTGCTGCTTTCCTGAGAACGAGTAAACACATGCTCATGCATGCATAGATGAGCTGGCACCCATGGGGAAACTTTAATATCTTTTCTAAATTTCTAGCCATGAATCAGAGTTTCTCTTAAATCCGGCATAGTCCGCCCCTTGCTAGAAGCCGAGCCATGTTAATACTGTACACACTTTATTATGAACATACACACCATAGGCCACACCTTGATTCATTCAGTTTTGTGTTGTGATAACATTTTTTTTATTTTCATTTTATTAATTATATTAATTTCCTTGCTTGTATGCTGGAAGGTCGAGCAGGATAGCCTAACTATAATAACCTACACATACCATTAAAAAATGACATACATATTGTGATCTTATTCACTGAGGTTGCTATATTTCCACTTGAAGAGACTACGGTGGCACACCACCTAATGTGCTCCCATCCTATGAAGGGCTCAATTCCTAGCCAGGTCACTCCTGGATTTTTGCACATGGGAATTGTGCCAGACAATGCCACTGGTTGGTGGGTTTTTTCTGGGATCTCCCATTTCTCCGTCCTTGCATTCTGGCACTGCCTCATTCTCGCATCACTTCACCCTCATCTGCTTTCAAGACTCCAACGTTAAGAGCCACCCTTACTTCTACATGTCCACTTTGATGCTGGCTAACAGTTAGTGGCGCTAGAGGACATGATGGCGCTCACCACGCACGTGTCACATGTCCCACATGTGCACAGAGGCCAATCATTTTGAACTTTCGTATAAATGTTATTTTCAGTGTAAAATGTTTTCTATTGTATTTGTAGTGTTTAATATGTCTTAAAATGTGTTCAAGTGTTCGTTACTATTTTTAAATTGTTCGGTTATAAAATTCTAAGTGCCAGCAGCACCGAGATTAAGAACACTTAGTATTCCGTAATGAACGCCGTCATAAAGAGACACTAAAATAATATTGAAATTCATAAGAAAACTGCAGAAATGTAAAACAATATTTTACTCAGTGTGCATAGCACTTCTGCTTATGTGGACCCTGTAGGCGGCCATGGTAGGTCCGTGCAACGATTGTATCTGGACAGTCTGTCGAGGAGAGCTGGCGAGGTAAGACACGGTCACGTACGCACTACAACCTTTGTTCACTGATTTAGGTTTCCATTGTCAATTTAGTTTACTGATTAACCTTTGCTTGCGTACGTTTTTGCCAGACATTGTCCCCAGCATTATGCTTCGGCTTTATTAATTTCTTGCGCCCTTGTGGCATTTTTAACTTAATCGTTGAGACGGAGGAGAAAGATATCTGAGAGGTCACGCGACCCGTGCAACTTGAATCAGGCACCATCTGCCTATGTTTATGGAGTTCCATTATAACTTCTGCATTATTGCTAAACACAATTTTAAGGACTTTATTTTTATGTATGTATTTGAGGGTATTTTTCATATTTGAATATTTTACGGCAACATCACGTATAACCATGTGGCCGACAGACGTCAAGTCTTTGTATACGACATTGTTGCTTTTCAGAGCTTATTTATGTAACATCGTATGTGCAAATAATTTACTTCAGGATTCTATGTCAATTTTATTCAGGGTTCAAAGTATTTTTCACGTAAATTGATGCATTTTGTACTTGACCATGTGGTCACAGTAATATTTGATTTTACCGCCCCCAGGCATATTACACACCTGTAACCACTGCAATCGTAAAGAAAATAATTTTCTCGGCAAGAATAACCTTTTGTTTAAATTATTTTTGCGGTTTCCACACAGAAATATTGCAATTTCCCTTGTACCAGGTGGTCCGCTGCAAACTTCATTCAGCGGTATCTGCGCCATCCAAGCTTGTTTTCACACGTGTGTGTATTGTGAATATTCATCTTGTGTCCAATTATGTATCATTCAAGGGTTTATGTAATTTTGTAATTAGCGTACGGTGCAATTATTCCCATCTTAGCCGGCTTTGTGTATAGGCTGTCACCACACTACCCACGTACTGGAGGGCGAGCCCCGGCGAGTTTGCGTTAGTGATGTCGAGTAATCACTCGTGTTAATATGTATTAATGATTTCATTTGTATTTCACCTTGTCCTGTATTCGGGGGAAAACCGCCAGTCCACCCTAGCGGCTGTCGGCCCTATTCCCTTGTGAAGGCTGTGCTTTCATGCACCTCGGTGCAATCATCCATCTAGGCGTGCGTTAGAGTAATTGCAGGCAGGGGAGCACCCAAGCGGAATTGGCTAGTCATGACCAAAATAATCATACTTTCATTGGCATGTTGATGTGTATGCATAACAACAATAAAAACAAGTCTACAGTGAACTTATACCTTTTATTCAGTAGTGACAGTGTCCTAGCCACATATGTTTTATTAAGTGTTTTTTTCTAGTGATGTTTAGTAAAAAGTTTAGTATTGCCTACGTGTTTGTAAGTATGTACGCACGGGTGAAACGGACACACAGAACCCACAGCATCCCTGAGAACCCTGAGTCTCAATAGTGCGGTGATTGAGAAACACTGCTTGTGCCCAAATTACCAGTAAGTATTTGTGTCTTCGTCCGTCTCGGGTCTCACCTGACACCGTCATCTTAAAGAAAGAAAATGTAGCCCATGGTTTATAAACAAATTTTTTGGGAAACAATATTTACAATGCACATAAGCACTTATTTTACTTATTTTTGGAAATGATATACAGTATGTTGTGTAAATTTTCAGCTTCTTTTTAGATGTTTGCTTGATGTGAACATGACTCATCATGGCTATGACTTTAACAATTCTATTAATGCTACTTAAAAATATTAAATCAATCATGTTTGTAAGCACTAGAAGCTACGTAATTCTAAGTGTAATCCAAAACTGCCTCTTTAGTCATCTTTGTTGATAACATAATTGCTTGTTTCAGGTTTGGCCACTTTATTGAACAGGTTAAATAGGCCAGATGTCACAATTGTGGTAGATGGATCTCTGTTCAAGTACCATCCACGACTCGAGAAGCTTATGACAAAGTTCATTAAACTTTTAGCTCCAGGGAAGAAGGTATGTAAACTGTAGTCACATCATTTTGCAGCGGCTGTGTCATTCACTATATTTTAAATAGAATTGTTCCGATACAGATACTACGTATCTGTATCAGCCGATACTTAACTTTTTCCGATGTATCTGTATGGGGTATGGTATCGGGCCGATACTTTAGTATCGGTTGTAGACATTGAAGTCGGGTTATTACGTTCTTTAGGCACAAAAATTACCGTATTTCTATTTTTATATGTTGCACGTTAAAAGAAAAAAAATAAAGGATAGAAATTCTGGGGTCTGCCCAATACACCGAAAAAAGGAAGGAGTGTTAGCCATACATTGTCCCAGGATGTTGAGGGAAGTGGCGGAACTGTCTGTTGTCTCATCTCTCACTCTTACATCACTTCTCTCCCTTTTCTTTCTTTCGCACTCAGCGACCCTTAAGTTATGTGTAGGTCGGAAACCCTGCCCCCCCCCCTTCAGAGTTGCCACGTGTTTACGGCCCCCCACCCCCTTGTAATAACACCCAAATGGTTGCCGTCGATAATTCTGCCATCCCTCTTTGTTTCCATGTTCGTGGATTTGAGAGGGGGGGGGGGGGGGTGAAGGGCCGAGGAGACTATTTTTTTAGATGGGTAGCGCGGCAAAAAAAGAGCAGGTCGCTGCTAAAAGGAGAAAGGAGAAAAAAACGAAACTGGAAATGTTGAGTAGTAGGAGCAGGAGGGTTCCGATTTTTTTTTATTTTGGTTTTTTGCCCCCAAATTATTCAATTAAAGTATTTTCCAAACATAACACTATCACCACAAATTGATGTAAAAAAGAATAATTTGTTACATACGTACTAACAGGCGACACAAATTTTTGGTGCCGTTATATAAAAATAATTTTTTCCTTGGAACTTTTTACAAAAATCATGCTGCTCGCTATACATGAGTGCGCACTATACACAAGTATATACGTTATGCGTTGCTCAAAATAGTTGCACCTAACATCACTTGTATTTCAAAGCAAATGGTTTCACCTGAAAATGTCATGCAAAACATTTTAATGAGAAATTATTATTTGTATAGATGTTTTCTTTTGTGTTTAAAGGTTGTTTTATCCTGTAAGGTTGGTTTAATTGTATCTGGCATAAAATTTACATGACTTTAAAACTTAATATTTATTTAACTCAAAGGGCAGCATCTTTGCAAATAAAACGATATGCCCAAAAGCATATACTCTACAACTTGTCAGCAAAAAATTGTTGGAACATCGAGCAACTTGTATTATAAGTGTTCATTTTCAGTAACTTCTTGCAGGGAAATCGGAGGATTTATATTAATTTCTTTCAATAGACACACATCTTTGAATAAACTGATAATATGCAAGTGCCTATTTGACACCTTTTGCCATCTAACAATGGGTAGGTAAGCATCGAGCCGTGTGCAGTGTAACTCATGACAGGGAAAATCAGAGGACATGGATTTGAATGAATAATTATTAAAGACAGTGAAGAAATCAATTATAATCGCCTTATTGTGTCTCAAATTTACAAGTATTCTTTGCAGTAAAATATGATAAACTACTTTAAAAGACAGACATTTACCACGTGTGCAAGGTGTCGCCAATAGGTAGCGGTGTGGAGAGGTCATCCTCCTGCCCCCCTCCCCATTAAACCAACAGACATGACACTGCCCGATCGATAACTTCTCCGTGCACTCTTAGCTGATAGTGCATGCGGGACATTTAAAATTTGACTTGCATTTGGTGTCATATTATTTGCATTTTGAGAGGGTTTGAAAGTTTTAGGTCAGCTTGCATTTTGTGTCGCATTATAATAAATTATATACAGTATTTTAAGACATTATTTATTTATTTAAACGAGTCTAGGAAAAATGTTTTTAATATATTATTAACTGTAATACTTTTTCTAAAATTCAATGTGAAGGGCATAGGTTTGGGGGTATCGGTATCGAAAAACATGTTATCGGAACAACTCTAATTTTAAATATTGATCTTGTGCATATATTAAAGAGCATATATTTAGTATGGAACTAACAGGCGTTTCATAAAAGAGACATAACCTATTTTTTTTTCAACAGAAGAAAATTTACATGAAAATTTTTTTAGTTGATTTATTAAAATGTAAAAAAGTATATATAACTCTGAAAATAAATGGTTAAAGAATACAAATCCACATCTCAAAATTATTTACATTTATGTACAACATAGTTTTGTTGTAAAAATCATCTACATAGTTGTCATTTTAAACCCAAAAATGTACTGCAGCTCCAGCAATGCCAAGTAAACTTTAGCTTCTCAAATATGATTGCCCAGATGTCTAGATTTCAAGTATGATACAAACTGTTTGACATTTATAGATCAAGTTATCTCCTAATGTAGTGGTAATGCATAGTATTTTCCACTTGCATCACCTGCATTTTCACACCATGGGTCAGCATCAGTTGGAGAATAAAGATGAGAAGGAACCAGAAATGCTTTGAGAAGTCTACACTACACCACTGTCAGTCACTTCCCCTTTATGAATATTAGGGAGAAAAATTCTTGGTCCTGGGATTAAAACAGAAACCCCAAAAGTGGAAGACTTGGTCAGGTACTAACTGTAGGAGCACTCATCACACTCTTAAAGTGGAAGCAATAATTAAAATTAGATATTACATTGGTAAAATTAAGTAGTCCTGGCAGTTCCCAAACTGGATATTACCACAGGTAGTATAATCATTGCAACCAAGAAGTAAACTCTGCAAAGACAAGGGGACACATTAATTGAAATAAATTACTTATAAAACAGAACAGAGTTTGGCCTTGCCCAACAGTGCATGACCCGCTGGTGCTAGATTGGCTTAAAATTATGAGGGCGTTATTGCGGAAGGTCTCGAATATCCTTATACAAATAGGGTGTAGCTTGATGTTATGTTACACCAGCCAACCAGGAGACAGTATGAAATGTGATGATGGGTTGACAGAGTAATGGAAGAATATAAGATAAGGGAATTGGGGCACCCAGAGAAAAGTCTTGACACTATAGTAGTATTGACACGTGATGCCTCAGCTGACTGGAAGTTCACTACGCCAGAGAGGAGTTGGTTTTGCAGGGTGCTAGGTGAGGTGCAACCTCTGGGAGGTTTTCACTGGTTGGTTACTTAATCTCTATGAGGTACGGGTGCATGTCCCATGTAGAGAACAGGCCTGTTAGCTTTGTGGCAGGGCACAAAATCGGGTTCGGCCAGTATGTTCTTACATTTCGGAATGATTGCTTCGGCGGGATACCTGGGCAATAAGTAACCTTAGTCAGAGGTTTGGCTTGGACGTCCCTGTCAGGTGTACGTGAGCCGCAGGTAGACTAGTGCTCAGAGTTCTGACGTTTGAACGTGCTTGTGAAGGTGCTGCTGGTTCAAGTATGAAGTAAGCTGTTGGTACTACTGAAGGCTGATCTGGTTGACTGAGGTATTCAGCAATCCAGGGGTGAATCTTGTCGCGCAGACGTGTCAGTGCCTCGAAGAGGTCGTAGGGAATCTCTGGAGTGATGGGAATAAGGAAGCAGTTTAGTGCTTGGGATTGATCCTTGGTTGTAAGTTGGCAGAGCATGCCGACAAGGGAGGGAGTAAACTCCTGTATGTACCCAGAGGCAGTTAGCACCTGTTTAACCTTTTCACCAAGACCAATCCGGCAGAAAAAGGCATTTGGATCAGAACACACTCTTTTGTCAGCGAGGTTCCGCACATTACATGTATACCTACTTGGTGTAAGGCCACATGGAACGTCTGCCTGTGTAACAAACACCTTCTCGCAGTGCTTTGCACCTAAACGTGGTGAGCATTGAGAATCAGACCTCATCATCAACAGTTCCAACAAGTGGGTTTGTGCTCAGAAGCCCAAGTCCTCCCAACTCAGGGAACAATCCCTCCGGCGCCTAAATACGGTGGAGAGGGTGAGCGCCGAGTTGACAAGCTGAACTTGAGAGACAAGAGTACCTGTGTATGGGCTCTACCGTTCTGCCTATCGTGGTAAGCAGAAACGTTGGCCATACTATAGCATGTGGGTAAGCTGGAAGTGTATTGGCTCTAGTGAGTAGTATCCCGGTTCACCTACGTTCCCCTCAGTAGCGTGAGGTACACTAGGAAAGGTGCAATGTCTACAGGAAAGGTGATACCCACAAGTCACGTAAACTTAGTTTATTCCTTGTTATGGGAAATAAAAAAGTGGTTTCGCACTAGCTCCTAACACTTGCAAGAGCTTAGGGAAGGTTTAACATATGCTATCCAGGTAGAGGCGACCTGGTCCTGAACTAACAATGGTATGTGATAAGACGAGCACTATTAGAATAACTTAAATTGGTCTAAAAGCCCTACATTTGTTTGCCCAGAAGGGGGTGCAGTGTGTAGGTGTGTAGATGCGATAAGGTATGGATCTTTGGTGAAGACTAAGCAGGTTGTGAAGGATGTCTCTGGTGACGAAGTGCGTTGGAGCCCAAGGAGAGATGATCACTTGTATGGTGAAGGAAGGGAAGGTAGCAGCTACGAACAAAGTGCTTGATGGCAGACAGTGAGGGCCGAAGGGAGCAGGCTGGTCAGATCTTTGGGCAGTGAGTGTGGTCATGAAATGAAGACTGGTCATGAGCAGACTTCTGACTCACTATTTATACTGTGCCGGGTCCTTCCCCTTCAGTCATCTGGATAGAGGTGGTCATCGGAGAGAGATGTGGCAATAGCATAGCTTCTTCGAGGCTGTGACGTCGCTGACCGGCTTGGAGGTGAGGAGGCGGCGGAGCATACTGGTGTAGACATCTAGTGGCGTGCAGTGGAACTCTGTGCCATGATGCATTGTCTCGGTGGGCCAATGAATAATAAAATCTGCAGGTTGGAACATCCATTCTTGCTGTGGCAAACAGTAAAATTCTTGATGCGGGTCAACAATAAAACTTCGTTGAAATTGGGCGCAAAGCTTGCCCGATGCTGAACTTGGGTCTATTTTATCCCATTGTTGGAAATATGTCCTGCGTCAGTTAACTTGGTAGATACTGAGAATCCATGTGTAAACAATCTGCCAGGATCAAGGCTGAGACAACCATAATATCTTCCATTTAACAGTAAACAAATTTTGTAGGAAACAAATGAAATATTGCCTTAGTAGGGTTAAAGAAAACAAACTTTAAGGAAAGAATCTTGCAAAAATTAATTTCTAAAATGTTTTTTATTGTGGTTTTCTTGTTCAGTTCCAGTTCATGTTGGCGGAAGACGGCAGTGGTAAGGGAGCTTGTCTGGTAGCTGCTATTGCAATGAAGCTGAGGAAACGACTTCAAGATTCGTGACAGTTGTGAAGATGTGCGTGAATATGTTTTTCAGCATGGTTGAGATATTACAGAATTCTGGTGTATGTTCTCTTGCTGAATATTTTAGATGTTGGCTAAGGGTTATTTTCACTTCCACACACAACGTTCCTCATGCATACCAAACATCTTCAGTGCAAAACTAGACATAATTTTCAACTAACTATTTTTATAATTTTTTCACAAGATACAAAGTGTAATAGGTTTTTATTGTTTCATTCAACCAAGTGATTTTTATAGAAGCTAACAAGTTGTAAAAAGTTGAATTTTGTTGAATTTTTGAGATTATATGTACAAAGTTACTACAGAAATATTGTAATATTCTGAATTTTAAATGTAATAAAGTTATGAACTTGTGCGAAGTAGCAAATACTTCTCAGAATTTTAAACCTTTTATTTATTGTGTTTAATAAAACTTTTAATATAAAAAAAAACATAATTTCGACAATTTAGTGAACATGGCTGGAAATGCTTAGTTTTAATGATTTGCATACTGAGAGTTACATAAAAATTGTGTGAAAGATATTAAACAGTGAAATTTAGTTCTCAATTTTAACACATTCACTGTTGGTGACTTATAAATGTCAAAAAGCAAGTAGGCATTGTCACCTGAACTCAGAGCAGCTATCACATCTATCACCCTCTAGTGTTCAGAAATCATGTAATTCTGTATTATGTAATTACAGAACACCAACTTCAAGACTTTACGTAAGTTAAATTTCAGCTCTACGATGCAGCAGCAAACATGTTAATTACTTTGTGAGAGTCTCATATGGGAAAAGTGTGGATGGAGGTTTTTCACATACACATCAGTGTCTGCAGTGGTGATCTTGCAATTTTTAGCCTCTGTTTTTTTTGCATTTCTTTTGAGAGAGAAATCCTACCCACTTTTACAGCAATTACTTAACTCTGCTTGATTGGATGTCTCTGAAAGAATTTTCTGGTTATATTTAAAGTTGAAACATTATAGTTCTTAGCTCTTGCTGGATCTTCAACATAATAAAATTTATAACATATCCACAGGTCAAAATCTAAATCACTTAATTCAAACATTCCTTTCTTATATTAGTAACCTATATAAGTTTGCACATCGTAAGACTCAGCACACAATAATAAGACTGTTGAGACTTGAAATATGTAAAGCACCTGTCACTGGATTGGAAATCTGGGATGCAACTAATACAAAAAATTTGACGTGTGACGCCTTTCTCAACATTATTAAATCAACTTATCAGTGCGCATCACTCAGCCAGACATTTCAACAGAGTTGATTGGCAGTGCATTCTGCGAGACGTCAGAACTTGTACTGTCTACCATCGGCAAAGGCAATGGCTGACTGTGCCAACACGTGGGTGTTGTCACCTGTGGAACCAGCCTTCGAGACCTAGGGAATGCACCTTCCAGCACCAGAAGTGTGTTGGAAATAGCTGAGTGTTTGACGACGTTAGACTGCGATAAAAGTTGGTATAGACAAAGTTCTTCGGCACCGGTAGTGCGGTGAAGAGAGAGGTAGAGGAATGATTTTCAGCACCTTGCAGTGCGGTGAAGGAACAGAACAGATTGGCACCCAAGGGTTGCAGCCTGCTATTTATACTCTGGCTGGCATCCCCTTGGCAGGAGTTGGAGAGGGGGTAGGTGTGACAGATCCTCCCATGCGACGTCACCAGTCAGCGCTGGATCAAGGTTCATGTCTCTGCGATTGTACTAAGAGCCATCTGGCAGCATACTGGCATATTTGGATGATCTTGACGCATTGCTTCGGCGGCTTGGCCGGTCAATAATACAACCTTCAGGCATGAGCTTGTCTTTAACATAGCAAACAGTACTATTCTTGCAGTGCCTTGTACTAACAATCAGACTGTGGAAAACATGCAGCTGGTTTATGTGCACTGATGAGTAGAAGTTGATTTGACAATGTAAAACAGACGTCATTGGTCAACCTAAAAAATGTAGTACAGTGAAAACAGATACTCACATTCCAGGTATTTAAGTTCTCCCGTTATTTGATCATCAAGGTCCTGTCTATTCGCCTGCAAGTTTAATGCACTGCTATCCCACAATTTACACTGCAGAAATCATATTGCTTCCACTATTTACGCTGCGCATAAAACGAAACAGCATCAATAATTTCGCCCATAGGAAGTGTTTATTAAAGAAGATGAGACAGGGTTTCGGATGAATTAAAATTTCTTGCCCGCACACAATCGCACGCTGCATGCGGATACGTGCACCCCACTGCTTTTAAAACTTTTTTTTTACTCCATTCCATTGAATAGTAAAAATAACTGGTTTCACTTAAATACAAAACATATTACAGAACGAGAAATAGCTGTGCTGGGAAATAACAGCAAATATTTTTAAAGATGACCACAAAGTATATTTGTTGTGCAAAAACATTGTTCGTATATTAGCATCTGCTGCGTTCAGTATAATTTTTGTTCTGTAGGCATTTGTTAGGAATAGCAAATCAAATGTAAGTTTTTTTTCTACAATTCTGTAAATTTATTTTCTACTTCTCTCTCATTTCCCTGACTTTCCAGAATGTGGTTATCCTCAAACAAGAGACTCACAAGTGTAAGTTAAAGGATGGACATTGTAAATTAAATAGTGGGCACTGGAAAAAGGTTGTAGCTTGTTGAGAACGAAATTGAACTGAAAATGAAACCATTAGAGAAAGAATAGCAAGAATTTCTTCAATGGCAGAGTTCCACTATCACTGCACTGGTGGCCAAGATAAGGGGGGGAGTGAAATGAAGAGATATGGGCTGCTCTTAACAGAGTCGTCTTGAGCGGACAAGGATGATTGAGGTGAGTATGCAGCAGTGCCAGAATGAAAGGGCAGGGGAAACTGGAGATCTCTGACTAAACTCACCGACCAGCGGAATGGTCCCGTATAATTTCCACCTGCGAAAATTCGGTGAGCCAGGGATTGAACCTGGTTCACCTTGGTGGAAGGCGAGCAGACTAACCGCTTGGCCACCATGGCCCCAAGTGGGGGGAAGGACAAGTCGTAACCAATACAGCAACCTCGGAGAGTGGCCAGCAGCTTTGTCGCATTGGTGTAATTCAGCCAGGAGTGGGGAAGGGAGTAGCAAGTAAACCTGCCCCTTGCGATGGTCCAACACCTTGACAGGAGTACCAATACCAGTTTGAAATAGTTGGCACCTTGAATCGCTGGTCGGATGAACAGCGGATTTAATATCTTGTGGTTGTACTGAGAGGCTCTGCAATGAGCATACTATAATCTATGCTAGAACGACATCGACTAGAGCACCCCATGCTTGTGTCTGCTTTGAAGTTACGTTTCGGTGACGGATACATGCAATATGTCCACCGTGCCCAACTCCAAAGTCACACCCAGGAGAACCACTTCTGGAGCTATGGCAAGACAACATGCAATTGTCCCACCTGTCTCTGGAAAGTTGCCCCGATGAGGTTCGTAAAGTTATCACAGACTGAGTCTTCGTCAATGTTATTGCAGACAAGAGATATGTCAAGAAGACATTGAAACAGATCCAGACGACCATAAGTGACATTGCTTCCAAGGTCCATGCTACACAGATTTGCCGCCCCCCACCCACATGGGCAGTGTGTTGTTAATGCGTACAGCGAGGGTGCCTGAGAGCCTACTGTCCACGACAGCAACAGTAGAAAAGAAGGCAGCGAGATGCATGCAACAATACAATACATTTGGAAAACGTATACACTGATCACCATACCTGCCAACTTTGGCAAGTCCAAAAGAGGGAGATTTTCGCAGGGAAGCAACCACTTATCTCCCCAATAAAAGGGGCGGGGGCTCTCCCCCGGGAAAATTTTGATTCAAAGATGCAAAACGGTGCTATTTAGGCACAGCTGTTAGAAATTGTAATATTTGAACGCAGAATAGGAATTTCAAAAAGAGGGAAATTTTTTACATCACCAAATAAAAAAAACCTACAAATACCAGTTTTCACACAAAATTATCAAAATAACATAAGCATGGTTACTTACAGGAAGTTATGATTTGGCTGATAAATTACTTTTTCAAGCTTTCTCTGGTTGCAGACTTTGCTTTCTTTAAAACTGCAGAGTCAAAGTTTTGTTCATAGCAGTTCCCCTGTTTCCTAGATTTTACCACCATCAACTTGTCCAATGTCTCATTAGACATGGATGACCTAAACTGAGACCTTGTCTCACTTGGCTGAATATCCTCTCTTATTCAGCGTTGCTGAGGGGAATAGTCAAAATTGCAAGCATAACCCTTGATAAATGTGCATATTTGAAATGTCCACATGTACTTTTGATTTTTCCCACCAAACTCCACTGAACATCAATCCTTTCTTCTTTCTTGATTGCTTCATCCAGATGTTCAAGTTGAAACTCAGAAAAAACTGACTGCAAATCATCAATGGTAGACTCTAAAACCTGGCCTTCAACACTAATGATGAATGGAAATTTATCAACAAAAAATTTCAAATTTGAGAATGATGCCACAAACACTGTTTATCTGTGCAACTTCGGCATTTATTAGAACATAGTCACTGAATGGAAATGGTTGGTTTTACAAATCTTGTAATGACATCTTTGAACAGTTCTATAAGAAGAGCCCTTGGCAAGTGAATCTGTGGTTTCTGTGATTGTAAAACCACATTAGGCTTTTCAAATACAGACAATTTATTCTGAAGGAACACACTTAACTTGCATGTTAGGAACACAAATACTCTCTCTCTCTTCTCTTAAAATGCTATAGGAACTATTTCCATTTTTTTGTTCAGGGCATGTTTTAAGTGCTTTCGATTCTGGCAGTGGCGATTCACAACTTTGTTTTAGACTAGAACTTTTCCCTGAAGTTCTACTACTATCAGAAGAGATAGCTTTTGATGTGTCTGGTATCCCGTACGAGTCTTATGTTCCTGATTTCTTCTCATGAGAAGAGTTAACCTCAAAATTGAAATAACTTTCCAACTTTGCAGCATCCTTGACAAGTATTTTCCAAGGGACAGCCAGCATGGGTAAACATGTTTCAACAGTTTTCTGACTTCAATGCCATACAATATTTGAAATTCTTTAAACTTATCCTTTCTCTTTGCACTTTTTTCAAGGTAGTAAAATATATCCACCAATATTTCATCTATGCTACAAGGAAGTGTTGCAGCTGCCTTTTCTGCTGCTAAATTAATTAAATGGCAGGCACAACCCACCACACACAAATTGGGGATTTCTTTCTTCAAGTGAGCTGCCACCCTGTTCTTCAAGCCTATCATTACAGGAGCATTATCAGTGCTGAAGGACATACACTTTGAGAAGAATATTGCGCGACTTCAAGGACTGAATGTGTCCCTGTTCTGTCCGGATATTCTACTGGCTTGAATATTGTGCCATTGGTCAAAGAACTGAGATATAGTTTTGAATCACTGTTGTTGCTACCGTCTGTGGCCACTGAAAAAGCTACATTTTTTAGCATCTGCACAAGTTTTTCTTCTTCAGTTTTTGCCATCTCAAGTTATAATTGCATAAGTTTTTATGTGTGCACAACCATATTTTTTAGCGATAGCACCGTCTGGAAACATTTTATGAAACAAAGACCCAGCATGGTGTGCACAGCTAATAGGAAGATTGTGTTCTACAACAAACGACGTAAACAAGCACTCTGCGTTTGTGACACTTTCTTCTTCTTTCCTGTTTGCACCACTACAAAAACTTAACTTCATGTTTGTATCAACACATACATTGTCTTCTTGATGTTTCTTGATCTGGATGTGTTTCACCATGTCACCTCTCCCAGCACGTGATACTACAAAATCACACGGACACAACGAACAAAAAGTAAAATGTTCTCCTTTTCTGAACGCTGTAATACACGGAAACTTATTGCTGTAAGCTTTTTTTTCAGTGTCAAATATTTAATTTCTTTCTTTTCCGCTATGTAACTTTGGATTTATTAAAATTACTTGCTATTTTTGCCACGTAGCGATTAACATACTATACATAATTAACATACTATAAACAAGTTCTTACAAAGTCAACACTAAGTGGGCCTACAAACACACAAATGCCACTGAACGCCACCAAACTTAGACAAAGATGGTTGCCGGTTGCTTATTGGCCATGCCCATAGTCTAAGGAGGAGAGAGGTCTGGACACTCGAGCCAAAAAAAAAACACACTTTTGTGTTGCCGATAGTTCAACGAACTGCCGCAAAATATCATGTTTGCTGCCGCAGCGCTACTAATCACTTGGTGGTGATCATAGTCAATGTGTGCAGTAGTACTTAGTAGCGCTGCGGCAGCTGGCTAAACTATCGGCGACACGAAGGGGTAATTTTTCTTTGCCAGAATAGGGAGTGTCGGAACCTCCCCCTCTTAGACTGTGGTCACGTCCTTCGTGTATTGCCAATGCGGGCCGAACATTTCTGACCATAAAGCTACGGGACAGCTGCATGCATTACCGTCATGACCTTGACACAAATACCGGTCATTTCTACCAGCGCTAACAAGATGGGACAAAAAGCGGGAGATTTAAAGGCAAAAGCGGGAGAATATGTACAAAAGCAGGAGCCTCCCTACTAAAGATGGAGGGTTGGAAGGTATGTGCGGGGCAAAGGTCTGTGACTGCTGAAAAAAAGACCCCAATGTTCTTACAAGTACATTCGGAGAAACGGGATTTGGATGCCATATTAGTGGAGGGGAGACTGAATGGCAGTGGGACAACCATTACAGTAGTAAGACTGGACAACTTTGGCCCTTCCCTGCTGTGTTTGCCTGGCTACAGTATAGATTATTTGATTTCCAATTTACTACAGTAACGGGTGAGACAACACCAGTTCGAGGTAAGCGAAGGGTGAACTTGAAGCTTGGTGACCTTAGCACAGAGTAAGATATTTACATAGCAGAAATAGAGGATGAATGTATTTTGGGACTTGATATATTATGTAGGCTGGGGTGCTGTATCGATAACAGACTTGGTGTGCAACAGAGAGGCAGTACCAAGTTGATGGTGCCAATGAACTGCCCACTAGTTTGTCAACCCAGTGTTCTAACCACTTCTAGCAAAATTGTCATTACAGATAGATGGCAAGGAAAGTTTGCGAGATGTTTGGGTTTAATTGAACCAGCAGAGAAAAAAAGGCATCCTGCATGTAGTGTCAGTGTAGCAAGAACTCTGAATGTTTCAAACGAACAATTAATTTGTACAAATGCACTGTTCGACTTGAACGGTCATGATACATGATTTGTAAACAGATCAGGTTCTTCCAAATGTTCCAGAAGCTTCCAGAGTAAAATTAATTGAACACCCTCTACCAGAAGTACTGGAGAAACTGCTGGTAAAGAAAAGAGATGAACTCAACAAGCAACAGAAAAATACTGCCTCAAATTACTGCAAAAAAAAATATAAGGCTGCATTCTACTTTGGACTAAATGACCTTTCAAGGACTTGGTCAGCCTTCCACTGCATTGATACAGGAGACAATTGAGGGTATTCTGAAAGAAATTAAGAAGTCACATGTACGCTAACACAACAATCAGTCCGTGGTATTCCCCTACTGTACGTGTTAATAAAAAGGTTGCTTTCAGGGATTTGGTGTCGATTATCAACTTAATACTGTGACAAAAGAGACTCTTATCAACTTACACGGATAGAATTCACACTTTACGTCCCAGCAGCTGTACAATGGTTTTCTACTTTGGGCATGAAAAATAGGTATTGGCAATTAGGTGGTTCCCGAGGTCTAAGAGAAGACTGAATTGCCAGGTTCATTTTCTCTGGACACAAAAGGCAAAGCCATGCCTCTGCCACCATTTGACTCCTGATGGGAAAAGTCTCCCGTATGTCAGGTTTACCCAGATGATATAACAAAAAGGACATTTAAAGAGTACTTAACATACTGGAAACTGGTTTTCCAAAATAAAATTAATTTGTTGAGACACGTAATGTCAGCTCATGGAATTAAGAGACCCCAAGAAGCCCAAAGCTACGAGAGACTGGGTCCCACCATTTCACAAAACTGAAGGTGGTAGGCACATAACAGAAAATTCAACACTTAGAGTTGTTCCTGGGTTCGCCATGATCACTAAGCCACTACATGAACAGACTGCAGCGAAAAGGCAATTTCACTGGACTACTGAGTGCAAAGTCATTTTTAGTATTCTAAATGAAATTCTGATACCTTCCCCAATCCTAGGACTCCCAAAAGGATGTGGCATGTTTTTCTGGATACTGATGCTATTGATCTAGGCAATGAAGATGTGTTATCTCTGAATCAGGGAGGGAAGGCAATACTACTAGAATACTTCAGTAAAGTATTGTACAAGTTTGAGAGAAATTGCTGTTTTACATGTAGAGTGTTTCTGGTCATCGTAATTGGGGTATTAATACCCCCCCCCCCCCCCGTTTTATGCCTGAAGGCTCATCACGGGATGGTTTACAAACTAACTTATTACCTAACTTAAACTAACACCCACGCCTTATCCAAGATTTTGAACCTAGAACCTCCTGCATCCCAGACCAGTGACGCACCAACAGACTGCTCCACGGCAGGTCGGCAGCTACTGGTCACTAAGGTAATTTCAGACTCCCCCCTGCCTATACGAGATATTTTATTCTAAGAACCAACCAGGGGCCACAGTGGCCGAGCTGTTAGCCTACTTGCCTTCCACCATGGCAATCCGGGTTCAATCCTCTGCTGGGTTACTCCGGGTTTTCACATGTGGGAATCGTGCCGGATGATGCCGTTGGTCGGCGGGTTTTCTCGAGTATCTCCTGTCCCCCCCTCCCATTTCATTCCGGCGCTGCACCATACTCGGCTCAATCACCCTCATCGGCTCTAACGACCTTTGTTAAGAGCTGTCCAAATCTCCTCACTCACTCTAAGAACCGATCATTCTTTACTACACTGGCTACTAAATTTCAAGAACCCCAAAGGTCGAATAGCATGGTGAATACAGCATATTCAAGAAAATGGCTTTGAAATACAGCAAAGATCTGGACCCTTCACAGCAATATAGATCCACTTTCTAGGAGGCCATGTGATCCATTCCGTTTTTGCACAAGCAACTAAGAAAATAGTGGTCAATCGGTGGAGTTACAGAGGATATGAATTTGATGTTCTATATTTTATGATAGGTCAGCTACGTGAATTGATGAGGGAATTAGGGAAGATCAGCTGAATGATGCCACTTTGCATCCATTATTGGACTGGAAAGAAGCTGGCTGTCTGCCAAAATGGGAGAGAACCTGTCTGAGCTCTTAAGTGAAAGCATATAGTGAGCACAGTGGAATTCCCTTGTACTGAAGAATGGCAGGCTTTAACAAGTGGGAAAGTAATGATGGGAAACACACATGCTTAGCAACCAGTTGGTCTGTTCAGAATGCAGAGTTTCTGAAGTCCTAGAGTAACTACTACTGCAGCCATTGGTGTTAATAAGACCCTCAACATAATTTGACTAAGATTCTACTGGCTTCAATATCAGGATGATAAGTGGTGTCAAATGTGCATCACCTGCACAGCAAGGAATGAAGCGAGGACTAGGGGGACAAAGTCACCTCCAGAAATACAATGGTGAAGCCGTATTTGAGAGGATTTCAGTAGATATTCTAAACCCTTGCCTGCCACAGAGAGAGAGAGAGGTAATCTGCATCTGCTGGTGGCTCAAGATTACTTTACTGTGTGGCCTAAAGTTATTCCCTTCCCAAATCAAGAAGCACGTACTGTGGCAGATGCACTCGTAGAGCATGTATTCTCAAGATTTGAGGTGTCACTTAGATCAGTGATGACATTTTGAAGCTGCTGTGTCCCTAGATGTCCTAAAAATTCTGGAGATAACAAAATATTTACTAGGATTACAACCTTACGCCCTCAGTCCAATGAAATAGTCTAGAGGCTTAACTGCACTCTTGAGCAGTACCTGTAGATCTTTGTGACAAATAACCAAAAAGCCTGGGATTCAAAGGTGCCATAGTTTCTCCTTGCTTAATACTAGGAATTCACAAGTTTAGAAGGGTAACACCACCAAAGATGCTACAGTATTTATCTGTTGTGTGGTTGGCCAATAGAAGAGGAAACTTTTGCCCAGAATATGCCAGTGAATAGCATCACAGACGTAGTCTGAATTCATGAAAATGCTTGACCGCACTTCAGAACAAATAGTGACAGGATGAAGGCACATTTTGACAGAATGTACTTAGTGCATAGTGTGAGGTTTTGCCACGTAACTGGTGTGGCTGTACAACCCACAGAGGCAAAAAGGGCACTGCCCAAAGCTACAGAAATGTTGGGAAGGTCCCTACAGCATTGCGGAGCAGATAGACCGAATATTTTGGATTCGTCATCTAAGCTTTCTGGTGAAACCTAAGGTTGTCATGTCACAGATATACTGGCATTCTATGAAGGTCCAGTTATTTCAGTATAGTTTCAGACTAACTTGAGAGTGCAGTGTTAAAAGCAACGCTTTTATCTTTGTGACCTTCCCTCCTCAAGACACATGCTGATATCGCCAGTAACTGCAGAACAGCATGGCGAAGTTACAGACTGGTTTCTGCAGATTACTGACTTGTGTCACTGACGTGATACACCTATCTGGAATCGTGCCACATCCTGTCCTTGGACATTTGAATTACTTGACTTATCGTTGCAAAATTGTTCTGGTCATCACCCTCACTCCAATTCAAGTTGCATGGAACATCCTGGATCAGGCCAGCTGATCTATACAAGCTACGGCTGGCCTACAAGTCGAGTCTGCAACCTTGTATAGCCTTAAGCACCATGGAGCCAGCAGAACACACACACTAGGAAGTGACCAGCGAGAGGATCTACAAGCATTGGTAGTGTGAGGGGAAAGACTGACCAACAGGACTGTGCAATAATGGGACTGGATGTTAAGACATTAAGAATGATGGTGATACACAGTTTGATAGCATATGTGTAAACAATTAATGGTCATTAAGTGACTATCTAGTAGAAAGTGGTAAGGACTTAAGTTTAGAATAGTTTGGCCTTAAATATTGCTCTTACTGAGAACAATGGGTGTTCATAGAAAGATAATAGTAGTTTAATGTTGTAAATAATAGCTGAATGTTTTTGTAGCATTATAAATAAATTAAAATTAGTTTTTTTTTTTACAAAGACCTCCCCCACGAACTCTTGATATTATGGCACTTGCCATCCTTAGAACAGCAGCATGCAATAACTGGTTTCAGTGGCAGGCACACTTTTTTATTGATGGTTATTCCTAGTTAATTGGGGACAGCATAACAGAAGGGAACACACATTTTAGGATGAAGTGAAATATATATCTGGAACATGAAAGCTGTACTCATACCACCTTGATACAGAATATTACGGAAGTCCGTAGGTGACATGGCTATACAATACACTATGCCTACTCTGTAGCAACTCCCTTGACTTGATGCATATGAAAATTAAGTGGTTTGAAAGAAAGTAATTACAGAGTAGCCCACACCTTGGAGACCATGTACAGCTACTCGGCAGCAAGAAAAGTGTGCTGCACCATTAGAAGGTTGGACCTCTGGTATTAAACCAGAAAAGCACACTCTGGACCAGTTTTCCCATTGTATTATCCAAACCATTTTGGGAGGGATATATGTAGACATAATCTAACATGTTTACATTTGCACAGTGAAGAAGCAACAGCTTACAACCAGTAGTTTACCACTAACTCCCCCTTTATCCTAAACTATTTCCAAGAATTATGGTGGTGATTTACTATCCCTCACATGTGCAACACTAAAGTCACAGTAACGATTGCACTTTAGTCGTCGAACTGGTGGCTGTCATTTGAATCGCTGTATAAACTCCAGTCAGTCAAACTTTTCAGGCTGGGATTCTCGTGTGCAGTGTGATGGAAATAACTGTAAAGTGAGGAATTTACAGGGCTACTCCAGCTCCCTTTTTCCAGAGGTCCATCTCTATTTTGTAACAGTGCATTCTTCAGATTCTCCCTCTGGTACAAGAGGTTCCGCAGGTCGAGACGTGGATAGAGTTGGCCAGCAATATTCTGGTGACAGGAGGGTACCATTCCAAGGATCCAGGTGACAACACCACAGTGTAGACAAGGCTGGCATAAATGTATCTGGTACAATGAAGTCAACAAATAGGATGAAAAATATTGTGAGCCTTACTGTATTTATCACGTGTATCAAGATTGCAAGCTAGATAAGACAATACAAGTGTGTTTCAACACTTTCCTACTGCGTTGTCCTCTGCATCCCTGGAACACACCTGGGTTACACCTATATCAGATTTTGGTCCCTGCCATTAATGAACACTCCTCACTTGGGAGCAAAATAACATTTCAATTTCATTATGCCATCTTGTGCTGAAGTTTCACAAACATAATAAACAGTATTTGTATTCTAACATTAACCTAGTAAAAATAAACAAGAACTGCCACTATATTTATTGAACAATTTTTATTTTCAAGAATGGAAGTTCATATAGTTCTATACAATTTATATCTCTATTTAAGTAAATTGATTCCTACATTTACACATATACTACATGTACAGCCCATATTTTATCTCTCTTTTTCAGAAGAAATGCAAACACTTAAGAGATACAGTGCTACGTAAGAACAAAAAATCTGTACATGGGAACTGAAAAAGACATAACATTTTCCTAGACAGTAAAACACAAATATTTAATCTAGTAGTACAAAGACTTTCTGAACATTACTGCACATGTCACCTGAGAAATTGTATCACAACAAATAAAATAAATAAGTTAAAAATATAACACTTAAAACAACATATCTGTCAGCTCAAAGCCCCAAAATTTGATTAGCACACAAATGGCAATCACACCTAGAAAATACAGCAGAAATCATAGTACTTGTCTCATTATTTTTTAATCATGTTATTTGCACACTTCTTCCAACAGTCATTTAAAAAGATATTGAATCAAAAAATTTTATAACTTAATTCCATTTTTATACATTTCTCACATTATGAACAATAATTAATTACCATTATTGCAGATATCTTAGGCATATTTTCAACAGTGAATTTAATAACACGGCACCAACAAGGACGAGTTCAAAAACATTTTGGACAGCTATGACTTATTTCTACAGATACCGTTTGTCAAATATCACATATCAATAACACATGTATTATACCACTGAAGAAGTGATGAAAGTGTTGAATTCTCTTTATACCGTTAACTAGTTGCTCTATAGGGGTGCACGTTTAACTACACACCACACGTGGCACTGTATCTAAACATGCAAAATGGGGTGTAAACATACTACTTTACACTTTTTGTACTAAAACTCAAAATTCCCATAGCACTGCACATTTTTTCCCACGACTTAAGCACCAGCAAAATGTACAAATATATAAAACAAGCAAAACATTTTGTGCTGCTAAGACGTCAAAACAGGATGCTTACAAAAAAACTGCCAATTTAATAACACAAACACTTCTGGAAGTGGTTTGAATAATTATCGAGTGCAGCAACATAAAATATTTAGGAAGCTTTTTCATTCAGTAACCTGAAACATACATAGGCGTTTCTGCTTTGAAACAACTATTTCAAAGAAAAAATGTCAATGCTGTTAGTACAATGGGTGGCTACACAAATCTTTAAAAATGTTCATATAGTAGCAAAACACTTGTTCACTATTCTGATCTTGTCCATCTGACTAGTACATGTGTGTAATCATTACTGTATTTTAAAAAAAAATACTTCAAACAATGACAGCACCACAATACAATAAGGAAATGCTTCGGTTTTACGTATCCAGGAAAAATGACCGTTATGATTTCTTCTGGTGTCCTCAAAAAGCCAACTGAAGCACGTGATGTATTATTTGTGGTTTATAATCATCATATTCTGAACATTAACTCGGCATCTGGTAGATATCAGTCATGCAACTGAAAAAATTAAAATAAAAGTGTAACATTTTTAGAACCAGCCCCAAATTGCATTCTCTTTTTTATCAGTTGACAAAAATGTTAATGCCTGTGTATCTCACGATAACCTGCTGTGACCCAACAAATCAGGGGACAACAAGAACCCATTCCTCCCAAATGCACAAAACTGGCTCTGCTGGTGAAAGGTTGAAGTCAAGTGTTGAGCATATTAACACGCAACATTTCCCACAGGATGAAGGAAAACCATACACAGGAAAGAAAGCAAGCCAAACATCTGATACAGCAACTGGCAAATAACCTAAGACCATCACATCTATTGGACTTATCCATCAGTAATCTGTACAAATGCTTACCTTCATTACAATAACAAGCACTATCAGCATAAAGCAAAGCAATCAACGTGGTACATCCAATCACTGCTAGCTTATTTGCCTACTTTTTCACACCATAACATACTGTTGAAACAGCACATATTCAAAAATTTCCTTAATAAAGCAATCTTTGCAAAAATTGTAATTTAGATTTGTATTTAAGCAACAGAAGGGACTAAGAAGACATTTACACTAAAATAAATTACTTATGAAGCAACAGATGTGTATCTCCTGGAAGAATTATAAGATTGCTACAAATTTAAACACCATCCACTCCATCACCATGGTTTAAATCCAGCCTCACATAACTCCAGTCTTATACTATAAGAAATATGATTTAAAGAAAAACCATTTCTTGCTGCCTGATGAAGGTTCAACCAGAAGATATCACAATGGTACTGGTTATATTCCATTAAACTCCATATCCTACATCAAATGCAGTTAATCTTTCCAAGCATCTTAATCAAATGTCAACAGGCACTTTAACAAAAAAAATAGTGAACAGCCCTTGCACTTTCTTTCCAAGCAATAAAAAAAACCAGCATCAAAGCAATACTAAATAAGTGTTCACACTGTACTGTGTCTTAATTTTGAAAGACAATAGTGACTTACACACTTTCACCAACACAAGATAAAAGATTAAACATCTACAGAATCAAGTGAACAATTGTCTGGCAGTCACACACGCAAACACACACATTTAGCACATATTTCGAGGCAAATAAAAATAACACTGTGTCTATAATGGATTCTAATTGGAGTTTTATGCACTATATTTAGGGAAACTAAATTTAATGCACTGCTAAGTATGTGTTAGAAGTGCAAGTTACCCGCAAAAAATGTCAGAAGTCTATTAGTATTCACGTAACATACAGCAAATAACACAAAGGCCATTTCATCAGTGATAGGGTTGCCACAGATCCTGATTTCGCTCGACTTTCACTGATCAAAATATAAAACATCCTTGACTTTTATACAAGCTGCTGGTAATACAATTTTACAATAAATATTTATGTTGATTTTACTAATAATGAAAATTTCCTCCTATTTACCACAGGCATGAATGCATATCAAAATTTCCTTTTGACGTTTACAATGAGGGAGGGGGTAAAAAATTTTAGAACAGAACAAAAATCAAGGAAATCAATGTTGCCATTTAAAGATTATCATAGAGCTTTATGAATAAATGGAGACTTTTGGACATTCGCCACTGCGATGCAGATGTCTGCCATGGAAAAACCAGGACTGAACACAAAATATTATACCTAAATAAGAGACAGCAAATAACTACGAAAAAATATATGTATATACACATGACCAACACGTAACACATAGAAAACAACACAGGCTAGAAACCTGCTTGGAAAAAATTAGGACAACACTGACAAAATAAATAGGAACAAATTGGGACAACACAACAAAGAAATGCACTCAAACACAGCAGTTTTACCAGACACGACAGAATGCAAGCCAGGTATGCTGTAGTCAAGAATATATATGCACAAGAATTGAGTCAAATAAAACAGGACAGCAAGCTAAAATACAAAAAACCAATATACTATATATGTATACGAAAAAATTAGGGCTGGGCAGCTATCGACACCAATACAGATATATTGACCGATAAACCCAAAACTGACATCCGTTACGATTGGCCATGGCCCAAACAAATTGTTTTATCAACCATAATGATTTAATTATCATATTTTTTATTGCATGAACAGAATTTCACCAAACTTGGTACACATATAGTACTACGTATGGACATTTGAATATTACAGTTTTCCACCATGCCAGGTACTTACTTTCAAAATGGCAGATATTTTAAATTTAAATATAGGGTGATACGTTGTATCTCTGAAACCATATAACAGATTTAAACCAAATTTTGTATTTTAACTGCGCAAATTGTAACTATTGACTTTATTGGTGAATATTTTAGGTCCGCCACTTTGGAAAATAGCACCACATGAAAAAGAAGTTTTTACGTTATACATCCAAAACTACTCAACCAATTTTTGCCTAATTTGGCACGCACGTAATACTATGATAGACCAGGTAAATATTAATAACTAAATTTTATTAGGCACTTATTATTTTCAAAAAGGCAGCGATATAAATATTTTAGATTTATTTGGTATAACTACCACACCATTTGACAAGTTTCAACCAAATTTTGTATGCTGACAGTATTTATTACAAGCAACATAAAAGTAAAAAACAACAACTTTTGTCTGCCATTTTGTAAGATAGCGCTACACGAATTAATAAAATTTTTGTGTAATATCTCGTAAACATCTGATAGATTCCTACCAAATATGGCAAACAAGTAGCACTGCAGCAGGTGATGTTAAATGATATGTTTTAGGTATGACTGGAACTTATTATCGAAATGGCGGCTGTATAGCTATTTTAATTTTGTATATTATATCATCACCACAGTGTAATTTATTCCAATCAAACTTTGTATGCTGGCTGTATATATATTACAACCATCAAATGTGTCCACACAAAATCTCTTGTCTGCCATTTTGTAAATTAGTTTCATATGACAAATTGAAATTAGATGATATCTTTGAAGGTAAAAAAAAAAAAAAAAACAGATTTCTACTAAAGTTGGTTATCGAGTAGCACTAAGGTAGGCCACGTAAACTTAAAAACTTTCAAATGGTCAGACATATATTTTCAAAATGGCGTCCATATAATCATTTTAGATCAGAATATTTTATCTACAAAATTACAAAACAAATCTGAACTTATCTTAACATGCTGACAGTACTGCATCAATTATATCCATCAAAATGTCTATGCAAATGCATCATTTTTCTGCCCTTTTGTAAGATAGCCATAAATGAACTAATACAGTTTTTATGCCTTATCTTGGGAAACAATCAACCGATTTCTTTCAAATTTGGTGAATAAGTTGTGGTTTGGTAGGTCATATTAATTTACCTATATGTTTTGTGTGTGCAAGTCTCTTATTTTCTGAATGGCGCCTATACAAACATCTTAGCTTAGCGCGATAAACCTACAAATCTATGTTAAAAGATTTAAATTTAACTTTGTGTATTGTATCTATGACAATCATTGAATGTGTTAATACATAAACGTTTTGTCCTCCATTTATGAAGATTGTCACATTAACAATGGAGGTGTTGCACCATATCCAGTACCAATCAACCAATTCGTACCAAAATTCCAGCATGTATTGCTACAGTAGAGTATGTAAATTAACATGTGATGTCCGGCAGGCATATTTTAATAAGGTTTATATAAAGTATATGAAATGTTTCAACAAAACTCAACCAAATTTTGTATGCAAATAGTATTAATTAGAAGCATTGTTTATGCATGCAGAGATACTATTCATTGTTTCACGTTTTCTATCAAGTTATCAACATACAATTAAAAAAAAATTACAACCATATATTGATCTATCGCTTACAGCGTGACACGGTGCACAATCGAGAAAACGTTTCAGATGGCAATGCACCTCTGTATAATGACTGGCACGAATTGGCATAATTTTATTTGTAGCCTAAGTGTAAATATATAGGTCTAATAGTTGTTATATTTTCTTTTTTTAATTATGACAAAACTGAATTTATCAATAGTAGTATGTGAGTGGCTGGATGTAAGACAAGTAGAATTCACCTTGAACCACATATTTACATTTTCAACACACACACACGTTATGCGAATGTCAAACACACATATGTTTGTCATCATGGACAAAATATTACCGGTAAACAGTCATCAAAGAAACTGAGCTCATGTAGTACGAAATATATGCTCACAATTGAAGTCACGGCGCCATCTTGATTACATTGGTGCCCTAAAATTCCACAGTTTTCTACACTGTGGTGGATTGTGGGGGTGCCCACTACTGTGGGATATTCCGAAGTGAAGATTTTAGACAGTTTGTAAATATGTTTATTTTGTTCAGCTCAACAATCTGATCTGAATATTCAATTAAAGTAGTTAAAAACCCAGTTTATTTTTTTAATCCACCGGTGGTTACAGGAACAAGAGAGACTGTTTTACTTATATGACAAAACAACTCTCTTGGCCATAATTAATAGACATCACTCTCTTTTACACAGTAATTTATAATGGTTAGGGCCTACAAATGTTTTTAACAAATAAATTTGAAATAATACACCACAGTAAAAATACTAGGTAAATGTTTGGTGTCTATTTTAAAATGTGTTAAAACGCAAACATGTTAATAAAAACTATATAATTGCATCAGTCATACTACATGTAAAAAAAATTAATACATCACAATTTTTCTGTGCATCTAGTGCAAATAGTGGACGTGTGAACTTGAGCTGGACCTGATGACCAAATATTAAAAAATGAGCCTGTAAGTCTGCATACTTATTTGTAGGCTAATTTTTAATCTGATGTGGAAGCAAACAGCAGAAGTGAAGTTTGGGAGTATTTTAATGTTAAGATGGTGTCCCACAAAGCCATTTGCAAACTGTGTAAAGTGCACATTTCCCGATGTGTTAAAAGTCTTTTGATGCTCTCAGACACCACATAAGACATTACAAATAAAATTATTTGTATCGGCACTACCTGTGGGATCGGCCACAAAGTAACAATATTGGTAATATCTGCAAAATGGGGTTTGAACACATTTCTAGAAAAAACTATATACGATCAACAGACAAAACACCGAAGACAACACAGGCTAGTTATTTACTTACACAAATAAAACAAACACAACAAAGAAACTCTCACAAACACAGTAGTTTTTCCAAAACTGACAGAATGTGACATTTCAGGAACTGCTACTGTTCCCATCTTCAGGCAGCGACACATAGGGTCCGAGAACATAAGTGACTGAAACGTCACATTCTGTTGGTTTTAGAGACAGTTAACTGCATTGAAATGGTGAATGTCCAAAAATCTCCATTTATTCATTCATCCATACTGCACTAATTCATTTAATGATCACATGCAGCTTTATGTATAAATAAAATATTGCACAGTAAACTGGGGCATATTGCACAACCAATAACCATGCATTCAATAATCTAAATATGCCACAATTTTACACTTTTGCATTGGCTACCCTGACAGAAATAATTCATACTCTGTGGTAACAACAATATTTATGGTATAGACTGTTCACAGTAAAATGAGCACTTTTGAGACCCTAGTTACTTTTTTGTATCTGCCATTTTTATCATTTAAACACCTTTTTTTAGATAAATTATTGCCATGTAAATAATAAACACAGTGCGTATATTCAACCACACACGGAAATTAATGTCTAAGACTAAAATAAAATATATCCATTGGCTATTATTCCAAATGATAGGGCTTTCAAAAGTGCTCACTTTACCAAGAACAGTCTATACATATTCTGCCTGAAGGCATGCGTGCAGTCAAATATTATTGTTCATCATTCACATTATTATTTCATTTGAACAGTCCAGTAATTCACGTGATCATACCACAATTATTGTACTTCATATAGTTCATCCGACAATAAATCACATTTCCAGTTTCAGGAGCTTTGCGACATTACAAAATAATCAGCATGGATTATACTGTAATTTCTCTGACTTTCCCCAACCATAATTGCATTTCACTTTCATTCCATGGACAATTTTAATATTCCTGACTTTCCAGGTTAGTGGCAATCAAGGCAAATTTAACACCTCAATAAATCAACATCCTTACATTTTTGTTAAATTGCAAAGTTTATTACAGAGTACAGTGATTCCAGAAAACAATTCCATTTCCCACATAGCTGACTATGAATAAACTTTTAAATTTAGTTTCCACAGGAAACGAACACAAACATCCTGATATGGCACACAACACTTTTTCATTCTGCACCTATGGAGATTTGTAACAAAATAAAAATTTCACACATGAAAAGTTACACCGACCAGCTTGGACGCAGACATTCTCTAAAAGAAATGCAGCTTTTTACAATTTTCTACCTTTCCGTGAGATTTTTCCAGACAATAAAAAATGTTCAACATTTAACTAGTTAAAGGCTGTTCACGATAAAGTGAGTACTTTTGAACTCAACCTTAGAAAAAAATCACTTCTCCTACCTGCATATATTTTAACAGGTGCAATGAGTGACATTCACCCAGTAATGTTGGTAATGATGGAGGGAAAGTAGTTCCATATCTTAACGTTGAATAAAAATGATAGGTGATAACAAATTATTTATTTAGCTTACTGTCTTTTTAATGCATCAAAGTGTAAAAATGAGCAGATTTGTAAAATATTTACTTTTCAAATAATTCCATAGTTTCACTTGACCGATGCATAAATAAAGTGATGAGGGCAGTGGCAATGTCAGTCTTCTCTTAATATATGAACGTTTCTGAAACTTCGTAGCAATTACAAGAGTTTTCAAAGGTCTTTACAGATTTCTTCATTTCTCCTGATTTTGCAACGCATGAGCCACCTGAGTACATTCCACATTACTCATGTATCCAATGCAAACAACAAACTGTACAATATCCATGTGTGAATTTCAACTATCCTACATCCTGCAAGTTTTCTACAGTTCTGAAACCATTTTGGTGGTGTGCCAAATAGGTTTCATATAAAGCATACCTATGTGTTGTGTGCCATTTTTCAATAAATGTTTTGCTATATTAGTATGCAACATATTCCTTGTCTCTTAAGAAGCATAATCCAGCTACTTTAATAAATATTGACAACTACGACAGCAATACAAAATCATAGAAGTAATGGTGCAAGACATTTGTTTTGTGAAAACATACTGAAGCTGGCAAAGTTAGTAAATTGTATGCATTGCTGACTAACTTAAATACAATAGGTATGAATACTACTTCAAATAATGCCAAAAACCTCTTGTACCATCATTTGTTAAGAAAATTGAAATCTGTACAATCATTCATTCTTCATTATAAGACAAATCAATATCTGTATGCATATTTTTAAGGCAAGGTTTTCCTGCTACAGTCTGTCTAGTATTATCTAACTGAATGTAGACACACATATAAAGTGGTGTACGTATCTGGTCTTTCAACATGCTGTCAATACCATACTTATATCAACTGGCCAAAAGACAAAAACGTTATTGCACATTTTCCAATTTTTCCTTACTTGGAAGCAGCATACTTAAACTTTAATACCATAAAGTAATGACAACATGAGACCAAAACCAAATATTAATGTTAAGAAACATTACCATGGTGTTTCATCTCCAGAGATGAATACTTAGGCCCTCACATTTTTCTAATAAACTAAGGTGGGGATTGATAATGCTTTACACACACCCTTTACAACAAACATTACAACTCTGTGGCCATTTGTGTTTTATAATCATATAATACAGACTCAAAAACAGTGAACACACCTACGTAACTTTACAGGGAAAAAAATAAACATGTTGACTGTTAAATAATAGCTGATAATAACTAACAAGGTAAATGAGTATCCCAATAATTAGGAGTACAATTTCTCCACGGCAATTTTAAAAAATCACTTATACACAAGCCACACAGCATCTGCTTTGAGCTGAAAACTTCATACCAATTAAGAGTTACAGTTTACTACAGCACAGCGAACTGACCATATATTCATACAGCACACAGAGATATACCATTATCAGATGGCATCATTTCTCCACAACAGTTGTGCAAAACATATTTCGGACAGGCATTCCAGACAGATGAAAAATCCACATACTACTATGAAAAAGTATGTACATTATAGATCACACATTTTGGAAATAGAAAAGTTAGATGTTGAAGAAGTTAACTCTGATCTTGTACAACTGGGTGGAATTTCATTTTTGCGAGTACTGTACCTATTTGGATGCAACAAATGTAGCATAATTAATAAAATTTTCAAGCCATCAATCTTCCCCAATTATGACATATCCGAACCAGTAGAAAAACTGAGTACAAGATAACTGGTAACTTATCAAAATTATCTAATCAGCTATACTAATACGTATGTCATAACACTTCATTATATTACAACATCTTAATAAACCGTTATTAAGAAAATTAAATAAAGACACTTAAAAACAAATTATCAAAACAGTTTTTAGCTTGCTACACCATTTCACACAAACATAATGGGTAGGAACTCGTTACAAAATTATTCTTACAGGAAGAACATTCAGTAAGTGCAGTAAAAATACAAAAATAATGAACGAGGACACTATTGTAGTAAATGCATCATCCCTTCTATCACTACTGTAACAACAGTAAATATTTCTTCTCATTCAAAGAAAATAAATAAACTCCAAAATGGTAGAGTTTCTTTGCATAGTGAATGCTTTCCTTAACAAAAATGGTACAGAAGTTGTTGAATGGTTTTTATTTAGAAAAAAATTAAAGACAATTTTAATGCAATATTGTCATGAATATACACAAAGAAAAAAAATTACACATGCTTGAAACTGTCAGCAAATAGTGAAAGCTTCTATGGAACAAGATACAACCTAAGAAAGCAAAATGTTACTAGCAACAATAGTTACTCACAGCCACAATCACGACTACGGTATCAATATCATAAAGAGGAGCAACTTGTGAACTTTGTAAACTGCAACAAAGCCATGCCTAAGTCATCATATCCAACTACAATTACATGGCAGGCTATCTGTAATTATTGATTTTTGCACTTTTATTTTATTGAGTAATAGTACTACTAAAAATTAAATCATTTTTTTTTAAACAATTTATCACAATTATTACATTCTCCTAACTACAATTAAAATATGTACCTTTTCTATGCCACATTGTGCACACACTTTATTCAACAGGTGAACCAAATTAGGAAATGAACTGAATAAAAGAAATATGTATGAAGCATATTAAGAAAACTGAACTAAATTATTATTCAATATAATACTGTCATCTTAATTTTTTTATCTAGCACAATACTACCTCAATTTTGAAAATAATTTTCCAATATCTTTACACTTACATTTGAGAAACATGCAGATATAATTAAGTCATAAAATTTACTGTTAAAACAGGTACAAACCATATTTGAATAACAAAGGTAGCACATCATCAAAAATAAATATGTAATAACAGCAACACACAAAATGTAACCAAATTTGAAACATTATTTAATTCAATGAGAGAAGAAAATTGCAACAAGGAATGCTTTGCACAATGGACGATGTGACAAACGTTGTAGCAGGGTTTTGCGTGTCTTGTGCAGTAGGCAATCAATCAGTTTCTGCTCTCATCCCCCGCACCTCGCCCCGTTTACGCTGATCGTCCAGCTCCCTCTTGGTCTTCTCTTCGATAGCTCGGATATCCTCCATCGTGTAGCCATGCCAGCGGTCCATCCAGCAAAACACCTGCCGATGAAATGTGGTGAACAGGCGTTGCTCCGTCTGCTGGATGAAGTTCTCCACCCGGTTCTGTAGCATGAACCACTTGAACTCGACGGTGACAAGCTTGTAACACGTCATCACCGGCTCCACTGACTCCTTCCAGTTGCCTTCCAAAGGGCCCCGCCCCGTCTTCTCGCTGTGGAACTTTTTGGGGTCTTCTTCTGGCTTGTAATCTGCTCGTGACACGTAATCGTTGGCTATATCTATAGGAACTACTTGCCTCATCTTCAGTTTCTCCGGTGGTAATCTGTGTATGTTTTCCGAGTCGCCTCTGTCTGCTATGTGCATGGTCTCTATTATTATGACAAACTTATCTCCCATGTACATTGGGTTACTGATTACTGTTTTGCAGTATGGATACGCATTCCATGCCTCCTCGTGTATCTCCAGTGAACCTTTGGGTGCCAGTATCCTAATGAATGATGGCACCTTGTTGGTTAGGTGATATATTTTGTGCGTATACTGCCCTTTGTCATATTCCCCGCCTAGCAAGGGATAGTCTGTGAAAGGCTCGTTCTTTAGTACTTCTATTCCATCTCCTCCACCAGTTTCATTTTTGCTGGCTTCTGCTACGGAGTAAAGTTGCGCTACTTGATACTCCTCAACTGTTAACGGCAGGGTCACTCTGAATTCCTTGATAATCATCCTGTGAGAAAACATCCAATTTCAATGCCAATTGCACCACATGATCAAAAGAATCAGAAAAATACAACATGGCTTATAATGCTTACAAACAAGAATCTAAACAAAGCAGCAAAGCACAGAACATCGAAATCATCCACACACTCAAAAGAAGAGCCTGAGTAGAAACAATCAAACATAAAATAAAATTAGTAGGCACTGGTCACAAATCTGGGAACCTTGAAACATGTTGAAAAAGCAATGTATTGTTTCAGACAGTGAAAACAGATTATTAATAGTAGTAAACTCCAATAAGGCTAAAATATATCACATTAAGCTATGTGACTGAAAATTAATTTTGCATAACAGTTATTACCGGCAGGAACATTGGTGCTACCCAATAAAGGAGAGGAATTGGATGAAGAGGGCCAGGAAAGTTTAAATAAAATCAAATATTTATTAATTCAGAAATACTAATTCAAATTATTGAATACATTATTAATTTCTTCTGCAGTTCAATGAAATGTATTTGATAAACATAAAAGTTGTGACGGCTCTACTTTTTCCATCGCGTTAGTACCTTTAACAACAAAAGGCAGACAGCGCCTTTTAGCTTTCTTTGTGGACGCTCTGCTTCCCCTTCCTTACTCCAATTCACCACCTTGCCACCTCTCCCTCGTGCACAATTTTATTCAAGCTCAAAAATGTTAATGTGCTTGTGCACTAGGAACCCACACTTCCTATCCCACCACCGGCTTCATCACTCCAAGCTCCGTCAACTTTAACATTATGCGCGACATATATTGAATTCTGCAAATGTTCGCAGCACATAGGGGTTTTAAAAATATTTTCAATGATTTGTGTACTAAGGTTGATTTAAATTCAGTCAGGAAGGAGCAGGCATCATGCTACATCTGATGAGTTGTGGCTATAGAGCACTTAAGTTTCGTATTGGGCAAGTAGAGCTTGGTGTTATAGTGGTTTATGAATGCTAATGTTTCATGGACGTTGTACAGCAGAATCTGTTATTCTAAATTCATTTTGGCATGTACTGTCAAAATTCTGGGTTTCTCTATAATTGGTATGCTTGGTAAGTATTACCAGTGTTATTGCTTTTTGATGTGTAAACCCACCTCATTTGCTAGCCCTAGTTTATCTTTATAATGAAGCTCATTATCCACAATTCCGGTGTGCTTATTTTAATATGTTTGTGAAGTATAACATTTTAATAGTTTGTCATTTTAATAGATCGCATCTGCTGCCGACTCACTTGTCGGATGCTTTCAACATTGCTTTAATATAATTTTTAATGTGTAGGTTTTATGAGTGACCTTTACTAGGTGCACTTAGCCACCGTGCTACGATTGTACGTCGAGTGCTGTCTAATGTATGCATGTTTTAAAGTTTTGGGACTAATGACATTAAAGGGTAAAAGCATACTAATTTAATTAAATGTATTTCAGAGTGATTAAACTTTATTTGTGGTATGCACGTATTTTGGAAGTCTTATGTGCTTTATGAAACACAAGCTAAAGTCACTTCTAGTCATAAGCCAGACAGACTTGAATTTAATAGCCTATTCGAGAATTAAATCAAATGCTTGAAAGTTTTTATATTTGCTGTTTATCAAGTTCTAGGCGACATGCCTCAAGGTTACAGAGTCTGAAGCTGAACATGTATAGTGTATACTGTAATTGGAAACTGTGAAATTAAGGCTATTCTACACACTTTCACAGATTGAGTGGTTGTACACTGATTTCGAGAATATTGATTGTAAGAATTTGGATAGTTACCAGGTATTATGTTTAACGGAAGAGCATTTTAGATGTGACCTAATTTCATGTATAAACAAATGTTAAAGGTTGAACAGTTGGTAATTAACTTAATAGTTTCATAGTTGTTACATTTTTTAAATGATTGGAAAGCTTGTTTTTAAAGCACTATTAAAAAGGGTGTTTGCTATTAAGAGTAAATGTTGTTTCATTAATGTGGTCTTGCTGTATTGACAGCTTTGCCTTACGTGAGATGGTCATTTTTAAAAGGAGTGTTTACTGAATACGTATTTTATTGAGAATTTCCAGAAATATATCAGTGTGAATAATGACACACCTTGCAGCTTAACATTTTAATTTACGGCATTGAGTAATTGTTTAAATCTCCTGTACCTGATTTGTATTTATTTTATATGGGCTAGTCATTTGAAAAAATTATGTAGTATTTAAACTGGTTTACCGCATCTCAATATTGTACAACCTGGTACAAAGTAACATTTTGAAAAACTTTTTACATTTTCAAACACACAAATATATATAAAAAGTACTGATATAAGTAAAATATAAACAACACAAACATAATGTGGAAATAATTTACTCGGAAATTGACTCCGCAAATTGGGCTACGCCGCTCATTCCCTATGGGTTGCCAGTTTCCTTGCGACTGGCTAGGGATATCTGCCGTGATGGTTGGGCCAATAGATGGTACCTAGGCTCGACCACTTGGCAGGGTGTTTGACCACTTGGCACTCAAGCCATTGGGGCTCAATGCCTGTACTTCAAAGTGTGTAGAAGTACAAAGGCATGGAATGGAGTGTGGCCAATGTAGCTCCCTCGAACTGGGAATGTGTCACATAAGGACCAGTCCGGTGAAGGGGAGTGATGGCTCGGATGCAGTGATGAAACTTTGATGAAAAGTACGACGATTGATGATATAAATTCTCCAATGTAAGAGCAAGGGCCGCTATTTCCGGTGAACCGCGACACCGGGGAGGGACCCTGACTGCTCCCTGGTGACTCCGTTGCCAGGGTAGTAACCATTCTGGTCGTGGTATGGCCCTGCCTTGCAGGGGGTGGCTCCCAGGACGTGGAGCGAGTGACCGGCCCTTAATTGGGTGTAAGGCTTATGCCCAGCGAGGTGTTCTCAACCACCTTGTGTGGAAGGGATTTCCTCTGTTTGCCCCATGCCATCGGCGGAGCAGTCCATCATGAATAACCCACAAGTGGCATGGAAATTAAGTAGTAACATGGGGCGATTGGTTGGCCTCACTGGAGGTTCTATCAGGTGACCAATCATTGTGGTTGGACTCGTGCTGGCAGTGGTTGACTCTGTATGCTGGAGGAGGTCTGGAGAGATTCTCACTCTTGTGGAAAGACCGGGCGGTGAGCGGTAATCAGCTCCGGTTGTGCCCTGGAAAGGCACTAGGGGTATGGGTAGAACCCCGGCCAGACCACACACTTGGTTTCCAAGTGTGAGGGTCTCAGAACCTCTGTGGTAGAAGGGGCAAGGATGTGCGGACATGTCGGATTTGGGCTTGGGTCTGGCCAACGGTCGCATTAATGCTGATCACTTTGCGATGAGAGGACGTGATTCCTCTTCCCAGCCTAATAGGAGGCCGAAGCGGGGTAAGGCTCACGGCTAAGAGCGCTGTGACAAAATACAAAAGTACAGTGGCCGAGAGGTCCTGTATCAATTGTCACTACTAGCACAACACTGCCTCCATCGTTGTGCAATCCTATGTCGAATCATCTCCTCTAACTTAGGAGGCAGCATTGCCTTTAGGTACCTTCCTAGGGAAAAAGAAGGGTGGGGGGACAAGACTTTAGGCAATCTTTCCTAAAATACCTTTGCTTCTAAATTAATAGCCTGTGGGCCACATACAATGTGACAGATTTATCAGACTGGCCTGAAAGTGAACATTTTATCACCTGTTCCTTTACACACACACACACACACTTTTGAATATAATTACCAAATTAAACATCAACTCTATCACTTGTATAAACTTTTAATAAAATTATGTATTATTTAATTTATTACATATTCACACATGCTATGTGAGAAGTGAGCCATGATTTCATAAGTGAATGAGACTTGTCATGCACTGTAATTATTTGTATACATGGCCAGATGGGAAAAATTATTGAATAGCCCTGATATACGGAAAGGTTTGTGAGTTATGAGTGCTATTAAGAATGTTTCATTGTGGTTACTTCCATCTGATGTGGTAAATCTAATTACTGTGCGAAAATACAAGTGTTTCTTTGCAATTATGTCCATGTGAAGGTCTTTCATTTAACAAGGTTAAGCAACCCACATGACATATAATCTACATAAATTTTATGCGTTATACCTCTGACTTTACCTGCTCTTCATAGTCCCCCTGGTAATTATCCAGAATAGGGGTTTTTCCGTAAAACAAAATATTCCTGAAAAATGGTATAAAACGACATTACTTATCACACAGAACACAAATTTACTAGGGTCATCATGATATTCGCAGTACATACTACCAAATGCAATAGTAAGGAGGGCTACGAAGATCAGGGAAATTGCAAGGTATCATGTGTAAAATGTATGAATTTTACATCATTTGGGTTCCTCAACCACATGAAATTGAAAGTACTAATCACACTGAACACAAATTTACTAGGGGCACCACTGTATTTGTAGTGCATACTACCAAATGTGATAGTGGGGTGGGCTATGAAGATCAGCGAAACTGTGGGGTAAAACTATGTCAATTTATGTAAATTACAAGTCATATCTGGGTTCCTTAACCACGTTAAATAGAAGAAAACCTAACATACCTTAACCTAACTTCACGATATGTGATTACAGAGGAAGAGTGTGCAAACACACAATAGTGTTAGAAAAAGTATAACAAGTAAGCTCGTATCAGTTCACGCACCCTCTGTAATTCACCTATTGTGAAGTTAGGTTTAATTTGGTTAGGTCTTCTGCATTTTACATGGTTGGCTGCAGCAGTTACATGAAATACTACACAGTACAATTCACTACAATTTATACACTTTTCATGATGAAACTCTACAATTATTTATGTTACTCACTCATGTAAGTGGTGAATATAGCTCCTTTGTGATCTATTGCTGATAACTCACATTTAGGGAACGTTAACTTGTATTCAATCTGTGTCAACTACGCAAACCTCGTATTTCCGCACAATAATTATATTATAACACTCCACATGGAAACAATTAACAAGAAACACTAAAATTTTCCCACAATAATACAATCTAACAAGTCACATAGAAATAATAGCAAAGAAACATGTGTAATAGAACTCGTAAATCACAGCTCTTAAAACCGTAAAAGTTTCAAATTAGTCGAGATATTTCAACTTGTTTTAATGTTAGTTTAAATGCAGAATTTGAGAAATGTGGACCGCAATGCGTGAATTTTTGGATCTTTACAAATTACAATGTGCGAGTCACATCTAAATAGTATGCAAAAGTTCAAGCATGTCAGAAGTTGAGATTCATTAGATCTGAGTCTGAATCTGTCAGACTTTTGAGTTACAACCTACGTTTAGCATTGTCTTTTTCAGTATTGTATATCACTGTGTTAACAGAAACTGACCCAACAATGGATAGTGATAATGTTTCTCACACTACATCAATGCAATGACTATTTGGGTTGAAAATGCCATTTTTTCTGCATCACTTCATCAATGTCCGTACCATTTTCAGTTGCAAGGTGAGTAACAGTGTTTTTGTTCTCAATGTTGCTGATGGTAGTAGATTTCTGTATTTTTCCACTATGATAGAGATTTGCAACTGTTGGGCATCTACAAACTAGCTCCAGAAAAGTTAATTCATGCAAAATCTGTGCCACTGTACATGTCAATTTATCTGCTTTGTACATATCTGGTAATATTGTATGAAGCAGATAAAACTATATGAAACAGGTAAATCAATACGTCCTCCATGCATAGATTTTGAATAAATTTGCTTTTCTGAAGCCATTTGCAGGCATGTAATTTCTTGTAATGGTATTTTCCCAGTTTTTAATGACTTTTACCCCCCAATTTCGTCTATATTCATAGCCCTCCCCACTATCACGATTCATAGCATTTAAAATGAAGATAACAATGCGCCAATGTATTTCAGTACGGTTAGGACCCTTCTATTCACACCATTGTCTAAATATGTTATGAATTTTTGGAAAAGTCGTGATTCTTATTAATTACCCAACTGTTGATTCACATTGAAACTAGTCTAATTACTCATTCAAACATTAACTCTATGGTAAAATTGTGATTCGTTATGTATGGTACAAACAGCACATTCACATGTGTGCATGCACGCACACACATAAGAATTATAAGATATTGCCTAACTTTTTTGCACCTCTTATGTGCTATTTTTCTATGCACATTTGTAATGTGCCATTCCAACATTTGTATTGATTCTAATTTCTGTGCATGCACTATTTCCTGTGCTAAATCAATATTGTAGCCAGGCCTTAACGCAATACCATACTGTACATACAGGAAAGGGGCCGTCATTATTGCTAACCAACCTCCCATTACATGAGCAGATAAAAATATTGTAAAAGAAAAATTCCAGGCCACTTAATACAAATTCCAGGAAAACTTTGGATTTTTGGATAATTCCACGGCATTTCCAGTTTACATTTTTCAGGGTGTCTATAATCTATGAATGATCAAAAAGGCAAGACATGAAATGGCAGTTGTGTTAATGTAGAATGTGTGATGTTGCCTCTTTCCAGACTGCACTACAGCTACAATTCATTAATCACATAGTTTCCACCATGTTGAATAGGCCTACTACTATAAAATACCTTAATTTGCTCTACAATGATAGAAACTCCTATCAGGTAAATGCTACCTCAGTGTTGCCAACCATATAATCCTGATCGTACAAGTACGATAATTTTGTGTGGTGTACAATCTACGATCCAAAGTTAGGATCGTGCAACAAATGTACAATTATCAGCCCTCAGACCTGTTCATTTATACAATTTAAGAGCAGTCACTGTATTTATCTAAGGGTCCATTAAACCTGCAGTAACCACATTGCTGACTCGATTTTTTCTTCCACTTTTAAAATCTCCCACAGGGTAAAATATTTTATGTACTTATTTATTAAAATAATTTTTCCAGTTTCGTAAATTTTCTTGTGTTTTTACTGAAAACATTAGTATATGTTGTTATTACCTGGAAATTTCAGTTTTAAGCAGGAGTTATGATTTAATTGTATTTAAAAGTAATTATAAATGTTTGTGTTTTTTATAAATGTACGATTCTGGAAGTGGTTTGTAGGATCTTTCAGAGAAAATTGTATGATCCTGGCATTGCAAAAGATTTCCAACACTGCGTTACCTGGTTATGTCCATACTAGCAGATAGGACTCAATTCCAGACGATTATATCAAGAATATCACAAAAAAATGTTAAATTGCAAAAGACCTAACCAAACAATACTCGCACACACACCCATAGGTTAATGTGATAATTTATGAATTCCAAGCGTAGCCCCCTCGCAGGGGAAAATACTGTACAAGCATAGCCAAACATTATGCACCGAGCCAGAATCCCAGCACCAGCAGGGGAGTAAATTCCCAAAACAGTGATTCCAGGCATGCCAGCAATTTGTTTTTGGCGGTGACTCGAAGCATCAAGCATCAGCGAAGCTTGAAGTTTACCCAGAAATGATTTTCATGCATAGCCCATTTGCACTGAGTAATAATGTGTGTGTTTTACAATTTAACATACTTTCATGCTATTTGTAATATTATTATAATATTGTATCATGAAAACATGTTTAATAACAAAAAGATCAAACTGAACATTATTTAAATTGACAATGTTACCAATACAATTTACAAATATAATAGTGGAGAGGGCTATGAACTGCAGGGAAATTGTGGAGTAAAATGTTATCATGAAAATGTAAATTTTTTTATTTTTTTTTACCCCACAATTTTCCTGATCTTCATAGCCCTCCCCACTATCGTATTTGTAGCTTGTATTTGTAATTTTTTCAATTTAGATCAAATGTTCGGTTAAGTCTTTATGCAATTTAATGTATTTTTGTGGATAAATATTACATTATCTACAGGCAGTTCTCGACTTTGATACATTTGAGATTCGTACAACTTGCTCTTTCATACACGACATATCACATCTAAATCAACTTTCATACAACCGATTTGGTCTTTCATACATCTAGCAACCTGCTAACATATTGATATAGCACTGTTAGTTGCCATCCAACCCTGCTTGCCATATTTCCCAGCCTTCGTGGATCATATTTTATGAATGTTTAGATATGGCTGTCATATTGGTTCAATACAAATGAGGAAATGAGTGCTTCTGTTAAAATAATATACAAATTTTTGAAAAACTTTTACATAGTTCTTACAACCTACAAAATAAAATGTTACATTTAGGTAAGAAAGTATTGCACATGCATATTTATTCGTGATTTTCAATTAAATACTTGTTAAAAGTAACAATTTTATCAATTTTCTTGTAACTTTGGAACAGAACCCCTCTTATTACATGCATAAATATGATTCAACTTTCACACACAGTTTCAGGAACACATTACATATGAAAATAGAGGACTGCCTGTACATATTTTCCATTAGTTTTACCCCACATTTTCCCTAATCTTAATAGCCCTCCCCATTATCGTTTTAGGGGTTTCTGTTGGTCAAATGTTGATGCCTCTAGTAATTAGTAGAGTACAATTATACCACTTCAAAAAAGCCCCTATTCTAGAATTTTACTAATTATCTTAATGACAGAGAACAGATTGTTCACTGTAATAATACTTTTAGCTCTGCAAAATCAATAACAATAGGTATATCACAAGAGTCAATCCTCGGGCCAATATTAAGTACAACTTATAAATTTTTTTAATAATGCAGACAGCTCACTCTCAATGGGATGGCATTATTTGAGGATGATACTAACATATTCTATATTGACAGGGATGAAGAGAAGTTAAACCAGTTAATGAAATGGGATCTCAACCTCTTATCTGAATGGTTTGAAAAAAATAGACTAACCATAAATATTGAAAAGACAACTTTAATAAATCGAAAAAGCTAAGTCAGATGGGTAAATTTTCAATAAAATATAATAGAAGCCAGCTTAAGAAAGTTGACAACCAAATACTTGGGCTTGATAATTGATTCAAATATTTCATGGGTACACCATATAAAATACATAAAAATGAAAATTACACCTATTATAGGCATACTGCATAGGTTACGATACTAAATTTCACCAAAGATTCTTAAAAGTATTTACTGTTCCAGGGTTGACTCATCTACGTTACATGTGTACGTTTTGGGACTGGTGCAATAAAACATATTTACACGAATTAGAAGTTCTGCAGAATAGGGCAATTAGAAAATATGGTAAAATTCCAGAATTGAGACTTTTTCGAAAATCGGAAAAATAATAATACCTAGATATGTTAGATATGATTATTAGTAATCAGAATTACTAGGAATTTTGAAGGAGCTTCAAGTAGTTATCTGTAAAAAAAAAAAGTGATAGGGAGGAGGGTTATGAAGATTGCTGTGTTATGCTATAAAACATGTATAATTTACATAGAATATATCTATATTGGGTCAAATTATTATATTAAAATGCAAGATTACCATTTGAAATTAATTAATGTTTAAAATTTCATTTACAGGATATATTTATACCGCAAAAATAGGGTTATTCCGGTATAAACAACACAGGCGTAAAACAGTGTCGGAAGAACACGTATTCCTGGTGAATTACTCAAGGCTTACCTACTGATCAATATCTATGGGGGCTTGAGGATATATTAATTATAAATTAGAAAATAAAATAATTAAATATACAAGCGGTCCACTCTGTATGTTTACGTCTGGCCGCCGACATGTTTGACGTACCATTTATGGTACATGGATTATTATTCAGATTTGTGTACAATGATTAAGTAGTATTGGCACAAAATGTACTATAATGATGCGTCAGTGTACCATTAATTTGAATACCCCGTACTATGACGATTTGTTAGTTGTTCATGTCCCAGGTGCATTCTGGGAAGTTGCTGAACTGTAGTTTGAAGTTTTTAACGGTCGCATGAATATGCATGTTGCTGTGGTAATATCTGTATGCAGACAGTGAAAATATAATTGATATAAGTGATTTGAGTGTATGATGAGTCAAATGAAATGTTACGTCGGGTTGATGGTGATGTAGTCGGTGAGTTCGTAGCAAAATTAAATTTAACTTCACATAGTGGGGAGGTTTATTAAGATCAGGGGAATTTCAGGGTAAAACAAGTGAAAAAAAAGTACATTGTAAAATTTAATGACAATACATTAAATTGCAAAAAGACCTACCGAACAATACCTAAATTGATAATATTACCAATACAAGTTACAAATATGAGTCGTGAGGGCTATGAACATATGGGAAACTGCAGGGTAAAACAAGTGGAAAATATGTATGTTTTCGTAGTAAAATTGTACTCCGCTATGTCCTTCCATTTCATAGCCCTCCCTGGTATTGTATTTGTAACTTGTATTGGTAATATTCTCAATTTATGTACTGTTCAGTTTGATATTTTTGCAATTATACGTGTTTTCATGATAAAATATTACTATTATATCACAATTATCTAGACAATACGTTACATTGCAAAACAACTTAACCAAACAATAGCTAAATTCACAATATTACCAATACACAGCCACACCTAAATGTTACTGTGATAATGTATGATATTCAAGTGTAGTCCCCTCGCAGGGAAAAATACTGTACAGGTGTGGCCAAACATTATGCACCAAGCAAGAGTACTAGCACCAGCAGGGGAGTATCTCCCCATAACAGTGATTTAACCTCGCCTGCATTTTTTTTGGTGGCGGCGCAAAGCGTTACACATCAAGCATAGCCCATTCTACTGAAAAAATTGTGTGTTTGATTCTGTGTGTTTGGTAATATTGTGAATACAGGTAGTTTTTGGTTAGGTAGTTTTGGAATTTACCTAATGTATTTTTGTGTTATTTGTAATATTGTATCATGAAAACATGTTTAATTGCAAAAAGATTGAACTGAACACTAACTAAATTGACAATGTTACCAATACAGTTTACAAATACGTCAGTGGGGAGGGCTATGAATTGGAGGGAAATAGCAGGATAAAATTTTATCATGAAAATGTAGGCCAACATATTTTTTTATTTGTTTTACCCCACAATTTCCCTGATCTTCATAGCCCTCACACCATCATTTTTGATGTCTTTATTGGTCAAACGTTGATGCCCCTAGTAAATTTGTGTTCTGTATAATTAGTAAAGTGGAATTATACCACTTTCCAGGATTTTTTTTCATTTTATTAAAAAAGTCCCTATTCTGGAATTTTACTGAAAACTGGATGGATAGTTATTTTACCTTCAATAAAAACTTTTATGATAACACACACATACTTCCACTGAATCATATAGTTAGGTATTCAGCAATTCTCCTGCTTTATAAGCATGTAATAACTCACAGCTCTCATTACGCTATAGTATTGCACATAGAATCATAATATGTACGCAATACCAGGTAACCAAGATAAATCTATGCTAAGTGAAAATTCTGTGCTAACATGTCATGCATAGGTTATCTATACTTCAGGAGAATAGTTTAAATGCCATATGTAAATGCCATGTCATGTGCTCGCTGCTTATTAAGAGAATCGTTTAGTAGCTATATGTAAATTCTATGCCATGTGCTCGCTGATGAAGAGAAGTGTTTAGTTGTAGTACAGTACACTTGTGCTCACAGATGACGGTGCTAGAAAAGAATTAGTAATTGTCTGTAAATACTATGTAATGTGCTTGCAGATGACTGTACTAAAAGAGAATTGTTTAATTTATGGTTGTAAATGCTATGTTACATGTACACAGAAGACTGCTAGAAGATATATTATTATGTAACTTATCATGTCAGCTGTCGAACTTATTTCTGGAGCTCTTAGTATGAACTTCCAGCTCTTTATGACAGGTCTAAATGAATAGAAATAAAACATCACTTCTCTTCTGACAGCTTAACATGATAGGTTACGTCACACTACCTGCCGGCTAGAGTGAAATGAATATTTTCTCCGAAGGTAAAAATTACAAACGAATTCCAAAATTTTTATCTTTAAATGTACATTCATACAGCTGCATGAGTGATGACCATGCACTTATCATTGGTTATGTTCTACAATATTCAGATAAGGCCACCCTTGAAGTACACATAAAATAGAACTCTTAACTACACAAGATATGAAATACGTTATAATAAATAACTTACACGATATAGTTTCAAAATACAAAACGAAGATCAAGGTGCTTATGAATCTATTCCATCAAATCGACTGTATACGATCTATAACAAAACGTGTCAAGGACTACCGCAAAAACTTAAAACGTTCCTCAGCTAATCACTTTAACGTCAGCTGCAATTTGAGAAAACCTATGAATTTAGAAAACATTATGTCTCAATGTAATTACAATGTCAAACTGTCAGAACAGAGGAAAACTAAATTAATAAGAAATATTAAATACCTGACAGAAAGGAAATAAAATTTGTCTTCAGAATGTGTTAGGTTGGTTGTTGTGGCACGGGAAATTTGTTTTTGAAATGGGGAAAAAAGATTGTTAGTATGAGATGTTAGGTCATGAATGAAAATTTTAATAAGTTTAAATAGGCGCTAGTCTAATATGAAGAAATCGTTAACAATCAAGTTACATATAATTTCTAAAACATCTTCGCATTAGAAGGAAATGTTTTACTCGGCTCACAGTTCATCAGTCCACCGCTAGAGTGCATGCAAATCGCATGCAGCTGTCAAATGTCAATTCTAACTTCAAAGTACATTTTACGGAATTTCGTTTTCTTTTGTGTTTTTGTGAAAGTGACTTCATTATAATTGGTGTATTTAAGTGCGAGGAGTAGTAATACATCTGTGGCATTTTTTATTACTATGGTCTCCTGTCAATTTTCCGAAGATTTATAGCAGTTTTACAAAAATCTATACGGGCGTTTATGCTCAGTTAGGGGCCGCTAGCAACGGAGTGCACCTCCCGCAACCAGCTGACTCCTGTTTGCTGGAACGTGGTGCTATTGAACAGCGAAAGGGAGAAAAGCCGGTGCGTCTATTTGTCATTGAATTGATCGGGCTAAAAATTGTGCCTGCTGTTAAAAAAGAACTGTTCTGCGGAAAGCGTGCTCGCCGAACTGTAGTATTATCGTTATTAAAAATATAATCTAAACAAATTATATCGAAGTCATTTCATTTTTAAGCGGGAACTACAATTTCAAAATTACTTCTGCTGGTAATGTAAAAGTAACATTTGTAAACGCAGTCCGATAAAACTCGGATCCACGTTTTTCAATTTAACTGTTGATAGCATTGTTTGTATAGTATACTAATTTCAATTAAAAGTGCATACCGTAACACTTTAACCTTTTTTTTTATTGTACATGCGTTCCCAATCAAATTACAAGACTTTTATAAGAGATGACGAATAACGTATAAAATATTTTACCTTTGAAATTTTCAGTATTTTCCCCAGTATTAGGTACAATCGGTTGTAGGATTGCCGACGGCCCTCGCGAAATTTCGTAGCTGTTGAGTGTGCGAGTTGAATCAACTGTGATAAATCTCGTGCGAAATCCCAGATCCGGTGCTTGGCCAGGAGATCATAGGCATGTTCCTGCAATCCGGCGACTCCAGGAAGAACATCAATGGCAGCATGGGCGAGGACCTGGAGGAGCTGTCGCGGTTCTGCATGCCCGTGTGCTCCCGCGACGTGCACGCCAGGGGCCTGGCGCTCGCGCTCATCGAGAAGACTGTCGAAGGCTGGCTGGACGGCTACGGGAGCCCCAAGCACGCTCGACTGTCCCGGGACGACGCGGCCACCACGAACGGTCACTGTCTGCCCGCCGGAGAGAACCGCGTCGTCGACGACGGGCTGTCGAGGCGCGTTCCCCGCGAGTACGCATCGCTCGTGACGATGCACCTGCCTGTGATACTGCGACTGTCGGTCAACTGCCCCTTCCAGGACGTCAGGAGCAAGTGCGGGGACATCCTCCGGATCGTGAAGGTAGGTCCTTTGACACTTTTCTCGCGCAGGTACTTCGGATCTGTATCTTACTTGCTTAGTGATTGCAGGGCGATGTGGCCAGCTTCTTACTCGTGTGGGTGTACGTCTCGCTGTTTTATTGCGTCCGTAAGATCTTTTTTCAATGCATAGCTCTACAAAGATACTGGACAAGTCAAATTACAGTACGCATACAAAGTTTATAAACTGGATACAGTTAACACACACATGTGTCAGATTGCACGTGTACACACATCTTTTCTTCATAATTTCACTAATCTTCTTCCAACATTCTGTGAGGTGTCATCGTTTTACTGAAGAAAAAGGGAACGAGAAAAACAGGAGCAGTAGGTTCGTACAATGACATGTCAAAGAAATTTCTTAATGTTTGTAGTTTAGATATTCTACACCATAAAATGCATGTTCAACTATTAAAACTTCTCAAGTCTATTTTTAGTGCAGTACATTTCCGATTATTCTGTGTTTCGTATTTTCTATTTTTACTGCATGATGTATCGTATAATTTAAAGCCCTGGATATAAGAGTTTGAATTATTGTGCATGTCGTTGTGCTGAATGTAGCAAAAACAACCTTGCGGTTACGTATACTGCCATTGCACTCGTTACTCCTTCAGACGGGATATACAGTATTCGTAGGCGGGTAGCGGAACCTTGTGTGTCCATACCTTTAGTAGTGACTTCTATACAGTATTCGTAGGCGGGTAGCGGAACCTTGTGTGTCCATACCTTTAGTAGTGACTTCGGCCACCAAAATTTCCTGCAAAGAAGCAGGGAAACCAGACTGTAGACTGCCACAGTGGTTTATATACGTCTTAATACGCATACGCTCCAAATAGGCACAGTGTCTGTTGCCGGATGCACATTTAATGCGTTTGCGAACTTGATCTTAATCAAAATTTCCGAGCAAGAATCCTGGTCGAGACAGCAACCTATCTGATTTCATCTTTGAATTGCAGTCGTGGAGTCTACAGTTAATAATTTCTTCGTATGTAGCCTATTCGAAATGGCGAATACCTAAAAGTGGAATCGGTAATTTTTTTCACCGAGGTTTCGCTTATCCAGTGTGTTAGGTTTGCAAGTGATCAGAGAAAGATAGCCTGAGTTGGTGAGAAAAATGTAAAACTGTAAATGTTTCGGTATCATAAATAAATAAATAGGCATATTGCTGTATTTCAATGTTCCCACGCTTATTTAATCTAAAAATTAATACTAAAAGTCAGCAGAACCCAAATCTGAAGAAAATATTAAGAAAAGAAAATGCATGGTCCAAGATTCGAACTTACTCATGCAGTCTCAGCCTGCAACATGTGTGTTACATAGTCGTCTGTATCAAAGTATTCAAATCAAGCTAACGTTGGTATCTGATTTGTATGCTGACCTATTTTATGACATTATTGTCCGTGTCTAAAAGATATACTGTTTCACGTGTGTTTGGGGAATCAGCGGGTAATGAAACAACTGAGAAATTCTCAGTCAAATTGGGTCCTGATTCCATTAGTAAAGTATCCGCAAGATCACTGGCTGTTATTTCGACTTAAAATAGAAACATCTGACATTGTATTTAAAAAAAATTTATATTTATAAATTGCAATAACATGATTTATATGTTCAACGGTTGTCGAAATGACACATTCGAGTACTTTTGAGGAATATATCGCAGTCCGATGGAAATTGAACCCTTTCTCCATAGTTGAAGGCCGCGGTGGCTGAGCGGTTAGCTTGCTGGCCTCCCACCTTGGCGACCCGGGCTCAATCCCCGGACGGGACACTCCCGCATTTTCGCATGTGAGAATCGCGCCGGACGATGCCGCTGGTCGGCGGATTTTCTCTGGGACCTCCCGTTTCCCCCCGCCCTTGCATTCCGGCGCTGATGCACGCTCACCTCACTTCACCCTCATCAGCTCTTAGGACCTCGCTGTTAAGAGCCCCCAGATCTCTTCACTTCTCTATCATTAAGGGGAGGGGGAGGCATCTAGATGTTCTTAGGATCGAAGTTTTGCCCATCAAGGTCACAAGCACTTCCTGTTTGCGTGTATCGGGTCTTACAGGCTGAGAACAACGAGGGTGGTTTCTGACAGGGGTGGCATAAACGACGCTTCCCCACTGCGTTTCGCCATTTATATGTTGTTCACTGTAAACTGAGCACTTTTGAGAGCCCTGCTTAAGATCTACTTATTTGCACAATGTGTGTTTTTTCCGCCACATGTAAAATTATCATTGCGATTGACTTGTTCAATTTATGCGAGCGTAAATCAAGAGAAAGTGTAAAATTATGATAAACGCGAACATTAAAAAAAAAAAAAAATTTCTTCGTTGTTACGCTTATATCATGGATTTAAAAAAAAAGAACGAAAAAAATATCATTTTCGTATTTCTGTTAACTAACACTTTTAATTCAACGTTAAATTTTAGAGCTACTGTACTTTCCCTCCGTCGTTAAAGGCTGTTCACGATAGTGATCACTTTTGAAATCAGCCTTCGAAAAAAGTCTGGCTTTGCCTGCATATATTTTTTAAGGGGCGTACTGAGTGACATGCGCCCAGCAAAGTTGGTAACGATGGAGGGAGAGTAGTTCCGTATCTTTACATCGAATAAAAAGTGTTAGATAACGGTTGGTGATAACTTAAATGATTTATTTCGCTTCATGTTGTTTTTTAACGCATCGAAGTGTAAAATTGTAATATATTTACTTTTTTAATAATTTCACAGTTTCACTTGAAATGCGCCTGAATAAAGTGATGAGGCCAGTGGCAATGTTAATTTTACATAAGGCTGAATCTTACACAACGTGCTTACAGGTATATCTGAAGCAGGGCTTTCGAAAGTGCTCAGTTTATCGTGAACAGCCTATACCAACTTTACCGGGCGCTTGCCGATTAGATTAGTGTGCCCGTTAAAATATATGCTATTATTTCAAAAGTGCTCAAATAATAGTGAACGTCGTATAACAGACATTCCCAGTAAACAATTTTAAACACCGCGAGGTCACGTATGGCCATGAGGAATCATTGCGATGCGCCCTGCCAACATTGTGACGTACGTTCCCGGGGAGTCAAATTTCTCTCAGAGTATATATTGTTGCGTGCGAGGAAGATAAGGACGGAGAGTTGCAATATGATAGTGACGGCAGAGGCAAGAAGATGGCGGGTTTCGAATTACAGATGTGCGCCGCGGACCCTGGTCGTATTGTTTTCGGCCGACATCCGAAGAATGCTCTGGATCACTGACCTCGTTCTCTCAGCGCGACTCGGGGTGCGTTGAACCTTCCAGATGTCATGGTGAGCTCTATAAATATCGCCGCATGCCTCCGGGCCGAGTGAGTGGATTTGGAGCTGCTGAATGAGTGGCTGAGATCCGAGCGATAGAAGAGCGAGCAGCGTGACCAGCGTTTGAGAAGGGAAGGCGGCGACTGCGAATATCAAGCAGTGAAGGACGCGGCTGGCAGGCTGGACTATTGGACTAAATGCGTGAGCGAAATACATTATAAATGATGTAAACAGACTGAATACGTGTTAATAATGAGAATGGGTTAATTGACTGTAGCCAACAGAGACAATTAAGACAGACGTTAATCGTAATGGAAACAAGCATTAAATATTCCTCTCACTGTTAAAAATAGTAAAAGTGGAGACAGCTAATTTAATGCTGTAGATAATATATTAGAAATCTAATTTAGTTTCTTCAATTTATTTTTTATTAAGACCTCCATCCCTCACGAACTCAGATACGCCCCTCAAGCGTCCTCGCATGTAACAATATGTTACAGTAAAATATTATTACACTCGATTAAGTCACAGAATTAAACCACATATGCAACTTTGTACATTTCTCCTTTCCCAAAAATAAACTGCTTAGCAAAACCTTAAATTTATTTTTAAACATTCTTCCCATTTTTTCTCTTTAGATGATAGTAAATAGTATAAACGTAAAGGTGCCGATAATTTTTATGTTACCTACCCTAAACAAATGTGTATTCCCAGAACATTTATTTGCCGAGATACGTGTATACGCGCTCGCAAACACTGATTTAACACAAAATAGTTTTGTATAGAGTCGCCTTAATCTGAGAAACAGTGCAGCTCGTTGTTAAACATAAATCGACTAAAAGCACGTTTCATGCAAGTAATTCTCGTCTGGTGCCTTGTAAAAGGGTTATATCGCGTTGGCCAGTGTGTTTCTTTTCGTTGTCAAAATGTTTTGATTAAGAACGGGTAAGCCGTTGGTTGAACAACCAATTTTCTTTAAGAGAAAGCGGGGTGGTGATTGGTACACATCATGATACCGGCTGTGTATAAGCGGCATCGTAAGGCACGATTCCCACGTGCGATATTTCAGAAGCGACCTGCTGGGAATCGAACCCGGTTCGCCTTGGTGGGAGGCGAGCGTTGTAGCCGCTATATCTTCGCGGCCCCGTAAACGTTACGGCGTACATGACGCTCACCCTACCAAACTTTGCCAGATCCAGAATGTGGTAGTAGGGCGGGAACATTCTAAATAAGATAATATTTTATTTTAAGAGTGTGTGCTTAGCAAACTGCAAAATACCCATAGTTGACAACAACGCGTCTGATATAGTCTATAGTCCATTCGCAGTTTCTTCACACGTCTTGAATCAAAACTTTGAAAAACGCCTCATGCAACACGCGTTTGGTTGTTTCTTAAATATTGTTACAATTTTTCTCTCGAAATTCAGTGGGCCAAACTAAGTTCGTTAAGGAATGGAGGTCTTAATTAAATAAGAGAGTTTTTGTAAATAAAATTAAAAAATTATAATTAACTACAAACAAAATTATCTCAAATCAACGTCTCACAATAAAGTGATGTCACTTACTGTTTACAATTAACGACTTAAATTAATACAAGAATGCAAATAAATCAATGAAACTAAATAATTAAAAATCAGTCCCAATAGACAGTGTATTAACCTATTAAATTATTATATAATTTATGCGTCCATATATGACAGTTCCAATATTTACAATAAAATCCGTATTACGTGTCCACCCAGGCCCACCTCAGTTTAGTCCAGGTCCACCTCAGTTTAGTCCATGTCCCCCCCAGTTCGCAACGTTCTGGAGTTCTCCGAGCGCCCCCAAGCACAGTAGGCTTCACTCGTCGGGTTTCACGCTGTCTCGTCCTTTCATACCACACAAGAACACCTCGTCCGCAGTCGTACCACACCTGATTTCACGCCCGTACTCAGTTAGATGGCCTTAACCGAAGACTGCAGGCCGCTCGACCGCTACGGTATTTATAGGGTCGTAGGCCATCACCCATAACTTCCTCTAAATCGCCCGTTGCGTCCAGTGTCCTAATTCACAGAATAGTCTTGCATCGTCTATATGTTTGTCGACTCCTCAGCAAGGGGAGGAGAAGGGGCTATGACTTCAGCCAGGTTTCGCCGCTGTCAATCATTTTCGGGCTTCCCCAGGAGTAGAGGGACAGCGAGGCGGCGAGCGCGTCTCTGGGTGAGGGGAGGGTCGAGGTGTCACCCCAGGCCATGCATAACGGGATCTGGCGGCCGGTGCCAGCTGTAGCCCGTAACACTGTCCCCTTCTTAAGTTTGTTCGTCCCGAACAGACTCTCCAGTATCATTCGGTCGATCTGGACAACCTTAGGCTTCGCCCGAGAGCCCTGTTGACAAATCCGGTAGACCACATAATTTATCTGCTTCAGGGCCCTATATGGACCTTCCCAACATTTCTGTATCTTCGGGCAATATGTACCCCTTCTTCCTTTGAGTTTTGCACAACCATACAAGCTGTCCTCCTTGAAAAGTCTCCTCAGGTGGTCTCCAGTCATATGGTGTTTTCATTCTGTCACTATTATTTTTAAGGTGCCTTCAGGCAAACTCATGAATGTCGTTTAACTTTTTATGTAGATTAATGGCATTTTCTGGGTTTTCCTTCTTCCACTGGACGTCCAAACAGCATATCACCAGAGAGGCGGAGTTCTCTTCCAAACAGCATCCTTGAAGGTGTTACCCTTGCGGACTCGTGGACCGCCGAGCGATGTGCCAGGAGAAATAAGGGTACCTTGGAGTCCCAATATTTTTCATTGTCTTCTACGAATATCGCCAAATACTGTTCTAGGGTACGATTTAGCCTATCAACCATCACATCTGACTAAGGGTGTAATGCTGTGGTACGAGTTTTCTTTATTCCTAAAATCCGTGTTACCTCTTGGAAAAGAGCTGCCTCAAAATTTCGTCCTTATCAGAATGAAGTTCAAGTGGCACTCCAAACCTGGAGAAAACATGCTCTACAAGTGCATCAGCTACTGTGCCTGCCTATTGGTTTGGCACCGGTATGACCTTGGGCCACTTTGTAAAATAGTCTTGTGCTACCAGAAGGTACCTTCCTCCCCTCAGTGATTGGTAGTGGTCTGAGAATGTGCACTGCCGTCTTCTCGAATGAGCCCCAACATTGTATTTCTGAAGGGAACCTCGTCCCTTAACCCCCATACCCCTCCTTGCGCTCAACATTTTCCCAACAGTGCAGTCAATAGAATCTCATTCGAACTCTTTCAAGAGTCTTATTTACACCAAAGTGACCTCCTGCTGCTGTGTTGTGTAGTTCTCTTACTACTTCCGGGATTCGGCACTCTGGTAGGACCAATTGTAAATTATTTTGTTTCCCATAATTATTTTCACAGTTCCTGTAAAGCACATAATTCTTTAGAACAAGAGAAATACACTGTGCACTGTATGCCTTGACTGTCATGCCTGGTTTCCTTCCACTCCAGTACAGTGCATCTGCATTGCTGTGAAGGTGTCTAGACCTGTGACTTATTTCAAAGTCATATTCTTACAGGTGCTGTATCCACCGTGTTATTTGACTTTCGGGATTCTAGAAATGTAGTTACTAGCATAATGAAACATCAGATCTTAAGATGAAGTGTCTGCCATAAAGATGCGTTGAAAATGTGCAATTGCCTTCATCACTGCCAGAAGCTCCCTGCATGTCACACAGTAATTCCGCTTGGGCTTGCGTAGTACTTTACTGAAGTATTACAATGGCCTCTCTTTTCCATCCTGAATCTGAGATAACATAGCCCCGATACCAACATCACTAGCATAAGTTTATAGAAGGAAATTACCCTATCTGCTCGGGAAGCCCAGTAATGTGGGAGATATAATTTCCTTTAGTCTATAAAAGCAATTTCGCACTCTGGGGGCCAATAAAATTTTCTTTTTGTCTGCGTCAATTCATGAAAAGGCTTGGCGATCGTGGCGAACCCGGGCACAAATCGACGGTAGTAAGCTCATAAGCCCAGGAAACTTTACATTTCAGATTTATCCTTTGGTAGAGGCCAGTCCCTTATTGCTCTGGTCTTGTCAGGTTCTGTTTCAATCCCTTGGGTCGACACAACATGACCCAAGAAATTAATTTTCTTTTCGAAAATATCGCATTTTTTGGGAACTAATTTCAGGTTGGTATCAGCCACTTCCTAAAACATAGAATTTAAGTGTGCCAGATGCCCTTCAGATGTTCTTCCTCTGACCACAATGTCGTCTAGGTACACCTGACAAATGTCTAAGGGCAGAACTTTCTCCATCAGTCGTTCGAAAGTGGCAGGGGCATTGGATAGCCCAAATGCCATTACCTTGAATTGCCAAGTTCCTTTCCCTTGGACACGAAAGGCAATCTTTTCCTTGTCTTCCAGGGCCACCTGCACTGCCAATACCTGCTCTTCATGGCTAGAACGGAAAACCACAGTGAACCTGCTAGGCTATTCAGTGTGTCGTCTATCCTAGGGAGTTGGCAGTAATCAACACGAAATCTAATAGGGCCATCTTTCTTTTTAACAAGCACAATGGGAAAAGACCATGGGCTGACTGATGGCTCTATCACATCTGTGTCCCTCATCTCTTTCAGGATACCGTCAACCACCTCATATGTCGCCTTGGTGGCTGCTTTATGGTCTAGCATCTCCTGTGTCGAAGTGGTGGCATGCAACATTAGTTCTGCCAAGGTCATTGGGCTCACAGGAGATACCTTGTTCTTGTCAGCAGTTCCCCCAGAGCATCTGGAAGAGGACATTCTGTATGTTGTGGCAGCGAAGCTTCTGGAACATTTGGAAGTACCTGTGAGAACTACTTGCAAACCCCTATTGTGACGGATAGCATGGCGATATAAATTAATCATCCTAACTGGAAAACTGTCAGATTTCGAAGAAATCAATGTCCTTCCTACAATGAAACCGTCTGGTAAACTGGTAAAATGCCACCTTCCTGGGATGGTTCGATTATGCGCAACCGCCTGGCAAATTTTTCCGGCCATCTGCCTGGAATAACAACTTTGCTAGAAGTAAGGAGCACAGTCGACTGATTACTCACTACTGGGCAGCTCATTGGCGAAGATAAATCTTATCGTGTTAACACTACCAACTCGGTGTAACACCCCCAGTCGAGTGTCGACACAGCACCCACCTTACATAATACATATAAACCCAAATGCATTCGTTCTCTATTTCTGTTATGTGTATACAATGATCTATGTTAAGGTTCCCAAGCTGTAAGAGTATATTCTCTTGCTTTTGACTGGTGCCTGTTACTGTAGTTAAATGGCAGTGATCCATGCTTTTATCGAATGATCGCTGTGGGGAAGGCCCGAGAATGTCCTGTCTTACCACTTTTATAGTCGCCCCTGCATCAACGACCATCTGACAAGAAACATCATCAAGGTTCCCCTCCACTAATATGGCATCCAAGTCCTGTTTCATTGAACGCGCCTGCAAAAACAATGGCGCCTTCCCTCCAGCAATCACCGGCTTTGCCCCCCCCCCCCCAAGACCGGTGTTTACAAGTTTCCTGAAGATGCACTCTCACCTACCCCTTTGTGTCTGCTCCCTGGTTGCTGCTGTTGTTACTGCTGCTGGTGACAGTTGGCTCTCAGGTGCTCCGGCTGTCCACACGACCAACATTCCGGCCGTTCGGGTGGGGGGCAGTGAGTCTCCATAGTACACACCCTGGAGGCGATGTCTCTCATGGTCGTCTGTAAATCCTTCAGCATCCTCTTGACACTGTCGTCGTCCTCTTTCTCTAGCATCACTGCCCGCACTGGACTTCGAGGCAGTGATGCCTGTCATGCTGACTCCACCTCCAGTGCTCGGGCCAAGGCATCTTGCATGGTGTGAGGCACAGCTAACCGTACAGCTTGCCGCACCTCGGTGTCAGCGATAGCATCAACGAAGAAGCCGACGGCGATGACATCTTGTGCCTTTTCCAAGCATCCCTCCAGAGGCAGTTGCGACAGCTTCACAATTTCATGCCACAGCTCCTGCAGTGGTTCGTCGGGTCGCTGGATGCGGCTTCGCAGTTGGGCGTGGTGGGCGTGCCGCAGGTACCGGTCGCCGTATCGAAGTTCCAAAGCTGACACCAGAGTGTGGAGTATTCTAGACAATGTCTTTCCGGCAGCGACTGCAGTATGCTCAACGCTGATCCCATCAGTACAGCTGCTAGGTAGTAAGCCCGCTGCTATTCAGTCTAGCCATTCAGGGCGGCAACAATCTCGAACTGGTGTCGGTATTCGCGCCCAGGTGTCTGTCCATCGTAAGGGGGCGGGATTTATTGTGACGCCGTCATTACCCACTAATAGCTGAGGCGTACCCACACTGCAAAACTGCTGGTCTTCTCTTGAGATGGCTGTATTGGTAACAACTGCTACCTTGTCCTCGCTGTCCACATTCGTTGGCTCAGTGGGGGTCGATCTCTGCTCCTCCTCAGCCACTGCATGTCTTCTCCCCTGCTGATGCAAAAGTTCCTGCCATTCCTTCTTGAAGGTGTTTACTTTGTGTTTCATTTCCTGCTCAACACTGTCCATCATTCCATTCACACTGTCAATTTTCTTGTCCACACAGTCTATTTTATTGTTCACTAATTCGCGTACACCTTCTATCTTTCGGTCTGCATTTTCGTTCGCACTGTCAATTTTCTATCCACATTTTCGTTCACACTGTCTATTTTTTGTCCAGTTTTTCAACTACCTCGCTAACACTATCTATTTTCTTGTCTACATTTTCGTTCACACTATCTCAAACACTGTCCGATTTCTTATCTACAAGTTCACTAACACTAATAATGTGGCTATTTAAATCTTTATGTACATTACTATTTTGACTATCTACAGATTTCCTGACACCATTTATTTGGCTACTTAAATAATTCCTGGGCCTATTATTACGACTATTATTATATTTACAAATTTGGCCTACTGTAACATTAATAAAAATTATTTTATTTTATTTAAATGCCTCCATCCCACTTCTGACACCACTGTTAAAATTTCTCTCTCGAAATTCAGTGGGGGTTCGTTAGGAGATAGAGGTCTTAATTTAATTATAATTTCCTAATTTTATTTACAATAACTACAAACATAATTCTCTCAACTCAACATCTCGCAATAGATTGATGTCACTTACTGTTTACAATTAACGACTTCAATTAATACAATTTGTAATTATCCCAAATAAATCAATGAAATTAAATAATTAAAAATCAGTCCCAATAGACACTGTATCAAAATATTCAGTTATTTATAAATGATGCATCTATATTTGACAGTTCCGATGTTTGCAATAAAATCCGTATTACATGTCCACTCAGACCCACCTCAGTTTAGTCCATGTCCCGCCAGTTCGCAATGTTAGAGTCCTCCGAGCGCCCTTGCGCACAGTAGGCTTCACTCATTGGGTTTTACGTCCTCTCGTCCATTCTCGCCACGCACGAACACCTCATCCGCAGTCGTACCGTATTTAACTTCACGCACGCTTTCAGCTTGATGGCCTTCGCCAAAGACTGCTGGCTGTTGGATCGCTGCGGTATTTATAGGGCCGTAGGCCATCACCCAGAAATATCTCTAAATCGCGCGTTGCGCCGAGTCTTCTATTTCACTGAATATTCTTGCACCTTCTTTATGTTTGTCGACTTCTCAGCAAGGGGAGGAGGGGCTGTAACTTCTGCCAGGTCTCGCCGCTGTTGATCATTTTCGGGCTTCCCCAGGAGGGGGAGGCAGCGAGGCGGCGAGCGCATCTTTGGGTGAGGAGAGGGAGGAGGTGGATTACCCCAGGTCGTGCATAACTGGATTTGGCGGCCGGTGCCAGCTGCAGCCCGTAACAATATGTTATGTATCACAAGCATTTTATACTTATGCTAACATAAAATTGTATTGTGTAGAGCCCCTTCTGTTAATGCCCCTGCTGTTAATGCCTGAAGGCTCATGAGGGGATGGCTTACAAACTTACTTATGAACTAACTTAAAATATCACCTATGCCTTACCTGGGATTCAAACTCAGAACCTCCCACACCTCAGACCGGCGGCGCACCAACCGACTGCGCCCCGGGAGGTCGGCGTTAACAGAAAAGTACCTTATTTTGGGTTTAATTTAATTTTTACATTTATTGTGTCTAAATTATAATAGTTCATTTATAACTAATATAAATAAAGGCAGAAAGAAAATAGGTAGGTGTTGGTAATACCTAGTAATAAATAGTTCTAATGTTAAATAATATTACATTGAGTGAGCACGAATGCAGTGCGTTGGTCTTTTGGTGTAATTTTCTAAGTTTTGTTTGTATGGGGCTGAGGAATATCCGGGAAGTATAACTCTGGCAGGGCTTCAGAAAAGTTGGCAGGGCTTCAGAAAAGTTGGCAGTAATCGGGAATGGACAATATTTATCGATAAACCCACCAGAGGATAAGCAAATTAAAGAAAGAAAAATATCTGAACAGTTCTCCTAGGGAAAAAGTTACACTTGTGTGTAAGAATATCGACGAATGCGACGATGCATGGCAGTGTCACACCACAATGGTTGATTGTGGGAACACCGACGTGGAGGTAGAAAAGTTGGTGAAGTCGCATAAGTTACAAGGGCACGGGAAAAAGTAGTGACTATTTCTTCCCCCACTCCCATTTTGTCCCAGCCCACTCTTTCGCAGTCAGTTACCTTCTTCCTTGACCATATCAGGTGATGTGTAGTTGTATGTACACTATCGGCCAAAAAGTAATTGGGCACCCGTGAAGATAGGTAATTCAGTACGTCAGTTGACTTGTGTATATACTTGCCATATGCTGCAGGCCGGTGTAGAACCAGCTGACAAGGAGATGGCACGATGTACAGCGCTATCGGACTTCGATAAGGGCATGATTGTGGCTGCAATTTCAGTGGGCTGTCTGGCCGGGCGATTGCATGGAAGGCAAACAGGCCCAAATCATTGGTCGCATTCGTCCTGTGTAAGTGGAAGGTCGAGGGGCATTGTGCCAATCCTGCACGTTCTGGGCGACCTCCAATATTGACAGACAGAAATCGCAGAACCCTGAAACGTGAAATTGTCAAAAATAGGGCACAACCCATGGCTACCATCCGACAGGAGTTTCATGCAGCTTCCATTGGAACATTGCGTGAAGAGGCCCACCAACTTTGATATTTCGGGAGCGCAGCCGCACATAAGCTCCATATCACGACAAGCAATAAAACTTGGCGACTCAGGTGGTGTTTGGACCGTCGCAACTGGACACTGGAGCAGTGGAAATCGGTTCTGTGAAGTGATGAGTCCAGGTTTGCATTATTCCGGTCCGATGGGTGTGTATGGGTGTGGCGTCTACCCGGAAAATGGCTTCTGCCAGAGTGTATAGTGCCAACTAGGAAATTCGGTGGTGGTGGTGGAGTGATGGTGTGGGGCTGTTTCATGGCCTTCGGTGTAGGACCGCTGGTATTTGTCCATGGTAGCATGAACACAGAGGCTTATTGTAACATTCTGGATAATGAAATGCTCCCAACATTGTGGCGTTTTTACGGAATGGACCCGTGTTACTTCCACGATGACAATGCCAGGTGACATTTTCCAAGGAGTGGTACGCCGATGACAATGTTCGCCGATTGGACTGGCCCGTCCAGAGCCCCGACCTCAACCCTATAGAACATCTTTGGGACGAATTGGATCGCCGGTCGAGGGCTCGTCAGGCGCGGCCATAATCAATTGCTCAACTCATGGAATGGTTACAAGAGGAATGGCGACTAATCCCTGTGGATGTGCTGCAAACACTCGTAGAGAGCATGCCAGACAGGGTGGCTGCTGTTATGGCCTCAAGAGGTGGTCCTACGAGATTCTAACGGGGTGACAACCACCGAGCAAATATTGCGGACAGGTGCCCAATTACTTTTTGGTCTGTAAGAGTAGTTATGTAAGCACTCTAATTTTGGTTATATAACTTACGTGCTAAGACTGCCCCATGTAAGGGCACCACTGTAGTGGAATTGAGAGATGTGGATCATCGAGGAGTGTATGTAAGGTGGTGTGTGTGTGTAGTACGATAATAATATGTAAATGTTAAGTAAACATTTCCACTTACTGTTATGCAATGCCCCACATTTGTGCAGCCACTGAAATGAGATTTTTAAGTGACTGTTTAGTGTTTCGAGTAGTACACTGGCTGATAAGTGGACGATGCATGTACTTATTTATCTCAAAAACCCTGAGTGTCAACACTTGTAGACAGGACATTACATTGCAATATATTGATGAACCATTGTAGGGATTTATTAACTGGGTGTTACTAGAGTATTTCCATATGATGTAGAATAAAATGTGGTATGTGGGCGCACAAGTATAGGTTGGATGTACTGTGGGAATAGGTGTTCAAGTGTAGACTTACACGTACAAAATACACCTTTTACTCTTTTGCAACACTTTGATTACCATAGGAGACTGAGGATCTCCGGAACACTGAAAATGACATGCATAGAACATGCATGCATATATTTACAGCACTGCATCAAAATAAAACACGTAAAAACCTTGAAAAATAATTTATTACTGAAATGGAAAATAAAGAAAACCAGACCAAATATGTTAATAAATCAGAAAAATTTAAAAGAAACTGTGAAATATTTATTAAACTTCAAATGTGTGTGTAGTGAAAATTCCTTTAGTCAAAAATAAAATTATGTTTAATTACCAAAAATAAAGTTCCACCATCCTAACAAAGAATAGCGTTAAATAAATTAAGGAAATTAAAGTTTAAAAGATTTAAATAAAAATATTACTGTTGTGCTGCTTTAAAATAAAATTAACTGAATTGAAATTAAAATTTAAAAAATTGTTATTAACCGGAAGTTGCTCTCCTCAATTCCTAACTGATTAGAGAAACTAATTAAGCTCCCAAATAGGTGGTTGCAGTTAAGTTCTCACACTCCAAACCTTACTTGAAAAATGTCAATTTATTTTAATACTCCCGAAAATTCCACTTCACTTCGAACCCAAATGTAGATTCCTGTCCAAAGGAAATCAAACTAAGTTCAATAATATTAATATTAATATACTCCGGCGCACTAGCTCACTACGTAGAGCTGAACTACTGGTTTAATATACTCTATAGATCATAAAAGTGCAAAGTTTCAAATTAAAACTCTCTACTTAAGATATTACAAGTTCGTAGAATTTAAATTCCAGTGAAATTACTCATAGATTTCAGCATCCAAATTCACAAAATACATGGCGTCACCTCGATATCGCTGCGGCGCTAGCATATCAAACATGGCGCCTGGCGTCTAGGGTTCGACACCCTCGGTGTCTCAGCAAAACTCGCTCATATAATATCTAGACGGCTGGCATCAAACCTCTTCTTAAATCGGTTGATACAGCAACTTAAACTCTACTTCTGGGACCTATGCCTAACCTATACTTAGGTTGGCGCTGGGGATTCTCTAGATAGAAATCCCAGCGATATCTTAAATCATCCGTCCATGTTACAGAACCCTCTCAGAAGCCTCGTCTTCCGGCATCTCCACTACCAACTAACCAATCGCAGCATACTTCCGGTTATAAGTTACCTCATAAAATGAAATAAACCAAAAATGAAATATCTTTAAAATAAGAAAAGAAAGGAAATTATCACGCTATAAAAATCATAAAATAATTTCAGAGAACAAAAATTAACATGTAAACATAATATTAAAATATGAAAATAACAATATGCCAGTTCTCAGATTAATGTGTGAGAAATATCATACAATACTGAAATTACCTGGATTGGTGGTTTATATAAATCATAAATTGCGCGATAGGCATGTGTTACAATTACATATAAGAAAAAAGTGAGAATTAATATTCAAATCAAAATAACATGTGAAATAAATATTCTATTCCGATACTTCTGTAGCTGATTTGCATGTCATTAGCATAACCTATGTAGACTACATATGTCTGTCGAACCATGAGATCATTACTCAGTTTGATCACACATTGTATATACTGACTTACCAGTGGTTTCAAACTTGGCGCATGATGACTGCTGCCTTTCATGTCTTTGGTGCAATGGTGTCAGTACACTATGTGTTACACTTGAATTGAGCTTTAATATATTAGTACGTGACGACTGAATTTCATTAGCACTTTTGTGTTTAAATACCTTTCCAAACATCCAAGATAAAATTTATTTATGAAATCAGCATAAAAGTAAACCAAAAGGACTGAGGAAAAATACCATATTAGAATGCAGATCTTGGGTGTGTTCTGGGTAACCATCTGCCTTAAGAAAGAAAACTAACTAACTTTATATTAATTATTTTTTAAAATAATTCTTCAGAAAAATTGAAAATTTTTGTTGCTTTGTTTTTGTAGTAGATTTCTAGCTGTAGGATGTTGTACATTGTGGGCACAGTTTGAGAAACTCAGAGAAAATAAAATAATTCCATTCATTAATTTCCTCATCAAGGAGATTGCAGTAAGAGAAATGTGTCTCACTACTTTATAGTGAAGTAGCAACTTTTAGAGTTCATCACTTTATGGTACACCATATAAAAGTGCTGGGCACCACCCCTAGCAACAGTTGCTGCTGTAGCTAGACTTAGGCTTACACGACGATTTAATTGCTCCACATAATATAAATGTGGCATATTTGGGCCTCTTCTCCACCTGCCCTATAACACAGCGCACTTGTGCACACCTTTGCAGATATTATTTGGCACTTTCAACACTTTTTAAAACTTGCAAACATTGTAAAAATGGAGAGCTCCTTCGTGGAGATGTTGTCCCATCAAAGCCTATTCCAGGAAGAAAGTTGCTTGTAAAACAAGCAACTAACTACAGTAATTGAATTTTGGCGCAATATACCCGTATCCAATCGGAGCCATTTTCCTGTAAGAAACTGTCTGAAATTGCAATACCGGGTTGAAGCTGTTAAAAACATCTGGGAAGTATTGACGTCACACGGAGGAAAACAACAAAAAAAAAATTCCTCCATGGCGCCTACCTACATATCTATGCCACGCCCTGACCATATTAAAAGATCAGAAGTACGCAATTGTGACTGAAAACAAGGTTTTAAGGCGTGATATAATTTTTACATAACATATGAATGATTAACATATATTTACCTCAACACAAAATACTTTTAACATTACCGTGCAACTTTGCAAGACTTTACTGCTATAAAATATAAACTTTGAATATATATATATATATATATATATATATATATATATATATATATATGTGAAGAAGCGAGTAAACATGTTACACTAGCACATAAACACAAATAGACAAAGTAGGTAAAGGCTGTTTACGATAAAGTGAGTACTTTAGAAATGAACCGTAGAAAAAAGTCACTGCCCCTGCATGCTTTTTTTTTTTTTCAATGGGCGAACTGAATGAGTTTCGCCCAGTAAAGTTGGTAATGATGGATGGGAAGTAGTTCCGTATCTTAACGTCGAATAAAAAGTTTTAATTAGTCATTAGTGAGAGCTTGAAATTATTTCTTTCGCTTTCTGGTTTTTTAATGCCTCAACGTGTAAAAATGAGCAGATTTGTAAATTATTTATTTTCTCAATAATTGCACAGTTTCATTTGACCGACGCACGAATAAAGTGATGAGGCCCGTGGCAATATTAATTTTACATAAGGTGGAGGAATACATAACGTGTATACAAGTAGATCTTAAGCAGAGCTTTCAAAAGTGCTCATTTTACCGTGAGCCGCCTTTAAACATGTTGAAAAACATAATAAATACAGTAAAATTGCAGGTAAACATCAATATGCAAGATAAATAAACAATTATTCAACCTGTGACTCGGCACACAGGGCGAGCTGCTTTTTCACCACACAGGGAGTACTTTTTTGACGGGTTCTGAATGGGCCCTTTCAGACTTAAGGGGTCCGCCTGCCTTTCGTTCGAACTGCGTTGCCGTGTGTTGAAATCCAGGTTTTTTTTCTAAACTACTAAACGTGCGTCCAATGCGCTAGTCTACGAAAAGAACACACACTTCAGAATATGGCTGTCCGTTACTTCCAAGATGCCACACTTAGCAACACCATTTCACAGTACTCCAGCGTAGCTAAAAACGGCTCTGTCAAAGCGCTATATCTCAAAATACACGCGTTATGTACACGCAGAAGTAATCGAGAAGCTTGCATTGTATCTTACTGCAGACTTTCCACCAATGAAATGATAGTATCAGCGCTGAAAGTCCCATAGGTACACGCAGCACGACGAGAACACTTTACGCCAGCTCAGAGCCCTGCGCGTAGCGGCGATTGCGCACTGGCAGCGCGTGGGAGTGTGGCCCTTATAGCTCCTGCGCTTCTCGGCCTCAAGCGCGAAAAAATCTCCAGGCAGACGGACCCCTTAAGGCTCGACGCATATACCACATCGGAGTCTTTATTTTTCTGCCGATTTAAATTTTCGTAGATTAAAATTTAAAAAGAAACGTTAGCAGTGCTTATATAGGTCTTACTCTGCAGTACATGAACTACGAATTGTAAATGTCAAATTTTGTCACAAATAGCATAATATGAACTTTACATCGGTACGTTCCTGCCTTTTTACAATTGAAAAAATAACACACTGTAAAATTAGCTATAAAAACATGAAACATTACTCAAAGTATACATTTTTATAATCAGAAATTATAATAGATAATCTGAAACTTGAAGTATGAGACGTAAACAAATAATTTCCGCACAAGAGGCGAAACTGGCCGTGAACGCTCACGATGCTTAAGGCGGTGCTTTGAGACCTGCTCACAGTATCACTAAGAATTTGTTCACAAAGTAAGCACTACGGTGCTCAGAAGTATATTAGGAGTTGTCTCTTCGCGTTTAAACCTCTTTATGCATATCGCATGTCTGGGTAAGGCTGTTAACGGTAAAGTGAGCACTTTTTAAGGTCCTGCTGAAATTTTCTTTCCATCATATTTCTATCTTCTTGTCACTTTTTAATGTAAACATTGCCATGTGACTAATAAACACGGTGTATACATTTCGCCACTCCCAAAAGTTAACGTCTAGAGCTGCAATATAATATATTTATTATTGGTTAATGCCTGTTGAAAGGGCCTTAAAAAGTGTTCACTTTACAGTGAACAGCCTATACTTATCGGTTAATACCAACACTTACATTTACACTCCTCCTCACTTCAGACATTATGTTTGTAGAGTAATATTTGAGTACTTTCTTCAGACATGTAAATTTCAGTGGCAGCTATATACGTGACAACACGCAGGAAAACTTTTTCATGTTACCGCAATGTCATGCACTATGAAAGACATAAAATCATTGCTAATTATAAATAACCTGGGGAAAAATTATAGCCGGTAGTCAGTGATAGTAGTAAAAACTTGCACATTTATTTAGCTATAGACTATTCACGGTAAAATGCCCTGCTTAAGATATACTTATATATGCACGTTGTTTTATCTTCCGCCTTATGTAAAATTAACATTATCATGGGCCTCATCGCTTTATTTATGCTTCGGTCAAGTGAATCTGTGAAATTATTGTAAAAGTAAATATTTTAAAACTCTGCTCATATTACACTCCGATGCATTAAAAAAAAACAGAAAGGGAAATAAATAATTTTAAGTAGTCACAAATGGTTACCTAACACTTTTTATTGGACGTTTAAGATATGGGACTACTTTCCCTATATCGTTACCTACTTTACTATGCGCATGTCACTCAGTTAAAATATTATCCAGGTAGGAACAGTGATTTTTTTCTAAGGTTTATTTCAAAAGTGCTCACTTTATCGTGAACAGCCTTTATATTTTTTGTTGCAGACCCGTGCAGTCATTAATGTTTTTTCAGATGTGTAAAACATGTCGAATCAAACATAAGACATCAAATAGATAACGGATACCTTTCGGAGAAAAAAAAAACAGCTTCTGTGATATTTGTTTGGCTTACCTTTATGAGTTATTGAAATATCCAAGAAGATGTATTTATACGAGTATCGTAAGTAACAACGGGAAAACAGGTAGTGTAAAAGTAACAACATGAGAACTCCCAGTCCCAGCATTGTGTATGTGGAAAATCTTTAAAATATACGTATATCATATGCGTTAAAACTGTATGTAGCTATTAATATCATGTAATAAACATCTTACAAAATTCGAAAATATCATATTTTGAGCTCATGTCTACCGTAATTATGTATAATGGTTTAAAGATTTATCTCAGAATGATCTGAAATCCTATTTCTCTTAAGCGATACCATGCAATGGGAAGGAAAACGTAGCTTTAACTGCAGTGCCGGGAGGTAAGTCCTTGAGTGACAGAGTATGTGGAGATAAATGGTGACGTATTCAAATTAACCTACTAAATTTCAGATAGACTTTTGTAATAAAATTAAAGAAAACGTCATTTTTTTAAATTTATTAGGGGCAAGCCAGTACTTAAACTTGCTGTATATGGTTGAGTACACTTGTGCGGATGTGGTTCCCATTTTTTTTTTTTTTTTTTTTTTTTTTATGTTGTCAAACTCAGTTTACAATTGAAATAAACTGCGCAATAAAGTGGCCGGAGCAGAACTGAAGTAAATTGTAATAAAAAGTGTAAATTTTGGTACACACAATTTTTCGTGATTTTACATTTTATGATTGGTAATTTGTAAAAGAAAAACTTACAGTACACGTAACTTTACATTGAGTTCAAAGATATCTAGAAGTGTCCGGTGAAAACCCGTGGATGTATGTCTTTAACCATCGTGTGTTGACTGCACGGTCGTTTCCAATGAATCTATGATGTTACCTTGTATTAGTTTTGGTTGGCTGGGGGATGGGAAGGGGGGCATATACTGTGTTGAAATTACGAAATTACATTTGCGATATTTGTGTAAATTTTCATGTCGTGGAGAAAAAATATGTAAAAGTTATTGTTTACTTTCTGTTATATAGTGATTTATAGTTGATAAAATTAAGTGTACGATTAGTAGTGTCGTTATCGTACTACTATTTAGAATAGGTTGTATTTACTTCGACGCAAAAAAAAACTTTCATATTCCAGGTGTAAAAATATACAGACGTCGGGGAAAATTCTTCTGACAAATACATCTGAAAATTACACAATTTTGTTACAGTGTACACTGGAGAAACCGCGCCGTCCCTCTTTAAAATTTTCCACGTATCACACTGTAAAAAAATTTCAGGTAAACTTCCGAAACTGTAATGGAAGCTTTTAACCTATACCGTGTATGGTTATAGTACGTAAGTAGTAGGGGCGACGGGGTTCTAGGCCACTTTGGCCACCGGCAGGCGTAGTGCCATAAGATTAACCTCGGAAGGGTCTCAAACAGGAGGATACTAAACTGGCGCTGCCCATATTTGGAGTGAGGGATACTAGCTGGCGCTATCCCTGATGCTGGAGTGGAGGGATAACAGCTGGCACTACCCTTAGTCGCTGTGCTGTGATTGGTCGTTGGTTGTGGCAGACAATCAATTATGCATTTTACCCATTTTGTAAATATAGTCATAATTTCTGAACCGTTGAAGATATATTAATCAAATTTATAACATAGTCATTGGATCATATATCCATCACAGTGGTGGGCCATTTAAGCCCCAAGCCCTTTCTGACAAGGTGAATCAAGCATTTAAGTCATTTGATAAATGTAGTCATAATTTCCGAATTGTTGAAGATATAGTAATCAAATTCCTGACATAGGCATTGTATCCGATATCCATCGCGATGCTAAGGTTATTTAAGCCCTAAGGCATTTCTGACAAGGTCAATTATGCCTTAATCCCTTTTATAAGCATCCTAACTCACAATCTCCCATATACCAAAGCTACAGTCATCAAATTCATAACACACATATCAATCCCAACAACAAACAAGACTACAGGGTCAAACACACATAAAGCCATTTTATAAGCATATTAACTCATATTTTCCCATATACCGAAGCTACAATCATCAATTCATAACATACACATTAAGGTTGGGCTGTTTCGTTACATTCGGGTATTTGTTACTACTCGTTACTTCAAAACTGAAGACTCGTTACTTTTTACTTGTTACTTATTACATTTTACTGAACATATGGAAAAAAAAGTTGTGTGATGTGAACAGGGGAACAGATACTTCAGTTACTCGTTACTAAAATATTCATACTCTTAGCATAGGTATACTTTCACAAAAAAATTGCTTAACAAACTCGACTCAAACCATGATTTTTACTTAATATAATGAATCGTAGATATGTCCTGCAGTCCATTAAACTCGCATCGAAACCGAATGCATAAGAGTTTTGTGGCATTATTATCACTTCATATATTGTATTGGTCAACAGGCAACTCAAATGTATGCATATCATTAAATTAACAAAAGTATCCACTTCACATATTTAGCTGAGATAATTTTAATTATAAATAACTTAATGATACTCGCCACACAGGTTTCCCAGTTCAAACCACTACAAGTGGGTATAATTTAATATCTTTGTTGTAAGCAACATACATATTTATTAATGTAATATCCACAGAATATAGACGGAATTTGTAGAATCCTTTCAGTATTCCAATTCAACTCTCCTGCAGGCGAACAGAACTCTGCATACAACCAATAAAAAGAAACAATATTTTTCATTCGCAGTTTGCCACTATACCTTTACACAGCCAAAGTGATGTATTTAGTAGAGAGCATTTAATATAAAAAATAGGTTTGTTAGAACCATGACACCACCTATATACCATTCACTTTGTAAATTAATTTTAAAATCTACTTTAATGTGTTTGTGTGCTGCATTGATTTGTTTTTCATAGTTATACATTCAGTATTTCCACATCTATAAACATTACACACATATACAATGTTTTCTGCCAAACACACGATAGTCTTAATATTTATTATATTTATTATTCACATAGCAAGTGTATTTTAGTATTCACTGTGGAAGCATATAAAATTGATTTCAAAATCTTGGTAATTATATCTTGAATATTTTCTTTTACATACATTTAAAAAAATGTATTTTAATAAAAGCAAGTACTGTTAAACAGGTGTTATGTGTATCTACAAACAGACAAACCTACACACACATACATACATACATAAATATGCATGTACATAGTATATTTCACATAGCATATTTAAGTGGTTACAGAAAATAACCATACAGAAACTCTACTAGCGAACCATACGAGCAGATGATATCATGAAAGAGTTTCGAGCAACAATACCGAAAACATAGCACCCACCATTCCTACAAAATAATACAATCTAGCATACCATTCATATCGAGTAGCACTACATTTACATGTCTTCTAATGGCTCTCTAAATTATTGCCTCTAATGAAATGTTCCATCTCGCATTGCAGGAATTGTGTTAGATCGAGATCAAAACTAGACAATTATATTATATCAACATGCTTAGTAAATGTGAATTAAAAATTACCACTCCATCTACACACCATTCACTCTAAAAATAATTCAGTTTGATCATACAGACATATCTTTATTTTTGTTGATCACATAATATACCATCTATAAATTACCACAAACATTATATATGTTAGCAATGTTTTGTTGTTCATCATGAAGTGAGTGCACATATTGTGGCAATTATATATACTGAGTATGTATGCTATATACTTAAAATCATATTAACCCCACAGCCTACAATGAAATTTATCTCCAACAGACATTTGTACATAGCCATACTCCATATATGTTTATCGCAAATACTTACAGCCTATCAGAAATGTATAAATGCACGGCAGTAAATACATTCCTATGTGTAAGGAATTTTTAAAATAATAAATTATAATTTAATTATAATTATGTGTTCCTATTCTTAACTAATTCACACACCTACATATGTCACCTCTGTAACATGCAATACATAACCTAGGCCACCTCGCTGTGATAGTAAGAATTTTAAGTTATGCACCACATGACAAAATATTAAATTGTGTTTGGTGTTGGCAATATTTGTGATTCAGTTAACGAGTAAAAATAAATGAATAATGTTCCAATGAAATATGTTTGCTCAGCTATACTCAGTACAGGACCCAGTATGTAAGATGCATAGTGACTCACCTTTGACAACACCACCCTTGTTACAGGCAAACAATTATTTGCCACACCAGCTGTGAAACTTATTGTACATAACTACACACATATCAAAGGCAATTTTCAACTGAAAATAGGTAGATGAGGGATAGGACAAAACATGCATACTCAGGAACGGTGTCAGATGTGTCAAATCCAGCTAAAAATTATTTATTCAAAAATGTTCAAATTCAAAATATCTTTTTTTTTTTTTAAGCTGGAAAAATAATTCAAATAATCAAAAATCCCTGAATGGCAATGAACAAAGAAAAAGAGTAGCGTTCAAACTAGGCTTCCGTTAGGAAGTGGTCATGGGTAGCGGCCATTATTTAAATACCCGTTACGTGACACGTATTTAACAATTTGACTTAACACTTCAAATAAACGTAGATCTCTCAAAATGAAGTGTCTTGAATTTAGTTCAGAAAAATGTAACTTGACTGTCTCAAAAAAGTAAAACACTTGACTTCTCTCTCAGGTAAAATTATGGTTAAAGTTTCCTGAAGCTAATACTGGCGCCTTACTAACATGGCGTCATGTAGGATGTTCTACGCCAACGGAGTAACGTAGCAAAGTCAAAAAGGAAATAACATTTAAAAGTTTGATGGAAAATGGAAAACAGTTCTCGTAATTAGATACCAGGTTGTAGGCGAAGACAGGACGTAATATCTTGTAGAAGGAACGGAGGTAGGAATATGCAGATCTGGGTGCGGTGCTACTATACGTGGCTCACGGCTCACTGACATTACAGGTCTAGCTAGCAACCTCAAACTCCTAAACAGCTGCTGAAATAAAAGTATGCGGAGTGCTTACTCTCTAAACTCGACACCAAACACAAATGAAAACTGTGGCAAGCTGTAGGAACTACAACACCCTAACTTCTAATTTAAATTCCTCCGCTACGTCCAATTGTAGGACGAGTTTCCTAGCCTTGCGTCTAGTGCAGTTGAAGGTTGGTGGCAGAGAGCGCGAACTTTCAAACGACCCGCGCGGCCTAACCCTATGCTGAGCTCTCCAGCCAATCGAAGTACAGGATTTGAACCAGTTAGCCAATCGCAAGGCTTCCTAATTAACAATCGAAAATGACACACTCCAAACGGCCTAAATCCCTATCCCATGGAGTTACGGGTCTCGTAGAAGTTAATCCAAAAATTCGAAAGAAATTCCCTGAAACATTGACAATAAAGGTGAGACCAAAAATTGTAAAAATATTAGATATTAATTAAAATATACAAAGAAAATCTAGCTATATATTTTAATTAAACATTAATTATTACCATTCGTACATCTAAATTTAAATATCCTAACCATATGAAACATGCAAAATAGAAATAATAAAAATTACGAGAAATAAAACATACCTGAAATATAGGTAAAATTACAAGTATTATGCATGACAGTGTCCAATGTGTGAAACAAACATTAATTATGAAAAATAGGTGCAGATAGTAAAAAATGTTGTGTTACACCTCTAGCTCTGAGTTCATTAATAACCGAATTATCTCTTCACTGACAGAAAGTCTATCAACCAAGTCACTGGGGTCTTCAGAAAATAAGTAGCTAGACTTCACAGAAAGTTCACGATACATCTCTGCGTGTATGTTCTTATGTGACGAGTAGGTTGTGAGAAACCTCTGGAGCAGAGTACCAGGTTCAAATTGACGTTTCTTCTACCCCAATTCAAGTAACCCTTATCTTCAACAACATGTTTAAGCTTTTGCTTTACAGATGTCGTCACATCATCAGTAGAATATGCATATTTTACATTATTGCCAACAGTCTTAGAATTCACCTTCACGTTCTCACCATCCTGAATATTTGTAACATCTCCATTTTTCACTTTACACGTTAGTGATGTATGTATGTATGTATGTTGTTTACAACTTCTGGAGGTTCATATAAGTCACGCTTTCCATTACTGCATGTCTGCAACACTCGTATTCCCTTCATCACACACTGTTTTGGAATATGATGCAGGCCAGGGTAATGTTTGGTGCTCGAACCAACGTTAGTTTACACGACGAATCAGCAGGAAGGCTAGACATTGCCTTGTCTTGCACCAATAAGTTCAATGTACTCTGTATTGAGCCAAGCAAAGGTGTGTTACCTTTACACGTACTAGTACGTCTCTTTAGATTATCGCATCTACCAGATACTGCACCACACACATCACATATTAGTATTCTGGAGATCGGTTTCTTTGAACATCCGTTCTGTTCATGGCGATGTGCAGTGCAACTTTAACTAAAGGTTTTGCCACAGTTACTGCATTTTTCCATGTAATTGTTGAACACTCGGTAAATGTTTGCATGTACTCGTACAGGATAGACTGGATTACATATCTTCAGTGTTTTTCATCATCCTCAAAACACTTGTACTACTGAGCAGTACTGACTCCTCACTGCTGAGGAGCAGTGAGGAGTCTCTCCAGGGCCCGTTTCCAGGTTAATCAAATGGCACTACGACTGCTGATGCTTCCTAGCATGCCAGAACACCCCTACACCTCTGGTATTTTTAATGGTGGTAGTTGGTTCGTGGACTTTCTTTTTTCAGTTCTTCCAGCTCCCACCTGTGTGCGATCAAAGGATAAGTAGATTTTTTATGGTCGAATCTAATACTATATCGAAATAATTAAGATCTGTTTTAGAGATTTTCTTCCGGCTCTTTGCAGGGTTCGAACAAAAACCAAGTGGTGCAGTTGCTATTATTTTATTTACTGGAAAAAACTTTTAGCTTTTCCTTACTTCAAAATTTGGAATGCAATTTGTATATTTTACTTATACTCATACTATAAATATACACATATGTAAACACATACACACTTCCAATTCTTTCAGTGTTGATTTACGGTAAATAACCTTCGTCACTTTGCGGTGCAGATTCATCAATTTGTTGAGAAAATGACAATTTAATTCAGCCCTACTAAAAGCAGCTATGCGAGAATTCTTATTCAATATTATCTAAATGCTACAGTATTTTCCTATAGTTTTTTTTCCGTGACTTATAGCCGTAGGGTCACTGGAAGAAATATTTCTAAATCGGTTTCTAGTTTTAACTGCTCTAAGATGATGGCAATCATTTAAACAAACGATACTATGCCTTTAACACTGTCAATTCGACTAATTTACCTTAAGTAATAAGCACGTAACATATGACGTCAATAATATATAGGTCTACCTTAGTAACTGACATTTCGCATGTACTTGGGATAGCTACACAAGGATCATGATATTCGGTATAAAAGCGACACTGCCTAACTTTTAACCATAGACACTGGCGTGGCCAGTCCCTGCGCAGAGAGAGAGAGAGAGAGAGAGAGTGAGTGTGTGTGTGTGTGTGTGTGTGTGTGTGTGTGTGTGTGTGTGTGTGTGCGTGCGCGCGCGCGTGCGTGCGCGTGTGTGTGCGTTTGTGGCTCACCACGAACCACTCCCTAGGCATACCCGGCCTGGCAGGCAGGGGAATGATTGAGAGCCGAATTGATTGGCGTCACCGCACCCCCTTCCCTAATGGAAGGGTTGGAGCTTGCGGGTTATCGCACGAACTTTATGATCATCTCCTCCATCTGTGCAACCCGACATGTGAAGAAGGTTCTGGGCGAAGGTGTGCCGATACTAGAAATTTCGCCACAGCCGGAGTATGTGATGGCCAGATGTCGAAGTGCGGCGAATGGTGAACGGAGATCGGGCCACCGAAGAAGAGGACAGGCGGTGGACGAGGGTGTGTGTAGCGGCGACGAACGAGTAATGCCCTGTTGTGCACCATCATGGTTCGAAACTCGAGCCGAGATGGGATCTAACATTGACACAGAAAACTGTTGCACCATTCTAGTTCAGAGCTGGACTGGAGATCAAGATGAAGTTATTTTCGAACCGCCGAAATTGGCGGTTTGAAATCTCGATCCGAGATCATCAGCCATCATCGACAAATGTAGTTTAAAAACGTTCGATTGTTTTCTTGGGAAATTAAAACATTATATGCACTTGAATATTACTCAGTAAAATTTGTATAACAATAACTCACTTAAAACAAATAAAACATCGCACATCTAGATATGTATATATCTCGTTGGTGCAACACTTTTACATTGGAACCAAGATCAAACTGGATCCTGGTTTGGAACTAGGATCATTCGATCTCGGATCGGTGGAGATGTTGGTTCAACCGGGCCTAAGAGAGTGCTGCTGAGGGCGAGATATCCGACGAGTAGAGTACTGCTGTGTACGGGAGCGCTCGAGGCGCTGCAAAACATTTCGGACAGGAATGACTGGTGATAACGGGACTGGAACAAGCTGGTACAGAATGGACGTGTAATATTGTCAATTCTGAAGCCGAGCATCAAATATATAATTGTTAATAGTAATTCAACGGGTGTTAATAAACTTTTGTATACTGAATTTGCCTGAGTTAATTCCTGTGAAGTGATGGACGATTATGGAAATATTGGTTGTAGATAGCTTATAGCCATTATGAGGCCCAGCAGTGGCGGTTGGTGACTTTTGAAACTGGGAGGGCTGTGGCGATCATAACTCAGATCATTACAAATAGCATTTTTTAAATAGGCCATTGATAAATAAATTATGTACGACAGGCTTATGTAAGTGTAGCTTATGTAACTAAATACAAAAATTAAGTGTGGTTTGTGGTTGTTTAAAGAAAAGTGTATCATCGCTCGATTTGTAATGGTCAACATACTGTGGCCACTGGTTCAGATCTAATCAGTAGCACAGGTATTTGTTCGTTTTATGTTTGTGTAGGTTATATGACTTCCGACCAGTACCTACGAGGTAAGATGATAATACTAATTCTACTATACTAATGATGATGATAACTTAAATATACTAGAACATATTTTTAAAACCCAATGCCATTTTACATATAGTACATACAAAATGCATGTTAAATTTAAATTATAGGATGAAAGTGGCATACCTTAATTAATATATTTGTAAACAAAATCCTTTCTTTAACCTTTATGCGCTATTTAACTGGCAATGAATATTCACCTTACCAATCACTAAAAAATTTATACATTGAATTTTCGCATATACGATACACTGTGTTTTCCACCTTGGCTTTGTTGTTTTGATATATTTAACTGTGGCCTTGTTGGTCCCAAATTATTAAGCTCTAGTTTATTTTCGTAATTCAAAATCTTTGCCGTAATAAGGTTTTAAATGTTACTCACAGAATTATCCCTTATTTACAAGTTTACACAACAGACATTAACAACAATTCAACCCTGCTTCTGACAGATGCTCATCATTAACAACAAACTTATTCAGAATATAACACACTATATTTGAAGCTCACGCGAGTTTTAACGACATCTGTAAATAAAAACTATTCGAAATAAATATAAGTATTGTAAAGAAATGAGTTAACAGCTGCAAAAGAGCGGTGCGCGAAAATGTGCCTACAAAAGATGTGGTACAACACATTCTGTTAAACAGTGGAATTCGAAGTTTAAATTTTGGTAGCCTTGTCAAGTTCCAGGAAACCTTTTTTGTGTGAGAGCAGGGGTGCGCCCTGCTCTCTCTGATTTACAGCATGTGATTGGCTGAAAAGTGACGAGCTGAAAAGTGAAGTCTCCTCTCCCTCCCATAGCACCCCTATCCGACTGTTACGGCCGTCTCTCTCTATTAGCTCCATCTTTTTTTCTAAACTATCTTATTCTAAGTGTTAAGTGTTAAATCTGAAGGTAGGGTCGGGTTCTAAATGCATCTCAGGGCTGAGCCCCTTGCGCCTAAAGGAGAGGGAATTGAATACAAAGGAGGTGAGCATCGCGGCCGAGAGGTAATGGGTAGGCATGGCCATCACTTTGGGGCCATGCCTACCTCTCTAAGTGTAGTGCAGTTAAAGCTACATTAAGAAGGGGTATGGTGAAACCCGCATAGACACAGTAAAACCCATACCGACAGAAAAGGATTTAAACTCGCGGGAGCACTAGTGAAAATGCTAAAGGAGATAGCAGGTGTGGCGTCCATGCTGTTTAGTATTGGAGTGAAGAATCTAGAAGAGAGGTGGTGGGGCTTTGGGCCAGCATGTTAAAGGCACATGCGCCCTTGAGGTGGAACTGCCATTCATGTTCCTGCATGGGCAGTCTGACTACCCTTACAGCAACATCGACAGCAGTGACTTCAGGCGGAGTCCTTAAGCTACTTGCTCCACTCACTTCGGGGCGAGGAATCTGCCGCCCCACCACTCGACATTTCCAAAAACATTTCTCTCGTGACAAGTGTCTCGTCCATTTCAAAGACACTAGCTACGAAATAATCTCCGTATTCGTACGCAGTATTATTTGCTGAATAGCAGATATATATAGGTCTGTGTTCTGAGATTTTATTAGGAGCGCAGCCCTCCCTCAGCAGCCGCCACTGGGCCCATGGCGTTGTTAATTTTAAGTATGGCGGAAGAAGACACAACGTACATACAAGTAGATCTTAAGCAGGGCTTTCAAAAGTGCTCATTTTAGCGTGAACAGCTTATAGGTATACACAAATCTGGTACTGGTATCCAATCCACTATAAGTTCGACGTATTGGGGTAAGAAGGAAGACAATGGGTGGCATGGCGGTTAACTCATCCAGAGACATCCTCGGTGCTGGTCTGCACCTCCAAGTAGTCCTTCGACTGACAATCTCACTTCCGTAACAGCCACTTTTATTTTTCTCTCGTTGCGTCTGACGTCACTGGGTGACTGGTGCCTCTGTTTTAGTCAATATGGGTAGGAATTACCGCGAACTTGGCAGCGGTAGTGTTACTTGCGATTCCAGCCCTGGAGTTTGTGAATTATCGGCCCGCATTTTTATGGGCATCTCTGGTTTCATTACTTCCGGTAGAGATGTCGGAGTTAGCCATTGGCACATCACGTTGTTTATTGGCATTATTGGCTATCCCTCCTTTGTGTCTATAATATTTAGCAGCACCAAATATTTATATAATTTCGTTTCAAAAAGCAGTAATTCGTGGTATTTCATAATCGGTCCAGCTACTTCGTATAGGCGTATTCTTATATATATACTTTTGTAATTAGTACGAAAACCACATCTTCAGGTTGGCCCCGTGGTACCTTTAATATTCATTTTACTTTAGCTTAATTTCTTCTCCGCGACTGGCTGGTTTTATAAAGATAACATGCGGGGAGTATTTTCAGACAACTTAGTTCGCAGGTCTGTAGAACGTCCATTTGTTGTCAGAAACTCACAATAAAAATAAAACAATAGTTCATTAACACCTAACACAAATTTGTGCATATTGTCAAAATAATATTAGTACAGGTTCCTTGATGTCCATGCACGCTAAAAGCGATATTACACGATACCAGATTCCATAAAAGCTTGTGCAAGGCCCGCCATAGCGGCCGTTATACCGGCTAGTATGGCACCCGTCATGGCATTTCCCGCCTTGTATGGCCAGATTTCGTACCAGGTTTGGTAATTGGACACGTCCTATTTTTTGTGGCAGGTTCCACACTGGCTTTCGTACCTGGCCAATCACGTCGCAGTTTCGGAGCGTAGGGCGCTCCCCGTGGCTACTACGTGAAACGAGTCGATGATGAAACCGAAAAGGACACCTCCATATTGATTATATATCGGTGACGTTGAAACTCTTCCAAATAGATTTGAAATACGACAATGACGAATAATACTGGCTATGACATTTTAATTATTTTTTAACACCGTTCTACATACTTGAATACATTACCTACTCTATGGAAATATTAATTCGATCTAATTATTGTATAACTGCATATAAACTCATAATCTTGCGCGTGAACTGTTAGTACATTGGTCAACGGCGTCCGTCAGTATAGTGTATCTTTTGGGCGTGAGTTCATAACTCCGTCGAATCCAAATAAATTTTATCATTAAATTTTACATACGGATACTACCTATCCCGGTAGTGTAAAGAAAAAGCAATATTTTGCAACCAGTCTGTAATTTTCGTCAAAATTAGAAATAACACACTGGTACTTTAGTGACTTCACATCATTTTCAAGAAAATGAATGAAACTATACTAGTAAGCAATCAATTTACGTAAAAGGCGAACAGTAATATAGCAATATTAAGATGTGCTACTTAATATTTTTTCATAGGCCTACGCAAGTTGCTAACTGGTAGCAGTTCTACGAATGGGGTTCATATTTACTACAAACCACACACTGCGCACTCACCGAGGGTGCCAAATGCTAGTACGCAAACTGCTGTCGTGTAATATGAATCTTCCACGGCGGCTCATATAGGGCTGGTATACCGGCTCGTGCACCAGGACTCGTATAGAAGCTTGTACAAGAACCAAGCACGGCTGAAGTTATCGTGTAATGTCGGCTTAGGCTCTAGTCAGGAGGTTTCGTCGTCCTTAGACCTTTGTGTATAGCCGTACGTGAAGAGTAAATTTCAGCTTCCTTTAAATTTCGAATAATATACCCACGCTGCTTATTCATGAAACATCGCCCTTCCTTCCCGCCCCCAAAACCCGCAAAATTTACTTGGTTTCTTCATATTCTTTTTGCAATTTAATTGGTCTGCCAATAACTGCCGTAATTTTATATCTTCGAGGAACAACTGCAGTAATTCCTTAAACAAGCTAATGTTACGTAATCGAAAACTATTACTTTTGTCCTAAATAATAGTTTCGTGCAACTTCCATCTACAGAACTCGCCGTCATGCTTCAGTTGCATCACTGTAATTACATTAATAACTCTCTCAATGGCGAACACGCACCAATCGTTTCGTATAAAGACTGGTTCACGGTAAAGCGAACACTTTTGAAATGAACCTTTATAGAAAAGTCACTGCCCGTAATTACTGTACGTGCTACAGTAGACACTGGCATGCAAGCCAGTTCGCAATCAATGAGGAAAACTTGTTCACGCTTGGGCGTTCCATTGGATATGTGACGTTTAAATTTATGGCCACCGTAGAAAATATTTCTCGTTACAGAACGAGATTACGGATTTGTGTATTATTGGCACAATTACTTTCCTGAAGATTTTCAATATTTCGTTTGAATAACGCGTGTATGGAGTGAGACGGTCTGTGGTAATATTAGTTTTATTTAATGCGGAAGGATACAAAATGCGAAGAAAATTAGATCCTAAGCAGACCTTTCAAACGTTTTAATTAACCGTGAACAGCCTATAGGACTTTTTGTTCAGTGAGTTTCAAATGTATAGGTTATGTTAAATGATTAAGAAAATGTGTTTAAACTAGGTATATCTCGTTGTAACGAAAATAACATCTGAGGAAGAGTGAACTCTCGTGAAGGCTGTTCACGATAAAGTGAGTATTTTTTAAATGAACCTTTGGAAAAAGTCACTGTCCGTGCCTGCGTACGTTTTATCGGGCGCGCTGTGTGACATTCGCCCAGTGAAGTTGGTAACAATGGCGGGTAGTTCCATAGCTTGACGTCGGATAGAAAGTGTTAGGTAGCCATTTGTGATAACTTATTATTATTATTATTTTATGCATCAAAGTGTAAAAATTATCAGATTTGTAAAATATTTACTTTCCCAATATTTCGACAGTTTTACTTTTTACCGACGTGTGAATAAAGTGATGAGGCCCGGTGGAAGAATACACAACGTGCATACAAGTAGATATTTAGCAGGGCTTTCAGAAATGTCCACTTTACCGTGAACAGCCTTTAAGCACCCAGGCCTGTGCATTTCTTCCGTGCTGCAGTCGGCGCGATCAGAAGATTGCGGTAAGACGTTATGTTCGTCTTTGCGAGACGTGCAATGGAACCGCGGGCGGGTCCTCCCGGAATTGGCAGGCTGTGGACGCGCAACTAACCCCCCCCCCCCCCCTCCTCCTCCCCTCCAATGTGTGTGTTGGCAAACAGAACAACTGCGCTCACTGTGGTTGGTTCGGCCTTGACCCGCAGAACGCCACAGCTCGACCGACGTGGGCTGCGGAAGGTCAGTTACGCGCCAGCTAGCACTGCGGCTACAGCTAGGAAAGAGGTGGGGTGTGCCCACACCCCACACGAGGAGAATCGCACTTTTTTTTTTTTTTTTTACATATTGCTGATTTGTTTATGTAGGTTATTCCTTTGTTGGCTTACAGTAATTGACGCGGACATACACTAATAAATATACAGGATGTTTCGTAACTTATGTTACAGACTTTGGGAGTTGGTTCCTTAATAAAATGGCAAAAGTTACAACACTTTAAGTTAATATTGATTTGTTTCCACTTTATTCATTATAAATTAATTTTAAAGCCCAGCTTTTGGGTGTGTTTTCCACTCTTAGACGTCGTTTCCGGACATAATTCAATCAGCATTTTCGTAACGTTTTTCCGTAAGGAGTCACCTCCCAAAGTCTGTAACATAAGTTACGAAACAACCGGTATATATATATATATATATATATATATATATATATATATATATATATATATATATATATATATATATATATATATATATATATATAATATAAACACACACACCCACACCTACTTTCAGATACAATAACAATCAGCTAAGTGAAATCTGATTTCTCTATTTTAGTAGCAGCCATAATTGAACAGTTGACATTGACCTTCACTTTGAAACTGATATTTGCCAGAAAAATTTAGACTCGATTCCGCAACCAACTTCAAAATATAAAACGTTGAGAAAAAATACAGAATTCTTTAAGTGATTTAAACAAACATTCGAAAAATTAAAAATTAATTGCTAATAGAATATTTGTTTGTATTCGTGAACGTCGAAAATTAAAAAAAAATATATTTTGAATTATCTTGAAAATGTTACCAAAAGCCTTGCTCAGGTTTGAACTTGGAAAGACTTTATATATATAATTTTAATAATTTTACTATAAAATAATTACTGAAGTAAAAATTAATGTCTTGAGGCTTTGGAGAGACCCAAAATAAAAACATTCTAGCACACCACAGGGACACGGCGAGTATCTGGGCAAGACTAATTCCTCACTACACATACCAGAGATTATATAACACAGTTGACCTCCCCACCCAAACTGTGGCATCTTTCACTGTTATGTGTGGAACTAGCCCGTTTCACCAAAGTGGGAATATAATCGTATTTTCGACTCGATACACCACTCAATTTGGAGTGATGTAATCTACACGTAAAATTGCAAAAGTTTCTTCCAACTCCCGGAAAAATCGTCAATAATTTTTGATAGAATTTTTTTTTCTGTGAGAAAATTTGAGTTTACCTGAGATTCTTTTTTTTAACTAACTTGTTAATTTTTAACAATTTGATTAAGGAAGAACTCCAGGATATTTTACGACTTCAGTAGTGCTGTAGATATGAGCTGAAAATGTTATAACTTCATTAAGTGACCGCAGGAACTTTCAAATTTTAGATTCTGGTAAGATTGTAAATTTATAACAAATCCTCAATATCGCTCTTAACTTTTCAGTAGATGAAAAATTAAATTTTATTCTCAAAGAGTGTTTCATTAATAGCTATGAAATTAATTATTTACTTTTAACGCGTAATCTTACAAAAATTCCAACATGTTTGTCTCAATTTGTATATGTATATTTTGTAAGTATGACGTTTGGTACTTACTGGTAACATCCGTTACACAGTGCAGGTATAATATCCGTTACAGAGCAAATTTAATAATTTTTCCCTCAGATTAAAATGTTTCTTTGCGCGCAAATTTTTTTACACGTCTCTGAAGCGTTCTGCATTGGCACAGGAAATATCAAAATAATGTGTGCTCTGAAGAGAAAATAATTTTGGAGGTAGATGATACTAAGTGAGGCAACTCTCTCATTACTTTTAATATCCGTTCCAGGCATATTATTTTTAATAAGCAACGTGGTTTAAGCCTCTAGGGTGTTGCTTTCAGCAGCTAAACACATGCATAAACAATTGAATTAGGATGACAAGAATTGCCATTAGAAATTAAAATGTAATTAATATTTCACTTTGTTTGGGTGAAATTGTAACATCAGTTACAAACGGAATGGCTTAGTAGTATGTGCTTAGTCAGTTATGAATTATTAAAAATCTCATATTTCTCGGGTTTTTTTTAAATGATTGCTTTGTTTCGCTGTAGTAAGAAAAGGCAGTAAAAAAGCACAGCATACCCATTTAAAACGTGCACCCCTGGACTGCACTGCTCCCATGAACGCCTGTAGACCTGTCTGCCTGACGTTTGCAAGCTTGTTCGCAGTTGCTTGAGCACTTTTAAGAGCTCTGTCTAATTTCTACGTTCTGGCTGTTTTATACCCTTCCGCCTCATGTAGAAAACAACATTTTCATCTATATATTGACTAACATGCATGCGCTGATTAAGTGACTGTGAAATTCTGGGAAACTCAAAATAATGTTATTACAGCGTCAATTCTTGAGGACCCTGCCTACCGAACTTGTAGCTAAGGAGTTTGAATGGGTACTCGCTGTTGAAGAAATTTCTTTTCACGGTATCAATCTATACTAATAAATAAAATTGAAGTGCGTGTCTGTTATTTCAAAATGTATACCAATATCTAAGTGCAATATGCTATTTAAATAATATTGAAGCATAAATAATCATATTTAAAATTTTTGTCCGTCTGTCTGGATGTTTGTCCCGAATAGGCTCCGAAACGGCGGAATCGATTTTGATAAAACTTTCAGATATCATAGCGTTTATTTCTATTTAAAATCTGCTCTTAATTTCATCTCGATATCTCAAATAATTATGAAGTAAATTAATTTTTCATATAATTTCCTTTATATTTCATATTGTTGCAATTACTCTCTATATAAATTAAGTGGGCTGTACCAAGTTCGTTAAGTGATGGAGGTCTTAATCAAATAGAAGAATTAATTATAATTTCCTTATTTTATTTACAATAACAACAGTAAAGTTCTCTGAACTCAAATTCTCACAATAAATTGAAATCACTTACTGTTCACAACTGACACCAGTTAATAAAATGTATAATTACGACAAAGAAATCAATTGAATTAAATAATTGAAGATCAGTCCCAATAGACAGTGTATCGACATATTCAATTATTTTATAATTTATGCGTTCATATTTGACAGTTCGAATATTTACAATAAAATCAGTACTACACGTCCATTCAGTCACACCTCAGTTCAGACCATGTCCCGCCAATCGCAATGTTCTAGAGTCCTCCAAGCGCCCTCACGCACAGTAGGCTTCACTCGTCGGTTTCACACCCTCTCGTCCATTCAAGTCACGAACACCTCACTCGCCGTCGTCCCGCAATCTCCAGCCGTCGTCCACACTTCAATTCGCTCGCGCACACTCGGCCAGGCGGCCTCCATCAAAGACTGCCGGCCGTTAGGTTGCGGCAGTATATAAGTCTTAGGCCACCACCTAGAATCTTCCCCAACTCGCGTGATGCGTTGCGGAGGGCTGAGGCGCCAGCCAGTCTCACCAGAACATTCTTGCATCGTCGCTAAACGTACCGGAAACTCTAGCAGGCGAGAGGAGGTCTGCGACGCCAGCAAGTCTCGCCGCTGTCGGCATTCACGGGATTCCCAGAAGGGAACTTCAGGAGGCTGCGAGCGCATCGTTCCAGGGTGAGGGGAGGGTGAGGTGGGTCTCCGATTACGGCGCGGGGCAGCTGGGTCGGTGCCAGCTGCAGCACGTAGCAATATCTTATTTTTGTGCAAAAGAATTATTGTGAAAAAACATTGTTGAAACAACATTAGTGTTTTTAAATAATTATTTATATAATACGTATCATAGAAAAAGATAAATTAGTTTTTGGAAAAACTTAGTAAAATAACATATTATCAAACAACCAACACTAACGCGACGATAATACTATTTCCGATAATAAAGTAACAATCTTTCAAACCGAATATATATAAAGTTATAGGTATGTGTTTCAATAACTCCATAATGGGCGAATCAATGGCGGGCTGTGTCACTTATAGAAACAGCTTTTCTAGGTTCTATAGGCTTAGGAATAATTCGATGTGCAGGGACGACTGTCACAAAATAAGAATTATAGTGCAATCACGATTACTTCCAACTTTTCTGAAGCCCTGCTAACGTTCTGCTTTCTACAATATTCCTCCGCCTCATATACACAAAGTGAAGAGATTTGGGCGGCTCTTAACAGCCAGGTCTTGAGAGCCGATGAGGGTGATTGAGGTGAGTATGGAGCGGCGTAGAAATGAAAGGGCGGGGAAAACGGGAAATCCCCGACAAAATCCGCCGACCAACGGCATCTTCCGGTACGATTCCCACGTGCGAAAATCCGATGACCCGGCCGGGCATTGAACCTGGATCGCCTTGGTGGGATGCGCTAATGGTCTAGCCACTTCATATACACAAAGATTAACCGAGTCTGGAAAATTACATCAAAGGGACAGCGCACCGAATTCGTATACACTCGTGTGATAATATTTTGCATAAGAACTATTTCTTATTAGGCAATACCAGCACACCTATCGTCCCACTGCTTTATTCGCAATAATTATAAATTAAATATTATAATTTACAGGAAACACATGTACGCAATTTTAAGTGAATCATAAAATCGGTAGTTTTGTCAACACAAGTATTAACCGCCTGTGATACATGGTATATTTTTGAAACACCAAAACACGTCTAACAAGGGGTGATTTTTCAAAGGTTTGATTCAGAACGTGTGATAAACCGCGAATAGAGTATAAAATGATCATTAAAGGCTGTTCACGATAAAGTGAGCACTTTTAAAATCAACCTTAGCAAATGTCACTGCCCCTACCTGCATTTATTTCAACGGGCGCCCTGAGTGACATGCGCCCAATAAATTTGGCAACGATGGATGGGAAATAGTTCCTTATCTTAAAGTTGAATAAAAAGTGTTAGGTAACCATTTGTGATAATTTAAATTATTTATTTTGCTTTTCGGGTATTTTATTGCATCGGAGTATAAACATGACCAGAATGGTAACAAATTTCCTTTTCTAATAATTGCACACTTCAACCTTTTCGACGCATGAATAAAGTGATTAAGCTCACGGCAATGTTAATTTTACTTGGGGCGGAAGGATACACAACATCAGTACAAGTAGATCTTAATCAGGGCTTCCAAGGGTGCTCATTTTACCGTAAATAGCCTATATCCCTTATCAGTAGCTGGCGCATCGTACAGAAGCGCTTCCACACTTCCCGTTGATAAAATGTGCTGGAAATAATTATTATGGTCTATTCGCAGTTTCTTCACACTTTTTAAATAAAACCTGTGAAAAATCACCCAACGTATGCCGTGTTTAGTTGTTTCCTGAATGTATCATGTATAAGAAGCGTTTTGTGCCGCTGATATCATTGAAGTATCTTATTTTTCGTTAGTTTTACCTTTATTTTATTTATAAATTACAGTATTACTTTTATAATAGATGTGAATAAAAACAGTGAGAAAACACGTGTTTTGGTAGCGCCTAGTAAGAAATAGTTCTCATTCGAAATATTATTACAACTGAGTGCGCGCGAATTAGGTGCGTTGTCCTCTGGTGGTTTTTTTTTTTTTTTTTTATATAGAATTGGTTAAGCTTAGTTTGCACGAGGCGGAGGAATATCCTGGAAGTATAACATTATCAGGGCTTCAGAAAAGTGTGAAGTAACCGTGAATGCATTATAGCCCTACTTTTGACTGAAACGTGTTAAGTTTAATTTGTAAATTAGTTTCTCTTTTATTCTCTCGTCCTTGAACTTATAGTTGGCCCGAGTCATCATCAGTGGCCATAAGAATAATAACTTAAAATTACATATGTTTATGTATGTCAGAATTAGCTTGCTGCTATGTCTTCACGTCTAGACAGCTATCAACACACAATAGTCTATTATATTTAAAATTTCTCTGAACATGTGTAGGCTGGCCTGAAGCCACGACAATGGCAACAAAAGAGCACGACAGCCGAGAGTGAGTAAGGTAATCCTAAATGCAGTTTCCTAACTGTCAAACTAATGCACGTTCGGTTTTTCAGTCGATTTAAAGAAAGTTTGTTTGTGATTTTGAAAACAAACGTCTTGTGGCATCGCCAAAAACCTCAAAATTGCGCGGAGCCGAAGAAATGCACTTCATTTCGTACTAAGAAACTATTGGAACTTACATGATACAAACTGACATCGTTGAGCAGTTACTTTGAGTTTCTGTTTCAGTGTAGCAATTACGTGTGAGGAATCGTCAAGATATCTATCAGCATGCGATGTTCAAACGCTGGTGATAGCAATTTACAGGCTGTTCGCGTTTGAGTAGTTTAGAAAGTTCTACATAAGATTTATTTTCTATCCATTTTGTAACCTTTCGCCATACGTAAAATTGTAATCACTTTAATTCATGTGTTTATCAAGTGAAGAAAGCAAATGCGATACACTGACAAAAATATTTTGTTGAATCGAACAAGATTTGTTTGGTACAACCAAATTATTTGTTTGTACAGGGGCAGTAAAATATTTTGTTGCTAAAACCAAATTATTTTAATGTTCTCATTTGCTTGCACCAATCTGTAAGATTTTTTTGGCGCAACTAAAGATTTGTTTGGATACACGCACATTAAACAGTTTGGGCCGACATAAAAAATTTCTACAATTTCGACCGAGTTTCAAACCTAGATCACCTGCGTCCGCGCGCTACGCCTTAGTAAAATCAGTTCATGTGACAACTGATGGTGCCAGAAAGCTATTGATTACATATTCTGTAACTATTGGGCAACGTGTGCAAACAAACATTTCAAGTTTTACAGCTTTACTTGTCAGTTTCTTGTTGCATTGTTTTATTAATAGTAGATGTTAAATGGGGTTTCTAGCGCAGCACATTTTTCCCGACAATTTACTCCAAAAGTGCATGAAAAAAGTAACATGATTATATCCAGTTAATTTTAACAAGGGTGCAATACAAACTTAAAGAACTCAAAATCTGGGGATACAATGAAAAAACGATCAAATTCAAGCACATTTGAGCTAAAATCAGGCAAATTTCTCATTTTTCGAGCAGCTTTTTCATGTTTCTAGAAGCGAGATTTTTCAGTTCGAAAAAACAAGCAATTTTCATTATAAATCAAGCGATTTTACCTCAAAATCATGCAATTTTATCTTTTTTTTTTTAAAGCGCTCTGCTAGCATCGAAAAATCAAGCAATTTATCAGTTTTTCCTAGAAACGCTTATTTTGCAAGCAAGCCATCTAAATCAAGTGAATTTAAGAGAAAAACAAGCAAAATACATTAAAAATAAAATATAAAAATATATAAAATTAATAGCATTTAAATATTTTAACGTAATTCAATATTATGACAGATTTTCCATTTTTCATTTCTTTTAAACCGTCATGTTTTATACTAACTTTTTTCTCGTTCATTAATTTTAAGTAATTTGAAGCTAATATATTTTAATATCGGTTTGGTAAAGTGATTTTATACTTACCATCTAGAATGCAAGTAAATTTTTTACCAAGTTTAGATTCTTGAATTTGATAATCTGTGGCTTCGTACCATTTATCAATATCTAGATCATGTAGTTTTGTGAATTCAAACGAATTGTTTAACTTTCTGAGCATTGATTCCATTTTTGTTTTATTTGTATGGAAAAAAAAATTATATAAATAAAAGAAAAAAAACGAATGTTTCCTTGGTATTTAAAATAAAATAAAAAAATGATCTTAATAGTTGTAATGATTTAGTCTCATTACATACTTTACATGTTTTTGTTGGATGATTGCAGTGTGGGATTTCATTTAAAACATCTAGTGCCGTATTGCGTAATTTAGAAGTTTATAAATTTTTTTATGAATTAAAAATATAAGCGATACCCTCTAATGAAATGGAAAATACTAAAATTTGTAAAAAGTATAATGAATTATTAAATAAAGAAAGTTTCTACTTTAATCTAAACACAAATGATATGCTTTATTACACATGTAAAAATTTTGCATTGAAAAATGTATAAATCATTATAAATTAAATAAAGAGAAGGTATTATGTGAATGTAAAAAATATATTTATAATGTATCTCTCGAAAAGCATAAAAATTCAAAATTACACAATACGGCGATAGATGTTTTAAATGAAACCCCTCACGACAATTATCGAACAAAAACATGTAAAGTGTGTAGTGAGACTAAATCATTACAACTATTTTATCAGCATAAAAATACTATGGACAAAAATATAATGAAATGTAAAACTTGTTATAATGAATATATGAAGAAATATAATGATAGTAAGAAGTTAAATAATTAAGAAATATTGCTTTCGATATTAACATTAATTAAAACTTTGTGTTATTTTATTTTTTTTTAAATCGAGGTACCAAATAGTCCATAAAAATAAAAAACAATTAAAGTCTTTTTCTATATAAATATAACTATAACAATGGAGGCTGCAAAACTAACAGCTGCGTTAAGTGGGGAGAGAGTATGGGAGCTAAGACTTTTAGCTAAAGAACTTGAAATAAAATATATAAACAGGCTAAGGAAAGATGATTTAATTAGAACTATTATACCATTTATTTTACCAATTATTGTAGAAGATCAAAGAAGAAGAATTGATGAGCAAAGGAGAAGTAACTTCGCAAATTTGCAATTTTCTTATGCCAATATCAATGAATTATGTAAGGAAGATAGAAAGAATTTAAAAAAAAATATTTCCATCTCTAATAATATATTTGTACAGCCTAGAAATAAAAGTAGGCAGGTAAAAGAATAGATAACAAAGAATAATTTTACAAATTTTCATTTAGCTGATGCTAATATCAATTAATTACACCCCGAAGATAGAAAAGAATTAAAGGAAATATTTCCATTCTAGAATTATTTATTTGTTAACAAAAGAAGCAGATAAACCAATAAAAATAACTTAGTTAATAAAGCCTTTAAAGGTAAGGTGTCGACGTACAACAGTGAAAATTCCCTAAATTTAGTAGAGTCCAATAAAATTTTTACTTCAATAAAATGTAAGGTATTTGAGATAATACACAATCATCTTGGAAGATTTAGGGGGCTAGAAACTAACATTAAAATATATATCAATTGTCACGAACAAGAAAATAATCAAGTCGAACGATTGTAATTCTAGTCATTTAATCATAGATATTAAACGAAGGAGAATTTATAAAGATTTATATAATTATAAAACAGGAATTACTTACACAATTATACGAATTTCAAAGAGTAATTGGTATACAATTAGCTACAAATACATTAAATGGAGCATCATATATAGAATTACCAGAAGAAATTAAGAATAAAATCGGCACTATTTCCGGTAGGAATGATCATCAAAGAGTAACTAAATATAAAAATGTGGGCCCTAATATTGACAAAGCATTAGATATATATGAATATCCAATTAAAATTGACGATATACCAAAAACAGAAAATCAAATTGACATCTCTATAAATGTATACGCTTTAGAAGAAAAGTTCAATGTATATCCATTAAAGCTTACAAAAGTTAAAAAGGAAAACATATATACTTACTTCATTTAAAAGATTATACAAATTCACATTACTGTTGGATTAAAGATTTATCGAGGTTACTTTCAATGCAAAATGATAATCATAAATGTAAAAGTTATATATGCGACATGTGTCTTTAATTCTTTACATCTCAAGAGAGATTAAATAAACATAGAGAAGATTGTTCTAAAAACGAATCAGTAAGAATCACTTTTCAATTTTAAGATAAAAATAAATAAAATTTAAAAACATTAAACATACAACGAAAGTTCCTTTCACAATACATGCACATTTGGAATCAATTCTAAAGAAAATATCAACAACTAAACCAAACCAAAGAGAATTAAGTAAATTTAACCTTATCAAAAATATCCTATTTTAACCGAAGATGATATTGATAATTGTCTTTATAAGAAGATACTTAATGAAAGATATAATCTTACTAGTGAACTAATAAATAACATTGATTTTAAGTTGAATGATGAGTCATACACAATGAAGTATCAGTTACACGAAGCATCTGGTTTTTACTATTATATTGTATCTAGTTATGGCGATTATAAACCTCCAATAGTATATCGAGGCCCTGATGCACATAATGTTTTATACGATCAATAAAAAGGGAAGTAGAAGAACTTGGGGAAATATATTCACAAATTGAACCAATGCATCTACTAACAAAAGAAGAAAAAATATTATATAGGAACTCAAACAAATGTACAGTATGCGAATGTGAATATATAGAGTAAAATAAAAAATTATGCCACCTCGATCATATAACTGGGAAGTTCATTGATCCAGTACGTAAAAATGTAATCTACGACAAAAATTACCATATTTGTACCAACTTATTTCCATAATTTAGGTGAGCATGATGCTCATTTATTCATTAAAGAGTTAGGATATGATGATAAAAATATAGATTTAATTGCGAATAACGGAGAAAAGTTTATCTCCTTTTGTAAAAAGACAGAAAATTTAAAGATGCAAATTATAGACATATTTAAATGTATGACTAGTATTTTAGATAAATTATCATCTAATTTAACTAAAGATCAAATAAAACATACCCAAAATTTTTTTCCAAAAGATCAAGTGGATTTAGTAATTATAAAAAGTGTTTATCCATATGACTATATGGACAGTTGGAAGAAATTTGAAGAAACATAAATTCCCCTAAAAAGGAAAGTTGTAATATATTAAGCGAATCTGATATAAGAGACAATTAATTGATCATGCGAAACTTGTATGGACTCAATTTAATATTTAAAAAACCTAGGTGAATACCACCACTTATATTTAAAAAGTGATGTGTTACTATTAGCAGATATATTTGAAAATTTTAGAAATATGTTTATAAATGTATATGAATTAGATCCCTCGTGAGATTTTATGGCCCCAGTATTTTTTGGAATGCAATGTTTAAAAATGACTAAACAACCATTAGATTTATTACACAATTATGACATGATTTTAATGGTAGAAAAGAGTATTAGAGGCGATATATCACAATGTTGTAAGTGAAATGTTTAAGTCAATAATAAGTATTTAGAAGATTTTAATCCAAATCAAGAGTCTTAACTATTTAGCATATCTCAATTCAAATAACTTTTATGGATGGACAATGTCTCAATATTTACCATATGGTGGTTTTGACTGGGTTTATTATACATTAAATGATTTAGATTACTGGAGTAAAAAAATATTAGATTTGGAGGATGATTCTGAGTATGGTTATATATTAGAAGTTGATTTAGAATATCAACAAGAACTACATAATATACATAAAGATCTTCCATTTTGCCCAGAAAATAAGGTAGTTCCCAAAACAAAACAATCTAAATTATTAACGACTTTACACAGCAAACAAAAATATGAAATACACTACTTAACACAGTGCTTAAAGAATGGATTAAAACTTACTTAAGTACATAGAGTAATAGCATTTTATCAGTCTGATTGGTTAAAAAATAGTGTATAGATTTGAATACAGAGACGAGAACTAATGTTAAAAATGACTTCAAAAAATATTTTTACAAACTGATGAATAATTCTGTGTTGAGTAAAACAATGGAAAATTTAAGAAACAGAGTACACATCAGATGCAGATAAATGTGAAAAATTAATGCCAAGAACAAATTTTAATAAAAGTACTATGTTTAACGAGAAGCTTGCAGCTATTCATATGAACAAGATAAATATCAAATTTAACAAGCCTATTTATGATGGCATGACAATTTTAGAAATATCAAAAGAATTAATGTATGTTTTCCATTACGAAGTAATGAAGCCAAAATATAATGATAAAATTGAATTATGCTATCAAGATACTGACTCGTACATTTATAACATAAAAACATAAGATTTTTATGAAGTTATGAAGTCAATGTTATATAATTTTGATGCAAGTGATTATCCAAATGATAATATATATAACATGCCTCCAATAAATAAGAAAGTTTTAGGGAAAATGAAATATTAATGTAATGGCAAAATAATAAAAGAATTTGTTGGATTACGAGCAAAAATGTATGCATGCAGTGTTGAGGACAAAGAAAACAAAAATCGAAAGAGTTAAGAAATATGTTGTTAACAAGAGAATTTCATTTCACGGCTATAAAAAATGTTTGTTTGCTGAAAATAATACAATATTGAAGAATGAATATAATAAGAAGCAAAAAGCATGAAATATACACAGTGGAAGTTAATAAAATAGCACTAAGCCCCTGTGACAACATGAGGATTATACTAGAAAATTAAATTGATGCATTACCATATGAATATGGAAATATAGAATCTTCAACATCTTTAATTTTCAAAAGAATATCGATATCTTCGCCATCAAAATCAATCAATTAACCATTTTCATCTCTAATTTATAAGACAATATGATTAAAATGTTCATTGTTTATTCTATAAAAAAATCGGATATGTAGGCTCATAGCTAATATAATCTTTAAAGCCAAACATAGTTTTTGGTGGAAAACTAGCAATTATGTCAGTTTCTAAATGATTAGATTCATCATATTTTATGAACATACCATATGTCAAGTTACAATGGATATTGATTGTTTTATGTGGATCAAAATTAGGCAATTTAGTGTCCATGACAACTTTGTCCTTTTCAGTAGTAATATTTCTATCAAAACCAAGAATATCAGATAATCTATCAAGTTTAATATCAAACATAGATTTTATAGATATTATGTTTTTCACATTATCTGATGTTTACTCAATGTTGTTTGTTGAAAATGGATAGATTGAATTTATAGCTTCTTTTAAAGATTCAATAACATATTGGCCCCTAAGGATATTTATAACTTAGTTTTTATCAACGACATCACTCATTTTTTTAATGGTCGTTATTTTATTACTGTTTATATTTGGAGTCAAAAATTTTGTATGAAAACTATCTAATGCAGTTGACTTATCATTATGAATAATGGTGTAGTGAACTTTCTTCCTCAGTACAGAAGTATTATTTGTTAACTTGAATACTAATCATCCATTTAATACTAAAAATTATTATTAAATGAAAAAGTGGCAGCCTATGCTGCGCAAATTTAATTGGGGTGTCTGTGTTTTGATTTCTGAAGAAAACTCTAAAAATAAAAATAATGGTGAATTATTGCCTGACAACATTAGAGGTATAATCATAGGTCTGAGCAATTGTGGGAAAACAAATTTAATTACCAATTTGATTTATAAGATAGGTTGGTTAAATTTTAATAAACTGTATGTTTGCTCAAAAAGTTTGAATCATACCAAATATATTCTGATACAAATTGATTTTGATGAGGCATTGAAAAAATTAAAAGTTAAATCAAAATTGCATACTTTTTAAATAATACTGAGGAAATGGCCCCTTTAGACCAGTGTGAAGATTAATCTTTAATTGTATTTGATGATGTTATTTCAGACAATCAATGCATAGTTTGTGAGTACTTTACTATGGGAAGACATAAACATTTATGTATTTTATTTAGCACAAACATATTCGAAAATACCAAGGCAACTTGTGAGAGACAATACGAATTTTATATGTATATTTAGACAAGATGACACAACTTGACACATATTTAATGATTTCATCAGTGAGGACATGTCATATGATAAATTTAAAGAGATTTGTGCATTCTGTTGAGGCGAAGACTATGGTTTTATCGCAATAGATATGAGTAGAAAAATATGCAATGGGAAATATTGAGATCAAATAAAAGATTTTATATTTTAACTCTCTATCTTGTGAATTGTGTGTGTATATATATATATATATATATATACATATATATACACTCGTATATTTGTGTGTGTGTTTACTATTAAATGGAGAATACATGGTGCTTGAAGTGGATGGTCACAAAAAATAATAATATAAAAACTGGAAATACTAAAAAATGGATGATTAGTTCAGAAAAAAAAGGTTCAATATCTAATTATAATAAATTTATATAATTTTTTGCCCAATGTAAGTGAAGGCATAATTAATTAATTAATTATATAAACCTGCATGAAAAAATTTCCCCAGAAGAAAAGTAATTCCGTATGGTATTGATGATTTATGGCAAATCGAGCTTGTTGGGATGGATACTGGTAATTTAAAAGGCATATTGCATATAAACAATGGTTACAAGTATATTATGACAATTATCGAGATTTTTTCGAAATATGCATTATACCAACGAAAGATAAAACACCCAAGAATGTGGCAAATGCTTTAGAATCTGTATTAGTTAAAAAAAACTGCATAGTATTCAAAACGATGCTGGTTAAAAATTTTATAATAAAATATTCAAAGAACTTATGCAAAAATATAACATGAAGCATTATTCTACATTTAGTTACCTAAAAGCCAGTTGTGTGGAATGATACAATTTTACAATGAAGAACAAAATGTGGAAGAAATTTGCTTTGAATTGCAATTACAAATGGATAAATATATTATATGATTTGGTTAAAGAATACAACAACCTAAAGCACAGTACCATTGGCATGAAACCATGAAGTCGATGAGAAAATGAAAAAAATTTAAGACAGTGAGATTTTGCAAATGTGTTTACTAAACTGAAATACAATGCTCGCCAAAATGTCTGCGTAAGTAAGAGTAAATGAATCTTTGTAAGGGGTTACACAGCTAATTGGACAACAGAATTATTTACCATTGTTTTGTTTTAAATAATGATGTGCCAACTTACAAACTAAAAGATGACAAAGGAGCAGAAGTAAAGGGTTGTTTTTATAAATGCGAAATTATGAAAACCGACTATCAAAATGAATATGTGGTCGAAAATTTTTTTAAAACTAATGGTGCTAAAATTTATGTAAAATAGTTGGGTTTTGATAACTCACACAACTTTTGGATTAATAAGACAGATGTTTTGTGAATTTAAATATTTTGTGAAATAAAATATTTTTATGTAATTAATTATTTAAAATGCAACATGAAATGTATTTTAACATTCATTTAACATTTATAATATGCATTCAACATTCATTCATTGTTCGTTCATAGTTTGCTCATTGTTCATTTACAGAGCTTTATTTTCTTTTCAAATACAAAAGGTTTGTGTTCAAGCTAATGACCTTTTTTAATTGAGTTTATGAGGAAGTTAATGCCAACACCAGGGACCCATTTTTTTTATTTTCCAGTAATGATATTTATGCAATCAAAAATCCATTTGGAGAAATCCCTCACTTCACCACCGGCTGGCCATTTTAATTTTTTTTTTAGTTAAGAAGTGAGGTTTTTTTTATCTCTTGTAGCTCCCATTTGCTGCAGGCACCTTGCACCATATGAGTACACCATATATATATATATATATTGCATTTCCCAAATATGTGTGTCATTTAATATCATGGAAATTATATCATTAAACTTAAATTCTTTCGAAAAAAAAAGGTGTAACACAATCAAACATAGATGTCCACATATAACTGAATTAAATATTCTGAATTCGATCATCATTGTAATAACAATTTCTGTTTTTAAAGTAATTGATTAAATTAGTAGGAATGTTTCCTCCAAATGAATCAAAATAGTAAACATAATTATTTTCTTTAAAGTAGCAAACCAAATGAGTACCAGGATTTGCTGAAATATCAAAATTTACTATATCACATTCATTTTTGTGCATATTTTTTGGTAGTTCGTCAATCATGTAATCATTTCTGAAATGCTTAATATTTAATAATTTTGTGTATTTTCTATATCGATATTAGATAATGCAGCTTAATTTTTTTTTGCCTTCCTTTTTTTAATCCTCTTCCAGCATTGTTTTCCATTGCTAAAATATATATTTTTGTTATTCTAATTCTTTGATTTTTTTGTAGTTCAACAGAATTATAAATTGCACCAGCTGCTCCTGTTTAAGAGCTGAGTGTACCTAAAGCAGTACTTATGATGGGAATAACTCCGCCGTGATGTAAACCACTTCCAGATTTTTTTTGGGCATCTTTTTGATTGTTGGCAATGGTAAAGTTAATTTGAAACTTTTGCCTTCTTTCAATTTTTTTATTTTTCTCGCAATTTTATTTGTTAATAGTTTATCTATACCCAAATATTTTAATTCCTCAAAGGGAATATCGAAAGTTATATTTGTTATCTTAATGTATAAGTAAAAAATATATATACATATTCGATAAAACATTTTAATTCCCCAGCCTAATTTTCTTTTTTAAACATTGTTGAGGCAATGGCAGCAGAAGTAATGTTTTTTCCAATCGGAGTATTTTTTTATCTAACATGATTCCTTTAGCTTCCTTTTGTAAAATTCTGTCAGTTCTGTGTCTAGAGTCTAAATCTTTATGACCTCTATAGGCAATATCGTGATACTTGCATGCTTCATCTAGTGTATTTACTCCTGTATCGTCTCTTGCCAATCTTTCATCTAATTTTATAAATGGTCCACAATAATTATAACCAGGCAAATGCATTTCAGGTAAATTTAAATTGTTAAATGCCCAGTTTATAATGCCTTTACCATGATGTTCAGAATTCCTATATGAGTGTGGAATTACATTTAAAACTCTTATAAGATAAGGAATTCCTTTTGGATTATTAACAACAAAATCAGAAAATTTATTGTTTAGCATATTCATTATGTATACTTTTACATTGTAGAAATTTTTATTTCTAGCATTTTCTTCGCCATGAAAAACTGATAATCTATCAAACAATTTTCTAACATCATCCAGCCAAGCATATTCTTTTGGTAAACTATTGTTTTTTTTTTTAATATACCTTCTCCAGATCTAGAAGTTCTTGGAGAAATTCTTTCTGGTGTATTTGGCGTTGTTCTTGAATATGGTCTTATCTGCGATTCAAAAATGGGGCCTATTATATTAATATACTTCCAACCTCCACTCGAAGCTACCTTTTTATTGGGATTATATTGTTGGAATGCAGCATTGGTTGCTTTCACCATTTCTGCATAATTTTGATAGTCATTATCAGTGAATTTATCCTCAAGAACTTCTGGTGAATTTTCTGTTAGCTAATTACAAAGTCCTGGTGTTCATTTATATTCTTTATCCATAACAAATAGTGTATCATTATTTGTCGTTACTTTTGTATCGCCAATGTGAAACCAAATTTTTCATCAATAACATTAATCCTTTTTGCAATTTCTGTTCCGAGATTTATAGTAGATTCAGCCTCTGCATGTGGTAAATTTTTCAACGATACAATTCCCATTTGCTCTTCCAAATTAGGAGATTTTTGTTCTGAGAATAATTCTCTTTGGAATGATGTTTCTTCTGGTATTGGCGGATAATATAAATTTTTTCGCCTATTTTTTCTACTTTTTTTTACCGATATTTCGTAATTCGTCGATTAATGGTAGGTCTTTCTTCTTATTTTTTTCATATTCTTTTTCATGGCACGTTTTATATTTTTTATTTCTTTCAATGAGTAATTTAACTCGAGAAACGTCCGTTTGATTCTGCCATTTATATATGTTTTTTAACTTATAAATGAGTTACAGAGGTATTGAGAGTTTCGAGAGACAAATTTTTCCTCCAACTGATCAAACTAGGGTAAATTTAAATGTTTACGATAATAGAATCGAATTTGCTATTCCTATAGGAGATGCCTTTATTTTCCAAATGACGCTTATGTTTATGAACAATTTAGTTTACTAAAGAGAGAGAAGGTTGGAGATGCGGCAAACTATGATGAATCATATAATATTGATGTTTGTTCAAACTTTTTCCTTTCCATTTTTCTAGAGTAGAAATCTCAAAACATGGAAATATTATTAAAGCTGTTGATAATCCGTGCATAACAACAATAATGAATGCTTTATTAAGCTCACCATGTGAACAGAATTATTTAGAATTTACTGGTGTTGATAATCTATATCGAGATAAATCGGTTTCTAGTGATATAACAAAAGAGGTTAAAACTGTTTCTTGTGTTAAAACAAATGAAATAATCTATCCTCTTAGATATCTGTTTGGTTTTGTTCGTGATAACAATGAAGTTTATTGGAAAGGTTGCTATAAAATTACTTTTTTTCGTAATTCATCTGAGAACAACTGTTTATTTCTTCATGAAACTTTAGATGAAGATAATAAAGTTACGAAACATCGTCCTGATTCTGGTAAAATTTATATTCAAAAATTAGAAATTATGTGGCCTATTGTTGAGTTCGAATCTAACGCGGCCCTTGCAATTAAAGAGAAAATATACGAAGATCCAAAAATACCTATTAGTTTTGATCATTGGCAATTTTTAGAAAAAGAGGTTCTTGCCAAATCAAATGTTTTTTAGTTTTGGTATAAAAGATCAATTTAATAATTTACAATTTGATACGCCTGATTTTGTAATTGTAGGTTTTCAACTTAATATAAAAAATCGTGTTGAACAGCATAAACAAGCTACTATGTTAGATCATTGTAGTGTAAGAAATATTTATGTTAAAAATGGTAGAAATGAAATTTTTCCTAAAGAAAACTGGTATCTAGACATTGAAGACGGTGTTTTTTCTTAAACAATTTCTTACTTATAATGATTTTGGAAATTCAAAAACCAAACTAGATACCGGCTATAGAAATAATGAACTTTATTATGAACTAACTGTAAACTTTGATGGTGATACTAATTACTATTCATTTTGAGGTTGGATGCCTTTATATTGTATTGATTGTTCATATAGAAAAACAACCATAGTTAAAGGAAAAACAAACAGAAATTAGTGTTAATTTTAATAAAGATGTGGAAGCAGGTACCATTTGTAATGTTGTTTTAATTAGTCGAAGGAATCTAACTTAAGATTATTTGAAAGAAAGAATTACTGAAGATTTATAATTTTTTCATATTATTAAATGGAGAATGTAAACGATTTTACAGAAACAAGAAACTATTTCGATATTTTAATACAATTTTATAGATGTAATGTTAAGTTGTTTAATCGAATAAAAAATCTTTTTGTTAAACCTGAATGATATTTTTTCTTTCTTTTAATAAATGTTTCGTTTATGAATAAAAATGCCAGTGTTATCTTGCAGTATGGCTAAGCTTTTTAAAGATAGTTATAAATCAACTACGTTTTCCTATAAATTAGATAATGCTTCTGACGAACTCAGAGAAGTTTACAGATTTCACCGAAATCTACCAATTTTACAATTAATGCTCTTCGAAAACATTAACGAAAAATATGTACTTCATGAAATATGGGGCGACTTTGAGAAGATAGAAGTTTTTAAAAGATTAGTAGAGCTTCGAAGTTAAACTATCAATTGTTTTTTCAATATTTTTATTTGATTTTATCTTATTTTGCTTGTTTTTCTCTTAAATCTACTTGATTTAGATTGCTCCCTTGCAAAATTAGCATCTCTAGAAAAACTTATAATTGCTTGATTTCGAGAAATTTTCCTGATTTTAGCTCAAATTTGCTTGATTTTGACCGTTTTTTATTGTATCCCCTAACTTTGAGTTCTCTAATTTTTCTTACGCCCTTGTCAAAATTAATGGGAAATAATTATGTTACTTTTTGCTTGCACTTTTGGAGTAAATTGTCGGAAAAATGTGCTGCGCTGGAATCCCCACTTAACATCTACTATTAATGTGTTTATACAATTTTAAGCATCAATATATGTACTAACATACACGGTTATTACCCTAATTGTTAAAAAAAAAAATACAAACCAACTCTCGAGCTGTATTTTCGAACGAAGGCAGTCAAATGAGTGGTCAAGCAAATATATACAGTTTTATCGACAAAATATTTAGTTGACAGTCAAATTTTTTTTTGGCCCAACACAGAGATTTTGTTTATTCAAACATATATTTTGTTAGACGAACAAAAGTAATTTTGTTGCTTTCCAAATTTTGTTTTCTCAAACATATATTTTGTTAGACGAACAAAAGTAATTTTGTTGCTTTCCAAATTTTGTTTTCTCGACATTATATTTTGTTAGGGCAACTAAATATATTTATTTGGCCCTATACAAACAAATATTTTGTTCGATTTTCTCCCAGCGTATTAACATGCTGGTGGAGATATTTGGGCAGCTCTTAACGACAGCGTGTTGAGAGCCGATAAGGGGGGAAACGAGTTGGGAAATGAACAGTGCCGGAATGCAAGGGCCGGGGAAGCGGGAGATCCCCGAGGAAATACGTCGACCAGCGGCACCGCCCCGGAGCAATTCCCACGTGCAAAAAATCCGGGAGCAGCCACGCCGGTAATCGAATCCGGTTCGCCTTGGTCGGGAGTCGAGATCTCTGGCCGCCAAAGCAGAAATAAGGTGAAGCGTATTCGGAACCCACACGTTTAAGAACATCGCTCTTCTAATACCATTTTAATTCATGGAACTACTTGAAAATCGCTGCCAACTTTACTACAGGCTGTTCGCGGTAAAGTGAGCACGTTTGAGGCCCTAGTTAAGTTTTACTTTCAGCCATTTTTTAATCCTTTAACCGTCTTTTGAAATAAATATTGCCATGCTAATAATAAACACATTGTGTATATTCCACCGTACTCGGAAATCGACTTCTAAGACTAAAATAAAATATATTTATTGGCTTTTATTCCAAATTGAAGGGCTTTCAAAAGTGCCCGAACGTTGAATTGCTATCATATTAGTAACTAAAGGCTGTTCACGTTAAAGTCAGCACCTTTGAAATCAACGTTCACTGCCGTGCCCGCATATATTTCAACGAGCGCACTGAGTAACATGTTCCCAGTAAAGTTGGTAACGATGGAGGGGAAAGTAGTTCCACATATTAACGTCGAATAAAAACTGTTAGGTAACCATTTGCGACCGTTTAAATTATTTCTTTCGCTTTCTGTATTTTTTAAATGCATTTATGCAATGTTTGCTTTTGTAATAAATGTACAGTTTCACTTGACCGACGCTTGAATAAATTGATGAGGCCCATGGCAATGTTAATTTTACTTAAGATGGAAGACTACACAAAGTGCATACAAGTAGATCTTAAGCAGGGCTTTCAAAAGTGCTCATTTTGCCGTAAATAGCCTATATCACTTTAGCTAAGGTAACGTCTTCGTCACGTTTTTGGGCTACTGGAAAAAATCTGCTCTTGTTCTCGAAGGGCAAGAATACACCCGCTCTGCCCCAGAGGCGTTATTTTTCCAGAGCGCGCGCCTAGATCGGACACGCCACAGTCGGACAGACAGCCGGCGCGCGATAATTCCAGAGACTCCGCGCCCGGCGACTAATGATTGCTTGGCGTGTCGGCACACCACGCCTTAAAAACTCCCGCGAGCCAATTGCGGCCGCGTCGATGGGGCGGAGTCCCCGGGATACGCCCGACCACTCCCCGGGGGACACCGCGCCTTATCGGCACCGTCGGCCGGGCGCTGTCACACCCTTGGCCCCTTCGTTCCCCCCCCCCCCCCAACCTGCTGAGCGTGCCTGACCGGTATTCGCCGGCGAGATTTATTCGTTACGCGTGAGAAGAGGACAGTACAACCTTCATTTAAAAATAAAAAACTCAGCACGCACGATCCGCAGTTCTGTAAGCCATCACAGTAGAAAAATAACATTGCGCCTCCCTTACCTCTAGTATTTCTCTACCCACTAATAAAGAGCATGGTTCCTACCTATCTGTGTCCTGTAACAATTTATATTAATGCGTGTAACGATTTTTAATTCTTTCCTGTCGAAAGGGTTTTTGCAGTGTCTATGCCGGGTTTTTTCCTTTCTCTTCTTAGTTATAGGTAGAGGCAAGATTATACGGCGAATATAAATAATACCGAAATTCAAGTTAATACACCACAAAAACACCGAAATTAGAATTAAAACAGAAAATAAAATGAAATATAGCCAGGAAAAAAAAAACAATTTTATCTTTAAAAAACACAATTTCAAATATTTAAAACTAAATTTATGAGCTATGTACTAATCAAAAAATATATAAATCTTTAATTCAAAGATTTTTTAAACATGTAGGATGCTGTGTACTGTGGCTGAAATAATATTATATTAAACAAGGCTGGCAAATTAAAAAAAGTAAAGAACTTATAACAATAATGTGGTTTCAACGAAAGATTTTTTTTTCTGTTAATTAATATGCAAAAATAGTTTTGTGTAGTAACCAAATGAAAATCCACATTCTCTGGAAAATTCAACATCTGTGCCATAAAAAAATTATCCGTAAAATTGGATTTTTTCCTTTAGCTTAAATACAGAGGTGCTCACTCTTGAATATGTAGCTGTATACCTAAATGTTAAGTATTAAAAGTGTTTACTTGAACATGTGTGTAAGTATCCACTATTGTTAACTATACCCAGAATGCGTAGAAATAAAAGCAATTACTCTGAAATATTAAATCTTTTAAATCAATCTGAGCTAAAAGATTTTTCTGATAACATTTATTATACTAACACGAAGTCATTGCGACTGAATTTGCTAAGTACGTATTGATGCACACATAGTAAATCTTTTATGACGATGAAGACGAAATCTACAATTTTTAATGACAAAATTTTCATTTAGACATCATAAAATCTTGGCTCTAGTTATAAGTTAACTATAGGTACACCTAGGGGGCTCCAATTGCAGCCATGGCTGCCCAATCCATCTCTGCCGCGATGCATGCCCTCTTGCATGGATTCCCCCTCCTGTAGGCGTAAGGGGCTCAGCCCTGAGACGCACTTAGCTCCCGTCCATACCTCGGACGTACATCCAACACTTAGAATTAGGGTACGTTAGGAAAAAAAATCCGTAGTTCTCTGTATACAATCCTTGCACAGGCATTACACGTGCGCTACGTCTGTACGGGAGAGAACTATCGTATTAACTGCAATCGCTTATTACTATTAGCCTATAGTCTGTTCGCGGTTTCTTCAAATTTTTTAAATCAAACCTTTGAAAAACTACCCCATGTATGACATGTTTCATTATTTCCTAAATATGCTATGTATCACAAACGTTTTATATTTCTGTTAACATAAAAGTACCTTATTTTTAGTTAAACGGAAGTTTTACATATAGCATCTAGACTCGGTTAATCTTTGTTTAGATGAAGCGGAGGAATATCTTGAAGTAGAACTTATGCAGGGCTTCAGAAAAGTAGGAAGTGGCCGTGAGCGGAATATAAATACTTAGTTTCGTAGATAATTACACTTACGTTTCATCGCAGTTGTACGTGACTTGCGGTAATTAGGCACTTTTGAAATAAAACTTTTAGAAAAATACTCACCCTTAACTGCACGCACGTCTTAACGTTGTTTTAAAATTGTTTCTTTTAAAGTTGTCCGCATGACTAAGATTTAAGGGTATTATCAACATATTTACGTTCCTAAAAATTTAAGTCACATTCAAATGACGCATGAATAATGTCGTTTTGTTCTTGTCAATATTAATTTTATTCACTGCAGAAGGATACAAAATAGATATAACAGTATGGTGGATTTTCTCGTGGTACTCCTGTTTCCCCTGCCTTCGCGTTTTGTATCTGCTACATACGTTCCCGTCTCACGCATATCCGTGGGTACTATTAAGGCGTATCTCAGTAAATAAAAGTTCTGGAAATATGACTTTTTGCCAGAAAGGATAAAAAAAAACTATTGTCTATATCCCTGTTTTTTTTTTTTACTTGTATCATATAAATGTATTAATGAAGGAAAAAAAATCGTGAAAGTGGTCAAATATCGCCTATGCAGTTTCCTTAAGCGGTAAGAGAAAAGTACGATTATACGCACGTAGTTTTATCTGTGTACTTTCATCGCGTGTAATAAAGTTTCGCCGTTATAGATCTAATTTGCACAATACAGCATTATGACGGAAACACTGCACGCCTTGCGGGTATAGGCTGTTCACGGTAAAATTAGCACTTTTGGAAGCCCTGCTGAAGATCTACTTGTATGCACATTATGTATTATTCCGCCTTATGTAAATTTAACATTGCCATGGGCCCCATCTCTTTATTCATGCGTCGGTCAGGAGAAACTGTGAAATTATTAGAAAAGTAAATATTTTACAAATCTGGTAATTTTCACACTTCGGTGCATTAAAAAAAACAGAATGCGAAAATAATAATTTGTTATCACAAATGGACACCTAACACTTTTTATTCGACTTTGAGATATGGAACTACTTTCCATTCATGGTTACCAACTTTACAGGCCACATGTTACTCAGTGCGCTCGTTGAAATATATGCGGGAACGGCAGTGAATTTTTTCTAAGGTTGATTTCAAAAGTGCTCACTTTGTCGTGAACAGCCTTTAGGGGCGATGAGGTGCTAGGAGTGCGTATTAGTGTCGCCCGTATGGTTCCCTCACTCCAAGGTCTGGAAGCGAGGGAACAATACGGGCGACACTAACACGCACGCCTAGGGCCTCATTGCTCCTACGCGCAAGGCGTGAAGTGTTTCCGTCGTGACGCTGTAGTCGCGTGATGAAAGCCCACAGACAAAACTACGTCCGTATCTTTGTACTTTTCTCTTGCCGTTTAAGGAAACTGCGTAGGCAAGCTTTAAAAATGCTATATTTGACCATCTTCACGATTTTTTCTCTCCAAGAATATACTTAATATGACAAAAGTAAAATAATGGGGACATAGATAGTAGTTTTTTTATCTTTTCTGACAAAAAGTCGTATTTGCAGAACATTTATTTACCGGATGCGCATATTCGCGCAAATAACTATTTAAAAAAAAACGTGCAGTTCCATATAACTCTTAAGAGCTACCCAAATATCTCTGTTCCACGGAGTCGAAAAGGATATTGTTTTGAGCCCTGCCTTGGTAGAAGTAGTAGAAATTTTATTTACCACCGGGCGATTGGTTTACCTCGCTAGGATGTCCTCTCTGGTGCCCGGTCAACTGACGTTGGACTAGTGCAGTGAAACTCCGCTTGCTCGAGGGGATCACGATGGAAACACCTCGCCTAAGGCACTAGGAATATTAGGTGTAATCGTATACCATCTTTGATCGTGGCATGGCAGGCAGTGATCAAATTACATTTTCTTCTTTCTCCGGCTGATCTCACAAGTGTAACATTAGGAGAGTATGGGTGGTTTGGTAACACAGCTCTCGTAAAATGCTGTATGTTAATAATGGCGATGTCATTCCTCACATACTTGTGCAAACTTCACAGCTGCGGCTTCCTCAATGTTTAAATCTTCTTCTTACGAGACAGGGAATTCAGTTTCCAATTCTACAGACATTATTGATATAAAGCCACTATCTATTTCGATGTTTTATAAGGTTATTACAGCTGAGTTACCAATGAATGAATATGTTTTTAATAAGCAATTTCGCTACGGCATTAATACTTCTGGTCGAAAACTGTGTTTGGCGTGTGGCTTCTTTTCTGAGGGACGTCAGTTAAATATTTTTTAAAGGGACTTTTCAGTGTTTCATTATAACACTTTAGAAATTGCTAGGCTTTTTACACATTGAACTGTAATATAAAAATTCTCTGGTCACTATTCTATATTAATTTTTGTTAAAATAATCATGTAAACCAATTACTTTGTAGACCATAAGAACGAACACCACTGGACAGATGCTTCAGAAAATTGAAGCCGAACGTTAATTTTTATAAAGTACCCTAACCACGTACAAAATTGTTTTAGTGGACCCTTGATTAGTATGTAAATAATGAGATTTTTTGAGATTAATTATGTGGTTATATGTTTACATGGCAAACAGCAGTGTGAGTTATGGTCTGAACAAAACCTTCAACAATAGCATCTCCTCTTGGGGCATTTAAGGGGACGACTTTATTGTATGCGAAGTTTTCACAGGAAGGGTGGTATGTTTGCAGGGGCAAGTAGACAGTAAATGCGGGACCTGGCGCACCCCACTTTTTCAGGCAATTTCCGCCAAAAGTACAAGAAAAAAGCAACATTAAGCATTTCCCGTTATTTTTAACGAAAGTATGATAAAAAGTTAAGAACTCAAAATATGAAATTCGATTAAGAAACGATAAAAATCAAGTAAATTTAAGCTAAAATTAAGCAAATTCTCGTTTTCAAGCTACTTTTTCATGTTTCTAGAAACGACAATTTTCAGTTCAAAAAACAAAAAATTTCGATCGAAAATCAAACAATTTAGGCCCAAAATCAAACAAATTTCCCAATATTTCACCAAATGGCCGTGCAGAACTTTTCATATTGTAAAAACAAGTAATTTTAATCGGAGATCCAAAAGTTTTACCCCAAAATCAAGCAAATTTACCATTTTTCCAAAATAGGCGTTCGGATTTTTCATTCTCAAAATCAAGCAAATTTAAGAATTAAAAAAAAACAAGCAAATTTAAGCTAAAAATTAGATGAAATATTAAAGATAATTGATGGATTAAAAATAATAGAATATTTACATTTTTAAGAGAATTCTAAATTTTGCATAGTTTTTCCATCTTTTGTTTCTTTTAAACCTTTATACATTATAAAAACTTGTTTCTCATTTATTAATTTTAAAGCATTTTTATCAAGTATATATACATAACGATCTGGTAAAGTAATTTTATATTTACTACTTAGTATACAATTGATTTTTTTCCCAAATTTAAATCCGTGTAGTTGAAATTCGGTAGCAACATACTTTTTATTTTTTCTAGGTCATGTAGTTTAGTCAATTATAGTTAAACTTGTTGAGCAGTGATTCCATTTTTTGTTTATTTAAAAGGAAAAGAAATATTAATAAATAATTTAATTTTAATTTTATGATTTTAATTTTATTTTTACTTTTACTTTTATTTATATTTTTTTACTTGTAATTTTAATTTTATTATTTTTAATATATTACTTTTATTTTATTATTAATTTAATTTTAATTTTTATTAAAATCTTTTCCTTTCAAATAAACACAAAAATGGAATCGCTGCCCAACAATGAAACAGAAAATAATACCATATCTAAGCAATGTAAAAAGTGTGGTGAAGTATTAAACATAGAAAATAAATTTGTGTTAAAAGGGGAGAAAGTATTGTGTGAATGTGGAAAATATGTTTGTGTTGCATCTCTCAAAGAGCATAAAAATACTAAATACACAATGTGTTAGTAGATATTCTAAATGAAATTCAACACTATAATTACCCAACAAAAACATGTAGAGTATGCAATGAGAATAAATATATAAAATTATTTTCAGTTCATACAAGAAATAAGGACAAACTTAGAACAATATGTAACAATTGTATTAGTGAATATAATAAGAATATCATCTTAAAAAGGAATTTACTGAACTTAAAGAGAAGGGACACAGTTAAAACGATTTTATAGATTTCATTTTCCAATAAATTAACCATTTATATAGCTCATTATTGTCTATATATAATTTAAAAGCTTTATATTTTTTTCCTTAGTAAATAAACAATCAAAAATGTCAGTGAACAATCTTGTAGTTAAGTTGGGTGAGAAGACAGTGTGGGAGCTAAGAATTATAGGTAGAGATTTAAAAAATAGATTTTGGCGTACTCTAAGGAAAGACGATTTAATTACAGCTATTACACTATTTATTATATACGAGCAAAGAAAAAGAGACTTTACACATTTGCCATTTTCATATGTCAATATCGAACAATTATATTCAAAAGATAGAAATGAATTAAAATAAATATTTTCATTCTCTAATAATTAATTTGTTAAGCCTATAAATAAAAGTAAGAGGATGTCTGAATGGATAACAAGGAACTATTTTATAAAATTACCTTTATCATATGCCAATATCAAAGAATTATATAAGCAAGCCAGAAAAGAATTAAAAGAAATATTCCCCATATTCTACTAACGTATTCATAAGCAAAAGAAATAGAAGAACCAATAAAAATTATATAGTTAATAAAGCTATTCGTGGTAGGATATCAACACATAACAAAGAAAATAACTTTAATTTAGTAAAAAAAAAATTTTAATGCAGTAAAAAATATGGTTTTTGAGATAGTACATGATCATCTTAGAACATTTAGAGGGCTGAAAACTAGCATTAAATTATATACCAATTGTCGCAAGCAGGAAAATAATCAAGTAGAATTATTTACATTTCAGTCATTTAATCATAGAATATTAAACAAAGGAGAATTGTTAAAGATTTATAAAATTATAAAACAGTAATTACTTACACAATTATCAGAATTTCAAAGAAGAGATTCAGGATGGACTTTAGATAGAGTAATTGGAATACAATTAGCTGTAAATAATTATAATCCATTAAATGGAGGATCATATATTGAACTACTAGAAGCAATTAAAAATAAAAAAGCATTCATTAATGTGAAGAATGACGATCAAAAATGTTTTCTTTGGGCAATAATATCTGCATTGTTTCCAGTAGAAAAAGATCCACAAAGAGTATCTAAATATAAAAACATGGGGCTTGATATAGATAAAGCAATAAATAAATATGAATATCCTGTTAAAATTAATAATATACCAAAAATAGAAAATCAAATTGATACATCTATAAATGTGTACTCTATTGAAGATGAGTCTACAGTATATCCACTACAACATACAAAAAATAAAAACGAAAAACATATAAATTTACTTTATTTCAAGGATGATAAAATTCGCATTATTGTTGGATAAAAGATTTATCGAAACTGCTTTCTGCACAAAAAAATAATCATAAAAGTAAAACTTATATATGTGATATGTCTTCTGTTATTTTATTCTCAAAAAAGATTAAATGAACATACAAAAGACTGCTCTAAAAATGAATCGGTAAGAATCACTTTACCTTCGAAAGGAAAGCAGATATCTTTCAAAAATTATTAATATACAATGAAGGTTCCTTTCACAATATATTCAGACATTGAATCAATTCTAAAGAAAATTTCAACCACTAAACCAAACCAAAGAGAATTAAGTAAATTTAACCTTATCAAAAAATATCCAATTTTAACCAAAGGTGATATTGATAATGGTCTTTATAAGGAGATACTTAAAGAAAGATATAATCTTACTAATGATCGAATAAATATAATTGTTTAAAGTTCAATGACGAATCATATACTATGAAATATCAATTACATGAAGTGTCTGGTTTTTGCTATTATATTATATCTAGTTATGGTGATTATAAGCCTCCAGTAGTATATCGAGGTCCAAATAAGCATAAGATGTTTATACAATCAATAAAAAGGGAAGTAGAAGAAATTGAATCAATGCATCCACTAACAAAAGAAGAAACAATATTATGTAGTAAATTTAAAAATGCACTTTATGTGAACGTGAATATACCGATTACAGTAAAAAAGTACGTCATCATGATCACATAAGTGGAAAATTCACTAGTCCTGTATTTATTGATTGTAATCTACAATTAAAATCACCCTATTCTGTTCCAATTCATTTTCATAATTTAGCCAGGTATTATGCTCATTTATGTATTAGAGTTAGGATATGATGACAAAAAATACATATTTAATTGTGAAGAATGAAAAGTTTATTACTTTTGGGAAAAACACAGAAAATTTAAAATTAAATTTATAGACACGTTTAAATTTATGGCCAGTAGTTTAGATAAATTATCATCTTATTAAAGTAAAGATCAAATGAAATACATACAAACGCATTTCCCAAAATACCAAGTTAATTTAGTAATTAGAAAGGGTGTTTATCCGTATGATTATACGGATAGGTGGAAGAAATTCGATGAAAATGAACTTCCACCAAAGAGGGAATTTTACAATAAAGTAAGTGAATCTCATATAACTGGCGATTATTGTGAACATGCAAGATGTGTATGGAATCAATTTAATATAAAAAATCTTGGGAAATATCGTGACTTATATTTAAAAAGTTACTTATTATTGTCAGCGGATGTGTTTGAAAATTTCAGAATTGCATTTATAAATTCATATGAATTAGATCCTGCATGGTATTTACAGCACCAGGATTATCTTGGGATGCAATGTTGAAAATTACTAAACAACCACTAGATTTATTACATAACTATGATACGATTTTAATGATTGAAAAAAGAATGTCAGGGGGATATGGCAATGTTGTAAGCTACATTTTTATATTATATCTTTGACATTTTTAATTTCCAAAACAACGTAAATATCAGAACCATCAAAATCAATCCGTTTACCATTTTCATCCCTAATTTCTAGAACAATGTGATTAAACTGTTCATTATTGATTCTATAAAAAATTGCATATGCTGGCTTATAACTAGTTTAATCTCTCAAGCCAAACATAGTTTTTGGTGGAAAACTAGCAATTATATCAGTTTCTTAATGATTAGATTCATCATATTTTCTAAACATTCCATAGGCTAAACTACAATGAATATTTATTGTTTTAACTGGATTAAAATTAGGTAACTTATTAGGTACGACAATTTTGTCTTTTTCTATAGTCATATTTCTTTTAAAGCCAAGAATATTATACAATTGTGCATCAAATTTAATATCAAACTTAGATTTAATCGATATGCTCTTTTCCACATTGTCTGCTGTCAATTCAATGTTATTTGTTGTAAATGGGTTGATTGAATTTATAGCTTTTTTTCGAGATTCAACATCTTATTGGCCGCTATGAATAGTGATAACTTCGTTCTTATAAATGGCAGCACTCAATTTTTCAATTGTTGTTATAGTATTATTGTCTATAGTTGGTGTTAAATATTTTGCATGAAAATCATCAATGCAATCGATCTATCTTTATGAAATATATAATAGTGAAGTTTCTTCTTTAGAATAGAACTGTTGTTTGTTAAGTTAATTTTTATAACAAATGGAGAATAAAGTATTTATCATATTAAATGAAAAAAGTCGATTGGGATAGATAAATTTTAATAAATTGTATGTTGCTCAAAAAGTTTAAATCAACCAAAATATATTGAGTTACAAAATGACTTTGATGTATTATCCAAAAGAGTTAAATAAAAATTGGCATACTTGTTTAATAACAGTAATGAAATTTGCCCTTTAGATCAGTGTGAAAACAAATTTCTAATTGTATTAGATGATGCCATTTTGGAAAACCAGGATGTCATCTGCAAATATGTTACTATGGGAGGCATAAAAATATTGATGTATTTTATTTGGCACAAACATATTCGAAAGTACCTAAGCAATTAGGAATGAATAATGTGAACTTTTAATGCATATTTCTACAAAATAATACAAATTTAAGACATATTCATAGTTATTTTGTTGGTGCAGATATGTTTTCAGAAATTCAAAGAGCATTGTGCATAGTGCTGGGACGAAGATTTTGGTTTTATCACAATAGATTTGAGCAGAAAAATGAGGGAAGGAAAGTACAGAAATCAAATAAAAAATTTTATATTCTAACTCTGTCCTGTGAATTGTATATGAGAATCATTTATCTATGTCAGTGATGACCACACTATCTTATTGGCAGCAGGTAAACAAAAACAATCCTGGAGTTCTCTCTGCCTCGACAAGAATTTTCCTCGACGGCGACATCAGCGAGTTCTCTCTACGACAGGAAGTATATTATCACAAATGTGTCGCTATCTGGCAGCCACAAGCAGAACACTCTACACTACTCTTGCTAACAGGCTTCCAGCACGCTGCATTTCACCACATAAAGACTTTCAATTATCGCCTCACTTGTCTTGTCGCCATGGCTCAGCGGCAAGGCATTTGATTTTAAATGTAAAGGGCATGGGTTCGATCCCCAGTCTGAGCACATTATTGCATAGGGTGTATATGAGATGCCCATATTTGCATTTTTAGATTATCACCAAATCATTCAAAATTTGAGCCAAAAACCATTTCATTTCTCTTCGTAATACAGCAATGTATTAGCATTGATGCAAATAAAGGTGGTACTCTCAAGCTCCAAAAGTCAATGCTCTCCATGCTACACTTGTAGTATACCAGTTGTATAAGCTGGAGTGTTCTCATATAGTGAATAGTACCTCACTATATAAGAAGGGGTACCACATAAGAAATAAAAAATAAATAATTAAAAAAACCTCACTTCTCTATTAAATAAAATGGCTGGCCTGTAGTGAAGTGAGGGGTTTCTCCAAATGGAGTATTGATGGTGCTAATTAAGGTCGGAAAAATTAGATCCCTCGCAAGGTATTAACTTGTCCGTAAACATAAAACATTATGTCTCTGATGCAGCACTACGTTGTTTGTAAATCTTTTATAATTTTTAAAGAAAATAAAGCTCTGTAAAGTAACTGTTGAATGACTAAAAGGCTGTTGAATGGGCATTGAATGAACAATGAATTAAGGTCGAACGAACAATGAACAAACAATGAACAAATATTGAAATGTTTTATGTATGTTAAACGAGCATTAAAAATGTGTTTTTATTGCATTTGAAATGATAAGCCTTCATGATCATGTATGACTGTGATCCTGCACGATTATTGATCATGCACAACTGTGATCCTGCAGGATTAATGATCCTGCACAGCTGTGATCCTGCACGATTAATGATCCTGCGTGACTGTGATCCCTAACGACTGTGATCCTTACAGATAAATATGTAAATTCACAAAACATCTCTTTTATTAATACAAGAGTTATGCGAGTTATCAAAACCTAACCATTTAACATAAATTTTATACCTTTTGTTTTTAAAACTTTTCCAACCAAATATTCAGTTGGATAGTCGGTTTTCATAATTTCACATTAATAAAAACTACCCTTTATTTATTTATTTCTTGTCATCTTTCAGTTTGTAAGTTGGCACATCATTATTTAAAACCTCAAAAATTGTTAATAATTATGTACAAATGTAAATAATTCTGTATAATTGTACAATTAGCTGTATAACTGTTTTCAAACATTTGTTTACTCTTACTCCCGTAGTAGATATTGCCAACTTTGTATTTCAGTTTAGTAATCATGTCTACAAAAATTGTTTGCATTAAATTTTTTCATTGGCCTTATTAACTTCAATTGATTAAATGCAAATGGTTCTATGTTTGGTATTGTGATATTCTTTAACTAAATCATCTAATATATTTACACATGTGTAATTGCCATTTAAAGCAAATTTTTTCCACAGTTTATTCTTCATTGTACGATTATATCTTTCTACAGCACTGGATTTTAAGTTCACTGAATTTAGAATAGTGATTGATGTTATATTTATGCATAAGTTCAATAAATATTTATTATAAAATTCGAACCCATTATCGCTTTGAATATTATGCAGGTTTCTGTGAACTAATATAGTTCCTAAAGCAATTGCTATATTCTTAGCTGTTTTATCTTTAATTGGTATAGCAAATGCATATTTTGAGGTAACATCAAAAATTGTCATAATTTATTTATATCCATTGTTTACATGTGAGTAGTAGTGTATTATAGCCGAGTCGGACATAATTTATTTTAATGGAAATCGCAGCAGCTTGTGCGGCTGGTCGGCTAGATGGCTTTGGCTCGTGTTGGACGAGCTCAGCAATCTTCGGCTCGACTCAGGGGGTGCTCGGAAGCCTTCAGCTCAGGTTTACTGAACATATCCGAACGTGCTTGGCAATTAAGTCCACAAATTTTCTTCAAGTATATATGTATATTTCTGTTAGTAATATTGGTTTTATTGGCATAGGGTATGTCAAATCATAAATATGTATCTTTATTCGATTATAAAATTAATTTTTTAATTAATTTTTTGTGTCGAAATAATACATAGAGTATATCAAAAAGTTCTCTAAACTACCTTTCCAGGCCCTCTTTTTCATTTCTCTATCTTACTTCCCTCATTCATTGTATTTATCTTATTTCATCCCTTTTGCTCCTTTCTCTTTCATTCCATCTCTATCGTTTCTCTCTCTTACTTCCTCATTCATTATCTTTCTCTTTCTTTCCATCTCTTCTCTCTCTCTCTCTCTCTTGTTTCTCTCTCTTTCTCCTTCTCTCTTTCATTTTTTCATTTCCCTTTCATTCTCTCATTCCTTCTCTTGTCTCTTCTTGCTTTCTCCATTTCCTTTCTCCCTTCCTCTCCGAGATTTTTCTCCGAATCCTCCCATTTTTGTTGTATTGTTTCTCTCTTTCATTCCATCTTGTCTTTCACTCTACATCTATCTCTCACTTTCTCTCTTTCATTCTTTCATTGCATCTCTTTCTCTCTTTTGCTTCTATATATCTCTCTTTTACTTCTCTCTTTCTCTATATCAGTCCATAGTTTTTGGCCGAGTCCTCCCATTATTTGTTGTTTAGTGTCTCTTTCATTCCATCTTATCTTTCACTCTACCTCTCTTTCTGACTTTCTCTCTTTAATTCTTTCATTCCAACTCTTTCTATCTTTCACTTCTCTCTTACTCTATATCAGTCCATAGGTTTTCTCCGAGTCCTCCCATTTTTGTTGTTTCATTTTCTCTTATATTCTCTCATTTAATCTCTTTTATCTCCATCCCTCTTATCTCTCATTCCATCTCTTTCTCTCTTTTGCATATCTCTTTCTCTATATCAGGCCATTGGTTTTCTCCAAGTACTCTCATTTATTTGTTGTTTTGTTTCTCTCTTTCATTCCATCTTGTCTTTCACTCTACACCTTTGTTTATATTTATCTCTCGCCAATCATCACAAAAGCACTGCAGGCACCTAACATTCAATGTTTCACCCACTGTGACTCATGCTTCTATTTTACTCTACCAATCATCATTCTTTCTGCTCTATTGGTCGACACCATTCAAATATATACTGATTACTCATACCATCCATTGTATCTCAAGTCATACCAGGGCACCCAACACACCATATCCTATAACCAAAGAAAAAGTCAATTAAACTTCACCTCCCAATACACCAAGCACAAAGTCCATCATAACTCGAGCAACTATACAGCTGAGGCCAGCCCATAACTTAACACCCATTGTACTTGTTCTACCAACCAATACTGCTTATTACCTATTAACCATATCACCCACTATAACCCTAGCATACATCAACCATTTGTCCACATTGACCATACAAAGAAAACTTACAACCCATATCATTGACACAATCAACTTCTTCTCATACCATCCACCATACCGACTGAAACCAGTCAAAATACATTGACCATCCATACCTAACACTAACTCAAGAAATTCAATTATGCCTTAGCATTAAATGGACACATACTGTTCACACCATTCGACATACACCAACAATTGCAAGACAGATATTCTGGAATCATATTAACCAACATACCACCCATGATAACCCAAGCGTACTGGAGGCGGAGTTGAAGATGGAGGCAGAGGTGAAGGTGGAGGCGAAGGTGGAAGCAGATGCGAAGGTGGAGGCTAAGGCTGATGCGGAGGCGGAGGCAGTGGTGGTGATGGTGGTGAAGCAGAGTTAGCATAAACAAGCTTCATGATGACTTTAAGCATGTTTTAGATTGTCTGTCTTCGTTTTTATAAAGTGAGGGATCACAACCACTTCACTGGATGCTACAGAGGGCCTGCATCACCAGCTACAATTTGTTGCATCGCTGCCCTGAAAAACTATCTTTATTTTTCCACTATCTCAGCTATGACAAAATCTTTACTATCAATCATCTCGACTACAATACAAAAGACATATTCAGTATTCCACACATGGGTGAGATCACATTTTCAAAACAGCTCGAAAAACTGTTTCTATATCCAGTTTGTTGATAGGTCTCGTTTCATGGCACATAGTCTGGCATCCCTGGCAGAGTACCTACCACCTTCAATATTTATCAATACTGCAAAATTCTTCACCCACAAACTACCTCTCATCACATGCAAAGGTGTTTTCCCCTACATTTATGTCTACTCGAGGGAGAAGCTGAACGAACTGCAGCTACATCTTAAAGACACATTCTTTAACAAGCTGAAGGAATCGGGAATCAGCAACAAAGAATATGGTCATACTCAAAAAGCATGGCAAGCATTCGACTGTATCAGTGTTAAGGTATATTCAGAATTTTATTTGAAGACAGGCGTGCTCCTCCTGTCCGATGTTTTTGAGAACTTTAGGGACCTCTGCATTTCCACATACAAGCTCGATTGTGTACATTACATCAGTGCTCCAGGGTTCGCTTTTGATGCTGTGTTGCATATGATGGGGAGAGCTCCTACTTATGACAGACTACGACATGCACTTGTTTATTGGAAATGGAATTCGTGGTGGAGTGGCCCAGTGTGTCAAATGTCATGTGGTAGTAAATACCATCTATGCACCAGAAACATACAACCCCAGCAAGCCATCAATATACCTTAAGTACCTCGATGCAAACAACCTGTATGGCTGGGCGATGAGTTTACCACTCCCAGTATGCTATTTCAGATGGGTATACACCGACATAAATGTCATGTCCATTCCAGACGACGGGTCAACAGGTTATATTCTCGAGGTGGATGTCGAGTACCCCACGACCCTGCATGAGGAACATCGTAATTTACCATTTCATCCCGTCAACCAGTGCTCACCTGGCTCCAAGCATTCGAAACTGATGACTCTGGGAAACAAGAAAAAATATATCGTCCACTACCGCAACTTAAAACATGCTCTCGAACATGGCTTGAAGCTTACAAAAATACATTGTGTACTTGCATTTGAACAAAGTCGCTGGCAAAACCCTACATCGAGCTCAACACTGCGAAGCGACAGGCCACCACCAATGACTTTGAGAAGAAATTCTTTAGATTGACAAATAATGCAATGTTTTGAAAACTTAAGGAAAATAAAAGAAAACACCTAAAAATGGAGCTAGTGTGCAGTGAAAAGCGATTTTTAAAACAGGTAGCAAAACCAACATTCTTAGACAGGACAGTATACAAAGAAAATCTTTCTCTTCTCCATCTACGGCATGACTTAATTCTCTTTGATAAGCCTATCTGTGCAGGGTTCACTGTCCTCGACCTGTCAAAAATTTTAATGTATAATTTCCATTACAATGTAATATAGGTTTGGTACGGAGATGATCTTGAGCTCCTGTATATCGACACCGACTCATACCTGCTGCAGATTCGAAACCTAGACTTTTACTAAGATTTAGCCAGCGATCAAAAATTTAAAAACAAATTTGACACCAGCACCTCCCCTACCACACACCCCTGCTATTCATACACAAACAAGAAAGTGGTTGGCAACTTCAAGAATGAGTGCAGTGGTAACATTATGACAGAATTCATCGGGTTACATGCAAAACTGTACACGTACAAAAATGGAGGAAAAATCTCCAAATGAGCAAAAGGTATTCAGTCATGTGTGGTGCAAAATAAAATTAATTTTTATGATTTTATATCTGTTCTGGAGCAGCACCGTACTATGCGAATTAATTTCCACACTATACGATCCCACAAAAAGCAGATGTTTTCTGAGTGCAGTAATAAATTGGCTCTGGTGTGGATGGAGGACAAGCAATGTATTTGTGAAGATGGAGCATACACTCACCCCCACATGGTTACAATGGTTAAAAATGTTATTTTGTGATGAGATCTCACCTTGTTGTGGCAGGGCTTAGTATTACCCAATGATCCAGACGACCATTCCAGGGAAGTCTTCTTCGGCAGCTTGCTGGGTGGTAAAAGGAGAGGGGAAACAAAAAAATAGGCATACAACAGTTGAATATGACTGGCTAGCTGCAGTAAAATTATTTTTTTGGCAAGAATTTCTGACTTCAAAAATTATAACCTGGCTTCTAAAACACCTGTGTATCATATACTTGTGACTCTTGTGCAAAGTAATATTTTTTTTTATTAGAGAAAAAATATTATATTCTCCATGGTTACAAGTGTTTAATGCGCAGCCCATCCCAACTTGTGGAGCCAATTGCAAGGTTAAGACATGTACATGGTAAGTTTGAGGGGAAGTGGAATGACATGTTCATCATAGGATGAAATCACATCCGGAGATGAGGTAAGAACGCTATAGACTCTTTACGCCCTGTGCTAAATCACACCTTTGCTTATAAGTGAAGGTGGTTAACTTTAAATATGCTATCAATTTTTAAATAATAGTCTTTAAATTAGACCCTCTCCCTCCCACGAATAAACAATCACAAAAAAATAATCTGTGTAAACCATGATATACATCATTCCACAGAAACTCATATCGAGCTTACTAATGAAGAAAGTGTGTCAGGCATTATTCCAATAATTATTAATTCATGCAGACATCAGGTAGATGCAGGCCTAACCATTCAAGACACTACCATACAATCCTTACACCCCTACAAACGCATTGGAGTGAGAAGGGTGTTCATCGCCATATTGACATATTTACAATAATTCCGACAGTATGAACACTTATCAATGCGACTCACCTGTGGTGTACCTGAAATGCGATAAAAAATATATTTTCCATGTCTTTTTACGATCGTCTAGCTCCACTGCAACACTCGGTTGGCTGTGGGTGAAGTAATTTGCAGTGTTGATACATTTTGAAGGTGGTAAGTACTCTGACAGGGATGCCAGACTGTGGGCCATGAAACGAAACGTATCAACAAATTGAATAGAGAAATGCTTGCCCAGCTGTTTTAAAAATGTGGTCATCTTCTCACCCGTGTGCAGAATAATGAATATGACTTTTGTATCATAGTCGAGATGTTTAATAATAATGTTTTCGTTGCAGCTGAAGTGGTAGAACATTACAGGTGGTTTTTAGGACGGCGATTCAGCAAATTGTAGCTGGTGCATGCAGGCCTCTGTAGTGCACAGTGAAGTGGTCGTGGTCACTTACTTTATAATTTTGGTGTGTGAATGGTGATTCACAGTAGCAGCAGCAGCTTGTCGCCTGTGAGTAGTTTGACTTTTCTGTGGGGATGAGCAGTATAATTTGCTCTGAAGTGGTGTAAATATCTTTAAATTATGTGCCAATTCCACTATGGTGTCCATAAATAACTTTTCCGAATCTTTCCCCATGTATATAATGGGCTCCTGTCTCACTGCGGATGTTAGTGCTACTGGAATTACACTATTGTGGACTTGGACGTAAATAGAAAAACTGTAGGCATCATGTTTCTGATAGTCATATGTGTAGGTATGGCTGGGGTCCGGTTCGCAGGTCTGACTTGGCTTGAGTATTGACTCGAAATCCGCATATATGACTACCAGCAATTTATTCATGTGGTGGTAAATCTTGAATTTCAAAACGGGTGGACTACCATCATTCCCTGGCTGTGGCATTTCTGCACATTTTGGAGCTTTTTTTTTCAGTATTGCTTGTGTTATTCTACACACTGCTGTCTTGTCGGCCCCGATTTCCTCGCCTAATTGGCATAATACTTGAAGCAATGCTTACATATGTGGATCTTGTGACCATGGGCTGTCAACTGCGATCTTATCAAACGTTCGAAATTCTTTATGCAGCAATAATGAGTGTTTCTACCCTCGGCAGTAAGGATAAGTATGTCGATGTACTGGTCCTTTTCTTCTTCGGCTACTCATATCGGATAAATCTTCTGGTTCTTGCCAAACCATAAATGTTCACAGACACTGGCGCATTGTTTCTCTTGAAAATTGTGATATGCAGTAGTTGTGTATGGAAATCGAGGCCTGAAAAGTCAAATTTGGTTTCGAGAGCTTTGTAGTGGTGATCGATTTGTTGACATTTTTCCCTTCTACAAAACCTGCTAAAACGGCCCATTTAAAACACATGTGGTAATTTGTGTTTTGTGGGTTAATCACAGCCTTCTTGTTCTTGATAGATTCTGGCAAGGTAATGTACGACCAGACTCGAAGAGGGTCCAGCTTGTTTATTCGGAGATGCAGGTGATTGGCCGACGACAGTTGCCACAGTCCACAATCCGTGCACTTGTGTACCACTCAAACTGTATTCATCGCCCAGCCATAGTTCTCGTGCCTTCGTGCATCATGCTTGAACACAAAGGTTTTTTTGCAGAAGCGACTTGAGTGACGATGTAATGGTTCAGTAGATTGTACCGATGTAATTGAAGATGCTGATGAGGGCACCACAAACGACATCAATGGCGATATATGCAGCTCATCTGGGGCCGCTGATACAGCCAAAGACGAAGTTGGGACGTCGCTTGTGTGTACACCTTTAAATGCACGCTTTATATTGATCTTTGCAGGAAAAAAAACTAACAGCATTAATTCATCTGATAATTGAAAGGTATAAGGGATCTGTATCATACTAAATGGAATATACTTAGGCATATTTACGAACATGAATGATAATTCCGTAGTGAATATTATGGAAGAGCTGGTCATAAAAAATTGCTTACCAGTCAGAATGCTAAGAAGGCCAGGAGAGAGAAGATGAACCATCACCTGTCGCACCATACAAAGAACTGAGATGATGTGCGAATATGTCCTCGTTATATACCCCCAGAGCCTGAGATGCCACGTGAGAAACAGCCAGTTATGAGCACACACAAAATGATGTACAATGAACAGCAATGTCATGTGAGCACCATGTGACACTTACTTTGAAAAATGTTAAATGCATACATACTGGGGCCATTGACAGCAAAAACCCATTCACTTGTAAGATGAACTGTAGGGATAACACCCCCTTGTCTTGTGTTTTAATTATAATGTAATTGTTTGTTTTCAGACACCCAGAAAAAATAAGAGACACATTCTAAAACATGGTTAAAGTCGTCAAGAAGCTTTTTTATACTAACTCCGCTCCACCACTGCCTCTGCTTCAATGTCAGCCTTTGCCACTGCTTCAGCCTCTGCCTTTGCCTTCGTCTCAGCCTCTGTCTCCACCTTCGCCTCCAATACGTTTGAGTTATCATGGATGGTATGTTGGGTATTATGTTTTCCAGAATATCTGCCTTGCGATTGTTGGTTTATGTTGAATGGTGTGAACAATATGTGTGCATGTAATGCTAAGACAGGCTTGAGTTGCTTGAGTTAGTGTTTGGTATGGATGGTCGATGTATTTTGACTAGTTTCAGTCTGTATGGTGGATGGTATGAGAAGTTGATTGTGTCACTGGTATGGGTTGTATGTTTGTTTTGTATGGTCTGTGTGGACGAATGGTTGATGTATGCTAGGGTTATAGTGGGTGGTATGGTTAATAGGTAATAAGCAGTATTGGTTGGTAGAACAAGTACAATGGGTGTTAAGTTATGGGCTGGCCTCAGCTGTATAGTTGCTCGAGTTATGATGGACATTGTGCTTGGTGTATTGGGAGGTGAAGTTTGAGTTTTTCTTTGGTTATAGGGTATGGGGTGTTGGGTTCCCTGGTATGACTTGGGAAATAATGGATGGTATGAGTGATCAGTATGTATTTCACTGGTGTCGATCAGTAGCGTTGAAAGAATGATGATTGGTAGAGTAAAATAGCATGCATTAGTTACAGTGGGTGAAACATTGAATGTTAAGGTTCCTGCATTGCTTTGGTGATGATTGGTGAGATATAAATGGAAACAAAGATATAGAGTGAAAGACAAGATGGAATGAAAGAGAGAAGCGAGACAACAAAAAATGAGAGGACTCGGAGAAAACCCATGGGCTGATATAGAGAAACAGAGAAGCGAAAGAGAGAAAGAGATGGAATGAGAGATGAGAGAAATGTAGATAGAGAGATGGAATGAGAGACCAAAGGGAAAGGCGAAACAACAAAAATGGTAGGTCTCGGAGGAAACCTATTGACTTATAGAGTAAGAGAGAAGCGAAAGAGAGGAGATGGAAATAAATAATGAAAGAGAGAAAATTAGAGCGATGTAGAGTGAAAGATAACGTGGAATGAAAGAGAGAAACAAAGCAACAAATAAGGGAGTCCTCCGAGAAAACCTATGGACTGATAGAAAGAGAGAATCAAAAGAGAGAAAGAAAATGAGAGAAAGATATGGAATGAAAGAGAAAGAGATTGAATGAGAGGCAAGAGAGAGAAACAAAAAAGATGGAATGATAGAGAAAGGAGAGAAAGAAATTGAATAAGATAAAGATATTTAATGAGTGAGGCAAGAGAGAGAAACGAAAGAGAGGGTCTGGAAATGTAGCTGAGGAAACTTATTGCTATACTCTATGTCCTATTTTGACACAAAAAAATGTAATTAAAAAATAAATTTTATAATTGAATAAAAATACAGATTTATGATTTGACATACCCTATACTTATAAAACCAATATGGCTAACAGAAACATACATATATATATACTTGAAGAAAATTAGTGGATCTAACTGCGGAGCTTCCATTAAAAATACGTTATATCAGACTCGGCTATAATACACTACTCATGTGATATACCTTTTAAAATTCCACTATCCATCTCAACAAGATCGATTTGCCATAAATCATCAATACTTTCTTGGAAAATAATTTTTTCGTGCAGCTTTATATAAGTCATTGATTATTCCTGCTCTTACATTGAGCGTTTTTTTTTTTTTTTTTTTTTTTTTTTTTGGAAATGTTGATTTTTTTTATAATTACATATCGGTATACACTTTTCTGAACTAATCGTCCATTTTTAGTATTTTCAATTTATATATTATTATATTTGGTGACTTTTTTTACACTTTAAGCATCAAGTGTTCTCCATTTAATAAGAATAGAAAATAATTAATTTTTACATTTTACGAATATTCCTATTGTAGTCATTAAACCATCATCATATTAAGATATTTTAGTTTTTTTATTTTAAAAGTTAAAATATAACCTATTTTATCATCAAAATTCTTACTGTAATCTATTATTTGAGATCCCTTAGTAACAGTCACAGCATCAGGTAATTTGGGAATAACAGTAATTATTTTATAAACGTTACAATCTGTAAAAAAAGTAAAGAAAACTTAATTATTTTCTATGTGAAAATTATTATTACTTTTATTCCACTTTGCAGGTAAATAAAATATATACGATTTGTCTTCCTTGCAGTTTTCAATCTTAGAGTTAACAAGTGTATCACAATAATTCAAAACTGGCTTATTTAAATTTTGTAATTTATCAGTTATGTCTATCGAATTATATCTTATTGGTAGCATCTTTTCCGTCTACAGAATCAGCCATATTATTAATTCTACGATTTTTAATAGAAACATAATCTGTTGTATAAACAAAAACTTTACTAAGTTGATATCGTAAAACAGAAACAGAAGTATTGTATTTTGAATCTACATATGTTTTTTAATCATAAACACTAGTATTGTATCTTGATTCTAGATATTTTTTTAAAGCGCAATCAGAAACAATAGTTTTATATTTTGAACCTACTTCCTTTTTTTAGCGTCTGCTTTGCATTATGTATCCGTTCTATATAATCAGAAATAGTATTACTTGACTGTAAATGTATATCTTCTTTTGAAGCATAATAGGCTATTTTTTACTAAAAACTTCTTTTATTGACTGAGTCTTTATCTTCTCTAGGATCATCTATATTAAGAATTCTTTGCCATAAAAAAAATAAGATTTTATATAATCAAAGCAAGTGCTTAGTTTACTTTGTGAATCAGAAACACCCGAATTGCATTGTGAATCTACAAATGGTTTTAAAGCATAATCAGAAGCAATAGTTTGGTATTTTAAATCAACATCTTTTTTTAAAGCAAAAGCGCTAGTGTCAAAAAAATTTTTTAAGATTTGATTAATGGTTTTCCAAACGTACCTGTAATTTAATAACAAAGAAATGACATCGTTAAAATTTTAATCTTTTAAAAATAGATGTACGATTAATCATATATGTCCACAAATAACTGAATTAAAATTCAAAATTAGATCATCGTTGTAATAAACATTTCTATTTTTAAAGTAATTAGTTAAATTAATTGGAACATTTCCTCCAAATGAATCAAAATAGTAAACATAATTTTCTTTATAATAACAAACCCAATGAGTTCCCGAATTTGTTGAAATGTCAAAACTAACCACAGCACGTACATTTTTGTGCATACTTTTTGGTAATTCATCAATCATATAAACATTTCAGAAATTTTTTTATTTAATATTTATATTTATTTTTCGATGTCGATACTATTTAGGGGGTATATATTCCAATTTTTTTGGTCTTCCCCGCTTTTTTGCAAATAAACCACTTCCTGTTTTATTTTCTATTGCCAAATTGTGTCTCTGTTGTTCTCCTAATTCTTTTTCATTTTTTATAGTTTGTTCAACACAATTGTAAATTGAACTAGTTCTCCAGCTAAGACGCCAAGTGTACCTGAAGCAGCAAGTATAATAAGAATAATTCCTCCATGGTGTAAACCACTGCCAGATTTTTCTTTGGCCACCTTTTTGACTGTTGGTAGTGATGAAGTTAATTTTAAACCTTTACCTTATTTTATTTTTTTTATTATTTCTCTGTATTTGATCTTTTGTTAAAAATTTATCTATACCCAAATCTTTTAATTCCTCAAGGGGAATATCGAAAGTTATATTTGTTATCTTCATTTATAAGTAATATATATATATAATTAATAAAACATTTTAATTCCCCATCCTAATTTTATTTTTGTAAACATAGTTGAAGCAACAGCAGCAGATGCAATTTTTTCTCCAATTGGAGTATTTTTATCTAACATAATTTCTTTTGCTTCTTTTTGTAAAATTTTATTTGCATTAGATTCTAAATCTTTAGGATCTTTGTATGCAATATCGTGATATTTGCACGCTTCATCTAATTTATTTATTCCTGTGTCTCCTTTTTCTAGTCTTTCGTTTAATTTTGTAAATGGTCCACAATAATTATAACCTGGTAAATGCATTTAGGGTAAATTAAAATTGTTTAATGCCCAATGTATTATCCCTTTGTCGTGATGTTCAGAATTACAAAATTATTGCGGAATTACATTTAAAACTCTTATTAGATATGAAATTCCTTTTGAATTGTTCATAACAAAATCAGAAAATGTATTGTTTAGCATATACATAATTTTTACTTTTTCATTGTAATAATTATTGCCAGCATTTTCATCACAATGAATAACTAATAATCTATCAACCAATTTTCTAACATCATCCATCCAGACATATTCTTTTGGAAAATTATTGTATTTTTTTTTGTACCTTCTCCAGATCTAGGAGTTCTTGGAGAAATCATTCTTTCTGGTGTGTTTGGTGCTGATTTTGAATGTGATTTTTTTATTTTATTTTTTTCATAAGTTGTACTGATTGTGTTATTGTACTTCCATCCTCTACTCGAAGCTATATTTTAATCAGGATAAAATTATTGGAATACAGCATTGGTTGTTTTAACAATTTCTGCATGATTTTCATAATTCTCATCATTAAATCTATTCACAAGAGCTTCTGATGATTTTCTGTTAACAAATTACAAAGTCCTGCTGTTAATTCATATTCTTTACCCTTGACAAATAATGTATCATTATTTATCGTTACTTGTGTATCACCCATGAAAAATTTTTGTCCAAATGCACGTAAATCAAATTTTTCATCAATAACAGTTATTCTTTTAGAAATTTTTTGTTCAGAGATTTATAGTAGAATCAGACGTGGTAGGCATCGAATCAACTGAATGTGGTAAATTTTTCAATGGTACAATTCCCATTTGCTCTTCCAAATTAGGAGATATTTGTTCTGAGAATAATGCTCTTTCGAATGGTGTTTTTTTTGTGTTGGTGGGTAATTTAATTTTTTGCTGCTATAGGAACTAGTGTGATTAAATTTTTATTTTCTTCACTTATTTTTTCTACTTTTTTTTTTTACCGATATTTCGTAATTCGTCGATTAATGGTTGCTCTTTCTTCTTATTTTTTCCATATTCTTTTTCATAATGCTTTTTATACTTTCTATATCTTTTAATGAATAATTTAACTCGAGAAACTCCCTTTTATTCCTTAATTAATATATAAATTTTTTCTTATAAATGAGTTATAAAGGTATTAAGAGTTTTGTGAGACAAACTTTTCCCCCAACTGACCAAACTAGGGGAAATTTATATGTTTACAATAATAGAATCGAATTTGATATTCCTAAGGAGCTAGCTTTTCTTTTCCAAAAGAAGCTTATGTTTATGAGCAATTTAGTTTACGAAAGTGAGCTAAGGATAAATTAGATAATGTTAATGTTTGTTTGAACATTTTCTTTTTCATTACCTAGTGTAGAAATTTCAAAACGTGGAAATATTATTGAAGTTGTTGATAATCCTGGTATAACATCAACAATGATGAATGCTTTATTAAGATCACCAAATAAACAAAATTATTTTGAATTTACTGATGTTGATATATATCGAGATAAATCTGTTTCTAGTCATATAACAGATGAATTTAAAACTGTTTCTAGTGATAAAACAAGTGAAATAATGTATCCACTGAGATATCCGTTTGGTTTTATTCGAGATAACAATGACATTTACTGGAAAGGTGGAGATAAAATTACTTTTTTTCGTAATTCATCTGATAACGACTGTTTATTTCTTTATGAAACTTTAAATAAAGATAATAATGTTATGAAACATCGTCCTGATGCTGGTAAAATTGTTATTGAAAAATTAGAAATTATGTGACCTATTGTTGAATATGAATCTAATGCGGCCATTGCGATTAAAGAAAAATATACAAAGATCCAAAAATACCTATTAGTTTTGATTATTGGCAATGTTTAGAAAAATAAGTTCCTGCTGGATCAACTGTTTTTAACTTTGATATAAAAGATCAGTTTGATAATTTAAAATTTGATATATCTGATTTTGTATTTGTAGGTTTTCAACTAAATAGAAGAAATCATGCTGATCAGCATAAACACACTACTATGTTTGATCATTGTAATGTAAGAAATATTTATACTTGTAGTTGAGTGGCTACATTTAAAAGTTTTACGAATTTTTAGAAATTTAGATGAATTGTTTGATAAAATAAAAAGTCGTTTTCATAATTCTAACTAGAATTTTCTCATAGTAGCACATTTTATAAAACAGATATAAATTTTAAATATTATAAATGGATCAAATTATAGAACTTTTAGAAAATTTGGCAATTGGATATGAAATTATAAATATGATTTAAGATCAGATACATTTTCTAATTTTAAAGAAGATGTTTGTGCTTTGGATTGTTGTGATGTGCGGAATTATGCAATCAGTAATGGTTATGGTTCATTTTTTAGACTTTGAAAAGTCTTATTGGTGTTTTACTTTTGTTGAATAAAATTTATAAATTCTATTAATTATCTTTTTTAATATTTCATCTGATTTTTAGCTTTAATTTGCTTGTTTTTAGCTAGCATTTGCTTGTTTTTGGGAATTAAAAATCCGAACGTCTGTTTTGGAAAAATCGTAAATTTTCTAGAAACACGAAAAAGTAGCTCGAAAACGAGAAATCTGCTTGGATTTAGCTTAAATTTGCTTGATTTTGATCGTTTTTAAAATCAAATTTCAGATTTTGTGTCTTTAATTTTTTCTTGTACTTTCGTTAAAAATAACGGGAAATAGTTAATGTTACTTTGTTCTTGTACTTTTGGCGGAAATTGCCGGAAAAAGTGGGGTGCGCCAGGTCCCGCATTTACTGTATACCGGGGCAATGTCACTTTTCGAAATCCGTTAACGGTTTTTGAAGAGCCTTCAAAAGTGAGCGAAATTCCATTAAAAACTATATGGACATCAGAATGAACGTAAAGTCGATTGAAATTACACGCTATTCTTGGAACACACGAAAAATTCAAAAGATTTAATTTAAAAATTCGTCTATTTTTGGTAAGATTTTTGTAGAGCACGTAATGGAAAAGCGAGGGAGAATTGAAAGCTTCGCAGCTAGTTGCGTGGCGAAGTGAATGAAAGCGTGACCAAAAATAACGGACGAATATACCTACTCTCTTTAAAGCCCTGTCTCGTCTCTATGATGAGTCACTGCAGCGAGAATTAAGTTTTGGAGTGAAGTCAGGTGATCGTCTTCTGCGCGGTCTTAAATTAGCACATGTGTAATGTTGATGGTCTGAGCATTTGTTAAGACTGACTATGCACAGATATGTGTGCTAAGTGAAGGTGTCTCGTAACAGAATGACTGGGTCCTTGTTGGTTTTTTTTTTTTTTTTTTTTGACGTGAATACGTCTTTAAATTTGCAACCATAGTGGGAGGTAATCCAGAAAATCCGACGATAACAAATTCGGGGGATACAGTTTGGTATTGCAGCTCCGAATCTACCGTCTACATTCAAGATTCAATTACACCACTTTATTGCCAAAGGAACAAAGAATATTTTACTTTGAGTGAGGACTGCGAAGCATCGCTCGCGGTGGACTGGGTGTTTTTTTGACATTTATGTGGTGTGGTTGTGGTGAAGTTGTATGCGTTTAATGTAAAAAAAAAAAAAAATCTTAACACAATTTCGGCCTATAGTCGTCAAAAAGCCAAGTCGAAACACAGAAATCGTATACGGTTGGAAAGAGCATCTCAAGAGCAATCCAGTGATACCCATAAAACCCCATATTATCGAGTGTCTCCAGCATAGCCACGCCCACTTTTAGGAATGTGTAGCCCTCTAGGAAACGTTGCCTTGTATACGTCTTTCCTGCACTCTTCAATCTGAATCGATGAAATTGAAACCACTGTAATACGTGACAGCCTGCAGATTTCCCCAGCGACCCAGTTTCACAGATTAGCAGTTCGTTACCCTTTTATTTGCAGTTAATCCGACCACTCATAGTCGGTAATTGCAAGCAGCGCATTTTCCTGATTACAAGGAGAAACCAAATAATTGATTTTACAGTGACACTAATGCCGCTCATTGAAGCCACCGATTCCAATTTACGGCGTAGGATTAGAAATTTTTTTTTTCTCGCAACAACTCTATCTCTCCTGCAATCACTGGCGATTTGCAGTGAACGTTTTGTGACTAATACAGCACACGTTATGGCAGATTAAAGGCTGTTCACGACAAAGTGGGCACTTTTGAAATCAGCCTTAGAAAAAAGTCACTGCCCCTACCTGCATATATTTTAACAGGCGCACTGAGGGGCATGCTCCCAGTTAAGTTGGTAACGATGGATGGAAAGTAGTTCCATATCTTAACGCCGAGTAAAAAGTGTTGGGTAACCATTTGTGATAAGTTACATTGATTCTTTTGTTTTCGGTTTTTTTTTAATGCATAGAATTGTAAGAATGACTATTAAATTCATAAATTATTTACTTGTATTATAATTTCACTGTTTCATTTGGCCCACGTATGAATAGAGTAATGAGACCCATGGCAATGTTAATTTTACATAATTTGGAAGAATACACAACCTGCGTACAAGTATATATTAAGCAGGGCTTTCGAAAGTGGTCGTTTTAACCGTGAACAACCTATACTTGATGGAACCACTCGGGGACTATTTACCACCAGCGGTTCAGCAAGTCCGAGAAATTTTGGTCAGCTATGAAAATTTATGATTTACGAGAACAGTAGTCGTGTCTACGAAACATTTGCTAGTTATCTAATTTTACAAAATAGCCAGTTGCAAAAAAAAATAACAAAAAAACACGCGTATTAAATAGGAAAAAAAAACTTGTTCGAAATATAATGTCACTCAACAAATTACTATGGCTGTGCGCGAAAAATGATTCTAAATTCTGCCACTTTCCCAAGTAGCGTGTTCCTAAAACAAGAATATTTTAGGTTGAAGAATAAGTAAAATTTTTACGTTGGGGGTTAACCTCTTCATATGGTTTACATTATCGTTGGCACCTACTCGAAGTGCTTTTAAATTAATTCATCAACTTGCACGACTGTCTGATGCTATTTCCTTTGGTGGGGACACACACACATGTTCATATCTTTGTGTATAAAATGAAGTGCCTGACTGACTCACTCATTCATCAACGTAAGTGTCAAACTGTTGGCCACAAAAACGTGAAAATTGAGGGATACCTTCTCCTTAAGGTGCAGGTGCCCTCTAAGAAAGGATCTTACGAAATTCTATCCACAAGAGGGTGAAAAACGGTAAAATGTGATTTAGAAGACACCTTAATAGCTTATTAACACGATGAGATATCGTTATGCTCTTAGCTTCAAAAGCTTGCATATATAGATTCCTAAATGAAACATGTCAGTTTACATGATCTACTGTAATATTACTTGAGTGCCATATTTGGTTGGAATTGGTTGAATATTTCCCGAGTTATAACATTAGAACTTTCTTTTCGCGTGGTGTTATCTTACAAAATGGCGTGAAATAGAAACTATGTATTGACACATTTGATGCTTGCTAGAATATAATTTCAGTATAGCAAGTTGCTCTAAGTCGTACAAAAAGTGTGGTAGATATTTAAAATACAGCTAAAATATTTATATAGCCGCCATTTTAAAAATAAGTGCCTTATCCATTTCAATTGCAAGTGTGACCATAGCCTACAGTAGTATTACTTATATCCCAAATCTGGCAGGAATCGGTTGTGTAGTTCCCGAGATATAACATAAAAGCTTTATTTTTATTGTTGCACTATCTTCAAAAATGGTCGGTTAGTAACATTTTCACTATTCAATGCGTGCAATTTCAACGTACCAAATTTGATTTAAATCGGTAAAATAGTTCCTGATATATAATGTAAAAACTTTATTTTCTTAATTGCACTATCATCCAAAGTGGCTGTTCAATAATATTATCAGTTTCTCAATTTGATGCATACGTCATGGACTGCCAACGGACCAAATTTGGTTCAAATCTGTGAAATGCTTCCCGAGATATAACGTGAGAGCTTTATTTATTCAATTTGCATGATCTTTTAAAATGACGAACTAATTACATTATAGGTTTCTTAATTCAATTCTTACCTTATGCACTGTCAACGTACCAAATTTGGTTGGAATCGATTAAATGGTTCCCAAGATATAATGGAAGAACTTAATTTTATCAAATTGCGCTATCTTTTAAAATGGCGGATTATTGTCATTATCGATTTGTAAAGCAATGTTTGTATAAGGCACTGACAATGTTTCAAATTTTGTTTAAATTGGAGATATTTGGTTCCCGAGTTATAACATATAGGTATAGGCCGTTCACGGTAAAGTGAGCACTTTCTGAAGCTGTTTCATCAGACATAATAACCAATAAATACATTTAATTGTGACCTAGGGCTTTTGGTTTTCGTCATGGTGAATGTATACACTGTGTTTAATACTCACATGGCAGGATTTACATTAACAAGTGGTGTAAGTATATAAATCGGGTGAAAGAAAAAAGTAACTAGGGCTTCAAAAGTGCTCACTTTACCGTGAACGGCCTATAGAAGCCTGAATTTCGAAGTTACAGCCATTTTGAAAATGAGTACCCAATGTGATCGAAAACTGCGTATAAAATTATGAATTCCTTACTGCATGCTATATGTGGACCTAGTTTGGTTAAATTCGGTTATCTGGTTTAAAAGTTTTTTTTGGGTGGCGAAGGGGGCGGCATACATTCCAGACAACCAGGTGATTGCATAAGCATTATTTCCTGCGTAGTGTAGGCTAAAAATCGATGATGCAGTCAATCACTTCGTGGAGTTCATCGACAGCATCCACCCTCCTGGTCACTCACCACACGAGGTCGGGGCTATATTAATGTTACTGCGAAACCGTAACCAACCAAAATGCTGCAGTAGCACCAGGCTCCAAGTGTAAGGCTCTAAAACAAAAAAAAAATTGTAATCGAGGCTACAGTCTCCATTTTTACGTGGTCGAAGGGTATCAGTTTACACACCGTCGTGCATATGATTAATTCCTTCAGAGTACCCTTCCGAATCTAAGAGATTACAATTCCCCCTCTAGCGCCCTGTTGCACTAACATCTTCCCCGATCCAAGATCGAATGATTCTAGTTCCAAACTAGGATCCAGTTTGATCTTGGATCCAACGTAAAAGTGTTGCACCAACGAAATTTTATGATTCTGGATCTCCGATTTGTCGATCTTCGTTTCAAAATGAGAGATCGAGATTAAGTATGAGACCAGTTTTGCTATTGGTTCGTAATATAAGACGTCATGGAAGTAGGCGTATTTTTCACTAGAACTAGATGTTTGAAATTTTATCTGTTTTAAGTGAATTATTGTTGTACGAATTTTACTGACTAATACTCAAGTGCGTATAATGTTGTTTCAATTTTCCAAGAAAACAATCTATCTGTTGGCGTATTTTCAAACTACATTTTTCGACGATGGCTGCTGATGTCGGATCGAGATTTCGAACCGCTAATTTCGGAGGTTCGAAGTGGACTTCATCTCGATCTCCAGTCCAGCTCTGAACTCGAATGGTGCAACAGTTTTCTGTGTCGATCTTAGATCCGATCTCGGATCGAGTTTCGAACCACGATGGTGCAACCGGGCATAGGTGTGTTCGTCTATGGCTATAAGTGAGGTCCGGGGTCAGTCGCCAAAGTTGGCAGGGAGAAATTCGAGGGAGAACTGCTCGCTACGTGGCCCTGAGTAAGCTCATCTAGAAACGTGATAATCCTTGCCTCTTTGTTCATAACCACTAATGCGTTGTACAGAGAGGTTCTTCAGGCTAAGGAAATTAGTAGCTGCTTGGTATAGTACACGTGGACGAAGGCGCGGACAAAAAGCTACTTATTATTGTCAAGCTATTGTTTCTTTTTTCTTCCATTTACGTAGGTAAATAAATTGAAGTAATAATAATAACACACACCCACAAACACGCACGTACATAGGCCTAAGTTTTTCGCATTATATAATGACAACTTTCTTTTTAACAGCAAATCTGAATATTTAAAAATGCAATTAATATTTAGTTTACTAATGATTTACATCGCAAATGTTATTCTTAATTTATGAAATGTCATCACACTATTCCTTATTGTTATATTCTAGTATAAGGTATACCACATTTATCTAAAATGTAAAAAGTGTAGGAAATTATTTGAAAATGGCATTTGCTATTGCAATTTAAAACAATTTTTGCGTGTTTCATGCCGCTACCCGGTGTTTCCTTCGCTTAGGAAGGTGGCGAGTGCTGGATGTGAAGTTTGAAACGTTTGACTAAGCGAGCGGCCGATCATAAAGGATGCCGCCTCACACGCCGATAAACTTATCGCATGTTTCCATTTTTCACGCAGGAATATCGTCGTCATCACCATTACTTTTCCCAGAACAACTTGAATCGCCGAGAACGTTCTAGACGGCATCTACGTCGCGTATGAATATCACTTACGGGCCTCTGAGGAGGGAGTGATTAAGAGCCGAGAGTTTGGCGTCTCGTGCGACCTTAAGCGACAGTTGGGCGATTCCGGAGCGGCGAGGGACGACTACAGCGATCTGCGAGAGTGAGTCGGCGAGCTTGTGTGCAGTGAAGAGTGGGACTGATCTGCGGGACTGTGGACTGGATGCGTGAGTGAAAATACATTCGGGACGATGGAAATAGACAGTTTTAACTAAACGTGTGGAAACAATTGGAGCAGTTTAAGGGAAATTAACAAGAGTAAAGACTGTGATAAAGACTTTAATTGAAATGAAATATTGCGCTCAGTAAGAACAGAAAGAGTTAAGAGGACGCTCAGACTAGTAAATGACAGATGTTTGACTGTTTGTAGCACTAAGAATTTATTAGATATCAAATTTAGTTCTTTTATTTTTATTAATACCTCCATCTCTCACTCAGATAAGCCCCTCAGGCGTCCCATGTAACAGCATTATCAGTGTAGAAAGATCATAAAAAAAAGATGCATGTGTTATCGCAGGTAGGTCGAATACGATATTCTAAAATGCCGCACTGGATAGCGTAAAGGCAATAAATTCTTCAATATCGGTTACTATGATTAAGACACTGATTTGTATAAAATGCATTGAAAAAAAATCATTGCTGTGCAAAAATCGCCCACCATTTCGGGTAAACTTTATATTTCGTACTTATGTAGGAATGAATACACAAGTATTCTAATCGTACAACAAATGTAACAAGTTTATAGGAATGGGAATTCTTGACCATTCAATATTAAACATGTCGCTGATCAGTATTTAGTTGTGCGTGTGGATTATGGTTCTGATAACAGAATCAAAAGTTGAACTATTAAATGATTGATCAAGTGATAGAGTAAACAACATTCAGTTGTACCGGTTAGCTACTGTTAAATCAGAGACTACTTAAGAAAATGTTCGTAATCATACCTTCATTTTCACGAATTTGAAGTTATCGTGACTATGTTGTGCAAAATACAGCGAGATAAATACTTCGTAATCCACGAGCACGACCTACTGAGTAGGCGAAAACAGTATTGCACTGCTTCACCACTGCATGTTCAACCCTTTCCTCGTGACTTCTTTTCTATGTATAGGCTGGTCACGGTAAACTGAACACTTTTGAAAGTCCCCATTAAGATCAACTTGTATGCACATTCTTCGGCTTTATGAAAAATTAACGTTGCCGTGGTTCTCACCACTTTAGTCATGCGTCTGTCAAGTTAAATTTTTTAATTACTAGAAAAGGAAATATTTCACAGATATGCTCATATTTACACTTCGATGCATTAAAAAAAAAAAACAGAAGGCGAACAAAATAATTTAAGTTAAAACAAATGGTTACCTAACAATTTTTATTCGACGTTAAGGTATGGAACTTCTTTCCCTCCATCGTTACCAACATTACTGGACGCATGTCACTCAGTGCGCCCGTTAAAATACATGCAGGTAGAAGCAGTGACTTTTTTTCTAATGTTGGTTTCAAAAGTGCTCAATTTATCGCGTGCAGCCTTTACAAGCCGCGACTCCGCAGACTTACAGCCCCATGCAGCTGGCATGCGATGCAGACCACGATGTGACAGCGAACACGTAGACTACCCTCCCACCCCAGCTAAATTACCTTGACCTTGGCCCTCAACGCCGCAGAGTGCGTTTGAAAGGCTGCCTTCTTCTTAGATTAGAGGCCACGTGACGCTAAGCCCCGTGGGGCCCCAAGCGTTGCTAGTCCTCTGTTAAAGTCACAGAAATGCTTACGGAAATGTACAGTTAATATACGAGGACGATATCCATGAGGCCGAAAAACGGGGCTGAGCTCCGTAAATACCAAATGTTGACGAACAAATCCGAATCTACAGGAAGTTTTCTTCACCACTGTGACCAGAAAAAAGTGTTCTTTCTGCGGCAGTTAGAATATTCACTCAAATGTGTTACTTAGAAAATATAATCTAAAATATTTATCCGAAAATTTATGATGAAAAAAAAAATACATAATTTTCGAGTAGTAGTTAAATTTTGTGTAGGCTACAAATTTGTTGCAACTGTTTGTAATTTCGATATGAAATAAAAGTTACTTTTCGTGCAAAATTCTTCTCATTCCTTCAAACATCGAAAAGTAGCATAAGGCACCGATGACGGTTAGCAACTTTTAAATCACTCAAACATTGCCAGAAACTGAAAGTCAACTTTGTTGCATTACTAGAAATAACATATTTACACCATAAACTGTTGCAAGAAGATCGTAGTTGAGTGGTAAGTGTTGCAGAATGCAATTATTTTGATTCGTGTTTAAATTTCGCTCCAGAATACAAATATAAACTTTTTTATATAAATCGTGAAATACCCAAATTACAATTTATTTTTGTCATAGTTGTATTTTTAAGCCAGAAGTATTTTAAAAACTATCAAATTCACGACGAGCTTCCGTAAAATTGCATTTCTGTAAAAGCGACGTTTCCGTGATTTTGCGGAGAGTTCTAAACTTTTTTTATGAGCGCTTTTTTCCTTCAACTGACGAAATTATTTTAACGGTGATTCTCCCTTCTTCACGGCCCTGGAAATAGAAGGGTATAGTGAAATCCACAGGGGAAAAAAAGTTAGATCTCTGGAACCTCTTCGTTGTTTATTGACATTGACACTTCAGGCCAAGCCTGCCTTTACGTCTCGTAGTATTTCCTCGACTAGGTAAATCATTCCACTTTCACAGTAGACGAAGTGTGTATCGTTGCAGTCACAGCAAAGTTTAGCCCTCTTTTACACTGACTGTCACTTTTGTTGGAAGATGTGAGGCATGCCTCGGATAATATTTATTACAGTTAGTACTGTATTATGCGGATATTCTCACTAGTTCACTATTCCTTTCACGTAGCCTATAAATCTGCATTGTTTAACTACCCAGAACAATAAAATACCCTAAGACGTGACGATGGTCAGCGAGTCGTAAAGCTAAAGGCTAAAAGGCACACACATCCACGGCTTACTTGGGAATTGAACTCGGAACACCACATCTGGAAGGAAACGCCTCAGTGACATCGGCCGCATAGGTATTATGGAGCCGCGATCTGCATCATCGCTAACTGGTTGATACCAGTGCCGAATCTGCGATCGAGTTTTCACCTATATTCAAAATGCACGTCGTCATGAGAGGGCGGACTGTGCGAAGAGTCCTTTTCGCGCGACGACCAATGGGAAGCATGGTGGTGACCTGCCGTGGTGCTGCATTGTTCAGTAAAAAGTCCAAGTTGTGCATCGACCAATTGCGAAGCGTGGTGGGAGCCTGCTGTAGTACTAGGTACGTTTACTGCAAAGTGCAAATGCAGTTTACCCAGAAAGTGATTAAATATACCGAGTGACTTGGATATATACTTTTAAAGCGAGATTATTACATAAAATGTTCACCTTTCAGCTTTTGGAGGTAGGACTATTTAATTGTATTTTAAAGTTGGGGAATTTATTTTAACTTGCGACCCACGCACACGCGCCAACACAAAGAGCCCGAAATATTCAAATTTGCCGACTGACTCTAAAATGACTGCACCACCACTATCTCACATGACTGGCCAGCTGCAGTCACGTGGTAACTCGATGGTTGGCTGGTCGGTGTCCGAACAATGTATTAATGGTGCAGTACGAATTTTTCAAATTCAATATGGCGTTATAGGGCTTGCATACGCTTATATCATAAGAAGTATATTATATAAGCTTATGTTATAAGCAGTATATTATATAAGCTTATGTTATAAGCAGGTCAGCTGAGAAGTTTAGCTTGACAACTGCTGTTGTGAAAGATACATCGTCTCGACTAGCTTCTGCCATTTCGCATCTAAGTCTTACTCCGCATCTGCAATGTCTTCGGGCACTGCAGAGCTAATGGTAGCTACGGCAGTGTCATTGATTTTTTCCGGAAGTGGTACCTAGAACATCATTTCCGATTTTACGGACTTCTTTGGCTCCAGCACATAAATCTCCAACAGGCCTACTCGAGTCTGTGCCTGAACCACTACTACGCCGTCATCAGTGTCACTTTTGTGATAAGGCATTTACTTTCGACCATAATGTATGGCGATATGAGTGCTTTAATTGTGCTACGAATCCCTGTCGTATGTCATATTTATGTGACAGGTGCGGTAAGCAGTTCAGCCATAGCGACAGTTTCCTTAGACATGGAAAGACCTGTAAAGGCGAAGCGCATTTCTCATTCAATACCTCGGTATCACGTTTACTGCAAGCAGGTCTTTGGAGACTTTTTCTGGATTTTGTTATCAAGGTCATTTAAGGTTATGGGGTGAAGGTCATGGGATCAAGGTCACTGGCTTCCAATATGATGGTAGTAGTCTGTAACGTCATATACATGCCGACTTTTGTGTATTTTTCTCGAGTTTTTTTAAGGTCATTAAAGGTCATGGGGTTATGGTTAAGGTCACTGGCTTCCAATATGGTGGTAGTACTCTGTAATGTTATATACTTATCTGCTTTTATGTATTTTTTCTCGAGTTTTTGTTTTCAAGGTCATGGGGTCAAAGTCACCTGCACCCAATTTGGTGATAATAGTCTGTAACTCTTTAACTTACTGAATTATAAAACTGGTTAACTTAAGTTTTCATCATTTGAAACAAACGTCTATTTTGCAGTTGCCTGAAGACAGAACTTTCAATACTTCCTTAATACTGCACAACAGGACTATCTTCCTGACATTGTAACTAGCTTGTATCGTACTATTTGAAATGAAAACTGCATGTGAATTGTTAGTAGTATTTTTTGTTGTTTTGATAAATTCATCGACGAAACTTTGTTTAATTGGACCGAATATGATTTGCAGCTCTCAAACACTTAACTGCAATCAGTTGATTTTGCTTTTGAATTTAATTTTATTAATTTAATTTCTCAATAATTTAACTTTCCATAGTTACCCCGTTTAGGCCAATTTTTTTTTTCACGGATCAACTTTAATTGAAATATTTAATCAGGAACAATTCTATGTTAACATTCGCATGTCTTTAAAGGAGGTATTATTCGTTTTCGAAACCATCTGCAGAAGCAGTAGATTGCATGCGTGTGCTAGGTCAGGGTGTGGTGCATGTATTGATTATGGTACTCCCCCACTGGGACAGGGACAGCAGTTTCCGCGCCCCCTCCCCCTCTTCGCTCCCTTTTTATATACCCCAGCAGCAGCAACTCTGCACCATTGCGGAAAAAAGGGGGGGGGGGGGGGCAATCCTCCCTGTTCAGAACGATCTCGGAGGAAAAACTGTTCATGTCGCGCCCACCGTTGATTTTAGAAATCCGCGACAAAACTGAGAGGAAAGTAGAATATCGGTGCTTGTTTTATTTCCTTATTGTGTCACTTTTACAGTCTGATAGCACTATTATGTGAGCGATCTAAAGGACTTTAACATATATATGTAAGTGTATGTAAATGACAGCTCAGAAACTAGATACTTTCATTCTCCTCTTGTCCGTGGCCCCTCTTCCACTTATGCCCGTCAGTGACTATACACATCCTAATTCTCGTTTTTTCCTTCCCATATCCTGTTCTAGCAACTTCATTGCTACACCCCTATTCCCTTCACTTCAATCACCCACCACATCCCTTTCGTGACTTTGCAATCGACTTTTCATTCGCTTCATCCTTCCCCTCTCTACACCCTTGTAACGCGTTCTTCCAATGTTCCTTCCATAATTCTATGGATTTGTTTTTCACTGTTTCATATTTTACCTCCACATCACCATTTAATTTCTCGCTTAATTTTGTTTTCAGTTTTATACTTCGTTGCCATAAAAAAAACACAGTTGCTCCTCTCTCTCTCTCTCTCTCTCTCTCTCTCTCTCTCTCTCTCTCTCTCTCTCTCTCTCTTTCGCTTTCTTCTTTCACCTGCTACATCCATAGACTGATTTAGCTTCGCAGTGCATTGTGATCTCTCTTTGCTATGTGGTGGTTATATTTGATTCGAATAAGCATAACTCATGTTATCGAAAATGCTTGACTTAAATTAAAATTTTTTGTTAATAGTATAGGTAAGATTTGGTGATAATTTAACTTTATTTAAGAGTGGCCGTATTGATTTTCAAGAATATATATATACATATATATATATATATATATATATATATATATATATATATATATATATATATATATATATATATATATATATATATATATATATATATAGTAAAGTGACCGAATATCGGATAGATTCGTAATATCGGATACCGGGATATGTGAAGTCACAGGTGCTGCACTCTGCCGGTGAAAGTACTAAACAGTTACTTAAAGGTAGCCATTGTACCCACGAGAGTGCACGGGCGTAGTAGTTGGCTGCGAGTCAAATGCCACAGTTGTTTGTGTATGTTGTTAAGTTCCTAAATTTTCAAGGAGAATTTTGAACGGCATATTGCGGGCTGAAGGTGAGTTGTTAAAATTCACTTTTATATTGTAGACACACCTAGATATGATGCAGTTTAATGTGTAAGTGTTGCAAATGCAAATACGAGTTGGGTTTTGGCACAGTAGAGTTTACCAACCCAAGCTGTATGTTGCCGAATATCGGATAGTGATGGATGCTCAATATCGGATATCCGATAATAGGGCGCTAGGTTTACCGCAGAAAGGCGCTACACGAACAACTTTGTTATGCCGCTAGTAATTGAAATTAATTTTCAAACGCAGTGTAGTTCGGTATTGTGAAATAAAAATTAATCAGTTTCTTGTAGTAATACTTTTTGCTATGTAAAATGCATTGCCAAGTTTTTCAGTGTATATTTATTAACTGTCACTATAAAAAAATGTTATAACCCAGGGATAGAAATATAATAGCCTACGTAGGCTTAGATAAGTGGCAGTCATATTATTGTTACCACTTTCAATTTTGCCAACCAAATTAACTTATCCTACATAACCTACCTGATGCTTAATTTCATATTTGTAAAGACATTTTTTTTGTAAATTTATTTTGGCCTATATTTGTAAAAAAAATCTTCACACAGAAACATGAAGGGATTTTGCCTATTATATCTGAGAGTGATATATTTAATTTTTTTGTTGACTTTATTTTACATATTTATTGTTTTAGATGTCTACTGCCGGAATACGAAGGTCGTGGGATCCAGACTCAATACGGAAAGCCATAGGCGCAGTGAAAAATAGACATGGGTAACCTTAAGGCTGCCAAAGTCTTTAACGTCCCGAGATCTACATTGGAAAATTACGTAAATAGCAAGGAAAAAGATGTCGAAAAGCTACTGTCTACTCCTTTGGGAAGGAAGAGTGCTTTAGGGGATGACCTTGAAGATCAGTTAGTTGCCTACTGCAAATAACTGGACAGGCGTTACCATGGGCTTAGAAGACGAGACATTAGGGCACTTGCTTACCAACTTGTTGTGAAAAATAATTTGACCCATCCATTCACTGCTGAGAAAGGAATGGCTAGTAAAAAGTGGTCGAAAAACTTCCTCCATAGGCATCCAGAGCTAGCAGTGAGAACACCTCGTGCTGTTTCATTAGCTAGAGTGAAAAACTTTACAAGAGAGAAAGTCGGCATGTTTTTCCAACTTCTGAAACCAGAACTTCAGCTGATAAACCATGATCCTTCCAGAATCTACAATGTTGACGAAATTAGTGGGACAGTGGTTCAGGGTACAAGTTACAAAATTATCAGCATCAAGGGAAAGAAAGAAGTTGCTAAGTTGTCTTCTGCAGAGCGAGGATCCTTGATTGCACTTGTTACATGTATGAATGCGGCAGGTAATTTTGTGCCACCTATGCTAGTTTTCCCCTGAACCAATATGAAAGCAGAACTTCTTGATGGTACACTATCTGTTACTATAGCAGCTACCCACCCATCTGGTTGGATACAGCACCACATGTTCACCTGCTGGTTGCGGCATTAAAGTAGTCAAGCCAACTGTTGAAGACCCTGTCTCATTCTTTACGGTCATTACTCTCATGCAAGAAATTTAGATGTAATAGAACTAGCAAGGCAGAATGGGGTGAAAATTATTTGCCTACCGCCACATTCGACACACAAGCTCCAACCTTTGGATGTTGCATTCATGGCTCCCATAAAATAGTTTTATTTTGCTTAAATTGAAAATTGGTTGGATGCCCATCCCTTCAGAGCTATTTCTGTTTACCAAGTTGAATCTTTAATGGGACGAGCCTACTTGAGAGCAGCTATCATGGAATCGGCTGTAAACGGGTTCAGAAAATGCGCCATATATCACCATTTGATCCACTAGTGTTTGGCTAACAAGATTTTCTTTCTGAAAATGTCGAGAATGATAGCACTGATGAACATTTGGGGCTTGAAAATTATATCAGGAGAATCGGAAAATCTACTTGCCAGCTTACGGAAAGATACGAAAACGGGACAAAGGAACAAGGAGGAACAAGCCATGATACACCTATGGATGAAGTTAGTGAAGGAATTGAAGTAAGTCGAGATACGCGTGGGACTAAGAAGGGAAATGGTGCAGTTATTATCAGCCCGTTCAATTTACGTCCATGTGCTAACTTACCAGGGCCTTCTAAAAGAGGTTGAAGGACTGGACAAACTCCCATCATCACCTCTTCTCCATACAGGGCACAGCGGACAGTTTGTTTAGAAAATGCACAGTTAAGGAAACGTAAGCAGAATGCTTCAATTAAAGGCAAGAAGGATAGTGTACAAAATGTTAAAATCTTGAAGAAGGGAGTAACAAAATCTGTTTCTAGGAAGTTAGCGTTGCCTAATGCACGTGACAAGAGATGAGGTTCAAAGGCAATGTTTACAGAATTGGAAGATTCAGATTCGGAGGATGACCCAGCTCTTGTTTCAACGGATGACAGAAACAGTGCAAACGAAGAATGCCTCTATTGTGCTCTGCCATATCGGGAAGATCATTCTGGAGACGACTGGATTCGGTGTATTCGCTGCCTACAATGGGTACACGAAACATGTGCTGTCGTTGATAAAAACATCTGGAAAACTTTTGTCTGTGAAAACTGCAGTCTTTAATTTAGTTAGTGTGTTTGTTATAGTCGGTAAAATGTTAATCTCTTCAACAGACCTTTACAAATAATTTTTATATGAAGAACATGAATCAGTGTTTGATATATTAGGCTCCCTTTTTTCAAACCTTGTAATTTGCATTGTTTTGGTTTTTATTTTTTTTACTATTTCCATAAATAATTTGCTTAATTTAAATAGATACCAGCTTAAACTATGTTTAACCAAACAAGCAATGGACAAATATCTGGTTGTTAATATCTTTTCTTTCTACAAATAAATTGGACTTCTGTAAAAGTATCCGATATTCGGTCACTTTACTATACATGCGCCCCTCAAAATTTGAGTTTCAAAATGAGTTTAGTTGAAAATATCAGAAAAAACTTATGATTACGCAACAAATCGGTGAATCGTGTGTTCTATAAAGGATATCTTACACCTCTAAAAACGCGGTCGGTAATATCATCCCCCTTCCTTTTGGAAATAGGTGTTGGCACCGTATGTTTACATAAAACTTTCTAACACTACGTGCCAAGCAATTTTTAATTTGTAGTCTAACCTAACAAAAAATATCGTCTTGTCGGAACACTCTCAGGTGAACCGTTTGAGAGTTAATTCAGGTTGAACATTCTAAATAGAACGTGTGGCATACCAGGCAAATCACAATACAGAGTGAGGCAATTTAAATGGGGATTCTTCAGGGGCTCACAGATCTCTTATATTAATCACTTAACGAGAAAAGTGTACTTAGTCATATTTTCGTCAGGAATGCACTGCCGAAATTCGCCCGATGTTTCAGAAACACGTTTTTATATACACACACAAATTTTCTTATAATAGTTTGCCAATTGTATTGTAATATACTAACAGGAACGTTTAACCAATGTATGATACTAGTTTGTCGTTTTACTTTTGCAGCGTGTATACTACTTTACGAGATAAGGAACGAGGTTTTTTAAGTACAGTTTCCAGGAATATTAAACAATCTATTTGTTACGCCCCTTTAGGGCGTAGCAGCGCTAAAGGAAGGCAACGAGAAGCATGTATACCATTTAAAAAAATCAAGAAAGCATGGACACAAAAATTCCAAAATCAATACAAATATATTGAAGCCCATCTATACATCATCACCAAGAACAACAAATTCGCAACTTGATTTGAAAAATAAAAATTGCATTTGTAAATTTCTGTTGCTTGCTACCAATCGGTAAACTAGGGGAAGGAGAGAACACACATGAACTGGAACAAACAGAAAAACAACAATATTAATATATCCTTAGAAATCACCCAAAATGAATAAGCCCTTGTGAAATCCCATCAAAAAAGGTGAAATGACTCCCTGAGTAAAGCAAGTACCATTACAACTTTAAAAGTAAAGTACACATGATCATTCACTAAAAAGTACAACATGGAATATTAATTTCAAACACCATTGGCAAGGAGCACAAACCCTCATTACACATAACCATGAACATACAGGCGTGCCATAAAATATCCACTAAACTCCTTGACATTAAAATCCTTTTGGAAAATTATAATCAAGGAAACCATTCCTACACTTAACCCTGAGCATAAAGGTATGCCATAAAATATCCACTAAATTCCTTGACATTAAAATCTTTTGGCAAATCGTAGTCCAGGAGACCATTCCTACAGCATGCCAAAAAAAGAAAGAAAGAATCCACCTATTACAAACATTCCCATAAAACACCATATGAAAATTCACACAAGCAAAACAGTGAGGAAACACTTTTCTACAAAAATCCATATACACAAAAATCGCTATAAAAATACACTACTACAATGGAGAATCTACCCCCAGCATAGCAATAACTACCTTCGTTGCAATACTTGACTTGAGTAGTACTCATATTACTCGAAAACGCGTCTAACATGGTAAAGCCCCGAAGTACGAAGTGTTGTAGACATGATCTATCGTCGGCCAGTCCGCGCAACTCGAAGAGGAATACTGCACACTTGCTCGGGCTGGGAACGAACATTTATACGCGGAGAGGCGTATGGAAGGTGCCAGAGTGTACGAGACTGAACTCGTTGCTAGTAGTAGCCATCAGACAGCGCTCGGCCGCGCCAGGAGCTCCGCGCCTCTCTTCAGTATAGCTCAACGCTTGGGAGCGTTCAGACGTGCGCCACCCCGAAGGGGGGGGGGGGGGGGAAGTAAAACAAAGTACCTTTTTCTGCAGCAAAAATATTGCCTTTTCAAATAGTAACCCCTCTTCAAACAAAATAACAGTTTATTAATCTGGGCTACCAAATACGGACGTGGCAAATAACCAAGCAGACTTGCTAACCAAGTTCATTAACGTCATGTAGTTCTGTAAACACAACCACCCCATAATAGCAGCATTTCATCGTAATCCACAAATTGTAGGCATCACACAATTCATCAGCTGGCGGGACGAAAAATAAGTCGTTCAGGCAGGACAGGAGTGCTCACATAAAATTGCTTGAGTTTTGCTAATTGACACGCGTGTCAGACTTGAAGTAGGGCTTCAACTTGACAAGTAATTTAGATTACACAGCAGAAATAATTTTTCCTGTTTTCAGGGAACTAAGTAGTTACAACCCGTTTCAAATACCAGTTCTGGAATTATATGATTTTTTGTAGAGGGAATCGCCACGTGGATATTCTAATTGTATATTAATATGGCGACGATATTTTCTCTGCGTGCTTCCACAGCCTTCACAATACGGCTTCTCCGTATTTAATTTATCCTATCGTATGAATTCTTCAGGCTGGCTAAAACGATAGATTTGTCATTGAAGAGTAGTACAGCCTGCTGCACATAGCACTACTGGAGCCTACGTAAGTGGAAATTGTGTGTGCACGCAGTAAACGCCCTCCTAATCGGCAATTAGTTTAACTGGCTGCTTTACTGCTGGTGCTATGTTAGTTTATTATTTCCATAAATGTTGTCTTTTACGGTGCGTGGGTGTCCTGTTTGTGGAAAACTTACCCAACAAATACTGTTAATGGATCGTCAGACACTGTTATAAGACATTTTGGGTACATATAATGACTGTTATTTTTATTTTTTTTTATTTTTTATATAATTTGTTATAATGATATATGTTCAATTTAAATCAATATTTATTTTACGAAAATACGTACTCTTCGGGACCTTTATTGACTTTTTCACATAGTAAATTACAGGTATTTTTGTTACAGTTAGAAGTTTAGTTGTATTTTCTGGTCAGACGGCCATTTTGCTAACCTGCCCCGGGATCCAGTCACAGTTATGCCGGATACGACAGAATCTACTATAAACTACAGGTATAATTCGGTCAGCTTTTTTGTGGAAGTTACATTTGTACTATCTGTTTAAGAGGTACACGATATTAATCTACCGACAGTGACAAGTGGATACATATAAGCCATTTTTGTGCTGTATTTATGTTCCAAAATTAATAACGTAAGCGAGTGACTGTTGAAAATATGTGCGGGGACCCGTTCATAATGCCTGGCACCTGCACACAACACACACACACACACGCGCGATCGAACAGGTTATATGCTATGCATGGTAAAGTGAGTACTTTTGAAAGCCCTCTTACTTGAAATATCAGTCACTAAATATATTTTATTTTAGCCTTAGACGTTATATTTCTAGTGAGGTGGAATACACACTCTGTGTTTATTACTTAAGACAATATTTATTTAAAAAGGTGGTTAAAGGATAAATAATGGCTGAAAGGAAAAAGTAACTAGGGTCTCAAAGGTGCTCACTTTACCGTAAACAGCCTCTACCATACATTACAATTCTGAGGTGCACCGGTGTGCTACGGAACTGACGAGGCGATGACGCAATGTAGACCTTGGAACAGTCGGCACTGGACTACTGCAATAAACATGTTATTTAATAAGAATGCGACACAGTACCTCTAACTAGACAGTTTCAAATTTAACTTCCATACAAAACTGGCCAAATTATAGACATTTTAAAATGGTTGGTTTACTGTGACCCACCATGCATAAGTAGCGAAAATGTGTTACGTTTATTTTATATACTGCTTAGTTGTATTTCGTGTAAATGTTTCTTTAACCATCCAGTTCAAATTGGGTTATTTTTGCGAGTCATCGCTTTTTAAATATCAGTGTCAAAATAAGATGACATCACTCGTAGTTGTTTGCATGAGCACTAAATAAACTGCCGAAGCTAAGAGGAAAGGGTTATTCATTGCAGAAGAGAGATATTGGAAGATGCTCAGAACTTAGCTTAACTGCCTGCGTTTGACAGGCCCAGCGTAAACGATCGTATTTCCATCCGTGAAGGAAACGTAATTTCAGCTTGGAGCCACAATACTGGGTCGGAGGGTGTACCATAAAACTTGCTCGTTTAATCAAACTTCCAGTAAGTGTACCTTAGTGGAATATTCCATCTCGGGGAGCACTGTGTGCTGTAGCCTGCACCTCAAAGTAGCTGTTGCCTTGACACATCTCTCACGCAGTGTTCGTGACACTTGTGTTTGAATGACCTTCTGCCGGAGTCAGCGCTTTATACAGCAGGCTCGCGAAACGTAACTGAGATTACATATCATTCACACACAAGCCAGGTGGTGCCACCAAGTGTGTGTGTGTGAAGTGCGTAGCTGAGGTTTGGTATAGAACGCACTTGACTTAAAAACGGTTGGATTTTTTTGTAGTGCTGCCTAAACACGAAAATCATTTTAAGATTCGTTTCGCCCCCAAACACGAGTTTCAAGTTCTCGTTTCAACTTCAAGTATGATTTTTGGACGTGAGAACTTTAAAGAGTTGTCTTAAAGTCTCTGTCACACTGTCAAATGTTTCGGTCATATTGCTTCCAATAAGTTTGGTCAAATAAAATTGGACGGTTACGACGTCAACGAAACGTGATAAACACCGCCATGTTTGTCTGAAAAAGTTGGATGGCTTCAGTTTCCATCAAACATTTGAAGATTGGAGCGGTTCTAAAATGTATTTGACGTTTGACGGTCTCAGCCAATCAGAATCGTGGATGACACAAATGGACGTCAATAAACTATAAAATAACGTACAATTGCTGGATACGAAGTAGGTAAATAGCAGAAACTGTCTGGGCATGATATTTTAATTGAATATTGCACATAATATTACGAGCACAGAGGAATATTAAATTTCTTTGTGCAAGAAATATCTGCGATAAATAAAATTCAAATTTAGTAGAGAAGCGAAAATAAATTACAACATTCCTTACAGTTCTCTCTGTAATGATCTGTATGGAAAAACAAACACAGTATCTCACTATTAAAATAATTTTTTAATAATAATTCAAACTAGATTATCCCAATAAAAATATTTGACAGTGTGGCACATTTTCAAACACGTTCAATATTATTTGCTAAAATTTGTTGGAAGGAAAAATTTGGAGGCCCTATTTCCTCTTCAAATGTTATTGTCAAATATTGTTGGAGGCGAAAATTTGGCTGTGTGACAGGAGCTTTCGACATGCATCATACTTTTATCTTTATTAGCGTGCCGTAAAAATGTAGGGTCACGTTGAAGTTAGTTGCCGACGGAAAGACTGCAAGCCAATAGAGCTCCTTGCGCATAGAGACGATGAGGCAGGTGGTGAGTGAGCAAGTGTCGACCTTGGAGATCACGCATTTCGAGACTTCGGAATTTGCAAAATAACTGCAGGCAGGTAGAATCTTCAACTTGCGGCCACATGTTGTAGTCCATTCACGGTTACTTCCAAATTTTCTAAAGTCTTGCTAAAGTTCTACTTCCAGACTATTCCTCCGCCTTATGCCAACAAAGAGTAACCGAGTCTACAAAATTACACTTAATGGATAACGCGCCATATTCGTGCGCACTTAGTGTAATACTATTTTGCAGAAGAACTATATCTTACTAGGCATTACCAACACACCTATTTTCTCTCTTTTTTTAATTCGTATTAGTTATAAATTATATATGGGAATTTATAAATGAAATATAAGTAAAAGTTCAATTTAACCGAAAATAAGCTACTTTTGTGTTAGCAGAAGAGTAAAAACGCTTGTGTTACGTGACATATTTAGGAAACAGTCAAACACGTCATACATGAAGTGGTTTTTTAAAGGTTTGATTAAAAAAGTGTGAAGAAACCGCATAAAGACTATAAACACACATCTTAGCATTGTCTTTCATCTCTTCTTTTGGAATCCCTTGCATTGGACTTGCGATTCGCTGGTTCTTGGTTGAAATGGGAATAAATGTAATGTAGTACAGTAATAAATGTATGCAAATTGGTGGTGTTAAAAAACAGAAGTGAAACGCAATGCTAATATACATTCACTCAGTCGTACAACTACAACTACATCAGTTACTTCGACAGAACAGAATGTAAGTAAATAAACTATCCGTGTATTATTTATTTGGTTCTTCAATATTCTATGTAACTTCCAAATTATATTGATTAAATTCCGTTTATCATGGTATTTTGCGTTGTCAATTGAAATAAATGCAGATTGTAGAGCTGATATTGAACCCGCGACATTTCAACGAAACATGATGCGATTTATGGTTTTATTTTGTTTATCCAGTGGGGAGAAACTTGGGTGCTGTATAGTTTGCGTAAGTACAGTACCGGTCAAAAGTTTAATATCACTATCTAAAGGGGCAAATAATTTATTTAAACTCTTGGTAATGTGAAAATCAGACAAGAACTCAGTTTATCTCCTGTTATATTGAAATATACTCGTTTATACCTGTGGTCCCATCTTGGCTGGAGATGTTTTGACGGATCGTTCAACAGTTATAAAACAAGGAATAACAGCCCAATTTTTAGTCTAAGTTTATATATGCATGTATATGTGTGTATGTGTATGTATATATATGTATATATGTATATATATATATATATATATGAAATGTACATTTTTTCGAAGTTAAATTTTCGTATCACAGTAACACCCATATAACACTTTCTAAGCAAAATGTTTGGTGGTAATACTTGCAAATGCATATAACATTCAGCTCATTGTGTATCTAAAGAGGGGAATTTTCATCGCTGTCTTTCAAAATACGCATACAAATTTCTAACTCCTACAATACATCATCTAAGTCATTAAAAATTCACCTCGGTGTGTTCTAACTAAAGAAAGTGCCTAGAAAAAATTCACAACTATGTTGTAGCAAAAGTTTAGGTTTCGTTCTGCATTTTATTTGATTGTCATTCCCCGATTACCCTGCGGTCTTAAACTTTTGACCGGTACTGTATGTACTAGACGATAAATCTGGGGAAGAAGCGTGGTAAGAAGATATTTTTATTTGGTTGCAAATTATAAGGCGGTAAAGCTGGTTGCAAATATTATTTTTGTTGGGAAAGACACATCTGAATTGCAGAACTTGTTTAGCACCTGGACTAACACGCATGTATAATAGTTGACACATTGTCTTTTTTTTTTTTTTTTTTTTAATAAATGTAAGATTTTAAGTCCTAGACCTACTGCGGTATGACTTGAGAAAACACTGCATATATAAAAATGTTTCTTGATTGTCTGTACTTTAGATAAACTTTATCCATGAAACTACAGGCGCTACATATTTTTGTAACAAAACCATTAATACAAAAGTGCAAACTACGAAACTCTTTTTTCTTTTCCCCAAAGGTTTTGGTAATCATTCAAATAAAATAATTGTCAAGAATTTCGATATTGCATACAAACAACGCTGTTTTTGTACCTTTACAAACTAACACTTTGTACACTGTTTTATGAATTTTAGGTTGTAGGTTCTCAGACCTTTATAGAACATTTATGTGATAAATGAAAATTGGATCCTTTTATTTTAGCATCAAAATATTTTGAAGAATTATGTGCTGTGCTCTGTTAGAAATGCCTTTGTAAGTATAAAACGTTTCGAAATACGTATTGACAAAACAGTGCATTTTGTGGACCTCTTTATAGTCCCAGCCTTCTTCTTATTAGAACTAGAGACATCGGTAGTTATGAACGGCGGAATGATCATGTTATGAGGAGACCAATCGATGATATTTTGAGCCCATTATCTCGTACAACTCAGAATTTATGCACGCCGAATTAGTTCATGTTGTATATTCAAGTGAACCCTATTGTCTTAAACTCTTATTTGCATAACCGTGCTACTTCAAATCCATACTTTCACTATACAGAGAATTTCGTACGTGAAACTGTAAAAATAGCATTACTTTTGCATGACTGGGATATATGCTGTGATGCTAAGATTTTTGCCTCTTTTCTTCAAGTGGGATTCATTATTACCGATATGGCGTTCGACATATGCGTTATCATTTTCCAGATGTACCGCCTATATCAGAGATGCTTTTAAAAAATTGAAAATTCGAAACAGTATTTATTTTGAAAGCAAAAGAAAAAATCTCTACTGGGTTTCATTCCATGATCAACCATTAAGCGAGAGAAAAAAAAAAAAAAAAAAACCCAGCATTCGTAAAACTAAGACTACCACTGGAAACACAGATTTATTCATGTTCAGATTCAAGTCGTATAACTGCTGCAGGTTAAAATTATTAGGCCCAGCGTCAATACTATGCTGGGTGACCAACTTAAAACGGACGGCATCCTTGCATTACTAAATTAGCCAGCTTCGCGTACACGCCAGTCTGACGAAGTAACGGCAAGGATTATTCGTTCAGTCATTCACTAATATTCCAAACAATTGTTTTTACTAAGACTTGGGTGTAAGCAAAATTCTTAGTCAGATCACAAACGAGCCGAAATCGCTAGAAAGGACGAATATCTGGAAGCTGGCACTAGCATTGGATCAGGTGTCTAGGACCATATCTGAAGTTTTTTCAACGGTGAACTTTGAGTAAGTGTCGTGGTATTGATGAATGTAGAGTCTTTGACTTACAACCTTGTTTGGTTTGGTCAACATATGTTAAGAGTCTTGGAATGCATTTATCACATCACAAAAATTATTGCAATTACTTTCCCTTGAATTATGAATATAAGTTGGCAAATAAACTCTCTTTATGAACATAATCGTAATTTTGCCTCAAAAGTATGAGATTAGAAATCAATCGTAGGTCGCAGGAATTACTTCATCCTCTACAGAATTAGGGTTTTCGTACCCAGGAATAATTAATGTTACTGTCAGTAATGTCTTGGTAGAAATCAGCGTTACTAAGTCGCCGTCAAATATGTTACTTCGTCATCACCCAACTGACGTTGCACTAATATAATGAAACCTCTTTTCTTCTGTAGCCAAGTTCTTGTGATGCTACAGATATGCATGCACACTTACCAGTCGGGAAGTAGTGGATGCTGAAATCCAACTTCCCGTAATACTTTAGATCTCGTTCTTAAATTTAAAATGTGCCCCGACAATCTAATTTGGAAACATTTGATAACATAGAAATTAGAATTTGTATCACGCCTTAGAGACCTTTGCCATGTTCGGTGCAGTGAAATATATCCACTTAAGGAGTAACTGTAGAAAGATTTATGTTCAGAGATAATCTCTCGGTCTTTTTACCCAGGTATTTATTTCTTGAAGGTTTCGAGGAAAAATTTACCAGCGGCTCCTTTTCCATGGCACTGCAGCTTTTCTGCTTGAAATTGTTTCCATTCTGCCGTTGGATGTGAACAAAGTTCCTTCCTCCTTTTCACCGCGTTTTCCGTCTCTTCTGCGTTGCCGTACGGTTGAGCTGAGGAAGTGTAAAAATAAACGGCCCCTGTGAAAAATAGGCTCAAACGTCGACTAGCGTGAAGACTCTACCAGCGTGTGCTATTGATCGCCCGGCTAATCGGTTTAACGCCTGTGCGCTATGGAGTGGGCTGCCTACACGTTAGTTAACATCGCAAACTAGAGGAGCTGTGCTGTTTGGACCCATAGTCTCTTTCGGGAGAGGTCGGTGGCTTGACGACCTTGCCTAGAGGTCGGTTACCCCGCTGTGGAAACAATAAATACATTTAAGTATAATATTATAATACATGATTTAGCCCATACACAATACGAGGACAGTAAAAGTGTTGTTACGCGCTAACGCGAGCTCTATGCGCGGTCCTGCTCTGTGGGGGGTGACACACCTCGACCCTCCGCTGCCCCCAGGCAGACCCGCACGCTGCCCCATCGCTCGCCCCGGGGGATGATTGACAGCGGCGACCTGGCTGGCGTAACAACAGCCCCTCCTCCTCCCACTGCCGGAGAATACAGCGAGTTTAGAGGACGCACAAGAATATTCTGGGAACTACGATCCTCGGTGCAACGTGGCATCAACATGAATTTCTGGGCGAAGGCCTACGGCCCTATAAATATTGAAGCGGTTCAAGTGTCGGTAGTCTTTCGGTGGAAGCCAATCGGCCGAGTGCGGGAATTGAATGACGCGTGGTGCAGCGAAGGACATCGGCGAAGGGGTCGGTCGACAACGGGAGATCGCGAGGTGACGGCGGACTAGGTGTTTGTGGTGTGAATGCACGAGAGGTCGCGATACCCGACGAGTAAAGATTACTATGCATGCGGGCGCTCGGAGAACTCTAGAACATTGCGTACTGGTGGGACCTGGACTAAACTGAGGTGAGACTGAATGAACATGTAAAACGGATTTTATTGTAAGTATCGGAACTGTAAATATGGACATTTAATTTGTAAAATAATTGAATAGGTTTGGACACGCTGTGTATTGACTAATTTTAATTATTTAATTACATTAATTTCTGTAAGGCCATTCGAAATTGTATTAATTGAATTCATCAATTGTAAACAGCAAGTTATATATCAATTCAATGTGAGAACTTGGGTCGAGAGAATTTTGTTTGTAGTTATTGTAAATAAATTAGGGAATTATAATTTACTCTTTTATTTAACTAAGACTTCCATCCCTTAACGAAGCTGATTTAATCCACTGAGTTTGAGAAAATTGTAACCGTATTTTGTTCAGAAACTTACAAATCTTGTTTTTCTCTTTTGTGCTCAACTTCTTAAAGTTTGGGTAGAGTATTGTACAAATATTCTCCCACGATCTCGTCTTCTCCATTATGTTACTATAGACGTCACTTCTATGGTTCCAAATTGCAGATTCTGTATTTATCTCCGCTATAAAGCTATCTGTATCGAAATTCTCAAATCATGTTGCACAAGAACACGTAGGGAATGACTAGATGGAGTAAGCTCACGTCACCATGAAGGAGGGATTTGTGAATGCTGGAGAGGTTTTTAGACGGGAGGGGAAATCGCCAACAAGTCGCTCGTGTGAAAAGGAAATCGCTGTGGTTAGATTGTCGTCAGTGGACGGGATCGGCGACTAGTCGTCGGTTTGTCGCTGGCCAAACGTCCGTCTGTAAAGAGTACTGCGACTTCCCACTGCAGCCAATAGTAAATGCGGGTCGACGACACTCGGCTTCAAGTCGTCGATTTTTTTTTTGTCGCCCAACCCGGCGATCAAAAGTCTCTCGTGTGTAAGGAGCCTGAGAGGCCTTAATCGAGAAGTGCGCCTTGGGTTGACGTACTTGGGCAGTGCGAAATGAGATTTGGGAAAGTGGGGGGATTTAAAAATAAAACTGACTTCAACTATTTGCAGATTAGAGCTATAGAGTGGTAATAGGAGCGAAACGTTAATGGGAAAACTAAAATGCTAAACGGACGCAGAAGACATCCATGCACCCAAGCAGCGCCCATCTGCTGCTCAAGGAGATTATACACAGTTTACTACTTGCAACTTCCCTGGCCCTACATTCTTCTTTCGCTCCACTGATAACTCACGTGACTGGCTGGTCACGCCTTCCGTCTACCCTAAACCTCTGTGCTCAGATCTGATTGGATTTCTCGTTCCTACCTGATGCCATGGTCGTGTATTGTTAAGATTACTTGACATACTTCGAACTGAGTTAGATTCCTGGCAAGTCAAACCCGGATATTTGCATGTAGAAAACACGGCGGACATTACTGTTGCGTAGTGTGTTTTATCGGCATGATATAGTTTCCTTCACCATTGCATTCCTTCGCTGCCCCATCCCCACTTTGTTTCACTCCAATCGGCCTTTAAGATGTTTTAAACTGTTCAGCAGCGCCCAAATTTCTCACTCCCTTTTCCCTACCTCCTGTACACGTTCATTCGAAAGTTCCCCTCTTCTACCTTCTTCGTTCGTTACTTTTCAGTTCATAATCTTAGAAATCTCAAAGGTACGAAAATGTGCAGAACATAGCTACGCATTGCTGTGGAAAGCAACACTGTATGACCCACCTCGGCCCTCTCCTCTTCCTGGAACGACGCGCTCGGTACCCTGTTAGCCCCCTTCTGGGAAGCCCGTGAATAACTGACAGTGGCGAGACTTGCTTGCGTCACAGCCCCTCTCCCACCCCGCTGAAGAAGCCGACAGAAGGTGCACGAATATTCTGTGAATTAGGATGCTCGGCGCAGCGCGCGAGTTAGAGAAAATTATGGATGACGGCCTTCAACACTATATATACTGCCGTGGTCCAGCTGCCAGCAGTCTTTGGCGAAGGCCATTTAGCTGAGTACCGGTGCGAAGTGAAGTAGCGGTACGATTGCGGACGAGGTGTTCTTGGTGTGAATGTACGAGAGGGCATGAAACCCGGCGATTGAAGCCTACTGTGCATGAAGGCGCTCGGAGAGTTCTAGAACATTGCGGACTAGCGGGACATGGACTGAACTGAGGAGGGACAGAGTGGACGTGTAATACGGATTTTATTGTAAATATTGGAACTGTCATACAAGGACACATGATCTATAAAATCATTGAATAGGATGATACACTTTCTATTGGGACTGATTCTTAATTCTTTAGTTTCATTGATTTATTTGAGGTAATTATAAATTATATTAATTAGATTTATTAATTGTTAATAGTAAGTTATATCAATTTAGTGTGAGGTGTTGAGTCGAATGAATTTTGTTTGTAGTTCATGTAAATACAATTAGAAAATTATAATTAATTATTTTTATTAATTAAGACCTCCATCCATTAACGAACTTGGTTTAGCCCACTGAATTTCGAGAGAGAGAGAGAAATTGTAACAAGATTTTGTATGAAACTATTTCTTAGTGAGCGTTGCCAACATACCTGTTTTGTCTCTGATTTTATTAATATTAATTATGAAGGAAATATAATGGTTTATAAATAAAGTATAAGTAAAGTTCAGTTTAACTAAAAATAAGACGATTTTATGTTGACACAAATGTAAAACGTTTGTGAAACAACCAACACATCATGCATGGTGTGATTTTTAAAAGGTTTGATTCAAAAAGTGTGAAGAAACCACGAATATACTATAGAGAGAAATAGTTTTTGTGAAAAATATCAATAAACTGAGTTTGCTCTGTTTGCATGAGGCGGAGGAATATAATGTAAGTAGAACTTAAGCAGGACCAGAAAAGTTGGAAGTAACCTTGAATGTGCTATAGTCGCGGTTTTCTCACACTTTTGAATCTAACCTTTGAAAAATACCCCATGTATGACGTCTTTGGCTGTTTCCTAAATATGTAATATATCGCAACTGTTTTATACTTGTGTTGACGTAAAATTACCTTATTCTGTGTTGAAATTAACTTTCACGTATATTTTCTTAATAAATAATAACATTATTTCATTTATGATTAATACTAATAAAAAACAGGGATACACTAGATGTGTTGGTAATACCTGGTATAGGCTGTCCACGGTAAAATGAACACTTTTGGAAGCCCTGTTTAAGATCTACTTGAATGCGCATTATGTATTCTTCCGCCTTGTGTAAACTTAATATTGCCATGAGTCTCATCACTTTATTCATGCATCGGCCAGGTGAAACTGCGAAATTATTAGAAGTGAATATTTTTCAAATGTGGTAGCTTTTACACGCATTGAAAAAGACAGAAAGCCAAAAAAAATAATTTAAGTCATCACACAAATGGAAACCTAACACTTTTTATTTGACGTGAAGATATGGAACTACTTTTCATCCATCGTCACCAACTTTACTGGGCACATGTCACTCAGTGCGCCCGTTGAAATATATGCAGGCAGGACAGTGACTATTTTCTAAAGTTTATTTTAAAAGTGCTCACTTTATCGTGAACAGCCTTTAAGAAATAGTTCTTACGCGAAATATTTTTTAGACTTGGCTAAGCTTTGTGTGCATGAGGCGGAGGAATATCCTGGAAATAGAACTTCAGCAGGGATTCAGAAAAATGGTGAAGTAACCGTCAATGGAGGATACCGTTCCTGAGGTGCAGCTTCCCGTAAAGGAAGATCAAGCAACGGGTACGAGACGTCTTCTCGCGAGATGGGAAAGGAAGGGTGTGAGAGGGACGGTGAGGGGGGGAGGGAATGGTGATGTGTTCGGGGGAGAAGTGGTTCGCGTGTGGCGGCGGCGGGTAGTGGGCTAGGTCGGGACAATGTCAGGTCAAGGTCGCGACCGTGGAAGCTGGTGTCAGGGGCGGCGGCGATCGATGCAGCCAAGCCGCCGCACCCTCGTGGTGCTTCTCGCGGATGCAGCGAGCGGCGTGCCTCCCCCGGGCCGGCAGAGGCTGGGCACGGGACGCTCTGCCGCCGCACCCCCGTGATGCTTCTCGCGGATGCAGCGAGCGGCGTGCCTCCCCCGGGCCGGCAGAGGCTGGGCACGGGACGCTCTGCCGCCGCCGTCGCCTCCCGCTTAACGCTGTTGGAAATAAATTATAGCCTCTTCACGGTCAAACGAGAACCTTTGAAAGCCCTGCTTATGATCTATTTGTATGCATGTTGTGTATTCCTTCGCCTTATGTAAAATTAACATTGCCATGGGCCTCGTCACTTCATTCATGCGTCGGTCAAGAGAAACTGTGAAATTATTACGAAAGTAAAAACTTCTAAAATCTGCTTGTTTTTACACGTATATGCATGAAAAAAAAACAGAAAGCGAAAGGAATAATTCTAGGTAATCACAAATGGTTACCTATAGGCCGTTCACGATAAAGTGAGCACTTTTGAAGCCCTAGTTACTTTTTTCTTCAAACTAATTTATATCCTCCCCCCCCCCCCACTTTTTAATGTAAACCCTGCCATATTAGTAATAAACACAATGTATACATTCATCATACCCAAAACTAAAAGTCCGCGGCCACAATGAAACGTATTTATTGGTTATTATGTCTGATGAAACGAAACAGCTTCAGAAAGGGCTCACTTTACCGTGAACGGCCTAAACACTTTTTATTCGACGTTTAAATATAGAACTACTATCCAGCCATCGTTACGAACTTTACTGGACGAATGTCACTCAGTGCGCCCGTTAAAATATATGCAGGCAGGAGGTAGTGGCATTTTTCTAAGGTTAATTTGTAAAGTGCTCACTTTATCGTGAACAGCCTTTACCTTATAATAATTGTACGAAACATTGTTCCACTCTTACCTATTGTATGTGAAGGTATTTTCCTCTAAAAAAAATTACACATTGTATTTTTTTTATAATTTGATGTCGAATACAACATTTTTCTGATTTGTCGCAGCCACAATAACCAATACTAAAGGCGGTTCATGATAAAGTGAGCACTTTTGAAATCAACCTTAGAAAAATGTTACTGTTCCTACCTGCATATATTCTAACAGGTGCCCTTAGTGGCATGCGCTTAGCAAAGATGGTAACGATACATTGGAAGTAGTTCCGTATCGTAACGTTGAATAAAATGAGTTAGGTAACCATTTCTGATTACTTAAATTATTTTTTTCGCTTTCTGTTTTTTTATGCATTGAAGTGTAAAAATGAGCATATTGGTAAAATATTTACTTTCCTAATAATTTCACAGTTTCCACTTGGCCGACGCATGAATAAAGTGATGAGGCCCATCACAATGTTAATCATACATAAGACGGACGAATACACAACGTTCATAAAAGTAGATCTTAAGCAGGGCTATCAAAATTGCTCATTTTACCGTGAATTGCCTATAACTAAGTTGTATAAATGAAAAAAAATAATTACAACATAAACTGATGCCATGGGCTACTGCTTGACATATATGTAATCACCAAATTACAGTCTGTACATTTTACAGTTGTGTAGGATTGGGGTAGGTCAATGCCAAATTACAGTCATGTGACTTTGACACTTGTGTAGGATTGGGGTAGGTCAATGTTGGGTGCATGCGCAGAAGACGAATAAGCGGCCTACCGCATCTCTATAACCGTGAATTGCCTATACCTGCTCTTCCCCTCCTCCCACCCTCTTACACCTTGCGGACTCTGCGGCTGTCTGATCGACTGACGTTAAATCGCTCTCACTTTATGTCAGGAAACCAGGCGTAGCTGATTTAAAAGTTTCATCCTACAAAACGCAAACATTTTTCGCACAATTTACTGAGTATTTAAATTAGAATGTAAATCATTGTTATGTAATATATACTGTGTCAAATTTTGGGTTGCTGAATAACTATGAACTAAAAAAATATGCGAGTGTTGGGAGACTGTATATCAAGTCATTCTATAACGAAGGACTCAGTTACCGAAAATTTCACTTGGAAATGTTATTTCATATGAGTACACTAAAAAAAAAAAAAATTATAAAGGTTTTGGTGAGTTTTTTTTTTTCCCGCGGTTTACTCAAGTGGTCGTATAGTAAGGATTGAAAGTAAATTATTGTGGAAAGTCGGTTTTACATGTAATGTACGAGGAAAACAAGCTACGAAGATTTCGTGCGATTTAAATATTTCGTCCTCTCCCGAGATTATTTTCCGTTATAGTATTTAATACAGTGTAAAAGAATTTCGTGAATTTTATTATATTAGCCATGTGTGCAGAGGAGATGTATTTTATTATGTTAATTTGGGGGTTTTTGTTTTTTACTTTAGTCTCTTGCTTAATAATTAGTTAGGATGGCGTCCGTATGCGGTGTACTGATAACCCTTTCATTTAACAAGAGGTAAATATCCACGCCACTCAAAATCTTGCTAGCGGCTATTCACGGTAAAGTGAGCACTTTCGAAAGCCCCCTCAGTTGGGATAATAGTCAACATATATATTTTATTGCAGCCTTAGACGTTAACTTCAGAGTGTGGTTGGATATATACTCTATGTTTATTGCTTATACAGCTATATTTATTTTAAAAGGTGGTTAAATGATAAGAAAAAATGGCTGAAAGGAAAAAGTAACTAGGGCCTCAAAAGTGCTCACTTTACTGTCAACAGCTCATACTCGCAGTTACTCTCTGGTCAGTACCACTGGGGTCAGATTGGTTGTAGGAACTTCCTTTGCACTATGAACGTGAATTAGTGAAGGACGTCTGGCCAGCAAAACAGTTAGGCTACTTTCAAACACTTCGTTGGCCAATTCAGTGAAAATACGCCCGTTTTCCTTCACTTACTAAAAACGTGACATTTTCCACTGATGTGTTAACCAACGGATACTGATCTCTCGGTGATACAGTTTTCTACTACTCTCTTAATGATTGTACGTAATACGTTTGTAAGTAGATATTTTCATAAATAAATATATAAAAACGTAAACAACATAACTAATGAAAAAAAAATATATATGTGTACTTGTTAAAAACGTGGTTTTCGTCTTCAGTAATAAAATTTTACGACGTAGCTTGAACATTCATGCTTTCATTTTGTTTTCACGTAATCATCATAATGCTTGGATTTAAAGTTAAAACTGCATGAATTAATGTGGCAGTGTGGTTGTGCGTGCTATCATAATGTTGCCGATTTTACTAGAAATAAAAAAACGCATAAAATTTAAAGCTTCGTATTTTCGACTAAATACGTGACTACGTAAGTTTTCCTTTCTATGTCCACGTCGGCTTGGTGGCTCAACTGGTAGGGTGGTAGTTTGGTAGCAGAAGAATCTAGGTTCCAATCCTAGTCAAGGCGGATTTTTAAAAATTGTATTAAATTTCCCAACTTCAGTAGTGACTGTCGGAAATACTTATAATTATTTCTGGAAGTAGTTTGGCTAAATTTCGGTAAAAATATATTTAATTTACCACATGTATTGGCCGTGACACTTACTCAGTCAGTAGAATTTTTTCCCTGAAACAAGAAGTTGTTTTTCACTAATTTTCGGCAAAGCCATTTTCACCGATTATTATTGTTGGAATTGCCTGCGGATAAGTGCTTTTTCACAGTTTTTGTTTTATAGCGCAGTTTCCATGTGAATGAAATAAAAATTTTAAATCGGAAGAAAATAAACTATAGAGACATTTATAAGTATGGTGCCTTATCAATGGGATGTGTCGCAAAGGTCGGTAGAAATACGACTATTGAAGGAGTCTTTCGACGGAGCTAACTGAACTAAAAATTATTTGGGAGGTAACGCTATTACAGAAAATTATTTGATGTCCCAGAAAGACCAAAATATGGTTCGATAATGTTTAGGGACCGAAAGCAAGCCAAGGTAAGTGTCCTCCACATATACCTATGTAGGCCTACTGTATATAACTCGCACATAATTTTTCATAGGTATTTATGTCGGTAATTATAAATTAAAATAGACAAAAATAAGTATCAAATAAATGAAGAACGAGGATCGTATATGCACACATATGCGAATAACACTGGATGACAAAACGAGGACAAGACAGATGAACAGGATGTATTTCCTACGATGAAACAGTATCAAAGCTTCTGAAACCGATGTCTGTTCCCATCTGCAGACTCAGACGCAGACTGAGGCACACGGACGGACTGAATGCCAGTACTCGAAAAACAAGGGTTTTTTTTATAGACGGAACCCCGTTCTCTGCTGTACCCAATGACAATCTAGCTCTCTTCTGATCGGCCGTACATCTAGGTTAATGTTATTGGCTGGCTCCTTGTGATGGCTTTGTTCCGCAGTTACTTCACGATAAAGACTGTTCACGAAAAAGTGAACACTTTTGAAATCAACCGTAGGAAAGTCACTGCCCTGCCTGCATTATATTATAAAGTGCGCACTTGGTGACATACGCCTAGTAAAGTTGGTAACGATGGATGGAAAATAGTTCCATATCTTAACGTCAAATTAAAAGTGTTAGGTAATCATTTGTAACAACTTAAATTATTTCTTTCGGTTTGTACTTCTTTAATATATCAAAGTGTAAAAAGAGCAGATTTGTGAAAAATGTTCTTTTTTAATAAATTATTACGTTTACTTGATCGACGCATGAATGAAGTGATGAGGCCCATGGCAGTGTTAATTTTACATAAGGCGGAATAATAAACATCCTGCATACAAGTAGATCTTAAACAGGGCTTTCAAAAGTGTTCAACCAAATAAACGTACTGGCGAGTGTGGTCATGAATCCATGTTAATATACAGTAGTGTAAACGTGTGTTCAGTTATTATAATTTGTTAGCCTACTGGGCAGTTAAATTTGCATAGTATTAATTCGGAGCACTGTGATTCCAATTGTGGGCGGGATATGGTAGTCTCACTACATTTCCCGCCATAGTAGCAAAATTTCGCGCCGATAGCGTGAGAAGCACGGTTTCCGACCTAGCAAAGTGCTTCACCCCTCCATCCACTCTACAATTTCCTTTAGAGCCTCTTCGACCAACATCTATCTGCCTTCGTCTGCCTCCGCTTGCGTATGGAAGTAATGTGAAGTGGCTAGAACGAACAGCAACGAAAGGGAGATGACGAAAATCCAATAAGAAGGCGCAGGCGAGTGGCGAGAGAAGCTCGCTTCAAACACAGATTGAAATATTCTGCATGTCACGGCTGTTTTTTTTTTCTGCGTAGGGAAATGGCGTGGAGGAAGCCAACGTGGTAGCCATCATTGGAAACCTGTTCCATGGTTTCTACGAAGAATTTATACAATAATAGCCTTAAGAACCTTTTCATACTGCAATATTATACAGCAATCGAGGACATTTTCCTCGTACGAAACTGCTGGATGATATAGCTAGAAGTGGATATTTCTAAACTTACCGATATAAAATATTTTTTTCTAGAAGAACCGTTCGGTTGTAACATGTATTATCAAGTGATGTTTTTAAGCTTGTGATTATCACCACACTATGCTGACAAGCTAACTGAGGTAGGCTTCTTTACGTATTATAATCGAAAATGGGAGCTGATAAAGAACATACGTATCCACATTTCACCCAGAATATTAAGTCAGAACCATTCACGCAATAAGTTGGCATCCCATCCAGCTGAGCCAAAGATAATGAATTATGTAATTAGTATGTTATAAATTATTTCGCTGCTATCTGTGGTAACGAAAATCGTTTCAATCAACTCGTAGAATGTTGATAGGCAGTTCTGTAGAATATTTTTAGGCAGTTCTGTGGTAAAGCTCAATCAAGATACTTTAAAATTCGGAAATTAATTAACTAAGGCACTCATAAAGATCTAACCACTTATTTATCTTAACCGAATATGATACTGCTTTGCGTTATATGTGTGTTCAAAGACTTGGTCGGTCAAGTGTGTGTGCAAAGCCCGAGTCAGTAGTGAGTACTCACGAGGAAACGTGCAAAATTTTGCCGGAGGATGCTGAATGTAACGACTTAATGATGGAGATATTTTAGGCCCCACGTTGGGAGCCAGGATATAACGACGTGTAAAAATGGAGATAATTATAGGCCTGAATAATATGTGATGTAAGGTATAGAGAGACAGTGTAAAAGTTGTAGAGCCTGAATACAGTGCAGAGGCAGATTTGTGTGACAGAAGAGCACTCACAAATAACACTTCAAAACTCAATTATCAAAGACAAAATTATTACTACGAAAATGTCTAGTTACTTCTGCGGACGATAACTCAGCCGAGGCGTTTCAATAAAAGTGTGGAATTGAATCAGGATCGTTGTTACCAAATTATTTCTGACAGAAAAAGTATTATCTGTTTTCAAATTAAACCTCATTTGTGTTCTTGGGAACACTAGCCAATCTCGTGACTGATAAATGCCATTACGTTTAGACCTGGTAATTATAATTTAAACTTTCAAAAGAAAAAATTAATTTAATATTGTGCCTTCTCCAAACTAGCTCAGGGTATCACACAGAGATAATGCCAGGGTGCCCGTTGTTAAAATTAGCAAGGGTCAGTTCAAGTTGAAAAAAAAAAAAAATTCGTCTCTGCTTCTTAAAAAATTAATTTGATGACTTAGCTTATTATAGTTTAATAATTAGAAATCTGGAAGTTCTGGGTGATCTGATCGCCAATAGTAGCATCCCGCCTGGATGCAGTTGGACATATTCTTCGCTGGCTTCCATAATTAGGCTCTCGGGCGTACAGTGCTAATACAGTCCCAGCACATACTTACGCACAGTGGTAATTCGACAAAATTTAAACCCTGTAAAATAACGCGGGCGGCGGCGACCGATACAGAGCCGCTTCTTACAAACATTGTCATCTCGTCTTCGTCTCTATCGAGACTGCCTATTAGAGGCGCGAACTCGTGTCCTTATCATAAATCTGATTAAAGTTTCCTACGGGCAGAATCCACGTGGGTTAGCGTCCTGCCGTTGGAAACCAAGATTGCTAAGATATCGTTTAAAAATCTTAATTAAATAACGCCCGGTTGAAAATGGACCGATCACGAGTGTGCCAAATACAATGTTACTCATCACGTTATTTTAATATTTTGCCAACGGATCAACAACTTCTCAGAAACTCGGACCTTCCGAACACACGACAAAACGACAGATTGGAAATATACGTATATGTTGAAAAATAATAAAATCTGAAAATTATATGAACTGTAAATTAATAGATCAAAGTGACCAAACAATACAGCGACACAAAATTGCAGGTTTGTCGGGAATCTCCGTTTTTTTGTTTATACGCGAGTATAAACTGTAAATATTTATGGAATCGAACATTTTAGGATTCATAAGCTGATTACGAATCATCTTAAGAGAAAACAATGAAATAGCATTTATAGATTAAACATACGTCTCTTTCTTCGCAACTTCGCGGCTTTTTAAATCACACATTCTAGCACATGTTTCACCAAACTTGATCGTCATCATGATTGGATTTGACGGTAAGTAATGGGATTCTATAGTCAGGAATTTTCAATACTTACTCTGAATCTGAAATAATGTCACGACAACTAAGAATTTCCGCGTAAGATGTGAAGTTGAGCCTTAAAAATTTGAGCTGTGAAATAAAACTGGCGCGGATGTTTGGACAATCAGCTCTTCGCGAACAAAATCCCTCCAAGATTAAATACATTTTGTTGTTTCGATTTTTTTATCTACAGCTTTTATAAATGGCAATATTCACTTCATCCCGTTTGTAAAATTATGAGTTTGTACTGTTAACACGAGAAGTTCAATTATAGTTATACTGTTAAAGGCTGTTCACGATAAAGTGAGCACTTTTGAAATCAACCTTAGAAAATAGTTGCGGCTCCTGCCTGTGTACATTTTGACGGGCGCACTGAGAGACATGCGCCCAGTTAAGTTGGTAACGATGGATGGGAAGTAGTTTCATATCTTAACGTCGACCAAGAAGGGTTTGGTAATCAATTGTGATACCTTATATTATTTCTTTCTCTTTATGTTTCTTTAATGCATCGGAGTGTAAAAATGAGCAGATTTGAAAATATTTACTTTTCTAGTAATTTCATAGTTTCACTTGACCCGCGCATGAATAAAGTGATGAGGCTCGTGGCAATGTTAATTTTAAATAAGGCGGAAGAATATACAACGTGCATACAAGTAGATATTAAGAATGGCTTTCAAAGTGCTCATTTTACTGTGAATAGCCTAGAGTAAATAACACCTTATTGTGCTGACAGTATATGACTGATGCAAAACGGGTGAAGTGACTATGACTGAAAACCAGTACATATAACATAACCCTGCGGCTTGCTTGGTCTTGTTTGAAAGAATAGAGCGTGTCATATTGATGTCTTCTTACTTTGCCTTAGCCTCGTTTGTAAAATAATTACATTTTTAAATATTTATAATAGGCGCTGTTGTTGTATGTGATCTTTGAATGAATTGTATATCGCACAGCTTCATCGGGTATCTCGCCTCGTGAGAACGTAATCTCGCAGAACACCGTGTGTCGACAGTGCGCAACTCACGCAAGGCCTTTGAAATTCAACCTCGTATGTCTTCTGATGTAGGCTTCTTATACTAACACCCTGCGTTTTACCGCTCGATTCAGGGTGCGCATACGCAGGGTGGGGCGCGCTAAATATACCCGGCTTCTCAAGCCGATGGACAGACCTGGGAGTTCTCCTAATAAAATCAAGCCAGGTTGGTAGAAGTTTCCGCAGAATCAGCCTTACGAAATATTCGCGACCTAGCGGAGCCTAGGATCGAACTGGACATTTATAATACCCAGAAATAAACACTCATTTTTCCTGATGCCTACTTTAATGTTCTTTGTTATTTTATAGAACACGTAGAAAATACAAGCTAAAGGCTGTCCACGATAAAGTTAGCACTTTTGAAATCAACCTTAGAAAAAACACACTGCTCCTGCCTGCATATATTTTAACGGGCGCACCGAGTGACATGCGACCAGTAAAGTTGGCAACGATGAAGGTAAAGTAGTTCCATGACTTAATGTTGAATTAAAATTTGTTCGGTAAACATTTGTGATAACTTAAATCATTTCATTCGCTTTTTATTTTTTTATGCATCTTAGTGTAAAAATTAGCAGGTTTGTAAAACATTTGCTTCTCTGAACAATTTCACTATTTCAGCTGACCGACGCATGAATAAAGTGATGGGGCCCATGTCAGTATTAATTTTGCCTAACGCGGAAGAATACAAAATGTGCATATAAGTAAATTATAAGCAGGGCTTTCAAAAGTGCTCAGTTTACCGTGAACAGCCTATACAATAAAATCTTGTCATCCGAATTCCTTCCCGTAGCTTTGACGCCTTGTATACACTTTTCTTAGTTACTTGCTAACGTGACTTTAGATTTTAAGTGGTTAAATTATAATACAGGGCTTATATTTTCCACTCTTTATGATCATTTGGAACATGTAGGGTACCATGAAACTTGAAGGTTTCTTTTTCTACCGGTGACATTCCTTGGAAAACATATACCATTGTTATGCGCTCATTGCTTCGCATCCCGCGCGGGCGAGCGGAAGTGAAGGACAGCAGTTGTATGATAGCGGCGGTTTCAAGACAATAGAATGTTTTGAATCACAAGTGCCCACTAAATCAAAAGCCACGTATCTATTACCAAAAAGAGCGCCGACACGATAATTATTTTGCGGTGCGCGCTGCTGACCTTGGTTGTATTGAATTTCTGTATTTATCTGAAGAATTTTCTAGTGGTTTGCTGCCCTAGTTTCTCTAAGCGTTACTCGGGATGCATCGAACTTTCCGGGTCAAGGCCAGTATAGTATAAATTGTGCGACAGGCCTCCGGGCCGAGAGTTGTAGTTGTTGAGTGGATGAGTGGCCGAGTTCCAGCGATAGGCGACGAGCGGCGAGAGAAGTAACCAGTGGAAGTGAAATCTGCGATTGCGAGTGTCAAGCAGCGAAGAGTGCGGGTGGTGACGAACAGCAAAAAGCGTTTCATACGTTAAAATATATTTTAGATAGCACAGTCGCCAGTTTTGCAATTGCCAAATATTTATGGAAAATTTTATTTTTATTGCGACGCAAGCTCTGTTGCTTTAGAAGCGGTGCTCAGCCAGAAGAAATGTGGTGATTCTATTCCCGTGGCATACGCTAGCAAACTTTTGACAGCTGCGGAGCAGAAGTACACCATGTATGAAAAGGCGTGTCTAGCTTGCATATGAGGAATGAAGCACTTTTCTGATTATTTAGACCACGCGCCCTTCGAGTTGTTTACGGACAAACAAGCTTTAAGCTGGCAGTTGAAATCGAATAAACCTGCTAGACGGCTGGCACCTTGGATAGTAATATTATCTCGCGTTAAATTCGAAGTTCACCATACCGAGGGCAAATTTAATTCGATAGCTCGTGCGTTGTCGCGTATGTTTTGCAGCGACGAGTTTGAGGTGAATGTAGGTGATCCGAGTGAGCCACAGAAAATTAACCAAATAAAAGAAATAGTGTCAGATGATGTTGAAACAACAATTTTGTAATACGTTGCAAAAATTTTCTGATGTTTTTGTAGATATTAAATAACGCCAGAAAAATGACGTAGAATCCCAGCAAATAATGCCAGATCTAGCTCATTCAGGTTGTGAAGTTTATAAAGGGTTAATTGGCAGATGGTCGAAAAAAAATCGTATTTTTTTGAAATGGTTAATTTAAGACCGATGGTGTATAAGTATTACCGCGAGTCCTTTTTCGGAGCGCACGCAGGTCGAGATAAAACAGTTTCGCGTATAACTGAGACTTTTACGTGGCCTGATGCGCGAGAAGACATTGAGACATCCGTAAGGCAGGACTCTCACCAGTCCTGAAACTGAAATCATGGTTCCTGTATATATAAATCCTGTAAAATCCTGGCATCATTGGGTCAAATCCTGTAAATCCTTGGAATTAAAAATTTGCAAATTACAGAAAAAAGTTGATATGAAAGACGTTTACATATTTTATGTAGTTGTTTTGTTTTGGAATGTACAAACCATAGTAATTCTTTTCTCCACTGACACTTATACTTTAGTTTATACAACGACTGTATCGGTGATAATTCTCGTTTTCTCAGCATTGTGAAATCAACGCCAAATGCAAAACACAGTCATCAAATTCGTATTGCATGCTTAAAAATGGCAATTCACGGCAAAGGTTCTTTTCAATAATGGCCTTGTCCTTTGCACGTGATCATACAACCAAGAACAGAAATATGTAAATAACTGTCTACCAGCGCCAGTGAATAATTAAGCAAAATATTTTGGAGATACACTATTGAAGCAAATGCATCAGCGAAACTGACACACATCATAATCATCACCATAACCACGAATCAAACTCTGTGGGCGCTAGTGTCGGCACTTTGAGCAAAGCGCAAAAAAAAATATCTTAAGTTTGGGTTTGGATTTTTCTAGAGAGTTAATTAAAAAACCGTAAATACGGAACGGACGAAATCCGTCAAATCGGCAGGCCTGGCTTACCAGCAGGTAAGCCGAAAAATCAAAAGCAGGAAGGAAAATATTCCGCTCTCCCGCTAATTTTGTATGGGGAAGAGTGTACCTGGTTTATGTTATGGGTAGTGTTATGGGTCTTTACCGCGTGGCAAATCTGGTTACATCTACAAGTTGGTTGCGATCGACAGTTTCAGCAAATTAAGTTTCTTTTTTCCGTCACGGACAATTAAAGCTGTTAAAATTCGCAAGGTAATTCTTCATCTGTTTTGCGTTTTTGTCTCTCCTGCGTTTGTAGTCACGGACAATGCGTCGTATTTCGTCTCGCAAGAATTCCGCGGCTTAATGTTCAAGTGGTTAGTGACGTTAATACATAGCTACGTCTCCTTACTACTTTCAGGCGAACTTGGTGGAAAGAGTCAACCGGAGCATTGAAGTGGCGCTGCGTTGTTGCCAGTTCGGAACACACACAGAGAGAGAGAGGACACCATATTGTACAATCTTGTTTTGTGCTTCAGCAACGTTGCACGGTGCAGTAGCACCGGTGCGTGCTGGTTACTAAAACGACTTCTGCGCGAAGCGCCGCAATGTATGTTCTCTGGCCGATCGGGTCTCCACCTCCCTTCTTCTTCTCTTCCTCTACTTCTTATCCCCACCTCTTTGACGTCGAGTAATTTTATTGTAACTGACTAAAGCCCCTGTCACACTATCAAATTCTTGCCTTCAAATATATTCGACAATACAATTTGATGACATAATACGGCCATCAATTTTTTCCTTCCAACAAATGTTATCAAATAATCTTGAATGTGTTTGAAAATGTGTCACAGTGTCAAATTTTTTTATTGGTAGAATCTGATTTGTAAAATTATTTTTAAATTATTTTCATAGTTAGCTATCGCCTTTATTTTTCCATGCAGTCCATTGCAGGAAGAAATGCAAGGAATGTTGTAATTTGTTTTCGCTTCTTTTCTAAATTCAAATTTTATTTATCATATATGTTTTCTGCGCGGTGAAACTTAATGCCTATTAGTTCGTAATACTATGTGCAATATTGAATTAAAATAGCATTCATGCCCAGACAGTTTCTACATAAATTAATTATATTCATAACTTACTTCGTTTCCAGTAATTGTTCGTTATTTTAAGTTTCTTGAGATCCATTTTTGTCGTGCATAATTTTGATTGGCTGAGACCGTCAAACATAAAATAAATTTTAGAACCCGGCCAATTTTCAAATGTTTGGTGGAAATTGAAGGCATCCAACTTTCTCAGACAAATACGGCAGCATTTATGACGTTTCGATGACGTCATAACTATCCAACGTTATTTGCCCAAACTTATTGGAAGCAATTTGATGGAAAAAATTGACGTTGTGACAGGGGCTTAACACCTTACTTGCTTCTCCGCCCGAATCGAAACCTTTTCAGATGTGTGCTTCGTCGACCCATTCGCCTGCCATGAGCTCCGACTTCAGTTGAAATTACAGGCACGCCGCTTTTCAAGCGTGAATTTCCGTCGGCCTTGATAGTGTAACGTTTTATATTTATTTGTGAATTTTATTTGTGAACGGACAAGCGGGGACATATTGGCTGAGTGGTGGACAATATGCATGTTTTTGGTGTTTGGGCTGTTAGGCTTGTGGTCGGGAGAATGGGCGTGTATTGTGAGTGCTAACTGAAATGAGGGCGTGCAGTTTATTACAGTATAAAAAATTTATTTTTTGTAGCTTGGTATAAAATCGTTTTCAGCTTAATATTCTGTGGGTTGAGAATAAGGTTGATTTGTACTCTGTAAGTGGAGCTGTTCTGTGTCACTGCCACCCCAGTTTTGCCCGTGCCCAGGTGAATTGGACTACGCCGCGGTGTTGTCCACTTCTTCCAGTAACTGTATCTTTAATATCTGTGTCGTCTAATTTTTATGATTAGGAGCTTTTATGGGCTTGTAGCAATTTTGTCAGGCCACCTCATCAGTTTCGTGAAATTTTTATCTGTATTTTTTTAATGTTTTTAAAATGTTAGTTTGTACGCGTCAGGCACTATATCGGGATTACACAACTGCTGCCCCAGGCCCTTTCGTACCTTTTGCTTTATTGTAGTATTTAAATACATATTTTACGTGTTAATTAATACGTCAGCCAGACAGGGTTTTTATACAACAAGGAAATGTGTTAAACGGTGTCCTTGGTGTCGCTACTTTAATCAAGTGTAATTTTCCTTAATGCGGCGTTTAGTGCGTTATGTCACACACAGAGTTTATTGTAATACGTGCTTTTTTATGAGAAAATTTATAAATATAAATCTGATCGATATTTGGAAAGCATTCATGTGTTTTAAGAACTGTGCCAGCCAAAGGTACATTCATGGAAAGTAGTTGCAAGTTATATTGCTATGATTATTTATTCACATTGAAACTGAATTTATATGAACTTGAGAATGGTTTGTAAACGACGACAGAACTGTACACCAATGATACTTTTATTTATCTAGCTGTTTTATTGATTGCTAAGTGAAGTAAAAGGCAATTTTTAAAGTGTTTCTGTTTTTACGTTTTCTAGCAACATTGATTCTACCCGGTGCTTTGTTATTAATTACTGTGTGTTAAAATATTATACTGATATCAGGTATTCTTATTGCTCATTGTTGTCACATATGAATATTGATGGTATAACTATAGGAGACTGTTGATTAAAATATGTGATTATTGTAACGTTTTATTGAGGTTTCTTAAAGATTTTAATAACTTGTTCACGCACCTGTATTCTAGTCTAAGGTAATTGCCATTTGCTGGCCAATTTTAATGTTGCTATAGTGTGAAAGATTAATGAAGTATCTGAAAAATGAATATCATGTATGCTTGTTATGGTTTATAATAAACTCACTTGAACCGATCTGTGTGTTAAAATTTATGTAATCTTGTACAAATTAATACATAGCGCCCACAAGCGAACTCCGTGTGAAGTCTTTGTGGGAAGGTAACTTTTATATCGCCTTTTAAATTTCTGGCCATTGAAACCATTATATGTGGAAAATGTAGCTAACAGAGATATGTTAAAATTGTGGAAGAAGTTACCCAAAATTTACTTGTTCCACCACAAGAAAATTGAAGACAAGATGAATTTAAAACTTAAAGATGTTACGTTACGGAATTTTTAATTATAGTTCCAGCACATTTTCTGAGCTGTACAATTGATTATTTTAGTTCAAAGTTAGCGCTGCACCAAACCATGCTATTCAAAATCGTGCAATTTTTAACACCAGTTGCTGTTCTTGTTTCTGAGCTACAATCTCAATGTAAAGTGGTTATAGTCCAAATAAGCCATGCCAAAAGATTTTACGGTAAAGTGGATTAAAAGAGCCCATCCCTAGCCCTTTCTAAATGTGAATTATTGTGTTACTTAATCATACATTAATTTTATGTACATATATTAGTATGTATAAAGGATTTTATTGAATGTGTAAAGAACATGAGTGCAATGGAAGGAAGGAGAGTTGTGAAGGTCACTGTCTTGGAGTGGTGGGGTTTCCCGCAGGTGCTCCCGCTCCGTGGTATCATGTATTGTGCTTATATACGTATGAGTAGCTGGTGCTGATTGAGGTCTGCACATCCTTTTGCATCACGCGCCCCATATGTTTTGCCGGTGCCTCTGCGACGACGGCAGGTTTGGCTTCTCTCTTGGTCTTGTCGGCGACGGCAGGCTTGGGTTCCTTCTTGGTCTTGTCGGCGACAGGTCCTCGCATCTCTCTCTGCCACCCCTGCAGGCGGTTAGCGAGGTCCTGAAGCAACAGTGGCTGCAACTGCACATCGTCCACATCCACGTTCGGACACACAGGTGGTTCTTTTAGCTGATCTGACCAGTTCTCCTCGGAGGTGTCGCACTCATCTTGGGACTCGATTTCGTGGCACCTGACCCTGGGGTATGCTCCGGGGGTCGAAGGGGCACATGGTGCAGTTCTGGCCCAGCGTTGCTCGAAGTCGGAGTTGTGCTTGACGATGCGCGGCGCGTGATGTGCCGCGACCGAAGTGAACTCGGCCGCTGTCGACCGACGTGGGGAGGTGCCCACTTCGGGCTGCGGGTTCTGCTGGGCGGCCTGGAGCTTGCATAGGGCGCGTGTGACCTTGCGCACTCGTCCGACCACGCCTGCTCTGCGTTGCTTCTCGACGCGCAGATAAGCGTTGTAGTCCTTAAAGCTCTTCTCCAGGTTTTCGGCTGCCCAATTCACTTGTTCTCCCAGCAACACCACCTGCAGCCAACATAACTGTGCTAGTGCTACCTCGAATTGCTATCGATCCCTCATACACATTTCTCTGGGACTTATGGGCCTGGATTCCCTAGGTAGGGGTTCGCTGGGAAGGAAGGCATTTGAGAACTTGAGGTGCCATGGCAGAACTCCACTATAGTACCAATGCCTGGTAATCGGTGTATAGCCATAAAATGAGTGGATGAAGTGACGTGCCTCAGAGTAACACCTTTCTCGAGCAAGGCAGTTTAATACTCTTAAAATGGTGCTTCGGTATCTACCACCCCTGGGATTAAGAATTTTTGGCTTCATCGAGCCATCCCTATGCTACCCAGATTCCTTGTGGCAGGAAATTACATTACTCTGTGAGGGGGGGAGGTCGGTTAGCATGCCCTTTGAATGTGGGCGAGCAGATTGGGGTGACTCTTAACAACGAGGTCTTGAGAACCGGTGAGGGTGAAATGAGGTGAAAATGGAGTGATGCCAGAATGAAAGGGCGGGGGAAATGGGAGATCCCCTTGAAAACCCGCCAATAAGCGGCATCGTCCGGCACGATTCCCACTTGCGAAAATTCGGGCGCGACCCGACCCGACCAGGGACTGAACCCAGTTCGCCCTGGAGTGAGGCGAGCAGGCTAACCGTTCAGTCACCACGGCCCCCGCCAGTAATGGATCTTTGTGTGTTTTACAGTCACCCATCGAGCAGCCTCGACAGGGGCTCGACCCTGGCAGAAGAAAGGGGAGTGGGGAGGGCAGTGATTGGCCTGTAATGGTTCTTGGTGTTTTATAGCACCCCATCGGACAGTCCAGACTCCTGTAAGGGATAGTCTGGGCTCGCCTAATGACCCTTAGGTGGTCTACTACTCATACCACTGAACGGTGGTTGCGCGGCTGTTTTTTATGAACCAAAAGTGCCATGGGAAGTTAAGTAGGACCATGGGCGATTGGTTGGCCCCACTGGACCCCTATCATAGGGTCGGGCTTGTGGTTACAGTGGTTAACTCTGTATGCTGGAAGAGCTCAGGATGGAGCCCCTTCCCTGAGAATGGTTGAAAGTAGAGCAGCTTTAATGCTCTGGTTGTCTTCTGGAGAGACATGAAGGGGCGGACAGTAGTATCCCGGCCAAACCACACACTTAGTGCTGAGTACGAGGGTCTCGGTACTTGTTGAAAGGTGTGGCCATGCGCAGCTGTGTATCAGACTGGGACTATGGATCTAATCAACTCGGGTGTGGAGTGGACATACCTGCGATGAAAAGGCGTGATACTTTTGCCGCACAGTTTGGGCTGTCATGGTGGTAGAATGGCCTTAAGACTAGAGCACCACGTAATAACACGAAAGCACGGCCATTGATTGTGTGAACATTATAGGCCTCTACGTATTCAGTTCTCTGTCACAGTTTGAAATTTACATTGTGTTCGGAAAGTAATAGGCTGTTAATGGTTAGTTGAGCACATCTGAAAGCCTTGCTTATGATTTACCTTTTCATTTTTGTATCCTTCCATCATATGAAAAATTAGCATTTCCATTGGTATGACTTTTTATTATCGCATTATCCAAGCGAAAACGTGTATTTTTTGTAAATTTAAATTTTTCTAATTTGCAAATTCGTACTTAAATGTGTATAAAACAAGAAACACTAACTTCAGTGACCAAAAATGTAAATATCTCACTCACAATGCAACATCAAGTCTTGGAACTATTTTTATTAATGCGGTGCCAACTGTACTTGGGGTTTTGCATGTCATTGTGTACTGTAGCATTTATATAGTTACAGACAGTACACTTTTTTTTCGAAAGTTTATTTCAGAACGGCTTACTTTACCTTGAACAGCCTTTACATGTAAACACCATGCATACGGTCTATATTGTAAAAGTGCTAGTATGAGTGTAATGTCGCCTGGATATCCACATGAGGGCTAAAACGAAAAGGCTCCGAACCAAATGCAGTGCTCAGTCAAGTTGGTGTATATGTGCGAACCATCTCAGGGTTTGGCCTCCTTGCTTCACGAGTTTGGTGCTGTACGCCACAGACGACCGATCTACATTCCAAAGGCGAATAAGTGGTTTCAGTTTTAAGTGAAATAATTCGCACAGAAAATTCGCCTAACAAGTTGATGTTAGTTAGTGAATCAATGTCAGGTACTGGGAATCAGTGTAAGTGGTTGAGGATTTAACTGTAGCAAAAGGCACTGTTAAATCAGTGAAATTCTGTCACCATCACCAGTAGAATTTATATGTGAATTATTAAAGCTGTTTTCTCTAATTTTCGGTGAAATGTAACATATTTTGCACAGTTTTCACTCAAGCGAAATGTTTCACATCCATGCCAAATTCTATAGTATCATAATAGAACTAGTGTAAAAAAGATTTGGGATATAAAATTGTATTAACTTTTTTTTTTTAAAGTAACTTACATCTTTCTCCATATGTGAGATGACAGTCGCAGGATCAGTCGTATCCTTAGGCCGGCATTCTGGAACAAGTTACAAGCAACTTCAATTTTTTTGAAGCAAAAATTCTCATAGAAAAATCTGTAACTTTTTTTTTTCAAAAGCTGACATGTCCAAACGGCTGAAATCTCAATGCCAATACTATGTTAGCTGGAAGGCCCTGTTCTTTCTTGTTTCAAAAGATGACATGTCTATCCGCTAGGGTTCCTGTGATATTGACTGTGACGTGTAAAAGTGAATGCTTTCGGTATCTAAATAACCTATGATGTCTTGTTTTGGCAAGAAAGATACTCTTTTATGTTGTCAGAAGTAGACATGTTAAATAATATCTTTAGTTTATCGTCCGTATTAGTATGAAAACTAATATGAATGCCAGTACATAATTCTGTTTCTTGCAGTATGCACATCTTAAATAATAATAAACAGCACTAGGGATATCTGACACATATGAACTATATGTATGAAATTTCGTTTTCTGCTATTAGAGCATTGTGAGAAAACAAATATTTTTTTACAGTTATGTCTCATTCAGTTATTAACAATGATGTGAGAATGTTTAATTATTAACTTCAGTTTCATATTGGTCAGAAATGAATAATAATACTAAGACAAATAAATAAATGGTATGACTTTGGCCACGCAACGTTTAAAAGGTAAGATTTCAATACTTTAGTACGTATGCTTCATTACTACAGAGTGAAAGACGAAAACAACAAGCAACCATCAAAAATAGAACCTGGCACAAGGTAATCGTTTTCTATATGCAACAACGTTTTCCCACACCAGATATTAAGACAGACGTAGTGTGCTACAAAAGACCACTATTGACCATGAATAAACTACCCGAGATCGTGGGGATGATACTTCATACTGTTTTATGTGTCCTGAAGACTTGGCGGGCTGTGGTTATGATCAGATGGCTTCAGTTCTGTACAAGCACATGCAGACTAATATACTAGGTTATGTATAGGCTAATCACGGTAAAATGAGCACTTTCGAAAGCCCTGCTAAGATCTACTTGTATACACGCTGTGTATTCTTCCGCCTTATGTAAAATTAACATTGCCAAGGGGCATATCAATTTATTCATACATCACTCAAAGGACACTGTGCAATTATTTAAAAAGTAAATACTTTACAAATCTGCTAATTTTTACACTTTGGTGCGTTAAAAAAAAAACATAAAGCGAAAGAAATAATTTTAAGTTATCACAAATGGTTACCTAACACTTTTTATTCGACGTTAAGAAATAGAACTACTTTCCATCCATCGTTACCAACTTTACTGGGCGAATGTCACTCAGTGCGTCCATTAAAATATATGCATGCAGGGGCAGTGGAATTCTGTAAGGTTCATTTCTTAAGTTCTCACTTCGTTGTGAACAGCCTTTAACTACATTTTCTGGTAGTGGTGCTTGTAAAAATTACAACATAGTAGTTGCGATAATGTCCATGGTGGCAATCGTCGGATGTCCATCTGTGAATGTTGTCAGTCAATCAAAAGGCTTTAGCGCCTGAACAATCACATCTTGAATGTTAGCGGTTAGCCTGCTCGCCTCTGACCTAGGCGAACAGGGTTCAATCCCCGGCCGGGTCACCGGGTTTTCGCAAGTGGGAATAGTGCCGTTGGTTGGTGGGTTTTCTCGGGGATCTCCCGTTTCCCCCGCCCCTTCATTCCGGCGCCGCTCCATATTCACTTCAATCATCATCGGCTCTCAAGACCTCGATGTTAAGAGCCGCCCAAATCTCTTCACTCAACTCGTCTTAACATCGGGGTTTTGAGAGCAGATGAGTGTGAAGCGATGTGAGTTCGTGAAGCCCCGGAATGCAAGGGTGGGGAAAACGCGAGATCCCCGAGGAAAATCCCCGCCTACCAGCGGCGGCGGGCTTACTAGAGGAGGCAGTGGGCTAGTGTCGCTGCTGCAAAGGGCGGCGACATCACGAGGGCCACGAAGTAGGGCTGGTGTGAGGGTGCCTACCTTTAGTTTGGTCCTGCCACGCTGCAGGCGAGGCCCCAGTCCTGTGTGTCTGACGAAGCTGGTCTGGATGTGGCTCGACCGTGTTGTAATACGAGTAGGACTGCGGGTTAGGCGGGGCTGAAGGGGCCTCTGAGCAGTTCGTAGTACTTGCAGAAGAATTTGGGGATGCGTCCGTTCTGGTCCTGGAATTACAACAGGAATGTATTTAGCTGCGACAGTATAGTCGATTCACGGTTGGGCCTACTTTCAACTTTACAGAAACCCTGCTTTAAGTTCTACTATAGGCTGTTCACGGTAAAATGAGAACTTTTGAAAGCCCTGCTTAAGATCTACTTGTATGCACGTTGTGTATCCTTCCGTATTATGTAAAATTAACACTGTCAATGGCCTCATCACTTTAGTCATGCGTCGGTAAAGCAAAACTGTAAAATTATTAGAAAAGTAAATACTTTACCAATCTACTTATTTTTACACTTCGATGCATTAAAAAAAACATAAAGCTAAATAAATAATTTAAGTTTATCACAAATCGTTACCCAACACATTTGTATTTCGCATTAAGATATTTAACTACGTTCCCTCCATCGTTACCAACTTTACTGGACGCATGCCCAGTAAAGTTGTGGCAGTGACTTTTTCCTAAGGTTTGTTTCAAAAGTCCTCACTTTATTGTGAACAGCCTTTACCAGGATATTCCTCCACCTCGTGCAAACAAAGCTTAACCAAGTCTAGAAAATTACACCAAAAGGACAACGCACCGCATTCGTGCGCACTCTGTGTAATAATATTTTGCATAATAACGATTCATTACTGGCATTACCAATACAACTATTTTCTCTCTGTTTAAATTAATATTTGTTTTAAGTTATATATTATAATGTCTATATTGAATATAAGTAATAATTCAAATTAATCAAGAATAAGTTACTTTTATGTGAACACAAGTATGAAACGGTTGTGATCCATGGCATATTTAGAAAACGATCATAACACTTCATCCATGGGGTTATTTTTACAAATGTTTTATTCAGGAAGTGCGAATAGCCTATACATGAGCTAATTGTACAACCTGGGTCTAGTAGTTGTCGAGCCTTGTCGCAGAGCAGTCACCCATCCTATAAAAAATACATGTATGGAGTTTGCTGACCCTACAAACATGTTCGACCGTCATATCACATGCTTCACTTCTCCTTGAGGGTTGTACATCGTGCTTTGTTGCGAGACACTAGGAAATTTTAATCTTGTGGGTGAAAAGTTTACGTGCATGTCAATGACACAATTTGCACACATCACGGCTGAGTTAACGTTATTCAGGATTAATCACTTAATTCTACTGCCCAGATATTTCTTTAACAACCATCTGGAAATACTGTCTTAATAGGACGAAAATGACGAGCATCGATGAAACTAGATGTTACAATCCTTTGGACACTGTAAAGAAGCAACCTTTGGAGCACAAATTTTAATTTTAAACAGAAACACGTTATTTTAAGTGGAACTGAAAGACGGGAAAATTGCATTCGTTACATTGCGCTACATCATTAACTTCCAAAATCATTGTAATATCAGTTTGATGGCTGAGGTGCAGCGAGTGAGAATATTTGTGTCATTCGTGTTTCTAACTAGAATATGAGAAACAGATCATTAGTCAATATACCTATTTAAATTGTTTCCCCGTAATCTTCTGGTTTCCTTGAAAGTCCTTAAATAGTACGCAGACGAAGATATTTTTTTTTGTGCTGACCCATTACTCTTTATTGAAATATTGTCTCGTCTACTTTGATGTACTTGCTAACGTCCTTGCTGTTCTGTGTAGGCTAGGCATTGTGCCAAGAAAATTACAGTGGTTAGCCAGTCAGAGATTTGGGGTGGCTCTTAGATCTTGAGAGGGTTAGCCAGTCGTCTGGTACTTGATGTAAGAAAGAATGTAGTAGGAGTTAAAATAGCAAATAGGTGACCCAACATGTGTATTGGCAACACTTGAACTTGGCCATACGTGGTCTGAGAGGCAGTCAACTCGGCTCTCGACATTTTATTTCACCGTTTGGCTGGGTTTCACAAAATTCTGTCTTTCCCATGACAGATTAAAAATAACGCGTAGGTCGTGTCCCGGATTGGCTGTGTCACACAGACTCTGTGTGCCGACCAATGCTAAAAACATCCACGACTTCTGTTGAATGTATCATGTCCGGTGAAACGATTTTAGACGGCCAAAGTGGTGGTAAGAGTATCGCAGCTTGTTTTTATTTTGTTTTTTTAAGCGAGTTGTTACTCTCCGTTCTTCAAAAACACGAACACTTTCACCGCGCGAACGCAGCCACATGTCAGAAAAGAGGCCGGAGGAGAGTTTATTTTATATACTTCGAAGCATAAAGGTGCGGCGTCACTGGGTCTCGACCGGGCTGTACTAAACAGTGTCGAGCTGTTAGCACGCGCTACAGCCGCCAGGCTAAAAGTATCGGAATGTCTGCTAGCGAATTTAGTTTCCATCAGCTGAGTGGTCATCGTGTGTTTCTAGCGTTGCTTGATTTACACTCCGAATCAGATTCACATGACGAGCAGTTTTGACGCAGTCTTAACGTTACTGGCGGAAAATAATATGGCCAGTTCGTACGGCGAGGTGAGAAACATCACGAGAATTTGCTCGTTTAAGTACTACTTTCGACTAAGTAGGTCCCAAATCGAAAATGTCGGTGACTTTATTGCTGCTGAAAAAAATTTAAAAAGTATAAACGGGCGTGAACCCATTTGTACCAGAGAAAATTTGACAGCTTGTTCAATGTACGTAAAAAGATTCATATTCAGCTAACTATTTGCAGAAAGAATCTTCTTTAACGTGAATCGGTAGCTAAATTGTAAATGAACGTCCAAAGTGGTAAAGTGATCACTTTTGAAAGGCTTGCTTATTTTCTATTTCCAGCCAACTTGTATTTCCGCCTCATGGAAATATAAACATTACCATGTGCTCTACTCGACTACTTTTCAAAAACAGTTTTTTTTTTTTTTTTATTTCGCTCATCGGAAAATTATTATAGTTTCCTTACAAAACTTCTGACGTAAACACAGGGGGCCGTAGTGATGTAATGGTTAGACTACTCGCCTCTCACCAAGACGAACCAGGTTCGATTCTCAGCCACTTCACCCAGATTTTCAGATGTGGGGAACGTGGAAGATGTTGCCGTAGAACATGTAGGTTTTCTCAGGGTATTCCCGTTCCCTCCTCCCTTACATTCCGCCGCCGCTCAGTCTTCACCTTACTTCACCCTCACCAGCGTCCAAGACCTACCCAGCTGTTAAGCGCTGACCAAAATGTATCAACTCAACTCGGACGTAAATGAAAACTAAACAAGCAGTTGGATGTTTTAACTTTTCCTTGACGCATGTATACAATAAACTGAAATGCATTGTACTGAAGTATCTAATAGAGAAACTTTTGTCGAAACTCTACATTTGTCAAAGCACATCGGTCTGGTCTTATATTTATTCGTATTTCTTTAAAACGGTACATTTAGAACTGATCATTAACACCTTTGCTTATACAGTAAAATATGCCTTTGGAAAGGTGTTGGTGTAAAATTCCCGACTGAATGACAAGAGATTTTGTATAACCATATGGAAGCGAGCCCGGTTCGCTATGTTGGGAGGCGAGTAGTCTAACCACTACACCACCGCGTCCCTAATGTGCAGAAAGCCTAAAGACGATAGTATACGCTCTACACGGTAAAGTGAGCACTTTTGAGGCCCTAGTTACTTTTTTCCTATCAGTCATTTTTTTTTATTATTTCACCACTTTTTGAAATAAATATTGCCATGTAAGCAATAAACAAAGTTTATATATTTCACCAGACTCAAAAGTTAACGTCTAAGGCTACAATTAAGTATATTTCTTGACTATTGTTCCAAATGACAGGGCTTCAAAAAGTGATCACATTACCGTGAATACCATATAACGCCATATTGGAGTGGGTGATGTGAACTACTACGTTTCGTAGATTTCATAAATGGAGTTATGGCGATGGTTAAACGTGAATCATCGCTGATCTGACCTTGCCACCACATTAGCATACCATGTCACTGACGACGTCATTAGGTTACATCTCTCGTGTGTGTATATATGTGTGTATACATGTATATATACATACATATACACGTATCTACCTAGATATACATTTGCCTGGTTATTTTCCTCAAATCTTACATATATACGTGTCATTTGTTATTATTTTATTACTTTCCGGAATTTGTGTATGCAGTATTTACTTACCATGCTGTGTCTTGAATCGACTGCGAATTTTATTATTGTGAAAACCAAATTTATTTCATAGGACTGTTTACATGGTTATAATACTTGTTTTTCTACATTGTTCTTTGCTGCTAGGTGTATTGTTTAGTGCGTTTGTTAAATTTTTTTAAGAGTTGCAATAGAACAATGCCACGAATAACTTCTTACTTTTTTTTTTTATATAAAGTTTAAAAGCGATCTATGCTCAAAAGTACAACTCGAGCGCTCGAATTCGAACAAATTCGAGTGATCACTTTCACATACGAGTTCTGCTTTCCGGAAACTGTTATGCTACACTCGTTAAAGCTCGCATATGGAATGAGCGCTCAAGTTGAGAAGTTTCGGCCGTTAAGATGGCGAATATTCGAATGGCCACCTCGACTTAAAAATATTAGTTTACTTGCCAACTTGGGCATTAAAACCGTTTATCAGAGTAAATAATAAATCGTATTATTTACGTAAACGGTAATAGTATGCCCAAATAAACCAAACATTAAAGGAAAGAACGGAAATTTAAATATTCATATTTATATGTATTATATATAATATTCATATATATTTAAATATAGAGTTAACTATGTTGATTTACAGCTTTTCCGCTGCTAATTCTAATGGATGTAGTAGAGCAACGAGTAATATGGCGGCATGTCATCTAAAATCTTCGTGTTCAAATCTCGGTCTACTCAGACATTTTTTTTATTTGTAAAAATCACACTGAAATGCCCAACATAGCTGTAGCTTTTCGTAGTATTAATTAATTTCTCATAATGGCGTTGCTAAATATATTGAAGGTATATTTAATTTGCCGTGCATACAGTGAAGGTGCAGCAAACAAATACAAAATAGATGAACCAAAGGTACACGTAACGTTAAGTATTTACATTGCAATTGCAGTTCGCTATAAATATTCAGCAGTCTGTACTAATTGAGCAATCAGCACGTTAATATTGCGTTGTCGTGTAGTAGCCTACTGTAATATGCAGGTCTTATTAATACAGGTAACAGACTACCCGAACGGTGTTTAATAGGAAATCTTGTAACTCTACTACTGAGTTAACTACCACAGACTCGATAATCTTTTCAGGATTTAACACAATTCTTCAGCGTATGTAGGGCAATAAAACGGCCGTATTAGGGAAAGGAATTAGAAATTTTCTTTATAAAAGATTTTTATAGCTTCTGTGAATTTTGAAGGATTTCACTCACCTGTATACTCGAATAAAGCGTTTCATTTCGATACCAGTTCCAAACATAGACAAAACATAATTAATGTCTTGAAATGTTTCACCTGGCTTTATCGCAGAGGTATGCAGCATCAAATAAATGGGTTTGAAAATGGTGAGAAAGCGAGTTTTTACATTGCAACAGTCATCCTCACTTGAACATTTATGTGCTGTCTAGTTCAAGTTTCAGTAAATAATAGGTTTTTTATTTACTATTGTGTTAATTAATATTTACGAGAGTTTTCTTTATATTTCTTAATTTACATTATGCGCAGAAGTACATTATTTTGGTATCAAATCAATCATGTTTTAACATACTTCGCAGTAAGTGCTCAAGCAAAATTAAGATAAATAAATAGTTTAAAATAGTTCATTCTGTTTGTCTAAATGGAGACGTACATATTTCAACGGGTTCGTGTATGTAATTTAATTTTGTATAGTGATAAATTGTAATTATTAGGGTGATTTCTTCGTTTGAAAGATTTATGAGTATTTTCAAGAATATTCTGATGTCAACATAGTGTCCTGTCATCTTTATTTTCCTGGTTGCACGCATACGAGTGTCTCAATTCGAGTTCTCGGCACTAGACGAGTAGAGGTTCGTATACGGAGCTCGTATACGAAGGCGTGGGAAGTGTTCAATCATAGCAAAAGAGCATTTCAAACGGTAACGAGGGCTATTCGTTTACTAATGAAGAGTCGAACATATTATTAAGATAATAACGTAACATTATATCTTTACTGTACTGCCAACTTTAAGACGTTATTTATGTTATGGTGGAGCAAAATTTGTGTTGAATTGATGTTAACATTTTGTCACAAAAAGAATTGCCAACGAAAAAAAAAATGGTTGGAAGGGGAATAGAACCCCCCCGCCTTGAATGTTTGACGTTTTACACCCTACCAACTGCTAAAAATTATACTAATGTGTTACACTGGTATTCAGTAGTACAACATAACGGCAAACTGCAATTCTCGTTCGTTAGGTATAAATACTTTATTCTCTATAAATATATGCATAACTGGCACACTTAAATAGCTTTGCAAGGCTTGAGAACTGGTCTAAACTACATTTAGTTCTCATACTATGCTTTAAAATTTAAATACTGTGGTTTCATTTTACGAGGTTGTCGCAGTTCACTACTGACCGCCATTTTACAACGCCAAGTCAGCCTAAACTTGTGTTGATTGGACATTTCTTTAGTGACGTAGTAACACAAAATATTTTGTTCTTCCTATTATTTTTAGCGTAATACAACTTTTGGTTGCGGCAGCATTACTTAGAAACTTTATTAACATTAACAATTCCAACAGTATATTTTGCATTATAGTTATATAAGATTTTGTAAATGGTTAACAGTATTATTTTTGTCACAACATTATTCTCCATTTCATATAACTTCAGTAAATTTTGACAGACGTCGTGACCAACCTACACAGCATGTAAACAGTAAATGCCTCAATTTGCAAAGGAGCTTCTGTGTCAGTTCATGGTTGTTGCGGGATGCGTGTTATTATATTGGCGATCTTTGCGATATTTATGGAAGAAAATAGTACTCGGCATTAAAGATTATAGCTCATAAATTTAACTAAATGTAATGGTATTTACAAAATTTATGGTTTACATTATGCTCTTAGAATTATGTAAAAGTTTTTAATTGTCGAGCAAGGGTTTTCTAAAATAAAAACAATTAGAAATATTACGGTAGAGCATGCGAACATTACGGTTACGTAAAAATTCTCCTCTCGCTTGGTGAATGCCATTTCCATTAATCTCTCTTCCGTCATAATTTATCTTTATGCGAGAATTCTTTGCTTGTGGAGTCGGAATGTTATATATATATATATATATATATATATATATATATATATATATATATATATATATATATGCAGTTAATAATTTATGTATATGCTTATTTCTTTAAATGTAGTTCGTTGTAGGTGCACTCTTAGAACAGTCTCCTTGGTGAAATGGAATATCGACACGTGTCTGCCGCTCTGTAAAAGGGTTTGTCGAGCGTAGGCCTATTGGTATGCCATTTTCCCTGACCATGAAGCGCGAGCGACAAAGTAAATTACTTTGCGACGTTTACAATTGTTGGTTTCAAGATAAACACCTCGCGTGTTTTGATAATTGAATAAGTCAGCAAATAAATTGTTCCTCATAAGTGGCTGTTGGCTGACAAAAGTGAATTTAGTGAAGTAATTATCCAAGGCTCGCCATCTTTCAGGAATTACGAAGTGAACAGTAATATTACGTGTTTTGTAAATTGTGTTTTTTTAAAAATAAGTGTTACAATATTTGAACAAGTTTCTAGCCTTCGAATAAAACTCTTTTTTATCCTAATTTATTTTATTGAAAATTTAACGATGTTTACGTGTGAAAAATTTCGCACGTCGGAATTAACAGTGACATATTTAGCTCATTTTGTTCTTACTCGAGGTTTTGAAATCTACATGGGCTAAATAAATAAACCTTATTTTAGAATATTTCGTTATATAAAGAATCCAACAATTTTTGTGTGCTAGTTTAACTTCACTTAAAATTGTTCAGTATTTCTCGCATCGGTAAGAACGACACACTTATCGCATTTAGTTTTTCGGTGAAGTAACAAACTTTCGAGTTATAGTAATTTGAATGTTATTTCCGCACGAACAACATATTCCATTGCGCCATCAAAACAATGCAAGTTCAAATTGCAACACACTCGTAACAAAAACCCCAAGAAAAACACGTTTTTCTGCACGAAAGACAATAGAGTTTCCCACCCGACAAAGAACCATAACTAGTACATTGCCTGGCTATAACAACGCTAAAACAGGTGGGAATGACAGCTAGCTATAGTAGCCAAGTACTACGCTGAATTTGTCACTCTTTCAATGTCTGCCATTGGATTCGTAGAGTTTTGTTTACAAAGATCGTTTTCTTCACCGAAAGAACAGCTGTGGCGGAGGGATACTTTTTAACTTCACTTCTTTGTGAGAACTGTCAAGATTTACTGAGGTTATATGAAACGGAAAATACTGATGTTACTGCAGCATAAACGTGTTTAAAGAAATGCCTCAATAGTATTTTTTTTTGTTACAGCAACATTAAACTTTTTTCTGTGTACGTGTCATTTGTTATTATGTATTTGGTTTTTGATTATACTTTCAGAGATTATTTACTTACCATTTTGTTTCTTGGTCGACTGAGAATTTTGGCAGCGTGAAAACAATTTCTTTTTGTAGAGCTGTTCACATGGTTACAGTATTGTCGTCTCACTTGTTCTTTGTTGGTAGGTGTATTGTTTAGTGTGTTTGTTGAAGTTTTGAGACCGCTGCAGTGGAACAATTCCATAAATAACGACTTGGTTTTTACTTATAAAATTAGAAAGCGCTTTCGCTGGTTGAGTTCGCTAGGCGTAACCCTCAGATCATAGGGTTCTAGGTTCGAATGCCGAATAAGAATAAGCCACATATATACGTGAGCGGGTTCTACAATCTAAGGAATTATTCGGAAATTTAGCATACCAGTGTATACGACTAGTGAAAAAGCGGGAATGGTAATTTTTTTTTCACGTATACATTCATTGTAGCGTTCCTACATTTGCTCAGGAAACAGTCAAATGCGTAAGGAAGTTACCAACTTCGTATAGTAGCGACGCTAAACATCCCTATATCTGCAGCTTAATGTGTGGTGTCATAACCACACAGTGTATAGGTTAAAATCTTGCATTACAGTATAGGACATTTACCAGAAAAAACTTTTACAGTGTAGGTTTAAGTTTATGTACCAATGTTTGGATGTGAGACTTAGCGTGGTCAGCTTTCCAGCATAAAAGGATAAGCTTTAATAAACATAATAAAATAAAACTAAAACTAATTTGGCGACGGCTGGTTAATATACAACCATAAGCATTTGAATTAGAGATACCCGCCCAGAAGTGTGTAGCATCCCCTTCCGTCCTGATGGCGGTGATGTGGCGTGACATGGACTCCATAAGGCACTGGTAACGGTCGGAAGCCATAATGGTCCATGACCCCTGCGCAGCCTCCCACAACGCACGGATACCAGTCAGAGCAGGTTTCACGGAACGCACGTCCCTCTTTAAAGCGACGCAGATCAGTGGCGTGTAGTGAATTTTTTTACATGGTAAGCAGTATAATAGCCCCACATATAACAGTGTTTTAAATAGCATTTGGTAGTGCCGGGCTGTGGTCCATTTTTTTCAATTTCTACTAAGAAACGCAACTTTAAACTTTGCTTATCCTCTGCATGTACTCACCGTTTTATAATACCTAACATTAGTTATAAAAACGGAAACGAAATGAATGACGATAATTAATTAAACTGAATATTAGAGAGCATATTACAAATTTTAAGAAAAATCCCGATTTCCCGAACACTTTCAACCACTTTCCAAGAGAAAATGTAGGAATGGAGGACGCAAACAGAACGATGCTTACTCTACCGAAGGAACGCGGTCGAGCGTGTGGCTTGCGAGTTCGATTCATCGCTAGTCACTCCCGTTTGTGGAAATAAATACTAAATAGCAGCACTATGCGTGTACAGTACGGGAGTTACGACCACTCTTGTTTCTCAAATCGGAAACGGGAAACTCAGAATAACGTGTTTAATTAAGGCGAAAACTAAAAGGGGTCAAACATTTCCAATATGTATAGGGTAAGCATTGCTTACCTTGCGTCTATGGAATAAACGCCACTGACGCAGATGTGTCCGATGGGATCATAGACTAGAGATGAGGTAGACCGATCTCGCTGGCTGCGCACAACCAATCTCCGTGTCCCAACATTGAACTGCTTTTCTGCCTACACGTATAGCTAAAACGGCGTGGTTTGGATTTTAGGTTAGAAAACTGATTTGTAAACAAGTGCTTTCAGATGTTTTTATACTTCCTCTAACCAGTTTGTAATGATTTTTGATTAAATTCCAACTCGTTAAAGTATTTTATTAATATAATAGTGCTTGTCATTTGAAAATTGAGATGTAAACAAACACGTTCATCGCTGTTGACCACGTGACTTTGACAGTTGTGTAGGATTGGGGTAGGTCAATGTTGGGTACGTGCGCAGAAGACAAATAAGCAGTCTACCTCATCTTTAGTCTATGGGTGGAACTGAGGTCGGATGGACCTCCGGGGGCCAAGCAGACATCACGTCCGTGTGGAGTCTTCACGCAACTACTCGGTCGCAATTCGGTAGCGGTAAGTCGGTGCAATTATGGTGTAGGTGCATGTCTGCTGCATTGTGCTGTATAAGCGAAGAAGTTGGTGCACGTGATCTGCCAGCGGGTCAATCTGTCGTTCGCCAGCGAGAGACGATGGGACGTGTACCAGGAGACCCATTGGTGGCGTTGCGTTTGCCCTAATTTCGTTTGTCTTAAAATTAGGGTAAACGAAGTTAGGCAAAACGAAATTAGTATAAAATATAGGGTAAATGAAGTGTGCTCGACCCATTTTGTCTCGTAAGCAGTCCCCGTACGAGGATGGCATTACCCGCCGGCCTGAACGGTACCCTGCTGACGCGAGGGACCCGTCGCTTCGTGTGCCCGGCGACACACTCGTATAGGCTGTTAACGGTAAAGTGAGCACTTTGGAAATTAACCCTTAAAAATTGTCACAGTTCACGGTAAAATGAGCACTTTTGAAAGCCCTGCGTAAGATCTACTTGTATACACATTCCGCCTTATGTAAAATTAACATTGCCTCGTCACTTTGTTCGCGTCGGTCAAACGAAACTGTGAAATCATTGGTAAAGTAAATACATTTACAAATTTGCTCATTTTTACACTTCGATGCATCGAAAAAACAGAAAGCGAAAGAAATAATTTTAAGTTATCACAAATGGTCACCTAACACACTATTCGACGTTAAGCTATGGAAATACTTTCCATTCATCGTTGCTAACTGTACTGGATGAACGTCACTCAGTGCGCCCATTAAAATATATGCATGCGGGAGCAGTGACATTTTCTAAGGCTCATTTCTTAAGTGCTCACTTTATCGTGAACAGTCTTTACCTGCATGTATATTTAACGGTAAAGTTGGTAACGACGAATGGAAAGTAGTTCGATGCCTCAATACTGAAATAATAGTTTTAGGTAAACATCTGCCAATACTACAGTGGCTAATTTTTCTTTCTGAGTTTTTTAGCACATGCAAGTGCGTGGATTAAAAAATTTGTAAGCTATTTACTTTCCTGATAATTTCACAGTTTCTCCAGATTGATGCATGAATAAAGTGATCAGGCCATGTTGAGTTTACATATGACGCAAGGATACACAATGTGCTTACATGTAGATCTTGAGTAGGGCTTTCAAAAGTGCTCATTTTACCGTGAACAACATATACCCTGCCTCCACACGACCTTTTTTAATGTGCCAAGGGTCCAATGGCGATGTTCCCGCCCACGTTAATCGTTGACCCTTAAGCTCATGCCACACTGTCAAATTTTTACCTTCAACTATATTTGACAATAAAATTTGAGGACAAAATACGGCCATCAAATTTTTCCTTCCAACAAATTTTATAAATACTCTCGGAAGTGTTTGAAAATGTGTCACACACTCAATTTTTTTTATTGGTAGAATCTAATTTGAAATATTATTTAAAACCTATTTTCATAGTGAGATATAGCTATTGTTTTCCATGTGGTCCATTACAGGAAGAAATGTAAGTAATATTGTTATCTATTTTCGTTTCTTTACTAAATTAATATTTTATTTATAAGATATTTTTCCTCCACAATGTAATTTAATACCTCTGAGTTCGTATTAATTATCTTCATAACATATTTCGTTCCCAGCAATTGTTCGTTGTTTTAGGTTTCTTGACGTCCATTTTTATCGTACACGATTCTGATTGGCCGAGACCGTCAAGCATCAAATAAATTTTAGAACCGGTCCTATTGTCAAATGTTTGTTGGAAACTGAAGCCATCCAACTTCCTCTGACAAAAATGGCAACATTTATGACTTTTTCGATGACGTCATAACTGTCCAACTTTATTTGACCAAACTTATTGGAAGCAGTTGAACGGAAAAATTTGACTGTGTGACAGGGGCTTTATGGAGTGCGATTGGCAGAAATGCCCTAGTAAGGGGGCGGCTTCTGTACCCCATAGCGAGGAGATGTTTCTGGATGGCATGACTGCTCACAGGTCTCTGTGACCCAGCACTGAATTGGCGAGTGCAGCTGTACTGTCCTGTCTATCCGCTCTTAAAGGCTGTTCACAGTCAAATGAGCACTTTTGAAAGCCCTGCTTACGATCTACTTATATGCACGTTGTGTATTCTTCCGCTTTATGTAAAATTAACATTGCCATGGGCCTCATCACTTTATTCATACGTCGGGTAAAAAAAAATTGTGAAATGATTAGGAAAGTAACTACTATGTTACTAATCTGTTAATTCTTGCACTTCAATGCATTTTTAAAAAATCAGAAAGGGTAAAAATTAATTTAAGTTAGCACAAATGGTTACCTAACACTTTTTTTCCGACGTTAAGATATGGAACTACTTTCCCTCCATCGTTACCAACTTTACTGGGCGAATGTAACTCAGTGCGCCCGTTAAGATATATGCAGGCAGGGCCAGTGACTTTTTCTACGGTTCATTTCAAAAGTGATCACTTTATCGTGAACAGCCTTCACCAACTAAGCTAGCCGACGGTGACCTCTGTCTTTCAACGCGTTGTACGGCACATTTTTCTCTGGCGGCGGTGGTTTCACGTTAATCCATGAACTCACGGTGTACTGTTGACACGGTTGTCCGTGTATATCCCGTTGTCTGCACGACTTCCGTAGATGGAGTGCCCCATACGACTTCCCCCAACAATCTGGCCACGATCAAATGGGCTGAGATGTTTCTTCCCAATTCTGTGATCGGCTGTTACTCAGGCGGTCAGTATAAGGTGTGGAGACATCCCAGTCAGTGTATGGATGGGCGCTATTTTATTCGACGAGACGACCACGGCGCCATTTCGTGAGCACGGCGGGTGTGTGTAACTCATACGTTGAGTGTAATTTCCGCCATAGTTTAGTTTAACTCTCTCCTTTGCTTAAAGCAGAAGGCATATTGCTTTGAACAGAGATCACCACTACGAAAGCGTCAAAAATTATAAAATAAAAATCCTTTGACATATATCAAAATAGAAAAAAAAAAAAACTCTATCTGCTAGTGACCCTGGTGTCGAAGGTGGGCGAAAACGGTTATCAGATAACAAAAAGACAAATAAACTGAGGAGCTGAGAAACGACAGCAAATTCCACAAGATACCTATGGGCAACCTATACGATGATCAGTAAAATAAGATAAAGAAACCAGGTGTACAATAAGGACAAAATTATTTTAAATAAAACAACATAACGCATGAGATAAAGATGTTCCACTCACACGGAGGGAGTACTCGGTCACGAGTTTGGGGTACCACAATTCATCAGGTAATAAAGAGGCTGCATTTCGGGGGAAACAGTCTTACAAATACTCCTAAATCACACACGTCAGTTATCTCCGGTGAGAGTAAGACGTCATTATGCGCCTTACATTGCCGACCATCTTGTTAGCTATGTTCCGTCAAGCTTACATACGTGGTATAGGCCGTTAACTATAATGAGCACTTTTAAAATCAACCTTACGAACAAGTCACTGCGCCCTGAAAAGTTGGTAACGATAAATGGAAATTAGTTCCATATCTTGACGTCAAATAAAAAGTGTTACGCAAGAATCTGTGATAATTGAAATGGTTTCTTTCGCTTTCTGTTTTTTCTTAATGCATCGAAGTGTAAAAATTAGCACATTTGTAAAATATTTGCTTTTCTAAAAAAATCTCGCATTTTTACTTCACCGGCGCATGAATAAAGTGATGAGGCCCATTAGAATGTTAATTTTACATTTGGTGGGGTAACACACAATGTGCATACAAGTAGATCTTAAGCAGGACTTTCAAAAGTTCTTATTTTTCCGTGAACAGCCTATACTCTAATACATTATTACTCTAATACATTTCCTTGAAGGAATATAAAAAACAGACCACCAACCAGCACCTACTCAAATGTTTGGTGGCATATTTTATATGTCCCTTAAGAAACTGTTCGTTTTTTCTGGATGAAAAGTACCCTATGTGCTAGTCCAGAATATAATCTATCCCTGTACCAAATTTCATCCAAATCCGTGTAGCCGTTACGACGTAATTGAGTAGCAAACAAACATACAAATTTTCGCATTTATAATAATATTAAGATAACCAAATTTGCAAATTGGCAAAACGTTATCGAGTTTCATTTCTGTCCTGGAAAAAGATTTGCTATGATGTATACAACAAAGCTGAAGTCGGGGCTAGCCCCGACTTCAGCCGCCATGGTCTCACGATTGTTTCTACGATTTAAAAAAGAAAAAAAAAAATGATTCTTTAGATTTTGTTCTAGATGGTGGTCAAATGTCAAAACCAAGGTTGCATGATATCAACCTAGGTCAAGGTCGTTGGGGTAAAATTTTGTAAGATCGAAATGGTGGCCAAAGGTCAAGGTCCCGCCCGCCACCGGTTATGGTCGACTACCACCACCACCAGCGGCTGCCATTGTGCAAATGGCTGTCATTGTATTGGCCACCAACATGGCCGCCGGCCCTTCTGGCCTCCCGCCACTGGCAGCCGCCATTTGGCGAATGCCTGCTGGCCGCCAACGTGGGCGCCGCGCCGGCGGCTGCCATTTGTGCAAATGGCTGTAATCGCTGTACTGGCCGCCAAAATGGCCGCCGGCCACCAGCCGCCATGTCGCTAGACAGTGCAACTTCCAAGGTAATGGACTAGATTGACAGACCAGGAAGTTCTGTTCCAAGATGGCTCCAGACATTTCCAAAAACGGTCATCGTCAGTATACTGGCCGCCAATATGGCCGCCTACCACCGGCCACCATTTTGCAAATGGACATCGCTGGCGCACTGGCCGCCAACATTGTCGCCAGCCACCAGCCGCCATTTTGTTAGACAGTGCGACTTCCAAGATTCTGCATTTAGACTTCATCCTTACAACACAATGACAGTCGTCGGTGTACTGGCTGCCACCATGACCGCCCACCACTGGCCGTTATTTTGCAAATAAATGTTGTCGGAGCACTGGTCGCCAACATGGCCGCCCCATCACCAGCCACCATTCTGCTAGACAGTGCGACTTCCAAGATGGCAAACCAGATTGATAGAGCAGGAAGTTCTGGTCCAAGATGGTGGTTGTGGCCCTCAGCTACCTAAATCATTGTTCGGCCACCTGGCTACCTTACAGATTCACGAGTTGATGCACTTGTGTGTGTGTGTGTACCGAGCCTCTAATTAACAGTAGTCATACACAGTCTTATACTTACCTACAGGTAGTCATACTATGTCTTCATGGACCTACCCACACTTGTGTACCGAGCCTGCACACCGAACCTTCATTGCATCTACTTAGAGGCAGTCTCTGCACATTCGTGTACCGAGCCCACGGCCTTCCATGTCCGTAATTATACACAGTCATACTTTACCCAAGCACCGAGCCTTCGTAGCTATACTCTGTTCCCATCTCTCCATCACCACCGAGTGTCCAGGGTCCAAGACCACAGAGTGTTAAGGCATGACATGCACTCGTAGTTCGTTGTGTACCGAGACTTCAATGTACGTCGTGGAGGGTAGTCATATGCTCTCTGTACATAGCATACATTTGTGCTTCGATGAGTACTCAGCCATCGCTTCTGTTCCGACGATGCCAGCCTCCTCCAACATAAAAGGTGAGTACCTCATGTATTGTATCATATTCAACCTTACCATCGCTCAAATTAGGAAGTAACAACATCATACACATAGTATAACATTCAATGAGCCTTGTAATTGCCTTACTAATACAGATTGTCAGGTTGGCCGAAAGGTCTAAGGCGCTGTATTTAAGCTCCGGTTCCCTGTGTGGGGAGCGTAGGTTCGAATCCTACACCTGACAAATATTTATTCTGCTTCCTTGTAGGTATGTAACCCATTTAACATAATGATTTTGTATGTGCATAAAACGAGCTCTCTGGCTCATTCGAGCTCTGACAGATGTCAGTGTGTATCATTTTTAGGTCAGCAGCAGTTCGTACCATAGCTATGCCAAACACTTGTCATGGAACACAGTACAAATGATGACATACTGTTCTAGCGGTTCGGAGAGCCACCACATAGCGGTAGGTTCATTTCTTAGATGGTAAGAATTAAAAACAAGAAAAAAAAACAAATATTTATTATTAATGTTTATATGTATTGTTTACATAACCAAATCGCAAACACACATACACATATGTATCATTCAATAAAGCCTCCAGCTCTGAGTTCATCAATCATATAATTTATCTCGCCGATAACAGCCAGGTATCCACCTCTCTGCAATGAAACCAACCATCATAGTCTGTCAACTAGGTCATTGAGGTCTTTCGAGTAGTCAGACTTCGCGTCACTCTTCGCAGAAGGTTTACAATACATGAATGCATCTATTATCTTCTATGGCATTGAGTAGGTCTCAGCAACATACCTTCGCTTTGCAGATGTCGGCACGTAATCACCAGCAGACTTGGAGGTCACATTGTCATTATCAACAGACTTGGAAGTCACATAATCGTTCTCAGCAGACTTGGAGATCGCAGGGTCGTTTTCAACATCCTGAGTAGCAGCTTCTTCGTTTTTCACTTTACATGTTAGCTGTGCAGGGGTGTTGATCACAACTTCTGATGAACTGTATGTTTCATACTCTGCAACACTCATAGTTCCTGCTTCACACACCGGTTTGGAGCACCATGCAGGCCCATGTAATGAACTGGGTGCTCGAAGTAACATTAGTGTACATGACGAATCAGCAGGAAGACTGGACTTGTCGTGCCTTCTCATGTCAAGCAAAGGTACAGTACCTTTACATGAACCAGTATGTCTCTTTAGATTATCACCTCTACCAAATGTCGCGCCACATATATCACATTTGTGTGTTCTAGAGGTCGGTGCCTTTGTACAGTTCATGACGACGAGCATTGCAACTTTTACTGAAGAACTTTTCACAGTAACTGCATTGTTTACTACGTAATTTATGATCGAGCGGGGAAGTTTCACATGTAGTTGTACTCGATTGCATCCTCTTCGAGCATATGTGTGAACACAAACACACATGTAATACTACTACATAGTGCTGACTCCTCACAGATAGCTCCTCGATGCCGCCTCCTCGAGGATGACTCCTTGCAGTACCGATGTCGTACAAGTCTGTTTAGCAACTGTGTGTGGATGACTGTTGATGGAGTAATTTGAACCTCTCCTTCTAACGGCTGAAGATGAAGCTATGTTGTCATCTTCTCTGTAGTGAAGGAAAATTGGTATGTGTCTATTTGTGAAGTGCACTGTACCCACTCATTCTCTACTCTAGAGCATTTACCGAAGCCAGGGTCCAACCCGAACCCTTGGCCACCATTTCTTCTTCCTTTTGACATATAATGTGTATACTATCAACAATTATGTATTCTGATGCAGATGAATGCGACACAGCTACAACCAAAGTCTTGAAGGTTCTGATGCAATATTCGTCATCGTGAGGCTCTGGTTTTGTATAGCTAAAGTCCAGCCACATATTATATTTGACAGGACCATTTTGTTCTTCCTCATCGATAAGTTGGTTTATTATATTAGGGCTCATACTTGTCAGGAAAGAGCAAACATTGTGTGGTGTAGTTGACATATTCGGTGCAACCAAATCTTTCAAGAGTCCCCTGAATGCAGATCGCTTCAGGAAAAAGCCATTATCATTAAATTTCATAGATGGTGAATAATCTTTTGGTTGTTTATCAGTCGTCTCTCCTTTACAAAATTTCAAATTACTACTTAAATCCTCATCATGTACATACCTTCTTCGACACTTATCGCAATGATATGCCCTGCGAGTGGCATTCCTCGCACAAGTACTATTTTCATGTTCCCATGTGTATGTCCATTTGCATCGTATGCATATGTAAATATCTTGTTACAATATTTGCATGATGTCGTGGCGGTACCAAGGAACTGCTCTCCGATGAACCCTTACCTTGGACTGGTAATATCTTCAGAAACAGCTTAACAGGTGGTGCAGTGCGACCCTTACATGTCGCACGATGTCTTTTCAAGTGGCTTTGACGACCAAATTGAGATTTACACTTTTCACATCCGAACATAATACGACCTGCATTCTGGTAACAATCAGCTACATGTTGTCTGTATATGTTTTTGTTAGAAAATACATTTTTACTGTATCGATGCGAATAACTTTCCTATTCCATTGATGAATAAGAGCATGTTATCCACATCTACTGTTCACTCTTCGAAGTCTGGATGACAACTGAGTTGGCCAACCCTATACTAAAACCATCATATTGGTAGTTTAACTACTACTGTGAGATTCATGCATATCGCCAACCACGGCCAGGAGGAGGAACTGCAAGTGCGCACCCTGCCAGAACATCTCTACCACTACAGTACATCAAGGGGTCTCAGGAACAGAACTACAAACTTGATGGTGACTGTCAGCCTAACCTGCTTCAGAACGACGACGACAACCTCGTCAGCTGCTCCAGATACACATCTCTCTCTCTCTCTCTATCTCTCTCTCTCTCTCTCTCTCTCTCTCTCTCTGTCCTTCCTGAGTTCCTAAGGGAAGGAATCAATTTTGGATGAACCTTCAATGCTCTTCCAACGTGCATTATACCAACCTGTGGAATGTGGTGTGTCCATAACAGTAGTGCATCCTTGCAAACACTCTGTACATGGAAGACAGTCGTGTATGTCTTCGTCCTGTTGTATATATGTGAGTAGATGTTTGTAGACATGCCATATTTCATGTCGAACATATAACAGAAGGAATTCTTTTAGCAAGTATGCGAGCTCGGTTCCTTTTCGAGTACTGCAAGTGAGTTATGCTTTCTATATTCCACAATAGCTGATATAAGCTTTGACCACTAGAACAATATGCCATCATTTTCGCTATGTTCCACAAGTTATTTTTGGTGTAGCTATGGTACAAACTGCTGACCTCAAATGATACACTCTCAGGTCTGTCCGAGCTCGAACGACAGACTAACTGTGAATGAGCCAGAGAGCTCTTGTGACTCTGTATATAGCCTCGTTTTATGTACACACACGACATCCTTATCTAACATGGGTAACACACCAACAATTAAGCGGAGACTGCAGAGTGAATGTGCAAGCAGCTGTGTGTAGGTATCCGAGTTCGCGACATGTCACAGCTGCAGAGTCGACAGAGTATGTCTGCGGTTACTTGGAAAGGCTTCGTACATGCATCGAAGGTTTGAGCATAGACAGGGTCGACTGTCTGTAATTGCAAAGGCTCGGTCGGTACACTAGTATTGGCAGGGTCATGACTGTCTGTAATTGTAAAGGCTGAGTACATGAGTGTAGGTCAGAGACGGAGTATGATTACACTTACAAACACAGCATGTTAGTTTGCGATGTCTAGACTGCTGGCTGTGAAGTTCGCGTCTTTACACTCGTATACGATCAACTTAGTCTTCCTTTGAACACTTCCTACCATGTGCATACAGCATACACACACTTCGCTTGCATCGTATGGTTAGGGCTTGTATCTCTCTTCATAATGTTTTGGTAGTGGGACGTTCCTTCCCCTCCGACGAACGATTGTGTGCTGGGAACATATAATCGGTGATGCATTGCATGTATGGAAAGGCAGGGCGGCCATTGCTTCCAGTGAGTTCATGATGATGATACGTGCTCGCACCCTGCAGGTCTTCTGAAACAGCTACACTTGTTAGGGTAATACCTCTGCTCTGCATCATCTTTGAGCAAAGTATATACATAGTTGATGTGTATGTGTGTGTTGTGATACTTCATTACTCAGTTTGTCTCGGGTTGTCACAGTGTATGTGTGACCTATGACTTCAGGTATTTGTGAGGCACATGCATTGCACGATGTGCTCATTACTAGTCGTTTTGTTTACAACTATTTTTTTTTTCCTTTTGCATACTCTAGGGGGCGAAACTCGACTGTGGAGAGCAAGCAGCTGTCTGTAGGGACCTGGGTTCGAGACTTGTCACTATGGGTAAACACGTCATCACAGTTATCATAGTGAAACGGCTGAACATTTAATGCTGGACAGAAACCATCTAAGCGCATGCATGCATTAAAGGTTCGGGAAGGGTCGACTGCTTGTAATTTCAAAGGCTTGGTATATTATGTAAGTACATACATTGAAGGTTCGGGCAGGGTTGGCAGAGTATGGCTGCTTGTAATTACAGAGGCTCGGTATATTCATTGAAGGTTCGGGCAGGGCTGGCAGAGTATGGCTTCCTGTAAGTGTAAAAAAAGGCTCGGTCGGTACATGAGTGCAGGTAAGGTCGTCAGAGTATAGCTGTCTGTAATTGCAATGGTTTGGTACATGAGTGCAGGTCGGAGACGGAGTATGGCTGTCATGGTCGCTACATGCTCGTCTTCATGACCAGTGGGAAAGACGACGAACGATTGTTTGCAGATGTGTCAGCATACACACTCAACGGGAATCGAACCTTCGATACCATATTTTTTTTTCAAGGATCGTACACCATTGTCAGGCTACATGTAATAGTTACTTTCAAGTATGTGCATTTTGACACAGTGTGTTTGTGATGTACCTCCTTGGTCAGTAATGTATACTGTACATGGAAAGACAGAGCGATCATTGTGCTCTGAGCTTCCAGTGAGTTCACGCTGTGACCTACAGGTCTTCTGTTCTACAGAGTACGTACATATAGTTGAAATGTGTGTGATATCTCCTTGCTTACCATATGTATATTTCGACTGTACTCAGTTGTCTAGAATCGTCGATGGTTGAGTATGTTATGTAAATTTAAGTCTAGGAACACAAGTGCAGGTCGATCCTCAGTTGTTGGGGGGGGGGGTGGTACACTATAGCTGCGAGCATTGAAGTTTAAGTATGTGAGTGTAGGTTGGAGTATGATTGTTGTACATTGAAGGTTCGATATGAGGTATAACTGACTGTAATTATAAGCTTCGGTACACGAGTGTGTATGCCGTGGTCTGGTCGTGAGTGATTGTTTCATTTCGGTTGGTTCGTAAGGGCATTGTTTTACCAGAGCAGTCCTAGAATCATTTACACTGTATGTGTGTGTGGCTCGTATTATAGAATAGGGTGGCCTCTCCCTGGCCCCTTCCTGTTATTATTACCTGCTTCGCTACATGAGTGCAGGTTCGGAGACAGAGTATGACTGTCATGCTAGTCTCTTCATGGGCAGTGAGACCAACGAATGTCTGCATGTGCTCTCAATGGGAATCAAACCTGAGGTACCAAATTTATTCGAGTAGGGTACAGAAACAAAAATAAAAATATGTCATGTGCGGTGATTAGAACCCACACTCCCATTTACTGGAACTAGAGCTTATATCGAGCACCTCAGGCTGCTCGGCCAACTGGACAATTTGTATTAGTGATGCGATTGCATGGGTTTTGTCAAATGCCATACGATGTATGGTGTTTTCTAGCCATCACTTGAGCAGTACGGATGTACATATTGATAGGTTTTTTTCTTTTGTACACTCTAGCAGACGACGTGAGAAAGTACACAGAGTTATGCATCATTATGCAAATCGAAACTGCGATACCTCGAGGATGGTTCAGGGTACATGCATTGGTTCCTTTCGACAGTATACCAGTAAGTACAATGACAAGGAGGGGAGGTGGTAGGGATGTAGTACCTGGTCGCTATCTATCATGCATGGAAAGACAGGACCGGTAATTGTGGTCTCGATTTCGGTTACATTGACGATGAAGACGACTATGAGATGCACTCGTGGGCTAAGAGTATTCACTGCTACACCAGTTAAGGTAGGGGATCATTCGTTGTTAACGGAAACTTATCATTATAGCATGTGTTGTTGTACGTGTGGGGATTCGGCTGTCTAGTGATGACTGTGTATTCATTGTGAGTGTCATCTTGTTGCATAAATACCTACATACATACATCGCCATTTCAGTACATGGCTTACGAGTGTAAGGGTGGTGGTACTGACAGACTGACTGGAAGTAAGTACACACATTGAAGGGCCATGTATGTTTGGGGGTCAGTGGGGCTGCAAGATTGTGGTCGCCTAGAATACCTATGTAATGCATTTGACAACTATATCTTATGTGGTTCTGAACTTACAGCCAACTATGCTTATAAGTCGACATATGGTATACTTGCTCCTGCGACCCCTCTCATCATTAGGGATGATATGTTATGCATTTAACAGCCAAGATGGTTGCCTGGCAGTGTGGTGGCTTCGTCGTGCAGATCCTCGTGGATGATCAGTGATGATATGGCCTTCATCGCAGTCGGATGTCGAGGTCATCAGTGAGTAGGTGGCATTTTGGTAGTCTGTCGCAACATGGATGCCAGCGACATGGTGTGAGAGTAGAATTTGTATTTATAATGTCTAACAAGCCGCTGGAGGAGGCAGTGTACTTGTATACAAAATAGGACATTCTGGTTCACCTGGCATCATGCTAGGGACACAGAGACATAGACATAGGTCATTCTTGATCACACGTGGATGGTAATCATGAGCACGAGGGTCGGAAAGGGTGTCTGCTCTCTGTTACACGAGTGCTGGGGGGTCGGCATGCAGCGAGTCACTGGCACCGGTCTGGCTGTGTCGAGTGCATGAGGATATATGGTTAGGGGTGATTTAGGCAGGTGAGGGGGAGGACAAGGGATAGAGAAAGCAGTAGGACAAGTGGAAGGTCGCTGGTCGAGGTGCCGAGGAGGGAGCGCACGAGAAAGTGTGTGTGGCCAGGTGGTGGCACTGAGGGTACAGGAGAGACAAAGGTGAGTAAGAACAGGGAGACATGAAGGCCGGCATATGTCCGCACGTCCCTTATCGTCGTTCGTCGTTGGGGAGTTATGAGTGTGTTATGATTTTGGTAGTTGTATCTCAAATACTTCATAAATTACAGCCGTCTATCATAGTCGTGGTTGATGTCTATGTTATGAATTTGGCGACTATAACTTAAATGGTTCGGAAATTACAGTCAACTATGCTTATAGGGTGACATCAAGCACACTTGACCCCCGCGACTTTCTCCTAGTCATGGTTGATGTGTGATATGAATTTGACAACCATAACTTAAATGGTTCGGAAATTATAGCCAACTATGCTTACAAGTGTAATGCAAACACTACACACACAGACTTCAGGAGGAGGCAGTGTTACACGATATCCAAAATCGATCGTTCACGACGCCTTGACGCCCCAACGCCAGCGCCAGCGAGGCGCTGGTCCCCAAAATGGTCGACATCCTCAGCTGGTCGCCAATTGTCCTGGGTAGACATAAGTCATCGATACCAAGATAGATGGTGGGAATGAGAAGCTCCGAATTTGAGAAAAGCTCCGACCGATTCAGCTGCAATTGGCAAACCTCAGCCACGAATTGCAAACTACCCGGATTTATGCTAATTATCACTGGCTTCCAAGATGGCCGCCATCGGCGGGAGGGAAGTTCAGGAAATTTTGAGGGGGAAATGGCGTTTTTGTATGTGAAATCGACCATTATGGACGGGAAATAGGAAAAAAAAAAAAAAAAGGAAATTCTCGCTACGTCTTTAAATTTGCAACCATAGAGGGAGGCAATCCAGAAAATCCCATGATAACAAAATCGGGGATACAGTTTGGCATTGCAGCTCCGAATCTATAGTCTACTTTCGAAAGTCAATTACACCACTCGATTGCCAAAGGATCAAAGAATGTTTACGTTGAGGGAAGGCTGCGAAGCATCACGCGCGACGTGGATTTGGGGGGGGGGGGGGATAATTTCGAGTTCGTTTCGCCGCGTCTCATAACTTCCAACTTCCGCGTAGTATAACTTTTGACTTGGAGAAGCTACGACGCTCGTTTAAGTTTCAATCGACACATCTCGTCAATATCAATCGATTGCGCGTATAAAAACATTTGTCTGGCGTGGTTAGGGTGAAATTGTAGGAGTTTAATGTAAAAAATTAAGAAAACTTAACACAATGTCGGCCTATACTCGTCAGAAAGCCAAGTCAAAATACAGAAATCGTACACGGTTAGAAAGAGCATCTCAAAAGCAACCCAGTGATACCCATAAAATCGAGCGAAGCTGTGCCGGAAACGTGAAAAAATATACATCAAGGCGTCCGAGCGCGTCAACGTAGACGTATTCCGCAAAACAAACGGCCGTTTCCCCAACACAGCCACACCCCATTTTTCACCTTTTTTGGACACACGGTTAGCTAAAGCGACATGTATTCATAAAGTAATTAATTAGGTGGGTATAGACTGTCCACGGTAAGCTGAGCACTTTTGAAAGCCTTGTATAGGACATACTGTCCTCATTTTACATCCTTCCGTTATATTTAAGGTTAACATTACCATGAAACCGCCTCGTTTTATCCATGCGTCACCCATGGTGAAATCGTGGAAAATTTTCAGCAAGTAAATGTAATGATATATGCAAAACCTTTTGAAAAATTTCTCTACCCCTACTTGCGTGTATTTTAACAAGCACACATTGATTGGCGTGCACCTCTTTACGCTGGTAACGATAAAGGGAAAGTAGTTCCATGTTTTTTGACATTCTGCACATCAGCCAAGGGCAACACAAAAAATGTTAGCTTCATGTAGTACTTCCCACATAACAGCAGCAGAGTAAAGAAAAACATTATTCGCTGAATAATAATTTGAGATACAGTATTTTCACTGTCATGAATTTAAACTGGGCACCACAATTTCAGTCGGAGGAGAACTACCGGAGAAACATTTGTAACCAACTGCCCCGCACCGCTCCTGGCTTTCACAGCTCTATTCCTGATGAGCACTGCAGCTAACACTGAATTATGTAGTGCAAAATTCAACAGTTGCCCTCCCCAAGCGGGAGTTTACGTCGTTCCGTTTTTAATAGAAACCAATCAGGAATTATTGTCTCAAATGTTTGGACCTGCGCAGAGGTCACTGTTGTATTTCATTGGTCCACGTCAGTAACTCGGAAGCGCTGCTGTACTTAGCGTTGACATTCCAGGCGACAACGGCGCTGGATGCGGCGACTGAGGAAACCTCCCGCTTCGCATAGGTTGTGTTCACTCTCACTCGCGCTCGCTCGCTCTTGCACTTACACTCCCTCCTTATGGAACTATCGTCACTCGCACTAAAATAATCGATACGGTCTGCAGTCGAATGTTATTTTGCATTAAAAAATCAATATTTACTTTTAAAAAACAATTTATTTATTAATATTCCCATCTCAATTAAAAATGGAGTGATACGTAGAGATGATGATAGGTATGATAGTCATGTATGAAGAGAGTCGGGTATAAATTTTATTTGAAATCAATAGTTTCAGCTTGGAATATTAGAACCCTTCATTCTAAAATTATGAATGAATAATTTCCGAATTTATACATATCTGTAGTATTACCTGTTCCTTGTTCGTGTGCCATTCCACTGTTTTCAGTAATGTGGTATTGTTTTATAAATTCGTAAATTGTAATGTGTAACCCAGAATAGGCCTACAATATATTTTTTTTACGGAAGTCGTACGAAGGAAAATGAAATGAAGGCCGTTTTATTTATTTTTCCTGGTGTTAGAAAACAAACAAAAGAATGGCTGGTGTTGCGAGCACGAATAGAGCATGCACGTGCACGCACTTGTGAGCAAATAATCGCTCTCGAAGAACATTTGGAACAGCCTTCTCTGACGTCATTGCCGAGCGAGAGTGCGTAGTTCTAGCTATTTGGAACACGACATTTGACTGCGGCCGCCAGTATACCTCCGGGTCTTGATCACGCGACTGCCTCTCTGCGTTTGCGGAAGGCATGGGCCCACTTGACGGCCATCGCCTCGTCCGAGGGCAGCCTACGACGACGATTCTACAGTGAGGTAAGGCGTCTTCGTCAGTGGCATGCAGTATGTAGGAATATCCTTGTCTTGCCTGTGGATATTGTCATCATTCTCGTGAGAACTGCGTCGTGTTGCTTGGTGTGGTCGAAACACAGCAGACGGGCGGAAAGTTGGCAAAAATGAGACTCCCCGTGTCATTGTTTAATTTTTGTTTAAATTTGGGGACACTGAATCTTTTTCATTAGTCTTTTGTTTGTTCGTGCGCATATATAGGCTATTCACAATGAAGTGAGCACTTTTTAATGTTCTCCAGAAGGGCATAACAACCAAAACATTTTATTTTTGTGGTCTCGAATGTTAACTTTCGGTAGCTATAAAATATACACACTGTGTTCATTAGTCACACGTCAAATTTTTATATTTACATTTGGCTAAAATATAGAAATAATTGGAAAGGAATTTTGAAATACTGCTTTAAAAAGTGCTCACTACCACATGAACAGCCTAATAAAATTTGTCATACTATATACTGTTCATTGTAAAATGAGCCCTTTCGAAAGCGCTGCTTAATACCTACTTGTATGCACGTTGTGTGTTCTCCCGCCACGTGTACAATTAACATTGCCATGGGTCTCATCACTTTATTCATGCGTCGGTCAAGTAAAAATGTGAAATTTTTAGAAAAGCAAACATTTTACAAATGTGCTAATTTGTTTCACTTCGATGCATTAACAATAAACAGGAAGCGAAAGTAACCATTTAAATGATCACAGATTCTTGCCTAACACTTTTTATTTGACGTTAGGATGGAACTTCTTTTCATCCATCGTTACCAAATTTTCCGGGCGCATATTACTCAGTGCGTCCGTTAATAGTATATGCAGGCAGGGGCAGTGACTTTTTTGTAAGGTTGATTTAAAAAGTGCTCACTTTATACGTTTATAGTGAACGGCCGATATCATTGTATTTACGTTCCGGATTATTTAAATAGTTTAATTTGACTGGGGCATGAGGAACGTCACGAGACCCATGATGGCGGAAGGATACAGAATGGACAATAAATTAGAATGAGTTGAGAGATGTGGGTGGCTCTAAACAGCGAGGTATTGAGAGCCAATTAGGGTGAAGTGAGGTGTGAATGGAGCAGTGCAGAAATGCAAGGGTGGGGGAAACGGGAAAACCCCGAGAAAACCCTCCGACCAGCGGCATCGTTCGGCAAGATCCCCGCTTGTGAAAATCCGAGTGTGACGTGGCCGGTGATTGAACCCCGTTTGCCTTGGTCTGAAGCGAGCAGTCTAACCGCTCAGCCACCTAAGCCCCAAGAAATTAAATGCTGAGCAGTGCTTTCAGGAATCTCATCTTACTAATCAAGAACGAAAGTTTACCTTGTTCAAACACTTTAAGCCCAAAGGAAAGGGGAGCAACGGGCCTAGGGAGCTCGATAGGGCCCAGGGGGGGGGGGGGGTGCAAGTTAAAGGGTTGCCGACACCCACTTTCCTATCACTTCCGCGTGAAGTTTTTTTTGACCACAACTAAGGTTCGTGTTTATCATGAAAGCTGGGTTCGGTTATACCATAATTATAGTACACAAGGCCATCTACACATTTGTTGCGTACCATAATTATGGTACAGCACACTATAATTGTAGGAATTTGTGTAATAATTTCGAAAAGCGTACCATCAAATCTGCGTGCTTCCGGCATTCCAACGCACTCGTTAAATTTCACGTAAGTCCAACGGTTTGCGATGTATTAACAGTAACTGTTAAATGCGTACCATAAATATTTCGGTAGTCGGTGAGCATATCAAAGCTCTCACAGGCATTCCAAAAAAACCTTCACGGGTCGACATCGGACGAAAGGTTCAAAAGTTATTAAAGGTTAAATTAAGATTGTACCATAATATACCATATATTAGCCCAAACAGAACGTTCACACTGCTGCAAGTGTCGATAGGCGCGAGCGAGCGCCTCGAGGTGTTTTTTGCCAACTCGTACATACCAAAAAGTATTATTTCTGACGAATTTTGCTTTTATGGTACATATTTGTGGCACAATAAAAGCGAGCAACTCGAGTAGTTATTGTACATCCGATACATACCATAATTACCTGCTTCACCACAGGTGGCCTAGCCCGTGGATTCCGCGGGCCCGTCGCCTGGTGAAGAACTAACCGTGAACAGCGTATGAGATTGTATCAATAGAACGGGAGGGTGTAAAATTAGCGTCGTGGAATTTCGAGTGAGCTGCAGTGTTGCTGGCCCCTCGCCGCGCAGATGCCGTAAGGGTGAGACACGCTGGCTGCGGAGCAAGTTCGCACGACGACGATCGCGTAATGAGCGCGGATAGACCATTATTAAATTAGGCGCGCCCGGGGGGGGGGGGCGGCCCAGGTACACGTGCCCCGTCGACCGTGTTGCTTGACCATGCGGGGAGGGGAGGCGGAGGAATTTATAGGCGACCTGCCCACTGGGCTCAGTTCCCCGCCCAGAGCCACGCCCGGGATGACGATATCCCCCCTGGCAAGCGCCGACGCTTTAAAAAAAAATGGAACGTTTTCAGACGACGACGCCTGTTCTTTCAGTGGGTCGTGTGGAGAGGGTCGCGGCGGTACGCGAGTATCCGGTGGCCCTTGGGGGCGGGATTATGCGCGTAGTCCGCCGACGCGAGTGTCTCCGCGGAGGTCCTGGCAGGACCAGGTCCTGACGCTCGCCGTCGATGAGCGAGGAGCCGGCGGAGGCGGCTGCCGGCCTGCCGCCTCCTCATGGCTCACCCGCGTCGCGACGTCGTTCGCTCACGCCGGACGCCTGGAGGCGGCGCGGCTGGGTGGGATCGCACGCGCTGCCCTTCTTCTGCGCCAGCATCGCCAGCACCGACGACGAGTCCGAGGTGCGTGCATGTAAAGGTTGTTCACGTTAAAGCGAGCACTTTTGAAATCAACCTTAGAAAAATGTCACTGCCCCTACCTGCATACATTTTAACGGGCGCAATGAGTGCCATTCACCCAGTAAAGTTGGTATAGGTTGTTCACGGTAAAGTGAGCACTTATTAAGGCCCTCGCGACAGGCATTAACCGCTAGTAAATACATCTTATTGCAGCCTCAGGCATTACATTTTGATGGTGGTGAAATCCATACACTGTGTTTATCGGTCATATTGCAATGTTTATATCAAAAAGCAGCAGGAAGATGGAAATTGGATGAAAGGAAAAATGCGTAAGGGCCTTAAAAAGTGCTCACTTTATCGTGAACAGCCTATAACTGAGCAGTCATGTAAATCTTTTTTATGATATACTTTTTTCTATTCATTTCGTATCCTACCGCCAAATGTACAAATTTCATCGAGCCTGTCACTGTATGCAAGCTGATTTAATCAAGTGAAACTGTGAAATTGTTAAGGGTGTAAATCTATTACTAATATGCCAATGTTTTCATATGCATTAAACAAAGATAAACTAAATGAAATTAATTCCTTGTTCGCAAATTTAAACATTGCACTATTAACACAACCTTAATATACATCCGACTACTTTCCCTATATCGCAGTCAGTTTTGGTGGGAGCATTAAGTATCATGTGGTATGGAGCCCATTGCGATCAGTAGATTCCATCGCGTTTGAGGTACTCAATAAAAACTCGACCTTTCTGCGTAAGCATTTGCTCGTGGGGATAAGTGTTTGTCTCGTTTGATTATATGTCATTAATAGTAATAAGTATGAGGGGGAGCACACTTCAGAGAAGTATACAGGTACGCGTCCAACGTCAAGAAGCGAGGGAAGCGATACGGGCGACACTAACACGCACGCCTGGTACCTGATCGCTCCTACGCTTGCAGTGTTTCCGTCGTGATCCTGTACTGTGCAAGTTAGATCTGTAACAGCAAGACTTTATCACATGCGATCAAAGCCCACAGATTAAACCACGCCCGTATATCTGTTCTTTTCTCTTGCCGCTTAAGGGTGTTGGACCTCAAAAAAAGTTAATACACTAGATAACGACGCAACTCGACTGTGTGTGTGCACACGTGCGCGCGAGCACGGCTGATCGGACGCACCGAGCTACTCTGCCTGATCGAGGCAGGCTTGTGCGACCTACACAATGGCGACAGTCAAAGACAGGGAGGTGTGGCAACATTACTGCAGCAAGCTCAATTGGATAACTGGAAATGGTTTAACATATGTAAATACTCGTGAAGTTACTTAAAAGCTTGTAACTTCCGGCTCCATCATCAGATCAGCTCAATGGTACCTTCACATGTATTGTCATGGGAACTACACATGTATGCGAAACTTCAGCTCAATTGGATAACAGGAAGTGGTTTAAAATCGACTTGCAAGATTTGACCTAAACACACCCACATACGTACAAGTGAAGTTAAATAAAAGCTTGTAATAAACTTATAGGGTCACCGTTTTAAGTCCCATAGGTACACGCAGCACTACGAGATCACTGTTATCCAGTTCAGAACCCTGCACGTAGCGGCGATGCTGCTCTTGTAGCGCGTGCCTTGCAGCTCTTCCCCTTCTCGACCTCAAATACGGAAAACATCTTCAAGCAGGCCAGGGGGCCGCGGTGGCTGAGCGGTTAGCCCGCTCGCCTCCCACCAAGGCGATCCGAGTTCAATCCCCGGCAGGTCTCTCCGGATTTTCGCATGTGGGAATCATGCCGGACGATGCCGTTGGTTGGCGGGTCTTCTCGAGGATCTCGCGTCCCCCCCCCCCCCTTTTTTTCATTCCGGCGCTGCTCCATACCCACTTCAACCACCCTCATCGGCTATCAAGACCTTACTGTTAAGAGCACTCACTCTTCACTCAAAATCCAGGTCAAAATATTATCTATTGGAGAACCTTAATTATAGGTTATTCACGGTGAAATGAGCACTTTTGAAAGCCCTCTCATTTGGAATAATAGTTAATAAATATTTTTTATTTCAGCCCTAGACGTTAACTTCCGAGTGTAGCGTAAAGGTGGTTTAAGGATAAAAAAATAGCTGAAAGGAGAAAGTAACTAGGGCATCAAAAGAGCTCACTTTACCGTGAACAGCCTATACAATTTCGTGTGATTACGCACCGTTTTCGCAGCGAACATACGGACGAGCGGCCGGCAGCAGTGGGCCCACGGGCGCTTGTAAACAATCTCGCAACCACGTCCCAACATTTCGCCACGTATTTTGGCAGCAGACATCTGTGGTCGTGTCGTCAGAGCCGCGTGCCGCGTGGCGACGATCGATGACAGCTTGTCGAGGCGAGCCCGGTCGCTGTTCACGTTAAGGCGAGCACTTCTGAAACCAACCTTTAGAAAATATCACCACCTCGTATCTGCGTATATTTTAACAGGTACACTGAATGCAGTGGACACAGTAAAGTTGGTAACGACAGGCAGAAAATTGTTCAATTTCTACCAGTTGAGACCAATTAAAAATGAAGCCAGCCAAACACGCCATCTTGGAAAGTTGTATAATATTTCCTAACTAACTATGCCCACGCATACCCCGTTGATATTTTACTCCATGCTCCCAAATGACATTGGTGTGGCTTTTTAAGAATTATTAATGAGAAACACTACTATAATGAGAGTTAATTTAAATGGGTTTCGATCACTGGGTTAGGCTATATCAGTTCGGTCACTCAAATGCATGTATTTTTCTAACTCACTAATTACCTCAGAATTATATGTATGTTGAATCATGAGTGTTTTTATTTCTTCATAAAGAATTTGAGCTGTTTGTGTAAGATATACCAATACTTTAATAAATGTCAGATTAGTGAGATTTTTAAAGAGAATATCATTGCAATTAGTAGAGTATTAAAGAGCTTTTATATTTCAGTGATCTATCCAGGTGTGTTATGTCTCGCTAGCTACTGCAGGATATATTGTGACTCTCTCTCTCTCTCTCTCTCTCTCTCTCTCTCTCTCTCTCTCTCTCTCTCTCTCTCTCTCTCTCTCTCTCTCTCCTCTCTCTCTCTCTCTCTCTCTCTCTCTCTCTCTCTCTCTCTCTCTCTCTCTCTCTCTCTCTCTCTCTCTCTCTCTCTCTCTCTCTCTCTCTCTCTCTCTCTCTCTCCTCTCTCTCTCTCTCTCTCTCCCTTCTAAGTTCGAGGAGCGAGTACTGGAGAAGTGCTATTCTTACTGCAGTAATCCTGATATATGGTTTGTCTTAAGGTGGTGTAAGTGTTGTGAACCAAAGTTTGACTAGTTTGTGTAAATGCTACGCACACTCTACACTTACTAAGAGAATTTTACAGTTTTATACATTAGCTTCGTGTATTAATGATATATTCATTCCACCTACTCGTTATTCCGGCTCACACCAAAAACACTATAATTGTATGTAACACGCACATCCCTAAACCAATTAACATCACATACAAGTTATTGATTGACTCTCAACGTGGGCCATATACGCCACGATGTTCCCAATGTCTATCTAAACTTACTATGTGTAACACTATAGAGGTCTTCTACATATATTTGATTGGCGCCCAACTCGAACCCAATTGTGGGACACAACACCCCTCCCTTCTCGGAATCGGGAGTGGGGGAGGAGGGTCACCAGTCATAACTCGCCTCCTTGCCCATGGGGCAGTATCGATCCCCCTAGGCCCACCCCCCTCAACGTTTGGGCGTAAAGTTTTAGACGCTGTAAACTTTCGTTCTTGATTAATAGACAGACCAGGGGACGGATCCACAGAATCCGCAGGCTAAGCACCATCGGTGAAGCAGGTAATTGTACGAACTAGTACTTATGGTACAGTGTTATCTGGAAACAATGACATGTGCTCGCTCACGCCTATCGGCGCTCGCTCGCACATCCCGACATGCAGTTGCAATGGGAATGGTGTTAAAATTATTGTACATGTATGGTATATTTAATAATTGAGGGTGGTATATTGGACCGACATGAACATATGATAGCTTATTGAAAAGATGGGGAGGTGCATATGCTATTATGGTATGAATTTAGAAATAATTGTATGAAATACCGAAATTATGGCACAACGTGCATAATTGCGGTACATCGAAAGTGGGTCCGGGTGACTGTGCCATAGTTATGGTACATAAAATTGTGTCCACTTATAGAAGGGGAAGTTACCCAAAGGGCCTAGCCTGTTTTAGGGGGGATAGAGGCCTTAAAATAAAGGAAAATACCAATTTTCAACAAATACAATAAAAAAATTGCTATATAGCCCTACAGAAGGCGAAAAAGGGTGGGAGGGGGAAAATTTTGAGGTGTGCTCGTGAAGGTTTGAAGGGCCTAACTTCCCATTTGGGGAGGGTGTGGTATAGAAAGGCAAACCTCTCCGAAATTCCACGAAAATCGGTCACAAAGTGCACCTTCCAGACCGAAAAGAAGGTGCAAAATATGGCACGCAAAACCCCTCTCCCCAGTAGGGGAAGTTACCCAAAGGGATAGAAAGGTTAAAAATAAAGGAAAGTGTCAAATTTCAACAAAATACGATAAAAATGAGCCATATAGCACTTTTCGGGGCTGCAAAAGGTGGGGAAAGAAATTTTGGAGGGGGGGGGGAGTATCTCCGAATGGCTTAACTTCCCACTGGGAGTGGGTGGAGTATAGAAAGACAACCCCCCCAAATATCTCACAAAAATTCGCCGAAAAACGTGCCTTCAGTTCGAAAAGAAAGGCGAAAAACGAACCCCCACCCCCTCGGTCTTTGCATGTACCCCAGGGTGGTGAGGTTGGGGTAGGAGGGTTCGACAGAGGAAGGTCCATATGGGTGCAGAAATTTGGTTCCAGCTTTCCGCACGATAATTATGGTGCATACAAACCCAACTTGTATGGTAACACGAACCTTAACCATGGTTTACAAAATTCCCCCCCCCCCCATACACACCTGGAAAATGAGGGGGGGGGGGGTCGGCAACCATAACTCACTCCCTTCCCCTTGGGGCATTATCGATTCCCCCTACCCCCCCAACCGTTTGGGCGTAAAGTGTTTGACGCGGCAAACTTTCGTTCTTGATTAATATTATATAGAAACACAGGTATCACAATGCTAGAAAAAATAGTTTCATACCTAGATTAGAGCAATGCATTTTCAATGTGACTGACTTTTGTAGACCACTTTGGAAACTAAACACTTGGCTGTTGTAAATTTTCTATCACCAAAATATTTGCGAGGCGTAAAAAATGTAGGATTAATGGTTGCATTTCAAAATCGGTACCACTACATAGGAAAAATAACAACGAAAATTTTTTCGGCGCATGTCGTAGGGAACGTGATCTACTAACCAATACTAATGCGTAACAGCTACAACGAAGAGGAATACTCTCTTTCGTAATTTAACGAAAAGTGTGAAAAATAACTGTAAAACGGAAGTCAACGTTAAAGCTGTAGTTATCGTAATATGGATATTAAGTTACGAGCAGTTAACGCGAACCTGTAAAAGTAGTCCTTAAAGTATAAATCTGGGACTTGCCTTTTTCTAAGAGGAATTAGTCGGTCAGGGGGGGAGTTACCTTCGGGAAAGAGTTATACAGTTTTGTGGCACACGACTCGTATGCTCTTAGGAAGGAAGGAACTTGTGGGTATGTCGTGGGATAAGGGACTTCTTGGGAGAGTAGTAATACCAAGGTGGTTCTTGGGCACGAAGGAAGCTGTAACGTGAAGCTGCTGAGACGACAGGTTTTTGGAGATGGAGAAGAGGTGTGCGAGAGCTGTGAATCATCTTTGTACTAACTATAGTCCGTTCACGCTTTCTTCGGCCTTATGGAATCGAACCTTTGAAAAATCACCTTGGGCATAACATGTCAACCTGTTGTGTTCAATCATTTGTATTCCAGAATTATATAACCCTGTGATTAACGTTAAAGTACTGTGTTCTTGAATATATTAATAATCTAATTAGTATCTTCTATAACTAGTAATATTCATTTTGTATTAAATACGAATTAACAAAGCGAGATCAGTGACATGTTGGCAATGGCCGGTAAGAAATAGTTCAGTTACAATATTTTTTAACCTCCTTTTTAAGTCTACTATTTGTAAATTAAACGTTGCCAATTGATATATTTGTATTGTTAGGTAGCACTGACGGGAACACATTTCATTGCTGCAGTTAAAAATTTCAGCGCAAATTACCGTGCGTAAGCTCTGGTGACACTGTGTTTATTTTTTCCCGTCTGGAAGAAAGCTGGTTCAGTAAGCGAAGCAGAGCGCGTGTGTGTGTGTGCGTGCGTGTGTGTCCCCCTCGTCCCCGCCTCTCAATTAAGAGCGCAAACATCTCACTAGAATATATTAATAACGTATTTGCTAAGTGGCTACGTGGCTAAGTGCTAAGTGGCTAAGTACGTACAAACGCACAACCCCAAACTTTCTTACGAAGCCATACTTTATCGTTATTCCTTGAAAGAGAGAACCCACACAACCACCTATGAAAATATAATCACATGCAATAAAATATTTAATATGCATCTCAAGATAGTCTCACGCTCTCTCCAAGTACATATATTATTTCCGGGGAAATTAGCAATCCTAAAGACACAAAAGTGGGATAATCTGATAATAGAAATAAAGTCTTCAGTCTTCGTTCGTATCACCAGATCTGCCGCCAGACTTTCACATAACTCGGTTAACTTTTCGACCTGCTGCAAGGATGAAATTTGGCCACCACACCAGATATAGGCTGTTCACTGTAAAGTGAGTACTTTTTTAACCCTTGCGAAAATTTTCCTTTTAGTCAATTTTCATATTTCGGTTACTTTTTAATACAACCACTGTCATATAACTAATAAACATAATGTATACATTTCACCCTTCTCGAAAGTTAACGTCTGAAGATATAATGAAATGTATTTATTAAAGGTTGACGCCTGTTGGAAGGGCCTTGAAAAATGCTCACTTTACCATGAACAGCCTACACCATCTTGTGAAATCACCAGAACTGGTGAGAAAATCACCAAGTTGACGACTCTGAATTGTTGCGGGTGGGAGAGACGAAGAGACGAGAAGCGAGGAATTGGTCGATAATCGAGTCGCATCGCGGGTCGAGTTCACGTGCCGATAGTGAAACCAGAGAACACGTCCTTGCGGCGGTGGCCGCCAGGAGCGCCACTAGTAGGCGGGAGCGACCTCGCGTGGCAGCGCGGTGCCTGTCACGATATTGAAACGACGCGACGCGCTTGGACACTGTGATGAAAAACTTCCTCGCTTATTGATCCCGATCCCAAACGCTACTTCACCTCTCGGTCTGAGTTCTGCGTGTGGCGCGTGTTAAAGTCGCACATGCATTCAACCCTGCACCCTCAGAAAGAACAATCGTAAATTTAAAATTTCCTTCTCCGTCGTGTAGCTGTACATCCCTAACTTGCATTGCTTTTACAATAAATGAACATTTCTTCGCGGATTCTTCGGCCTTTTTGAATCAAACCTTTGATAAATTTCCCCATGTATGACGTGTTTAGTTATTTCCTACATATGCCATATATCACAAGCGTTTTATACTTGTCTTCATAAAAGTTACTTTTTTTTCTGTTGAATTGGAATGTTATTTATATTTTATTTATAAATTATAATACTTCTTTTATAAATAATTTGAATTAAAACAGTAATAAAACATGTGTGTTGGTAGCGCCTAGTAATAAATGGTTCTTATACAAAATACTGTTACAACAGAGTGCACACGAATCCGGTGCGTTGTCCCTCTGGTGTAATCTTCCAGACTTAGTTGAGCTTAGTTTGCACGAAGTGGAGGAAATATCCTGGCAGTAGAACTTTAGCATGACTTCAGAAAAGGCCGAAGATACCGTGAATCAACTATAGTGATGATACCGTATCTTGAAAAGTCAGGGATACAAATCTGCACGTGTAATAAAACTCTTCTACGAGAGCTTCCAGTAAGTAATACAGAAGAGGCATGTTTTTTGACGTGAATGCGTCTTTAAATTTGCAACCATAGTGTGGGGCAATCCAGAAAATCCGTTGATAACAAGTTCTGGGGATACAGTTTGGCATTGCAGCTCCGAATCTATCGTCAACATTCAAAATTCAATTACACCACTCGGCTGCCAAAGGATCAAATAATATGTTACCATTAGTAAGGACAGCAAAGTATCTCGCAGGAGGGGGGGGGGGGGGGTCCGCAATTTTGAGTTCGTTTCGCTGCGTCTCATATCTTCCACGTAGTATAACTTTTGACTAGGAGAAATTACGATTCTCGTTTAAGTTTCGATCGGCCGATCTCTTCTAGATCAATCGATTGCGTGTATAAAAACATTTGTGTCGCGTGATTATGGTGAAATGGTACGAGTTTAATGTAAAAAATTAAGAAAACTTAACACAATGTTGGCCTATACTCGTCAAAAAGCCAAGTAGAAATACAGAAATCGTATACGATTGGAAAGAGTATCTCAAAAGCAATGCAGTGATATCCATAAAACCCTACATGAAGGAGTGAATCGGTGCCGGGAACATAAAAAAAAACCAAGGCGTCCGAGCGCGTCAACATAAACGTATTCACGCAAAACACATAGCCGTGTCCCCAACACAGCCGAACCCCCCCCCCCCCTTTTTTTTTTTCAGAAAGTAAATGGCCAGAACCTTACTTTTAATGCAGAAGTATTTAAACAATGTGAGGCTACAGCGAGTAACTTGATTGTATTCGAGTAAAATATTCATAGGAAAACTTAATTACCTTGAGTATACACGAATGAAGAAATATTGTGTACATGAAGTATTTGACGTCCTTCCAAGCTGTCCTTTATTGGTAGAGTTGAGTGGAGAGATTTGGGCGGCTCTTAACAACGAGGTCTTGAGATCCGATGGGGGTGAAGTGAGGTGAGAATGGAGCAGCGCCGGAATGCAAGGACGGGGGAAACGGGAGATCCCTGAGAAAACCCGCCGACCAACGGCATCGTCCGGCGTGATTCCTAATTGCGAAAATCTGGTAATGACCCGGCTGTAGATTGACCCCGTTTCGTCTTGGCGGGATGAGAGTAGTCTAACCTCTGAGCCACCGCAGCCTCTTCCATTATTGATGGATCGTAGAGTTGTAGAATTACATGTCATTACTTTGCCACCGACACTCGTGATGGCAAGGTCTGGACACTGTACCAAGATCTCTCATCATCTGTTAGGCTATGTCTTTTCTGTCTTTAGATATCCTTTGGCGATTATCTCGGCCGTGCTGAGCCGTGGCGAGCTGGACTTAGAATAAGTGGTTTACTTTCATGGGTTTACCAGCAAGTAACATAAGCATGTTCCGTTCAGCCCTGTTGCGTGTTATACAGAAACAATTTCAAAAAAAGAGAAACTCGAAAAACAAAAAATAGTCACATTTATGGAACACGTAATAATACAGCATTAGGAAAAAAAACTTTACCATTATACCAGCGAGGAGTTCAACCCTGGAACACTTAACTTCCCTATCTGTCATCCTAACCGAGCTACCGAAACCTCTTATTTCAGTGGCTTATGTTCTGAAACTTGCTGAAAAGGAATTGATTGTTTCTTGTATGATTTATTTAGACTCGAGAGTTTCACAAATTTGTGACATGTTATCACATATTTAATGCCAAAAATTAAAGCCTTATAGATTTCCCAATCTCTGTCAAATATTTCATCACAAGAAGACATTGGAATAGAATGTTTCGGTCACTCGGTTAGAATGGTAGTCGGGGAAATTAGTGTCCCAGTGTTCTTTAGTTTCTTTGGATCATATGCATGCACAAGCATGTGTGTGTGGGTGTTTTTTTTTTCCTGACTCTGATACTGGTTTCACAAAATTATTGAGAAGAAACTTCGAACCTATTTTGCAATCTTTGATGTCATGCTCTTGTTGGGTTGTTTTTGGCTGATTAAATTTGTCGTTTAACTTAATATCCTATCCCCTCGTATCTCACACTGCACTTTGTCAGTGTTTATTTAAAGATCTTGTGTATTTTATATGCACATACATACACAAGGTATTTTGCATGGCCAAAGCCCCTCCCGCATCTACACTTTAAGAAATTATTTGTACATTTAATATATCAGTGTATACGTTCAATGACAAAGCGCGAATTGTAAAAAAAAAATTCCCATGCATTCATGATAACTTTCCTACAGTTGCTGAGGAACGAATCAAATGCGTAGGGAAGTTCCCAACTTTTTATAATAGCGATGCTAAATATTCCCATATTCTCAGTCTGATACGCAATACTATTTCCAAACACTGTATAGGTTAAAAACTTCCATTACAGTTTAGGAAGTTTACCAGAATTTTTTTTTACAGTGCGCTGCCGAAACTTTCCGCGACCACCAATCCCACAGCGCCTGCCACAGATCGTGTATCGCAGGCAGACGCCAACCCCCGGTGGTGGCTCGCCAGCCACTCGAAAGACAGGGACTCGCCGGGAAACTCGAGGGCACTTCATTACCACGCGGAATCACAGACCCGTGGCTCGGGCGATGAAAACGCTGCTTGATAAAAGGGTCCTGCCCATTTCAGCAAAGAAACTCGTCAATGACGTCACCGTTCTCAATTCTTGACTGCCTGCGCTCCGTTCGAATCGTTCTTGTCTTAATGAATCGAGCCACGTGTTATCCTGAGTGCCGTCATTTAATTTTTATTCATACCAATATTGGTGTTAAAAGGAAATTTATCTTTAATTGTTACCAGTTTTAATGATACATTATCGATAACTGCGTTTACTGACTTAAGTATATATTAATTCCTGTCTTGTAAAAATGTCTATGATTGGTTAATAGGAACACTTTACTTTCATTGCCATGCGCTTCCAAGCTACAGCTCCTAATGGGTTGATAATTCTAAATCTATGCGCCTACGTTCCAGCACATATTCAGTATGTGTTTTCCATCAAAATACTTGTTCAGAATCTTATCAGCTAATTAGTTGCTGTAAGGGATGCAAATAAGTATGCCTATCGGAATGTATCACGTATCGAGCCGAGTGGAGTGTGCTTATATACATCAATACACAGCCTTAATGACACTTGAATCGACATATTGAACGTACTGATTATTTGTACGAACAGTCACCTTTCTAGTAGACCACGACCCTAAACTGTAAACATTGCCTTCAATTACAGATCGTCGTGCGTCTAACGCATGTTTCACCATTGTTGAACAATTATTTCCTGTCCATTTCCTTTCACATAAGAACGGAATGAAAAGTTAACTATGATGTGACATCATTCATTAGTAATGTGACGTTTGTAATTGTAACTCCTAACAGTACTCGCATTTTATCATCAACACCTAAACCGTAGTAAAATAATAGATTATGATAAAACCAACGAGTGTTATATATTTATGATGATTCATTTTCGCAGAGGTAAATTAAACCAAATAGTTGTTGGTATCGCTGCATATTTCCTCAAATACTTATTTCTACGACAAACGAAACACATGCCGTGGTCGCGACTAGTAAATCATGAGTTCGATATTCACAGCTGCAAGGAATACTGGTAACTCGCGTGTAACAGGCTTGCCTTAGGCAGAACTTGAACGAACACGTGGGTGAGCCAAGGCCAGTGTTATGACGTACTTTTACCGGCTGCGGAACTGGCTCTGGATCATTAGCGGAACTAACACACAAGACTGGTCAGACTTTTTCCCATCCCGTGGCCACTCTAGTGTATAGCTTTACTCGATGTCTATACTGAGCATAACTCTTAAACTAACATCCCGTGGCGGGAAAACATTAACCAAATCACATGTAACTCAATATACATCAGCCTTAACATGGCAGACCGCAACCCGTCAAACAGCTCAATACTGCTGGTAGCGGCGCACCAGGATTACGCTGTAAACATATTCACATAAGATCAATTACAGAACATGACCACATGATTAAAACCATATTTTACCGTGACTGTCTCAAACCCGTCACATCTGCAGAAAACAATACACGAATACGCGTGACACCAAACTTAATGCGGAATAATAATAAACTGAGAGGGTAAGGGTTCTCGGAATGACAGAGCGAGAGAAAACTAATCGGAATGCAAGAGCATGAAGAACGGAGGTGGAGTGATAGACCAGGAGGGGAAAAAAGGGAAATCCAAGAGTACCCCTCTGTGTATATGAGGATGGCGTTGCGACAGCTGTAGTACTTGTAACGAATTTCCTGGGTAGAGTGCTAAACCTAGCTATGCAGTCACGATCGTTCAAACTGAGTACTAGATTGGTGTGCTTTCTGTAAATTAGAATTATTGCCCCTTTAATTCCTTGACAACAAAAAACAGCGTGGGAACTGGAAATTAGATTCAACTTAGTGATGCTTGAAAGTAGTCTGGCGCATTACTTTTCTCCTGCCCCGTCCAGACTGTGAGTAGGAATATACACACACTTGATCTTACCATCTGAAGTAACGTGTACCATTTGTACATCCAGAAACACAGCAGTCTGGTACCAAACATACTTGTGGACAGAAAAAACAACCTTACACAAACAGGAGGAGTAGGAGATTTAATTGAATTCAGAACAACTTGAATTTTCTCAAAAAAAAAATTCATCGAAATGCAATACTAATTAGCAGATCAGTTGTGGCTCCAAAAATTAAACATATATGTGAATTATTCTTGCTTGTGGTAATAGTCTTTGAAAAACGAGTGACCTCGTGGTGGTTAAGAATTAAAATACTTGAAATGTGCATAAATTATGGCAAAATTCTTTAGAATTCCTCCAAAAATAATTTCTTTGAATAAAACGTTTGCTATCAGCTAGCGGCAGAGCAACGATTCAGTCCAGGTACGCCGTAGTAAATGTCGGAAAAGCCGTGTATGTATGAAAAATAACACGGGGGCGTGAAAAATGTTCTAGAGGTTCGTATGAACGGCGTAAGGTGGATAACTTTATTTGGAATTTCTTGGCTGAAATCAACGATCAGACGCAGAATTTCTATGATCTTGAAGTTCCCGATGATCAGGTAAGCCGACGGGGCATATCTCCGGATGCACAGCATCCCTGGTTGACGTCTTCTCCGTGTGTAAGCGCATGGCTTACAGTGCTAACATACAGTTCAGTGGCACCTTAATGGACGTCTCACGAGTTCTAGCTAACCTCTCTGAACGGTACGTGGAGGAGGCTCATACAGCCCTACTTATTGCTTAAACACCTGCGTCTTCGTCTCTAGTAGACGGCTCGCAGTTCCAGGGGTGCCAGCAATGACTTCTCTATAGAAAATCTAAACTTAACACCTCGTGCACAGCCCATCCGGGTTGTCTGCCTGACGTCGCGTAACAAGCAGTCCGTCTTCTTAGTTGAAAACTTAATTTAAGAATATTCTTTAAACACTGACCAATCATGAGAGTTACAATTTATATTCATTTCAACTGCCACTTAAAACTGCCCCCACGTTCAAAAATGCATATAGTCATATGGCCTTGTAAGTAAGTACACCTACATAACGTAAAAATAGAAAGACAAATAAATATGCGGCCAAATTAAAAATACTGTTAGACTGTGTTTCAAAACAAATAAATAAATCTTGCCACAAAGTAAAATAAATCATGTGAAAAATAATATTGAGCCTGTTAAAAATAAAAATTACGTGTTAATAATTATTCATTAGTAAAGCTCAGAAAGCGCGTGTTAGAACAGTACACAAATGTGTATCGCACTCGCAATAATTATGACAAAAAGAATGTTGTTTAAATGTTCTAGAAATAGGTATTTTTGCATTACTGAGTGTTTGTTTAGTAATAATTTTATATCATAATGTTTTAAGCTTGTTAATTTTTAAACATACAACTGTTCTCTAACAGATTTCAGGAGTAATTGCTGTTTATTTTACGATACAAGAAAATAATAGTCAAATGGCATGCTAGACAGGTGAATGAATGTTATGATGTTCCGAGTGGAACCCTACAAAATGCTAAATTCAAACTACAAAAACGAAACTCAAAACGAATTGAAACACAAGCTTCAGTTAACAAGCTGCAACTTTGGAATGTAATCGAAATTTGTGAATGTGTATGTTGGTGAGGGGTGTGGAGTAATACACTGGAAATAACTACAGAGCTTTGTTAAATTAGTAGCAAATCAAAGAGAGTTGAGTACATTGGCTTGCAGTCAGATTTAATCATCATGTAGCATTTTTTTCATTTTTAGATCTGTAGAATTTAAATTACTGAGAAGACAATGTGATAACAGATCTTCTACGTGCCAGGTCCATCACAATTTCGATGACAAAACTATTCTGGTAAATCATTCTTCATTTGCTGAAGTTTAAATACTTGCTCAGGAGCTGTCTCACGGACGAATTCTGAAACAAATCATAAGCAGATTACGTGATTTTGAACCCAGGTTGCTTGTCAACAAATAATTTTTAATTTTTTTAGGGTTGCTTTAACCAGTAGCATAGCGCAAGACTTTGACCTGGTGATCCCTAAAGTCGCAGACCCTTTCCCAAACTAGTGAATCTATGGTCCAAAGCGATCATCATAAAAAAATATATATATAGTGGGATTTTATGTAAAAAAAAACATTAGTACTGATTAGTCGATTTTACATAGCCTATTTGTTTGCAGCTATAAAAGCTCGGGGGCATGTGGGTTATTTACGCGTTACTACTGAAATAGTTTACTCGACATTACGTTATTAGGAAACCATTATAAATCATTAGTTATAACATATGTGAAGCCACCGTCATAACTTTGTTTGCACCGAGGCGCAAAGAAGAGCGATGAGTTCGTTGATATCTTCCTACACGCGGTCGTCCCGCGCTTCCAAAAAAAAAAAAAACGCGGGGAAAAGCAGGTCTGCGCAGATTGTCCCCTAACCCGCTCCCTGCGACACATCCGGTAGATCTCAGGACCAAACACCGGCCTGGCCGGGTTTCTCACTTTGGGACAGAAGGGACACGAATGGTAGCGATATGTATGTGGCAAAAGTTAATAAACGGCTTGCTGCTTAAAAATACGTATTTATAAATTTTTTAAATATGTTTATTTCAGGGAACGTGAAGCTTCTCGGCGTCGTACGACGCAGCACCACTTGTAACCCAAATACAAATAATTTAATCTTATAAAATTGATTAAATTGGGATACAGTATGTTGGTGTAAAATATACAGAATGTATCTAAATTCGACCGACAAACTTCGGCTGTAGGTTAATCACGGAAAAATAAGTTGAAAACATGTATATAACCTATGGTCTAAAGTGAATACTAAGAGTGGTGCAGACATTTGAAGTTGGACCTGGAACACTTGTTTATTGCAAATATTGGAGATAATATTTAACATGGAACACCGATCGTCTGTATAGTGGTTAATTGAACAGAATCTTCAAACACATCAACACTTGCCGCTGTCATCAAATTCTTTCATTTAAATAATAAATGTTACTACCACTATTTCGAACTAACATCCATGTCGCGGTTGCATATTTGGTATTTAAAGGATGAATTATTAATCCTCATGTCACAATTGGCAAAAATGTTGCCCTGAGTAAATACCCTAAAACTCGCCGTTTTCGAGTAATTCGTGTTTTACTTTCAAAATAATATTTACCATTACTTGGCAGGTGGGGCACGCACAATACCCAATAACACACTTATATGGCTATTAAAGGAAGGGTAAGATTCCAGAGAGCGGTACATTACAGTGCTACTGTAATAAACTTTTTTTCTACTACAACTGCAAAAATGTGTACCTCCCTCAGAATTAATTTTAGACCATATGACGTATGTACATCCTGTATATGTGGAATGAGATTGAAGGCCTTGCTGAGTGTGAAACGTGCACTGTTTGTCGACCACTGAACCATCAGCGAAGACTTGAACTGTACTGTATCCCGCAGAGGCCATTCAACTGATATCACACAGCAGTTTCCTTCTCTGTGGGGCCGGAGTAATTCTGTGCTATTTATTTCCTAGGATGTGATATTCAGTGCTTCCTGCTGATTCCCGTACACACTTTCAGCTATTTTTCTTATTCCCTCTCCTAAACTTATACAACTGATGCTACAACATGAAAGGAACTCATCGTGATAGCTGCAGTTATTTTGTATGCCATTTCGATATAACCTGTCCTGCTGAGAGTGTCACCACTGCGACATCGAAAAGAAAGGAAATTTTTGTTTATAGCTTTTTTGTTACTGACAATAAACACGTCAGTGATATCATTGTCAAGAGAGAACTTATGAAATCACTGGCCCCAAGCACCGCTCTAGTAGGCCCAATTAACTAATCCGTACCGGTGAGCTGTGGAGTAAGATGTTTAAACTAGTAGTCATGCATATTATGTCAGCGATTGCATAATACTTCCGTTGCAACTTAAGTTCAGAGGCCAGTACAAGTACTCTCCGCGGGATACGATAGTATAGGCTGTTCACGATAAAGTGAGCACTTTTGAAATCAACCTTACAAAAAAAAATCACTGACTCTGCCTGCATATATTTTAACGGGCGCTCTGAGTGACATGCACCCAGTAAAGTTGGTAACTATGGATGGGAAGTAGTTCCGTATCTTAACGTCGAATAAAAAGTGTTAGGAAACCATTCCTGACAATTTAACTTATTCTTTTCGCTTTCTGTTTGTTTTTAAATTCATTGAAATGTAAGAATGAGCAGATTTGTAACATATTTACTTTTCCAATAATTTCACAGTTTCACTCGACTGATGCAAGACTAAAGTGTTGAGGCCCATGGCAATGTTAATCGTACATAAGGCGAAAGAATACACAAAGTGCATATAAGTAGATATTAAACAGGGCTTTCAAAAGTGCTCATTTTACTGAGAATATCCTATACTTGGTTTTCATGCTCGTGTTGCTGCCAATAAACCACAGATTACGCGCACCAGTGCCCGACGTCGATTGGAGCGGTGAAAAAATCACCGCCTTTCGGCTAGGGAGCAGTGGAACATCTTATAGAGCGATGATTCACAGTGTGTGATCTGGCAATCTATAGGCATATGTGGACCTGGCGAATGGTATGAACTTGAATGTCTCTTGTCGGAAGTGAAATTTGGCGGCGGAAGTCCAGAGCTTCGTCTCGGATCGGGTTCGGTCGATCTACGAACTCCGGCATGTACCAAGACGTTTGTGACGCCAACGTGCTTCCTAAGCTGTGACAACAGTTTGAAATAGGTTATGTCCTGTGTCAACACGATTATTCTCTAGTCCATCAAGTAAGTGCAGCCGGGTAGTGGTGTGCACACCGCCAGGCGGGTCATGCTAAATTGGCGCTCTCAATGCTTTGTCTTGAACCCAAGCAAACAGAACATCTTTGGGATTAGTTGCGGCATCATTTAAATGCCAGACCCATTCAACCAATAGAAAATTCTTCAACTATACATCCGGTAGGAAAACTGAAACACCTTCCGCCAGCTGTGTATCAGAACTTAGTAGAGTCTATCCCGAGTGTGTTAATAACAGAAAATAGAGGTCCCGACATTAGTTATAAAGACTGGCGTATTTGGGACCAGCAGCTGTTAAAGGCTGGTGGCCACACAATATGTAGTTTCTAGGCAATACCGGCGCATTAAAAATGATTGCGGGAATTGGGCCCAGGGTGGTTTCTGCCTTCCTTTCCTCCTGTTTTAGTTTAATGCGTCAAATCAAGAGAGCAGCAGTTGCCACTCCAGGAGAATGTTGGTCTGTACTGCATCGTTGCAGGTTGGCATTTATCATTGTAGCTTGGCCTGGTTTGCAGTCTCTTTCTTCAGACGGAGATTATAGGCCGTTCATAGTAAAGTGAGCACGTTTGAAATGAAAATCCAGGGGAAAAAAATTCATGCCCGTTATCAGCCTTTATGCTGCTGTACACGCTGACAGTTAAGTCGTCAACTAGTAAGGTCAAGTAGTTATATAGCTTGACGTTGTATCGCAATGGCAAATCGAGTGGGCGATTTTTAAATAGGTCTACGTTAGAGTATGAATTCGCAAATTAGTAACATATTTAGGTTTCTAAAACCTCACGATTTCACTTACCTGGCGCAAAATTATTTTAAATAACTTCCTTCAAAATTATCCCCCCCCCCCCAATAAAACAAAATTGTAATTTAATTTATCTGATTATGTAGCAGAGTTCACAATTTGGAGGAAAGGGATCAAAAATATGTCCAACGATCCCCTTTTCGGCTACTACCCGATAAGAGAAATAAATAACGTTATATAGGAAGTACATTAATTAAATTCAATTTTAAAAATATACAGTTCAGTTATGGCCAATGGCCTAGCACTGATTATATTTGTAATTTCTTTGTTGTTGTTGACGCAAGAACAGTCATTAAACCCACGATCATGTGAATGTTATATACGGCGGAAGGGTACAAGACGAGAAGGAAATGCAGTGTTTTCAAAAGTGCTCAACTAACCATGAACAGGATATAAGATAGTGTTACCTGGTGTGTGTCCGGCGAGGAAGGCGAGTGGGTTCACATTCAGAGGCGACATTGCAGGGGTCACAAAGAAGGGCTGGGGTGGCTGCCTGGCGAAGGGGGATCGCCGACGTGCTCCTCTGCTGCGCTGGCCGAAGAGACCGTCGCGCCCGACGTCATGGGGTCCCAGCGGGCGAAGTCCTCCAGCCTGCGGAAGGCCGTCGTGGAGAAGCGACCATACTGGTCCTGGAACCACGGCACAAACGTGTTCGGGCAGGAGGCGCTGTGGCTGTAGACGAGCAAGGTGTTGGTGTCCCACCGGGCGTCGCGGTCGGCGGGCGTCATCGCGAGGAAGGCGCCCGTCCTGAAGGACACGGGGCCGTGTATCGGGTGCGCCGACACCGTGAACGTCTTGGGCGGCGCCGGAGGCGGCATCACCACCTGGTACACCGTGTGTCGTCTTCCTTCCTCTCGAGATTCGTTCATCGCGCTCTGACGCCGCTCACTGGCAGAGTTCAACCTGATGAATAGCGCAGAGGTTTGATAAATGTGCTATGGAGGTGGCGCGAGTCATGCTGCAGCATTATTAGGGGTTGATGTGAGGACCCTAGCCTTGCTATAGGCACTTCACAGTAAAGTGAGCACTTTTGAGGCCCTAGTTACATTTTCCCTCCAGCCAGTTTTTTATCCTTGCCCCACACTGCAAAAAAAATTTGGAGGTAAAATTCCCTTGCATGTAAGGGAAGCTAATTACCTCTACATGTAAGGTAAAATTTCATCTTAAACCTAGAATACAGTTACATAAAAATAAACTACTATTCCCTAATCGTACGGAAAAATTTCCTGACAAAAGTGGGGGGAAATCCCATACAAGTAAGGGAATATCAACTATATTATATTTAATCACATTAAAAAATACCCCGGAGTATTAGTACCGTTAATTTTTTTATTACCTCTATCCTCTGACGAATAGTAACTGAAACTTCGATACTTGCTGGGTGGGCGCGTACTATAGTACTCTATCTCGATAGGCGGATGCGCTATCTGTTACACCAAGCCGACAGCTGCAGCATTGGCGAATATTAGCGTGTCAAAACATTGTTTCTTCCGCCCGTCCTCTCACTGAGCTGTTGAGACAATGCTGAAGAGATGCACGCGTTGTGAAGTAATTTTCCTGTCTATTTATTGGATTTTCCACATCTATGTGCATGAATTTTACTCTATACTGCGATAATTATACGTTGCATATGAAGAGCCGTGTTGGACAGTTTGCATAACTAAACAATTTAATTTAATTTAAGATAAAAAATATGTAAAATGCAACTATCAAATAGGTACAAATGTACGAGGAGAGCCACACGTCGTAAGGTAATTTTCCCACCCATGAATGGGATTTTCCACTATCATGTACGTGAATTTTACTCCGGAATGCAGTAATTTTACTTTATCCGTAAGGAAAACTATGTTTCCCACACAAGTTTGCGAATATTACCTTACACTTGTCATGAAATTTTCCCATTATTTTTACAGTGCACCATTTAAAAAAAATTGTCATATAGGTAATAAACGTAGTGTGTGTATTCCACTGAATTCGGAAGTTAACGTTTAAAGTTAAAGTAAAATGTATTCATTTACTATTATTCTAAATGACAATGCTTTAAAAAGTGCTCACTTTACCGTGAATAACCTATAGAAACTTTCCGAGGTGGACTAGAATGATTAAAGAACGAACTTCCCTCGAATGATGGCGTTCGAGGTTATGAGTTACGGGATGGCTTTCTTCTAGATAATGTTTTCCCGGGGATGCCAAGAAGCCTAACCAATTTCCAAGATCCAATAAGTGTCGTTTCAGAAAAGAAACATTCTACTTCCAGTTTACCTCATTGGAGATTGGTTCTGTGAGGTTGTGGAGGGATGGCCAGTCCCGGCTTCTGTCTGGAATCTTTGTTGATGAACAATACGCTTTAACAGATCACGTTAAGGTGTTGCAGTTTATGTTCTCGACAGTCTGATATTAATCATCTAGCTCCGTTTTGAGACTTGATTCTCACAAAACTGTGGTATCAGATTTGAAATAACGTGTGTAAAACTTTCTGGTATACATGATAGAATGGACAGATGGCACATACTACGTGCTAAATAAATGCTAAAGATTAAGTACAAATCAGGTCATGTTTATTATATTTGTTTAAACTGTTAAAATACGAACACAATCGTCATGAACAAGTTGCTAGCGACGTGTAGGCTATAATGTAACGAAAACTGCTCTGGTATTCTCTGTTTCATATAACTTAAGAAAAATTTAAAAGACATTGTAACCAACCTAAACAGCATATAAACAGTAAACGCCTCCATTTTCAAAGTACTGTCAGCTGATGGTTGTTACAGGATGCGTGTTATTATGTTGGCGATCTTTGCGATGCTTATAGAAGAAAATAGTACCTACTCGACATTAAAAAATATAATGTAGAAATTTAATAATAACTACATAATTTATAGCAAAATTACGCCCTCAGAATAATGTACAATTCGTCTGAGTTATATAGAGGAAGGGCTTTAAAAAGTTTAGAAATATTGTGGTAGAGCATGCGAACAATGCGGTTATGTGAAAGTCTCCACCCACCCAGTGAAATGTCATCGGCATTAAGTTTTCTTCCGCCATAATTTATCTATATTTCAGAATTCCTTGCTGGTTATGTCAGAATATTATATATGCAGTTAATTACTTTTGTATTTGCGTGTTTCATTAAATGTAGTACGTCGTAGGTGCCTTTTTAGAACAGTCTCCCGAGGGAATTAATTATCGACCGGTGTCTGCCGCTTTGTAAAAGGGTTTGTTGTGTGCCGTGAACCGCCTGGTGCCTATCCCAGATCCCCTAATGTCAGGCTCATCTAAATCAATCTTCTTTTGTTGATTTCAAGTCAAGTGTTTTGTTAATTGAATAAGTCAGCAAATAAATTGTTTCGTATCAGTGACCGACAAAAGTGATTTTAGTGAAGTAATCAATAAAGATCACCTCATGTTTAGGAATTACGAAATGAAGAGTAAGTTTGTACGCTTTGTAAATAATGTTTCTTTTTATTGTTATAATATTTGAAATGTATTTGGCCTTTAGAAAAGCCCTTACTTTAGCCTAACTTATTTTATTGAAACACAAACCGTAAACGTTAGTACGTAATTCCCAATTAAATTATGATTTCACTGATGTAGCATAAAGGGTAGCACATGCTAATTTATTATCATTACTAATTACGTTGAGTCTCTGCATTACTTACACTAATAACAGTAATGAGATATATATCTAAACAGATTGGCGTAGACAAAGTTTGTCATATGAATACGCTACAGACAATTGTCTTGATGTGAAGTAAGTTCTTTGACAGTGTCTGACACGGATTCCCTTGGTCATTTTCCACAAAGTATGCATCACTAAACGCTATTTATATTTTACTATGGTTTTGCGTTTGTGTATGCAGCGTTTGATTACCATGTGATGTTCTGGAAATACTTCGAATGTTTGCAGCGTAAAAACTAAATTTTTTTGAGCAAGGCGTTGACATGGTTACAAAGTTGTCGCTTGTCTTGTTTGCTGTCGAGTTTATTGTTTAGTGTGTTTGTTACATTTTTTTAACGTGGTACAATGAAATAATGTGTTTGATAAATGACTCGTCAAATACATTAATTTGAAGGAAAAAAAATTGATCACCCTAAAGGTGCCACCGCATGGCGCACGTAAAAATTGGGTACAAGCACAGGATATGGAAGAATGTATACAGAAAACATCAAAATAGTGTACCACGCCAAGCGTGTATTTCAAGGAACCAACACTTGCAGGATTCGCTTAGTATGATGTTGGACCACCCGTAACACGGAGACAGGCGGCAATACGGTAGAGTATGGAGGCATGGAGACGTCGAATGTTCTCCTGAGGAAGATCCTACTACAGCTGCCGCAACAGACCCTCCAAACCCGCCGTAGTTGCCACCCTGGGCCCTGATTACGAACTCTCCGATAGCAGTCGTTATGATTCGCAGACACAACGAAACACACAGCGGATGTAGTGATTACGAACTGCAGTACGGTACGCGTTTCGTTAAACTTCGATGTGTATCGAAAATCTCTGACGCCACAGAACAAACGAATACACAAAAAGTCGTTATGTTAATTTATTTAGTAATTTTGTGCCGGCAGACGTATCTACCAAAAATTATAGATTTAATTGAGCGCGACATCTGTTGGTCAGAAAGTAAACACCTACGCGACATCTGTTGAGTGGGAAAAGACACATGCTGCCGCAGTAACCACCCAACAATAACCTACATAGACTGCTGCAACTACATATGTATGTATCTTGCGAGTAATTCAAAGTGTTTTACAACAAATTAGAGTGTATTATTTCTTGATCAATTAACTTAAAGTAAATTACTTGCAGTGTTTATTATCATCTCTCCACAGACAATCGTACGCGTGGTGAATAGCGCGTCACAGTTGCTTTGTTGGCCGCACAAAACGCAGGTCCGTACTCAAATCTTGCAATTTCAACCGCTGCAACGTCATCAAACTCCGACATTTGCGTTACGATAACGTAACAAAAGATGTTCATGCTCAGCTTGCTTCCGAGTGCGCTACACGACGGCAAAATCGCTTCCCAGCGAACCGAATCTTACGATATGTGAAGTTCTCGATGGGTGATAAATCTGGAGACCGTGTAGGCCAAGGGAACATGTTGACATCACAAATGTAGGCCAGGTATACCCGTACCGTGTGAGGCCTGGTATTACCCTGCTGGAAGACGGCGTACGTATGTCAAGCTGCACCAGGAAGGGAAGCGCACATGGTCGCAGAATTTCCTGGACGTATCGCCATGCCGGCAGTGGGGTGCGGAAATCGTAAGAAACGGCTTCCCGCACAACGACGCGTCTCTTTGGGGTGATGAGACGCTCTACAATGAAGCGTGAATCACGGCGTTGAACCAGGGCGTGTCTTGAACTCGAATTCGGCGGTCGTCTGTATCCAGACTCTTGATTCGTCGCTGAACACCACTCTTCGCCAGTCCGCAAGATGCCATGCGGCTCGTTCCCGGCAGAAGATCACACCTGCTCGACAATGCTCAGGTCGTATTGATAAAGGCTGTTCACGATAAAGTGAGCACTATTGAAATCAACCTTAGAAAATAGTCACTGCTTCTGCCTGCATATATTTTAACGGACGCACCGAGTGACATACGCTCAGTGAAGTTGGTAATGATGAATGAAAAGTAGTTCCACATCTTAGTCGATATAAACGTGTTAGGTAACCATTTGTGATGTCTTAAATTATTTCTTTCGCTTTTTTTTTTTTTTTTTATGCATGGAAGTGTATGAATGGCCAGTTTTGTATAATATTTACTTTTCTTTTAATTCCATACTTTCGCTTGACCGAGGCATGAATAAGGTGATCAGGTCCATGGCAACGTTAATTCTGCATAAGGCGGAGTAATACAAAACACGCATACACGTAGATCTTAAGCGGGGCTTTCAAAAGTGCTCATTTTACCGTGAATAGCCTATAGACGTCTTAAAGGAATGCGGGACGACACACAACGCTCAGCTAGCCGCCTGGATATGGTACTGCTGGACACACGTGGTGTATCCCAGCTGCCGTGACATGTTCATGGATGGTGCACAGCGACGCCCGTGGAGTGCTTACAGCATATCTAAAGATGGTGGTTTATGGGGGAAAAGTTGGCTGTTTACTAGGATTCAACATAGTTTACACATGTCAGGCAGTTTTTCTTTACCTTAATGACTGTCGTGCATGTATGAAGACATTACCCCTTTTCACTGGACCAACGAAAATTCTGATACTATAAGGCAGAACGTTCGTGAATGGTCTGCAAACAACTTAGCAGAGTTAAAACCTTGTTCATCCACTCGTGAAATAATAAACTAGCTATAGTGTTATGGAAGATATGTTGGCTCAAAAAATTTTCGCGATTTCCCATCATCTGTAAGCATATCGCATGACGAAAAGATCCTCTCTGCTGGTGGTCCGCCGGAGTCGACCGACGAGTACGTGTGTTCTCACTGCGTCCAACACCGACTCAGTGTAGGCAAAATGCCGAAACGTGCAACCTGCCTTTCGTAGGCCGACGATGCGGCCTCTCTCAAACGTATTCCATCTGCGCAAAGACTTGTCGAATGCGCCGTTGAGGCATTCTGCATGTTCACTCAACTTCGCTCTGTGGCTCCTACAGCTCAAAAGGCCTTATACGGTATCTTGCAGCTATGAATGGTGTATGTCTCCTAGTGACACATCCGCTGAAGCAAACCGCATTAAGGCCAGGCTTCGCCATGCATCGGCCTATAGGGAACTAAATGTTAAATTCGGACAAGGATCTCACAGTCGTTTTTTGTGGTAGTATTTTCAACTAAAGATTTTTTGTTGGAGAATGAACGTATCTAGATTTGTAAAAGTTCCAAATTTTAATTTTTTTATTTTAAATTTACTTTTTCATTTTTTATAAAGTTGTTACATTTCATTGATAATAAAAAAGTAAATATAAAATAGAAAGTTTAAAATTAAAACAGTTTAAAAATCTAGATACGTTCAATATCTAACAAAAATCTTTAGTTAAAAATACTACCACAATAAACGACTGTGATATTCTTGTCCAAATTTAGCATTTAATTCCCTATACGCCGAAGCATTGTGAGATCTGGCCTTAAACACGAGTGGGACACATGTCGGCCTATGACAGTATGTGGCAACCTTTGTTGTACTCGCGTGATTCGTTCATTGCGGTTTTTTTTCTTCACATAATTGTATATAATAGAGTGGGCTTAATGAGTCCCCACTTTTATTCCAGTAGGCTTAAGAGATTCTTGCTTGCTCACGAAACCAACGCCCAATTGCATCTATAAATAGCACACATCCATGGCCTAAGCTCAGTTCGATCCCGAGTCCTTTTAGGGGGGGGGGGGGGAATGTTTCACAACGTCCGCGACCACAGAAATGTTATGTAAAAGTAGCGAATAAGCTATAAGCAAACCAAAAATTATTTGCAGTGTCATTGCATGTAATATAAATACATTTTTTAAATTGAATTTATGGCATTTTTAATACAGCTTTGATGTTTTAAACCATCATCATCGTATTCAAAATACGATTTTTTTTTTGTTTTTAAATGATTGTTCACTGAAAATCCCAAGTCGTCAACTATGTATTGCATCAGTTTTGTATGATTCTTTTTCAGTTCGTGCATGGCGTTTCCATATCGGTACATCGTAAATTCCTCTGAAAAATGTATAATTTTTTAAATTATAATAAATTTGTAGTAGGCTGAACCGATTTAGTTACAGAGAGATGCAAACGGAGCACCTAGGGCTGTAATAAGCTTAGCAGCATGGAGCGACAACCATATTTTATACGCTACTTGGACATGGCTTGTATCATGCATGCTACTTTTCTGCGTAGCTACTTGCAGATGGAATGCGCAAATCATACACTATAAAAAAAACATTTCCTGTGAACTTCCTAAATGGTGATGGAAGTTTTTAACCTATGTGTGTTATGGAAATAATACCACACACACACCAGGCTGCAAAAATAGGAATATTTAGCGTCACTACTATACTTAGTTGGGAACTCTCCTACGCTTTTGACTGCTTCCTGAGTAAATTGTGGAACACTTGGATGTATGAGAAACGACCTTGCCATTTACGGTTCCTTACTAAATGTATACACCGGTGTGATAGATTAGCGAATAATTTCTTAAGAGTGTACCACATTCTCGCGCAGCTACTTGGACGTGGGTTGTATACCATTTTCTCAAACAGTTAATCGGCCGTGACTTACGCCAACTATACCTACTTCATCAGTTAAATGGGGGGTTCGCATCGAGACTGCTTGAACTTCCGCCTTAATTCTTCTCGGCAGTAGTAGGCAGCCATCGCCACTCTTTGGCACCACTGACTAAATTCTGAAAGATAGTATCGATCAAAATTCAGGTGTTTTTTTTTTTTTTTTTTTTTTTTTTTAAATGATGCTGTCAACAGCGTTTTGCATAATTGCTGCAAGAACTAGAATTCAGCATAGAAATTGCTGTAGGTTATCGTGCACATGGAATTTTCAAATTAATTATTTGAAATGTCATAAATGTATTTCTTTTTTATGGGAGATGATAATTCCATTTTATCCTCTCACTGCGCGAAGTCGTGCAGTGCTATGTTATCCGTATTCATACTTTTCATATTCTCCAAAAGTGAGCCACAAACACGAACGTGATTTACAGGATGGCACTTTATCGAATTAGTAACTAAAGCTGATGAGAAGTATTCCATTAAATTAGTTAATTGAACTTTCAAAGCACATCTTTTTGAATAAATTGAACTTCCAATATACAGCGAAATACATCCTCTTAGCATCAGGCATGGTATCATTCCAACCTACCATCTAAATATTTAACAAGATATGTACTAAATACTCTTGCAAAATAGCGAAAGAATTAATAAGTCTCCAGCCAATATGGATACTGTAAAACACTTTTAAAAATATAGATATTTAAATTATGTTGCACACATTTTATGTCATTTAAAGCATTTGTTGTTCATTACCATTATACATGTTTGCCATAAACAGGTTACTATCATTCTAGGAGCCGCGGTGGTCTAGGGGTCAGACTACTCGCCTTCCACCTACACGAACTGGGCTAGATTCCCAACGGGGTCTTTCCAGCGTTTTCGCACATTTGAATCTTGCCGGACGGTGTCGCTCTTCAGTGGGTTTTCTCGGGAGCTCCCGTTTCCCCCGCCCGTGCATTCTGGCACAGCCCCATGGTCATCATACTTCACCCGTATCGGCTCCCAAGACCTCTATGTTAAAATCCCCCCCCCCCCCCCAAATCACTCCGCTCTCCAATGCACTCTCCAATTGTCATTCTAAATTGTTCGTTCCGTATTGTGCGATATTCGTTTTCATGTAGTCCATTCGCGGTTACTCCCTACATTTCTGAAGCCCTGTTCAAGTTCTACGGCCAGGATATTCCTCTGCCTCGTGCAAAGAAAGCTTAGCTGAGTCAAGCAAATTACACTAAAGGGACAGCGCACCGAATTCCTGCGCACTCGGTGTAACAATATTTTGAATGAGAACTACTTCTTGCTAGGCATTACAAACATACCTATTTCCTCACTGATTTTATTCATATTAATTACAAATAAAATATTATAATTTGTAGATAAAATATAAACCAAAATTTTAGTTTAACCACAAATAAGGTACTTTTGTGTTAACACAAGTATAAAACGCTTGTGGTATGACATATTCAGGAATAACCAAACACGTCGTCGATGGGGTGATTTTTCAAAGGTTTGATTGAAAAAGTGTGAAGAAACCGTTAGTGGGCTATAGCTGTCCTCCTTATGATCTTCTCGACTTTAATCTTATTGCAATTAAACCTTGAATTTCCACATTTGTAGCCACGGTTTAAAACATGGTATGGTGTGTAGTCAGACTAGTAACCTCCCACGAAGACGATTTGGGTTAAATTCTGGGCAGCTCACCCGGATCTTTAATGTAGAATACGTGGCGGACGTTTCTGATGGCCGGTGGTTTTTCTCGTGGCACTCCGGTTTCCTCCGCTCTTGTATTCCGTCGATGGTTTATTTTCCCCTCATTTTACCCTCACCGGCGCTGATGGCCGAGTTGGCAGAATTTTCCAATTCAATAAAAAATGTGTAATAATTATTCATTGTGATCCATAATTTATGTCGCAAGGTCTGTCTCTAAAAATATGCCTCTAGCCCGGTGGGTTATATTAGTATGGGACCCGAAACGTCAACGAAAAGATATTGGGTCAGCCTTTCATTGTTCTTTCGCCAAGGAAAACTTATTCTTCTGCTGTGTAATCGAGGTCTCTTCATCTGAAGTTGCCACGGTGGCTAAGCGATTAGCACGCTCGCCTCCCACCAAGGAGAACAGGGTTCAATACCCGGCCGGGTCACCGGATTTTCGCAAGTGGGAATTGTGCTGGACGATGCCGTTGGTCGGCGGGTTTTCTCGGGGATCTTCCGTTTCCCCACCCGCTCATTCCGGCGCCGCTCCATATTCACTTCAATTGCCCTCATCGGCTCTCAAGACCTCGCTGTTAAGAGTCGCCCAAATCTCTCCACTCACTCACTCATCTAAAGTTGTCAACGAGTCGGCTTACCCGCGAACTTTTTGCTGCCCTGGAAAGTCACTTGGCGCATTAAATTTTCTTAAGAAGTTAGTGTTAATTCTAGAGCGTTTGCCTTTTTGCACTCTTATTTAATAGTCTGAATCAGTTGGTATTAGCACATCGGAGCTGGATTTTAAAAAATCACAAAATTAACAAACATTTCCGATTACGTTTAATGGCAATTGTGAGTTCATATTACTATGAGGACACAGTTCAATCAGACCATCCTAATAACATTATTTTCATCACAAATACGAGTTTATAAATTTACGTTAACACTGTCAAAATAAATGTGTTTGATTATTGGCGCGTATAACAAACATAACAATTGCGGGATACTTATTATATTATATAGTACGTCATTTCACTAGCGCTGAAAAAGTATTGTGTAAAAATTATCACATCTGCATCCTTATTGGAAAGTATACATCATTGACCAGTACGTTGGTAAGAATAAGAATGACGTTAATTAGTTAAGTAACTACAGTTCCCTAAGCTTAAACTGTATTTTCTTTTGCTTCGCTTCCAAACAGCCGTAACTTTCCTTTGTCGTGTGCCTCGGCCAAACATTCTCTCTGAGCTTGTTATTCTTCCTGGCCTAACAAAGTAATGTTGCAAGTCCCTGGATTAGTTAGCATCAAAAGCTTAAACAGTTTAAGGAATTTTAATGCACTTCTTATACTTGTTCTCGTGTGCCTTCCGCTGCATATTTTCTCTGCACTCACTCTCTCTCCCTCTCTCTCTCCCTCCCTCTCTCTCCCTCCCTCCCTCTCTCTCCCTCCCTCCCTCTCTCTCCCTCCCTCCCCCCCTCTCCCCCTCTCCCCCTCACCCTCTCTCTCTCGGTGGGGAATTAACAAGAGAAGCGTTCTAAACTTCCTCACTGTGGCATAGATTGGCTTTAGTGAAACTACTTTGACTGTGTAGGGGGACATTTAGATTTGTTTTTATATGCTCGAGCCTTTTTTATAAAGATGAAAGTTGGGCTTGTAAGACGTGATTCAAAAGTAAAGAAGAATTGCCGAAACAGAACAATTATGTTGCAAAGTGTTTCTTCAAATTCCTTACTGTCGCGCATAAATTCATGAAAAGCTTAATCTGAGCTAATATTCCTCACACACAAAAAATGAATATAGTGAATGCCCGCTTATAGCCCGTGGCATTGCCCTCCCAGAATTTTAGTTATTGTGTTTGGTTAATTTATATTAAACATGTCTTTTTATACCGAGGCTACGTCCGCTCGAATTTTGAATTTGTCATTGATGTGCGGCTTGCTGAAATTAAACAAGAATTTTCTCCCATAGCTACGCTTGCTTGAGACATGTCATAGTAACCTGCTCAAAAAAAATTTTGCTTCTAAGAAAAAATCATGAAAGTTTCAACGTTATTCGTCGAAATGAATTTCTAGAATAATGTTTACACATTTTTCTTGCGGGTTTTTGTCGGAATGTAGTTGTCCCAATTGACTGTCGGTCACTTTTGGTGCACTGTCTCTGTGACAGATGAATGTCTGCTTGTTTTCATTCAGCGATGGGGAGACGGTTGGCGAGGGCTTAACTTTAGAAGTGATCGGATCATGCCACAGCACACAATAACAACGTTTCAACGTGCTACGATCGTTTCTCTCGTACAGTGTGGTGGTGTACAACGTACGATTGCTGAAACTGTAGGTGTGTCCAGGTTCTGGATGCGATTCATTGGGACTGGGACTGTTAATTATATAGGCTGTTCACGGTGAAATGAGCACTTTTGAAAGCCCTGCTTAAGATCTACTTGTACGCACGTTGTACATTCCTCCGCCTTATGTAAAATTAACATTGCCACGGGCCTCATAACTTTATTCATGCGCCGGTCAAATGAAACTGTAAAATTATTAAGAAAGTAAATACTTTATAAATGTGCTCATTTTTACACTTTGATGTATTAATAAACCAGAAAGCGGAAAAAAAATTAAGTTATCACAAATAGTTACCTAACACATTTAATTCGTCGTTAAGATATGGAACTACTTTCCATCCAGCGTTACCAATTTTACTGCGCAAATGTCACTCAGTACGCCAATTAAAATATATGCATGCAGGGACAGTGACTTTTTTCTAAGGTTCATTTCTAAAGTGCTCTCATTATTGTGAACAGGCTTTAGACCGCGATCTGGTCGCTCGAGGGTCACTACACCTGCACAGGACCACTATGCGAGAAAGAATGCATCCCGGAGCAATACCTCGTCAGCAAGGGAGATACGAGATCGTTCTCTGAGCTGCCTCGGGTGAACAACTGTGTGACCAGACCTTGCGCAATCGTCTTCGGGAGGGAGGCCTACGTGATACGAGACCTACGAAACACCCTTATCGCAACTGACAGCATCGGCAGAACCGCTTACGATGGACACGGAATCATCAAGAGTGGACAGCTGAAGAATGGTCCCATGTTCTGTTCACTGATGATATGAGGATTTGTTTTAGGCCAGATTCCAGAAGGTTGAGGTTGTGGAGTAGACGAGGTGCACATGCAAGGCGTCGTGCTGTGCAAGAAGTCCATGCATACCGAGGTGGAGGAATCCTGGTCCACGCGGGAATCATGATTGGGCGTCGGACGCCTTTGGTTCGTATTGAAGGCACAGGGACAGCTCGGCGGTACATCATATATGTCCTTCAGACTGTTGTGCATCCTTACCGACAAGCATTCGATAAATTGTTTCTGCTGGCGGTCCGCGCTAGAGTCGTTGATCAATACTGTCGGCAAGCCGACATTCAACGAATGAATTGGCCAGTAGTAAGCCCAGACATGGACTGCATAGAGCATGGCTGAGACCTTCTGAAAACTGCCATTCAAGCACTCCGTCAACAACCCAACAATGTACAGGAGCTGATATTGGCCGTGCAGGGAGAATGGGGCTACTTGCCACAAGACCGACTGGATAACCTCATTCTCAGTATGCCTCGGTGCATCAGGGATCTTGTGGGTTCTCGAGGTCACACACGGTATTGATCCATGTAAAGAGTGACAATAAGAGAGAAGAGGACAATGGTGTTTCCCAAACAAACATAACTATTGTATTTTGTTTATTGTTATGATATAAAATTAAACAGTTTGCAAAATTTATATTGTTTTGTAAATCATGCATTTTCAACGTCCTTGCATAAAAGGGAAATGTTATATTATGGTATTTTTGGTACACTAAATCTCGGACGCAAAACTTTTTGAACAGTTTATTTACTGTGTGACAGATCAAAATTAAACTAATATGTTGCGCCTTGCTACATCCGCCTTGAATTTGAATGTTTGTATTTTGCAGATTGAATAAAATGTCATTGCAGATTAAAATAAAATTAATTTTTTTTTACACATCGGTTTTGTTCATTTGGAATTTGAATTTGTCAATGAATTGTCACGTGTGATATTTTGAAATTAAATAGTTTTCCTTCGTGAATTTCCCCACCAAGGAATTGAGCTTAGTTATAAAGGATGATTTTCTATTAGACCGACAAATTTCGAGAGGCGATTCTGTATGAAAAATAAAAGGAAAACATGTGTGACACTTTATACGTAAACCGATCATCATGGGAGGTACGAGCCCTTCTAATTCGAGATTTGAAAATGTATTTTTCCAAAATATCGGTAACTAAGTAAATTAAAATTACAACTTTCCGAACATTGTTTTATGTTATCTTCAGCGTAAGAGCTAACCCTCTTTAACACCGCCCTTAGTAATGAAAATAACAAGGGTGGCCACCCTCGTATTGCATACAACTTTCTTATCGCCAGGAATAATGAGCATTTGATGCTTGTTTATTGAGAATTACGTCCTAATTAACAAAAATGGCCCTCTTGTTGCAACTGCGTAAGACCCACAGTTTTCGTTAAGAACGCACACATATCTTCACTTGCTCGGCATTGCATCGCTGCGGCAGTATTTTGGCACGATTCCAACAAATCCGGGAGTGACACGGCCGGGGATTGAACCCGGTATGCATTGGTGGGAGGCAAGCAGTCTAACCGCTCAGCCGCCGCGGCCGCTGCAACCTCTCTAATCATCCTTGCAGGGGTGGTTTCATGCCTGAGGGCATGCGAATTATTATCTTGGTTTTACAATTATTTGTAACAAAGACAGAATTTACTAGCTGCATTGGCAGTATTTTTTTAGAAGAAATTATTTAACACAAGAGTGAAGATTAGATTGCGGAATTCATAAAGTGTAATCGGGAGGTGTGAAAATTAAACGCATCTCCGCAAACCAACAGTTAAAAAGGATGAGTTGAAGCAAATATATTTGCGAGACGACTGATTTCCCGTGTCCATGATCGAGGAGAAGTCGCACCTGAAGGATATTTATGGTTAAAGGCTGTTCACGATAAAGTGAGCTCTTTTGAAATCAACCTTACAAAATATTCGCAGCCCATGCCTGCATATACTTCAACGGGTGTAATGGGTGACATTCGCCCGGTAAAGTTGGTAACGATGGATGGAAAGTAGTTCCATACCTTAACGTCGTATAAACACTGTTAGGTAAACATTTGTGATAATTTAAATTATCTATTTAGCTCTCTGTTTTTTAATATGTCAATGTGTAAAAATTAGCAGATGTATAAAATATTTATAAGTAGATTTTGAGCAGGTCTTTCAAATGTTCTCATTTTACCGTGAACAGACTATACAACTGTACACCACAAGGACTCACTGGCCGGCGTTTTGAGCGTCATCCTACTGAGAAATCTGATTTTTTGAAGCTTCAGAACTACTCGTTTGTAGATGGTTAATGTTGACATCAACGAACACGTAGCACGTCGTTTACTCGTTTCAAGAAGCACGCCCGTTACGGGTACAGCGTTCATCATAAAGTTAAATGATTGCAGCGCTTGAGTCCGGAAATTAATTCGGGACTGAAAGGGTTAAGAAAAAAATGATCAAAAATAAGCGTTTAATTGTGTTCGAAGCTCCAAGCAACCACTGTGCTTTTAAGTGAAGTAGACTATTCGTTCATCTGCTGCTAATGGACTTAGTAATAAAGGCTAATGGAGCGTTTTTCATCATATAAGATGCAAAGATTTTTCACATTTTGGTGTGTCCCCTTTAGCAACTGATCCCTTGAGCACAAGCACATCAGTTTAACAGCATCCGCAATTAATTTTACATGATAATCGCACCGGAATTAATATAAGGGGCTTTTAATCAATCACGTTTTAATCATACCCTTTAATAATTTAGCGCTGTTCAGACACTGTAAAACAAGGTGTTTGTTAAGTTGATCATATTACCTTTATGCGCTTTGGTTGAACTTGTTCAGTACATTTTAGATGCTGAAAGAAAATTCGAAAGTTAGTCAAAAATTTTAAGACTCTCTTGCCCCATAAATTTAATGTTATTTTTCTCTGTATAAATTGTAGATATTAATATTTAAATTTTTTATGTGCACAATTCCACCAGCATATTTGTGTGTGTATTCTTACTGCTGGGACCAGCTCCTTCGAGAGTAGCCCAGCGTCGCGCTGAGGCGAGGTGCGGGGCGACCTCGGCCAGCTGAGCCTCTGTTTTAAATAACAAATTCCGGAGGATCGAGCACGAAGTCAGAGAGATCGTAAATAAGCTCAGGGCGCTGGAGGCTTTGCGCGCCATCTTGCCTGCTGCCGCTGGAGGCGCTGCCCGTGAGACGCCCAGACGAGAGAGGACCGCAGCCTGTGGTCCGCCATCGACGCCAGACGAGAGCTCATTGTCGAGAGAGCTGAGCTACTGCGACGAGATAAAGGGTAAATGTTGAATCCCTGGTAGGGCGACGTAAGGCACGATAGGGCGCGCGACTCGCGATGGCGTAAGCTCCATACGAGCACTGTTTAGCCGCAATTAAGTATAACTATTCCAAGCTTAATTAAGGGCATCAGCGCCCCTTTGATGTGAAACGGCGAAGTAAACTTGCAAATTGCTATTGTCTTGTAAAATTCCTTGTTGGAGATTGAAGAGCCTACTTGAGGCTTACTTGTATCTGATCAGTCATTAATAAAAGTAGCATTTTGTATACGAGTGCTTTATCCTTGAGTTACCTTGATCCTCCGAGTAAATGCGTGGCCTGCTCCCCGTAGGATAGGCCACAGTAGTATGCGTGCGTGTGGTATTAACAGTGAATTGGTCACTAAAATACGTTCGTCACTGTTTAACTAATTTTTTCTGTGGAGGAAATGATGTACACTATCGACCAAAAAGTAATTGGGCATCTGTCCACAGTGTTTGCTCGGTGGTTGTCACGCCGTTAGAATCTCGTAGGGCCACCTCTTGCAGCTATAACAGCTGCCACCCTGTCTGGCATGCTCTCTACGAGTGTTTGCAGCACATCCACGGGGATTCGTCACCATTCCTCTTGCAACCATTCCATGAGTTGAGCAATGGATTTTGGCCGCGCGCGACGAGCTCTCACCCGGCGATCCAATTCGTCCCAAAGATGTTCTATAGGGTTGAGGTCGGGGCTATGGGTGGGCCAGTCCAATCGGCGAACATTGTTGTCGGCGTACCACTGCATAGTAGCCCTTGAAACATGGCACCTGGCATTGTCATCCTGGAAGTAACACGGGTCCATTCCGTTAAAACGCCACAATGTTGGGAGAATTTCATTAACCAGAATGTTACAATAGACCTCTGTGTTCATGCTACCTCGAACAAACACCAGCGGTCCTACGCCGAAGGCCGTGAAACAGTCCCACACCATCACTCCGCAACCACTGAATTTCCTAGTTGGCGCTATACACTCCTGCAGAAACCGTTCCCCGGGTAGACGCAACACCCATACACGTCCATCGGACCGGAATAATGTAAACCTCGGCTCATTACTCCACATAACCGATTTCCACTGCTCCAGTGTCCAGTTGCAACGGCCCAAACACCACCTGAGTCACCGAGCTTTATTGCTTGTCATGATATGGGGCTTATGTGCAGCTGCTCTTCCGAAATACCCAAGTCGGTGGACCTCTACGCAATGTTCCAATGAAAACTGATACTCCTCTTGCTGCATGAAACTCCTGTCGGATGGTAACCATGGGTTGTGCCCTTTTTTTGACAATTTCTCGTTTCAGGGTTCTGCGATTTCTGTCGGTCAAGATTGGAGGTCGCCCAGAACGTGCAGCATTGGCACAATGCCCATCGACCCTCCACATACGCAGGACGAATGCGACCGTTGATTTGGGCCTGTGTACCTTCTGTGCAATCGCCCGGCTAGACAGCCCACTGAGATGGCAGCCCACAATCACGCCCTTATTGAAGTCCGATAGCTCTATACCTCGTGCCATCTCCTTGTCAACTGGTTCTACACCGGCCTGCAGCGTATGGCGGGCACACAAGTCAACTGACGTACGGAATTTACCTATCTTCACGAGTGCTCAATCACTTTCTGGTAGATAGTGTAATATAATTATTTAGTGCTTATTATATATGTATAGGGTTATTACCATGACATATCTGTACCTCAGAGTTAAAGTGATTATGCTAGAAATCTAAAAAGTTCATGTTTGAGTTGGAGGATAATTTTCTTTTAGGTTGTCTTAAACAACATATTTCAGAATTTTTAACGAAATTCGAATTTTTCTTACCAGCCAACATGATATGACTTTAAAATTTAATGTTAAAAGTAGCTACCTAATATTTTATTTCTATTTTTTAAAGGTTAAATTTTATATCTCCTTTGATATCCATATAAATGTGAGTTAATTATTACGTGTAACAAGTGAGTTCCGATATATGTATAGTCTGTTCACGGTAAATTGAGCAATTTTGAGGCCCTAGCATCTTTTTTCTGTCAGCCATTCTTTATCCTTGAACAATATTTTAAAATAAATATTGATATGTAAGTATTAAAACACAGTGTATATATTCCACGTCAGTTGGAATTTAACATCTAAGGCAAAAATTAAATATATTTATTTACTATTATTCCAAATGAGAGGGCCTTTTAAAAGTGCTCATTCTACTGTGAACAGCCTATAGTTACTTTTACAAGTGTAACATCATTATAATACTAGTTCTGCCTTCAAACTTGCATTACTTATCACATATGGCTTTATGAAACGTCGAGTTGGTCACGTGTGAAATCATTCCGTGTTATTAATGAAAGCGGTACAAACGTAGCTGTAAAATTTGTGCCTCGATAAAGAACGGAATTTAAGCCACGTGCACTACACATCACTCATTGCTGATCTGCAAAAAAAAGTGGCCTTTCTTCATCATTGACCATATCTAGTTCCCTCAGACGCTTCTAACTTCACATAAATTTATTTTCATCATATTTCTGTTTCAAAATACTGGGTGGTGTTTGTAAAACTTTCCTTGCGCTGTGTTTGGATATGTTGAGTAGGACTTCTGAATTTACCTTCTCGAAATAGGAAAACTGTCATTCACAATAATTCCAATTTACGATAAAAACCGCTACAAATATTGCAATAAAAACACAGATACCACCCTATTACTTGATTTAGATTCCTTTCTATTCCGTTAAATGGAGGTTACCGCGAGTTGAAAGAATAGTCAAAATACATTCTGCCCCAGATAGTTTAGCTTTCTGTCATGTGATATGCATGTTTGCTTTGGATTAAGGAAGCACGAGTTCAAACCCGTCTGGCTGCTACATCCTTATTCCTGGCAAGTGTCGAGTAATTTCTGAACTTCCGAATTTCTCGCCTTTCAGAAGGAGATTTTTGCGACCATCAGTGCATTAAACGAAGTAATCATCATTATTTGTCTAGCTAAGTATCCTCGGAATATGCCCGATTTTTTAAATTTATAATTAAAGGTGTGTGGATTTTGTAGATATTAATGTTTTGCTTCGGAATAAAAAAAAAACACCTTACTAAGTACTGAATTATTTTGGTAGATATACTGTGTTTTTTTTTTTAATAATGACCTCCGCACACCACTGGGGTTCACTATTTTTTCCACCATAGTTATATGGCATGTCAAACCTGTCCAATTTATGGGATGTTGCACAGTAAGCTGCTTTAATTTATGCACTGTGCGCGGCTGGAAACCACATTGATTGAGGGAAGTGCCTCACGTGTGTGGCATTCGGTGTTGAAACTATATTTCTATGGTGTCGTAAACATCTGCTGCCAGTAACATGTAACACGCACAGACTTATTTCTGCCATTATGTAATACAGCTATATACTGATACTAGGTACTGCTCCGAAAAAAAATGTGTGTATATTCTTTGCAGTGGGTAAAACAATATATTTGTCCTTGGCTGACGTAAAAGGGGCAATTTTTTCTCGCAAATGTCTATGCATTTTCGGTCCTTTGCCATCTCGTGGTTGCCAATTATCTGGAAAACAGAGAACTAACAGTGAATTTGAAAGCTGTCAAGGGATTTGAACACAGTACTTTAAATGTGAAGAAATTTTATGATGTGTAAGCTATATCTAGATGTTCAGAGATTAATAGTGCACCCCTGAAAACAGAATGGAAGTATAAAATACTAAAATTTATATAGTTTTCTTTAATATGCGTGGTTTTTTGGTACCCATGAGTTGCAACTTTGCATGGATATCTTGGTAGTATGTCTAACTTCCTATTGTACACATGGTTGATTTATGGCTTGTTACAGTCCGTTTATGGCGCAGTTAAAAAATTTCCAGGCCTCTAGTTACATTTGGTCACGGTGAAAATATTTTCCAATCATAATTTTTATTATTACTAAACATAATTGCAGTTGATAGAGTGGTAAATAAATTTGTAACCAAAAAAGGATATCATGTATAGCGTGTTTTGTTAAGGTGCATATTGTTGTGTGATTACAGTAGTTACTTTGCTGTAAAATTGCAGTGCAGAGCAAAAAAAAAATAAAGGGAAACATTTGTTTCTGTTTGTAAACCAGGAAAATGCCAGGGAATTTGTAAATGTGAAAAAAGGTGGCAATCTTGCGATCTGTTTTGTTCCCCCTACTAAAGGCTGTTCACGATAAAGTGAGCACTTTAATAATGAACCTTTTAAAATGTCACTGACCCTGCATATCTGTGTTTTAATGGGCGCACTGAGTGATATTCGCCCAGTGAAGTTGGTTACGATGGATATAAAGTAGTTCCATATCTTAACGTGGAATAAAAAGGGTTAGGTAACCATTTATAACTTTAAAATTATTTATTTCACTTTCTGTTTTTTTAATACATCGAAGTGTAAAAAATAACAATAATTGTAAAGTTATTAATTAATATTTTCACAGTTTCATTTGACCGACACACGAATAAAGTGATGAGGCCCATGGCAATGTTAATTTCACATAAGGCAGGCGAATAACCAACGTATATACAAGTATATCTTAAGCAGGACTTTCAAAAGTGCTCATTTTACCGTGAGCAGCCTATAACTGAATATGTGTGTGTGTGGGTGTGTGTTTCAGGAGAGGGGCGTACCCGTATCGCAGCCCCCGGTGGTCGGTCCCAGCGCATTCATACCGCCTGACGAGGTAGGTGACCTGCAATATACTGCTGCGTGCGAGTTACGTACTCGCAGGCGCTCCAGGCGAGCGACTCGCCAGCATGCATGTCGTAATAATTGTGATTACCTGTACAGATAATACACCTGATGATGCGCTCTTGTAATTGTATTATTTACGACTGCATCAGCTGAGCAACTGATGGCACCTTCTTATTGTGGCATTGTAAATTTTCCGGCAAAGGTTTATTGTTCAAGTCACATTTATTGTTTATGCCATTCGAATACCATATTTGAATGTATATGTATGGATGATGGTATGCATGTGGAGTATTTCTTACTTGATAGCTTAAAAGTTCAAATTTGCAAGACTTTTTTTCGTTCAGTTTTTTTGTACAACTCTAAGAACATGATTATTTTACTTAAATGTTTTGAGGAATCTAATAAGTGTACTACAATATACTGTTGATAACATTGAACAATTTGGGTCAATGAACTTTTATGAAGGCACGATAACAATGCAATGGGTGTGAGTATTAAGAATCGCTTATCGTAGAAAGCGAATTTCCGAATAAGACAACATTGTAAAATATATGCATCTCACTGGCTGTTGAAACTATTCCGAACGTTAGAGAATACATGTTACATAACATTACACCTGATATAAAGACAGTATTATTTATATTCATATAAAACAACATAATGGTCTTTTGGTTTACAGTAAAATATAAAATAGTCATAAATGAAATACGTGTAATGAACGCATGACCTCACGTTGAAGAGACATTATAGTGCCGTGAAATAATGCTCTGCAGTTACAGCAGAGCGTGGTACAGGAGCGTGTTGGTCATGAAAACGGTCTGCTTTCTACGTTGGGAAATGGGTAAGTTGTCTCGCCGTAACAATACTTCCTTACTGTGGAACTTACTCGCCCGTACGTGTGCGACGGTGTCAAGGAGTTGACTCGGCGGTTCCTAATTACTTTCTGTCATCGTGAATCTGATAGCATGATAAGGCGAAAAGACAAATAAGTGTCTAAATTGTTTTGTTATGGTGTACAATTATTCCTGGAAGGTAGTGCTTCATTTGTATCTGCACACGGTGCCACCACGTTGCATGAATTTTTGTCTTCATTCTCAAGACAAATAATGCCTGCATAAACTGCCCTGAATGCTTAAGGTAAGTACTGAACTGTTGTTTTTACTTGGTTTCCTGTAGTAGTCTCCTTATATTTTCTGTTTTTACTTTAGGAATCGTACCCAAATGCTAGCGTGGCTGAGATTCGTGTATGCGAGCAAATAATCGTTCGTGCCAGCAACTCACTGTCTCGGATCACTGATGTTGATATCGATATCATAACTACATCTCTTAGATATTTCAATACATCGCTCACGATATCATTATGATACACCGCTGTTGCAATATAACAGGGAATTCTGACAGAATATCATGTATTAAGTTGTTGCTTATATTTCGAGATGAGCACGGTTTCAACATTGTTTATTTCGCACTATTGATGATAACTGTATGTGAGCTAACATTAAATATTTGTGAAATCTGTTTTACGGTGATATCGATGTTTAACGTAAAGTGATATCCATTTTGAGTAAATAATTTTGTATACTTTATCGAAACGAAATGTCGCAACAATATCAATATGCTTAGAAAGTATTGAAACTATATTTAAGAGCGTGCCACGCAGCAGGCCTAACTCAGCTGCTGTATAACATCTACGTTTGTGTGCGCGCGCGCTCATGCCATAAATGGAAGTGAAAAGGGAAGAGTAATATCATTTCAGCATTTCTGTGCATCTCTAACATACTAGGCATGTATGCAGTACGCTTGTTCTCTAATGATTAAAGGCTGTTCACGATAAAATGAGCACTTTTGAAATCTACCTTAGAAAAAAGTCGCCACTCCTACCTGCATATATTTTATAGGGCGCACTGAGTGACATGTGTCCAGTAAAGTTGGTAACGATGGAGGGAAAATAGTTTCATATCATTATGTCGAATAAAAAGTGTTAGGTAACCATTTGTGATAACGTAAGTTATTTCCTTCGCTTTCTTGTTTTTTTAATGCATCGAAGAGTAAAAGTTATTAGATTTGTAAATTATTACTTTTGTAATAATATCACTGTTTGAAAAGACCGACGCATTAATAAAGTGGCGGGGCTCATGACAATGTTAATTACATATAAGGCGGAAGAATACACAACGTTCATACAAGTAGATCTTAAGCAGGGCTTTTGAAAGTGCTCATTTTAACGTGAACAGTCTATAATAGAAATTTTCCGCGGTCGCCATGGAGGACAAAGCGACAAATTTTCTTGTTAATAACGGAAGGTTGGTCCTGTTAGGTCGAAATGGATATTTTTTCACAGCGCTTATCTTTAAAGCCATTTCAAAATGGTGGGGAAACGGAATTTAAGGCAGTTTTTATTGAATTATCAATTTATTTTCCAACAATGTTGAAACTTGGACCCTTCATTAACACTTTACCTCCTTTACGGTTTGATCGGAAATTATACACGTGCAATAATTCCTGCATAATGCTCAAGTCTGACAGACTGCAGCATTGATTTGACTGCCATGTGATGCACGCTCTTAAAAAAAAATGGACGAGTAAAATTACTGACATCTGCGCTTATTTTGCGTTATACACCGTGACTAGCTGCTACACTAGAGCCAGAATGGTCCAGGGATCTGATTTAAAAAAATAGGTCTGAAATCTTGCTAAACGAGAACGGGAGATATATCAACTCGCTGCTTGAAATATTGTCCACCGCAGATCCGGATCCAACACACATTACCGGCCGACATACTTCCATCGGAAGATTTGTATCCCGCAGTACCGAAAGTAATATCGGGAGCAAGTGGAAAATTTTTTAGGCACTCTTTTAAAAATAAAACTTGGCAAAAGTACTTTTGTATGTTTTACTGATACTTCTAAACGGAAACACAACAATGGCATAGGCTTATTGTCGAATTAACCAATACACTTCAATTGTTGGTTTTTACTTCCGTAGGTCTTAACTTTACAGGAGCGCAATTCGCTTAGTTCTTTGTGGTACACTAGAATTCATTTTAATCTCCCTGTATGAATGTAAAAATGGGGACAGGCTTATTTCCCTTTCGTGTGGGACACGAGAGCTTTTAAGCTGAACATAAATATTTCGTACGTAGCATATACAAATATTGGAGGAATAACAGCAATAGTGAAAACATTTGTACCCTTTTCTGTATATTTGGTGTACAGGTACATCGGAATTTCTTCACTCACTACCGAATGCTAAAAACACCTAGTGATTGACAACAGCCGTATGTTTTAGAAATGCATCCTAACGTTCTTGCGTTATATCGCTTGATTGCGCTTTCCTGTAGTTTTTCCGTGTCTGCTGTTACGTCTGGTACACACTGGCTGGCAGGGCAGATTTTTCATCGTTCTTGATGTATGTTGTTCTAGATATCATAGCGCGGAATTTTTCCAACAGTAAACTGCTTAGAGAAGCTTCCAGATGATTGTCGGAAATACGGAAGAGTTTTGTAATACCCAGAGAGCATCTAGAAGGCTAGAGGCGATGCCAGTTAGTATCGGAGTTGCATTTAGTCAGTACATGGTTCGGGTTTGTTTTCGAGAGTTCGGAAACCTGTGATGCGGTAGTTAACAATTTGGCAGCTGTGAATGGACTTTACTGTGTCTGTGTGTGTGGAGGAGGTGTATAGGGGAGGGCCACAGGCAGTTTGCGAACCAAATACACGCCAAGTGAAACTGCTGGATTCAAGATTCCGTAACGACAGCACAAGAGTACTCGCAATGTTTCCAAGAGAGTATCGCCAGCCCAAGAGAAGACGTCAAGAGGAGAAGGGCCCAATGTCAGTTAAGTTTTTGCTCTTATCATTAATTTAGATTACGGGTATTTGTTTATTTGTGCTAAAGAGACCAAACTGCAGTAGCGTAATTATAGTAGGGAACGGTGACATGGCCCCTTCCAGACGCCTAAGGTTCATTTTCGATTGTCACCTAAAGTTCATCACGGCAATATCGCGTTTAAAAAATACACAAACGAAATTTTTCAAATGGTTTTTTTTTTCTTTTTCAAATTTTTCCAACCCCTATGATATGATTCTCACAGTTACTGGCGAGCAAAAAAATGTACTTAAGCCGTACGCTCCCATGAAGAATATAGTATTAGGCATTGGACTAGGTACATGGTAATTTATGAAACAGTAACGCTCAGCTTTCAAATGGTATTACATATTTTTATTATTTTTAACAACCACGCAATATACGTTGTGATGTATAACGATGAAAATCAATATTGGCCGGCGGGAGTAGGGGGGGGGGGGGGGAGAGGGAACAAATAAATATTGAAACTCATATATTTTATGTTAAATAAAACTTTTCTTTTGAATCTTTTGTTTTTGCTTGTTAATTTCCTGGTACTCTTTTCGTGCAATTTATGCACTCTTCGCTATAACACTAAATATCTTAATGGAATGTATGTAAAAAAAATTGGTGTTATATTACAGATAAGCCGCAAAACTTTGAAGTAATACCAATTTTTGTTAGTATTTTCTTCGAAAATTTTGAGTGAGAACCTCTTAACTGCGTTCATACTTCTAAGTTGAGTCGATTTATAAGTATGCTCGCCAATGTAGTATATCTAAACTTTAACGGAAACTCGCTCTAATTTATTAGAAACAATGCCTACGTCGAATAAAGTACCGCGGTTCGCCCGTGCTTGTGGCGGTAAGCAAATTTTAAATGCGCGTGTTGTTCTTATAGCCAGTGCGTTAATAATACTGTGCATAACAATGACGAATAAAAAAGTGTTTAGCGTGCTTTCTATGCAAGGTACGTATTGTAAATGTTGGAGTTTTGAATCTAGCTTAATTTCATCGTACGTTTGATGACAATACAGCATTATTTTGAAGATGGTGACATTACACAAATTAATTTGCAATAACTGTAACACTTGTGGATGGCGCAGGGTAATACGGCCCTCCTAAATTAAATAGCATTCAGTGCTGCCCCGCCCCATTTGCCGCGGCGATCTACATCGACGTGTTTAATTGCGACAGCTCACGACAGCAGCCCGCCGACCTCGAGCTCCCGTACCACGGACATCGGCTCCGAGCAGACCGTTATACACAGCCCCGTTGTGCACCACCTGTCAAAACAATACGTACCTGTGAAGGAGGCCACATGCGAGTTTGGTAAACTAAAAAACCATAACGGCGAGCCGGAGTGGAATGTATAAACTGTCATAGCAATGTGCAAAGAACACCAGAAAATGTGGGTCCAGCAAACATCAGGACATTCCTGGATAACTATAACAAACTACAAGCAGACTCCGCCTAAAGTGTGCAACGGGAGCCAGTCACAATGCATTACGTCAATCCGCACACGTGGAGGGGCGCGAAGAGTGGGCTGGGTTGTGAGGAAGGACATCGAGGTAGTCGGCGATTGTCAAGAGGCGAGGTCCAGCTGCTTGACCAGGTGCGACGACGTCCTACCTCGGGGTGGCGAGGACAGAGTCTGAGATCGTGTGAGTTCCTTCATTTATCATGCTTTCTGTCGCCCTCTCCCTTTCTACTCATGCCTCATCTTCTTCCCACACTCTCCCTCCGATACTCTTTCTCTTCCTCCCTCCCTCTCGCCCTCCCTCTCTCGCCCTCCCTCTCCCTCTCTCTTCCTCCCTCCCCCTCTCCATCAATCTCTCTCCCTTTCTCTTCTTCCTCTCTTCTTCTCTGTCCTCTTCTTACCTCCCTCCCTCCTCTCTCCTAATTAACTTTCCTTGTCATCCTTTCTATTCCGTTGGCCCCATGCCTTATATTCTATGTAACCATTCTATAATTGCTACCGATGAAAATTAAATACTTCAGTTAGTCTTTCTGTAGGTCATCTTCTTAGCTTACCCTTCTACATAATTGTATCATTGCTTTTCATATTCTTATTATGAGTGGAGTGAGCTCACAACATGACAGACGTGTTCGGGTGGACATTGGGCTCTGCGTGACGAGACTACAGTAGCGTTCACCAGAGTTCTACTTCTTGCGCTCTTTGGAAAGTCCTTAAATTCTAAAGGCCCTTTCACACGATCAAATTTTCCTTCAAATTACCTTCAATATTTATTGTATTCAATTCGTTGAATGCTATATGACGCCATAGGAACGGCATAACCGTGGTAATTTCTCTCTGTGTCTTGAATGTGTAGTTTTCTTTCGAGATTTTCGTTTTGAGCATGTTCTATACTTTCTTGAATCCAAAATTTTCGTTCGGCGATCACAGCTTTTTGACAATATTAATGGAAGTAATATCATAACAATAGAGTTGTGTGCATACACTTAAAGTTGTTACAAAAAAAGGACGCAATTTTTAAAAATAGAGAGTGTACAGTAATATGAAAAATATTGTTGATTTGTATCCAATTATTTTTGTGTCGTAAATGAATCGTAGATACTCCTAAATATTTGCTTTGATTTTTTTAAATTGGTTTCATTAAAAAGTTTGTGATGAATTTTCATGTGTAGACTTCAAAGCTTATTGCCTGTAATTCATTGAAATGAAAATGAAGTGGATTTTTCGTTCAATAAATTGAATTCAATAAATATTTGATCATGTGAAATTACCTTAACTGTTTGGTTTCAAGGCCATGGAAAGTCCTTAATTTAAGGCCCTTTCCCACGATCAAAGTTCACTTTACATTTTCTTCATTAATTCCCTCGAATGCTGTGGCATCATTCGGGCGTCATAATCGCGGCTATTTTGTCTTTAAAGCCATTGAGTGACTCAATTTTCGTTCAGAACGTGTTGTATTATTCTTGAATTCAATTTTTGAACTAGAACTCGAAATTATTTAAAAATTATAAATATAAAGTGCAGTGTTTTAATACAGTAATTTATGCCCATTTAAAGTACAAAAATATTTCCATATACACTATCTACCAAAAAGTAATCGGGCACTTGTCCACAATGTTTGCTCGGTTGTTGTCACCCCGTTAGAATATCGTAGGTCCACCTCTTGCGGCTATAACAGCATCCACCCTGTCTTGCATGCTCTCTACGAGTGTTTGTAGGACATCCACGGAGATTCGTCGCCATTCCTCTTGCAACCATTCCATGAGTTGAGTAATGGATTTTGGTTGCGCCTGACGGGCACTCACCCGGCGATCCAATTCGTCCCAAAGATGTTCTGTAGGGTTGAGGTCGGGGCTCTGGGCAGGCCAGTCCAATCGGCGAACATTGTTGTCGGCGTACCACTGCATAGAAGCCCTTGAAACATGTTACCTGACATTGTCATCCTGGAAGTAACACGGGTCCATTCCGTAAAAACGCCACAATGTTGGGAGCATATCATTATCCAGAATGTTACAATAGGCCTCCGTGTTCATGCTACCACGGACAAACACCAGCGGTCCTACGCCGAAGGCCGTGAAACACAAGTCAACTGACGTACTGAATTACCTATCTTCACGGGTGCCCAATTACTTTTTGGTAGATAGTGTATTTATTTTGTGCATAGTAAATCTATCTTGGAAAATGTATTTGTTTTGGTTTTGACAAATTATTTTCGCATAATGTATGGCTTGTAGAGGCTTGAAAATAATTTTACTGAACTTAATTATAATTTCTTCAACTAAAATATTTGCGAAAATATTTTAAGATTGCCCCTTCAGTATTTATTGAATACAGCTATCGTACATGTCTGAAAATCCTTTCAAAACTTTGAAGTAATAACTCAATTTCAATTGAATTTAATCCATTGAAGTGCATGTGGATACTTTCTGTTTTCAGTAAGTTAGATCCAGTTAGTTGAATTCTATAAAAGTTGATCGTGCGAAATAACTTTTATGCTGAGCCCTGAAAAGTCTTTGAATTATAAGGTTTTAATAGAAAATAGAACACGAATTTATCGGCGTGACTAAAAGTAAGAGTTATATATATGTTGTAAAAACTGGCCTGTTTTCTTCCGTTATGGTTTTTTAGTTGTATGCACAGTTAGCTATCAGAGGGTGCAATGTGTTACAAAACAACTCTAATGAGTGAACAGAGCATGTGGTGGCATTTACGGCATTAAAAGTGCGTGAAGAACCAATAGTGGCTAGATGGCTTCGAATGGCCATTTCACGAGTGTGAAATGGTTGGAACAAGGAATTCATGTGAGTTTCCAGATCACGCTGAACCCTTGTAATTAAATTGAAAATGTTAAGATAATGCTGAAAAATGTATTGCATTAACTAGGAATAGGCAATGGTAAAATATTTCTAAGTTTCAAATCCTTTAAGTTTTTTTCTAAAATGCTATTATTACTTTTATATATTTTTCCGTAAGAAATTTTTTACCTATGAATTTCATGTGTGTGGCGTTATAACTTTAAAATGTTCCAGTGGTTTTTACTAGATCGTTATGATAGATTATTTAGTGTTGGAGATTGTACGTTTCAGTACTTTAAAAGTCCTTCAATTTAAATGTAAAAAGTCCTTCAATTTAAATGTAAGAACACTTGTTCATTGAACTGTGACGCTTAGGTCTGGTACTACCCTCAAATAGGCAGCTCAGTCCTGTATTATCGTTTCTCTGAATGCGCTACGAAAGTAGTGTTCGAAACTGCAGCTATTATCACACCTACGTCGTGGATTAGTGTCTGCATCATACAATGCTAAACGTCGCGGTTATTTTTCTTTACAACACCTATATGATTTTCATTTAATTCGTTAGGCAGTAGGACATAGGTAAATTTGTTTTTTCTAATATGCAGTGCCTTGTGGCTGTTATTTCATTCGTGTAGTTTCATAGGAAGGAATTGATTTCATTTCCCTTCGGTTACAGTTCTGACATCTTGAGAGGACTACCTACGGGGCATAATTAGTTGTAAGGCCAGCTACTGCACGAGTGATCCTGTGTTTGTTTGTGCGTGTGTTTATTTGTGCCTGTTTTGTTTGTTTGTGTGACTGTGTGCGTGCGCTCAATCCTCTCCCCTCCCCGGGGGCCACAGAGGTGTATTAGACATACTACTCTCCTCCCACCAATGCGAACCGGGTTCGATTCACGACGACTTCACCGAGATATTCGCATCCAGGAAGCGTGACGGACGTTGCCGTTGGCCGGCGGCCTTTCTCGGGGCACTCGCGTCCGCCCCCCCCCCCCCTCCGACCAAACCTCTCAAATCTCAAACACTCCCTAGAATCTTTAATACATAGACTATACTAGAAAGTATGACTGGAAACGCCATAATTTTAAGCTTTGAGGGTTTTTATTCCTAGAACGATAGTAATATCGCATTAATAATAGCAGTGTGAATTATTCAGCTGGTCTTCAGCGCCTGCTTGCTCGTACTGGTATTGATAAGATGCATCGTCATTCACTCAGCACTGGACTTTTTTTTTTTAAGTGGGTTATAATTTGAACATGAAACGTGAACTCCCATAATTTTCTTCTGTGAGACATTCCCAGATATCGTGGACCTCGCCATGTTATACACATATGACTTTGCAGTTATGCCTTTAAGGCAGGCGTATTCAGTACCGGGTTAATCGCTGTGTGTAATAGCTTGCTTCTGTTTGGTCGACAACACTTGACTGATGTGCATGAATAACGCTCTTCTTAGAAAGTATTTGGAAGAGAATTACCAGCATGTTTTATACATTAATTTAAGTGCAATGTTGGGATGTTTTTTTTGTGCCTTTTTTAGGAGTGCCTTTGGTAGACAGCCTTAGTATAAGTGCTTTATTTCGTTCACGTAATCCCGGCTTGTTCAAGTCAGAGTATTTGAGACTTAGTGCATGTTGACGATGACGACAGGTTTCTCCTCCTCCGACACTATGTTGCTCCAAACATATTCCATTCCACTAACCTCAGTTGCAGACTCCGCCAGATTTACGTCGTAGAAGATGACAATCACCCTTCGGGGCTCTCTTTTTTGCTGATAGGTTAATCATAGACATTGTAATTCTGTGGGACGAGGTAACCCAACGTTAAATGGCGAGTTTCTTATTTCTATATTTTGTTTTGGTTATAATTCTGGGTTAAGTGAGGCTCTTACATCGAGGTCCCCGACAGAATCCGCCGACTAACGACATCGTCCAGCACGATTCCCACTTGCGAAAATCCGGTGACCCGGCCGGAGATTGAACCCGGTTCGCCTTGGTGGGAGGTGAGCAGGCTAACCGCTCAGCCACCGTGGCCCCAAAATTCTGGGTTAAATATCCAGCTGTTGTATCAAGCCATTCATTTATGTCAAAATTAAAGAAATATTTGATTTCTTATCACCTCGCTAGTCGGCTATTGGCGCGGAGTCGTCCTGGGGCCTTATGCTGGAGTTTTCAGTCGCATGCGATTAGCTAGTCGAGTGGTGTTTTGCCGAACGGTACATGATTTTGGTATGCTGGAACCACACAGGTCTGCTCCTGTGCGACTCGCGCGCTTGGAATGGAAGCCGAGTGGTTGTAACCGAGTGACTTGGTTATCTCGCATGCGACTGCAAGCTGGAAATCTTACTGCAGGGTTGTTCGGCAACTCATACAGCTTCAAATACAATCACGATCTGTCAGACTGCAACGAGCAATAAGAAAATATGTTTATTAATACGAAAGCATCTTTATTTATCAAGCGAATGATGCATTTCTTTGCAGTTCGTTTAATTACATTTATTAATTGTAGAACGTCAGTAGAAGAAGTTAAAGAATTATGAAGATTTAAACAATTACTGATTAATTGATACTATGCTAAAAATAAGTAGCTTACAGTATTTAGTCCAAAGTCTTTAAAATTTTATTTCATCCTCTCGGATTCATTATAATATTTTGACTATATAATTTAGCTCATTCACCATTTTATTCAATCTAAATGTGCTGTGCTTTATTTTATTTCGAGTTTGTAAATTAATTTAATTGTTTACGCATTTTTTTTCCTTACACATTTATTGCCACTTTTACTCAAGTCGTTAGTATTTTTTGTCATGTCCAAATTTCCATGAGTGTTAATGTAATACATGTCAGACTACTGCAGTCTTAATATCTTTCCCTTAAAATTTTTCCCAGGTCCTTGACATGAATATTGATTAGGCCTATATTAATTAATATTGTTCAGTAAATTTATCTGGTTACACATATTTTTTGCGTTTGATATTTGAAGAAATTATGGTTATTTTTTAAACCTGTGATGTCTTCAATTTTATTCAATGTAACTGGAAACATTTTAGCCTTAATTTTGTATTTAATCCAAACAATATTTAAATATGACCACATTTGGATAAGCATTGTGTGTAAATATGCTTTAACCATTAGTCACTGATCATTCAAACTTGTTGACACTATAATTGTTTATATGCATACGGTACACATACATAAAGTTTTCTGCTAAAATTACTTAAACTTAGATACGTTACCATGGCTGCACTTGAAGTCACTATAAGCATACTGATCGTGACGATTCTGAATGTCACTGATTCATAAGTTCGCTGTATTTCTTACTCCAGAGCATCTTAACGAACAATGACGGGTATTTATAAACAGAAATATTGTCACACGTCGATAACAGCAAATGTATCGTAATCATTTTGAAGTTTAATAACACGTGAAACTATAACTTGCTCTTCAAATCGGTCATCACGAGGCAGAAACAATTCGCCGTGCTTTTGTACTATGTCTACGCATTAGGAAGCAATGTTCTCGCATTTTACAACTATTTATTATTTTACTAAATTACTGTTTATGAAATTTTGTGTTAGGTGCTGGATAATAATGGTTAAAACAATGATAGCTGTTTATTTGAAATCAGACAAGCTGGTTAGAGTACAATTATTGTCTTAGATTATTTAAAGATCGCCGAAGTTGACTCCGGTCGCATATCGTCGTATTTCTGATTGAACAGTATTTATAATTCCCCACAGTAAGAGTATTCTCTACACATTGCGTGTGGAAGTATTTGTCACCTTGCAAGTTCTAATATTACAATATTTTAGAAGCGATCAGTTTCTCGCACAAACGAAATTGTTTCGCATCATACGCCGTCATCTGGCATTTGCAAGTTATAAAAGCCGAATTTTCATCCTCAGAAGACTGTACACGAGCGTAATATTGTAATAAACATACTACAATTAGCTAAGAATAACTCTAAATGTAATGAATAATCATAAGAACAACTGTCAAAGACGTTACACGACGCTTATAGCAAATAACTTTCAGCAGTCACTGTAAAGAGAGTTTTGTTTCCTATTTTATTTCTCGTTTATGATTACTTATTGAGAGTAAATATCACCGAGAAAAGTTTTTCGTTATTATATTGACTATATAACTGAACTAATAAAGATGTATAAATTAAAAAAAAAAAAAAGTATGTGTACCTTGAGCTGTTTCGAACCATCGAACCCTGAATTCGTAAGCCGCAGCACTAACCACACATCCACCACTACCATTGAGTAAATATATACCTAGAGTGGACTTCCCAGGTTAAATTTTCTGACCACTCCAGCAGGTAAGAATCTGTAGTTCGAGTGTTGAACACCACGTCGCGCTAGTCCATTTTCGTGGCGTGTCGTGGGGAATGTCGGCGGCGTTGCCACATTGACATCTACCCTCTCTCTCTCACTCATACTCCATCTCTGTCACCCGCAGTCCCAACGCCGCAACAGTAGGACGTGTTCTGAATGTCTGCTATACCTACATGCTGGGACAGACAAGATGGCGGACACCCGAGTTCCTAACTCAAGTCGTGTAAGTGCGTTTACGAATTGATTATAAGTTCTGTAAAACAGATGTATGAAAATCTAATGAAACATAATGTACGCGTAAGTAACGGGAAACGTTGCATATTACTCACACGGTCATGATAAAAGAATGAACACTACTTTGTAAAATACGTGACAACTGTGGTTTTATATATTATATATATACACACACACACACACACACCCTTATCCCACGTGTATACTGAAAGTGATTTGTGTACCTCGTGGAGTAAGTGCGCAGGTCTGCGCCGCGTAATCGTAAGTTAAAGACTTCAAATCTCCGAAGGGTAACGAGTTTTTTTTTTTTTATGTGACACATTATGGCTTTTTATAACTTACTTTATTGTTAGAAATTGTTTATTTCCAGAATATCTTTGTCTAAAAGTAATAATACGCAAGTACCAGTGCAGTACAATCGACGAGCAGTAGTTGTTTGATAATCACATCGATTGGTTTCTAAAGTAGATCATTTGAGCTGTATAGCGTGAGTAATTTTAACAGGCACTCATGAAAGCCTGAAGATTAATATTGTGACAGTTCTGTCTTCTTTTGGCTGTATAGCATTAAAATCGTGGCTAATTACGGAGAGCATTATATTGATTATTATGCTCATTAAAGATACACATTTAAAAACAGGGGCGTAGCCTTGATGAGGGGTGATATATTGGGACATATCCCCCCCCCCCCCACCGAAGTTAAAATAAAAGTTGAAAACAAAATTACAAATTGTATTTATATTTAATTCAAGGAATGTGTGATCTTCCTTGAACATGAAGAATGTTATAGAATTTTGTGGTTCCATATCTGTGCATGAACCCATTGATTATAAATGAATATGTAACTATAAATTTGTAATAACTTAATACAGGTTTTGTATTTTGTTCAAAAACATAATTATGAAATATCTCTCTCCCCTCCCCTCCCCGCCCTGAGTACATTTCTAGCTACGCCCTTGTTTAAATAATAGGCCGATGCCAATATTTTAATTAGAGGCGTAATTGTCTGTCGTACATACATGTGAATACAGTACAGTGTTTTCCATACATAAGCAGTGCCTTTACTCGTATCATTTTCCATACATTAATAGTACTGCAAATACAGAAGACGTGTTTCTGCATGCCATGCCAATGAGCGCTTACTGCATAATTATAAATGCATTAATTTTACATTGTAAGCGTAGGCCGTAACCGAAATGACAGATTGGGTTGACCAAATGATCACGTGACCCAATCTTGTATACAAACATTGTGACTTATTTGGTAAATTGATATTTCGTAACTTGTATACAGCGGATGTTACCAAGAATACAAAATGACAAAATGAGCGCCATGTTGGTTTTGACATTCAAAACACATGTGCGAAGGCGTACTTGGAACGTATTTTTAAACAAATTACTGTTCATAAAATACGCTAGACATGTTAAAAAAAGCAAGTAAGTGGTGATGTGCTTTGTTTTTGTATTTCGCAACACTTGTTTTATTTTAAGGCGTTATTGGATATTATATTTTGTATTATTTATTAACATATTCACAGCATTTGTCATGATTGTAAAAATTTTCACTGTTAATGTAAGAATGTGTTGCTGCGAGTACTAAACAAGTGACTGTCGACAACTTTCGGATTGAAACGTACGAAATGACAAATTACAAAATAACGAATTTGTCCTTTCGGACACGGCCTTATTTTGACTATTAGTGATTGGTACCGAGCTATTGGCATTCAACCGATCTTTAGTGTAGAAAAAGTTATATTTTGTAATGTACCTAGTCTGAAATATTGCTACTGTCTTTGTTATGTCTAGTTTTTATGCGTTCGTTAGTGTTAACATTATTGATAACCACTTCAGTGTCAACGTGTTTCGCACGAGTCCGAGGTTTCAGAGTATAATATACAATAGTGTACTGTGTTAACACTTGTGTAACTGTAAACACACATAGCTGCCAACTTTTCAGACAATATCCACAAATGCACATCATTATTGTAAACTTAGATCATACAGAGACGACAATTGTATTGTCGCTTTAAAACAGACATCTGTTAGAGTTGAGCCCTATACGTGATTATTAATGTCCTTTTCCCGCAGTATGCATAGGGTTTTCTGCTTAATTAGATGAACGCTCATACAGCGTTTGCATTCGTCTACATACGTAAATGTTTTACATCTCTCGGGAAATGTCATACGCACGTACACGGGGAAACGAATGTGTGTACGTCTCGCGCCCTTACAGCCCATAAAATACTTTTTTTTAAATCGATTTATATGTAGTTCATAAATATTATTCCTAAAATCTATTTTTATAAAGAGTGAGAGAGTTTCTTTCGAGAAACGCCACTGAACAAAGTTCTTAACAATGTATACTCTTTAAACAATAATGATCTTGAAGAGCCGGGATAAACATAACCAGTTTATTTCGCGATTCCTTATAAGCCGGGCGTGACATTGAATTTATAGTTAATATGCAGATCAGTGAGAACACTAGCAATGTTTTTACAATGCAGGGCATGGATGAGTGAAAACGTTATATAAAAATCCAACATTAAATTTTTATTCATACCAATATTAGTGTTAAAAGGAGATATATCTCTAGTTGTTGCCAGTTTTAATGATACATTGTCGATAACTGCGTTTACCGAGTCAAATATATATTCATTCCTTTCTTGTAAAAATATCTATGATTGGTTAATAGGAACACTTTCATTGCCACGCACTTTCCGGCTACAGCTCTTAATGGGTTGATTATTCTAAACCTATGCGTCTACGTTCCACAACATATTCAGTATGTTTTTACGTCAAAATGCTTGTTCAGGATCTTATCAGCTAACTAGTTGCTGTAAGGGATGTAATTAAGTATGCCTATCGGAATGTATCACGTATCGAGCCGAGTGGAGTATGCTTATATATGTACGTATATATGTGCCCTTGGTCACACTGGAATTAGAAGCTCTACGGCGATGTTGTAAACTCATGCAATAGAAAAAACATTCCACCCTTCACAGTAATTCATTTAAATTAAACATGTGTAACCTTGATAGTTAATTTATTAATGAAAAAAGGTAAATAAATAAACTCAGGCCCAAACATGTGAGTAATTCAACAACGTGCAAAACTAAATATGTGTGTGTGACAGAAATCTCTTTACTCAAAAATGAAATTATACTGTATGATAATTAACATAGATGACATACCACCATCCAAGTCAGAATAGGGATAAACAGAATGCAAAATTAAAATAAAATAAATGATTGGAAAATGCTGTGAAACTTTAGAGCTGCTATATAAAAAAATTAATAAATCTTTTATTTGAGATTTCAGTTCAAAATATTAATCAGGTTCCACCGGAAGTAGCCTCCTCTGTATTTAAATCTCCAGAAAGTTTGGTAAGCTATTGCTTAAATTCTTAAATTTCTTGGATCACATTCACTGATAATTAATTGAATGTTAAGTCAGATCATCACATAATTATCTCAAATCTGATACTTCGCCAAATAAAATTACTCTGGATTTATATTGAAAGTTAAAAATAAGTCTTTAATTCCTCGTTCCATATTGCTCCGCTTATACTATCTCATATGCGAAAGTTCGGGACTACTGGTTTAACATACTCGTGGAACTCACAGTCAAATCGTTGAAAAATCAAAATAGTAACTTTAGTAAAATAAGTTCAGGTTCCTTAAAGTTCAATACTTAAAAAACAGTTCATCTACTTAAGCTTTCCATACTTTAAATTGCCTTGGCGTCACCTGAGGTCCTCTGGCGCTATCTCGCTGCATGACGCCGACGTCGTAGTCTCGGCGTCCTTTTCGCTTCGTCAATTTAATACCCAAAATAAGTATCTACGACTTAGCCTACAGCCTCTTCTTAGATATTGCTGCGGCGACTACCAAAAACTTAACTTCTGGGAGCATAATTTCTAAAATAAATTTATGATGTAGTTGGAATTTCAAAAGTAAAATTTCAATGAAAATTTAGACGCCTTACATGTTTAGTGTCTTTCCCAGAATCCCCTTCTTCCGGCGTACGACCAACCAACATCCAATCACGGCTCGCTTCCAGCTTTACCTTCACTACATAAAATTAATGCATAAAATATTACGTCTTTTAATTCCAAAATAAATAAATAATTTAAATTAAAAATTATTAATCAATTACTGAAAATAAAATCAAACATATTAATACAATAATAAAAATAGTAACATAACCATATGTAGAACTCAGAACAACGTGTGAAAATTATCATAGAGTAGTGGACTGGTGGTTCACATACATCGAAAAATTAAGAAAATGAAATATTAACATAAAATATAATAAACATCTGAAAAGAATTATGTTAACATTCAAATAATATGCGAAATCAATTAAATATTACTGTCCAAAAGACACGTGTAGCTCAAATGCATATAATAAATATAACCTTATGGTTCCGTGTCCAGTCGATCTGCGACAGTCGCCACTAGTAAATCATGAGTTGGATATTCACAACTGCAGCGAATGCTGGTAACTCGTCTGAGACAGGCTCGCCTCTGGCAGAATTTGAACGAACACGTGGGTGAGCTGAGGCCATGATTATAGCGTACTTTTACCAGCTGCGGAACTAGCAACACCGCGCGGATGACGTCGTCGAGTACACTAGCGCTCAGGGGCGTAGTTAAGAATTTACTTCGGGAGGGGGGGGGATTAAAAACGTTTACATCTGAATAATATTAAAGGCAACTATTGGAAAAATTAGTTTAAAAAAATGATTTACAACCAATGTGCTTAAAATACAGAGACAGAACTACAAATGCTTTAAACCTCCTTCATAATTAAGGGAAATAACAAATTTACTGCATTAAAAAAATTATAAAATTTAATGTTTTAAATATGTATATTTCAAAATAATATAAACAGAGATAATATTCAGAGATGCAGCTACTAAATGCTATAAACATCTTTCAGATTTAAGTTGGATTGGAAGTGTTTTGTATTTAAATATATATATATATATATAAAATTAACAAATGTTTGGTTTAAAAAATCTATTTTCTACCAATGGGCTAATATACAAAAATAATACCACAAAATGTTATAAAACTCCTTTATGTTCAAGAGAGACCGTAATTGTCATATTTCATTTTTTTTTTAAGTTTTGCACTCAATAGATTAACATACTAAGATAAAAATATTAAATGATATAAACATCATCCATGTTTAAGGGTGATTACAAAGTTCTCATATTTGAAAGAATAAAATTTATGATATTACATTTTATTAGTTTTTTAAAAATTATTTACGATTAACGAGGTAATAAACAGATATGTAAACACCGAATTATATATTTTTTTAAAGTTATAATTTTACATGTTTATAGTCCAATAAGTTGTGAACAATCATGTGAGCTAATGTACAGACATGGAAGAATCACTAAATGTTACAAACTTTCTTCGTGCTTAAGGGGAATTATAAATGTAATATATTTGAATAATTATAATTTCACATATTTTAGCTAAACAAATTATTTACAATGAACGGGCTAACACACAGGGATAGAACTACAAAATGTTCATTAATCTCCTTCTACTTTATGACAGCAGTGCATGGAAAATATCTCATAAGTTCAAACACTTTTATATATTATATAAATTAACAGAGAGAAAATCCAATTGAATATGAGAAGTTATAATTAGAAAAATTGGCTACACTTATTTACAATTTAAAATATTTAAATTGAAAAGAATAATATTCTAAGATTTCAAAGTGTGAAGTTTGTATGGACCACTCATTACAGAGGAAGTCCAATCTGCGCAAGTCACTTGCAGTTCCACCCAGCCGAGAAAACCTTTGCGGCCCGTCTTCTATCTCCAGTGACACTCAACACCCCACTTGACCCTGAAAAGACAAGGGCTAGCAGAAAGAGAAGCAATCTAAGTGACACCATCTGGCAGTTGAGACACTGGAGTAATCAGGAGTATCTTGCAATTTATCATTAAGGGTCACATATATAAACTTATATAATATTTAATCTTTTTATTAAATTTGAATATTTTATTTTAGTTTCGGGGAGGGGGGATATATCTCGATAACACCACCCTCCCCCCCGGTTCTAACCATGCTAGTGCTCCTCTGGGTCATTAGCGGAACTAACACAATCCCATGGCCACTCTAGTGTGTATATTTACTCAATTCCGCTACTACTGTGAGATCTTGACCTACGTACCGATATACGGACAACTTCCCCCCCCCCCCCCATAACACTGTGAAGTACTTTTAGGGCACATTAACACGTCTTATTACCAAAACAATATTTTGATATAAAGGTTCTGTCGTACGACATACGTTGTGTACCATTTCTCACCTTCTAATCGTTAGAATCGTACATTAAAACAACACGGACGCTTTCGAATGGTCAACACAAATGCGAGAGGTTTTCGCTCCAGCATCAGCATAGCAAATTTCGCACACATGATGCCGTATGCGGGTTCACCACTCTACTCGGCTCGAGCGGTCTGCGGAAGCCCAAACGATTTCGACCATAAGGCCCCAGGGCGTGTCTATGATCAAATTGCAAAGGTGACTTCAGTGTACACGCGTTTGAAATCTATCTTGTCTTGAGATGAAGTCGCGAATATTTCCTATCCCTAGTTATATCCTGTGCTTTTTTCTTTGAAGGAAAGCTGGAAAATTGAGGTATCAAGGTCAGATCGCCGATAGACTGTGACGAGCCACATTTTTTTTTCTTGCTTCCAAATGTTGACATACTGTGGTTATTGATCGGTTCTCTCGTAGACAAAACATAAGGTAGCCGGATCTGTCTTCTGCGCATGTACCCAACACTGGCCTACCTCAACACAAATACAAGTGTCGGTCACATGGTCAGTAGTGGTGAACTTCTTTATTTGTATGTCAGTTTTCAAAATAAACGCACTTTTATATGAATAAAATACTTTTGCCGAATTTAATTTAATCCGATTGCATTAAAAATTGGTTAGAGGAAATATACTAACCTCTCAAAGCACTTGTTTACATAAACAGTGCAAACAATTCGTCTCGGAAATATTTCGACTGAAATACATCCCTCTGGTAAAATATTGGCTCTCGTAGTTACTAAAAACAATTCTGTATGATCAACCTTCCATAAAAATTTTAAATTATTTTAACCTCTGTAGCGTCCATAAATCCCCATGCCCCCTTGACGTCAACAGTAACTGTCAATAGTCGCGTGTATGTGTCATATATAATTTGTTATATGTTCATTATTTGACAGTGGCCCGATGGAAAAACTAATTTAATAGCTTTGCTCTACGATTTCTCCACTTCTCCACCAGCCGCCCCATTCAGCTTCTTCTGGCCTACAGGAACAGTAATAATCTCAAAAACTACACTGTAAAAATAATTGGTCAATTACCTCACAAGTGCAGGTAATATTCGCAAACTTGTGGGGGAAACAGTTTTCCTTACGGATAAGGTAAAATTACCGCACTCTGGAGTAAAATTCACGTGAATGGTAGTGCGAAATCCCATACATGGATGTAAAAATTACCTTACGATGCGCGCATCTCTTCAACAGTGTCTCAACAGATATTCATAAATGGCGTTCGGCTGTCGTCGTGGTGTAATTGTTATAGCATCGGCCTATCGTGCTAGAGGACCATTGTTCGCGCCCACCGACCAGCAAGTGTTCAAGATTTAAGTGTTGAGGTTTCGGTTTCTAGTGGTCAGAGGATATAGGTACTAAAAATTAAACAGTACTATTCCTCCAGGATACTTTTTTAATATAATTATATTATGCATTACAGTTAATTTTACCTTACATGTGGAGGTAATCAGCTTCCCGTACACCTATTTTTTTTTACAGTGTAACATGATCCCGAGATTTCAATTAACGATCGAGTGGAGGGAAGTGATGAACTTTACTGGCATGTCTGGAGGAACACGAACGGGAAACTACGTCATAACAGTCAGTCACTCGGTACTCTCTCGTCGGAACCGACCTCACGAACGCGAGTCACGCTCGCCAACCTAAGGGCGGAACACACTTCTTGCCGGGATGACAAAGCTCATCCATCGGCAGGGCAACATGGCCTTATCGGAACTGTCCGCCTTAGTCAAGCCGACCATGCCTCAAAAGAGTATTAACCTTAATTATGGACCGTTATAGGCTGTTCACGGTAAAGTGAGCACTTTTTAAGGCCCTTGTACATTTTTCCTTTCATCCAATTTCCATCTTCCTGCTGCTTTTTAATATAAACATTGTAATGTGACCAATAAACACAGTGTATAAATTTTACCACCCTCAAAATTTAAGGCTTGAAGCTGAAATAAGATATATTTATTAGTGGTCAATGCGCGCTGGGAGGTCCTTAAAAAGTGTTCACTTTATCGTGATCTGCGTATAACTGTAAAGTGGTCATTTCTGAAAGCATTGTTTTGTGGTTCTTTACAAGCATACTTCAGCAAGTATGGCGAAGCGTGTGGACCCTTACGATAAGTGAAACAATCCACCTGCACTGAAGGCAGAGGATCCTCCGCGGGTATGTAGTTTTCCTGTGTAGTGGGGAAAATGAGATCCTTTTTCTGCACGACGGTGTGTTATTGCTACATTTTATTCTTTATTTTGGTTTCATATGGACAAATTTTCTTTGAATTTTGGGGGTTCTCAAATTCATGGAAGCTTATCGGAGGTATTACCGAAACTGTACAATCCGTAATTTATCATTAATGATTAAAAACATAGTTAATACATGTAAACATTTTTTTGGTGGAACAGTGGAAAATTATTATTATAACTTCCAAAGATTTCACTACAAAGAATGAACAAAATTTTATAAATATATCGCTGTTCGTACATACACTGCAAGAAACACACTTGGCACGTAAACATTTTTACACGCGTTGGATTTGCAATATAGGCCTAATGAACAAATGTTATTTTTATGCTGCAAAGCAGTTGAAAGTGCGTCTTTTTTTTTTTAGACTACTTGCATTTCAAGCATTCTACCAATGATTTAGAAATTTATTCACAAAAAACACTAACTTACTGTTTGTAATTCCTATTTACAATGTCTTAAACACGTATTTTTCGATGACAATCCTTGCACGATTACTTCACTCAAATGACGTTTAACTGTTACTGGTATCATAAAATCATCACTTCACCATTTCCAGAAAATTCGAGACGTAAATTTCAGGCACTTTATGGCGGATGGCGTTTGAAGAAAAAGGGCGGACCAAGCCGTTTTATGAAGCTATTAACACGTACCGATAATATTACATTTCACTGAAGAAAACGTGAGGGAAAGAAAGCACCTGCACAATTGTTTCCACCGTGCTGGGAACGTAAGTGTCCGCATGATTCGTCATAATTGCTAAACATGCTTTTAAAACCAGTTTACTAAAAGCCCAAGATAAATTTCAAACATTATTGAAATCATTAATGTTGTAAGTGTAATTAATGTTTTATATTAAAACTTTTAGTTCTAAGTAATATTGTTTCCGAAGTCATCATCATTATCGCTAACAAAATATACATTCCGCAACAACTGATCAGCTGATAAAATGCTTTGCAAACGAGAACATATAATGTTTACATATTATGTAGGCTGGTCACATTGTCTGTCATAATCCACCCCAATTAAATAAAATGGACAATATCGGCGTACTTGTGAATCCGCCTTCACGGAAGGCAGGGAGGGTCCTTCGCGGAAGTAGGCAGGTCTCCAGGGGTGTCGCACGTCGCGCCCGCTGCCTGACGTGGCGTCGTGGCCACCCCTGTGCCACCCTAGCGGCCAGTGGAAATTTCCACCCGGAGTTCCAGCCAGCCCGCTTCGCGCTTTGCCCGGCCTGGAGCGGTGTAGGGGGGAGGTTGTGGCGCTGATGCACCGAGCACCGCCAGCCCGCTCAGATCAATAGACTCCAGCGCCCCTTCCGGGCGGTGCGGCAACTACGAACAACGGAGTCGTTTGTCACTCACCCCTAGCGCTCGGTTCCGTGTCACACGTTCCGCTCTTACGTCGAACGGCAGATTTTTTTTGGAGATCTTTTCGAAATTGGAGTTGACTTGAGAGGGCTGAGAAATTTTGGCGGCTCTTAACGAGGTCTTGAGAGCCGATAAGGGTGAAATGAGGTGAGAATGGAGCAGCGCCGGAATGCAAGGGCGGGGAAACTGGAGATTCCAGAGAAAACTCGCCGACTAGCGGCATCATCTGGCACGATTCCCACATGCGAAAATCCGGGAGCGACCCGGTCGGGGATTGAATTCGGTTCGTCTTGGTGGGAGTCGAGTAGTCGAACCGCTTGGCCACCGCGGCCCCTCGAAATTGGAATTCTGAAATTCAAAGAATCATATCGCGGGTTAAACAAAAACCAACCAATTCTTAATTTATAAGAAATATTCACAACATTGTCAATACGTGTAAAAAAAAAAAAAGACAGTTCAGTTTACTTATTTTATGTGTGATTGTTATTCATTAAACCTTCCGTCTTTGAAATGGAGAATAAAATACAAGTTCTGGCAAACGTGTGGTCGGTAGTAACGTATGGTACATAACCTTAATAATAAACTAACCTATAAACTGTAATGTACTTGCAAGTTACTAGGTAACTATGTACAACGTTTTTACCAACCCTGACTAGGTAATATATGAATAGGAAAACACCCTGTCTCATACTGCCTAGTATAACATTTCATTGTAATAATTTATCCATGTCTTTGGAAGATAGATGTAAATAAATCTTAAACATTTCTACAACACACACGTCTTCTTAAGAACTAATACAACTCAACCAATAGAAGATCATAAAATATTTTAATCTTGGGTATTTAATGACTATTTGAATCATGCCCTTTTGACCTTGACATCAAAATTATACTTCACGAAGGGCATATCTTTAAATAACAATCATCTTACCATTCTTTTGATTAGTTCATTAACATAAAGTAAAACATCATTATGGCCAACTTAGACAAGTATACTAAAATTATGCTGTAGTGGAAGATTAGAAAAAAAACAATACATTCAAACAAGAACAATTCTTTGTCAATCTCAAATATTACACTAACTCGTTTCGACCATAAATCAGGAATGAATAAAAAAAATATTGAATTTAATTCTTGCCAATCAGCGAAAAAGAACGACGCCAGTAATGCAAATACTCTTTCATTTACTGACATGGTTTTCAGCAAAATTGAATTATAAGAACTCCTCTTGGGCTTTTGTGGGCAAGCATAGTGTGGACATTTAAATATTTAATTCAATAAAACTCTATCTTTCCTTTTCCTACAATATTAACTTTCAATGACAGTTATTGCAAATATTTATATTGTTACTTTTTTATCAATATCTAATTAAAGCGATTGAGCTGTAATTGACCATGTATACTGTCCTAGTAGTGCAGACTGGACTGCCATTGGGTCTCCGAACGAACCAAAAGTCTGATGACGACGGTAGATCTCTGGTAGAATTAGGAAGCTAGCTGGTTCCAAATCCCAAAACTGGCGATGACAATAGGCATCATGTAGATCAGGAAAACTGGCAGGCTTCAAATCATTACTGACGAAATATATAAAGAGTCTTCCATCTGTTATTGTATCATCAGCCTGAATTTCGTTCTTCTGACTTGTCTGAATATTAACTATTAGATTAATAGTGGGTCAGCAACACACTTCTGACTTCTAACATGGTCTACAACGTTCTATTTCATTAACTATTAGATTAATAGTGGGTCAGCAACACACTTCTGACTTCTAACATGGTCGTACAACGTTCTATTTCATTAACTATTAGATTAATAGTGGGTCAGCAACACACTTCTGACTTCTAACATGGTCGTACAACGTTCTATTTCATTAACTATTAGATTAATAGTGGGTCAGCAACACACTTCTGACTTCTAACATGGTCGTACAACGTTCTATTTCATTAACTATTAGATTAATAGTGGGTCAGCAACACACTTCTGACTTCTAACATGGTCGTACAACGTTCTATTTCATTAACTATTAGATTAATAGTGGGTCAGCAACACACTTCTGACTTCTAACATGGTCGTACAACGTTCTATTTCATTAACAGAACGAGTAGTGTCGTCCCTTGTACAAGTTAACAAGAGGTTTCAAAACAATATATACCAGAGAATAACATAGTTAATTAAGTATCGATACTTAGCATTATCATGAAAAATTTGGTTTGGCTGTGTTGGAGACACGGCCGTTTTTTTTTTTTTTTTTTTTGCGTGACTACGTCTACGTTGACGCGCTCGGACGCCTTGATGTTTTTTTATTTTTTATTTACGTTCCCGGCACCGCTTCACTCGATCATATGGGGTGTTATGGGTATCACTGGATTGCTTTTGAGATGCTTTTTATAACCGTATACGATTTCTGTATTTCGACTTGGCTTTTTGACGAGTATAGGCCGAATTACACTAAACGCATACAATTTCACCACAACCACGCCACAAAAATGTTTTTATACACGCAATCGAGTGATCTTGTCGAGGGCTGTCGAAACTTAAACGAGCGCCGTAGCTTCTCCTAGTCAAAAGTTATACTGCGCGGAAGTTATTGTATCTGGGTGACCTTGACCTTAATCGTGTCCGTAAATGGCCTTGAACCCAAAAATTTTAAAAAATCCCAAAAATTAAAAAGAAAATATTAAAAAATTATAAATTATAAATTTGTTTCAAAAATTCGTCGAAAACCTCCATGTTATGTACAGGATGTATCTAATTTAGACCGACAAAGTTCGGCTGCTGGTGATTCACGTAAAAAAAGAAGGCGGAAACATATACGACTTGTGGTCTAAAGTAAATCCGTAGGGTCGTACACATCTTTGTAGTTGGACCTGAAACACCAGTGTATTACAAATATTGGAGACATTTTTTTAAGACGGAATATTGACTGTCCGTCTGTTTTTTTATTATTATTATTATTTACGGGACAGAGATCTGTAAGCACGACAACATTTATCTGTCGTCATAAAATTTTCATGGAAATAATCACGGTTACTACACTTATTTCGACTTAACCTCCATAACACTGTAGTATACTTCGGATTTTAAAAAATATGGATTACTAACCCGCATGTCATACTTAACTTTACACCACAATATCCAGGCACTCAGTGCTCAAAGATGGCAGCGAGGTATGCAAAGTAGTTCTGTTTCTTTACGTCATATTAAAAGTATTAAATTAGCATAGTTTGTGATGTATGCACACAAGACTTAACACACAGCATGTTGGTAAAATATTTAAGTTCCTAACAATTTTATAGTTACTCTTGTGTATGTGTGTGTGTACACTCATGCACAAATACACACTCATTGCTGGACATGGAAATCGTTATACCCATAAGATGGCATTCATTTGCAGTAAAATCAATAACACAGACATTTCCAAATGCTCAATGCAAATCAAGCATGTCAAAAGGCAGATCAGTATGCCGTCGGGTCGTGTGGTCGGGCTGCATGAAGCCGGATGGTCGGTTTGTCGCAAAGTTATTCATCTCGGCCGTGCAAACACCGCTGAAACTTTAAGCATTAGGTGTGTATGCGTATAGTCCGTTCACGCTAAAGTGAACACTTTTTGAAGCTATTTTCTCAGACATGATAACCAACAAATACATTTCATTGTGGCCTCGGACTTTTGGTTTTGGGTATGGTGAAAGTATACACTGTGTTTATTAATCACATGGCAGGGTTTACATTAACAAGTAGGGAAAGGATATAGATTGGCTGAAAGAAAAAAGTAACTAGGGCTTCAAAAGTGCTCACATTATCGCGAACGGCCTATACAAGTCGTACATCATGTAGAGTAGGTATAGTCCGTTCACGATAAAGTGAGTGAAGTGATTTGGGCTGCTCTTAACAGCGAGGTCTTGAGAGCCGATGATGGTAATACAGAATATGGAGTGGCGCCAGAATAAAGGGGCGGTGGAAACGGGAGATCCTGAGAAAATCCGCCGAACAACGGCATCGTCCGGCACGATTCCCACATGCGAAAATCCGGAGGCGACTCCACCAGGCATCTAACTCGTTTCATCTAGGTGGGAGGCGAGTAGTCTAACTACTACACCACCGCGGCCCCTCCGTTTGAGGAATTCGAATGCGTTTCGCTTGGTCGTCTTGCACGTTTTTATTTCTACTGGTATTAACAATTTCTCTTATTTAATACATCGTTATCCTCATGAGGAAACACCGTAGCTTTATTTCGTTTTATAGTTTTATTCCAGTCTAACCAAAAAATAATAATTTACTGCTAGACAATGAAAAAAAATCTCCAGAAATGTTTAGAAATAACCTACAACCAAAAAACTAAAACTTCATACATTCAGTAATTCTTTTTGTTAAAAATTTATCTTCAGATATGGGTTAAATAGCGTACTTGCCTTAATTATGAATTTTCTACCGTTTGGATGGCTGTGGGAAAACCAAGAAAACTGTATTTGAACTACTTAAAATGTATATTTATATGGGGTTTGTTTTATTAACTGTATTCGAATTAATAAAAACAGATAAAACAATGAGTAGGTTTCGAATAAAAAATGTTTGCTGTTTTTCGAATAATTCGTATCGAAATACCTAGTACGCAAAAGAATTGTTTTAAAATATATAAAATATTGTTACGTAGAAATTTGCACTTACAAAACTAAAACGTAACTGCCTTCGTAATTTCAACCGCTTATCATCTTAACAGCTGATGTCTTTTTTTTCTTCATGATAAGTAAATTTTGATTTCATAGAGTTGTAGATAGTATTTTGTTAATTTTTAGACATTTATTTTGTCATGTTGGCTGATTGTAAGGTTTATATCCCAAATTTTTAACAAAAAGTTGACAATTTTTTAATAGAATACTGTAGACATTATCAGCTATTTCTGTATATAGGCTATTCACGGTCAAGTGAGAACTTTTAAAAGCCCTCGCATTTGGAATAATAGTCAGTAAATATATTATATTTTAGCTATCGACGTAAACGTCCAGTGCGGTGGAATATACACACAGTGTTTTACTTACATGGCAATATTTATTTGAAAAGTTGGTTAAAGGAAAAAAAATAACTGAAGGAAAAAAGCAACTAGGGCCTCAAAAGTGCTCACTTTACCATGAGCAGCCTATAATTATGTACCTACTAGCATTCTAATCTCTTGTCAATAAATCTACTCCCATCGAAATGCATGTAGTTTAAATTTTCGTTCTTGACTTAATGTTTTGGGAATTCGCACAAGGAGAGACCTTCCAGTAACCTTAATTAGTTCTCGAGGCATCAAAGAACACGTGGGTAGTGGGATTACGTCAGAGAAAAGAAAGCATTTTTATAATATTTTACGTTTTAAATCATATTTAACGATTTTTTTTTAAATTGAACATAATCTATTATTTTTGTTATTGGTGTGGTAAACGAATGAGAGTTTCTCTAATATTCATTTGCATAAACTAGCAAAATTTAAAAATACTTTTAGTATGAGCCAAAATTGCTGTCAGTGCTGCATTTGATCAATGTGATGATTATAAAGTTCTTGCATTGCGCTGCAATATATTTTGCAGGGTATGTATAAACTGTTCGCGATAAAATGAGCACTTTAGAAAGCCCTGCTTAAGATCTACTGGCATGCATGTTGTGTATTCTTCCGCCTTATGTAAAATAAACATTGCTATGGGCCTCGTCACTTTATTCACGCGTCAGTCAAGTGAAACTGTGAAATTGTTGGAAAAATTATTATTTTACTAATCTGCTCATTTTTACACTTCATTGCATTAGAAGAAAACAGAAAGCCAAGGAAATAATTTAAGTTATTTAAAATGGTTACCTAACACCTTTTATTTGACATTAAAATATGGAACTACTTTCCATTCATCATTACCAATTTTACTGGACGCATGTCACTCCGTAAACCCGTTAAAATGTGTGCAGGTAAAGGTAGTGACTTTTTTTCTGAGGTTAATTTCAAAAGGGCTCACTTTATCGTGAATAGCCTTTAAGGCGATTGTCCTCGGTAGCATATTTCGCGACCCTGTGTCACTGCAGTGGGTTTTTTTTTTTTTTTTTTTTTTTTTTTTTCCTCTCGCGAACTCGTAAGCTTGCACCAAGTTTCGCACTTTGGACATCAGTTATTACCCATTCTGCTACCTCCGCACCATATTCTGACGTGAGATTTAATTTAAACGCCGCTTTTTCGAGCCGGTGGGAGCAATTTAAGCTTCGTTCTCTCTCTCTCTCACGCTCTCTTTTCTCTCGCTTGGGAAAATAAAAGATCCTTTTGAACATCCCGTTCCTAATGGACAGAATTAAAGGCTGTTGGAAAGTATGGTTTATGGACGGATTTGTATGAGTGTGTGTTAATAGCAGTATAAGAGCGTTTTGGCCGTGAGTGAAGAGTCTTCCAGTGAAGACGAATTTCACTTTTCCCTTCCTTCGTACTAAACAAAAAAAATTAGTGGTCGCTTAGAAATATTTTTAAAACTAGTATTTTTAGAATGTTTGTGGTAATACATTCATCACGTTTTTACAACAGTTTGTTGTCACCACAAAATATTTTGCCGCGCCTGTTTTTTAAGATATAAATAATTTATAATGATTAAGTTTTTCTTCTTCAGTGCCCCCCCCCCCCCCCGGCACCTTACAAGAGTGCGTTTCTTTAGAAGACTGAAAGTAGTTGTACTTTGAGCCTTTATGAGGAAAATTGCCCCGTGCTAAACACACATGCAATGCGAAGCAATACACCTTAGTTCCCTCATCACCTTCGTGTTCTGAGGAGGCCGAATCGGCGTGAGAGCGATAAGGGCAACAATACCACACCGCATCAAGTACGCCATCGCCACTATAGTCTATTCGCGATTTTTCACACTTTTTGAATTAAACCTTAGAGAAATCACCCCACGTGTCACGTATTTAGTTATTTTATTAATATGCCATGTAGCACAAGCGTTTTATACCTCTGTGAACATGAAAGTATTTCATTTTTAGTTAAATTGAAGTTTTAACTGTGTTTTATTTGCAAATAAAAATATTTCCTCTATAATAAATATTAATAAAAAATGATGTGTAGCTGTGTTAGGGACACGGCCGTTTATTTTGCGTGAATACGTCTACGTTGACGCGCTCGGGACACCTTGGTGTTTAATTTTACGTTCCCGCCACCACTTCGCTCGATCATATGTGGTTTTATGAGTATCACTGGATTGCTTTTGAGATTTTTTTTCCAACCGTATACGATTTCTGTATTACGAGTTAGCTTTTTGAGGAGTATATGCCGACATTGTGTTAAGTTTTCATAATTTTTTACATTAAACTCGTACAATTTCACCATGACCACGCCACACAAAAGTTTTTATATTTACGCAATTGATCGATCGTGACGAGAGCTGTAGATTGAAACTTAAAACGAGCGTCGTAGCTTCTCCTTGCAAAAAGTTATACTACGCGGAAGTTATGAGACGCGGCGAAACGAACTCAAAATTACTCCTCCCCCTCTCCACATTCTTCACCCCTAACGATGCTTCGCATTCCTCACTCAACGTAACATAGTCTTTGATCCTTTGGCAATCGAGCGGTGTAATTGAAGTTTGAATGTAGACGATATTTTCGGAGCTGCAATGCCAAACTGTATCCCCTGATTTTGTTATCATCGGATTTTATGTATTGCCTCCCACTATAGTCGCAAATTTAAAGACTTATTCACGTCACACACAGTGAGAAAAGTGTGTTGGTGGCGCCTAGTAAGAAATAAGTTTACATGCAATACAACTGAGTGCGCACGAATTCGGTGCGTTGTCCTTTGATGCAATTTTCTAGACTTAGTTGAGCTTAATTCGCACTAGGTGGACGAATATCCTGGAAGCAGAACTTTAGCAGGGTTACAGAAAAGTGTGGTGTAACAGTGAATGGATTATACACGCAGAGTTCTGTACTAGAGAGCAGCGTTATCATCGTGCTGCGTCTACATATGGAACCTCCAGCTGTGACACTATTATTTCATCGGTGGAACGTCTGTCGGAAGGTTCAGCACAGGACTATCTCAGTAAAGTCTGTTCACGATAAAGTGAGCACTTTGGAAATCAACCTTAGAAAATAGTCACTATCCCTACCTGCATGTATTTTAACGGGTGCACTGAGTGGCATACGCCCAGTAATGTTGGTAATGATGAATGGAAAGTAGTTCCATATCATAACGTTGAATATAAAGTGTTAGGTAACTATTTATAGTAACTTAAATTATTCCTTTCGCTTTCATTTTTTAAGCATCTAAGTGTACAAATTAACCAGATTAGTAGTATATTTACTTTTCTAATAATTCCGCTGTTTCACCTGACCGACGCATGAATAAAGTAATGAGGCCCATTGCAATGTAAATTTTACATAAGGTGGAAGAATACGCAGTGTGCATATAATTAGATCTTAATCAGGGCTTTCAAAAGTGCTCCTTTTACCGTGAACAGACTATACTTTTGAAGGGATTTGATCGGATAATATTTTGGGTTATAGTTCTTTGAAAAAGTCGTGTGGAGTGCTTCGAAATGGTGTTTCTCATTCGCGTGATGTCTTCGAAGTAACTGACGGGAATATTCCGAAATGTGTGTTATTTTCCGAGATCAGAGAATTGGGCACACTTTTAATAGGTTTGTTAAGCTCCTGTCACACTGTCAAATTTTTTCGTCATGCTGTTTCCAATATGTTTGGTCAAATAAAGTTGGACAGTTATGAGTCATCGAGACGTCATAAACGCTGCCATTTTTATCTAAAAATGTTGGATGGTTTCAGTTTTCCATCAAACATTTAAAGGTTGGACCGGTTCTAAAATGTGTGTAATGTTTGACGGTCTCAGCCAATCACAATCGTCCACGACAAAATTGGACGCCAGTAAACTTTAAAATAACGAACAATTTCCGGGACCGAAAAGGTAATGAAGATAATCATTTATGTAGAATTTGTCTGAGAATGAAAGGAGTTATATAAGTGAATATTGCACATAATATTACGAACTTAGAGGCATTCAGTTTCATTGCGCAAGAAACATTTCTGATAACTAGAATTTGAATTTAGCATAGAAGCAAAAATAAATTACAACATTCCTTACATTTCTTCCTGTAATGGACTGCATGGAAAATCAATATCTTACTATGGAAATAATTTATAAATGATAATTCAAAATGGATTCTCACAGTAAAAAAAAAATTGTCAGTGTGACACGGTTTCAAACACATTCAATATTATTTGATAACGTTTGTTGGAAGGAAAAATCTGATGGCTCTATTTTGTCTTCAAATTGTATTGTCAAATATAGTTTAAGGCGAAAATTTGAAAGTATAGAAGGGCGTAAAAAGAAACCGGATTGCAAACATACTGTAGCGCCGGGCAGTACGGTCCCTTAATTTAAGAGATCCAGCTATACTGACAAAAAGGTGTTTTTTTTTTTTTTTTTTTTTTAAACGAGATTTGTTTGGTGCAACCAAATAATTTGTTTGTATAGGGGCATTGAAGTATTCTGTTGCTGAAACCAAATCGTTTTGTTGTTCTCATTTGGTTGTCCCAAACTGTAAGATTTGGTTGGTGCAACTAAGTATTTGTTTGGCTACATGTACATTAAACAGTTATGGCCGATATAAAAAAAAATTACAATTTCAACCAAGTTTCGAACCTGTAGTCCATTCACGACTGGAACAGACTTATAGTAATCAACCTTTGAAAAAACACTCTGGCCATTAGCTGCATTCATAGCTAGTAAAAATAGTGGCGGTAGCGGATGCAGTATCCACACCCGCCACATTTTTTTACTAGCTATGCATGCAGCTAATGGCTAGGATGTTTTTTAAAAGGTTGATTTTCATAAGTCTGTTCCAGTCGTGAATGGGCTAGGTCACCTGTGTCCGAGCGCTACGCCTTAGTAATCTCAACTAATGTGGTAATTTCGAACGAAGGCAGTCAAATGAGTGGTCATAGAAACAGTCCATCCAACAAAATATTTAGTTTACAGTCTTAATTTTTTTTGGCCCAACACAGAGATTTTGTTTATTCAAACATATATTTTGTTAGACGAACAAAACTAATTTTGCTGCTTTTCAAATTTTGTTTATTCTACAATATACTTTGTTAGGGCAGCTAAATATATATATATATATATATATATATATATATATATATATATATATATATGGCCCTATAAAAACAAATATTTTGTTCGATTTTCTCTCAGTGTATACTTAAGAGAACTGAAGAATTCGCTGATTTTTTTTGGGTGAAGCTAGAATTGGATACTTAAAATAAGAAAGGTAGTATGTGCCAAAAATGTGGAACAGAGATAAAATTAAAAAAAAAAAAAAAAAAAAAAAAAAACTGCACACATTTAAGATTTTGCGTAACACACAATTTTAATAAGATTAATGTGTTATTAAATACATATTAAGATACATACATGGTAACGGCAACATGGAACTAATCATGACCAAGAAGAAAAAAAAATTAAAATAACCAACACTTTGTGAAAAGACGTATGTCCTTACAATGTTAAGACATGAAAGTATGCAATGTGTCATGTACAGCTTTCTTTGTAAAGTCACAAGTACAAAATCTATTTAGTGTGAAAAATACCTCACGGCCAACAATATAATGTCAATGTTAGGCTAAAATTTATGACCAAATATCTGAACAGAGTAAACACTTTGTGTTAGGACAACGCCAACCAGAGTCACATCTTTTTGTCTTACTATTCCCCTACCCAGATTCCTGTACAAATCTTTGTGCTCTTCCTTTTCTAAGTATGGGATCATGGCTCTCAAATCATTTGCCTTCTGTACTGTAAGCCGTCGTTCCGATGTATTAGCTTTGAAGGTTGCATCCCGTATGTCCAACACAGTCTTCCCTTTCCTCAAAATCTTGATCTTCTTGCACGTCTCTAGTTCGGAATGAGTTTACTGTACTTACGTCAACAGAATCATATGTAATGGAGACAGCTTTGGAAATGTTTAAATTATTTGTTGATATTACACTATCAGCTGTAGTCTGAACATCAAAAAAGTCTGAGGGATACATGGGAATTACGTAAAATGTTTTTTTTTTTTTTTTTCGCTCTAGCATCTCGCACTATTTTGTGTAGGTCACAAGGAATCAGTGCTTTAGTGACACGCTTCCTTTCTTCTATCACAGCAAAATCCGAATCGCACGGAAGAAAGCTTTGCCCACTAACAATAAATCGCTGCTCGATGAACTCAAATAGTCCAATAGACACCAGAAAAAGGAATAGAAATACCATCATACGGTTCTTGTTTTGCCCCACGCAGTTATCACTCCATACCATCAGGCTTGGTTTGTTTGTGACCTCGCTATTCACTACCTTCAGAAGACATGAAGCTATTTCCTTGCCTCCCCTCCCTGCAACAGTTTCATCCCACATACATATGTATGGATGGTGTGTGTACCCTGAAGAGATGCCGAAGTCGTAGCAAGACAACTGACAAGTTAGTGTCGGCACAAACATAACCTGTTCTAAATCCATTGAAATGCAGAATGTATTACTGCCAGGTAGCTGTGATGCAGATACATCACTCTTCAAAAGTGTATGTGCTTTCTCTGCTTCCCTGCGGTGTAGCTCCTGTCTAATTTTCACACTTTTAGATTCTGTTCAAGCGATCGCACACTTTACAGGTATCTTTCCTAGTTCTCTGGAAATGACAGGTGAGGGAAATCTCTGAGGAACATTTTCCGATAACAGTTGACTGTGGGTACATCATTTTGTAATGTGAATGCGTTCTAGCTACATTCACGTCTGGACTTTTAAACACTCCTCACTGGACCTAGCTCTGCTATGATGGCTACTTTCACGAGTAAAATCATTTATGTGGGTTACGACACTTGATAGGTCTTCACCTGTTAACTTACCGGGGTAATGTCTTGTCCGTTTGTCAGTGAACGACAAGTCTCCAGGCTGCTTCTTGCCAATAAGTGTTTGCAGTCGTTTATGACCAAGTACAAATATCCCGGCGAATTTTGTTATACAAATAGGTACTAGCTCACGTTTACCATTTGGTACAGTGTACCAAACTATTCCCTGACGACGACCTGATGCGGGGTTGTCATACGATCCATGACGGCGACGGTCGACTGGTGTTATATGAATTAGACCCATGATGTATGTTCCTTGTGCGACATAATCTTGCTCGCAGAATTTTTGAAAGAGCATCTGCTTGTGTTCAACTGTCAGCTCTCTGCACCTCAGCTTGCATCTGCATGTCTCCTATATAAAGGAAAAGAGACCAAAATCTGAGACAGTGGGGTCTTAGTTCATGAGAGTTGTAGAGTAAAAGTGATGATTTACCCTTAGCACTTGTGTATAGTATTGCTAAAGTATGTTCATGGTAAAGTGAGCACTTTTGAGACCCTAGATACTTTTTCTTTTCATATTTTATCCTTTTGCCACTTTTTAAAATAAATATCATGTAAGTAATAAACACAGTGTGTATATTCCAACACACTCGGAAATAAATTAACGTCTAAAGCTAAAATAAACTATATGTATTGACTATTATTTCAAATAAGAGTGCTTTCAAAAGTGCTCACTTTACCGTGAATAGCGTAAACGTATGACTACTCTTCAGTAGTAAGCATTAACACTGAATGTATGAAGACATTGCAACACTTTTATTTATGTCTGTGTCTGTATATAAATCACATTGTACTACCCCTTGATATTTTGGCGATAATACTATCATTCTGAGCAGCAATAATATAAGTGTTAAGCAGGCATTGTCACGTAGACTACATATTAAAATTCTACAATCCTTTCACTCCATTGACACTATGTATCCTTATATTAGGTATAAATACATGTAACTATATGATGAAGCCAATATTTATAATTAAAATAACTCTTTCCCTAAGGCATCGCTTTCAGCTCTCACCATGCAGAAATACATTTTACTCTGACAGAAACATATACAGGGGCTAAGACAGTATGAATAGTTCACGTAACCCTTGTGTGCTGTCTGCATCACTGTTGCAATTTCATCACTAGAGCATGTCATTATCTGCAAAGTTTATTTTGTAACTTAATATTGTTACGTATTGATAATTTGGGTCAGTTTAGTAGCCTACGTCTCTTACCTTTTGTAAAGGAATCTTCGCACAGATGTCGACATTTTTGTGTGTTTTATGTATCAATCCCTCAGTTTTCAACTCCTTTGGTTTTTTCTGGAACGCAGACTTCATTTCTTTTCGTAGCATCTCTGCATTACCACTGACGTCCGCCATTATCTAAAAACGTAAGGTAACACACACGATTACATCGCGTGCACACGTTACGTATTGTAAGTATGGGTCATAACATGTCAATAAACTTTCTATGTTATACTTACTGACAGCTGTCCTTAAAGAACGCACTCTGAAAACAATGCTGTATCTATAGCGACTCACTTAACGAAAGAATAGATTGCAGTGATGCAGCGAACTTGGGAGCAGCAACTTTGTAGAGGCACATAAGTCCTTTCTTGGAAATTAGCTGTCGCACTTTTATACTTCATTCCTGCCATCTTGTGGCAGTATTTGCAACCGCTTCGAGCGGTGCTGGCCCTTAGCGCTGTTCATGGATAATCGAGTAGAGCCCATAGAACCATTCGTGCCTGAAAACACACTTTCCAGCATCGTGGCACTTAACAACCTTTCCTATTTTAAGTATCCAATTCAAAAACTCGTTTGTTCACGTCACTGCTGCAATTTGTTCACGCGTTAATCACCTCCTGAAGAAGCTTGAACCAATAATAAACACAGCGAAACACAGGCCCAACCATCGTCTTCCGCTCTGACAGCAAGCAACCAATAATTAATCTTATTTGCGTTATTGTTCACAAGACTGTGCAGTCTAGCCTACAGGCCATTCAACTCGCGAATCTTTTCCGGTCTCTAGCTATAGTTAGTGAGAAGTTCGCGTGCGACTGTCTCTCTACTATGTGAGTTCGGGCGCTCCAATTTACGACACCGTAGATTTTTAAGACTCCCTGTGGAGCGGAGAATTTACGAAACGGAATACATCTCGGCAGTGTGAGAATAAACGGAGAGATTTTCTCAGTTTCGCATTTCAGATTTTCTACATTTGCATTCAAGATTTTCAACCCCTGCAAGGATATGAGACGCCCCCTAGGGCACAGTGTCATTAATATTCATATAGCACGTTTTCAAGGAACTCGTTCCGTCTTCCGCGAGGTACCATTTGTAATAGTTTGTCAGAAATAGTGCGCAAAAATGTATTATAGTTTTTGATGAATAAATCCCTTTTACTTGTGTTGTATTAGGTAATTTACAGTAGGCCTAATTGTTAGAGCTGCAAAATTCGCGTTATTATTTGAGGACAGAATATACTTCGAAACATTATACTTTTCTGTTGGTTTTATTACTGGGTTACAGCTTTCCTGGCACCTCCCGGACGTATTTGAACCAATAAGAAACAATTAACGTCATCATTGGCCAATCGCGTCCAAACAAGTCGAAAGGGGAAATGGCACCCGACTTATGCGGAAGCCAATAAACAAATGACCCTGACTCGAGTAGACACAGGACGGTGAAGTTCATCGTGCAGTCAGAAAACAACGCGAATTTGGCAGGTCTCTAGTGTTTGTGTATTTGAAGGACTTATCATTGTATTTCTGTGATTATAGCGTTACAAGGCGTCAGGGGACGTATCAGAGTTTATTAGGAAACAAAATCTGATTTTTTTAATATGTATATACTTTATAAATATTCACACAGCTATTATTTACAGCGTAAAACTATTCATCTCCACTATTACTCTTGCTATTCTCTTAGCGCGCAATGTTTAACGTATATCTCAATTTTTATTAAGTCCTTAGCACTCTCTCTATAATGGTTACTTCGCACTCATTATTTTTACACATTCAATCTATTGGCATCCAGTTTAGTTCTCCCGCCCGTCAATCTCACTCTGCATTGTACCGATACCCGCAGTCCGCAGACTTACATACCCGCTGGTCATTGTCGACACCACTCAATTCGCTGGCTCGTCGCTTCGCTGTCTTCGCAGCCAGCACAATCTCGCAAACTCTAGGCTGGGTGGCCTGTCACGACTCAAGTAATCTCGCTGAAGGTTCCCCGCACCCCGAGGCTCGCTGAAAGGACGATGACTGAAACATTCTTTCGACGATAACCCCGTAAATTTAATCTGCTCAAGGATCGGAACGCACGAGGCCCGGTAATTCTATATCTGCCATAGCGGCACTGCTTTGTAAATCTCCGCGCACGCCTCGGTTTATCACGCGCCCCTGATACACTGATTCACTCGCTTGGGCGGGACCGGGATAAGGGTAGCGATGCCGAGTAAAGCATGTAACAGTATGTTGCTACGTGAGTGTATTACAAGGTGTGTTCGTATATGTATAAGCCCTGCTTAATATCTACTTCTATGCACTTTGTGTATTCTTCCGCCATGTGTACAATTAAAATTGTCATAGGCCTCATCACTTTATTCATGCGTCGGTCAAGTGAAACTGTGAAATTGTTAAAAAAGTAAATATTTATCAAATCTGCTCATTTTTACACTTTGATGCATTTAAATAAAACAGACTTCCCATCCATCGTTACCAACTTTACTGGATGCATGTCACTCAGGGCGCCCGATAAAATATATGCTGGTACGGGCAGTGACATTTTTCTAAGGTTGATTTCAGAAGTACCCACTTTATCGTGAAAGCCTTTGTGTGTGTAGATAGATAGATAGATAGATAGATACAGAGAGAGAGAGAGAGAGAGAGAGAGAGAGAGAGAGAGAGAGAAAATAAGATGGAGAAGTGGTGGGTAGAAAAAAGGGGAGTGTTCATATATTAGTCTGGTTTTCCTACTACATACATTTATTAAACAGGGCTGTTGAAATTCGTAATGTTTAATTCCCTTTCCATTTTGTTTGCAGTAAATTATAATGTACTATCCCTTAATGAAATGGATAGTTTTGCTGTTTTTGGAACTAAACAAATAATGCATTGCAGGGTGCATGGGCAAGGTGGCATCAGAGAAAGCGACTGTCCTTAAAAAGTTGGTTCCATTAGATCAAAGAGTGTACACGTAAAATAATGTCATAGCGAGAATTATTACTGTAATTTAGACATTCATATATGTTCCATAGTGCTGACCTAAGTAGAACAATTTTCAGCAGTATGGGTGATCTGACTGCAATCTTACAATAAGATACTAATATTTTCTGTTATGTCCAGCGACTGAAGATCGCGCGGAAATCTGAGCTACTGAACCATAGTTGGCCGTGCTCATGCATCTCCTACAAATATGAACGATCCTAGAACGCGGTAGAACAGGGACGTGGCAGCGTCATTTAGGGCTACATTTAGCTCAAAATATCTTCACTTAAGCGGGCTATACACGGACCGATCCGATGACCCGATATCGTGTCCACCAAGTGTCGGGTGCCGAAATTGGGTCGTGTGTAGGCTGAGAGGCCGATCAAATCGGTCGGGTACGACGATTGGCAGATGGGATGGTCTGGACCTTCCAATTTTCCAATCGTCCCGACTTCCCGCTTTTTCTCCCTATCGATTGGCTCGTGTGTAGCGCCATCGGCACGATTCTCCAACCGCGAGTTCGACCTTCTTTTTTATTTAAACATAAATTTCATTTTGGGAGTGTGAAGTCATGTTATGTTTTTTGTTTTGCTGATAGACATTACCCAACTTAAGTAAATTCGTTTTATTGATTGATAATTTACTTACTTTACTGATTGATAATTTCGGAGGGATTCTCAATCCGGAAAGGACATTTTGGACGACGCAAGAGCCATCACAGTTGCGTTTGTACTGACATCTCGGGCAGATGGATCCGGTCGTCTGTAGTCACCACCAGCGATTGACTGATTAGATCGGATCGGCCCGTGTGTTGCCCGCTTTAGAAGATCCCCTATATCGATTCCTAGCCTACAGAAGGTTGGGGGCGTATTCGATGGAGAATTCACGGGCGAAGCAACAGCTACGTAAGGATGCCTTGCTCTTTGCCTCATTCCCCCGGATCCAGCGAATTTATGCTTAATTGCTATTCATTCCAGTGTATAATCCGTAAGTGACGATACGATGAGAGTAATATTATAAACAAGTGAGTTTGTGTTGTTTTATTTTCATTTCTGGTGAAGAGGATTGTCGAGGGCATGGCTAGTGGACTAAACTCACTTGTTTTACATCAAGTTGATAATGAGAATGCTGAATTTAAGGGAGTTCGTTATAACGGTTCCCTAACTACTTGTTGGAACGATTTGGTGCTGTAATTGAGTCACAGTGGCCTCAGACCATCATTTCGGCCTGTTCGTCACGTAAGCATGATGCCATTAGTGACCTCATGGTCACGGAGAACATACACACGCAAGCAACGAAGTAATGAGAATATATTAAAATTTTTTTTTTGCAAAGGGGGGATGCCGTGTATGCTGGTGTGTGTTTATGTACACGATTACACATACATACATAATGAAATGTACGCACACAAACAAACATATATATATACACACAAATATACCTACAAACGTAGGGCCTATACATATATGTGTGCATGCGCGCACATCAAAGTTTCGAACCATTGGAATTTTTGAGTTACGAGGTAGATCACTGCCCAGGAAGGTATGGGATGAAAATATACACTGTATGCACAGAATATAACGCGAGACTTGCCGAATGCCTTTTTGCAATGCGCCGACTGTCCTATCGAGCCTCCTTCATGTGCAATCAATTACAGGTGGTGCAAAACATTTCTGAGGTGCATGTGTGTGCACGTGCATACGTCTGCCCTTTAAGAAGTCAGCTTTCCTTTCGCCCTTTTCTAAGTTGTGTTCAGGCGCATTATTTCGCCAGAATCGTGTGAATTTACGGATGCGCACAGCAGAAGTATTGTTTTCATATTTCTGTGAAAAACTTTTTCAACATTTGGTATTTAGCAAACCAAGGCAATATTGTATGGTTTCTGCATAATTGCATGTCGAAATTACAATTTTACTGCTTTTTAAACGGGGATGATACAAATAAAATTCCTAGCAGGAAAGAGATAACTTTCAGCGGTAAATAACGCCACGAGGTACTTTAAAATATTTGTGTCATAACACAAATACATATTTTTTTCTTATAAAAAATTGGATTTAATTAAATGTTTTCGTATTTTCTAAATTTGTGTGTCTGTAAATTTCTATAAAATGATTTTTGATACTTAGAATTATTCACGTCAATGCGTTTCTAGTACCCTTGTTTTATTTTATGAAATGTTTTGGTTATTTTTATTTGTATGGCATTAAACAGTAAAAAAAATTTTATTTGATACCATGCAGAAACTGTAGAGCCGATAATTCCTTCTTGTTATCATCATTGCCTTCGTTTTCATCTTCGAATGATATTTCGTTTGTCTGCAAGATGAATGGTATTCGAGAAATATAAATGTTTCGAATGTTTTGGTATCGAAAACTGATAATTTCGGATTTTAATAAAGAGGGGAGTGGAAGATCTAAAGGTAATCGGCTCTGTTGTTCCTCACAAACGGTCAACTTGCGCCACGCCCACAGCCTTCTAATTTTGGTTTGTTTGAAGTTGGTAAACCTCCGGCCTTTCTCCCCCATTCTTCTACAAGGTGCTAAGGACAGGACGTCCTCCGCCCACGCGGCTTCCTCGTGTCCTTGTCCTTTCCACCTCAATGTCCTTCAACAGGGCTCGTCCTCCGCTTGTGATCCTCTGTGTTCCCGCCTCGTCGAGCCTTCCTGCCGAGCCTGCGAGATCGCCTCTCCCTTATAATATAACTGCTGGAAATGATCGTACAGGGCCGAAACATGTGAATGGCCCGTCTACCTACAGGCTGTTCGCGGTAATGTGAGCACTTTTGAAAACCCTGCTTAAGGTCCCCTTGTATGTACGTTGTGCGATTCACCGCCTTATGAAAAATTATCATTGCCATAAGCCTCATCACTTTATTCGTGCGTCGGCCAAGTGAAATCGTGAAATTATTATAAAAGGAATTACTTTATAAATCTGCTAATTTTTACACTTCTGTAAATTAAAAAAAAAAAAGCGAAAGAAATAATTTTTAAGCTACAGATGGTTACCTAACACTTTTTATTCAACGTTAAGATGTAGAACTACTTTCCATCCATCGTTACCACTTTACTGAGCGCATGTAACTCAATGCGCCCATTAAAATATATGCATGCAGGGGCAGTGACTTTTTTCTAAGGTTCAATTCTTAAGTGCTCACTTTATCGTGAACAGCCTTTATAGGGAATGCGGTAGTGTAGTGGTCCGACTGCTCTCCTCCCACCTAGGCGAACCGGGTTCGATTCACAGGTGGGATTGCTCCTGGATTTTTCGCACGGTGGAATTGTGCCGGACGATGCCGCTTGTCGGCGGGTTTTCTGGGGGATTTCCCTTCCCCCCCCCCCGCCCATGCATTCCGGTGCTGCTCCATAGTCAGCTCGCTCCACCCTCACCGGCTCTTATGGCCTCTATGTTAAGACTGAAGTAAAGCATCTGTCTATGAAGCACTGCACTCGACTATACAATGTAAATAACTCATAAAAAAAGTTCAGACACCATAAAAATTGTCATTAAAGTGCGATTTATGCTGCATATGAAAGAAGAATGTATATATTGTTACAATTTCTCTCTCTAGAAATTAAGTGGTCTATACCAAGTTCATTAAGGGATGGAGGTCTAAATTAAATAAAATAATTAATTATAATTTCCATATTTTATTTACAATAACTACAGCGAAATTCTCTGGACTAAAAATCTCACAATAAATTGTTACCACTTACTGTTCACAACTAATTACTCCAATATCATACAATTTATAATTACCACAAAGAAATCAAATTAAATAATTAAAGATCAGTCCCAATAGACAGTGTATCAACCTATTCAACTATTCTATAAAATGTGTGTCCAAATGTACAGTTCGAATGGACAGACACCTTAGCGCGAGTACCGGCACCTGTTCGAGATCGTGGCCATCCTGTATGGCTGAACTGTAGAGCAGCGGGCGTACTACTTGGCGGCTGTACTGAGGGGATCAGCGTTGAGCATACTGGAGTCGCTGCCGGAAAGACATTGTCTAGAATACTCCACACTCTGGTGTCTGCTTTGGAGCTGCGATACGGCGACCGGTACCTGCGGCACGCCCACCATGCCCAACTGCGAAGCCGCATCCAGCGACCCGACGAACCACTGCAGGAGCTGTGGTATGAAATTGTGAAGCTGTCGCACCTGCCTCTGGAGGGATGCTCGGAAAAGGCACGAGATGTCATCGCCGTCGGCTTCTTCATCGATGCTATCGCTGACACCGACGTGTGGCAAACTGTGTGGTTAGTTGCGCCTCAAACCATGCAGGATGCCTTGGTACGAGCACTGGAAATGGAGTCAGCAAGGCAGTCAATGCCCCGACGTCCAGTGCGAGTAGTGATGCTTGATGAAGGGGAGAAAGACATCGTCAAGGGGATGTTGAAGGACTTGCAGACGACCATGAGGGACATCGCCTCCAGGATGTACACTACGGAGACTCGCCATCCCCCACCCAAACGGCCGGAATGTTGGACGTGTGGACAGCCGGGGCACCTTAGTCAACTGTCCTCAGCAACAGCAGCAGAAGCAGCAGCAGCCAGAGAGCAGGTGCCAAGGGGCAGGTGAGAGTGCAATGTCTTCGGGAAACTTGTAAACACCGGTCTTGAGGGGCAAAGATCGGTGATTGCGGGAGGGAAGGCCCCAATGCTTTTGCAAGTGCGCTTAATGAAAAAGACTTCAATGCCATATTGGTGGAGGGGAGTCTAGATGACGTTTCTTGTCAGATGGTCGTTGACACAGGAGCCACTATAATAGTGGTAAGACCCGATATTCTTGGGCCTCCCCTCCAGCGACCATCCGATAAGAGCATAGATCACTGCTATTTAACAACAGTAACGGGCGAGACCACACCAATCAAAGGCAAGAGAAGGGTACTCTTACAGCTCAGTAACCTTGAGATAGAGCACGTTATATACAGAGCAGAAATAGAGGACGAATGCATTTTGGGTCTTGATGTATTACGTAAGCTGGGATGTTGTATCGATACTCGACTGGGGGTGTTACGTGTAGCTAATACCGAGTTGGTAGTGTCAACACGACGAGAGTTGTCTTCGCCAATGAGCTGCCCAGTAGTGTGTAATCAGTCAACTGTGCTCCCTGCTTCTAACGAATTTGTTATTCCAGGCAGATGCCAGGGAAAATTTGTCAGGCGATTGGGCATAATCGAACCAGCCCAGCAAGGTGGCATTTTACCAGATGGTGTCATTGTAGACAGGACATTGATTTCTTCAAATCGGAAAGTTTGCCTGTTAGGATGATTAATTTGTCCGACTGTGCTTTCCGCCTTGAAGACGGAGCAACAATAGGGTTTTGCAAGCAGGTCTCTCGGGTACCTTTCCCAAAAGAAAATTAATTGCTTGGGCTATGTTGTGTTGGCCCATGGAATTGAAACAGACTTTGAGAAGACCAGAACAATAAGAGACTGGCCTCTACCAAAGGATAAAACTGAAATTTGAAGTTTCCTGGGCTTATGTGCTTACTACCATCGATTTGTGCCTGGGCTCGCCCCTATCGCCAAACCTCTGCATGAATATTGACTGAGGCAAAATGAAAATTTTTTTAGACCTTAGAGTACGAAATTGCTTTCAATAGACTAAAGGAAATTCTGATATTTCCCACAGTACTGGGATTCCCGAGTAGAGCGTGAATTTATTATGGATACTGATGCTAGTGATGTTGGAATCGGGGCTGTGTTATCTCAGATCCAGGATGGAGAAGAGCGGCCTTTGGAATACGTCCGTAAGGTTGCTACACAAGCCCGAGAGGAACTACTGTGTGACACGCAAGGAACTTTTGGCAGTGGTGAAGACGATTGCACATTTTCATCCATATCTTTATGGCAGACACTTCATCCTAAGAACTGATCATGCTTCATTACGCTATCTGCTAACTTTCAAGAACCCCGAAGGTCAAATAGCCCCGTGGATACAGTACCTGCAAGACTATGACTTTGAAATACACCACAGGTCTGGACGCCTTCACAGCAATGCAGATGCTATCTCCAGGAGACCATGCGAACCATTCTGTCGACATTGTGAACACCAGGAGGAGAAGGTTGGTGTATCGTGGAAAGCAAGGAGGACAAGAATTCAAGGCCCTGTATCTGGTGATGGGTCATATACATGGGACGAAAAGGACATAAGAAATTATTAGCGTCCAATATTGGAGTGGAAGGAAACCAGGCAGCGACCGACGTGGCGTGCCGGTCAAGGCATACTGGGCACAGTGGAATTCCCTTGTTATAAAGAATGGTGTGTTTTACAGGAATTGGGAAAGTAACAATGGGAAACAGAGTCATTTACAATTGGCCGTACCAGGGTGCCGAATCCTAGAAGTATGTCGTCGCCCCTGCTGCAAGAACTCCTGCCATTCCTTCTTAAGGGCGCTCACTTCCTGTTTCATTTCTTCCTCAACACTGTCGATCTTCTTGTCTACATAGTCTATTTTATTGTTTGCCAACTCGATCACACCTATCTTTCTGTCCACATTCTCATTCACACTGTCTCATTTTCTATCTACACTGTCTATTTTTCTTTCTACATTTTCGTTCTTTTACACTGTCTATTTTCTTATCTACAAGTTCACTAATACTAATAATTTGGCTACTTATAGATGCACTGACACTATCTATTTTACTATTTACATTTTCATTTACACTATTAACAGATTTATTAACGCCACTAATTTGACTATTTACAGATCCTCACACTACTTATTTGGCTACTCAATCCTTCGATCAAGGCACGAAGTGCGTCCATGTCTGCCGACATTTTTCTGGTTAGCATTCACCAATTTCTTAGTAATTCCTCGGCCTATTGCTCAAATATCGCGATATTCACAAGTACTATACAGTTGTTTTATTTTTATGTAATGCCTCCATCCCACTTCTGACACCAGTGTTACAATTTCTCTCTCTAGAAATTAAGTTGGCTATAGCAAGTTCGTTAAGGTATGAAGGTCTTAATTAAATTAAATAATTAATTGTAATTTCCGTATTTTATTTACATTAACTACAGCAAAATTCTCTGAACTCAAAACCTCGTAATAAATTGATGCCGCTTACTGTTCACAACTAATTATTCCAATTTCATACAATTTATAACTCCCGCAAAGAAATCAATTCAATTTAATAATTAAAGATCAGTCCCAATAGACAGTGTATCGACCTATTCAATTATTTTATAATTTATGCGTCCATATGTGACAGTTCGACTATTTACAATAAAATCAGTATTACACTTCCATTCAGTCCCACCTCTGTTCAGTCCATGTCCCGCCAGTCGCAATGTTCTAGAGTTCTCCAAGCGCCCTCACGCACAGAAGGCTTCACTCGTCGGTTTCACACCCTCTCGTCCATTCACGCCACGAACATAATCTCGCCCGTCGTCGTCCCGCAATCTCCTGTCGTCGTCCACAACTCACTTCGCTGGCGCACACACGGTCAGACGGCCTCCGTCAAAGACTGCCGGCCGCTGGGATGCGACAATATATATAGTGTCTTAGACTGCCACCTAGAATCTTCCCCAACACCGGTGATGTGTCGCGGAGGCGCCAGCCAGTCTCACCAGAACATTCTTGCGTCGTCGCCAGACCCGTCGAAACCTCCAGCAGAGGAGACTGGCCGTGACGCATGCAAGGCGGCGAGCAGTGCGACAGCCCGCTGTCCATTATTCACGGGTTTCCTAGAAAGGGTGGTCAGGAGGCAACCCCTTGAAGAGGGGAGGGTTGAGGTGGTCCACCGCCACAGCGCCGGGCAGCAGCACATAACACTATTTTGCAACATTAAGGAAATATTTTATAAAATATACTTTTTTAATTTAAATAAAAATATATCGATCGGTAGAGTTCGCTTTTTTAACAAAATGTAGGTGCATTTCCATTTTGGATGCTTGAGAAAGCAGAATTTGAAAGAAAATCTTCGTCATGGAATATCGTCATAGCGTTTACTATGAGCGTGTGTAAGAAAATTCTAATAATAATGTAGGAAATAATATTTATAGTTATTTTTGTGTGATTCCATTTGTCACAAATATTTATGGCTGAAACTTATGTAAATAAAGTTGATTATAAAATTGATATGAAACATTATTACTGTGGTTTTATTACACATCAGAGCAAATATTATGGCGATCTTTCTTGATGATTTTCTTGAATGCTTCCGAATCATCCAGAATGGAAATGCGCTTTTAAGTGGTTATTGAAATGTCAAATACATCGACACACATGCTTGTAAGATGAAGAATGAATATTGAGCATGCCGGTTCAACTTCCCGTGAAAAGAGTGCACTGGAATTCGCCTGATCGTAAGCGATATCGATGATGGACGAGTCCGTGAATGTATAAATAGTCTACCTATATAATAAAAATACGTGAGATTAAAAAGTAAAAATTAATTAACTATAAAAACCTGTTAAAACAAAGCATTTATTTACAAATGAACTAGAAATATAAAAATAATTATAGTAGTTGCACAATTTGTAGAACTTGTAAGACGTGGTCGAACAGCCGTAATAAACTTTATTACAAATTAATATGTTTATCAATTTATATTTAGTATATAAAAGCTCTGCGCGAATAGTCAAGAGCCTTAACGCAAGATATGTGCTTACTACGCTTACGCAAATGAGGTATAGGTTCTGTAGTGCTTTTATACACTAAATAAAAATTAATACAAAAATTTTAATTGTAGTAAAGCTTATTACGGCTGTTCGACAACGTCTTACAAGTTCTGCAAATTCTGTAACTACTCCTACAATTATTTTTATCATTTTAGTTCATTTATACATAAGCTTTGTTTTAAAATGTTTTTAAAAGTTAATTTATTTCAAAGGTTGATTTATGTCCTTACTATACCGTGATCAGTATTTGGTGGGAGATTTCGCCTTCATGTAGTTATAAGTAGGCGTTTTTATAATTTTATGTTAAGACGTATGAGTGTAATAAGGAACATAAATTTTACGGTGTCATCAAAAGGAGGGTCATCATACTATTTGCAAATCTCTGTCCACTGTACGTACGTCACATCCCCAGCCACGAAATAATAGGGTGATTTTCTGCCTCGCGAACAACCGCGTTTATGTCGAGTGTTTACATTTCTGGAACCGCCCAGAATTACGTTTACACGGAAATTGATTGTGCTGCGTTATTGGTTAGAGTGCACTGGGTCGGAATTTACTCTCTGGTAATGGCGTGCCCTGCGTTTGCACTGGCTGGTGGGAAACTGATTTCCAGGATTGCCATCACTGCTATTTAATTATCTGACCACGTTTACACTACCGGTTGCGTTTTTTTTTTTTTTTTTTTTTTTTTTGGTTCGTTAACATTCATTTCACTCTGCAATGCATCGCAAATATTTGCGCACGTTACTGGACAATTGCTATTTTGACGTCCACGCTGCGCTGTTATTATTTCGCTCAGCAGTATCCACACACAGCCACTGACTATGTAACATCCGCTACAATCTGCGTGTATAAAGTATGGTTAATGAACGATATATATTTTCGACATTTCTTTCTTGACGAGATTGTTTAGATTCCGTAAAATTACAGTTAAATTCTGGCACTGATATTATTTAATCGTGAGTGTTAGGAACCGCTTCATTGACTGGAAAGAAATAAACTGTACACTGGAACTACTAAAAAAAAAAGGTGCGTTTGCTATATCATGAGTTTATTTCACAAGTGCTTCGTACCACAAATATCTCTTTGCATAAGGGGCTGTTATAAATAAAAATACGGACATTGTCATTTTATTTATAAACTAGGGGCTGTAGGGGTCGTAACTATAGATGTTAGATCTTAACTGTAAATGAGGGGTTTTATTCATGATTATGAGACACAGACAATACAATGCCGTAGAGTTACTGTAACGGGGAGATATTTTTAATGAATATTACGTTATTATTATAATTTAAGTTGTGATTATCTCACGCCATATCTCTTTGTCTATGTTGGACAGTCCCCACCTGAATCTTGATGCCGGAGGCTGTTTCTAGTTGTACGGATAACGTCGGGCGGATACGCCCATGGCTGCTATCTTCCCTGTAGTCTGGCCTGTCGTGGAAAAATGCGGCGGCGCGCCTCGCGTCGGCCTATATCGGTGCGTTGTTTAACGTTCTGACATAGCTGGCCTCTTCCCCTGGTCGGTAGAGGCGCAATCCTTGGCGCCCTGGTTTTACTTTTGAAGGTGTGAGGTCGGTTTCAGAGCTGGATCTACTGTTCAGGTCCATTCATAACAGGGTCACGGAGGTGTAGTGGTTAGACTGCTCGCCTCCCACCGTGGCGAACCAGGTTCGATTCCCGATGGAGTCGCCCCTGGATTTTCTCATGTGGGAATCGTGCCGGACGATGCCGCTGATCGGCGGGTTTTTCTCGGGGATCTCCCGTCTCCTTGCATTCCGGCGCTGATGTATACTCTACTCGCTTCACCCTAATCGGCTCTCGAGACCTCGCTGTTTCCCAAATCTCTTCATTCACTCACTCAGTCCTTGCATAAATGTACGATTTGGATATAGTCAGCATTTCGGAAAATTGCAAATTTTTTTATTTCCGTAGTGCAATAGCTGTGCGTAACATGGTCCGGTTTTAATGTCGCCTGGCCTGATCTGACAGTGTTCCTATGTTCTTGGGTCTAGGTGTTGAATACACAAGAGCAAGGGAAGATGGGGCGCTAACACAAGATGCAGCGGGCGTCTCGGGATGAGAAATCTTGCTCGTGTTGCAAGGGAGACAGTGTCGGCGGTGACTGGCTTGGGATTGATGGCTCCATTAACGTCAGCACGGCGATAATATGGCGCCGTGATTGATCGTTTCACGATATTATGGTTCCTCTAGCATTTGTTGAGGTTACAGCAATGCGCCGTACCCATAACATTTATTTAAATATACTGTTAAAGGCTGTTCACGATAAAGTGAGCACTTTTGAAATCAACCTTGGAAAAAAGTGACTGCCCAAGCCTGCATATATTTCCACGGGTGCACTGAGTGACATGCGCCCGGTAAAGTTGGTAACGATAGATGGAAAATTTCCGTATCTTAACGTCGAATAAAAAGTGTTAGGTAACCATATGTGACAATTTAAATTATTTTTTTCGCTTTCTGTTTTATTTTTAATACATCAGTATGTAGAAATTAGTAGATTTATAAAACGTTTACTTTTCTAATAATTTCCCAGTTTCACTTAACCGACGCATAAATAAAGTTATGAGGCCCATAGCAATGTTAATTTTACATAAGGCGGAATAATACACAACGTGCATTCAAGTAGATCTTAATCAGGGCTTTCAAAAGTGCTCATTTTATCGTGAACAGCCTATAGCATGTTTAGTCTATTCGCGGCTTCTTCACACTTTGCCAGACAAACCTTTGAAAAATTACCCCATGTATGACGTGCTTGAATGTTTCAATATTTTTATATTTATGTTAACATAAAATTACTTTTTTTAATGTTAAATTAAATTTTTACGTGTATTTTATCTATGAATTACTGTATGGTATTGCACCATAATTAATATGAATACAGACTGAAAGAAAACAGATGTGTTGGTAATGCCAAGTAAAAAATAGTTCTTAAACCAAATATTATTATATGCCGTTCACGGTAAAGGGAGCACTTTTGAAATAAACCTTTGAAAAATGTCACTGCCCTTACGAACACACTCTCTAGCATGGGCCCAGAAAAGTTGGCAACACCGGAGGGAACGTAGTTCCATTTCTTAACGTCTAGTTAAAAGCGTTAGGTAAAGGTTTGTGAATACCAAATGATTTATTTAAAGTTCTTTCTTAATGCATATACGCAAGTGCAAGAATTAGCAAATTATTGAAAGATTTCATTTTCTAATAATTTTACAGTTTTCCTTTACGGACGCAGGGATAAGGTGATTATTGTGTACAAGTAGATCTTAAGCAGGGCTTTCAAAAGTGTACAGTTTACCATGAACAACCTTTGCACTGAGTGCGCACGAAAACGGTGCGTTGCCCCTTTGGTGTAATTTTCTAGATCCTGTTCAAATTTATTAGCATTAGGCGGAGTAATATCCTGGAAGTAGAACTTTTGCAGGCCTTCGAAAAAGTTGGAAGTATCCGCGAATGGGATATATCATTGTATTTGTCAATATCGTCATTAAGCGTATCTGTGGTGCCGTAACTTAGGCAAACACTTTATTCTCTCTCCCTCCTTCGCTCCTTCCCAAACTCGACTGCCTCTGTGATCGAAATAGCAAACATCCTTTTTTGAAACATGAAGTTTCGTGTTTGAGTCCCAGATATCATGTATATGAGTTACGTTTGCGACATAAATGTTAGGATTCTTAAGCATGAAAAGAGTTCACCCCCACCGTAACTCCCTTCTTTGGTTGGCTTTACCGACGTAAGAGCAGGGGCATCAGTAAGCTCAATAAAATTAATGTTCTTCCCATCTGCCATATTTGCTGGTGTCGTTCGGTACGCCAGGACTGTTGATGGCATGCTATAATCCATTCACAGTTACTTTGAACTTTTCTGAAGCCCTGCTAAAGTTCTACTTCCAGGATATTCCTCCGCTTCGTGCAAACAGAGCTTGTCTAAGTCTAGAAAATTACACCAAAGGACATCGCACCGAATTCGTGCGCACTCAGTTATAATAATTTTCTGCATTAGAACTACTTATTACTAGGAGCTACCAACCCACATGTATTCTCACTGTTTCTATTCATGTATATTATAAATTAAATATTTTAATTTATAAATAAAATATAGGTAAAAGTTAATTTTAACGAAAAATAAGATTATTCTATGTTAGCAAATGTATAAAACAATTGTGATGCATGGCGTATCTAGGTAATAACTAAACACGTCACACGTGGGGTGATTTTTCAAAGGTTCGATTCAAAAAGTGTGAAGAAACCGCGGAAAGATTATACGTTGGCACCTCCAGATAATTCATCACCGGCGCACCTGCAGTTGTCTGAAAGGTGCCGATCCCTACAGCACAGAAGTCCCAGATGGCCCTTTGTTATTACGGGATGTTGATAGCCGCGTAAATCTTACAAGTGTGGGGGGGGGGGGTCACGGTGGCTGAGCGGTTAGCATGTGGGCATCGTGCCGGACGATGCCTCTGACCGGCGGATTTTCTCGTGGATCTCCCGTTTCCCCCCGCCCTTGCATTCCGGCGTTGCTCCATTGTCAACTCAATTTATAAGTGTTTTTTTGGTACGGGTTTCTAAACTATGGCCGAACATACAAGCCGTAATCATAAACCTAAAGAGTTGAAAGATTAAATAGTACGGAGTAGTGCCTCGGTCGTTTTTGCGTGCGCCAGTGTGAACTGTAATGTTGGAATCACAATAGCACGACAGATACGACGCGACAACAAAAATTCGCGTTAATGTGAACACTAGATTTTACCGCCTCACGATCAACATTTTAAAATATGTTTTATAAATTGGTTCTTGCTACTTCATACTAATCTCTTTTACGATGGCCATTAATGTTTCCATTATTTTAATATTTTTGCAATCCTTTCAAAAATTTCTTTCCGTGTCCGCTGGTTATTTTGAGCATGAAATTATGGCTGCAATTACATCTAGGCATTGAAATTCGTTTCTTTGCGTATTAATACCGTAAATAATAGCGCATGTAAAACTTTAGCGCCAAATATGTGGCGGCTTAGACAGATTCACAGACCTGTCGCGCGAGAGATTTTCGTCGCGGTGACGTCACAGAAGTCTCGATCCTGATTGGCTGGAAAATTATTTTATTCGCGTTGCGTCCGCCGCGTTATTGTGATCCCAGCGTGGCACGTACGTACGAGTACTCGGGAGTGCTGTCAGGTGAATTGTGAAAACTACGATCGACCTGAAGGACAATACGAATGGATATAGAAGAGAAGTCGAAGATGAATTTACTACACATACTGCAATTGTAGTTCAACCCAACAGGTAAGTGTAACATAAGTAAGTCTAATGATGCAATGAGTAATGTGACTTTAAGGAGTTTGGCATTGTCTGTGGATGTGTGTTGGGAAATTATGGAGCATGGTTTGAAAGTCTCCAGCGGCACCTAACGATGACCGAAACTGAAAAATATTTGTTGATGTGGTTGTTTAAATTATGCTAAAACTATTATTTCGGTGCATATCGATGGTTTGGCTTAAAAACTTTGGCTGTGATAGTTTTTTTATTAAGAAAAATGGTCGTAATTAGCGTTTACGCAATACACAAATTACTACAGGCTGTTCAGAATAAAGTGAGCACTTCTGAAATGAACCTTAGAAAATAGTATCTGTCCCCTGTCTGTATATATTTTAATGGGTGCATTGAGTGATATTCGCTTAGAGAAGTTGGTAACGATGGATTGAAAGTAGTTCCATGTCTAATGTTGAATAAAATATGTTAGGTTATAATTTGAGATACCTTAAATTATTTTTTCGATTTATGTTATTTTAAAGTATATAAGTGTAAAAAATGACCAAATTGATAAAATACTTACTTTTCTAATAATTTCACAGACTTATTTGACCGACACATGAATAAAGTAATGAGGTTCATGGCAATGTTAATTTTACATAAGGCAGGAGAATACACAACGTGAATACAAGAAGATCTTAAGCAGGGCTTTCAAAAGTATTCATTTTACCGTGAACAGTCTTTATAAGTACAATTTTAAGGTACCTTCATCTCAAAAACTAAAAATGACTTGGGCCTTTTAGCCGACCTCCCGTGTCGCAATCGATTGGTGCGCCGCCGATCTGGAGTGTGGGAGGCTCTGGGTTCGATTCCGGGGTAAGATATGGGTATTACTTTAAGTTAGGTTATAAGTTAGTCTGTAAGCCGACCTCTGCTAAGCTTTCAAGCATAAAACCGGGGGACGTTAAAAAGCCCTTTACAATAAAATACTTGGGGTTTTTTTTTTTTTTTTTTTTTTTTTTTTTTTTGCCCGTTCCTCCAGCAGTTTTTTACGGCTTGCCAGAAGAAATGTAAAATTTGCGATATACAACAGTAAACTTGCGCTTGTTTACGTTTAGTTTTCTAATTCTCTCTTATTATTGTAAACACATGTCTTTAAAATTAAAATACCTTTTTTTTATTTATTTAAAAATCGACTACGCGAAGGTTAAAAGAACTTTAGAGAGAAACTATTATCAAAGCTCGTATTTATGCAAATTTCGCACTAGCCATTATTAGTCCAGGCTTTGGTTTTTTGACAGCTGCGGAATGACAAAAATACGTTCATTGTTGGGCTGGGACTTGGAATTGCCATTTACGCTCTCTACCCCACTCTAACTTTACGCTTCGGTTATGTCACATCACCATATTCCGACTGTCCTGAACTCACGTGTGGCGTGGTATGCAACTGGTTGTTTTACTGTCAGTGGTAACCGGATTCTAACGAATTGCACTCTGAATCAGTTTGAAATTCATTGGATTTAGAGGGAGTGAAATTGAATCGCCGAAAACAGTGCCATTGACGATAGCGAGCGAATGCTGACGACTCCCAATAACCCAGTTTCACAGGCTTACTGGTGATTTATATTGACTCGCTTTGAATTCGGCTGCTCCAGTTCTGACTGTTACTTCTTTGTGAGTACTCGTGCCTTTTTACTGGTTTGCCTTCGGGAGATACAATGTTACAGAGTAAATCCGATATCAGCTATTCGCACCAGTCTTTCAAGATTGTAATGTGCTGCGAAATAAACGAGACGATTGTATTCAGCGCTTCTATTTTATTAGACAATGTGTTACACGCAAGCTTGCGAAATATACTGCATGTTTATCGAATCATCTACATTTCTCCTCGTCGACCATTACAGACAGAAAAAAGAGAGAAATTATTTTTTGTGATCGCGGGAAAAAAATTAGTGACCACAGCATTTTGTATTCACCATTGAATAATTTAGTTACCCGTAACAGAAAAAATGGCGCTGAGTGCGGCAAAGTATATTTTTTTTTTAGCGTGGTGAGAAACATATTTTTTTAGAAGAATTTGATCGAGGTTGCGCCTTAAGGGGGTAGTATCCACTCCATCTTTGATTTTTCTTACAAATCTTCGTAATAAAAAAATGGCCAGTCTCAAGAAATCAAAGCTAAAAATTACATACAGGACTGCTCAACGATATTTTTTTAAATTTGAACAGTTTAAATTATACGCGTATTTCACCGTGTGGGATTACAATCACTGAATAAATAGGTAACATTTGACTACGGTTGCAAATGTGAAACTAATCATTTAAGAAAAATAAACGTGATTTCGAAATAACTGTTAAAATATTCCCTATGTTTTGACTAGACTTGTTTTTTTAAATATTGACTCCGAAAACTAAGTTATGGAGGAAAATACGTAAATACAATATTGCAAGGGTACTTCCCCATCAAGTGCAAGTGTAAGGAAGTGTAGACGCTGCGTTGTGTTAATTGCAAAATTATTCGTCTACAGTGACGGTGACATATCACAAGTGATAACCATCCCTGATACTGCCACTACAGAGATGATCTGTGAAGTATCCAGGGTCAGACATACTTCTGCAATGTTCGAGAGGTTTCTAGTACGTGATTAATTGGAAGCCAACAGAGTTTTTACATAAGGGCGTCGGAAATGTAGCGAAGTGAAGACTGCATCGCCGAAGCTTTCCGACTGCTGTGGAATATTCCCAATATTTATTGTGAGCCACCGATCGACTTTAAGATTTATCTCCGATACGTCCTCGACGATTCTTGCCTGCAATGATATGATAATAAGAACATTTTCTCTCTTTAGTCGAATCAACAGGTAGGGCAGTGACTATATAGGCTGTTCACAATAAAGTGAGCACTTTTGAAACCAACATTAGAAAAACGTCACTGCTCCTATAGTCCATTCACGCTTTCTTCGGCCTTTTGGAATCGAACCTTTGAAAAATCACCCTAGTCGTAATATGTCAACCTGTTTTTCCAATAACTTGTATTCCGCCAATATTTAACACTGAGATTAACTTTAGAGTACTTTACCATAGTATGTTATATATCTTGTAATATTTATTTCGTATTAAACATGAATTAACAACAGCGAGAGCAGCGACGTGTTGGCAATGGCCGGTAAGAAATAGGTCACAGTTGCAACATTTTTTAACCTCGTTGCCAATTGATATATTTGTATTGTTAGATAGCACTGACGGAAACACATTTCATTGCTGCGGTTAAAAATATCCGCTCAAATTCCCGTGTGTAGGCTGGTGTTTTTTTTTTTCATCCGAAATAAAAGTTCAATAAGCGAAGCAGAGCGTGTCGCTCTCTTGTTATCTCTGTCTCTCTTCTCTCTCTCGCGAAGATCGTACCACCTGTGTAGGAAAAGTATACATCTTGTTATTTCTTATTTCAGCACATTTCGTACTAATTACAGCAACAGTAATGATGTGTGATATTGTAATTTACAACTGAAACGAGATTCTGTTGTTTAAATACGTATTATATGGTATTTAGACGCAACGACATATTTTAGATGCGATGGCGCGACACAGCTCGTCGCGCGACACTTACAAATCCAGCAGGTAGCCACGCGCTTGTCGCAATATGGCGGGTGAGCCGTATTCATAGTGCCTTACGATTGCCAGTGACGTGTTTCTGAACGAAACGTCAAGTTCGTACTCGTGTTTTTTAAACATCCTAGGGAAGTTACAATGTTGTGATAAATAAGTGTTTCCAGGACAGGGATACTTAATATACTGTAACGAGTGTTGTGATCGTCGCGTGTGTAATGGCGTAGCCGCCATTTCCGTCTATGGTGGCTGTGTTGTAATCGTTACGCACAGGCCAGATGTGTGTGGATTTCAAATATGTGCTAAGTTTATACGTTTTAACCATGAACTGATGTTATGACGAAGTTACTTATTGAAATTCACGTCTGTTTATCACAACGTTGTACCTTTGCGCTAGGTGTTTGAAACATAGTTGTGTAACGAGTTTACGTTTCTGTGATTCGAATGTTTGCCACAGTCCCAATAATAATACTAAGCCCAACCGGATAGATTTAAATAAATAATAAAATAAACCTACAAACCAGTAAGTACCAATGCATGTAAATATTAGCGGAATAAATGTTACGGTATGCCTATGTGTTTGCATGTTCACCACTATCTTTTACGTTTGTCGATGTACAATAAATAAGCGACACAAGTTGCGTGCTTGAATTTACTGTGTCGTTTCGTTGGACTGGTTGCCCCCTTCGTATTAATTTGTTTTCTACACGCATATTAATAACAACAGGGTAAATACTACTGTTGTTTCCGCCACATTTGTAACAAACACCGTCGTGGCTAAATATTAATGTGTATTATGTGTAGCGTGCTATATCGTGTGTAACAAATACTAAATATTGTTATAGGCCTAAATTGTGAACATACGTAGGAAATATGACAGCATTCTTTGAACACCTGTAAACAGCAATCAATGCATGTGACATTTATAAAAGTAGAACTCTCGTGGCAGTGGTTATGCTTACGTGTAGCGGAAGGATACGTAATGAGTAACCGAAAGTAGAAATTTAGCATGGCTTCAGAAAAGGCCGAAGTTATCGTGAATCAACTATACATGCATATATTTTAACAGGCGCTCCGAGTGACATGCGCCCTGTAAAGTTGATAACAATAGAGGGAAAGTAGTTCCATATCTTAACGTCGAATAAAAAGTGTTAGGAAACAATTTGTGATAACTTAAATTATTTCTTTCGCTTTCTGCCTTTTTTTATTGCATCTAAGTGTATAAATAACCAGATTTGTGAAATACTTTTTGTTTTGATAATCTAACACTTTCATTTGCCCGACGTACGAATAACGTGACGAAGCCCATGGCAATGTTAATTTTACATAAGGCGGAAGAATATACAATATAGATACAAATATATCATAAGCAGGGCTTTCAGAAGTGCTCGTTTTACCGCCAACCGTCTATAGTTAATTTTGATTCAATTCTATAAAGCAAAGCTCGTCACTACTAACTGATTAACTGGGAGTTGATTACGTGAAGGTAATTTACTTGTATTTAAGCCTCTATTCTCAACTCATTGCCATGGTCATCCGAGTGGTTTAGAGCAATAGCCACGTGTCATGAATAACATGCCCTTTGTTCAAAATAATTTATGAGTGTGTGATTTGTGATATGAACTTCCAATATTTCTTGTAAGCTATCAATTTATAATACGTCGCTTTCCGCGAACAAATTAGTATTTCAAGGACTTGGAAGCCTTGGGTATAATCCCGCTTTCTATCGATTTGGGCCAGTCTGGTTTATTTAAATTTTTTGAGATAAATGTAGATTGAAATAAGCATTCGTAACTACCACGGCGTCCGTTGACATTTCTGCTCGAGAAAAAGAACTACAGGAAGTTTTTATGATTGAATATTACTTAAAATACTATTTCGCAGAATGTTACAATTCGTTACCTGCAATAGGTAGGTTTACGTTCTTCAGGTCATTCTGTTAAAATAAGAACAACACTTCATTATAATATTGCCCATTCGTGGCACGAGTTGTGTTAAATGCTTAAAATCAATATCTGGAAAAATAGCACGAGTATTTTGTAATTACGAAGTGTAAACAAGTATCGGCTGTTCGCGGTAAAATGTACATTTTTGAAAGCCCTCCTTAGGATCGACTTGTATGCACATTGTGTGTTCTTCCGCCTTATGTAAGATTAACATTGGCATGGGCCTCATCACTTTATTTATGTGTCGGTCAAGTGAAACTGTGAAATTATTATAAAAGTAAACATTTTACAAATAGGCTCATTTTTACACTTCGATGCATAAAAAAAAAACAGTAAGCGAAAGAAATTACTTTCACAAATTGTCACCTAACACTTTTCATTTGACGTTACTTTCCCTCCATATTTACCAACATTACTGGGCGTATGTCACTCATTGCGCCCATTAAAATATATGCAGGTAGGAGTAGTGACTTTTTTTTTTCTAAGGTTGAGTTCAAAAGTGCTCACTTTATCGTGAACAGCCTATAGTGGACGAGGTGTTGTGTAATCTCCCCTTCAAATAGTGGCCAAGGACATACCAATCGCGCCTCCTTTATTGGCCTAATAACCAGTCTGGCGGGATGGGCGGGCAAACAGCGGCACTGCTTGCACTGTTGGGCACACCAGCTGATTTCCTATCACTTCGTCAACCGACGTTCAGGTAAATTTATCCTCACCATATGGAATCTAGTCAACTATTTCCATGCCGTTATTAGACATCCACTTGCCAATAACTGTCATTCATATTTGTTACAGTAACTATAAAAACATTCAGACATAGTGAAGCTGTGACTAATGCTGTAACTCGACAATTTATGGAATAAAAACGTAAAGAGATAATGAGGGATATGTAAATGTAAGACGAGTATATATCGGCTGTTCACGATAACGTTAGCACTTTTGATGGCCCTCTCATTTTGAATAATAGTAAAAAAAAAATATTTTTTATTATAGCCTTAGACGTTAAATTTCGAGTGTGGTGGAATACATACACTGTGTTTATAACTTACATAGCAATTTTTATTTAAAAAGATGGTTAAAATGTTTAGAAATGGCTGAAAGTAAAAGTAACTATAGAGCTCACTTTATAGTGAACAGGCTATACACAACTTTAAACTACGGGGAGAGAAAGTATCAGTACAATTTGCCCTAGTAGAAATTTACGTTATTAATGGATGTCAGTTGGCTGGTAGAGTTGAAAATATGTTTCGCTGGAATCCATACACTGAACCAGCCACTGGCTTTTATCTGGCAAGGTTGGAAATTACGGCGTTAAAAAAATAAAGTTAATTTTGGTATATTAGTTACTTTGCAACCAAAACTCAACATAAGTCATCTGAATTAGGAAAGTATTGTGCGACTATTTCGTTGGCAATATTGCCGCTCTGAAATCAGGAAACAATAGGCATTTTGTTTGAAAAGGTTTAAATACGTTGTGTTGAAAATGTTTGCAATCCACGCTATGGGACAACTGAAGGCATACCAAGTTAAGTTGGGGTGTTTGGGCACTGCTATCTTAACAGCTATACGTTTTCACCTGTATTGTGTGTATTATCCCGTTACATTTTCTGCTTAGTATTTATTTTATCATCACCATAAATCGTCTCCCAAATGAACGTATCATCAGGCTTCGTTGAGTAAGATTTTTCACTTACAATTTCATGCGTAAGTCATGATTATTTGGCAATTGTCTAAGACTCTCAGATTACTTTCTGTGGCGTAACCAGCTAACTTCGCATGTCTTTCCGTCACAAGTAACGTCTATTTTTCTTTCATCAGATATTGGATTGGAGCACAATGCAAGCTTAGATAATGTAGTGGATGACTGGACGAGTTATTTTATTCGATTAATTGGCAAGAAGGCGAGTCAATGCATACTGTTTTGTAACGAACCAAGCAATACAATCTTTAAAAGTCTTGTAATGTCTCGCATCTCGCAAGTATTGTACAACACGAATCACATTGCAGCAATTTGTAAATTGTACCATTCAAACATTGGTTCTCTTAATGCCGTCGAGCCGACCTCTCGTGGTTGCAGTCGGTTGGTGCGCCGCCGATCTGGGGTGCAGGAGGCTCTGGGTTCGAATCCCTAGTAAGGCATGGGTGTTAATTTAAGTTAGGTTATAATTTAGTCTATAAGCCGTCCCCTGCTAAGCTTTCAAGCATAAAACTGGGGGACGTTAAAAAGCCCTTTACAATACAATACAATTAATGCCTTCGTAGATTTTAACTTGCTGAAGGTCTCGCCACAATAGCAGCACGGTTTCTCAAGTAGCGATAGTGCAATGGAAGTATATGTGAAGATGTATTCTCTGAAGTCAGCTTCGCACAACCATTGGCCTTAGTCATCTTCGTGCAAAAATAAAGGAAGAAATTGTACAACTAAATTTTTACAGATTCTGCGCAGATCTGACCTATCGCAAAGCTTTGTGTTCCGCGCAAACTCGCTCCATAAATGGCTGATTTAGTGAAGGAATAAATCCGCGAGATTCTAGATAATACCTGAGCTATTAGGAAAGACTGATGTTCTATGCTTACGCAAAAAAAATGACGGTTTATGTCCAGCTTTTAAATTGACCGAACCCTTTCGTTCTTAGTTGCAGATGTTCCAATGAATCAAGGTTCAACCTGAGACCTTTAAAATAATTTATTTTGCATTTTGGCATATCATCTTTATACTAGCATCAACACTGTTTGATAAGGGGCAGCGGTGGCGCAGTGGCTAAGGCCCTCACCTCCCACCACGGCGATCCGGGCTCGATACCCGGCGGGCTCACTCCCGGAGTTTCGCATGTGGGAATCGTGCTGGACGATGCTGCTTGCTGGCGGGTTTTCTCGGGGTATTCCCGTTTCCCACGCCCTTTAATTCCAACGCCGCTCCATCCTAGGGTCTCATTTCATGTCATGTCCGGGTATGACGGGTCCTGGTTGGAGAGGGTTTCCTCGCCCTGCATTTACTCCCTCTCGAGTTTTTTTTTTTTTTTTTTTTACCCATTATTCAATGTGGGGTGGAATTTCTTATGAAAAATCAAATGGAAAATATACGGGACATTTTCTACCTAAATTTAATATTAAGCAAGATTTCAATTTTTTTCTTTTGCAAATTATTGTAAACAAAGTGAAATTAAATTACAATTCTCCAAACATTGTTTTCTGTATCTTCGTAGAGCAAAAGTTCATAAATATCGGCCCTCATAATGTAAATAATAAGGATGGCTACCCTCTTTTTATATGTAACTATTTTACGGTCAGGAATTATGAATGTTTGATGTTGGTTTATTGAGCACTATAACCTAATTAACGAAACTGGTTCGTTTGTTGCAACTGCTCAGAACTCGCCGTTGTCATGTAAACTGCGTCCAGTACTTTCGGCGGCGACATTACATCACCTGCTACGTAGGCAATACCAACACTTCCTGCAGGGAATCACATACTAACTGTCGTCAGAAACAGGCAGCTTCATTGCGGTAAGCTTTTGAATGGTGCTTGCTTATTACTGCTGTTTGCAATAGTTTAAAGAAAAATGTCCAGGAACGTCTTTGCAGTGGACACAGCAGCATACCATAGACGCATGTAGGCAGGATTGCCTTTGTGATAGGCACTGTATCGCTGCGGCAAAACCTTGTTTGCATTGTAAACGAGAACAGTGGGTCTGTACTGGGCGGTTGCAACAAGAGGAACATTGTTGTTAGTTAGGCCATGTTGCTCGATAAACCAGCATCAGAAGTTCATAATTCTCCCCGGTGAAAAAGTTCTCTGCAAGAGAAGGAATGCCGTCACTGTGATTTTCATTATTGAAAAAAGGGGGGGGGGGGAAGAAAGATTAATGAGAGCGTGTATTTACCACAAATTAAGTATATAAAAAAGATGAATTTGTTGATCCTCAGTGGCGAATGGAGCAGCATTTTTTTTTACAAAGATTCAACTGTCTATTTGAATTTTTGCCACTTGTAGTTTTAAGTGCTGCTCACATCAATGTACCGTATGGATGGCGCTCCTATGGTATTTGTTCTTTGTCATCATGCATGTATCAAAAAGGTTTTGTCTCACTAATTGCACGAGTAACTTCGTAGGTACAACGAACAACCCAAGGCATTCACAGATGAAATTGTCTGCGTCGATGATCACCCTACCACAACTGCGTGGCAGCATCAGCACATAACGCGTAGCAGGTAGTGGAGGGAGGCCTCAAATGTAGCGAGATGCTTCATCAAGTTTCCATGTCACCCAAACTGAGGTTTTCGCAGTTCACATTTGAATTTATAGCACGCTCCTAATTTTGAAAGTGGCCAACCTCATCCCAACAAAAAATTGCTGCTTTTAAAAAAAGGCCTCTCATACAATAAAAACTCAAATAACTTTCTGAAAAATTTTCCAACTTTTTGCGAGATAAAGTTCACTTTTCTCATTCCTAATAATAACTTAACGGTCATTCTGACTGTAGCTCTGTCAACATGTCAGTATACATAGCATGTAGAGAGCATTCAGAATGGGGACTCCGAGCACATCGCGGATGGTTATTTGATCGCGGGTGGTTATTTGATCACGGGTGGTTATTTGATCGCGGATGGTTATTTGATCACGGGTGGTTATTTGATCGCGGGTGGTTATTTGATCGCGGGTGGTTGTTTGATCGCGGGTGGTTGTTTGATCGCGGGTGGTTGTTTGATCGCGGGTGGTTATTTGATCGCGGGTGGTTATTTGATCGCGGGTGGTTATTTGATCACGGGTGGTTATTTGATCACGGGTGGTTGTTTGATCACGGGTGGTTGTTTGATCACGGATGGTTGTTTGATCACGGGTGGTTATTTGATCACGGATGGTTATTTGATCACGGGTGGTTATTTGATCGCGGGTGGTTATTTGATCGCGGGTGGTTATTTGATCGCGGGTGGTTATTTGATCGCGGGTGGTTATTTGATCGCGGATGGTTGTTTGATCACGGATGGTTATTTGATCACGGACGGTTGTTTGATCCCGGACAGTTGTTCTATTACCGACAACCAGAGAATGGAAAGATACTTTTGAAAAGTAAGTTAAATGGTATGGTTACCTTTAATTCACTGGCAAAGTAATTCAAATTCAACAACAGCTACTCCACTGAAAAGTAAAAAGTTACAGTTGCCGATCTTAGTAAAGTAGCTGTGAGTTACGTTTCGCGTTACCTAGAGGAAAACATAGCTCGGCGAATTTTGCATCAAGAGAAGTTACCAACTTTTCCACCATTAGGCTTTTTTTTTACTGTTGAAATAACATGGCTACAAGTATATGCATTATTACTAATCTGTTAAATTAATTTCACTGCCACACTTACGCCAAACATTATTTAACTTAAAACAATACAATTGGAGTTTTTGAGACCTCAATAAACCTCTTCAGAGATATATATATATATATATATATATATATATATATATATATATATATATATATATATATATATATATATATATATATATATATATATATATACACACACACACACACACACACAGCAATAATTGTTGCAGATAAATAAGAAAATATAATTAATAAAATGAATTAACTATACATAACCACTTTGCATCCACAACTTCACAAGTAAATAAATAAAATGAAATAAACTGACAAACAAATGTCAATCCGAGTTTTGTAGAAGTTACTGCAGAACAGCCAGCATATAAGGACAAAGTTTCTTGCGACGGATTATAATCATAAATACATCTGAAGATATACATTTCTGTATTTATTTGTGTATGTGCAATTTTTGGGCAGGGAGATTCAAAAGAAACCTTGAATAGAAAAATTCATATCTTAAAAAAGTTACGTGAAAAATAACGACAGTTATCGTTATTTTGAGAGCTAACATGTAATTCAGATACAGTTAAAGTTACTGAAAACTTAACGTAACGGCGTTACCATATTCGTTATTGAAAAAAATTAGCTGTTACAAGTAAGACATTAATAAAAGCATTACTCCCAGTCCCTGTCGACAACCTATATAATTTGTTGGTCATAATTCCACTATTTGGAAACGTACTCACGTAATGGCGGGGCATTTTTTTTTTTTTGCCTTATGAAAAATATTCTATTATGTACATTTTTATTTTCGGTATATTGGTTTTCATGTAATTGCTTACGGTATGGCTGATAAGTTGAACGTTTTCCTGCTAATTAAAAAAAAAAGTCCAATTTAGATAGTTTGTAGTATTATGTATGCCTGAACGTATATAATAATTCCGAAAGAACCGTAAGTCATTGTTCTATCTGGGACTTTTTATAACTATGAGTATATTTCCTAGGGAAAAGGAATCTGTTTCCACTATAGGTAAAATAATTCGTTCAGCTGAATTTAAAGTAAAAAATTAAATAAAAATATTTGTATTGTACCTGTAGCAACTATAATTGGAAAATATTACTACACATTTGACGGCGTAGATTATACTCTTTTAATTAAGCACTTTGAAAGCCCTATTTAGCATGTTGCGGGGCTTTCTGACATCAAAATGTTAACATTGACCTCGACCTATAACTTCATTCCAGCTACAAAGGCAAGATTTTAATGGTTCGGTGAAAGTATCGCCAATGTCTATTTTTCGCTAATATATCCCTCCTCCATCAGCTGGTGGGACAGGTAGCAGCTGCATTATTTATTGACATGCTGTCATCAGCTGAGGCATATGTAATTGTACCGATAAAAATAATTTTACAGTGTTTACAGATTAACTTCTGTAGGTAATTTTGGTCTGTACTCCACACTGAGAAGCTCAATGGCCAATGACCTTACCTTTGGGTAAATTATTTGCAAGCCGTCTTTCTTGTCTAGGTCATAATTTGTTCATGTAACTGTAGCCGAACATAACAGTCTATAGCTTATTGGATGCGGCAACGATACAAGTGTTATGTCGACTTATATACAGCACACACCATACCATTTTTTGCTCTGCAACTACTGAAACCTTAAATGAAAATGTGTCGAAAAGGTTACTAGTTTTACAGTATACTACATTAACAGCAACATTATTTACTGACGGCTCACTGTTAACAAAAAAATTTCTGCAGTATAACATTAATATTGTTAAAGGCTGTTCACGTTAAAGTGAGCAATTTTGAAATCAGCCTTAGAAAAAAGTCACTACCTCTGTATGCATATATTTTAATGGTCGCACTGAGTGACATTCACCCAGTAAAGTTGGTAACGATGGATGGAAAGTAGTTCCATATCTTAAAGTCGAATCAAAAGTGTTAGGTCTCAATTTGTGATAACTTAAATTATTCATTTATTTATTTATTTATTTAGCTTTCTGTTTTTGTAATGCACTGGAGTGTAAAAATTGCCAGATTTGTAAAATATTTACTTTTCTAATATTTTCACTGTTTCACCTGATTGACGCGTGAATAAAGTGATGAGGCCCGTAGTAATGTTAGTGCATACAAGTATATCTTAAGAAGGGCTTCCAAAATGCTCATTTTACCGAAAACAGCCTATACTGGATTTTGTATAGGCCAAATCGCGCGTTGTTAGTTTCGTTTGTGCCATGTCGTTGCATGTGCATGCTGCCTGCCAATTTTTTAAATTTTTTTTTTTTTTCCCCTGTTTTAGCTGGACTGGAGTTACCAGCAGACATGCGTAAATCGACTGTCACTGTAAAACTGTCACAAACGTAAATACTTATGTTTCTACTACGCCAGTATTTACTCTGATATTTATTAAGTGAAAAATAAAATACGTGGCTACAGATCGAGATTGTACTTTCGATTGGAGGATAAAACAAAGAAATATTTATATTGACTTCGTAAATCACTGTTACTATGCCAGTTAATGTTTACGTCAGAATACGTACGGTTATATGCAGGGACCTTTTTTCCTTTCAGACGTAAAGTTTTAAGAGTGCTAAATCCGTGGCAATACAAATTTTGCTCTTAAGTATACTTGCTGCTGCTGTAAAATCTACAGCTGCTCAAGTCTTGTGCGGGTTTCCCTCCACGCATTTCTCCCGGTCCATCCCTGTTGCTAAGTGGCTGCGAGGAATCCCGACTGCGTGGCGGGGGTTGTAATTGCCACGTGGAAGCAACAAGGATGGATTCAACGAGGATGGAAGAGGGCCCTTTCGCGAGTATCACCGGCATGTGTTTCATTACTCCGAATTTTTTTTTTTTTATTTTTGGAATGCCCGAGTAATGATGGGATGGGGGGGGGGGGGTGTGTGTGTTTCCTTATACGCTCAGTTTTCAGCGTCCGCGGGGCCGGCTATATTGCCAATAAACTTGCGGGGCTCGCAGGCGGACCGTGTCGTCGACGGGCGGCCACCGCCGACCGACTAATGGGTCGGTCCTGACAGTGTAGTGTCAGCCGGGGAAGGGATGCCGGTAGCAGGGACACAGTATTATTCCTGTTATTACGCACATGGCTTTCGCTCGCGTTCCATACAGCTTCACCGTCCCGGCCCTTTTTTCTCCCCTCGTTCAACACTGCCTTTCATCTGCCCTACCCTCTCCCCACATTTTTTTTTCCTCTTGTGCTTGCGAGTAATTGACCAGACAGGCTCAACATTTATTTTTATTCCTCCCCTTTTTATCCCCCCCCCCCGAAAAAAATCACCCTCCCTCTGCCCCGTGAAATATAACCGGCTACAGTAATATTACTCTTCGTGTGTTAGCTCACGGATCGCAGTTTTCACTGTATAATTATAGCATGTCATTTTATCGGGTTTTTTTTATCACCACGTTCTCGCGACAATTTTTTTTTGTATCTGTTGGATACATGGAAAATTATATTCTCAAAATCCAAATGGATGAAATGTCAGTTGTGTAGCATATCCGTAGCCCGTTTATTTGAATTGGAATATAGAGTTGTTACTAGAGCTCTATAAAACTGTGGTTACGTACACAATCGCTTCCGACGTGGTTTCGACGGAACACTATTAGTGTCTAGCTCTTGAACCATACACTACCTGAGATTTCAAACTATGTATAAGTTCCTCTTACATTGGATTAGCAGTAGGGAGAAATCCCAAAACTGCCGCAGATTTATGTGATTACTGACTTTCTCCTGATGTGGGAGATATGATTGGTTCCTTCAGTTTGCAGATTTCTTACGAATAACCACGTTTATTTTAGATTCGTGTCGTTCTGCTTAATTTAAACATTTCCTTGCAGAAACATATATCTCACTTATCCAAATAACAAGCCCTTTGTAGGAACATTTGAAGAACTTTCCATTTCCGTAAGGATATTACTTACTTATGTCATTTTGGAATCCCAATATTTCGAAATTAATCCTAACAACTAAACATAAAATTACGTCTCTGTGAATTAAATTACCATGACACAGGTTTTATTATTCAAGAAACATGTTAAACGTAGACGTATGTACCAGGCATAAACGGGAGCATATAGCCTCAAAACTATCAAACTATTTTCAAAGATAACGTTACTAGTATTCATATATGACAGGACGTTTTCATATAGCGTAAACCATATATAAATTTTTAATGAAACGTAGGGATTTTCTCGTTGGTCGTACATGCACCGCCTTTAAAATAAACATTACCGTGTTACGGATTAGCCCAGTGATATTACGGTAGAAAAAAAAACACATTTCCTTAACGCTGAAATAACATTCATGAACAAAACATGTACTTTTGTCGCAAATTGCGTAATGTTTTACGGCTATTAACTACGTTTGGACGCGCTTCACGCTTTGTTTTTTCTCGTAAATTATTCACAGGTATGTTACGGAGGGGTACATTTCGATGTCCATGCAACATTAGTATACTCCGAAACAACAGAAATATAATAAAAATCCCAAATTCACATGTAACCCGCTCGGGCTTCTGTATGGAAACAGCAAAGACCAACATGTGTACTGACGTCATAGGTACGTCAACATGGGGGCTCCGTTTTTTCCCGCGTAAAATCGTAGTCTCGAAACATTCAAACACAAATAAAGACTGGACCACAACGTGAGTCTTGAAATTTATCACACTATCATGCGGTAGGAAGGGGGGAAAAAATGTAAAAATCCCTATTCCTGGTCCAGCAGTCTTTGTTCTGGTTTTCCATGGCTTTCCAAAATTACTCCAGTAGTTAAGTGTCGCTGGTCCGCCCGCTGACGTTGGCTTCGCATCCCGCGCGGATTTTACAAGAAAACTGTTTGCAATCTTACAAAGGATTTTCTTGGCAACTGGGTTTCCAAAGATTTTTTTTGTGTGAAAGTACAAAAGAAATGTTCAGAGTGCAGATTCACAGTAGGCAACTGCCAGTTCACTGATCTCTCTCGGACCGAACTCCCGCTGCCGCCACACTACTTATGTATCATTGTTACGCAGCTCCTGGCACGCCAGATGGTTCGGTGGCCGTATATCACTTTTCCCTAGGCCGAACGTTTCCAAATGACAGCCAAACGCTCTCGCAGGGCGAACGACAGTGCAGAAATGATGGTTTCACAATCGCTTCTCGTCTCGACTCACGCTGCATATACTGTGCGGTAAATGGTCGGCACGAAACCTTTTACCGCGGCTGCGTTTGTGCGTAGAAGGTAACGTAACTCCATATACATAGTGTACAGTAAAATTATTATTATTACTCAGACTAACATTACACGGGTGTGATTAGATTCGAAATTGCTTATGGATGAGGGTTCCAATGGTAACGTGTATAAATACTTATGCTTGTGGGGTTACAACTGGTAGACAAGAGATTTAAGCAACTCTGTAAAGTGAGAATGTATGTGCACTCCCAATATTAGTAGTAGGGGCATACCAGTTCTAGATCACTTGGCGAATGAGATATGGATGGAGCAGTTATAAAAATAGATTTTGCGGATTAATGGCTAATCCTATTAATTGGCTAATCCTGATCCGATTTATCAAATTTGCAATTTAATCGGATAAGCCAATTAATCGGATTAGCCATTAATCCGCAAAATCTATTTTATATCGGCTCCAGCCACATCTCTTTCGCCTAGTGATCTAGAACCGGCACGCCGCTGCTACTAATATTATTTCTCAGTAGCTTATTGACGATGTGTGCTACTACCCTATTTAGTTATCAGACATATCATTACAAAAATGATATTCTCTGCACATCTGCGCAGTTTGGGGGTTAAATGTGCGAAGAATTTACATATTACACATACGGTTGCGTAGTTCTCAGACTACACGCATCCCACCAGGACGAAACTGGGTTCGAGTCCTGGTGAGGTAACCCAGATTTTTGCGTGTGGCGTACGTGGAGGACGTTGCCGTTGGAAGGCGGGTTTCCGCGGGGTATTCCCACTTCCCCCACAATCACATTCCGTCGCGGTTCTGTTTCCACTTTGCTTCATCAGTTTGAGCGTAAGAGACCTCAGCTGTTGAGCACCGCCGAAATATATATATATATATCCACCAGGTCTGCTGCACGAGTGTACATTGCTACGTTAGTGGAGAAGACTCATGGGTCGTCAAAAGAATATTCATCGGATATGTTATGTTTTATGGTTAACTAAAGACTTTGTACTAATCTTCGAAAAAGATTCGAGCGTAACACAAACTGGCCTACTGTGTGATGCAAATTTACAAAGTTGGCAGTTCACTATGAAAAGGTTGTCTATACCAAAATATCTAATTTTAAAGTTATCTTTTAACTAAATCCCGGCGGCCTGAGTAGGCTAGCTTCATTCTTTTCTCCGTATTATCGAACGAATTTGTGTAACAGTGGGCATATTTACGTTTCAGCAGTTTCGTTGCGTCACATGATAGACGCAGGCTAGTTATTAGGTCCGTTACAATGTTACATGATGGACATGTAAATCGCTACACCCTCTTTCCTTACGTGAAACTTTATTAAACTATCACTGGCTTATACATGATGTTATCGGCTGTTCACTGTAAAATGAGCACGTTTGAAAGCTCTGCTTACGGTCTACTTGTATGCACGTTGGGTATTATTCCGCCTTGTGTAAAATCAAAATTTCCATGGGTCTCATCACTTTATTCTTACGTCGGTAAAGTAAAACTGTGACATTATTAGGAAAGTAAATATTTTACAAATGTGCTTATTTTCGCACTTCGATGCAATAAACAAACCAGGAAGGGAAAGAAATAATCTATCACAAATGGTTGCCTAACGCTTTTTATCCGACGTTAAGATATGGAAATACTTTCGCACCATCGTTACCAACTTTACTGGACGAATGTCACTCAGTGCGCCCATTAAAATATACGCAGGCAGGGGCAGTGACTTTTTTCTAAGGTTCATTTCAAAATTGCTTACTTTATCGTGAACAGCCATTATAAATGAACAGTGGTTAGTCTCTCACGCATAGAGGGCGTGTTGTTTAGATTCCGCAACACACGCGTTTAATATGGGACAGGGCCTGCTCTCGCGACTATAAAGGGCAGCGATGCGGCAGAGCATTCCGTCAACAGGTGGCGGAATGTCCCGTGAGGTACATACTACCATGCTTCGTACATTTCTACACATGTATCAGCCATTGTTTGGGCAGGTGATTGATGGCGGTGCAAATGTCGCCCCACCGTATCCCACGTGTGTTCAAAAGGGGACAAATCTGGAGAAATGGCAGGCCAAGGAATGGTGTCCACGCTTTGTAGAGTATGTTGGGCGATAAGAGCTGTATGGAAACGAGCATCATAGCTTTGGGTATGCTGCGCGAAAATTGCAGAAAATAGGACCGCATAACCTCGCTGACGTATCGCTGCGCTGTCTTTGTGCCTTCATGACCGCGGTGTGTAGCGGTTAGACTGTTCGCCTCCCACAGAGGTGAACCGGGTTAGATTTCCGGCTGGGTCGCTCCTGGATTTTTGCACGAGCTAATCGTGCCCGACGATTCTGCTGGTCAGTGGATTTTCTCGGAGATCTCCTCCCCCCTTGCCCCTTCCTTATCATTACGGCGCTTCTCCATACTCACCTCAATAACCCCTCATCGACTCTCAAGACCTCGCTGTTTAGAGCCGCCTAAATCTCTTCACTTTCTCACTTCACTCATTCTTCTACGATGTGGTTACTCCAGACTGAGCAACTTATTCCGTGGTTAATGCCACGACATTCGTCATTTCTACAGCTTACTGAATAATTTTAACTAATTATTAGGTAAACAAAATTTTCGTTAGTTAATTAATTGGATAAATTTATACAGTTTTTTGTGTTGGAAAAATTAGACTACATAATAAAAACAATTTGTAACAAAATTGTAAGAGGATTTTACAATATCGGCTCCCGCTTGGGTACAAAAAATTAATTCTCACAAAAGCTGTAGAAATGAAGGATCGTGGCCTTGATGTCACAGACACAACGCCCGCTTTCTGTCCGGTTGGCTTCCTGTTGGACGTGTCGTATAAATTACATCCCAATCAGATAAATTCTGTAGATGCTTGCGTATTTTAAAATCACTCAGTGACTAAATAACGCCAATATTTCAGGCCCCCCATTGATGTGTGCTCGCTGTGTTGCCACTCAGTTTCTCATCGTATGCGATGCAATATTGAAAAAATTATCGCGCTGTAATGACGCGTCACGCGTCCCAGTCAAGACTCGATGACCCCGGAGAACTGGAAGCCAAGGAATTTCGAGCGTTATCTCTGGCTTGTGACATCACTCGTTTACTAGGTCATCTGCAGCGCCCTCTGTGTGAAGGACTACCCCTGCCACCGCGTGTCGTAAAAAAATTCCTTGATAAAGTTGATTGTTTACGATAATACGAGCACTTTTGAAACTAATCTTTGAAAAAAGTCACTGTCCATAACAACTTGCATGCCACAGTGCACATTGACATGAAGACCCCTCAGTTGAGTTGTCAGCGAATTAATCAAAATAGTTCTAAGACTTGATGTTGCCCTGTGAGTGTAATATTTAAGATTATGGTCACGGAATTTAGTGGTTGTTTTATACACTAGTGTAGGAATTAACATTTTAGTAATACATTCCTAAAAAAAATCCGTGTTTGCACATGACTGACGCATGAATACAGTGAATAGGCCCATGGCAACGCTAGTTTTACATTTGGCGGAAGGATATAAAATTAATATAAAAGTATGCCTTGCTTTCAAAAGTGCTCTATCAACTGTGAACCATCTATATAAAATTTAATAGTCTTCCCTGATGAGTAAAAAATATTGCACCCTCAGTTCAATAATATCAAACTATCATACAATCATTAAATCACTGTAAAATAATTTTGTAATGCGTAACGAGTCTCTAAAACGAATTCCTTAATAGAAAATATCACACAAACGCTCTTTTCAGCAAATATGTTTCATTCGATACAGAATAAATTAAAATTATTTTTCTAATAAAATTTGTTTGTGGGTGCGATATGTATGTTTCTATTACGATCAGGTAATTGTGCTGTGATGATATCTACTCACGCGGGTATTGATGATAATAGTAAAAATAATAAGTATATCCAATAATTGTTACAGCACTGCGTAGTGGACGCCTCTCGGATGCACGCGCTACCTTAAATAGCTCCTGCGATTTTAACTAGGAAATTTACACACATCCACATTCCCTGCAAAAGGGACTGGGTTCTTTGGATGCTTCCTGGATATAAATGTGATCGTCGCTGTAATGAATGTGAGGTTGTGTGATGTTTCTGACTCCATTAAAAACGTGCATTGCATCTGTGCACTACGTATATAGTGTGTAGATTAAGGGTTAAGAGAACCAGTAGCATGAACAGTCTGAATGTAAATACATAAGCAGTAAAATAAATCATGTAGGTGTGAAACAAACAAAAAAAAAATATTATTTTCATGAACTTAATACACTTTGAAAGACACATTCCACTCACAGTAGAACACAGTAAATATACTGTTTCAAGACGCCTGTGGGGCGTATCTGAGTTCGTGAGGGATGGAGATCTTAATAAAAATAAATGAGCTAAATATGATTTATAATTTATTCACACAGAAGTTATTTACAGCATAAATATATCTATGTCCACTATTATTCTTTTTATTTGTCAGTGAGCACAATATTTTATGTATATTTTAACTCTAATTAACGTCTTCAATTCAATCTCTATTTAGTTATAGTCAACTAACTCGTACTCATCAATAACGCACTTTCTATGTTACCACACTGAAAAAATATTTTGTGGCGGCCACAATATTTTTTTCGGTGCATCGTCTGTAATGTCTTCCACTGATGCACCTAATCCAACAGTCCAGCCTGCCAGCCGTACTCTTCACTGCGCCGATGCTCGCAGTCGCAGGTATTCCTCCCGCTGATCACTTCTCTCGCCGCACGTTTCGCTCGTCGTGTATCGCTAGAACTCACTCATCCACTCCGCGGCTCGGAGGCCCGTCACACGTTTATAGTCGCTGGTCTTGACCTGGAAGGTTCGCCGCACACCGAGTCATGCTGAGATAAACTAGGACAGAAAACCACCAGAAAATTCTTTAGACAAACACAGAATTTAAATCTGTTGAAGGTCAGGAGCGCGCGAGCCACAAGTGATTTGTCGCGGCGGCAAGCTTTTCGAAACAAGATATGTGCGTGTTGGATTATCGCTCGCCTGACCTTCCCTTGTGACTCGTCGCCACTATCATATAATTACGCTGTCCTTCACTTCCACTCGCGTCCAAACTACCAAACCAAAAACACATCCACTTGTTGAGAAACATTTAATTATTACCAGTAAAAATTGTCGAACATAAACATAATTACTATGTGTTCGCCAACAAGAAAATTTGCAGGGTAATGTCATTTGTAAGCGCTAAGCAGAAAGTTAATAATTTAGTTGACATTTGGCAGCATAGTGAAGTGCTAAGAAAATGAAGGGATAATTTTAATCCTGTATATATTAAGAGGAATCTCTCATACTTAAGATCAGTTCTCATTATCAGTAAATCTCTTTATTGCCTCGACTAAAGCTCAACTCATATAATATATAATCAGTCGGTAGGTTCATTTAACATCCTCTTCTGAATGAAGGGTAGGCATGAAATCAGGAAAGTTCAGTAAAACACCAGTTAATTAGAGTCTTGGGAAAAAAGTAGCAGAAATTAAATTAAAGGTCCTACCATCTGCAACTTACGTAGGTATTAATTATCTTTGAAGCTGCCTAGCAGATGTTCTGGAACAGGAGGATCTTGTATATCACGATAGCAAACCCATTGTCTTATACAAGAAAATATGTAGTCTTGAATACCAGTTTTCACCATAAGTATTGCTTCGGGCCCTCTTAAATTGCGCTGAGCCCACTCCGTCAGCCTTAATATTAGCTTTAGTATTATCTTAAAGCTCGGATCCACTTAAAATCACACTTTTATTAAATTTTTTTAAAAAAGCTACATCAGCAGCTATGATTGACCAGCTAAAATATTAAGGATCCAGTATGTCGCCATAATGTTTCAAAACTAATAAATTTATCTCAACAAAGTTTAATTTGAAATCTACGTGGTAAGATATGACTTAAGTCTGGTGCACTTTTAGAAATCTCTCTTAACATTACGTCGTGCTTAATGCTGCCAACTATTAAAACTGTCTACATTTATATGCTTATCGCATTAAAATTTGTAAAATTACATCTTTATAAACGCTGCATTAAAATCTTATGTTGCAACTAATTAGCATTCTAAATATATTTAGACATATGCCATTTGAAAAATTAGCATTGCCAAGAAAAGAAATAAGCACTACAATAAACAGAATATGTACATCAACACGAACATAGCGTAACTAACTCCTTCTGCAGTGTAACTATCATAACATAAAAAATGTATACGTATTTAAACATATCAGCGAAAGTGTGCGATGGAAATAGCAAATAATAGTGTGGGAAAAAAATTATATTATCATACGTCACATCGCTGTTACCATTGGGTTGTCGTTGCATGATAATTAGCTATTTTGAATGCCATTCGGATGTAAGCAATCTGCCCATCCCCAACTCAAATTACCAGTCACCAAACCTGATACTATCACCGATGGATGTGGTAAGGGTAGAATATGAGCGAATCATAGGTTTAAGATGTTTTCATAATGTAGCTTGGTAGTTCGTAGATTAATTTATAGCTTATTAGCACCACTTGCAGATGGCCACTAACGATGCTGCCAGCAAAATAACTTCTCATTATGGAATATTTTTGAGACGAGGCTGAGGTCAGAACTGTACAATTCAGTTACGTCCTTTCAACGGGTGGCCATACACTAGAAACCTTCGGGTGTAAGAAAGGCTTCGAATGACATGCAAAGAAAGAATGGTTTGATTAAACACTAACAATTACCTGGTTGTATATTCTCAAAGCACGTCATTGTTGACAAAATATTTTGCTAGCTAATTGATAATATAAATGCAATAATACTGATTGTCTTCAGCTGGGATTCTATATACATATATGTATATCTATATGTATATATGCGTATCTATATGTATATATGCGTATCTATATGCGTATATATGTATATATATGCGTATATATGCGTATATATATGTAAATATATGCGTATATATATGTATATATATGCGTATATATATGTATGTATATGCGTATATATGTATATATATGCGTATATATGTGTATGCGTATATATGTGTATGCGTATATATGTATATATGTGCTTATATATGTATATATGTGCGTATATATGTGTATATATGCGTATATATGTGTATATATGCGTATATATGTATGTGTATATATGCGTATATATGTATATATATGCGTATATATGTATATATATATGTGTGTGTATGTATATATATATGTGTGTGTGTATGTATATATACACATAATTATGTATATACCAGGCCAACCAACTAGTTGCGAAATATCAAAATTTTTCCCATTATTTCATTTGTTCGCCATGTAGTTCTTAGTCCATTTTAAATGGTCTGAGTAAGATATAATATTTCAAATCGAAATATAGCCCTCCACCTATATGCACTCGCATAAATTCTATCGAAAACATACTCTCGATTGATTGTTTACACCACTGAATTAATAAGTCTTTCAGAGAAGCATAAAGGACTGAATAAGAAATTACACACACATTGCTATGTATACATAAATTTCACTTATTTACTTATTAATACTTCTATATTTCTAATTATTTTGCACATTCGATCTTTACATTTATCAAATGTTTACAGATTATGGATAGTAGCCAACAGCCTCATCTGATATAACCCCGATTCTTAGTTCATCGATGGTTGAAGATTTCACAACAATGTGTGAGAGATTCATACATTTTTTGTTGGTCAATCAAATACCTGAGTCTATAAACAAGTTAATTCGGGTCTTCGGGAAATATGTAACAAGTGTTACTAATGTCATCTGCCTTCTACACACCACTTGCCGATGGAAACTCGTTGGTGAAATGTGTGGGAACACTGAGAGACTCATCATTCTTCTCATCAGATATTTCATAAACTCTGTCGTCATAGTCATTATCATCAATGCTGTCTTCATGATCGTCTTGACCTCCTGTTTCATCTTCAATATCAAGTTTACTTTTCTTTGTAGGGTTCCCACAGTCATTATCAGTATTTAGAGCCGACAACGGTTTATTATGAAGTTCGTCGATTTCACGCAAACATCTTGCTAGTGTATGTTCCATACATACTGGCTTTATCAAACTTTGTAGGTCTCTCATTCCATCATTAACATTAACTGTTTCGTCATAATCGTCTGTGGAACCAATACCCATCGATAAAGCAGGGGTAATTGACATCACTTGCTGGCTCTCAGGAGACGAATCCTAGCAGTTCTTGATGTAGTTCATCAATATATCATCTTGCATAAACTGCATGTGCCGATTGTTGTAATGCTTCGTCGTGCAAAATGGACTCTTCGTACAGGAGGTTCTCTCATGTCGCCGAGAATGACAGCTTTTGCTGAAGATCTTTCCATACTATCAATCCTGTTTTGCATGAAATTTTCTAGCAATGGCAGAAGTTACTCCAATAGATGGTAGTTCTACATTAGACTTCGTACAATCATTGCTTTCATCATCTTCATGAAAATATCCAAAGTCGTTTTCACAGTGACAATGTGGATATCGACTTGGCCTAGCTATTGCTTTATGTATATTTCAGCAGTGAGATTTAAGCATTTTTATGCATCCATTCAACCAGACATTTTTTCTAGTTCTTTGATCACATTACCATGTAGTCATATCTTCAAAAGTTTTTTCCAGGTAAGTTCATCGCTCAGCTTGACATTATAATCACACTAAAGTGAACAACTGACTCCTGCCAGACCGACCTTTCCCAATCAGCACTGCAATCACCACCACAATCAGCACCGCACTTACTGCGACACACCCCATAAATGACCTATAGTGACCAATAATGTCCTATAATGACTATTCATGGTTCAATTATGGGTCATTTACTGATCATTTATGAGTCATTATAGGACATTTATTGGATATTTATGGGTCATTTGTGGTGTGTGTGTCGTGCTAAGTGTGGTGCTGATTGTGAGGGGTATGTCTGGCGGGAGTCAGTTATTCGCTGTAAATGTGACCATGATTTCAAGCTGTGCGAGAACTTGTCTGGAAGGAACTGCTGGAGATTTAAACTTTATGGTAATGTTATCAAGGAACTAGATAAAATGTTTGGATGAATGGATGCATACAAATTTGTAAAACTCACTGCTGAAACATGTTAGTAAAGAGATACATATATTTATAAATTTATTTATTTTTGTATAAAGCAATAGCTAGGTCTAGTAGATACACATGTTGCCACTGTGGAAAGTACTTAAGATATTTTCATGAAGATTATGCAAGCTAATGATTGTACAAAATCTACTGTAGAGCTTACCTCTATGCATGTACCTACCCCACTGCTGGAAAGTTACATGTAAAACAGTGTTGCTACTGTGGAAAAATCTTCAGCAAAAGCTGTTATGCTCGGCTACATGAGAGAACCGCCTGTTTGAAGAGTCCTTTTCGTGCAATGAAGCATTATGGCAATTGGTACATGCAGTTTATACAAGATGATATATTGAGGAACTATATCAAGAACTGCATGGATTCGTCTTTTGAGAGCCAGCAAGTGATGTCAATTCCCCTGCTTTATCGATGGGTCAATACGCATTTCACAGACGATTAATATAAAACTATTTTTCTCGAAACTTTTTTTTAATTTATCAGGAAAAATATATATATATTTTTGTGTGATAGTGCATTTACCATGTAAACCCCGTTTCTGTGTTCGGTAGACGAAACATTGCAGCAGTTTAAAAATACAGTTTGTGTTTACAAGTGTGCTCTATTTATAACAATTTACGGAAATTTGTAGTACGTCCGTTATTTTAAATATAATTTTCTCATCGATGATGTTTGTGCATTTTTCCCATTATATATAAAGTGATGTGGGATTAAGCTCTACACTTCGACGCAAATTGATTATCTTGAAACAAATCATTTGGGGTAAAATTTTCTATTGTTAATTACTTTCTCGTTATATGTTTTACTTATTAGACTAGACATACACTGTCTCTGCTTTAGATCGTACATTGTATTCGGGGAGCTCCTGATGCCATTTCTATTGTGTCTGTTTAAAACTCAAAATGTGAGCTTGGATAATCTTTATTTGTCCAGTAAGTGTGTTTCGCTAATTAAATTGCACACAGTGCTTGGTAGGGATACATTTATTCTAGATATAATTTACGATGCCTCTGAGTAGTGTGTAAATCGTATTCAGAGTTTTTTTGCCATAGTTTCAACTCGCCCGCAAGTTCCACATATATAAGTTGGTGCACATCATACACTGACGCCATTCCTTCACCATCCTCCATAGTGGATGGGCGTCAGCCGCACTCCATGTAACAACTTATAAGTCTCCACAAATCATATACTAACGTCATTCCTTCTTGCAGCCATACAGACATGTTTTGGGAGAGGTACAATTTATTATGCGTGTTAATCAATTAATTTATTTTTAACTGTGGATTATGTGTCTAAACTTTCTCCTCGCCAGTCTCACAGCTCTACGTAAGTGCTAACTATTCATACATCGAACTGACTTATTTTAATATCATTGCAGGTAAGTGATTGTGTCTGGTTTAAATTGTATTCAGAGCTTTTTTGCTGTAAGATATCATTCACCAGGCTGAATCATGTAAGGTACATGTAATTTGTATGTGTAAACTTGTTAATGTATTTAGGAAGTTTGTCGTTTAATTAAAGTAATTTATAGGGAATTTTTTCTTTGTTAATTAATTCATTTAGGAGAGTCACATACTTTCTTTTTATGTGTGGATTACAATTGTAAAACTCCTCCTTGCCAGTCTCACAGGCAGGGTAATGTGTAAGATATGTGCAAGATGAGGCATATATATCTTGTTTCTTTAATCTATATGGACATTTTGCTGTAGATACTTAATTCCACACTCATGTAATTGTCATTGTTTAGCACTGTCGACACCGGATGTTATCATGTAGTTAAAATTCTCTCTTGTGTAAATTATATTTCTAAGCTCGGGACTCACATAATTCCACTTATTATTCACGTAGTCGTTTGAAATTTGCGATTCGATACATGTAATTTATTCATACATAGAATTTGTTTAAATACTCTGAATTTTTCTCGTGTGTTAAATATATTAGTAAAAATAGCCTATCTACGACGAACATCCCTATAAACACATCAGAATTAGAAAAAATAAGAAAATATACACTTAGCCCACTCTTGTACTCAACTCAATGCCTATATAACACATTGCAACCCACCATTCTGGTCATCGCCTCTAGGCAACCACATAGTCAACATCGTACAGAGCTCCTTCAACCCCCTCCCCCACCCAAAAAGAAAGAAAGAAGTACAATAACAAAAAGATGACCCTATTAAAAACTAACCTTTTTTACTAGCCCTTTCAATTAATTTAAACCTTTCATTAAATTTAACCCTTTCAATTTTTGACCGGATTAAAATCGGATTAGGGATTAACCCTTAGTCGATAATCCATCAATAAATCCCAATTAACCCAAGGTGAAGTGAAGCCCGCCCGCCCCTACTACTACATAAACTTTTTTTAATAACTAAGCAGTTATATATTATAATTTTAAACCATTAACAGCATCCAAATGTTCTCCTATAAATTTTTTAATAAAACAGTTATATCATATCGGTTATCTTCAGTTTCTCAAATATTTCATGTAATAAAAAAATTAACTTGAGAATAAACTTAACTATTTAAAAATAAGTTTCGTGTTGATGATAGCTTCAATTATTGCACTAAAACGTGAACCAAGCATCAGCCACAAACTTTTTTTAATGTCTGAAAATATGCGTATTTTCAGTTTCCAGTAGGAATAAGTTCTCACGTGTGCAGTCTATTAGACATGTAGGGTTAGTTCGCAGTCAGGATTAGATGGAGTGTGGTTGAATAAATTATTCTGGCAAATGCTGTTAAAAAATTTAATTCGTATAGGTTTCTTTACTTGCGCCCTGAAAAACAACTGTGTAAAAACTTCGTAGTCCTAGGACCTCTGATAAATTATTACTTGAAATAGTGGAGGAACAAAAAGCCTTAAAATATAAATAGTTTGTTTGTCATAGACCTCTGCCTTGCCTTTGAAGTCCTCTTTGCCGGATTTCTCCATATTGTTCCCGGAAAAGCTAGAATAGTTAGCAATTATTAAACGTTTATGATACAAGTATTAAAATATTAGTGTAAGGTACCCAGGAACTATTTACAGAACTGTTAAAAATTTTCTCACCTCAATATTTTATTTTCCAAAATTGTACCTTGAATGTAGAACTAGAGGCTATTCACAGTAAAGTGAGCACTTTTGGAAGCCCTCTTTATTTGGAACAATATTCAATAAATATATTAAATTTTAGCCATGGACGTCAACTTCCGAGTGAAGTGTAATATACATACTGTGCTATTACCTACATGGAAATATTAATTGTAAAAAAAACCGTTAAAGGATAAAAAAGGCTAAAATAAAAAGTGTTTGCATGAACTTGCCATTTTCTTGAGGGTTCATTATTTTGGTATAGACTGTGTGTAGTGCTTCGAAAGAACTGGGCGGAGGAGGGTTGTTGTCCATCCTAGGACCCAGTGTGACCAGCCCGGTCACAAGAAGTGAACGTCTTTGATTAGTTGGGAGACACTTACGACACGTGCGAGTTTAAATCTTCCAACCACAACTCCGTTCGACTCTTCGCAATTTTACACCACTATCGTTTGTTGTAGCTGTTAAGTGAGAGGTGCACAGATTTGACGATTACAGTTACATATTATCACAAGTGTGTATGTGTGTGTGTATATATATACATACACATACATACACCCTCTCACTTTTATTGTGGGTGTGACAAGGGGACCAGACAAAACACGAGGAAACGGTACGAGTGAAATTAAAGTTACGTACTAAATAATAATTAAGTAAATTATATATAGAATTAACTTAATTATAATTTATTATGTAACTTTAATAATTTCACTCGTACCGTTTCCTCGTGTTTTGCCTGGTCCCCGTGCACCCCCCCCCCCCACACACACACACACAAATGTGAGGGGGTCAACGTCCTTCGTTCACGCGCTCCATTTCGGACGCACCTGCACATACTACTATAGGATACAGAGGTGGAACGGTCGCTTACACCCCGAACTCCAGCCGCACACGCCAGCAAAATGCCGTCACTGGTCAACAACATATTGGACCGCCGTTTGCCAATCAACGTCTGGTAACCTGCTAGCCGACCGGCGGCACAGCCACTTGGGAACTTTTTGCCAGTTGTCAATCAGACACAAGGTCCCTTTCCTGGAACCACACGTGGCCAATTGGGGAATGGACGCGCTTACATCAAAGACACCGCCATGCAATCTCGTCTCTCTGTACTTGTCTACTCTGTGACTATACATTTATTTCTTTCAGCAATATTTTCTTAATTTTAGTTGTGTTTTTGTCTGCCCTCCTTTTGTAACAAACTTGGGCTATATATTTAATTAATGACTATTTTTTATAATCAACAAATTAAAGGAGGTAAAGGATTACGAAAGTAATAGGGCCATGCTATGTTTAAATTTTTTCAGAATTTTAGTATTACGTATTGTTATCGTGTTTACGTTCATAAGTAAAATTAGTGTCTTGAAGGCCCTGTTTTAATGTATTTAAAGACACCCCTTAATGGCTTAGTAACACTTTTGCGTTACTTAGTTCCACGCAAGCTGCGGGCCAACGGCGGTTTTTTTTTTTTTTTTTTTAAACCCACATTTTGATAACGCATAGTTTTTAAATATTGCGTGCATGGGTGACCTAGAGGTTTCCTGTTTTGATAAGAAAGCTTGCATAATTTATTGCGCGTAAAAAGGGGGTCAATATGTCATCGGCGTCGATAGAGTAGAGCCACAATAGCTCTCGCCAGTAAGTGCAAAAAAAAAAACTTGTCCTAAACATGCGGACAGATGCACTTTGTGTCATTGATAGATTAAATCATTGAGTTCGTTAACGATATTGGCACGGTGCATGTAGAGTAGTGCCAGATAGTATTTTCAGCCCACCTGTATTACGCTGTGAAGGGAAGAAGCATGTTAACTTTCGTCTTCTGATGTATCCGGCATTAACCAAGATGTAGCTTAGCTTAATAAGAACGATTTATTACTTTAAATAATGTGAATTTTTATTTTCATTATTTAATTTAGATGTATGTGAAAAGGAGGGAAAATTACTTGACTTGAGAAATTACTTTTGAAATAATTGCCATACAAGTGACATTAATATCTAAGAGAGAGGTTTTTTTTTTTCTCACAAGTTCAAAAAATGAACTCTTTCCAACGTCAACATACGATAATAGTACTTCCATTTATTTTTATTGCGCAATAACTACACTACAATAAAGGTTGTTGTATGCTGTTCACAGTAAAGTGAGCACTTTCGAGGCCCTAGTTACTTTTATCCGTCAGCCATTTTTTATCCTTTCGCCACTTTTTAAAATAAGTATTGCCATGTAAGCAATAAACCCAGTGTATATATTACACCAGACTAGAAAGTTAACGTATAAGGTTACAATAAGATATATTTACTGACTATTATTCCAAACGAGGGGGCTTTTAAAAGTGCTCTCTTTACCGTGAATAGTATATAACTGCGATAAAAGGTTACGATTACCCATACAAGCAGTCAACCCTGGCTTCCTCCAAAGTGGGAGTTCTCAGACGCAGCGAAAAACAAGTAGACAGTTCCTTGACTTTTGTTAACTTTTGAACGGAAAGACTGTGCTCAGTTAATAACCGTCTTTGATCGGCTGAAAAGTCCGCTGTTAAGTTCTCGAACTGTTACCGGAATAGGGAATGCTATTGGCGGACAGTTTAAATGCTGAATGCTAGCGGCTGCGGAGATTTTAAATTAGAATTCAGAGTTCTTCGTGACTGCTTCCCATTACAGAGTCGCTGCAGGTCTGGAAAATCTGAAAAATTGATTTTTTAAGTGGCCATTTAAAACCTGGAAAAGTAAACAATGAAGAAAAAGCTAAAACATTTTGTCAATTGTAATGCATTTGTTGTGCGGCCAAATATTCTCAATTGCAATTTATAGAACATAAATATATAGTGTCTGTGTTAAAAAAATCCTTGTAGTAGTAGGAGCGTGCCGATTCCACCCCACTTTTGATTAATCGGATTAATACTTTGATATCAAATTGATTGAAAGGATTTATCCTTAAACCGACCTTAATCCGATGAAGATGTTTTAATCCGATGGTATTAATTCTTAACCCGATAAAATGTGGTCAAAGAAATTTTATCAAATAAGTTTAATGAAAACATTTGATCAAATTTCTTAGATGAATTTTTTGTGTATGTAGTTCTTTATTTTCTTTCTTTCTTTTTTTGGGGTGGGGAGCAGCTCTAGTACGTCCTCGCCCTTGGAGCTCTGGCACTCGATGAGGTGTGGTGTGCTGAGGACAGGGTACATATGTGCTCAGTTTTGTGCAAGAGTGGCATAAGTGATAATTATTTGGGTTGTTAGTGATATTGCTCATAAATGGTTGTCGGAGATAGGCAGTTTTTTTTTTGTAATTAAACAGAATGAGAAAACGACGTATAGTTAACACACGAGAATTTTCAGAGTGTTTAAACAAAATATATATCAAACGAGTTTTACATGAGAATAAATAACATGAGAGAGAATTTTAACTACTTGAATAACCTGATGTCTACAAGTGCTACACAATCGCAACTATGCGAGTTTCCAGTATGAAATTTATTAATTAACGAAGCAAAAATGTCCTTATAAATTACATGGCAGTCTTCCTAAACACATTATCAAGGGATTTGAAAACACATACAAATTACACATATCTTACATGATTTTAAAACACGTCCATCCACCTGTGAGATTTGTGAGGAACTTTAGAAATGGAATCCACATGCTAAAATTAGTTATTTATAAACACACGTAAAAAGAAAACTTTTAACAGTCAGTGATTTTAAGATACATCCATTCACTCGGGAGGTCGCTGCAGCACTGACTTGGATATAACATTTACTTTGACATATAAGCTGTATTGAGAGCAAATATAACCTGGATCGGCCTACGTTTGATTTAGACTGAGTTGAAAAACTCGGAATTGAACAAAAATACATAACAAATGTTTCCAAATAAATTAAACGCCTAACGAACACAAGTACATGACAATCACTAATCAAATTATGGAACCCAGCTAACCTGTTTTTTAAAGAAACGAAATCGCACCAGGAGCTCTCCCAAATAACATATGTCCGCCTGGAAGGCTAGTGAATGAATGACTGTAGTATATGATGTGTGCCAGATTATAGACTGTTATATAAGTGGAGTGCGGCCAATATGCAACTGAGTTGAAATTATGGTAAAAACTCTGAATACGACTCACTAAACAAATTACAGAACCTGTTTCCGCTACATGGTAAGGCGAGCCGACTTGACAAACAACTGGAAACAGTGGAAAGGGGCATAGAGGCTAAACCTCTGTTTATAAAAATTTCAAATTCCCTGGTAAATGCTCGAGAAGCCTGATTCTCCCCTCCAACCAGAAGACAGAAGGCCAAACACAGAGCCCCCTCCCTTCCTGCACCTCCAATTTCAAATATCTTCAACCCTCACACCCAACCTCTGAAACTAACCTCTCTGCTAAGTTTCATCCTCGAAGAAATGAATAACATTTAATTTACCACTAAAATAACTTTTGCTTCATAAAAATAAAATTATGTTTAATTAATAATCAATTTAAATGATTAGCAATGTAATAGAGATCAGCCTAGTCAATAAAGAGATATATAATTTAAAAAAAAGACAGTATTATAATCCATAAAAAATAATTTACGCTTGCTATAATCCCTCTTTAAGCTTCTCTATGATTAATTCCACCTATTAAAGGAAATGTTATATACTTTTTTTACTTTAATTGTAATTGCTGTTTAATAGAATGAACTCTTATGTTTCTTAATTACAAGACAACATATATTTCTGTAAACGTTAAACTTAACATAAAATATTTTTATTTTCTATAAATTTTATCTAAGTCAAGAAACATGTTATGTTTTTGGAACTAATTTAAGTAAATATGTTCCTGCTTTCTTAATGTGTATATTGTTAATCATTATTACAATAAACAAGTACAGATATAAGAGATAAGATATTTATCAATTTTTTTGCAATGGTTGGTGTGTACAGGGAAATAAAAAACTAGTTTCAAAAGTTGTAGTTAATTTTTGATATGTCACATGTATTTTTTCTAATTTCTATATATTTTCCTGCACGATGGAGCTTAGAAAGTGAATATTAATTTTATCAAGTAGAAAACACAATTTTTTTTTTCTCAAGAGTTTCCAAACAGATAGGGAGGCATTTTGACCTTGGTATCCTTGATGGTTAAAATCATACACCTGAACTATCTTCCCTAGCAGGACAGACCAAAGACCTTGGCAACTTGTTTTGTGAAAATAGATATGTTCCCTAGGATATTATAAAACCGAAATGCTTTCTGTGGAGGCTTGTTGGAGTCAGGCGGGCACCTTCTGAGATCTCGATTTTGTAGTTGATACTATTGGAAAAACATTGAAATTAAACCTTAGAGGTTTGTGACTCTGGAGAAGGAGCAGTCACACTGCAAAGGCCATAGATCTCTAAACATAACAGTTGTTTCATGTCTTGAGATATTGGCAAATACTTAAGTCTAATATTTCGAAGAGAGTATAAATTTATTAGCTAATAATGTTGAATTGAAAATTTTCCGCACTATTCATTTAAGTTTAAACATCTATAAAATTGAGCATATTTAACTTTTTCACATACACAAACAAATTATTATCAAGCTATTGTATACATTTCAATTATGTGATTTGTTCATTAATCCTTTTATGTTTATAAACTAACAATTATCAACCATGTCTTAGCAAAGACTCGAACCTAGAAACTAACTAATATCAACCATGTCTTACCCAGTATGGTGCATTATATAGTAAGTCATTGAAAAGTGGTTAGAGTGCTCTCTTCCAGAAATTTTAATTTGTATTTTTTCATTACAATGCTCATTTTATATAAACAAGACATATTTTTTAAGAATCTCTGTGTTGAGACAATATTTGTGTTTTTCATTTCTTTGGAAAACAAATACACTTTAAAAGGGATAGGTTAAATTAAAAACTAAACAAATTAATTTTAATACATATTATATTGAAAACATATATACAAATACAGCTTGTATCAAAAATTTATGTACAACAATTTAAAAAGACAAATATATCTGTTATAATACTACAGAGTGTCGCAAAACATACATAAGTAGGTATAGGACATCCCAAAACATAACAAACATTATCACATATAGCATCAAAAAAGTATAGATTGCTACAAATTTATATACAACATATTTTAACACTACCAAAAACAGGATGGTACAAAACAATTACACAATTATTTCATATATATATATATGAAACAATTACACAATTATTTCATATATATATATATAATATATATATATATATATATATATATATATATATATATATATATATATATATATGCACACACAGACACAACCTGGCTCATAAAGTTACTAAAACTATTTCTTTCCATAACCAAATCGATTTGGTTTACTCCAATGTGCCTAATAACTTGCTAATAATATTCAATTTACATTTTGACAGCTGTTTTCAAAATAATGTGAGCTCTTTTTTGTCTCATTGATCCATTTTTAAGAGATAATGGATTACATACTACCAAATACTTTTTTACTAAATTTCACTTATTTGTTCTCTCATCCAAAAAAAAGCCATATCACTTGAATAATATTCACAGGTGATTCACAGGTGATCATATGTTTCATCCCAGTCAGACATCATTGCCCAAGTTTGAGTTTTCCTCTGCAGAGAAAAAGTTGAACTAAATCTACGTGTTTTGCATAATTGTTTCACACATGGGCAATTGTATTCTTTTTCAATATATCTATTACTTTCTTGTTCACAAACATTCTAAAATGTGTTTTTGCTCATGCCCACCTATGTATATTTCTCCAATTATTTAGGTAATGTTTGTAAACATCTTCAACATTCTCATACTCCATACACCCACTAACCCATTTTTAAACATGGTGGTGATTGGTAACCCTTTTTAAGTTTTCTGGTATTTGGGTGTTAGATATTTCCAGTCAAAAGGTGCTTTGAAACTGAATACCTTTGTATGTTCTTCTATTACTGTAATACATTTTTCAATAGATTGAAATCCTTGCACATTACAGAACATCTCGTCGTAGCTGTGGTTCGTCGCCTACTGACTCAATTCATTACCTTAACCAGCTTATCTCTTATATTGTAATTTGCTAATCTATCATGAATTATCAGAGCATATGCTTGTGTATTTGCCAGAATTGGTGTATTTGCAATAATCTCAATTCGTGTATCAATTATGCCATTGGTAATTTTGTTGTCTTGTTTGCTTACATCAAATACAAATAATGCTCCTCTGGTTTTAAATGATTCTGGTTCTAGGATCAGTGAGCTGATTTTGTTATAATACATTTCCTGGAACTTTGGGTACATATTGTAGCAAAAGAGGAATTCCCCATTTTCAAAATTCAAATTTAAATCCATATAGGGGTAAGCTTGACTATTTAGATACAGTTTAATGTTTTTCATATTACAATTATCGAATACTGATCTATCAGCTTTTGAATTGTTTTGTTGGTTTGTTTGAAAACAGATGACAAATCACAGTTTCTCTCAAATGAAAAATTTGGTTTCACATTCCAAATACAATACAGGATACAAGTGTATTGTAACCATAATATACGTTTATTTGAAGTATGGTTGGGATATACCTTTGAAAAACAAAATTGGGAGATATGTTAGCAATGCAGGGGACGATCGTTTTGAAAGAGAGTAACCAAGTTCACTCGAAACCGACAGAGGATTCGAATTTTTTTCTGCGCAGTTCCGGTAACTAATGACGATTATGGTATTAATCACTATGCAACATATTCGTAACTTAAAGCCAGTGTTGTGGAATGTTACAACAAATCGATTAAGCAGTTAATATATAAACATTTCATGTCAAAAAGGACTTACACATGGATAGATGTTTGCCTGAATAGTTGAGTTTTATAATTCCAGGTATCATAAAACTATCAAGGTGGCACCTGAAGAAGTTACTGATTGTAGTTTAATGAAAACCATTTATTATAATGTTAATGTTATCGACAATAGAAAACAAAAGTTCAATGTTGGCATTATATATATATATATATATATATATATATATATATATAATATATATATATATATATATATATATATATATATATATATATATATATATATATATATATATCTCTCGAAGCAAGAAGGAATGTTTGAGAAAAAATTATGTTTCATTGGTCTTATGAAATATTATAAATTATTTTAATTAGACAAACCCATCCTAGAGAGTATTACCTAGTAACCTATCATGGAAAGCCCATAAAAGGCGGTTTTTTATGAACATGAACTGAAAAAAGTTCTCCAAATGAATATTTGCAGATAAAATTATTAAAACGAAAAAATATATGTCCTTGGTTCGATGGAGGGGTTTCTCAAAAGCACACGACTCCGGGGTTAAGAATAAAGATATTAAAAGATTGTAATACAATGATTGTAAAATTATGATTAGTAAATAAAAAAAATTAATCATATTTGATGTCTTATTTTATTTAATAAACCTCTGGATAGCTAATGGATGTAGTATTTATTCTGTATTTTCTATTGGATAATCGTTTTATTGAATTAACATTAGAGTGATAATCCTGTGTACTTAAATCATTTTAATTATACATTTCTTTAAAATCATACTAATGTTCCCAACTTATTTATTTCTTAACTTAGATATTTTTAAAGACTTCTATGCAGGGAGAGTGTGATGTTTTCCATAACCGATGTCTATTACAAAGGAAAAGAGAATGTTTATACTGTGTTAACTATAGGATATAATGCTATAGAAAGAGGACAGAAGAACGAATGAGATATGACTAAATAAAGGTTGATGTCCATTGTGTGTTCCTAGCATCGCTTTCATCTAGTTTATCTCAAACGTCCGGAAACTTGGGTTTCAGTGATAGAAAAGAACTGTTATAATTTCATTTCGTTCATAGCATTAAATTCGTTGATAATAATAAAAATGAAATAAATTACTTTTGCGAAAATCTCATCAAATATTTATAAAAGGTTTCACTTTGTTATGTGTGATTTGGTGGAAGAGGTGTAAAAAATAATTTATCACGTTAGCCAAAGTTATTCGGAAACAATAAATTACAGTTCTGTAAATACAGTTACATATCTACTGATATTATTTTTTATCTAGTTATTAATAACAAGGCAATAATTTTTCGGAAAAATTTCTTAAATATTTATTCGATAGAAATAAAAGTTCAGATACTTGAGATCTGAAATGCGAGAATGTTTTCAAACATTCCCTGTCACGAAGGTTTGAAGGTTGTTGACCATCTCCAGGTATGGCGAGTCAGGGGAAGGAGCTGGTGGGGGAATAACTATTCCTCGAACAGAATCGGACTGGGCAGATTTTCGGGAGAGTCCACAATTCATGGCTAGAGCGTATTTTTGCAAACAGCTCACCACTTCGAATGAGTTCAAAAATCTCTGTCCGAGGAAAAGTAAGTATACAAGCCGCTAGCCCTTGATGTGGACAAATATGCCTTCTGGACAAGGGGGTGCAGGGTGATGGTTAGGCAAGGCAGTTCTCGTCTCGGAAAACTCGTGCTCTAGGCTGGTGATGAAGGGAGGAGGGCGGAGGTGCGTGGCCTTGGGAAGTTTTTTCCGATGTTGGATCGATAGTGGGGTGCATGTATATGGCAGAGATGCTTCTAACCAAAAACATGGTCTGGACTGGTGTATGGGGAGCGAGTTGGGGTGTGTATCCGTGGACAGGTTTTGAAAAGCGTGGCATTGGACCGATAGTGGGGTGCGTGGCCTGCATGGCCTTGTGTAGGAACTCCCTTTTCAGTCGAAAACACATTTTTATCTTGAGGAGGCTGCAGGCAAGGCCAATGTGTACAGTTTTAGCTGTCCAGCACCATGTTAGATTGACGCCACCCTCGCCCTGGATACATGTATATATCGCTCTCTCCTCTGAAGCATCCGTTTACATGATGTGGCAGCGAGCAGGCTTTACCTCTCATTAAGCGATATATACATGTTTTAATATAAAAAATGGTTTAAGTTTTTAATTTATTGCAAAAAATCATTTTCGTGTATTAAACCTATATAATGCGATTATCGTGTAAACCATGTTTCTGAGATCCGTCTCCGAAACTTTGTAGGATTTTCAAATATCGTTTTGGTTACTAGTACCTTGAATTTCACAGACTTAATGGAAATATGTAGTACATCCGTTATTTTAAATAAATTTTTTTCTTCGACAAAGTTTTGTGATTGCAGGATTAAGCAATCCGAGTTTCCTTATGCTTCGATGGAAATTTGTGTTAAAAATTAATTCTTCTTACAATAGTGAAACTTTTACTAAAAATCTGGGTAAGTTTTTTAATAATGTATCTTTTGTTGACTGTTGTACATAGTGTAATCAAGTCGTTAATAGTAGCTTGGTAAGGGAATGGGTTCTGTAATTCTTTTACTCAGTCATATTCAGAGTTTTTACCATAATTTCAACTCAGTTGCCTATCGGCTGCGCTCCTCGTATATAACAGCTTATAAACTGGTGCACGTCATACACTACAGTCATTCATTCACCAGCCTCCCAGGCAGATGGATGTGTTTTGGGGGAACTACTGGTGCGATTTCATTTATTTAAAAAACAGGATAGCTGTGTTCCGTAATTCGTTTAGTGATTGTCATGTACTTGTGTTCGTTAGCTGTTTAATTTATTTGGAAACGTTCGTTTTGTATTTTTGTTCATTTCCGAGTTTTCCACCTCAGTCTATAATCAAACATAGGCCGAAGCATGATCTGTTTTCTCTCAACACAACTTATATGTCAACATAACTGGTACATCCAAGTCAGTGCTCCAGCGACCTCCCGAGCGAATGGACGTATATTAAAATCACTGACTGTTAAACTTTATGTTATTCGTGTTAAATAAGTAAATTTTACCGTGTGGATTCCATTTCTAAAGTTCCTCACCAGTCTCACAGGAAGGCGGATGTGTTTTAAAATCATGTATGGTATGTGCAATTTGTACATGTTTTTAAATCCCTTGTTAATGTGTTTAGTAAGACTGCTGTTTAATTTATAGGTACATTTTTGCTTAGTTAATTAATTCATTTCATACCAGAGACTCATGTAGTTAAATTTCTCTCTCCTGTTATTTATTCTTATGTAGAACTCATTTGAAATATATCTTGTTTAAACACACTGAAAATTCTCTCATGTGTTAACTATATGTAGTTTTCTTTTTCTGTTTAGTTACCAAAAAATCGCCTATCTCCAACTACCGTCTATGAGCAATATCACTACCAACCCAAAAAAATGTACACTTATGCCATTATTGTACAAAACTCGGCAGGTATGTATACCCTGTTCCCGACATGCCACACCTCAGTAGAGTGCCAGAGCTCCAAGGGTGAGGACGTACCAGAGCTGCTCTCCACCCCAAAGAAGAAAGAAAGAAAATAAAGAACTATACGTACAAAGAAATCAATCAAACTTATTTGATGAAATTTCTTTGCTCACATTTTATTGGATTACGGATAGTTCCCATCGGATTAAAATAGGATTGATAATTTTCATCGGATTATGATCAAATTAAGGAATAACCCTTTCAATCAATTTGATATCAAAGGGTTAATCCGATTAATCAAAAGTAGGTTATTATGTCGTAATGGTCATATGTTTATTTATGTTGCCTCAGAAGTGTGTGGGGGAATGTTTGTATAGTCTATTCGCGGTTTCTTCACACTTTTCGAATCAAACTTTTGAAAAATCACCCCATGCATAACGTGTTTAGGTATTTCCTAAATATATAATGTATCACAAACTGTTTATATTTGTGCTCATAGAAGTAACTTGTTTTAGTGAATTTGGAATTTTATTTTTATTTTACCTATAAATTACAGTGACTCATTTATAGATAATATAAATTAAAAAGTGAGAAAACATGTGTGGTAACGCCTAGTAAAAAATAGTTCTTATTCAAACCATTAATACGACTGAGTGCGCACGAATACGGTGCGTTGTCCTTTGGTGTAATTTTCCAAACTTAGTTAAGCGTAGTTTACACGAGACGGAGGAATATCCTGGAAGTAGGACTTGCGCAGGGCTTCAAAAAAGTGTGAAGTAACCTTGATTGTATTATATCTGAAAAGCATCCTACAAACGTGTAAAAAGTTCGGGTCATCCATACAGACTAAAATATACTGAACATAAAAACAAATTAATGTGGTCTGTTACTTAAACTGTTAGCGTTATCCGGAGTCGTAAGCAATCATTCCACACATCGTGGACGCTATGCTCAATTGTACTTCGGCTGTCGTGCCATGCTAGGCCACAGCTTCTTATTCACAGCTGTAAATAATTATAACATAATAACAAAATAGATCTTTACAAAAATTACAATAGAAAAAAATGTTCTTTGTTGATACAGGTATATGCTGTTCTCGGTAAAATGAGCACTTCTGAAAGCCCTGCTTGAATTATCCTCTTATGCACGTTGTGTATCCTTCCGCCTTAAAGTTAACATATCCGTGGTCCTCATCACTTTGTTCATACGTCGGCCAAATTATACTGTTAAATTATTAGAAAAGTAAATTATTTACAAATCTGATCAATTTTACACTTCGATGCATTGAAAAAAAAAAAAGCAAAAAAAATAAATTAAATTATCACAAATAGGTACCCAACACTATTTTATTCAACGTTAAGATATGGAACTACTTTCCATTCATCGTTACCAACTTAACTGGGCGCATGTCCCTTAGCGTGCCCGTTACAATATATGCATAGGCAGGGACAGTGATTTTTTTGGAAGGTTGATTTTAAAAGTGCTCACTTTATCGTGAACAGCCTTTAAGGCTGTGTTAGTGGTTTTTAATAATCCCTTCACATTCTCCATTTCAAAGGTTACAACAGAACACTTCTTTGGCGTGACAAGTGCAATTAATATGCAATAACTTTAGCTTACGCAGCGAAAAGGGCAGGAAGAACTTCTACGCCCGACTGCATTAAAGGCAGCCATTTGTGTAACTGTGATGTGTCAGTAGCAGCCAGCAAAATTATCTGTAAATACAGGACTCTGCTTACTATATTGGTATTGGTGTTTTGCCATAACTATCATAACTGCGGTAAACTATGTTCACGATATAGTAAGAACTTTTGAAATGAACCTTAGAAAAACGTCACTGCTCCTACTTTAGATATATTTTAACGGGCGCACTTGTGACATTTGCCCAGAAAAGTTGGTAACGGCGGAGGGAAAGTAGTTCCATATCTTACCGTCGAATAAAAAGTGGTAGGTATAGTCTATTCACAGTAAAGTGATCCTTTTAAAAGCCTTATTTGGAGTAATAGTCAATAAATATTTTTTATTTTAGCTTCAGACCTTAATTTCCTAGTGCGGTGGAATGTACGCACTATATTTATTACTTACATTGCAATATTTATTTAAAAAGGTGGTTAAAGGATTAAATATGGCTGAAAGGAAAAAGTAACTAGGGAAGTGCTCACTTTGCCGTGAACAGCCTATAATCATTTGTGACAAGTTTAATTATTTATTTCGCTTTCTGTTTTTTTTTTATGCATCGAAGTGTAAAAATGAGCAGATTTGTAAAATACATACTTTCCTAATAATTACACAGTTTCACATTACCGACGCATGAATAAAGTGATATAAAGACTATATAACGTGCATGCAAGTAAATACTAAGCAGGGCTTTCAGAAGTGCTCATTTTACTGTGAACAGCCTATAACAAATTTTCATTCATTTCGGCATGCTGACCTAAGGTATGTATTCAGAACTTTGTGCTACGCACAGTTAATTACCGACCCAACTGTCATCTAAACGAAGGATATTTCGAAACGGTACTCTGACGTAGCGAGGCCGTTAAAAAATAACAAAACACTGCTGACTGCTCCGGCAGTGCGGTTGTTGAGATCTCCGAATAGTGGGCAGTTAGACTGAGTGAAGCCCAAAATAAATGCAGTTATAATCGCGACGCTGGCCGGTGCATATGATGTGATACCGCCTCTCTGTGTGGGGCACTGAACTGGCGTGCAGTGATTTCATCATGCAGCGTGCTACTATGATACTTTAAGCATTCAGCATATAATATTGCTGGTGGGAAATCTGTAACAAGGCTCAGTGCCGTTTTCTATCGTAGTTTACATGCGTTGTGTTAGTATATTTTGAGATACAATGCTTTGAAAGGATCGGTTTTGCTATGTTGTTGAAGCCCTAGTTATATTTTCCTTTCGGCCATTTTGTATGCTTTAAACATATTTCTAAAATAAATACTGTCGTGTAAGTAATAAATGCAATGTGTATATTCCACCGCACTCGGATGTTAACGCCTTAGGCTAAAATAAATTATATTTATTGACTATTATTCCAAATGAGCGGGCTTTCAAAAGTGCTCACTTTACCGTGAATAGCGTATAGTACAAATAACAACTTGTCTGGAGTGTGTTTTATTTTCTTATAGTGCGTTTAGAGTAAAATTACAAACCGGATTGAACCTGGCGTAGTCTGAAGAATCCCGATTGAAACGTTGCTATAAACAGATACGGACTGGACAGAAGTTGGAGTGAAGTGAGTGAGTAATCCACTCCAATTGGAAAAAGGTGGACTAGAGTGTAGAATCCGAATTGAAGATTCAGTCTAAACACTGCCGATAGGAGTGAACTAGTAGCGAGAGGGAAACAAATGATATTTTGGAAGTGTATTGTTCGTGCGTAGTTTTAAGATTTGTTTTAAGCTAGTTCTAGGCTGACTACTAGGACAATAATGTCCAAAAAGAAGGAAATGCAAAATGTTTGTATGGAAATGGATGTGCTGTTTTTTATTGCCGTAATATCGGACAGACAAATATTAGTTATATTATGGTAAAAAATATATATATAGGAAACGAGATATTTTCGATTTTCTAAGAGTAAATTAAACGCTTGTTTCACAATAACTCTGGAACAATAATAGTTTAACTATCGTCTATTTATTTTTCGAATATCCTCGGTTTTGTATTTCTCGCGCTTGCCGAAAGATGTCGCTGCATAGCTTTCAGTTCATCTTCACTTCATCGTCGAACTTGCTTACATGTCAATCCGGATTTAAAACTTAACCTCAAAGGCGATTTTCTGTCTCCATGTTCACTCCGTGTTCGCTACGGTTGAATTCCAGTCAGAGTCTAGTCCAGTCGGAAGTTTTACTCTAAACGTAGTATTAGATAAATATATTGGGAGCAGGAGTTTTTACAAAAAGTCTTCAATATCATTCCGAGAACTTGGCAGGTAGACGGGTGTCTTTAAAGAAGGGGGGGGGGGGAGGAGCGGGCGAATACGACGTGGTGAAAGTTTACTCTAAAAATATAGCAAGACGCGTGGTCGCGTCGCGTATGGCAACGGTGGGCGTGGCACACGATAGCAGCTCCTTACGTCATCGGCCCCAGCCCAGCTTCCCGCCTGGACCACAACATCAGTTCTTTCGCCGGTTCAAGGTGGGCGCGAGTGACTCCATACGCCGCTTGTCTGCACGTCTTCTCATTCCGCGATGAGAGAAAAGCATCTGGGGCCGCCGCGTTTTTTAAGGATGTACGTTTTGGTTATAACTGCATTCACAGGTATAGGCTGTTCACGGTTAAATGAGCACTTTCGAAAGCCCTGCTTAAGATCTACTTGTATGCACGTTGTGTGTTTCGCCGCCTTATGTAAAATTAACATTACCATAAGCCTCGTCACTTTACTCACGTGTCGATCAAGTGAAACTGTGAAATTACTAGGAAAGTATATATTTTACAAATCTGATCATTTTTACACTTCAATGCATTAAAAAACCAGAAGTGAAAGAATTAATTTTAATTTATCGCAAATGGTTACCCAACACTTTTTATTCGACTTTAAGCTATGGAATTACTTCCCATCCATCGTTACCAACTTTACTGTGCTAATGTCACTCAGTGCACCCGTTAAAATATATGCATGCAGGGGCAGTGACATTATTCTAAGGTTCATTTCTAAAGTGCTCACTTTATCGTGAACAACCTTTACTTACAACTTTTCTGAAGCCCTGCTAACGTTCTACTTTCACCATATTCCTCCGCTTCATGCAAACAAAGCTTTTAAAATTACACCAGAGTGCCAACGCGCCACATTCGTGCGCGCTCAGTGTAATAATATCTTGGATAAGAGCTATGTCTTACAAGGCATTACCAACACACCTGTTTTTTCTCCGTACTTAATCATATTATTAGTTATAAATAAAATATTGTAATTTATAGATAAATTATGAGTAAATATTAATTTCAACCAAAGTTAAGGTATTTTTATGTTAACGTATGAAATGGCTGTGATACATAACATATTTAAGAAACAACCAAATGCGTTATTTTAATGGGGTGTTTTTTTCATAGGTTTGTTTCGAAAAGTGTGATGAAACCGAGAATGGATTAAAGGAGACTTGTTCAAATCCATTCCATCGTAGCCCTTCATGTTTGTCAAAAACAAGGAAAGCTCTTGCGAGAGGAAATATATGTATGAGTCTGAAGTTCTTGTTTCTGTCTAAGGAATGCAGCATATTTAATCAAACTAATCATTTATAAAATTATGCTGTTTTTTCTGCGCATCTTTTCGCATCTGATCGTTACTACTTGCCTCTCGGACGAATGGTTGCAAGTGGTTTACTTCGGCCGTTGCCATGTTGCGTGTACGACCTTTTCTTAAATGTAAATTAGATCTAGCTAACATACAAGGCCCCCTCAGAAGCTACATTCTGAAATCTCAATAGCTAAAGCTGCTCCACCTGAACCAATATAATTATTCTTACTTTATTTTCTGTTATTCACTTAATCAGTGAATAAACAGTGCATTCCACTGTTTCGCTAGTTAACATCATTCATTGAAAATTCAGTAAAATAATTCTACAGATTGAAATCACTTATTCAGATTTAGAGTGTACTTAATAAGAGCACTAGATAGAATTGTGTAAATCTGCATTCCTAGTAGCCTACGTTGATTTTTTTTTTTTTTTTATTTTTTTTTTTCCAAAATACCAAGCGAATCCAAAGAATTTCACTGCGAAAGAAACATACAGCCGCCGTATTGTACGATTTTTTTTTTTGTGGGAATGGGATGCTGCAACTTCATCTTTGCGAATTGGCCTTAGGAAAAAATTTTAAATCAGGACCGATAGACAAAATAGCTTGGAGTCATGATGCAAATTTTTATATTTTTTCGACCTCTAACGTCCTTTTTAAAATAATTTCAACCACTCAAGTTCTTTGCCTTAAGAAAGTAACTGGATGATCAATTTTAAACATTACAGCTTATCGTAAATTATTAAGTACTTAACTTATGTGATAAATCTATGTACTTGAAAAATAAAATTATTTTGTGTATTTTTCGACTTATTTTACTTATGTAAGTAATAAAAACTTTTTTGTTGACATAAGTTTCCCAGCATTTTAGACACGTTTTCCCGAAGAAACTGCAACTTGTATGAGTATAGTCTCCCCTTTACTCTTCCCTCTAAGAAAATCACTTTACGCCAGTTTCGAGCTACGAGTTTATGATTTACGCTTGCCATACCCAACAATCCATTCTGGAAGGAATTTCATAGCCAGTTTGTAGTATGGGTGCATCCCTTCCAGTGTTGAAGGAAGAGCTACAACACCTGAGCATTTGCCAGCCTCTCGAGGCGCTGTAATCTCGGGTGTGCTGTAATTACTCACTTCTCACAGAAAAGTTTAGTATAACTCGACAGAACAGAGCAATAAACTAGGCGATTAAACAGTTGTCAATTACTAAAGAGAATGGTTGAAATATCCATTATTCTGAATCGGTCGTCGGGAAACAGTACTAGCTGTATTTGACTTTCGTGGTCTAAAGGACAGTTATTTTCTTAGGACGGTCGCATTTTACGAGAGCGCACTCTAATGTGCTTCATGTCGTTGGCTACCGATACCTGCGTACTCCTGTAGGGATACTGTATCATTAGTTTGATAACCTTGTCCAGGGTGCTAGAAGTTGATGGCCTTCTTGTTCTTGTTTGGTTACTCAGCCTATTAATGTTAACTTCTGGGTCTTTTTTTTTGCGGCTTGCCTCGGGTGGTACTAGAATTACATGCAACACCCCTCCCTCCCCCCATGCAACACCACTCCCTCCCCCCCGTCTCAATACACTCCCTCGAACTGTTTGTCCCTGTAATTATAGTCTTCTGTTCCACTCTACAAACTGGTCGTATGCTGAACCTGCAAAAAATTACCTTTGAAAATATAATCGGATAGCATAATAGTTTTATATCGGTTTGAACGACGTATAGTAAATATTATAATTATTACAAACATTTTATACACTCTTATTTCACTTCTTGTTAATTATATAACTTAATAATTAAACATCATGTAGAGATCAAATTTTTGACGGCGTTGTCATGCAATATCCACTCCTGTGTTGTACACGCGCTCCTCTTCTCAAATCTGTGAGAAGAAAATTCCAAATAAAGGTTTAAGCTTTCAATTTTCTTTAATTTTATTATGTCCTTACTAGACTGAGAGATTCAGTTAATAAATATGCAACTAACTCACTGCTTTGGATGCACAAAAAGAACGGAACAAATTCTTCTACCCATCCGTGATTATTCGCGCGATCAAATAAGTAGGGTGATCAACAGTAATCACTTGTGCTGGCTAGCTACAAAACACGGAACAACATGAAATAGCACACGCCTTTCGAAACACGTTATCGCCAGTAGCTGCAAAACGGAAATGGTTCACAAACAATGTTTTTAAACTAAATTATTAAACTAAGAATCTCGTGAAAGTACAAATTTTAAACAAAATTAACAGTTTTTTTGACGGCGAGGGCGATGTCTTTGAACGTACAGCGCGATCGATATGCAAGGAAGGGGAGAGCAAAAGTGCATCTATGCCCGAAGGCAACATTTGTGTAAAAAGAAAAAAAGGTCAGGAAACGAGTTACGGTTTTTGATGATTTAACCAAAGAATATCTTTTGGGAACTGTGCCAGAATTTTACGATAAGGGAGAAAATTCGGACAGCAAAACAAATTACGGCAACTATGCGTGACGGTTTCAACAGGCTTGTAATGTATCTTTATGTAAAACATCTAATTAGTATTGTTAAGCCTTACAGTGTTATGGGAATCTAGCATACGAGTACACACATGTTTATTTTATAGAACTGGCTTTGTTGTGACGTGTTCTACATATAAGTTTATTATTCAGTAATTTTATTTTATTTTATTTCGCATAATTATCATTGTAGACGCAGCAGTTGAAAGGTTATTCATGTATTCAATATTACGTATTTATTTTCATATTGTTAAGTTTTGAGCTACATGTTAATTTGTGTAAGTTGGTAATGGTTGCTAACAACGTATTGATTATAATCATAAGGAATGCACCCCGATATAAGCCATATATCGCATAGGTAAATTCAAATTAGGTAACCGACGCCAAATTGAGTTGTTGAAAGATCTGGTCTCCATCTTGTTTGAAATGGGTCGCTAACGTAACAGGTCAAATAGACCTGAACTCCGTCTGAACAGTGAAACATTATAATTTAAAAGAGAGTTTGACCCCGGCAAATATGTTCAGTTTTACGTAAATAGTCGAGAGGGTGTTTTCAAACTGTCTGAAGAGGGCTTAGGAGCTTTGCAACTTCCAAGTATAACGCAGAGATATAAGGTATCTTATCTTATCACCGCCATAATAAGTGACCTTTGGTCCAGCGGTGGAGTGCTAAAGACGTTTCCTGTTAACTACACAATTAATACAATACTTTCTTGCTGATCACAAAGTGCCTGAAAATAAGACCTTGTGTTTTACGCTACCTAATTTCGACATTGCTAGCCAGGAACATTTTATTCAGTGTAGACATATAGGCAGATTTCTTGTAAAATGTAACGTTTGAGTGTAATTACTATTTGAACATTAACCAAACTTTCTGCAGACTAAAAAATTTTACATTTTGTACGGACTTTTAAAAGCTGCAAAGACTTTAATTATGACTGCCAAGCACACACGCATAGTTGCTATTTTTGACAGACGTGCAGAGTTTTAAATTTAATGTTCTAGTCCAGCTGCTTAGTGGTATTTGTAAATATTCTGTTGTTATAATATAAAGTTAGAAACATTATTTAAAATGAGAAAAGATTTTGTTTACATTAAACTCCACTTCGCCCTTGGACTTCTTTGATTGATATGCTAGTAGTTAGTTTTCTTATTATTTCCCAGCAAATATTCAAATTGTGACATATGTATAGCTGTGTGGAGGCGAAGATAAGCCTGGATACTAGGAAACATGCTGGTCAGATGTAAGTCTGTTGATGTTTTTGTGGTGAGTTTTAGTAATTTACAGTGTGTGTTCTGTCACCTACACATTCAGTTGTTTATTTGCAAACACTGTCTACATGTTGCATAATAATTACACATATAAATATCTCTCAGTTTGTCTTCACATACATTAAAGAACCCCCATTCATTTCAGTTGCTAATACCCACACGTGGGGCTTAAATATTATTTCTCACACTATATATCTTACAGTCTTCCCCACAGCACAATTCATTTATTCTCCATATCCAAGCCGTTAATTAATTTTTATTTATTAAGAAATTTAATGACGAGAGGAAGTTTGAAATGGAAAAGAATTATATAATAAGCGCGAACAGGGAAGAGGAAATCGTGCTTGTCGTTATAAGCTACATCAACAAAGTTGAATTATTTTACTTACGCTACATGCAACTGTAAGTACGTGACAGCTATTACATTTACGTTTAATAGTGGTTGCTAGTCTATAAATTTAAGAATCAGATCCTTTTTAAAACAAACGTAAAATTTTAGGTGGTCTGCTGAGAGAGTTTTCTAATAAATATAAACTCCCAAATAAATCACGTATTTGGTTTATCGATTTCTCTTTCTACTATTTTCAAATGTTTATTTATGCACAGGATTGTAATTTGTGTTACTAAATTCAGCTTCCACGACACACGTACAACGACGCTATAGATGTGGCAACAGGGCGTTGTAACGCTCACCGATATGCTGAGACTGAGCGACCAAGAAATTCTGTGTCAGGGGTAGTAGTTTTACAATTTTTTAATAGTCAGTGGGCTAAACCATGTTCGTTAAACGATGGAGGTCTTATTTAAATAAGAGTTAATTATAATTTTCTAATGTTATTTACAATAACTGCAAACAAAAATTCTCTCGACTCAGTATCACACAGTGAATTGATATACCTTGCTGCTTACAATTAACAACTTCAGTAAATCAAATTTACAATCACCTCAAAGGAATGAACAAAATTAAATATTTATAACTCTGTCCCAATAGACAGTATATCAAAACCTATTCAATTATTTTACAAGTTATGTGTCCATATTTGACAGTTCGAATATTTACAATAAAATCCGTATTACATGTTCATTCAGTCCCATCTCAGTGTAGTCCATGTCCTACAAGTCCGCGATGTGCATAGTTCTCCGAGAGCCCTCACGCACAGTGGCTTCACTTGTTGGGTTTCACTCCCTCTCGTCCATTCAAACCACGAACACCTCTCCCGTCGTCGTCCGCACCTGACTTCGCACTCCGCACTCACCCAGATGGTCTCCACCAAAGACTGCTGGCCGTTGGACCACTGCAATATTTATAGGGTCGTAGGCCATCGCCCAGAAATTTCTCTAACTCCCGCGTTGCGCCAAGAGTTCTAATTCCCAGGATATTCTTGTCCATCCTCTACATTAGTCGGGTTCTCCAACAGGGGAGGAGGGCCTGTGACGCCAGCCAGGTCTCGCCGCTGTTAATCATTCTCCAGCTACCCCCCCCCCCCCGGGGGGACAAGACAGCGAGCGCTTCTGTCTGGTTAGGAGGGTAGGGTCGAGATGGGTCAACCCGCTTCCCCTCAGAGCCGGATAGCGCCCTAACGGGAGCTCGCGACCAAACTCTAAAAATTTGAAGAACCGCTTATTCGTCTTCTGCGCATGTACCCAACATTGACCTACCCCAATCCTACACAACTTTCAAAGTCACATGTTCAACAGTGATGCACGTGTTTGTTTACATCTTAATTTTAAAATGACAAGCACTATTATATTAATAAAATACTTTTACCAGTTTGAATGTAATCAAAACGCATTACAAATTGATTAGAGGAAATATAAAAACAATCTCAAAATCACTTATTTACTAAACAGTGTTCTAACCTCACACCCAATCCACGCCATTTTTGCTAGACGTGTAGGCAGAGAAGCAGTTCAATGTTGGGACGGTGAAATTGGTTGTGCGCAGCCAGCGAGATCGGTCTGCCTCATCTTTAGTCTATGCTCTCGACCGGTGCGAGTTGCAGCGCGTAACACTAGCTATCATTCCAGTAAAGGCTGACCACGGAAAAATGAGCACTTTTGAAAGCCCTGCTTAAGATCTACTTGTATCGACGTTGCTTATTCCTCCGCCTTATGTAAAATTAACACTGGCAAGTGCCTCATCACTTTATCCATGCGTCGGTCCAGTGAAACTGTAAAATTATAAGAACAGTAAATATTTTACAAATATGCTCGTTTTTACACTTCGATAAATAAAGAAAACAGAAACCAAAATAAATAATTTAAGTTATCACAAATGGTTACCTAACCTCTTTTATTCGACGTTAAGATATATAACTACTTTCTATACATCGTTACCAACTTTACTGTGCACATGTTACTCAGTGCGCCCGTTATAATATATGTAGTTAGGAGCAGTGACTTTTTTCTAAGGTTGATTTCAAAAGTGTTCACTTTATCGTGAACAGCCTTTACGCATCTGAACAGAGAATCTTCGCGTTGACGAATGTTTGCTAGATATTTACAAATTGGTGGAGTAAATAATAAATGAAAATACTCATAAAATTTATAAATCTAAAATGATCAAGTAGACTGAGAGTTCTTCTCTTGCTGCTGTTATCAAACTCATGTTATTTATGTAACGTATATTTGAGATCTCTAGTGCCTTTCTTATGATGGTGGACTTGGCGAACGTTTTCCGAGCATTTCTGTATCATTCAAACAGTGATACTGCGAGTTGCTGATCGATGTTGTCGCTGACGTGATCTCACGTCCCAGAAAAGAAAGTGAAATTGTGTTTCTAATACAATGTTACTTTCAAGGTCTCTACTGTACTCTATTCGCGGAATCTTCTCACTTTATGAATTAAGCCTTTGAAAAATCACTCCATGCATAGCGTGTTTGGTTGTTTCCTGAATATACCGTTTATCACAAGCTTTTTATACTTACGTTAGCATCAAAGTGTTTTTTTTTATATTAAATTGAACATTTATTTATATTTTAGCTATATATTATAATACTTATTTTCTTCTTCTTCTGTTAGGATCTTCTAGGGACCACGAGCCAATTTTAATGCTCAGTCCTTTGCTGTTGTTTCGTCTTCCTCTAGTACTCCTTCATCAACGATGAATGGAAAGTAGTTCTATATCTTCACGTCGAATAAAAAGTGTTAGGTAACCATTTGTGATAACTTAAAATTGTTTATTTCGCTTTCTGTTTTTTTTAATGCCTCGAAGCGTAAAAATGAGCAGATTTGTAAAGTATTTACTTTTTTAATAATTTCACAGTTTCATTTGACCAACGCATGAATAAAGCGATGAAGCTCATGGTAATGTGTTACAAAAGTGCTCATTTTACCGTGAACAGTCTATATCAGCCCTATCACTAGCAATAACTAATTTTGGCGGCCGCTCTCCTCTCGGCGTGTGGCAGGTCTGATTAATACCGCTCTCTGGAGCGACTGTACACACAGCAGTTAAGATGTTGCACAACACACATTTGCCATACCGCACTCTACTACGTCTAATAAGCTACGTGCAAGCTTCGCCACAAGTTTCCGAGGAGTCACAACAGGACGCTTACGAATTTTTAGCCGTGGAGTTCGGAGCCCGAAGCCAAATGCGTGGGTAGTTAAAAGAAGCATAAGATTGCTGCGGGACGGTACGAACGTACCAGTATATTTATAGAAAGTCGTTTAAATCCTGCAGTGCAACAGTGCCGTTTTTTTACATGATTCTCTTCTAAAAATTTAAATCGTGTCTCTTTTTAAATGTTTTACTAATATAAAATTATTTCCTGCAATACTGCAAAACTGTTTTGGCGTTCTTTGTCCAGAGTCACTTAGTTAATTCATTAACAAATGATTTGCTGTGGTGGTAGCTCCCCACAGACTTTTAAAGTTTGTTTATTTCTGTTAACGAAATATTGATTTACTATAAATTGAATGTTTGTTTACATATTTCTCTTGCTTTATTTCAGTACAAAACGTAAACAAAAGCCCCTAGGTAATTAAATGATGATATTAGTCATATTTGATGTTAATAACACGTCTCAGTTAAAGTATCTAACTTAATTGGTATCTCACCTTAATGTATGTTTACATCATGGTGATAATAGATGATGGAGTGGCAACATTCTATCTTCACGTTTATCAAGTGAAGCCGATGCCTTACCTGACTTCTTTCAACTACGCATGCGCAGACCGATCGTTTATGCCAGCCGCCATATTATGAATGGCAAAAGTTACATAGTAAGCAATGTAAAACATGCACCTTTTTGCCACTACTAGCCCTGTCCTTGTCTTTCATTTTCGGCTTCACTTTCGTGTCTCGGCTTCCACTACATAGACTAATACCTCCATGGTTTACACTTGGAATGTGTTCATGTGCTAGTATGGTTATCTATGATGTTTATTTAATCACAGCAGGGTTTGTTATAACAGTGTTGTGAAAGGTTTCTCCATGAAATGCACTGTTTTACCTGGTCTAGGTAGGCCCAAGAGGAATGTGTCTGATACCAGGAATTTCCATAAGTGACGTCAGAGGAAGGGCTTTATCATATTTCCTGTCGTTGATTTTTCTGATAGCGTGGGTGAAAACGCCGTTTGAGCGCACTCCTTTTGGGCTATTAATATGAACGGTCGTGATTGAGCCGATTCTCCGTGATGGAGGAATCTGAACGTCCACCAGTATAACTTAGACTAGATAGCTGCGTGCGGAGAGGTGCATTCAGTGTGTTAGGTCAACAGCTGGTTAATTGTGAAGAGGCCAGACTGATAAAATAGTTTTTAGTGACCTGAAGATTGTAACCTGAGTCTCCGATGGTTGGACGTAAGCTACGCCGTTTGGCGTCATCTAGATTTGGAAAGTGCTGTTTTAGCTCAATTCTTATTCTAACTATTCTCAGCTGAACTGTAATTGTGATTTTTACAAGCAGTAATAACTTTGAGAAATTCAACTAAATTGAGAGACGATATTCTTTGGAAAATATAAGTGATATTTTATTAATTGCAATACTAAGGACACAGTTGTATGAATTCTACGTGCCTACTATTATTAAGAGCTAGCTGTGATACTAAGGAAAACGATAACTGAGAATCCTTAATTAATATGATGCAAAAAATGAACGCTCGTGTACTTGGTCGCTTGCAGATTGCACTTGTGAGACGTGGTTGTTGATTATTTAAGTCAGATACCACTAAAAGCCATTTTCCTGTTTGTTTCTTTTAAATGGGATCAGCGTTCCTAAGAATAATTACATGCTAACATTCCAATCGTTGAAGTAAATTGAATTTAAAGTATGCATCTTCTTGACGCACTGAATTTTATTTCTCTCTTGATAAAATCCAGTTATTTAAATGCTTGTGTATCAGTGATTTTCGTAGAGGGTGTTGAAGTTGTTTCATTATATTTTTGTGCGGTATAATGTCGTGTATTCATTAATGTGTTCCAGGGTTTTTTTTTCGTGCAAATCGTATGGGAGCTGTGAAGTATTTCGTCGTGCACGCTGTTTACTGATGAATGCTATTCAACTATCGTTCTTAAAGTTACTCTGTTTGATGTGTAAACTGAAGGTCGCTATCCAGATCTATTTCAGTAATTCTTTTATTCTGAGAATTTTTATAGTTATTGCAAATTTACATTTTCCCCCACGCCTCGCATTCCAACGAGGAATTCTCTTACTAGCGGACGTCGTACGTTGCCCCTACCGCCCCCACCGCCCACTGGCGCCCAGCGAGCTGGTATACCCGCTGGCACACGCCTGCTTTATTTTATCCTGCCTAGTTTAACCTGCAGCCCTCAGCCACTACACTTACGAAACAAATATCTATTCTTTTAACGTTTTAAAGTTTTTTTCTTTATTTCTGCCTCCACACTGTGGAGACCACAAATCTGTTCAGATTCTATTTTAACGAATTATTCGTGATTGGATGATTTCTAACTGCCACGCATCGTGGGTGTCTGTCCGCGAATTACGGACACTTAGTGCCGGAGTTAACTTGGTTCTGATTGGCCCAGTCGGGTTAGGAACTATCTGCCGACAAAGACACGTGGCCAGTAACCAAAGGAAAATTGCACGTATGCCATAGCACATTGGAGTCTAGCCTTCACGTAAATCTTTTCGCGAAAAACAAGCGGCCCTGCTAATGATACAACAGTGTTTTGTCATAGGCCTATGGTCGCAAAGGCTGTTAATATTTTCTCAGATTTAAATATTTCGAAAAAAATATATACTAGGCTATCAGTAAAAAATGTTGGACATTAATACAGCTGTAAATGTTAAGCCATGCGAACCGAACCCGTGGTATTTTTCTCACGAGCAAAGCACATTAACAACTGTGGTACCGGAACCCATGTCTTATGTGGGAGCACCGCCAAAATAAGCGGCACGAAATACGAAATGTGCCTGTTTAATGTAGGCATCCCCGGGCGCTGTGTAAATGATGTAATAGCGTCTGTCGTTTTGAGGGGGGGGATAGCGGGGGGAGATAACTCCCACGGAAATTTGTTGTTTTTTTTTTTTTTTCTGTAAGGAAGGAAATGTTGCTGACATATTTACGTCCGCCGCTTTAGTAGGTTAACTGGCGGACGTTGGCAAGCTCACATAATCTCAGCGTAAACTAACAACTCCGTGTAGAAATAAACGACAACCCGTGAGTGACGCGTCTATGCTGCGGGGCGATGCGGCAGCGGCAATCCTCGGGAAATTATACAGACTTGACGTTTTTGGGACTTAAACCTGCCATAACTTCCCCACGGAGTGTGGGAAATGCAGCCCACGAACAACTCACACACACTATTCTGGAAAGTAGCGTATTTGGATTCTGAAATTTAGTATCGCAATTTGAGTTCCTTTGGCGCTACTGTGTTTGGTAGCTTGGTCACGTTGCCGTTCGGTATCCTGGGGCCCTGTTCAAGTTAAGGCCGAAATAAGTTCATATAGGCTGTTCACAGTAAACTGAGCACTTTTAAAAGCCCTGCAAAAGATCTACTTGTATGCACGTTGTGTATTCTTCCGCCTTATGTAAAATTAACATTGCCATGGGCCTCGCCACTTTATTCATGCGTCCGTCAAGTGAAACTGTGAAATTATTGGGCAAGTAAATATTTTACAAAGCTGGTCATTTTTACACTTCAATGTATTAAAAATAATAGAAAGCGAATGAAATGATTTAAGTTTTCACAAGTGGCTACTTAACACTTTTTATTTGACGTTAAGATATGGAACTACTTTCCCTCCATCGTTACCAACCTTACTGGGCGCATGTCACTCAGTGCGCCCGAGAAATATATGCAGGTAAGAGCAGTGACATTTTTCTCAGGTTTATTTCAAAAGTGCTCACTTTAACGTGAATAGCCTGTAGACCACAATGTGCAGGTGTAGGGCCCTCCGTTGGTAACAGTGCTGGATCCAAAGTAGAGAATGTTTTTGTTGGGAAGGGAAGGAGGCTGTCCGGAGTGTGTGAGTGAAGAGATTTGGGCGGCTCTTAACATCGAGGTCTCGAGAGCCGATGAGGGTGACGCGAGGTATGGAGCAGCGCTGTAATAAAGGGGATGGAATTGAACCCGATTCGCTCAGGTGGAGGCGAGTAGTCTAACCACTACACCACCGCGGGCCCCGGCTGTCAGGAAGTTTGAAAATATGGAATATCCCCGGTATTTTGTTTTTGAATTCAAACTTTCATAGTGGAGTTAATAAGCTATACAGTGCGTCTGGAAATGTCATATTAACTCTCCGTTTAAAATTTATCCTAATTTTATATTTCTTTCTTATCACTTTTATTTTATTCTTTACAGCTCATCGGCTATCTGCTGTGTTTCTATCGTGCAGGTATAAAAATCCTCGGGGATTGAGGTCCTCGGTGGGATTTGCAACTTTCCACTCTAAGGAAATATTAGTTTTGCTAATTTTTTTCGCATCCATGTGTTCAAATACATTGGCTATAGTCAAAAGGTATGTATTATCGCTAATATATTTTGTAAGGTAGCCAAGTTTAACTATAAGTCGCAACACCACTACTTTTTTGTTAACATCATATCGTCAAATGCTACCTAGTATCTCATTTAGATTTACACATTAAAAAATATATATTCAATAGATTTTCAAGACGTACGTCAGAAAACGTTTTTCTTCGACCACTATTTTATTACAGCACCCAGAAGGAAAACGTTTACGTGCAAAATTTGTTCAGTTAACTTTCTAAACTGTAAGGTTTGGAACCTAGATATAGTATAGAAACTGTACTTTTAAATCGGCCTACAAGTATAGAAATGCTACTATATACAGCTGAGAACTTTACTACGCGTTTGACTTTTTCCTGACAAAATATACACAAGCCATTGTATATCTCTTGAATGAATACACAACTTAACCACCAACCGAACATACAGACAATTGTCAGTTCTGTTGATGTATGGGAAATATCTGTACTTTTGGTGTTTTCTCAGTCTGCCTGTTATCATTGATACAGAGAGAGATAATGTGTTGAACTCGATGCCAGAAAATGCAAAGGTGATAGGTGATTTACTTGGCATAGCTTATCGAAGCGAGAGCAAAGGTCCTTATGCAGGCGTCATTCTCCATACTACTAAAAACATCCGACTGTTCCAAAGTCCCGAGAGCGCGTAGGTCTCGAATTCCATTTTCTTCTTCTTTTTCCCCTAGTCGCTTTATGCTTTTTCTTTTTCACCGCTTCATTGTTTTCCCAACGGCGGATGCGATAAGAAGCTGCGCGCCAGAACTGTTTGGCTCCAAAGACCAGGCAGGCGTCTTTGAAGAGAGTGGGGCGTGGTTCCTTCTTCTGCTCAAGGTCAACCGAGAGGGCAGGAGAGCACGACTTTCTGAGAAATGATTTCACCTCACAAGTTTTGTGAAGTACCTCGCGTCCTCCCTTACTACCCCTTGCCCTGCCTGTTGTAATCGGCACGGCTGTGACCCATCTTGTGTCTTCATTAGAGCTGTGCGACATTGCAATATATCTATCGCGAAACATCATTTCTGAAATATTTAAATTACGATAACTCCAACGGTGTGGAGTAATATAACGCATGTGTGGTGGCAGTATATCTATGTTGGCGACATGTATCGACGTTGGCGACATGTATCGACGTTGGCGACATGTATCGACGTTGGCGACATGTATCGATGTTGGCGACATATGTCGATTTTGGCGGTATATGTATATCGATGGCGATGTTGGAGATATACTAGGTCAGTCGCCCGCGCCAATTTTTCCATATTTATGCGACCCGCACACAATATTACCCATCTAACAAAACATCAGTCGTAGCAGAACATCACGTGCGCGTTGATTCGGTGTCGTGAGTACAGTAAGCGGTGAACGGATGGTGTTACGTCAGCACTGCGTTGAGAAGCAGTCACTTTTCAAAGAATGCACGTCCGTTTATTGTGTTGGAACAGATTATTGCAATGTTTACCGAATACGTTTATACGTGACGACTGCGTCCTTAGTAACACACATCTGCCTCGCTTCGAGCCATTGTGTTTCTTCATCTGCCATAAAAAATATAGTCACCGCTTACTGTATTGGCGAAAAGAAATCAACGCTCACGTACTATTTTATAGCGATTCTCTATTTTCGCGCCGCTGATTGGTGCAAGCTGACAACAGCGTCGAACGTTCAGATAACAGATGAGGCGCTGTAATGCGTACGTACACTCGGGCTACATAAGAGACAATTATTTTACAGCGGAGATGTTTTTTTTTAGATGGGTAGTATTGTGTACGGGTTGCATAGATACGGAAAAATAGGCGACATGTTTCGAAGTTGGCGACACATTGATATTGGCGACACATTGATATTGGCGACACGTATCGATGTTGGCGACACATTGATATTGGCGACACGTATCGATGTTGGCGACACGTATCGATATTGACGATACGTATAGATTTTGACTACATGTATAGATTTAGGCGACACACATCTATTTTGGCGACATGTTAAATTTGCGATATCAATATAATCGATATTTGCGATACCTCGCCATCAATTTCCGATACTCTCTGAAAGCGATATATCGAACCGATACTGATATGGTCAACATATTTAGGAACGATATCGATAAGTGGGTATCGCACAGCCCTGGTGTTAAGCAGCCGCCCAGCGGTTTCGAGGTCGCGACGCGACGGTTTGACGTGGAGCTTAATGTATGTCCTGCAGTGAAGTTTGCTGCGGTCCAGCCGAAGAGAGAGCCAAGAGAGAAAGCTGATCTATCCAAGCGGCCGTCAGCTGCCGCCAGCGACCTCCTGAAGATGTGACCGGAGAGTAATGCAGCGTCCTCGACCTTTCAGTGAGGCGTCAGGTAAGAATTCTTCCGTCCTAGGCTCGTCGTTGCTCTTTCTTGTCCGGCACTAACATTTTGTCGTCCTTTTTACTTTACTTTTAATAAGTTTTTATTTACGGCTATTTAGCCTGTCAAAAATGGTGGTCTGCAAGTGGTGTTTCATTAGAGGACGTGTTTCCTAAACTAACTCTACACACGTTACTTTAAGTTTACAGGTTTCTGAAAGACATTATAGAATAATCAAGAAAGGAGGGGCCACGGTGACTGAGCATTTTGTCTGCTCGCCTCCCGCCAAGGGGATCCGGGTTCAATCCCCGGCCGGGTCACTCCGGATTTTCGAATGTGGAAATCGTGCCGGACGATGCCGTTGATCGGCGGGTCTCCTCGGGGATTTCTCGTTTCCCCCGCCCTCTCATTCCGACGCTGCTCCATACTCACCTCAATCACACTCATCGGCTCTCAAGACCTGGATGTTAAGAGCCGCCAAAATCTCTTCACTCAGTCACTAAAATGTGCAAATTTAGGGCGTAAGAAATAGCTTGACAGTAAAGTAGCACGCATCACGTTATCGAAAAATGTTATATCTAGAATTACCGTTTTACTTTAGTATGTTTACATTCGCTTTCTTAAACTTTTATAGAGTTTTATCTGTTTTTTTTAGTGTTATGTAGCACAACCTCTTAATGAATGATTCTTAGTTAATCTGTCAAGGTCAAAAACTGCTTTCTGCATCAGTCGTGGTGAAGTAACAATGCATATCGATGCTGTCGCAACAAATAGACAAATTTTAGCGGCGACCAGTGTCTGTGGTTATTTAGTGCAGCAATAGTTTCGCTAAATATGTAGCTTTGTTGCTGTTGTAGAAATAACTGAGGCACTTCAATAATTGCTAAAAAGAGAGCTCCGAAGATGCCACTTATGTCGACTTGCGTTTCGCACGGGAATTGTTTATATTCGTGAGACACAAGCATCCGTTTTAATAATACCCAAAATTTTAATTTATTTTACTGGCCTTCCTAACGCTCTTCATTTTAAACGCCAGATGGCCCTCGAAACTGGGGAGGAGGCTATAAACTTGACATTAAAAAAAGACACACGCATCAATGGTTTTCCCGGATTCGAACTCGGAACTTCGTGAGTGTCTCGAATAAAAGCTACATCTACGACCTAAATCAAAGACGTGGCCTCGTCAAGTTATTTCGTCGAATTTTGCTTAGTTTTCGAACATGTGAAACTGCAATAATTGTTTGAAATTCAGCTGTTACTATTGTCAGGGCCAAACTTTGAACGTGATATAGCCTGGAAAATTGTTCACTGAATGTGGATACAGCTCACGGTATTTTTCCTGAATACTTACTTACGCCATTTTTTTAAATATATATGTGACAGATGTTTTTATCGCGCGTGAGCTAAAAAAATATTTCTTTATGGAAGTTACATACAAAAATCATAGTAAAGTAGGCCAGATACCGGGATTAATATTGTTACGTGTCGCTGGTCTGCGCTGCTCGTCTTGGTCCGCCCCGCGCGAGCGGGCGGAAGAGGACGGAGTAGTGTTACGATAGAGAGGCGGCAAATAAATGGAATGTTTTGAATTACAAACAGTTATAACCCTTTGTCGGCTCGCCGCTCCTGGCCTTCGGCGGATAAAATTCTGCGTTTTTCTGAAGAATGCTCTGGACTACTGATCTAGTTTCTCTCAGTGTGACTCGGGGTGCGACGAACTTTCCAGATGGTCAGGGCGACTGATATAAAATTGCATCGGGCCCCCTGAGCCGGGGAGTTGATGGGCAAATGAGTGGCTGGAGTTTTGGTGATAGACGACGAGCGAGGAGAGAAACGAGCGGCGAGAGAAGTGACCAGAGGGAGGGAAATCTGCGACTGCGATCATCGGTGCAGCGAATAGTGCGACTGGCATTCGGGACTAGTGGACTGGACGCGTGAGTGCAACACATTACAGACGATGCCAAGAGACATATACTGAAGTGCGTTGATTATTAGTATTTTGAATTAATCGACTAAACCCAAACAGAGACATTAAGAAGGACGTTAATTAAAGTTTAAATAGACATGAAATATTGGGCTCATTGAGAAATAAAAAGAGTAATAGTGGAGATAGATAATTTAATGCTGTAAATAATAGCTGAGTAAATAAATTACAAATGAAATTTAGTTCTTTTATTTTTATTAAAAACATCCATCCCTCACGAATTCAGATACGCCCTTCAGGCATTCATGTAACAATATATTCTATTGGTTGAGTATTGAAGTTAAAGGCAACTTATGTTTTCTTTTCTAGCAACTTTGGCAGGAAATAATGTTAAATTCGTGGAATTTATAATTAAATTGCGCAATTTTTTAAATAACTTTCGTCGTTAGCGATGTTTTAAAATGATGTGGGAATGATGTTATACCTACGTAACAGTGTGCGTGCGTGTGTGCGTGCGCGTGCGTGCGCGTGCGCGTATATATAATTTAAGTACTAAATTTTATTTAATACTTCAGTTTCTTACCTGAGTAATAAAATAAATTGTAAAATAAGCATCTTCCCATTCGTCTCTGTCTCATCAGTATATTAGTGCCGTATTTGTTGTACAAGCGACTTTCAGGGCAGTTTGCGGGGCCCAATAATAAATGACCAATGGGATAACTAAATATATTTTGAATATAAAATGTTATGTTATCAGTTTGATGACATCATGAGTTGTCGAATGTTTCTACCCTAGCTCCTCCGGTACCTTCTCCTTTCAGTTTAGATAGTGCGTTATCATGTAATATTTCCCCCTTTTCTTTATGCAGCTATTAGGGGCACATTCCATTATTGGTTTTTTGCTACCAGGCTGTTGCTGTCTGACTGTGAGCTACGGAGTCGTTAACTAAGAATACGACCTCCCTTGCATGTGTACGCATAGAGCTTTTGGATCTGGAAATTCTTGGCTTGTGGGAATCCACCTCGGAAATGGCAGCTGCAGAGTCGAAACGACAGAAAAAAATAAATATTCATCATATGGCTGTGCCCCAGAACTCTGATTGTTGTTGTAAGTCAAAAAAAGTTGTTTATGACGCATGGGAGGGAGTCATTAACGAGTAGGTAAACACGTCTCCCCAAATAGCTTGCTTTTCTGGGACTTTTTACAGCCGTTTTTAAGTTCGGAAGTAGATGTAAAAATGAATAAAGTAACAACAGTAAATTATTATACAGTGAGGTGTGGCTATAGGCTGTTCTGGGTAAACTGAGCACTTTTGAAAGCGCTACTTAAACCATTCAGACCCAGTGTACATTACGCACGTGTAGGTAATTTTTGGCGTGTACTGCACACTGTGAAACATGAAGGACCAATGATCTCACCTGTGGGTAAATTATTCGACAACCGTCTTACTCGTTTAGGTCATAATTAGTTCATATAACTGCAGACGATCATACAGCCTATTGGTAGTGGCAACGGAACGAGTATTGAGTCGACGTTAAGTACAGCATGCGTCATAAATTTTTTTGTTCGCAACACCTGAAACCATAAATTAAAGTGGGTCTCAAAGAGTCAAGGGCGCGGTGCATGGTAATAAATTCGTTCATGTTTAGAATCTTTGTTCTTGTGTTAAGATATTGTATAGGAGATTGCAATGATGCCTCCCACTGCTCCGCTTGCCAGTTTAACATCGGAGGTAGTTCCTGGAGAAGCTCAGTCGGGAGAGTGGTGCCAGACGGGAAGACGGCAGGGAAGAAACGATGCATCAATCCCCAAAATATGAAACCAATTGAAGGAACGATTTCGAATAATCGGTGTTTTAAGCTTACAGGTCATTTTCATATACTGAGTACAGGAATAAGCTCCTTCACTACGTGCAGTCCAGCAGTAGGACCCCTTCAAATGTATACTGTATAAAAACTCTGTCCGAAATCCAAAGAAATAATGCTATTATGACGTTTTCATCCTCCCAACGTGACCGAGCGACATGAATAACAAATGTTTCCCTTTTTTCCTGTAGGCAGGTCGTAGGATAGTATCTATCACACGTATATATAGGCTGTTCAAGGTAAAATAAGCACTTGTGAAAGCCCTACTTAAGATCTAATTGTATGCACGTTGTATGTACTTCCGCCTTATGTAAAATTAGCATCGCCATGGGCCTCGTCACTTTATTCATGCGTCTGTCAAGTGAAACTGTAAAATTATTAGTAAAGTAAATATTTTTGCAAGTATACTCACTTTTACACTTCGATGCATTGAAAAAACAGGAAGCGAAGGAAATAATTTAAGTTCTTGTAGATGGTTACCTAACACTTTTTTTTCGAAGTTAAGACATGGAACTACTTTCTATCCATCTTTACCAACTTTACTGGGCGCATGTCGCAGGGGCAGTGACTTTTTTCTGAGGGTGATTTCAAAAGTGCTCACTTTATCGTAACCAGCCTTTAGCTATCGAAACGTCTAACCACTTCATACAGCGCCAGTCTTCAATGAAAAAGTGAAAAAAATGATTTCGGTGCCGTCCTACAAGTTCAACTCGCAGAATTTGTGAAACTCTAAATGTTGCAACAGCGTCATATATTAAACGATTATTACAATTTCGTACCGGTAAATATTTTATTGTGAAAAGACACACATACCAGTACAAAACAACTTTAGTTACTGCGATGTAGGCGATGGTTGCTGAACATTCTCACTGGTTTCTTCGTCTCAACTTTCACTTTTCTTCTCGCCTCCCACCAAGGCGAACAGGGGTTCGATTCCCGGCGGGGTCCCCCCCCCCCCCCGTATTTTCGCACGTGGGAATCGAGCCGGACGATGCCGCTGGTGGGCTGGGGTTTTCTAGGCGGTCTCCCGTCTCCTCTGTCCTTTCATTCCGGGGCTGCTACATACTCACGCTTCGCTCTTATAGGTAGAGCCACGAGTATCTCGCAGGATCGAGTTGGCTGCGAGCTAGGCTGGGCAGCCCTCTATACACTCCAGACATTATCGTTTGCTTATTGGTTGCTGTGATCGAGCGAGGTCTCTGTACAGGACTGTTAAAACACTTCACGTACGCTGCCGCTTCCTGCGTATTATGGGCTCGTAGTTAAATGGGGCGTGTCTAAATAACTATCGTCCAATCAGAACAGTAGGAGAAAAGAATAAGTGTTTGTAGTTTACCTCGCCTCCGAATGTATTCGCGAAATACTTCTGGCTCTACTTATAGGCTCTGAAAACCTCGATATTAAGAGCCGCTCAAAGCTTTTCACTCACTCCATTATTATTATTATTATTATTATTAATTATTATTATATACATACAGCAGAGGGCTTATATATCAAGATCCATCTTTTGCTGCCAGATTTTATTAGGCGAACTCTTTTAAGTGACTTCCTTGCCCATTTTAAAAATTATTTTTACTTTTTATTTTCTTTTTACTGAGATATTTTATTCTTGTCGGTAGTTCTTTTCCATTCTCCTATAGAAGGAGAACCATAGTATTTACAAAGCATGCCATTATTTAGCGTGCTGCTAAAAGACCGTTGAAATATTTCTGCACAGTTAATATATATATATACACTCGCTCGTTTGCGAGTGTAAACACGCAGTCTTTCTTTTCGCCTGCCATTTTTTTATCATCAACGCCCCAGTAACGGATGGCACTCCCAATTAGCGAAATCGTGAAGTTTTTTTTTTCCAGCCCCTCCATTTTCGTGTCTGTGGCGGTAGCCTAATTGGAGTGTTTTCAGAACAGTTTTTATATATATATATATATATATATATATATATATATTGTGTAAGAGTGGTATTACTGAAAGCCTGGTCGCACAGAGCTGCGCTAGTAATATACTTCCATATTTTGCAAAGCCGTGTGCGGTCGCAGAGCTTTTCCTCTTCCCGCAAAAATATATATATATATATATATATATATCCCACAGGACATGTGCCTCTCTCAACAAACCCAGTGAACTGTGAGGCAAGGCGCACTCTCGTTCCATTACTTATATGTGGTTCACTTTTGAAATCAACGTTAGAAAAAAGTCACTGCCCCTAACTGCATATATTTTAAAGGGCGCGCTGAGTGACATGCGCCCAGTTAAGTTGGTAACGACTCAGGAAGAGTAGTTCCATATTTTAACGTCAATTTAAAAGTGTTTGGTAACCACTTGAGATAATTTAGATTATTTCTTTCAATTTCTGCTTTTTTTTATACATCTAAGTCTAAATATTGTCAAATTTTTTTAAATATTTATTTGTCTATTTCACTGTTGCTCTACACCGACGCATGAATAATGTGATGAGGCCCATAGTATATAAGACGGAGGTATGAACAACACGAATACAAGTAGATCTTAAGCAGGGCTTTCAAAAGTGCTAAATTTACCGTGAACAGCCTATATAATTAGAGGTCCAGAAATTTCGAAAATTCGAGGACAAGCTAAACTTCAAACACGTGTACATTTGACTTCTTTTTCTCAATTGGGTCGCAGTTTGTAAACCAAGCCCTGAAAAAATTCGACCCAAAAATTGAACTGTGGGGGAAAAGAGTACCAAATCCCATGCCCCGTGCTCCCTATTATGGGGCAAAACTTAGGCATCAGCCAATGAGCAACTAGTTGAGGCTCTAGTACACTAAAGATTTTGGTGTCTAGCTGGTTGTCAATTGAATCCGCGAAATTTCCGGGTCTCCATTTATAATTAGTCCGCCGTTGCTCCATCCACACTCCACCACTCGCATTCTGCAGAAGAGCCGGGAACAAATATGGCCTTCGAGCAGGGCTGCTGATTCCAAATTCTTCACGGCTCAATACCGGATGCGGTGCCTATGTCTTTGACAACGTAGTGTAGCAAAAGAAGTGAGTGAAGAGATTTGGGTGGCTCTTAACACTTTGAGGTCGGCATACTTCGACCAGTTTTAAAGACAAGCTTGACGTTAGTTACCTATATCCACGGCTGCTGGAATGCCATGTTCTATTGGTCCGTACTGTCACTTAACGCCATCCTATTGGTCAGAACTACACCAGCCTTTCCGTATTGGCCGGCTGTGAACCAATGGAGTGCCGAGTTTACCGTTTTCCAACCAAAAGTTCTTTCATATGTAACAGGATGTACAATCCATCGTGTTCATTTCATTACCATACAAAAATGTTTCGTTTATTTACGAAGATCGTTTTTGATGTTGTGTTAGTTCCTATGTGACATACTTATAAATAGGTATAGTCTATTTACGGCAAATTAAGCCCTTTTTAAGGCCCATGCCATAGCATTAACCACTAATAAATATATTTTATGGCAGCTTCAGATGTTAACTTTTGGGAGTGGTGGAATGTATACACTATGTTTGTTGGCCACATGCCAATTTTTGTATTAAAAAGTGGCGGGACGATGGACATTGGCTAAAAGGAAAAAAAAATTCAGGGCCTTTAAAGCTTTTTAAGTGCTCACTTTACCGTGAACAGACTATAATTTATGTAAATATATCCGGAATAGTTCTGTTTTTTTTTATGTAGAAAGAAACATTCAAACAAATTTTGCCCGAACTACACTCGGGTAGCATTCAAAGTGTTAACAGCGAGGTCGTGAGAGCTGATGAGGGTGATTGAGGTGAGTATGGAGCAACGCCGGAATGCGAGAGCGGCGGAAACGGGAGGTCCCCGAGAAAACCCGCCGACCAACGCCATCGTCCGGCACGATTCCCACATACGAAAACCCGGGAGTGACACCGGCCGGGGATTGAACCCGGTTCGCCTTGGTGGGAGTCGAGCAGGCTAACCGCTCGGCCACCGCGGTTACATGTAGCAATGGAGTACGTTCAAAATATTTCACGTAGTATGCCTATTTAGTTGACGTGGCTACAGAGTAATTACAAATACAGAGGCGAAACACCCGCGTATTCCGCAAATTCCAGCCGCGCACGCCAGCAAGCCAATAGGAAACCTATCGAAGCATGCAGTAGCCAATCAAACACGAGGCCCGTTATCAGAGACTGTCAGCCAATCAGCGAATGGGTACGCTCAGATCAAAGGAAACGCCACTATATTTCTACTCTGTGTACTTTTCTATTCTGTGATCTGGCGAAGCTTGGAAATGATCTTCACTAGCGCTACCTCGCATGAGTTGTTCGGCATGACTACAATGCAAATACCGTTTCTCATGACACATGCATATTCGCCTGATCCGTTAGTTATTAAGTGGTATAGTCGATTAAGCCCTGCTAAAGTTCTGTTTCAAGGATATTCCTCCGCTTCTTGCAAACAAAGCTTAACCAGGTCTAGAGAATTACACCAAAGGAACAGCGCACCGCATTCGTGCGCACTCAGTGTAATAATATTTTGCATAAGAACTATTTCTTACCAGGTATTGCCAACACACATGTTTTGTCACTGTTTTAGTCATATTAATTATGAAGGGAATATTATAATGTATGGTTAAATTCAAAGTAAAAATTTGAATTGAACCAATAATAAGGTACTTATACGTTAACAGAAGTATAAAATGCCCCCTTTCATACATGACATATGTAGTAAATAATAAAACACGTAATACATGGGGTGATTTTTGAAATGTTAGATTCAAAACGTGTGAAAAAACCGTGAATAGACTATACTTGTTTTTACTTATTTCCTGGGGCGTCTTTGACGTCCTATGGTGCAAGCAGATATTTACTAAAGAAGCGCTATGAAACAAGTCCCGCTAGGGGCGCTGCCTCTCAAGACATCCACGTTGACCCTATCGCAGGTGGGAACGACGTGCCACAATTGCATCGTTATTGCAATATAATAGTGCCAATTCTGATACTAATTCTGCCAATGTTGATTATAGTTGTCTCTAAGATATCATTATTGGAACAGACAGTGGACGTAATGTGTTTTCAGTGGACAGTTTAACAACCGCCCAAGGGATCAGATAGCAACAGAATGCGGTGTAGGGGAGGGGGGAGGCGAAAGGCAGGCAGCAGGAGGATATTCAGGAATATATTACCCACGGGTATAGGCTATTCACGCCAAAGTGAGCACTTGTGAAGCCATCTCATTTAGAGCAATATTAAATAAATAAATTTTATTTTAGCCTTAGACTTTAACTCCCGCGTACGGTGGAATATACACACTGTGTTTATTACTTACGTGGCAGTATTTATTTAATATGGTTGTTAAATGATAAAATAATGGCTGAAAATAAATAACTAAAACTTCAAAAGTGTTCACTTTGCCGTGAACAACCTATAGCGTTCGCCAACTTTCTCACTTGCAAGATCCCTCGCGGATCGTCCCGGCACAGAGTATTACGGGCAAGTGTCATCCGCCATATTGAGAATGTTATTTACATACTCATGATTCAAGTTTAGGATGATATATTGAAAAATGCGACAATAGAAGCATGCTTAATTACTTTAACTATCATTACAAACATAACATGTGAACTACTAATGCATATTTTATGCAACGATTAACTTAATACAAAATGTTATATATCAGTTTATTCTCACATTTTTTAGTTTTTTTTAATGACAAACCAGGGAACACCTATTAACACTCAAGTACAAGAATTTGCACAGAAATGCGAAATGTAATGCTTCTGTAATGGAACATCTTCAGTAATGACACTGACTCTTCTGTTATGACACTAAAAGGAATAATTCCTGTATGGGTTGTTCATGTTAAAATTAGCACTTTCGGAAGCCCTGATTAAGATCTACTTGTGTGCGCGTTGTGTATTCTTCCGCCTTACTTAAATTTGACATGGGCCTCATCTTTTTTTCGTGTATCGGCCAAGCAAATCTGTGGAATTATTAGAAAATATTTTTCCAAACTGCTAATTTTTAGACTTCGATGCATTAATAAAACAGAAAGCAAAAGAAATAATTTGAGTTCGCGGAATTAGCGGGTGTTTCACATCTGTATTCTCAAGTACTTTGTGGCCCAAGTTTTAACGTCGCTTCGCAACAGCAGGAGATAGTATAGGAGCCGCCGAATCAGATGCCATTAATAGCTAATGATTTAGGGCCGTTTGCACAATCGTGGTTCGAAACTCGATCTGAGATCGTATCTAAGATCGACACTGAAAACTGTTCCACCATTCGAGTTCAGAGCTGGACTGGAGATCGAGATTCATTTCATTTCGAACCACCAAAATTGGCAGTTCGAAATCTCGATCCGAGATCAGCAGCCATCATCGACAAATGTAGTTTTAAAATACGCCAACAGATAAAACTACGTTCGAATGTTTTCTTGAGAAATTAAAACAACATTATACGTACTTGAATATTATTCAGTAAAATTCGTACCACAATAATTCACTTACAGCAGATAAAAGATCGCACATCTAGTTCTATCTATTATGAAAAATACGCACACTTCCATGACGTCATATATTACGAACCAATAGCAAAATTTGTTTCATACTTAATATAGATCTCTCCAAAATCGACGAATTGGAGATCCAGAATCATGAAATTTCGTTGGAACAACACTTTGACTTTGGAACAAATATCAAACTGGATTCTGATTCGGAACTAGGATCATTCGATCTCGGATCGGGGGCAATGTTGGTGCAACCGGCCCTTAGCCTGTTCACGCCAGATTTTCTAGTACAACGGGATATTTTATTATGCGGCCAGCTCGTGTAGGCTGTTACCAGATGGAAAAATTTGTGGAAATTTTAGCAACAAACAATTCTTCATACGCATATTTTTTTTTTTTTTTTAATACTTTGCCCGAAAACGTTTTTTACGAATATTTTTTTACCGCTGGAATAAAATGTACGTACTTGCATCAGAAAATAACTGCTAAGTTATGTAACACGTTAGTTAAATTATCGTGACATGGCGCAGAAAGCATATTTGGTAGTACTCTCTTGTGGTTATGCCACAATGGCTTTCAAACCCCATCATCATTATGCAGTAAACGTGTTTTGTCAACGTCGTTTTGTCATACACTATTAATAAAACTAACTAATGACTTAAATTAATCGACACGAATCGAATGAGACAAGAATTGTCTGAGTAACACTTGTGGACGTCTGTGATTTTATTTATTATTTATTTTAACGTAACAGACTTATTTAAATATGTATACATCGTAAATTAAAATGTTTTCCCGCACCTCTCCTGCAGCACTCAAAACCGAGTATTTGTGCAATCGTTTAGCACTTAAAAGTTGCGCCGCTGTGTTTACATCAGATCCGCTGCTACGGAAAATACACGCATCGTTGATAATTACTTCAATTTTTTTATCCTGGTAATTGGCGAAAGTGTACTGGAATGTATAGTTAAATAGAGAGGTAAAAGTGCTGTGTAGGAATAAAAATTGATACCCAAATGTGTAAATTTCGAATAATTGCCCTGCATTGTAAATAATAGGCTTTGCTAATTATGCGGCAGTCCCTTTTATCCGTAATATACGTGCGGAAAACTGCTATATGCTGAAAATGTGCGCTGGACGCATGATAACTTGTTGACATTGCGAAATCGTTATTACGTTGCAAACATTACTAGTCAAATCTGAGCTCCCTTTGAGCTACGCCATATGTCACTGTAAATATAGCCTTTCGAGTGTGAGGAAACAGTTTTAGTCCTACAACACGTGCAGCTGTCACTACCGACAAACAACTTAAGAGTCGAAGAGATTCGTTAAATTTTAAAGTTTATCTATCATTCATAGTTTTGCTACATTTCCAACAAATCTGCTTCTTGCCGCATTATAGCGTTTATTAGTTTTTTTTTTCACCATGCCGTACACAATGTCATTAAAGAAAACGAACGAAAATATTGAAACAGTTGAACAATTTTTTAATTAACTTTATGGAACTAACCCGAAATTTAGTCAATGTATCGTGTATTGAAAATATCATTGGAGGTTCATGCGGATCATCATAATTCCAATATTTCAGTGGGGGTCCAGGCTGTGCGTGTCTCTAATCTAGGTTTTATCGCAAAATCTGAAGGGTCCAGTACTAACAACCTCTATCAGCTTTTTTTTTTTTTTTTCATCAAATCGGTTGTAATTTACAAAACATGACTTATCCTTAGCCTCTCTTTTGAAATCCAGGGGCCTGAAAAAAAAAAACTTTTCGCGTTTTCATTGTAACTTACCGAACCTGAGCCGGTGTCCGGATCACAGAGTATTAGGGTGTTCACGGTAAAGTGAGCACTTTTTCAAGGCCTTTAATTTGGAATGTTAGACAAAATATATATTTTTTATTGTAGTTTGAGACGTTAACTTCAGAGTCCGGTGAAATATACACACTGTGTTTATTACTTACATGACAATATTTATTTTAAAAAGTGGTGGGAGGACAAAAAAAATGGTTGATAGGAAAAAAAAAGTAACTAGGGCCTCGATAGTTCTCACTTTACCGTGAACCGACTATACACAGAGACGAAATGGCGTGGCGGTGCCTGTTATGTGGACGTGCCATTTTCTAATTGGCTGCCAAGATCCGGGGAACGGGCGTTGTGTCTGATTGGCTGACTGCATGCTGCGAAACTTTCTCTATTAGCCGGGTTGCCAGCTGCAGAGTACGTTTACCAGGCGCTGATTAGCGAAAGGCGTTCCTACATCTTGCTGGCCAGCGACGCTGTTTTTGTCTAGCGTGTACGACTGAAGTTCGCGCTATGAGCGTCTGTATTCATCAGGATTCCGCCCGCCTGCAGTTATTTTCCGCTCGAGAATCCCCAAAACCCATGAGCTCTAAGGGCGACTATCCCTCACTCGCAGCTTGCCTCATCGCCTATACGCACAAGGAGCTCGACTGGCGTGCAGTCTTTCCAATGTAAACTCGCCTGGACGTGACTTTAAGCAGTGACCCATATTTTTCTGGCACGCTAATTAAGACAAAAGTAAGGTACATGCTGAAGACAACTCCGAAGTTTCTGTATAGAAAACTAACAGCCCGCCATCGCTTCACTCAGGTTTTATGTAGTTATTGAAATACAGAACTATATATGCGTACCGTGACTATCCGTGACTTTCTGCCACTACCCGTGACTTTCTGCGACTACTTGCGACTACCCGCGACAACTTGCGACATTTTTGTAACATTGTTTCAATTTATCTTTAATGGTTTTGGTAGATCATGCAGAGATAGCAGCTAAGTAGCTCATTTTTCTCCGACTTTGTTTACAAATATTTAAATTTCTAGATTAGCCGTTACATATAAGCAAATAAACAAACAAACTCACATTAGCTCTTTATTATATTAGTATAGTTTAAGCAACTTAAAACTGATTCTGTAAACACCCGTTTTAGCTTTTTTTCGCGCCAAAAAAATGTATCCTTGAAGTTGAAATGATAGTTCTGAACTTGTCTTTGGGCACGAAACGTTTCTTAACCCTTTGAGACCCACTTATATTTATGGTTTCAGGTGTTACAAACAAAAAAATTGTATGATGCGTACTGTACTTACAACACAACACTTGTTCCATTGTCACAGCCAATGAACTGTAGGCTGTATACTATCTACAGTTATATGAACTAATTATGATCTAGACTGTATGCGTATAATTTACCCACAGGTAAGATCATTGGTCATTCAGTTTCGCAGTGTGCAGTAACTGCAGTAGACACCAAAAATTACATACACGTGCGTAACATACACAATTACGTACACTGGGTCAGAATGGGTTATATGCTTCTTATGTTCAGGTATCGTTACAAAATATCCCACTTTTTTTAATCACGTGTTTTCTACTAAACCTCTGCATCTCACTTCGTGCGGCAGCCAACAACTAGAAACGTGCAAAATTAGCGATATTATTTGATGACGGACTAAACTTAAACATTTGTGATTTCGTACTGCATTTGTCATAAGACTACAAATTTCTCTGACACGCCCAGGACGGCTTTGGACCAAGATGGAACCACTAAAGAAAGGTTTACCCAATCATATCCAACCAACCAGAAAGGAAAATATGAAACCTCACTGCTTCAGAAACCAATAAACAAGTGGCGTCCACTCCAATATGTAGTAGGATAGTGAATTTTATAATCCATTCACCGTTACTTCAGCCTTTTCTGAAGCCCTGCTAATTTATACTTCCGGGGTATTCCTCCGCCTCGTGCAAACTAAGCTTGACTAACCCTGGAGAATTCCACCAAGGGGACAACGCACCACATTCGTGCGCACTAAGTGAAACAGTATTTTGTATAAGGACTATTTCTCACTGGGCATTACCAACATACCTATTTTCTCCCTGATTTGCATTCAGATTGTTTATAAATGAAGCATTATAATTTATATAAAAAATATGAATAACATTTCAATTTAACAGAAAAAAAAGTAACTTTATTAACACAAGTATAAAACGCTTGTGATACAGGCCGTATTTAGGAAATAACTAAACACGTCATACGTGGGGAAATTTTTCAAAGGTTTAATTCAAAAAGGCCGAAGAAACCGTGAATGGACTATAGCGTGCTGCCAGAAAGTAACACGAATTTCGCAGGTCCCTACCAATAACAGAGGCCGCGGTGACTGATCGGTTAGCCTGCTCGCCTCCCACCATGGCGATCTGGGTTCAATACCCGGTCGAGTCACTCCGGATTTTCGCATGTGGGAATTGAAATGTGCCGGATGATGGCACTGGTTGATGGGTTTTCTCGGGGATCTACCGTTTCCCGCGTCCTCTCATTCCGGCGCTGCTCCATACTCGCTTCAATCACCCTCATCGGCTCCCAAGACGTTAAGAGCCGCCCAAATCTCTTCATTCACTCACTCACCCTTCCAATAACGTGTAATGTCCTTTCGTTAGGCAGGTCGCGCCCGTAGGCACTCAGTAAACCTATGATGTGCAGGTCGGCCAAGGTTGGCGACCACGCCAGCAGGAAGCGATTATGCAGCGAAGGGGCACCGATGTAATGTATTCTCCGGGTCTCGGAAGGTCGCGAGCCCCCGGTTAGGAGGGGGGAGGAAGAAGGTGGGACCGTGACGTCACCGCGGAGGACCTTGTCCCCTGCTCTTCCCGGCGGCCATCCCCTCCCACGCACGTGTTTATCAGTTGGGTGCCGCAGCTGTTCGCAGGCTGTCGACGCTGATTACCGCTCAGGGGCTCTTCGCCATCTCGCTCGTGTTCGCAGTTATCATCGCCGCCGAGGGACGAAGCAATCGTCAGTCGGGGCCTGCTCTCCTAGCCTATCTTCGCCCTCCCAGGTAACCAATGCACCGTGTTACTGCTGTTGATGGGGTAGAGTGAGTGACTGAAGAGATTTGGGCGGCTCTTAAGGCCATTGGTGCATGAAAGCAGTATATTTATATAATTAATGCTATAACTTGTTTCACAGAGGATTTTTCAAAGTTTTGGCTCTTCCAAGGTGTAGATAACAACTTTTAGCACCTTCTTACGTTGTTAGATATACACTGCCGTCATTATTCTCAGAGCACTGATGGAAGAAAAGAAAGAATTTTTCTTTTCATATCTGCAATCTGTGCTCCGAGAATGACGGCAGTGACTATCTAACAACGTAAGGTGCTAAAAGTTGTTATTTACGCCTTGGAAGGGCCAAAATTTTGAAAAATCCACTGTGAAACAAGTTATGACACTAATTATATAAATATACTGCTTTTATGCACCAATGGCCTTAAGGGTATTATGTACCTGCGCGGCCAAGGTCAAGAAGCGAGGGAGCAATACGGGCGACACTAACACGCACGCCTAGTGTCTCATCGCTCCTATGCGCAAGGCGTGCAGCAAAGCCGTTCTCGCGTACTACCACGGCTGTTTTACTTTGAACAAGAAGTGACAGCGGTCGGAACAAGTTCGGGACCAGTGTAACCGTGCAGATCTGAACATGTTTGAAGTGAAGTTATCTCGTGTGACCGTGGCCTTGGACAAGTGAGCAAAATCGCTGGCCGTACCGTGCACGGATTATCGTCTGCGCACGTCCTCGACAGTGACGTAGCAGTTTTACATTTAGTTTTCCTGCCCACCCGTGCTTTTTAGAGATAGTTGTTTGCAAAACTTGAATATATTCTGGTCGCAGTAAAACTCATTCTGAGGAGGCATAGTAACATCTCAAAGCACATTTTTGTACAAACTGTATTCTTACCTCAAATTCAACCCATGTTATTGCGCACCTGACATGCCCTTATAGCAGTGCTTTGTGCAAACTGTACGGTGATTTTTATTCACTTAATAACTTATCATAGGTACTCAGGGACGATCCTTAGTATTTTTCTAGTATAAGCGGACAATATTTTGGCGCTCCACCTCCTCCTCCCGCTCCCCTCCGTCAATCATCCTTCTCGCGAAGTAAAAATGTTATAATAATGGAGTTGTGGTTCCTACTTTCTGGAATATTGGCATGGGTCAGTAATTGAATACATTCACAAGTTTTTATTCTTAAATTTTAAATTCTTATGTGATTATTATTAAAACAACTGGAAATAGTAATGACAATTTACACCACAGATTTACGTCAATGTCACACGACAGAACAGCACTCTGCGAGTTTTACGAGTGAGTGCAGCTAGGTGCGTGCCGGGTCGTAGTGTCGTTTTGCGCGAATTGGGCGAGTCAATTAATCTCTGAAAGGGATGTCTTCTGCTTCCCACTATGTGAGCGGGCGAAGGAGCGAGTAGTCATATTCCCTGCTTCTACACCCCTACCTTTTCCGCAACACGATGTGTTTGGTTGTTAAAACGTGTAATTATAGTGTGCTTTAAAAAAACGCTTTTTTGTGAAATTATTTTAATATTATTCAAAATTATAATTTTAGGTATACTTACAAAAATATTACGCCAACAATTATTTTCTTTATGTTTTCATCGTATGCGCCTTATGTACTGAAACGGATTCACGGCGTTTTAGAAGCCCCATTTCGCTTGGCGCCGTATGCGGCTGCTTAGGTACTTCACTTATCAAGGCCCGGGCCTGTAGGTATAGAATATTCACTGTAAAGTGAGCACTTTTTAAAGACCTCTCATTTGGACTGATAGTCAATACATGTTTTTTAGTGTAGCCTTAGACGTTAACTTTTGAATCCGGTGAAAAAATATATATATATTTATTTTAAAAAGTGGTGGAAGGATAAAAAATGTCTGATAGGAAAAAAGTAACTAGGGTTGTTTCCTAAGTATGCCCTTATCACAATCGTTTTATATCTTTGAGTTAACATTTAAATATCTTATTTTTCGTTAAATTGAAGTTTTACCAATATTTATTAATAAAATATAATATTTAATTTAAAATAAATTTACAAAAACAGTGACAACCCGTGTGTTGGTAGCGCCTAGTAAGAAATAGTTCTCATATAAAATATTACAACTGAGAGCGCTCGAATTCGGTGCGTTGTCCTATGGTGTAATTTTCTAGACATATTTAAGCATAGTTTGCACGAAGTAGGGCAATTTCCTGGAAGTAGATATTTAGCAGTACTTCACAAAAGTTGTAATTAACCGTAAATGGATTATACAGTAAATGTCTGGTCACATTCGATGGTACGCTCCCTCGCCAAAATAACAGAATCATAACTAAGGAGGAGCTGTGGCTGCAGTCCCAAATATACCATAGTTAGGAACTGCGAAGTGAATGTTGGATTATAATGTATAGGAAAAAAACTTAATTGCCTCTGTATGTGTGTAGTCAAGTTAAGAACGATTGATCTTTGAAACCCAGCTCCGGCCGCGCGCGTAAATAAGACGTCACTAGAAGATTACAGCGTTGCACATCCCGCGCTTTTATTCTGCTCAGATTTATGTATGGCTGTACGGTCGTTAATTTTATCTTCCCCTCAGAGATTTACATATGCTATGTAAAGCACTGCCAACTTCTTAAACATTTTTTTTATACTTAGGCCTACTTTGTAAGTTTTTGTGGCATCTCGTCAGTGATCATAAGTCTCTCAATCATCTATGTTGACTTTACATATCACCTGGACGTATCAGAGTTCTTATACTAAACATACAATTTTTTAAAAAATTAATTTATAATTTAAAATGCACACAGCTATTATTTTCAACACTAAAATTATAGGCTATTCACGGTAGAATGAGCACTTCTGAAAGCCCTGCTGAAGATCTACTTTTACGCACGTCCGCCTTACATAAAGTTAACATTGCCAAGGGCGTCATCACTCTATTCGAGCGCCGGCTAGGTGAAACTGTGAAATTATAAGAAAAATAATTAATTTACAAATTTCTTTATTTTTACACCATGACGCATAAAGAAAAACCAGAAAGCGAAATAAATAATTGAAGTTATCAGAAATGTTAACCTCAATTTTTATGGAACTACTTTTCATCCATCGTTACCAGCTTAACTGGGTGCATGTCCCTCAGTAAGCCTGTTAAAATATATGCAGGCAGGGGCAGAGGCAGAGGCTTTTTTTCTAAGGTTGATTTCAAAAGTGCTCATTTTCTCGTGAACAGCCTTTACCTATATCTACTATTAACACTTGTTATTGTCAGCGAGCGCAATGGTTAATGACAATCTCGGTTGTAGTTTAAGTCCTTATCACACTGTCATTTTACTTGCTACAGTAACTTTATCCGTACTTATTATTTACACGTGTTCAATCAAACGGCATTTTCCGTCATTCCAAATGTCTGTCAATCGCGCTTAGTTATACAGTCCGTCGGTGCAGTCTCATTTTCCACTGTACCGATGCTCCGAGTTTTTACTCCCGCTGGTCAAGGTCGGGTTACGATGACAAACGTGTACGTATGGAAACGAAAGTAGTCATAACTTATGGCATTATTCTTGGTTATAGTGTACGTCGGGACTGTTTGCGTACACGACGGCCCCGAACAGCGCCGTAAAGAATACCTACTTTCATTACGTACACATTTCTCGTCGTAACCAGACCTTCGCTGTAGTCGCTTCCAGGCTCCCAACTCGGGAGGTCCGTCGTGGCTTGTATAGGCTAGTGGGCCCGGTCCAGAAGGTTCTTCGCACCCCGAGTCGTGCCAAGAGAGAAGCAAGGCGATTACCGGAACATTCTTGAACCGATAACGCCAGGCCTTCTACCTCCTAGGACAGGAAGTGGCGTGAGTCCCGATAGCCTTATCGCGGCACGCGCTAGTGTTGATGCGGGCGGCGCCTTTGTAACTACGCGCTAGTCCGTCTACGCGTGACGTCCTTGAGCGTCGCGACTCGCATGACCGAGGAGAACAATGCAAGAGAAAGGACGCAGAGCGGCCGCATTTAACATTTAAATAGAATACAGGCTGTTCACGATAAAGTGAGCACTTCTCGAAATCAACCTTAATAAAAAAGTCACTTCTCCTGCCTGTATATATTTTAACGGGCGCACTGAGCGACATGCGCCTAGTAAAGTTGCTAACGAAGGATGGAAAGTAGTTCCATGTATTAACGTTGTATAAAAAATGTTAGGTAGCCATTTGTGATAACTAGATTATTTATTTTGCTTTCTCTTCTTTTTTATGCATCGAAATTTAAAAGTAAGCCTATTAAAAAAATAATTACTTTTATAATAATTTCAGAGTTTCACTTGACCTACGCATAAATAAAATGAGGCCCGTGGAAATGTTAATCTCACACATGGCGGAAGAATACACTACGTGCATAAAAGTAGATTTTAAGCAGGGCTTAAAGTGCTCATTTTACCGCGAACAGCCTATATAAGATATAGCGGTACGTTTGACGGAAAACGACAGTGCTTCCCTCAGTTTTTAGTAATGTAATTACTTTATTGTAAAAAAAAACGCAGCAAGAATTAAACATCAAAACGTCGTATTTTAAATAGATTTTTATAAAATCTTACACATTTTATAAATAATTTGTATAAAGATTTACTGTAGAAATGTAAGACTATTATTTTTCTCGCCATTATTTCATTTTGATGTTAAAGCTCGGCTTCGTGTCTTTTACAGAAAGTCTTCGTTTTAGCGTCATAATTTTGGATTCATAGTAATTACTGACAATGTACGATTATAGAAAATTTATATTTTATGAGTTGTTTAATATTTTTGTGCTTAATTTTTGTTGTGTTTTATCTGCTAGTTGTAAAAAGTCAGGAACACATTTATATTTTATCAATAATTTCCTTATTATTAACGACTAATAAATTGTAAAATTTCTATAATCAAACTTTTCCCATACTACCTCTGAAACTGAAATTATGACACGGAAACGAAGAATTTCTGCTTAATAGGTGAGACTGAGCCTTAATTACACTGTAAAAAAAGTTCTGGTAATTTTCCGATTAAAGCTTTTTATGTAATACGGTATATGGAAACATAGCACTTTTTAAGGCCCTCACAAAAGGCATGAACCCCTAATAAATATATTTTATTGCAGTCTCAGACGTTAACTATTGAGTGTGATGTAATGTATACACTGTGTTTAATAGCCATATTGCACTGTTTAGATTTAAAAGTTGCGGAAAGGTATAAATTAATTGAAATGAAAAATTTAGCAGAGCCTTAAAAAGTGCTCACTTTACCGTGAACAGCCTATAGTACTACGTATCAGGCTGAAAATATGTGAATGTTTAGCATCGCTACTATAGAAAGTTGCGAACTTTCCCACACATGTGACTCTTTCATATACAACCGCGGGTACAATACTGTGGGTGTATGGGAAAATATTTTACCATTCGCAATTGGTTACTGTACTTATAAACCGATATGGTACATTTATAAATAATTTCTTATAGTCCACGTCATTCATCTTTATGTGATGTAAAAAGTTAGTTGTGTGAGCTCTAGCGCGAAGGTAAACACAACAGCAGTTTTTAGTAACCTCTATGACGTTCGTTAGATAAACTTTTATTTCAGCTCTTATATATTTTTAACTGTTTAGGCTGGAGATAATTACAGGGAAGAAAAAAAAAAGCTGAGAGCGAGCAAGGTCTGTGTGCCGCATGCTGCAAACGGGTGAGCGACGCTACCGTATGCGGTTCAACCGCTTATTAAAAGTGCGATATTTGAATTTGTGGAAGCTTAAATCGATTCTCTTGTCAACACATGTTGGATTAAGAACTAGCTCTGTAGAAGCCCGCATGGACGCACGTGTAATCTAATTACATGTCGGTGATTAAACTTGTGAAGGAAGGAAAGACACGGCTAGCTAAAAGAATGAGCTTTGGATTTCAAAGAAATTTAGGCGGAAGGTAATAAACTATGGTATATTTCGCCGCGTGGTTTTCATCTACGTTCGACTGGCAGTGTTCAGATACCTACTGTTGATAGGTAGTTTGTAAGGGCTGCTCACGATAAAGTGAGCACTTTGGAAATGAATCTTAGAATAATGTCACTGCCCCTGCATGCATATATTTTAATGGGCGCACAGTGAAATTTGCCCAGTAAAGTTGGTTACAACGGATGGAAAGTAGTTCATATCTTAAACGTCGAATAAAAAGTGTTAGGTAACCACTTGTGATAATGTAAAATTATTTCTTTCACTTTCTATTTTTTTTTATGCATCGTGGTGTAAAAATGAGCATATTTGTAAAGTATTTACTTCCTTTATCATTTCACAGTTTCATGTTACCAACGCATGAATAAAATGATGAGACGGAAGAATACACAACGTATATAGAAGTTCAACCAAGGCGATCTTTTTGTGCGTTTTACAAACCAATTATTTGTAAACTACTTTCCGAAAATTTTCTTGAACCATTACGAGTAAAATAATATTGCACCCTACGCATTGTTTTAGGGAACGTACAAAATAGTTTATGTATATCCATGTTTATAATATATTTTTAAGTCTACAGCAATTTGTTATAAAAATTCAACTTCAGTTTTACACATTTCAAAGTAACGTGTTGTAAAATTTACTCTAATTTACTGTAGTCGAAGAGACTATTCGCGGTTTTTTCACACCTTTAGAATCAAAATTTTGAAGAAAAAAAACACTCCATTTTACATAATTGGTTATTTCCAAGTATGTCATGTATCATTAGCATTATATGCTTCTGTTGACATAAAGGTATCTTATGTTTGGTTAAATTGAACTTTTGGTTATATGTTATCTATAAACCATAGTACTTCAATTTTAATTAATGTTAATAAAAACATGGGGGAAAGAAGGGTGTGTTAGTAATGCCTAGTAAGAAATATTTCTCTTGTAAAATAGTATTACACCGGGTGCTCACGAATGCGATGCGCTCTCTCCTTTGGTGTAGTTTTCTCGACTAGGTTAAGATTTGTTTGTATTAGGCGGAGGAATATCTGGAAGAAGTACTTGAGCAAGGCTTCAGAAAAGTTCGAAATAACCGTGACTGGACTATAAAAAGTTGGTCTTTGCCAGTTAGTTTCCAAAGTATTGTTAGAAACAAGTACAAAAAAATTATCAGTTTAGGGATATGCCTTTTTGGACCACGTGGTTTTAGTTCTGAACCCCAGGTATACAATGAAGTCGTGTGGCGTCTCTGGATTTAAGTTTAGGATACTTTAATGTATAAACAGGCTTCTTATTACCTGGTCTCGATTATAGACCCGTGATTAAGGACAGGTTGAATTTGAGGGACGAATTTCGTAGGCGAGTTAATTTTCTTTTCCCGTGATCAGAAACACTGCAGCGCGTTATCGAAACTACCGGCCTACAGATTAGTAGAGATATGTTTTGTCGATTCCATTATTCGTAATGGTCGTTGAAAACGATTGATTTCGGCTGGGGCACTAATTGTAGGAGCCGGTGTATTATATTCTGTTTAGCCTATCCGATGCTCCGCGGAGTTGGTTCGGATTAGAAGCTTGCCGATCGTGACTGGATGGATTTGCGAATTCATTTATCGGGAAGCACGACTTTGCTGACCCTGTCGAGAAATTTTCATACCTCTGCCTCCTAATCTTTCGACAACTGTCCCGTATTAAAATGCATGGGTCTCCTATAACTGCCATTGGTTTTCATATCGCTCAATATGTATTTTCCAGCGTAGGCGTCTTCGCATGGCTGATGTTCGACGTTAATGCAGCCAGCGGAATAATTTAATTCCGCTGACGCAATGCTACTGCTCCGTCTAAGCCACTGTAAAAGTGAACACGACCGTGCATACCTCATGCACAGAGACCCGAGAATTTCGCGGGTTCATTACTAGACGAGTTGTAATTCACACACATGTACTTTCATGTTACTTTTGTAATTGGTCGACGTGTTGTTTGACACCTCCTGGAGATAAATGACCAAATAACAGACGTGCAGTAAATTGTGCGTCCAACCACCGCCTTTTACTACCACATCAATCAACTAGTACACTGTTAATACCTCTATGAGAGCATATAAGACTACGAAGTCTAGCCTACAGGTAACTGAACTCGCGAATATCTCGGGTCTCTACTCATGCATCACATGGCGTCTTTTGCAGTGCACGCAGTCATCGATCCCTTTAACACTTTGAAGTGTCCGCATATTTGCTGGCATTCAGAACAAGTTAGAAGTTATACATCTCTCGCCACCACTTCAAGATCAGGTTTCATTCACTTTTTCCTATTCGCCGGTTGCCCTACTGGTTCACGTGACGCCGAATACGTTTACTGTACACTACAACGTAGGTTATTGGCTGGTCGTCAGCCAATGGGATGACAAGTTGATTTTGTCCCAATCAAGTGACCTTTAGAGAGTAAAAGGATTTGCAATCTGACGTGTTCATTTGAGACGTTATAAGAAAATGTTTCTTAGTTCTCGTCGCCCCTTGTTTTAAACATATCGGCGTAAGAATTGTAAGTAATTATAAAATAGTTACCTGTTTGACAATCTGCAGTGCCACTTTATGCACACATCAATTCTAGTTTAACTTTGACTTGGTAAAAGGATACCAAGGGGGATGATAGAAAAATTTGGCGGATCTTTTAGAAAAGCTCGATTGGCCTTGAGCTTATTACACGTGCAACAATTCTCTCTGTCGTATTTTCTAAATGGTTTCTTCACACTTTTTGAATCAAACCTTTTAAAAACATCCTATGTATGACATGTAACTGTTGTTTCTTAAAAATTCTGCCTATCACAAGTGTTTAATAATTGTATTAACATACAAGTACAATATTTTTGGTTAAATTTAACTTTTTCTTAAATTTTATTTATAATCTACACTTTTTTTTTTCATTTATAACTAACGTGAATAAAGAAAGGGATAAAACAGGCGTGTTGGCAATGCCTGCAGGAAATAGTCCACATACGAAATATTACTATAGGCTGATCACGGTAAAAGCAGCACTTTTGAAAGCCCTGCTTAAGATCTACTTGTAATCACACTGTGTATCCTTTCGCCATTTGCCGTGGACCTGATCACTTTAGTCACGCGTCAAAGAACGAAATCTGTAAAATTATTATAGAACACTGTTAAATTCAAGGTTGAGACATGGAACTACTTTCCCTTCGTTGTTGCCAACTTTACTGGACGGATGCCGCTACGTGCGCCCGTTAAAAATACACGCAGCTTGGGACAGTGACATTTTCCGACGGTTGATTTCAAAAGTGCTCATTTGATCGTGAACAGCCTTTACAACGAGCGCGCACGAATGCGATGCGTTGGCACTCTGGTGTAATTTGCTAAGTTTTGTTTATATGAGGCGGAGGAATATCCTGGAAGTAGAACTTTAGCAGGGCTTCATGAGAGTTGAAAGTAACCGCGGATGATGGAGTGTAATCACTTTTTGTCGCGTGGTGCATCGTGACAAGCAGCTCGGTATGTTCGAGCTGTGCGAGCATGCGGCGCGAAGTGATCGCAGTGCCGACCTTATTCGGTGGTTTAGTGCAAGGCGAGCCCCTGACCGCAACGGCTTTGTATACAAGCATGAGGTTGTTATAGGCTATTCATGGTAAAATGAGCACTTTTGAAAGCACTGCTTGAAATCTACTTGAATGCACATTGTGTATTCTTCCGCCTTACATAAGATTAACATTGACGTGGGTCTCATCACTTTATTCATGTGTCGGTCAAGTGAAAGTGTGAAAGTATTTGAAAATTAAATATCTGAAATCTGCCCTTTTTTACACTTCGATGCATTAAAAAATAAACAGAAAGCGAAAGAAATTATTTAAGTTATCAGAAATGATAACCTAGCACGGAACTACTTCCCATCCATCGTTACCAACTTTCCTGGGCGCATGTCACTCAGGGTACCCGTTGAAATACTTGCAGATAGGGGCAGTGCCTTTTTTTCTGAGGTTGATTACAAAAGTGCTCACTTTATCGTGAACAGCCTTTAAGCAAGTTACTTAGTGTAAAGAAAGTTTTGTATTCATATCGTTATTGCATAGATTTTCTTTACAGGGTATGACATCAAATCCTGGTAGTAGAATTTTGGATTTTTTTTTTTTTTTTTTCGGTAAAGCCCATATACGTCAGCCCCTTCGTATGCCTATACTCATCAACTTGATGTTCGTGATATAATATTTAGGAATACTTTTGCTGTTCATGAAGGTACAGTAAATCATACTGTTATAACTCCATCATTTGCCCAAGCGATCGTTATGTATTCTCGCACTCAAAGACTTCGCGATTGAAGGGCGTGGTCCCTTGTCCTCAGTGTTCGAGTTGCCTGACCGAGGTTGCGATGGGAAGGGTGATGTATTGAACTGGGCAGTCTGTTTCATTACGTATACGTTTTCCTTACGCCGAAAAACCAAGAATTGTAGCAGTCTTCTCCTCTTACTTCACGCCATTTACACTGGCATAGGCTATTCACGGTAAAGTGAGAAATTTTTAAAGTCCTACTACGTGTTTCTTTTCAGCCAATTTCTATATTTCTGCCAATTTTTAATATAAACATTGACATGTGACTCATAAACACAATGTATACATTTCACCGCTCTCAAAAGTTGCCTGAGGTTGCAATAAAATATCTTTATTATAGGCTGTCCACGGTAAAGTGAGCACTTTTGGCGCCCTCGTAACTTTTTGCTTCCCGCAATTTTTTATACTTTAACAACTTTTTTTAATGCATATTGCCATGTAAGTAATAAACACAGTGTGTATATTCCACCGCACTCGGAAGTTATCATCTAGGGCCAAAATAAAATATATTTATTGATTATTATTCCATATGAGAGGGCTTTCAAAAGTGCTCACTTTACCGTGAATAGCTTATAATAGTCAGTCCCTGTTGGGAGAGCCTTAAAAAGCGCTCACTTTACCGTGAATAACCCATACGTATGTTTTCATTTCTAGTTGTTCTGTACATGTTAACTCTTATTACTGACAACTGATAGTTTGCATATAACGCTTGTACTTGCATGTTCCGTCCAAACTGTCTGCACGACCTTGAAGCTCCTGTGTAGATACGAAAGTGAGTGAAGATATTTACGCGGCTCGTAACATCGAGGTCTTGAGAGCCGATGGTGGTGAAGCGATGTGAGCATGGAGCAGCGTTGAAATGAAAGGGCGCGGGAAACGGGAGATCCCCGAGAAAACCCGCCTACAAGCTGCATCGCCCGGCGCGATTTCCACCCCGCCTATAATCGAGCCCTGTTCGCCTAGGTGGGAGGCGATTAGTCTAACCACTGCACCATCGCGGCCCTGTCGACGAGAGAGAGAGAAGGATGGTTGGAAAAGGAAAAGGGCCTGATCTAGCCCTATTTCTCCCGGTTTTCCACTTGAGTTAGTCGGACGGTAGACGACTGCCCCTCACATGCCAAGGCTGCACTACTTCGGCGAGGCAGGAACGGGGGTAATTCGTCTATTTCTGTCCGGGCACGCGTGGGTTAGCCTACAGTCGGCCGGCGCTTCCGTCGCAGATGGGCGCCCGTCCGAGGACGTCAATTGGCGAGGAATCTCTTATTGAGTGTGGGTCCTGAGCGGCAGCACAGATTAGATATGTGCACAGAGAAAAAATGGCACGGTGGTTGCTTTCATGTCGGCATGGTGCCCGTATTCTCTGATAAAGACTGTTCACGATAAAGTGAGCATTTTTGAAATCAACCACCGTAGTAAAAAAGTCACTGCAACGACCTGCACATGTTTTAACGGGCGCAGTGAGCGACATGTGTCCAGTAAAGTTGGCGACGATGGAGGAGAAAGTAGTTCCATATATTAACGTCGAACAAAAAGTGTTAGGTAACCATCTGTGGTAACTTAAATTATTTCTCTTGCTTTCTGTATATTCTAATGCATCGAAGTGTAAAAATGAGCAGATTTGTGCAATATTTACTTTTCTAATAATTTATCAGTTTCACTTGACCGACGCATGAATAAAGTGACAAGGTCCATGGCAATGTTGATTTAACGTGTATACATGTATATCTTAAGCAGGGTTTTCAAAAGTGCTCATTTTACTGTGAACAGTCTATAGGAAGCGCGAGACATGTGGACTAATCTAGTGTCCGATTGGTAACGGTAGTGAAATTTCGCGAAAATATTTCAAGACAAGTTCTACTTCAGAACACTGTAGGGTCTTTTACCTATATCTTGACTCGCTGAATTACTTTTTGGCACGTGTTAATTGTTCGCACACGAATCCCGTAGGGGCCGTATCGATGTTGCCGAGTTCCGAGTGGCGCGGGCAAATATGAAACTGCCTTCTCAAACAGACAGCAACCACAATAGATAAACTACTGTTGGGTGCTTATAGTATTGAAGTCTACCGTGTACTCATAATTTTTCGCGAAAAATCACTAGCTCTATCGATTGGCAACCGAGAGCGGGCCGTGAAAACTTCCCTGTTGGCTGTACTGTCGACTGGCGAGTAATTTATGAGTAGGGATCTTAGAAATTCGCGTTATTATAGGCTGTTCACGGTAAAACGAGCATTTTTGAAAGCCCTGCTTAATATATGCTTGTATGAACGTTGTGTATTATCCCGCCTTATGTAAAATTAACATTGCCACGGGCCTCATCACGTTATTCATGCGCCGGTCAAGTGAAACTGAGAAATTATTAGAAAAGTTTAAAAATTCTTCCAATATACTAATTTGCACACTTCGATACACTTAACAGGTTAAATTACTAATTTGAAGTTATTACAAATGGTTACCTAACACTTTTCATTCGACGTTAAGATATGGAACTACTTCCCATCCGTCGTTACCAACTTTGCTGGGCGCGTGTGTCACTCAGGGCGCCCGTTAAAATACACACAGGCAGGGACAGTGACTTTTTCCTTACGTTGATTTCAGATGTGCCCACTTTATCGTGAACAGCATTTATTTGAGGACATGTTAAACTTAAAAACACTTTTCCTTTGAAATACGTGTGTCATTGGATCAATCGTTATTTGACGCGCGAATTTAATGAACATTTTAACAACTGTGTGGCCCAATCACGTGTATTTGGCTTAGAAAGGGTATGACTTCACATGTATGCAGCAACCAATGGAGAAACGATCCCGGCTCAAGTATAAATAGTACTATGAATTTTAGCTTCACGTGTTAAAAAAAAAACGCGAATTTTGCAGGTCCCTATTTACCAGGCGTTGATTGGCAAACAGCGTTCTGGCGTTTTTATGTCCAGTAACGTCATTTTTATGGAGCGTACGACTGGAGTTTGCGAAAGCGGCTATTTCACCTTTTTACTCTGTGGTATAGGCTATTCGCGGTAAAGTGAGCACTTTTTATGGCCCTGCTAGATTTTCCCGCTCAGTTTATTTCTATCTCCCTGCCACTTTTTAATACAAACATTGCAATGTGTCTACTAAACAGTGCATACGTTTCACCACTCTCAAAAGTTGCCTGTACCTCAATAATAAATTATATATGAGTGGTTAATGCCTATAGGAAGGGCCTTAATAATGCTCACTTTACCGTGAATAGCTTATAGATGGGTGTCTTTGCTGTCGTAGGCGTTCTACTCTTCTGGGGACCGCAACTTGAAACCGACAAATTTAAGGACTACACTTTGAGGACTCTGCCCGAGTTTAGCCCGGGGAAATGATAGTACGATTATTTTTTCCGTCCATGAGGACAAAGCCCTTACGCATATACTTCCACTACTTCGCTAGATTCACTGTAGATCTTAAAAAGACACTACGTCGCTTCTATCAGATTTTTTTGTAACATAAATGTTAGTTTTCACTTAGTTATTGAAGTGAACAGGACGGATTGTGTCACACATGACAAGTCACTTTAATTGGGTCACCGTCAACCCGCCAATCCGTTGGCCGACAGTCATGCAGCCGGTAATGGCACTTGTCTGTGTGGTAATCAGGTCCTGTGTGGCGTGGACCAATAGGACGGCAGCAAGTGGAACTACAGGGACCAACATAACTGATGTCCTCGTACTACTGGGCGTAGAAGACTCGCTTTTAACTTGATCGTCATCGCCAGTAAGTCGCCGACCTCAAAACCCACACTGGGTATTGCAGTCAACTGACTTCAGTCGGTAATATAGTCAAAGGTCATTTATAATCCTAAATACTCTTTATTTTGTAGCATTTTACTGTGTGGTGCCGAATCCCAAAGGCGGGGTTGAAACAGCATAGGTGTGTGGCCCCGTGGTCCCAAGGACGTGAAGGTCCACTTTTCTCGAATTATTTGCTAACGTGATATTCGTTCCGTTCGTGTTTCGATTACTGGCAGACTGTTCTAAATGTTAGGCATCTGGTAACCTTGCCCGATCTATTGCAGTCCAAAATAATATGATCCAACATAACCTAATAAAGAGTACTGTACTGGTTACTACAGCCATTTGCTCGCATCATCCTCCTTGTCTTCTAAACAAACCTCTACAATATGAAAATGTTTGATTAATCGTTCCTTATAATGGTTGCAGAAACTTTTATTTTTCAAACGGAAATCCCTTATCTCTGAAATCTTCAAAGAAAAGTAAATAAAACTGCATTTGCACCCTTTTTTGCATCACACTCTGTGCGCGACGTAATAGCATCCCAGTATTATGACCGAAGGAGGTTTGAAATGTGTGTGAATACAAAATAAAAACGATGTGTGTGTATATATATATATAATCTGAGATCCCGTTTAGTAATTTACGCCTTCTACATAAATAATTTTTATAGTCTGCCGAAAATATTTTTTTGCCAAAAGAAAAACGAGACTTGTTACTAATATATATATATATATATATATATATATATATGTGTGTGTATATATGTGTGTGTGTATATGATGAAAAATTCAGTAATTTCTTCGCAAGTTTTTCGTTTCGCAGCTCTGTAATGCGGTCTTAACTTGTTCACATACTTCTTGTATAAAACATTTGTATGGATGTACGTTGGCTGTGTGTACGCATTAACCTTACAAAAATTAATAATAGTGAAGGTAACATATGTTTTACATGTGAATGATGTCGGTTATCAGCGTCTAGCAATAGTAAATTTAATAATATATATTGCTGTAGTGAAATTCAAATGGGAAAATAATGCCCGAAAGAACAAAACGCGTGGGGCGAGTTGGAAGAGGCCATTGCCGCTGAAAGAAAGGGTGGTGGTGTTCACTTCAGAAGTGGGGGCTGTCGAGACTACAGATGAGGTAGACCGATCTCGCTGGCTGCGCACAACCAACCTCCGTGTCCCAACATTGAACTGCTCACATGCCAACACGTCTAGCGAAAATGGCGTAGTTTGGATTTCAGGTTAGAAAACTGATTTGTAAATAAATGCTTTGAGATGAATGTATACTTCCGCTAACCAATTTGTAATGCAATTGGTTTAAATCAAAACTGGACAAAGTAATTTATTAATATAATAGTGCTTGTCATTTAAAAATTAAGATATATACAAACACGTTCACCACTGTTGACCATGCGACTTTGACAGTTGTATAGGATTGGGGTAGGTCAATGTTGGGTACATGCACAGAAGTTGAATAAGCGGTCTACCCCATCGTTAGTCTATGGCGAGAGTTGCGTACAAATTACCTGTTAGAAAAACGTAAGTCGCGCAGTGCGGTATCTAACAGAGCAGTAGAAGTGAGCGATGGTTTTTTTGTTTGGCGTGTACAGCACCAGCAGTGTCACGTGGTTTCCCTCCATACAGCAGCGAGAGGTCGGCAGAGCTCCCCCCCCCCCCCTCCCCTACACCGCCTGCCATCCCCACCCCTCCCTGTAAGCTGCACGAAGATTATTTTCTCATTGGAACTTTACTTTAGCACTGGTCTATTTATAATTTGGGTAGGATTATTTCTGTTGTGAAAGTGTATTTTATTGGCTAATATATTTGTCTACGGCCTGAAGGCAGAAGCGAACTGTAATGCCTGGTTCACATGTACGTCGAACACACAGAGTAGGCAAAATCGTTGGTTATTCACATTTAAACAGATTTTTCGCGTAGCCATTTCGCTGTTGAATTCGTGATTTTTAACGCCAAGATTCTAAAAAAAAAAAAAAAATTGTAGATAAACTCTATGCTGTCGTCTTTCTACTCTAGTTTATTAATTCCATTATAGTGCGATGTATTTACTAAACGATTTTTCAAGAGATTGTAATGTTATTTTTACATCCAAAACTATTTTACACTTTATTGCTTCTATCTTTCTGTTCGTTTTCAAACTACGTTTTTTTAATACAAATTTTGAATAAAATTAACGTTTATATTCACGTATTTCATTATAAATACGTTAAATTATCCTATACATTTGCATCAGTACACATCGATTATTCACGACTTTGGAGCATAAAATATGAGAACCAGCTGACTTCTGGGAAATATCGGCGAAGTCCGCTCTTTCCGCGAGCATAACATATCGGTGTGAGCTCAACTTTTCTGCGCAACTGATTGGCTGTTCCAGTCTTCCGCTCTGTCCTGCGTGATCGGCGTGCACGGTGGATAAGGTCTGGGACTGCGTGTCGATGATGCAAGCTTTCCTAATAGCGTCAATGCGGTAATTGGCAGGTTATCTGCTCGCGTGACGAGCTGATAGTTCGCGGTACCAGTGATTGGTCGCCTCGCGTCAGCTGCTGCGCGCGAGCCAGCGAGTTATCGGCAGGTTAGCGAGCGTTATCGCGACCCTGTGGCAGGTAGGTAGGTGACCTTGAGAACCCCCCCCCCCCCCATGCATGGCCACGATAATTCCACTGCACGAGTTGTGTAACGAGAAGTGAAGTCTTATTTCTGTCACACCACGACGTCTTCCCGTCACGGTTTGTCGCAAAAACGAGTTCAGCTGGATTTACAATAACCTCGACAGTCTGACAGAACAGCCACGACACAGACGAAAATATTTCACCAGCCAATCAAGAGCACCCATCGACAAGCGCAGCCCCGACAAAAGTAGGTTCTGTTTCCACTTTCGTCGGGCGTCGGACCAGTCGGCCTCGCTTAGCAGTATATATATAAAAAAAAAAAAAACAGAAACATTACCTTACAAAACTAAATGTCGTGCGGATTTCACTACTGTAGTAAATTTCACATTAAGCATATTTTTTTTCGTGTAAATACTGGTTTTCTTGTAACAGAAAGCTAAGTAACTGACGAAAATAAATATTCGTGGAAAAATAATTGCTCCAAAATCCAAAAATACTTCGTTCACAAAGTTATCAAAACAAAATAGTGTACAATGATCTGTGATTTCTTCACATTCCATAGCAAGTTACTGGCCATTCTAGGATTTTGCCGAAAGCCACGCAACACTTGTCGGAAAGAAACTGTCTGGTTATTGTAAACATTGAACTAATTTCGGCGGAGGAGTGGTTGGGCTGTAACGCCGTGTCCGACTGTCGGGAAGACCTCGTCGCGGCATTGTAAATCCAGCATTACAGCCAACAGCAGGTATCAAGTAGACGTGCAAACAAACATCGGCGACCAAGTTTGCCGAGTCGCTTCAGGCTTCGAGTTTTCGCTTTTCCGGTCCCGGCCAAGCTGCGAATCTCTGTGCGGCTTCTAAATGTGCGTTTGGTTTAGACTGTAATCGCCCTTTCCCTATAACACCTTGATAGGCGATCCGACATAGATTGGACTAGATTGGAAAGTGCTTATTAACGTCCCCCGGTGTTACGCTTGAAGGTTTATCAGGGTACGGCTAATCAACTAACGTATGACATAACTTAAACTAACACCCATGCCTTGCCTAGGATTCGAACCCAGAACTTCCCGCACCCCAGACCGGCCGCGCACCAACCGACTGCTGCGCGGGAGATCAGCATAAAAGCGGCAACATTAATAAGTCCGAATAAAATAAAGTAAACGTTCACATAAACTCGCCTGAAAACGATAAATTTTTAAGGTCCGCGTAATTTTTGGAACCTGAATGCTAACCGAAGCTTATAATTTTATTCTCAAAAATGATCTTTTATATTTTAGTGTCATCTAAAAATATTTTCGCGGACAAATCAGGCGTCTTTGGTAACTTGGTATTAGTCAGGAAAACAGTAATAGTAGTCATTGGCATGCTCGAAGTAAGTATTAGAATGTATTTGTAATTAAAAGGTACATATTTTTGACGTGAATAGGCTACTTCTTTAAATTTGCAACCATAGGTGGAGGCAATCCATAAAATCCGATGATAACAAAATCGGAGGATACAGTTTGGCATTGCAGCTCCAAATCTATAGTCAACATTCAAAACCCAATTACACCACTCGATTGCCAAAGGAACGAAGAATATGTTACGTTGTTCGAGGACTGTGAAGCATCGCGCGTGGCGGGCGTCAGAGAAAAAAAAAAGGGGGGGGGGGGGGGGGGAATGTGCAAATTTTGAGTTCGTTTCGCCGCATCTCATAACTTCCGCGTAGTATAACTTTTGACTAGAAGGTACGACACTCGTTTAAGTTTAAATAGACTGATCTCGTCGATATCAATCGATTGTCTGTATAAAAACATTTGTGTGGCGTGGTAATGGTGAAATTGTATGCGTTTAATTTAAAAAATCAAGAAAACTTAACACAATGTCGGCCTATACTCGTCAAAAAGCCAAGTCGAAATACAGAAATCGTATACGGTTGGAAAGAGCATCTCAAAAGCAATCCAGTGATACCCATAAAAACCCCATATGATCGAGGGAAGCGGTGCCGGGAACGTAAAAAAAAAAACATCAAGGCGTCCGAGCGCGTCAACGTAAACGTATTCAGGCAACACAGCCAAACCCAATTTTTTTTTTGTTACTACGAAGTAATGGGCAGAAAATTTCGCTCACCCGTGAAACACTAATCATACTTCATGAACTAGCAAGTGAAAAACATGTACTGCAGCTTGAGCCGGTGTTCGCGCCTACTCTGGTTAATGCACCGCCGAGGATGGCGGCAGTCATACGATGACGTGAACGAGAAGCAAAATATGCAGACGGAGCTGCAACATTTCCTCAAAAGGGAAAGGAAACAAACCAGACAGCCACCCTCAGCGCTGCTTTCATGCCAAATAATTTAATAAAGGACTATTATCTATTACTAGTTTTTATTATTTAACAATCCACTATGGGAAGCTTCTTCAAACATTATGCTGTTCGTAACAAAGATGTAATACGTTCCGGGTGCTGGCACAGTGATCAATATGAGAATTCAGTTGTTATAATTTATATAGGCTGTTCACGGTAAAATGAGCACTTTTGAAAGCCCTGCTTATGATCTATTTGTATGCACGGTGTGTGTTCTTCCGCCTTATGTAAACTTATCATTGCCATGGGCCTCGTCGCTTTCTTCATGCTTCTGTCAAATTAAACTGTGAAATCATCAAGAAAGTAAATGTTTTACCGTTCTGATCATTTTTACACTTTGATGAGTTAAAAAAAAAAACCGAAACTGAAAAATAAATAATTAAGTTATCACTAGGGTTAGGAACATTTCGCGAGTTCATTTCAGGACAAGATAAATGTCTAACCCGTGTACACTGAAGTGGTCTTTGCAATTGATTGCAGTTTATTAGACACGTCCTGAACGACTCTGAGCCAATAGCAGACTTGCAAGGAAACAAGTAGCGAGTGCCATACTGTCAGGTGTAAAGTAACACTGGCTACCCTCTGGATCAGCAGCCAATGAACAAACATCTGGCGCTCAAGTATACACATGACTGTGGAGTATATCCTACAGGTCATTGAACTCGCGAATTTTCCTATTCCTAGTTATCACAAATGGTTGCCGAACATTTTTTATTCGACGTTAAGATATGGAAGTACTTTCCAGCCATCGTTACCAACTTTACTGGGCGAATATCACTCAGTGCGCCCATTAAAATATATGCGTGCGGGGGCAGTGACTTTTTTCTATGGTTCATTTATAAAGTGCTCACTTTAACGTGAACAGCCTTTAAATCGTAACAGCGTGTGTATACAATGAACTTAACATTAAGAACCACTGCTTCAACTAGTGGTTGCTATACTTGGTGAAATACGAGATCGCTATATAACTTGGTGTATCTTCGATTATTGAAGAATGCTTACCGTAAATAAACATTACTCTTCGCTTAACCAGCATCAGCTCAAAAATTTTAGAAAACAAGTTATCCTTTCCTCGTGAGATGATGGAAAACATTTTCTAAGCAATGCATATTTCCGTATACAAACTTAGGTTTCTTTTGAAATTTAAATACCTTAAAAACATTAATTTTAATATTTTTAACCTTGATCCCTATGGCTCCTTCAGGCCACCTTAAAAAGGCGAGGGTTGGGGGGGGGGGGGGGGGGGCGCTGATAATGGAATCCTGGCCTCTTCTGTTGTGCTCCTGTTAACGCAGAAAAGGAACTGACAGAATTCAAAGTTAGGGGGCAATGTAGTACGCGATGAAAACATACGGTTATTGGCAACATCCGATACTTTTCCCTTTCGAAGAAATTCCTGCACGGATCGGTCGAGATTTAAACTCTGAGCATCAGGAAATTTCCTGGATATGTGAGCACGGGTTCGTAATTACGCGCTGACTTCCGATTTAGATTAATCATAAAAATGTTTTATCCTAGTCCAGAACATCGTCAATTTAATTTGAATTTTGGGTGTTTAAAAACAGGGCCAAGTTCGAATGCCATCCGTCGGTTATGCAACGGGACCGTGTGATAATTAAAGGCTCCGAACTGCGTGGCTACAGAGTCATTCAGGAGGTTGAATGCACGACGTAATGAAATGGAATGTACTGTTATCACACGCCCTTTATGCCTTTAAATTTCTGGGAGAGCACACAATAGATTTGAGGAAAGCCAAAGAAAATGAATGTGTTTGCATTTTGTACTCTGCCCGAAAATGTAGGTTAAATGCAGTCTAAATAAAATAAAGTTTTATAAAATTATACAGTTTTTTTTTTTAGTTCTCAGACGCGTTTTCTTGGTTAATATCTTACAGCTTCAGAAGTTGGTTCGCGTGACTGATGCGCGCTTCGCCATATTTCAGGATTCTCTCGAACCTCGTTTAATGCGGAGACAAGATTACGCTGACATCTTCATCCATCAATCAATCATTTTCTTCTGCCGTTTTTAGTTTCTCGGTTGTGCGCCTTTCAACGAAATTTTAGAGCACAGTATGCAGTAGTTATTTATTTTTGAAAAGAAGATATTGAAAACTGTTCTACACTTATTTACATTTTATTGATCCTGTGGAGTTTTGCCATATAAATTAGACTTAATTTGCTGCATCGGAAAATTGACGCATACAGTATCACTTCAACGGAAGTTTTTTTTTTTTTTTTTCAGCAAGTTTGGGTACTTTCATTGACAACTGGACTAGCTTTTAAAGAGTGGGATGGACCCCGCATTTTTTGTGAAATAATTGTTTGCGCGAATACGCGTATGTTGGTAAATAAATGTTCTGCAAATTCAACTTTTTGCCAGAAAAGATTTTTAAAAAATATATACCTTTTTTTCCCCCCAATGTATGGGTGGTTGTTAAGGATTACCCATGCTATCAAGGTCTCAGGACGCTGGCCCTCGTGTCAGACTGGCTGTGTTTATTTATATGTATTAATTATGCTGTAACCTCCACTACTCCATGCATCTTACTTTTTCGTGTATGGATGGTTGTTGCATGTTACCCGTGCCTGTAGTAGCAGACTACGAGTGTGGTGGTGGGTGATTGACGAGTGCACGTGGACCAGTGTGTATGTGTGCTATCTCACATCCCTTACACTCTTACATACTAACTACTACGACATGCTTGCAACGCAATCGCATGTATACCTGCCTTTATTTTATATACATGTATCACGGACTGTTACATGTTAGCCGAACTTAAATAGTTCATAAATGATGACCTACTATCCTTATAACAGGTCTTAGGGCCTAACTATCCTTATCGCATTGATTGCACCTAGGAATGATACCAGTGATATGAATTTGACGGTTGTGGCTTTCGCGGATAGGAAATGACAGGCATCTATATTTGTAAGTGGATGCATAATTGACCCTGCTACCCTGTTCTATGTTGGGAGCGATGCATGTGATTTAAATTTGATGACTGTACCTTGAACAGATGGGAAATGGTTGTCGACAATGCTTATAAGAGAGGTTATGACCTAATGTACCCTGCCACCAGTTCGATGTCGGGACCGATGAGTGTGACATAAATTTGGTGACTGCAGCGTCGATGGATGGGAAATTGCTGCTTATATGCTTGTACGAGGGTTTAAGGAGTAATGACCTTGCCGTGTTACTCGTTGTCGGAGGCGATGCCTATGGTATGAATTAGGAGGCTATATCTTAAACAGTTTGGAAATGCCCGTCAACTATTCTTATAAGAGGGCTTAAGGCATAACTTAACTCTCTACCACCTTGTTGCTCCGCTCTAGCTGGCACGAATGGTAGTTTGGTGGTAGAAATCCAGGATGGGGGAAGGGGACGAAGGCAAGATGGCGAGGGGTGATTGCCGTATGCATGATTAGCATTGCTGCCCTTGGCATATGCCTACTTGGTATAGGCCGTAGTATGTATGCTGATAACAAGGCTGAACATGAAGTTGCATGATGGAGCAATGAAATCGAACATTCTTCAGACAAGATGGATGGTGCTGGCATGGAATGACAGATCATGAAGTGCTTTGAATGACTGTTCAATCCGCCTGGCATTTGCTCAATTTTCGCCGGATTCTGCCGGATTGAACAAGTATCAGCAGCACTGAGCAAAGCACATTTTTTGCAGGAAATTTTACTGGTTTTGAGGGGAAATTTTGAGGGTAATTCTGGCGATTGTGAGCGTTTTTGAGGGGTAAAAATGTAAATTTTGAAGGGAAAAAGGGGAAATCCAAGAAGGCGGTCATGGCTCTCCAGTTCCCGCCAGGACGCCAGGATCTCGTGAATGCCCATTTCTCTACTACTATGGATGATCTTAAATTTTAAGACAGATTATATTACTTACTAATTATATGCTATTTTAATTAACAAACATGGTATTATTTAATATTATGATTATTTTGTTTCTAAATTTTAATATATCCTAAACAAAGTTTTTAGTAAACTAAAAACCTATGTTCAAGAATCGACAATTGTTAAATTTAATAATAAGGAAAGTAATCGGGATTTTGCTTATTCAATTTATAATATAAATGTATTTGTATCAGTACCTAATAATGAAATAATTCTGGTTTTATTTCATGAAAAATATGAGAAAAATCGTATTGCAATGTATATTGTTTAGTGGCAAATAAGTAAACTACTGGCCTCGCATCCGGCCCTGGCCGATTCCTTCGTCATTTCCTTGATCTCAAGTGCTGTCCTAGTAGGGTCTTGTCGCAGTTCGGGGCCACTTCAAAACACCTAATAAAAGTATTATCATCATCATCCTCTTTCATATTTGTCATTGTATTCAGGTAAATGGGTTGTATAAAGGTGACCTTCAGACATATTTCATTAGTTTCTCTCTATTAAATAATTCAGAATCAGTAGCCATTGCTCTGGAAAAAAACTGCCCTTGTGTACACACCAAAGTTAAGTGAAACCGTTTATTTATCTGCTCGTGCGCGCGCAACTATTGAAATGCTATTTCTCACGGCGCCCAGCGCTCCGCCTGCAGAATAGAACGTGTTGCGTTTTTAAAACCGCAGCGGAAAACTACCCGCTCGTGCGCAGATGTTCCATTTCAAGTTTCGTTTTCCGTTCCAAGCTGTTGAATTATCGCAGCAGCCTTGCAGCTAAAAGAAAGTCCGTGCGCTCGTGGCCTAAAGTCATTTGGAGACAATAATTACGTCATCCCTATAAATGTGTGTCCTATTCGCAATATTTACAGAGTAATTCTTGCTGCCCGTTTGTTGCTGGGAACAGCGCGTGACCTTGGCCATCAAGTGGGTTTTTTTCTTCACTGTGTAGTGTGTAAACACAGCGCGTTTATGCTCATTTGTTGTGGTTGCAGCCTTTGGTTGTGAGATGTAGTTGGTGTGCTACGATGCCATCTACATTTTCCACAGAAGAATACGCCGATATGGTGTGTGATGCTCAACTGTAAAGTCTGATTATATATATATATATATATATATATACACACACAACTACATACATATACACACACGCACACTTGCTTCAAATTACACGAACGTAATATGCCCTGTGAGTGGCGGTAACGGCTCGTGAATAATCAACCTGTATATTTCAAGCTTAGACAGATGCACTTATAGGCGATTCACGGTAAAGTGAGCACTTTTTAAGGCCCTGCTAAATCTTTATTTTCATCGGATTTCTATATTCCTACCACTTTTTAATAGAAACATTGGAATGTGACTGATAGACACAGTGTATACATTTTACCGCTCCTAAATGTTAACGTTTGGAGCGGCAATAAAATATATTTATTAGTGGTTAGTGTTGGAAGGGCCTTAAAAAGTGCTCACTTTACCGTGAACGGCTTATAACAGTGAGTATGCAGAACTTCTTTGTACATACTCTCTTTTAAATGGTTTTGCTCATCACTGCAGAATAAACTGTGCACAAGATCACAACAAATTAACATAGAAGTAAGTGAAGAGATTTGGGCGGCTCTTAACGACGAGGTCTTGAGAACCGATGAGAGTGATTGAGATGAGTTACGGAGCAGCGCCAGGATGAAAAAATTAACCTAGGAAAGAGAAGCAGGAATTCGGTCTTTAAAGTAGGTTGCATTTTAAATGCTTTTATTTACATCGCATCCTAAAGGGCAATGTTTCCGAGTGCGATGGGTAAGCTCAAGTTACCGTAACGAAAAAGCGCGTACGGTGGTAATCAGAAATTAATGTAGGTAGTTAATAATTATAATGATTATGTCATGTGTCTACCGCGTGTTGTGCTACAGTTAACAAACCAGCCACGAGAACAGTGGAGAACGTTTATCAAATTCGCTAACGAAAGTGCTGTTCTAATATTATCAGCCCATTAGTTTATCTGTAGTTACAACGCTGAAACAACATTGTGCTTTGAAGAGGCTCTTCAGTTTTAATCAATGATTAAATAGATTGCGTCAAACGTCCTTTAGTTCTGCCAGCGGAGGGTTACTTTTGCACTGCTGAGGTTCAATCTCTTTTTTTTTCTATTGCCTACGAAGTGACGGATTTCATATGGTGGGTGGGAGTTTGAGAGCTGAACACTCATATTACAGGCGATTGCTTCCATATTATGCGGTATATAGGCCACTTGGGAATTTACTGCAGGGCTTTGCAGTAAGACATATTCAAGGCGAAGAAAATAAAGTGATCTGGAAGTCACATTTAATAATTTTTAGTAAGGATATTAAGTGCATTGACAATGCGTTTCGTGAAGATAACTCGGAAAACGAATACATAAAGCTATTACGTTCAGGTACATAGTAGTATCCGACTTCCTGCAGTCGATAACAAATTATTAAGTATTTTTGTTTTGTCGGTTTTATATATTTGCAGATTATCGAGACCTGACAAAAATTAGTTCTATAAGAAATGTCAACACAAGAAAGTCGTGTAATTTTTGTTTCACTAGCGTCGACTATATTCGAGCATCAAGCTGAGCGTGGCAATGCAGGCGTGATCCTTTAAGGTCAGGTCAGGTCAGGTCAGTACAGAAATAAAATTGCCACAAAGGGAGTTGCACTTTCAAAATGGGAAAATAAAACACTTTTATTGATGGATATTAGAATCTACTAGAGATGACAGAAAACGAGTGTTATAACACAACATAAAAAAAATTACCTCTGGGAATGCAACTGTAAACAACATACTCCGTTATCAACAAAACAAAACGGAGAGGCGATTTTTATGATCGTATAAAATTTTGCATCCCTGAGTATGTAATTGTGAAGAAAATTTGTCAAACGCCATGTCCTGTTGTAGAGGCTGCTCTTGGTAAAGTGTGCACTTTTGAGGCCCTAGTTACTTTCTCCTTTCAGCCATTTTTTTATTCTTCAACCATCTTTTTAAATAAATTTCGTCGTGTAAGTAATAAACTCTCTGTGTATATTCCACCGCACTCGGAAGTTAACGTCTTAGACTAAAATAAAATATATTTATTGGCTATTATACCAAATGAGAGGGCTTTCAGAAGTGCTCCATTTAACCTGAATAGCCTCGCCTCGTAACAAGTTGTCATTTATTTACCTTGACATTTACATAATCCCTTTAAGAAATTATCTTAATCACTAAAGTAGTTCCTACTGTAAATTAAAATATATAGTTTCTACAGGGACTGGTATTCGAACCTGTGGCCTCAAGAGGGCGAGGCACGCGTTGCTTTTTACATGATGTCGGCAAGGTAATTCTGAAAATAGACAAAGTGACCTAGATACGCAGATTTTGAGGTATAGAGAGGCGATCTTTTTCGTGCTCACGAGGAACGACTTTTTGCCCTTCGTCTGCCTCCTGCCAGAGGCTGTTCTGGCAGCATGGTATGGTGGCGTGGGGGCCTTTAAAAATGCTCTCGAAGCAACAAAAAGCAGTTAGCGTGAAAACGCGAGAACAATTTTTATACATGCTCCGTTTCTCTTTCGTAAAGTGTGATAATGCGCCTCTTCCCCTTCCCCCCCTTTTTTTTTGTGAATTCAAGCTCTAAATTTCAACTATAATTGTAGTTACCTTACCCAGTAGCACGTGTAAAAGTTTACGTAAGTTAAGTATACGTGTATATAAATGGGCATAGTGTGTACCCGGCATTGTAACATAAAGAAGCAGGCCTACGCCATTTTCATGTCAAAATAAAATTAAGCTGCTTGGAGAACTACATAAAATGATTCACGTGGCAGTACAGTAGAAAATGACCTGATGATAATGTAGTAAAAGTGGACTTAGTAGCTTTGTTTGTATTTCATTAGGTTTAACAGAAAAATAAGACTTTATCGTGATTTACGGGTGGAAATTAATAACACCGACATCCTGCGATTGCATATTCATCATGAAAAAATTATTTAAACAAGTAATTATAGGTATAGCTGAAATAGGGTATTATTGCGAATATCGTGTGACATATTTAAGTCGCAAATCAAGCTGCCTTGATAACGTGTTAATGAATGCAACAAATACATAACCTGTCGCTGTCTTTGAATTATATTCCATAGAAAGAATATCGGTGCTTACCTAGTGTTTTATTGAATTTAGTGACAAGAAAGCATTATTAGTTTTGTAATGGTCATTTATAAATCTGTGTATTAAACTAAACGAAGTAGATGTACATGCATAATTATTATTCTAAATCTCGCAATTTAACATGACTACATGCATTGCAATGTGTCTATTAGGAAACTTACTTAGGCTGAAGAATACACGTGAAGATGGTACACGTCAATGTATGTTTCATTAACTGAAGATCATGCTCAAACACATTAGGCATGCTGTGATGCATGACCGCCGAGTTGTAACATCCGATTAGACTTGTGAATAATGTGCCACTGCAGTGTGAATGTGTGTGAATTAAGGAAAAATCCTACATTAATCGATTACTCCTACTAACTACTCATCTGTAAAAAAAAGTCCAAGAAAACGTGCCTTGCCATTGGTGCATATTTACAAAATATAGGCCTACTCCTGCATTGCAACATCTAAATTATATCGTGTATGAAGAACGTTGCCATCCGCCCACGATTGCACTTCATATGGATTGAATTGGTCTAAATCAACAGTATTACAGTAAAAAAATTATTTTTTTTTTTTTTTTTTTTTTTTTTTTTTAAGGTGTTGAATTGTCATTGGAAAACCGATTATGCTTTAGCGTAGTGAAACTTTCGATTGTGTGATTTCATGTTAATATTCTAGCCGTTGAAGACCGTCGTTCAGTGATACAGTATACATACGAGATGTTTCATAGTAAATACTCTATGTTATTTTTGCTATAAACGTTTGTTTCGGCTCTTCCTAGAGCTTGACTTAAGGTATCGATTCAGACTTACGGTTATTTATCCATGATATTGCATTATATTCTGTTTATTTCACGTAACAAAAAAAATGAGTCATTAGCTTGAGTGTTGTTAATTCAGTGTGCTGTGCGTGCTGTCATGGATGGACAGTATGGTAGCTTAGCTAATTTGAAGTGGTATAATTTCAGTGGTAAAAAAACCGCACGCGACAGAGAAAGATATTGGATGGTAATTATTGCATTGCACTACCTGTGCTGAATGGACAGTAATCGGTAGTAAGAGGGGGATATACCTCGGTAAGAGACAGGGAATATAAGTTAAGCATCGCCAGTTGAGCTCTGGATGAACAGTAGCCTGCAGGAACAGTTTATATTTTTTCTACGAGCAAGGAAGCTGGACCTGCTGGAGCCAGTGAAGCACATGGTAGACTTACAGACATGAATGAGGCTTCAGCAGAAGTGCAAGGTGGGGATAAAGAAACTGGAAGCTGAGTATAGCCAGCAGAGTATGTTGCGCGAACTAACTTGACAGGCAGTAGCCAACAAGAAGGGGTATATTTTGCATGACAGTAATAAGGAGACATTACATCTGTAGAAGCATGTGGTGCGAGATACGCTAGATGGACGATAGCCAACAGGAAGCTATATATCTAGAGCAACGTTACTGGGAGGACTGCAAGCGAGGTATTGTTAACGGAGTGTGGGGTGCGAGCTGAGCTGGACATAACAGTAGCCAACAAGAAGCGGTATATCTCGCTCAACAGTAGTCTGCGAACTGGAGGCTCGGCGTAGGCAGCTGAGCGCCTGGCGTCAGCTACGCTGGGTAGACAGAAGCCAACAGGAAGCAGTATATCTCGCTCGGCAGTAGCGGGGGAAAGAGGCTAGACGTAGTCAGCTGAGCGTGTGTCGCGACCTAAGCTGGATAGACAGTAGCACATAGGAAGCAGTATATCTCGCTCGGCAGTAGTGGGGGAACTGGAGGCTCGGTGTAGTCAGCTGAGCACGTGGCGCGAGCTACGCTGGACAGACAGTAGCCAACAGAAAGCGATATACTTCGCTCGGCAGTAGTGGAGGAACTGGAGGCTAGACGCAGTCAGCTGAGCGCGTGGCGCGAGCTATACTGGACAGACAGTAGCACACAGGAAGCAGTATATCTCGCTCGGCAGTAGTGGGGGAAATAGAGGCTCGACGTAGTCAGATGAGCACGTGGCGTGAGCTACGCTGGACAGACAGTAGCCAACAGGAAGAGATATATCTAGCTTGGCAGTAGTGGAGGAAATGGAGGCTAGGCCTAGTCAGCTAAGTGTGTGGCGCGAGCTATGCTGGATAGACAGTAGAAAACAGGAAGCGGTATACCTCTCTTGGCGGAAGTAAGAGAGCTGGAGGCTCGGACATTGGCAACTGAGTACGTGGCACGAGCTACGCTGGACAGACAGTAGGTAACAGGAATAAGTATATCTCGTTTGGCAGTAGTGGGAGAACTGGAGTCTAGACATAGTCAGCTGAGTATGTGGCGTGAGCTGTGCTGGTCAGGCAGGAGCTAACAGGAAACTTTATATCTCGCTCGCCAGTAATAGGGGAACTGGAGCACGGCGGTGTCTGCTGAGCACATGGCGCGAGCTACTCAGGAAAGACAGTAGCCAACAGAAGCGGTATATTTCGCTCGGTAGTAGTGGGGGAACTGGAGGGCTAGGCGTAGTAAGTTGTGTGTGTGGCGCGAGCTACTCTGGACACACAGTAGTCAACAGAAAGCGGTATATCTCGCTTGGTAGTAGTGGGGGAACTGGAGGGCTAAGCGTAGTCAGCTGAGTGTGTGGCGCGAGCTACTCTGGACATAGAGTAGCCAACAGGAAGCGGTATATCTCGCTCGGTAGTAGTGGGGGAACTGGAGGCTCGGCGTAGTTAAGTTCCTGCAGTCTCGCAGTTCTGGCAGCGCCAGCGTGGCGCGAAATGTGAACAGCTCTCCTGGGGACTGGCTCGTGGCGCGCGGTCGTCAGATACCTATCTTGGTGAGTTACGTCTGTTCTTCGCACATCGCTACGTCACTTCACATTAGGGACCGTGCTGATAACATGAGGGATGTAATCTTTGAACCTAGTATTCTTATTCAGTCTACAAAATATTTACCTACACGTTATATGTATAATTAAAATCTAGTGTTGTTTTTTCTTTAGTTTTAGAGGTTTTAATATGACTTGCGTATTCATTTATTTTTTAATGTTTAAATGCTTAAGTGTTTTATCTATAGTAGACATTGAAACAATGTGAGTTGGTTAATTTTTAAATCTTCATTTTTGAATGTAAAACGACAGTGTTAGGCCCAAAATTTTTTTCGCATCCATCATCTAACAGGAAAAAGTGTTAATGCGGTATTTCAAAACAATTTATACTGAAAAAATAATTATAAGCACACAGCCAAGTCTTCGGGACTTCTCACGAAATCATGTATGTAATATTTTCATTTGTCATTGACAAGCATTTCAATGAGCACTTGATATCGTAATTTTGTCGAATTTGCGTATTCAAATTACTGTGGCTATTGTTAAAATATAAAAATATCGCCTCAGATGTTAGCACAAACAGTTCCGCTTAATATTTGTGTTAAGTGTAGTAACTTTTTTATGTTGCTTTATCTCTGTGTGCATGTGTTTTTTTTCCCCCTTGAGACTTGTAGCGATTTGGCCACGACATATGATAAATTGCACGCAGCATCGCTGCTGGGCTGTGTACGCATGTGTGTGGAGTTGGGGTGGAAGTTAGGATGTAATGCTATAGTCGTTTTCTTGCGTTGTGTATAGGCACGGGTAACACTTGGTTTTCTATGCAAATTCATAATATCGTTCTTGCCATCACTTATCCTCTCTGTAACCGCCTTGGTCATTTAGAACGCAGTTACAAAACAAGGGCCGAGATTTAGTAGCAATTCTTCCCTTGACCCCCACATTATTATAGCGTAATCAAGGAGATAAATGTGTACATTAAGTGCCATTAAGTAACTTTTTACACTCGAAAAGCCCTCCAGTAAAGATCTTCCATTTCAGTTGGTGTCGCTTTTCTAAACCTGCATAATAATGAAATTACCCTTTTTTTTTCTCCTGTTGTAGTGCAATTATTACTACACAGTGGGATATTTATAATCTGCGTTATGTTAATATTCTCACCAGTTCGTAACTAAACTGGTACTTTAATTGCTTTGAGAATTATCTGACTGGCTAGAAACGTAGTTTAAGTGGGGGGTGGGGTGGGTGGAGGAGTTTCTTAGTTATCGTAAACCCTACTTACAAAATAGCTTGTACCTCAGTGATATTCTTGTTTCCGAGATACTTTCTGCACTGCCTTGTCTGGAGACGTGTAGTTTCCTCTCGTAGTGGCTGTTCGCGGTAAAAGTCAGCACTTTTGAGGTCCTAGTTTTTTTTTTATTTCCGCCATTTTTTTAAATCCTTTAACTAATTTTTAAAATAAATATTGCCATATAAGTAATAAACATAGTGTGTAGATTTCACCGCACTTGGAAGTTAATATCCATGGCTAAAATACAATATATTTATTGGCTATTATTCCAAATGAGGGGGCTTTCAAAAGTGGTCATTACCGTGAATAGTTCTGTCGTTTGATTATGGTTTTTACGGTTTAGGCGTTGCAAACAAGGAATTTAATGACGCGTACTGTACTTAAATCTACAAAACTTTTTTTTTTTCATTTGGCAATAGTAATGTGAACGGATCGTAACTTAGACCTGTAACACGGTTAACGAATCAGTTCTCTCCCCACAACGAAGACCGTTGGCCATCGAACGTCGTAGTGTATAGTACAAACCAAAAATAACTTTAATGTGCCCTGCGTCTTATACATAATTTTTACGCCGAGTCTAAATTGGTCGAGTAAAAACTTTTGAAACTTTTCCTTCTCATGTGAAGCTTAAAACTGAGAATTGTCATGGGCCTAGTAACCTTTATTTATACGTGGATCTAGTGAACTTGTGAAATTGATAAAAAATAATAATAATGATGTAATGTGGTTATTCGTAGGATAATGCATATTAAAGGAATAAGTTTGTCAATGCTCTGCAGTTCGGGCAACACGCTTTTTTAAGATATTGGCATGGAATTACTTTTCCTAATTACTTTGCCTTCGTTGCAGTCAGTTCTTCGTCAAATAACGTAAAACTGCAGGCATGTATTTTTTAAAAATTGCTTTTTAAACACGTTTTTAACTAGAGGTTGTTCACGATAAAATTAGCACTTTTGAAAGCCGTGCTCACTATCTACTTGTATGCACGTTGTGTATTATGTATTGTGTATTATTGTGTATAACGTAAAATTGACATTGCCATGGGCCTCATAACTTTATCCATACGTCGGTAAAGAAAAACTGTGAAATTATTAGGAAAGTAAATATTTTACAAATCTGCTAATTTCTACAGTTCGATGTATTAAAAAATACAGAAAGGTAAAGAAATAATTTCAAGTTCTCACAAATGGTTACCGAACACTTTTTATTCGACGTTAAAACATGGAACTACTGTCCAGTCATCGTTACCAAGTTTACCGGGCGAATGCGACTCAGTGCGCCCGTTAAAATATATGCAGGTAGGGGCAGTGACTTCTTTCAAAGGTTCATTTTAAAAGTGTTTACTTTATCGGGAACAACATTCACGAGCCTGCAATGGTTAGGTATCTTTGTGCCTGTACTTCGAGATGCGATTGTCGGAAGATTTGGGATCGTCAGTCTGGTTGCTGCGTTGTAAGTGTATTGGTGTTTATAACGAATAAGATGTTCAACCCTTGGAGGTCGGCACGCATTTGCAAGACAAGTTAGAAGTGAGTAACGTATATCCACCACTGCACGAACACCGGTTCTATTGGTCCCCGTGATCCCACTCGCTACTGAGTAGTTCCATATCTTATCGTCGAATAAAACGTGTTAGATAACCATTTCTGATAACTTAAAATCAATTCTTTCGCTTTCTGTTTCTTTATGCATCGAAGTGTAAAAATTAGCAGATTTGTTAAATATTTACTTTCTTAATAATTTCACAGTTTCATTTGACCGACGCGTCAATAAAATAATGAGGTCCATGGCAATGTTAATTTTTCATAAAGTGGAAGAATACATAGCGTGTATGTAAGTAGATCTTAAGCAGGGCTTTCAAAAGTGCTCATTTTAACGTGAACAGCCTATAGTGGTCAGTATATCAATGGACACACTTAGTGTGCTCTACAACGTTCATTATTTAGCTGATCATCAGTCATTAAGGCGCTGAGTTGGTTTTGTCCCGATTAATTGTCTTCATTTGTGTAAGATGTTTTACAGTCACCCCTGTCCTTCTGCGAAGATGTAACAAAAATATTTTTATAGTCAGGAAAGTTATCGTTACTGAGCTGTAGAGTTAAGTTCTTGCAAGATCCTGTTAAACTAAGACAGTAAATGACTGCGTGAAAATGCTTTTTTTTTTTTTTTTTTTGTGACAAAGGAATTTTCAAAATATATTTACTCGAGCTACACTTGAACGTAGTCCTCGATGTGTTAATGTGTGTTTGCACGCGTTCTTAACTAATGAAAATCTCCACGCATAATATCTCGAAGACACCAGAGGGATAGTTTTATTTACACATTTCAGGCTTTGCCTAGCAACAAAAGTATGATTTTGTATTCCTGCCAAACGTTTATTGACTTGTGTTTGTGGACATTGTGTGCAACGTTTTTTTAAAGGAAAAAGAAATATTTTCCGTTGTCCGTTTTATTCGCTGATTCGTGCTAAGATAACATCTTTATCTTTTGTCACAAAGGAAAACCTACCTAGTAGAAACAATTGCAGGTCTGGTATAATGGGGATAACTTATGTGGCATGTGGATAATACTCTCATATAGGCAAGGCAAGAACCTGCTAATGTAAGAGGCTGCTTTTAATACAGTTTTGAAAATTTTAAAATAAAGAACTCCTATTTCGGGAACTTTTTATTGCGGAAGTAGGGAGGTGCGGCGGGGCTATGCCTATGGACTAACGTACTTGACGGGACATAACTTCCACATGTTTAATACGTTAACTTTATACATAAAGTAACGTTTGCCACAAACTGTTGCTCCGGCTTTTCGATCTGCCATGCGGTGTCATACATTGGTTTCCCCCCCCCCCCCCCCCAAATCTCGGCAATAGATTGTCAGTTTGTGGCCTTAATTGGCTATAAAACTCGTTCACTGGCATGTGGTCTGGCAAGGCCTTGACTGGGTAAGAAAGACATGCCACTTATGGCATGTATACGGTCTTTATGATGAAGTGGACCTACCCACACTAACCTCCACGTCTCCGCGGTAGCCGTTCAGGTTTTCAAAAGACAAGTCTCGCCTAACTGAGAGTATATTTGCGAGAAATCCATGAAAATTTGCTACAGATCATAACATCTGCAATTTTTATTGTATTCCCGGTCGACATATTAGGTGTACTAGGTTCAAGGTTAATAAAGCCATGATTAGCTGATTAGTTCCGTGGTTTTATTTGTAAAAGGTAATATAGTTAGGTCCCTATTAATTTTCACTGTTTCACTTGATCGACGCATGAGTAAAATGATTGAAACAATGGCAATGTTAATTCCATACATGGCGGAAGGATACAGAATTGGGACTAAAGAAAACCCTAGTGTATAACTAACCGCGAACAGCTTGTAAGGGTCATGATGAGCTTAATCAACGCAGCGCTCCTTAGAAGAGCGAATATTTCATCAGATAACAAGACCTGACCAGGCGTTATAAAGCTCGCTTGGCTCATTTTCCATTTTGTCGAATTCTTGTGTTCGCTCGGAAGACTATCCCGTCTCCTTTGTGTTTGTAACAGCTTAAAGGCTGTTCACGGTAAAATGAACACTTTTGAAAGCCCTGCTTAAGAACTACTTGTATGCACGTTGTGTATTCTTCCGCCTTATGTAAAATTAACACTGCCATGCGCCTCATCACTTTATTCATCCGTCGGTCAAGTGAAACTGTGAAATTTATAGAGAAGTAACTACTTACAAATATGGTCATTTTTACACTTCAATCCATTGAAGAAATATTAAGCGAAAGAAATAATTTAAATTAACACAAATGGTTAAATTACACTTTTTTTATTCGACGTTAAGCTATGGAACTACTTTCCATCCCTCGTTACCAACTTCACTGAGCGCATGTCACTCAGTGCGCCCGTTAAAATATATGTAGGTGGAGGCAGTGACTTTTTTCTAAGGATGATTATAAAGTGCTCACTTTATCGTGAACAGCCTATACCCGGTTGACCTGTCATCGAGAAGAGAGATGCATGCCTCCAGGCGTCCTACAGCACTTGCGGCGTAAATCATTTATCACCACTCAGCTAAGACACGTAAGACACTTTATCGGGAGCAGCAATGGACATAGCGAGACGGAAGTGATTAACTAGAGATAGCGCGCTTCAATCCCATTAGCTGTAGATAATGTTGCGCATTATTTTGCGAACAGACTTTTGAACATGCACAACATAAAAACATTTTTTAGCCACAAATTTCACCGTAAACAAAATAAGAAACCAAAAATAGTTCTCGTATAGGTTGATAAAAATGTATAGGGGACCTAGGTTTATAGAAGAGCGAATACGGAAAAAGTAAGAAACTGCAATCCTCGACAACATTTTTCGCTCACTATAATGCATTACCGTCAAGCTTTTTGCTACGCCGTAAATCTGCAAGTTTTGTGCGATAAAGAAATGTATTAATATGTCGAAATATTTGCTCAAAAATTAGGCATAAACTGATAGTTAGGATTGCCCTTTATTGATTTTTCGATAATGGCTTTCAAAAACCTCTGACCTTCAATTAAAGGTTTTCAGCGTTAATTTATGTACTACGCCTTTTCAAGTAACCTCCGCCCACTACATAAAATATCATGTTTGTCCAAACCTCTCCCAAAGCGTGGGTGTCCCTTGGGCAGATTGACATCTGCCGGCTATGGCGTAGCAGCCTTGGAGTCGGGATCCTGAAGGGTGATCGTTATCTCTCCTTGGCGAACGAAATTCAAATGAATAACGACGCACGACGTACCGCGAATAATACGATGCGAGCGATTCAAGTGGCCCCAGAGAGCTAGGCCCTGACGTTCGCCCGTCATACTGTCCTTGAAAGTGTTCTGCATTGACACCACCGGCAGAGGCCTTGTGCGGCCTTAAGCCTGATGCAGACGGACATATTTTGTGAACAAGAAGATGAATATCCTGTTTTATTTAAGTCCTATGTACGCACTTGAATGTTACAGCATGCCAGTCACTTATTTCCACTACAACGCAAAGATTTTACAAACCAAACAAATCACTAATACAGAATTTAAATCTGTTTTCTGCTCTAAAATTAACGTCAGCATAAATGAATGAACGGGGACTACATAGACGTATAAAACGCAAATGTAAACAAACGACTTGCACAAGAAGGTGAACGACGAAAGATAGAACTGCGAGTAAACGATATTTGCTAGCGTCCAAGCCTTAGCAACGCGTGACTGGCTAACTTGTATGCAAGTGGCGTGCATGCAAGTTGACTTGAACAAGAAGGCGTACCACCTTGTACAAGAAAGTGAACCGTGTGTAACAGTCATTATAGGATGTTCAGGGTAAAATGAGCACTTTTGAAAGCCCTGCTTAAGATATACGTGTATGCACGTTGTGTATTCTTCCACCTTAAGTAAAATTAACACTGCCATGGGCCCCATCACTTTATTCATGCGTCGAACAAGTGAAGGTATTAATTTATTAAAAAAGGAAATATTTCACATCTATGCTCTTTTTTTACACTTCCATACATAAAAAAAATAAAGCGGAAAAAGCAATTTAAGTTGTTACAAATGGTTACCTAACACTTTTAATTTGACGTTAAAATATGGAACTATTTTCCATCCGTCGTTACCAACTTTATTGGGCGTTCGTCACCAAGTGCGCCCGTTTTAATACAATGCAGGCAGGGTCAGTGACTTTTTTCTAAGTTTGATTTCAAAAGTGCTCAATTTATCGTGAACAGTCTTTAGAATAAAAGACTGGTTCAGATTTACGTCTTTTCCCGTGTCACCAACGTTCAATCGTCCATCACCGAAACGACTGTCAGTCACATGGTCAACAGTGATGAACTTGTTTGTTCGCGTTTTAATTTTAAAAGGGCCGCGATGGTGTAGTGGTTAGAGTACCCACCTCCCACCCAGGCGAACCGGGTTCGAATCCCGAGCGGGGTCGCTCGGGATTCATGCCCTTGCATTCATGCGCTGCTCCATACTCACCTCACCCTCACTGGCTCTCAGGACCTCGCTGTTAAGAGCCGTCCAAATATCTTCACTAACAAAGTCCTGCACGTTCGTTAAGCATTAACCATTCACACGTGAGAGATGCAGAAACTTCAAATAAAATTATTTAAAGGCTGTTCACGATAAAGTGAGCACTATCGAAATCAACGTTAGAAAAAAGTCACTGGCCCTACCGGTATATATTTTAATGGGCGCACAGTGACATTTGCCCAGTAAAGTTGGTTACAACGGATGGAAAGTAGTTCATATCTTAAACGTCGAATAAAAAGTACTAGGTAACCATTTGTGATAACTTAAATTATTTCTAACGCATTAGGTTTTTTTAATGCGCCGAAGTGTAAAATTAACAGATTTGAAAAATATTTACTTTTCTAAAAATGTCACAGTTTCACTTGGCCGACGCATGATGAAAGCGATGAGGCCCATGGAAATGGCAATTTTACGTAAGGCGGAAGAACACACAACGTGCATACAAGTAGATCTTAAGCAAGTCTTTCAAAAGTGCTCATTTTACCGTGAACAGACTATAACACGTTATGCTGCTGATGAGCTGAATTGCTTGTATCCTGAAACTGAACTTTACATTACGTTGTCTGTTAATGGCAGGTTTTGTTTACGTCTCCATAGTATTAGTTTGTCGTCTCCTGTGTGCACAAATGTTTTTTTCCGTATAATTCTGAGGAGTTTGTGAATTAGTTATTGCTCTAAATACTTCTGCTTCCCCAGCTCGTTCGTAATATACTGCGTGGGAAAATCGCGAGAGATCGAAACGACTGCAAACGACCTACGTATGAATTGAAAACGGCCGATTGTACCGCGAACTCGATCCGCGCGTGCCACCAAAATGGCCGCATTGGCCAGCAACGTTACGCATCTCCGTTCACCAGTGAGGCCATTGTAGCTCGCTTGCCAGGCGGATACCCGGCCAATAGAGAATCTCCCGCATTCGCAATAGCCAGTCGGACGTAAGCTCCGTTCTCATAGCCTCCTCGCGTAGACATTCGGCGAATGGGTGCGACCACATATGAGCCGCCGTGCCATTTCAAATCTAGCATAGGCTGTTCACGGTAAAGTGAGCACTTTTGAGGCCCTAGTTATTTTTTTCGTTTAGCCATTTTTTTGTCCTTTAAATACCCCATTAAAATAAATATTGCCGTGTAAGCAATAAACTAAGCGTGTATATTCCACCGCACTCGGAAGTTAACGCCCGAGGCTAAAATAAAAACTATTTGTTGACTATTATTCCAACTGAGAGAGCTTTTAAAAGTGCTCTCTTCAGCTGTACCCAGATGTGTTTTCGTCGATCGGCGAGCCCCTGTGTGTCCCAGTGAGGCGGCGTGTTGTGGTATCGCCAAGGCCAACCACTTGGCGTGCTGGCTTTATCTCGGACCGTAATTCATGCGGGAGATGTTTGGCAAAGCGGGAGTTAACTTTCGTAGAAACGGAGTTGGTGTAGTCGTTTGTCAACATTGCAGATACGAACTACGTTTTTCGTATCACGCTGAAGTGTTTGTTGTGGATGGAACGTAAATCAGTATCGTTCTGTAACGCCCTATGCTCTGGCTCTAGGCAAATTTCTTCTTTCTGAAGTTTAATGGGAAAATTACTTAAAATAGGTAAAAATTTATTTGTGAAAACTGCCCCTTTTTTAGTCAGCGGAACACTAAATATTTCTCTGAACGAATTTCACTCGTATGGCGGCAATTCCAGAACTTTCTTTTACAGTGAATTTCATTCGTGTAGAGAGTATTTTTTAGAGGGCGCATGCCAACTGCAGCACCGAGACCACCAGTATTGAACAGCTTTCTTTTGCCAGCAGAAATGCCAGAACCGCATAGGCTTCCGCCCATGTTTACGAGTGTATCGCATCTGTTTGCATAAATGTGTACTTCAAAATTTTTTATACTCTCTCTGTCACATAGTTTTAATAAGACTAAGATATATTATCGTTGTGGATTTTTTTTTTTTGTGAACGCGTGGGTATTTCGAAAAACCAAGTGTAGGGGAACTTATTCTCCCTCGTTTTTATTACATGATTTTAACATTTAGCGGGGGGGGGGGGGATTTTCATTGTTCCCTTAATCGATTCCCCGTGAATTACACCGATCCGAGAGTCGGTAGCAGTTTAGTAACTTTTTTTTCTTCAACAAATAGCATTCCAATGATTGAAGCCACTGATTCAGCTTTAGTGTGTATGTTCTAATAGATTCCGAAGCATTTTGCTATTCTGAATGAGTACCAACACTCCGTGCTCTTCTGGGCCGTAATTGACTGTCAGGAATACATTTGATGCTTGAATTAGATCCGGCACAGTCGCGTAGAGCTAGACTCTGCTGAATAGAAACGGCCATGACTTACATATGAGCTCTCTCTTATAAGAGTGGCTTGCCATATTAGCCTTTAGCGTTTCGGCATTTTCCAATATGGATCAGCTGAGTCACTTTATTGCCACCTGTGACGGTGCGTCGATAATAAATCTGTTAAAACTCCGATGCTCAGGCTAACGTCTCATAAATGACGAAATTCCTACATTACGATTTCAGTTTGCAGCACTAAACCTTCCAGAAAAAAAAAAAGATTCCAATTAAATCAACACAGTGTCACATTCATTTGAGACTTAAAATAACTCTCTTTTTTTTTTTTTCATTACCTGCTACACACAGTTATATACGTATATTTACACATTTACGTGCGTAATTTGAAGGGTAAAATCAAAGTAACGGTGAATTTGAAAATTGTTTATTGGTTGAAAACGTTATTTAATAAGTAATTTAAATACAAACAAAACGAAATTAAAATTATGAAAATACATAATCATTTGTGCATGCAGAAACACGTGACGTAACCTTTTTGTGAACATCTGCTAATTACAACTCAGTCTTAGACTGTCTCCGGTGAGAGAGCTGTACTCGTAATCAGGATATTCGTCTTCAAGATCGCATCACCCGCCATATCGACATTTTTGTTCATTATTTCGTGGTTCAAATTTACGATGATTTGTTGATAAATGTGACGATAGGAGCTTAACTACCCTACCCACCACTGCGGACGTAATATATAAAGTACTAACGTATATTTATGCAACAATTAACTTCATATAAAACTTTATATATATATATATATATTAGTTAATTCTCACCTTTTAATAACAACTAGGGAACACTATTAACAACCAGATACAAACGTTTGCACAAAATCATTAAATGTAATGCTTCTATAACGAAACATTTTCAGTAATCACCCTGGCTCTTCTGTTATGACAATAAACAAATAGTTTCTGTATAAGGGATGATACAGCCTCTTAAGGCCAATGGTGCACGAAAGCAGTATGTGTGCTCGATTTTCGTTATAGCCTGTTTTTCAATGGGTTTATCAAAATTTTTGGCACGACAAGGCGTAAATATTAATTTTAACAACTTCTTGCATTGTTAAATTATTCACTACCTTTATTATTCTGTGAGCACCGATGGAAGATAAGAAATAAGATATTCTTTCTTTCTTCCATCAGTGCTCCGATAGTAGTAATGGTAGTCAATATCTATCAATGTAAGAAGGTGTTCGAAATTGTCTTGTCGTGCCAAAAATTTTGAAAAATTCTCTGAAAAAACCACTTTTGACCAAAATTAGAACAAATAAACGACTTTCGTGCACCATTCACCTTGACATTTTTTCTTTTACACCACCTCGATTTAAACATTCGTCGAATGACAATATGCAACGCGATCCTACCGAATCTTCACGTGTTACATCAAGGACTTTCTGTTGTAATGCTGGTGTCAAAGTTGACGTGATTGAGCAGGGGCTCAGGATAATTTTAATGGTATCTTCCATTGTCTGTGGCACGCATCCTGTCACAAAAAAAAAAACTGAATATATACTGCGCTCCTGTAACGCAATTAATCGTACTTGGCTTTGGATATTCAGCCACTTCCAAGTTCTTGCGAGCGCCCAAGTTTCTGCGAACAATGCAGTTGCTGTTCTCAGGGCCGCTGCCACGCGACCTTGAAGATGCGCTTCGTGTGTGGAATTCAGCTGTGTCGTTCGTCCTCGTGCACGTTCGTCCCTGGATAGGCGAGACAGACAGACTTTGCGGTATTAGTAAGACACTTACTGACGTTCAGTCGTATTACACTGTCACGTCAAGTTCCTAGATGAAGGCTGTTCACGGTAGCATGAGCACTTTTGAAAGCCCTGCTTAAGACCTTGAGATCTATCTGTATGCACGTTGTGTGTTCTTCCGCCTTATGTAAAATTAACATTGTCATGGGCTTCATCGCTTTATTCATACGTCGGTCAAGTAAAACCGTGGAATTATTAGAAAAGTAAATATTTTGCAAAACTGCTCCTTTTTACACTTTCACCCATTAAAAAAAAAAGAAAAAGAAATAATTTAAGTTATTGCAAATGGTTACTTAGCACTTTTTATTCAACGTTAAGATCTGGAACTACTTTCCCTCCAGCGTTACCAACTTTACTGGACGCATGTCACTCAGTGCGACAGTTAAAATATATGCAGGCAGAGGCAGTGACTTTTTTCTAAGGTTGATTTCCAAAGTGGTTACTTTATCGTGGACAGCCTTTTTCAGCGTTTTATGATTTTAAAAAAATTATGTGTTGCTTTGTTGCATCCTTGTTTCCGCAGGAAGTAAACCCATTAATTACCACGGCTGCCAGTGGTATTGCTCGGAGAAAAAAAAATCCGAAATTTACTCAAATGTCTAGATACGGTACATTTCAATTTCAGACGCGATTAAAATTTCTCACATATGTTTCAAGAACGTTAATGGTGACAAGATGGAGTTTTTTGAACATTCGCCATTGTGACGCAGTTGTCTGTAATCGAAAAATAGGACTGAACACGGAAAAAATACTTAAATAAGACAAGTAACCTATCGACGAGAAATTTAATATATGTATACAACATTGGAAAATTCCTGAGAGAATAGTAAAAAAATAGAAAAGCAACTAATTACGATATATATATATATATATACATACATACACACACACAACCAACATATAACACATAGAAAACAACACAGGAGGCTATATACCTGCTTGAAAAAATCAGGATAACAATGACAAAATAAATAAGAACAAATAAGACAACACAACAAATAAATGCACTCGAACACAGCAGTTTTACCAGACACGACAGAATACAAGCCAGGTATACTATAGTCAAGAATATATATGTAGAAAGCCAGAAAATTCCATGAAGAAATTGAGGCGAATAGAACAGGACAGCAAGCTAAATGCGGAAAACTAATACACTATAAATGTATACGAAAAAAATAAATATACGACCTACAGACAACACAGCGAAGGCGACACTTGCAAGTTCCAGAAAAACAAGGGTTTATATAGTTTTTTACTTTTTTTATGCCGCAGTCAATGACGATCGAGCTGTCTCCGTACTGATTGTGCAGCTAAGAGTGGCTATGATTGGCTGATGTGGTCTTGTATGGGTTGTTTTTTTTTCCTGTTTTGTGCTACAAAGATGATTATTTCTTCATTAATAGGATCCGCATATTTTTTCAATTTAATACTGTGTTGACTGAAAAGATTATCATTGCTAATAACAAAAACTGATTACTTGGTATTTCTTTTGATATTGTCGGCTTCCTGAGTGAGTGGAGTTGAATTGCGGCTAATTAAACATATTCTTTTTTATTTAGCCATATAATAGCGAGAAATAAACATATTTACGATAGTTTACTATTTATATTGCGCAATTTAGTGTAAATTAAAAAAAGTAAAAATAAAATCTCAGGTGGCCAGGATTGAACACACACACACACACACCACTTCGCTTTAAACCGTTAATACATTACCATATATATATATATATATATATATATATATATATATATATATATATATATATATATATATATATATAAAATTACCTTTATTTACTTTGGACTGATACATGATACGTGAGCCAGTGTACAGAGCGCGAGTGTCGTATTGGAAGTGTGTGAAGTGTGACGTGTGACGGCCTCAAGTGAGACTGACCTGTTGACGAACTCCCAATCCACATGAGTGAGACATGAGGACTGAAAATCTGCTACTAAGGAAACGGGGCGCGAACTGCCGACCCTCTGACTACAAGTCGGCCACCCTGACCTTGAGCTTAGGGCAGGGCCACCATCTGTGCTACCAAGTCGAGTTATTAGTAAAGAGGAAAATACATATCTTATTGCCTCATCGAATGCGTGTAGTTTTAAATTGCACGCCCTTACTTTTCATTTTCGTTTTAATTTGGACCGTTAGAATTGTTAAAACGAATAGTGCATATGAGTAAAGGCTGTTCACGATAAAGTGAGCACTTTAGAAATGAACCCTAGAAAACGGTCACTGCCCCTGCATGCATATATTTTAATGAACGGACTGAGTTACATTCGCCCAGTAAAGTTGGTAACGATAAATGGAAATAGTTCCATATCTTAACGTCGAATAAAAGTGCTATGTGACCATTTTTTGTGACTTAAAATTATTTCTTTCACTTTGTTTTTTTTAATGCATCGAAGTGTAAAAATGAGCAGATTTGTATACTTTCTTAATAATTTCGCAGTTTCATTTGACTGACGCATGAATAAAGTGATGAGGCCCATGGCAATGTTAATTTTACATAATGCGGAAGAATACACAACGTGAATACAAGTAGATCTTAAGCAGGGCTTTCAAAAGTGCCATTTTACAGTGAACAGTTTATACACTCTCTTCACCACATTATATGTAATTTAAACTTTTAAACAGAGCGCTATGATGATAACACAACATCGAAAGGAAAGACGTAACAACGGCATGAAAGACTGAATGTTCATGTTACCTCGTCAAATGGCGTATAGAAAGACGAAACACATTTCAGAAGTACTTTGTATTTAGTTTTATTCGTTTATGCATTGTTATTTCATGTAATACGCGTTGTTAAACGGCATGATATTTAACTGAGCCATCGGTCAAAAAACGAATCACTGAAAAACAGCGAGAAGAATGACTGATGAATCGGTGGAAAATGTCGCCGAATCAATAAGTAAAAGAAAACTGGCATTTTTGACTGATTCATCAGTTGAATTCTGTGAAGTGACTGTTGAATCACTCAAATACTGTTAACTGATTGAAACTGTGAAATACTCGATGAGTCAGATTTAGAGTGCAGATCATCTTACTAACTGACCAGTCGGTCTTCGTGGAGACGGGAATGCTGCATATTTTTATATCTGCCTCCCCGTCGTATCGGTCAAAGTTCATGTGTGAGACTGCGTTTTTTTGTACGTGTGTACAAAATCACGTTTTTCACGTACCCATTAAGATGTACCAGCCTGGCTTCCCTGAAACTCAGGTTCGAGTTTAAATGTTTAACGTGGACATGGTGGCATAGGTTCTGATACACAATGAAGAGACAAAGTGTCGAGTGACTATCAGCTCTTGACTTATTTTGTGAAAGCCACAATACATTAATCACAGTTAATTTTTAATAGACCTGGAGGGTGGATACAATGGATATTTTTAAATTTTAAATAAAGCTCTGTGATTGTGCTTAATCTTGTTTTAATGTAATTCAACAAACAATATTTTTTTCTTTCCGACACGTGAGACCCCGGAATCACGCCATCCGGGAAATGTTTCATATACCAGAGATGGTACATTTCCGATGCTACAATTCCTGCCGCCTTGTTAGCAGCAGTCGTAATTGCGTCATAACTGAAGAACGGAGTCGATACATTTCCACTCAATTTTTATGACTATATAAGATCAGGAAATGTACCATTTTCAATGTTGCTTTAAACCCACACCGTAGAGTGTAGAGTGGATAAGGGCGACAGTGCCACGCGTATCAAGTACGCCATCGCCGCTAAGCACAAGGCTCTCAACTGGCGTGCAGTGTCCTAGTCGCAATGCGTGTATAGACTGTTCACGGTAAAATGAGCATTTTTGAAAGCCCTGCTTGGGATCTGCTTCTATGCACGTTATGTATTCTTCCATCTTATTTAAAATTAACATTACCATAAGTCTCATCTCTTTATTCGTGCGTTGATCAAGTGAAATTGTGAAATTATTGGGAAAGTAAATATTTTACAAATATACTAATTTTTACTCTTCGGTGCATTAAAAAAAAAACGAAAGCGAAAGAAATAATTTATCACGACAAATGGTTACGTAACCCTTTTATTCGACGTTAAGATATGGAACTACTTTCCCTCTATCGTTACCAACATTACTGTGCGTATGTCACTCTGCGCGCTCGTTACAGTATATGCAGATAGGAGCAGTGACTTTTTTCTGAGGTTGATTTGTAAAGTGCTCACTTTATCGTGAACAGCGTATAGGCGGGAGCGTTAACATCTGGGACTTGAGAGCCGGTGATTGTGAAGCGAGGTATGTAGCAGCGCCGAAATGCAAGGGCGGGGGAAACGAGAGATCCCTGTGAAAATATTCCGACCAAGCGGCATCGTCCAGCACGATTCCCACGAGCCGACGATCCCGCCGGGAATCGTTCCCAGTTCGCCTGGTTGGGAGGCGAGAGTTATAGCCTCTGCGCCACCGCGGCCCCAACCCTCACTGGAGATTGTACATTTCCGATCGTGATAAAATTCCGCTTGTCTCGTTGATAGCAGTTCGAACTGCCATAATCGGAGATAATACATCTTCGCTTTAGAGTCGGTTTATCGTGATTAACTGACAATTAATAATCTCGATTATATGTATTTTATGTTTCACCACGCACATTAATCTCTATTTTCTCTGAATAGCTAGATAAAATATTAAACCGCCGATTTTTGTGGATTAAGTCACATAGGGATTAAACTGTAAAGCATAAACAAATATTTTGGTAAGGTGACGAGAGGGCAAAATTATTTAATCGAGAATAAAGATAAAATGGTGCAGGCAACATACAATTTAATTTTTGAAGAGAAAAGTGATAGCGAGGATTTTATTGACCGTCGTCCGCGATGTTTACGCGCAAGAATAAATTATTTTGAACATTTTGATGAAGAGGATTTCAAAGTGCGCTTTTGCCCTACGTCAAACACAGGATTGTCAAACAGACTTTTAATATACGTTATTACATGTTCCAGTAACTATTTGAAAACCTTTTATCTGCATATGTTTTTCGCATATGTTTTTTTTTTTTTTTTTTTAGGTTATCCCACGTCGCCTTCAAGTTGTCTGCTGTCCTGTAGTGATCACGAAATATATAATTAAAACCATTCGCAATCGTTTGCCACTGTTTCACTTTATTTTCTTGTGTCACAGCATCAGTTAGTTTATTTTCAATGATATTAAAATGTTCTGTTACTAACTCTAACAAAATGTGTTTTTCATGGGATGAAAAATTTCTGCTTCGTTGTTTCCATTACTACCAATTTGATTTCTCCGTACAAGCTGAAAGCAATGTCTCTAATGTTTACTAAGAAAAAGTCGCGATTAAGTCAGAATATAGAGGTAATTTTAACGATATATTCTTGACGTCGATTAAACCTGGTGAAACACGCTCAGCATTATCGAGATTAAATTCGAAGTCAAACCTCTCATCTGGATAAAATTATCTCGATATTCGGAAAAGTTCATCTTCGTTGGTGAAACCGCCCCTTAGTTTAGAGCGTATCAAATTCGGAGATGATATATTTCCGAGATGGCGCAATTCCGCATCCCTATTGGCACGCGGTTCGACTTATTTCTTTGTAATAGTCCCTCGACCTCTTCTGTCGGGCATCTAGGAAACTGGTGACCTGTGTGTGTCTTATATCCTTCGCTACCTAGCTGCATCATGTCGCATGTGCAGAGCTGCCGACACCCAGATATTTTCTGAAACGGAATGGCGTGCAGTGTTCCTTTTACATATTTTAAATGGTGTGTTCATTTTGCGCCGGTGACAGCGAGTGACATAAGTGTGTGATTGGCCTTGATAATGGCTGAGGCTACTTAAGAAATTCCATATCAGAATTTACGTGTACGCAAATTTCAAACGAAATTTTCTTCCATGTCCTTGAAGGCGTAGTTCCCAGTGTTCGTGTATTTTTACAGGTATAATACGTAATTTTCTGTAAATATGAATGTATCTAAAATTATAAAACATACATAAGTTTACAATTCATTTATATTGAAAGAAAACTTTAGCATATTAAAACCGCTCGTTTTAAACACTAATGTTATTCGGAATACTCTACAAAGAGACACACTTGAAGCGGGTAGTTCTGTAGTTTTATTATTGTGTACGCGATTACTGTCAAGAACGTATTTCTTATTTCCAGTTATATCTCCCTTATAAATTAATTTAATACACGTGGGTTTATGCGTTAACAGGGTGGATTACGACCAAAATCTATTATGGGCGAACCTCTTTCGTACTGACATGATTTTATCGGTTGTTATTCGTATGCACTTTGAACTTCCAGATTGATGACGTCATTTACAGTAAACATGTTTATCTAAGAGAATTAATCACTAAACGACAAAAAAAAACTCGCGTAACTGCAAGGTTCAAAATATAACATGAGAGGAGCTCAACTTTCATGAGTAATATAATCTGATGATTCACAAATATTAATGCTAGGCTTGTAATTAGCCAGTAGGGGCAGTGGCTAGGGCGCTCGCCTCCCACCACGGCGATCTGGGTTCGATCCCCGGTGGGTTCGCATGTGGGAATCGTGCTGGACGATTTTGCGTGCCTGCGGGTTTTCTCGGGGTACTCCCGGCATTCCAGCGCCGCTCCGTCCTACGGGTCGCAGCTGGAAAGACCGTCACTCGGTGAGTATTGTCCTGCCCTGGGTTCACTCCCCACTAGAGTTTTTTTTTTAATTTGCCAATAAAATAAATAATTTTTTTAAACATTACTATTGCTGAACAAGTAACTCCCTCAGCATTCGGATGAAAACTCAACAAATCACAACTTACTAAATAACGTGGGAGGCGAAGCATTCTATCCGCCCAGGCACCGCGGCCCCTCGAAGCAAGGCTTCGGGGAAGTTGAGAAATAACCACGAATAGACTATAGCGTGTACGGGTCGTGCGCGATGAGAGCAAGGAAACAGCCGTGGGTTGCGAGAAGAATCTGCTCCGGGTGAGCGGGAGCAGCGTAGCGCAGCGGAGAGAGTAGGAGTCTTGTCACGTCCGCGCCACTTCCCGGCCAATCACGACAATTGCCTGGGTGCACTGGCTCTGTCCGCGCTCTCCTCTTCTGCTCCCGCCCTTCAGCCCATCCTACAACACCCACGTGCATAGTACACTGAAAGAAAACTGAACGAAATATTTCTGTGTATAGGGCGAAATATATGGGGCGATTCCCAATTAGACCGACAAACTTCGGTAGACGATTCTTCATGAAAAAGTAAAAGGAAAACATATTTGAAACTTTATACCTCAATCGAATATTAAGGGAAGTATGAGCCCGAAAAAAAAAAAAAAAAAAAATTTAAAGCTGTATTTGTGCTAAATATCGGCTCTTACGTTGAAGGTCCCGATAACATACAGAGTTGTCATTGTATTTTACTTCGTTGAGGATGTAATTAACATAAAAAATAAAAAAGTATTTTCTTGTGAATACTTTTAGTTCTATTAAAACAATTTTCACCACTACAATAGTATTATGCTGTTCTCTATGGATATACATATAAGTAGACTTTTATAACATAAGTATATTCATTTTTTTTAGTATCATTCTACTTGCGTTTGTTTACATTTTAAAACTATAATTTTCCTTTTATTTTGGCCAATAAATATATCAGGTATCCGCGATCACCACTTTTGAAATATGCATTTTATAAAAGTTTTTAAATAATAATAATAATTATTATTTTTATTTATTTTTTACTGGACTTAAATTGTTGAAGACAAAACAATTTCGTTCTTGAACTGTCCAAATTCGGAGATTTTACATGGCCGGCCACTATATTATCGTCGTATGCCGTGCTTTTCAAGAGTTCAGGATTGGTTGGATTTCAAAAGTCAATCGTCCAGATATTATTTCTCGATAGTCTTCATTTCAGTCAACCAAGTAACTGATGGCAAACATGCGGATGCTTGAAATGGCAATACAGCACGTAACTTTGCTTGGTGGATAAAAATAGTTGTTATTTACCACCAACGCTGAATGCTTTCTGAGGCCGTTGAACAAACGAATAAGCAAAATTTACTCTGACTTGCAAATAAGTTGGACTTTTATTATGAGAACAAACGACTTGAAACATGGTTACTGGCAACAGAACGCACTACCAATGGCCAACCTTACAGAGTGATAATGGAAAACCACGTGGGAAGTTTGACTTCGACCTCGAGAAAGGTGGTAGACTGGCTGGTCGTCTTGAAGGTGTTGGAATCGGCGCGCTGGTGACAAAGGTTGTTTACTCTGTGTAATCAAGAGGTCGAAGTTTCAGCCATCCGTTTCAACCCACCAAAGTACGCCGTGATAGTAAGAACCTTATTTGCGTTATTTCACGTCACTAACATAGCACAGAAAATAAAGGAATTTCTTTAAATAGCTTGGCAGGGTACAGTGCAGCGACGTGTGTTATATTTGCGATCGTGAAGAAACGTTAAGAGCGATCTGATTATCCAAGATGTTAGTTCCCGAGAAGTCACACGCGATCAATAACCAAAGGAAGTTGTGGTCGGGGATGTAGGATATTGAAGTCTAGCATGGTGTTCCACGTCTGTCGAGAGTCGAACGAGCGACCAGCACGCCTCGGATCTCGAATCCCGAATCCGCTGGTCGCTCGTTCGACTCTCGACAGATGTGGGACAGTGGCCATAAATATTTTCGCGAAATAAACCTGTCCCTAGTGATAACATTTCAAGTAGAAAGGCCGGAGTACGTGTAGAGTTTTTTATTGAGAAAAAAAAAAAGGAACATACATGTAATGGTCACTATATCGAACCCCAATTTTTGGCTACATTTTGACATCGGGCTGCACCCATTCTGCTACATATTGTAGTCTGTTCACGGTAAAGTGAGCACTTTTGAAAGCCGTGATTAAGATCTACTTGTACCTATGCACGTTGTGTATTCTTCCGACATACGTAACATTAACACAGGCATGAGCCTCATAACTTTATTCATGCGTCGGTCAAGTGAAACTGGGAAATTATTAGAAGAGCAAATATTTTACAAATATGCTAATTGTTGCACTCAGATGTATTTAAAAATAGATAACAAAATAAATATTTTAAGTGATCACAAATGGTTACGTAAGACTTCAATTTCGACGTTAAAATATGGAACTACTTTCCCTCCATCGTTATCAACTTTACTGGGCGCACGTCATTCAGTCCGCCCATTAAAATATATGCAGGTACGAGCAGTTACTTTTTTTTTGTAAGGTTGATTTCAAAAGTGCTTACTTTATCGTGAACAGGCTTTATATCCACAGTTACTTCAAACTTTTCTGAAGTCCTGCTTAAGTTCAACATGCAGGGTATTCCTCCGCCTCATGCAAAGAAAGCTTATCGGAGTCTAGAAAATTACACCAAAGGGACAACGCGCCGTATTCATGCGCACTCAGTTATGTAATATTTTGCGTGAGAACTATTTATTACTTGGAATTACCAGCACACTTATTTTCTCACTGTTAGTTATACATGCAGATCCGAGAATTTCGCGGGTTCATTTCGAGACAAGTTGTAATTCACACACTTGTACATTCATGTTACTTTTTTAATTGGTCGACGTGTTGTTTGACACCACCTGGACATAAACGAGCCAATAACAAACATGGAGTAAATTGTGCGCCCAACCACAGTCTTCTACTACCACAGCAATCAACACTCGCACTCGCGAATTTCTCGGGGCTCTAGTTATAAATAAAATTAGAACGTAACAAAAGATAAGGTACTTTATTGTCGACACAAGTACAAAACGCTTGTGATACGTATCATATTAGGAAATAACCAATCACGTCATACAGGATGTGATTCTTCAAAGGTATGATTCGAAAAGTGTGAATAAATTGCTAATAGATAGAGACGTGCAAAATTCGCGTTATTTTCTAACTGCATGATGAACGTCACCGTCCTGTGTATACTCGAGTCAGGGTCATTTGTTTATTGGCTTCCGCAGAAGTCAGGTGCAATTTCCCCTTTCGACTTGTTTGGACGCGGTTGGCCAATGATGACGTTAATTGTTTCTTATTGGTTCAAATACGTCCGGGAGGTGCCAGGAAAGCTGTAACCCAGTAATAAAACCAATAAAAATGGAGAACGTTTTGAAGTATATTCTGTTGTCAAATAATAACGCGAATTTTGCAGGTCTCTACTGATAGACGATATCCACGGTTGGCAACAGTGTTCGGGGGGGCCTTGCTTGGGGAGCACGGGAGTAACCCTAAGACAGATCTCGGGTCCGCGTCTGTGCAGCTTTTCAAATTATCAGCGAGGAGTGTTGTTCGTCCTTGTGCGGAGACTGGTTTGACCTCCGCGCTGTAGCTCCGGGCAAGGGAGGCTGTAAATAGCAGACTGGCGCGGCACAGCAAAAAAAAAAAAAAAAAAAACAGAGGAAACGCATCACGAGATGAGCAGACTTCCGGCCGGTCAGCGCGACGAGAGAGATGTGGTCTCCAGGAAAAATAGGGGTGTGGTTGTGTTGGGGACACGGCCGGTTGTTTTGCGTGAATATGTATACGTTGACGCGCTCGGACGCCTTGATGTTAATTCTACGTTCCCGCCACCACTTCACTCGATCATACGGGGCTTTTATGGGCATCTCTGGATTGTTTTTGAGATGCTTTTTCCAACCGTATACGATTTTTATATTTCGACGTGGCTTTTTGACGAGTATAAGCCGACATTGATGTTAAGTTTTCTTAATTTTTTTTTACATTAAACGCATACACGTTCACCATAATCGCTCCACACAAATGTTTTTATACACGCAATCGATTGATCTTGACGAGAACTGTCGATTGAAACTCAAACGAGCGTCGTAGCTTCTCCTAGACAAACGTTATACTATGCGGAAGTAATGAGACACGGCGAAACGGACTAAAAATTGCGCCACCCCTCCCCCCCCCCAACACCCCGGCTATTCATCATAGTCCTCACTCAACGTAACATATTCTTTGATCCTCTGGCAATCGAGTGGTGTAATTTAATTTTGAATGTAGACGATAGATTCGGAGCTGAACTTCCAAACTGTATTCCCTCGATTTTGTTATCGGATTTATGGATTGCCCCCCACTATGGTTGCAAATTTAAAGACGCATTCACGCCAGAAAGTAGGGCAGTGGCTCTCCAGCTGTGGTCCGCGGACCATCGGCGGTTTGTGGCTCGGTCCTAGATCACGGCTGTTCAGTGTTAATTTTCGCACTGACCCGCTGACAACATGCAACGCTTGTTGGGCCACTCTCGCCTAATGGCGGTTCACGATAAAATGAGCACTTTTGATGTAAACCTTAGAAAAAAGTCACTGCCCCTGGCCTACATATATTTTAACGGGCGCACTAGTGACATGCGTCCAGTAAAGTTGGTAACGATGGAGGGAAAGTAGTTCCATAACTTATCATCGATATGAAGTTTTAGGTAACCATTTGTGATAAAGTAAATTATTTATTTTGCTTTCTGTTTTTTTTTTTATTGCGTCGAAATGTAAAAATAAGCAGATTTGTAAAATATTTACTTTTCAAATATTCCATAGTTGTACACGACCGACTCATGAATAAACTGATGAGGCTAACGACAATGTTAATTTCAAATAAGGCGGAAGAATACACAACGTGCATACAAGTACATCATAATCAGTGCTTTCAAAAGTGCTCATTTTACCGTGAACAGTCTATATTTCTAAAGACGTGCAAAATTTGCGATATTATGAAAAGATAGACTAGACTTCAAACACATGATTTCGTGTTGCCTTTGTCACTGGACTACAGATTTCTCTGACACGCCCCAGGACGGCTTTGGACCAATGGTGCACCATTAACGAGAAGCTGGCCCAATTACATCCAACCAACTAGAAAGGATAAGATAGAACCTCACTACTTCAGAAGCCAATAAACAAGTTGTGCCGACTCCAATATGTATAGAATAATGAATTTTAGCGTACTGCCAAAAAATAACGCAAATTTTGCAGGCCTCTACCTATCACAAAGTCGTGAAATAATATGTAGTATTATTACACATTTTGCGTTAGTGATATCTAATTTTATTCAAAAGTATGTAGTAGAACGTCGTTAGATCAGATCAATTGGGACCTGAGCCGATCCGGGAAAACGAAAATCCGGGTTTAACCGGAGAATGTGAGAAAAATCAATAAAATACAACATATTTACAGTACTTATAGAAAATTTCCTAGATAATAATCGAAAAAACACGTTTGAAATATATCTACAAATTACAAACACGTTATCACACGTGACAAACACACGTACGGTAAAGTCTACGAATTGGAAAAGCAATTAGAGCAATACATAATTATGCCTGTAATCCTCGCAAATGCGTTTTTAATTTCTGAAATATTTATTGGAAAGTTGTAGCTCTCTTTGGCAAAGCTTTTTATCTTTCTTTATTTTTATTACGTACTATGCTTTTTTATATTTGCTACCTTTAAATCAATCCGGGTTGTCCGGAGGTTCCAGTTAGAGGGGGGCCGACTTAACCAGGTTCTGCTGTATATGAAAATAGTAGCTGATAAACTATTTTATCTCCCGAATAACCTGACGAGTCTGGCCACCGCATGTGGCCCGCAGGCCTCGCTGTTAATTGGCCCTGTCCTAGATGTCCAGGAAAATTAATTTCCGTAATTAAGTGTATTAATTTATTGAAACTTTTCTCCGATTGAATTATTTAATATCAAGTTTTTTATTTGATGATACGTTTTTATGGTGGTAGTTTCTTTCATCGGTAGTTAAATAATTATCCCTCACGCTTTGCCGTTTGCATGAAAAAGGAGTCGACGAAGTAGGCCATGTTAGGTTAAGTCTACATCTTGCGGTCCGTGTTACGGCGACAGTCTACACATAGAGAGCATTGGCAAAGTTAAATTATAAAACTACTTAGATAGAGGAAATATGAAACAGAGTGCTTATTCGAGCTGCGCAGCAGCCACTCTCTGTTTCTGATCACTGGAGACTGCTTTCCCGCCAAAAGCTTTATAACCGACGTAGGTAAGATTTCGAGGTTATGTAATTGGTTTGAGATGTTCGTACAGTTCCTCTATAGTCCATTCACGGTTACTTCACATTTTTCTGAAGTCCTGCTAAAGTTCTACTTCCAGGGTATTCCTCCGCCTCGTGCAAGCAAAGCCTAACGTAAGTCTGGAAAATTACACCAAAGAGCAACGCACCGAACTCGTGTGCACTCAGTTGTAATGGTATTTTGCATGATAACTATTTCTTACTATGCGCTACCAACACACAAATTTTCTCACTGTTTTATTTTTTTCGTTTTTATTATAAATTAATTATTATAATTTATAACACATAGTGGCAAAACTTCAATTGTCAAAAAAAATAAGATACATTTATGTTAAGAGATATAAAACGCTTGTGAAACATGGCATATTTAGGAAATTAGTAAACACGTCATATATGGGATGATTTTTCAAAGGTTAGATTCAAATAGTGTGAAGAAACCGCGAATAGACTATATCGTGACTTACTACTTTTTGTTGGTTTCTGCCTGCGTGAACGAGTAGTAATCCATTATGGCGGCCTTGATGCTAGACTCGTACGAATGTGCCCGTGTTTGTCTCGTAGTTTTACATAGACATAACTCGAATATAACTTCCGCCGCGCGACGACACAACTTACGTCGTTGCCGTAGAAGTTTTCGATCGTTGGCAAACTCCAGCGGACTTTCACGAAGTCGTTAACAGGGTCCAACCATAATCTCTGAGGTCTCGACATCTTCAGCTCATCTGTGTGCGACCGTGCGACATAAAACTCAAAACATTTCATCTTCAACTTAACTAATCAGAAAATAGAGTATTATTTCAGAAGAGATTACTCATACCATTTGATGAAATATATAAAACTGTGGAAACTGATTTTAAAAACCCTAGAGTACTACTTAATATTGACATTTGGCAGTATTTGGGGTCTGCAGTTTGTTATGCACTGTGTTCATATTTGCATATTTTGATATGTGTCCTCGTATTTTACACCTATATTCCTACAAACATTGCACCGGCCAGAATTGATAGTATGCACGTTTATCCTTAGGGCTCTTGAAAGATAACAAAGTGCGTCAAATACAACATTACGGTAAAAATTAATCAGCGTGTGCAAGAAATCGGACGTTCGAGTGTTCATTATTGTGAAATTGATTATACATATTGCAATCTCACATTTTTATCAGTAATGCCTATTTAATGTAGCTGTAAACATGTATACACCTTATTTATAGCCACGTCTTAAATTTATATCGTAAAAGAAGCAAAGAAACAATTTTTTTAGTGAGCAGAAGGCATACCACTTAAAAATTAATAATATTTAATAGTATATCATATCTGCGTTTAAATATAAATATTGTAACTACTGTTTATAAAAATCTCTACAGTCGCCAGTATCGGCCAGAGTGTACTCCAGTTCACCAACCGAAAGTCAGTCAAAAGTATAGACCTATTAGGCTTCCACTTAGCAATATGTAACGTTAATATCAATCTCTTCGTCTTTGAACCGAGGTATTTACTGAAAGAAATGGTACTTGTTCCTTGCAAATAATTTACATAATTAGTAAAGTACCGCCGCAGATAATTTTTTTATTACTTAGAATGTGAATATCCGTTATCAACCGTGGGAAAAATCCTTATCAGCAAGCTGAAATTTGCTTGATTGTTATCTCTGTTAAATCACCGGAAACATTTGAAAACGACATGTTTTAAAAGTACATTTTACTTTCCACAAGCATGTATACAATGTAAATAAAAATCTTTGCAAAAAATAGTGTATTTTCGTACATTTTAAAACGTGTAACTACACTGTGTAGTAATTTAACCAGATTTGCTCTAGAAAATGTGTGTGATGTCCAGATTTTTCTCTGGGCGTGTTCATATCTACGGAAGTGGTTTATTTTATGCATACGAATGGCAGGAATTACTGGTGCCACAGAACTTTTTTTTCTTTTTCTCTGATGGTTGGAAATGCCGTAGTAATTTTTAGAACAATTGAGTTTTACGTTCCTGACTTTTGAAAGATCTTCTCGTCGTCCTCCTCCTCCTCTTCTTGCTTTACGCGAGGATACATTTTCGCCTGTTTCGTTCCCGCAAAAAAAAAAAAAAAAAAAAAGCCTTCATTACGCCAGAACAAGCAAGCTAAATGCCAACTTTTAATTGGATTTTAAACGTACTTTTTAAAAAAGTTGGCAGACTTTTTTACAGTGTTGTTTCGGACTTTTAAAAATTATTTGTTATTTAATTCTCAGACGTGAAGCCTGAATTATTTTGCCTTAAATATTTATGTGTACTTTACGTCTAGGTATTGTGTAAAAAAAATTAATGTGTTTGTCGTATCATTCCATAAAAATAATTTTTTTTAAGGTTCACGGTAAACTGAGCACTTCTGGAAGCCCTTCTTAAGATCTACTAGCATGTATTCTACCACCATGTGTAAAATCAACATTGTATGGACTTGGTTCACTTTATTCACGCGTTGGTCAGGTAAAACTGTGAAATTATTACGAAGGGTAATTTTTTTAAATTTTACATCTTCTTTCAATTACATCTATTAAAAAAAAAAGCATAACAGAAAAGAAGTAATCTCAGTACTCGCAAGTGTTTACCTAACTCTTTTAATCAGACGTTGAGACGTGGAAGTACTTTCTCTTCATCGTTACCAACTTAACTGGGCGCATACCATTCAGTTTGCCCTGCACGTTAGGGGCAGTGATGTTTTTCATAGGTTGGTTTCAAAAGTGCTCAAATAATCGTGAACAGCCTGTACCATGGCCGTAGAAGACAGGCCTGAAAACCGCCTATCTAACAAGGTTAGCGAATCGACCTCCTTAATGACTGATTCAGTTCATGCAGTAGCCGCGGAGCGCTGCAAGCATACTAGTGTTGTTAGCGTTGCTGGTATAGGGATAACGCCATAGAGATATGAACGTCATTTTCCCATTTTAAGAAAAAATTGCAGTACCTCTCCCTATACTGGCAATGCCAAACAGCACTTGCGGGGTAGCAGCGCTCTGCGGCTGGGTTCGTGAACTAAATGTGTCGTCCAGACCTGTGTTCTACGGCCGTGGCCTGTACTGTCGCAGATGTGCATTTTTTTAAAAATCCCTTTGTGCTCAGTTGACGTGATTAATTTTGCAGAGAGCTGACCGAGTCGTCCTCGCGAGGCAGCGCGGAGCGTGCAGGATCCAGGTCACCTGAGGTTTGTAAGGCTTCAGGGAAGAGGATCCAGGTCGCTCTCCGGTCGGAGCAGTCGGGTCGCCGCGCCGTTGTGGGTGGAGCTGCTTGCTATCTGCGAGGACATCGAACACGCTCTCTGCACCTCCGGTGTCTGGTTGCTTGACGACTGGAAACTCGTAGTTGACGACCTTGCGGAGAAGGCAGCTGCTATCTGCGAGTACCTACGTCGAGGACCTCCGAAATAGACACTGTGGTCTGGTTCCTGTCGACAGGCGGTGGGTGAAGACCTCGACAGCTGGTATCTGCGAGTACGTCTGGAACCTCTTGAGACATACACAGGTGTGTGTGTGGTTCCTGTCGACCCGAGGCAGCGTTGTCGACAGCCGGTGCGCGCAGACCTCTGGCCTGTGATGCGCGCGCACGCGTGAAGAGCAGCAGCCACCAGCGGGGACGATGGAGCCGATCTGGAGGCTGGACCGACGCGACTCGGGGCACCTGTTCTGGCGGAGGGACTCCGGCAGCCCGGCGGCGCCCGACCGCGCCCGCGTCAAGTTCCGTTGCGACGTCGAGGTGCTGGAGTTCTGGCCGCGTGAGGACGACCCTTCCTCCGACGACTGCGGCGACGACGACGAGGAGGAGGATCGCCGCCTCAAGGAGTGGCGTCGGCGCAGGTCGGCGGCGCCCGTCGCCGCCTCCAGCCCCGCCGTCGTTGTGGCCATCTGCCTGGCGGCGCTCGTCGTCACAGTGTCGCTGCCATGGCTCCTCGTGCGGTAGCGCCCACCCCTCCCCCCCTCGCTTGCCTGGCGCCGATCGAGAACTATCGACTGTCAACTGCCAAGTCTTACTATACGTTCCGACGACGTGAAGCCACAGTGCATACATTCTCGAGAACCATATCACCTAAGTGCTTGTTTAAGTGAAACGAAAGACGAACGCTGTCTTATAAAACGACTCTTTCTGAGCGCTGAAGTTAAATATTTCATTCGACCATACGTACAAACAAAAAACGTCGATTTAAAAAAAAAAAATTTGTTTTAGTGTATTGAATTCGTAAGTTACCTACAATTAAGTTGACCAAATCTTACGCTTTGAACCCCTATTCTCACTCTTTTATATATTTCCTTCTTACTTGCTTCAGAATAGGTTATAGCTACGTCACAGTCGATCAGCTAGAGAGCCGTACCACCTTGTGGAAGATGTTAATTTAGTTATAAGTTATGTAAATTTTGATTTATATAAACCTATTGAATATATTGGTGGTACACTGCTCCTAAACAAAAGTTATTCCAAACTGTTTTGTCAGCCGTCACAGCTCTTATAAACATCCATCAATTTTGTACAGTTAACTGTGAAAATTCTAAATTAGTCACATTGCGTTTTAAGGCCATAGTTGTGATTAATACTACTTTATATGCGTAGCACTTCAGTACTCTTGTTAAAAAGGACTGTTGTGAATTTACCGAGTTCCTGCCAAAGACGAACGTTAAAAAAAATGCCAGCTTCGCTGATGCATAAACTGTAATATAACCGTTAAATAATATGCTGAAACCCGTGTGTTTTTCAAGCTTGTGGTGTATAAACAAGTCTGAACTTGTACACATCAGTCTATAGACGGTACATCTCGCATATTACTAAAAATACTTTACGATATTTTTTTAGTGTTTTGTTTTTCGTCTTGTATTTATTGATATCGTTGTTTCTGGACGATTTAAATATAAGCAATCTAAAACATACTTTGTTTTATTTCCCTACCCACAACATTTAATATTTTACACTGTTTTATGGCATCTGAAAGTACTATATTTTAAATTCAGTTAATTTTCTTGTAGGAAATAAAATACTTCTGTTAATTCTGTAGTCCAATGTAGGCCAGGCAGTTACAACTTTGTCGATCTTGTACAAGGAATCACGAATGTAAGATTGTTACACGTTAACTTGATTTTCTCTAGTTGCCAGTGGATTTTCACAGTTCGAGTAAGTTAAAATTTGCCTATAACAACTATTTAAAACTACACTTGCATTCAGTGAAACTAATTCGTTAAACCAGTTGCTAATATGTCATTTTTCAGTTCCTCTTCAGTGGACAGTGGTTCTTCCGGGAAGTTATTCCTACTGACATAAAAATGAAAGAACATTTCACTCCCAAATAATTAATACTGTACTTGCCAATTCTTTAGTTCATGTTGACATTTAAGAAATGAGGTTTTGGTGAGGGGAAAAAAAATTGTAACTGTATTTTCATTATTTGTTTCTGTGTACTGAATAATGAGCTTAAACAAAAATACTAAATTTTCTTTAACCATTCGTAGTTATGGACTCTACGAATTACTGAGCAATTTTGGAAGCCGTGTGAGGATATATTTTACTGCTCAGTTTGTATCGTTCCAACTTATGTAACATTAACATTGCCATGGACCCAACGACTTAATTTATGCATCGATCGAGTGTACTTTATAATAGAATACTTATATTGCATATATGTTAATCGCTTTAACGCCAATGGTGCACGAAAGTCGTGTATTTACCTTATTTTTGCTCAAAAGTGGTTTTTCAGAGAATTTTTCGAAATTTTTGGCACGACAAGACAATTTCGAACACCTTCTTACATTGATAGATATTGACTACCATTACTACTATCGGAGCACTGATGGAAGAAAGAAAGAATATCTTATTTCTTATCTTCCATCGGTGCTCACAGAATAATAAAGGTAGTGACAATGCAAGAAGTTGTTAAAATTAATATTTACGCCTTGTCGTGCCAAAAATTTTGATAAACCCATTGAAAAACAAGCTATAACGAAAATCGGGCAAATATACTGCTTTCGTGCAACATTGGCCTTAAACGTTAATAAAACGAACAGAAACAAAATAAGTTTTGGAGGCCGCGGTGGCTGCGCGATTAGACAGCCCACCAAGGTGAACCGGGTTCAATCCCCGGCCGGGTCACTCCCGGATTTTCGTAAGTGGGAATCGTGCCGGACGATGTCGCTGGTCGCCGGGTTTTCCACGGGGATCTCCCGTTTCCCCCGCCCTTGCATTCCGGCGTTGCTCCATTCTCACCTCGTTTCCCCCGCGTCGGCTCTCAAGACCTCGATGTTAAGAGCCGCCCAAATCTCTCAAGTAAATAAATTTGGTGGCCGTGAATTCAAACGCCACACAATAATTTGACAACAAGTTTTCTTTCATAGCCACCAAGTCGACCGGTAGGCTGTCAATGAATGTGTGCGTTAAAAAAACTTGCTATTACGGATAGTGATTTATTTTTCAAAGGTGGTTTTCAAAAGTGCTTAAATTACAACAAACCAGCCATACGTAAAAATATTCTGCGCATACACAAAAATATTGGTACCTCCTACAAATCAGTTCAGTACCCATAGTCACTTTGCACTTTGCTTGTGCACCAAATTTTTCTGACGATGCCAGATCGACGGCACGAGAAGTTATAAATTGAAGGAATTGTGAAATGGAACAGGGTGTTGCGGGACCCTACTTCTAGGAAGATATTAAGAGCATAACAAAAAATCTGACATTAAGCAGTTGCATGCTTAAAAAGGTTTTTAAATAGACGAGCGATAATAAATACTATTAAATTCACAACATGGGCGTGATCCTACTTGCAACATACATATGTAGACTACCCAAGCATGTGTTTGTTAAATTTGAACATGTCGTATGTCTGAAAATTTGCACCCAGTCTGGAGAATCTACTTGCGCTCTTTAAATCCTCGTTCCGCCGACCTCGGCAATCTAGGACCTATATGAGATTAAGACTGTTATCTTCACGTGTGAAAGCAATATAATTTCTAGACAAACTACAAAAATGATTTAGTTTTACCAACATTACTAGGTTTATAAGCCACGACCGAGTGTTTGCAGATAAACTCAGCTTTTCTTGTAACACTGAAGTTGCCTTTTCTTACTTTACGCAATTGTCCACAATCGCTCGACCTGGTCATATCCACGGTCAGGATAACTGGTTCTGTCTCAGGGTCAGTCCCTACACTTACGGAAACTGCCACGCAAAATATGCGAATCTAGGCTGTGCTGGAAATTGCAGAAGTTTGACCGAACCCAACTGTCGGTAAGGAAATGGCGAAATAAGGCGAAGACAGACCTGCGAGACAAGAAGTTATACTGAAAGGAAATATCAAACCATTTTCCATTGGAATAATCAAATATTATGTCACGCATTCTCCGCCAGAGGCTGTGTTAACATGAATGGTATGACCTGGAGAATGGATGAAAACGAGTTGCGATGGAGAAAAGACGGAATGGGACGATGAGAAGAACAGGAGCAGACTATTCTGAGAAAAGCCTTAAGTCATCGGCAGCGTCGTCCACGTTGTTGGCTCTGGTTCGCAGATGTTTGAACTCTGATCACCGTAAATGCGGCTGCTGTGGCAGCCTCTCGGTCATTGAAGCCCAGATCTTTATAGGCTATTCACGGTACAATGAGCACTTTTGGAAGCCCTGTTTGAGATCTTCTTTCACATACGTTGTGTATTCTTCCGCCCTATGTAAGATTAACATTGTCATGGGTCTCGAAACTTTACTCATGCGTCAGTCAAGTTGAAACTATGAAGTTACTAGAAAAATAAATATTTTACAAATCTGATAATTTTTACTCCTCGGTTCATTAAAAAAGAACAGAAAGAGAAATAAATAATTTAAGTTATCAGAAATGGTTACCTAACACATTTTATTCGTCATTAAGATGCGGAACTACTTGTCATCCATCGTTACCAACTTTACTGGGCTCATGTATTTCAGTGTGCCAGTTAAAATACACTATCTACCAAAAAGTAATTGGGTACCTGTCCACAATGTTTGATCGGTGGTTGTCAACTATTAGAATCTCGTAGGGCCACCTCTTGCCGCTATAACAGCAGCCACCCTGTCTGGCATATTCTCTACGAGTGTTTGCAGGACATCCATGGGGATTCGTCGCCATTCCTCTTGCAACCATTCCAGTTGAGCAGTGGATTGTGGCCGCTCCTGACGAACTCTCACACGACGATCCAATTCGTCCCAAAGATGTTCTATAGGATTGAGGTCGGTGCTCTGGGCGGGCCAGGCCAATTGGCGAACATTGTTGTCTACGTACCACTGCATAGTAGCCCTTGAAACATGGCACCTGGCATTGTCATCCTGGAAGTAACACGGGTCCATTCCGTAAAAAACGCCACAATGTTGGGAGCATTTCATTGTCCAGAATGCTACAATAGGTCTCTGTGTTCATGCTACTACGGCCAAACACTAGCGGTCCTACGCCGAAGGCCATGAAACACTACTCAACTGACGTACTGAATTACTTATCTTCACGGGTGGCCAATTACTTTTTGGTATACAGTTTATATACAGTTATGAGCACTGACATTTTTATAAGGTTGATTTCAAAAGTGTTCACTTGATCGTGAACAGCCTTTAACACGGTTACATTTAGTGTTGGTTTTTTGTTGTCAAATTTCATCAGACTTAATAAATCGACAAAGCAGGACGCACTTCATAAATTTGTATAAAAATACACTCATGGCCATTGAAATTGCGACACCAAGAAGGACGGGAGCTAACACAACCACATTTATTGGACATAATAGCCATCATACTCAGGTACCATAATTAGTCTTGCAACCCGGTATGACGTACAGAACGTAGGGAAATCAGTACTGCGTGGCTTCACCTTGGGCAGCAATAACCGCAGTTACACGAAGCGGAATTGAGAGGAAGTGACTTTGGATGTCCGTCTGAGGTATCTCCGCCCGTGCTACTTCGATGCGTGCACAAAGTTAACCCGTTGTGGCCACAGCTGTCCTGTTGCAGGCCAGTCATCGTACGACCATGGACCACGCGTTTTTGATGGATGAGAGATCTGCTGAACGCGGATGCAAAGGAAGCATCAAGGAACAGTCAGCAAATGTGTTACCCTGTTGGTACAGGGTCCCAGGATGGTCTTGAAGATATGGGACAGCAACAGACTCGAATACCTCCACGATGTAAACGTTTCTGGTCAGCGTACCAGCGATGCATGCTAGACACGAGCAGGAGTGGGATCCGATGGCACTCCATACCGTAGCTCCAGGTTCTGGGTCGGTATGACGGTGCACAACGCAGGACTCGGCCAGTCATGTGCAAGCAGAAGCTGGATTCGTCGGAGAAGACGATGAATGGCGTGCCATTCGTCCCCCCTGAGCCCGACGATCCACGGCATCTATGCAGCCGCAGGTGCCTGTAGTGAGCAGTCAGTGGCAGCCGCAGTGATGGGCGCCTGGGCATGATGCCCTGACGCTGTAGACGGTGACGAACCATGTGTGCCGACACAGAGTGAGTGATGGGCCACATACATGCCTGAACTCCTGAGCAAGGGTGTTTGATGCATCTGTACGGTCCGTAATCGTCATGCGCACTAGATGTATGTCCTCGCGCTCGGCGGTTCGACGAGGCCATTGGCTTCCTGCACGTCGCGCTGCTCATCTCTCCTCGAGCCACTGATCCCATATCCGCTTCACAATGGTTGCGTTTTTTTTTTCCAATGCGAAAACAAATTTCCCGGTAGGGTAATCCTCAATCCCGATATGACTGCACGATTCTTGTTCGTATGGTTCGCACGGCATGCTCACCCCGTCTTTACACACACACACACACGCACGCACGCACGCGCACACGCACGCACGCGCGCGCGCGCGCGCACACACACACACACACACACACACACACACACACGGCGGAGAAACACGATGCCACTGCCTCTAAAGTAGCTCCATAACCTCCGCTTATATAACTCTTCTCACGGTCACCATCGGTGCAAATACTGCCCCATTCGGTTGAACAACTAATCACGCAGTTGTCCTGCCCTGTAGTACGCATTCTCCTAATGTGGGGTCCTTGAGGAGGAGCGTCCTTCTTTGTGTTGCAATTTTAATGTAAAGCAGTGTAGTTTTTAAATAACGCTGAAATAAAAAAGCAATAATATGTAAGCTAGACATCTGAAATATTTTTGTAATTCAAGTCGAGTTTTCTGTTGTCTTCTTTCAAGTACACAAGTTGACTGTAATAACGCTGTCTAAGATGGAATTATTATCAATGTTTGTAGAAATTATACTTATTACAGAGGGTAACTTATTCGTGTATAACTTCGTTACATTAACACAAAGTAACCTGAAAAATAATACAGTCGAAGGTCAACATACATTTTTACCGACCAAGTGTTAACGTTAAGTATTGATAAATTGCCAACTTATATCCCTCCATAAATTAAATGCTGGGATAATACAAACATAAACAAAGTACATTTGCCATTTAATATGAGCGATACAGCAATATTCTACTTGCATATTTTAATGACACTTCTCTTGTACTACGGTTCCCATCCTTGTGATAAAGGCCTACCTTTTCTACCGGCAGCTAACTATTTCGTTTTAACATGCAGCCATTTTAATGGTTTACTATATATTTTTTCGTATTGGTTAGCAATACGTTATTGGCAAACCAATTTTAAGTTTTTGTGTCGCAAAATTTAATGCTCTATCAGGGTGCAAACCCTATTTCTTCAGGACAAGTAATTTTATGGTAGTCACTTGATGTGTATAGATTTCTATGTTACACATTGGTGCATGTTACCTACTCTCTGCAATATTTGCAATAATTCCGTTTTTCAGATCCATAAGTCGTATATATGTTTTCAACTGTTCATTGTGATGTGTATGCAGCCAACGTTTGAAGGTGTTATTCGGCATCACTCTCAATATGTTATACCTACACGTTCCGAGTTAGGTTGACCCTTATGCCTTTAAATGGAGATGAAGAATATCTGCAATTGTATAGGCTATTCACGGTAAAGTGAGCACTTCTTAAGGCCCTACGAAAATTTTCCTTTCTGCCAATTCCAAACTTTTTCCTTTCTGCCAATTCCAAACTTTTTCCCACTTTTTAATATAAACTTAGCTGTGTTACTAATAAATACCGTGTATACATTTCACCACTCTCAAAATCTAAATTCTTAATATATAATAAAATATATTAATTAGTGATTAATGCATGTTGGGAGGACCTTAAGAATTGCTCACTTTACCATGAATAGTCTATAACTAGATTTATGTATTAAAGAGTATTGAGAAAGCTTGTGTTCGCGTGTGTTTGAGACTAATGAACACTAGAGTTGGCTAACTACACAAAACGTTGCAGATGTCTAAAACAAAATATTATATCTCGATAAACGAATTTTGTCACAAAAACATTAACAGTGTTTTATGCCAAACGTATTACCTATAAAATCGTTGATCAGAGTGACTGATTCACGCTCTGATTCACATGTGGTTTAATTGCTGTAAAATATCCATCTTATCTTTGAAGTGCAAGTTTGCCATCAGATTTTATAAAACGAGCATATTTTATATTGTTTTACTTTACTTTGCAATTGTACGTGCAACTTTAAAAAAAAAAATAAGCTTCAGTTACCTCATTTTAAGCAGTCGACGTTCGTGTGGTAACGTGTATGCAGCAGTGAATAGATTTCTCATTTTGAGAAAATATTTTATTTACAGTCCCATTGTATAATTTCTGTAGTTGTCGCTGTTACTGCTAGACTGAAGCACAAGTTAGAGCCCTGGATAAGGTATGAATGCCGAATTAAAGTACGGATTAAAATTGGTCTGTATACCATCGCATTAACTATCAAATGCCCTAAGCTGGGTAAATAAAAAATAGTTTTTATACAGCCACATGTTTGTGAGCATTGTTGTTATCTGAGTAGAAATTCAGAAATTTCTGGCAGGAGGCAGTCTCGTAGAACATTAAAAATATTTTCTCCCTCCGCTTTGAACACGCAATTCTCTGGCGGCCTCAGAATTAACTCCACCTCACACGTCACTCTACTTAAATTATTACTCGGTAGCTTCCTTGGTGGAAGTCGCAACATGGTATTCTACGGACCCCACGGATTTTGATTTCAAACCCTTTTCAAATTCCTCCCTTTTAAATTACCGACCGAAAACTGGGGCGTTAATATGCCCAACAGAAGTGTGTGTGTGTGTGTGTGTGTGTGTGTGTGTGTATATATATATATATATATATATATATATATATATATATATATATATATATATATATATATATATATATATATATATACTGCTCAAAAAAGAGATTTTGCCACGTCTTTAGATGTTCCGAACTACGTTGTAAGAATTCGTAGTGGGATGGATATTGAACTATTCGTTCAGATGGTCGTCTACAAATTTGGAGGAGACCTGGGAAGCGATTTCATTTGACAGCTGTACAATCTACGGTTGCTTGTGGAGGTGGCTTTGGTATGGCATGGACAGGCATAAGTCTTGGCACGAAAACCGATCTCCTGATCATTCGCAATAGATCGTTAATCGCTTGACAGTACATTGACGAGATCTTGGGACCACGTGCCATTCATCATGTGAGGCAACTTGGGGGGGAAATGCAGTATTAATGCATGATGATGCTAGAGAGCATGATGCCAACCTCGTTTGGAATGAAGTGGCCATCCATAAGTCCCTATGTGAATCCGACCGAACACGTCTGTGTCCAACTGGAACAATGCATCCGAGCGAGAAATCCACAACCCCAAACACCACAAGCCCTTGATGACGCCATTCTGAAGAGTGGGGACGTCTACCTCAACTGAACGTGCGGTGCCTTGTTAGAAGCATTATAAGGCGTTTTGAAGCTGTTATCCATGCAAATGGTGGCAGTACACCTTATTAAGATGCTTAATTATCACGTAGCCATTTTGGTGAATGACCATGGACCACTTTGTTTTTCGACACATGCAATGCCATCATGTACTGAGTGTCCAAAGAGGACTTTTCACTTCAATTCTTAATTGTCGCAAAGGAGATGGTTGGTTTTCACTGCGTGTTTCTTTTAATCGCAATATGGATGCTTGTCATTAGGGTATGAACATCTAAAGACATGCCCTAACTTGTGGGAAGTAATCGGGGAGTGGATAGTACACCTCAAACCATCATAAAATTTGCCTATTAAGACTATAGTTTCCGAGTTACAGAACCTACAATGTTGTACTGGATGGATTCGTAATAGTTTTCCTGACATATTACAGTTCGAGTAGCTGTAGCCATGTTCGTGTACCAGTAGTGATACGTCACTGTACAAAAATTCCTCAAAATGTCCACTTTGTGCTTGAATGCACGCCTGAACACTTCGCTTAATTGATTGTCTGACACGTTCAAGTTCAAGTACTTCAGGAATCGTACGTATCCGCTGGCAACTTTGTTCCACTCGGTGGCGAAGCACTGCTATGCCCGGAATTGGAGTTGTATAAACAATGGCCTTGAGATGTCCCTACTGGTAATAGTCCAGTGGATTGGGATACGGTGTTCTAAGCGCAAGACATTCGACGTAAGTCGGCTGTCAACAGTGGAATGGGACAGGTAATAACAAATTAAAAGGCACACCCCGTAAAATATCTGTTATTACCAATATGTGTGGTAAAATGTTGGAACTCGATATCTATCGACTATAGGGCATAGAGACATTTGGTATTGTTTTAGGGCGTACTATCACTTGTGAGTATTAACGTCCAATTGGAAGTACCTACATAAAACTGATATAAAATTTATTTTCTGTAAAGTATTTTAACTATTTGTAAACATAAAATTTTGAGTTAAGCATTTTTACAGCGTCACTTAACGCATGATACGTCAAAGGTGATTTTTATCTTAATGCAAAGTGAAGGATATATATTGTAAAGTGAAGGATATATATTGTAAAGTGAAGGATATATATTGTAAAGAACAAATGGTAGATACTAATACTAAGTAGGGCTGTACCTCTATTTTCTCTACATTTCTCTTTCTTTTCTCTCTATATTTCTCTTTTCTATCTCTTACTCTCTTCCTCTTTCTCTCTTCCTCTCTCCCTCTCTCTTTCTTTCTCACTTTCTTTCACTCTCTTTCCCTCGTTCACTCTATTTCTCTCTTCCCCCCTCTCTCTTTCCCCCTCTCTACCACTCCTCAATTTCTCTCTCTCTCTCTCTCTCTCTCTTTATAAGTGCTCAATCAATCGCGAACGAGCTATGACTGCGAGTGCTCGCAGTTGGCAGAGAAGCTGCAGCTGGAGCAATAGCTCCTCTCCCCTCAATGAAATCCGCGGGAGAGGCTATTCTCGTCGAGCAACGCGTGCCTGCCCTCCGCATACCGTCACTGCCGTTGTAAACCTCCTACCCGCCGCTCCGCCTGCGCTGCCAACATAAACACGCCAGAGGAAGGCTCTGTGTGTTTATGATCGCAGTTCCCGTTCTGGAAAAATAAACTGAGGCCCGCGCCGACGATAGACGGCGGTATTGTTCGTGGCCTTAGCCTCGCTGCTCACTCGCACTACTAGTCCACGGCGTTTGATTGCGTATAGGCTGTTCACGGTAAGATGAGCACTTTTGAAAGCCCTGCTTGAGATCTACTTGCATGCATGTTGTGTATTCTTCCGCCTTATGTAAAATTAACATTGTCATGGGCTTCATCACTTTATTCATGCTTCGGTCAAATGGAACTGTAAAATTATTAAGAAAGTAAATACTTAACAAATCTGCTTATTTTCACACTTCGATGCATGAAAAAAAAAAAAAAAAACAAAGCGAAAGAAATATTTAAAGTTATCACAAATGGTTACCTAACACTTTTTATTCGACGTTAAGATATTGAACTACTTTCCATCCATTGTTACCAACTTTACTGGACGAATGTAACTCAGTGCGTTCATTAAAATATATGCATGCAGGACCAGTGATTTTTTTCTAAGGTTCATTAATAAAGTGCTCACTTTATTGTGAACAAACTTTACCAACAATATTAATAAGTATACTCATTATTCCAGAGAAAAATACTCATTTACTATGCCCAAAATAATAGCTGAGTCACTTGCCGCCTTTTTTTTGCCTTACTACAAATATAGTACTTAGTAAGGACATTTGACGTCTAACAGTTTTCGACCATGCCGGGTGATAGTATTAAAAAAATGGGCCATTTGAAAATGTAGGGTTCTGTTTGATCTGTCGGAAACAATTTGACCGATTTAAGTCAAATTCGGTATGTTTACAGTGAATTGTGTAAGCATTGAGTTTGGCTATGTATACGGCTATTGTTATTAAACCTCCATTTTGAAAGATGTCACTAAATGAAATATAATGCTATTGTACAGTATTTTGTTAGCTACATAACCCTTTCAAACCGACTTTAATTTATGGTTTCCGGTGTTGCAATCAAAAACTTTTATGATGCATGCTGTACTTCTGTCGACACAAAATTTGTTTCGTTGTCACAGCCAATGAGCTGTACCTGTACTGTATTTGTCCGGCTACAGTAGCATGAACCAATTATAACGTAGACCAGTAAGGTGTTTTGCAAATCATGTACCCACAGATGAGATCATTTGTCACTGAGCTTCGCAGTTTGCAGCACAGACCAAAGATTACTTACACTAACACTTGCGTGTGTACACAATTGTGTACATTGGATCGGAATGGGTTAAAAGATTCCCGCCAAGTTTGGCTTGTAATTAATACTTAGGTAGGCCATGCAAAAATAATTTAAACTGACAATGCACTTATTTTAAAAATGGTGCCCATATAAATATTTTAGGTTTATTTCCTATATCCACCATACCATTCGACCAAATTCGACCAAACTTGGTATGCTGAAAGTATCTGTTACAAGCATAAAATATGCCAATACACAGCTTATTTCCTTCTTCGTTTTTTAAGATAGCACTCAGTTAAAAATACATCAGTTTCTTCCAAACTTTGCAAACAAATAGTAGGTACTATGGTAGGCCATGTAAACTCTACATGTTTTAAGTAGGTCAGACACTTATGCAAAAAGGCGGTCTTATGATCATTTTACCTTAGTATACTCTATCTACCAAACCATGTAACAAATTTCTACTTAACTTTGCATGCTGGCAGTATCTATTGCAGCTATCTAATGGGTCTACGCGGTGCCTCTTTTGTCCGCCATTATGTAAGATAGCGCCACATGAATAAATTCATTTTTGTCATATCTCGGAAAACAATCAACCGACTGCTGCCAAATTTGGTAAACAACTAGTACTGTGACAGTTCATGTAAATTTGTATAACTGAAGGGGGGTAACTCATTATTTTCAAAATAACAGCGATGTAAGTATTTTAGGTTAGTGTGGGGTATGTCCCATCATATGTCCTGAACTGTATCAACCAAAGGTTATATGCTGGCAGTATATATGACAAATCTCAAATGTGCTAATGCATAACCTTTTCGTCCGCCATTTATGAAGATAGCAAAACATGAGAAAATTACGCTTTTAAGTCATGTCTGTGACAAATCAAACCGATTCCCACCAAATTTCGCACACTACTAGTGCTACGATAGTTCATGTAAGTGTGGCCCTGTAAATATTTTAGGTTGATAAACCCTCTATACCAAAACATTTAGACTGATAACAAACGAAGCTGATGCTCCGAACCCTACCCCCGTAATGCAGCTGCTTACACGCCAGCATACTGTACGAGGGATTCTGGGTTCGAGTCCCTGTTAAGGTTCTTAAGTATTTGTAATTGTCTCACTAGTGTGGAATATGTTTATAGTTCTACATATGGTTAAATAGCTGTTGGTAAGATATCAAGGCCTTACTACCATGTAAACCTTTAAGAATGTCATTAGAATGTATTGCATTGATGTCGAGAAAAGGAGAAGGCTCGTTAGTTAACATCGGCAACTTCTTATTTTTATTATCACAGCCGTAGCAGTGATTTTATAACGCGGCGCTCTTACGCTGTTAAAATTTTCCGTATATTTACAGATATTGTTACGAAAATGCACAGTAAATATAAGGAAACGCAATTTGGAATGACGAAAAACGGAGTTAAGTGCGTAAATACAAAGTACGGAAAATCTCCGTATTTCCTATAACTTCCGGTTTCGGGCACGAACAATGCCGAGTCTACACGAAACTTTATCATCCACTGTAACCTGAAAATTATCGTTTCTGCGGCAGTTAAGGTTATCCATGTCACTAGACCTGTTCTTTCAAACATTAAAAAGTAGCAACAGGCGTATATAACACTTAGCAACACTTAAAATACACTAACTTTAACAGAAACTAAAAAAGTTGCTTGTGTAACTCATATAGAAATTCAAAAGTTATACCAGATCCATCACATGAGCATTGTAGGCAAGTGGTTAGTGTCGTGAACTTGCAACTTTTTGACTCGAGTTCAAATCTTGCTGAGTATAAAAATTTTTAATTTTTTAAAATATATTCTTATACACAGTAGAACACCCACATAATAAAAATTTAAATAAAATGTATACTAGAAATTATTTAAACTACAAGTACAGAAAACTAACTAGGGAATTAACGCAGAGGTTCCGTGAATTTTACGGAAAGTCCGTTTTTGAAAATCAATGTGTCCGTAATTTTGCGGAGAGTTTACGGACACCTCTGGATAAATTTTTTCCAGGACTTTTCTGTAAAAATGGAGGTAATTTTTTTTAACAGTGTAGCTACGCACAGTGCCTTGACCGGAGGGAAGTATTCGCGTCTTTTCATCGCAGTTATGACCAGCTCGCACCTGGGTTAACCAGGGACCTATAACACAGCTCTTACAAGTCCTACAAGATGTAAGTACTTGTATATTTTATGTAACACGAACATATTGGTAGCTATAGACTGTTCACGGTAAAATGAGCACTTTTGAAAGCCCTGCTTCATATATACTTGTATGCACGTTGTGTATTCTTCCGCCTAATGTAAAATTTACATTAACATGGGCTTCATCACTTTATTCATCCGTCGGTGAAGTTAAACTGAAATTCTTACAAAAGTATATATTTTACAAATCTGCTCACTTCTCCAGTTAAAACTAACAGAATACAGAAGAAATATTTCAAGTTATCACAAGTGTTTATCTAATTTGTTTTTTTACCGCTAAGATAGGGAACTACTTTCCCTCCATTGTTACCAACTTTTCTGGGTGCGTGTCACTCAGTACTCCCGTTAAAATACATGCAGGTAGGAGCCTTGACATTTTTCAAAGGTTGATTTAAATTGCTCACTTTATTTGGAACAGCCTTTAATAATAGACTATTATTCCAATTGAGAGGACTTTCAAAAGTGCTCACTTTACAGTGAATAGCTTATACGTGCTTTATGTTTTGCATCGATTCTCTTGCTCTCCGTCCCGCTCGAACTTGGGGCAGGAGTGAGTGAGTGAGTGTGTGTGTGTGTGTGTGTGTGTGTGTGTGTGTGTGTGTGTGCGTGTGTGCGTGCAGACTAGGCTAGTAACCTGAGGAGCGCGCGGAGATGTACAAAGGCGAGCGGCCGTGCGTGCCACGTAAGCCTGTCGGGGCTCGCGCGCTTGAGCGGATTGAATTTCTGGGGTTATCGATACAAGAGTGCTTTGGTCATTGCCCTAGACTCTCTCAGCGTGACTCGAGGAGCGAATACCTTCTAGATCGTGCCAGAGAGACTACTTAAGTTGCAACGGACTTCCGAGAGTTGAGAGTTTGGAGGATTGTCCGAAGGCAGCAAAGCGAAGAGTGGCGGCGACAGTGACCAGAGGGAGTGCGGACTGCGATCATCGGTAGTGGTTAAAGAGAGAGGGGGAGAGAGACAGGGAGCTAGAGGGAGACAGAGTTAGAAAGACAGGGAGACAGAGAGACAGGGGGAGAGAGAGGGATACGGAGGGGAGAGAAAGAGGGAGACAGTGGGAGAGAGAGAGGGAAACAGGGAGAGAGGGGGAGGACAGAGAGAGAGGGTGACAGGGAGTGAGAGGGGGGACAGGGAGGGAGGGAGAGGGGGACAGGGAGAGAGAAAGAGGGAGAGAGAGGGAGACAGGGTGTGAGAGAAAGGGAAACAGAGAGAAAGCGAGACAGGGGGAGAGAGAGAGAGGGCGAGAGGGAGACAGAGAGTGAGACAGTGGGAGAGAGAGGGAGACAGAGAGTGAGACAGTGGGAGAGAGAGGGTGACAGGGGGAGAGAGGGAGACAGGGGTAGAGAGAGAGGGAGACGGGAAAGAGTGAGGGAGGGGGGACAGGGAGAGAGACGGAGACAGAGAGAGGCCGTGAGAGAGACATTGACTCGCGGGACTATTTGAAATGATGGAAATAGAAAATGTTTATATTCAATATTTGCAAATAATGAGTGTGAATTACATGGCTTTAACCGGTTACAGCGGCTTTGATAAGGACATAAATTAGAATTGAGATACACACTAAATATTGCGTTCACTAAAAATAACAAAAGTAATAGTGGATAAAGCCAGTTAAATGTTATAAATAATATTCGTATGAATAAATTTTAAATCAAAATTAGTTCCTTTATTATTATAACGTTCTCCATCCCTCACGAACACGGATCACTCTCTGCCGTCTTGTAACAATATTTATACATCAAGAAATACAACGGGTTTTGTTCCCGCCCTAGCGTCTCAAGAATTTTACCGATCGTTTACAGCCTTCGGTTATAAAGGTAGTGCAATCGTTTGTGAGGAAGACATTAACAAACGAAATGTTATCACAGGCTTTAAAATTATGACTATACTCAAATCTCCGTTCCTGATCATTTGATTGGTTGAGTATTTGTATCGTGTCTCCGCCTATTAAAAAAGTCTAATAATTTATATTCACGAGATGCGGTGTATTCTATAAAATCGATAAAGTAAAATTTACCCCTCTCTAGACCACAGCGGAAAAAAGTTACATCGTGGCGGATGCCACGACCGGATATTTTCGGTAGCATCGCCACTTTGTAGCACACGTGAGAGGAGTTTATTGGGGAAGTGAGGTCGGCCATGCGAAAAGTTGTCCTCGGTGTTCACAGCTGTTTTCACGGTCCGTAAGCCACGTAATGGTGTCTGCGTCCTGGCCTTCCTGTTTCGCAGGCTTAAGGTTGAAGTAGAGCAACTGCCTATGGAGCGCTGCACCCGACTATACAACGTGAAGAACTCATAAAAAAGTTTTACAGACACCATAAAAATTTTCAGAAAAGTGCGATTTGTGCTCTGTATGAAAGAATAATGTATATATTTTGCAACATTTTAAACATATTTTACTAAAATATACTTTTTAAGTGTAAAAAAATCGATCTTAAATCTGTATTTTTAACCAAACTTAAGCATATTTCCATTCTGGGTTCTTCAGACAGCAGAATTTGCAAAAAAAAAATCTTCGTCTTGGAATATCTTTACAATATTTAGCATGATTGTGTGCAAAAAAAAACTGTAATAATAATGTAAGACATTTATGGCTCAAATTGACGTAAATAAAGTTAATTATAAAATTGATATAACACATTATTTTTATGATTTTATTACACATGATCACAGTAAATATTATGACGATATTCCACGACGAAGATTTTCTTGTAAATTATGCTCTCCGAGGCATCCAAAACGTAAATGCACTTAAATTTGGTTAAAAATGCGGACTCTATCGATCAATTAATTTTTTACGTCAAAAAAATATATTTCCGTGAAATATTTTATAATGTTGCAAAATATACACATTATTCTTTCATGTACAGCATAAATCACACTATTCTAACAATTTTTATGGTGTCTGTACTAATTTTTTTATGAGTTATTCACGTTGTACAGTCAGGTGCAGTGCTCCATTGGCAGTTGCTTTACTTCAACCTTAAAGCTCTCGTCTACTCGGAGATTTTCCCAGCGTTTAAGGCCGAGATGTGCGGCAGCGATAAGGAAGACACTGTCACGCTCAAGTGCGCCATCGCCGCTAAGCTCAAGGCTCTCAACTGGCGTGCAGTTTTCTCGTCGCACTGCGTGTAAAGGCTGTTCACGATAAAGTGGCCACTTTCGTAATCAACTTAAGAAAAAAGTCACTGCTCCTACCTGCATATATTTTAACGGCCGCCCTGAATGACGTGCGCCCAGTAAAGTTGGTAACTATGGAGTAGAAAGTAGTTCCATATCTTAACGTCGAATAAAAAGTGTTATGTAATCATTTGTGACAGCTCAAGTTTTTTTTCTATCACTTTCTGATTTTTTTTTAATACGCCAGAGTGTAAAAAATTTAAGAGATTTTTAAAATATTTACTTTTCTAATAATTTTACGATTTCACTTGACCGACATCATTAGGTGCATAAGTCGGAAGAACACATGACGTGCATACAAGTAGATTTTAAGCAGGGCTTTCAAAAGTGCTCATTTTATCGTGAACAGCCTATGCTTATGGGACTTTCAGCGGTAAGCCTATTATTTTATCGGTGGGAAGTCTGTAGGAAGGTTTAGTGCAGGGCCCTATAGTAGTTGTGCATGTACACGATGCATATATTTCGAACTACAGCGCTTTGAAAAGCAGTGTTTAGTTATTTTGGAGCACTCCGAAATTGTGTTTTTAATGAGCGTGGCGTCTTGAAAGCACTCGCATCCCTCGCCTGAAGTGTGGGTTTTTCCTATAACAGCACATTGGACGCACGTTTAATAGTTTCTATGGGAAACGTTTATTTCAAAGTCTCTGCAACTCAGTTCAAGTGCCATGTAGACAGGGGCCTTAAGAATGAGATGGGCACCCGCGTTTTTTGTAAAATAGTTGTTTGCGCGTATACGGCTATCTCGGTAAATACATGTTCTTCAAATACGACTTTTTGTCAGAAAAGATAAAAAATAATTATCTATGGTCCTATTATTTTACTTTTGTCTTATTAAGGGTAGTTTTGAAGGAAAAAAATTAGTGAAAATGGTCAAATATCGCATTTTTAAAGCTTGCCTATGCAGTTTCCTTAAGAGGCTAGAGGAAAGTACAAAGATACGGGCGTAGTTTAATCTGTGGTCTTTCATTGCGTGTAATGTAAACCCCACTGTTACAGATCTAATTAGTACAGGGCAGCTTTGCGACGGAAACACTGCACGCCTTGCGCGTAGGAGCGATGAGACACTCGCGTGCGTGTTAGTGTCGCCCGTACCGCTCCCTCGCTTCTTGACCTTGGACGCGGGGTTCCCACGGGGGTCCATCCCACTCTTAACCAATTTGAAACAATAACTCTCGTCAGCGTGTGCCAACCACTCTCTAATCTCATTCGTCTTAACTTAATTGAACTGATTTTGGGGTATTAATGTACGAGAGAGTTCTTAACGGTTGGCGGTATGCTGCGTGTCCGAAGGGTGAAATTATTGGGGTGATTACGGAAACACAGACACGTGCATCGTATGCGTGTCTTCACGCACAACTTGCGTGCAGCGTTCTCGTCGACAACACTCCTCCCGGGACTTGCAACCGTCACCCTATAACTAGATGGCGTAAAATAAAGGCAAAGGCAGTCTGCTTGACCGCATAAGACTTTGTAATATCCTGAAATCACCCTTTTTACTCATTTTCTTCCACCAAAAGATCTCTGTAGAGAACAATTGAGAAACTGGTACTAGTAATATACATAAAAATCACGTTTCTTAAGCGGAACAAGAAAGCAGATAGCACTCAGTGTTGAGGGCAGAGTTAACTCCTTTTGCGGAAATTAGTCGTTTTCGTGACGTAATTTCAGATCCAGAGGTATTATTGGAAGTGTGTGATTATATGTGCTGTTCACTGCAGACTGAGCACTTTTGAAAGCCCTGCTGTAGATCTACTTGTATGCACATTGTGAGTTCTCCCGCCTTATGTAAAATTAACATTACCATGGACCTCGTCACTTTATTCATACGTCGGTCAAGTGAAACTGTCAACTTATTTGAAACATATATTTTTTACATATTTGCTGATTATTACACTTCGATGCATTAAAATAAAAGGGAAAGCGGAAGAAATAATTTAAGTTATAACAAAGGTTTACCTAACACTTTTTATTCGACGCTAAGATATGGAACTACTTTTTCTCCGTCCTTACCAACTTTACGGGGCCACACGTCACTCAGTGCGCTCGAGAAATATATGCAGGTAGGAGCAGTGAAATATTTCTAAGGTTGATTTCAAAAGTGCTCACTTTATCGTGAACAACCGTTAGAAGAGTAGTTACAATTGACTAATTGTTTGAAACGTTTACTTCTAGTTTTCACTGTGTGTTATTTCCTGCTTGCGAAAAAGGCAGGAACTTATTGATTAAATATAAAGATGTTCTCGACTTTTTTTTTTTTAACAAGAAGTAGATAGCACACAGTTAAAATTACGCCCAAAAAAATTAAAGATCTCGCAAAGTGTGAATTTTCTATAATCGTACATTGTCAGTAATTATTTTGAGTCCGAAATTATGACGCGACAACAAGAATTCCTAGAAAAGGGACGGAGTCGAGCCTTAGGCAGTTTTATTTGAAGATATGCATGCGGTTTTGATGGCCATCGACGCCTACTCCAGCTGGCAATTTTGGCAGAAGTCACGAAACTTCGAAAGGAATGTTACCTAGTGATCGCATTTCATGGCTTCGGCTGAGCAACTAACAAAATATGGATATGCTTCATGTAACGCAAGATATGGGACGCGATGTTTCCTTAGATACTTCAGGAACTGTGGCCAGTGTTTCTTCCAGGCATTTCTCCCCCCACCCCCCAACCACCCAGAGGACTGACTACGCCATCCCCCCCCCCCTTCTCCCGCCCGGGAGGAACTTTATTAATAAGTGCACTAATTTGTGAAAGCAAAAATGTTTAAATTAAATCCGAGAATCCAATTTGTCGTGGAATCGTACTTGTCATCCCTATTCTATGGTATATTCATACACCATAAATCATTGTAATGAAATGGAGGGGGTTTGTGAGGAGAGAGGGTGGCCGTGAAGGGGTTGTAGCATGCAAAGCCGATTGTGGATGTGGATGGAGCAATCTTGCATCCTCGGGTCCGAAACACCTTCCCAGGTTAATTTTATGGGACTACGATTGGGGTTATCGTTGCAAGACCTTCCAGGGCATCGTTCCTCGCTTCTTAATCTCGGACTCTGCCGCTCACCCTATTGATGTAATCGTACCGATTTACTTCTTTTAATTTGTTTTGTCAATTAAGTTGAAATAAATTTCGTCTGTGATTGTGAGGTTGCTTATTTGATCACATTGGAAATATCCTGCTACCTAGTTTGGAAATTGCATCTGATTGAAGCTTAGTTTTCTGAAACATACATCAGTGTAGGAATTGCTTCATTTTGTAACGTTTTAGCATTCTATCCTTTCTCGATTATTTTTGCCGAGGTGGGATTCAGCGTTTCTCGCATAAACGCAAATATGCTTACTTGTTCTGTACACCTTCATTGTCGTGTGATCCCAATTAATTGAAAAGTTTTACTTCCCCTGAGTTTTCATTAATAATTGTAACATTTTTGATAGTGGCCTTAAAATACCAGTATTTTTACGTTTTTAACTGGTATCTATAGTTTGTACGTTGATGCATACACGCGTAGAAGAAATTAAATTTCGTGTCTAATACCTAACTCAGTAGTTTTGAAACGTTGTCATTACGCCCGTCCTTATTCAAAAATGTATTGTATGTTGTAACCTCGTTTTACCTAATACTAAGAAGTCTTAGTATCAAATGTGGTTAACGTCATGATTTTGTACCGTTTCAAGTAAACAACCTTGGAGATGGGAAGTTCAAAGGGCGAGGCATTCAGAATGTCAGATCAACAAGAACCTCAGTCATTTCGCGACACGCAAGTAAACAACATTATTATGGCAGCTCTTACCTTTGTTCACCGCTGTCTTGTAATTGCGCATCTGCTCTTAACCTCGTCTACTTACTGCGCAGAAAAACTGTGGCAGTTCCCAGGAAAGTAGTGATTAATACTCATTCGTTTTGTAAATGTTCATTTCCAATTTTCCAGTTAAGAATGCAATTCTCTTTTACAGAATGGATTTCCTTGCAGTTTCAGCGGTACTGACTAATCAAAAGGTATCATGCAAGTTAAAAATGTACACACACATTATATATACATGTATATATAGGCAGGTGATTTCACGCCAAAAAAAAAGTCGAAAATAATCCCTAAGTGTATTGCAGAAGAGTGTAACCAGCCTTGAAAGTGTGACTGAAGCGGACATCTATTGCAGGTAACACAGCCAGAATGAAAGACAAATCTCATAGTTTCTGGATAATGCATTATTGAACGACGAAGCGTAAACCATAACAAATAGGTGGCGGGTTTCAAACCTCTCCCAATATTACGGATAGATTGGAACCCCATATGTACATTTACAAATGTAATTATGTGGAGTTTTTTGGTAGTTACGTGTGGATTAATAATCGACCATACATATTAAATGAAAGGTAGCCTTCAGTTTACCCTACACGCCGTCGTTGCCGCAAAATTAGTACATAATAAATTGCAATATTTTAGTGTTAGATTAAAATGCATTAATTTCTCGTAAGCGGTAGCGTTTGCGTAAAAAAAAATATTGCAGAGTTACATTTTTTAATTCACAAATGGGATTCCAACCCATCCGATTTTGTGGAAGAGGGTTGATAACCGTAACCAATTTTTTATGGTTTGCACATCGTCGTTCATTAATGCGTTAACGAGAAACTCGGAGATTCGTATTTTATTCTGACTGCGGTACTAGCAATAAACGTCAGCTTCGGGCACACTTAAAAGGGTAGTTACACCCTTGGTGAAATGAGGTGCCAGGCTGTATTGATATATTCGTCCTATTGTATGATGAGGAATCACCTTCAGAAGATTGTCGGTAGAGTTCATATTCATGCTGTGTTTATAACGATCGAGACATGGTTATTGCTCATGCATTGTGGAGTTGGAGTAAATAAATATATAAACTGGGAGTTTATTGTAAACTAAAAAATAATCTCGTATCTTCTATGCTATGTCTGCCCTATGTTTATGGTTATTTATCTCAAAATATTTATTGATCTACCTTCCTAGGCGAGTGTTCAGGTGGCGCTTTTGGAATGATTTGTGTTAAGAATAACCGAGGGGTGGGGTGTGGGGGATATTCCAGTAACACTTATCTTAGTATGGTGTAAACGAATGAAGGACTTCTAGAACAAGATTGGACTTACCCGAGCGGACTGATAGTACATGTAATACTTACGTAAATTATCGGGAACAATACATTCAGTATCAGCGGATATCGGTATAAACTGGGAAGAACAGAAGTTGGTGATAAGTTATCAGCTGTCAACTACGGTGAACGAAGACGTGTCGCGCAATGACGTAATATTAAATTGTAGTATCATAACTTTTGTTTCAGAATAATTCTTAAATTTTTATTTACAAACAATTTCCATTTTTAACAAGTAATTATAGATACCCACTATTTTCATTATGTCTTCGTTCTGATTGTAAAGTGATTAAAATGAATACATATTTAAATGGAGTGTCATTTTGTGTCGTATTGATTCATTCGTATCGGTTTTTGAAGTTTGTGGCAGTGCTGTACTGAATTAAATTCAGTGTCTAGTAGACGTTCGCAATTGCTGGGACTACCTACAAAGTAGAGCATAACATACAATAAAACATAAATATCCACTGAAAAACTGTTAAAAAAAAAAAAAAATCGATAAGCGCTACGAAACCCTATAGTTACGGAGATATATTATAGAAAAACTATCTGGATATGGGGGAAAAATACTGTCAAAATAATTGATAATGAAATTGCAAAATTTTCTGAAAACTATGCTGCTGAAATATGAAATTCAATTTCTCTGTTCTAAACACAAGTTCACTTAAGGCCACTATCCTTCATTTCCACAGTTTTTGCGAGGATTAATTTTTTGTACACAAACGGGAGCCGATATTGTAAAATCCTCCTACAATTTTGTTACAAATTGATTTTATTATGTATTCTAATTTTCCAACACAAAAAGTGTATGCTTTTATCCAATAAATTAACTAACGAAAATTTTGTTTATTTAATAATTAGTTCAAATTATACCGTTTTTTTTTTGTGTTGAAAAAATTTGAATACACAATAAAAACAATTTGTAACAAAATGGTAAGAGGATTTTACAATATCGGCTCCCGTTTGGGTACAAAAAGTCACTTCTCACAAAAACTGTAGAAATGAAGGATCGTGGCCATAGTACTGATGGCGGGGAGAAGAACCAATATATACCAAGAATAGACTGCAGCATAATTCCGGACAAAAATGTGTAAGAGAAGATAATAAAGGTCCATCCCAATAAGTCAACGCAAAGCACTGAACGAAACAATCATAGCAATGAATGTGAAGGGGGGAAGACAGCAAAAATTACTTGGTAACTGACTCGGCGCTTAGAAATGTAATAATGTCGTGGGGTTGGAGGTCGAAAAAGAATCTAACAAATACATCAATGCGAGATGAAGTCTCTTATGCTGTTGAAGTGTTCAGGTGCCAAGAATATTTTCTATATTTTTAGTATATTTTGTGTGTTTATAATATATATCTAACAGAAGTCTGAACAGTGTGCAACAAGTGAAAAAGTACTCTGCGAAAACCTCGGAATTATAGGCATTTCAAGTTCATAATTTTTTGCCATAAAAATTTCAAAATTTCACCTAATATAACTGATTATGCGTAAATATAATTGTTGTATTCGTCACAATGCCACTAATATATTCCGAAATCTTTTATTATTTGGTGTCCTATAGTTTTAATTCAAGTTGTACAGTAAAATTCAAAGTAAAATGATCGAGAATCTAAATTATAATCTCGGACAAAAAGGTGTCTTATTTCAAAGAAAATATTTCATGGCGTTTCTATGGCTTCAAGTAATTCTTGTACTGAAAAACTAAGATTATGTTTGAATAAACTTTAAACTTTGTATGCCAAAGCTTTGAAAGATAAAATCGTAATAATTATGCTAAACTTAAAAGTAAATTTATTTTTATTTGGTTTTTTTTAATTAAATGTCCGTTGACAAACGTGAAGAAATATTCATATACTTGAATATCTTTAATAGTTACAAATGCGGGTAAAAAAACTGCCACAATAAAAGGAAGGCCCCGTGGAAAGGAGTGGAATTGTTTCCACTTGTAAGAAAATACGGCCGCAGAAAATTTCCATATAATTGGGGACAAAAAATAATTGAGTTCGGGAATGTAGGTAATTTTCCCGAGTTCACAACTCTTTCAGTTAAAGGTAAATGAATCATTTCAGATGTTGCAAGAACAAATGTTATGCCTGAAACTGTATTTGATAAGATATTACCCTCGGTGACGCCTCGAAACCAAGAACAACGCAGTTTATGTGCGATGCTATTGGCAGTGGCTGTTCGCGAATTTGAGTGGGATGAATCCCCGCACTTTTTGTGAAATAGTTGTATACACGAATACGTTTGTATCTCGATGAATAAATGTCCTGCAAATACGACTTGTCGGAAAAGGTAAAAATAAAAAATAGGGGCATAGATAATTGTTTTTTTTTTTATTATATAGAGTGTATTCTTGGAGAGAAAAAATCGTGATAATGGTATAATATAGCATTTTTAAAGCTTGACTATGCATTTCTCTTAAGCGGCAAGAGAAAAATATAAACACACGGGCGTAGTTTAATCTGTGGGCTTTCATTGCATGCAGTAAAATTCCACTGCTACTCATCTGATTTGCACAGTACAGGACCACGACGGAAACACTGCACGCAATGCGCGTAGGAGCGATGAAGCACTAGGCGTGCGTGTTAGTATCACCCGTATCACTCCCTTGCTCCTTGACCTTGGACACGCAGGTGCACACACTTCTTAAAAGTGATGGATTTCTCTCTCTCCTCTCTCTCTCTCTCTCTCTCTCTCTCTCTCTCTCCTCTCTCTCTCTCTCTCTCTCTCTCTCTCTCTCTCTCTCTCTCCTCCCCCCCCCCATCATAGGTTTCTCTATTTTCTTGCAGTAATTTCCGTTAAGAGTGGCTAAAGAAACTTTTCGCGCGACACAACACAAATAACACCTTCTCAAGCTTCATAACATTCTAACAGCTTCGATGTCATTAATATTATTAATTCTTGACTAGTGACTACATCCGGCTAGACACAAGTAGATTTTCTTGCGGGCGATTATAGTAACTACACTAGCAACAGTAGTCTAGAGATACCGATCTTAGAAATTTGGCAGAGCATTGCCCGTTTCTATGTCGATCGCTAAAATGAAGTACAAAATCTGTCACTAAGGTTGTGGCGAAAATTCTACAGATAGCGGGAAATCTTTCCTTTTATGCAAACAAATACACGAATTCTCTGGTAAAAATTACCGAAGGCAATCCATCATTTTAATGTTAACTAGTAGAAAGAAAAGATTCTAAAATAAAATCGTCTCTAGGAATTGTGATAAACTGAACATGACGATAATTTGTTGCAAACTGGCCAGTTTGCAACAAATTACCGTCATGTATATACAGTATATTGCAATTACCCGTATTTTTTTGTTCTTTATATAATAATAATAATATACCGGCGTAATCGTCCAGTAGGAAACTTTCAACAATTAAAAACGTACAAAGCTTTATTTTAGTTTATGACGAAAGGACATATTTAAATAAATAAATTTTATTAGTTTACAAAAGCGTGTAAGTTCGTAAATGCTGTTAAGTGCTTGCTGATTTGTCCTGCGCGAGCAAGTGGAAGTGAAGGACAGAGCAGTTACATGCTAGTGGCGGTGAGTCATAAGGGATGTTTCGAATGACAGGCGAGCGATAAACCAAGAACCACGTATCTGTTACAAAAAAAAAAAAACAAACGAACCGACGCGATAATCCTTTTTGCGGCGTGCGCTACTGACCCTTGGTTGTATTAAGTTTCTGCGTTTATCTGAAGAATTTTCTATTGTTTTACTGCCCTAGTTTCTGTCGGCATGACTCGGGGTGCGTCGAACTTTCCAGGTCAAGGCCAGCAGAGTGTAAATTGTGCGACGGGCCTCCGGGTCGGGATTAGGCGAGTTGATGACTGGCTGGAGTTTTGGCGATAGACGACGAGCGAGAAGAGAAACGAGGGGCGAGAGAAGTGACCAGCGGGAGGGAAATCTGCGACTGCGAGCATCGGCGCAGTGAATAGTGCGATTGGCAGGCTGGACTAGTCGACTGAATGCGTCAGTGAAAGGCATTAAAGACTGTTCACGATAAAGTTAGCACTTTTGAAATCAACCTTAGAAAAGAGTCACTGCTCCTACCTGCATATATTATAACGGGCGCCCTAAGTTACACGCGCCCAGTAAAGTTGGTCACGATGGATGGGAAGAAGTTCCGTATCTTAAGGCGATTAAATAGTGTTATGTAACCATTTGTGATAACTTAAATTATATATTTCGCTTCCTGTAATTTTTAATGCATTGAAGTGTAAAAATTAGAAGATTTGTTACATGTTTACTTTTCTAATAATTTCACAGTTTCACTCGTCCGACGAATGAATAAATTCATGAGGCCCATGACAATGCTAATCTTACATAAGGCGGAAGAATACACAACGTGCATGCAAGTAGATCTTAAGCAGGGCTTTCAAAAGTGCTCATTTTACCGTGAATAGCCTATACAGATGATGGCAACAGAAAGACAGAAAGAATGTTAATGATGAGTGTGAGTTAATTGACTATAACGATGCAGCGAGTTAGAATGGACATTATATATTGGACTCCCTGAGAAATAAAAAAAGTAATAGTGGAGATAGATTGATTAACGCTGTAAATAATAGCTGTGTGAATAAATTAAAAATCATATTAGTTTTTTTTTTATGAAGACCTCCATCCCTCAAGAACTCTGATACGCCCCTCTCATGAGTGAAGTTACAGTACTAACAAGTTCGGAATGTGAATAAAAATCCTTTCCTCCTTCCGTATTCCTCTTGTCTAGAAAACGTACACGCGGGCACAGGAAGGGAGGGAAAGTAGCAGAAAAAGAAAGAAAGTTGCATTGCAATCTGATGTCGCACAGCCGTTCGCGGAATGCGCGCGTTTCGCACGAGCGGACATGGTTCAGCGCCGACCAGACAGTCGATCTATCGACCGTCAGGTATGATGTGCGGCGCGTCGCGTCCTTCCCTTGGGACTGCCACCACGATAGGGTCGCGCTGGCCCGGCATGAATAATGAATACTGTGGCGCGCTGCGAAACCGTCACGTGACCAGAGTACCCGATAGACGCCGCGATTACTACCCGTCCTGGAAAAAAAAAAATAAAACGTCCATTTGAGCAAACGAAGTATTTGCCCGTGTAGCTGATTTGATTTACGTCCGCCGAGTGAGAGGAGCAGTTTCCGACGTCTTCATCTCCGTGTCCGAGGAAGAGATTTGGGCGGCTCCTAACATCGAAGTGTTGAGAGCCGATGAGGGCGAAGCGAGGTGAGCATGGAGCAGCGCCAGAATGAAGGGGACGGAGGAAACCGGAAGATCCCCGAGACAACCCATCGGGAATCGAACCCGCTTCGCCTAGGTGGGAAGCGAGTAGTCTAACCACAATGACCAAGGCAAGTGAACAGGATACTAATCAGGACCCTGAAGACTTAGGCAATGTATAAGGAGAAATAGTAATGTTATGACAAGGTTCCAGACTAAAGGACATGCGCTAAGGGACGGAGGGGGGGGGGATCGAAAAGGAGTCCACAGGTCCCTCTCTCCTCGTAGTAGTAGTTTAGTGCCGCAATATAGGCATAATATAATCAATAGAATAGAATGTCAAGAAATTGACCCCTCACCTTCCAGGCAACTTGGTGTAGATAGTCGTAGTAATATATAAAATTGTAATCCATAAAGGTTGTAATGAGAAAATGAAGTAATCAAATAAAAGAAAACAAATAAAAAAAAGGAACATCCCGTGCCCGTGTATTACCCAGAAAGGGCACAAGTACTGGTGCGATGCAGTGACTCGCCCAGCGTGCTGCAAGTGGCACCTTGCCGTATAGCTAGCGCACTAGATGAAGCATCATCGTTGTGATTTAGTTCAACTTTATCGACACTACGGCATTGCTACTTCCCAGGTAGCCATTTCGGGGGAAATTCGCCGAACGGTTGTACCCGGCCGACGAGCCTCGCCACCCCCACCCCTCATGGACAAGGATTGAGTTGATTAGAGTTGAATGAGTTGAGTTGAGAGAATTGGGCGGCACTTAACAACAATTAATTGAGAGTCGATGAGTGTGAAATGAGGTTAGAATGGAGCAGCGTCGGAATGCAAGGGTGGGGGAACGGGGAGATCCCCGAGAAGGCCTGCCGGCCAGCAGTATTGTCCGGAACGATTCCCACTTGCGAAAATCCGGGGGAGCAGCCCGTCTGGGGATGGAACCCAGTTCGTCTTGGTGGAAGGCGTACAATCTTAACCGCTCAACCACCGTGGCCCCACGAGGATTGAAATACACTCAATCAGCGGGGGAAGTGCTTTCAGTAACATCCCAGTTGACCAGCTCCGAGCTCCGTACTGATACTGCGATGCGCCTTTCGCTCCCCTCTCTAATCCGTCTGGGAGATTCACACCCAGAGGAACCCGTGGTCCGGCCGAGGCACTACCAGACCTCTACTGTCTCTCCAGGACAGTGCAGTGCCGGAGCTGCGTCGACCCTTCTCAGGGGAGAGAGCCCTCCAGGCCTCCTCCAGCTTGCGCAGTTTCAGTGCGACCGTAACACACCGCAAGGGTGTATTTTCCCTAGTGATTATCTTACAGGTAGGTAGATAGGTAGGTGGGTAGTTTGGCTTAACGGCTTGTCGACAGCGAGGTCATTAGAGAAGGTGCAAGTTCCATAGGGAAGACGGATTGGGGAAGGAATGGGCCATGGCCTTTGTTAGGGACCCATCCAAGCATTCGCCTGGAGCGATTTAGGAAAACCATGGCAAACCGAAATCAGGATGGCCGGACTGGGAATCGAATGCGAGTCCAGTGAGTTAATCACTGCGTCACCTCGCTCGGTATCATTTTTCAGATGATAATGTTAACTGTAGTGATGTTAGTGCGGATGGGGATATTGAGGTTTGCATGTATGGAGTGCGAATACGGGGCTAATTAATGGCCTCTACGAGCTTTCGTTCTTTCATAACGAAGATGGGCTAACGTCCTGCCACCAAAGTATCAGATGTATCGCGTTAATACTTTGGGGGTGGGTTGTGTGTGTCCCAATTGATGGGTGTAGGGTCCTAACCTAACAAAATCCTAACTTCACCAAAATGTGAAAAGCCCACCCACTTACACCAACTGAGTGTTAGGTTATTGTTAGTTTAGGACCTTACATCCAACAACCGTGACAACGCTCAACCCAAACTGTGACTCACTGAGGTCAATGGATATATACAGAGAGCTTGCCCGCTCTAATGCATCATGTACGTAATGAAAATATCTATACGGTCTTAGCTTTACGCACACATATGCGTAAGATCTATGACAGCGTAGTCAACTCACGTAGGTTAAAAATGCCGTATGGACATTACGTCCCATTACAAGCGAAACATCACTGTGTAGACGTTTTAGTCACGAGGGCGTATAGTTACAACACGTTTACATACACTAATACAATTGACGTAGTCAATATAATATGGATTCCGGTTACCACATAACAGTATTCCTGATGTTAGAGAATGTAAAACACGTTATCACTATCATAAATAATGGCTTTCTGAATGGGTGGTGCGTCTGGCAACTTGGCAAAAGATAAAAAATTGTACGTCCAATTATTATCTATAGACTCATTCATTGAACTGAACTGTATTCCTGTTTCGAGTGCTAATTGCGTAGCATCAAATAATTTTTCCTTCATACAATGAATTGGAAGTACAATGTGTGCACGCGTAGAAGTAGGGGATTGTTTGTCACACAAGTACGTTGCCTCAATAACAATGAGTTTATTGTACAGTAGGTGGCAACCGCAAGGCAGCTGTATTTCAATACTGCCAATGTCGGTCGGTTTTATCACACTGTTAAGTGAAGTATTATTACGTGCAATTATCAACTCAAATATTGCATCTACAATAACGCACTGATGGGGGAAGATACTTTTGATTAACAAACTATTATCATTTTCGCACACAAATTTACAGTAACTTAGAACTTCGTTTGTGCTATTTAGTAAAATAGCTTTTTTTTTAATGCACTCTTGGTTCTTTATTGGGAATGCTTACTTCAGGTATGCGAAAAATGTTGTCAATAATTTCCGATTGTACGGAGATTGACTTCCTTTATATGAACTTCAAGCGCAATTTTAATGTGGCCATTCACCATGCGATATGTTTGATTGTGGTATTGGTAAGATTTCGGAATAACATTATAAAGTTTCCATTGTCTAGTACTCGTAATGAGTGGTATTTGCACCACATATAGCATTTGCGATTTGGAAATAACACACTGAGTGATAGGGTTGGAATAGTATTTATCAGTGTCAACTAATGATATGGTGAGTGTAAGTCTCTGAGGACGCAATTGTTTTTCAACGTTACTAAAGTCTTGTAAAAGCTGTTATTTACATACTATATGTAATGGGTGATGATTTGCCTTGCAATGATTAATATAAGTTAAAATTTCCTGCTCTCTTATTAAAGTGTAAATTAGATGAGAAATATCTATCATAGACAATTGTTCTCACATTATAGCTATTTCAGCCTGGTTCATGGATGTAGTCTGCCTATTTAGTGTGTTCGTAATCGATCGTATTGCTTCCCCTAAAGTGTTCATTCTGTTTTCTGCCTGAGTTTGCATACTGATTACGTTCCCAATAGTAGAATTTAATGTCACATTAGAAACTTGGAATCTATTCTGTAAAGCATTTATCTTTGGTCATTAGTCAAAAGTTTGTAAAAGTGCCTGTCCGTTAGTACATTACAACACCACACGACAAGATCCCCAGGGATTTGAATCCCGCGTTTTCTCTTAATAGGTATGTCTATTTCATTTAAAAACTCAGTTATTAAATTGTTTTGAATTTCTACAACAGTAGATGTCTATTGCAGATCCTAGCGCAACTCAATAATTTGACTAAAATTCAAGCAAATTTCTCACTTTCAGGATTTTTAATATTAAATTGATTCCATATATTTTTGCATGCTCATATTCATCGTCAGATATGTCAGATACATTTAATTTGTTGTAAAATTAGCTTTTTGGTTTAAGTTGAGTTTCGTTAAATTTTTTATAACTGTCAATATAGTCATATGAGTAAATACCTCTTCTGGAAAATGTTTTGTGTATGCTTAGTTTGTTTACTTAGTTAAATTAGACGATAATTAATCCAAACTACTTGACATTAATTTAAATGTGTTTATAAACCTCATTTTTAAATTTTCTGGTTTTTTCCCGAAAGTGATAAACCTTTCATCGTTATTCGCTAGTAAATCTATATATATTTTTTCATCATATCCTAGATAAATAAGTGAGTCATAACCAGCTAAGTTATGAAAATTAATTGGAACAAAATTGGGTCATTTTAATTGTAGATTACAATTGTTGCATGTTGGTTAGTAAATTTTCCCTTATATGGTCATGATAGTGTACTTTTTTTTTATTGTCCTTAAAATATTCACACTCGCATACAGTACATTTTCTAGATTTATTGTATTTTTCATTGCTTCTATAAAATGCTGATGTGCATTTGGGCCTCGATATACAACTGGTGGCTTATAATCACCAAAGCTAAATACAATATAATAGAAAAATCCAGAAGCTGCGTGTAGCTGATATTTCATTGTGTATGATTCATTATTCAAGTTTAATTCAATACAACTATTGACAAAATCTAGAATAGCCAATAAATAATTGGTAAAATAAATTTCTAAGCAGCTTGATTTAAACATAAATGTTTTCGAAGAAAAAAAGAAACAATATATCTCCCATATTATTAAATGTTTTAAACATTTAAATTATACACAAAAATATACTATAGACAATTATAGAATAGATTTGTATTTTCCTGATCTAAAATTAGCTATTGAGTGTGACGAATTTAACTGTAAAGATACAGATGTTAGTTATGAAATAGAAAGCCTAAGTATATAGAATTCCAATTAAATTATAAATTTATAAGATTTAATCCAGATGAAATATATTTTGATATAGCCGATGTGGTTAATTGTATTCTATTGCATTTAAATAAAATATAATATTTATCAATCAATTTGGTCTATGTTTTATAAAATTATATTCTTTAATTTTTCATTTTCGTTGTAAAAAAGAATATATACAAAAACATATTTCCCTGCATACAAAATGGCCGAATCACTAGAGAAATAACTAGAGAACTTAAACCTAGAAGATAACAATAAATTGACTACATTATTTGATTTAATAGTAAGAAGGTTAAGATTATGTTGGATGATAAAATGAGCCCTGGTTTTGTGGTAGAGATTTTTCTGAAATATTTGAGTATTCTAATACAAAAAAAAAAACCTTTACAAAATTATGTTCTGCCATAATAAAGTATTTTTATCAAAAAATAGGTGGCACCCAATTTGGGGCCTACCTAGATCATAGTAGGGGAAGGGCAATTTACATTAATGAACCAGGTTTATATGAACTTATTTTCCGCTCACATACTGAAATTGCTACAGCTTTTAAAACATGGGTATTTGAAGAAGTTCTTCCTTCAATTAGAAGATATGGCTCTTATAAATTACAAAAAACCATTGAGTTAAAAAAAACCAGCAGATAAAAATTATAGAACATAAATCTGAACAACTTTGCTTTAGAAAATAAAAAACTGAAGTATTTTAACATGAATATGAAAAATTGTATGGACAAAGTTAAACAGAAAACAAAGAATGGTTATATATATATACATTGCAACATCTAAACGATATACTTCAATTAATAATTTTAAAGTTGTTAAAACAGATAATTTAATCACCAGAACTGTAAATCTTAATTCTTCGCATAATGAACAAGATACATTTTATATTTGTTTCCATAAGAAAGTTTACAATGTAAACAAAAGAAAAAAGGTAATTCATGAGCAATTAAATTAATTTCGCGATAAAAAGAATAAAGAGATATTTGTTTTACATTACCCTTGTTTACTTGAAATTGTAGAAATGGTAATTGAAGACACAAATAAACATTTTGATTACACCAATAAATTAAATAAAAATCATTTAGCAGAAATGTATTCTTCAAAACCAGTTATTCCAGAGCCAGTGTCTTTAAGTAATTATGACAAATTGACATATAATCTACAAACAAAATTATTTAAAGTATTAGATGACTTCATTGCTGAAAACAAATTAAAATATCACCCAATGATTTATTAGGAATATTAGAACTAGGCAACACAGGTAAAGCAAAATTTGGACTGAAACAAAACTATTATTAGATTGGAAAGACAATAAAAAAACTAGTTTCTCATAACAATACAAAAATTATAATTACGTATGATTAATTTTCTCTATGTCGTCTCTTACATTAAGCAATTTTTTTTTTTTTAGGAAATGTTGATTTATTAGAATTACAAATAGAACATGTACTTTTCTGAACCAATCGTCCATTTTTTGTATTTTCAGTTTTTATATTATTATTCTTAGTGACTTTCTTGCACTTCAACCACCAAGTATTCTCCATTTAATAGTAAAAAAAATATATATAATTAATAGTTATATTTCATGAATACTCCTATTGTAGTCAACATTCCTTCAACAAAATAATTAGATAATGTATTTCATAAACAGTACAATCCATTAAAAAGAACAGAAATTTACATTATCGTCTATACGAAAAACATAATTATTTTTATTCCACTTTCCGTAAATAAAAAATATGAGATTTTTCTTCCAAAATTTTTCAACTTTAGAGTTTAAATTTTGCACTTTAACATCTAATTCTTTATTTTTTCAACTTTTGTGTTAACAAGTGTATCACGATAATTCAAAACTGATTTGTATAAACTTTGCTTTTTATCAGCTATTTCTTTGTCAAAATATCTTTTATTGAGTGCACAATCTCCCTCTATAGGATCAGCCAGACTAGTAATTCTACAGTGTCGAAAAGAAACATAAATTTTTGTATAGGTAAAAACTTCACTTGTTTGATCTTGTTAAGCAGAAGAAATATAATTGTATTGTGAATCCACATATTTTTAAAATCAGAAACACTATTGTATTTTTATTCGACATCGGTTTTTAATGCATAATCAGAAACAATAGTTTTATATTTGAATCTACTTCCTTTTTTAATTCCTGTTTCACATTATTTATTCGTTTTATACAATCAGCAATAGTATTACTGAATTGTAAATTTGTATCTTCTTTTGAAACATAATCAGAAACAATATTACTGTGTTTCGAATCTACATCCTTTCTTAATGCATAATCTGTTATGTGTATATCAAAATATCTTTTATTGACTGCGTCTTTATTATCTACAGATTCACCTATTTTAATAAGCCTATGTCCTAGAATAGAAACATGCGATTCTGTGTAATCAAAACAGTTGGATAGTTCGCTTTGTAAAGAAGAAACACTCGAATTGCATTGCGAATATACATATGATTTAAAAGCATAAGCGCTAGTGTCAAAATTTTTACTTAAAGATTTTATTAATGATTTCCCAAATATATCTGTCATTTAATAGCAAAGAAATTATATAATTAAACGTAAATTCTCTCGAAAAAAAGGTGTAAAACAATGAAGCATAGATGTCCACAAATACCTGAATCAAAATCCTGAATTATGTCATCATTTTAATGAACATTTCTGTTTTTAAAGTAATTAGTTAAATTATTAGGAATATTGTCTCCAAATGATTCAAAATAGTAAATTTCAATATTTTCTTTAAAACAGAATACCCAATGAGTGCCAGGATTAGATGATATGTCGAAATTAACCACAGCACATTAATTTTTGAGCATTCTATTTTGGTAATTTGTCAATAATATAAACATTTCTAAAAAAATTTATATTTAATATTTTTACATATTTTTCAATATCGATATTAGATATTGGGTATATATTGAATTTTTTTGGCCTTCCCTTTTTTTTTAGGAACTACACCACTTCCTGATTTATTTTCCATTGCCAAATTATCTCTGTTGTTCTTCAATTTTTTTTTGTTTGTTTGTTCAACAGAATTTTAATCTGCACTAGCTACTAGCTAAAGAACCAGCGAAAGCACTGAGAGCACCTAAAGCTGAAAATAAAATTTGTAAAAATCCTCCATGGTGTAAACCACTTCCTATTTTTTCTTTTAATATATTTTTCAGTATTGGTATTGATAAAACTAGTAAGAAAGCTTTGCCTTCTTTTAATTTTATATTTTTTCCATCAAGTTGAACTTTTGTTAAAATTTTATCTATACTCAAATCTCTTAATTGATCTATGGGTATATCGAAAGTTAAGTTTTTTATCTTCATTTATAAGTAAAAATTATTGAATAATTAAAAAATTATTAGTATTGATTAAAAAAATGTGCATTATCTCAGAAACACAAACCTTTGCCCATCTGGAGTTTTAGATGGTTTTAAGAATAAAAGTCATTACAAAACCTTTTTAATACATTAAAAAATTTTAATACCCCAACAAAGTTTTCTTTTTATAAACATACTTGATGCAAGGGCAGCAGATTAAATTTTTTCTTCAATTGGATTATATTTATCTAACATAATTTCTTTAGGTTCTTTTTGTAACATTTGATCAGCGTCATGTCTAGATTCTAAATTTTTATGATCTTTGTAAACAATATCGTGATATTTGCAAGCTTCGTCTAATTTATTTATTCCTGAGTCTCCTCTTTCTAATCTTTCGTTTAATTTTGTAAAAGGACCACAATAATTATAACCTGGCAAATGCATTTCGGGTAAATTTAAATTGCTTAATGCCCTATTCATCACACCTTTATCATGGTGTTTAGAGTTCCAAAATGAGTGCGGAATTACATTTAAAACTCTTATTAGATATGGAATTCCATTCGGATTATTAACAACAAAATCAGAAAATTTATTGTTAAAAATATTCATAACTATTAATTTTTCATTGTAATAATTTTTATTTCCGGCAGTTTCTTCACCGTGAATAACTAACAATCTATCAATTAATTTTCTAACATCATCCAACCAAATAAATTCTTTTGGCAAACTACTGTATTCTTTTATACTATCTCCAAATTTAAAATCATTTGTAACATCCTCAAAATCGTCTGTGCTTGGAGTTGACTGATGTTTAATATAGTTATTAGAAATTGGACTAATTATATTATTCCACTTCCAACCAATACTTGGAACTTGGATTATTCCTTTACCATTAGGAATATAATTTTGAAATACAGCATTGGTTAGTAAAAAAATTTCTGTATAGTTTTCAATGTCATTAGTAGTGTATTTACCCTCAAGATCTGATTGTGTTTTTTTTTTGTTAACAAGTTACAAAGTTTTGATGTTAAATTATATTCTTTATCCTTAAGAAATAGTGTCGCTTTATTTAGCGTTACTTTTGTATCACCAATGAAAAGAAATCTTCCCCAACTCCATGTAAACCATATTTTTCATTAATAACATTAATTCTTTTTGCAAATTCTATTCCGAGATTTATAGTAGAAACACCTGTTATAGGTAGTAAATCTTTTAATGGAGTAACACCTAAATTAGTTGAATTCGTGAATAATTCTCGTTCAAATGATGTTTCTTCTGGAGTTGGCGGATAATATAATTTTTTTTTTTGCTGCAGCAGGAATGCGTGTTTATTAAATTTTTATTTTCTTCACTTTCTCGTTCTACTTTTTTGCCAATCATTCGTAATTCATCAATTAATGACAGCTTTTTTTCTTATTTCTTTCATATTCCAATCGATGGTTCTTTTTATAATTTTTGAATCTCTCGATGTATAATTTAACTCGAGAAATATCCTTTGATTCTTTCATATTATATATATATATATATATATATATATATATATATATATATATATATAATGTTCATTCTAAATTCATTCTAAATGAGTTACAAAATTATTGAGAGTTTTGAGAGGCAAACTTTCCCCCAAACTAATCAAACTGAGGGGAATTTAAATTTTTATAATAATAGACTTGAGTTTGATATTCCTATAATAGGAGATGGCTTTTCTTTCCCGAATGATGCTTTTGTTTATGAGCAATTTAAATTAGTAAAAAGGGATAAAGTTGGAGCAGATCGTGAGGCGGCAAAATATGAGAAATTATATAACATTGATGTGTGTACAAACTTTTTTCCTTTTTTAGTTTTCTAGAATAGAAATTTCAAAACATGGAAATATTATTGAAGCTATTGATAATCCAGGAATAATACCAATAGTGATGAATACTTTGTTTTGATCGCCAAGTGGACAAAATTATTTAGAATTATCTTGTGTTGAAGATTATTATCGAGTAAAAGCTACTCATAGTGATAAACTAGATGAAATAATCCATCCACTGAGATATCTGTGTGGTTTTATTCGAGATAACAATGAAATTTATTGGAAAGGTGTGTTATAAAATTACTTTTATTCGTAATTCATCTGATAACAACTGTTTGTTCGTCTTTCAAAATATGAAAGCAGATGGTACACTAGATAGAGATTATGCTCTTCCAGGTAAAATTTTTATTCACAAATTAGAAATTTTGTCTATTGTTGAATACGAAGCTAACACAGCCATTGCGATTAAAGAAAAATATTCAAATACCCTGAAATGCCTATTAGTTTTGATTATTGGCAATTTTTAGAAAAAAGAAGTTCCTACCGACACAACTGGGTTTTAAATTTGATACAAAAGATCAGTTTAATAATTTACAATTTGACATGCCCGATTTTTTTATTGTAGGATTTCAAAATAAAAGAAAAATCGTGCTGATCAGCAAGTGCACTCTTCTATGTTTGATCACTGTAATGTTAAATTATTTATTTTAAAAATGGTAGAAATTATACTTTTCCAAAAGAAAATTGGACGCTAGATATTGACAATAATTGTTGTGATAAAGCGTTCCTTGCTTATAACGATTTCAGAACTTCTGAAATGAAACTAAATACTGTAAATAGAAATAATAAACTTTATTATTCATTTTGGGGCCGAAGACCATTGTATATTATTGATTGCTTATATAGAAAAACAACTGTATTTAAATAAAAAACAAATACAAAAATTTGTGTTGATTTTGATAAACATTGAAGAACGGGGTACAATTTGCAGTGTTATTTTAACTAGCCAACGGAATTTAACGTATGATTATTTGAAAGAAAAGATTACTGATGATATATATTATTTTATTAAATTGGGGGGGGGGGGGGTAACCGATTTTACAGAAACAATAAATTGTTTCGATATTTTAATACAATTTTTTAGATATATTGTTAAGTTGTTTGATCGAATACAAATCTTTTTGTTAAACCTGAATGAGCTTTCTTCTTTCTCTTAATAAATTTTTATTTTATAAATAAAGATGCCTGTGTTGCCTTGCAGTATGACAAAGCTATTTTAAAGATGGTTGTAAATCAACTACGCTATCCTATAAAATAGCTAATACCTCTGACGAAATCAAAGACTTAGTTTACAAATTTCATCGAAATCTACAAAGTTTACAATTAACACTCTACAAAAACGTTAACGATGAAATTATACTTAATTTAATACGGGACGATTTTGAGACGATAGAAGAAATTTTAAAAAGTTAGTAGAGCTTCGAGCATAACATTTTTGTTTGTGTCAACTTTATTTGTGCTACTTTTATTTTAGCGATTTTTTGAAAAGGGGTATTGTGTTTATATGTAAACATTTTTTATAAATTCAGTAGATGTCTTTTGCAGATCCTAGCGCAACTCAATAATTTTATTGAAATTTAAGAAAATTTCTCACTTTCAAGCAACTTTTTTTCAAATTCTTCTGAAAACATGATTCATCTCTTCAATTTTACCCCCAAAATCAAGCTAATTTTACCCAAATCTGCAATCTAAATCAGGCACACTTTTTTTTTTAAAACATGCTTCGATCACTTTTTAATCAGTGTCCCTCTCGGGAGTGAATGAGTCCAAATTTAGGTCAAAAAAGGTCAAATTTACTCTATATTTCCAAGCCAAATAAATTAGTAAAAAAATATCACAAGAAAGTAATGAATATTCTTGGAATTTCATCAAAAATCTAATTTTTGCTTGTAAATAAGGCTTTAAAGAATCCCGCACAAAGAGTGAACACAAGTTGAAAATTGATTTTGATTTTGGCCTTAATTTTGATTGACTTTGAGTTGCGCTTTGAAAGGTTTTAGAGGAAATGAGACATTTCCTTGAATTTGGCTTGAAATTGCTTGAAATTAGTATAATTATTGAGTTGCGCTAGGATCTTCAATAGCTATTTACTTACAACGTAATCTTTAAGTACTTTTGGATTGTATTAGGCGGTGGATGAATTTAAACTGCAAGTTTTGTGCGCCCAGATACCCACTAACATTACTACAGTAAACAACATGCAGAGCGAACAACAGTTTCTGTGGGTCGTGGCAATGTAGATTTCGAGAGGCCTCTCCGGTGGTCGAGACCAGAACCTCTCAGCTCACAGCTACCCGCCTCTGCTGCGTTCTTCCTTTGGCGTAATTTTCCAGACTCGGTTAAGCTTTGTTTGCATGAGACGGAGGAACATCCCGTAGATAGAACTACAGCAGGGCTTCAGAAAAGTAGGAAGTTACCGAGTATGGACTATATACTCATTCAGCGAGCGAGTGTATTGGCGCTCGTGAGTATAAAAAAAATTTGGGATATCTTTGAGTGAATACTTTAACTTTCTACATATTTTCCAATCACGAAGGTTACCCTGCATTTTCGTTGTTTTTCCTGCTCCTTTTTCCAACTAGAGTGGCAACACTTATCGTTATTCATTCGTTTCGTCGCCACTTTGCTTTCAACCCGACCGACCACCTTTGATGTGGCTTGTGAAAGCGTGCGTAACCACTGAAAGTCGTCATGTGTGTACACTTAACACATTCGCCCATCCAGGTTAAACAAGACGTTTACGCTGGCTTCACATAATCCCCTAGTTACACACATTAAACACTGTGGATGTCGGAATTTTCTAAATTTATCTCATTTTATGGCTTTTATCTATGACGTAGTTTATGATTTTGGAGTCGACCATATTTTTGTGACTCCTGCCAGATACACAGAAGCCATTATTCTGTACTTAGCTCCTCGTTTCGAGTTTTAAGTAATGCTAGTATCACATTTTTATCCCCCCCCCTCCCCTGTGTCACAGCTCATATTTAAATATTTTTTTCCTCGCAGAAATATAAGAAAATGTTGAAATATTAAAACACAAAATTACGTGAAAATTATAGTTGCGTGGAGTATGCCCCAGGCCTCGGAGTATAATACCACCCATGAAATATAATGGCATTCCGTTGTTTCAAAACTACCCTCTGGTATGAACGTAATACTCGAGATTCTCTCCACTTAAAAGTTGCTGTTTCTGTAGTAAACCAGATGGTTTCAATGGCTAGTAAATATCAAATCTGCCCCGTAGGGCAGTTCCCACGTTTACGACTCCGTGTTCGCTTCATTTTGTAGTCTCTCCGTTCACGTTATAGGCAGTCGTTAAACGAACTGGGATTCAGTTCGTGTTTTGTGAAAACAGTTCAAATAAAAGCGGGCTGTGAAATTCATATCGGCTAAATAGGGTCGTAAAGGCGTTCCGCGTCGACGTGGGTTGGGAACGCTGCATCTCGGGGTCGTCTGCAGTTAATATAGCTCGCGTGGTTTTTGTACCGTTGCCTGAACGTGATTGGTTTTAGCCGTATTAGCGTTGTTATAGCTAGGCGATTCGAGGTTAAGTGAGCGCTTCTGAAAGCCCTACTTGGCTTTTTTTTTTTTTCAACCCAATGCGTATCCTTCCACCTTATATAAAAATTAACATTGCCTTGGGCCTCGTGACTGGTAACCATACGCCGACCAAGTGACGTCATATTTTTAAGAAAAGCATATATGAGCAACACCCGTCAGCCTGATGTGCGGGTGGTGGTTGTTGAGCGGAGTTGTTGAGAGATTTGTGCGGCTGTTAACAACGATGTTGCGAGAGCCAGTGGGGGTGAAATGAGGTGAGAATGGAGCAGCGCTGGAATGCAAGGGCGGGGGAAACGGGAGATCCCCGAGAGAACCCGCCCACCAGCGGTATCGTCTTGCGCGATTCCCACTTGCGAAAATTCGGGAGTGGTCCGGCCGGATATTGAACCATGTTTGCCTTGATGGGAGGCGAGCATGCTAACCGCTCAGCCACCGTGGTCCCGTTAAGGGGAGGAAAACATTCCAATAATGCGAGCAACAGGCAAAGGCAAAAACGATTAGTGTAAGTAGATGTCTATTGCAGATCCTAGCGCAACTCAATGATTTGATTAAAATTCAAGGGAATTTCTCACTTTCACCCCCCAAAATCAAGCTAATTTGATCCAAATCTGCAGTCTCAATCAGGCGCACTTTTTTTTAAAAACATGCTTCGTTCACTCTTTGAGCAGTGTCCTTCACGGGAGTGAACGAGGCCAAATTTAGGTCAAAAAGGTCGAATTTACTCTAAATTTGCAATCCAAATCATTTAGTACAAAAAATATATCACAAGAATGTTATGATTATTCTTTGCATTTCATCAGATAGGTAAGAAAGAACCTCACTTTACTCTCTACTACCCACTTTCAACTGCTTTTTTAAACAACTTCATTTTTACCATTTTCTGCATTTTACTCTAATTTTATATCCTTTTTGTCGTAAATTTTTATTGCAATGTTCCAACTACTTTTTTTTGTATTATTCCGTTGCTGAACTACTTGGAAGAAAAATGAAGCCGACCAACGAAAGATTTGGGTTGTGACTTCTTACAGAAAATTTAAATAACAATCTAGTTACGAATATTGGAGATATTATCTACACAGATGGAGAACAAAAATCTAAACCAATAACAGAACATTTTTTCGATAGCATTATGGTTTTTAAAATAACAGATTTTTTAGACTGTGAAGGAGAAATTAAAATTAAGAAATGTCTTGTAAAAAACCGAGCTTGTGGAAGTTTTAACAGTTTTTTAAGATCTAGATTTTCTAAATTTTATTTGGCAAGACATGAAGTTAAAGCGAAAATTCCATACTTATTATATTCCAACATTAAAACAATTAAGGGTGTTCAATAAATTATTAGCGCAAATATAGAAATTATAAGGCAGAAATATAAAAAATCCAATTCCCATTCCTTATAAAATAGAGTTAGCAGATGTAAAGTTAGAAACATTATTAACAGAGTTACCAGAAATTTTAAAAGAACTTAGAAAAGAACATTATAATTTATTGGATTTGGATATAACATAAGATTTTGCGGGAGTTTTTAATAAAGAAGAGATGATGAACTTTTTAGTAGATAATTTCCAATTTTTGTATGCAATGAGAATATAAAAAAAAGAGTGTAATGTAATAGTGAATAATAATAATTCTGTTGTAAAAGATTGTTTAACATGGATAAATTCTAATTCTAGACTTAATATGTACAATAAATTTATTTGCGAATTAACAAGCCCAGGAGTTAACAAGCAACTTGGCAACCATATTATAGATTTTCTAAACTGTCCAGATAGATGATTATAAGAAACATTTGCTTCTACGTTAGCTAAAGAAAATGGAATTACAAGATTTGAAGAAACAATATATAGTCATACAAACACAGTTCCAAGAAGAACAATAATTCGACCCATTAAAAGATTGTACAGAGTTAATAAAAAGTAATGGAAAATATTTCGACATAGCTCCTTTTTATTCTGTTTCCCTATCTAAAATGTGGAATAAACTAACAGACACTTTACAAAATAGTTGTTCTCTTGTTTTTAATAATCTTCTTCAATATGTTTATTAGGGAAATAAAATTACAAAAAATTAACTGGAATACAAATTAAATTGACAGAGAATAAAGAAGAAAGATACCAATTAATGAAGTATGTTCTATCTGAATTTAGTTTTAATTATCTGCCCATTACTTATTTAGAAATTGCAGAAGATATGGAGATTGCAATATTGTATCTATTAACCATAAATGTTATATTAAAGCTGGAGAAACACATTTTTCTAAATCCAATACATTGTTTTCTGTAATTCTTAAGAATATTAGTATCGAAAATACAGGGTTGAAGAAAACAAAAAAATTTTATACCAGCAGTTTTACGAAAGAGGGCTAATATTACCAGTAAACTTTCTCCATATACAATTAAAGAAATAAATATTCTTAATACTCCTTATCTGCTGTCTACCAAGAAAAGAGAACAAGAATTAGAAGAAATTAGTATCCAAAAAAAGAAAATTAGAATATATAGAGAAAACCAAATGTGTGCAAGAAGAATATAAAAGTGTGCTAGAGAAAGGTTAAAAAATTAAAAAAAACTGAACAATAACTAGTTAATTATTTTAGTAAACGCTGGAAAGATTTAGATATAAAAAGCTGTTATAAACTCTTTGCATTTGTGGTAAATGGTAAAGGAAAGTACACCTATGTAGGTGCACTTTGCGAAAATAATGGAGTTAAACATGTCTATTACATTAAAGATATATTTAAAAATAAGTTAGTAGAAATGAGTAAAAATATAGATTTATTAATGAAAGAGGGGTTTGTTTTTATAGCATACAATGGTTTAGAAATAATCCATTATCCAACAGAAGAACCTTTTATGGAAATAAAAACCAATGGAACTAAATATTTTAATGGCAATACATATCCAAATATAGAAGTTTATGGCGTTATAGGTGACTAAGTTGAACTACAGTATAACGAAAAAATAAAAGAAATATAAAATACAAAACTGGGGGACATAATTGGAAAAACAAAAGTGATAGATTGTAGAAGATTGGAAAAATTAGAAGAAGGAATGCACTTGGTCATATCCAATATATCTATAGTAAATCATAGAGATAGAGAGAGAGAGACATATTAAAATTCGAAAATCTTGCGGATTTTGTTCTAATTATTGTCTGGAGAAAGAAATACAAGGTAAAAAAAAGCAGATTTAAATTTTAAAATAAAAGTTAAATTGGATAGGATAAAAACTACTCCAAATAAAAATAAAGAGAGATTAATTTTTGTTGCATAATTTTTATACATTAACATTTGTAACAAGATATTTTTCTGGTATACATATATTATTTCCTTTGAAGTAATTTAACATCTCTGCTGGATAGCTGCTATTAATGCCAACTGAACGTTCGGTATATTTCTTAATATAATATTTTCTAGAAACTTGTGTAGGACTAATTAATTTTCCATCTTCTGGCGAGTATATGTGGTACACATTAAATCCTGAGTAACTATACAACAATAACCAAAATTCTTCTTATATTTTATTTTTACTTACATATACCTATACATCTTTTCTCTAAGGTAAAATATCTTTGGGAACTGTTAACTTTTCCATTTAATTGCTAACAAATATTTTAAAATAAATTAACTTTAAAAGTAGTCTTTTATATTTAATAAATGAATAACCAAGATCTTGGCGCCAAGATTTTAGCTTTGTTCTACAGCAATAAGAAACATTACCAAGATGCCAGAGAAAAATTATATAGTTTGTTAGAAGATTACCAAGTAAAGTGTTTAGATTTAATTTTACTTAAGAATGGATGTGCTAAATTTACAGTTTACGATAAGGAAAAAGATGCATTTCTAGAATTAATGGAGTTAGATAAGCAAACTAGATGGAAATATATTGGAAGAATTCTGTATGCCATTAATAATTATTTTAAGGAAGAAGAGGACAATACAGAAGACGAAGAAGAAACTATGAACACGGATTATAAAATAGTTAGTGGCTGTCCTTATTACTAAAGGAGGAAAATATAATGCACTATTATGTGCTTATTTTATATAATTTATTAGTCTAGAGCAACTTTTCCGAGTGTCTGCTATTCTGGACACACACAAAAATTCAACTTTGTTATTACGTGTCGGTGCACAAAACATTTACTCACATACATATACACATACACTGTATATACACATTATAATATTTAATTATAATTGATATTAATACTTTGTACAGATTTGCTCGAGCTAAACTAATTTGATTTTTTTTTTTTTTTTTTTTTTTTTTTTTTTTTTTTTTTTTTTCCAGAAAAAAAATATGAAGTCTTGTTCGGCTAGTGTTTAACGTGACCTCACAATAATACCACAGCGCAGTAACAATGGTACTTCCAACCATATAATTTCTTTTTTTATAGCCATTCGAAGAGAGATGATTGATTGTAAATCTTTTTATACTATAAAGGTGACATTTGATTGGGTCAATATCAGCTTTATTCTCCGTTGGTTGATGACCGGCCAATAATGAACGCTGTAAAGTATAGGGCAGTGTCCAGTGTGGTATGGACCAATATGACGATGGTGAGTTTTAACACAGACACCAACAGAACCGGTGTTCTTGCAGTAGTGGATATATGTGACTCGCTTATAATTTGTCGTGAGAGCCAGGAAATGTGTGTAGACCTCATGTGTTAATGAAAACGGAGAGAAAATATGAGTGCTGGTAATGCCCAGTAAGAAATAGTTCTTACACAAGATGTTATAGGCTGTTCACAGTAAAATGAGCACTTCTGAAAGCCCTGCTTACGATCTACTTGTATGCACGTTGTGTATTCTTGTGCCTTATGTACAATTAACATTGCCATGGGCCTCATCACTTATTCATGTGTCGGTCAAATGAAACTGTATAATTATTATATAAGTAAAAATTGTATAAATCTGATACTTTTTACACTTCGACGCATTAAAAAAATCGGAAAGCGATAGAAATAATTTAAGTTATCGCGAATAGTTACTTAACACTTTTTATTCGAAGTTAAGAAATGGAACTACTTTAAATACATCATTACCAACTTTACTTAGCGCATGTCACTCAGTGCGCCCGTTAAACTATATGCAGGCAGGGGCAGTGACGTTTTTCTAAGGTTGATTTCAAAAGTGCTCACATTATCGTGAACAACCTTTACTAAAGCTAAGTGCGCATGACCGCGGTGAGTTGTCCGTTTGGTGTAATTTTCTACATTTGGTTGAGGTTTTATTCTACTCAGGTTAGAAACAAAAAAGGGTTTTCTTATGGAAGAGTTTGGCACAGGGAATATTTTTGCCGCTAGGTGCGCAGTGTTCCACAAGTTAACTTTTGATTAAACTTTTAAGCTACGATAATAATAAAAGAGAGAGATTTTACTTAGTTACGAAGTTATTTTATATTTGACTAGAGACTCGCCCCGGCCTCGCTCGGGTGCGATTTACAAATATGGAGTTGTTTAGGTTTACAGCAAGTATATACACTAAATGATTAAGGTAACTAACATAGGATTAATACTGTGTTGTTTACAAAGTTTTCGTAAGTGAACCGCTATTTTTAAAAAGACAAAAATGTTTCTGTGGGTCATCCTTAAAAGATAAACATATGCTGTTGCGGACTCTTTTGTAGACCTTTTGAGATCTACAATTCTGTATTACATTAATTTGGTGTATTTCTTATCGTTTAGTCAGCGCAAGGCATGTAAGCGCCCGAAAAGTAGCTTTTTCCGACTTTATTATAAAACATCGACATTTCTCTACTATCCTTACATTAAATATTAATATTAATATATATATATATATATATATATATATATATATATATATATACACACCTAAAGCTTCTTCAAGAAATTCTCTAAAGTAGTTTAGAAGCCTTAGCCGAATACATAGACACACGCGGCCGGGCGACTTCGTTTTATACTGTGTATACATTTATGACTATTGCAGTTATTTTGTTTTAAACTTAGAAAATAAACAATAAAACTGTACATTGCCGACACTAGCGCTTATCTAGTGGCGAGTGGTTGCCAAACTTTTAACAACGGTTTTCCCAACCTGTGGTAGAAATGACCTTGACTTGGTTAACCTTTGTTTGCACGAGGCGGAGGAATATCTTGGAAGTAGAACTTTAGCAGGGCTTGAGAAAAGTTGGAAGTAACCGCGGATGGAGTATAGCAACGCCCACGCAGGTATATGCTGACACGGTTCGCGGCAAACACCCGATCCTGGGCGCGCCGAGACAAGCTCACCTCGCCGTCAGCTCTGGCAGCCGTTACACTCGGCTTACACCAGCACTTCCGGAGCGCTTATCCAGTCAGCGGCGTCGAGCTGAATCCGCGCGTCCTGCACTGCAGGCAATGTCCTCTCTGCGCATCCACCCGCTGCGGTAGGCGAATGTTATCCCCCGCGAGCTGAGAATGTGTGACGTTAAGTTTTTGGGCGCTGATACGGAGGGAGAATATGCATGCTGTCGGGAAACTCTGAATACGCATATGCTTCTTAAGAGTGGGATGGACCCCCGTGAGAACCCTGCCTTCCAAGGTCAAGAAGCGAGGGCCCGATACGGCCGACACTAACACGCACGCCTAATGCCTCATCGCTCCTACGCGCAAATTATATCTGTAACATAGGGGTTTTATTACACGCGATGAAACACCCCAGATTAAACTACGGCCGTACCTTTGTACTTCTCTCTTGCCGCTTAAGTAAACTGCTTAGGCAAGCTTTGAAAATGCAATATTTTACCATTTTCACGATTTTTTTTCCTCCAAGAATAAACGTAATATGACAAAAGTAAACAAATAGGGACATAGATAATTTTTTTTTTTTTTTTTATCGTTTCTGACAAAAAATTGTATTTGTAGAACATGTATTTACCGAGATACGCGTATTCGCGCAAACAACTCTTAAATGCTATAAAATATGACCTGAGACAACCTCGAGACACGACTACCAAACTTAACGGAGACCTTTATGAGATTTTTATTTCTACGCAGTTAAGCATTCATGGCTCATGGTGCACCTGTATAACCAAATACCGTATTTAGTATAAAGTATTTTACCTTGTACCGGGTTAACCTGTAATGGCGGACACCCTTACTATTCTAAAAAAAAAAAAAAACATGGATTTTATTTTTATTTTGGAACTGTATTATGCTTTGAAAGTAATATTTCTGTTAGCTGATCACTTCTTGTTTTGTAATAAAAATATATGTACCTTATTTAAAACTGCCAAAATTACTGCAAAGAGCAAATCAGGCTGGCGCTGAATTATTCTCAGAAACGAATAAAACTGCCCAAAGTAAAACACGCACAGAGTAATATGCATATTACTCCAGATAATTGGAGTAACTAAACAAAATTGATGTAAACAATATCTTCACAAATGATAAGAATTTATGCTGCCAAATAAATACAAAAGGAGAAAGGAAAAATCACTACAGGGAGGTGGCGCGAAAAATTTGCACTTCCAGTGACTGTCGCTCAAAGACAAGCGTCAAACTTATGTAGGACTTGTAATATTTTGACAGGAGTGTTGTGGAAAGGCAGGACTGAATAAAATCAAAACGATTTGCGATCACAGTAGTAACGTATCAATGTAATTTATCATGGTTAGCTTACACGTTTGAAATTATTAGATTGAATGGGCTCCTCGGCGTAACTTTTAGTTCTAAGAATTTCAGATGACAAGGTGGCGTAACAGTGAAACAAATGCGCAACTCTTGAGTGCAGCGGTGGTGCAGGAGAATCGGGAAAGCAGGTCGTACCGCAGTGCGTGTCCGATTAGGAAGCATTTTGACAATCATTTCTCAAAAGCAGCTGCGCAATTGGTAGACAAGTATTGTAACACATGAAGAGTCTCGATGAAGTGAATGTTAGTAAAGGCTGTTCACGATAGAGTGAGCACTTTTGAAACTAACAGTTGAAAAAATGTCACTGTCTCGGCTTGCATAGTAGTACAAAAATGGGGGTTCTGCGCACACTGGCGTCTGTCGGTGGAGCCGTGGACCCAATTAGCATATTAAGGTCCTTGCCCATAAAAAATTTCAAGAGCGGGAATTTCCCTTGTTTCCCTTTTTCCCGTCCAAAACGTGCGATTTCGCAGACAAAAACGTCGTTTTTCCCTTTTTCCCCTCCCGCCGTCGGCGGCCATCTTGGTATCGCCGACCTATGCCTACCCAGGACATTTGGCGACCAGCTGAGGATGTCGACCATTATAGTTATAGTTTTCAAATTCATAACATAGGCATCCACCCCGACTAGGGGAAGGGCCGTGGGATCAAATATGTCACACCTCAACTTATAAGCATAGGTGGCAGTAATTTCCGAACAGTTTAAGTTATAGTTAGTAAATTCATAACATAGACATCATCCACGACTAGGAGAGGTGCCGCAGGGTCAAGTATGCCCTATGTCATTATACGAGCATAGTTGGGTGTAATTTTCGAACTGTGCGAGTTATAATCGCAAGATTCGAAGCATAGACATCAACCGCGACTATGATAGATGGCTGTACGTTACGAAGTGTTTGAGATACAAATAACAAAATCATAATACATGCGTAACCCCTCGACGACAAGAAGGGACATGCATACACATGTCGGCCTGCATGTGTCCACGTTCTTACTCACCTCTGTCTCTCCTGTCCCCTCGGTGCCACCGCTTAGCCACACACACAGTCCCTATGTCCCCAACATGAGGCCAGGAGAACCAAAATGTCCTATTTGATATACAAGCACACTGCCTCCTCCAGTGGCCTGTTAGATATTATAAATTACATATTCTACTCGCACACCATGTCGCCGGCGTCCATGTTGCGACTGACCACCAAAATTCCACCAACTCACCAATGTCCTCGTCATCCGACCTCAATGAAGGCCACATCACCACTGACCATCCACATGACGAAGACACCCCACCACCATACAACCATCTAGGCTGTCAAATGCATAAAATTATCATCCCCAATGATGACAGGGGTCGCAGGAGCAAGTGTGCTATATAAGCATAGTTGGAAGTAAGTTCCGAACTACATTAGATATAATTGTCAAATGCATAACATTGACATCACTTAGGTTTTTTTCCATACTAGCATGCTACTACAACAAGGTGCCCTAGGTGGCCACCATCTTTGCAGCCCCACTGACCGCCAAACATACACGAACCTTCAATGTGTGTAGTTACTTCCAGACAGCGTAAGCCATGTGCCCAAACATCGATGTATGTATGTAATGAGATGTCACTCGCAATGAATACACAGTCATCGCTAGACAGCCGTGCCCCCACACATACAATAACACATGCTAGAACGATAAGCTTCCTATTACACAACGAAGTATATGCTACCTTAACTGGTGTAGCATTGAATACTTGTAGGCCATGAGAACATCTCGTCGTCGTCGTCGTCTTCGTCGTCGATGTTACCTCACTGGAAGCGGAGACCACAATGTCCGGTCCTGCGTTTCTGTGCACGATAGATAGCGACCAAGTACTACATTCCCATCACCTCCCCCTTCACAATGTACTTACCGATATACTATTGAAAGGAACCAATGCATGTACTCTCAACCAACCTCGAGGTATAGCATATTCGATTCTCGTAAAGATGCATCGCTCTGTGTACATTCTCACATCGTCTGCTAGAGAGCACTAAAGGAAAAAAAAATACCTACCAACCTGTACGTGCATATTGCACACGCGATGGCCTGACAAGACCATACCAATGTATGGCATTCGACAAAAGCCATGTAAGTCCATCACTAATACAAATTGTCAGGTTGGCCGAGCGGCCTAAGGCGCCTGATATAAGCTCTGGTTCCAGTAAAAGGGAGCATGGGTTCGAATCACCGCACCTGACAAAATTTTTTGTGTTTTTGTGGTTTCTGTACTCTACTCGAACAAATATGGTATCATAGGTTTGATTCCGTTGAGACAATATGCAGACATTCGTCGATCCAACTGCCTATGACAGTCATACTCTGTCGCCGAGCTGCACTCGTGTACCTACCCTTCTGCAATTACAGAGAGTGATACATCACATAGTTTGCTGTAATTTCCGAACCGTTTGAGATACAACTAACAAAAAAATTATAACATGAGAATACACACTCACCATTGTCTCGGAGCTGCACTCGAGTACCGAAGTAGGTAATAATAATAATGGGGAGGGATCAGGGAGTGGTCAGGAAGAGGCCAGGGAGGGGTCACCCTGCCCTGTAACACAAGCCCCACTCCCACACACACATCCACACACAATGTAAATGATGCGACACCACTCTGACCAAACAACCCCCTTACGAACCAATCATAACGAAACCATCACCCACGATCAGACTGTGACCTACACACTAATGTACCAAAGCTTGTAATTACAGTCAGTTATACCCCATATCGAACCTTCAATGTACAACAATCATACTCCAACCTGCACGCTAATACTGAAAGTTCAGTGCTCACAGCTAGTCTGTAACCCCCCCCCCCCCCCACAGCAACAACTGTGGACCAACCTGCACTTGCCGTGTACCTAGACTAAAATGTACATTACATTCTCAACCATCGACGATTCTAGACAACTGAGTACAATCGAATTAGACATGCTGAGCAAGGAGATATCACACATATTGCAACGACATAAGTACTCTGTTTGAAGAGCAGAAGACCTGTAGGTCGCGATGTGATCTCACTGGAAGCTCAGAGCACAATGATCGCTCTGTCTTTCCATGTACGATATACATTACCAACCAAGAAGGTACATCACAACCACTCTGTGTCAAAGTGCACATACTTGAAAGTAACTATTGCGTGTAGCCTGATGACGATGATGTATGATCCTTGAAAAAAAATAAGGTATCGAAGTTTCGATTCCCGTTGAGTGTGTATGCTGACACGTCTGCAAACAGTCATTCGTTGTTGGCCCCACTGGTCATGAAGATGAGTATGTAGTGACCATAACACTCATACTTCGTCCCCGACCTACACTCGTGTACCGAACCATTGCAATTACAGACAGTCCTACTCTGATGACGTTACCTGCACTTAGACTGTTTCCGTCCAGCATTACATGTTCAACCGTTCCAAAGTGAGAACTGTGATGATATGTTTATCCACAGTGACAAGTCTCGAACCCAGTCGAGTTTCGCCTGCGAGAATGCACAAAAAAATAGTTACAAACAAAGCGGTTAATAACGAGCATATTGTGATATGTATGTTCATCACAAATACCAGTAGTCCTAGGCCACACACACACACACACACATTGTGACAACCCGAGAAACGAATCGAGTAAGGAGGTATCACACCGCACATACACACAATTGACTGACAACTATGTATGTACTCTGCTCATAGATAATGCAGAGCAGAGGTTTTACCTTAACGAGTGTAGCTTTTTCAGAAGACTGCATGGCGCGAACACATATCATCATTGTGACCTCACTGGAAGTAATGGCCGCCCTGCCTTTCCGTACACGTAATACATTACCGATTATATGTTCGCCAGTAGACAATCGTTCGTTAGAGGGGGAAGGAATGTCCCACTGTCAAACACATTATGAAGAGACATAATCTACAAACCCTAACCATACGATGCAAGCGAAGTGTTTGTACCTTGTATGCACACAGCAGGAATTATTCGAAGGAAAACTAAGTTGATTGTGTACGAGTGTAAAGATGCCAACTTCACAGTCAGCAGTGGAGACATGGCAAACTAACGTGCCATGTTCGTAAGTGTAGTCATACTCTGTCTCTGACCTACACTCATGTACTGAGCCTTTACAATTACAGACAATCATACTCCATCGACCCTGCCTATGCTCGAACCTTCGATGTATTAACCAAACCTTTCTAAGTAACCACAGTTATATTCTGACGACCCTGCAGCTGTGGCAAGTCACGAACTCAGGTTCCTACAGACACCTGCTTGCACACTCACTCCCCAGTCTCCGTGTCCTTGTTGGTGTGTCACCCATGTTAGATAAGGATGGTGTTTGTGTGTGTGTGCACGTCTGTCCGAGTTAGATCGACACACTAACTGTGAATGAGCCAGAGAGCTCGTGTGACTGTGTATATAACTCGTTTTACGTACACACACACCATCCTTATCTAACGTGGGTAACATGCCAACAAGGAAGCGGAGATTGGGGAGGGTGTGTGCAAGCCAGGGTCTGTAGTAACCGGAGTTCGTGACTTGCCAGAGCCGCAGGTTCGCCAGAGTATGACTGCAGTTACTTAGAAAGGCTTGGTACATGTATCGAAGGTTCGAGCATAGGCAGGGTCGACGGAGTATGATGGTCTGTAATTTGCAAAGGCTCAGTACATGAGTGCATGTCAGAGACAGAGTATGGCTATAATAACGAACACGGCATGTTAGTTTGCGACCTCTCAGCTACTGGCTCTGAAGTTGGCATCTTTACGCTCATACACAATCAACTTAGACTTCCTTCGAACACTTTCTGCTGTGTGCATACAAGGTACATACGCTTCCTTACATCGTATGGTTAGGGCTCGTAGATAATGTCTCTTCTTAACGTTTATGGTTGTGGGACCTTCCTTCCCTCTCCGACGAACAATTGTCTGCTGCGAACATATAATCGGTAATGTATTGTGTGTACGGAAAGACAGGGCGGTCAGTGCTTCCAGTGAGTTCGCGATGATATGTACTCGTGCCTTGCAGGTCTTCTGAAACAGCTACACTCGTTAAGGAAAACCTCTACTCTACATCATCTATGGACAGAGTACATACATAGTTGTCGTGTGCATGTGCTGTTATACCTCCTTACTCGGTTTGTGTCTCGGGTGTTGTCACAATATTTGTGTGTGTGTATGCATGTGTGACCTATGACTGATGGTATTTGGGATGAACATACATTGCACAATGTGCTCGTTACTAGTCGTTTTGTTTATAACTATTTCTTTTCCTTTCGTGCATTCTAGCAGGCGAAACTTGACTGTGGAGAGCAAGCAGCTGTCTGTAAGGACCTGGGTTCGAGACTTGTTACTATGGGTAAACATATCATCACAGGATCATAGCGGAACGGTTGAACATGTAATGCTGGACGGAAAATGTCTAAGTGCATGCATTACAGGTTCGGGAAGGGTCGACTGCTTGTAATTGAGGCTCGGTCGGTACACAAGAGCAGGTAATGTCATCAGAGTATGACTGACTGTCATTGCAACTGTTCGGTACACAAGTGCAGGCCGGTGATGGAGTACGACTGTAATGGTCGCTACGTGCTCGTCTTCATGACGAGTGGGACCGACGACGAACGATTATTTGCAGACGTGTCAGCATACACTCTTTAGGGAATCGAACATTCGTACCTTTTTTTTTTTCTTCACGAATCATATACGATCGTAGTCAGGCTACATGCAATAGTTACATTCAAGTATATGAACTTTGACACAGAGTGGTTGTGGTGTACCTTCTTGGTTGGTAATGTATACCGTACATGGAAAGACAGAGCGATCATTGTGCTCTGAGCTTTCAGTGAGTTCACGTCACGACCTACAGGTCTTATGCTCTACAAACAGAGTATGTACGTAGTTGCAATGTGTGTGATATCTCCTTGCTCACCATGTCTAATTCGATTGTACTCAGTTGTCTAGAATCGTGGATGACTGAGTATGTAATGTACATTGTAGTCTGTACATGGCAAGTGCAGTATGGTCCTCGGTTCTTGTTGTTGAAGGGGAGGGGGGTGGTACAGATTAGCTGTGAGCATTGAAGGTTCAGTACGTGCGTGCAGGTTGGAGTATGATTGTCGTACAGTGAAGGTTCGATACGGCGTACGACTGACTGTAATTACAGGCTTCCTTCGGTACATGAGTGTTTAGGTCGCGGTCTGACAGTGGGTGATGGTTTCGTTTCGGTTGGTTCGTAAGGGGGTTGTTTGGTCAGAGTGGCCTCGCATCATTTACATTGTGTGTCTGTGCATGCTCGCGCACGTGTGTGTTTGGTTATGTGTGTGGGGCTTGTATTACAGGGCAGGGTGACCTCTGCCTGACCCCTCCCTGACCTCTCCCTGATCCCTCTCTGTTATTATTATTATTACCTGCTTCCGTACTCGATTGCAGAATGGAGATACTGGTGAGTGTGTAGGCTCATGTTATGACTTTTTTTTATAGTTGTATCTCAAATGGTTCGGAAATTACAGCAAACTATGTGACGTATCACTTTCTGTAATTGCAAAAGGGTCGGTACATGAGTACAGGTCAGAGAAAGAGTATGACTGTCATGGGCATTGGACTGGCGAATATCTGCATATGATCTCAACGGGAATCAAACCTATGATACCATATTTATTCGAGTAGAGTACAGAAACCACAAAAATACAAAAATTTTTGTCAGGTGCGGTGAATCGAACCCTCGCTCCCTTTTACTGGAACCAGAGATTATATCAGGTACCATAGGCTGCTCAGCCAACCTGACAATTTGTTTTAGTGATGGGCTTACATGGCTTTTGTCGTATGACATACAATGTATGGTCTTGTCTAGCTATTGCTTGTGCAATATGCACGTACGGGTTGGTAGTTTTTTTCCTTTTGTGCACTCTATTGGACGATGTGAGAAAGCACACAGAGCTATGCATCGTTACACGAATCGATCCTGCGATACCTCAAGGAATGTTCAGGGTACATGCACTGGTTCCTTTCAATAGTATATCGGTAAGTACATTGTAAAGGGGAGGTGGTGGGAATGTGGTACTTGGCCGTTATCTGTCATGCACAGAAAGGCAGGACCGGACATTGTGGTATCCGCTTCCAGCGAGGTCACATCGATGACGAAGATGACGACGATGACGAGATGTGCTCATGGCCTACAAGTATTCACTGCTACACCAGATAAGGTAGAATATACTTCGTTTCGTAATAGGAAGCTTATCGTTCTAGCATGTTGTTGTATGTGTGGTGACTCGGCTGTCTAGCGATGACTGTATTCATTGCAAGTGTCATCTCATTACATACATACATTTATCGATGTTTCGGTACACAGCTGATGCTGTCTGGAAGTAAGTACACACTTTGAAGGTCCGTGTATGTTTGGCAGTCATTGGGGCTGCAAGATGGTGGCCGCCTAGGGCGTCTTGAAATAGTAGCATGCTAGTAAGAAAAAAATACTTAAGTGATGCCTATGTTATGCATTTTACAACTATTTACTATGTAGTTCGGAAGTTACTGCCAACTAAGCTTATATTACATACTTTCTCCTGCACCCCCTCTCTTCATTGGGGATGATAATATTATCCATTTGACAGCCTAGATGGTTATCCGGTGGTGGGGTGCTTCGTCGCGGTCGGATGTGGAGGAAATCAGTGAGTAGGTGGCATTTTGGCAGTCAGTTGCAACATGGACGCCGGCGACATGGTGTGAGTAGAATTCGAATTTTATAATGTCTAACAGGCCGCTGGAGGGTCAGTAGTGTGCTTGTATACCAAATAGGACATTCTGGATCACCTGGGATCATGCTGGGGACATAGGGATGTAGACATAGGCCGTACTTGATAACATGTGGATGGTAATACTGAGCACGAGGGTCGGAAAGGGTGTCTGCTCTCTGTTTCACGAGTGCTCGTGGGTCGACGCGCAGCGAGTCGCTGGCCGGGCGGTGGCAAGTGTGCGAGAATGTATAGCCAGTGGGGAGATGTAGACTGGCGGAGGGGGAGGATAAGTGATAGAGAGAGAGAGAGAGTGAGCATGAGGGCGAGTGGGGTGTGCTGGTCATGATGCCGAGGAGGGGAGTGCGCGAGGGAAGTGTGTGGGGGGGGGGGGGCTAGGTGGTGGCACCGAGGGGACAGGAGAGACAGAGGTGAGTAAGAATGGGGACACATTTAGGCCGACATATGCCCACACGCCCCTTCCTATCATCGAGGGTTTATGCATGTATTATGATTTTTTGGTATTTGTATTTAAAACGCTTTGTAACTTACAGCCATCTGTCACAGTCGTGTTGATGTCTATGTTACGAATTTTGCGACTATAACTCACACGGTTAGGAAATTACACCCAACTATACTTGTACACTGACATAGGGCATACTTGACACAGTGACTCCTCTCCTAGTCGTGGATGATGTCTATGTTATTATTTTGACGACTATAACTTAAATGGTTCGGAAATTACAGCCACTTATGCTTATAAGTGGTCAACAGAGGTTGACTCTAGGATGGAGACAAGACTTGCTTTTTCACACAACAGGAGTTGGGCTGCTTTGTGCATTTAGAACGAAAGGCCATCGTACAGTTAAGACCCGTCTGTTTTGTTACATTGGTGGCCATGTAAATAGCAACACTAAGGACAGACCTGAAGGGCCCACATTGTGGGGATACGTAGAGCAGGGCATAACACCGACATGATTAGTTGTTCAGTCGAGTGGCGCAAGCTGTAAACCGGGTCAGTCGCCCGCGCCTATTTTTCCGTATGTATGCAATTCTCATCCGATATTACCCATCGAACAAAACATCTATCATAACAGAACTCCACGTGCGTGTTGATTTGTTGTCGTTCGTCCTGTAAGCAGTGAAAGGATGGTGTTATGTCACCAATGCGTTGCGAAGTAGTCGTTTTTCAAAGCATAAACACCTGTTTATCGTGTTGGAACAGATTATTGCGTTGTTTACCGATTGCATTGGTACATGACGATTGCGTCTTTAATAAAACACATCTGTATCGCTTCGAGACAGAAGAGTACAGATCTGTCTACAGTCGGCCGTTCCTGTGGCGTGGACGTAAGTGACATCACATTGACGCAGTCCGAATATAGTCTACAAATGCGTTGTCCGAAGTTAGCTTTCGGAATCTGGCACACTAGGCCGCAGTAAATTCGGTACATTATTGTTGTTATATAGTGACTTATGTTTGCTGAATTAATGATTATTTAATGTTTACGAAATTAGTAATTTTAATATTTATTTTTAGTAAACTACTTAAGTTTTATTTTAAATAAGTTCACCAACTGATATGCAAATTTTATTTTATTTTACTTATGTTTTAAAAGTTTTAGCCTTCAAATAAAATAATTGTCAGACCGAACGAAGACATCACTAATTATTTATTGGCATTTCATAATCTTTGTTTTGAGAAAGCCCACCTTGCACATTCATAGCTTACATTGATAATGTTAACATTCCACGAATGCGCGCGAAAGTACTTGAAGTCTTATTCTTTTCCTATCAGCTTAGGACACAACTTGAGACAAGAGTTCAGTTTTCCGAATGCTTCAGTGTGGGTTACAGGTCGACTTGGGACACAGCAGCCTGGGACAGTGACATGGCGTCAGAGGGTCACGTGCACCAATCAGCGCATCCTTCTCCTGAGATACTGGTTGGGGTAGCGCAACTGTAGACAGACCTTAAAGAGTGCAACATGGGATGACGTAGTGGGGATGGGTGAAGAGCGGGACGTGTCTGGCACGGACAGGTTTGACATCTCGCACCTGGCGGAGACTTCGAGAATGTCGAGGGCAGTCTGGACTTTCCAGAATGGTCTCGATGTTGAACGAGGGTTATAACTTGGATTGCGTAGTAATCCGGAAAGGGCTGCCGCAGGTATAACCTGTAACCTGTAACCTCGTCAAAAACAGTTTTCGGAGTGTGTTGCGGACGACTATGATTGGCGATTTTGTTCCTAGACTCGGCTAGGTCCAGGGGTCATAGGCAGCGCAGAGACAGGAAGCCGTACGCCTGAAGTGACTGCGACGAGGGGTCTAAAGCCTGGTACACACGGGCATCTTTCTTGTACATGAACGTAAGCACGTTCTTGTACACCCCGACTTGCATCGTGTGAACGACCGCCAAGCATGCTGGTACACTAGAGCTTGTATACTAGCTAGTGCCATATAGGGTTGGTCCTAGTTTTCACTATCTTTCTTGTACAAGTCGAATGTAAACAAAACATATATTTTGTTGATACTGGCAATAAGCAGATATGTTAATGTTTTTAATACGATAAAAATTTTAACAGTCCCACTATCGTAGATATAGGATATTCACGGTAAAGTGTGCACTTTTGAAAGTTCTCTCATTTGGAATAATAGCCAATAAATATATTTTATTTTAGCCTTATACATTAACTTCGAGTGCTGGAGAATATACACACTCTGTTTATTACTTACTTGTCAATATTGATTTAAAAGGGTTGTTAAAGGGTTAAATATGGCTTAAAGGAAAAAATAAATAGGGCTTCAAAAGTGCTCACTTTACCGTGAACAACCTAATTCTGTGTATGAATTTAAAAAAAAAACGAGAGGTTTGTCTTTTTTTCTGTCAGCGATCTTACATTTTCTATATTTGTATATATTCAGTGCTTGAAATATGTCTGATTGGACTAAATCTTTCAATATTTTTAAGACAGATGCTATTGATAATGCACAAATGACCCCCATAACCCCAAAACCTACTTCCAAACCATACATAGTTGACATCAACCATCCACTTTCTTGCTAATCAGCTAGTGTAGTGTGTATGGATCACATAATTCCTTGCATACTAGATAGTATGCACTTTAGAGTTCAATTTCTTGTTCACCTTTATTCTAACTTTCTTGTACAAGAAAGATGCCCGTGTGTACTAGGCTTAAGCATTCCAAGGTGACAGCAGAAATATACATTGCCAGTGACCAACTCAAAGGCATTGGCCGGCCGGGCCAACTCACATTAAGATTACGCGAGAGAACAATTCCGATGGTATTTTCCAACTTCATTAAAGGTCAGGCATATTATTACTTTTTTTGCATTCTCCAATGCTTTATATTACGCAAGTGTAAAATTCTTCTATTATGTAAATATTTTAATTAATTGCTTCGGTTTCGGAGCCACCCGTGTTGTGCAAGACTGGTAACGCAGTCAATATAGTGTATTCGCGGTTTCGTCGCACTTTTTTTGAATAAAACCTTTGAATAGCCACCCTGCGTATCACGTGTTTGGTAGTTTCTGAAAATGACACGTATTACAAGAGTTGTATACTTGTGTTAGTTTTTAAGTACATTATTTTCATTTAATTTGAACTTTTACTTATATTCTGTTCATAAAATATAGTATTTAAATAATAATTAATATGACTAAAATACGGGGAGAAAAAATGTGTGCTGGTAATGCCTAGTAAGAGATAATTCTTATGGAAATTAATATTTCACGGTTTGCGCACGAATTCGGCGCGTTCTCTCTTCGGTGTAATTTAGGGGCTTTGTTTGCGGGGGGGGGGGGGGAGCAATGCCCTGGAAGTAGAACTTCAGCAGGGCTTCAGAAAAGTCTGAAGTAATCGTGAACCGCTTATATACCTTCAAAGCGCGCACGCAGTTTAGGTGTTCGAGGACGGAGTGCTGCGATGTTCGCAATCTTCCGGTAGCGTGGGGTTTGCGGTCCGACCTGACCGTATTCTGTCGGACTTGTGGTCATCCTCGAGACTGACTCAAATCAGAGCCAACTTCCCTTCACGCGGTACACGCTTGTCGCCCCGGCCAGCCGACAAATACCACGTGGTTCCAAAACATGGGGACTAACTTCGAACGTATAAAACGAAAATGGTTGTACAACTTTTCCCCAAAAGCTATTATTAAACGAGCTATGCGCCCACAAAATTAGTTTTAAAATGCATTTAGTTGAAAATACCGGAAACCACTTGTGATTAAGCAACAAATCTGTGAATGGTGTTTCGTATAAAGGAGCTCTTACGCCTCTAAAACCGCGGTCGGTAATATCATTTCTCTTCCTTTTGGAAATGGCTGTTGGTACCTTGTGTTTGCATCAAACTTTGCAACACTACGTTCTAAGCAATTTGTTAAAGACGACCTGTGACTCAACACTTCTAAATTAACAAAAACGTTATCTCGTCCGAACACTCTCAGGTGAACTATTTGTGAGATAGTTGATGTTGATTATTAAGAACAGTACACGTGGCATACCACGTAGGCAAACGATAATACAGAGTAAGGCAAATTAAATTGGGATTTTTCAGAAGCGCGCAATCTCGAAAAGAAAAGCGGTACTTACATTTTAGTATTATATTTTCGTCAGGCATACACTGCCGAAGTTTGTCCCAGTATTTTAGAAACACGTATATGAGTTTAGACGAGATGGGGTTGCAGAAGCAGTGGAATGAATAAGGGGTAGGAAACTGGAGAGCCCCGAGACAAACCATGTGATAGTGTCCGCCAGACTCCCCACATAACCCCCCCCCCCCCCCAATCGAAAATGTTTCGTCTTTTGGGGTCTGGGATCGAACAGGCGACACCAGATGCGGTAGATCAGTGACTAACCAAATGAGTCAACTGTGGGTCCACCTGTATTACTACAGTGGGCAAACCTATGCTATTATATACGGAGGGAAATGGAAATGAGACGTGTGTGTGTTTGTGCCTGTGTGTGTGATAGAAGTTCTATCCTGCTATTATTTATATTCGGCAGCTTTCCACCGCACCTAAATTTTGCTTAGGATTGGCAAAGAGTTGTGAAGCAACACACTGGTGTGTTTAAATTTTAAATCTGTGTACTATTAAGAGTGGGATGGGCCCCCGTGGGAACCCCGCATCCAAGGTCAAGAAGCGAGGGAGCGATACGGGCGACACTAACACGCACGTCTAGTGCCTCATCGCCCCTACGTGCAAGGTGTGCAGTGTTTCCGTCGTAACTCTGTACCAAGCAAAGTAGATGTGTAACATAGGGGTTTTACTACACGCGATGAAAGACCACAGGTTAAACTACGCCCGTATCTTTGTAATTTGTCTTGCCGCTTATGGAAACTGTATTAGTAAGCTTAAAAGTTGCGATAGTTGACCATTCTCACGATTTTTTTTCTCCGATAATACATTATATGACAAAAGTAAAAAATATGGGTATACCAGGTTTGCCTAGGGGGGAGACTGATATGCTAACCACTACACCACCGCGGATCCTATGAAATGGTTGAGATTTACTAAGAAAAGACAACCAATATCATTAAAATAATCGTAGTGGTTAATGAATCATACCGTATAGTTCGCGCAGTATTTTTAATTGTGACTTTTTTAATCAATGTATGATATATTTTTTATGTAAAATTCACACTCTTGAAATATTTGATAGCTATAATCTGATAAATGGCAACGGGTGAGAGTGGAAGCGATTGCTGGGTTCCTGCAGATTTCGCTGATGTGTCGCGCATAAAAGTGCATGGATTTGGTTTCGGTAAAGAATATGGGTTGCAAATTTATGGTATGTAAAATACGTATTGTAATGAAGCAAGTATGTTTGTTTAGATAGCTTCCAGTTCAAATGATTTTTTGGAACAAATGCCGATAAGCAATTGTGAAAAGATAATATTTTGGAAGTTCGTCGGAATAATTTTTGCTCAGATACATCCCTTACAGGTCTCAAAAATAGCATTACGGTGATTTTCAACGCTTAGTAAATCATCGCTCATAAAGATTGAATTCTTTTTTTTAACGCCTCTTTTGGGACGGCTATTCCCTGCACATCGATGGAAAGCTCAGCCCACGGAACCTAATTGGAGTTGAGAAATATGTTGGCCGTTGGTGCGACTTGCCTTCTCAGCGACGGGGGTGCATTTGACGAGCTCCACGCCTCACGTCCATCGGGAATACCTGCTGTTCTCCAAGTGTGGGCGCCGCGGAGCTGTTGCAGCCCGGGAAACTTGGACTGCCCTCCCCTCCCTTGTACGTCACCTTGACCACGTGATGCCGGCCAGCCAGTAACGTACCGCCAGAGTGCCCTTCCGGATATCGACGGACTGAAAACCATTTTGTAATGATCTCGATGATTTTGAGTAAATAACATATAGAGATGTCTCGCCCAGGTTCGGGGAGACAGGGCAGGGTATTCACTTAGGCATGAACTGCTGTTCCATCAACATTAAAAAAAAAAAAATGTAAGTGAAGTATTATATAAAGGAAAATATTTTATGCAACCTGCATATAGTGGGAAAGATTATTTCATTTATATAAAAATGTAATTGTGGGGAAAAATATTTTGTACAGAATTCTATATTTTTATACACATTTATTCTGGTGATTGGGGGGAATGTTTCGTAAATAATTTAATGTATAATAAAAGGCATTTCAACCGAAAGTAAAACCTTTTCACGGGAACCAACCCAAATTCTCTTTTAGACAACATTGGGGGGGGGGGGGGGGGCTTTCAGCTGTTTTCAAACTTTAACACCTACATTAAGGAAGCACTGGGACAAAGACCTCGTCCTGTGTGTGTTGGCAAACACCGTCACTATAGAGGAAACAGTGTCATCAAAATATGCGTGCGCTTTGAGATTTCTTTTGGCTCTACTACACAGCACTGTTTTTCATATTGTTGATTTTTTTTTTTTTTTTTTCATATAGATTCCTCAAAAATGTTGCGCTTGCATTTCATGTGTGACGTATTTTTTTTTTTTTTGTTATGTTAACTGATTTTAATATTGCTTCATATATGTGTTTTTCTTCTTTTTTTCAGATATCCAGACTGCAAGTTGGCAAAGCGCATTTACACATACAGAAAAGAAATCTCCTCCCACAGCATTACGTTTCAACCAATTTTCTGCGCGTTTTAGATTGGTAAACGACGAATCTGATGCCAATACGTTCAACAGAGGATTGGCTAATAATCTTCCAACATTGGAGTGATGTTCTTACTTGCCGAATTACATTGACTGTACTGATGCATAAAATGAATACAAGACGGTGAAATACACTACAATTTTTAAATATTTGTTAAGAATATGTTTATTTTCTTTCTCTCTCTCTCTTTCTCTCTTTTTAGCTCCTTCTCTCTCTCTCTCTCTATCTTGCTCTCCCTCTCTTGCTTTATCTTTCTCTCTCTCTCTCTTTCTCTCTCTCTCTCTCTCTCTGTCTCTCATTTTGCATGCTAAATTGTTTTCCTTGTTGATAAATTTGTGGTAAGAATTCTTATATTTGTACTTCTTACAATCGCGAGCTCGAACAAAAAATATCTGCCAAATATCTACATGGTCCTCGTCATCGTTCGTTACTGTGGAAGACTATCCGGGCAGATTGTAAAATATCTGCCAACTCTCTACATGGTCATCGTTCGTTACTGTGGAAGACTATCCGGGCAGATTGTAAAATATCTGCCAACTCTCTACATGGTCCTCGTCATCGTTCGTTACTGTGGAAGGCTATCCGGGCAGATTGTAATACGTCGCCTTACGCTTAAGAACTTTCATAATCAAAAACAATTGTGTGGGAACAACAAAACTGTTTCCGTTACAAACTTATCTTTAGCGTTTGTAACAACTGGGGTAATTTCCAACGCGCTGTTTCATACATCTATTATGTTTGCTAGAAGCATCCCCGAAGCGATGAAATTCTTTGCTAATATTCTTTAATTTTTTTATATAGGTTTCGGAGGCGTCTAAAATTACTTGAAAAAATATTTGCGCGTATCTGAACCCTAGGGACGATACGTCAAGCAATACCAAGTATTAACAAAGAAATTACTTAGGTAGACGTCCTCAAAAGCACCCGGATAACCGAACGTGGCCAACAGTGCCCTGCTTACAGACACATTAATAACGACTGGAAAACATAAATCTTACACTTATATTTTCTGGTTTTAGGAGAGTGAACTCTCTGCGTGATAGTGGCCTTATGTGGGTTCGATATTTCAGAGCGTGAAAAGAGATTTCCCTTGAAGGAATAGGTTGTAGATTGGTAAATGGGCAATATTAGTTACGCAATTAAATATCTTATTCAACGTTTACTGAACTGAAGTTTATAATGACGAAACTCGTAGTAAGTCATGCAATTCATTCTTGGCTTGACCTAAAGGGAACTATGCTAATTTCCTTGGGAAGTCAAAAGCCCGTGTGTCACTCGCGAGGCGAAATAACAACTGGGGATGAACTAGCGTATACGAAAATAGCTTTAAACAAAACTCACTGGTTTAGCGAACGGATTCGAAGACAATAACCAGACTTAGAACATGTTCGACAAAACTACGAAAGTAGCTATGTAGTGCGTTGTAAAACAGTAGTATTTGGCTATTCATGGTAAAGTGAGCACTTTTGAAAGCCCTCTCATTTGGAATAATAGCCAATAATTTATATTTTATTTTAGCCTTAGACGTTAACTTCCGAGTGAGGGGGAATACACACACTGTGTTTACTACTTACATGTCAATATTTATTTTAAAAGATTGTTAAAGATAAACAATGACTGGACGGAAAAAGTAACTAGGGCGTCAAAAGTGCTCACTTTACCGTGAACAATGTATAGCATGAAGACTGGTCAGTCTACGGGGGCTTCATACTCATCCAATGAGAAGTATGATTACAGTTGTGCATTCTAAAAGGGTGGCGCCTGTAATACTGCTCATCTGCAGTTAGCTAAAAAAATAATAGGGCTATTATTTTAAAGATGAACTATTTAATTTGTGTATCTCTTTGTATGTGTTTAGTTTTCTTGAAGTTAAACGTATAAATAAATACGAGTTTTTCATTGGTCAGAAATACATCTAATCCTCTTGAGGATTCCCTGTCTGAGCCTACAACCGCCTTCTCTATTTCTGGTACACTTCAAAAGAAGCATTAGTAGGGGTGTTTAGCATCATGTAGTCCAGTCGTGGTTACTCGCGACTTCCCTGAAGCCCTGCTGAAGTTCTGATTTCAGGATATTCCTCCGCCTCATGCAAACAAAGATTAACTAAGTCTGTAATATTACACCAAAGGAACAACGCACCGTATCCGTGCGCACTCAGTTTACTGTTATTTTGCTACGCAACTGTTTCCAAAGGCGGATCACGATAAAGTGAGCACTTTCGAAATCAACCTAAGACAAAGGTCACTGGTCATACCTGCATATATATTTAACGGGCGCCTTGAGTGACATGCACCCAGTTAAGTTGGTAACGATGAATGGGAAAGTAGTTCCGTATCTTAACATCGAATAAAAAGTGTCAGGTGACATTTCTGTTGAGTTAAATTATTTCTTTCGCTTTCTGTTTTTTGCATCAAAGTGTAAAAGTGAGCAGATTTGTAAAATATTTACTCTTCTAAAAATTTAAAGTTTCACTTGATCGACGCATGAATAAGTGATGACGCCCATGACAATGTTAATATTACACAAGGCGGAATAATACACAACGTGCATACAAGTAGATCGTAAGAAGGGCTTTCAAAAGTGTCATTAATAAATATATCTTATTGCAGCCTCAGGCATTAAATTTTGAGTGTGGGGAAATGTATACAATGTGTTTATTGGTCACATTGCAATGTTTATATTAAAACGCAGCAGGAAGATGGGAATTGGATAAAAGGAAATTTTTAGAAAGGCCTTAAAAATGCTCACTTGACCGCGAACAGCTTATAGAAAGCAGCAGCTGTGCAGCGGGTTCGTTGACGTCGGACGGCAGTTAGGGGGCTGGGTGAGGGTTATCCGTGGGTTGTAAGAATGGTGTGAGCCGCGGATCGACGAGCTGGAAGTGAGTCTAAGCAAAGTGACGTTACGTGTGAAGAGTTTTGTAACGAACAAGGCGTCATTAGTATGAACAAGCTGGCCCGTGTTGCGTCACGCCCCCACGCGTGTCGAGGCGATAGGGCAGCGTGGCTTACATTCGGGGCAGAAGCCGATGTTTAAGTCGTAAATGCGTGCAAGCCTGTATTGCTATATAATGTGGCAGTATTTTCACACATATTAAGGTTTTGTCTACTCGGGCTGAGGAGCTCAATGCTTTTAGTTTGGCAACTAGAATTTTTCGCCGCTAGGTTTAGGCTGTTCACGGTAAAATAAGATATTAGATCTACTTGATGCACAATGTCTTCCACCTTATGCAAGATTAACATTGTCATGGATCTTGTCACTTAATTAATGCGTCGGTATAGTGCAACTAGGAAATTATTTAAAATAAAATGTTTTTCAAATCTGCTCATTTTTACACTTCGATGCATTAAAAAAAAAAACAGAAACTGAAAGAAATAATGTAAGTCATCACAAATGGTTACCTGACACTTTTTATTTGACGTTAAGATATGGAACTACTTTCCATTCATCGTTACCAACTTTACTGGGCTCATATAACACAGTTCGCCCGCTAAAATATATCCAGGTAGGGATAGTGACCTTTTTCTAAGGTTGATTTCAAAAGTTCTCACTTTATAGTGAACGGCCTTTAAGCGTTAGTGTCGCATGTGTACTGGACTTTTTCTGTTTTCGACGTAAAAAATAAGTAATTGCAATAATCGTAAGTAATATAACTACTTAATTAAATGAAATATTTATCTTTTATTATTCACGTAGCTTAAAATTTTAATTAAAAGTGACCTCTTTGGAACACTAGGGCTTACCTAGCGGTAGCTATGTTCCCTGTGACAAACTCTTTCATAAGAAATCTTGTTTTTTCCTTAACCTGAGTAGAATTAACCTTACCCACACTGAAGACCGCCATAATCTCTTTTAATAAGAATGTTAGTGTTGTGCTACAGCTGTTGTGGTTGCGGGCATGAAGGGTCTGTTATTAGGAACCACTCAAACGTTGATCTGGAAAAGGGATGAAAAAAGGCCGACAGGCATCGAACTCGCAACCTCCCGTGGTGCTAATCAGGCGTGTTGGCCTCATGCTCAGACACACACACAGTGATGTTTTCAGGAGTTTTTTTTTTACCGGCTTATATGCATTAGAGTACCAGCCTTAAGTCACCAGTGACTCGTTTACGTAATGGAAACAAATACTGTATATAATTGTTGTGTGTTTGCCGCGTCGCGCTCTAGTTGTACACTGTGGGAAGTGTGTGTGTGTGTGTGTGTTTTTTTTTGTGTAGCTGCGATTAAATATTTTGTTGCTGGAAAAATAATTATTTGGTTGCTCCAGACATTTGGCTGGTGCTACTAAAGATTTGGAAGGCCGTTTCCTACTGTAAAGTTCCCGTCGTCACAGGAAATTGGCAGGAAGACGGAGACCCGAACCCGTAAAATTTGCGGCCAAATGTTAAGCCAGAGTGGCCCCGACCACGGCGACCGTTAGCTAAGTAGGAATTTTTTTCTTGTCGTACAATTTACTACAGATATTATTTACAGGTTTCGTAACTTCGTTTTCTGGTTTTCTATTAATGCCGTTTTCGTGGGACCGTTTGTGCCACTATGAAGCATCAATAAAAATAACTCACAAAACACTGTTATCATCCTAAATGCAACATAAATTATAACCACTCGAAGGCAATCAAAAGGCCCAATTACTCTACAGCCAAGTAAGGAAATGCTGGTACTGGGCTAAGCTGATTTAGTAGGCGCCACAAGTTCTTCAATACTATTGAAGCATACAATGTAACACACACCCTAGGCTACCACGTTGGCGCCAAATATGTGATGTGACAACCCTTCACGTCTGGAGTAAACACTGTGTTAAAAATATGATGGCACCTCCAGTGCGTGTAATGCTGTACTTCATATATATATAAAATTAAATGTGGGGAGAGTGGCTGAATTACTGAATATCGATGTTCAGGGGATATTGCAACGTGATATTGCTCGGTAAAGGGCGCCAGCTTAAATTGAGCAAGACTAAATAACTGAAATGATGTTTAAGACTGTATCTCATTAACCAACGTAACGTGTGTATGAGCTTCTACCTGCGTACATATGTGGTTAATTTCACAGCTCATGTTGACTAATGACATTTGGCATGGGATATTAGTAGTCTGTTCATGCAGCTCAGTAACAAGTCCGCTCGAAGCCAGGCGGACTCCGACTCCAGACGTTCTCTGCGTACCCAACTCACCATGTTACACACAACGACAAACCACAGTCTGCCAATCAGCTGGAAAACTATTCTGACATACAAAGACTCTTAAATGGACTTTGCGTTCTTTTAGTTTCAGTTTACATAAATTAGGAGAGGACCCAGACCAAGAAATCATGTAGAGATGAGAATACGAAAACACATCAGATACAATGTAATTTCCAGCAATTATCCTTTTATTTAACAAAAATATTCAGATATGTGCAAACTGAAAAATCAATGCTTGAAAATGAAACAATCAAACAACCATAAAAGGCAATGACAATATTAAATAAAATATATTTAGAACCTACATTGCCGTTAGGTAGTGGCCGGGCGTCGGTCGTTAGCATATATGAAAGTCTGACGTAACACACATACAATTTAAAAATACTCTCTTAAATGAAAAATGTCTCAGTTCAAAATCTACTAAACTTATGCCTCTGGCGTAGCTGCTGCCGTTAAAACACTAAAGCTCTCACTAGGGTTTCTTGGGGTTAATAAAAATGTGCTGGGTTAAGCTACGGACGCCTAACCAACATGGCGTCGGGTTGAAACGTCTAGAACAAGCACCATCTTGTCTGTACTAGATACGTAGCAAATTCGAATACTGTACTTCTTACGTTACTGTTGAGTTGATCTCGAAGCAAAATACCATTTAATTAGTAGAAACAGGAAAGGATCAAATCTTGTAGGCTCAGGATGCAACAATAAGAATTGTACGGGTTCTGTCTTACGTGGCTCACAGATCACGGACGTAGCGACATCTAACTACCTGACTATGTACTAAACATCCGCTTAATACTAAAACGGAGGAGCTCTCTCACACTCTACTCGACGTTAATACACAAACTAAAACATAAAGCGAGCTGTTAAAACTGAACACCCTAAAATATAACTTAAAATCCTAAGCCTCGTCCAACTTCTGGACGGGCGTCCGGTTCTAACGTCTTGATGCTTCGAAAGATAGCGGCAGAGAGAGCGAGATTCTAACCGAAATGGACCTGCCTACCCTATGTTGGACTCTCCCGCCAATAGGGGTGCAGGGATTAAACCTGCCATCCAGTCGAAGGACTCGCTACGTAAATCTAAACTGACTCACTTCAAAACAGCCTAAATCCCTAATCCATAGAATTTAAGGTCTTGTGGAAATGGAATAAAAATATACAAAATTATCTCTGAAACATTAACAATCAGTTGAGACCGTGAAAAAGTAATTAATATAAAATGTTAATTAAAAATACAAACAGAAAATAAAACTAGCCAACCAAGTGAATTTACACAAGAATATTGGAATTCGTACATCTATTTATTCAAAATCCTAACCATGTGAAAATAAACAAAAAAGCAAATAAATAATATATGTCACAACATACGGAAAATTACAAGTGTTAAATATAAGCAAATTTAAACGCGTGAAAAGTATATAAATTATGTTGTCAAGATGTAGAAATAGTGAAAAATGTGGACTTACAGACATACATAGACTAACCAAATTCGTATTCACTCCAAATGAAATATTCATTTGATTCTATCGTGATATATAAAATGTATACGACAACCAAACCGATTAGTTGAACTTATTGAGCGTGTGTTGTAAATGCACGTCGAAGACGTCTGAACAACCAATGAAATGTTCGTCTCAACAAATCATTTTTAAATGCTTTATTCGGTTCAAGGGAACGAACGAAGATGTTTGGTGAAAGGGCAGATTAATTGAGTGAACAAAATATTGCTCAGTGTAAACAAATATTCTTCAAGTACATTTGTTTGGTGTCTGAAACAAAATCATTCTCCGAATGTAAGTACCAAGAATAAATTTTCGTAGCAAGAGCTCAAAAAAGGGACTTAGGGGATGTAAGAGTCTTGATAACGTAATTTAAGGCAGCCGTAGGGATGTATACGATGACCCACTCCAAGTATAATCCACGAATTTCGTTAATAACGTTAACAACAAAGCAGATACACACTGGAAAATTATTCACAAATTTACCACACCAGTGTATACATATATTGAGAAAAAAGCGGGTGTTAAGGTTTTTCCCCATGCATCCAAGGAAATGTTCCTACACTTGTTCATGAAACAGTCAAATGCATGGGGAATTCCCCGATCTTGTACAGTAGCAACGCTAAACATTCCCATTTTTACAGCCTGACGTTTGATATTTTTTTATACTTCCATACTATGTATAGGTAAAAAACTTCCATTGCAGTTTAGGAAGCCCATTAGATTTTTTTTACAGTGTATTGTAACGAAATTGGCGAATAAGGCAATGCAAAATAAATTAATGTACAGTGACTTAAACGTCACAACCAAAGTTCAGAGTCGACGCAGAGTTGCAGAAATGTTCTTGATTTTCAGTGTAACACATAATAATAGTAACTTGTATCAAAGTTGCATAAATTTCCAGCATGATCACACAGTACAAATTCCAGAAAATATATGATTTCGTTAAATGGATTTGCTGAAATCGCTGTTATCAACGATACATGAGTGCTGTGAATGCATTTTTTAAAACTCAAATCTACTACAGTAATATACGATTTAAATCATTTGTAAGAAAAGACTGTATATATTTTATACAATTATAAAATGTTCTGCTAAAATGTTTTCCTTTCAACTTAAATTATATAAGTAGTTTTTTCATCACAATTTAAGTGTAGTTTTCGTTTGGAAACCCCCAGAAAACACGTTCTAAAGGAAAACATAAAACAGTCAGAATAATTATTTTACTTCTATGAGAAAATCATATTCCTACTAGATATTTTTTTTTAGTTGTGTAAATGTTTAAATCTGTAGAAACATAACAAAGCTATAGTTTTTTTTTTTTTATAAATTTTCCTTATTATTAGTTTTATAAATGTATTTTAATATCTGTTTATGAAAGTTATAAATATTTTCCTACATAGGAGTGCAATTATTCTGATTGCCCTGCATGACAAACGCTTATTCTCTGTGAGCATTTTACAGGATCCAAAAGAGAAAAACAACTAAGTATTGATGAGATAAGAATTTTTATTAATTAAGATAACAAAAACAAGCATACGATGACGAAATATTTACAAGCTACACTGGTTTGCAAAAATTAAGAATGGGACAGTTTTCATAGAGAACGTCGTGCTGCAGTATTTCAAACAGGCACAAAGTATACCTAACGTTGTCGAGATATAAGAGCATGGTAAACGTGAACAATACTTGCCAATAAAGGAATTTGAAGAATGCATATGTAGTTGGAAATTTACCGAATTCTGGAGTGATTGTATGGCTTCACAGTTGAGTAAGACAATTTCCATGATTTGTTAACATATGTCGAACCCCTCGTAGGATGATGAATGTATGTGATGTTAGCGGATATAATTAGATTACCACCTTGAACTTGTAATAATTCATACGTTTTTGAGCGAAAGAAAATATCAAACTAATCATCGATGATCTTATTTGCATAATTACATAATCAATTGTAAATAGTAGTAGAAAATACCTAAACAAAATAACATTAAGACAAACATTTGAAATATCTTTAAATATTCAATCTATGAGATATGAACACAAGACTCGCACAACAAGAACACTACAATATGATAATAATGAAATGAAAATTTAAATTCTGCTGTCAGCTTTTTCCATTTTATTTGTGATTGGAGTAAAATATTATATTTAAATCAATTTGCGAATTAATCCTCTGAGAACTCTGCATCGAGACACAAAAACTTATTATGTTAAACTAGTTGTAACTTACAAAATTTAATCTGTTATATTTTTCAATAGCTCATATTTGTAACAACCTTGGCTAATTCTTCGGAAAGAAAAAAAAAACTTTTACTTCGGAGCCGGGCTACTGGATGGAATTTCAGTAATATTGAAGTAATTATATGGTCCGATGAACAAATTGCATATATTAACAGGTATGCATCAGCCAAAGTCTATTTACTCCATTTCATATTAAACTGGAAAGTGCAACTATACAACAGAGGATTATCTTCATTGAAATACGCAGTGCGTAAATGACTTTTGACAGCATAATAAATAAATGAACTTTCAGGCCTTACTTGGAAATTACCGTTGTAGACTGACGCTATCCTTCATGGCGAGAAAAATATCGGCACGCAGTTCGCTTTCACTTCTGAAAACGCGCAGCCTTCAATCCTCGTTCATGGGACGAATTTGCGAATCGTTCAAAACTCCCGCGGCATTGACGTTTCTCTACATTGTCGTTGAAGAGTCGCCTCCAATTCTTCCGAGACAAGATGGCCGTTCTTTTTTACAAGACGTTCCATTTCAACTTTCCTGCCGAAGCTTTTTCTTTTTAACTCCATTTATTGATCAGGGATAAGAAGATTTCACGAGTTCAATGACCCGTATGCTCGACTCCACAATTCTTTGTATAGTCAAACCTCATATGTTTGTTCATTGGCTGTTGCCTCAGTGCTACCTCACACAATTGACAGTACGGGATTCGCTTATTCATCCCTTGCAAGTCAACTGTTGATGCGGAGTCGTCCAGGGCGTGTCTAATAAACTCTGGTCCAATTGCAAAGGTGACTTTAGTGTACACGCGTTTCAAATGTATCTTGTCTTGAAATTAATTCGCGAATTTTTCCCATCTCTACTTATTGATCATTGTCCTCTTTTAAAACGAACTTCGTTACATTTTTTTTGCAACAATAAAGTGTTTATAGTTCATACTTCTTTAATTGCTTGGCACTGTATTTTTTTAATAAATTAGCTAAAGTTTCATGTGAGTTTCTTCCGAAAATTAAAATGGTTACAGTTACAAATTGTATACGTTTTCCAGTTTTCATTTCATCTTTTCACCACTCATTAAATTATAATTATTTGTCAGAGGTTTGAAAAATGCAAATTTACGTGGGTTATCTATTATATATATAATAGCATGAAAATGGCGTATATCTGTAACTTAGTGTTAATCAATACTTTCTGGAAGGGCTCCTAATGTATAATTTTAATTTATAAAATAAATCTTTAAGTGTTAAAATAAAATAAACAAAATGAGAGAAAATTGCAAACATGTTTTTTGAACATCAAGAATACTACCAATCAAGATATTACTTTATTACACGTAGCACCTTCATTCAACAGTCGACCAATTTATTTTGCTGTTCTTATCTGCTTGCCAGAAAAAAAATATTTCGTTGATGCAACTAAAGATTTGTTTGCCCCAACGTATATTAAAAAAGTTTCGTTTAATATAAACAAAACTCTTGGTGCGACACCGGGATTCCAACCCACATCAACTGCGACCTAGCGCTACGCCTTAGCAACCTCGACTAATGAGACTGACTACTGCTGAGGTAGCGATGTTCTAAAATACATACACTTCAGAGACTGGATAATGTGCGAAAAATTAATGTTTCAAGTTTTACAGTTTTCCTTTTTAGTTTCATGTTGAACTTGTTTTATTAGGATGTTTATACAGTTATCAAGCATCAATAAATGCACTAACGAACCCTGTTACAATTTTAACTGTCACAAAAAAAATACAAACGAACTCTCTAGTAGTTTTTCGAACGAAGGCAGTCACATGAGAAAACAAACAAATATATACAGGTGATTCGATCAAATCATTTGTTCAGTCTACTTTCTTTTGGCTCAACACAGAGGTCATGTTAATTCAATCGTGTATTTTGTTGGGGCAGCAAAATATATTTTCGGCCCTATACAAACAAATATTTAATTGGCTTTTTCTCTCATTGCATGTGCGTTTCCGTTTGTCGTTTTTCATCGTAGAATCTGAAACTAACCTAGGATAGCGGGCGAATACTTATTTTTTTTACTGTTCCGACTAACCGAACGTAGAATAGCGGTCGGAACGAATGTTGTGCATTTGAAACTAACCTAGGATACCGGTCGGAACGAATGTTGTGCATTTGAAACTAACCTAGGGGTAGTAAGTAAATACGTGGGCTGTTCTCACACACGCGTTCACTGTAGCGACGCCCGCGACTGTCCACACTTATACCGTATTTGTGTGCTGGATAGACTATCTAAAGAAATTAATTAAATAAGTTTTCAATAGCGATACTTGCGAACAAAGCTGCCTCAATAAAAAGCATTCACTTTGCAAATGACGTAACAAAACTGCGTCTAGGAAGGAAAGTAACACAGGACTATTTTTTTACGAGTTATTACCAACATACTTTTTTTCTCTGTCCTTAATTCATATTGGCTATTATATAATGTTACGTCTGCAATTTAAGAGTTATGTTAATAATTTTATTTTTGTGCTCTTGTTGATAAAGGAGACACTTAAGAACATTAACTTTTATGCCTACATTTATATTGGCAAGCAACTAAACGTTTGTTTACACTGACTGACTTATCTATTTTGCTTTCATAAGTATGAAATTTTGTATAGGCTATTTACCTTAAAATGAGCACTATTGAAAGCCCCGCTTAAGATCTACCTGTATGCACGTTGCATATTCTTCCACCTTATGTAAAATTAACATTGACATGGGCCTCATCACTTTATTCATGCGTCGGTCATGTGAAACTGTGAAATTATTAGGAAAGTAAACATTTTATAAATATGCTAATTTTTACACACTGATGGATTAGAAAAAAGAGAAATCTAAATAAATAATTTAAATGATCACAAGTGGTTACCTAACAGTTTTTATTTGATGTTAAGATATGGAACTACAATCCATCTATCGTTACCAACTTTACTGGATGAATGTCACTCAGTGCGCCCGTTAAAATTTATGCAGGCATGGGCAGTCATTATTTTTCTAAGGTTGATTTCAAAGGTGCTCACTTTATCGTGAACAGCTTTTAGTAAGAATACTAGTGTTGTAACGTAAAGATTTTTTATAACTGCTTTGGTTTTTTAAAATACGTTTGATTTCTTGATTTTCTGTAATTAAGTTTGAAGATTATTTTGTATTGTTGAATTAATGACACAGGAAATTGTATTCTGAATAACGCGTGATTACAAACTTGGCCGTGATACGCTGTTTTTGAAAAAGACATTGTTTCAAAATTTTTCATTTTAAAGAAACTTTCGACAAAAGTGAGGAACCATATTGATTTTTGCGGAATATGGGTTTTGTCCTGGCTGTAAGAAATTTATTTGAATTTTAGTTAATTATGAGAGTCGCGAGATGAATGCCCGGTCACCTTTGGGCGAATAGTATACGCAGAACATTTTCTGCAGTAGAAGAAGAATGCCGAGTCGGACAGTTCCGTGGGTTTGTAATTGAATTAGGTAGTACAGCCGCCAGTGAGAATGTGGTGTCGGGACTTTCGAATGGTATGTTTGGGGTTTAATCGCCTATAGATATAGGCTGCTCACTATAAAGTGAGCACTTTTGAAACTAACCTTAGGAAAAGTCACTGCTCCTACCTGCATATAGTTTAATGGACGCACTAAGTGACATTCGCCCAGTAAAGTTGGTAACGATGGATGGAAAGTAGTTCCATATATTAACATCGAATAAAAAGGTGTTTGTGATAACTTAAATTATTTCTTCCACTTTCTGTTTTTTTTTTTTTAATGCATCGAAGTGTAAAATTGAGCAGATTTGCAAAACATTTTTTATTGTAACAATTCCACAGTTCCACTTGACCGACGCATGAATAAAGTGACGAGGCCCGTGGCAATGTTAATTTCACATACGGCGCGGATTAATATACAAAGTGCATACAAGTAGATCTTAAGCAGTTCTTTAAAAAGTGCCCATTTCCCGTGAAAAGCCTATAGGGAAGTTTCATAACTATGAGGACCTCGCCCACATAAGATAAAATTTGATTTTCTACACAGATGTTCTGGCTACAAGATTCGACCATGTCCAAGTTTTAATCATAATTAGAACAGCTAAGTTCGGACGTTCATTTTCCATTCTCGCGCAGATAAACACTTATCCTACATTGCTTTGATTTGAATTTGAAATAATTTCCATCTAATCAACATAATAATTTACCCATGATAAACCTGAATGAAAGTTTCGAGTGTTCTGCATATTAGATGAGCTAAATAATTTTCTTCAAATTTAAGACAACCTCACGTAATTTCATTAAAGAGCAATTCATTTTTTTTCCGAGTCTGGTGTTTTCAATTATTCCAAATTAAATTTTCTGAATTATTTTATTATGTTCTGAATTAACACAGTTTTTGCAATTCTATTTCTATTTATGATATTATTAACTAAGTATTTTTCTTTATAACTAAAACATTATTGCCGTTTTCTGCCGTTTTTCTTTTCTAGTAGCTTTAGGGTCCTTGCATGTTTATTTGTTGGCCACGTGTGTCCTATTTACAGGCAGTAAGCGTAGTTAATAATGTAATGCTAACTGAAGTATTTTTTTTGTGCAGTGTTTTGTTTATACACTAGTAGGGCAATCTTAACACACACTGTTTATTCTATCACATTCGGCTGGGGTATCATACTATACTCATTCTCTCTCTTTTTCCATCTTTCTCTCTTTTTTGTAGTATTGCAGTACGTAACATAAATTATAGACAAAATGTAAGTAAAAGTTCATTTAACCAATAAGTAAAAGTACCGTAATTCTAACACTTGTGTAATATGATTTATTTAGGCAAGTAACCATATTTTATTACATGGGGCGATTTTTAAAAGGTTTTATTCTAAAAGTATCAAGATACCTTGAACAGACTAGCCTATTTTGTCGGTATACGGATAGATCTGTCGTGTTACTTTTTCAAGGTAATTCATAAATACACATTTATAAGGGTCGCTGCAGTGGATAAATTCCACATACACGCTCACGAAAGGATTTTTAATTTTTTTTTTTAATTTTATGTGCGGTAATTCTGACAAACTTTCATGCAGAAGATTAGGCTTTCACAGGAGTAAAGCCTTTTCATTATTTTGTAGTATCTAGTAAAAGCTCCCTGGGACTGTCCGCAATATTTAAATTAACTATAAAGTTGGTAAAATCGCCGGGGAAAAAAAGCACGTATGGAAGGAGAGAAAAAACCCACGTGACAGTAATGTGGGTCTGAAAAATATATATTCCTCTTCTGACACACAAATCAGCTTGCAGCTTTCCCATGTTTCCCATTCCATGTATGTGAAATCCAGTCCCCCACCCCATTCAACACACATACGCCCACTCTCTACACCAATCAATATAATAATTAGCGTGTAAAAATGTTTTTAAATACGTATTTAAAAAAAAAATAGGAACGTATAGCACACGGTATTAAATTAGGATTTAAACTCTACATAAAAAAGCCGTAAATAGATGGTAATATAAAAACCATTTAATCGTGAATGAGGTTGTAAATAATTGAAAATATTGGAATATTAATTCCTTTGATTTGAGCTCAGCGTTATCAGACAAGGAAATTCGGCTTTCCGTACAAGGTTCGGCGTGTGCTGTGCTACAAAAACGCAGTGAGGTATCTAGTACGATATTAAGTATAGGCTGTTCACGATAAAGTATGAGCACTTTTGAAATCAATCTTAGAAAAATGTCACTGCTACTGCCTACATTTCAACGGGCGAACTGAGTGACATGCGCCCAGTAAATTTGGTAACGATGAATGGAAAGTAGTTCCATATCTTAACGTCGAATAAAAAGTATTTCTTTACCTATTTTATTGTACGTAAAAATGAGAAAATTTGCAAAAAAAAAAAAAAAATTTACTTTTGTAGTAATTTCACATTTTCACTTGACCGACACATGAATAAAGTTATGAGGTCTATGGTAATGTTAATTTTACATGAGGCGGAAGAAGCCACAATGTGCACGCAAGTATATCTTAAGCAGGGCTTTCGAAAGTGCTCACTTTACCGTGAAGTGTAAGGGCTTCCTGTCCTACGTGACGTGCTACAGGCAGCGTGGCGTGGAGCTCTCGTGGGTGCATGCGCCGCCGTCACGGCCTAGATCTCGAAGTGCGAGCGGAGTAATGTTGCCATTAACATGAGCCCCAGAGCTGCGGCAATTCCAGTTTCCTAACACTTGACACTAAACCGGGGGTTTATTCCCCCGTGGTGTGCCGTTCTCACAGCGACTGCCGAGACTTTCTCATCACGTTATGAATTATTCTCCGACCTGATACGCTTGCGTGGTTCATAGACTAAAGATGAGGTAGACCGATCTCGCTGGCTGCGCATAACCAATCTCCGTGTCCCAACATTGAACTGCTTTTCTGCCAACACGTCAAGCGAAAACGGCGTGGTTTGGATTTTAGGTTAGAAAACTGATTTGCAAACAAGTGCTTAGATGTTTTTATACTTCCTCTAAACAGATGGTAATGCTTTTTGATTAAATTTAAAATGGTAATGGTATTTTATTAATATAATAGTGCTTGTCATTTAAAAATTAAGATATAAACAAACACATTCATAACTGTTGACCATGTGACTTTGACAGTTGTGTAGGATTGCGATAGGTCAATGTTGGGTACATGCGTAGAAGACCTAATTTTTAGTCTATGGTGTGGTTATAGGCTGTTCACGGTAAAATGCGCACTTTTGAAAGCCCTGCTTATGATGTACTTGTATGCACATTGTTTATTCCCTTGCCTTATGTAAAGTTAACATTGGCATGGGCCTCATCGCTTTATTCATGCGTCGGTCAAGTGAAACTGGGAAATTATTATGACAGTAAATACTTTACAAATCTGCTTATTTTTACACTCCGATGCATTAAAAAAAAAAAAACAGAAAGTGAAAGAAATTATTTAAGCTATCACAAATTGTTACCTAAAACTTTTTATTTGACGTTAAAATATGGAACTACTTTCCATCCATCGTTACCAACTTTACTGGGCGAATGTCACATGTTGGTGGTATGATGCACGATGTTACACGTCGTGCCGGACAATGCCGTTGGTCGGCGGGTTTTCTCGGGGATCTCCCGTTTCCCCCGCATCTTCATTCCGGCGCCGTTCCATACTCACTTCAATCAGCCTCATCGGCTCTCAAGACCTCGCTGTCAAGGGCCGCCCAAATCCCTTCACTCCCTCTACGCATTTGACCGTTTCATGAGCGAATGTAGGAACGGTACGATGGCTGTATGGGAAAATAGTTTTTTATTCGCACTTTCTCACTATTCGTAAACATTGATATGGTAATTTTACGAATAATTTTTTAGAGTGTGAAAAAACAGCCGATATACGTTGTAGCTACTTGACTTCCAGTCTCCGAATGCAGGCAGAGTATTGCGTGGATGTGACCCGCGAATAGGCTAGTCTCCGCGCCCCTGCCGCCACATAGAGGAACTAATATTAGCCCGGCTGGAACAGGTGTTCGTGGGAGATTGCGAAATGTCGTCGAGACTGCTGCCAGAATTTCTGCCTCAACTTGTTTACGTTCAGTGCTTGTGTACGTGGGCACAACAGAGGTGATCTGTTCGCTAGCCAGGAGGTCTCGCGCACTACCTGTCCGGAGAACGTAACTGTGAGCCTTGCTTTTGCGGCGAATGGAACAGTCTTGAAATCGACGAATGAGAGAACCTGCTACTCATAACTGCATAACTTTTTTGCGTAACCTAATTTATTCTGGGGTGCGGATTACGCATTATCTCGATACTCGGGCTCTGTGAGAATGAATGCAGCATAAAGCAGAGAAACAGTCATGTTGACTAGGTGTTTAAATATTTTGTTGTAAGAAATGTCATATAGCTTGCTCTGCCTCCACAGCCCATGCACACGTGATATAGGCATGACAGCTCCTAACGGAAAACAGTTGCATATTTCTTAAGGTTTCTTTTATGTCGTGCAATGTTGGGATTTGCTAAGTGTAAGTGACCAAAACAATTATTTTTTTTTACAATTGTGGTTATTTTTCCGTTTATTATATTGGCACACCACAAGGGGCTAGAGTAATGTCACTTGACAAACTAGGTAAAGATCTATAATAGCATAACAAGACAGCTCTATTGTTTGTAACTGCAAAGTGTACTTCCCCTTTCAGTTCTGTCTACATCAAATATGGATGAAACACAGGGTTACAGGTTCTAAGTTTTTCAGCTTGTAATCTACTGCTGTCAGTACTATTTCTATGTTTTTCCCTCATCCTATTTTTAGAAGAAAAATGAACATGTATATGAAATTTCACCTGAAACGTTTAAACCATTAATTTATGTATTTTTTTTTAATTTTAGGTTGAAACAAGTGTTTCCAGTGCCAGATGTAATCTATGTCATTGATCACACTCGCACTTACATTATCGCACCCATCAACGACGACGAAGCGCGCAACAATCTTCACTATGGCCACCACTACTCTGTATTAGTGCAAATGTATGTCAATGGTGTACTCTATTTTTTGCTATTAAACATTATTGCTTTGATTTGTTTTTTAATCAGTTATTATTTTCCGCTGACCTGCGACAGGAGCCCTAACGGTCGTAAATCTGAAATGTTCGTTATCCGGGCTGAATAAATGACGACTTTAATTGGCGCGAGAGTGTTGCCACGGACGAACCGAAGAATCTGCATCGGGCAAAAGTTGGGCATATTTATAGAAACGGCAACATATTCATTAAATTGGAATTCTTTTGTGTTCTGATGCACAGCTATAGCCATGAAATCCCAAGGTATGTGATGTTCTGATAGTGTCTGGAAGAATGCCCAATAATAGTTTTACTGTGAATGGCTCTGCCTGCAAAAACTAATTACATTTGCTGTAATTATACCTGGACTTGCAAGTTTTCGGCCATATATAGCGTTTTTGCAAGGGGAGGGGGGGGGGAATGTACGATACGTAGTGTTTCTGTTTTTATTACATAAATGCAGTAAAACTTCAAAGCTTGCACAGATAAGTTGTTGCTACGGCCACATGTTTTTTTCCGCGAAAAGATTTACGCGGAGGTTAGACTTCAATATCCTGTGTCACCCTAGCAGTCTTCATCTGACTATTGGCCGCTTGTCTTTGTGTGAAGAAAGTCTGTTACGTGAGCGAGCCGATCAGAATTAGGTTTCTCCGATACTGACCGTCTGTGATTCGCGGGAAGACGGATAAGACGCGTAAGATCCAATCAGGAAAGCTGTTCTTAACTGAGTGTGTTGGAACACAACTTGTCCTGAAATCTTTTCGAAAAAAAAACACATTAGCCATTACATTGTGATCACCTATATGGCTGTTCACAGTAAAATGAGCACTTTTAGAATCCGTCTCATTTGGTATAATAGCCTAACATATATTTTATTAACTTTTGAATCCGGTGAAATATACACACCGTGTTTACTTCCATGGCAATATTTATTTTTAAAAGTGGTGGAAGGTGAAACAGCCATTTACGTCTGGAGTAAACACTGTGTTTAAAATATGATGGCACCTCCAGTGCGTGTAATGCTGTACTTCATATATATATATATATAATTAAATGTGGGGAGAGTGGCTGAATTACTGAATATCGATGTTCAGGGGATATTGCAACGTGATATTGCTCGGTAAAGGGCGCCAGCTTAAATTGAGCAAGACTAAATAACTGAAATGATGTTTAAGACTGTATCTCATTAGCCAACGTAACGTGTGTATGAGCTTCTACCTGCGTACATATGTGGTTAATTTCACAGCTCATGTTGACTAATGACATTTGGCATGGGATATTAGTAGTCTGTTCATGCAGCTCAGTAACAAGTCCGCTCGAAGCCAGGCGGACTCCGACTCCAGACTTTCTCTGCGTACCCAACTCACCATGTTACACACAACGACAAACCACAGTCTGCCAATCAGCTGGAAAACTATTCTGACATACAAAGACTCTTAAATGGACTTTGCGTTCTTTTAGTTTCAGTTTACATAAATTAGGAGAGGACCCAGACCAAGAAATCATGTAGAGATGAGAATACGAAAACACATCAGATACAATGTAATTTCCAGCAATTATCCTTTTATTTAACAAAAATATTCAGATATGTGCAAACTGAAAAATCAATGCTTGAAAATGAAACAATCAAACAACCATAAAAGGCAATGAAAATATTAAATAAAATATATTTAGAACCTACATTGCCGTTAGGTAGTGGCCGGGCGTCGGTCGTTAGCATATATGAAAGTTTGACGTAACACACTTACAATGTAAAAATACTCTCTTAAATGAAAAATGTCTCAGTTCAAAATCTACGAAACTTATGCCTCTGGCGTAGCTGCTGCCGTTAAAACACTAAAGCTCTCACTAGGGTTTCTTGGGGTTAATAAAATGTGCTGGATTAAGCTACGGACGCCTACCCAACATGGCGTCGGGTTGAAACGTCTAGAACAAGCGCCATCTTGTCTGTACTAGATACGTAGCAAAGTCGAATACCGTACTTCTTACGTTACTGTTGAGTTGATCTCGAAGCAAAATACCATTTAATTAGTAGAAACAGGAAAGGATCAAATCTTGTAGGCTCAGGATGCAACAATAAGAATTGTAAGGGTTCTGTCTTACGTGGCTCACAGATCACGGACGTAGCGACATCTAACTACCTGACTATGTACTAAACATCCGCTTAATACTAAAACGGAGGAGCTCTCTCACACTCTACTCGACGTTAATACACAAACTAAAACTTAAAGCGAGCTGTTAAAACTGAACACCCTAAAATATAACTTAAAATCCTAAGCCTCGTCCAACTTCTGGACGGGCGTCCGGTTCTAACGTCTTGATGCTTCGGAAGATAGCGGCAGAGAGAGCGAGATTCTAACCGAAATGGACCTGCCTACCCTATGTTGGACTCTCCCGCCAATAGGGGTGCAGGGATTAAACCTGCTGGCCAGTCGAAGGACTCGCTACGTAAATCTAAACTGACTCACTTCAAAACAGCCTAAATCCCTAATCCATAGAATTTAAGGTCTTGTGGAAATGTAATAAAAATATACAAAATTATCTCTGAAACATTAACAATCAGTTGAGACCGTGAAAAAGTAATTAATATAAAATGTTAATTAAAAAATACAAACAGAAAATAAAACTAGCCAACTAAGTGAATTTATACAAGAATATTGCCATTCTTATATCTAATTATTCAAAATCCTAACCATGTTAAAAAAAAGAAGAAAAAAAGTAAATAATATACGTCACAACATACGGAAAATTACAAGCGTTGAATATAAGCAAATTTAACGCGTGAAAAGTATATAAATTATGTTGACAAGATGCAGAAATAGTGAAAAATGTGGACTAACAGACAGCACCTCCTGTCTTCTTGATCTTTACTACAAGAGACAAAACAAAGTTCATATTTTAAAACATTTCTGTATTGTCGAAGTGTTCATTCAGTAAAGCGTTCATATGATAATTTTTTTAGCGGTGAGAATCAGAAAAGATACTTAAATCACTGTTATAACACGTTTACGATCAGAAAAGAAAGATTTTATACTTGAAGAAAAATCAGTATAAGGTAACAAGGTTATCTCATATTGTTAGCAAAGGGTTTCTTAATTCAGACGCAAAATTCCATTCCTCGCAGCTGGTCAGTGACCGCCGAGTTTTGCTTATTACCATAATTTATTATTCTTATATTTCACCTTTTGTTAGAGCATTCTGTCTGCGGAAAAAGATGCGCGCGCACTCGCACTCCGCTGTCGACCACAGCCGACAAGGCACGACCTGCTTTCACACACAGAGCGAGGGAAATGTTCCCCCTCCAGTCTCGAGGAATCTTAGGTGACGGGCGGATGGTGTGTCGGCGCGTTCATGAGTGTCTTTCGGGAGCTTTTTACAGCTCAAGCCACCTGTACATAGCACTGAACACCTCGTAGGACAACGTACTATCTATCACTCGTGATGCACGTCTTTCTGGTCTCCGCAGCTGTAGATACCCGCATCTTTCCAGTCAGTTCGTGTGTTTACTAATTGTTTATCGTGCCTAAAGCATGTGAAGTGCGGTTGAGTAGCTTATCACACCAAGTGTCTGTCTATCGCAACACCATAAATGTTTGGTGATAGGGAAGCACAAACGGCACTTGTTCACACTTACGTCATCACTGTTTACATAGTTTACACTGTTCATTACGTCATATACATAACTACTCGCCTTTCACCTAGACTTTATCGACCACTCCCTACGGATTTAGTCTACCAGTGCTACTACCACGTAGCATACAGTACCAAAAATATACTTGACATATGAAGAATCAACAATATGTACGACTCTTAAGGAAATTTCTGCCTGAAACCATAGTCATTTCACGTAAACTAGCGTCACCATACGCTACATTTCCTTCAAAACACCGTAGCAACAACGACGAAAAACAAGACAGCAAATGGCAGAAAGACACGAAAACAACACTTCCTTAAGGCTACTATTTACAACATAACAATCACAACTTTCAAGGATACCAGCGGCTTAACCAAAAGCCAGAGAAGAAACAGTTCTGCCTCAACAGAACATTGGATTACCCAGAGGATTTCCCCACCGATTGGATTATTACGGTACGTGCTATTCTGTACTGAAGTGTTTATGTGCCTTAAATAAAAGAACATCGTTGCTTTGTTTATGATTAGGGCTGATCCCTTTCTATGCTTACTGTTTCAGTCTTGCAGACTCTTCGCAGATGCCACGATGTCGGTGACAATGTCGACCTTGGTAATGATGCGGCAGGTAGCCTTTTGACAAGTGTGTTAGGCAGTCAGCTAGCAATGTTCCCTGGTTAGGTATCCCTGATACAAGGCAAACTGTTTGACTTGTCTGTTAAGCAATTTGCTTTGCTTCAGGCGTGGTAGAAATACTTGCGCGGCGCTCAGTGTTTACATTATCTGGCTTACAGGCTTCCACAGCGATACGCAGCGCATGCTTAAAAATAAAATCTTAGGAAGTGACTAAATTAAAGGCTTGGCTCAGACGAGGGCAACTACTCAGTCGGGTGCGCACAGAACTCGTGGCTCACGTAAAAAAAAAAGCATCCTCAGACCAAGTGTTCACTAATCATCAACATTACCGCCTCTCGCTAGCTTGCGTACAACTGCGGTAACTTTGCTTCGCCTCTCACTGTCTACCATTCTAGGCGCGTGCAGTACTCTCCCCTTCGTGTGCGGTGTACACTCAAGTTTACCAGGTTATGTCTGCCTATGACTTCATCCGTTCCTGGGATTACCAGCTCATAGCAATTGCGGTGTGCCTCGCGTTTCACTTCAGATGGCCCAGAGTACAAAGGCATCAATTTCCCCATTAAATGGTTGTAACGTCGGCTCAGCCCAACGGCCGGTGTTAAAACCAACTGTCCTGGCTGCAGCTTATTTATTCGGGGCTTCTTAGCGTATCTGGCACGTTTCTCTGCGGCTGAATTATAGTCTCTGCCGTACCACTGATGTAATTTCTTGTCTTAAATTCTCCGTTTGTTGTTCATCGCCTTCTGGTATTCTCGGAGGTTGTGGTAAGCCAATAGGGTCGTAGATCGCCGGTCGCTGCACTGTCAGGGTTTCCCAAGGGGTACGCTTCGTATTTTCATGGATTGTGTGATCAAACAAAAACTCTACAAGCGGGAGTTTATCCCTCCAGATTTGTTGTGATGCGTGACAGAATATTCGCAACGTATTTCCCAATACCTTCATTTTTCTCTCGGTGGGGCTTGATTGGAGGTGCCGAGGTGCAGACGCAGTCGGAATAATCCCTTTCTCTCTTAGGCTGTTTTGCCTCACGCGTCCGGTAAACTGCGTACCTTTATCTGACATTACGCAACCAGGCTTGCCTACCTCCTTGATAAACAAATCCAGCTTGTTTACCGCAAACCATCGTCGAAGTTGCTGGTATTCCACACCAACAGAATTTCAATTACCTGGATAGCCCTGCTCACAATCAGGTTCTGTGCAGCCCCCTGCATAGCTATACAACACTACAAACCTCACCGGAAGACAAAGGAACCAACTATGTATTTATTTACGGCAATTAAAGGCTTCCAATTTTTAAGTAATAATTTAATGTGGAAAAATATCTTGGAAATAAATTGTTTGAAAAGTTTCATTCCTTGGTAGTGATAAAAATGCAAGGGATATGCACGCAGTAGCTGTGCTAGGTCTATAAAGATATCTCTCATTATACCTGCTACAAATGCCAATGAAGTTAATAGAGTATTTGAAAAAAAAAATATATATATAATCTAGACATCTTGAATGTTGCTTACATTTAAAGTTTTGCAGAGTAGATTTAATTCAGTTCAAAATTAAAGTCCAGGCACTTTGTGACCACTGAAAAGTGTCGGGAAATGATGCTACTTACTTTAAAAGTTTATTAAACACACTCACGTATGTGTAACAGTCACTGTACATTAAGGTGGAATCATACCTTATATAAATGTAGAGTTTCTTACACTTATTTTATATGTAGATCTGTTCTGACGGTAGTATCGTGTACCGTTGGCTTGTCACTCAAATTGTAATATACTTTTTTGAGTCTAATTAACCTTAAAACATTTAATTTATACTTTTAACGTAGAACTAAAGCCTCACTGGCCTGCTGCCCTTGTGAACCACTTAATTCAAGATGGAGTACGGAACATTCCGTCACCATCCATTATCGGCAGCGGTTAAAAATTGTAATTAATACAGAGTACATAGGGCTTAACCCAGAGTGCTTTCCAATACAATGACGATTCAACAGATGCCCCTAAATGTTGCCAACTTGCACACCATTAACAAGTTACTTGAAACCTGATAAAACACAATAAAATTACAATAATTCACATATGGAAAATTAACATTTCAGCTGCTGCGTGTCCATTAATATTGCGTAGAATTAAGAAAATAAAATTATGATATAACAATACTACATGTGAAACCTAGGACAATCATAATATTAACGTATATAATAATAAACGTGTATATAATAATAAACGTGTATGTACTAGTATTATAAATTTGCATACTAACTTAAGGTGTGTTGAAATTCAAATCTCACGTGTTGAATAATGAGAAGTTACAACGTAACTGCAGATTTTGAGCGTGGTAATGGGCCAAACAGATCCACCGATACCAGATCTAGCGGATTCTCTGGAATAATGGCTTGCACTTCTCCCATCAAATTTTCCTGCGGGTGTTTTCATTTTTGACATAGATCGCAAGCACGTACGGAAACGGTAACATTATTTTCCAATAAAACTCCCTTCGCGGGGCATCACACGTTTTTCTGATACCAATATGGCCAACCAGCTCGTGTGTGCCAATAATTAATTTTTCCTGAAGCTTTTCTGGCGCAACCACTTTCCATTCGCCTTCGAACTCGGTCTGACATAAACTATGCTGGAGCAAAACTTCGTCAGCACTCGAGCAAAACGAATTTTTCAACGGATGTTCGGCTGGTACATTCCGCAGCTTATTCAATATCTTATTGCACAACTTGTCAGCTGTCTGGTCCGCTAAAATATTAGCAAAAATTTCCTGTGGCAAACACGTCAGCTCTGATTGCTTTGAAGTTAGTGCAATGTGAAATTCGTTAGCCTTCTTGCCCACTGTCCCTGGTATTTCATCGGGTATGCGACTAAGATAGTCAGCTGCGATGTTGTCACTCCCTTTAATATGTCGGAAGCCCAGATCAAACTTTTGTACTAGAAGAGACCATCTTGTTAGGCGACTATTGAAAATACGTCCAGTTCTTAGGCTCACTGAAGCCTGGTGATCCGTCTGCAGCACAATACGTTCGCCTAATAATAGGTATCGAAAATGCTGGAGCGCCCATACTACTCCTAGTATTTCTCGTTCTGTAACTGTGTAATTTTTTTCGGCTTTATTGAGCGTCATGCTCGTCATGGTAACGGTCTTCTCCACACCATCGGCGCTCAGCTGAGCGAGTTTCGCCCCTATTGCATAGCTAGATGCGTCTGTGTATAAATAGTACGTGGCACCTTGTACGGGGTGAAGTATTACGTGTTCACGCAGAAACAACGCTTTGGTAGCTTCAAAAGTTTGTTGTTTTTCTGAGGTCCAATTCCAGGTTACATCTTTCTTTAACAACGCGAATAGCAGCGAACACACCTCTGCAACCCTGTTGGAATGATTCTGGTAGAATACGACGACACCGAGAAACACTCTTAATTGTCGGACATTTCTGGGTACTGAAGAATCAGTGATAGCTGCGAGCTTGTCGGGAGCAGTTCGTATTCCGTCTGGAGTTAATACGTGGCCTAGGAAAGGCACCCCACTCGACAGAAAATCGACTTAAGTTTTACCGTCATTCCTGCCGCGGTTAACTGATTCAGCACGGCCTGTAAGTGCTCTAAATGTTCTTCAAACGTGGCGGATGTCACCGAAATATCATCCACGTAGCATCTCGTAAACTCGGCGCATCCCTCGCCCAAGGTTACACTCACGCACCTTGTAAACTGCGAAACTGCGTTGCAGAGTGCAAATGGGAGCACCTCAAAGCAGAACTGCTGATTGCGGAACAAGGAGGCGGTGTATTGCTTATAATCTTCTGAAAGTGGAACTTGCCAATAACCACGTGTCAAATCTATCGTGGACATGTACCGGACTCCTTGGTACACCCTTAGCAACTCGTCAGTCGGACGCTGACTCTCTCTCTCTCTCTCTCTCTCTCTCTCTCTCTCTCTCTCTCTCTCTCTCTTGACTTGGTTGTAATATTGTTTAGCTTGCGTGCGTCTAAACAAAGTCTGACGGATCCGTCCGTCCTTTCTGACACAGACCCCAGGGTTGCAATACGGACTAGTAGCAGGCCTCGTAACTTTCCGTGACAGCATCAAATTTAAATCAGCTTCTGCTTCCTTATCATATTTCGCTGGAATGGGATACGATTTACAGTGAAAAATCTGTCCAGGTTCAACTTTAACCTCGGCCTCGTACAATTTATTGCGGCCGGGCTGCTCTGAGAAAATGGCTTGATTAGCCAACAACAACTGTTCCAACACGTATTTTTGCTGCCTGTTTATCTCGTCGATTCCACTTACAGCTCGAAGAATCTCTTCAGTCGAAGAAATAGCATTCATAGACATAGTCTTCTGTAACTGGCATTACGCTACTTGCAGCTGACAAAATAAAACTATCCGAACATATCCAACAATCTGGAGTGGTTACTGTGCTTGCCTCCTTATCTGCTGTGCGCACTAGCCAACCGCCAAAGTCTAAACTGAAGCGGTAGCGAGTTAAAAAGTCAATTCCCAATATGACTGTTTTTTGTCAAACCTTTAATTACTAGCGCAGAAATTATCTTTGTACTGCCCAGGCCTTCAATTGTTAACAGTACCTGCCTGCTAATTATCGGGCTTGATTTAGAGGTAGCTCCAACTATGCGTTAACCTAGGAACGTGTACAACGGGTATCTTGTATCCCGTATCGCAAACATTGCTGACAAAACTCTCTGCTACACAGCTTACTTCGACCCCGCTGTCTAATAAACAGGGTTCGACCAAACCACAAACAGTCAACTTCAGTTCGGGACACATAGTTTCCTGCATAATAAATTCAGCTTCTGCAGTATCATACAGTAAAAATTCTCTGTCAGTTTCACCCAATAACACTGTATTTACGAAAGTTTCATTTACGTTTTTCACTCCTATTTCTCCTTGATGCGCAACATTTACCACACAATCGGACCCCTTGGTACTAAAATCACTAGTGCGAGCCAGCGAACGGGACCCTATTTTGCTGACTCTATTTAGTTTAACCTTTACATTATTTGAGGCGCTCGCGTTTTGCGAACTCGCCCCTGCCCAGTTAAAAGTGGGCGGCGCCGGAACAAAAGGTGGCATCCTCGGATCCAAGGGATCCCTCCTGACTGCGGCATTGGATAATTATTGGTTCGAGGAGCGTAACTCGTGCCAGCTGTTTGCTGGGTCAGGCCTCCTTGTGCTGCTCCGCCGGGCTGGTCCAGTTCCACGTTTACTCCAGGTGGTCTGAAAAACCTGCGGATACACCTGCACGTTATTTTGCTCCAATGTCGGCGACTCAGGTCTCCCGTGCTTCGCAGGTGATCCGGAGCCTCTGTTCACGTCAGGTCTTGTTTCACTGATTGGTCCCTGCCTCTCTCAGGAATCATTGTGACCTCCGTGTGTTCTACGCCTCGTCCTGGCAGAGTACCGCTTTCTTCCGCGGAAAGTGTGGAGGATAAAACATTATTGATAAGAAAAAAAGTATCTAGGGCCTTAAAATTGCCACTTTACCGTGGACAGCCTAATACGCTCTATGACCACCTTTACACTCTAAATTCGAATCAGTGGGAAACCACTGATTCGCAGTGAAATTTAACTACTTGAATCAGTGAAAATGGCTCCACTTAGAATTAGTAGATAAACCACTGATTGTTTCAGTGAAAAGAAAAATTCACAGATTGTATTGGTAACGTGAAATTATTTCACTGATTGAATAAGTGACGGCCGACTACAGGGGCGAATTAAATGTTGTTTTTATTGAATGTAGCCAAATAATTACGAGAAATAAACATTTTTACAATTAGTTACTATTTATATTGCTCAATTTACCGTAATTTAAAAAAAAAATTCCGGAGGTAGCCGGGATTGAACTCGCACATCTTTCGACTCTGGCCGTTACCTTACCATCTGCGTTACCACGTCAAGTTGAAATAATGAGGGAAAAATAACATGACTTACAGTTTTGCCGCGAGATCTTGAAGATTTAAATTATATGCTCTTACTATTCGTTTTTGGTTTAATTGGTACCGTTAAGATTCTTAAAACGAATTGAACATATGAGTGCCCTCTCTTCATTACACGGAGCGCTGTGACGATTACATGAAAACTAAATGAAAGACATAAAAACGGAATGAAAGGCTGTGTGTTACTATTACCTCATAAATGGTGTTTTGAAAGACGAAACTCATTTTCGAGAGTAGTTTGTATTGGTTTTATTAGTTTATTCGTAGTTATTTTCTTGATAGACTTTGTTTAGCGGCCATTTTTAAACGTTGTTCGACTGCCATTCTTACATGTTTAACTGATTCGTCAGTTAAAAATATATCACTGAGCAAACAGTGAAAAAAATGACTGATGCAGCAGTGGAAAATGTCACTGAATCAATGAGTGAAGGAAATTTAGCATTTTTTTCACTGATTCATCAGTTAAATTCACTGAAGTGACTGTTGAATCAGTCAGATACATTTGACTGATTGAAACAGAGAAATTCTCACTGATTCAGATTTAGAGCGTAGTCCGCAGAACCTTGGCCACTCAGCGAGGCATTGGTTCGACACGGCTTGGCGCGGCGGCGGATGTTAACCTGGGGTATCTGATACCACAAGCGCGACATCAGGTCCTCCAGTTGCCGTACACTGTACAGTGGTGACGTAGCGCGACTCCGCTTCTCAAAGTTGAACCACAAATCTTCAACAGTTGGGTTCGTATCCGAGCTACATTCTCTGTCAGGTTCCTCGAACCAGTCATTCGCAATCGTAACGACATGCCGTGGCGCGTTATCCTGTTGGTAGCGGCGGTTGCCACCAGGGATCTCTGTCGGCATGCAGGGACGAACTTTCCCCCCCCCCCCCCTCTTTTCCAATAACGTCCATATACAGGACAGCTGTAAAGGGATTGGTGTACCGGAATAATGGGCCACAATGCTTCCCATGAAAACATCGCGGACCATTATACCTCCGGCCTGTCTCCACCCAACAGTGCACCTGGGTATAGGCTGTTCACTGTAAAATGAGCACTTTTGAAAGCCCTGCTTAAGATCTACTTGTACGCACGTTGTGTGTTCTTCCGCCTTATGTAAAATTAACACTGCCATGGGCCTCATCACTTCATTCAAGCGTCGGTCAAGTGAAACTTTGAATTTATTAAAAAAGTAAATATTTCACAAATCGACCTTTTTTACACTTCGATACATTAAAAAAAATTAAAAACCAAAAGAAATAATTTAAATTGTTACAAATGGTTACCTAACACTTTTTATTTGACATTAACTTATGGGCCTATTTTCCATCCATTGTTACCAACTTTACTGGACGCATGTCACTCAGTGCGCCCTTATAATATACGCAGGCAGGGGAAGTGACTTTTGTTTAAGGTTGATTTCAAAAGTGCTCACTTTATCGTGAACAGCCTTTACCATCACTCCCTTCGATGGTAATCGGTATGCTTACGCCTGGCCGTCGATGTGATGAACCAGGAATCGGGATTCATCGAACCAGGCGACCATTTTCCAATCATCAACATTATAGTGTGTGTTATTTTGTGCTCGCCTCATGTAATGGCGGATATAGAACGTCATTAAGGCGGGAGCTACTTGAGGAGTGTCATAATTTCATTTTCAGAGGTATTATTATTAGAAATGTTTGGTTCTAGAAAATTTACAATTTACTAGTTGTTTAATACTTTTGTATACAATTTCCACTGTTTGTGATTTCCTGCTTGCAGGAAGGCAGGAACGTATTGATAAAAAATAATATGTTCTCGACTTTGTACAACAAGCATATCACACACAATTAAAATTACGCACAACAATATTAAACACGTAAAATGTGAATTTTATATATTCGTACATTTTCAGTAATTACTATGAATCCGAAGTTATGACGCTAAAACTAAGAATTTTTGCTGGAATGTCGAAGCGGAGCCGCAAGTTTTAATATTGCATATTAACTTCTATACTAAGTGGATAGTATGTCTAAATACTCCAAAAATTCCCTATTACTCTACTAAATATATGTACAAATACTGTACAGTTAACAGTATGCTTTTTTAAAGAATACATTTTTATGCAGTATAAAACCAAGTGTAAAACGAACTACGTGTTTCGAGCCTGTTGAGATAATTAGATACTGCTATAGCGGTCATGAAGGAAATTTCTCTACACTGGCTGCAGAGTTGACTGCATTGCTTGCTAGGGTTTTACATATTTGCGAACTACTAAAACAGGACTTGGAAATATTAACACAGATTATGCGCTTCAAGTTAGGCAGCTGGCTACAGGTAAAAATGGTTCAGAGTTTAAACATACTCTAAAATCACAATTAGAACTAATTTCATATCAAAGTATCGAATGTCAAAATAGCCTTAGCGGCATTCTTGCAGTTCGTTTTCTTGTTTGATCTTTTATATTATGTACTGAAACACGCGTTGTCAGGCGTTAAAGACAAGACATTTACTGCGAGTAACTTTTCTTTATACAGCCCATGTAAGCACTGTACCATTTGTAGATCTAACTCCATAGTCGACGAAGTTACACTGAGAAAATAATATGGTTGTAGGAAGCCAATTTCAGTAACCACTGCCCATCAAGACTGTTACTATAGGAACAGCAATCAGGTTGGTTGTTGATACCGTCGAAATACTGTTTTCGGAGATAGTAAGAGCAACAGAACTTTCTGTTGTGGCACAAATATACGTGTAGTTCCTATAACAGAGTAGTCTGTTCTTGCTACCAAACAGATTGTTCCTTCAGATAGAACAAACTTCAGCAATATTTCTAATGTTCCCGCAACAAACAGAACTGTAATGATCAACGGAACACGCTGGTACTAAGAGCAACAGAACTTTCTGTTGTGGCACAAATATACGTGTAGTTCCTATAACAGAGTAGTCTGTTCTTGCTACCAAACAGATTGTTCCTTCAGATAGAGCAAACTTCAGCAATATTTCTAATGTTCCCGCAACAAACAGAACTGTAATGATCAACGGAACACGCTGGTACATATTACAGAAGTTCGGGTTGCTGCTACTGCGAAACTGATAACAGAGATGTTATCTTGCCAATCCTCTGCGGTTCTATTCAGTGCGTACCATAATACGTGCAGCTTTACTGTTCTTCTAATAAGGATCTTCCCAACACAACACACTTCAATAAGGTTCGTGTTCAGTAGATTCGTATTATTATTTCCCTAGTACAAGAGCCCCAATATATTTACTTGTATGAGCTTCATATCAGGACTATATGCTAGTAACAAACAGTCATGGCCATACATTTTAAAGATGAATGTATGCTCTAATTTACTTGTGAACTTGCTGGAGAAGCACAGCATAATGTTATTAACAGTTTTCTTTATCACATTACTAGCTCCCATAGCAGACATAGTCGTCAAGTGAAAATGCACGACAAACACAGCTAATGTTCTAAATTTTAGGTACAACATAAACCATCACAGGCCAATGCAATAAGGTTGCCTGTTTTGCTTTACTTAAATCTACAGCACATAATATATAATATGAAAGTATGGCGAGCTGCAACTGCTGAAAAGTTTGAAAAATATAAGAGTTGAGAGATCTGGGCGACTCTTAACAACAAGGTCTTGAAAGACGAAGAGGGTGATTGAGGTGCGTATGGAGAAGTACCGGAATGAAAGGGCGGGGGAAACGGGAGATCCCCCAGAAAACCCGCCGACCAACGACATCGTCCGGCACGATCGTTAATAGTGTTAGCCTGATTTTATGCATGCCATCTGGGGACATTTTGCTGGTAATAACATCGCTTGTAGTTAAGAAATTAGAGATGTCGTGTTATTAACGAACAAAAGTGTATTACCCATGGATGTTTATCCCCAGTTGTCATAACGTATTATATCTCACATGGAGTGTACCTGGAGTTCAGGATATCTTTGTGCATGAAACACTTGTAACAATGTTAACAAGTTTACATCATGTTCATGCCGTACACTTAATTAATTGCCAGAGTAGGACCAACTTAAACTATTAAATAAACTGAGACAATTGTGAACAAAAAAAATTACCTTCCGAAACTGGAAAACCTAATTAGGTGGCGTTTTCATATATACAAACTGCGATCAGTATTCCATTAATTTCAACACTTTAGAAAAGTTCAATTATTTCTCGTAGATAAATCCAGTACATGTCGTGAAGTAGCCAGAAAATAAAATTTTACGCTGCGGTAACCGCCACCCTGGGTCCATTTTGTTACATACATGGCCACGTGGGCGCCTGTGTGCTTGTCATACCAGCGCTTTACAATTTTGAATTTTAACGCATTTGTTTTGGATAATTACTATTACGAACAGTTAATGTATTTCTGCACGCAGTTAATAACTAAAATTTGCGTCCATGTCCTTTGAAGCTTGTATTCGGTTAAGAGAAAAAATGTTTGGAGCATGATCTCTGTTATAGTTTCCGATCAGCTTGTACCGAATATGTTCACAAATTACGTAGCCATGTCAATGATTGGTCTCATACTATCATCACGAAAGTCGCAGATTTTTTTTTTTTTTTTAGTCATAACCTGCCTAAAAATGAGTTTAGGCTGTTCACAGTAAACTGAGCACTTTTGAAAGTCCTGCTTGAGATCTACTTTTACACACGATGTGTATTCTTTCGCCTTATGTAAAATTAACGTTGCCGTGGGCCTCGTCACTTTATTCATGCGTCGGTCAAATTAAACTGGGAAATTTTTATGACCGTAAATACTTTACAAATCTGCTTATTTTTACACTTCGATGCAATACAATATCAGAAAGTGAAATTAATAATTTCAAGTTATCACAAATGGTTACCTAACACTTTTTTTCGACGCTAAGATATGGAACTACTTTCCATCCATCTTTATCAATTTTACTGGGTGAATGTCACTCAGTGCGCCCATTAAAATATATGCATGCAGGAACAGTGAATTTTTTCTATGGTTCATTTCTAAAGTGCTCACTTTATCGTTAACAGCCTTTAAGAATAAGTTACGATACGGAAATTATTGTTAGCCTACCTAAAGTTAATAAATGTTTAGGTTAGGAAAAATTATTACATTTCTTAAGGGGGAGTTTGTCATAAGGAAAATTTCTGCTTCTAGGTGCGCAGTGTTTCAAGGAGGTATCTTTTAATTAAAATTTTAAGCTGTGTGAATAGTAAAAGCGAAATATTTTTCTTAGTAACATAGTTTATATGTGATTTATGATTGTTGCAATTATTTTGTTTTTTAACGTAGAAAATAGAGAGCATACGGTACACTTATCTCTGGTACACGTGCGACACTAGCGCCTACCCAGTAGTGAAAAATTTTAGTTGCCAATTAGTATTCGTCTATTTTAAAAGCACTGAGGCCGTGTCCGAATTGACAAATTTCGTTATTTCGTTATTTTGTGAACTCGTGATTTGGTCGGTGTCAATTCGGACGTTGTCGACCGTCACTTGTGTAGCACTCGCGGCAACACATTATTACATTATCAGTGCAAAATATTGTTATCTAAATTGAATGCTTAAAACAGACGTAATATTTCTGCAATCATCACTGTAATACTACAAATACGATAAATAAGAAAATAATATATTATGCAAAAACGACTTAAATTTTTTTTAAAACATGCCTAGTTTATTTTAAGTGCACTTATTTGTTTAAAAAGTCATTTTACTTACGCATTCGCGCATGTGTTTTTAAAATAAAAACAAACATGGCGCTGATTTTGTCATTTTGTATTTTTTATAACATCCGCTAGGTACAAAATATGAAATTACCAAATACGTCAACTTTTTTGTATACAAAATTGTGTCACGTGATAATTTTGTCAACAAAATCTGTCAATTCAAACACGGCCTGAGCTTCCAGAGTAGAATAAACCTAAAGCGGCCTACACACATGGGAACATGGTTTACCGAACTTAGTTCGTATGAACCAAGTTCCCCGTGGTTCGCCTGTGTGTGGGTACTAATGTACCAAGTTCGCGGACGAACTTGGTCTTTCATCGAGTTGGAAAACATTTGTTCGGTTCGCCACTACGGCGAACCACGTTCGCCTGTGTGTAGAGAGGACGGACCGTTGTTCAGTAGTCTAGAGCAGTCGTGAGGTGTGTTTAGACGCTGTGCTACAATGTCGAATAGTGCTCATTTTATGAACCCCGTATTTTCTGACGGACTTCATCGAGGCCTATCGTAATTATCCATGTTTGTGGAAAGTGAAGAGTGATGAGTACCAGGATAGGAACATGCGCGATGAAGCAGTGCATACACTTTTGCTAATTACGCGAGAGAATACAGCCAGTGCATAATTAACCTTTCTGAAATCCATAAAATAATCACTGAAGCAGAGGTTTCGAAGACAATATAGAAAGGTGAAAGACTCTATGAAATCGGGTGCGTCTGAGTATAGCGTGTATAGATTAAACCTCGATTGTGGTACTATGACATGCTCTCGTGCGTCACCGATCGCGAGGAACACAACCCTCCAACGTCAACAATGATCCTACAAGACGAAGCGGGAAAAGAGGATGGGGGAAGTCAAAATGAAGGTCAGGTAAGTACAGTGAGGTTTATTTGTCTTTTAGTTTTTACTTACAGTTCATCAACATTGTACAAGTATGGTTGTGGTTTACAAAATTAGTAATACGGATACAACGAACACGTAACATACAATGTTATTACGAAGAATTGTTTGTAATGTATGAAATCGGCCTACGTACAGTAAGCTAATCACGAACTTATCAATGGTTTCCGTGTTAAATGTAATTAACCGATGCGAATAAGCAGACAATGAAAAGAAATACGTTATATGCTACACGATAAAGTATGTTTGCACTTCATACCTTAACAATACCTGACATATCGTATAAAACAATGCTCACTCTCTGGCACGATGCTGTACCATGTTATCTTGCCATGGGACTCTACCTTTTCCCACGAAGTATTCCATGTACTGCGTTCTGTTCCTTTTCGCGGATGCCGAAGAGTTGCGAGATGTACCAACCATGCAAGTCCTGATATTGCTTGTCAGGCAACGGGTCTTGCATCCATTCTCCTACCACTACATTTCCCGAGTCAATCTCTTCCCTATCCAATGCAGAAGTAGGTGTGTAATGTTTACGGCATTTCCGTAGCAGAAAATTTTGTAGTGCAACATAGGCCAAAACAATATCCACTACGTTCCTAGGCTGGAAATTAATAGTTGTATGGAAAATCCGGAAACGCGTGGCCAAAATCCCAAACGCGTTTTTAACGACACGTCTACAACGTGATAATCTGTAATAAAACACTCTTTGTTCATATGTAAGATTTTTCATTGGAAACAGCTTTAGGAGATGGTCCCCCAAAGCGAAAGCATCATCGGCAACAAAAACGAAATTCAAGTTTTCCGCTGTACGTTGTGTTGTTGGTAAATGGACCTTGTCGTCTTGCGGCACACAGTAAGATACAGTTTCCTCAACGTCACCACCATCAGACACCCGGCCATTGCAACCGACATCGGCCATGATAAATTCCAAGTTGGCATTTACCACATCAAGAAGCACAATACTGTAGTATCCTTTATACTTATAATAATACGAACAACTGCCTATAGGCTGCGCAATTGCGACATGTTTGCCGTCCATAGCTCCACTACAACCGGGGAAATTCCATTGTTGGTGAAAATCATGGACTACCACAAGCCAGTCTTCTTTGTTGGAAGGAAACTGAAACAAAGTAAAGCAATATGTTATATATACACACACACATACCAATAGCAATATCGCACTTTAAGCAATAACTATGCTATAGTGTATTCAGATTTACGTGAACACTTTTGACTCTAACCTTTGAAATATATCACTGCCTGTTAGCTGCAAATAATGTAACATAAATATTCATGGTTACCCCCGGTTAAGTTGGCAATGAATTAGGGAATGTAGGTCGGCGTATGAACACTAGTCAATGTAGTCAATATGCTCACGACAATGTTAATATGTATATTGGGCGGAATGATACACAGTTGGGTGAAGGAGAAACTAAGCACGGCTATCAAAAGTGCTCACTTTAACGCGAATGTACTATAACACTGAATTGTACCGTATTTGTGCATGTTTTGTTTATAGTATTCGTGACACTCCACATATTCTTCACCTTAACCTGAAGCGCACACCTCTACTTTCAGGATACTCAACCAGCACCTCAACCGAGGGAACCAAGTGTCAATCGAAAGGCGGGTCAAGGAACTGAACGTCAGAAGGCAGATTCAGACAATTATCAGCACCAACAACTGCTAGCAAAAGCTATGTGTGTATTGGAAAACACCCGAAGATGAATTCGACCATATCAGGAAGGTGATAGCTGTAAAAATTTCGGAAACTGGAGGAACATCAGTTCCTACATGCCTATAAACTCATCCACGACGTACTCTACAAAGGCCTACAGAAACAATTATCTGCTAATACCACTTTTCAGGACAATGTTTATGCTTACACATACCCACAACCACCCCCGTGTCAACATTACCAGGGACAGACTGACCAGTTGTCACCCTCATACATATATTTACATAGTTTCCCCGCCAATACCACTGGTAGCTCTCGCAGCGCTACACCACACGATACATCTACATAGATGTGTCGGCAAATCACTACACCTCAGTGTTGGGGTGTATGCTTTGTGTGCTATGTAAATTGCTGTACATTTGTGTATTTAGTTATCAGTAATACATTGCACATATATATTGTTCCGCCTGTATTATCCTTGCTTATTACGACATTTCAATGGTTTGTACATTACTGTTATTAGCAGCTAATACTTTACGTTAATCACAATGATCCTTGAGACTGTTGTAAATCGCTCTGCACGTCTCTGGTATCAGTTTGCCCAATGCTTGTGGAGATACGGCATATGTAAATTTCAAGTCTTTCATGTTTCGTCCTATAGCCAAGTACCTAAGTGTAGCAATCAGACACTGTTCGGCCGATATTGATGTTCTCGTGTGAGTATATTGCTTTGCTATATGGGGACTCACATGTTCCAATAAAACGTCAAACTTATCCTCACTCATTCTTTAGTAATTTCGGTAGTCCGTTGCATTGTTCTCTCTCAGATATTTCAATAGATTAGCGTGCGACCACTTTTCTCTTTCACGCAACCACTCCTTGGTCCTCTCTGATCTCCCCTTTCTCGGTTTTCTTTTAAAAACTCAACTTATCCAAAACAATCACAGTAGCAGCCACTTTTGAACATCTCATCCTGCCGTTTTCAGCGTGAAACTGTGTCAATGGCGAACCATTGTTGGCATTTCTCTCCACTGTGTGTAGAGCGCGTGGCCCTCGAACATGGATCGCCGAACCTGGCTCGGCGAACCATGTTCCCATGCGTGTAGGCCCGCCTACCGCACTTCGATTCTCGGAAACGTCAGTAGAGGAAGAGCGAATTTCGAGTCCAGTGATTATTGTTAAGTCATTGTTGACTAAGTTATATACTTTTTAAATGAACGGTTAAATAAATCCATCGGCTGTTGGTAATAAGTGTTAATAATGCTTTCTTTTATAGGTTATTCACGGTAAAGTGAGCACTTTTTGAAGGCCTCTCATTTCGGATAATAGTCAATAAATATATTTTATTGTAATCCGAAACGTTAACTTTCGAGTCCGGTGATTATGTACAGTGTTTTTTTACTTATATGGCAATATTTAGTTTAAAAATTAGTAAAAGGAATAAAAATGGCTGATGAAAAAAAAGTAACTATGGCCTCAAAAGTGCTCATATTACCGTCATTATCCAATAGTTTCAGGCGGCGGCGCGCCTATAGGTTGTTCACGGTAAAATGAGCACTTTTGAAAGCCCTGCTCAAGATCTACTTGTAAGAAAATTGTGCATTCTTCAGTCATATGTAAAATCAACATTGCCGTGCTCCTGCTCACTCTAACCACGTGCCAGTCCAGTTAAACTGTAAAATAATTGTAAAAGAAAACATTTTAGAAATGTTTTTATCCTTGCACTTATATGCATTAAAAAAATCAAAAAGAGAGATATTATATCATCTTAGTATTGACAAATATTTGCCTAACACTTTAAAATAAGACGTTGAGATATGGAACTAGTTTCCCTAACGTCGTTACCAGCTTGTTGTGCGCATTCTACCACGTGTGCACGTTAAAAATTCGCGCAGTTAAGGAAAGTGACATTCCTCAAGGGTTGATTTCAAAAGTGCTCATTTTATCGTGAACAGCCTGTACAAACGTATCTTGTAGATATAGGGAGTTTAGCAGTAGTGGCAGTAGAGAGCAGCACTAATAACGTGAGGCACGCGACTAGATCCTGGCCGGTTCCCTTCTGTACGGAAACGGCGGGATCTAGAGATTCCAACAAACCATTAAAAGTTCTAAATACCGACGCTAGGTAGGAGATGAGTAGTGCTCGGAGAATCTTGAGTGTTAATAAGTTCTTCTGTAATTTGACAAAAATACACGTGTTTCGTCCGTAGTGGGAATGGTAGAGTGCAATAACAAATTACTGGCTGCGTTCGAATTGACCATTTAGTATTTTAGTATTTAGTAGCGTTCAATTCGGACGCAGCCAATAGTGATGTGTTCAACGTTCTTTGCGATTTGAGTTTTTTTTTTTTTTTTTTGTTAAGTTTGGTTATAGTCTAAGAAACTAAGGCCGTATACGAATTGACAAATTCGTTATTTTGTAATTTGTCATTTCGTAAGTTTCAATTCGGACGTTGTCGACAGTCACTTGTTTAGCACTCGCTGCAACGCATTTTTACATTAACAGTGAAAAATATTTTTATCTAAATTTAATGCTTAAAACGGACGTAATATTTCTAGTCATCACTGGAATGCTGCGAATACGTTAGTAAATAAGAAAATAAATTATGAAATAACGACTTTTAAAAATTTTTTATCTGTAATGCCCAGTGAGAAAAAGTTCTAATGCAAAATATTACTACACCACGAGTGCTCACGAATTCATGCCGTGTCTCAATTGGCCCACAGAGCGCTCTCTCGTGTTCTCGCTCTCGCGACGTCATTATGACGTCAGAGAGAACACACTATGGTCGTCTCAATTCGTCGGAGAGCGCGAAAGAGCGAGAGCCTTTTCTATCATTGCCGAAGCACAGAGAGAGCACGAAGTTATATACTCGCTGGCGCTCTCTCGCAGGCGCCATATTTGTTTACATTATTTCTGTGTTTGAATAACGTTATAGTAGCTTTCTGGGACAAAACCACGTTACATTTTAACTGTTTTAAACAGCGAAATGACATACACAACTTGTATTTATAGGAATATAAATACGGATTTCTGACTAAGTCTCGTTTTTTCGTCACTTTGCTGTAACATGAAGGAAAAATGTAAAACAAAAAATAATAGTATTTCCTGCGCTAATGATTATTCAGGTAGTGCTATTATAAATTATTTCTGAATTATTTTCAACGCACATAAATTTATTACAATAGCTATGACCGCGATTTTAACTTAACATTATTCTCCGCCTTTTGGCATCAACTGTTTGTCTGTCGTGAGAGAGAGCGAGAGCGAGAGCGCGAGAGCGAGAGCGAGAGCGAGAGCGCGAGAGAGCCAGCGAGAGAGAAAAAATTCTTTAAATTGATAAATTGGAGAATTTGGGTTTAGGAATTTAGGGTGGATGGTTTCGAACGGCTTTTAAAAGCGCTACATGTGACAAAATTGGAAACTACGGGCTGGTGGGATTTCGACGTTATTTTGTTTGTCACACTATCAATAAATAACTTACTCCCAAGCATTTTTCGTCTTGTAAATAACTGATTATATTTATTTCTAGCCAATATCAATCTTCTCATTATTTCTTAGCTCCCTGCAATTAACATTCCATTTCAAACAACCAATCGCTTTTTTTTTTTTTTTTTTTTTTTTTGAACAACATACGAACTTTTATTTCAAAATGACTTCATGTAGATCCCTAATTCTCCATTTTTCACGTGCATGTATTTTGCATCGTTTCAAGAACAGTAAATACCGACGTTTCCGCTACATCGAGGGAAATAAAACGTAAATAAACAACAGCAGACGATTTTACGGATCTATTTGGGGATTTAGTGTGCTACTTCACTTCAGTAAATTTAAACCCTAAATCCCCAAATATTTAGGGCCTAAACTTAGTCACGTGGACGATTTAGTAATTTAAATAATCGTCTCGTAGCCGTTTCGAACACGACTTGTGGTGTAATTTTCTCGCTTTGATTACATGAGGCGGAGGGATATCCTGTAAGTAGAACTTAGAAGGGCTTCAGAAAAGTTGGAAGTATTTTGAGTGGTGCAACCACAGTTTTAAGTCAGCTATTAAGTTAGAAGTACAGAAGTTGCAACGAGATAGAGTAAAAGTGGGAATTAAGAGTGCTACCGAGAGTAATAATATAGAAAAAAAAGCATCAGAAGCACACAGGACGCCGGAAACGGCACGTCGCTATGACATGGACAAAACAATAAAAACAATCAGTTTGGAACAATCAAGCGAATGAGGGTGGTTTGGCCTTCTTGCCGCGGACGAGAAGACTTGCTAGACAGACAGCCGGTAACTCGAAATAAGTTCACTGCCGTGGCCTACAAACTTTCACATTTTGGATATAAATGTACCATCCAAGATTAATAATACGAACTTTCAAAAATCTTGAGAGAGCGAAATAAATGCGTTATGTTGGATAGAACTAGAGAAAAATAAGATCCTGAATTTACGAGTTATGTTGCGCAGTCGCGTATCTAGAGCTTCGTTTTGGTTTGAGTTTTTACTCGAATCACAAAAAAAAATCAATTAAAAAGTTTTAGAGGCAACTGCAGGTTAAAAATTTAAGTAGGACATTTCAGTAATATGCCATGTTTGACAAAACTGTCTGTAATTAAAGATAGCTTTTCTTTTTATATGTCTAAAATGTACTTTTTTAAATTAATTATGTTCTAATAAAACGTTTATTATAACTTTTATTATGTACTTCCACTTAAAATGTCACCTTTCACTGAATAATCTCAGAGAAACACAAAGTGATAAAAGAGCTCAGATAGAATTTACTGAATAATCATAACGAACTTTGTACCTACATATAATGTAATCTTACATGTCGAAAATCTGAACGCTTACAGTTTTCCGTTTGTCAGATATTTCGATTGCGGGTGCCATGAAAAGCACATTGATTTTATCCTAACTGCACTACTATACGTTCTTGATAAAATTATGAACATGAAATATGTTACTCAGTAGATAAGGGGGGAACAGTATCTCCTGAAACCCCAATCCATTCTGCAGGTATAGTATAATCACCTTTTTAATCCACGCAGCAGCAGCAGCAGCAGCAGCTATCTCCATCTTCTGCCGTAACTGAACTCTGGAACATTGCCATTTAAAGTTAACATTTTTCTTTCACTAATATCAAAATACGTGCGTTTCTCCCTTCTTAAATAACCTACATCCTCTATTACTGATGATTACTTAAACTAATTTCCAATTTCAAGCCATTTTTATTTATCATTTTTATAAATCTTATTGCAAAATAGTAACATAGAGCGCAACCACTGTGGGCTGAATGCATTACCCGTAAATAAGTTACTAAAACCAATCTCTGAAAATAATTAATTTTATTGTAAAAAAAGCATTTGTCTAATGTTATAAGGTATTCTTTGAAAGTCTCCTACGTAGTCAATAAACTCTGTTCATGGGTTAGATTTATTCCTAAAAAAAGTATTTCCAATTTTTTCCTAACAACTTTTTTTTCATAATCATGCGATAAATGTCATCTGACATGTAATTTTCATTGTGAATGGTTTCAATCAACATTCTTTTATCTGAATTCTCCTATCGAGCTCTTTTTTTTTTACCAAACAAAACAACACATTGGACTTTTATTAATAACTGCGAGCCACTTCTGAACTTTATAGTATCGCACGTTCATTTATCAGGGCGTCCACCATCAGGGAAAACATGGGAAAGTTAGAGAATTTCGTGGGACAGGGAAAGGTCAGGGTTGGCTACAGCTCACCGCAACACAACACATCGCAATGCGATGCATCGCTGTATTGTGGAACCAGCTTAAGTCATGCGCGTGAGGACTAACCTACACGTACATCGTAGCGTATGTCATACGTGAGGCTGCTTACGTATTTTTTTTTTTTTTTTACTTTAGTTTGCTTCCAAAGAAGAGATGTCTATTGGTCATGAAATGTAGGTAAGTTGAGGAAAACATCGTTTCAGCTAGTCCAAGTCACACCAATGGAAGATAGCTTTTTACAAAAGCGTTCGACTACGAATGACGCGCAATATTTTTTCCAGTCCATTCGCTGTTACTTCCAACTTTTCTGAAGCCCTGCTAAATTTCTACTTTCACGATATTCCTCCGCCTCATGCAGAATAAGCTTAACCAAGTCTAGAAAAATACATCAAAGGGACAACGCACCGCATTCAGCGCACTCAGTGTAACAATATTGAGCATAAGAACTATTTCCTACTAGGCATTACCAACACACCTTTTTTCTCCCTGCTTTTATTCGTATTGATTTTTAATGAAATACTAAACTTTATATAGATAAAAAGATAAGTAAAAGTTAAATTGAAAGAAAAATCAGGTATGATTATGTCACCACAAGTATAAAACGATTGCGACACATGACATATTTAAGAAAGAACGTAACACATCATACATAGGGCGATTTTTCAAAGGTTAAATTCAAAAAGTGTGAAGAAACTGCGAATAGACTATACTTTGCCGGCTCTGTTATAATTTTACGATTCTTCCTTTGAGGTAAGTTAATAATTAATCCGAGAGCTTTAAATTATAATTTAATGACATCGTGCATCGTATTATCGGAGTTACAGATGAAAAGTCAGTGATTCAACTACTCCATTTATTCAGTATATCAACGTGATACAAGCGGGAATGTGAAAGGATGTGTGACAGCATGGAACAAAAAAAGTTCTGCAATATATAGATATTAATGTGTTTCTGCGACGCTCAGGATGTTTTTCTGTCAACTTACCATCCATTCTCGGCAATTAAAGTTGCGGTGTTGGGAGCCCGTTTATGTCCCGTGCTTAATTCGATGATCGTGCAAGTTATGATTACGTTTTATGGACTAAAAGCCTTATTTTGATTGCTGAAAGAACATAGATTTTACGAGTCTCGAGTGATGAGCAAAGAACGAACCAAATACACGTTGAAGAAAATAAAACTTCTGTACCTTTAGAGAAATTGCACTTTTGAGTTGGCCTGTAATGAGCAAGTATAGGCTATTCACGGTAAAGTGAGAACTTTTTGAAGTCCCCCTCATTAAAAACAACAGTCAATAAATATATTTTATTGTAGCCTTAGACGTTAACTTCCGAGTTCCGTGGAATATGCACACTTTGTGTATTACTTACATGCGATATGTATTTAAAAAGGCGGTTAAACGATAAAATATTACTGAAAGAAAGAAAGTAACTAGGGCCTCAAAAATGCTCACTTTACCATGAATAGCCTATACTTTGAGATACAGTGCTTACGTGGAGGCCTTTGATTACTCGTAAGCATCACGACATTCACCAAGTTAGTAATATTTTGCCTCTTTTTATTCCTGCGTGCGTTGATAATTACTGACGTGAAATGTAAGCAGGCCACTTGCTTCGTATGTAAAATTACATCTCATTGGACGTCGAATGAAAGATTCCCATTTTCGAACTGTAAAGGCATTATTTTGTAATGCTATACTTGGCGCAGGACATACGTCGATGAAGGCTGTTGTATTTTATTAACTCTGACTGACGCATATATAAGCTGTCGCACTAGAGGGTCCACATATGTATTTGGTAAAGACAGGAAAGAAGATAAGTGCGTTAGATAATCCTTAACACCGCAGCCTCAAATAATTCGTATTTTAACTCACTATTGTCAAAACCTGAAAATGTAAATTTTCTGTATTCTTTTAATTTGTTAAATGTTGCTAAGAAGGTCAAGCTATAGAAGTAGCTTTATATTACTTTGAGATACAGTACCTTTATTAAAATTTAATAACATTTCAAAGCAAATGAAACCTAACTTCAACTCATGTTTTTGGGTCTAACGTTTAGCTTGTAGCTTTTGAGGTTGTGTGGCACATGTTTTCGAAAATAAACTGGTATAACTAAATTGATACATTATCAACCTCACGATATGTACAGCATGAATGCAACCACAAGTGTTGTAGAAAACTCCACCAAGATAAAAAATGATCTGCCGAGATGGAAAATGTAAAAAACTTCGTGAGTCCCAGGGAAGAGAAGAAGAGGTGAATGTTAAATAAGGGTTGGAATCCACTTCCGGCTGGTTGCTTCTTTGCTGCAATGCCGTCTGTTGCTGGCGTATGTTCCTCGCATCGATCTCACGGGCCACAACAGTGGCTAGTAAACGGTTCCCCTTCAGCATATTGAAAGCGTTGTTGCCTTTTCCTCCCCAAAACTGATGTATAGGATTTTTAAAAAAAATATTTTAAACTAGCCGCCTTCGTGTATTTATAAATACACATCAACCCCATCATTCAGAGACAGATCCCTCAACCTTTCAGTTAAACGTACACAAACGGTCTGCTTGCATGTTGTGTCAGAGAAATTCATTTGCTTGAATTATTTAGACATAATCTGTATACTACAGCAACATACACCAGAAAGACCAGCATAATTCGTTTTATTATCTACCTACACGTTAGACTTCACCCTCCTTATTAATGTTAACGACTGTGCCAATTGTTTACTGGCTTCTGCAAAAACTAGGATCCCGTTTTCCTTATGACTAGTCTATCCTGTTGCTAGTTGTTTCTGATTGGTTCAAATTCGCCCGCGATGTGTCAAACAAACTGTAGTCCAATGCCAGGCTCAAAACAAACTTGCATGTGTTCGAAAACACGAATTTTCCATTTATCTACCTATTCTTATTGTACGGCGGTTGATACTGTCCCAGTTTTTATGTCACTTTACACAATAAACGAACGTAAACTTACTTCTAAAAACATAACACGTCCATAGCTTATCCGGGACTCAAACCCGGAGTCTCCTGTCCATAAAGTAACGCCTCAGTGCAGTCAGCCTCGGAGTGACCAAGATAATCCTTTTTTTTTTTTTTTTTTTTTTTTTGTAATACGTGCATGTACAATGTAACCGGAACGTATGTAACGACCTAAACGTGCGTACTGGAGAAATAACATCCTAACACGATAGATGCGTGCCGTATTTAGTTTGAAGTTGCAACGATACGATGATAGAATTAGTAGTACATTTTATCGCAAATTAAACCTTTAGGTTGCAGGTAGCTAAAAAGGCCCAACTATTAAATGATGAATGACGAATGATGATGAATGCAGGCGTGTCCCATATGCCGCGACAAGCAGCCGGGACCACCATCTGCCCATCTGTTCCCCGCTTGCTGCGTAGGGGGGGGGGGGAGGGGGGAGGGGGGCAAATACAGTTTAATTTTTCTAAAGTCTGTCCACAATAAAGTGAGCACTTTTGAAATGAACCTTAGAAAAAAAGTCACCGCGCCTACCTGCATATATTTTAACTGGCCCACCGAGCGACATTCGCCCAGTAAAGTTGGTATAGGCTGTTCACGGTAAAATTAGCACTTTTTAAGGCCCTCCCAACCGGCATTAACCACTAATAAATATATCTTATTGCAGCTTCGGGCATTAAATTTTGAGGGTGGTGAAACGTATATACTGTGTTTATTGGTCACATTGCAATGTTTATATTAAAAAGAAGCTGGAAGATGGGAATTTGATAAAAGGAAAAATTTGGAAGGGCCTTAAAAAGTGCTCACTTTACCGTGCACAGCCTATAACGATGGATGGAATGTAGTTCCATATCTTAACTTTCAATAAGAGTTATGTAATCCTTTCTGATAACATCAATAGTTTATTTCGCTTTCTGCTTTTTTTTTAATGCAGCGAAGTGTCAAAATGAGCAGATTTGTAAAATATTTACTTTCCTAATAATTTCACAGTTTCACTTGACTGGTACACGGCTAAATTGATGAGGCCCATGTCAGTGTAAATTTTACATAAGGCGGAAGAATACACAATATGCATACAAGTAGATCTTAGGCAGGCCTTTCAAAAGTGCTCATTTGACCGTAAATAGCCTATATCAGTTCTGAGAGGAGTGCAAATAATTTAATATCAGTGTAAGGGAATTCGTGCAAATAGGAAGCCAGAAGGTGAAGTTACTGTAATTGGGACACAATCAGCTCTGTAACACGGACCAATAGGACGCTAGCAAATGGAAATGCGCAAACGAGTAAGTCTGGTGCTCTTACGGTGACGTATATAGACCATCACTTCTAGCTTGTCGTGAACGACTAGAAAATACGCTCAGTGTTAAGTGCCTTGCTCGCAGAGGCGATACATCGTTAGATGTTGTAGCTAACGTCTCCTCGAGCACCTATGAGAATGTACTTCACTCGCACAAACCTTTCCCTGAGTAAGGCGTGCGCTGATTGGTCGCGGAACGCTATTTCAACCATAGCATGTTCGCGGTTTCTTCGCACTTTCTGAATCAAACCTTTGAAAAATCGCTCCATATATGACGCGTTTGTTTATTTCCTAAATATGTGATATATATATCAAGTGTTTTATAGATATATTAAGAAAAAAAAAATTATCGTTTTTTTCCTTCGTAAAATTGAAATTTTACTCATTTTTACTCACAGATGATAATATTTATTTGATAATTAATAGAATACAAACAGGAAAAAAATAGGTGTGTTGGCAATGTCTAGTAAGAAATAGTTCTCACACAAAATGTTGTTCAACTGAGTGCGCAAGAATGCTGTGCGTTGTCTCTCTGGTGTATTTTCCAAGACTTTTTTAAAACTTCGTTTTCATGAGGCGGATGAATATCTAGCGAGTAGCACTTTGGCAGGACTTCAGAGAAACTGGAAGTAACCGTAAATGGACTATAAGAGAAATTCCAAAGAGCCTCAACCCAGATGCGGCGATGAAGTTTTCTGACACAACTCAAGTTGGCCACTGTCGGCGAGTCAGAAGACGTAGGCCTACATCGAAACTCGACGAGGAATAATCGTCACGGTCGATTTGAACTGGAATCGACGTCCGTACACGGTCGATTTAGAACAAAGCTGATTCCACGCTCGAAGAGCGAGACGGGAACATTTGCCACAGTTAATTAATTTCAGCCAACGTTACGTTCGGTTTGTCGCCCGATGACTGAGCCAGAACAATGAAGTCACGGCGGAGTAAATATTGTCACCGAACGTCTCCATTGCGCAGTTGGCGGACCACTTTCGAAAGTCTTTTTCTGTGTATCCATCCGCCTCGTGTGAAAAATTGGGTGTGGCTGTGTTGGGGACACGGCCGTTTGTTTTGCGCGAGTACGTATACGTTGACGCCCTCGGACGCCTTTACGTTTATTTTACGTTCCCGGCACAGCTTCACTCGATCACTACACTAAACGCATACAATTTCACCATAACCACACCACACAAATGTTTTTATGCACGCAATCGATTGATCTTGACGAGAGCTGTCGATTAAAACCTAAACGAGCGTCGTAACTTCTCCTAGTAAAAAAAAAAGCTATGATATACGGAATTTATGAGACGCGGCGAAACGAACTCGAAATTGTGCCCCCCTTCCCCTCCCGGTCGCGTGCGTTGCTTCGCAGTCCTCACTCAACGTAACATATTCTTTGATCCTTTACAAGGTGTAATGGGATTTTGAACGTAGACGATAGGTTCGGAGCTGCTATGCCAAAATCTATCCCCCGATTTTATCATCGCGTTTTTTGGATTGCCGCCCACAATGGTTGCAAATGTAATGAAGTCAAGTGACAACGTACAGTTGTTGCGTACATAAATTGTTTCTACTACGCCAGTTATTGCTCTCACATTTATATAATAAATAAAAAAGATTACCAGTTACCACCAATTTTGAGTAGACTGTTACACTTTTATTATGACTTTGACATATAAAACTGACCTTTTTTTTTTTGGAATCAACGTGTGAATAACGTTGCCACTAATTTAAATGAACATACATCAGTGACTGACCTGCTTCCACAAAGTTGGTAACAATGTAGGAAAAGTAGTTTCTTACCACAAAGTTGGTAAAAATGTAGGAAAAGTAGTTTCTTACCACCAAGTTGGTAACAATGTAGGAAAAGTAGTTTCTTACCGCAAAGTTGGTAACAATGTAGGAAAAGTAGTTTCTTACCTGAAAGTCGCATTAGAAGTATTACGTTCGAATTTGTGAACAGTGAGTTTATTTTATATCGTTTCTCCTCTGCCTTGTGCAGATGTGAGTGAGAATCGCATACCAGCAATGTATTTACGTTCGTATAAATTTCATTATTACTCTTGATTGCCGTGTGAATAAAGTGAATCAGTCTACGAAAATGTTAAGTTCGCATTTGATGGACGGATCCGAATTAGGTACGAAAATATCTCCTAAGTAGGTTTTCCGTAAGTGCTCGCTTAAAAGCGAGTATCGTGTATATATTTATAACTCGCTGCCAACTTTATTGCAGATATACTATATAGGCTGTTCACGGTAAAATGAGCACTTTCGAAAACCCTGCTTAAGATCTACTTGTATGCACGTTGTGTATTCTTCCACCTTATATAGAATTAGCATTGCCATTGGCTTCTCCACTTTATTCATGCGTCGGTAAAGTGAAACTATGATAATGTTAGAAAAATTAATACTCCACAAATCTGCTCATTCTTACACCCCGATGCATTACTAGAAACATAAAGCGAAACAGATAATGTAAATTATCACAAATGGTTTACCTAATACTTTTTATTCGACGTTAAGATATACTACATTCCATCCATCGCGTTACCAATTTTACTGGGCGCATGTCACTCACTGTGCCCGTTAAAATAGGCGGGGGCAGTGACTTTTTTCTAAGGTTGATTTCAGAAGTACTCACTTTATCGTGAATAACCTTTACCAGTCGATTTACGTTGAAATATATGCAGTTACGAACAATGACTTTTTAAAAGTTTGTTTTCAACAAAAGATGTATTTACAGAGAATCAATTAATACTGCAAGTGGAGGCCACGGGTAAAACTGTAAACCACGCATTGCGTTGTGTTCTAACAGAAGTGAGACACGAACATTTTCTAATCGTGTTTTCTAGAATGGCACTAAGTCAGAAGGTTCCCATTTTGTGATTTTAATGGCGACAAACCAATATGGCCAAGCCGAAACTTGTGGCATAGAAAGAAACTAAGTCTGCAACAGTACGTCAAGAAGAAACTATTGATGGAACGTGGTCATGTTCCAAAGAACCGCGCAAAGTCAGCGATGTAGTGCGTTTCTCCACCAAATCCAGTTTAATACTTAGTTCCTTTCTCCACCACATGTAGCATTACTACATTGAAGACATGTGATTTATCGTAAACAGCAAGCGAAATGTTGTTTTGTGAAGATGGTGGACTGTAATGCGGTACGTAATTATGATAAATGGTGGCCTACATTTTAAAAAATGTGTCATCAGATGAAACCTCATCAAAGGATACACCTTGTTCTAGAAAGGTTCGCTTGCACCTTCTACATTCAAGGAATTCAGGTATAACGCTGATACTACATTTGGTGTTCTTGAAGCTTTGCCTTTCATTGACTCTCTGGTGAAACACACGTTCAGTCTTGGGAAAGGTACGCTGTAAAAAGAATTTCTGGTAAACTTCTAAACTGCAATGGAAGTTTTTAACCTATACACACTGAAAAAAATATTTTGTGGCGGTCTCAAAATTTTTTTTTTTTCAGTGCAGTGTATGGAAATAATACTACATCTCGATATACTACAATCATATATTGAAATGTTTAGCATTGCTTCTACACAAAGTTGGGAACCTCCCTATGAATTTGACTCTTTCCTGAGCAACTGTAGTAACGTTGCCATACATGTATGGGAAAATAATTTATCATACGTGCTCTGTTACTGTAAATATACACTTATACGGTAAATTTACAAATAATTTCTTAGAGATTAATTTAGACGCATTTTCCATGAATCCTGATAAGTGTATCCAGAAGACAGAATTCCCATTAATCTCAAGAAAATTGACGACGAAAATGCCAAGAGCTTTTATGATATTATATCGCAGGAAACATTCTTGTATCCCAGTGATGATCTTGAATAAAATATGATGTTTTGTATGTTGCAACTATCTGTGTTATGGAGTATCAATATTGTTTGCAAGTAAAAATGCTGCTGCAAACAAAAATCTGAACAAGTTCTATTTTTTTTTTTTTTTTTAACTTTGAATTTAGATAAAATTGTATATAACTGTGTAATTCAAATAAAATATTTCTGTGTTTCATGAAAAATAAATAAAACAATATGTTTGATTTTTACTTTTATTTTTACTTGCAGTAGTTCTAAACAGCTAACGTAGCATATTTTCCTAGTAGCATATTTATTTCAATACCTTTAGTGGAGACAGGCACTAAGTCCAAAATGTTTTCAACTTTATACACGTTAATGTAATGGCTTTATCGCACTCATTGTTCTTACAAACGTCAAAGAGTGACCTAAATTAAACATTAGGTAAATTGTAAAAATTGTTGGTTCAAGCATGTAGAATTTAATCGCTTTTTATGCGCTCCTGAAAATTAGCGACTTCGGACTTCGTGCCTTTCTCAAATTAGTAATTACTAAAAAAAATACTACATTCTATGTCGGTGGTAAATCATCAAAGTACAAAAGTCATCGACGTAGCATATTTAGACTAACTTTATCATCAGGGATCGAAACCACAACCAAACCATGAAACTGTTACACATAGGTGTAATAAATTGCGCAGAAAATCGATGTTAGATTAAAACAACCACAAGAATCTGTGGATCGAGTACTTACTAATAATCACTAGCTTTTTATTTGTACAGTAAACATGAATTTTAACGACAAGCTATGTTAGGCAATTCCTTACGGGAAAATATGTGGCTCGATACATGGAGGAGGTAAACTCCCTAGGAATGTATGGCTGAGAAATGGGTTCAATTTCCACAATTCTAAAACAATAGCAAGCGGAACTTCATTTGCACGTATTAAATTTTTTATTCATAAATATATTCGGGTGCTGAAAAAGTTACGACAGTCGTGAAACCACACAACTAGGAAGGAAGGAAAAAAAAAAAAAAAAATTCGATACCAAAGTTAACAAACAGATCACTCTGATGGAACGCAGTCAGCAGACGCCCTTTGCAAGAAAATGTCGTATAAAATAATTGCTGCTTTTGAATACGGCAGTTCGACAACTCTTCCAGAATCACGTATAATCCAAGTTATTGATTTGGGTGTATATGTGTATACTGGTAAAATGTATATACAATTTGAATCAAACAAAATATTCTGTACTTTACACTTTGAAGCTATCTCAGTATTGTATATTGATAGATGTACCTCTATCTAAGGCAACATATAATGGCTGCTTTTGAATACGGCAGTTCGACAACACTTCCAGTATCACGTGTAATCCAAGTTATTGATTTGGGTGTATATGTGTATACTGGTAAAATGTATATACAATTTGAATCAAACAAAATGTTCTGTACTTTACACTTTGAAGCTATCTCAGTATTGTATATTGATAGATGTACCTCTATCTAAGGCAACATATAATGGCTGCTTTTGAATACGGCAGTTCGACAACACTTCCAGTATCACGTGTAATCCAAGTTATTGATTTGGGTCTATATGTGTATACTGGTAAAATGTATATACAATTTGAATCAAACAAAATGTTCTGTACTTTACACTTTGAAGCTATCTCAGTATTGTATATTGATAGATGTACCTCTATCTAAGGCAACATATAATTTTGCCAATACGAGAATCTTTTTTCTAATAGGGAAAATATTAAATTATTTTTTACATGGAACGTTGAAGTTGTGGAAAACTTGTGGCATACTTATGCTCCACATTTTGGAAATATCATAAAGTAATAAATGTTAAACACGAAAACAATTGTTTTAATTAACTGAATTATTATTTTTTATAGATTCAACATAGTTTTACGTATTTATATGCGGATACGCGGCTGTCACCCTTCAATCTGAAATCTGTTTTCAATAGTTTAAAAAACCCGATTACATTTAAACTTATGTTTAGTCATGAAAATTGACTACGCTTGTTCAAACCTTAATACGGCTAACTCCGTTCTATTAGAAATTTAATTCCATACCATAAATGCCTACTTAACTTTGTGGTAAGTTGTTTCACCGTTCCTGAGACAGATTTTATAGGAGAGATATTGCCTTTCCTAGCAAGCTGTTGTGTAGTTTTATTAAGAAGAAAAAAGTGACTCAGATTGGTATATTAATTCGGAAGAAATAACAAAAAAGTACGGAGTTTTGAGTACTCTAAAGTCAATGCATTTCATTTAAGTAATGTAATTGTATTTCTCACATTGAGGATTTAGCTACGTGGAAATACGCGGGTCCAGCACCTACAGGTTACGGAAGGGTGGTTTTATTATTGATGTTAAAAAAATGAAGTCTGTACCCTCTCTCCCATTAACACCACGTGGTTTTATTATCTACATAAAAAACCTCTGCGCCCTTTTGCCCATTAGGACGAGTGCTTTATTAGAAATAAAAAAGTCAAATAATACATAATACACATTGTTCAGAGTAAACCATAAACTAAGCCCTTTTTCAATCAATCTTCCGTACTTTTAACTTTATATATTTTAACGGCGATTAGGAAAGTATTTCGAATGTTAACGTCGTTAAAAAATATATATATTAATATTTGTGATCAGTCTATCCATTTAATTTAGTTTCTTGTTGTTTTACGCACTTAATAGTAAGAACTGGAACACTAGTAACTTTAATACGATCCTGAAAAATTCATGAGTAAAGATATTGGGTCAACGACGATGTTAGTATTACGCGTGGCTGAAGAATACAAAATAAAGATAAAATAAATCCTACAAAGGGATTTCAAAAGTGCTCAATTTATTGCACACATCTTCTGTTATTACTCCAGCCTGTGCCTCGTGACCTCGCTTTTTTAAATTTATGTTGTACTGCGCGTTTTTAATACTGTGTTAAAGGAGTTTAATAGCTTCAAAGTAAAATACATTTAAATAATCGATATCAAAGAATCGTCAGTGAGACTTCTGTGATTTGAAACTACGTTAGTTTTGTGCCACCAGAAAGAGCCACCTGGTTTTAGGTGGCTTCCAAAATCATAATTTCCTTCAGCAGCGTTCACAAATCTTATATATGTATTGTTCACGGTAAACTGAGCACTTTTGAATGCCCTGCTTAAGAGTAATTTGTGTATTCTGTTCACGGTAAAATGAGCACTTTTTAAGGCCCTGCTAAATTTTTTCTTTCAATTAATTTCGACCTTTCTGCCACTTCTTAATGTAAACATTGCAATATGACCAATAAACACTGTGTATACTTTTCATCACTCTCAAAAGTTAACGTCTGAGACAGCAATAAAATATGTTTATTAGGGGTTATTGCCTTTTGGGGGGGGCCTTAAAAAAAGATAATTTTACCGTGAATAGGCTATATGCACGTTGTATATCCTTCCACCATATGTGGTGCAGTGGTCAGACTGTTTGCCTCACACCTAGATGAACCGGGTTCGATTCCCGACGTGGTTGTTCTCGGATTTCCGCATGTGGCAGTCGTGACGGACGCTGCCGCTGTTTCCGGTGGGTTTCTTCCCCGCCCTTGCATCCGGCGCTTCTCCATACTCGCCTCACTTCACCCTCATCGGCTCTCAAGACCTCGATGTTAAGGTGACCGCTGTGTAGGCTACCGAGCGGCGCGCAGAGCCCCAGCAGAAAACGTTTTATTTAAAAACCGTCTAACGAGTCTGAGTGAGATCTGCTTACGAATAGCATTTAAGAAACGTTACGCGTCTGTAGGGTATACGTTTTCCAGTTCCTCCATTTCTCTCTAACGCATGTTTTTGTAATAGTGAAAGTGGCTCAAACGGGTGTTTTAACGGTCATTTTTAGGTATGAACATTCCGGTACAAAACATTAGAAAAGGAATAGGGATGTGCATCAAACCTTTATCTTTATTATTACGTCATAAAATATTAGGGTATCCGCTGAAAGTCTCATAGAGGTGCGTTATCGACGGCAAGACTGTACGCCAATTCAGTGGTTTGCTCGTATAGAGGCGATGAGTGAGTTGATGCGCATGTCTCGTTCGCCCCTAGCGCTCCCACGCTGTTAGGCCTCAGATGTGTAAACTGTCTTCAACTAGGCGGCCAATTTAAGAGACGCCCTAATCTCTTCACTCACGAAGACATGGAACTACTTTCCCTCTTTCGTTATTAACTTTGCATGTACTGGGCGTATGCCAGTCGGTTTAAAGGCTGTTCGCGACAAAGTGAGCACTTTAGAAATGAACCTCAGAAAAGAGTCACTGCCCCCTGCTTGCATATATTTTAATGGGCGCACTGAGTGATATTCGCCCAGTGAAGTTGGTAACGATAGATGGAAAGTAGTTCTATATATTAACGTAGAATAAAGAATGTTAGGTAACCTTTTCTAACTTAAGATTATTTCTTTCGCTTTCTGTTTTTTTCCATGTATTTAAGTGTAAAAATGAGCAGATTTGTCAAGTTTTACAGTCTTAATATATTTACAGTTTAATTTGACTGACGCATGAATAAAGTGATGCGGCCCGTAGCAATGATAATTTTATATAAGGCGGAGGAATACACAATGTGTATACAAGTAGATCTTGAGCAAGGATTTCAAAAGTGCTCGTTTTACCGTGAACAGCCTATACCTGTTAAAATGCAAGAAGGTAAAGGACAGCGACATTTCAAAAGTTGATTTCAAAAGTGCTCGATTTATCGTGAACAACATATAATACACGTTTTCGTGACAAGTGTTAACATAATGTGATTATCGTCCAGTTTTTAGTACGAACATATGCTTTCTTTGTCGTAATGTAATATTCGCGCTTTTCAGTGATGGACTGATGACATTCAACAACAACTTCTGTACGTATAAAACAAAGTCGCCCGGCCGCGTGTGTCTGTGAATTCGACTAAGGCTTGTGAACTACTTGATGGATTTTGATGCGGTTTTCACCATCATTTATAGCATTTCTTGAGCAAGATTTAGGTATACAATATATTTTTTTATAACGTAAGGATACTAGAGAAATATCAACGTTTTCTAATCCAGTCGGAGAAAGCCACTTTTCGGGCGCTTACATGGCTTACGCAGACTAAACCACAAGAGATACACCAAATTAATGTACTGCAGAATTGTAGATCTCAAAAAGGCCTACAAAAAATCCGTGACAGCATAAGTTTATCTATTAAGGATGACCCACAGTAACCATTTTTGTCTTTTGAAGTTCACTTACGAATACTGTTTGAACAACACAGTATTAAACCTATGTTAGTTACCTTAAGCATTCAGTGTATATACTTGCTGTAAACCTAAAAAAAACGCCATATTTGTAAGTCGCACCCGAGCAAGGGCGGGACGGGTGGCTAGTTGCAAATAAACAGTATTTGGTTAATGCCCTGTATTTTCCCTAAGAGGAGCCACTATTTTTAGCCGGTGTGCACATTTGAACAACGAAGCAATTGTATGTTATAGACTGCTTCAAAAATAAATTGCAGTAAAATAGCTTAGCAATATTTTAGAGGCATTAATTTCCGCGAGTTTATTGTATCAATCCATTCCGACCAAGAGTACACAGCTGTATACATTATGCTCGTGGGAGTAATTTTTGTCTGCACTGCACACTGCAAAGCTTAGCGACCAATGATCTTATAGGCTATTCACGGAAAAATGAAAACATTTGAAAGCCCTGCTTAAGATCTACTTGCATGTACGTTGTGTATTCTTCCGCCTTATGTAAGATTAACATTGTCATGGGCCTCATCTCTGTGGAATTATTAGGGAAGTAAATATTTTACAGATCTACTAATTTTTTCTTTTCGATGATTAAAAAAAAAAACAACAGAAAGTGAAATAAATAATTTAGTTTATCACAAATGGTTACCTTCCCTTTTATTCTACGTTAAGATACGGTACCTTCTCTCCGTCATTACCAACCTTTACTGGGCGCGTGTCACTCAGTGCGCCGTTAAAATATATGCTGGCAGGGGCAGTGACATTTTTGTAAGGTTGATTTCAGCTCACTTTATCGTGAACAGCCGTTAATATACACATCAAGGAATCGATGCTCCGTGTTTTGGGGGTCTGCCTTGTAAGTAATCTGATTTGCCAAAGGTTTCTGCACCTCTCGTTGATGAATGATTAGTACTGGTAGTATGCTCATGGTTATGGGAGCACTTTTGGAAGCCCTGCCCTAGATCTATTGCTATGCCCATTTTGTATCCTTCCGTCAGATGTAAAATTACCTTTGCTACTGACCCTCTCACTTTGCTCAATCGCCATTTATGAAACTGTTAGGAATGCAACTACGTTAACAATACGCTAGTTCTTAGTCTGATCAGCGTAAAAAAAAAATAGAAAATTATGTTTAAAAAATTCAGTGTCCACAAATGTGAAATTTACACTTGGAATACGACGAAAATAGATGGGACTACTTTTCGTATTTCGGTGACAACATTAACTGGGAACATGCCACTCAGTGTATCCGTTAAAATACATACTGTTAAAGGCTGTTCACTATAAAGTGAGCACCTTTGAAATCAACCTTAGAAAAAAATCACTATCTCTACCTGTATATATTTTAACGGGCAAACTGAGTGACATGCGCCCAGTAAATTTGGTAACGATGGAGGGAAAGTAGTTCCATATCTTAACGTCGAATAAAAAGTGCCAGGTAACCATCTGTGATAACTTATATTATTTCTTTCACTTTCTGTTTTTTTTTTTTTTTAATGCATCGAATTGTAGAAATTAGCAGATTTGCAGAACATTTTCTTTTGTGATAATTTCACAGTTGCACTTGACAGACGCATGAATAAAGTGACGAGGCCCATGGCAATGTTAATTTTGCATAAGGCGGAATAATACACAATGTGCATTCAAGTATATCTTAAGCAGCCCTTTCAAAAGTACTCATTTTTCTTTGAACAGCTCATAGGGGTGGTAATTCTCTTCACAGGATGATTAAAAAAAAAAAATGCTCAGTTTACAGTGAAAGGTTTTAACACAGAGTGCTTACTGGTTCTAAGAAGCACTCCGGACATAAGTACAGTACACGTCGAAATATTTCACGACTTGAGCCCATAAATTAATTCGGGGCCCGAACAGGTCAACGTTCGCTTGGTGTGTACTTTTCCCGAGCATTTGAAAAAGATTCATTTCCCTTAGTTTAGTGCGTAACGATCTGATTACTCGACTTCGTTTTCCTCGTACGTTTGAAAGCAAGGTCCATGTTCCGAAAGAACTTTTATGTGCAGCTAGTTTACCTGCAATATAACGATAAGACAGAGACAAGAGCTTTTTGTCATGTCGGTACAGAATGTTGTATCCGGTTTGTTTATTTCTTAGAGCTGGCTCTGAACAATGGGTATGTTTATCAGATGTTGTGTCCTGTGCGTGCGTGCGTGCGTGTGTGTGTGTGTGGGTGTGTGTGTCTGGCCTTTTGCGTGTGCTGGTAGGTCTTTGTATTCCGTGTTGACAGTTGACTAATGGTATTTTACATCTCTATTTTTCTTTCTTTTACAGCTGCCGCCTTTAGGGACCTTCAATGAACAGGTAAGTAATTACACCGTTCCTCAACTTAACCACGCTCAATTTTTTCGCTTTGTTTCATCTTTCTCTGCATGTTGCTCTAGATTTCTTTTCCTTCTTTTTTTTTTCATATCGACTGTGGTAATGCGGAGCAGTGTATGAGCGAAAGTAAAACTCGTCTGGTGTTAGCTTCACTAGATTTTTTTTTTGCAGTGTAGACACTGATTGTTTATTAGTTTGCCTTCTCCAACTTACTCTACAGTACGTTGTGTTGGCAACCTAAATGCCGCGTCGCAGTTCGCAGAGTAACTGACAATGTAATTGTGTTTGTGAGCATAAACAGTGTTGCTACGACACTCGCCTTGTATCAGAGAAACTGTGTCACTGTTGATACCTTTCTAGTATCATTTATCACAGCTGCTGCTCGCATTTTTTTTCCTCCCAGTCTTATTTCTCGTCTTGTACTCTGGAAACGGTAGATGGCAGCTGCGCTGCTCTGCAATGAACACACCTTTGTGCAGTGCCGTGAGCTATACCTCGCGTGATGAGCAGGTAAAACATAAATTCATATTTTCTTGGTTCTAAGTAATAATATCAGTACCGTCATTGTAAGTTAATACATTTGTTAGTCACAATTTGCAGGTGTCTCGTGGTAAAGACTGCGGATTCTGCATTTAGAGGCATTTACATCTGAATTAGGATTATGCTTGGAGAAAACATGCCATAGATATGCGTATGGATAGAGGCCCTGCGTAATACAGCTGTTAATATGGACGTTTACTAGCATTTAATATGTTTATATCAAAGTGCAAAACCCGCGAAATAGAACGAGAAAAACATTTTCCTGGTAGGGAAAGTTTATTTCTAGAGACCGGAAAAATTCGCGAGTTGAATAACCTGCAGGCTAGACTGCACAGTCCTGCGTACAATAACGCAAATATAATTAATCATTGGTTGCTTGCTGTCACAGCGGAAGGCGATGGTTGGGCCTGTGTTTCGTTGTGTGCGTGTTTCTTATTCGTTCAGGCTTCTTCAGTAGGTGACAAATAACGCGTGAACCAATTTCAGTAGTGACGTGAACAAACGAGTTTTTGAATTCTAGTTTGACCCAAAACGAATGCGCGAATTCTTCAGGTTTCTAATTATTTAATATTTACGGGAACCGGTATACAGGTGTATAATGACCTACAATTTTGTATGGTGTATTTTATTATATATTATATATTTTATTATATATATATAATATACACAAAGTTTTAAATTTTTTTTGGAGAATTCGCAAATACAAAAGTCCCGCGATTCTCACACTGCGGAAAAGAGAGAAGTAAGTCGGTCCTGACTACACTATCAGGAAAACTCGAGAACGCTGAAAGTATTTCGGAAGTACTGCATTTTTGTTTTATATTCATAAATTTCCCAGAGGTAATAAGCCTATAGGTACGGTATTAGAAGAGCGTACCGTATATATACCGTACAAATAATTATATATATATATATATATATATATATATATATATATATATATATATATATATATATATATAATACCATGACGTTAAATAAATAATTATTTTTACATATTTAGTATTAACCATAAAGCAAAATTAAAAAGACTCACACTTTGTACGGTACGCTCTTCTAATACTGTACGGTACTGCCAACCTATAGGCTTATTAACTCTGGGAAATTTATGAATATAAAACAAAATGCAGTACTTCCAAAATACTTCCAGCGTTCTCAAGTTTTCCTTATAATGTAGTCAGGACCGACTTACTTCTCTCTTTTCCGCAGTGTGAGAATCGCGGGACTTTCGAATTTGCGAATTCACCAAAAAAATATATAAAACTTTGTATCTACAGGAAGCCGGATTATGAATGTTCCATCTGTGCATTTGGTACGGTAGATGCACAAAAAAAAGTGCTGTTTGTTTAGTTTACTGTCCTTGAAGCCACTTCGTTCCACAATGCCCTTCATGCTTCACGGATACATATTCCGGTACAAAGACTAGGAATCAGATGTCCAAATTATTAGGAGTATAGCTTTTTAGAAATAAAAAAAAAAAAGAAATTATTAGCGTCGAGGTGTAAATATAAAAAAAAAACTTAATTGCCGTAACGACGTTATTTTACTAAAATAATATGTTTATGTATTTAAAATATTGTTTTTCATCACGACTCTATGTATAGATTATCGAGTGAAGAAGATTCTAAGGAAAATTACATGTGCAATGCCATTTGTAACTATCGTACACAATTGAAATCGTCTCCATCAGTTCGTTACTAATTCGTGTGAGACAGCGAATCTGCACAGAAATTAAACAGCATAGCAATACCACTGTATCACTAAGAGCCTGCAAGATATATTTTTGGCAACAATGTTAGAATGCTATCACGAGATAAAATTTCGACCCTATTGAGACCTGAATTTGTAAATTGGCCAACCTTGAAAACTTCAACCTATTCACCGTAGTTTAACTTGGTGGTTAGGTGCTAACTGCTACCTCCCCCTTTCCTCAGGGAGTCATCAATTTGATCACAGATACTATATAGTCTATTCGCGGTTTAGTCACAATTTTTTAATCAACCCCTTGAAAAATCACTCCATGTATGACGTGTTTAGTTATTCCCTACATGTGCCATGTATCGCAAGCGTTTCATACCTCTGTTAACAAAAAGGTATCTTATTTTCCCTTCAATTGAAGTTTTACCTTTAATTTATTTATAAATTCTAATAATTTATTTATAGTAAAAACGAAGGAAAACAGTGATAAAGCATGTGTGTTGGTAGCACGTAGTTATAAATAGTTCTCATGCAAACGGCCATTACCACTGAGTGCACACGAATTCAGCCTGTCGTCCACAAGTGCAATTTTGCATAACTTAGTTTGCATACGAGGCGGAGGAATATCATGGAAGTAGAACTTTAGCAGGGCTTCAGAAAAGTGTGAAGTAACCGTGAATGGATTATAGTAAGGCATAATTAGGGAATTTTTTTGAGCGCAGGTAAAATTTCAAACAAGAGTACTTCTAAGTCACATCTGCATTTGATTCGGAGTTTGTGCGGAGAACACCGAGTAGTTCGCGAATTCTTTCGGCGGCAGGGGAGGTTTAAGGCAGAACTTAAATAATCCCATTGCTATTTGCAAATATTTTGCAATGAGTGTTCAGACTAGCTAGAAGTTTCACGGTATCGTGTAAAAGGCATTAGCCATCGACGCACTTGCAGTACTCATCCGCCGAAGTATAAAATTTCTTGCTCCTCTTGAACAATATTGGCATGGGATTGGTGAAAATGTGTTACATAGCTGAATGCTCTTGGATTTAATTTCACGTTTGATACTTTTTGTGGGAGTTTTTTTTAGCCCCCAAAGCATGCTCCCCCCCCCCCCCACCTACCTCAACGTGTGTGTGCCTGTGCACCTGGGTTTTAACAGTGTTTATATAAATCCACGCACGGGAGACATCCAGAAGTCTATATCTTCGCTAACTAACTACTCGCCCTACTTTCTCCAGCCCCAATCCAGTCAAAGGAAATTAATTTAATCCTCCGCAACTGTCGCATAGATTTTCCACAGCTCTCTCCGCTTTGCCTGGTTGGCTATGCTCTTCCATATAGACCCTTCTTCTTTCGGAGATGTGTCCATGGCTACAATTGCGGCCATGGCACCAGACAACCCTGCTATAGCCGCGATGCATGCGTCCATTTTACCATAATAAACCCGACCTAAGACGTAAAGGGCTTGCCCTGAGACACATCCCATTCTCCAACCATCTTAGCTACTATAGGCTATTCACGGTAAAATTAGCACTTCTGAAAGCCCTGCTTAAGATCTGCTTGTTTGCATGTTGTGTATTCTTCCGCCTAATGTAGATTAACATTGTCATGGGCCTCATCACTTTATGCATGCGTCGATCAGTTGAAACTGTTGAATTATTGGAAAAGTAAATGTTTTTAAAATATGGTCATTTTTACATTCCGATGGATTAAAAAAAACATAAAGTGAAAGAAATAATTTAATATCACAAATGGTTGCCTAATATTTCCTATTCGACGTTAAGATATGAAACTACTTCCCCTCCATCGTTACCAACTTTATTGAACGAAAGTCACTCAGTGCAGGTAGGAACAGTGACTTTTTACCAAGGTTGTCTTCAAAAGTGCTCACTTAATCGTGAACAGTCTTTAACATGCATGCCGGAGGGCAGACAGAACTGTGAAGGTGCTCACGTTGACGTAGCGGGATTTGGTGGCTCGCCAGGGGGAAAAAAAAAAAAAGGACCATCGTGCACTTAGTCGCTGGAGATAACTGAAGGAAGTGCACGAACATTGGGCGGCGTCTCACAACTACAAGTGAACATAATGAGGTGTCAGCTGTTTCCTTCGCACCCGTGAAACACTAACCACTGGCTGCAATGAAAGGAAGGCGGTGCCGTCCTACCTGTTCTCCCAGCGCATGTAACTACTCCGCGCCGCCAGCACCCGACAATTACTCTTGTTACAGGCTGTTCGCGATCAACTGAGCTCTTTTCAGTTGAACCATAGACAAAAGTCACTGCCCCTGAACGCATACATTTTAATGGGCGCACTGAGTGACATTCGCCCTGCAAAGTTGGTAACGATAGATGGAAAATAGTTCCATATCTTAACGTCGAATAGAAAATATTAGGCAACCATTTGTGATATTAAATTATTTCTTTCTCTTTCTGATTTTTTAATGCTTCGAAGTGTGAAAATTAGCCGATTTGTATAATATTTTCTTTTCTAAAAATTTCAGGATTTTACTTGAACGCATGAATAAAGTGATGAGGTCCATGGCATTGTTAATTTTACATAAGGCGGAAGAATACACAACGTGCATGCAAGTAGACCTTAAGCAGGGCTTTTAAAAGTGCTCATTTTACCGTGAACAGCCTATAAGTCATAGAACTTTCGGAACGTTCGCAGCTTTTAAATGGCCCTCTTCCCGACAGACTTTCTTTCCTTGTCCCGGGACGACGAACACGCCCACCTTGGTCTCTTCCGTATTCTCACGGAGAGTGCATAGCATGCCGAGTGTACAAGTCAAGGCTTCCGCCTACAGAGTGAGTGAAGATATTTGGGCAGCTCTTAATAGCGAGGTCTTGAGAGCCGATGAGGGTGATCGAAGGGAATGTGGAGCGGCGCCGGAATGAAGGGGCGGGGGAAACGGGAGATACCCGAGGAAAAACCCGCCTACCAGCTGCATCGTCCGGCACGATTCCCACCTGCGAAAATGCGGTGACTCGGCCGGGTATTGAACCCGGTTCGCCTTGGTAAAAGGCGAGCCCAACGAAATTGATATCATAAAAACACTCATAGAAACAATCATGTCAGCTCTAACTCTCAAAGCTTTGATGTTTCATTATCAAAATACAATATTGAATAAGAAAATTTACTATGCGCATAAAACAAATGTGGCGCCATGCATTTGGTATTGCAAATTTTATTTAAAAGTATTTTGCCACATTTAGTTTAATATCTAATCTGTTAATATCTAATGGTTAATTTGATTTACCATCTTTAAAAATTCTAATTTTTATCACTTGTATTCACAAAACATAATCGTAATCTGACATTTATTCATTAATTTTTAAATCTGTGTATTTTCTGGAAACAACATTCCTTTGGGTTATCTTAAAATCTCAACAACTGTCATTATTCTCATGGTCTTGACTCTAAAACGCAAATTCCCATGCATTTCTTAAAATATTTATAACTGACTGGACAGGTAAAAACATTCTTTAAATCAACATGGTTTATATCCGCGTCTCACAAAACTGATACATTATGTCATTAATTTTCTGCATCTTACATGCTTTTACTTCAATCAAAACACTTATCTTGCTCTCAATATTTGCGGTGACGTAAAATATTTTACGGCAATTAACTTTTATGACTTTCGCAGAAAATCCCGTATTTATTTCTTTACTCGTGTCGCCCGTATCACCCCGGCGCTTCTTGGCCACAAACGCGCGGGGGGGGGGGGGGAGGAGTGGGAGGTGGGGAAGCACTAGATAGGCAGGAGCCGAAGCTGCGGGGTGAACGCTTATCCGTCAGGAAACCAGACTTAGAGGAATGGTGCATGAAACCAGTATATTTACCCGATTTTCGATATGTCGTTTTCCAAAGGGTTTGTCGAAATATTTGGCTCGACAAGACACAAATAATAATTTTCAACATATTTCTACGTTGTTAGATATTTACTGCCGTCATTATTCTCGCAGCACTGACGGAAGAAAAAATATTTTTTTTTCTTATGTTCAATCAGTGTTCCGAAAATATCGAACACGGTGAATTTGTAACACTGTTAAAAGGTACTCAAAAGGTTATAAAACTGATTTGTAAACAAGTGTTCAGAGATGTTTTCCTCTAACCAGTTTGCAATGCTTTAAGATTAAATTCATAATGGTAAAGGTAGTTTATTAATATAATAGTGCTGGTTATTTAAAAATTAAGATTTAAACAAACACGTTCATCACTGTTGACCATGTGAATTTGACAGTTGTGTAGGATTGGGGTAGGTCAATGTTGGGCACATGTGCAGAAGACGAATAAGTGGTCTACCTCATCTTTAGTCTTTGTTAGTTATTTCCTAATATGCTATGTATCTAAACAGTTTCATACCTCTTGTTACATAATCTTATTTTTCTTTGAATTAAAGAATTGTCTATATTTTATTTATAAATAATGATATTTGATTTATAAAAAATGTGAATAAAAACAATGAGAAAACATGGGTGTTGGTAGTGCCTAGTAAGAAATAGTTCTCATGCAAAATAATATCACAACTGAGTGCGCACGAATTCGGTGCGTTGTCCTTTGGTGTGATTTGGTAGACTTGGGTCAGCTTAGTTAGCTCGAGGCGGAGTAATATCCGGGAAGGATAACATCAGCAGGGCTTCAGGAAAGTGTGAAGTAACAGTGAATGTATAACGTGTGTGTCGGTGAGTGTGAGATGTGGTCGCGTGGCTTGACTGGCGGGCGACTGTCTGGGGTGAAGGAAGGACGACGCAGAGGGCAGACGACGTGGCCCCGAGGTCGACGACACAACGCCCGCCCGTCTGGGACTAGACTGGGCCAGGTCACGTGCTGCCCTGCCCCGGCGTGTCTGGTGTCGGCCTGCAACCCCTCTCCGCCGTCGTCCGTGCCGCGGCTCCTCCCTCGCGCCCACACGAGGGAAAAAGAACTCTACGAGTTGACCTGGTAACAGGAGAACTTCGAGAACTAGATGCACGGGACCCTGCCCTCGTCTGGGCGGACCAGGTAGGCTGGACTCTCACAACCGTCCGTCGTACCCCGCCAGTCGTCCGTCCGTACGGTAGTTGTCCGTCTGTTGTTTTCGTCCGTCAGTTGAAAGCGATTCGCCGACGGAAAAGCTGCATGCCAGTTAAGCGCCTTGCGCGTAGAGGCGATGCGGCATTTCTTGAGCGAGCAAGAGTCGGCCTTCGATCTCACGCGTTTCGAGGCCTCAGAACGCGCAAAATAGCCGCAGGCAGGCGAAACCCTTAGGGGAGACATCCCTGCCATCTTGGTTTTACATTATTTCGAATTTGCATCTAAAATAATTTATATGTTAGTTACCTGTTTTAAGCTGTACTTAAATTATGGATAAAACGAGAGGAGGGAAAGCAGAACACGCGGATATGTCCTGGCGCATTTTGGTACCGGCAGGCGTAGTGCAAAATGATTAACCTGGGAAGGTGTCTCGGACAGGAGAACACACAAACTGCTGGTGCTCACTCTTTTTCTGAAACAGGAAGTGATTAATTGGAATTAATCCCAATTGATCACTTCAAAAAAGGATGAGCATCTGTTTGGCACTACGACTGCCGGTGACCAAAGTGGGTCAGAACATACCCGCGTGTTCTACTAGGGAAATAGACGGAAGGCAGATAGATAAAGAGCGAGAGAAAGAGAGAGTGAATGGGGGAGGGGGGGGGTCCTTGTTTCTAATGTCATTTTGTGCTACAAAAATGTTGGCAAATGGAATTACCGTTATAACATGTGACAGCTTATTCGCAGAATTTAGGTTGTAGGTTTTGAGTATTTTGTATACATTATGTCTATTGATGCATGCCGCTACACTCTAAATCCTAATTAGAAATTTCAGTAAACCGAATGCAAATAGGCTACTCTAGATAAAAATTAAATAAATCAAATGATACAGACTGGTGAATAAGTGAGATAACTGGGAACGAATGGCTTGATGAAAAGTATTTTACTAAAAAAAAATCACTGCAGAATCAATTAAGGCCACTGTAATTTTTGGTGTTACCTGATTACGGTCAGTTAAACGATTTTCACTAGTTTGCAGTCAAATTTCACTCAGCTGGATCTGTTTTCGCGGTTTAAAACTGTACGTGTAAAGGTGAGGTATTAGGTAATCTTGTTATAAATTCGTACCTACATGCGGCCTTTCCCTTATATGGAAATTAATGTGGTTATGTAGGCCGCTGTAATCACAACTCATTATGGAGGGAATTATTTCATGCAGAAAAAATGGGGTTTCGCTGTGTTGGGGACACGGTCGTTTGTTTTGCGTGAATACGCCTTCGTTGACGCACTCTGACCCCTTGGTGTTTTTTTTTTTCTCTTTCTCTTTCTAACCGTATATGATGTTAATATTTCGAATTGGCTTTTTACCTAGTATAGGCCGAAATTGTGTAAAGTTTTCTTAATTCATTGCATTAAACTCGTACAGTTTCACCATAAACACGCCACACAAATGCTTTTATACACGAACTCGATTGATCTTGACGAGAGCTGTCGATTGAAACTTAAACGAGCGTCGTAGCTTCTCCTAGTCAAAAGTTATACTACGCGGAAATTATGAGACGCGGCGAAACGAACTCAAAATTGCGGCGCTCCTAAAATAAACATCCAGTCAAAACTTGAATTTGTTCTTCTCCAATTAAAACTCGGAGGTAGTATAGCAACATTTCAAAACTGCATATTTAAATAAACAGTGTTCAACTTAGAGTGAGTAACGATATGAGGCTATTAACAGCAAGGTCTTGAGAGCCGATGAGGGTGATTGAGATAAGTATGAAACAGCGCCGTAATGAGAAGGCGGGGGAAAAGGGAGATCCCCGAGAAAACCCACATACCAACGGCGTCGCCCGGCACGACTCCCACATGCGAAAACCCGGGAATGGCCCGGCCGGGGATTGAACCCGGTATTCCCATTCGGTGGGAGGCGGGCGGTCTAACCGCTCAGCTACCGCGGTATTGTTTACTAATTCACTATTAAAAGTGTTCGGACACTAAGTTGGTATAAAGTGCAGCTTGTAAGCGCACTTTACTGTATGACCCCTCTACTGATGTAGGCTGTTCACGGTAAAGTGAGCACATTTGAGGCCCTAATTACTTTTTCCTTTCAGCCATTTTTTATCCTTTAAACAACTTTTAAACACAAATATTGCCATGTAATTAACAAACACATAGTGTATATTCCACCGCACTTGAAAATAACCTATAAGTCTAAAGTAAACTATATTTATTGACTATTATTCCAATGAAGAGCTTTCAAAGGTGCTCGCTTTACCATGAACAGCCTATAGTATCGGTGTTCTACTCGAGCCTATCGAGGGGATTGCTGCTATATTCTCCACCTCCACTCCTGCAACTCTCTTGTTTCCGGGAAAAGCATCGACTATTCTCGCGGTCCTCGCTTAAACTGAAGGGCGCCCTCTACTCTCTCCCCCCAACCCAACTGCGCCACTCCAGGGCTGCCACTTGAATAATTCATGAAACGGGGAGGGGCGAAACTCCCGGGCCTCCTGCAGTCACCTCTTGCAGTCTGGGGACCGAGTTCCGGCCACGCGGGGCCCCCTCCACACCACTCCGCGGAATTATTCGCAAATTTACCATTTCAGTGTGGATGTCCCCATGGAAACCTGAAATCTGTTCAAACCAGAATTCCCTTGTCTAAACTACTTTTACCAAAGCACTTTTGTTACAACAAGTCCATTTCCGGTTACTGCCAACTTTTCTGAAGCCCTGTACTTTCAGGATATACCTTCTCATGCCAACAAAGCCTAACTTAAGCCCCTGTCACACTGCCAAATTTTTCCGTCAAATTACTTGCAATACGTTTGGTAAAATAAAATTATACACTTGTGATACAATCGAAACGTCATAAACACCGCTATATTTGTGTAAAAAGTTGAACGGTTTCAGTTTCCATCAAACATTTGATGATTGAACTGTTTCTAAATTTCATTAGATACTTGGCAGTCTCAGCCAATCAGAATCGTGCATGACAAATATGGACGTCAAGAAACTTAAAAATAACGTACAATTGATGGATACCAAGTAAGTTATGAAGATAATTAATTTATGCAGAGGCTGTCTGTACATGAATGAGTAGAGGGGGCCAGGTTGTTCTGTTTCACTTCATTAGAAATGACATGAGGATGGAGCAGATAATCGATTATACGATTAATAGCTATGTTCATACATATCGATAAAATAATAGTCGATTAGTTGTTGATTAATAAATAAAATGAATTAGTGTATTTGTTTGATATCAAATCTCTTTTGCCTATTCTTTATAGTTTCATGTTAATTTTTTAAAGTTATTTTTTTGGTGTTAAAAGGATGATGGAGCATCATCGATGTGTCCTCTGTGACTTACTATATTCGACTGACAAGAGGAGTGGGTTGTAATTGCTTATATGTGTTAATGTTGGTGTAAGAGTGGTATAACATACATTTTTGTTTGTGAGTGGAACACATGCATGTGGGTATGATCTGGCTCACTACGATCAGATAGGTTACCGAACGAATTGCTTTAATCATGTGATTATGGAATGAAACAATTTTCCTTTGCAAAGTAACTGATCTCCACTTTAATCACGTAATCGACAGAACCAAACACATATTAATTAAACCGACTTTAATTGTGCTATTACCAAATGGAACACAAAAATTATATTAATATTGCAACATAAATATATTATATTTCAAATACCAGAATAAATTAAACAAGTGCTAACTAATAGACTTTTCATTAATCAAACACACGATAAAAATACGTACATACATAAAAGCTCATCGATGATCGCCATAGCACGTCTAGAGGGATACTGAGGTGTTGGAGCTCCATTCAGCTCGCTCTCTGAATGCACAATGACGACTCGCGATTGATTAGATATGCGAAACTACTGAAATAAATACTATTTTGGTGTTGAATCAAATGAAATAAATACGAAACATTAAAATTTACTTTAATCATATGATTTCCACAAGAGAAAATGCATGTCACACAAAACAAATATGAAATGATAGTAAGTAGTAAATGAAAAATGCATTGCAAGAGACAAATTCATTAAAACAACTTAAGCAGATTACACTGCACACAACAGAACGGAACACAAAATTTATATTAATATTGTAACGAAATATGAACGAATTTCTTTAACAATATTTCAAACACCCAAATGAGTGACACAAAACAAGGGGTAACCACATGCATATTAAATCACACTGAAAGAATTTCACATGTTCAAAATATGAAAAAAAAAATTTAATGATCAGAATGAACACACAAAATCCTACAACAAATTATTTAAGTATTAACACAGGAAAAAGAGATTTTAAACCCATCCAGGAATTAAATAACCATCGCACTCTAAATTACTCTCTTATCGCCCACGAACCCAGATGTAATAAATTCACATTTCACAAACTTATAAAAACACATGATTTGTAGTCAAACTCACTATATAATTAAACCATACACATGTACTTTGTTATAACACACGTGAAAACGTAGTACCGCAGCTGATACAAAAGTGTATGCCGGCATCTCTATCACTCGTCTAATGCGAAAACCTGTTGTGAAAAGCCTATCGAACGTAAATTAATAATTAAAATGTTTCAATTAATCAAACCTAATAACAACAGAAAACTGTAAGTGTATGGGACGTGATCACTGCTTCAGGCCTTGCAGCCAGCTCGTCTATTCGCTTGGAACTAACCTCTCCGATAACCAAGCAGAATACACGAGTCCTCCCCTCCGATGCGCTCCTGCTAGGGACAAAGAAGCTTCTCCAATATCTCACATCATTACAGGTCGGGGAACTGCATTGGTGAGGAGGAAAACTCACCTGTCGAGACAAGCCTGGCTCACCGAGTAGCTTTCAAATGCTACACCCAAGTGGAATATAAAGGGAATTCATTTTTATAATATTTTCCAAAACATTAAATGTTAATACAACAATTGAGACCAAAATCATTTTATATATTTTTTTGTGGAATAACAAATAAGTCTCATCCCTCAGTAAACAACTTAATGAAGTGTAACCTACAAGTTATTTAAAATGCTGCAAATTTAATTGACATTCTTATAACAGTATCTTAAAAATATTATTAAAATATTGTTTCAAACATTATAATGTAAAGTGTACATAATCCAATAAATCTGTATTCTTTACTAAAAAACTACTTGGAATCACGTACATTTAAAACCAAGACAAACAATTCCAACTTGTATGTGTAAAAACTACAATCTAAAATTTCACTTTGAGAAGTACAGTAAAGAATATTAGTTATACACAGGACAAATACTTCAAAATGGATTCCATTTTGTAAAACATAGATATGTGTAACAAATATTATGCTATTTAAAATATGTTTTCCAACAGCCTGAGTGTTCGATTTTGTGGTAAACGTGCTCACCAAGGTGTATCGACCTAGTAAACAGGTTTGTTCCCTTACTGGATAATCAACATATTTTTCACAGGATTTCTCAAGATTCTCCCATTTCCACAGCCCTTTCAGTTTCATGTTATAACATTGATGTTAGTTTACACCATAAAACTGCTTCAGAGAATGCTCTCAAAATTTTGTCCAGAAACAGTTTCATAAAAAAATTGTTTTTAATTGTGCGTAAAAGGTATGTTACAGCAGTTCACTGCAATACACAGACTTCGTGTATACCATCAATTTCAACATATAGTTGAAGAATAACATCTCTTTTCAACAGACATTAATGTGTTGATTCACAGTTGCAGTAATTTTTTTTAAGTAATACTAGATTTTTTAATCAAGTTATTTATAAGTTTGTATTTCCTTGGAAACTGTTTTAAAATATTTTGTCGATGTCAGCTAGTGAAGCTCGCCACAAGACATTCCTTAGTCTTGCTCTGCAGGGCAAGAGTCAGTTTACTTGAAGTTGTCCCAAACCTCGTTCCCTTCTGACAACCTTGTCCTGTCCCGCCATTCTGAGTTTTTCAAGTTCAGCTAGACTTTCTCAAGATTCTCCCTCATTCTATTACTTTCAGAGTTCATTCGCAAGAATTTCTTAAACACTCCCATCTCCTTTACTTTCAGAGTACATCCATTTCTCGACCACTTCCATTTTCATACTTGTTGGTGTTCAAATCATGTAAAAAAATGTAATTATTACATCTCACCCACAATTACTTAATCTCCAGTAATTCTAAAAAATATATATTAAAAATGCGACAAAAGGAATTCAAACTATTAAATAACAAGTCACGCAAATTCCATATATCGCATAGGCGATTGCGGATGTGGAGAACCAATTATGCAAACTTTACAATGTCTCTTAAAAATATCAGCTTGAGAAAACTGTCTGACAGAAATCACACTGAAACTGTTTGCTTGAATTTATCATTCCATGAGGTATTCTTTTGTGTCGTCATAAGTTCTGCAGAACTGTACATTCATTACCACAAAAGCAATACAGCAAAGCCATCATTGCTTCCCTACTTTTCCAAGTCTAAAATGGAACTGAAAGACACATACATTTTATAGGCAGCTTTAGACAATTCTAGGAAGCAATTCGAGTACATTATTTGTTTGAAATGACCATTTAAGTATTATATCGCTTTCAAATTTACTATTATTTAATCAATATCCCGCCCACAAACCTTTATTGTTAAATGCACATAGTCAAAGGTTACATAGGCAGAAATAGTTTATATGTGGATATTACAATTAGTGTATTCATAAGGTCAGTAAAACAAAAAAAAATTTAAACCATTTATTTAGCTACATTTGTATTATAAAGTACATATTGAGAACAATAGATGTTTACATAATAGATTATGTCTTCACCCTGACAATATTTGAAGTATTTCCATCTGTTTGATTGTCTTGCAGTAGTATTATACATTCTGGTAAAAGCAGAAAAAGTGCGAATACATTTCTTAGATGATAGAGTTGTATTCGAACATAGGGCATTTTGTTAATCTGGACAAGATATTAAATCATTACAATTTTTCACCCCAAAACATTTTGTAAAAGGTTTACTCCAGTGTGTGAGTAACTCGATAATCTTCAATTTACACTTCGATTTTTGTATGCACAAGCACATGACCTTGTTATTGTCTTGAGCCATCTTTACAAAGTATTGACTTGCACAAACCAAGTACATTTATATACTAAATTCCACTAGATAGTTCTCTCATCCCAGATAATGCCACATTACTTCTATAATATTCACTGGTGGCTCAGGGGGAGAATCGTTATCTGTTTCACCCCAGTCAGTCATCAATAGTCAATTTAGCATTAATCAAGAGTTTTCCTCTGCAGAGAAGATGTTCTATTTATAACCAGATGTTTTATGCAATTGTTTCAATGTAGGACAATTGTATTATACATATATTTAACAATTATTTAAGCATTGTTTGCAAATATCTTCAATATTCTCATACTCCATACATCCACTTTCCCATTTTAGACCCTGGTGGTGTTTGATTACCCATATATTTCTTTTATTATATTTAGGACTCAGATATTTCCAGTGGCATGGTGGTTTCAAGCTAAATACCATTGTGTGTTCCTCCATATCAGTAATAGCTAATTTTTTAATGATAAATTTTTCTGGGTATTGAACTTTTTGCAAATTGCAAAACCTTTGTTAACACTGTCTCTTGTTATCTACTGACTCAAGTCATTATCTTCATCAGTTTATCTCTTATATTATAATGTGCTAATCTACCATGAATTATCAATGCATAAGCTTGCATTTTTTCCAGAATGGGTATATTTGCAATAATTTATATTTATGAATCAATTACACCTTTGATAATTGTGTCGTCTTGTTCGCTTACGTCAAATACATATAATGTTCCTCTCATTTTAAATTATATAGGTTCTAGAATCGGTGAACTGATATTGTTATAGTACATTTCCTGATACTTTGAGTACATATTGTAGGAAATAAGGAATTCCCCATTTCGAAAGTTCGCAATTAAATTGGTATTGGGATATGCTCGACTGTTTAGATTCAGTTTAATATTTTGCTATTTGTTTGAAAGCAAATAATGACAAATTGTGGTTTCTCAGATGAAAAACTTGATTTCACATTTCAAATAACTTTTTGTGATGTCAGTAGAGTTGGAAATGACTCCAAAGCCCACGACCTGAATACAATATCCAGATTATTCCCTTTTTCGATATATTTATAAACTTTACATGTTCACGAGTGTTAGTTTCAGTATGTGGCATTAGCCATTCGACACTCTCTAATTCAAATATTACAACTTCCTTTTTATTAGCTGTGTTGTATAAAGCATTCAAATGCATGTTACCAAATAGAATAACTAATTCTTGTTTAGCATTTAATATTACATGTGTATAGTCCTCAGCAAATCAAAGTATCATACTTAACAGTATAACAACTTTATATTTTCCATCTGGGTTTTATTTGTTGTGTAAAATTATTAGCATTGCTCCACCCAGCCATTAGCCCCATATAAAGATTGTTTACAGTTTCTGAGAGATATTGCTTTATCATGGAAGTAATTCCAACATCCTGTGATTGGTCGATTTCAACACCATTGAGCAGACAGGCAATTCTGTCGATTAAATGATGTATTATGTTTCTCACTATTCCTGTAGTTACTGGATTAGTTGCATGGCTGTCATTTTTATTGTTCCTCAAAACCTTAAACTTGATTTCGATGGCAAAATGTACATATTGTGATTTTGTATAGCAATCCTCATTTTCGATGGAAATGTATACAGACCTGCTTGGAATGGTTCATATACATATACATTAAGCGGTTGAATGTGCCGCACTTTTGAGTTTTAGTGTTCTCGTAAAATGTGAATGCGTGTACGAAGGTAAAAACTCCATTTAGCTGTAAACAGTTTCTGACAAATCATAGAATAAAAGGTTTTCTGTGTCGAGACTCGTACTGCGACAAATTTTTCAAAGCTGAAATGTATTTGCTTTTGAATTGATCTCAGGGGTTTTGTGCAAAACTATCCCATCATAGCAGGAAAATGTTCGCGTTTAGAAATTTCGTCACCAATTATTCAGTTATTATTCGTTTAACCATTTCCCCCTTTCTTGTGAGCGGCTGTCCGGGAGTCCAGAAGTCCCGGGCTTGAAGATTTTTGAGGCGTGGAAAATTTTCCAGATATAGGTAACTACCGCAATCATATTGTAAAAACATCTAGTGCACTGTCCACTTGAAATTAATCATACACAGTATGTTGAATATTTTGTGAACTTCCAACGGGTTCGTGGGTGTCGGTACGAAAGCAGTACAGTAAAAAAATATTGCCACGCCGGTTAAAGATTTAATTTTGTTATAGAAGAAAACTTCGTGGATTCAGTGAATTCCTTGGACTTACTCAGTCCCGAGCGCCTGCGCCACTGATTGGCTAGTTCTACCTCACAACTAGCACAGTGCCATTCGGCGTTTTTTTTCGTGAGTTTGCTATTTTATCAGTGCCCTTCAGGGCGTATCCTATAAGATGTGATCCGATACAAGCTTGGCGTAAGTGCGCTCTTGTTTGGAGTTTATCTCATTCTAAAATGTATTACTAAAACGTTTTTTTTTCCTGGTTGTGAACCGTCAGATCAATGTGTGATGCCTGCAAGCTGGCAACCCGCTGCTGTCAAAAGTCTTGTAACATTGCCTAAATTAAGGGGCCCAGAGCACCAAACTAGCGTTTGCAAACGGTGCCTGTATGTACTATGTAGGCAATGTTTGAGATACCGGCCACAGAAGCCTCCGGGATTGTGGGTATCAGGACCTCCTCCCCCCCTTGGGTTCTAGGGACTCTATTAGAATTGCAATGGCCCCCTATGGACCTCCACATCATACCTATACTGGAGTTCCGTGTTTACTGTAAATTTTGTGCCATTTCTTAAGATAACAAATCAGTTCAACTTAGATTTTTACTGTCACGCCTGTAAGAGAGGCACTACTACGGAAAGCTGGAACATTTACTCTCCTGTCAACACTCTCACAATAATTATTTCAATTACGATACAATTTTTAATCGCCGATCTCTTTGCGAAACGAAGTTAATATATGTAATCCATTCACGGTTACTTCACACTTTTCTGAAGCCTTGCTAAATTACTACTTCTAGGATATTTCTCCGCCTCGTGTAAACAAAGCTTAACTAAGTCTAGAAAATTACACCAAAGGACAACGCACCGAATTCGTGCGCACTCGGTTCTAATAATATTTTCCATGAAAACTATTTCTTACTAGGCGCTACCAACACACACCATTTCCCACTGTTTTTATTCATACTAATCATAAATGAAATATTATAATTTATAAACAAACTATAGATAGAATTTCAATTTAACGAAAAATAAGATAATTTTATGTTATCAGAAGTATAAAACGTTTGGGATACATGGCATATTTAGGAAATAACTGAACATGTTATACATGGGGTGATTTTTTGAAGGTTTGATTTAAAAATTGCGAAGAAACCGCGAATAGGCTATACAAATGATCACTAATTATGTAGAAACGAGACGTTGGTTGCTGAGTGCTTAAGGTCGATGCCTAGTGCAGGATGATAAGATTCTTCATGCTAAATATTTTTTGATATGTTGAGGCCACATTCTAACGATATCGCTTTCAATTAAAAAGACAATTTCTGTCCTTTGAAGAGAAGTGGAGCTGCGCGTCCAAGGTCAAGAAGCGAGTAAACGATACGGGCGACACTAACACGCACGCCTAGTGCCTCATCGCCCCTACGCGCAAAACGTGCAGTGTTTCCATCGTGACGCTGTACTGTGAAATTCAGATCTGCAACAGTGGGGATTTATTACACGCGGTGAAAGCCCACAGATTAAACTATGCCCGTATCTTAAGGAAACCGCGTAGACAAGCTTTAAAAATGCGATATTTGACCATATTCACGAATATTTTTCATGGATAATTGTTTTTTTTTTTTTTTTTTTTTTCAGACGAAAAGTCGTATTTGCAGAACATTTATCTACGAGATACGCGTATTTGCGCAAACAACTATATCGGGAAAAAAAAATGTAAAACCCTATAATTTCACTCGGCCGGTCCCGGATCAGGCAGCGACGTTAAAATTCTTCAAAACTAACAATGTGCTAATTAAAAAAAAAAAAAAAACTTAAATGGCTTCGTTTTATTGTACTTTTACGTATTGAAGCTGCCAACGTGCTGGTTCGTTGTAAAGTTGAGGCGACGAAATGAATGCTGGTTCTTACCGTAGCGCTCATTTGCAAATGCAGAAGTTGTGCTAGACAATAGGACGAATTGTATTTGTAAATGAACGTATGAATTTCCCGCTGCTGCTATACTAGTAGTTGTAGTTCACATAGTCGTGCAATTTTCATTTCATGATTTGGTGTAAAATGTTGACTCGTACATACACGGTTTCAGGGAGCTACGCCGTAGAACAGAAGATAGATCCCAATCAAGAAACTTTACTCGCTGAAAATGTACTCAGTAAGATGTTACTGGATGGAGAGGCCGTGTGAATTAAAGCAAAGACTTCACGATAACGTGAGCACTTTAGAAATGAACCTTCGAAAAAAGTCACCGCTCCTGCATGCATATATTTTAATGGGTGCACTGAGTGACATTCGCCCAGTAAAGTTGGTAACTATGGATGGAAAGAGTTCCATAACTTAACTTCGAATGAAAAGTGTTAGGTAACCATTTGTGATAACTGAAACTCATTTCTTTCGCTTTCTGTTTTGTTTATGCATCGAAGTGTAAAAATTAGCAGATTTGTAAAGCATTTGCTTTCTTAAAAATTTCGGAGTTTCATTTGACCGAAGCGTGAATAAAGTGAGGAGTCGCATGGTAAAGTTAGTTTTACGCAAGGCGGGGGAATACACGCGTGTATACAAGCGGATCTTAAGCAGGGCTTTCAGAAGTGCTAATTTTATCGTGAACAGCCTATAACTGAAATAATGAGCAATATTTGTAACGACGTCACTGGGGCAATTTCCTCGATTTGAACCAGTATTTACTGTTTCAACTGTACGGCGAGCATGTCACGCTGAAGACCAACCGGCAGCCGTTTGTTCCTGATTTTAAACATTTGCGTCTCGAGCCAGACTTCTTCTCTCGTTCGTAGAAATACTTGCAACAACACTTACAAAATTAAGGGGAGAATGTAACTGCGCGTCCAAGGTCAAGAAGCGAGAGAGCGATACGGGCGACAGTTACACGCACGCCTAGCGCCTCATCGCTTCTACGTGCAAAGCGTGCATTGTTTCTGTCGTGAGGCTGTACTGTGCAAATCAGATCTGTAACAGTGGGGTTTTATTTCACGCGATGAAAGACCACAGATTAAACTACGCCCGTATCTTTGTACTTTTCTCTTGCCGCTTAAGGAAACTGCATAGGCAAGCTTTAAAAATGCGATATTTGACCATATTCACGAATGTTTTTCTCCAAGAATACATTTAATATTACAAAAGTAAAAAAATAGGGACATAGATAAGTCATATTTCCATAACTTTTATTCACCGAGATGCACGCTTACGCGCAAACATCGATTTCACCGAAAACGTTTCGGTACATAGGACTCTTAATGTGTGCGTGTTGTTTAGTCACGTAAGAAGCCATGTTGATTTTTAATTATATATATATATAATTCCGTACACGGGACTAAGCTAATTTTGCGAGCAGGCTGGATGGATCTCTAGTGTTTAAGTAGTTCGGAACCCTTTAAAATCAGAAGATTCCGTCGTATTTAGCCATCCAGCAGAAATATCAGCATCGTCGTAATCTTTCCTGAATCAGACGATTACGCCTCTTCCAGTCTCAGTATAAGAACACCTCTTCTTCAGTTTTCCTGGGCCTCTCCGTCTCCTGGGCAATAACGCGTGTTTAGTAAACTTCTCTTCACTCATGTATCTGTACGTGACCCAGCTGTTTATACTTGTAAATATAACTACTACTACTAATTATTAATGATCGAGCTGTGCCGGCAACTTCGTTCGGGCGGACTTTATAATTTGTTTACATATGTTTAGAATATAAATTTTGCTTAGCTTGGGTGTTATGGAGTTATTAAAATACAAAGTTCCCGGTGGAATCGGCGCTGGCTTCTCCAAACCTCCTCTCCAGGTGGCCGATACCTATTGAAAGGTCATACTTGAAGCTCTGCTTTCTAATCAGACTACGTTAGCCCCCACAAACAAAAAGCTAAATCGGCTCTTTTGATCTCAGGTGCCACCGGGAACTTTGCAAATTTAGAAACCATCATGTCGTCCGAAATGTTAAAATAAAAACGCTGCTGTGCAGGCTTGGCCTGCACAAGCGGACGCGGAGAACCCACGGTGTTTGTACGAGGAAACCATAAGAGGAGCGGTGCTCACCAGGCTGGAAGACCCAGTCACGCTGGCATCGTATCTGGCCCTCGTTATAAGGAAAGTTGTTAAAATACAGGCCACGATCGCTTCGCTCAGGCTTTATGTTTAAAATACATATATCGCTTCGTTTAGGTTTCATGGAGTTATTGAAATACATGCCTATATAATTGGTTTGGAAGAATGTTACTTTATTATCGGAAATAGTTTTTCGTCGTGTTAGTGTTGGTTGTTTGACAATATGTTATTTTACTATGTTTTCCAAAACCTAATGTATCTTTTTCAATGATGCGTATTATATCGATGATTATTTTAAAAAATATTGTTGTTTCAACAATACTTTTTGACAATAACCATTGTGCAAAAAAATATATGAAACATAAACACAATTGTATGAAAGATTAAGTTACATCGTAACCATTTGAGATATCTAGATGAAATAAAGACCAGATATTAAATAGAAATACATTTTACGGTCTCTGAAAGTTTTATCAAAATAGATTTAGCCGTTTCGGAGCCTATTCTGGAGAAACATCTAGACAGACAAACAATTTAAAAAGAGTTATTTAAGCTTCAACATCGTTTAAATAGCAAATTACGCTTAGATATTGGTATTGATTTTGAAATAACAGACACGCACTTCAATTTTACTTGTTACTATCGATATAGATTAGGTGTATATATATATATATATATATATAAAGTTATTTTATAACAGCCTTTAACATATGTTAAAAATGTTATCCACCGAGCTGGGGCCACAGCGTTAAATAGTCAGATACTCGCCTCGCACCAATGAAAATCAAGTTCTATTGCTCACAGGGTCGCCTGTATGTTCGCATGTGGGAAACGTGAGAAAGTTGCTGGTGATCGGCGGGATTTCTCTGGGTGCTCCTGTTTCCCCCCGCCTTTGCATTTCACCGCTGCTCCGTTGGTATCCTCCTCGTTTCACCTTCACTGGCAATCAAGACGCCGTGCTTAAGAGCAGATAAAAAACTTCTCGCCTCATTCCGAGCTCTGTATTTGACGCTGTTCTTTCTTCTAAGTTGGCAGTGTTTCCTGAGTCGTGCAGCAAAATGGGCAGTGCCTCGCGTGAAACGCGAGACTCGGAGATTTTTCGAATTCATTTGAAAACAAGTTAAACTTCAACCACATATATATGTCCCTATTGGATCACAGATTTTTCTAGACACGCCCCGAAGACTTCTAACCAATTACTAACCTGCGGAAAAAAAAAACGTGAACTGAATCCCTTCCTACCTGACCCGGTGTTAAACTGGAGCAGCATTTAATGAAAAAGTAATTGTAGTTCGAATGCAGAAATGAGGAGTCCACCCTGTGTTGAACTAAAAGAGAGTGAAGATATTTGGGCGGCTCTTAACATCTTAAGAGGCAATGAGGGTGATGCGAGATTAGTATGGAGCAGCGCGAGAATATAAGGGCGGGGGAAACGGGAGATCCCCGAGAAACCTCACCGACCAGTGGCATCGTCCGGCACGACACTGACCCCACCCCGAATCGAACCCGATTCGTCGTGGTAGCAGGCGAGTAATCTAAAGCCTGGCACACACGGGCATCTTTCTTGTACAGGAAAGTGAGCACGTTCTTGTACACCCTGACTTGCATCGTGTGAACGGCCACCGAGTATGCTAGTTACTAGCACACAAGAGCTTGTATACTAGCTAGTGCCATATAGGGACGGTCCTATTTTTCTCCATGTTTCTTGAACATATCGAATGTAAACAAAACATATATTTTGTTGAGGCTGTCAATAAGCAGATATATTAATTTTTTTAATACGATAAAGTGTTTAATAGTCCCACTCTGTTAAATAACTGTGTGTATGAATTTTTAAAAATGGAGAGGTTTGTCTTTTTTTTCTGCGAGTGATTTTACATTTTATACATTTAAATATATTTAGTGCTTGAAATATGTCTGATTTTATTCCTCGTTATGGCAGATGCTATTGATAATGTGCAAGTGACCCCCACAACCCCAAGAACGGCTTCCAAATCATACATAGTTGACATCAACCATCCACTTTCTTGCTAACCAGCTAGTGTCGTGTGTATGGATCACACAATTCCGTGCATGCTGGCTAGTGGGCACTGAAGTGTTCAATTTATTGTTCAACTTTATTTTCACTTTCTTGTACAAGAAATATGCACGTGTGTACTAGGCTTAAACCACTTCATCACCGCGGCCGCGTGGGACTTAAACCCGAGACCCCCTGGCTCCTCGGCAGTGGGCGTAAGTGCAACACGGCCGAGGACGGAGTCACATCAGACTTGGAGGATTAGAAGGGCAGATGTAGGAGGGGGGGGGGGGTATGTTTGCGCGCGAGCGAAGGGAACACCGTCAGGGTTGCGCAAGAGATCCCCCCCCCCCCTCCTTTTCTACTTCTCCCGCCGAGATGGCACGGGGACAGGTCAGCCGCTCTGGACCGTCCACCGCTCCCTCCTTTCCACTCCGCATCGGGTCGGCCTGATGCAACGAGCAGCGGGGCGTTACGTCAGCCGTTGAGACAGCGTGTTTACGCGATACGAGGCGCGCTCTTATCGCTTCCTCCTCCCCCCCCCCTGGTAAGCCAAGGCTACACCCCAGGTGCACTGCTCTTCCGGGGACCGACCTCCTTGTCACGCCGCGGCGCCACACGCCACTCGGGAGGTTTGTCCGCGTGGTATGTTGCGATACCATGAATGTATCGATACAGGGATCGAGAGAGGAATCGAAAGAATGGTATCGATACTCATTTCGATATCGGTAGGGACACCCGAATTTCGCGAAAAGATTTCCGCGCTTGCTAGATTTCAATACCCTACGGGCATGCCAACTGTTTTCTTTGTGAGAGGATCTTCTCCTACTTAACTGGCCAATCAGAGTTAGGTAACATCAATACTGAGTGTCGGCCTATTTGATTCGCAGGCAGACACCTAAAGACGCGCAACACGGCAACCATCCAATCACGAAAGTGGTTCTGAGCTAAAGTGTTATAAAATACAACTGGTCGTGAAATATTTTCGCGAAATTCGTGTCCCCCTAGATATCGGTATCAAAGGAAATGCATCGACAGTGGTATCATGACAGTATCAGTATTTTTTTAAATTTAATATCTCAGTCTTCTATTTTTCATAGCATATTTTAATATTTATGCATACTTAATTGTATTTTTTTTATAATCCAATACTTAGATCGTTCTCTCATTTCGAGGTCTCTACAGAATTTGCATTTTTTTTCATATATGTTGTTTACTCAAAAAATAAAAAAATAAAGCGCAGCCCTTATTAGTAGCCTGTTAGTTATATTTGAGCATCGTTCTAATTAGAGGAAAAGTAAAATACTGATGTGTACTGCTCTTCAAATTATTATTTTATGGAGCAAAACACATCTGTATATTTTTGGGGCACTTTGATTAAAAGGTTTGTAAATTAACAGCTGGAAGTAATTCAGAAAAAAAGTATAGGTATAGAATAATTTACTGATATGATACTGGTAAAGTATCGAAATAAAAGTATCGATTCCAAAATACCCGGTATCGAAGGGAAAGAATGGATATCAGTATCGCATCAGTAGTATCGCAGCATCTCTAGGTATGCTACTTCCACTCTCAAGAGCGTGTGAGATGTTCCAAGGATCATTAAAAAAAAAAAAGGAAAATGAGCAGCTGCTCTTTACGTAACGACGCAAAAGACAAAGAGCAAAAGTCTGTTTTTAGTTTGGCAAATAGCGCGAAGACGAGATGTTAGAGACATTGTACGAACATAACTTGATGCAAATATGTCGTCTGATGAAGACAATGGATAAGTTGTTTAACAATGTCAGTGGCTTTCACTGATGACAACTTTCACGTTTATTGGTAACAGATTATCCTACGCAACTTACAGGATGACCTCTACGTTTTATGATAGGCCTAATAAATAATTCTTCCAAGAAACTTCTCGTTATCAAATTCTCCAAGTACCTAAACATTCAGCTGTGTGACAGTTTATTTATGGTTTTGTGGGCAGGGAAGTTTTTTCTCTTCCCACTCTTTCTGCTCCACCCCGGCAGGGCAAGAGCAGAAAGAGCTGCTCTTAGTAAGCAGAAAGAGCAGTGCTCTTGCCACGCGAACAACAAACCGAAAAAGTTCTTCCGGTAGGAAATAGCGAGTAAGGGCACTAAAAGAGCAGTAGTTGTAGAAAGAACATACCACGCGAACAAAACCTTACAATACAGAGGTTAAGTTACTGCTTAACACCTTGACTTGCGCATTAATTTTTCTCTCCAGGTGTTGCAAAAGAGGATTTGTCTGAGATGTATAACTTACGAATTCCTTGTATAGTCTGTTAGGGGTTTCTTCACACGCATTGAATCAAACCTTTGAAAATATACCCCATGCATGGCGTGTTTCGTTGCTTCCTAAACATGTTGAGTATCACAAGCATGCTGTACTTGTATTAAAATTAAATTACCTTATTTTTTTAGTTAAATCGAATATTGACTTACGTTTTATCTATAAATGACAATATTTCATTCATAATTTATATGAATGAAGACAGACTAAATAGGTATGTTGGTAATACCTAGTAAGAAACATTCTTGCGCAAAATATTATTACACTGAATGCGCACGAATGCGGTGTAATTTCCTGAGTTTTGTTTGCATGAGGCGTAGGAATATTCTGGAAGTAGAACTTTAGCAGGACTTCTGAAGAGTTTGAAGTAACCGTGAACGGACTGTATCATGTAGCCCCTTATCGATCCCGCGCTTCTTTGCCTCTGACGCGGAATATAGCTCCAGGTTGGTGAGCCCCTTAAATCGCAGACTCCAGCCTCGCAGGGGCCACGGTGGCCGAGCGGTTAGACTGCTCGCCTCCCATCAAGGCGAACCGGGTTCAATCCCCGGCCGGGTCACGGGATTTTCGTAAGTGGGAATCGTGCCGGGCGATGTCGTTGGTTGGTGGATTTTTTTTCGGGGATCTCCCGTTTTCCCCGCCTCTTCATTCTGGCGCCGCTCCATATTCACTTCAATCACCCTCATCGGCTCTCAAGACCTCGCTGTTAAGAGCCGCCCAAATCTCTTCACACGCTCATCCACAAACAAAGATCTGGTTGGAGCAACTAAAGATATGTCTTGCCCGACGTACATTAAACAGTTTCATTTTAATATAAAAAGACACTTGTGGCGAAATCATAATTCGAACCGACCTAGCGCTGCGCCTTAGCAATCTCGGCTAAATTGACTACTGATATAGGTGTTTTTTTTTAATACATACATTTCAAATACTGCACACCGTATGCAAATAAATGTTTCAAGTTTTACAGCTTTCCTTTCTAGTACCCTGTTGTACTTGTTTAATTAGGATGTTTGTAGCGTTATTAAGCATCAATAAATGCACTAAAAAAACACTGTTACAATTATAATAGTCACAAAAAATACTAACAAACACTCGGGCTGTATTTTCGAACGAAGCCAATCAAATGAATAACCAAAAACAGGCAATTCAACCAAATCGTTTTTTGACAGTTAATTTCTTCCGGCACAGCCCAGAGGCATTGTTAATTCAGTCCTGTATTTTGATAGAAGAACAAAATTAATTAGAATTAGTTAGTTATTTGTCAAGTTTTGTGTACTCGACAAAATATTTTGTTGGGACAACTAAATACATTTTTGGCCTTATAAAAAACTAATGTTTTGTTGGTTTCTCTCTCAGTATAGCGTCGTTCAGCTCTTATAAACTCGAGGTGGCGCAGTGGTAACTCACAGGACTCGCATTAGGGAGGACCCGGGTTCGATTCCCGGTCCGGCCATCCTGATTTCGGTTTTCCATGGTTTTCCGAAATCACTCCAGGTGAATGCTTGGATGGGTCCCTAACAACGGTCATGGGCGATTCCTTCCCCCAATCCCTCTTCCATGTGCAACTTGCACCGTCTCTAATGACCTCGCTGTAGACGAGACGTAAAGCCCACTTACCCATCCACCTACCTCTAGTAAACTGTTGAATATTTCTAGCGTGTGTGAACTTCATGCACTCGGAACACTGACGTTCGGTGTCGAACTTACTGGAATCAGAGTTGCTCGGACAGGCACGGAGATAACTTCCCGTGCAGACCCGACGAAAGAGAAACTGCTGGAACGTGCATGCGATACTGAACTCTACCGTGTGCCAGACAGCAGCCACACACGAGAGAAAAAGTGCTGGCACGCGCAAGCAATACTTATAAACATCGATTTATCGCGGTAAAAGCTGATTGATGGTTGGCTTTCAATGTATTGTGTACAAGCTTGGAATTTTGATAGTACCTGCCTTCTGCGTATGTTTTCCTGTTCCCGCTGAGCCATTAAGGCGCCTGTCTACTCGGGAGATATTTCCAAGTGTAGAGGCGCAGCGGCAAGCAGGCGATAAGGGCGACATTGGCGTGCACATCAGCTGCCACTTGGTCGCTACGCGCAAGGCTTCAAACTGGCTTGTAGGCATTCCGTCTCACACAATATGCTATAGCACTTCAAGCGTTGACCCTATAATTTTATTGGCGGAAAGTTTGTAGGAAAGTTCAGTTCAAGACCCTACACTAGTTTCACAGATGTTCACTCGTAATATTTCGAGTTATAACACAGGTTAAATATGTATTCATTTTACGTTTGAGAAGTTTATACAAAATATGTTGGTTTGAAGGTTACATCCATTGAAACGATGTAGGTACATTTGAGATTTTTTCGCCTTATTAAGGATACAAATTTATAAAAAAAAAAAAAAAAAACTTTTTATTAGTTTTTGGGGGTTTATTTTTTAAATCAAACAGTATAACGATATCTTAACGAGTTACTGAACATTTGAGGAGTTTTCGAAAACATATGTTGCCTCTTTTCGCCATCTAAAGAGTTGATTTTCGATAAAACCAGACCTTTATTTATATGTAGGCTTTTATATAGGTAGCCCTTCGAAGCGAAGAGAGTAGCCGCATCTTACCCCGTTAATGCGCTATCAAGGAGTCTTTGAAAGCACACTTTACCCTTTTCCACCATCTAAGGAGTTGAATTTCAAAAATTACTTAAAATTTGTTTTTGGGTTTTCTATGGGCTACCTTTCGAAGCTATGAGTAGAACGATATCTCATCGGACCGAGCGAGGTTGCGCAGTGGTAACACACTTGACTCTCATTCGGGAGGACCCGGGTTCGACTCCCGGTCCGGCCATCCTGATTTCGGCTTCCCATGGTTTTCCAAAATCACTCCAGGCGAATGCTGGGATGAGTCCCAAACAAAGACCATGGCCGAATCCTTCCCCAATCCCTCTACCCTGCGCAACTTGCACCGTCTATAGTGACCTCTCTGTCGACGAGACGCTACCTACCTACGTGCCGATATCTCATCGGGCTAATCAGCTATTGAGGAGTCCTCTAAAATACATTCCTTATTCACTCTCTTATGTGTCGAATTTCGTAAAATCCTTTCTTAGTGCATCCTAAGGGGAAGCCATTTCTAAATTTCATGCTTTTGGGATGTGCGTTGATGTGTGGATGAGTGGAGCGAACGAACTAACGAGTGAGTGAGTGAATGGGTCGGTTGGTCGACACGCTTCATTTTATATAAAGAGATTACACGCATCCATGTTTTTTTTTTTTTTTTTGGGCTTTCTAACTCAGAGCTTCGTAGTTCGAAATTAACGCCTTACTGATCGCCAGAGGAAGTAAGTATCCATAGATGAAATGAGCCGAGTTTATGTGAATTTCGTCGACATCTTTCTGGCCAGTATTATTACGTAATGTGCAGTGCACTGAAATTCCGCTAGTAATCTGCCAAACAGTAAATGCTTTTTGAATTTAATTTAGAGACGAAAATTAAGATATTAAATCTGACATTTGTTTTTCTTAAATTAGAGCGTAATAGCACTGAAACTATTTGTTTACCATTTCCGCTCTTACCACGAATATGGCTATGGCGGTGAGCATTTCAGCTACAGGCCGTTCACAGAAGAACGAGCACTTTTGAAAGCCCTCCTTAAGATCTACTCGTATGCACGTTGTGTATTATTCTGACTTATGTAAACTTAACAATGTCATGGGCCTCATCACTTTATTCATGCGTCGGCCAAGTGAAACTGTGAAATTATTTTGCACTTCAAAGCATTAAAAAAGAAACAGAAAGCGAAAGAAACGATTTGAGTTATCGCAAATAGTTACCTGACACTTTTTATTTGACGTTAAGATGCGGAGCTACTTTCCATCCATCGTTACCAACTTTACTGGGCACATCGTGTTACTCAGTGCGCCCGTTAGAATACATGCGGACAGGGGCAGTGACTTTTTTCTAAGGTTGATTATCGTAAACAGCCGTCATCACCTTGTTTTTTGTTTAGTACGCTGATCAATGAAGAGACTGCTGCGTTAATCCGTCTGTAGCCTGGATCTTATATTTAAAATTCAGGAACGAAAATTCCATGGGCTAATAGCCGCAATCCCTTGAGAACCTATCACCAAGTTCGCAGGTTTCACCTTATTTTCTTGTGTATTAAGCTCTTTAATATACATGTTAACTTAATTTTATTTTAACTAAACAACTACTTTATTACTGGAATTCTCTGGCTGTGAAAGAGCGAGAGAGCGGTAAATAAATCAAGGTTTTAAAGTAAAATTTACTTTAATTAAATTAATACGAGAAAAAAAAAGGTAAATATAAAATATTATACATGACCGGGGAAGGCCATATGACTAAGAGGGTTGAAGCTTATACATGACCGGGGAAGGCCATATGACTAAGAGGGTTGAAGATTATATATTTATTTACTTACTTAACGTACTGTGGCCTGGCTCTTACCAAATAAACGTTTATTTTTCTTTCCATGCATTTCTTTCTATCTGCTACTGTATGGTAAGTTATAATGTTTTCCCTGCGTTGTTCTGTTAATGCGTACATATTTGGCTACAATACGAAATGTGTAAGACTCGACCAAATCACAAATCGAAAACAAGTGTGAAAAATTGGAACTTAGTCCTCCACTTATTTATTTCGCGCAATAGTTAATAACAAATGTCGTTTGCTACGTCTTTAATAATTTTGTTAATAAGGACGTGGCTATCGCACACAACTTGTTTAGTATTCTTTATTTCTTTTACAGATGGGGTAGTGTTGTGTCCTTTGCCTTATTGCGTCCGCGTTGTTTTCAATGTACAGTGCGGCGCAGATAGAAATCAGTATAGTAGACACATACGCGTTGACTATATGTCTACAAACGAGATATGAACTGGAGAAAATCTAGAACGTGGAAAATATGACGGCTTAAGTTCACTTTGAAACCTCCATATGAAAATGCAAAGGAAAGTTGTTTTGTGTTGGAAAGGAAAGTTCGTTTACTGTGTTGTGTCACGCTGTTGTGATCGGGAGACGGGATAGCGCCCTGGGGATTTTGAAGTTTATAGCGTAATCGTTCTTGAGCTTGTAGTCTTAACGCCGTGCAAAATCCAATCGCATTTACAGTCTTGAAGTAAGTTGTTGCCGGTTGTGAAAGATAAAAGGAAATGCGTTTGAAATAAACAACAGGTTGTAAACAAGGCAGACTAATATCGCTGTTTGGAAAGGAGAGACCTGGATACAAGCGACTGGAAAACGTTCCAGACATTGTGGTATAGGCTAGTCACGGTAAAGTGAGCACTTTTGAAAGCCGTATCATTTGGAATAATAGTCAATAAATATATTTTATTTTAGCCTTGGGCGCAAACTTCCGAATGCGTTGGAATATACACACTACGTTTATTACTTATATGGCAATATTTATTTAATAAGGTGGTTAAAGGTTAAAAATGGCTAAAAGAAAGCCTATAAATGAATTGCATCCGCAATTTGAGTCCACTTTAACGCATAAAAATATAATTTCGTAACAGTTTATGCGTAGGGGAATGTCAAAGTAAAACGTATTCTTTCCCAAATGGCATAACAAGGTATTTATTTTATTTGGAGACGAGAAATGTTTGGCGCCCCTTGCCATACAGTTTTTTATAGTACTTTCTGCAGTAAATCTCGGCTTTGACGTGTGTGTTCATATTAAGAGTGGGATGGGACCTCCCCTTTTCAACCCACTCAACCCCACCCACGTCCAAGGTCAAGAAGCGATGGAGTGATACGGCCGACACTAACATACACTAACATGCACTTTTAGCTCCCCATCGCTCCTACGCGCAAGGTGTGCAGTATTTCCGTCTAACGCTGTACTGTGCAAACTAGATCTGTAACAGTGGGGTTTTATTACACGCGATGAAAGCCCACAGATAAAACTACGTCCATATTTTTGTACTTTTCTCTTGCCTCTTAAGGAAACTGCATAGGCAAGCTGTAAAAATGCGGTATTTGACCATTTCCACTGTATTTTTTCCTTCAAGAATAAACATAATATGACAAAAGTAAAAAAATAGGGTCCCAGATAATTGATTTTTATCTTTTCTAACAAAATGTCGTATTTGCATAACATTTATTAACCGACATACGCGTATTCGCGCAAACAACTATCTCACAACAAAATGCGGGAGTCCATCCCACTCTAACACCTCAACAGAATCATACTAATTATTCAAGAATGGAAGTTTTTGCACAAAAAACGCGGTTTTTGGAGGGCCTCTGTGGGCAAACGGAAGGGAGGGAGTGGAAGCCGACTCCCCCTCACTGATCCCCCATCCTTCCTCTTGGACCCCCCCCCCCCCCTAAAATGCCGCCCCTCCAACCCCCTGGGAGGAGTTAGTGGGACAAGTGGGGGGGGGGGGGGGTATGTTTTCCATTTTGTAGGATTGGGGGTGTGTTTTTCGCCTTCGAATCGGCTTGGAAGGAGCATTTTTTCCAATTATTTCCTTCAAATTTTGGGGAGGGCTGACTTTCCGCACCCCCTACCCCATTGTCAGGCTATTCATAAGCCTAAAAAATAAGTCTTAAGTGTTAAGTAATAAGTCGTACTTTCACCATAATTGCTACTGCATGTCGGGATGTGCGAGCGAGCTCCGATATGCGCCAGCGAGCACGTGCCGAAGTTCCCAGACGACATTGCACCATAAATACTAATTCGTACGGTTACCTGCTTCATCTTAGGTGGCTCAGCCCGCTATTTCAGCAGGCCCGACCCCTGGTGTTGGCATTAAAGGAAAATAAGATTTGTAAATGGTTAACATTAAGTAACTTTTGTCACAACATTATTAATGTTACTATAACATAAACGATTTAGTAAATAAATGCCTCGATAGTAATTTTTATTGCAGCAAAATTATAATTTTTCTTTGTGGTTGACGGGTTTTCTCGGGGTTCTCATGTTACCCCCACCCCTTCATTACGGCACTGCTCCATACTCACCTCGTTTCACCCTCATCGACTCTCAGTACCTCGGTGTTAAGAGCCACCCAAATCTCTTCACTCAATCATTATGCCACGACGATGCATTTCTAATGAATTTTCTTCTAACGCCGAAATTCCGTACGCTAAGTTGCGGGGCAGGATAATGTGCTAAATGAATAAAATACTCTGGCAAAGATTTAGTCAAGAAGTTTGCAAAAAAAAATATTTTGCAAGCTATGCTTTTTGTAGGTATATCTATATTAGTCTCCAAATACTTGTGGCATCCTGGCATTAATTTATGTCTCGCGCGCTCTTGAAAGCCGTAACAACGGGCGGATGATTTTTTTTTGTTGGAGTAAAATTTATGAGCTAGGCGAGTCACGTGGGCGAGAATGAATTTGCCCTGGATATAAGCTGTTCGCGGTAAAATGAGCACTTTGAGAGCCCTGCTTAAGATCTACTTGTATACACGTTGTGTATTATTCCGCCCTATGTAAAATTAACATTGCCATGAGCCTCATCACTTTATTCAAACGTCATTCAAGTGAAACTGTGAAGTTATTAGGAAAGTAAATATTATACAAATCTAGCCATTTTTGCACTGCGATGCATTAAAAAAAATAGAAAGCGAAAGAAATAATTTAAGTTATCACAAATGGTTACCTAAAACTTTTTATTCGACGTCAAGCTATGGAACTATTTCCCATCCATAGTTACGAACTTTTCTCGGCAGATGTCGCTCAGCGCGCCCATTAAAATATATGCATTCAGGGGCAGTGACGTTTTTCTAAGGTTCGCTTCAAAAGTGCTCGCTTTATCGTGAACAGCCTTTATTGCGAAGTGCGAGGCTGCGAAAGAGTGGAGACAGACACCAGAGAAAGGAGAAAGAGAGAGCGCGTTTATGGCGGCGTTGTGAAATCCACGCGGGTTTCGTGAGGGACGACCCCAGGAATATGTGGTTTCTGCCGAGCAGGGGGGGGGGGGGGGTTGTTAAAGAGCCCACGCGGCCCTTTCAACTTCGGACACACTGACCCAGAATGCCCACACACTGATATGGGTCGTAAATCTGAGCCCCCGCCTGGGATACAATACCCGAGCATGACATGGGGTGACATTACACCGTAGCTATCCTTCTTCACAGCCGCGTGTTTTCGGCGTCGCAGCTGCGATATTACAACACGTGTGTACATACGTGGAAGACATAGTGAACGTTAATTGGACGGCGTGGATTTATTTCTCACCAGCTTGTCTTCCCTGACCCGTCCGTGTGTAAACCTCGCTGTTCCATTCGTGTGCTGTGAATTTAAACAAGTTTCCAGGGTTGTCAAGTGACCTGTTTCTACATGTTTTTATGTTCTATTTAACATTCCACTGGAACTTGTGCATTGGCACGTGAATACGAAGGGGAAAATTAAAGTAAGTTTTCTTTTTTGTATGGAGAGAGAATTGGGCTGCAGTTTTAACATTTGGTCCAAGCTGACCGACCTTGTGTCGTGTCTCCGCAGGCGGATGGTAAATGCCGTCAACGAAAAAATACGCGGTCCGCGCATCCACAGCGGTAAAAGCATTTCCCTCGCCAGAAACAAGTGTATGTGAAGTAGCTTTTGAAAAATAACCTACTTTATAGGCTGTTCACGGTAAAATGGACACTTTTGAAAGCCCCACTTGTAAAAATGAACGTTGCCATGGGCCTTATCACGTTGTTCATGCGTCGGTCAAATGGTACTGTGAAATTATTAAGAAAGTAAATACTTTAAAATTCTGCTCCTTTTTACACTTCGATGTATTAAAGAAAAACAGAAAGCGGAAGAAATAATTCAACTAATCACGTATGGTTACCTAACACGTTTTATTCGACGTTAAGATATGGAAAGACTATTGAGCTTTCCCTCTTCGAGCGACGATCTTTTTTTCGTTCTGTATCCCTTTTAATGACTGTAACCCCTCTTTTTGCCGAGCAACTGCTCACAGGTAATGTTAGATTTAACCACATTGCTAATCCTGCCCCATGTGCCCCACTAAATAAGTAATTTACATACTAAGCTAATAAACCGAGTTTTTTTAAACTAGTATTCAGAATTGATTATATCGAAGGAAAACTATTATATTCGTAAATTTTTTTAGAAATTCTAACTTACAGATTTTTTTTTTTTTTTTTTGTTTACTTAATATGCAAACCCGCGCAATTCTTCTAATTTGGTGTGGCCCTGAGCCCGGGCCAATGGATCCATGTACAAATGAGGGTAACCTGGGGGAGGGGGAGTGTATGTAAAATGTCTCTTGTAAACCTCCCATCACGTGATTCGACCCTGGTGACGTTGTCGTCTACCTAGCCACCGATAAAGACCAGTAGGTCACGGCGACGGGTTGTTATTCTTGCTCTGCCACCTCTCTGCCCCTCCAGCTCCTAGCACCTTGCATATTTGGCTGGTGACAGTCGTCCGTGCGCCGTTTTCCAATAACTTGCTATCCTCTCCCCCTCCCTTCCATTAGCTCTCCCTCGTAAGAGGAGTGTGAAGTGAAACATTTTTTGTGAAATCGTTGTTTGCGCGTATTCACGTATCTCGGTAAATATATGTCCTGTAAACACGACCTTTTGCTAGAAAAGGTTTAAAAAACTATTATCTATGAGACTATAGTTTTACTTTTGACATATTAAGTACGTTCATGGAGAAAAAAAATTCGTGAAAATGGTCAAATATCACATTTTTTAAGCTTGCCTATGCAGTTTCCTTAAGCGGCAAGAGAAAAGTACAAACATAAGGACGTAGTTTAATCTGTGGGGTTTCATTGCATGTAATAAAAACCCACTGTTGCAGATCTGGTTTGCACAGTACAGGACCACGACGGAAACACTGCACGCCTTGCGCATAGGAGCGATGAGGCACTAGGCGTGCGTGTCAGTGTCGCCGTATCGCTCCCTCGCTTCTTGACCTTGGACGCGCAACTCCAACTGATTCTTAAGGGGACTATGCACCTGCGCGTCCAAGGTCAATAAGCGAGAGAGCGTTACGGGCGACACTAACACGCACGCCTAGCGCCTCATCGCTCCTACGCGCAAGGCGTGCAGTGTTTCCGCCGTAACGCTTTACTGTGTGAACTAGATCTGGAACTGTGGGGTTTTATTACACCCGATGAAAGTGCACAGATCTAACTTCCTGCGTATAATCGTACTTTTCTCTTACCGCATAATGAAACATCATAGGTAAGCTTTAAAAAGACTATATTTGACCACTTCCACGATTTTGCTCCATTGATACACTTAATACGATTAACGTAAAAAGATAGCGATACAGATAATAGTTTTTTTTAATCCTTTTTGGCAAAACTTCGTATTTCCAGAACATTTATTTTCCGAGACACGCGTTTACGCGCAAACAACGATTTCACAGAAAACGTTTCAGTACATAGGACCCTTAAACACAGAGTATACGCCGTGGCGATAAAAATTAGAGGCAGGTGGCCGGCAGCTGAGTGGTTCATTGTTTCGTGTACCTACAGGCTGTTCACGGTAAAGTGAGAACTTTAGAAATTAACTTTCGGGAAAAAATTACTGCTCAATACTATAGGCTGTTCGTGGTAAACGGAGCGTTTTAGAAAGTCACGTGAAAGTTCTACTCGCATGGACATTGTGTATTCCTACACCATACGTAAAATCAACATTTCCGTGTGCCGCGTTACTTTATATCTTCATATTCTGTCATGTGAAACTGTCAGAATATTAAAAAAAAATAAAAAAACATGTTTTCACACTTTTATAAGTCTTACGCTTAAAAATATGCACTTCAATAAAAGAAAGCAAAATATATAACTTCAGTGTACACAAAAATGATTACATGACAGTTTTAATTCAACGTTAAAACATCCATCCTTCGTTACCAAATTTGCTGGGCGCATACCAATCAAAGCTCCCGTTAAAATATATGCAGGGACATTTTATAAGGTTCATTTCAAAAGTGTTTACTTTACCGTGGATAGCCTATATATTACATAGGCTTACCACAATGCACGGTGGCATGCAGATTCCTAGTTAAGTTGGCGGTGAATTGATTAAAAGAATAGTTCTTAACACTTGACGTTGTAATGAAAGTGTAATTTTTTAATTTATGACCACTAAAGGTGTTTTTATTTACTGTACATATTAGTATGAAGTCACAAATTAAGGTGGATTCACAACCATCCCTCGCATCCGTCAGTCGCCCGTCCGTCTATGTGAGTATGGAGCAGCGCCGGAATGCAAGGGGGGACGGTAGAACCCCTAGAAAACCCGCCGACCAGTGGCGTCGTCTGGCACAATTCCCACATGCGAGAATCCGGGAGCGAACTCGCCGGGAATCGAACACCATCTGCCTGTGGGAGGCGAGTAGTCTAACCACGACACCCTGCTGTCACTTAAATGAAGTATTACATACAATTTATAAATAAAATAAAAGTAAAAGTAGAATTGAACCAAAAATAAGATAATTTTGTGTTAACAGAAGTATACAACCTTTGTGATGTATTATGCTACATATTATACGTCATCCATACACTCTAAATCTGAATCAGTGAGAATTTCACTTTTTCTATCATTCAAATGTATCTGATTGATTCAACAGCCACTTCGGTGAATTTAACTGGTGAATCAGTGGAAAAAATGCCAGATTACCTTCACTTATTGATTCAGTCACATTTTCCACCGATTCGTCAGTTTTTTTTTTTTTTTTTTTTTTTTACTCAGTGGTATATTTTTGACTGATGGTTCAGTTAAACAGCGTGTAAGAATGACCGTCAAACAATGTTAAAAATTACCGTTAAATAACGTGTGTCAAGCGAAAATAACAACGAATAAACTAATAAAACCATTACAAAATACTTTCTGAAATGTGTTTCGTCTGTCAAAACGCCATTTAATGAGGTAATAGAAACACACAGACTTTCATTCCGTTTTTATATCTTTCATTTCGTTTTCATGTAATCATCACAGCGTTCTGTTTGAAATATGCTATTAGTTTTAACAATCTTAAGGGTACCAATTAAACCAAAAACGAAAAGTAAGAGCATACAATTTAAATCCTCACGATTTTGCGGTAAACTGATAAAACATATATTTTCCTCTCACTATTTTTTTTAACTTGGCGTGGTAGTGCAGATGGTAGGGTATTGGTCTAGTGGCGACAGGTGTGCGAGCTCAATCCCGGCTGCCTCGGAAATTTTTTTACTTTTTTTAAAATCATGATAAATTGCACAAAAAAAATAGTAAACGATTGTAAATATGTTTATTTCTCATGATCATTTGGCTACATCCAAAAAACAATTTTTAATTCGCCACTATAGTCGGCCGTCACTTATTCAATCAGTGAAATAATTTCAATTCACTAATTCAATAGTGAAATTTTTTTACTGTAACAATCAGTGGTTGCCACTGATTCTAAGAGAAACCATTTTCACTGAATACAGTACAGTCCATTCCCGACTGGAAGAGACTTGATGAAACGCACCTTTGAAAAATCACCCTAGCCGTAACATGTCAACCTGTTGTTTCAATAACTTGTAGTCCACAAATATATAACACTGTGATTAACTCTAAAGTATTGCATTTTTTAATAAATGAATCTTTTCTTAATATCGCCTATAACTTGTAATATTTATTTCGTATTAAATACGAATTAAAACAGCGAGAGTAGCGGTGTATTGGCAACGGCTAATAAGAAATAGTTCTCAGTTCAAATATAGTTTCAACATCGTTTTATGGTAAGCTGTTGGTAAATTAAATATTGCTATTGAAATATTTCAATATTTAGATAGCTCCAATAGAAACGTATTTCATTGTTACAGTTAAAAATAACAGCTCAAAATAACGTAAGTAGGCCGTAGTGACGTGGTGTTTGTTTTTTCGACCGACGAAACTGCCGGCTGGGCGGAGCTTATCGCTCTCTCTCTCTCTCCCCCCCTCCGTCCCTTCCACTCTCTTTCTCTCTCTCTCTCTCTCTCTCTCTCTCTCTCTCTCTCTCTCGGGAAATTTCCCATTGCTATAAACAATAAAATTATACATGTTTAAAATTGTAGCATATTTCATACTTATTACAGCAAAATAATGATTTTTGAATTTGGGATTTACAACTGAAAAGAGATTTTAATGTTTGAATATTTAATTTAATACATTTAGCATTTATAAGTGATGGCGTGTGGTTTGTAAATCTTAAGTTTGGCAGACATGTCGAGTGGCTACATGACGTGGCTTTTTGTTGCTGTATGCTCAATGAAGTATTGATTTCTCTTCCTCCGAAAAATACTTCAAAATTACCACATCATGTTTGTAGATGTTGTGTTTTTCAAACCTACCTAGGCAAGTTACGATGTTGTGATGAGTCTGTTATTTCACGGCAGTAATAAATATACTGTTACGTGGGTTTCATTAACTGCTGCGTGTGAAATGGTGTGGCGTTGCTGAATCGTGGTTGATACGCTGGCCCTGTGTGTGCGTGATTTCAAGTATTTGCTTAGCACTATTTATACGTTTTAAATGTGAACTGTTTTTATGACGAAGTTATTTATTTACATCCACGTCTGTTTATCACAAAGTTGTACCTTTGCCCTAAGGGGTTTGAAACACAGTCGTGTAACGTAATTTGCCACAATCCCAGAAGAAAAATACTAAGCCCAGCCCGATAAATTTCAAGAAACTTAATAAACAGTGAGTAGCAATACATAGAAATATAAGTTAAATAAAAGTTACCGTAGGCTTATTTGTGTGCATTTTCACCGCTGTCTTTTAAGTTTGTATGACAAGAATGAGCAACACGAGTTGCTTGCTTGAATTGAATGTGCTTTTTTCGTTTGACTGGTTGTTTCTTCGTTTTAATATTTATTCCAACTGAGGCCGTCCTTTTAAAGAAATAACCCAACACATATCAATAACAAAAGGATAAATACTACAGTTCTTTACCTCGCAGTTGTAACAGTGTTAAAAACAGCCGCGGCAAAATATTAACGTGCATTACATGTAATGTGTTATTTCGTGGAAAACAAATATGTTAATGTAAAATAACCGTAAGAACTATCGTCAATTCAGGCATTTTTAAAACGTCTTAAAGTTGACCAAAGTAATGTTAGAGGCATAAGCTGTGAATATTCGTACTGAATGGTTTTTGGAATATGACAGAATTCTTTGAAAAGCTTTAAACAGTAAACAACACATTTGGCAGGTGTATAAGTAGAAGTCACATTTCAGTGTTTATGTTTGGGTGTAGCGAAAGTATACGAACACATGTACACACACAATGGAATGTAAACATTGATTTTGACAGATACTACATGGCAGTCACATGACAATGTTCGTTTACATTTGGCGGAAGGATACGAAACGTGCTTGCAAGTAGATATTTAGCAGGGCTTTGAGAAAGTTTCTTCAAGTGGGGAATGGACTACAGTGGAATTTCAATGCGAATCACTGGTTTCCCACTGATACGAATTTAGAGTGTAGAGTGATATTTTCAAATGTTTGGTTCAAAAAGTGCGAAAATACTGCGAATAGATCATAGTTTACATCAGGTTATGGGGCAAAAAAATCCGCAGGCGAGCTGTTGTGGAGTGAGGCGAGCGGCCTGGTGGGTGGGTCTGTCTTGCGTGGCAGCTGTCAACCGTCCTGACGAGTCACCAGCAGCGCCGTTAATTGATAATTAATAACTGCTGTCGCCTCGTCGAACTGGTCACAGCCGGTTCCGGCGTTTCTCCTTGGGCCTCACTCGATCCCGCGCCATTAGGTTTTTTTTCTCTCTCGCGGCGATATGCAAATAGCGGTCAAGCAGGTCGGGGAAATTACGGCGTTACCTGGGACAACTTGTGAAATAGGGCGCTACACTGCGTTTAGAAAATAATCGCGCTAATAATATCTTCAGAGAAAAATAGAGTGTAGATATACTTGATATAGGTTATTAACGGTAAAATTAGCACTTTTTGAAAGCCCTGCTTAAGATCTACTTGCATGCACGTTGTGTATTCTTCCGCTTTATGTAAGATTAACATCGCCACGGGCCTCGTCACTTTATTCATGCGTCGCGTCGGTCAAGTGTAACTGTGAAATTATTAAATAAGTAAATACTTAAAAAATCTGCTCATTTTTACACTTCGGCACATTAAAAAGAAACAGAAAGCGAAAGAGATAATTTAAGTTATCAGAAATGGTTACCCAACACTTTTTATACGACCATAAGATACGGAACTACTTCCCATCCATCGTTACCAACCTTACTGGACGCACGTCACTCAGGGCGCCCGTTAAAATACACGCAGATAGGGGCAGTGACTTATTTCAAAAGTTGATTTCGAAAGTGCTCACTTTCTCGTGAACAGCCTTTAAATAAGCGGGTCGCTTGTTTTACTCATTTCGGCAACCTAAATAAATCAAAATATAATGTTATAATCGTGAGTTTGAAAATTATTCCAAATAATTCAAATAAATAATTACAGAAATACGTAGAATTCACTACTGAAATTTTCATTATTTTTACTGGAATTTTACTATTTTTCTTAAACTTATATTTAGACCACTCTAAAATGGCTTTCATTCTACGAAATCGCCTATACTTGGTTAAGCTTTGTTATCACGAGGCGGAGGGATATACTTGAAGTAGATCTTTAGCAGGGCTTTAGAAAAGTTGGAAGTAACCGCGAATGGATTTATAACTCACGAACCCATCAGCAGCGCGCTCGGCTGTACTTGCTTCCTGTCACCACTGGAGATATTCCTGTGATACCTAGAGGACACTTATTAGCAACTTGGTCTCAAACGATCGTGTAGTTGAAGCGAGATCGAGCAGCAACGGAATGCAAATGTGTGGTTAACGGGGTATCCCCGCTGACCAACGGGTACGTCCGCACAAATCGGGTATGATCCCATCGAACCCGGATCTCTGTGGCGGAACTCCGGTACGGTGCAGACACGTGGCCACCGCGACCCCATCAGCTTTATAGTCTATTCACGGTTTCTTCACACTTTTGATGTGAATATGTCTTTAAATTTGCAACCATAGTGGGAGGCAATCCAGAAAATCTGATGATAACAAAATCGGGAGATAGAGTTTGCACTGCAGCTCCAGATTGATCCCCTACATTCAAAATTAAATTACACCACTCGATTGCCAAAGGATCGAAGAATATGTTACGTTGAGTGAGGACTGCGAAGCATCGCGGGGTTTGATATAAAGGGGGGGGGGGGGGTGCAACGTTGAATTCGTTTCGCCGCGTCTCATAACTTCCGCGTAGTACAACTTTTGACAAGGAGAAGCTACGACGCTCGTTTAGGTTTCAGTCGACAGCTCTCGTCAAGATCAATCGATTGCGTGTACGGAGACATTTTTGTGGCGTTGTAATGGTGAATTTGTCTGAGTTTAATATAACAAAATTAAGAAAACTTACTATACTCGTCAAAAAGCCACGTCGAAATACAAAAACCGTATACTGTTTGAAAGAGCATCTCAAAAGCAATCCAGTGAAACCCATAAAACCCCATTTGATCGAGTGAAGCGGTGCCGGGAACGTAAAAAATCACGGCGTCCGAGCGCGTCAATGTAGACGTATTCACGCAAAACAAATGCCGTGTCCCCAACATAGCCACACACCCCATATTTTGAATCAAACTTTTGAAAAATCCTCCCCTGTATGAAGTGATTGGTTGTTTCCTAAATACATCACATATCACAAGAGTTTTATAATTGTGTTAACATAAAAATAAACTTATTTTTGGTTACTTCGAATTTTTTTTTTTTTTGTTTTATCTATACTTTAAAATATTTCATTTATAATAAATATGAATTTAAACAGGGGTTAGGGATAATACGCGTGGTTGAAATGGCTGGCAAGAAATAGTTTTTACACAAAATATTATTACTCTGAGCGTACGAATGCGGTTCGCTGTCTTTTCCTGTAATTTCCTAGACTCGGTTAAGCTTTGTTTGCATGAGGCGGAGGAATATTCTGGAAGTAGCAATTTAGCAGGGCTTCAGAAAATTTGGAAGCAAGTGTGAATGGACTAGAGGAAATATCACGGCAAAATCATTATTCATGGGAAACGTGGCTATGTAGCCTAAGAGCGGCTTTTGGTAATGTGCCAGAACTCCACTTATCGTATCTGTATTCTTATCAGTTGTGTGTTTTGAAACTGCGTTGTGGCAACAACTGAAGACGCACGAAACACGGAATTCTGAACTGCTACTAAATAAAACAGCTTATGGAGTATTCACGGTAAAGTGAGCACTTTTGAAAGCCTTCACATTTGGAATAAATGTCAATAAGTAAATGTTATTTTAGCCTTGGGTATTAACTTCCAAGTGTGGTGGAATATACACACTGTGTTTATAACTTACATGGCAATATTCATTTGAAAAGGTGGTTAAAGGATAAGAAATGGCTAAAATGAGAAAAGTACCTGGATCCTCAAAAGTGCTCACTTACCGTGAACAGCCTATATAATACATTCACGGTTACTTCAGCCTTTTCTGAAGCCCTGCTAAAGTTCTACTTCCAGGATATTCCTCCGCCTCGTACAAACTAAGCTTAACTAAGTCTGGAAAATTACACCGAAGGACAACGCACCCCATTCGTGTGCACTCAGTGTAACAGTATTTTGCATAAGAATTATTTCTCACCAGGCGCTACAAGCACACAGTTTTCTCGCTATTTTTATTCAAATTATTTATAAATTAAACATTATAATTTATAGATAAAATATGAATAACATTTCAATTTAACTGAAAAGTAAGTAACTTTCATGAACACAAATATAAAACGCTTGTGATACATGGCATGTGTTGGAAATAACTAAACACGTCATTCATGGGGAGATTTTTCATAGGTTTGATTCAATAAGGGTGAAGAAACCGTGAATAGACTGTAAGTGCTCTAAGTTGATAGTATACTTCACGCTGTCCACAATATTATTATTTAATCTTTGTAAAAGCACGATGATTTAAAAACCAAACTAGACGATCTGCAGGTTACAGTTCGAACACGTTTTTCTGACAGTTCTTATGGCAATGGTTAAGTCGTACACAGAAGATGAAACTCGAGTCTACTGCATATATAGTCTGTAGTGCGGACCTGCCACTATGTCTCCTCGCATCATAAGGCTGTTCACGATAAAATGAGCACTTTTGAAATCAACCATAGAAAAGAGTCACTGCCCCTGCCTGCATATATTATACTGGGCGCACTGGGTGACGTACACACAGTAAAGTTGGTAACGATGGACTGAAAATACTACCATATCTTAACATCGAATTAGGCGTTACGTAACCATATGTGATAACTTAAACTATTTCTTTCGCTTTGTGTTTTTTTAATGTATCGAAGCGTAAAAAAGAGATGATTTCTAAAATATTTTCTTTTCTAATATTTCACAGTTTCACTTGACCGACGCAAGAATAAAGTGATGCGGTCCATGGCAGTGTTAATTTTACATAAGGCAGAAGAATTCACAACGTGCATACAAGTAGATCTTAAGCAGTGCTTTCGAAAGTGCTCATTTTACCGTGAATAGCTTATACACATTATACCCAACTTTAATAACTCTCAACGATACAGTGCTTGTACAGAAATTTAACATTTAGCAGTGATCACATCACTTTTTATTGTTGCTGCAAAATTTTTTCTGGCATTTTTGTACCTAAAACTTATCCTCAAAGCGCTTGTTCTCAGCCGTATTCTCTACTGACGAACTTGAACAATCGAGAAAATTACATTTAATGTGAGTAGCAGATTTTGTCTTAGTTTGGCGTATCAGCATAAAATAGAGAAATATGCCGCATGTTCCCAAAGTGAATTTTTTTTTTTCGGGCGGGCGAATATAAACATAAAGATAGGGCATTGCCTAAATATTACGAACAAATAACTAACTGCTGGAATGCCATCATTGTTAGTCTCTTTAAGTGACGATATAACGAAGACTCGGGTCTTTTGTACCCTGGACCTCACAATAAAAAAACAAAAACTGTTCTGAAGGTTATTCATTCTTAGTAAAACATTATTTGAGTCATCTCGGAAATTTGTTGAACTTCGTGCACTGTCAAGGCTGATTGCGAGAAAAACAACTAAGAACAATAAACTGCATGTAAAATGTCCAACTAAAAATATTAATAAACATGCACTAATAAAAATGGGATATTTACGCAAAAATTAGAAAGAAATGGAGACATAAATTCCACCAAAAATAATAATTATCACACAAAATAGACACTACATTAATAAAAGAATTACGACAAGAACTTACGACAGAGAACACAAATGTTCTCTGTCGTAAGAATAACACAGTCGTCAGTTCATCAAAAAAAGATGCATTGGAACACACAGCATTAAAAATAAACGGAAGGCGTGGCAAAAATAATAAATCAAGCTGAAACATATGTAAGGATAAAGGAAAACGATCCAGCGGAAAAACAAACACGACACAAACAAAGAAGACACGAATACAAAACGACATCTGTGAACCATCACAGGAAAAACAACACATTTCTCAGACGAGCCGAAAAAAGAAAAACAACAGATGTTTCGGGAGACAACAGATGTTTGAGGAACTCCAACAATCTCTTAGTTTAATTCAGCTATACCGTTGCCACATTATTAAATTCTTTTTTGTACAATAGTATTTTTTTGGTAATTAACTGGTAGATTTCGTTTTAACACTACAGAGGAAATTTTGTAGGCGCCGTTTCGTTAGGATATTAGAGTGAAAATATGTTTATATTCAAAATAACTATGAGTAAATTCCCACAAGTGCTCACTTTTGAAATCAACCGTAGAAAAAAGCTACTTCGCCTACCTGCATATAGTTTAACGGGCGCACTGAGTGGCATGCGCTCAGTGAAGTTGGTAATGATATATGGAAAATAGTTCCATATCTTAACGTTGAACAAAAAGTGTTAGGTTACCATTTGTGATAACGTAAATTATTTATTTCGATTTCTGTTTTGTTTTTTTTAATGACCAGATTTGTAACATGTTTTCTTTTCTTATAACTTTAGTTTCACCTGACCGACCCATGAATAAAGTGATGAGGTTCGTGGCAATGTTAATTTCATATAAGGCGGAGGAATATACAACGCACAAACAAGTAGGTCTTAAGCAGGGCTATCAAAAGTGCTCATTTTTACCGTGAACAACCTATTACACTTTTTGAAGTGAGGACGATTTCAGAACTGGACCAGCGTGAGGCTCCGCCAGTTATTATTTTAGACAGAGGATACGTATCTTCATGTTTCCACTTGGACCCTTTCAAGGATTCTTCGTCTATACAGATTGGATGTGAAATAGTGTTAAATGGAAAATCAATTATTCTTAAAATAACAATGCAAATGGAAAACAGAGTTGTACAAAAGTCTTCGGGTTGCTGTATCACGAATTCTGGGACTTGAAAATACGATATATTAGTGTTTTTTTGGTAACTATCGAAGGTCTTAATCCTTCCAAATGTACACGTTACTTACAAGTGTATACTGAATCGTAGCTTAGAAACCAGTCAGGCGCCGACAGAAATTGAAACAGTTATACCTCTCTTATAAGAAGAGACAAGCCCTCTGCCATACTGCCCAAATTTTCCGTTCTCTGACTCCGGAATAGAAGTTTTATTAATTTAAATAGTACTCGTGCTGTAAGGAACATATTCGTCAGCTTATTTAATTTAAGGAGCAGTGTTGACGGGTCGTACAATTCAAGAGTACATCCAGCGGGAAATAATATTCATGTCCCAAAATAAGCTACGCAGGTAGTCCACGCATGCCATGAAATCGTTGGCAAGATCTGTGGTTGGCAAGGCCAAAATAGCTTCCATTTGTGTCCTTCTTGCTGTAAACAAGTCTCTTGGCATCAGTTTGTACCCATTCCCGGACTAATCTTCTTACACAATAGAAAACTTTAGCATTTGACTTTACGTTCCCTTTCATATGACGAAACCACCAATACACAATACAATTGTAAAGTCAGAGTTCAGACAATTGAACATCGGTTATACGAGCCTCGTAAAAATGTGTATCTTGCTATGAAAATAATTATCATATCATCTAGGAATGCATTTTACTTACCTTTCTAAAAATTGGCTTAAAATTTATATTAAAAGTTTATTTCAAAACAAAAATTTCAGTTGTTTACTTTATTAAAATATGTCAATTCGTAAATTTCTTCTTCACATTATATTTGTTTGCACTTTATTTAATTTAAGACGAGCTTTCTTTGATATACCGAGATTAAAATCGCCCTTCAATAAAATAACGAACTTTCACATAACCTCTGTTAGATTCTCGGCAAAATGGATGCTTGAATTTGACTTTAAATTTCAACTATTCGAAATCGTAAAGTTCCATTGTGTCAACCTCCATAAGAAACAACATGTCGGAAAGCAAAAGTTAAGTCAAATCGTAAAGTCAAATGCTAAAGTTTTCAATTGTGTAAGGGCCTTAACTCATTAAACCGACCTCAGGTCTAGACGAATCTGGACTGATCAGGGTAAGGGCGGGGTGGCGACACTCTAAACTCGCTCTAGGGAGGACAGGTTTCGATTTCCTGTCCGGTAATATTGATTTTCGTTGTTCGTGGCTTTGCGAAATTTCTCCACTCTGATTCCGGGATTTTTCTTCCGTACAGGCCATGGCCACTTTCTTCGGTGCTCCTGCACTACACTAAATCTGAACCAGGCCACTGCACTTCACGAATAATCAGTAGGAATCACTGTTGAACCAGCGAGCAGCAACTTAAATGAACAGTAGAATTTTTAGTTATTCAGTTGGAGCAAATTTAACAGATCTGTAGTTAAATTCGCTGCTTTCGGACAGTTTTAACCTCTTTACGTATTAACCCCAGTATACTCGTTCAAGTTTGACATGTTGCAGAACAGACTAATTTATGGTCGGTGCTGTACGTGTCGTGTCCAGAAGGTAACACCATTGAGGGCATTGCATTTCCCTGGGCAATGCTATTATTTGCAGCTAACACACCAAATATTGTATAATTGGTTGTTTCTTATGCCATGGATCTAATGAAACATTTACCATAGGTTCCTAAGTGCCAAACATTGTAAGGAATTTGTAAATTTTTCTTGCACCAAAAATTTATTCTTTCGCAACACATGAAAGGAAAAATTGATGTGAACGTTAACGGGTTAACTGTTTAGATTTTGGAGTGCAGGTTGTGTAACAATCAGGTTCTTTCTTTAATGACTCCGCTGGTGGCAACACTTTAATGACTCCGCTGGTGGCAACACGTTAAGCCACCCACAAAAAATAATTTAATTAACTCTTCTAGGGTGCTGGAAAAATCCATAAATTACATAAGGATTCGAAACGCATCACAGGTATTCTCGCACGATTTTATACAGCATTTAAGGCGCTTATATACCCGGAGCTAGGGAGCCATAAGTGCGTTCTCGATGCTGCGTGATCTTGCACTTATTGCGTGTGTGTCGTGCTACGTATACCTATGGGACTTTAAGCTGCGCCCCTGCCATTTTATTGGTGGAAATTCTGTACCAAGTTGTCAACGGCCGTTAGTTATTTGTTTTTATAAAGCACCCGTGTGCTTTTACATGTAGCGCTTTGTAAATGCCGTTTTTAGCCATGTTGGCGTACTCTGAAATGTAGTTTCTAATGTGCCTGACATCTTGGAACGCACGAAACAGGTCTTGTCTGAAGTGTGGGCGCACGTTTAATTGTTTTGTAAAAAAAATAAATAAAGGGCGTATTTCAAACACACTGCATTGCAGTCTAAGCACCGGAATTAAAGGGAGAAGGGAAAAAGGTGTAGCGGACAGAAGTTTTGTATGCTGGCGAAAAGCTAACCACCAAACCAACGCCATAAGGTAATCTTTTCTTTCTGCTAGGCTGAAAGCATCAAATGCATGAAATATAAACTGTTCGACCGACAAACTTCGGCTGTAGGTTAATCACGAAAAAATAAGTTGAAAACATGTACACGGTCTATGGTCTAAAGTGAATACTAAGGGTAGTACACATCATTGAAGTTGTATCTGGAACACTTGTTTATTGCAGGTATTGGAGATAATATGTAAGATGGAACACTGATTGTCTGGGCGATGGTTAACTGAACAAAGATCTTCAAACACCACAACACTTGACGCTGTCATCAAATTATTCCATGTAAATAATCAATGTTACTACCACTATTTCGAACTAACATTCATGCCGTGGTAGCATATTTGGTATTTGAAGGATGGATTAGTAATCCTCATGTTACAATTAACAAAATTGTTGCTGCCCTAAACATCACCGTTTTCGAGTAAGTCGTACTATTCTTTCAAGATAATATTTGCCAATACCTGGCAGGTGGGGCACGCACAATACCCAATAACACACTTCTACGGCTATTAAAGAGAGGAGAAGATTCCAAGGAGAAGTACATTACAGTGGTACTGTAATAACCTTTTCCTTCTACTACAACTTCAAAAATGTGTACTTCCCTTAGAATTAATTTTAGACCATGTGTCATGTATATGTTTTCAACTTCTTTTTTCGTAATTAACCTACACCCGAAGTTTGTCGGTCAAATTGATGTACATCCTGTATATGTGCGCACACCTAGGTGAAAGAGCGAGCGCCTGAAAGCAGTGGCTGAAGCAGATGCCTTTACAACTGTACTGCAATCCTGGTGTTGGTGCAGGGAAATTTATAGGTAGGTGGTAACGCTTAGCATCTGGTCGACAGCGAGGTCATTACAGACAGACCAAGTCGCCCAGAGAAGAAGGAACCGAGGGGAGGAACAGGTCGTGGCCCGCAGTAAGTACGCCATCCCATCATTAACCTGGAGAGAGTAGAGATTTCGGTAAAGTGATCTAATTATGGTGGAGGGGGGATGTGATTAATAATACCTCCCCCTTCAGCGGCTAGAATCAATAAGAATTTTTAGTGGCGCCCCACTGGTGACTACCAGCGGAAAATAATTACGTTGTCTCGTACGGAAATATTTCCCTCAGTGTGCTATACTTATTTAATCAGAAAATGACTTTAAATGATTCATTTGGAGATTAAGTTCTAAAAAAGTTTTCCCGAAGGAAGACTACCGAACTTTCTTCCCACGTGGTGGGGGGGGGGGGGGGGTATTCCATGCCCTCCCCCCCTTTTTTCCCATCCTGGTAGCACATCACCACTAAAAGTCACCATGCCAATACGGGAACTCGTGGAAAACAGAAATCAGGATAGCTGGACCGGGAATTGAACCCAGGTGTTCCCGAATGATAATCCAGGTTTACCGATGTACCACCTCATTTGACATATCTAAGCCCAACACGTTATAGCTAACCTCTCGAAAAATACACGTTTTCAGCTTATTTATAATAGCAACATTTTATTTACCGTTTCTATAATTGTGTCGTAATTACACACACAATGTTGAGTTTCCTTTTTGTCTTTGCTGTATGATGACGTAATTAGCTGAAGGATTATCGCCTTATTATCTTGAACATGTAAAACGGTAAAACGATAACCGATTCCTCGCTTTATCTTAGGTAGAAATGCTTGCTCGTTTTCATAACAATGGGGAATATATTTCTGCGCTCAACAGCTTTGAAGTAATATCGCATTTTGTATTCATTATTTTGGAGCCTGCTACCACTGCTACTTTTATATATTCACTTTACCGCGAATAGTCTATAGTGATCGATATACTTGGCTGACGCCCGCCCTGTGTTTCAGGACTGTTGCAAGCCCTGGTCATTGCTAGGGCTAATCAATGTAGTAGGCATACCTACACCAGCCTCCCGAAGGACATCGTTTGTAAGTCGTAATGCCCTAGCAATAGAACGCGAGGTCCACATATTCGCCCGTCCCCGTCCAGAACAAGACACTGTCGTCGTGGTAGGAAGGGGGGGGGGGGGGAGGAGGAGGAGGGAAGAAAACAAAACGGATGGGGACGGCGAGAAGTTATTTATTACTTGACCTCCGCCACTGACGGAATACGACACGGCTGGGCTTGGCGATCTAGGCGCGACCTTGTTTCTCAGCGCGCCGGTTATCATTGAACCCAGCTGCGGCTTGCCCCAGTCCCCGGGCGGCCGTTGCGAAATAGCGCGCCCTGCCACGCGGGCTGCATACCCGCCACTCGCCAGGGGCAGCCGCCCGAGCGAGACAGTTACTGGGTCGGCGCCACACGTCTCGCTTGCTATACCTTTAAAACCAGTCTTCGGAGCGAAAAATATCCACCGGCCCGTTGCTGCGTGTATTTTTAATACGGTGATTGGGCTACTTATGGTTATGTTTGTAGCGAATTAGGAACAGGTGTACTATGTCCCAACGTCTCGTTAAAGGTGTAATGTTTTAATTGATTGCTACTGTAATTTTTTCTTATTTACGCTCGCGGCAATTAAACGGTGTGGTGCTTGAGCGACACGCAGACATTAGTCATTAAAGGCTATTCACGATAAAGTGAACACTTTTGAAATCAACCTTGAAAAAAAGAAGTCACTGCTCCTACCTACAAATATTTTAATGGGCGCACTGAGTGACATGCGCCCAGTAGGGAGGGCAAGTAGTTCTATATCTTAATGTGGAATAAAAAGAAGTCACTGCTCCTACCTACAAATATTTTAATGGGCCCACTGAGTGACATGCGCCCAGTAGGGAGGGCAAGTAGTTCTATATCTTAATGTGGAATAAAGTGTTAGGGTAACCATCTGTGATAACTTGAATTATTTCTTTCACATTCTGTTTTTTTATTTTTTTTATTATGCTTCGAAGTGTAAAGATTATCGGATTTGTAACACACATACTTTTCTAATAATTCCACATTTTCACCTGATCGACGCATGAATAAAGTGATGAGGCCCATGTCAATGTTAATTTTACATAAAGCGGACGAATACACAACGTGCGTACAAGCAGATCTTAAGGAGGGATTTCAAAAGTGCTCATTTTACCGTGAACAGCCTATAAAACCATGACTGTTAATTTTTACACGTGAAGGAAGGATACGCGAAAACTAAATATGTCCATTACCAATCTCCGAAATAAAAAATTTCTGCAAGTTAACTTTATATGGGCCAACGCATGCTGCTAGTGAAGTTGGCGGCGAATATTTTTAAATAGTTCGAGATCTTGAAGTTGTATTGTGTGTGCAATGTTTAAAATTATAGTTAAATCAAGTTGGTATTTCTTTGCTTTATGCACATTAGATTATGGTTTGGTATATCAGCAACACATTCAGATTCCTAAAAATTTCAGGTTTTCACTTGACTGATTTATGAATTAAGTTGTTAGAACCAGGGAAGTGTAAAGTTCACATATGGCGGAAGGATAAACCAACGAATAACGACGTTCCACGCGGGATGATCATCGTATGTTAAGGCAATGCTGAAATACAGAGAACTGAAACCCTAAAGTTCGTGTTCTATGACTGGTACATGTGTTTTGCAATGGGAGTAAGTGATAAATGAAAAATTACTTTGCCGTATATCCAAAGTAATTTTTCGTAGAGTCCATTTATTTATTTTTTTTGCAATTTTAAACGGCGCTCTTTTCCCCTGTGCGTTTATTCAGAGTTTCTCGGAAGTGCCACTACCGTAACATTATGATCATCGTGATGTTTAAGATCATTGATTTTCTAAGTTAAATATGGCTTCTTGATTCTCGATAAAAAGAAACTACTGGGAATGCTTGAGAGCTGATGTTTTGTCGGAAGCTGCCTTCGCTATCGGCAAGGTCAATTCCAAGATGTGGTGTGAGAGGCGTGGTTGTATTGTTTATTATAGACAGACACAACGCTTACGCGCCCGACCTTGTTGAATGTTGTACACAACATAATAAAGAACGATAACTAATCGCGTGAATTAATAAGCCCGTCCTTATAGGATATTTATACAGAATTACACTGTATGGTGAGTAGTCAGCAATAAAGTAGAATATAAAATCCTTTGTACGGGACTAAACCGCATAGTCACTGACAAACCACTGGACCAATTGAGACCATATTCACACCACATGTTATTGAGGTGGCGAGTAAGGTTTTTAGTAATGTTTCATTCCGATAGGTGGCGCTGGAGTCTTAACTTCTATATTTGTGGGCCGATTTTGCTCATACTTTCTGGATATGTTTGTTGATCTAAAAGACAAACATACCAGCTATACCACGGTCAAACGTCGGTCGACGGTACCCGACGTAATAAAGAGGACGCACTGAGAAGGCAAAATAGAACGTAAACACGTGCTGCACAAACTGAAGAGGCGTGGAAACAAAACCGAGAAGCACACAGCACACGGAACAACGTTCGCCGGGATCAGCTGGTAAAGTATAAATATTGATGTGACGTGCTGTCGTGTCGTGGCTTTTACGTCCGAAGACAGACTCCGGTGGTCTCTTCCCTTCTCTGATGTCTGTTCTTTTTTATAATGTTTAAGAGGATAAACAGACGTTTCGCAATCACTTTCATGTACGACGACTCTGCTACAGGATATTTAAAGTCGGTTGGAAACGTACAACTCAGCTTCATTTTTCTTACTACGCAATAAACACGCAGTCGCCACTGAAAGTCTCGTACATTGAGAGAGAATTGAAGAAAGTGTTTATTTGTATAGGACCAAATATACATTTAGTTGTCCTAACAAAATATATTGCTGAGCAAACAAAATTTGAAAAGCAACAAAATTACTTTCGTTCGTCTAACAAAATATATGTTTGAATAAAAATCTCTGTGCTGGACCAAAAACTAAATTAGACTGTCAACTAAATATTTTGTTGAATCAACTGTATATATTTGTTTGGCCACTCATTTGACTGTCATTGTTCGAAAATACAGCTCCAGGGTTTGTTTGTATTTTTTGTGACAAATGGGATAGAAACCGTGTTTGTTAGTGCATCTATTGGTGTTTTACAATTGTATAAACACGTTAATAAAACAATCCAACAAGAAACTGACAAGTAAAGCTGTAAAACTTGAAATATTTGTTTGCACACGTTGCCCAATATTTCCAGTATATCTAAACTTTCCGGTTACTAAGGCGTAGCGCTCGGACGCAGGTGATCTAGGTTCGAAACTCGGTCGAAATTGTAAAATTTTTCTATGTCGGCCCAAACTATTTAGTGTACGTGTAGCCAAACATCTTTAGTTGCAACAACCAAATGTTACAGTTTTGGGCAACCAAATGAAAACAACAAAATAATTCTGTTTCAGCAACAAAATATTTCATAGCCCTTATACAAACAAATAACTTGGTTGCACCAAACAATCAACAAAACCTTTTTCTCAGTGTAGAGAAAAGCTGCCGACGGAAATATTGCACGTCGGGCAATACCGCGTAGAGGTGAAGAGTCGCTCTTAGCGCCAGAGGTGTAGGGGGGGGGGGAGGGGATGGAGACTGTAGAAACGATTACAAAGTTATATTTTTGGAAAAAAATATGTTAGCTATAATACTAAAAATTATTAGTGCAAAGATTTATTTAAAACCAATCGGCTAATACACACAGAGACGGAACTACAAAATGCTATAAACCTCCTTTGTGTTCAAGGCGGATTGGAAATTTCTCATATGTGAAAAAATTAAAATATCAGTTTACCTACTTACGTTTAGTTAAAAAATAATAATATACAATAAATGGGCTGATATACAGATATGGAACCACACAATGCTATAAACATCCTTCATGTTCAAAAGGGATCACACATTTCATATACTAAAAAAAAAAAAAAAAAAAAAAAAAAAAAAAAAAAAAAAAGTAATTATTTTACATTTTAATCTTAGAATATTTTATTTTCATAGCACTCCTTAGTTTCTAGGCCGCAAACACGAGAAATACGTCCTAATTGACGGCACTTGTAAGCGCCTTCCCTATCTCTCAACTTAGCAACAGAATATCCAGAAACTCAGTGGCCAAACTCCAAACATTGTTTCTTTGGACCAATAGTAACACAAAAGTCTTATACACTTTTTACGTAAACTTTTTTTATATCAAATAATTGTGTTAAAAGTTGCTGCGTACAACGCTTGGAGAACAAGATGGTGCAATCATGCGTGTATAGGCTGTTAACGGTGAAATGAGCACTTTTGAAACCCTGAATAAGACCTACTTGTATGCAAGTAGTGTATTATTACACCTTATGTAAAATTAACATTGCCATGGACCTCCTCGTTTTAATCATGCGTCGGTAAAGTGAAACTGTGTAATTATTATAAAAGTAGATATTTTACAAATCTGCTCATTTTTACACTTTGGTGCAGCATAAAAAAAACAGAAAGCGGAAGTAATAATGTAGGTTATCGAAAAATGGTTTCCTAACAATTGTTATTCGACGTTAAGATTATGGAACTACTTTCCCTCTATCGTTACCAACTTTGGGCACATGTTCATCAGTGCGTTCGTTATAATATATGTAAGTAGGAGCAGTGACTTTTTTCTAAGGTTAATTCCAAAAGTGCTCCGCTGTGTATGTAGTAATTTACTTTCGCTCGCCTACTTCCTATGCAACTTGTCGTTCTAGCATTATCTCACCGCCTTGTTTTGCAGGTGTTGTATGTTGCAACTTCGAACGCAATTATTTTGTGTAGAAATTAATTTTCCGGATATATGAGTGTATAGGGCTTTTGTGTTACTATAGGCACAAAGAAACCATGTCTGGAGTTGGGACACTTGAGTTTCCGAACATTCTGTATAAGTATGCGGAAGTGAAACGGTGCGACGGTTCCTTTGGTATCGCCGTGGCGTACCCACTCGCTGATTGGCTGCTCGAAACTCTTGAAACGGGTCTTGTGTCCACTGTCAAAAGATAATGGGGAAATTACGTGGCAGGTGTAAGGTAATATTCGCAAACTTGTGGGGGAAACATGGTTTTCCTTACAGGTAAGGTAAAATTACCGCGTTCTGGAGTAAATTTCACGTACATGGTAGTGGGAAACGCCGTACATGGGTGGGAAAATTACCTTACGACGCGTGCATCTCTTCAGCATACTCAACAGCTAAGTGGGGGTACGGGAGTGCGAAACAATCCTTTACACGCTAATATTCACGGATACTGTCACGCTGTCGTCGTGGTGTAATGGATAGAGCATCGGCCTATCGTGATAGAGGACCATAGTTTGTGCCCACCGACCAGCAAGTAGTATTAATACTCTGGGATATTTTTAAATTTAATTTTTTTTATACAATCTAGTTAATTTTCCCTTACTTGTATGGGATTTTCCCCCATTTTTGTCAGGTACTTTTCCCGTATGATTAGGGATTATTGGGGTACTTTACTTGTCATGTAATTTTACTCTGCATTTAAGAGGTAACTTTACCTTACATGTAGAGGTAATTAACTTCCCGTATATTTAAGGGAATTTCATCCCAAATTTTTTTTACAGTCTCTGATTGGCTACTGCGTGATGCGAAAGATCTATAGGCTGGGCTGCTGGTTAGCAAGTTAGTTACCACACTGAAAAAAAATTGTTTGTGGCGACTAAAATAATTTCTTTGGCTGGCTGCAAAATCCTTACTCAATACATATAAACATGAAAGAGTTTATGCACCAACAAAAATGTTTGTCATCCCGATATTTAGAGCCACTAGGCAATAATACTTTCGTTAGTCGCAAGAAAAATGTTAAACATAGCACTTTTGAAAGTTCGGCCTAAATGCAGACAGAGTATTCTTCCACCATGATGAGTACGAGGGGGAGCAGCATATATGTTGACTATTCGAATGCACTTGCGTAGGTTTTGATTCACGCATGCGATAAATAATTCGATTAATTAAATCTATATGAACGTAATAATTTAATCGTGCACTTGCGTATGCAGTAAGTTAACTATAGCAATTACTAAGTACAAAAGCTAATTACACGTCCGCACCCTGCCGCCCCCCTCACTGGAGACTGAGCTTAATTCATGTATAACAAGAGCATATACCCCCGACGGCCATATTGGAACATGTTTAATATTTAATAGACTGTGATTTATTTAAATAATTTTCAGTGTATGTCTGCAAGTAGTAGTGTAAATAGAGTAATTAAATAGTGCAATAACTAGTTACGTGACTGGACTTTGGATGACATTTTGTACAGCAGTAGATTATATTCTGGATTAGCACATAGGGTACTTTTAATTCCGGAAAAATTAACGGTTTGTTAGGGAATATATAAAATAAGCCACAAATCGTTTGAATAGGCGCTGGTTGGTGGTCTGTTTTTTATATTTTGAACGTGGGTGGAGCAGCGGTTAACAGCTAGTATACAATAAAATAAACGATCATGCAGTTTTTATCTTTAGATATTTTAGAAACGTGTGCTCGGTTACAAAAAAATCATTGTGATGGTGATATCATAGTATTCTTCGTTTACGTGGCTTTCACAGGTGCTACTTCGTACTACTTCGCATTTACGTGAATATTTGCATGAATCATTGTGATGGTGATATCATAGTATTCTTCGTTTACGTGGCTTTCGCAGGTGCTACTTCGTACTACTTCGCATTTACGTGAATATTTGCATGAATCATTTTGTATAGCTGTGTTTCAACTACGTGGTTATGACTCTCGTTTTCTCAAACGCATTTGTGGTATTGAAATAACCGTGGATAAATGACGAAATCAATTTTCCCCAAGAACGCAGGACGTATAAAAATAAATAAGAAAGGTGTTGCCAACATAAAGTGGACATTCGTAGTTTTCTCTTTGTTCCATCATTGGCAGTACAGAACCTACTCCGGCCCTTAGGCTAAAGATATAGACCGATTTTTCCTCTTCTGCGCATGTACCCAACATCGACCTACCCTAAAGCTGCACAACTGTCAAAGTCACATGGCCATCAGTGATGAACGTCTTTGTTTATATATCTTAATTTTCTAAAGACAAGCACTTTTATATGCGTAAATACTTTAAGTAATTTCAAATTAATCAAACAGCATTAAAAATTGGTAAGGGAAGTAAATATCCAACTCAAAGCTATTGTTTACTAGACAGTGTTCTAACCTCAAATTCTATTCACGTCGTTTAGGACAGTCGTGTTGGCAGAAAAGTAGGCCAATGTTAGGACACAGTTTGGTTGTGCGCAGCCAGCAAGATCTTCTACCTCATACTCTACGCTCCGGCCGACTTCGGCGAAAGAAGTGAATGAGACGAGGTTCTCTGGTTGTGCCGTTGCCGCCTGAGTATGCCTCAGTGTCCGAGTGAGTCCTGCTTACGAATAGCATTTAAGAAACGTTACGCGTCTGTATACGTTTTTCAGTTCCTCCATTTCTCTCTAAAGCATGTTTTCGTGATAGTGAAAATGGCTCAAACTGGTGTTTTCACAGCCTTTTTTAGTTATGAACATTCCGGTACGAAACATTAAAGAAGGAATTGGGACGTGCTTCAAACCTTTATTTTTTTTTATTTCGTCATAAAATGGCGGGGTCTCCGCCGAAAGTCTCATAGAGGCGCGTTATCGACGGCAAGACTGCGCGCCAGTTCAGTGCTTTGCGCATAGAGCCGATGAGTGAGTTGATGCTCATGTCTCGTTCGCCCCTAGCGCTCCCACGCTTCTAGGCCTCAACACGTGCAAAGTTCCTTCAACGAGGCGGTCACCTTAAGGCAGATTCCCACCCGCCATCTTGGATTTGTGGAATTTTTTGCCATACTCTGGAAATACAGTTTTGTATCATTTTTTTTTTTTTGGAACGACAGAGCACAGAGCATTGCCTAGCGCATTGTCTGAGGTCAGTATTTCTTGATTACTGTTGATATCGTTGTTGTTCGCAAGAAATAATCTCGCGTTACGCCTCGGCAGTTACCAGCAAAACATTAATAAATATAGCGAAGCTGTGGAAGTTGGATAAAGTTCGGGAAGCCGTTATTTAAGATATGTCGTGCGGGAAATTTCAATACACCTTGTGAAATAAAAGCTTTGGCGAAAAATTGATAATTCCAAGATGGCCTGTTGCGTGATCCTTGTGGCGTAGTGCCGTCAGCAGTCAACTAATGCCCGGTTGCACCGACATCTTCCCCGATCCGAGATAAGATGATCCTAGTTCCAAACCAGGATCCAGTTTGATCTTGGTTCCAATGTAAAAGTGTTGCACCAACAAAATTTCATGGTTCTGGATCTCCGATTCTTCGACCTTGGTTCCAAAGTGAGAGATCGAAATTAAGTACGAGACAAATTTTCCTATTTTTCGTAATATGTGACGTCATGGAAGTAGGCGTATTTTTCACTATAGATAGAACTAGATGTGCGATTTTTATCTGTTTAAGTGAATTAATATTGTACGAGTTTTACTCAATAATATTCAAGTGCATATAATGTTGTTTTAATTTCCCAAGAAAACAATCGAACGTAGTTCTATCTCTCGGTGTATTTTCAAACCACATTTCTCGACGATGGCTGCTGATCTCGGATCAGCGGTTCGAAATTAACTTCATCTCGATCTACAGTCCAGTTCTGAACTCGAATGATGAAACACTTTTCTGTGTCGATCTTAGATGCGATCTCGGATCGAGTTTTGAACCACGATGGTGCAACCAGGCATAAGTCTGAGAGAGAAAGGGAGATAGAGATAAGGTGTGGTGCAACAGGACTCCCCCCCCCCCCCGGGGGCTAGCCTTGCAGGACGTGACAAGTGGACACATGCTGATAGTGTCGCCTGCTGTGCAGATCCGCCAGCCGGAGGATCTGCTTCCCGAACCGGTGAGCGCCGGATGGGGCGACGGCGACCTTGCACGCTCAGGACCTCTCGATTACCGCCTCCCTCCCAGTCGCCCTGCAGATAAGCCCCTAGCCACGCCAAACCGCACAGCCTGCAGGTGGAAAACTACCGCCCGGACACTTAGCATAGCTCCGCGCGCCAACGTGACTCCTCTCAGAGTAAATAAGGCGTATAAAGACGGTTCACGATGAAGTGAGCACTTTTGAAATCAACCTTAGAAAACAGTCACTGCCCTACCTGCGTATATTTTAACGGACACACCGAGTGGAATGCACCCAGTAAAGTTGGTAACGATGGATGAGAAGTAGTTCCATATCTTAACGTCGAACAAAAAATGTTATAGTCTATTCACGGAAAAGTGAGCACTTTGTAAGGCCCTGCTAAAATTTTCCTTTTAGCTAGTTTCTATCACTCGCCTACTTTTTAATATAAACATTGCTATGTGGCCAACAAACATAGCGCATACATTCCACCACTCCCAAAAGTCAATGTCTGAAGCTGCTATAAAATATATTTAATAGTGGTTGACGCCTTTTCGAAGGGCCTTAAAAAGTTTCACTTTACTGTAAATGGTCTATAGGTAACCATTAAGTGTAAAAATGAGCACATATTTAAAATATTTACTTTTCTAATAATTTCACAGTTTCACTTGTCTTACGCATGAATAAAGTGGCGAGGCCCATGGCTATGTTAATCTTACATAAGGCGGAAGAACACACAACGTGCATACAAGTAGATCTTAGGCCGGGCATTCAAAAGTGCTCATTTTACCGTGAGCAGCCTATACCATAGTGACAACAGCGATGCTATTGAGAGGTGGCTAATTTTTTTGGCCCTTTCCACGTCTACCAACTTAGCACAACTACTGTATCACTTCGAACTACGAAGTTGGCGCTACTGAGTACCTACAGCGTTTCTGGCGGATATACCTGAAAGATTACGATGTTCTGCCAAGAATTGCAACTAATTTCAGAAATTCAAACTTATCCTGGTGTTACGCTATCATCAACAACAATATGGCCAGGCAACATAATAAAAATTAAGAAGCAAAAGGTTTTATTGCGTAAATCTGTGAGCATGCATTATTTTTAAATGTATAAAATACTTAAGTTCCCGCAGTGTAACAATTACGAAACAATTTGTAATTGCTATAATGGTTATCAAAATATTTCAGTGTAATGCGGGTATGCGTGGAGTGGGCCTAAAAAAATAAGCGACCTCTTGATCCCTATCCTGTGAGCACCCCATGGCTACTCTTCTACTATCTCCGCCGCCGCCGCTTATCATTATGACGCTTCTCCCTCGGCGCGGGGGAGGTACAGGTCCTGGTAGGGATGTTACGATACTACTAATATGATACTGGTATCGATACTTCCCTTTCGATACAAGATATTTTGGAATCGATACTTTTATTTCGATACTTTACCAGCATCTTATCAATAAATGGTTCGATACCGATCTTTTTTTTAAATTACTTCTAGCTTTTAATTTTAAACGCTTTCAATCAGTGCCCCGAAAATGTAAATATGCATTTTCCTCGATAAAAATAATTTAAAAGCAGTACAAATCAGCATTTTACTTGTCCTCTAATTAGAACGATGCCCAAATATAACTAATACTAATAAGTGCTCCGCTCTGTATTTTTTCAAGGCAAAAAACAGATATGAAAAGAATACAAATTCTGTAAAGACTTCGATATGAGAGAACGATGTAAGTGATGGAATATAAAAAATACAATTAAGTATATGTAAATATAAAAATATTTTATGAGAAATAGAAGACTGACAAATTAAATTTAAGAAAATCTACTGGTACTGATATGATACCGGTATCGAAATGAGTATCGATCCCAGTATCGATACTTCATGATATCGCAACATCCCTACCAGTGAGGGGCTCTTGTCCTTCCACTTGGTTATCATTATCGAGTCCGGGTTGGGGACAGTTAGTCCATCTCACCTGGCTGTTTTCAAACTGTAGTTGAACGGCGGCAAGCCACAATTTAATTTTTCCAGTGTTCCAGGGTAGCGCCTGGAACGTGTACCCATGCTGAGAATTTTACTCTTTCTCCCTGCCTAAGGTTGGTAAATGGGGTGGTAAAGTTTAATTCTGCGGAATTGAATCAAACCTCTGAGTGAATGAAGGAATTTGGATGGCTCTTAGTAGCGTGGTCTTGAGAGCCAATGAGGGTGAAGCGAGATGACACTATAGAGCAGCGCCGGAATGCAAGGGCGGGGGGAAACGGGAGATCCCAGAGAAGACCCGCCGAGCAGTGGCATCGTCCGGCACGATTCCCACGTGCGAAAATCCGGGAGCGACCCCGCCGGGAATCGAGCCTGGTTCGCATTGGTGGGAGGCGAGTAGTCTAACCACTATACCATCGCAGCCTCCTAACCTCTGAAAAATCACCCCGCATGTATGATGTGCTTGGTTGTTTCCTAAATATGTCGCGTGTCGCACGCGTTTTATACCTGCGTTAATATAAAATACTTACTTTGCGGTTAAATTAAACTTTTACTTAAGTTCTATCTATAAATTGTAATATTTAATTTATGATTAGTATATATTAAAACAGCGATAAAATTGGCGTGTTGGTAATTCCAAGTGAGAAATAGTTCTCGTGTGAAATATTATTAAATTGAGTGCGCACGAACGAGGTGCGTTGTCCCTTTGATGGAATTTTCCAGACATGATGCGGATGAATATACTGAAATTAGAACTTTAGCAGGGCTTTATAAAAGTTGCAAGTAACAGGAATGGATTGTATATACATACACACTGCGCTTGATGAATGTTCATCCGTTCCCTCGGATTTTTTCATCCGGCCGGTAATTAACAGTGATATTCCCAACCTGTAGTAGAAGTTACCTTACCTTGGTCATAGCTGCCCCTTGGCTGAATGGGGCCGCGGTGGGTGAGCGGTTAGACTGCTCGCCTCACACCAAGGCGAATTGGGTTCAATCTCCCGCCTGCCCGCTCCCGGATTTTCGCAAGTGGAAATCGTGCCGGACGATTCCTATGGTCGGTGGGTTTTCTCGAGGATCTTCCTTTTCCCCCTCTCTTGCGCTCCGGCGCTGCTCCATTCCAACCTCATTTCACCCTCATCGGCTCTCAAGACGTCGTCGTCAAGAGCCGCCCAAAGCTCTCAACTCAACCCTTGGCCAAAGCTCTGTTTTACCAAGAACGCAGAGAGACTATGCAGTCCTTCGTTGAAGTTGTCGTGAATGCAGCGTGACGGCTGAAGGTCGGTCTGTTAAAATATCTGCCAACTGTTTATAAAGACTGTTCAAGATAAAGTGAGCTCTTTTGAAATCGACCCTAGAAAAAAGTCACTGCTCCTACCTGCATGTATTTTAACGGGTGCACTGAGTGACATGCGCCCTGTCGTGTTGGTAACGATGTTGGGGAAAGTAGATTTATATAATAACGTTTAGTAAAAAGTGTTAGGTAACCATCTGTGATGACGTAAATAATTTTTTTTAAACGCATAAAAATGTATAAGTAAGCAGGTCTGTTAAATATTTACTTTTCTAATTGTTTCATAGTTTTACCTGACCGACGCATGTGAATAAAGTGATGAGGCCCATGGCAATGATAATTTCACATAATGTGGAAGAATACACGGCGTGCATACAAGTATATATTAGGCAGGGCTTTTAAAAGTGCTAATTTTACCGTGAACAGTTTATAACAATATCGTAATACAACACACTCGGTGTGTGTATACAGAATGTATCCAAACTATTGTAACAAACCTCGGGAGGTGATTACTGGGATCAAAACAAGCAAAAATGTTCCTATGAACGTATGACCTACAACGTGTTAATACTGAGTTGCGGTGGTCCGCCATGGGCAGCAATGCAACGCCTTGTCGTGGACTGGCGAAGCCGCTCGAAGATACTCGGCTCTTGTCGAACAGCTGCACATGCGTTATCGATACTTTGTTCCAAGACGTCGATGTCGTTAACCGGCGAAGCATACACCACACTTTTCATGTGTCTCCACATGTATAGGCTGTTCACGGTAACGTAAGCACATTTTCTTCCAGCCTTTTTTTTTTGTCCTTTAATGAACTCTTAAAAATAAAAATGGCCATGTAATTAATCGACAGTGTGTGTTTATTCTACCACACTCGGAAGTTAACGTCTAAGGCTATAATAAAGTATATTTATTGAGTACCATTCCAAACGACAGGGCTTTCAAAAGTTCTCACTTTACCGTGAATATCGTATAGTAATCCGGAGGATTCAGGTCAGGAGATCGGGTTGGCCACTGTATTGGACTGCGACGCTCGATCCAACTTGACAACACAGTAAGTGGCGGTAGTGATATGTTACCACAATGTGAGACGCACGTATATCAATAACAATGCTTCGTAGGATATATGTTCGCAGGACCATTTTTGCTTGGTTTGATCGTAGGAATCACCTCCCGAAGTTTGTTACAATAGTTTAGATACATCCTGTTTATATAGCATACTTATATAAATATACACACACAAACCATTCTGATTAGGGCTCCTTTGCAGGCTTTGTTCGATCATGCATCTGATGTGTACATTTCCTTGTAGTGTGCTGCGACGAAGATCTCCACAAAAATAGTACAGAATTATTAACGATTTACTATATGAATTTCGTATGAAACAGTAAAAAATATATATATATTAGAACAATATTGTCAAATAGCTTATTACGTTAGTGCTAGTGAAAATAGTTTAACGATTCGTCGTGTTAAATACTGCGTAGTTAGTAGTATTCGTTTGTTGGTATGTTAAGAGAACTCCCTATTAAAATACAGTGTGTAAAATATTGTCGGTAAAATATAGTCTGTATAATACGGTCTGTAGTACAGTTTGTAAAACATAGTCTGTAAAGTCAGTGTTTGCGTGTATAGGCGTATCTCAGTAAAAACGTGGCTTGGGAATCCGATTTTTCTTCCAGGAAAGGTAAAAAACTATTGTCTACAGCCGACACTTTTTACTCCTCTCCTAATATATATTTTCAAAGAGAGAAAAAATTATAAATTTGGTTAAAAACATTTTTAGGGCTTTCCTGCGCAGTTTCCTCAAGGGAAGTGAAGAATGACAAAGTTTTGATCGCGTGTGATGATATCCTACTATTACTGTTATAATTCTCGAGGAATGTAGCGCAACCTTGAGAGGACCCATAGCAATGCATCTTATGGCGAGACGTGACGTAGAGGCGTTAATTTTTTTTTTTAACTACAGATTCCCCTTAAATAATTTCTTTCCTACTATAAGTGGTATACTGTCCGGATGCCGCAGATTTGTGTGTTCTCGTACTTGCCACATGCTCTACGTGACAATCATGGCATTTAGTCCTGTGACTTGATTCAGTGCGGCATGTGAACGTCGTTCATTTCGTGCTGACGGCAGTTATCTTCTTCACAAGCGAGCAGACAGGACAAGTGCATCTTTTCAGCGCTCCACTGCTCTCTCTCTCTCGTCTATTTCCTTTGAGCTCGTTCGTCTCTTCGTCTGCTTCGCTTTAGTGATATTTCCACATAGCTCCGGCTGCGCGCCGCCCTTCGGTTGGCGGGGAGGGGCCCAGGAATAATGTGTATCTCCCGACTCCAATGAGGCGTTACAACCGCAACGGAATTGCAAATTACGTTCACGTTTGTGATGACTACTGCGCGGATCGTTGATCGTGTGTTTATGTTAATATTGAGGTAACGCGATATCCATCACGCAAAATGAAAGAGCACAGTGCCTCACAGAAAATTATTGTACTACATTAGCAGAATATTGTTACATGGGACGCCTGAGGGGCGTATCTGAGTTCGTGAGGGATGGGGGTCTTAACCAAAAATAAAAGAAAGTTAATTTGATTTATAATTTATTCGCTCCGCTATTAAGACTATTTATAGCAATACATTATCTGTCTCCACTTTTACTCTTTTTATTTAACCGTGAGAGCAATATTTAATGTCTATCTCAACTCTAATTAACGTCCTTAATTGTCTCTGTTGGTTACAGTCAATGAACTCATACTCATTATTAGCGCGCATTCAGTCTATCTTTTGTCATAATTTATTATGTCTTTCACTCACGCATCGAGTGCAATAGTCCAGTCTGCCAACCTCGTCCTTCACTGCTTAAGATCTACTTGTGTTTACACTTCATATTCTTCCACCATATGTAAAATTAACATTGCTATCGCCTGATCACTTTATTCGTGCGTCGGGCCAAGGAAAACTGTGATATTATTAAAAAAGTAAATATTTTTCATATTTGCTTATTATTATATTTATGTGCATTAAAATATAGAAAGCAAAAAATAATTTTTGTACTTACACGCGTTAACGTAATACTTACAATTTAATTTTAGAACTTTGAACTATTTACTGTCCGTCGTTACCAACCTTGCTGGGCAAATGCCAGTAAGTGCGACCGTTAAAATATACGCAGTTAGGATCAGTGATATTTTTCAGAGGTTGATTTCAAAAGTGCTCTCTTTATCGTGAACAGCCTCTAATAATATACGTGTTTAATATAGATTGTGTAAGCAGTTTGTGAGTTCCGTCACGCAAAAAGAAAATAAAAGTTTTGGAAAAAAAAGGTAACACGATTATTTGAAAAAATATATGTGTACGTTAGTTTGTCAAACCGTTTCGAGGGTGGACATGGTACTCACTGCATGTCGCTGTGTGAAGCCAGCCGACGGACATATTAGTTAAAAGTTTCATAAAATTGCTCCCTACAAAATTTCATATTCAGCTTTTCTCAAAGATTACTTTGATATTCCAACAGTATCGTGTCTTTAACAGTGGGGTGGACCCCCGCATTCAAGGTCAAGAAGCGAGGTAGCGATACGGGCGACACTAACACGCACGTCTAGTGCCTCATCGCTCCTACGCGCAAGGCGTGCAGTGTTTCCGTCGTAACGCTGTACTGTGCAAATTAGATCTGTAACATAGAGGTTTTGTTACTCCTGATGAAAGAGCTCAGATTAAACTACGCCTCTATCTTTGTACTTGTCTCTTGTCGCTTATGGGAACTGCAAAGGCAAGTTTTAAAAATGCGATATTTGATAATTTTTACGAACCTTTCTCCAAGAATGCACTTAATATGACAAAATTAAACAAATAGGGACATAGATAATTTTTTTTTGCTTTTCTGACGAAAAGTCGTATTTGTAGAACATTTATTTACTGAGATACGCGTATTCGCATAAATAACTATTTCATAAAAATGCGGGAGTCCATCCCACTCTTTAACTCCATTACTCGCACGCTTGTTGTTGCAGGTCCTCGGCGAATATTGCTTGACAAGGACCAGCTGTTTTTCGATCAACGATTTCAAGACTACTTGTACTCCAAAACACTAGAGTTCAGATCCACTTTGGTGATTGGATATTTTGTCACGCATTGCAGGCGTCTTCTCGCGAATCACGGACACTCATTGGCGGAGTTACCGGATCCTGATTGGGCCCAGTCAGGTAGAGGACTGGCTCCCAACAAAAACACTTGGCCTACAACCGAAGGAACACTTCACATATGCCCTAGGACATTGGAGTCTAGCCTTCGCGTGAATATTTTCGCAAAAACAGGTGGCCCTATGCATGACAACTGATAGTAGATATAAAAAAATCTGTTTTAATTTGAGCCAAGTGGTAGGTTATACAAACATGCGAAAATACCTTTTCCTGTTTTCATGTGTCAGCAGTAGAATAAAAATTATAAATTTACTCCAAATGTGTTATGTTTTCATTTATTTGGGATTTCGAAACTTGCACAAACTTGTGCAACGGCTTTTAGGGGCACTAAACTCGTAAAATTAAAAAATAAATAATGATTACATTTTTTACGAACATAGTAAGTGGCTTGAGAGCGTAGTTTATACGTGCAAGTATTTATTTATGATCTAGGTTAATAGGAGGATGCACTGAAACATTTTTTTTGTCAGAAAAGATAAAAAAAAAATCAATCATCTACTCCCCTATTGTTTTACTTTTGTCATATTAAGTGTATTCTTGGAGAAAAAATTCCTGAAAATGGTTAAATATTGCATTTTTAAAGCTTGCCTATGCAGTTTCCTTAAGCGGTAAAAGAAAAGTACGACCATACAGGTGTAGTTTAATCTGTGGGATTTTATCGCGTGTAATAAAGTCCCACTGTCAAAAATCTAATTTGCACAGTAGATCGTTACGATAGAAACACTGCACGCCTTGCGCGTAGGAGCGATGAGGCGCTAGAAGTGCGTGTTAGTGTCGCTCGTATTGCTCCCTCGTTTCTTGACCTTGGACGCGGTGGTCGATCCCACGCTTAATAAATCCGAACCTCGAAAAATATCTTACTTTTTGCCCCCTGCTTGCGAAGCGGAGACTGTGACTGCACGTGAATGAGCGGGAGATGGGTACACTTTTTTTCCTTCAAAACTGCCTTATTCTAAGTGTTATGTGAAGTTACTGCCCGAAGGTAGGGCGAGATTTTATTGCGTCTCAGGGCTAACCCCTTACGCCTACCAGGAAGGAAAATCATGCAAGGAGACATGCATCGCGGCAAAGAGGGATTGGGCAGCCATGGCCTGCACTTTGGGGCCATGACTACCTCCCTAAGTGCACTTAGAGCTGGTCTTAACTATGAAGAGCAGGGGAAAAACTGTCAAGAGAGACTTGCGACAGAGAAGTAAAAATCCTAAAATTATTGCATGCATTAAATTGAATTAAATTAGATAGAATGCTACAGGAGGAGTGTTTTTTAAAACATGCTCTAGTTAATAGTTGTAAAGACTAGGAGAGAGGGGGCGGGAATTTGGAGATGGGTACAGTACGCGCGCAAGAAGGACATAGAGGGACGTGCGGCGGGCGGCTGCCGGAATACGAATGTAAGTTGCCGGTGATCGGCGCGCGCGCGGTGCGAAAAAAAAAAAAAAAAAAAAAAAAAGTAGACGCGCGGCGACCTGCAAAACAAGTGATTAGCATGGAAAATTGCGTTGCGGGTCGAGGTCGCCCGTCCCGTCGGCGCCGCGGAGCAGGAGGGAGAGCTCTGTGCTTCTGTAACGCACCGCTTGCTCTGGGAGGGGGGGGGGGGGAGGAGGAAGTATTTTGTGATGGTGTCCACAAGAATAAAGGCTGTTCACGATAAAGAGAGCACTTTTGAAATCAACCTTAGAAAGAAGTCACGGCTTCCTGAACGCATGTATTTTAACGGGCACACTGGGTGACATGCGCTCGGTAAAGTTGGTAACGATAGAGGCGAAAGTAGTTCCATATATTAACGTCAAACAAAAAGTGTTAGGTAAACATTTGTGATTACTTAAATTATTCCTCTCGCTTTCTGTATTTTTTAATGCATCGAAGTGTAAAAACGAGCAGATTTATACAATATTTACTTTTCTAATAATTTCACAGTTTTACATGACCGACGCATGAATAAAGTGACGAGGCCATGGCAATGTTAATTTTACATAAGACGGAAGAACACACAACGTGTATACATGTAGATCTTAAGCAGGAATTTCAAAAGTGCTCATTTTACTGTGAACTGCCTATACTTGGTTTTAAACAGCACAGCGAAAAGATAGTGCGCCAGAGTTGCATTCTTCGTTCCCTCGCCTTCTCTGCTTCGAAGACTACCAAGTCCTGCTACTTCCATGACAATCCCGAAACAATAGTTCTGAAATACAAACGCGTGAAATTCAGTCTTTTGATTCGTCTACATTCAAAATCCAATTACACCACTCGATTGCCAAAGGATCAAAGAATATGTTACGTTAAGTGAGGACTGCTGCGAAGTATCGTGCGTGGCTCCGAGTTTTCGGTAAAAGGGGGGGGGGGGGGCCGGTGCAGCAATTTTTAGTTCGTTCCGCCGCGTCTCATAACTTCCGCGTAGTATAACTTTTGACTAGGAGAAGCTACAATGATCGTTTGAGTTTCAATCGACGGCTCTCGTCAAGATCAATCGATTGCGTGTATTAAACATTTGTTTGGCGTGATTATGGTGAAATTGTATGCGTTTATTATAAAAAATTAAGAAAACTTAACACAGTGTCGGCCTAAACTCGTCAAAAAGCCAAGCGTAAATACAGAAAACGTATACTGTTGGAAAGAGCATCTCGAAATTAATTCAGTGATACCCATAAAACCCCATATGATCGAGTGAAGCGGTGCCGGGAACGTAAAATAAACATCAAGGCGTCCGAGCGCGTCAACGTAGACGTATTCACGCAAAACAAACTGCTGTGTCTCCCAACACAATTAAACCCAATTTTTTTTTTAGTATTCATCATTCCAGTTTTTTTTCTCGTGAACACGCTATTTATTTATTGGTCGCTGCTAGAATATTTTTGCCTGTTAGAAAACTGTATTGTGACGAATACAAAAATATTTGTGGAATGACTTCCCTATAGTCCATTAACGGTTACTTCACACTTTTTGAAACAAACCTTTGAAAAATCACGCCCTTGTGTCTCGTGGTTATTCTCTAAATTTATCACATCACATGCATTTTATACTTATTTCAACATAAAAATAAATGTTTAGTTACATTGTACTTTTACTTGTATTTTATCTATAAATTATAATAGTTATGTTGGTAATACCTAGTAAGAAATAGTTCTTATGCAAAATATTATTACACTGTCGCGCACGAACGCGTTGAGCTGTTATCTTGGTGTAATTTTCTAGACTTGGTTAAGCTTTGTTTGCATGAGGCGGAGGAATATATTAGAAGTAGATCTTAAGCAAGGCTTCAGAAAAGTTTGAAGTAACCGTGAATGGATTATACAAAATATTTCTCTCAGTGTGCACTCCCAGTGGTGTGGCTACACCAAAGGCTCTTTCACACGATCAAATTTTTCTTCAAATTACCTTCAATTTTCATTCAATTTAATTCATTGAATGTTAAATGACATCATACGAACGTCATAATTGCGGCCATTGTCTCTTCCAATTTCTTGAATAACTCGCTTGCCTTCAAGATTTTTGTTTAGAACATGTTCAATAGTTTCTTGAATCAAAACTTTCAGTCGCCGGTCACAGCTTTTCTGACACTAGTAAAAGGAAGTAATCTCATAATAATAGAGTTGTGAGCACACATTTAAAGTTGTTGCAAGTTAAGGATGCATATTTCTGAAAAAAGAAAATGTACGATAATATGAAGAAAATTTGTTGGGGTTTAACGAATTATTTTCGTGTCTTGCATGAGTCATGTATACTTCTAAAATTTTTCTTGTGGTAAGAAAAGACTGGTTTGATAAAAAAAATTGTGACAAATTTTTATGTGAAGACTAGAGTGTTTATTAATTGGAATTCATTGAAAAGCTAATTAAATTATTTTTTGGTTCAATAGATTGGATTCAAGTAATTGAAACTAATAAATATTTGATCGTGTGAAATGGCCTTAGGGGATGCAAGTGTGAAATGGCCTTAGGGGATACAAGGAATCTCACCCACCTCTCCAGAAATCTAAAATTCATTTTTTTTGCATAAAATAACATATATTTCCAAGCTAACGAAACCCACGACCCATAGTTTGTTTCCAACTTTTACAAAACCGTTACATAAATTGTAAGGTGTTCGAAATTCTTTCGTGCCATGCCTTCAATTCTTCTGAAGGAACCTTTCTTTTGCTCAACTATGTTTTCAGCCCATAGACACACAGCTCGTTACAGCTATGGCACAAAAAGAAAACTTTATTTTCTAAATTAAACTGTTGAAATCGATACTCAAGACTGTATGTCCGTACAAGAAATATAAGTAATGAAATTCATCGTGACCTCTTGATCCCCTACTGGAAAAATTCTCGTATATGCCTCTGATCTTATTTGCACTACTTAAAGTGAACACTGTCTCAATTCTTGCTTCAGGCATAAGCGCTCCGTGTGGAAACTACGTAGTCAACAGTAAAGGAGAGTACTTATGTCTAAAACAAAAGAAGAACTGAAAATAACACTACAGGAAAATACTTGGGAAAAATACTGATAATGAAAATATGAACATTAGTCATGAAGGAAAGGACAAGGATACAGATAAAGAATGTGACAATTTCACAAACACGCAGAAAATGGATATGTACCGCGGCACACTTTAAGAGGAAGCTGACGAGCGTTCGCTGATTCCACGTAAATACGCACTACGACTACGTAACAAGTGGAGACTTCAATTTCCCGTGCATTCCTATAATTATTCAGCAGCAAATCCCTTGCCGAGTTCACAGCTGCTGATTCGTCCATACGATTAACGCGCCTGACTCGTATTCGGGAAGCTACTCGCACTCTAACGTAGCCAGCCACTTGACGATTTAGTCCGTTTACATATCGTGGGTCCGGTCGGCTACTATAATTGGTATAGGCTGTTCACGGTAAAGTTAGCACTTTTGAGATCCTAGTTACTTTTATCTATCAGCCATATTTTATCCTTCCGTCACTTTTTGAAATAAATATTGCAATTTAATTAATAAACACAGTGTAGTTATTTCACCGGACTAGAAAGTTAAGGCCTCGGGCTACAATAAAATATATTTATTGACTAGTATTCCAAACGAGAGGGCTTCAAAAAGTGCTCATTTTGCTGTGAATAGTCTATAACTGAAAATATACTGTTTGCCGTTAAGAGCGATTTAAGTTTTCGTGCATAATTTAGTTATAATAGTAATATATCGAACCAAAAATGTTTTTTTTTTATGCAGTCAAGTGTAAGAGGGCACCCAACACTCCTTGTACAAAACATTGCATTTTAAATTGCCTGCTAATAGCAGTGAATGTAGCCTTGTGTTCTTTATCTTGTACTTAAGAAACTGGTTAATAGGTGTCTCGAATTTCGAGTAAATGTTACCTACCTGTAGCATTTGCAAGCTCAATACCGGGACAATATGCTGGGGTAGATAACTAAAGAAAATGGGATCTAATTATAGACCCGCGATATGAGAAGTCACTTAGGCCCAGTGCACAATAACTGGTCCGCGGACGTCTAACTGCTGATTGGTGCACGAGACCCTCTGACGTCATAGCTCGCCGTCTCAATGTCTCAAGGTCCCATGTCCCAAGATCATTCGCCAACTTCAACTTTTTCCTGATTGTTTTTGTTTACATTTTATCGTGCGCAAATGGTAAAAGTAAATTGCCGGTGTGTCAGTATTATTATGAAAACTCGCTATTTGCTAAAAGCTTTAACCTTCAATCTCGTAACCAGGAAAACGAAACTTTAATAAGTAATACAAAAATTCACTGACTTTAGGAAAAAAAAAACGATATCTAAATTAAGTTAAATTAAAGCAAATCCAAAATGTACTCATTCGCATAACTCAAATTAGAAAAAAAACTAAACAAGCTAGAAAGATTAATATTTACGAGTAATCGCAAACAATTTATTGACGCGCCGAATGGGGTGCACTCTAGTTGCAGTGTCTGAAAGCTTAGCTTCGGACGGCGTCGAATTTGGTGCACTCTGGTGCCAATGTTGGGAAGCTTATCTTCGGACGTCGTTGTTGTAGACACGCACGTTGGGACATGTGTCCGCGGACTAAGTAGGTCCGCGGACCATTCAACTGGGGACGAGCTATTGTGGACTAGGCCTTTTCATTGTGTGAAATACTGTGCTGGTTGCCTGCCGTCAGAGTGCGACAGCAAGTGTATGAAAGTTGGTCTTCAAACTTGGCCTAAGGCACGGACTGGAGGCAACAAACAAGGATAGGCTGTACAGGAAGTGGCATTACGTCATAAACCGGAGGCTGTGGTAAACGCAGTTAACCTGGCTCTCAGAAACTGGACTGGCTTCGTTACCCAACAAGATGTAGTAGTTGTTTGGCTGTTAGATTTTCTTTCTTTATTTATTTTTACTTTTATGTTGATGATGTGATCTAACAACTGCTGAGACGGTCAAGTAAATATTTTTTGCCTAGCCTGTACAAGCACCCCCCCCCCCCCCCCCGCGACTTCAGCTGGGAATTCTAAACCGGACTAACGGGTCCACTTCCTGTTTGAAACTATTCTTCCTACAACCAGTGGCCTTTTAGGTGGCACAATAAATTGTGCATGTGTGATAAAGCATCATTTCGTAGTAGTAACCAGCCAGACGTAAAATGATCGCAATCATTTGTGTTTGACGTGTAGCGTTGATAATTAACTAGTTTATTAGCGCTTGCTGTAATTACTATAGCCAATCAAAAGTAGCTGAACTAAACACGGTAGCATTTTGATGTTCATATGCTGCAATCGCACTGGTAGATATGCGTTTTCACTAACATGTTAGTTTCGACTACTATATCGAAAGCGACATATTGTTTCCATCACTGCGGTATTTGTGTTCGCACTCTTTTATAAAGCAGATAAAATATGCCTCTTTAAAATTGGGTAAAATAAATCAGGAATGAGCACTTTCATGCTGAGTCCCTTCTAATTCTACGTTTTTAAAAGCGTGTGACTTTAATGTGGCTGAATATATATTTCTATTAAACATAAATGTTGGGGTTAGGCTTGCTCAATGGCCTCAAATATATTCTTTATCGTCCCTGTATTAAAGTCAATATCAAATTACATCTCGTTACAATATGTTTTACAACTCGTTATAGAATGTTAGTTAATCGTTAAATCGGAGGAGCTCTCGTTAAGCTTACTTGGTTACACTGTGTTAGATATTAGTGTGATTCGTTATTAAATCACTTGTTCATATAAAAGACCACCCTGACTAGTGTACTATGGTCCGACTTCACCTTGTCCATGATGCTGTAGGCTAAAGACTAGACGCATGTCGGCGGACGGCACGCCGCCATCTCTGGACGTCTTGCTGGCGCAGTGTCACGACGACAGACTCCCTTCGCCGCGTTTCCAGTCGTAATATAATAGGCGCACTCGGCCTGCCTGGCGGGGTTTGTTTAGAAGCTCTCAAGGCTTCGCTCCACTTCTTCGCAATATGTCTGTGCTACCGCAATCAGGCTACCATGCTTGTTGCTGCACGTAACAAAAAGACTGACTGACTGAAGAGATTTGGGCGGCTCTTAACATCGTGGTCGTGAAAGCCGACGAGGGGCGAAGCGAGATGAGTGTGGAGCGATGCCGGAATGCGGCGGAGAAACTGCAAATCCCTGAGAAAACTCTTCAACCAGCGGCATCGTCCGGCACGATTCCCCCTTGCGAAAATCCGGGAGCGACCCCGACCATATTAAACCACCATATTATATATTATATATCTCCACCATATTAAACAGCTGTGGGAGGTGGCTGGCATTCTTTCAGAGCATTCATATTATATTTTCCCACTAATTCACCCTTGCCCAACGAAGCTATTTCGTAACAACTGGTATTCACAACTCTTATATATTTGAAATGAACCTTCAAACAATGGCATAAGTTTCTTCGTTAAAAAATCCCAAGATCTGCTTATGGAATGTGCTCTTACTAATTCTAGTTTTCCGATGTCTAGACTGGTCTTTCTAGATTTCTTAGCAAATTTACGGCGATGTTCTGTGGCAAAAATTAGCTTCTCCCTGGCAAAATCTGCTAGTTCTTTCTTCCAATCTTCCAGGGTCTTCAAAGAATCTTCTTTCGGTTTAGGTGGTGCAGGTAATTTCTTTGGATCAAATATATGGGATCTTGACCGGTCATCACTTCCAGAGTTCCATGGCTCAAATAATTTGATATCTGGTCTGTTGGTGCCTCCATGATCTCATGGCATTTCGTTATAATTACTTTTCTTATTTTCATCCTTTTCTTTTTTCTCTTTTTTTTCCTTTTTTATTATCTTCTCTTCATGGCTCTTTCTTCTCTTCCAAAACATTTGTCATAAGAAGTGTCGCCACTTTACGTTTGCAATACATTCATATAGGTGTAAGCAAACGTTCCTCCATCAATAACAAATAATAATAACACAATAGTTTTGGTAACAATTATACACTTCCTGCCATAATAATGTTTTAATCATAAAGAAATTTTAAAAATTATTAACTTATCCTATCTAAAATTAACAAAACAAGTACACAAAACTATTTACAAATGACCAGATATATCTTCTTTATTTGTAAAAGGGTAATATCGCATTCCTTCAATTAACGACAGAATGCTCGATAATCATCGATATTTCTCTAGTTGTATTGTTTTAGAAAACGCATATACATTTTAAAATTTAAGTCCATTTGGATGCTCTAACAGTGACATAATAACACAAGTTTTTCCACAGAAGGAGGATCGCTTATTATACAATGTATATTTGATGGTAAAAGAATAACATGTTTCTGTTCAATTACATTTTCTTTCATATTTACAATTAACAGCAGATGTACATTTTGTTTTATAACCATAATTTCTACACAATTACACCATATAAATTAATGTACTAATATAAAACTATAAACGTATGTATATATATATATATATATATATATATATATATATATATATATATATATATAATATGTTTTCAACTGAATGTGAACACACACACACAACACATATATAGGTTCATGTTCAGTTGAAAACAATGGCTCTTACTAAACGTACCAAAAATGGATGCAGTGTATTGAATACATTGATTAATAAATGACCATTTGATTTGCATTTACCTGAATTCAATTATTGTGGACCAAGTACTAAACTTGCAAATTGTTTAGCACGGAATGACCAACGAATTAACTCTTTGGATAACGCGTGTAAAAAACACGATACAGTTTATGACCAAACAGACAATTTGAAAGATAGATATATAGCAGATACAATTCTAGCAGATAAAGCAGCAAATATAAGGAAGAAAGCATCTACATCTACAGGTGAAAAGCTGGGAGCTTGGGTTGTTGATAAATTTATGCATGTGAAGGTGAAGACAGGTGTGGCTTTAACATGTAAAACTAAACGAAAAACAAAGCAAGGATGAATCATTCAGTTCCTATTTCCAGCATTAAGAGCTCTTGGATCAATCCTCAGAGGAGTTTCGGCAATTAGTAGAGTAGATAAATCAAAAGGTAAAGGAATGTATTTGAAACCCTATAAAGTTTGACAGAGACGAAAAAACTCCAAACGTGGAATAAAATGTAGAAAGTCCTAAATAATCTTCCAAAACATGCATTAACAAATAAAGATATTAATGTATTTGTAAATAAACTGGATATTCCCTATTTCCGAGGTGTGTATACAAGTGACGATTTATCAAAGGAACCAAATCTTTGTGAATGTATGATTGATAATTTAGATTTGAAACAAAATTAAGGGACACATTGGGTTGCATTAATTAAAAATGCAAATCAATCATTGTAATATGACAGTTTCGGCGATTTACGTCCTCCTATTGAAATACATAATTATTTAAAAAATATGCAATTAAGGTATAGTTACAAAATAGAGCAATTACCAAATACAATAAATTGCAGACATTTATGTTTATGGGCTATAAATAGGGTATATAAGTAATTGTAATAGTTAAACATATTAGTAATATGTCAATTAAGTTGATATTAAGTGGAAATTCGTCGCAATTGCATGCGTATATTTCCCTGCATTGGAGTTAGATGAAGAATGGCAAATAAGTCTAATAGACTTCGTTACTTACAACAGCATACCAAACATTGATATGCATAACCAATTATTTACAGCTAATATTGGTGAAAAAAAAACATACAAGATTGTGATACCGGTAGGATCTTACGAGTTGGATGACCTTGAAACATTCATTTAAGCGACATTTCCTGAAGCTGTACATTTCCGATTACATGGAAATGCAAATACATTAACTAGTGCAATGTATAGTAACGTCGATTTCTCAGAAGACAATTCAATTTCAAATATGTTGGGTTATGAACGGAGAGTATATCCAGCTAATCAATTACATGAATCTTCAAAACAAGTTCATATGTTATCGGAAAATGTATGTCGCATAAATCTTAATACAATAGGCGGTTGATATTTGAATGGAAAACCGACAAATACACTACTTGAATTCACGTGTGCTGTGCCTCCAGGATAAAAAGTAATCGAAAAACCTAATACATGGATATATCTTCCAGTAATAGTGAATCATGTTGATGAAATAGTTGTTACAACTGTCGATCAGGATGGTAAACTTATTAATTTTAGAAACAAAGAAATTACCATTCGTTTACATTAAAAAAAATAGCAACATAAACAGTTGCTTTCTGTTGCACATTACAATCATAATGTGTATTGTGTATAATAGTGAATTTGGATGTAAAGTATGTGGTTCTTTTAAGAAATGTGGCACTAAAGAAGGTATTTCGAAGAAAAGAAGTATAAAAAGACATAAACTTCAACATAAAATGTTCCCTTCAAATAAGTTACCTGTGAAGTTAACATGAGGAAATGAATTGTAGTAAAAATAATTAGGTTATACTGTTAAGAGAAATGAAAGACATACTTTAAGTTGAAGAACTGATCAGCTATGAAAATGCAATCACTAATATGGAAATACATTTTTATGAACCATTCTGAGCATGTCCATGCACGTTCCAATCAGAAAGAAAGATTTCAAAAAAATCACGGTATTTATACGTTGCCATCGAAGTCAAGTTTAAGGTTTAGAGGAACAATTAGAACGACAGCCGATGCAAGTAATCCAGAACTACAAAAATAGTAAGAAATGGGATACTTTATTTAATCAACAGATTTGCATATCTGCTAAATGAAGTGGAAATCGATCAAACACGAGATGTTGGAATTACTTCCATGATAAAGAACTATCTCTCAGGAAATGTATAGGATCTTTATACAGGGATTATGGCTGGGTGGAGAAATCTTATTGATTACTCACTACATATAAACCCAGGTGGAAAATACAAAATTGTTATACCATTAAATGTGGTTTTGGCTTTTACTGAATATTACAAACACGTCATATTAAATGCTAAACAAGAATTAGTTATTCTATTCGGTGATATGCATTTGAATGCCATATATGATACAGCTAATAACGAGGAAGGTGTCAAATTTGAATTATGCTGTGTGAAATGGTTTATGCCACATATTGAAGTAAACACTTGTGAACATGTAAAGTTTTTAAAATTTATCGAAAAAGAGAAGAATCTAGACATTGCATTCAGATCTTGGGGATTTAGAGGTATTTCCAACTCTACCATTAGCTCAAAAAATAGTGTGGAATGTGAAATCAAGTTTTTCGTCAGAAAAACCGAGATATGTTGTAATTTGTTTTCAAGCAAATCGACAAAACAATTCAAAAACTGATAGATCAGAATTCGATAACTGTGATATGAAACATTAAACTATATCTAAATGGTCAAGTTTACCTGTATGTGGATTTAAATATGAACTTTGCCAATGGGGAATTCCTTATTTCATATGATATGTATACAATGTTTCAGTAATCATATTATAACAAAAACAGTTCGCCAATCCTAGAACTAAAAATATTTAAAAGCAGAGGAGCATTATTTGTGTTTGATGTAAGCAAACAGGACGACTTGATTACAAATAGCATAATTGATTCACAAATTGAAATTATTGCAAATACACCAATTCCAGCAAATACACAAGCTTGTGCTCTTATGATTCGCAATAGATTAGTGAGTTACAATGTAAGAAATAAGCTGATGAAAATAATCAATTGAACCAGTAGACAATGAACCACAGCTACAACAAAATGTTTTGCAATGTGCAAAATTTCAATCTGCAGAAAAAAAATATCATAAGAGAATTAGCTATTACTGATATGGAAGAATATACAACTGTATTCAGCTTCAAATCGCCATTTGACTGGAAATATCTATCTCCCAAATACAAGAAAACTAATAGATAGGTTACTAACCATCGCCATGGTTTAAAATGGGAGAGTAGGTGTATGGATTATGAGAATATTGAAAATATTTGCAAAGATTACCTATATAATTGTTAAATATATGTAGGTAGAGTTGAGCAAAAACACATTTTCGAAAGTTTGTATAACAGGAAATTAATAGACACTCAAAAAGAATACAATTGCCCCTTGTTCAAACAATTGTGTAAAAAATATGGATAAAATTCAACATTCTTCTCTGCAGAGAAAAACTAAAAATTAAAGCTAACTTTGGCAATGATGTTGACTGGGGTGAAACAGACTATGGTGATTCTCCTTCTGAATCATCTGTGGGTATTATTCGAGTCATATGGTATTATTTGGGATGAGAGAAGTAATAAGTGAAATTTAATATAAAAGTATTTGGTTGTATGCTCTTGCATACAGAAATCAAAATGTAAAGTGAACATCAGCAAGTTATTAGCACGTTGGAGCAAACCATTTCGACGTTGTTTTGGAAATAAATAACTGTGTAATTTGTGTGACATTCTGTATTTGTTTATGAGTTTATAATTTATGTCTTGAAAATATTGTAATTATATTGTGAATCCACTTGTGTTTGTTTAGCATGGAAATGCTTAGTGTTTTTGGAGCAAGTTCTACTTGCTGGTGTTAAAATGTTTTGTGTCATCCTATACTTGTTTGATTCTGTGTGTTAAATTATTTGAAACTAGTGTGTAATTTGTATGTGTTTTGGAGCAAAATTTATATTTGCTTATATGTTTTAAAACATATTATATTTCGTTTGTTGAAATCATAATATAAAATTTGATTGTATATATTTTGTAATTAAATATTATGTAAAATGAATCCCTTTTGACATTAATTTTTCCTATTCCTTATTAAAAGTGACTTGTTTTGGTAAGAAAAATATTTTCTCCCCAGCAACATTTCAGAGATAGATATAGAGATAGAGATAGATATATATATATATATATATATATATATATATATATAAAATATATATATATATATATATATATATATATATATATATATATACACACACATATATAGATACATATATAGATATATAGATATAGATACATATAGATACATATATATATATATATTCTTACATTTTCTATTAAAAGTATGTTGCATTAACAAGCAAGAGTCTTGTAAAGAAAAAACCATAAGAAAAGTTCTGGAAGCGAGCACACTAAACCATTTTTCCATAACTAACTTTATAATATACCATCCTGGCTAAGGCATATATGATAGTAATCTAGTTTGTAAGTTAGTAACCTTATAAACATAAATGTAATAATGAACAAATCACATAATTATACATATATCAATTTGTTCATGTTCTGAGAAAAGGTAGAAGTATTCTGATGGATAGTTGTTTAAACTTAATTGAATCGAGTGGGATATTTACGATTAAATGTTATTTACTTAGTAATTTACACTTAAAATCTTATACATGTAGCATTTGCCAAGATCTCAAGACGTGAAAAAACAGTTACGTTTAGAGCTACACACACACAGCAGTGTAACCGCTCTTTCTTCAGAGTCATAAACCTTTAAGGTTAAATTTCAAAGTTTTTCCAACAGTTCCAACTACAGAAACCGAGCTCTCTGAGGTTGGCTGCCTGCAACAAATCCCACAGAATGCATTTTGGTTTTATTACACCCTGGTGACAACTCAGGTGCCTAGCTTTTTACAAAGGAACCAGCCAGCACATCCCCATGCCTGGTGGGCAGGAGACTTCAGGTCAACGATTTTAACCATTAAGAATAGCAAGGTCAAAACATCTTCCTAGCTGTTCGAAAGCTCTCAACAAAAAAAAAAAAAAAAATTTCAACTTGATTAAAATCAATATTGGCTTTGCAAGATCCATTACACAGGAAAAAATATACACAAGTTGTATAATGAAAATTAACAAATATTTATGAAACAAGTTTTACTACTCCATACACACCAAGTTGTACAAAAAGTTTTTAACATACCTTATAAAATAGAATTATTATTTTTTTACAATATTGAAATCATTTTAGGGTACATTAATGAAAAATTCCCATGTATGGTTAGTGTAAATATGATTAACAATATACTGATTAAGAAAATGGGGACATATTTACTAAAATTAGATTGTAACACATCTCTTGATTGATATAAGATATATAAATATGAAATATTTATCTGAATAAGAAAAATATTTGATGTAATTTGCATTTTTTGCAGAAATATTAGCTGATGTCTTAATATTACGAAATGTAGTAGTTCATTCTATTAAACAGTAATTACATTTTAAGTTTCGAAAAAATAAATAAATAACATTTCCTCTCAAAGATTAAAGTAATCTTAGAGAAGCTTAAACAGGGATTGTAGCATGTGTGAATGGTTTTTTTTATGGATAATATTACTTTTATTTTTCTATAAATTATATAATTTTACTGACTGTTATTGTATCTAATATATTGTTAATCATTTTAATTGATTATTAATTAAACTGAATTTATTTGTTATGATTTAGAAGTTATTTTAGTGATAAATTAAGTGTTGTTCATTTCTTCGAGGATGATAACTTTAGCAGAGAGGTTTGTCTCTGAGATTGGGTGTGGTGGCTTGAAGATATTTGAAAGTTGGTGGTGTAGGAAGAGAGGGGAAGGGTGTTTGGAATTCTGACTTCTGATTGGAGGGGGAAAATCAGGCTTCTCAAGCATTTTACCTAAAAATTTGCAATTTTTATAAATAGGGCTTCAGCCTCTACACCCTCTCCACTTTTTTCCAGTTGTTTGTCAGTTCGATTCGCTTTGCGATGTCGCACTTGTATGAAGATTACTTTTTTGGCTTATTTATGCAAGATTTCAACAGAGAACTTGAAGATTTTAATTGGAATTATTTTGATGATCTATTGAATGGATCAGATGCTTTGGCAAAAAATCTATTAAATTTTTTGGATGTCGATGAAGAAATTTGCTGTACTCTACAGCCATTGCTCTGGTCAACACCTTCAATGTCGAGAGCAGTGACGTCTATGCTGATGAATCCAACAGTGATTGCTTCGATGTCGAAACGAAATATATTGAATGCTGCACTAACAAGATATACAGTCATGCTTTCCACATCGAGGTCTGCAACAACGTTGAGGTCTGCAGTAACGTCTAATTTTACAGTGGCGCCTGTGATGCAGAGGGCTACAGCAGTGCCTGCGATGCAGAGGGCTACAGCAGTGCCTGCGATGCAGAGGGCTACAGCAGTGCCTGTGATGCCGAGCACTGCAGCAGCACCTGCTACGCCGAGGACTACAGCGGCACCTGCGACGCCGAGGACTACAGCAGTGCCTGTGATGCAGAGGGCTACAGCAGTGCCTGTGATGCAGAGGGCTACAGCAGTGCCTGTGATGCAGAGGGCTACAGCAGTGCCTGTGATGCCGAGCACTGCAGCGGCACCTGCGACGCCGAGGACTACAGCGGCACCTGCGACGCCGAGGACTACAGCGGCACCTGCGACGCCGAGGACTACAGCAGTGCCTGTGATGCAGAGGGCTACAGCAGTGCCTGTGATGCAGAGGGCTACAGCAGTGCCTGTGATGCCGAGCACTGCAGCAGCACCTGCTACGCCGAGGACTACAGCGGCACCTGCGACGCCGAGGACTACAGCGGCACCTTCTACGCCGAGGACTACAGCGGCACCTGCTACGCCGAGGACTACAGCAGCACCTGCGACGCCGAGGACTACACCTTCGACATTGAGATTGGAATTTCTAGATTTATCATCTGTTATCAAAACAGGTGACATATGTATACAGAAACAAGCAATGTGTTCCTGCTGCAATCCATTGAATTTAACCTCAAATAATGTGCGGGAAGATATCTCAAAAACCAGTTATACCAAGATATGGAGGAGTTTTTAGAATTCAATTTTGTGATTTCACCCGAGTCAAGTTTACCATCTCCTGAATTATTCTTATCACCTGAAGCGTAAATTAATTTCCCCACTCCCCCCTTTAATACCTTCACCACAGGAAATTATTTATACTCCAATATCATCACCAATACCTTCACCACCAAAGCCTGTTGTTCCGGTAAAGGAATGAAAATTGAGCTTATCTATTAACTCTAAACACAAATTTTAATGAAAATAAAAATCAAACTTACAGTGATGCTTTCTACAGCAATATGTTTGATTATATTTTTTCAGTTTTACAATTGTAAGTATATTCTATTGTGATATGGTGACATAGTTTTCAGGTGTAATATTATGCGTAATTTTTTTATAGATTTAATTTGTTTTCACTGGTAATAGGCTGAGGAGTTTTTGTTCACAGTTTTAATGATTGAAAGTGTAATGTTATAACAATTCTAAAGACTTTTTTTACAATTTCAAAGATCCATCATTCAATTTGATAAAAAGATTTACGATTCTAAAGACTTGTTTTTTACAATTTCAAAGATGTGTCATTCAATTTGATAGCAAGTTTTATGACTCTAACAACTTGTTTTAAATTTTAAGAAAAGTTTCTGAAAAACCGGTAATTTAATGATGCTTTGCTAGGAAAGTCAATGATTTATCACATAAAATGTTGGAAAGTTTTAATAAACTTTATGATTTCAATCATAAAACGATGGATAAATTTTTCAGTTATAACATGCTCTGATGTGATTCATTTTTGCAGTTTTGTGATGTAAGCTGGTGTTTTGGTTAAAATGCGTGGAATGGCTTACACACATAATGATAAAAATATATTTAATGATGTTCAGTCATATCATACTCTGTTGTGGTGATTTTTGCAGTTTTATGATGTAAGATGGTGTTTTGGTTATAAACGGTCGGAATGGCTTGCACACATAATACAAAATATATATTTAATGATTTTCAGTCATGACATACTATGTTGTGATGATTTTTTTTACAGTTTTATGACGTGAGATGGTGTTTTGGTTTAAAAAAAGCCGGAATGGGGCACAGTCCTAACATGTTGATAAAATGTTTTTAATTAATTTGTGAGTTAACATGCATAGCAATATTTTTCATTAATACCAAGTTTGATATGAATATGTAAAGAAATTGTTTTACGAATGTTAACTAAGTTATGTGTTATAAATTTTTTTGAAAAGAATAGAATTTTGAATTAAATTTTTTCTACGTTAAATTTGAATACTGTGAGTTGTTATTTATTAGTTTGAAAAATTTCCCGTGCAATTACTTTGTGTTTATTACTTAACCAAAATATAAAAAAAATCTTGGTGAGTATCAGAGTTACTTTACATTCAAAGCCTGGTAACTGTAAAATGATAATTTGACATGTTGTTTGATTTCAAGTTGATGAGGGAGAAAAAACTAGCATTTCAACTAAAATGTAATAAAACAAACATTGTTTGAAGAGCTGAGTAGAACTTGCTGGAGAGAAACTAACATGTCTGAATGAATTTTTGAAATGGAAGGAAGGGCTAGGATATATCGAGAAAACCTTACTGGGCTGTTGGCCAAGAACTCTAGGGAATTAAGCAAAACAGAATGTCTATTCGCACAAAAACCTTTTCAGGGGCCAGGGAGAAATAACCCTTCCCATCACACCACAATGTTTCTCTGCTGCCCTACAACTGGGAGAGTTCAATTAACCTTTAAATTAAAAAATATTTTTCCTTCACATCAACAAGATTACAACTGTTGCAGAATCAACACGATGATGTCTGGTGGTGTAAAATACAGTCATATTTTACACAAAATCAGAAAACATAATTGGAAAACTTCTTTTAAAAATTAATTTATCCCTTCTCATACAGTAAATGGATACTAAATGGCTGTAATTTTCCTTGAAATTTATGCTAAATTTGCCCTTTTAGGAAAATGGGTTGAAATATTGTGAAATTTAACAGATTTCGGCTCTGATACCAGTCATTTCAACCTTAATTCGTGTTATGTCAGTAATATCACACCTATATTTATTTTCTGGGGATAAAAATTTGTATATATATATATATATATATATATATATATATATATATATATATATATATATATATATGCATTTTATGGTAGAAAATTAAAAGTGGGAAAACTACGCGTAAAATATTTTTAGAAAAACAGATTGAAAGTAAAAAACCTTTTCAAACAAGTTTTTTTAAAGTACGTTTTAAATCTTTGAAAAATATAGTATTTGCTTACATCATAAGTTGCATGTTTGTCATTGCTTACAAAAAATATGTCTTATAGCTGTGTTGGTATGAAAATCAATCATTTATTAGTTAAAATACGTTTGAAAAATGGGAGTAAAGTTTGGTGGAAAACAAAATAAAGTTTGCTGGATACGGGAAAAAGATTTGGTGGGAAACGGTTTATACATTTTTTAAATTTAATTTATTGTGTGATAAAGATATTTGGAATATATTGCTTAATGACAAGGAAAAATAATGTTTTATCAGCAGGACTTGCGGATTGGGAATACGCCAACCTCTTGCGACTTGAAAAAAATAGGAAGCTTCAGTTTCCAAGTCAAAGAAACAGTTTGAAGGGAGGAGAGGAAATAGTCCAGATCAGTTCAAAATCCTCTGCTGCCTCCCTAGGGAAACCGTCGCTTTGACCTTAAAGCAATCCTCCGTTCATAGCTGAGGCAGTGCTCTGGAGGTGAAGGGCCAGACCTCTGTGGACCGGCCAGTTCCTGCGATATCCTAAAAACGCGTCACTTGGGTGCTGTAAAGGGAGGTAGTAATGCGTGGGCTTGATCCGATAGCGCCCTCCGTGGACAGGGGCAATCAACCAAAAAAAACACTTTCTGCCCTTGAGGCGGGCGGGTTTTGCGAAGTGCTGTGTTGGAAGGGACAGTTCTTGAATGGTGTTGGTGGAGGGGGTGTTTGCCACTAAACAGGTTCTTGCAGTGTTGGATCGACACCAGGGTGTAGCGCCCTCCGAAAAACGAACTCTGCATTGGAGGGGTGGGTGGAATGGTCTGGGTTCTTGATCTTGGGGCACGTCACTCTGGCGTGGGTGGGGGTACAAGGAGCGATGGGAAGGCCTCTAGCCAGTTGCAGCCATCTTCAGTTGCTCATAGAAGCTTGGACTAGACGGATGTGTAGCTCAGTAGCTACTTCATAAACACTGGGCTTCGAAGTTTTATAGCTGCGATTCTCACTAAGTGATATTATATGCTCCGGGGTTTAGATCTCGTTCACAGTCTTCATAAATTATAGTGTAAAATATTTTTTTAATTTATCGGGAATAAAATATACATTTTCATGTTATATTGCATGTATTGTATAAAACCCATTTGTGTGTTCAGTTGCCGAAACCTCGTAATATTTTCAACTCGCATTTTTTTTTTTTCCAAATACAGTGAATTTCACAGAATTGATGGAAATTTGTAGTGCGTCAGTTATTGTTCAATAATTCACTTTTATACAGCCACGTACTTGTAGGACGAATCAAGTCATTAATAGTAGCTTGATAGGGAAATAGGTTCTGTCAGTCTTAAATTTAAACTCAGTTGCCTCTAAGATGCCGGCTACGCTACACGTATATAAGCAGGCGCATGTCATGCAATCCAATCATTCATCGAGTGACCTCCGAGGTGGACAGATGTGTTTTCGGGGAGCTCCTGGTGCGATTTCATTACATGTTTTTCAAATTTGTTTGGAACATTAGTTTTGTTTAAAATTTCCGAGTTGATGTCTATAATCAAACATAGCTTCACTGCGCTCGCATCCAGACAAACGTGTTTTGGGAGAGGTGCAATTTTATTACGCGTGTTAATCAATTAATTTCTTTTTACATGTGGATTACGTTTCAGTAGTTCCTCCTTGCCAGTCTCATAGGCAGATGGACGTGTAAGGTATGTGCGAGAGGCGTCATATATATTTTGTTATTGTGTTCATTAATGGTATTGTATTCGCTCAGGGTATTAAAATCACGTTACATTTAATTCCATACTGGAGAGTCACGTAATTGCACTTGTTTCTCTATGAGACCAGGTAGTTATACTTTTCTCTCTCTCTCTCCTCTCTCTCTCTCTCTCTCTCTCTCGTGTTATTTATTCATGCATAGAAATTGTTTAAACATTCTGAATTCCTCTCTTGTGTGTTAAATACATTTGTAAAAATCGCCTATCCACCACCAATATCCCTACAAACATATCAAAATTAGAAAAAAATTATTAAAAAATGACCCTTAGCACACTCTTGCACTTATCTCAAGACCTATATAACACATTGTAACCCACCACTATGGTCAGTCGCCTTTAGAGCACCACACTGTTAACATCGTACAGAGCTCCTGCTACCCACCAAAGGTAAGAAAGAAAGAAGTAAAAAAAAAACCATTTAAATACATTTAACCCTTTCAATGGATTTAACCCTTCCATTAAATTTAACCCTTTGAATTTTTCCTTAACCCTTTCGATCAATTTAATTAACCCATTGATATCTGTTAATTAGGTCAATCAAATAGGCGGCATCCCCTTTGATCTGAAACACCCTACCCGGCTGTACTACTTATGGGTGTGGCGTCTACCCGGGGAACGGCTTCTGCCGGAGTGTATAAAACCAACTAGGAGATTCGGTGGGGGTGGAATGATGGCGTGGGGCTGTTTCACGGCCTTTGACGTAGGACCGCTGGTGTTTGTCCATGGTAGCATGAACACAGATGCCTATTGTAACATTCTGGATAATGAAATGCTCCCACCTCCCAACATTGTGGCGTTTTTATGGAATGGACACGTGTTACTTTCAGGATGACAATGCCAGGTGCCATGATTCAAGGGCTACTATGCAGTGGTACACCGACAACAATGGTAGTCCCATATCTCAATGTTTTATTAATAGTTTGCTGTAAAAATTTGTCAATACTAAATTGATTTATTTTTCTTTCAGATTTTTTTAATGCATACAAATGTATGGATTATAAATTTTGTAAAAGGTTCACTTTTATAATAATTTTACAGTGTCCCTTTACTAGCGCATGAATAAAGTGATCCGGTCCACGGAAATGATTATTTTACTTATTGTGGAAGGATACACAGTGTGCTTACAAGTATATCTTAAGCAGTGCTCATTTTACCGTGAACATTCTATACAGTGTTTGGCGACTTAATGAAGTTGCGTTGTGCGACATATTTTTCAAACTGAATTAGGATATCCTGTAAACTGGAATTAATATTGCGTTGTCCACAGTATCCGCCCCTATAAACGGGTTTGATGAATTCTTCTGAAAAGAGCAGGTCACAGGAAAACATTTTCTTACGCTCTCTTTGTTTCGGCTAGTTACATTGAATGTGAGGGTTCGGTAGCCTGACTGACTAATTCCCGGTTGCACCAACATTCGAATGATCCCTGATTCGAATGATCGTAGTTCCATACCAAGATCCAGTTTGATCTTGGTTTCAATGTACAAGTGTTGCACCAACGAAATTCCATGATTCTGGATCTCCGATTCGTCAATCTTGGTTTCAAAATGAGAGATCCAGATTAAGTATGAGACAAATATGTTTATTGGTTCGTGATATATGACGTCATGGAAGTAGGCAAATTTTTTACTATAGATAGAACTAGATATGTGATGTTTAATCTGTTTTAAGTGAATTATTGTTGTACGAATTTTACTGAATAATATTCAAGTGCGTATAATGTTGTTTTAATTTCCCAAGAAAATAATCGAACGTAGTTCTATCTGCTGGCGTATTTTTAAACTGCATTTGTCGACGATGACTGCTGATCTCGGATCGAGATTTCGAACCGCCGAAATTTGCGGTTCGAAATGAACTTTATCTCGATCTCCAGTCCAGCTCTAAATTCGAATGGTGCAACAGTTTTCAGTGTCGATCTTGGATCCAATCTCGGACCGGGTTTCGAACCATGATGGTGCAACTGGGCATCAGCTGCGAAAGAGTTTATCGTAGTATAACCCACCTCCACATCTCACCATCCATCAAGGTTATATTATCTAAACAGTGCAGATTGGAATTTCTTCATTACCGCTTGCATATTATCCCTTGAATCGGTATGAAATACTAGTTTCTAAAAGTTTGTGAATTCAGAAGGTGGAATGGTTCCTAATGAAGCACTGCGCCTGATTGTACAATATGCATAACTCCTTAAAAAGCGCGCTACCAAAATTGTCAGAAAAGTATGATTTATTTTGGATATGAATGAATAGCTATCTTACGCTACACTATAAAGTATTTTGGTATAATTTACTTGTTTGAATGTTTAAACAATCAGCTATATTGTAAAAAAAATTCTGGTAAACTTTCTAAACTGCAATGGAAAGTTTTATCGTATACATTGTATGGAAATAATAACTCATGTCGGACTGTAAATATAGGAATGTTTAACGTCACTTATGTACAAAGTTGAGAACCTCCCTACGCATTTGACTGTTTTCTGACCAAATGCAGGAACGCTACAATGAATTTGTAGGGGAGAAAATTACCATCTCCGCTTTCTCACTAAGCGTATACTCTGGTATGTTAAATTTCCGAATAATTTCTTAGATTGTAATAAAGGTATTTTTATATGAAACTTAAGCGTATTTCTATCCTGGACGCTCCATAACGAAGATCTTAAAAAAAAAGTTTATCAAGCAAGACCATCGGGATAATTACTATGGTTATAGGTTATGTAATAAAAAATACTATAGGCTATTCACGGAAAAGTGAGTACTTTTAAATTCCATCTCATTTGGAATAATAGCCAATAAAAATATCCTCTTCTAGCCTTAGACATTAACTTTCGAGTGCAGTGAAATGTATACACTGTGGTTATAACTTACATGACAATATTTATTGAAAAAGATGTGTAAAGGATAGAACGTGGCTATAAGGAAAAAGTAACTAGAACTAGGGCCTCAAAAGTGCTCACTTTACCGTGAACAGCCTATATCAAGGATTACAAATATGACAAATAATTTATGTCTAACACATTCATTTTCGCAACGAAAAGTTTATATATATATATATATATATATATATTATATATATATATAATATATATATATATATATATTTATATTTATATAGAGTCGTGAATGAAGATAAATGTATCCCCAGCTAGAATATGAAGCATGTGCGTATAAATAGATCTGCCCGACCGCCCGCAGTAGTCCAGACGTACTGATCTCAATCATTAACGAATGGCTGGCGATGTGCGATCCGCTTCTCCCAGCAACCACTGCAACAAACCATGTCGGAACATCAATAAATAACGGTCGACTCGGCAGTTCGCAGCAGTAAACTGTCAGCAAACACTACGCCAGAACTTAAACAGATGTATCTAATGCTTGGCAGTATGCCATTAATATACCAGTAACTACTGTATTACTAACACTGAAACATTCATTGCTGTTGTTTTCACGGCAACATGGTAGAACCAAGTTTATCTCGTTTGCAGATTAATCCATACTGACAATGATAGAAAGGCTGTTCGCGGTAAAATGAGCACTTTTGAAAGTCCTGCTTAAGGTCTACTTGTATACACGTTGTGTATTACTCCGGGTCTCATCACTTTATTCATGCGTCGGTCAAATGAAACTATGAAATTATTAGGAAAGTAAATACTTTACAATTCTGCTCACTTTTACACTTCGATTCATTAAAATAACAGAAAATGAAAGAATTAACTTTAATTTATCACAAATGGTTACCTAACACTTTTGATTCGACGTTAACATATGGAACCACTTTCCATACATCGTTATCAACTTTACTGGGCGAATGTCACTCAGTGCGCCAATTAAAATATATCCAACACACACAAACCCCTTTTATAAGCATACTAACTCATAAATTTCTCATCTACCAAAACTACAAACATCAAATTCATAACATAGTCATCAACCCTAGCGACAAAGAAGACTACAAGAGCAAAAACACCTAATGACGTTTCATAAGCATACTAACTCATAATTTCCCATCTGCCGAAGCTATAGTAATTAAACTCGAGCTCTAACTACTGGTGAGCATATTGCTACTGAACTCGAGTCCCATTCAGGATACCTACATTTTATTCCTTTTTAATTAGTTTGTACTTTAAACACTGAACGATGAGTGAAACCCATCAAGGTAAATAGATTGGAGTAATAAGCAATGGATGACCATACGAAATATAATTTACTTATTGGTTTGAGACTCATACCTTACATTCCGATACAAAATGTTTAACATGTAATTACACCTCGAAAACAGTGCTCAGGGAACAGCTTCGCTTGTGAGGCGAGTTTACACATGCTTCACAATCTTCTCCACGAACTCCACAATTTGCTCCACATGTTCCAAAATCTGCTCCACATACTCTTTATGATCCACAATCTACTCCACATGCTCCACAATCTACTCCACATGCTCCACAATCTACTCCACATGCTCCACAATCTACTCCACATGCTCCACAATCTTCTCTACATGCTCCACATCCTAAGTCAGCACCATGAACAGCACCACATCATAAGCCAGCACCACAAACACACACACACACACACACCAAAATCACACAACTCAACTACAATTACCTTATAACTGAAAAAAAAAGAACTCTACAAATATATCAACTTACAATACATTTCAAATGAATAAAACATTCAAAACAAGTCATGGTCATATTTTGAAACCACTTCAAACTATATTACTATCAACATAATACCCAACTTGCAAAACCCCTAACATAAAATTTTACAAGCAAAACTAAATACTTAATAACTAGATAAAAAAAGATCATAAAAAACAAATGAACATATCACCATCATCTAGACAGATCCAAATAAAACACACATCCCACTCAAATTGTGTTATACTTTACTACATATAGCAATCAAAACATGATTGTTACATAAAAACTCCATAATAAAAGAATATTTGTTAAATCTACTCTTTTTAACAGTTGATTGGATCCTTCTAGATTACTTTGATACTATCTGCATAGCAAGTATTTACACAATCAAACCATCTTTCATCTCACAAGATGCTTAAGTTTTATTTACATGTAACAATATTTATTATCTTCAAAAAGCATTAAAAAATCAAGCATACATACTGATTTAGTCAGTACATCAACCTAAACACAGACATATATAGTTATACTTTATTTCAATTCCCAAAGAGGAAAATACGTGTATATGAATTACTATATGCGATATTTGTTTAAACCCATTCGTCATACACATTAAATAATCCTTTAAAATTAATGTTCTTTTTATCTATCTTTAAGTTAAAAATATGCTAATTTAATATAGTGTGGTAACACACGTGCTAAGTACTCATTACACAACAAACTTCAATTTTACATAATGCAAGTCGATGTATTACCTAAATTTACCCTATCATAACCAAAGACATTTTAATCTTTTTTTATTAATTATTCTAGGAAGACTGTTTTGTGAATGGCTAACAAATTCTTGCAAGCATCGGAGGAATACCATGTTTAATTGTTATCTATACAGCTTAACATTTTGAGAAACTTTAAAAAATTGTATCTATTCATGATGGGTTAGGCTTACATCTAGAGAATTAAGCACATTCGTTATGAATCATCAAGAGTTTATATACATATATATTCGCATAACAAAAACACATATTAAGCAAGATTATTTAGATATAAGTAGTATATACATAGCGATTCAAGAACTATACAAGGTAAGTAGGTATTTCTTTTAATCGTGTATCTAGTAAATTAACCAAAGTATTGGTGTAATGAATATCCAAATGCAAGTATTAAGAATGTAAAAAGATGAAACCAAATCACCATCGACAGATGAAAAACAACAAACAAGAAAGGAATATAACTATAGTTTTGAGAACATACTCATTGCTTCATTGCAAGTCAAACTCACTTTTAGCACTAGTATTTAAACATTGAATAACTATCATGTTTAATTTCACTCTAAATATACAACTGACCATAACCAAACCTAACATCCAACTAACATGTGCTTGATATTATGTATAACTTTTACATGACAGCTTGCAACACACTACAAAACAAACACCTAAACAATATACCTTTCCATTAACTTTCTCACTCTATATTCAACTCCCATACACCATTCATCATCTCTCTACACCAATCTATCACAGCTCATCGACAACAAAGAACCACATATACTAACCCACACAGGCCTCCATCATTCCAACACCACCTCTGTAAGGAGAACAATAGTCTCGTGGAAAAATGCAAGCTATTGCTTTATCCTGGAAGGCTACATAATCACAAACTGCATAACATATGTATATGCAATTAAAGCATACTTTTACAAAAACTCATTTTCAAAAATTCATACACTTTAGAAATGATACATTCAAATAAGCATGTATGAAATTACTGCTCTACATATCAACACTCAATCCACAATCCTCTATCCTCCATTCTCATACCCAAAAATCTCTCCTTATTCCTCAAAATTCGTTCCTTATATTCCTCAATATCCATTCCTTATTCCTCAAAAATCATACATTATTCCTCAAAATTCATACCTTTTCCCTCAAAAATCATTCATTATTCCTCAAAAATCATTCTCTATATATCTATATGCTCATAACAACACTTAAAAGTTGGAAGGGATAAAAATGTATAAAAACAATAGTCTTTAATACATTTATCTTTATTTCCTACACTTATAAAAAATACAGAGTATTACTTACATACACTCAAACATATTCTCTGATCAAAAAAAGCATTTATGCTTTACTTGAAATATCTAGTACAAATCGTATTGTGAGTAGTCAGTGTTTGCTTATTCACACATACAGCATTACAAATATCACAGTGGAATGCCTTATATGGTGGACTGAACATGCAATGAATACGTTCATGACAACATACATTACAACTTTGACTAAATGTATTTCCACAATATCAACATTATTTCTGGAATGGTTCTAGAAAGTCTTCAGAAACCATTGCTGAAGGTGTTACAAATGGTAAGTTTTCACCTGTTGTTACTGTCTCCCTATGTGGTTTCATCTTTTTACATTCTTAATACTTGCATTTGGATATTCATTACACCAATACTTTGGTTAATTGACTAGATACGCGATTAAAAGAAATACCTACTTACCTTGTATAGTTCTTGAATCGCTATGTATATACTACTTATATCTAAATAATCTTGCTTAATATGTGTTTTTGTTATGCGAATATATATGTATATAAACTCTTGATGATTCATAACGAATGTGCTTAATTCTCTAGATGTAAGCCTAACCCATCATGAATAGATACAATTTTTTAAAGTTTCTCAAAATGTTAAGCTGTATAGATAACAATTAAACATGGTGTTCCTCTGATGCTTGCAAGAATTTGTTAGCCATTCACAAAACAGTTTTCCTAGAATAATTAATAAAAAAAGATTAAAATGTCTTTGGTTATGATAGGGTAAATTTAGGTAATACATCGACTTGCATTATGTAAAATTGATGTTTGTTGTGTAATGAGTACTTAGCACGTGTGTTACCACACTATATTAAATTAGCATATTTTTAACTTAAAGATAGATAAAAAGAACACTAATTTTAAAGGATTATTTAATATTTAATGTGTATGACGAATGGGTTTAAACAAATATCGCATATAGTAATTCATATACACGTATTTTCCTCTTTGGGAATTGAAATAAAGTATAACTGTATATGTCTGCGTTTAGGTTGATGTATTGACTAAATCAGTATGTATGCTTGATTTTTTATGCTTTTCGAAGTAAATAACTATAGTTACATGTAAACAAAACTTAAGCTTCTTGTGTGATGAAAGAAGGTTTAATTGTGTAAATACTTGTTATGCAGATAAGATCAAAGTATTCCAGAAGGATTCAATCAACTGTTAAAAATAGCAGATATTAATAAACATTCTTTAGTTATGGAGTTTTTATGTAAGAAACATGTTTTGATTGCTATATGTAGTATGGGATAACACGATTTTGTTGAGGTGAATATTTTATTTGGATCTTAATTTGGTTTTAAATGATGTTATATAGTAAATTAGAAAAATATATTTTTGTGAAGGTTTTTTCTTTTTGTATATCATTATACTTTAGATTAAATATGTGTAATAATGTGTAGTGGGAGACAGATGATGGAAATTTGTTTATTTGTGTTGTATGATAGTTTTTTATTTAGTTGTTAAGTATTTAGTTTTGCTTGTAAAGTTTGATGTTAGGGGTTTTGCAAGTTGGGTATTATATTGATATCAATATAGTTTTAAGTGGTTTCTTAATTTGATCATGACTGCTTTTGTAAGTTTTGTTCATTTGAGAATTATGGTAAGTTGATATGATTGTGAAGTTATTTTTTTTCAGTTGGCTGGTAAGTGTAGTTGAGTTGTGTGATTCTGTGTGTGTGTGTGTGTGTGTGTGTGTGTTTGTGGTGCTGGCTTAGGATGTGGTGCTGTTCGTGGTGCTGCCTTAGAAGTTGTAGCATGTGGAGTCTGTGGAGACTATAGATCATGTGGAGAAGATTGTGGAGCATGTTTGAGTAGATTGTGGAGCACATGAAGCAGATTGTGAAGCATTTGGATTCTGTGGAGCCTTTGCATAAGTGTGAACTTGCCTCACAATCAAAACTGTTCCCTGAGCACTGTTCGCGAAGTGTGATTACTTGTTACTCATTTTGTATCGGAATGTAAGGTATGAGTCTCGAACCAACATGTAAATTCTATTTTGTATAGTTATACATTGCTTATTACACCAATATATTTACCTTGATGGTTTTCGCTCATCATTCACTGTTTAAAGCACAAACTAATAAATATGAATAAAATGTAGGTAATATGAATGGGAATTGAGTTTGGTAACAATCTGCTCACCAGTCGTTAGAGCCTTGAGTTTAATAACTTTTAGTTTTGGTAGATGGGACATTATGAGTCAGTAAGCTTATAAAATATCTTTAGGTATGTCTGACCTTGTATTCTTGTTTGTTGTTAGAGTTGATTTGTGTGTTAGGAATTTCATCACTCTAGCATTAATGGTTCGGAAATTATAAGAAACTTTGCTTATAAAAGGACTTAAATGAATTATTTACTTTTTCAGAAAGTGTTAAGGGTCTAAATGACCTTACCAACATAATGGATGTCGGGTATGATGTCTATGTTATTAATTTGATGCCTGTAACTCTAAAGGTTCGGAAATTGTGTAACTATGCTTATAAAAGGGCTTAACGCAAAATTGACCTTGTCAGAAAGGCCTTAGGGCTAAATTCCCTTAGCATTATAGTGCATGACGGGTATGGTGTCTGTGTTATGAATTCGATGACCATGACATTAATGTTTCAGAAATTATGCCCATATTTATAAATGGGCTTTACTCCAAATTGATCTTGCTAGAAAGGGTTTCGGACTTCAATGGCCTGTTAAAAGGTAAACGATGTATTGTATTTGATGTTCGGAGTGGTTTCATAAATAATTTAAAAATAAAAATAAATTATGCTTCTATGCTTACTAAAATTCAAGATGTCGATGGTTATAGTTACATAATAATTTTTCTGTCGATATATTCTTAAGTGTTTAATAAATACGGATTTTTTTATATGTCACTCGGATATTTTTGTTTTGTAAAAAATTATTAAATATATTTTAATTTAAACACATATTTTTTTTTATAAAAAATTACATTTTGAATATTTTACTTTTCTGTCCCCATAAATTAAATCCCCTTTAAATGCGAGTTTGTAAAAAAATCGCTTCAAACATTTATTTTCGAAAAATTTTCAAGTTTTATATACAAAATAGTACTTGAATTCCTAACTAAGGGGTTGGAGCATGCAGAGCAGGTTGTGGAGCTAACAGTGGACCATGGTGCTATGTGAGTTGTTGAGTGAGGTGTTGGGTTAGTTAATATGTGAGGTGCTAATCGAGTTGTTGAGTGAGCTGCTAGGTGAGGTGTTATGTGAGGTGTTGAGTGATGTGTTTGTTGAGGTAGTAATTGAGGTGTTGAGTGAGGTGCTAGTTGAGATAGTAATTGAGGTGTTGAGTGAAGTGCTAGTTGAGTTGCTAGTCAGGTGTTGGGTTCGTTGCTTTGTAAGGTGGTAATTGAGGTGTTGAGTGAGGTGCTATTTGAGGTGCTGAGTGGTCCAGTTTCCCAGAACTTGAGGTGCTAGGTTGATGTTATGGGACTACGATTAATCATAAGTGAAGTGAAACCCCCTGAGGTGCTAATTGAGGCTACTAATGGGGCGATTATGGAGCAGATTGTGGTGCAAGGTGAATTGGTATGAGCAGCGATTTCGGCCCTAGGTTAATCTTATGGGACTACGTCTGCAAGGTTAAGGTCTAGTTTAAAAAAAGGTGGGGTAGGATCGGCACGCCTCTACAACTAGCCTATAATTATCTAACGTTAAATGTAACGAACTCACTTTATTACAAATATGTAACTAAAATAAATATGGCTAGTATGATTTGGAAGCGAAATGGGCGAAGTTTTGTCGTTTGAGTTCTCATTACACGTTTGTTGGTGGCTGGCGACTCAATCAATGCCTTTCAATTACGTGGACAGGCGGAATAATACAAGTTGCTACCCGCCAATTTGAAATGGACAGGGTACAGGATCAGATCGTTGAATATAGAAACTAGTATCGTCATAACACATGCCATAGGGCTTATCACACCTCATAATACCCTAAAACCCTACCTTCGCTAACTAATACACTCTATTCTTTCCCGGGGGTCACGGTGGCTGAGCGGTTAGCCTGCTTGCCTCCCACCAAGGTTAACCGGGTTCAATCTCCGGCCGGGTCACGCCCGGATTTTCGCATGTGGGAAACGTGACGGACGATGCCGCTGGTCGGCGGGTTTTCTCGGGGATCTCCCGTTTCCCCTGCCTCTTCATTCCGGCAATGCTCCATACTCAACTCGCTTCTCCCACATCGGCTCTCAAGACCTCACTGTTAGGAGCAGCCCAAAAATCTTCACCCACTTCGGTCACTATTCTCTCCCGCCCTATATACATCGATTAATGATATTTAATTGTTACTTCCGATTTCTCAAACTCCCTCTCTGTTTCGTTGGCATACTGGACCTTACCAGTACCAGTCTAGATCATCTCTCTTTGGGAATGTGACCTTGGCACCATAAAATCCTGCGTAAATCGCAGGGTATGCATTCCTTTTAACAACATAATCCAAATCTAAGGTGGAAAGAGATTGCCCTGTGACGCATTCAGTACTCCCAATGAGTTGTGAAGGTAGCGGGATATAGACTACCGCAGATGAAAAATATCAGGATGAGGCGCGGCCATGACTCGTACGTGAATACGTCTGCGTTATAGCCTATTTTCGCGGCTTCTTCACACTTTGTGAATGAAACCTTTGAAAAGTCACCCCATGTATGACGTGTTAATTAGTTATTTCCTATAGACCTATGTGTTATGTACCACAAGGGTTTTATACCAATGATAACTTAAATAATTTAATTTTTTGTTAAATTGAAGTTTTGCCTATATTTAATTTACTAATTATAATATTCATTTTTTAAAATAAATATGAATAAAAATGGCGAGAAAAAGTCTGTGTTGGTGGTGCCTAGTAAGAAATAGTTCTGATGCTAAATATTATTACAATAGCGTGAGCAGGAATTAAGTGCGTTGTCCTTTTCTACTCTAAATTCAGATTAGTTTGCACGAGGCGGAGGAGTATCCTGGAATTAAAACTTTAGCAGGGCTTCAGAAGAGTGTGACGTAACCGTGAATGGGTTATAGCAGGTAGCTAATGATTTCTTTGAGATGAGGAAATTAAATGAAAGTAATTAAATGGATGCTAGGTTGCATTGATAGATCTTGACAAGATCTTTCGTTTGGTACCGAAACCAGCGCGCTTGTACGTCAGAGTCGCGAGATATGCTGTTCGCAAATTTTCTCCCACGCCCAAAATGGCCGCCAGTCGCTGCGGGCCACCACCCTCGCTTCGCGCATGCGCGGCACCAATTCAAGGCCAGGCTCGCATCTTAGTCGTCAGGTGTGATGCCAAGGGGGGAAGGGGAGGATATGGTTACATATCCCTCCGCTCTCGCCGAAATAAAAATAAAATATTAAAAAATAAAATTTAAAAATGAATTAATTATACTGCTTATATTATTTTTAATATAAGTAATCTGGGGTCTTCCTGAATATGAAGAATGTTTAAAGCATTTTGTGGTTTCATATCTTATTGGTTGAAAATATTTTTTTTTAACTAATAATTTTTTATATAATAGTTATATTTTCAGAAAAAAAATGAAACCTATCTTAATCTCTGCCCCCCCCCCCCAAAAAAAATCTCTCCAGCAAATATGTTCCTGGCTACACCCGAGGTAGTCGTGTGCCCGATTTAACGAAACCACGTTCATTTAAATCATGTATAATATCGGAATGAATCAACCTGCAAACTTTATATCGCCCTTCTCGACTTGGTATGCCCCGTGGGTCGGTCTGATTTTAAAGACGTATCTACGTGGGGGGGGGGGGAAGCCGTGTATAGGTGTGCAGATTGTAATCGTGCCCGCTGCCGGTCGGAAGGTGCGTGTCTGGAGGGCGGGTCACGCGGCACAATCACGACTCGTGCGGGACACGCACCTCCCTGCCGCAGTGCGTATCCTCTGCCGCGGGCAACCGCCCCTCGCATTTCTATACAACACCACTGTTGGCTTTCTCGTTACATTTCAACAGTTCCGTACTCATTTGCTGTTCAACACGAGATAGAAATGACACTACAGGCTGTTCACGGTAAAATGAGCACTTTCGAAAGCCCTGCGTAAGATCTACGTGTATGCACGTTGTGTATTCTTCCGCCTTAAGTAAAATTAGCATTGCCATGGGCCTCGTCGCTTTTTAGGTCGTGTGAAAGTGTGAAATTATTAAAGAAGTAAATATTTATCAAATCTGCTCATTTTTACACTTCGACACATTAAAAAAAAACAGAAAGCGAAAGAGATAATTTAAGTTATCAGAGATGGTTGCCGAACATTTTTTATTTGACGTCAAGATATGGAACAACTTCCCATCCATCGTTACCAACCTTACTGGACGCATGTCACTCAGTGCTCCTGTTAAAATATCTACAGGCAGGGGCTGTGACATTTTTCTAGTGTTGATTTCAAAAGTGCTCACTTTATCCTGAACAGCAGGAGCTGTTTTCCGCATTTGAGACCGAGAACTCGGTAAAAATAAGGGCGAGGCTACCACGCGGAACACGATGCCCCACCGCCCCTACGCGCAGGGCTCTGAACTGGCGTGTAGTGTTCTCGTCGTGCTGATTGTATCTATGGGACTTTAAGCGGTTACCCTACGCCTTTATTGGTGGAAGTCTGGGACAAGGTTAAGTGTAGAGCCTTTAAGTAGGAATACATGTATGTATCTAGCGCGTATATTTTAAGTGCAGTGCTTTGGAAAAAGATTATCTAAGTTGGAGTACTCCGAAATGGTGTTTTTAATGTGTGTTTCAAACACACTGTGATGCAGTTCAAGTGCCAATTGAGTGGGTCCCTCAACATCGACCTTCTGTTTCAAGCTAAACCGCGGAACTTACATTAGCATATGGAGAGACTAGTTCACTGTGCCCCGACCACGGCTGTGTGCAACGAGTTGAGTGAGTGAAGAGATTTGGGTGGCTCTTTAACAGTGAGACCTTGAGAGCCGATTAGGGTGATTTAAGGGAATATGGAGCGGTGCCGGAATGAAGAGGAGGGGTAAACGGGAGATCCCCGAGAAAACCCACCGACCAACGGCATCGTCCGGCACGATTTCCACTTGCGAACATCCGGTGACCCGGCCGGGGATTGAACTCGGTTCGCCTTAGTGGGAGGCGAGCGTGTTAAAGGCTGATAAAGTGAGTCCTTTTGAAATCTGCCTTACAAAAAAATCACTTCCCCTGCCTGCATATACTTTAACGGGCGCATCGAGTGACATGTGCCCGGTAAAGTTGGTAACGATGGATGGAAAGTAGTTCTATATATAGACGTCAAATAAAACGTGTTAGTTGACCATTTGTGACAATTTAAATTATTTCCTTCGCTTTTTTTTTTTTTTTTTTTAAATTAACAGATTTGTAAGATATTTACTTTTCTAAATATTTCTCATTTTCACTTGACCTACGCATGCATAGAGTGATGAGGCCCATGGCAATGTTAATTTTACATAAGGCGGAAGAGTACACAACATGCTTACAAGTAGATCTTAAGCAGGGCATTCAAAAGTGCTCATTTTACCGTGAATAGTCTATAATCACTCAGCCACCGTGGCCCCGCAACGGTTGAGTTGCAAGTTTTTGGAGTGCCGCGGGTGAAGGAGGAGGAGGAGAGAGCGAGAGAGAGCGAGAGAGAGGAAGGAATTGGAGCAGCAGCGGAAGTACCCTAAAACCGATGTTACACTATACCTGCAGCCGTGCTTGGTTCTTGCACAAGCTTCTATACGAGTCCTGGTGCACGAGCCGGTATACCAGCCGCTATATGAGCCGCCGTGGAAGATTCATATTACACGACAGCAGTTCGCGTACTAACATTTGGCACCCTCGGTGAGTGCGCAGTGTGTGGTTTGTAGTAAATATGAACCCCATTCGTAGAACTGCTACCAGTTAGCAACTTGCGTAGGCCTATGAAAAAATATTAACTAGCACATCTTAATATTGCTATACTACTGTTCGCCTTTTACGTAAATTGATTGTTTACTAGATAGTTTCATTCATTTTCTTGAAAATGATGTGAAATCACTTGAGTACGAGAGTGTTATATTTAATTTTGACAAATATTACTGACCGGTTCCAAAAAAAATTGTTTTTTCTTTACGTACCGGGATATTATCCGCATGTATAATTTAATGATAAAAAAATTCGAGTCCGGCGGAAGTTTTGAACTCACGCTCAAACGTTACATACTACTCACTTTATCACTGTTCTACCAATACACACGCTAGGAGATGAGTTTATATACGGAAGATATTTTTAATCTTTGAATTAATTTTTCATGCAGTAGATAATGTAAGTATTTAGAACGGTTTTAAACAGTAATTAAAAGTTGTAAACTCCAACATTATTCGTTATTGTCATATTTTAAATATATTTGAAAGAGTTTCAACCTCATGGATGTATAATCAAGATGGAGGCGTCCTTTTTGGTTTCTTCATCAACTCGTTTCAAGTAGTAGCCACGGGGAGCGCCCTACGCTCTGAAACTGCAAGGTGATTGGCCAGGTACGAAACCTGGTATGGGACCTGCCACGAAAAATAGGACGTGTTCAATTACCTAACCTGGTACGAAATCTGGCCATACAAGGCGGGAAATGCCATGACGGGTGCCACACTAGCCGGTATAACGGCCGCTATGGTGGGCCTTGCACAAGCTTTTACGGAATCTGCCATCGTGTAATATTGCCCACTTACAATGCGTGAAGACCAATTTTAACATTTGACTTTTATTTTATAAATCGACGAAGTTTTTTCTTTTACAGTATAACAAAATTTGTCTCTTAGTCTTCTGTAGTTTTAAATATCATAACTAAAAATTGTATGCCTCGATAAATTTTACATTTCGACAAATATTAGTTTTAAATTTCTTAATTTTTGTTAGTGCGAAAAGTAATTGCCGTCAGCTGGCGACTGGTGACATTTTTAATACTGTTATGTTAGGTTCTGGAAGAGAAGTGTTACCGCGTTGTAATCAACTGAATATGTGCAACAATCCTCTTCAACTCTTTGCCAATAAAATGGTTCAATTTACTGCAGATTGAATCTGTGTATTTTTAACAGTTATCTGTTTAACTTATGGACCCAATGGACTGCTAATATAAATACTGCCATTGTGTTCTGAAGGAAAAAAAAAGCTTGCTTTGATACGTATAACTAATCAGATACTCAAATTAAACATATAAATATAATATAAATTAATCGAATACGTAAAACAACACTCAATACGTGCCAATAAAATCATTTTTCCCTATGTTTTTATATTTATGATATTGCAAAATAAATTTATTTAGGCTGGAAAAATAATGAATTCACATTCATATTCACTGGTTTACTCGCATTTCTACCTTTATAAATAAACACGTGTGTACATCAGTTAGTCGAAATCTACTGTCACCAACGTATGATTTTCTTTCCATAGGCCGTGTGTTCAGTCCTTATTGGCAGCACTGGCAGTGATTATTCCCACGTAACATTTTTTTTTTCCACTCCAGGAAAATGGTGGTAAAGTTTCGTGTACTATATGGCTCACCTTGTGTCCTTTGTGTTCAGATCCCAGTCAAAAACACTAAAGGCTTTTCAAGGTAAACTGAGCACTTTTGAAAGGCGTGCTTGAGATCTACTTATCTTCACATTGTGTACATTAACGCCATATGTAAAACTAACATTTCCATGGGCCTGATCTGAACACTTTATTCATGCATCGATCAAGCAAAAACTATGGAACTATTATAAAAGTAAACATTTTACAAATTTGATAATTCTTGCATATCTACGCTTGAAAAAATAAAAATAAAGTATTTTAGTATTCACGTTTGTTTACCTTAACACTTCTAATTCAACATTGAAACATGGGGCTACCGTCACTCTGTCGTTACCAAATCTACTGAGCAAATTCCAGTCAGTGTGCTCGTTCATATGCTATGTAAGTAGGAGCAGTGACACTTTACAAAGGTTAGCTTCAAAAGTTATCACCTTACCGTGAACAGCCTAGGGGCCTATACATGAAATTGACGTTTATATGCACTCGTACGATCTCTTAGGACTACCCTCTTCTAGGAAATATATTACTGTGCGTATAGTTTCTCCTCACGCATAGTTCTTTCTTTTGTCACGTTTGCCTTCCGTATGGTCGTTGTCCCATCTGGAACTCCCAAGTCACACGAGATGGCTTAACCGCCCCATCGGCTCGCGTCCATTCATCAGAGAAAGATAATTACCAAGGCTTGTTATTGGCTCGTGGAAGAATACTATTTTTAACTGCGGTAAGTATTCTTCCCTTGGCCTCCGAAAAGGTTAAGCTGTCCACCGCGATTATAGCCAATCGTAGCCACTTAGTATTCAGCTCAGCCAGCAAAACAAGCTGGCCTTCGGACGTGGATACCACACACCAGACAAGACACGAACGCTTTACAAAGTAACCGTTTACGCAAATGAGTGCTGGATGCCCGTTTTGTGTAGCCTTCGTTGCTTTTTGAACAGGTCTTCGATTCGGTCGATAAGACAGTTGCTACACAAGCCCTACCTGATATAGGCTGTTCACGGTGAAATGAGCACTATTGAAAGCCCTGCCTATGATCTACTTGTATACACGTTGTGTGTTCTTCCGCCTTATGTACAATTAACGTTGCCATGAGTTTCATAACTTTATTCATGCATCGGTCAAGTGAAACTGTGAAATTATTAGAAAAGGAACATTTCACAAGTCTACTAATTTTTACACTTCGATGCATTAAAAAAAAAAAAAAGGAAAAGCGAAATAAATAATTTAAGTACATAATTATAAAAGGTTACCTAACATTTTTTATTCAACGTTAATATAGGAAACTACTTTCCTTCGATCGTTACCAACTTTACGGGGTGCAAGTCTCTCGCGGCGCCCGTTAAAATATATGCAGGCAGGGGCAGTACTTTTTTCTAAGGTTGGTTTCAAAAGTGCTCATTTTATCGTGAACAGACTTTAAGAAATAGTTACCATGCAAAATATTATTTCAAGGAATGCACACGAATACTGTGCATAGTCACTTTGGTGTAATTTTCTAAACTTAGTAAAACTTTTTTTTTGCGTGTAGCGTAGGAATATCCTGGAAGTAGAACTTAGTCAGGTCTTCAGTAAAAGTTTGCATTAACCGTGAATGGAATATACACACAGTGCGCATGCACGTACAGTCTGTCCACGGTAAACAGAGCACATTTTAAGGCTCTTTCAACAGGTATTTACCACCAATCAATATATTTTACTGCAGCTCTAGACGTTAATTTTTGTTAGTGGTGAAACGTATACACTGTGTTTATTAGTCAGGAAGATAGAAATCTGATGTAAAGAGAAATTCAGCAGGGCCTTAACTTTACCGTGAATCACATATGGGTCGAAGGGCTTCGGGCGCGTGCGCCTGCCGCCCTGGAGACGGCCACGTGGCGCGGCCGGTCGGGGGCAATGCCCCTTGTCCCCCCCCCCACCACCACCGAGACCCGTGGCGACCTGGAGGAACGCCCTCGCCAAACACGAGCCACGAAGCAGGTCAAGACCACCTCGCGCGCCGAACAGCTCTCCCGCTCCGAGGCCACGTTTCGGCCACCGAGCCGGCAACATCGCGCCTCTACAGTCCGTCTTCCATACACCAAAGCTTCTTACACAAAGGAAAACTTCAGCATTTGACTTTACATTTCCATTCGTCTGACGAAACCACCAATACGCAATACAATTGTAAAGTCAGAGTTTAAAACAATTGAAGATCGGTTCTGCGAGCTTCTTAAAAACGTATATCTTGTTATGAAAATAATTATGATACTATCCAGGAATGCATTTTACGTACCTTTTTGAAAATAAGCTCAAAATTTATATTAAAAGTTTATTTTAAAACAAAAACTCATTTGTTTACTTTATTAAAATATGTCAATTCATATATTTCATCTTCACATTATATTTGTTTGCCGTTTATTTCATTTAAGACGAGCTTCGTTTAATATACCGAGGTTAAAATCGCCCTACAATAAAATAACGGACTTTCTACAAAACATCTGTTAGATTCTCGGCAAAATGTCTGCTTGACTTTAACTTTAAAATTTCAACTTTTCGAAGGTAAAGTCAATGCTTGACTTTACCTTTGACAGTTGCATTGTGTCAAGCACCATAAGAAACAACATGTCGGAAAGCAAACGTAAAGTCAAATCGTAAAGTCAATTGTGTAAGGGCCTTCAAGATGAGGTAGGCCACTGGCTGCGCACAACCAATCTCCGTGTGCGAACATTGATCTGCTTTTCCGCCTACACGTCTAGCGAAAATGACGTGGTTTGGATTTTAGGTTAGAAAACTGATATATAAACAAATGCTTTGAGATGAATGTATACTTCCTCTAACCAATTTGTAATGCAGCTTGATTAAATTAATACTGGTAAAAGTATTTTATTAATATAGTAGTGCTTGTAATTTTAAAATTAAGATATAAACAAACACGTTCATCACTGTTGACCATGTGACTGTGACAGCGGTGTTCCTTTGGGGTAGGTCAATGTTGGGTACATGCGCAGAAAACGAATAAGCGGTCAACCTCATCTTTAGTCTATGGTTACTTCCAACTTTCCTGACGCCCTGTGCTGAAGTTCTACTTCTAGGATATCGCTCCGCCTCGCGCAAACTAAGCTTAAATAAGTATAGCCACGAGTATTTCGCGGATTGAGTTGGCAGCAAGCTAGGCTGGGCAGCTCTCTATACAGGACTGTTAAAACACTCACACTACTGCTTCCTACTTATTACTGGCTCACAGTTGAATGGGACGTGTTTAAATAACTATCGTAGGAGAAAAGAACAAGTGTTTGTAGTCTACCTCGCCTCCGAATGAATTCGCGAAATACTCGTGGATCTATTAAAAAAAGTCTTGGAAATTACACCGAGGAACAACGCACCGGATTCATGCGCGTTGTGTATTGTTCCGTTTATGTAAAATTAACATAGCCATGGGCCTCATCACTTTATTAATGCGTCGGTGAAGTGAAACTATAAAATTATTAGAAAAGTACTAATTTTTACACTTCGATGCATAAAAAAAACAAGAGAAATAAATAATTTAAATTACCACAAATGGTCACGTAACACTTTTAATTCGACGTTAAGATATGGAACTACTTTCCATCTTTCGTTACCAACTTTACTGGGTGCATGTCACTCAGTGCACCCGTTGAAGTGTATGGAGGCAGGGGCAGTGAGATTTTTCAAAGGTTGATTTCGAAAGTGCTCACTTATCGTGAACAGCCTTTACCAATACACATGTTTCTTCATAGGTTTTGTATATATTTATTTTTAATGAAATATTATAATTTATAAATAACATTTTGTTAAAACGTCAATTTAACGGAAAATCAGATAATGTTATGTTGACAGAGGTATAAAACGCTTGTGATACAGGGCATATTTATCATATAACCGAACACGTCATACATGGGGTGATTTTTAAAAGGCTAGATTCAAAAAGTGTTAAGAAACATCGAAGAGACTACACCTTGCCTGCCTGCGAGGCTCTTATACCGTGTCATGTGGGCTGGTCCACATCTTACTTGAAAGTCACTTGGCGCTGCGAGTTGCGGGCACAACCGCGTGGCTCCAAAGACGACACGTGCGTTTGTTTACATTTGGTTCCCGGGCTCGCCGGCGCGCCGACCTTCCCCGTGGCGCATTCGGTTGGTGCATCGCCGGTCTGTGGTGCGGGAGGTCCTGGGTTCGAGATCCTGCGTAAGGCATGGGTGTTAGTTTGGGTTAGATCGTAAGTTAGTTTGTAAGCCGTCCCCTGATAAACCTTCAATCGTGACACCGAAGGACGTTAATAAGCACTTTATACAATTTCAATTTCAAAAAAACACTCGCAAGCACATTCATGTATGTATGCGTGTGTGAAAAGCCCGTGCTTTATCCACATGTACAGGATGTAAACAATAAGTGTTTACAACTGTACACAACAGTGTACAGTGCTCCGAGACGAGCAATTTGATGCAGGACACTTGTGTTCCAGAGGGTCAGGAAATAGCCGTAAATCACTTGACAAATGTGTACTAAAACACGTGCAGTGCGCTGCTGTGGGCCCGGCTTTAATCGACCTGCTGGTCAGCTGAAGCAGGTTTGTACAGAGGTCAAATCGGGCAGGGAACGTTCAGTAATTGCTTTCGTTTTACACTTCGGTTTATGACACAGGTGTTTCATTTGCAATTTCATACTTTCTTTCCTGCTTTCTGTAACTCGTCTGTAGTATTGCGACAATGCAACATGTGTTTCAAACAAAAGCAATTACTAAACGTATCCTACCCGATTTGACCTCTGTACATAATAGCTTCAGCTGACCAGCAGGTCGATTAAGGCCGGGTCCACAGCGGCGCTCTGCACGTGTCTCAGTACACATTTGTCAAGCGCTTTTGCGGTAATTTCCCGACCCTATGGACCACGTACATCAAATTGCTCGTCTCGGAGCCCTGTACACTGTTGTGTACAGTTGTAAACACATATCGTTTACATCCTGTATATGTGTAAATGCTGTTCATGGTAAAGCGAGCACTTTTGAAATCAACTTTCGAAAAATCTCACTGTCGCCAACTGCATATAGTTTCATGAACACACAGAATGACATACCGCCAGTGAAGTTGGTAACTACGAAAGGAAAGTAGACCGTGGTTTAACGCTGAATTAAAAAGAGTTAGATAAACATTTTTGAATTCTGAAAATATTTATATTACGTTTCCCCCCATGGTACTTGTAAAAGTAATAATGAGCAAATTTCTGAAATACATATTTTTCCGATAATGTCACAGTTTAACTTCACCGACGCATTAATAAGCTGATCATGCCAATGACAATATATCTTTTACATATGGCACAAGAATACACAATATGTTTAAGTATAAGTAGATCTTAAGCAGGGTTTCAAAATTTCTCAGTTTATTGTGAACAGTCGCTAGGTGTGCGTGTTCTTCCATCACATCTAAAATCAACATTGGCGTCGGACATCGTCATTCTATTCGTGCGCAGTTCAAGTAAAATTGTTAGAAAAATAAATATTTTACATATTTGCTGATTCTTACGTTTATATTTATTTAGAAATTACATAAAAAAATCATTCGAGTGTTCACAAATGTTTACCCTAACACTGTTTTAGTTCAACGTTAAGTACATAGACATGGAACCACCTTTCCTTCGTAGTTAGCCTACCACCTTTACTAGGTACATGCCAGTTAAGTATGCCCGTTAAAATATATGCAGGCACATGCAGTTACGTTTTTCAATAGTTGATTCAATTAACCGTGACCCGTCTATAGCTTGTCTGACGAACGTGTGTGCATTATTTACAGTTCTAAATGTAGTCCTGTGTACAGATGTTGACATGTTGGGTAGGTCAACACTCAGCATAATGTGTTTGTGTAATCATCTATGGCGGAGAGAAACACACATGTTGCCATGGAAACAGCTGTGTGCAGGACTGCCTTTTGAACTGTCCAAACGTGCACTCGTTGGTGAAACTAACTATAGGCTGTTCACGGTAAAATTAGCGCTTCTAAAAGCCCTGCTTAAGATCTACTTATATACGCGTTGTGTATTCCTCCGCCTTATGTAAAATTAACATTGCTAAGGGACCCATCACTTTATTCATGTGTCGGTCAAATGAGACTGTGAAATTATTAATAAAGTAAAACATATACCAATCTGCTCATTTTTACATTTCGATGCATTAAAAAACGAGAAAGTGAAAGAATTAATTTCAAGTTAACACAAATGGTTACCTAACACTTTTCATTCGACATTAAGATATGGAACTACTTTCCATCCATCGTTACCAAATTTACTGGGCGAATGTCACTCAGTGCGCTCATTAAAATATATGCATGTAAGGGCAGTGACATTTCTCTAAGGGCCATTTCTAATGTGCTCATTTTATCGTGAACAGCCTTTATATACATATATACAGGATGTCGCAGGATCACTGCGACAGACTTCAAGGAGTGATTGGTAACATAATGAGAAACAACTTTTGTCAGAGAACGGATGTCCGGAGGTATCTTGTTTAGACGCTAAGCGTCTTTGTACATGTTATAACGCCTGGAAGATATGCAGGTAGCGATATTCAGAAGAGGCACCAGTTGCCTACCTTCCAGGAAACAGCGGTATTTAATGTAGTACTTAAGGGGTGGTGGTAATAATAAATAGGTCGATGTTTGTCGGTTTCAAAGTTTTATTGACTGTATGCTACACGTTTCCAAACGTTAAACAAAAGAAGGTGCTCAAAATGGCGGATCCTCTCTAAGATACGAGGAGTGGTTAGAACCGCATCGCATGCCGCCTGTAGTAGTCGGCTCTCAGTGCTGTTAGTACTGCATCTCTCTTCGGGACATAGGCGAGGCTCTATAACCGGCCCTCGCATTCACTAGCTATGGATGACTGCATGATAGACAGCAAGGATGTGATACGAGTGTGGAACTGTTTTACGACGACACGTGGCGTCTCAACGGAACGTCTCCGGACATCAATTCCTTGTTGTCCCTCATTACATCACCTATCACCCGTAGAAGTTCGTCGCAATGATTCTGTGAAATCCTGTGTAAATGTTTATTTATATACGCCATGAAGAGTGCTGTCTATTTGCACACGTGTACTGTAGTTGCATGCTGGAAGAGTGTAAACTGATAATCGTTTTAAGAGCATCGACGAACAGATGGCGTTGTACAATTCATGTCATTGCGCCGTGCTGAGCAGTGAACGAGACAGTATCGTGTGCGCCTGGAAAGTCGAATGTTGAGCACGTGTGGCACTAAAGCTATTGCCATGCCCCTGTTGTGCACTTAAGAGCCGTTTGGGAGGAGCAGCATCGTGGGACCTCGCGAGGAGGGATGCACATACCGACGGACTGCTGCACATGTTGACCATGACGCATCCGTAGTGTGGCGATGATGTCAGCAGTGGTTAGTTGAACAGGCCCAAACCCGTAGACCAGGTTCCGGACGGCTGTGTGGTACAGATGCACGTCAAGACCGAACCATTGTTTGGGCAGCACTGGCGGGACCGTACCGCATGGACAGCAGAGGTCAGAACGAATGTGGAACCAGGGGTGTCTACGCGTACCATTGGGAACCGTCAACTTACAGCAGGACTACGAGCACAAAGTGCCTTTATCGAGGCTTTGTCTACTGTCGCAAGACTATCGTGCACATCTTCCGTGGTGTCTTCAAAGGGTTGAAAACCATTTTTCCGTGGAGAAAACTAAGATAGATAGTGTGAGAAATAATATTTAAGCCCCACGTATGGGTATTAGGCACTGAAATAAATTAAGGTTCTTTAATGTATGTGAAGACAAAATAGAGAGCTATTTATATGTGTAATTATTATGCAACATGTGGATAGGGTTTGCAAACAAACAACTGAATGTGCAGGTGACAGAACTCACCCTGCAAAATACTAAAAATCACCACAAAAACACATCAACAGTCTTGCATCTTACCAGCATGTTTCCTTGTATCCAGGCTTACCTCCGTCTCCACACAGCTACATATATATATATATATATATATATATATATATATATATATATATATATATATATATGGAGCTGTGTGTGTCCACACTTTAAACATTTTCTGAGAAAAATAAGGAAACTAATTACCAGCATATCCATCAAAGAAGTCCAAGGGTGAAGTGGAGTTTAATGCAAAAAAAATCTTTTCTCAATTCAGATACTTCTCCCAACTTTACATTGTAACGACAGAATATGTACAAATACCACGCAGCAGCTGTACTAGAATATTAAATTTAAAACTCTGTATGTCTGTCAAAAATAGCAATTATGTATGTGTGTGTGCTTGGCAACCATAATTTAAGTCTCTGCAATTTTTAGAAGTCCATTCCTAAATGTAAAATGTTTTAGTGTGCAGAAAGTTTGGTTAATGTTCAAATAGTAATTACACTCACACGTTACATTTTAAAAGAAATCTGCCTATGCGTCTACACTGAATAAAATGTTCCTGGCTAGCAATGTCGAAATTCGGTAGAGTAAAACACGAGTTCTTATTTTCAGGCACTTTGTGATCAGCAAGAAAGTGTTGTATTAAATGCGTAGTTAACAGGAAAACGTCTTTAATACTCCACCGCTGGACCAACGGCCACTTAGTATGGCGGTGATAAGATACCTTATATTTCTGCGTTATACTTGGAAGTTGCAAAGCTCCTAAGCCCTCTTCAGGCAGTTTTAAAACACTCTGTCGGCTGTTTACGTAAAACGGAGCATATTTGCATGGGGTCAAACTCACCTTTAAATTATAATTTTTCACTGTTCAGACGGAGCTCAGGTCTACCCGACCTGTTACCTTAGTAACCCATTTCAAACAAGATGGAGACCAGAACATTCTTTCAACAGCCCAATTTGGCGTCAGTTGCCTGATTTGAATTTACCTGTGTGACATAGGGCTTATATCGGGGTGCATTCCTTATTACTACAATCAATACGTTGTTATCAACCATTACCAACCTACACAAATTAACATGTAGCTCAAAACTTAACAATATGAAAATAAATACGTAATATTGAATATATGAATAATATCCTCTCAACTGCTGCGTGTACAGTAATAAATATGTAAAATAAAATATAAAAAATTGCTGAATAATAAACTTATGTGTAGAACCCGTCACAACAATAGCAATTCTATAAAATAAACATGTGTGTACTCGTATGCTAGATTTACATACCACTGTAAGGCTTGACAATGGTAATTAGATGTTCTGCATAATGAGACGTTACAGGGTCGCCAGGAGATTGTAATGGAGCGGCGCTCTGTTGTGTTTGGCGATGAGAGCAGGTTCTGCTTTTACACACGTGATGGCCGCTTGCATGTGCGACGCCGACCCGATAAGCATCTTCCAGTGTGTATTCGCCCCCTACATACGTACATGGCCGACTCTTGGCATCATGACTTGGGGTGCAATGAGCTAAAAATTCCCGTTCATCATCGGTGTTTGTGGAAGGTCGTTATGCACCCAGCACATTATTCAAACTGTTCTGCAACCATCCCTTCAATAGGAACTGAAGGCGATGTACTGTTTCAGCAGGATAGTACTCTTTCACATACTACTTCTACTGCTCGACATTTTCCGTAGTCAGCTATAGGCTATTCACGGTAAAACGAGCACATTAAAGGCCCTGCTAGTAGATGTAAAAGGGGAGTTCTGGCTCACCACAATGTTTGGTGTTATTTGGTTTAAAATTACAACAGAAAACGCAGTGCACTAAATAGGGCTATTTCGTCTAAAAGTACAGGAAAAAATTAAAAACTCAAAATCTGAAATTCAATAAAAAAACTATGAAAACTAAGCAAATTAAAGTCAAAATCAAAGTATTTGAGGGCAAATTTTAAACTCTTAAATTTTTTTTTTAAAGGAGCTCTCAAAAGCAAGCAATTTTAAGCAAGAAAAGAAACAAGAAAATTTTAGCAGTTTTTCTAAAATGAGCGTGCAGGATTTGACACATGGTAAAACATGCAAAATTATGTAAAAACAAGCAAACTTATCGTATTCAAGAAACGCTAATTTTGCTAGCGAGCAATCTAAATCATCATTAACGAAGTTCTACTAATTATTTTAAAACTTGTTCTATTTCCTATAGATTTTCACCAATTTCTCGAAGGACATATTATCATCAATATTTTCTAAATTGGTTAATTGTAAGTTTTGTAAATTTGAATGAAATTTATAAATTATATTTTAAGATCTTGAGATGCATTATCTAATCTATACGAAGGGATTTTTGACCCGTTATCTCATTTTAAGATGTTTGTCAAACTGCAAGGCAACACGGGCATTTTTTATTTATAAGGAAAATAAATTTATTTAGAATTATGAAAATAATCTTTTATTTGATTAAGAAATCGTAAAATTTTTAAACGTAACCACTCAACTATAAGCTCAAAAATTGTTCTAAACTATCGGAACAATTTGTTGATTCCTCCATTTAATAATATTAAAAATGTATAAATCTTCAGTAATTATTTCTTTCAAATAATTATAAGTAAGATTTCGTTTACTAATTAAAACAAGATTACAAATGGTACCTGCTTCTTCAGGACCTTTATTAAAATAAACACATATTTTTATGTTTCTTTTTTCTTTAACTACGGTAGTTTTTCTGTATGAACAATCAATAATGTATAAAGGTCTTCGCCTCCAAAATCAATAGCAATTAATCATCAAAGTTTACAGTTGGTTTATAATAAAGTTAATTATTTTTAAAGTTGGTATCTAGTGTGATTTTTGAATTTCTAAAATCACTATAAGCAAGAAATTGTTTAAGACAAACACCGTTTTCAATGTCTAGTTTCCAGTTTTCTTTAGGAAAAATTTCATTTCTACAGTTTTTAACATAAATGGTTCTCACGCTACAATAATAAAACATACCAGCATGTTTATGCTGTTCGGCAGGATTTTTTCTATTGAAAGCCTACAATTACAAAATCGGGCATGTCAAGTTGTCTATTATTAAACTGATCTTTGATATCAAAGTTAAAAACAGTTGTTCCTTTAGGAACTTGTTTTTATAAAAATCGCCAATAATCAAAACTAATAGGTATTGTAATACTCGGTATTGCAGACCTCGCTCAGTTTGATTACCTTCTGTTTAAATTAAGTGTTTATATTTTCCGATTGTCTATTTCTTTACACTTGGAAATCCCAATATTTTTTTCTCTCTAAACATTACAATATTTTTATTTACAGGCAATATTTTCACGGACTTTTAAATGATATTGGTTATTGATTCTTACAACTAAAATAAACTGCCTACGGACTTAACCTAAAACTGGGTAGAACATAATTTTCAGTGCCTGAATATATTTTATTTCGCTTGAGGTTATTCTGAGTGCAGTTTTATGAACACTATTTTACACTTGGAGCAGTCGAACGAACAGTTTCACGTTACATATCACGATTGGACATTTATTTGAAATTGCCGAAACTGCTAGCTTTATACATTGTTATGTGGAAGCGTGGTGTGTGAGAAGCGACGCTCCTTCTTGTATCTCTTGACCAGCCATGCGAACTAGCAGCTCTGTAAGGAATTCCGAAACGACGAACTTTTCGAAGTACTGCTTCGATGGGTCAGGCTGGTTATTTATGTGCTAACTAAGTGAGTTGTTTATTAGAAGTCCTCAGCGTCATTTAAGAAGCGATGCTAGACTAGGGGACGAGTGAATATTGTGCCACACGGACTCGAGGATGCCGAGACTGATTACTCTGAGTTCAGCCCAGGACTCGAACCACGACCCGAGGTAATACAAGGCCAGCTTAATCGTAAGAAATTAAGAGCTTCGGCGATTTTTGTTGTGTTTTTATAAGAAATGGTTAAGTCTAAATTTAACTGACGCAGTATTGATTTTGAAAGTGCAGCTTTCTCGATAAAATGCAAAAGACTGGCAAGTTACGATCTCGGAACTTCGGCCTCAGTAACCACAAGTAAAATTAAAGAACTGAATTGGCCTGATCATGATTTTATCCAGTTTTGCTGCAGAGATTCCGATTACTAAAAGTTTCAACTTAATTTATTGCAATTTTTTTTGCACATTCATAAGATCACTACACAGCCAAACCAAATCTAGATTTCATGCATGTTGTTTAATCTTAAAAACAAGGTGACAACTTATGAGGTGTAAGAGTACACAATAATTTTTTGTAATTGATTAGGGTATCCTGTTTTTCGTATTTCTAGTGCTTGAGTGTGACAAGGGTATAATTTAAGTGGTTTTATGTTGTATTATTATGTGTGTCGCTGTCTTTCAATGCCAATGCTAAATCAAAGGAATGGTTATCCACAAATTCTCTCTGATTGAAAGTATTACTGATGTGCTAAACACTCCTCGGTTTGATGATCCCAAGGTTGTGGCATACTGACGCCACCCGACTTATCTTTATCGCACACTGCTAAGTGCCTGGCACCTAATCATTGAGCTGAATTATCTATATTTTTCTGCATGTGTATCTTTGTGTGTTTTCTGTGCCAACCCAGCAAGTCTGCTTTGTTTTGTATTTTGTTTAATGTTGCTGAGAGTATTGTGGTATTGGGAGTGTAAAATATTCCGTCCAAACAAACCTCAAGCCCCTAGATATTACAAAGGAATATTTTCTCACTGATGTATAGACGTAGGCTATGTTACCCAGAGACAACACCTACACCACACATTGCAATAGCCCCATTTTCAGTTAAGGTCTCGCCCAGTAAACTGGAAGAAAAGTCAATAATTTTTGTTTACTCAGTCCCTCCAATTTTCTCTTCATGCAAATATTAAAGTATTTTAGGTTCTTTATATATTTTTTATTTAATTACAATGGCCGTGTTCTATTCATATTTAACAATAGGCCACATAATTTATAATTTGTCAATAACAATTTTACCAGGATCAGGACGTTGTTTTGTAACTTTATCATCTTTATCTAAAGTTTCATAAAGAAATAAACAGTTTTTATCAGACGAATTACGAAAAAAAAGTAAAAGTGTGGTTTCTTGTAATGCAGATGACAGCGAACTGGGTGGAATTCATAAAAATATAACTGACCAAAGCCCTGGCAAATTTACAAAAAACACTTTCAGACAAATAAATATTCGGCAGAGAAAAGAAAAAAATACTCAAAGAATCTGACCAAGACGACCAAAAGGAAAAGTAACTTTTCAGGACAAGATTCTCACTATGGCAGTTTTCCTCAGACTCCAGACCTCAATCTTGAAGAATACAATACGAAAAAGGAAGAATTTTTTAAAAGACTGCAATTTGACAACAACAAAACACTTAGGTAACATTCAGTCATCTACCACAGGACAAAGCATTGCATGGTTTGGAAACTTGAAATAGTAAAGCGTCTGACTGCTTCCATTTTTTGAGAAAATATGTCGCATAGTCTTATATTACACCTTTTATGGCAACCAGTCGACTGTATATGGAATTGAAAACAGGCCTAATGCAATAGCACAGCTGGAACAGGAATTTGGCCTAGCAGTCAATCCTTCAGGACTTTTCATTGATAAAGAACTTCCATTTTTAACAGCAACACCTGATGGACTCAATTGTAGTGATGGTATTGTTGAAAGAAAATGCCCAGCATCTGCCAGGACCATGCATCCGGAGGCTGCAGTTAAGAGCAATTAAGTTAACTTTTGTGAGATAAAATACGGGGAAATGCATGTCAAGAGCAACTATACGCACATGTACCAAGTTCAAGGACTACATCACATCACAGGTCGCCAACATGGTTTGTTTGTATTGCGGACTCCTAAAGGAATGCTGGTTCAAAAATTTAAGAGATATGAATGCTTCTGGGAAAATTTAATGGAAGACAAACTAAGAAATGTATACATGAATTGTTTACTGCCAGAGTTGGTAGACACAAGGTACGCACGTAAATTGCACATAACAGAAAATGTAAATGTTTGATGGGAAATAAAGTTTTTTGATTGGCAGAACAGTAGGAATATAGTCCATTCCCGACTGGAAGCCACTTATGAAAATCAACCTTTGAAAAAACACTTGGCATAACATTTCAACCTGTGTTTTTTTTCAATAACATGTATTCCACAAATATAGAACACTGTGGTTACCTTTAGAGTACTGTATTATTGAATAAATGAAACTTTACCTAAGTATCTTCTATAACTCGTAATATTTATTTATTTTTAAATATGAATTAACAACAGCGAGAGCAGCGACGTATTGGCAACGGCCTGTAAGAAATAGTTCAGTTAAAATATTATTTTAACCTAGTTTTTTAGTATAGTATTTGTCAATTAAACGGTGCCTATTGAAATATTTAAATATTTAGGTAGCCCTGATGGCAACATATATCATTTTTATAGTTTTAAGTAACAGCAGAAAATATCGTGAGTAGGCCATAATGGTACAGTGTTGTTTTATCGAGCGAAAAAGCAACTGAATGCAACTGTTTGCTGGGCGAGGCTTTTCGCTCTCTCTCTCTCTCTCTCTTTCTTTCTTTGTCTCTTTCACACTCGAGAAGTTTCACTTCGCTAGTAAACAAGGCAATTATACATGTTTCGAATTGTAGCATATTTCATATTTATTACAGCAAAATAATATTTCAATTTGCAATTTACAACTGAAAAGAGATTTTAATGTTTGAATACTTATTTTAATATATTTAGATATGATGGCGGGGCAGAAACAGTCAGGTTGGCAGACGTGGCGAGTCATGACATGGCGTCTTGTTTTTTACCAAACGAAGCGCAAAATATACTTACTCCGAAAAATACTTCAAATTACCATATCACGTTTGTAGACGTGTTTTTTAAACCTACCTAGGCAAGTTACGATGTTGTGATAAATCTGTGTTTCCAAGGCAGTAATAAATATACTGTGATGAGTGTTTATTTAATAATGGCGTGTGAAATGGCGTACCTGTGTGCATCGTGGTTGATACGCTGCCCTATGTGTATGCGTGATTTAAAATATTTGATTAGCACTATTTATACGTTTTAAATGTGAACTGTTTTAATGACGAAGTTATTTATTTACATCCACGTCTGTTTATTCATCACAACGTTGTACCTTTGCCCTAAGGGGTTTGAAACACAGTCGTGTAATGTAATTTGCCACAATTCCAGAAGAAAAATACTAAGCCCAGCCCGATAAATTTCAAGAAAATTAATAAACAGTGAGTAGCAATACATAGAAATATGAGCGAAATAAAAGTTACCGTAGGCTTATTTGTGTGCATTTTCACCGCTGTATTTTAAGTTTGTATGACAAGAATGCGCAACACGAGTTGCGTGCTTGACTTTAATGAGCCTTTTTCGTTTGACTGGTTGTTCCTTCGTTTTAATATTTATTCCAACTGAGACCGTCCTTTTAAAGAAATAACCCAACACATATCAATAACAAAAGGATAAATACTACAGTTCTTTACCTCGCAGTTGTAACAGTGTTAAAAACAGTCCCGGCAAAATATTAACGTGCATTACATGTATTATTGTGCTATGTCGTGGAAAGCAAATATATTAATGTAAAATAACCGTAAGAACTGTCGTCAATTCAGGGATTTTTAAAGCGCCATAAAGCTGACCTAAATAATTTTAGAGCCCTAAATTGTGAATGTTCGTACGGAATGGTTTTTGGAATATGACAGAATATTTGAAAAGCTGTAAACAGTAAACAACACATTTGACAGATATAAAAGTAGAAGTCACATTTTAATGTTTATGTTAGGTGTAGCGAAAGTATACGAACACATGTACACACACAATGGAATGTAAACATTGATTTTGACAGATGCTATATGGCAGTCACATGGCAATGTTTGTTTACATTTGGTGGAAGGATACGAAACGGGCCTGCAAGTGGATATTTAGCAGGGTTCCGAGAAAGTTGTGCTTCCATTGGGAGATTGACTATAGGTTTCTAGTAGTGCAAGAACGGAGGAGGGAAAGAAGAGCATAACGATTTTTATCCTAGAGATGTACTTTATGAATGTTGCAGAAATAACTTCTTGAAAGGATTTTAAAAGTCTATTATTCGACTACCTGACTCTGAAAAGTGTTAACATAGCTGTGCGGCGGGACTGTTGGTGTGAATGGATGTTATTTTATGTGATTTTTCACAAAATACCTAAATAAGCCGAGCTCTAACCATGATATAACGAACTCTCGAAAGAGAATTTGGAGATATATAAAGTTACAAGTTCAACCTTAAGTTTGTGTTTTGTAATTCAGTTTTTATGCCGTACTACAGAGTTGCCCGAGGTTGTGTAATGGCGGTTAGGAGTCGATGTGCCATTAATGAGACTGAAAACTGTATGTGTATGCGTGTGTGTGTGCGTGTGTGCATGTGTGCGCGTGTGTGTGGTGGGGGAGGGGTGTGGGGTACGAAAAATTCAACGTGCTTTTAAATAAGTGTTTTTTTTTTTTGGAATGCTACCATTACGAATAATAAAGTGCAGGTGTACTATGTTAAGAAAGGGGCAAAGTGGTTGTTGCCTAGACAAACAATTCATACAGACTAATATTTTTTCTGGCTGTTTATTCTGAATATCTCGTTTCCTTTATGTGCACATCTAGTATGTGTTTAATATTTAAATATCATTAAATTCAGTGTTAATCATGTAGGACTTTTTATAACACAAGTCCTACTAGCATTTCTACTGGAAAAATTTTTAATACGACAGAAATTAGCATTAAACGAAAATTCACTGTGGCTGAATTTTTTTTGTACATGGCGGAATTCTGTTTAAGGTACATTTTTATTCAATTATTTGAGGATTAGACAAATACTGATATAGGCGAAGTTACGGTTGGACTGCATTACACCAGTCACATTTATGATGGTATATGTGGGTATATATGAAGTATCTATGTGCCATAGATACTTCAGGAAATTCGAAATTTAAATATTATGTTATTAAAAGGGGCGTGTCTTCTCCCCTTACTCAAAACCGTATGATTTGGATTGCTAATATGCAAGGAAAATAAACTCTTTGTGTATTTCTGTTACTTGTTAAGAACATATTTTTGCACATTTTACTTCACAGCATTTGTAATTTAGTGTTAAGATGTTTTAGTCACTCGTTTCTCGACAGTTGAAGTATGGGGGATTATGCCAGGGTACCAAAATGTATGGAAGCTTTTATGAAAAATTTCCGATAAGCGATCTTTGGCTTCATAATAAGTTGCATGACTTGGGCACTTATTTTCGTTCCCATTATAGCTGCTTCAGATGATAAAATTTGTTTTTCTTCTTCGTAAGTTGTTAGTAGCTATGCCATTTAGCTCTTGTTTTAAGTCAAAGTTTAATATCAATGTTTGGGTTTTCAGTTTATTTGTATTTGAATAATGTCGTTAGAGTATAATTGCTAACCTTTTTAAATTAAATTTTGCCATAGAGTGATTGTAACCTGGCTAATTTCGAACTTGCAGATGTATATGATTATAAAAACTTTTTATTATTTTGAGGTTAATTAATCAGGCGAAAGAATAAATTTCTATAATGTACACGTTTATGATCATAATATTGCACAAAGAACAGTTTTGTGTGAACGATGAGCTGTTGAAAAGTTAGTTTTAGATTGTCGTAACTATTTTACTTTACTTTTAATGTGTAAATAATGTGTCTGAAACTAAGATAACAACGTGTAAATTATGCTAAGTGAAATTCATAGCTAAAAGGCTGTAAATTGGAGCAATTAGAACGATATTATTTGTGGTGCGATATGAATTATTTATTTCTCATTTTTGTTTATATGCCGTAAAAATTTATAGCAAAAAAATGCTGATGATGTAAACTCTTTGAAAATACGGCTCATATGTAGAAAAAATTTTCCTTCAGACCATCTTTAACTTAATTGTGGTCATGATTAAATTCTTTACAATATCTGTGTAATTGTCTTAAAGTTTAATGAAAAATATGTAGTAAGTGTATTACATGTCTTTGAATGTGATTGGACTGTGTCCATTGCAACATGAAACACTATACTCACAAGACAACAAGAGGCCACAGAAGTACAGAACGAACACAGAATATCCACACTTAATACAAGAGCAAGTAACATATAGTGTAGTAGTCAGTAAAGGTTAGTTCACAATTAAAATACATGAGCATAGGATACAGGAGATACTGGACAAATATTGTGCGAACCTGGTTCGCAATTGATCAGAAATATATTACGTTTAGCCAATGAAATGTTATGACGAAAATGACATCAGTTGACAATGTTGATAAATTAATGAGTTAATAATTGTTTATTATGGATTTATAGAGGAGTGAATTAACCTAAAAGAAGAAAGGACGTGTCCTATATCCGGACGTTTTACTCTATATGGGATCAACAGAACAAATAAAATTAATTAATTAATTAATCGCATGGAAAAGGTGAATACAGTCGGGTTAAAAGGCGAAATTAAGCATTTTTTGAGTTTTTATTGCATTCGCAATGTATTAAAACCATTGTTTTTACCATCATAAATTACCTTCTAGTATGTTAACATGTTTCATAATTATCGTTACAACATATAAAATTATCAGATCTCCAAACATTAATCATCGTTAGATAAGTCTGACATGAAGCGAAAGGACACTGCTTTGGCACTGCTTTGGATCGCTGTGTTGTGTGTGGCACCGTGTAAGCGTGCACGATAGCGAAAACTCAAGGAGCGGGCTATCTGTTGAAGGAGGCGGGTGAAAACTGTGGGAATGACCTTGGAAGGTGTTTGTAAGGGGGAAGGAAGAGAGCGGCCGTGTGGCAGCGGCATGTTGTGAAGGAAGGGGGGGGGGGGGGAGGGAGAGACAATGAGGGGAGAACTATTTCCGAGATTGTCCGCACAGCACATCAACTAAAGCCACTCCAAATCATCGCGTCACTGCGAATTTTGCTTCAGGCAGACGGCGCCCTAAACCCGCTAGATTCCATGTTATCATATGTATTTCTTAAAAAAAAAAAAATCATTAATCTAATATCTAGCCAACATTTCTCCATTAAAAGGATTATATTGAAAGCTTGTCTCAAAAACCAATTATTGTGATGGCTTAAATTTTTCTAAGCTTTATTTGTAAATGAGCAGAAGAGTGTTGGAACGACACTAGCCTTTAATTACTACATTAATTAGCTCCTTTTAATACATTTTTTTTTAACTTTAAATATCTCGAGGCCATTTGTGGGTGAAATTCTGTTCAAATAGAGCAAAAGTAATAATTTCTTTTGAAAGAGTGAAAGTGTATCTCGAGCGGCACGCTGTTTGATTACGATGTAAACGGACTTGGCTGCAGATCAAAGTAGCTGGAGATGTGATGTTCGGTGGCTGGGTAAAATAAAATTTTGTTAAATCCTCATAAAAATAAATTCAGCTCTGTCTTGTAGTTCCGCTGCAGTAGAAACTTATTTCCTTCAAGTCTTCACTAGTGATAAGCTCAAGGGCTTAATTGTGCTGAATAAAGTTCATAGCGCTTCGTAAAAAGAATACGTATTCGCGGAAGACTAAAATCTGCTAAGCTAATCGCGGAGTAACCCGACGCAGGCCTCTTCTTTGCCTCAGTAAACCGGAACATATCTTGTTTCCTCAAACTCTGCCATTACGCAAACTGTGCATGACAGTTGTGGAGGACTGCAATGCAATTCAGGCAGGAATGAATAGGTATCGACCTTATCACCAAAGGTATCTCTCGCTTTTTACTCTCCTCTCTGCACCTCACGAGCAGGCAAGAACACACGCCACTTCTTGGGGGGGGGGGGGGGGCTACCTGTGAGGCGAGACTCCAGGCGTGCAGAGCACAGCAAATCCGTCATTTATTGCAAAACACTGCAGATTCGCCGTTTGTTCGCTAATCCATTTTAGTGGAAATAGCTGTAGTGGCTGTTTTTGTAATAAAGGTTATGTAAAAAAAACTTTGGTTGGAAATGTTGTAATGTTTCAGAGAAACGTAGAACACGGCGACTTTAATTATTCTGCGAATTTACTGAATCAACCTTAAAATTTCTCATGGTGGCTTGAGCGCCAAGTGTTTGTACAAATCTAGGGTCTTGAGCTTTGAGACGAATAGGTTTCTGATAGGTATGTTAGTATTACTCTAAATATTCCGTACATTATTGGCCGAAGACGTCAAATCCTACCCGTGTACGATACTCGAAATAACTGCAACTTTTGTCATTACGGATTCCATTTTCCGACCTCTCTTAGCGCAGTCGGTTGGTGCGCCGTCGGTCTGCGGTGCTGGAGGTCCTGCGTTCGGATCCCAGGTAAGGATTGGGTATTGGTTAAAACTAGGCCGTAAATTAGTTTGTAAGCCGTCCCGCGATAACCCTTCGAGACCAACACCGGGTGACGATAATAGTTCCGTTCCAATACGGATTGCATTTACGTGTGTTAATTGTCCGTAACAATGCCCTTGTATATGCGGGAATTGTTTACAGTGCACTGCAGCGGCAGTGAAGATGCGCTGTACAGTTGTTACCGGCGAATCTTACCTCCAGGCGGAATTTACCCCCAGGTAGAAAAGGACGGACACCCTCGCGACCGAGACAGGAAAAGAGCATACTAAGTACATAATTATACCATTGGTGAGATGTTGACACAGTGGGGTGCCGAACAAAAAGGAAAATGTTCAGAATATAAGCTTTTCGGAAAAAAAAATTTTTTGTGGAAAGTGGTATAAATCCACTCTACTAATTACACTGAACACGAATTTAGTACGCTTGAAAATAATTTCTGGGGAAACTCCGAACTTTGCCAATGCGTGACCGCTCGCGGTCACCACCTAACAAAAAAACAGGCGGCAAGTCTTGAATCACTGTTAGGATTTCGCTCCCTCGCTGGCGCTGAGGACTCTGGTTCTGTGAGTAATTTTCGGCTACGTTTGAACAGTAATTTTATTTTCGAGGACGATAAAGTAACGAGGGTAGCGCTCTCAGGAATTAGTATCAACCTAATGTTTTGTGGTCAGCCGAGGGTTGTAAACAGTGTTATACTGTTGTCGCGGTTGTCAGTGGACCGCCAAGCTGCTTTGGCATGTGCCGCCACTTAGGGATTCAGAAGGTAAAATAGCCTGGGTAAAATTCGCCTGCTATAGGCGGTTCACGGTAAAGTGAGCACTTTTTAAGGCCCTCCCAACAGGTATTAACCATATATAAATATATCTTATTGCAACCTCAGGCATTAAATTTTGAGTGTGGGGAAAAGTATACATTGTGTTTATTGGTTACATTGCAATGTTTATATTAAAAAGCAGCAGGAAGATGGAAATCGGATGAATGGAAAAATTAAGAAGGGCCTTAAAAAGTGTTCACTTTACCGTGAACAGCCTACCGGCTGGCTAATTGCAAGCGCGAGCACAGAGTCGCTTGTCCTCGCCGTTGCGTCCGCTCGCCACCTCCTTACGAGGCGAGCGAGCGGGCACTGTGTAGGTCACTCAGTTAATTAATTCCGAACTCATACCCGTCCAGCCGCAGGGCAGCTGAATAACGATAGGAGAGGCGACCTCTCCCGCTTAGACAATGCATCGCACTTCTGCAGTCGCGACCAGCGAGCGTACGAGAGGAGAATTGTTACTCAGGGGTGTAACGAGAGATCCTTGTCCTGTTCATTTGTTTGCCAAAGTAAGGTCACTTCTATAATGCGTCTCACTCTTAGATTGCAGTAAAGTGTGCATGACGCGCATTGTTTCCAGATGGCTAGAGTTATCGACAGTCAAGAGGTTATGCTGTGTTGGCAGAATAAGTTCATGCGTAGGCTACAAAATTACGTAACAAAAATTGTCAAAATTTAAAGTAGTATATAAAAATTATGTTGTTTAGCTACCCACTGCAATCTAAGAGTGAGACACACTATAGTAAAGGTTGGGAAGATAGGTGTTTAAAGTTTGGCAATGCGGAAATTTTCGCCACTAGGTAAGCACCAGTGTCGCATGTGTACCAGATTCTCTCCATCTTCCACGTTAAAAAAAAAACTGGATAATTTCAATACTCATAGATGTTATACATAGCAATTTATGTCTTGTTTAAGGAAAAGCATCGTGCTTCTGAGGTAAATGCGAGCATTAAAATGAAGTATTTCGTGAAAACTTTAATCTTGCATTTGGACGTCCAAGAGTGGACACATGTTGTACTTGTGAAGAACTTTCCATGAAAATAAAAGTAAACACCTTAACGATACAGCAAAACGTGTTACGGTTGCGAAATCATGGTATACAAACGACGAGCTAAGAAATTTTATAACAGTTTGCAATCCTACCTGGTTGAATCTAAATCTAAAGATGATGTTTTAGGCATAACGTTTGATTGCATGCTAGACCTTTGTTTATGCAAAGTTCCTGTTCAAGACTTGTTTTACTTAAGACAGCTAACTACAAACGTCTTCAATGTTCATAACATGAAAACCGGCAAATCTGTTGTTTACATTTATCATGAAGGGATAGTCAGGAAAGGGCCGTGTGAAGTGTGTTGGTTGTTACTTGCCCATATTAATAAATATGTTTCATCAGATATTAAACATCTCCATATCTTCAGTGGTGATTGCCGAGGGCAAAATAAAAACAGTAATTAGAATGCTTCTAGCTCTTATATACTCTGGACGGTTTAGTATAATCAAGCAATATTTCCCAGTGAGAGGACATTCGTTTCTCCCAAATGATCGTGGTTCTGGTCTTACTAGGAGAAAGCTTCGCATTACTGACTGTGTATACACACTTCTCGAATACACAAAAGTCATCTTCGCGATCAAAGTCTACTGTACATGAGGTGAATACAGAAGAAGAAATCTTGGATTTTAAGTCGTTGTGGCCGAAATGTGTACACAAGCGAAACAAATCCTACGAGTAGTGTAAAATAGTTGGTTCTGTCACACCAGGCTGCAGGCTGAGAACTGGAGGACAGCGATTAGCATATTACCAGGCTGCAGGCTGAGGATGGGTTACCACCGAATTTCCCTTTTCTCTCCTTTTCCCGTCCAAAATGTTAGATTTCACATAAAAAACGCCACATTTCCTTTTTTCCCCCCTCAAAATTTCTTGAATTTTTCTCCCGTCGCCAGCGGCCATTTTGGCAGCCAGTGACAGAAAGTGAATTTGCTCAATTTCGTGCATTGTGGCTGAGGGTTGGCCAATGTGGATGAAACGGTCGGAGCTGCTCTCAAATTTTGAGTTTCTCAGATTCCTATCATTCCCGGCAGCCATCTTAGTATCGACGATGTATGTCTACCCGGGACAATTGGCGACCAGCTGAGGATGTCGAGCATATTAGCGGCCATTTCCTCGCCGGCAGTGGCGGTGGGGCATCTTGAGAAGTCATCTTGCAATGTGTAACCCTGCACAGTCTGACATGTTAATTATCGAAGAACATATGCGCATGTTGACGATTTAAAGACACATGCGCTCAAGCTGATACTCGTGTAGCATTGGCACTGCAGAGGTGGGGTGGGTGCACATACTCATATACCATCCACTACTGAGCAGATGGGGACAGAGTTTCGACCAGTAGAAAGGTGGGCATACTACACCCACAGTAATTCACACAGGGTTGTTAACCCACCTTGAAAGTCAGCTGCAGTGAGGGGTCAGCTGCAGTAAGGGGCCAGCTGCAGTGAGGGGTCAGGTGTAGTGAGAGGTCCACGTGCTGGGTAAAGGACTTGCTACTTCGACTGGTACAATGCTTAATTCTCACTGATGAAATGAGTGAGAGTACTTATTTATACCCATGAAGCTGCTGTGGGATGAATTTCCATTTTGTTTTGCAAGAAGATGGTACAAGCTGATATGATGTGTATCGTAGAGCATGCCTCTATGGATGTAACTGTCTCCATGGCTGGAAAACAGTGTTGTTCCTGTAGAATGATCTTCAGCAAAAGCTGTCATGCTAGTCGCTATGAGAGAAGCAACTGTACAAAAGAACCTACCTCCATAATACTAACATGTGATATGTATGGTGCTACATTTGGTAGAGATGATAATCTCAAGAGACACTGGTACATGTAAAGGTAACACACCTTTGCCTGGCAAGCACCAGCATGTGTTGTCGCATGACAAGGGTAGCCTTCCTGTTGATTCGTCTTGTATCCCGATGTTCGTTCGAGAGCCTATAACATTATGCAGGCCTGCGTGGTGTTCCAAACCAGTGTGCGAAGATGAAACTAAGAGTACTGCAGAGCACAATGTGTGCGAAGAAGGAACTATAAGTGCTGCAGAGCATGATGTGTGCTGCGAAGAAGGACCTATGAGTGCTGCAGAGCATGAACCAGACAAGTCATAAGGAGTTGTACATATTAGATCTGCACTGCGAACATGTGAAGTGAAAACTGAATATTCTACCCAGGGCACCGACAACGAATATATGACCTACAAGTCTACTGGTGATAACGATGTGTATTCTACTGATGATGATGTGTCAACAACTGCAAAGCAAAAATGTGTACACATGTCGCTGGTGATGCATATTCTACTGATGACAATTAAGTGCCGAAATTTGTCAAGCATAGGTGTTCACATGGTTCTGAAGACTCCAATGACCTAGATGATAGACTTTGGTTGTTGGTTTCCTCACAGAGGGTTGGATATATTTCCGTCATTGGAGATACACATGACATTATTGATGAACTCAGAGCCACAGGCTTTGTTGAATGACATCATAGATATATGTATGTGTGTGTATGATTTGGTTATGCATGTAAATAAATACATTAACAATAAATTTGTTTTTTTTTTTTCATAATTCCTACTGACTAAGTAATGTACCTATGCTATGTGTTAGCGGTCTGCTAGAGTGGCACCCCCAGTGTAGATTTTTTTTCGAACCTCTGGTTGCAAGTTTTTCGAATGAACATGCATATATTTTTTTAATTGCATATTATTTTGTTTTTTTTTTCTTACTTTCATACACACTAGCGGGCAACTGATGAGAGCAAACAACTGTCTGTAGGGACCTGGCTTCGAGATGTAGCTCTATGGATAAACACATCATCGAGGTTATCAGAGTGGAACAGCTGAATATGTAATGCTGGACGGAAACTGTCTTAAGTGCATACATTAATGGTTCGGGTCGACTGCTTGTAATTTCAATGGCTTAGTACATGCATTGAAAGTTCGGACACAGTATGTGTGTCTGTAATTGCAAAGGTTCAGATGGTAAATGATCGCAGGTCAGAGCCAGAGTATTACTATCTGTAATTACAAAGGGACAGTGCACAAGTGCAGGTCGGAGACAGAGTATGACTGTAATTGTAAAAAGGTCGATACATGAATGCAGGTTGGAGCCAGAGTATGACTTCTTGCTAGTCTCCTCATGGGCAATGGGACTGACAAATGTCTGCAAGCGTGTCAGCACGTACTCTCAACTGGAATTGAACCAACAATAAATTATTTAATCAACTAGGGTACAGAAAAAAATTTGTAAGGTGCGGGGATTCGAACCTACACTCCATTTTACTGGAACCAGTGTTTATATCAGATGACTTAGGGCGCTCGGCCAACCTGACAATATGTCTTAGTGATGTATTTTCATGCCTTTTTTTTTGTCGAATGGTCTCCTTGTGCATTACGCACAGGTTGGTAGGTATATTTCCTTTTGTTTGCTCTAGCAGATGACGGGAGAAAGCACACAGAGCAATGAATACGACTATCTATCTCTAATTGTGTGTGTGTGTGTAATGGGCTTGGTACCAGAGTGCAGGTCTCAACTGTCTGTAATTACGAACACTATTATTTATTACGAATACTGTTGTAGACAATGACAGTTACTCTCTTCATGTTGATGTTTTAGCAGTCGGGCTTCTTGCTTCCCACTTAACGAACGAACATCCAATGTCGGCTTTATGACGACTTGTATTACCACACTCTACAGGAATCAAATCTATGATACCATGCAGATGGTTCAGGGTACATGAATTGTATTCTTTCAATTGTATACCAGTAAGTACATTGACAAGGGGGAGGGGGAGGTGTTGGGGACGCAGTACTTGATCGGTATCTAAAGTGCATGGAGAGCAGGACCAGTCATTGCAGTCTCTGCATCCAACGAGGCCACATCTACGATGTCGAGATGCGTTCACGGCCTACAGGTAATTCACTGGTACACATGTTTAGGTAGAGGGTAATTAGCTTATCAATCTAGCATGTATTGTTGTATGTATGATGTAGCAAGTGACATCTCATTATGTACATACATCGAAGTCTTGTTGCACGATGCTCGAATGCAAAGTCGGCTCCATTCCCCCTAGTGGTGTGGTACTAACATACTGTCTGGAAGTATGTATGTACATTGATGGTTTGGGTATGTATGTCATTATTATTATTATATTTTTCGGTACACAAATGTGGGTCGGAAATTAAAAAAATGGATTTAATACATCCTGTGTGTGTACCGATTTATTGGTTTCATTTACAATGTTTTCGTTTGAGCTGGTTAAAGTACTGTTTCCTTGCCAATATGGCCGGGAGCATTATTTCCGCAATGTTAGGGACAGCAGATTTTTTTCAACAAGTTTATTTCAAAAGCTGGTGACTAATCACGAACTAACATCATTAATTAATGTATGAACACCGAACTGATCGGTGCTAGTTGTGGTGCTTATATTTGTGCTTAGGACATACTAGACCCCTCGATCCTTTTTGGTGACTGTTGGTAGTTTTATCTCAAATGTTTCGATGATTACGAGCAACTATGTGTATACATAGCCATGGGTCAATCGTAACCCCTCGATCCTTCTGTCAATTTTCTGTGTGGATGGCATCTGAATGCTGAATCTTGGAAGTCGCACTGTCTAACATATTGGCGGCTGGTGGTGGGGCAGGTAATGTGCCGACAACTGCCATTTGTACAATGACGATCGCCAGTGGTGGTGGGTGCCTATGATAGCAGCCAGTAGGCAAACGAGTAGGAAGTGCTACCAAAGTAGCCACCCACATACCTACAATTGATGGCTATGCCATATGGTTCGGAAATTACAGTTACTTATTATTATACGTTGACATATGGCATGGTTGGCCCTGCGACCCTTCTTCTAGTCGTGGTTGATGTCTATGTTATGAATTTGGCAAATATAACACAAATGGTTCGGTAATTACAGTCAACAATGCTTATATGATGACATAGGGCATACTTGACCCCGCGACCCTTCTTGTAGTAGTGGTGGATGCCTCTCTTATGAATTTGGAATCTATAACTCGAACAGTTTGGAAATGACTGCCACATATGCTTATATGTTGTCATAAGGCCATACTTCACCCACGTGCCCTTCTCCTAGTCATGGTGTATGCCTATGTTGTACTTTGAGCGCGAGGGTTAGAAAAGGTGTCTGCTCTCTGTTATACGTATGCTCGGGGATCAGCACGCGGTGCTGTAGCTGGAGCTTGACTAGGCAGTGGCGAGTGTGCAAGGAAGTGGCAGGTGTAGGCGCCGAGGGGTAGAGAGTGCATGGGGAATTGTGTGTAGCCTTGCTGAGGGAACATGAGAGAGGGGGTTCTCTCATGCACGGAAAGGCAGGACTGATCATTGTGGTCTCCATTTCCAGCGAGGTCACATTGTCGACGACGACGACGACGACGACAACGATGGTGAGATTTGCTTGTGGCCTACGTGTATTCCCTGCTCCTCCAATTACGGTAGGGGATAATTCATTTTCGTAATAGGATTCTTATCATTCTAACATGTGTGGTATGTACGGTGACCTCTCAATACATTCGTACATGCATACATTGTTATCTCGGTACACATCTCACAGGTGCATGGCCGGTGGTACTGACCAACTGTCTGGAAGTAAGTACGCTGTTACACAAGTGCTTGTGCGGTCAGTGCGCAGCGAGTCGCTGGCGGGGTGTTGGCGAGTGCTCAAGGATGTATGGTCAGGGGTGATGTAGGCAGGTGGATAGGGGAGGACAAGGTATAGAGAGAGAGAGAGTGCCACGACGAGTGGAAGGTCTCTGGTCATGGGGCCGAGGGGGGATCATGCGAGGAAGTGTGTGTGTGGCCAGGCGGTGGCACCGAGGGGACAGGAGAGACAGGTGAGTAAGAACGGGGATATATGTAGGCTGACATATGTCCGCACATCTTCTCTTGTTGTCGGGGATTATGTATGTATTATGATTTTTTGGTAGTTGTATCTCAAACGATTCGTAACTTACAGCCATCTATCATAGGCGTTTTTGATGTCTATGTTATGAATTTGCCACCTATAACTCAAATGGTTCGGAACTTACACCCAACTATGCTTATACACTGATATAGTGCATACTTGACCTCACAACCCCTCTCCTTGTCGTGGATGATGTCTATTTTGTGAATTTGACTACTATAACTTAAATTGTTCGGAAATTACAGCCACCTACACTTATAATTTGACATGTGGCATATTTGATCCCCCTACACTTCTCCTAGTCGGGATGAATGCCTATGTTGTGAACTTGACAACTATAACTTAAACGGTTCGGAAATTATAGCCAACTATGATTATAAGTGTTATGCACACACACACACACACACACACAAACCCTTAAGAAAGCTGCTGTGTTACCCGAGATCCGATCGTTCGCGATGCCTTGATGCCCATCACTGCTTCCGGCGAGGTGCTGGCCACCAAAATGATCGACATCCTCAGCTGGTCGCCTATTGTCCTGTGTATACATACGTTGTCGATACCAAGATGGCCACCAGGAATTATAGGAATTTGAGAAGCCCCGAATTTGATAGAATCTCCGAACGTTTTAGCCACATTGGGCAAACCTCAGCCACAATGTGTGAAATTGAGCGAACGCTCTTTCTGGCATTGGCTGCCAAGATAGCCGCCGTCAGCAGGAGGGAGTGAGATCCCACAGGAGCCATTTGCCTTTCTGAGGTGTCACTCGTTGGATTATGGAATTAAGGCAAATAATGGTGCTCGGCACTGGCTGCCAATATCGCCAATGGCGGCGGGAGGGAAATTCCGGAGATTTTGAGGTAAAAAAAGGAAAAAGTGGCGTTTTTGTAAGCGAAATCAACCATTTTGGACGGGAAAAAGGGGGGGGGGAAGAGAAATTCGGCGGTAATGTGTCCTCAGCCTGCAACCTGGTGTGCCACAACCAACTATTTTATACTACTCTCACGAAATAAAAAAAAAGGGGGGGTGGCTGTGTTGGAGACACGGCCGTTTGTATTGCGTGAATACGTCTACGTTGACGCACTCCGACTCTTTGATTTTTTTTTTTTTTTTTTTTTTACGTTTTCGGCACCGCTTCACTCGATCTACTGGGTTTTATGGATATCACTGGATCTCTTTTGAGATGCTCTTTCCAACCGTATACGGTTTTTGTATTTCGACTTGGCTTTTTGACGAGAATAGGCCGAAATTGTGTAACGTTTTCTTAATTTTTTACATTAAACTCACACAATTTCACCATTACCACGCCACACATGTTTTTATATACACGATCGATTGATCTTGACGAGGTCTGTCGATTGAAACCTAAACGAGCGAAACGAACTCAAAATTGCCCCCCCCCCCCTTCCCGCCCGGTTCGAGCAATTCTTTTCAGTCCTCACTCAACGAAACATATTCTATGATCCTTTGGCAATCGAGTGGTGTAATTGAATTTTGAATGTAAACGATAGATTTGGAGCTGCAATGCCAAACTGTATCCCCCAATTTTGTCATCATCGGATTTTCTGGATCGCCTCTCACTATGGTTGCAAATTTAAAGTCATGTTCACGTCAAAATTCCTTTCAATATCTCACATTTGCATTAATTTCTTTACAGAGTAGATATGGAAGGTGTAGTTGCTGTAACGGAGTACAAACAAGGACTATTTCATCACAATTTCATTCTCAAACTTGACGCACGACAGATTATTTTACCTCGCAAGCTGTGTGTCCTGGGAAGTGTGTACAGACAGATAAATTCCAAAAAATGGAAGACCTTAGACAGTCTGCACGGTATATGGAAGATGCCGAGGTCTATCACCTGTTCTGGGAAGATATTCTCCTATGGCCAAAGCATGATGCAGTACTAGCAGACGAAATTGTTTAACGTGCGGCCTGTACATTCCGATTCCAAGGGTCAACAGTGCTACACATTTTGTGTATATTTCTCAGCCTAAATATTTATGTTTTGCTTTCATGACATTTTTTGTAAAACACAATCTCAAAGTGTGCGTTTTCTCTTATACAGTCATTATTGTTGCTGCTTGTTTTGTATTATTCTACATGTAAGCAATTTTCGTTGACTTTAAAGACAAGGGGATGAACCATTGTTGGTGAGTCACACTAGTCAGAGAGAATACAATATGTATGCAAAACTGTAACTCGTAGATTTCTTTTTAAAGCAATACAATATAGAATCCGAACACAAACCACGTGTTTCCACATTGGAAATCCACTTTTTAAGCTAAAAATACATTTCTTTTCCCCCCTTCATTCTTGTTGACTGCAGAAAGGTCCTGAATCCATGAACTTCAACTAACCATGCACTAAAAATAGTTCTTGATTTCTTGCTTTCAATCGCACAGGTAACATGTAATATTATTAGGTAAATGTTTACAAGGGTAAATATATACTTGATGACACTTTAGTCGTCTTGTAGACAATTTTCCGACTTTACCGAATATTTGCTTTTTTTTTTTTTTTTTTTTACTCGGGCCCTTTCTTTAATCATCGTATATATATATAATATTTATTATATAATATTTTATATATATTGAATGTATGTATAGGGCTATGTTTTCTGGGCTATATTACTGATGCTTCTCTAATCCACAGTTATTTCATATTATAAATACATTATAGCAGCTTATATTAATTGTAAACGTGAAGGTGAAACACTACATTACTACCCCCATTGTATGCGTATATATCTGAAAATACACGTGACACGAATTATATTTATGTTATGTGGGTATAATATATACTTTGTTTGAATATATAATATTTTTTTTTTAATGCCGAAGTAGTAAGACCGTCGAACCTCGACTTCGGGCAGACTTCGGGTATCTTCGATTTCCCTGTTCGAGTTACGAGGGCCTGGTCTCGCTCCTCACTGGAATTTGATGAAGCCGCTGAGGGTGTGTGTGTGACTCGCCGTGGAGGGAGCAGGAGGCGACAGACGATGGTCCAGGGGGAGCGGTAGTATGTGTGAAAGTCATTTACATTCATAATCCCTGCCCACACTCTGGGTGGAACAACAGCACACGTCCAGCTGTGTCTAGCGAGCGCGACCACGTTTGGGAAACACACGCTGATTCAAGTGCCCTCTTTCTAGAGCCAAGATTATACGGAGAATAGCTTTAAAACCGAAATAACACCGAAATGCAAGTTAATACACCGCCAAACACCGAAATGTAAATTATACACCGCCTAAAACCAATATTCCAGCTAACCCTTCAAGATCTAATTTAATTTATGGTTTCAGGTATTACAAACAAGAAATTTTATGATGTGTTCTGCACTTAAGTCAACACAACACGTGTTTCGTTGTAAACAGTCGTTAAGCTGTAGACTATATGTACGGCTACAGCAATGTGAACCAATTATGGCCCAGACCAGTAAGACGGTATGCGAATCATTTACCCACAGGCTGATCATTGAGCTTCGCAGCGTGCAGTAGAGATCGAAAATTACCTACGCGTGCGTAATGTACACAATTGTGTACACTGGGTCTGAATGCGTTGAATCACAAAATACATTAAATTTAGTCCAAATATATTATTTTATCTGTGAAACTATGACGAACAATCTGTATCCAAATTGTATAAATGGAGTGATGGTAAGAATAACTTAGGTCTTCAAATGATCGGAAGAAAAAGAAATAATTGTAAGCTGTTGTCATTCAGCCTGAGTTAATAACAGCAGTAAATATTGAATACCATGTTGATGAGAAATGATCATTCTAATGAGAATAGCAAAATTGTAAAACCAAATATGAAAATTATTTCATTTCCAGTATTGTATGTTTTTTTTTCTTTATAAAAATAATCTAGTCATTCGTGTAAGACTGTAACAAAAAATCCACGCTGTTTAGGAACTTCAACATACACGTTACGAAGAAACAAAACCTTTAAAAATTGATTTTTTTAACCTATGATAATGATATGCGTTGCCTTTGTTCAAATAAATTGTTTTCTCTTGTTTAAGCAATCGCGTAAACATTATAATATTTTAATGGAAATATCGATATAAAAATAATTTATAAACAAATTTTAATAATAAAATTTACATTAAAATAGCACGGTACAATGTTGGCTCTAATAATGCACAATTTTTGTTATGACGTTTCAATTCCTAAGACTTCCATAATAAAACCGATACAACGAAATCAGATATTTTTTAAAACGAAATTTGCCTTAAATTAACACCACAAAATCTTGCCCCTACCTATTTCCAGCCCAGGCGATAGCTTCGATTCGCAGTGGGCAGCCTTCTCCATTCGAAATACGTCAAGGGGATTCGTAATTGTAATTATTCCTCACTAGTGACCCGCCTCGGCCTCACTCGGGTGCGATTTACAAATATGGTGTTGTTTAGGTTTAAAGCAAGTATATACACTAAATTTGTAAGGTAACTAACATAGGATTAATACTGTGTTGTTCAAAAAGTCTTCGTAAGTGAACCCCTATTTTTAAAAAGACAAAAATTGTTACCGTGGGTCATCCTTAAGAGTGGGATGGACATCTCGTTTTTTTTTATTGTTGTTTGCGCGAATACACGTATCTCGGTAAATTAATGTTCTGCAAATACGACTTTTTGTCAGAAAAGATAAAAATCAATTATCTATGCCCGGTTTTTTTTTTTTTTTTTTTACTTTTGTCATAGTGTATTCTTGTAGAAAAAATTCGTTAAAAATGGTGAAATATCGCATTTTTAAAGCTGGCCTATGTAGGGCAAGAGAAAAGTACAAAGTTACGGGCCTAGTTTAATCAGTGGTCTTCCATCGTGTGTAATAAAGTCCCACTGTTAGGGATCTAATTTGCACAGTACAGCGTCGCGAAGGAAACATTGCACGCCTTGCGCGTAGTAGCAATGAGTCGCTAGAAGTGTGTTAGTATCGCCCGTTTTGCTCCCTCGCTTCTTGACCTTGGACGCGGGGTTCATACGCGGGTCCATCCCACTCTTCAAAGATAAACACATGCTGTCGCAGAATTTTTCTACCTAGACCTTTTTGAGATCTACAATTCTGTAGCACATTAATTTGGCGTATCTCTTATGGTTTAGTCAGCGAAAGACATGTAAGCGGCCGAAAAGCGGCTTTTTCCGACTTGTTTAGGAAACGTCGAATTTTTCTGCTATCCTTAAATTAGATATTAATGTATTATATACTTAAACCTCCCTCAAGAAATTCTCTAAATTATGGCGAAAACCGCATCAAAACCCGTCAAGTAGTTCAGAAGGATTAGCCAAATAGACATATACACGCGGCCTGGGGATTTTATTTTATACTATGTATAGATACACTGCTCATAAAAAGTTAAGCTTATTCCCCGCTGAGATCTGAAGAACGAATCGGCCAGCTTATCCATCTGACTTGAACTGCATGGAGAATGTGTGATCCTTCCACAAACCAGAGATTTCGAACCGTGCACTCGACCACCAATGACCATTCAGGCCAAGGCATTAATTCTGAAGTTGATCTACGATGCAGAAGAGATGAAAGTGCTCTACATTCGTCCTATATTAACCTTTAAAACTACTCGGTTTAGAACAAAGAAAAGACGGGTCTTCGAAGCGCTGTTGCCAGGACGTGAAACAAAGGCTGTGGCGATTGTGCCTGTTTTGCCCGGAGAGGAAACGTTGTCTACCCGTGAATTATTAGCATTGCAGCGTGTTAGGTTGGCACAACCGCGGTAGTGGAACTGGATAACTGGGACGCACTGTACATGTTTGAATGGCCTGCCCGCGGCCCGGTATCCCAATTGGCTCGGCTGGCAGCCCGACATGGCTCTCTCATAGATGTATAAACCTGGGGAGAATCCCTTCACACAAGTTACGGGTAAAAATGAGCAGGTGCAGTATTGATCATTATAGTCTATTTTTAGCATCTTCACACTTTTGTAATTAAACCTTTAAAAACTTACCTCATGATGTGTTTGGTCGTTTCATAGCGTTTTACACTTCTATTAACATAAAAGTATCGTATTATTGGTTAAATTGAACTTTAATTAACGTCTTATCTATAAATAATAATATATCATACGCAATAATATGAATTTAAAAAAAAGAGAAAATATGCTTTGGTAATTCCTAGTAAGAAATAGTTCTCATGCAAAATATTATTAAACTGATTGTGCACAAAGGCGGTGCTTTGTCCTTCTGCACTCTGAATTCGAATCAGTGAAAAACCCCTGATTCGCAGTAAAATCCAACTACTCTAATCAGTAGAAAATCACTGATTGTTTCAGTGAAATTATTTCACTGATCGAATAAGTGACGGCCGACTTCAGGGGCAAATAAAATATAGTTTTTATTGAATGTAGACAAATAAATACGTGAAATGAACATATTTACGATAGTTTACTATTTATATTGCGCAATTTAGTATATTTAAAAAAAAGTAAAAAAGTTTCAGATGTGACCGGGATTGAACTCGCGCACTCTTTGTTTTCTTCTATTCCAGGCCATTACCTTGCCATTTTTTTTTTTAACCTTCATTTGACGTTGACGAAGCTCTAGTGAGACCGACCTGTTGACGAATTCTTAGTGCGACAATCGAGCTGAGCATCTGCCACGTCGGAGGCACCGGGGCGCGAACCCGCGACCCTCCGACTCCAGGTCGGCCACCCTACCCCTGAGCTATGAGGGCAGGGGACTGCGCTACCAATTCAGTCACTATTGCGGGCCTTTTCTTCCCGTCTTTAGTTTCATTGGTACCGTCAGGATTTTTAAAACGAATAGTATATATGAGTTAATTCTCTTCACCACATTATATGCAGTTGAAACCTTCAACACAGCGCTGTGATGATTACATGAAAACGAAATGAAAGACGTAAAAACGGAATGAAAGGCTGTGTGTTCATATTACACCATAGAGTGGCGTTTTAAAAGACGAAACACGTTTTAGAAAGTATATTTTATGGGTTTTATTAGTTTATTCGTTATTATTTCTCTTGATGCACGCTGTTTAGCGGGCATTTTTACACACTGTTTAACTGATCCATCAGATAAAAATAAACCACTGAGTATACAATGAAAAAAAATACTGATGTATCAGTGGAAAATGTCACTGAATCAATAAGTAAAGGAAATCTTACGTTTTTTCACTGATTCATAAGTTAAATTCACTGATGTGACTGTTGAATGTCGGATAAGTTTGACTTTGAAATAGCGAGGTTCTCACTGATTCAGATTTAGAGTGTGGTGTGATTTTCTAGACTTTGTTAAGATATAATAGCATGAGGCGGAATAATAACCAGAGAGTATAACTTAAGCAGCCTTTTTCACTATATCCATTTTCGTAAGGGACCCGACTACCTGTAGGTATTTTTGTAATATTGAGGCCTTGTAAGCGTGAAAGCTATAAGGGCGACTCTGCCACGCCCATCATGTGCGCGATCGTCATTAAGCGCAAGGCTCTGCGTATGAGGCTTTCAGCTGTAACCCTATAATTTAATTGGTGGGACGTCTGTGGCAAAGTTAAATGCAGGGTCCTTGAGTAATTTCGTTTGTATCTGACGCGTATATTTTGAGATACAACGCTTTGGAAACTATTTTTGACGTGAATACGCTCAAAAGCAACCCAGTGTTACCCATGAAACCCCATATGATCGTGTGAAGCGGTGCCGGGAACGTAAAATAAACATCAAGGCGTCCGAGCGCGTCAACGTAGACGTGTTCACGCAAAACAAACGGCCGTGTGTTCCCAAAACAGCCACGCTCCATTTTTTTAAACTATGACGGAGTTTTCTGGAATTGTGTTTCTAATGTTCATGGCGTCTGAATCGTGCGCTCTTTTCGTAGATCAGCAGATTGGACTCGCGTTTAAGAGTTTCGTATAAACAGCGAGAAATCTGAGAAGTGGTAAACTTCTTTGTGTTTGACACATTTTTCCTGGTGGCTTCACTTGCGTTCGTCGAGCAGTAGTGACGACAGGCTGGGGGAACGCAGTGCTGCCAACCTTCCTTCGTGCGAGGTGGAGAGCTCCTCTCGACCGGATGTGGACCTGGCAGAGCTGGTGAAGCGTCTGCGCCCGGAGCTCGAAGGATTCGGACAACTACTACTTTCTCAGGCGATACAGTTGGCTGAGGCTAGTCGCGAGATAATGTAGACTATTCACGGTAAAGTGAGTACTTGTGTAATCAACCTTTGATAAATGTCACCGCCCTTGCATGCACATAAAGGCCGTTCACGATAAAGTGAGCACTTTTGAAATCAACCTATGAAAAATGTCACTGTCCCTACCTGCATATATTTTAACGGGCGTACTGAGTGACATGCACCCAGTAAAGTTGGTAACGATGGATTGGTAATAGTTCTGTATCTTAACGTCGTATAAGAAGTGTTGGATAATAATTTCTGACAAAATTAAATGATCTTTTTCTCTTTATGTTTTTTTTTTAAATACATGGAAGTGTAAAAATGAGCAGATTTGTTAAATATTTACTTTTTTAATAGCTTCACAGTTTCACTTGACCGACGCATGAATAAGGTGGTGATAGCCATATCAATGTTAATCTTGCATAAAACGGAAGAATACACAACGTGCATACAAGTAGATCTTAAACAGGACTTTCTAAAGTTTTCATTTTACCGTGAATACCCTATACTTTAACGGGCCCAATGACTGGCATTCACCTAGTTACGTTAATGAAGACGGAGTAAAAGTAGTCCCAAGTCTTAACAATTGCTTAAAAGTGTTAGATAAACATTTGTGAACATCGAAATGATTTCTTTTGCTTTCTGTTTTTCTTTGTGTATTATAAGTGTTAAAATTGGCACATTTGTATGGCATGTTGACGGTAAAATGAGCACCTTTGAAAGCCCTGTTTAAGATATACCTATATACACGTTGTGTAATCTTTCGCCTTATGTGAAATTAACACTTGCATGAGCCTCTTCACTTTATTCACGCGTCGGTCACATGAAAATGTGGCATTAATAGAAAAGTAAATATTTTACTAATCTGTTTATTTTTACACTTCGGGGCATTTAAAAAACAGAAAGAGAAATAAATAATTTAAGCTAACAGAAATGGATTCCTAACATTCTTTATTCGACGTTAATAAATGTCTTTCTCTTCGTATCATTATTAGGAGTGCTCTATCCGCATTGCGCACACATGCGCAGAGGAAACTCGAGATTGGTTTTATTTGTCAAATTAAGTATGAACAGTCTACATTGATGCCACCATAGTTATCGTCCCAGCGGTCCAATTGTCACTTGTAGTTTTAGTAACGGAAATAAGTAGATAATTACGTAGAACGTGTGCGCTGCCTTTAGGTTACGTTTTAATTTACATTTGTGGATAAGTCGCCCAATCCCCGAAACTAATACACCATCTTAGAACAGGAATGTTAAATAATTAAAAATCTGCATATACGACGGTTTATGCTGCCATTTATGTTGCTGCAAGAAATATACATACGCAATTCGCCACGTGTATAATCTAGGACACAGTTAAATCTCAAATAGGCTATTCACGGTGAAGTGAGCACTTTTGAAAGCCCTCTCATTTGGAATAATAGTCAATAAATATATTTTATTTTTGCCATAGACGTTAGCTTCCGAGTTTGGTGGAGTATACACACAGTGTTTATTACTTGCATGGCTATATTTATTTAAAAAGGTAGTAGAGGAGTGAAAAATGGCTGAAAGGAAAAATAACTAGGGCCGGAAAAGTGCTGACCTTACCGTGAACAGTCTATATTTGATTGTAGTCAACATGAATGTATCTACTGGGAGTAATAGTGATGTCAAGCTGGGGTTTTTTTGTGGCTTGGCCAACTGAAATAAGAACGTAAGATTGAACAGATATTATGTGTCAAATTTCCGTATGTTTTTGCTGCGGGTAAAAATCTTAACAAATGGAATAATAACAACCTATCCAAGGAGTTAACTTTGCCCTTCTCAGTGATATGTGTCTGGAAAGGAATGTTGTTGGGTCTGTAGGAACGATTTCACTTATTCTCGTCACTCTAGAAACGTCCCGATAAACATGTTACTCCCTGGGGAAAAAATTCAAGCGCGTAACGTTTTGTGTTAAAATGATTAAATGACTCATTGTTTTCTTTTTTTTTTTGCTTGTGTTAAATTCTCCCGAGGTCACAGAGTGAAAACATAGTAAACAGCTCCTTGCGCAGTAGGCAATCGGGTTCACAGATGTGTCGTGCGGGCAAACTGACGTCAAGGCGATCCGTTTCGTGCATCCTACGTGCGAATTTTCTACGGTTTTCAAACATCGTTAAAACGGTCGTGACTTGTAATTGAAAATATTTTACGTAGTGGGTCATATGTTCATGCTACACAGACGTACGGTTCCTAAAGAACGAAAGAACAGCGAATTAGTGAATTCAATACACGCGTTTATGGTTGAGGGAAACGTGGAACTGTTCCCGACAATAGTAGAGTATGTAACACATCATAGTTGTTTCAGTAATCAACTGTCACAAAGCGTGTTTCTTTGTCTTCTCCTATTTGAAAAAAATTAGGTTTGTCTGTGTTGGGGACACGGCCGTTTGTTTCGCGTGAATACTACGTTGACGCGCTCGGACGCCTTGATGTTTATTTTACGTTTCCGGCACAGCTTCACTCGATCATGTGGGATTTTATGGGTATCACTGGATTGCTTTTGAGATACTCCTTATAACTGTATACGTTATCTGTATTTCGATTTGGCTTTATAGGCCTAAATTGTGTTAAGTTTTCGTGACCTTTTAAGTTAAACCCATACAATTTCACCATAACCACGCCACACAAAGTTTTTTATACACGCAATCTGTTGATCTTGACGAGAGCTGTCGATTGAAACATAAAGTAGCTTCGTAGATTCAGTCGAAAGTTATACTACGCGGAAGTTGTGAGACGCAGCGAAACGAACTCAAAATTGCGCCCCCCCCCCCCCTCCCTACCAGGGCGTACGTTGTTTCGCAGTCCTCACTAAACGTAACATATTCTTTGATCCTTTGGGAATCGAGTGGTGTAATTGAATTTCCAATCTAGACGATAGATTTGGAGCTGCGATGCCAAACTGTATGCCCCGATTGTGTTATCATCGGATTTTCTGGATTTACTTTCACTATGGTTGCAATTTTAAAGACGTATTCACGTCTAAAGGGTAACCATTTTGAATTCTTTTCCACGATTTCCGTTTCAATATAATTTTGATTGTGTGACTTTTCGCAGGACAAACAATTAGTAACTATTCCGGTAGTTAGATAGTTATATTATCCATATATAATACGGTATTGAAGTGAAAAATAAAAATACACCCCCGCTGTTGACACCGTACTATCTTCTGATGTTAGCGAAACCAAAATTTTGATACCTTTTAATGAAGTTTATTGTTCAGAAACTGGTGAAGATAAAGTTGCTCTCGTCTTACCTTCCTTAATATAACAAGGTTTTTTTTTTCCGTAGTAATTTCTCTTTACGTTGGGATTCCCTTCCAGCTTCGTTGGACAAATTAGCCTTCATATCTGCTGATGCCACACCGGTAGAAGTATATGTTTGATCAAACAGAATTCGTTCGAATAGCATACAATATAGAACACTTACTTCAACCAAACAATTGTATTGGACGCAAATTTCGTTGTATTATGAAATGATATAGTTGATTTAACTGTATACTTTGTCGTCAGAGCAACATCAGCTTTGTTGCCCTTTATTTATATTATTTTTGGTGAACACTACATTTCGTAACATAAATTACTGGGTGTAGCAGAGCATGAGAGGGAGACGGCGGGAGAATTTTATGACAGTATATATGGATACCAAGTTTAATATAACCCTGCAAGGGTTTAGGGGGAGAGAGTGGTTACGAGCGATAGTCTGTTTTATTGACACTTACGGTGCGATACCAATATATCGAGTAGAAATGGGCATAGTCTCGCTCAGTATATTTTATGATGCATACCCGTTCGTTTTCCACACTTCAGTGGCAAGAAAGCTGCATAAAATGAAAAATCCACCTTAAGAATAAAGTAACCAGCTGCGACGACAACCATGTGGGATCAAGAACGTGAGTAATAATAAAAACGTAGAAAACATAACAGAAATAGTGCGGAAGAGGTGATTGCTATTTTTTTGGACATTTGTATAGAATGGATGGCAACAGATTAACCAAACGGATCTTCAAATATCTTTGGAACAAGAAATCGACAACAACCTGGATTCAGGAAGTTAAGAAAGATTAGGGAAAAACAATATAAGTTAAAAAGAAGCAACAAAGTGAGAGATTTTTAAGAAAAAAAGTGTAAAAAATTGAAGAATTCTAAGCCAGGAAGAAAAAGACAACCGGCTCGAAATGGTCCAAGGAGAGGAAAAAGAAACAGAGTGAGAAGATTTAGTACTGGAGGAAGAAGAAACAACAGCAAAGGACGAAGCATTGGAATTGGCTTATGGTCCCTAGAAGATCCTAACAGAAGAAGAAGAAGAAGAAATGAGCGTGTAAAGATGCGCCCTAGGTTGGCGGTAGCATTCGTTCAAATAAAGGCATAGCAAGGTGGGGGCTTGTAAGCTACTGTTGTCCCTGAAGTATAGCTTGGAATGAGGTCCTGTAAACGAGGAGAGACAGGATTCAACAGTATCTTGGCAGCATCCGCCACATTTCCTCCTCCTGGATCCGCCAGGGATTGAACCCGGTTCGCCATAGTGGGGAGCTCGGCGTGCTGCTGGCACAGCGACCGAAGTCCCTACACGAACGCCATTACACATGGTGTATTAATAACACCTACTCATTAGTATCTCTATTATAATATGTGTGTATAAGTCAATCTTCACGCCCTAGTAGGAACGAGTCAGGTGCGCGACAGTGGTACGACACTGGAATCGCACTCGGGAGGACACTGATTACATTCCCGTTCCGGGCATCCCTATTTTGGTTTCCCGTGGTTTCCCGGAATCACTCCAGATCACGACCGACTCCTTACCCAGCCCTGCTTCTGTGAGCTAATTGCTACGTCTCTAAAGACCTCGTGATCTACGAGACATTTAGCGCAGTCTATTTATAGGTTGTTCACGGTAAAATGAGCACTTTTGAAAGCCCTTCTTAAGATCTACTTGTAAGCACATTGTGTATCCTTCCGCCATGTGTAAAATCAACATTGTCGTGGACCTGATCACTTTATTCGTGCGTCAGTAAAGGGAAACTGTAGAATTATTATAAAAGTAAATATTTTCCCAATTTTCTAATCCACACATAATTATATATGCGTCAAAAAATTAGAAAGAAAATAATTAATTTATTATTGACAAAAGTTTACTGAACCCGTTTATTTCAACCTTTAGGACTGGAACTACTTTCCTTCCTTCATTACCAACTTTACTTGGCGAATGCCACTACGTATGCCCGTTAAAATTACACGCAGGTAGGGACAGTGACATTTTTCAAGGGTTGATTTCAAAAGTGCTCACTTTATCGTAAACAGTCTTACCTACCCACGCCCTAGATCATAAGTCGAATAACTATAAATATTTACCCGCATTCTGTAAGTTTCAGGTATTACAAATAAGTGTTTTCTTTATAAATAATTATTGCAGTGGATATAAGTGATTAAAGCAACTGTTGGGCAATATATATGCCATTGTAGACCGTGGTTTATTTCGCTTAAAACCCCAAAATATGACGTATTTGTTGAAAGCGGTTAACCTTGGATTTTTGCCTGTGTTTTATATTTCGTATTTCGGCTTACCTACGACATTCAACGTAGCTCTGCAGTGGCGTACTTTGGAAATAACAGTCTCTTTGAAGTCAAATGATAGCAAATGAAACGTTCAACTCTTCTCAGATGCTTTGTTGGAAATATTTTGCGCATTTGAGGCCTCTATTCGACATCTTACGAAGTCTGAAATACTATCTGAAACACAGCGACAATTCGTTTGTTAAGCAGGTGACTGTGTGAATAAAGTAGTGTGTTGGTGTATTTTTGTATCGTTTTAGTTTGCAGGTCATTAAACCTGGTAAGATACTTTTTGGAAATGTGTTTTTTTCCCCCACGGGGCCAATTCGCCGGCCTTTTCTCGCGCCATATATTAATCAACTTGATGTTCTTAATGTAATATGTTGAAATACATTTGCTGTTCGTGAATATCGAACTGATGTTATTTTATCACCATTGCTCAGGTCGCTATAATATATCCTTTTAGAAAAAATCGCGTTTGAGTTTTGGGATGAAATATTATCGTTTCTTTAAATTCTTGGTATTACTGGTGATATCCGTATTTCAGGTCGTGTACAGCTCATGTGCAATGCAAAGTTCAAACTTACCAATCCATCACTGGAGTAAACAAATACCGCAAAAGAAAACGTTGACTATATTTCCGAGGATACAAAAACCGTAAACATTACATGCAAACTGTCTGGCGTTACACTCCATTAATAATAGACATAACAGAATACGATGGTGAAATCAGTGTTTTATGACGTATATGCTGTTCACGATAAAGTGGGCACTTTTGAGGCCCTAGTTACTTTTTATTTTCAGCTATTTTTTTTATCTTTCCGCCTCTTTTTAAAGCAAATATTGCCACGTAAGTAATTAACACCGTATATACATTTCAATAGACTGAAAAGGTAAAGTCTAAATCTACAATAAAATATATTTATGGAATATTATTCCAAATTAGAAGGCTTTTAAAAGTAGCAGTAACATTATTGCCCTTTGTGTTCTGGCTAGAATTCACTCCCCCTGTTCAAAGGTAGGTTTCACTCACTTGTTTATGACAGCGATTCTCGAAGATAACAAACGTACTGGCGAAATTTCCATATTGAAGGGTTACATGCGGGGGGGGAGGGGGAGGGATGTCATCTGGACCATCCTGTAGCCACGCGCCTACAGTGTCGCCACTGTCACATGTGCTGTGCCACTCACCTGAACAACTAATCACGTAATTTCCCTGCCCTGCTCTACGGTTTCTCCCAATTTGGGATAGTTCAAGTGCGTAATTCTTGGTGTCACAATTTTAATAGCGGGGAGTGTAATTTATGCCACTGTTCTTTCTAGTCTGACGTTCAAATGCATGTAGAATGCAATAGACGTGCTTCACTTGGCTTCCTGTATCATCCACGGTTAACATTCCTGTCTTACCTGCCGCAAGCGATAATTTTCCTGGGATTGTATCATCCGGCGTTGAAGGTATCAAGTGGTTAGTAGAAGAGCAGGGCGGCTGTTATTTCAGCCGAGTGGAAAGGTTGAGAAATTGTTGGTGGGGGGGGGGTCATCATAACCGAGCTTCTCTCTCTTAATTAAGGCGGAAGTTTACAGTGGCAGAGCAGCGCGGGGGCAGCTGTACGCCCAGGCCACCAACGCCGTCGTGGGAGGTCACGCGTCCTAAGCAGTTATTGCCAGACGGTTCTCATCTCGTTAATTAAGCCCTGCAGGAACGCAGTGGCTACCGCTCAGTGTCGGATTATCAACGGACGTGAGTCATAAGTGAAACGAGCTGGTTGGGTACCGGACAAGACGATGAGGAGCAATCACGCATGAAGGTCTATTTTTTCATTTTTCGTTGAGATGGACAATCCTGACTGGGCTCGACCTGAAGTAAAGAAAGACGGAAACAACTTTTTGCTTTTAAAACCTTTTTCTATTATTAATTATTACGGAATATATTACAGAAGGTGCCGCAATTCTTACCTTTGAGCGTCCATAAAAGACTCATAAAAATATTTAAAAGCCAAAAATGTAACGTATAATATTTTATCAGTCAATCAGCTGTTGATGATGGAGTGTACATTCAAAATTTCCGAAAATACTGCACAGCGTCTTCTTTCTTTTTGTCACGTGTACAATTAATATTGCTATAATTCAATCAATGACAAGCCTCCATTTGTCAAATTACTTAGTGCAAGCTTTACATACGAAAGTGTGTTATTTTTACACCTAGTCTTATTTTTTAAGTGTACAAAACGGAAGTATGTCAATGTCAGTTGCAACTAATTCCAACATTGCAGTGTAAATAAGAATGAATTTTCAAAAATCGCTCCCGAAAGTATTGTAGATGTGTAGGTTTTTTTTAACATTAAAATATCGTTATAGGCTGTTCACGGTAAAGTGAGCACTTTTGAAAGCCCTGCTTAAAATCTACTTGTATACACGTCGTATAACTCCTCCGCCTTATGTAAAATTAACATTATCATGGGCCTCATCACTTCATTCATGCGTCAGTCAAATGAAACTGTGAAATTATTAAGAAAGTAAATGCTTTACAAATCTGCTCATTTTTACACTTCGATACATTAAAAAAACAGAAAGGGAAAAAATATTAAGTTATCACAGATGTTTACCTAACACTTTTTATTCGACTTTAAGAAATGGAACTACTTTCCATTCATCGTTACCAACTTTACTGGGCGAATGCACTCAGTGCGTCCATTAAAATATACGCATGCAGGGGCAGTGACAATTTTCTAAGGATCATTTCTAAAGTGCTCACTTTATCGTGAACAACCTTTACGTACTTGCTAATCCCCTTACCCGTCCTGCTGGCGAGAGCGAAGGAATGTGTGGGGTCAGGCGAGCGGTGATCCAAGAAGCTTTTTGGAGATTTACAAGTGGATGCCGCCGCGATAAGCCTATGCCACGAGTTTGAAGGAGTTAGGCGTGCTGACTGGATTAGTCTCCACCAAGGTTCACTTGTACACCCGGTCATGTTAGTTGGACACTTGGGGATAATCAAACTTCGTACGCTGAATTGGACCTGGAGGGAAGTCAGAACGTGTCCGAACTCAGGTGTATACTTGCTTACTTACATCCGTGCATACTTCTCTTACCCTTGGCACCAAACTTGATGAATTCGGACAAGCAGTCTTGTTGGCTTCGGTGCCAGCAATTAGCCAGATATCCACTTTAAATGTTCATGTATTCCGACTAAGAATTTGATAATTGTCGAAGGTTTTAGGGGTTAATAAAGTATTAAATAATATTTACATTTTATGTACATTAACATTTACTGTCTTGCATTATTGTATGTAAGTGCAGTTTGGATTGCTTTTCTTATCTTAGCTTCTGTAGGTTAGGAACGTTAGGCCTAATACAAATTTATTGCTTAGACTTTTTTTTAAGGTGAAACTTGCGATAATTATTTACTCAGTTCAAAATTATATGTCTACAAAGTAGTAATGTTGACCTATTAAAATTTAAATAAAATAATTATGTCGGATATCAATTGTAACCTACAAATTACTTCTCAAAATGACGGCACATATTTCGCAAGTATGCGAGAAGTATACAACTTCGTTCACTTGTGTACTTGCATACTTCACTTGCTGTTCGGGGGCAGGTACGCACAATTATGTACTTCAGGCGAATTCGGACACAGCCCCAGTTTCCCTCTGACAGACCAACTCCCAACTCTGTGCGAGGAGATGATGCAACCCCGGCGGTATCCAGCAAGTGCGTGGCCCGTACCCCGACTGTATCTCAGGAGTTGTAAGTTGGGGAGGGGGGAAGCTGAAAAGTATCCATTCGGAATGGTTACCATTCCAGAAATTTTGCATACATACTTGCGCAGAAATATCCGGAATGGTAACCATTCACATTGTATTTGCATAGCACTGCGTTACTGAATCCTGAAAAGTATATATTGTAGGAATGGTTGCTATTTCGGATTTTTGTACTGACATTCACATCCCAAATATCCTGAAAAGTGCCCACAGTCGGAATGTTTACAATTCCGTATGCGTTTTTTTTTTTTTTTTTTTTGTCAGTGAAGCTTGGAGTTTCCCCATAATTTATTATGTTTAGCCTATTTGCACTGCGAAAAAAAAAGTGTGTTTTTTGCAATTTAACATAATTTTTGTACTATTTGTAATATTACTGTAATATTGTCAACATGTTTTCACATTTGAGTCCTGAATGGTTACCATTCAGGCAGTGGACAGTTTTCAGGCTTTTGTGGATGACAACTAAAAAACACACATACCGGAATTGTAAACATTCCGACTGGGAACTTTTCAGGATATTTGGGGTGTGAATGTCGGTACAAAAATTCGGAATGGTAACCATTCCGAATGGATACTTTTCAGTCGCCCCTTGTGAGTGACTAGATGTCGAAGAGCACAGAACGACAGAGTACTCGGAAATGAACAGTTGAAACAGCCGCTTATAACGCGAACTCCATGCGCACGCGCCAGAATAATGGTGTCGCTGGCCAGCAAAATTTCGGAACGCCGTTCGCCAATCAGCGTTTGGTAACCCACTCGCCAGCCGGCAACCCAGCCAATAGTGAACCTCATTGTTGCGGGGCACAAGTGAGAGGAAAGCCCACGAGGTTGAAGCCTGCCCGTGGTCGAGGGCGACGCCCCGCAGGAGAGAGAGAGAGGGACCAGGGCCAGCGGGGAAAGCACTGACGACGAACTGACCGGCAGGCCACGGACGTTAATACGCCCCCTCCCCCCCCCCCAACTCGAGAGATTCGTAACCTGGTGCTTGTCGGAGGTTGGTCGTCCAGCGAGGCTGGAGCGATCCCCGATCAGCGAGTCTACCAATGCTGGAGCAGCGTCGGGAGGAGTCCGAGCAGAGGTGATCCAGGAGCTGGGTAGAGACCAGGCTGTCAGTGGTAGGTGATCTTGAGTAGAGTGCAAGGGCGAGCAGAGTGCGATACGGGGCGGTAATAGCGACAAATATAAATATAAAGTAACTGTTGAATCAGAGAAGAATTTGACGTGAATTACAGTAAATATAAAGTAAGACAGTTCAGGAAAACTGAATATAAACTTAGGGTAGAAAGATTCAAGAAAAGTAACATTTATTGTATCAGTGTAATTTTTAATTGAGAACAGTATTGATATTCTAATAAAGTGAGTATTGATAAAGTAATTGGTGGTAGTAATTTGGAAGAGTTAATATAGTTGATCCTGGTTCATAGTTGGGGGCCTTAAGCCAGAGTGCACATAGTGGTTGCAAGGATATAGATAGGGCGTGCTCCAGGCTAGGCACCACAACATCGTACAGCATGCTATAGCCAATCAGAGATAAGGCCTGCCTCCAGAGCCTCGTACGGCCAATCAGGGAATGAGTACGCCCACAATAAAGGAACAGCCACGCCGTTTCGTCTGCGTGTAGCCTACTTATCTAGACTGTGACAAAACAATACCAGACCAGGGATCTTTGTACTTTGCAGCAAAGAACGCTGTGTTATGAACAAACAAATGACAGCAATACACAGCAGATGTGCTGTACCAGATCTTAAGTCATCATATTGTATGTTGTTTAGATATTTATAATCAATCACCACTTGTTCTGTAGCCGACCTCCCGTGGCGCAGTCGGTTGGTGAGCCACCGATCTGGGGTGCGGGAGGCTCTGGGTTCGAATCTCGGGCAAGGCATGGGTGTTGCTTTAAGTTAGGTTAGAAGTTAGCCTGCAAGCCGTGCCCTGCTAAGCTTTCAAGCATGAAACCTGGGGACGTTAAAAATCCCCATACAAATACACCTGCAGGTGTATACGAACTACATCAAGTAACTATCAGTTAAATGCCAATAGTTACGTAATTTAAAAGCTTTTAGGTTGCCGCCGCGCCGTCAGATTTGTCGCCGTATTCCGTCAGAAAACGAATGACTTCATACATCACCACCTCCATCCAGTTTGTGGTGCTTTTTTTTTTTCTTTCGGGGAAAGCTTTTGGGGGAACGTGATATCGGAGTCATCTAATGGGAGAGGTGTTTTGTGGTGTTTGCTTTCGTTGGCGCTGCATCTTACGAAAGGAAAGGGGGAGGGAGAAGGTGTTGTACACATTCACGTCCCCCAGTTGCCTCTGAATAATGTCTTTTTTATCGCATGATGTGCTCGCGCAGCCCTCCTCACAAAAGTTCTTCTCATATTCTGCCCCTCTTCCTCCCTCGGCTCTTACGTGATGGGTGTTTGCTCTCCCCCCCCCCCCCTTCTCACAGTCAACACTCCTCTCTTCTTAATGCACGATCCATTTTACGTGCGCCGTCCCTCCCCGCGGCGGCGCCATAGCCCGCCCTCTCGGCGCGCGCGCTCTCCCGCGACATCCTGTATAACACAGGGTGGCGGGGCTGGAGCCGGGGAGAGGACCCCACTCGGCCGTGCGGGCTACGGATATCCGGTGCGCTGCCAACCTTAGCCGACCGGCAGTGCGCACGGCCAGTCCCCCTCCCCCTCACGTGCTCCGGTTTACCCCCTAGTGTAGGCGTTTACTTGAGTTTTGTGGAGCGGCGTGCATTTCTCAAACCAACATCTGGTAAAAATGCCATTTCCCTCATGGAAAGATTGATTCTACTCAGGTGAGGAACAAAACGAGGATATTTATGGGAGAGTTTAGAATAGGAAGAATTCCCGCCGTTATTTATGTATTTATTTCGACTTGATATATATCTAGTGGTGAAGTTAAGGCTTCAATGCCTTCTCTTACACTTAACCAGGTATAACACAGTGTAAACACACGTAAACGTAAAGAACAAGAAAAAAATTCTAATATTAACAAGAAGCGAAACAGAAATGTGATAGCTGAAATAGCATTAAATCTGAAAATGATCAGTGGTTTCACATATCTTCAGCAGGACTAGAGACAAGGCAATGTTTAAAGAAATTAAAATAGCACAATAACATTGATCTACAATAACACAAATTGTTTCATAATCCGCCTATCCAATCATAAATATAAATGTGCATAACTTATAAAGTTCTTGAGAGGAAAACATGATGTTGAATCTCAGCTCATTAAAATAAATAAACAGATCTAAAATAAGCACTTAGATATAGTGAAAATTGAATGCAGCAACACATTAAAATAAATTGACGAATGGACAACAACAATTTTACACATTGATCTAAGTGAACGTATAAATCAATAGGTGTAGGTAAAGTATACAAATAGTTAAGAAGAAAAAATATTAAAAATGCTATGGAATAATGATGCGTGTGTGTGGAATCATCGGCGCATATTCATAATGTACTTGGCAGCACTGCTCTTAAAAAATGTTGGTGTTGTCAGAGTTCCTCACTTCTACAGGTAAATTATTCCACGCTCGCGGATTGTTCAAAAAGGTAACATTTAATTAAAATTTTAAGCTACGTGAATTATAATTGAGGAAGAAATTTAATTGGTTAATAATCTATTTTGTATTTGATTTATGATTATTGCAATTGTCCTGTTTTTAAACGTAGAAAACAGAGAATATGGTGCCTTGTCGACACTAGCGCTTGCCGACACTAGTGGCGAAATGTTTCCCTTTTCCAAACTTTGAACATTGATCTTCCCAACCAGCAGTGGAAGTAGCATTGCTAATAGCATGCGTTTTAACGGAAAGACTGACTGGCGTGCTACCTATAAAGTTGGTAGAAAAAGTGGCTCCAGATCTTCACGTAGTCTTAAAAAAGTGTAATGTGCACAGTTAATGTAGGCTATTTCATTTCGTATGCGTTTGATTCATGCTCGTGGCACACAAACACACACACACGCACGCACCCACACACGCACACACATTGGGATTTGAGCATTGAAACACCTACTTTAGGAGCTGCCATACAAACTGTGGTTTTTATTTTCATTTGTTTTTTACCTAACGACTTGTAGTATGGCGGAACTGCCTTTGGACAGTGTCCCAAAACGGTTGACGTATACTTAACCAATCAGACGGAACACAAATGTACACTCATGCCTTACCCGGGTCTCGAACCCAGTGCCCCTTATCGGTGTGCACCCAACTACACTACGATAACAGGCGCCACCGAGGACCCTGTTTCCTGGATGCAGTATTTTCTGCTGTGATTAGTAGGCTTTCCCGTCTTCTCTATGCAAATAAGAAAGGTGCGGTGTCAAATTATGCGGAGTGAGTGGGCGAAGGAGTGGAGAAGTGGAGAGATTTGGGCGGCTCTTAAAAGCGAGGTCTTGAGAGCCGATGAGGGTGATTGGAGTGAACATGGTGCGGCGCCGGAATGAAGGGGGGCGGGAAAAAACGGGAGATCCCCGAGAAACCCCCCGACCAACGGCATCGTCCGGCACGATTCCCGCGTGCGGAAATCCTGGGGGCGAACCCGCCGGGAATCAAGGCGGACAGCCTCAAATTTTGTGGAAAACTTTGTAAAGTACGCTATTCATTTAAAGGAAACTGGTGACCGGCTGTTAGCAAATTGAGTTTTTATGCTTATTTCCGCGATTGTTTTTTGTTCTGTAGGTTATAATAAATATAATGTGTAACGCTTTTCGTTTCTCTGTTTAATTTTTTGTAACAGTATTATGAAATAAGCAGAAAACAAATAACTCTTTCACTGGAGAGACACGTCCTTTTAAGGGAAGGTTTGTTCCGTCATCCTGGCAGTTTTGGTTTATGTTTTTTTGAGAAGCAGATACGTTTACACCTTATTACAGCTCTTGATTCTAAATGCTATAGAAAAGGTAAAAACTGAAATCTTTTTACATTATTAATTCACAGTGGATATTTTACGTATATTTCTTTGCGTTATGTAAGACAGTAAGTTTAGTAGATTTCAGTTTTGAAAGCTTAAATTCTTAAACAACAAGAAGTAGAAAAAAAATGCAGTAAATTTATTTTTGTATCTACCACAGAGGCTGCACGTGTATATAATAATTTAACAGCATTGCTGTTGTTGTCTCATAAAGAATGTGTCGACGAATGAATCTTTCAGAATTTATTTTCATACGATATTCCATGAGCCAGTCCAAAATGTTTAATGCCTACGTGATTGAGATATTCGTTTATCAATCAGCATCATCAATCGTTTGGCCAGAATTGCTGAAGTTATGTCACTCGCGATAGGCGCTAACTACTTATTACATAGTACAGCTGTAACGTTGGTTTAAAGGTTAAGATGTTTATTTTCGTAGTCAATAACATTGTGCCAATTGTTCCATTTTGGTTCAATAAACTTTTTGCGGGTGCACGTGTCACTAGAAGTCGCAGTTTTCCGATGCCAATTTTTATTTTAAATCATAGACTAAAGACGAGGTAGATTGCTTATTCGTTTTCTGAGCATGTACCCAACATTGACCTACCCCAAAGGAACACAACTGTCGAAGTCACATGGTCAACAGTGATGAACGTGTTTGTTTATATCTTAATTTTTAAATGACAGGCACTATTACATTAATAGAATACTTTTACCAGTTATAATTTAATAAAACTGCATTACGAATTGGTCAGAGGAAGTATACATTCATCTCAAAGCATTTGTTTACATATCAATTTTCTAACCTAAAATCCAAACCACGCCATTTTCGCTAGACTTGTAGGCAGGAAAGCAATTCAATGTTAGGACACGGAGATTGGTTGTGCGCAGCCTGCGAGATCGGTCTACCTTATCTTTAATCTATGTTTTAAATAACTATGATTTTGTCGTTGGTAGTGTGTTCTTGTACGCAGCAACTTTTTTTTTGTGCATGTAATAAGTGTATTGATGAAAACGGTTGTTGTTCTCAGATTGTTTATATTTACATTTAGAATAACATACTCGTGGGATTGGCAGACAATCAGAAATACGGACAGAGGCAATTTCTTTTGTTCCCTCACTTCCGTGATTTGAATATCGTCCAGCCAGAGCCTGGGGAAATACGAAAGTTCTACCACTGTGTAGTAATCAAACCAATATCCTGGGAGACACTCAACTATACTAAACCATCGAACTTCTCGATCCCCACACGCCACAGCCAATAAACATTCATCACGGTGGTTCACTCTCGGAATACTTCAATTACCTTAAGCTCTGTTTTCATCTCCTAGTTTTTCCTTATTCTATTTAGTTGATTTTTCTCGCCGATTCAGATTTAGAGCGTACTTTTCTGTTACATCAGAGTATCGATTAATATGAATGTAGTCTATTCGCGGTTTCTTCACACTTTTTTGAATCAAACCTTCGAAAAATCAGCTCATGTATGCCGTGTTCAAACACTTCCTAAATATGCCATGTATCACAAGCGTTTTATATCTCTGTTAACGTAAAATTATTTTATTTTTCGTTAAATTGAAGTTTGGCCAATATTTTATTTATGAATTATAATGTTTCATTTTTAATAAATAAGTGTAAAAACAGTCAGAAATGATGTGTGTTGGTAATCCCTAGTAAGAAATAGTTTTCATGCAAAACTCTATTACAACTGAGTGCGCACGAATTCGGTGCGTTGTCCGTCTGGTGTAATTTCCTAGACTTGTCTGAGCTTAGTTTGTACGAGGTTAAGGAATGATCTGGAAGTAGAACTTCAGCAGAGCTTCAGAAAAGTGTGAAGTAACCGTGAATGGATTATACCATCCAGTCCTGTACCTACGCAAGCGACATCCATAAGGATATGTTTTGTTGTCATTTAAAAACGAGTTTAACACACTAGGCAAATAAACCATTCTATAATGAATGTATAATTCAATATACACGGGAGAAGTAGCATACATTTGCAAATTACGCCGTGTTTTTAAATGTATGGAAGTAAAGACTTTCCACGTTTGTTTCTAAGTACATTGCATTTTTTTTTCTATTTTCCTTTAAATAGATACTTTTCACATATCAGTAATATCAAGTATGAGTGGCAAAATGCAATTTAAGTATGTTAAGATTATATTATGTATAGCATACGTCATTTTAGAAAGTTTACTTCAGTAAAGTCCCAATTATAATTTTAGTTATGAACTATCTACATATCTTTAAAAATTGTATAGTAATTAATTATTTAATCAATGAATAGTTTCAGTCGCACCTGTATACGCATACGTGACTCGGTGAGAAAACTAAGTATCTTTTCATAAAAATGTACCTATACAAATTTTAAACACAATCATTTGCTATACCGTCTAGGTTCTTTTCCTTGCAGTTCATACTTGGGAAGTCGATAGAGAACTTGTAGCAACACCATGATATTATGCACAAATTTTTCCGTGCGTCCAAGTACCTAACGTTTCGCCCAAAACATACTGGACGAAAATTACAGCAAAAAATGTTTAGTAACTCAAGGTTTAAGATATCGTGTAACACAGTCTATTATAATAGAGTACTATAAGAGCTAAACGTTTTAACAGTCACTTTGTCTGTATAAAACATGGCCTTAACACTACATGCGCTTACCACAGAAATTAGGGGCCATGGTAGCTGAGCGGTTAAACTGCTCGCCTCCCACCAAGGCGAGCCGGGTCCAATCCCCGGCCGGGTCAGTCTCGGATTTACGTATGTGGGAATCGTGACGGACGATGCCGCTGGTCGGCGGGTTTTCTCCGAGATCTCTCGTTTCCCCCGCCCTTGCATTCCGACGCTACTCCATTCTCACCTCATTCCATCCTCAATGGCTCTCAAGACATCGGTAAGAGCCGCCCAAATATCTTAACTGAACTCTCAACTCAACCACAGAAATCTTATTTATGTTTGAAACCCTGACGGATGCACGAGACCAGTGCCACTATAGGCTGTTCACGGTAAAATGAGCACTTTTGAAAGCTTTGCTTAGTATCTACTTGTATGCACGTTGTGTATTCTTCTGCCTTACGTAAGATTAACGTTGTCATGGGACTCATTTTTTTCATGCGTTGGTCAAGTAAAACTGTGGAATTATTAGAAAAATATTTTACAAATCTGCTCATTTTTACAATTCTATGCATTAAAAAAAACAGAAAGCGAAAGAAATAATTTGAATTATCAGATATGGTTACCTAACACTTTTTTATTCGACGTTAAGTTACGGAACTACTTTCCCATCCATCGTTAACAACGTTACTGGGCGCATGTCATTCAGGGCGCTCGTTAAAATATACGCAGGCAGGGGCAGTGACTTTTCCCTAAGGTTGATTTTAAAAGTGCTCACTTTATCGTGAACAGCCTTTACATTCGGGAACGTTCTAGAAACCAAAGTAGAATGATAGCAGCAGGATAGAGCACACGATCGTCTCAAGCTATGTGCCAGAATGATCCAATCATAGCTGCTTCGTGGTTGTTTTGAAATCAACCTAGGAAAAAAAAAATTGCCCGTAGTTAATTTTTTTCTTATTAGATTCTTATTGAATTACATACGGCGATATTGACAGCGAATTTAATAAAAGTATTCTCGTGTATTAATGTTTAAATCAGCAGAGACTAAAATTAGTATCTTCCAGTTTTATACACAGGGAAGATTGTATTACTTCCCCTATCCGTGCAGTTGGAAGATATTTATGTTGCCCACGATTAACCATGCGTCAGTTTCGTAAGTATTCAGTCCGCACAATCATGCCCCCTTCGCTTTCTTTACATTATTAAATAATTCTAGTTTTGTTACGTATTTGTAATGTGGGGAATTACGTAATTCTTTGCACTTAGCGTTACAAAAATCAGTCATCACTCTTTCCTCTTCGTTTAATTTTTTCTGTTCCGACGCGTTCCCCATCTTGCACGACACAGGTTTACTTGATACGTTTTTACCTCGAAACAAAAAACAACAAATAAAGATATTTCCTAGCTGGAAACATATGGACTCTTGCTTGCGTACATGATATGTTGATATTGAAGATCATTGAAGGTCGAAAATAATTAAAATTACGCCTGAACTTCAACATTATCAAACACGTTTCAAACTTCTCTTTGCCGCAATCGTAACGTGAATCGATAAGGAGCCAATAACTTACACTTTCTCAATGGCAATGGTCTTTTCTGCTGCTACCTTGGAAATGATAAAGTATAACTAATTCTTACATGTGGCAATGGAAATAATAAGTTAAGTAAGGCTTTTAAAAGCGCACAGTTAGCAGCTATCACTTGTTTGAAAAGTATGCAGCAGGCATGGCGGCTCTGCGGGACGCCGCGCTTGTAGTAGCTGATTGCCTTCGCCGTCAAGGAACAGGGGCTGGTGGGCGATTGTTTGTGGGCAGTTTGGAACGCCACATTTATTAATGTTTCAGTTACTGTCGCGGAGGTATTTTCCGTGCCCTCGCACGCTTGCTTGATTTCACATTATTATGCTCGTTGCGCGACCTGAAGACAACGTGAGTGAGTGAACAGATTTGGGCGCCTCTTAACAGCGAGGTCTTGAGAGCCGATGAGCGTGATTGATGTGAATGTGGAGCGGCGCCGGAATGAAGGGGAGTGGCGGAAAACGGGAGATCCCCGAGAAAACCCGCGCGCCAGTGGCATCGTCCGGCACGATTCCCACTTGCGGAAATCCGGTGACCAGGCCGGGGATTGAGCCCGGTTCGCCTTGGTGGGAGGCGAGCGTGCTAATCGCTCGGCCACCGTGGCCCCCTTCGGACTACGCGATTCTGGACACGAATCCCTAACGTGCAATAGGTGCTTGCGAGTTTTTATTCAGTTTCATAGCCGACGTTCTCGACTCCCCTCGATCAGCTTACCAGCATAAAGCGGTGTCAGCATAAAACAATAGTAAATTAAACACTTTCGTTTCTTATTCGCAAGTTATTCTTCTACACGCGTGGGGGGGGGGGGTCCTAATCTTATTTTATTTCGTGAGTAGAGGCACAAGAATTTCGCAAATTACATCGGTAGAAACATCCTTTTGAGTTGTTTACATGCTCTGGCCACAATTGTTTCCTCATTGGTAGAGACCCTAGAAATTCGCGAGTGTAATGACCTGTAGGCTAGACTTCACAGCCATATATACTCTCATAGAGATATCAGCTGTTCATTGGTTGATTGTTAAGGTAGTAAAAGGCGGTGATTTGGCGCACAATTTATTGTATGTTTGTTATTGGCTCATTTATCTCCAAGAGGTGTCCAACAACACGTCGACCAATTACAAAGGCAACATAAACGTACAAGTGTGTGAATTCCAACTTGTCTAGAAATGAACCCGCGAAATTCTCCGGTCTCTACTCATTGGATGATACCACGGTAACCACTCGAGTAAGTGAAGAGAGTGATTGAAGAGATTTGGGCGATGAGGATGAAGCGAGGCGAGTATGGAGCAGCGCTGGAATGAAAGTGCGCGGGGGGGGGGGGGTCGATTCCCACATGCGAGAATCCAGGTGCAACCCCACAGGGAATCGAACCCGGTTCGGCTTGGTGGGACGCGAGCGGTTCTAAACCAATACACCACCAGGCGAATGCCACGTCAATGCAGGCTACGAATCAAGTGCTGTACATAGCTGGAAAATCTTCCCGCCTGTAACATAATCACAATAACAGGTTGCAGTCAACGCGGCACTATGTAATGTTTGAAAATTATGAATCACATAAAGAAGGAAGACAAACGAACGATTGAAAAATGTAGAAAATTACTCGTTCTACAGGGTTGAGTTGAAATACAGTTAAACTAATTTTTATGGGGCTGAAGACAATGTAATGCAAACTTTTTAATGGAGAGAAATATATTCACAGGAGCGTTAAATCACAATTAAATATTTTGACAGATGTAAGAGCTGCGTATAACGTGGTCTACGTAACCCTTATGTATTTATAATCTGCGCAGGACCCACTGGTGCTTGTTAAGTTCAAATTCAACCGTTACGTAAATAAAGTTTAAATCGTTAATGCATAACTTATTTTCCTATTTGTTAACACATTCACAGCATTACAGTGATGAACATAGTAATATTACGTCGGTTTAAAGCATTAAATTTAGAAGAAAAAAATGTTTCACTGTTAATTTTAGAATGCGTTGCCGCGAGTGTCGAACAAGTGACTGTCGACAAATTCCGAACTGAAACTTAACGAAATTACAAATGACACAATAACGAATTGGTCATTTCGGACACGGCATTGCACGATTATTTTTTTATTTTTCTTAAATAAATGTAAAGTAAAGACTTGGCTACCGATACTCGTGCTTGCCGCTCCACGCCTGTGCAGAAAGATACGGAACAGTTCTCGTGGGAGAGCTGCTTTAACAGGCAGGCAGGCAGGCAGGCAACCTTAGCAATTTCCGGACTGTTGCGAAGTTCCCTGCGAGCCTCCGGTAATGAGAACCGTTGCTGAGCGTGGCACCGCCGCACGTCTTTCTCCCTATAGCAGCGTGCCTCACCCGACACCTACAGGCGGTTCATGGTAAAGCGAGCACTATTTTAAGGCCACAATCCTTCATTTCTACCATTTTTGTGAGAATGAATTTTTTTTGTACCCAAATGGGAGCCGATATTATAAAATCCTCTTGCGATTTTGTTACAAATTGTTTTTGTTATGTAGTATAATTTTTTCAAGACAAAAAAAAAACTGTATGACTTTAACTAATTATTAAATAAACAAAATTTACCTTGATTAATTAATTGGATATAAGTATACACTTTTTTGTTGAAAAAATTAGACTACATAATAAAAACAATTTGTAACAAAATAGTAAGAGAATTTTAAAACATCGGCTCCCGCTTGGGTAAAAAAAATTAATTCTCGCAAAAGCTGTAGAAATGAAGGATCTTGGCCTTAAATCAACCTATGAAAAATGTCACTGCCCCTACCATGCGTATATTTGAACGGGCACAAAGACTGGCATACGCCCAGTCAAGTTGGTAACGACGGAGGGACAGTATATGCTATTCACGGTAAAGTGAGCCCTTTTGAAATCCGTCTAATCTGGAATAATAGTCAATAAATACATTTTATTTTAGCCTTAGACATTAACTTCCGAGTACGGTGAAACATACACACTGTATTTAATACTTACATTGCAACATTTATTAAAAAGGTGGTTAAAATATTTAAAAAATGGCGGAAAGGAGAATGTTACTACGGCCTCAAAAGTGCTCACTTTATCGTGAACAGCATATAGTCCCATGTTTTAACGTTGAAGTAAAAATTCTAGGTAACATGTGATAATAGGCCTACTTGAAATTATTTCTTTTCTACCTTTTTCTTATGGAATGAAAGTGCGAGAATTAACAAATTTGTAAAATATTTACATGTATAATAATTTCACACTTTCTCTTGACCAATGCATGAATAAAGTGACCAGGTTCGTGGTGTCACGAGCAGCAACAGGCATGGTAGCCTGATTGCGGTAGCACAGACATATTGCGAAGAAGTGGAGCGAAGCCTTGAGAGCTTCTAAACAAACCCCGCCAGGCAGGCCGAGTGCGCCTATTATATTACGACTGGAAACGCGGCGAAGGGAGTCTGTCGTCGTGACACTGCGCCAGCAAGACGTCCAGAGATGGCGGCGTGCCGTCCGCCGACATGCGTCTAGTCTTTAGCCTACAGCATCATGGACAAGGTGAAGTCGGACCATAGTACACTAGTCAGGGGGGTCTTTTATATAAACAAGTGATTTAATAACGAATCACACTAATATCTAACACAGCGTAACCAAGTAAGCTTAACGAGAGCTCCTCCGATTTAACGAGTAACTAACATTCTGTAAAACATATGTAACTTAATAGTGATTCAAATACAGGGACAAGACAGAATATATTTGAGTTCACCTTTGAGCAAGCCTAACCCCAACGTGTACGTTAAAAATAATATAATCATCCACATTAAAGCCACACTCTTTTAAAAAGGTAACAATGGTAATGGAAATTTTACATATTGCGGAAGGATAAAAGAAGATCTGAAGCAGTGCTTTCGAAAATCCTCAGTTTACCACGAACTGCTTGTAGAGGGGAATCTGGCCGTATATCTGAGAGAAGAAAGCGGGAGCAGGGAAATTTTTTTCGTTGGCCTCGCTGCTGCCTGGGATGTTATAAGGTTGGCTGGCTGTGCCTACAATCTCTCATCCTCCAGCCCCTTCCCACGTCGGGAGACGATGTCTCGGGGAAACTGGAGAGCAGAACGTGACACGAGATCTGCGCTGAAAGATATTTTATTCCTCGCTAGGGTTGGGCGCGACCGAGGAATTGGAAGGTGGATGGGTCGCTCGGTCGCGGATAGAAGGGAAGAAAAATGCCTGCGAGAGGCGGGTAAGAAATGCGACTTGGGAAGTCTTCGTCCCGGTTGCAGGCAGGTTGATGTGGTTTCCTTTTCAGCGTTACTTTTTTTTTTTTTTTTTGTTTCTTTCTTACCAAGTTGTAATGAGATGCGAGTGGCAGCTCGAGCTGTCAGCTCCCTACCTACGGCTTAAAGATACGTGCAGATAATTAATAATCATCCTTCAGTTGAAAAAAAAAAAAAATTAATATTTCACGTTCTCTTGTGGGTTTGCGTACGAATAACATTTAAGAGACTTCACACAGGAATGCGTTTTTTTAATACTTGTCAGTTGACAGTCATCTATTTCGTATATTTTGAGACGACGTCGCATGTTTTCAGTACGATATTTAGCTACCGAAATAACAGTAGAGGAATTTGAAAAGTTACAGGAACGTGGCTTGCACAAAAAAAAAAGTGGCGTTTTGCAAGATTTTGGCTTGGAAACGCCAATAACGCTGGTAAATAACCAGATTAGTAAAACAGTGTTCCATTGTTATTTTCCTGGACAAAAAGGAGAATTTTAGGGTTAAGAAGCACACTCTTAAGCAGCTTTTCGTAGTCTATATATGTTTGCGGCGGTAACAGTGTGGAGGCGTTGAAACGTTACTATTTCACGGCCTTCTTCGACATTATGTCAGGGAACAAACATTCTCGACACAGTCAAAAGATAGCCACGAAGCGACCGACACGCGCCTTTCTCCTACTGAAGAGCAAACAAAGACGATGCCGTCGTCGTTATAGGCTGTTCATGGCAAAATGAGCACTTTTGAAAGCTCTCCTTAAGATCTACTTATATGCACATTGTGTGTTCTTTCAGCTTGTCTAAAATTAACATTGCCATGTGCCTCATCACTTTATTTATGCGTCGGTCAAGTAAAATACATTATTAGGAAAGTAAATATTTTACAAATCTACTCATTTTCTCACTTGAGTGCATTAAAAAAAAAAAAACTAAAAGAAATAATCTAAGTTACTACAAATGGATACCTAACACTTTTAATTCGACGTTAAAAATGGAACTAACTTTCCCTTCATCGTTACCAACTTTACTGGGCGCATGCCAACCATGTGAGCCCGTTAAAATATATGCCAGGCAGAAGCAGTGACATTTTTGTAAGGTTAGTTTCAAAAGTGCTCACTTTGTGGCGAACAGCCTTTATCTGGCAGTGCGCTGGCGTCCTGCACATTTGAACAACGCCGAGAAAAGCTACTGTGCGCAGGAAGTCCTCTACCCAGCTTCTCGCAACTTACCCAGCGTTAAGTGACCAGGCCTTAGCTGAACGGCCTACCTGATCACACCTCCAAACATTGAACCAGTGCACGAGCGTGATCGCAACAACACCTCGCAAAAGACAGTTGCAGAAACCCCCTCCACCGACTAGTAAACGGGGCCGAAGATGATATACGGCACGCCCGATGTAGACCAACGTGACACTGGGAGCGGCGTATTTCGTCGTCGGGCCATTGGAACGAGAAGACCACTGGAGATGGGTATGTCCGGGCGTCGACTTCAGCCATCTTAATCAACATCCGGAATCGTGAACAAGGTGGGGACTGTCCAATTAAGCAGGTTTCACACGATGCAAGATGAGTGCCAAACTTGCGCAAGATTCTGACCTTGCACGAGAATTTCATGCACAAGTTTGTGTGCAAGGCACATCTTGCACGAAATGAGAAGATAAAGCAGGTTCCATTTTTCTCGTGCAAGGCGATTGAAGTTTCGATCCTATTGGTCCTTGTATGCTGGTCATGTGACGTATTGTAAAGTCAACCATAGAGTAAAAGAAAATCATAATCTGAGGTGTGCGAAGAGGAATACAGGGAAATAAAACATCGTTGGAAAATAACTTTAAAGCGTAGATTGAAGATTAGACAGTTCGCTAAGAATAAAATTAATACAATTATATTTTGGCGGTATAGCTTTGAAACAAATACCTTGTTGAAGCAAACAACTTCGTACTTTGTATTATAATACTGTTACGTGCTGCAGCTGGCGCAGACACAATTGCCCCGCGCCGTAATCGGAGACCCACCTCGCCCTCCCCTCTTCCTGGAACGATGTGCTTGCGGCCTCCTGATTCCCCTTCTGGGAATCCCGTGAATGCCGACAGCGGCGAGACTTGCTGGCGTCACAGACCTTCCCTTGCCTGCTAGAGTTTCCAATACGTTTAGCGACGACGCAAGAATGTTCTGGTGAGACTGGCGGACGCCTCAGCCCTCCGCGACGCATCACGCGAGTTGGGGAAGATTCTAGGTGGCGGCCTAAGACACTATATATACTTCCGCTAATCAGCGGCCGATAGTCTTTGATGGAGGCCGCCTGGTTGAGTGTGTGCGAGCGAATTGAAGTGTGGACGACAACTGGAGATTGTAGGACGACGACGAGTGAGGTGTTCGTGGCTTGAATGGACGAGAGGGTGTGAAACCGACGAGTGAAGCCTACTGTGCGTGAGGGCGCTTGGAGGACTCTAGAACATTGTGACTGGCGGGACATGGACTGAATTGAGGTGGGACTGAATGGAAGTGGAATACTTACTTTATTGCAAATATTCAAACTCTCAAATATGGATGCATAAATTATAAAATAATTGAATAGGTTGATACACTGTCTGTTGTGACTGATCTTTAATTATTTAATTTCATTGATTTCTTTGTCGTAATTATAGATTTTATTAATTGGTGTCAATTGTGAACAGTAAGTGATTTCAATTTATTGTGAGAATTTGAGTTAAGAGAATTTTGCTCTAGTTACTTTAAATAAAATAAGGAAATTATAATAAATTATTTTATTTGATTAAGACCTCCATCCCTTAACGAACTTGGTATAGCCTACTTAATTGCTAAAGAGAGAAATTGTAACATTACCTTGGCTGTTTGATACTCAACAGGGCTATCAACTAATTTTGATGCGAGCCAGTATCATCTTATTTATCTGCGTGTAAACTCGTTTCGCACGCAATTTAGTTAGCATTCTCGTACGAAATGCGAAATGCATCTTGCATCGTGTGAAACCTGCTTTAGACTTAACTCATAATGGGACTGGTTAAAATTTTTAAATTTAATATAAATTAATACTTCAGTAAATTTGTATAGTTCCTTCCGCGCATACTCCATTAATGTTTATATTGAAATAGTATTTACAACATTTATGTTAAACAAACCCCTTTTACATAGTGTTAGTTTGCATATATCTTAACAATAACTTGTTACACCCAATAGTCCTATTTAAACTATAGTCCCCAATTAAGGTATGATGATGAACCATAAAACTATGAAACATAACACCAGCAACTACCCCGTCTGAACGCCAGCCTGGGCGCGAGTTTCGCCTAGGATAAGCGAAAGCATAACGAACATAAATGGGAAAATCTTGGCTCATAATGTTGAGCGCCACACATACACGTGGCATAAGTTAACATATGACCTGCACTCCAAAAATATCGATTTGCAGTTTTTAAAATATTGTTACGAGTCGTTAGTCTGCGTAGCGTGTTCTTGCCCGTCGCGCTCGCGAGATTGAAGGAATGTTGAAGGTCGAAGTTGTAACGTGAGAACAGCGAGCGTCTGTTACAAAGGCCAGCTGCCGCGTGCCGCAGTGGTGAGCCTTTTGCAGCGCGCGCGCTCCTGACTTTGGGTGGATTGGATTTCTGTGTTTACCTGGAAAAATTTTCTGGTTTATTGGCCTTGCCTGTCTCATGCCCGGTTGCACCATAGTGGTTCGAAACTCGAGCCGAGATCGGATCTAAGATTGACACTGGAAACTATTGCACCATTCGAGTTCAGAGCTGGATTGGAGATCGAGATGAAGTTTATTTCAAACCGCCGAAATTGGCTGTTCGAAATCTCGATCCGATATCAGCAGCCATCGTCGAAAACTGTAGTTTGAAAATACTCCAACAGATAGAACTACGTTCGATTGTTTTCTTGTAGTAGTGTAAAAATATATGTTCTGATCCACCTGGATGCTGGCTGCGGACTCTGCGGACCTGATTAGCATAAAAACTGGCTGCGGAGCCAGGGCCACCGAATTTCCTCCCCCCCCCCCCTTTTTCCCGTTCAAAATGATCGGATCGATTTCGCGTAAAAATGGCACTTTTTCCTTTTTTCTCAGAATTTCCCTTCTGCCGCCGGCAGCCATCTAAGCAGCCAGTACTGATTAGCATAATCCGGGCAGTTTACCCTTTGCGGCGGCGGTTTTGCCAAATACGGCGGAATAGGTCGGAGCTTCTCATTCCTGGAGGCCATCTTGGTATCGCCGACCTATGTATACCCAGGACAATTGTTGACCAGCTGAGAATGTCGATCATTTTGGCGGCCAGTGCCTCTCCGGCGGCGTTGGTGGGGCATCAAGGCGTCGCGAACGATCGGATCTCGTGTAACACTGCCACTCGCAGGGTCAAATATGCCCCATGTTAACTTATGAGATTAGTTGGCTATAATTTCCGAACCGTTTAAGTTATAGTTGTCAAATTCATAACATAGGCATCCACCCCGACTAGGAGAAGGGCCGCGAGGTCAAATATGCCACATATCAACTTATAATCATAGATATGTGAAAATGGTCGCCGTCGGTGCACTTGTCACCAGTCACCATTTTACTAGAAAGTGTGTCTTCCAAGATAGTGGACCGAATAGACAGAGCAGGAAGTTCTAGTCGTCCGAACTGTTTAGTTTGCAAATTCATAGCCCAACAATATTGGCGAGGAAACAATACATCCACCAGCTCAAAATAAAGCAATATAAATGTAACTGTTTAAACTGGTACACATGCGCATGCACATGCACGCCTGTCTGCATGCACAAGTTGTCCCCACACATACCACACATGCTAGAACGTTATGCTTCCTATTACGAAATGAATTATCCCCTACCTTAACTTGTGTAGCAGTGAATACCTGTAGGCCACATATGTGGTTTAGTATATAGGAATTAAGTAAATCCATTTTTTTTTATCTCCGACCTACACTCGTGTACCGAAACAGGTTATAATTACAGTCATATTCGTACCTTCAATGCACATACTTACTTCCAGAAACGAACTATCCCCTACCTTACCTGAGGTAGCAGTGAATACTCATAAGCCGTGAGCACATCTCGTCGTCGACGTGATCTCGCTGGAAGCAGAGACTGCAGTGACAAATCCTGCCTTTCCATGCGTGGTAGATAACTACCTAGTACTGCATCCCCACCACCACCTCCCCTTGTTAACGTACTTATCGTTATACTATTGAAAGGAAACAATGCTTGTGTCCCGATTCAACCTCGAGATATTGCACGTTCGAATCTCGTAAAGAGTGGTAATATACCATCACTGATACAAATAGACAGGTTGGCCGAGAGGCCTAAGACGTCCGATATAATCTCTGGTTCCAATAAAAGGGAGCATGGGTCGAATCCCCGCACCTGAGATATTTTTTCTATATCCTACTTGAATGAATAAATTATCGCAGGTTCTATTCCCGTTGAGCATGCATGCCGACACGCCTGTAGACAATCATTCGTCGTCGGTCCCACCACACATGAATACGAATATGTAGCGGCCATGACAGTCATACTCTGTATCCAACCTGCACTCATGTACCGAACCGTTGCAATCACAGCGTCTACAGTTACAGGGAGCCATAATTTGGCGTCTCTGTCCGAACCTTCAATGCATGTACGAAGCCTTTGCAATTACAAGTAGTCATACTCTACCCGAACATTCAATGTATTTATCACGGCTTTGAAATTACAAGCAGTTGGCCCTTGCCGAACATTTAATGTATGCACTTAGACAGTTTCGTCTCGCAGTACAGCCATTACACTATGATAACTGCGATGTTGTGTTTACCCATAGTGACAAGTCCCGAACCCAGTTCTCTACTGATAGCTGCGTGCTCTCCTCAGTCGTCCGCTAGAGTGAGCGAAAGGAAAAATAGTTATAAACAAAAATGGCTACCTCCTGTATCGTCAAGAGCAAGGAGCTCTGGCAGTTATTACAATATCAACTTTACCAGTTGTGGAAATAGCGTTAATAATGCACAACACTGCCTGCAGTGATAGCCTGCCTAAAGGAGGACATCGCACACAATGTGAAATAAAAGATGTTTACATTAATCATCGTGCAGGTAATTAATACTCTGAGTTAAATACAGCAGACAGCCTTAACTGTTTCAGTGTAAAACATGTATTCCAAACATAACATGCATGAAGTTCAAGCATCTCTCAGGCATTCCTCCCACACCCACCTTTGTGCTGAGTGTGCTGGCAGTGTATCAGTGTCAGTGGTGAGAAACCAGCGCAGCGCTGTGCGGGAGGCGGCACAGCAGTGAGCACAGAGGAAAAGTGAGCTACTGGACCTTCAATTTGCATGACATAATAACTATTACAGACAGTTCATATGTAACCGTTAACCCAGGTAAATACTGTGCACCGAACAATTTTTTTTTAATCCCTCCTTTACAAATAGTCATACACTGCACTCACAATCATACTCTCTCTCTCTCTCTCTCTCTCTCTCTCTCTCTCTCTCTCCAACCTACACTCCTCCTTAGGGGCTCGCGCCTAACCTGTACCCCCGTGCCCCCTCCCCAGGGGACCGGCCTGCACCCACAGCACTCGCAGTTCGTTATCGTGTACCGACCTCAGTGCATGTAATGAAGAACAGTCGTACTATATCTCACATACGTTCGTGCAGCCATCACCTATGCTAGACATGACCAGACCGTCCTCGGCAGAACATATTCCGTACGAACCGAGTGAAACTTAACCGGCCAACACTAGCAGTATAACGTAAACGGTTCGGAAATTACAGCCAACTATGCTTATAAGTTATCATGGGGCATACTTGATCCTGAGGGCGGCAGTGTTACACGAGATACGATCGTTCGCGACGCCTTGATGCCCCACCGACGCAGCCAGCCAGGCGCTGGCCGTCAAAATGGTTGACATCCTCAGCTGGTCGACAATTGTCCTGGGTAGACATAGGTCGGCGATACCATGATGGCTACCGGGAATGAGAAGCTCCGACTTTGAGAGAAGTTGCGACCGATTCCGCCGCGTTGGGCTAAACTGCGGCTGCAAAGGGCAAGCTGCCCGAATTATGCTAATTAGTACTGGCTGTCAAGATGGCCGCCGCCGGCGGGAGGGAAATTAGTGAAATTTTGAGGGGAAAATGGAAAAATTGTTTTTGTACGCGAAATCGACCGTTTTGGATGGGAAGAAGGGAAAAAAGGGAAATTTGGCGGCCCTGGCTCCGCAGCCTGCAGCCAGTTTTTATGCTAATTAGGTCCGCGGGGTCCACAGCCAGCAGCCAGATGGATCAGAACATACATTTTTATACTACTTCTTGAGAAATTAAAATAACATATACGCACTTGAATATTATTCAGTAAAATTGGTACAGCAATGATTCACTTAAAAGAGATAAAACATCGCACATCTAGTTCTATCTATAGTGAAAAATACGCCTACTTCCATGACGTCATATATTACGAACCAATAGCAAAATTTGTCTCATACTTAATCTCGATCCCTCACTTTGGAACCAAGATCGACGAATTGGAGATCTAGAATAAATCAATTTCGTTGGTGTAACACTTTTACATTGGAACCAAAATCAAAATGAATCCTGGTTCGCTACTAGGATCATTCAATCTCGGATCGGGGAAGGTGTTGGTGCAACTGGCCATTAGCGAGACTCCGGGTGCATTGAACCTTCCAGATCGGGCGACTGGGATTATTTTAGCAGTACGGGCCTCCGAGCCGAGAGGGTTTTATTTGAGTTGAGAGTGGCGACGAAAGTGACCAGCGGATGTGAAGTCTGCGACAGCAACTATCGGTGCAGTGAAAAGAGCGAGAGAGAGCGAGGGAGAGGAAGAGAGTGAGTGTGTGTGAGAGTGTTTGAGAGGGAGAGAGAGAGGGAGAGTGTGTGTGAGAGGGAGAGAGGTTGAGAGTGAGAGTGTGAGTGAGAGTAAGACACACACACTGGCAGGCCGGACTACAGAATTTGATGCATAAGCGTATGGCAACAGACAGACTGAACATGTGTTAATAATGGCTGTGAATTAAATGACTATAATCAATATAGAGACATTGAGAAGGACTTCTATACATAGTATATAACAGTCGCCCGGTCGCGTGTGTCTGTCTATTCGGCTAAGGTTTCTAAACTACTTTATGGATTTTGATGCGGTTTTCACCATCATTTATAGGATTTCTTGAGGAAGGTTCACGTACATAATACATTAATATTTAATGTAAGGATAGTAGAGATATGTTGACATTTTCTAATATAGTCGGAAAAAGCCGCTTTTCGGGAGGTTACATGGCTTACACTGACTAACCCTTAAGAGATACACCAAATTTGTGTACTACAGAATTGTAGATCTCAAAAAAATTTTCAAAAGTCCGCGACATCGTATGTTTATCTTTTAAGGATGACCCACAGTAACAATTTTTGTCCTTCAAAATTCACTTACGAAGACTTTTTGAACAACACAGTATCAGTCCTATGTTAGTTACCGTAAGCATTTGTGTATATACTTGCTGTAAACCTAAACAACGCCATATTTGTAAACCGCACCCGAGCGAGGCCTGGGCGGGTCGCTAGTTAATTATAATTGAGATAGACATAAAACATTGCGTTCACTGAGAATGACTAAGATTATAGCTTGTTCACAGTAATTTGAGCACTCGTGAAAGCCCTGCTTAAGATCTACTTGTATGCACATTGTTTAGTATTCCGCCTTATGTAAATGTAACATTGGCATAGACCTCATCACTTTATTCTTGCGTCGGTTAAGTGAAAGTGCAAATTTATCAGAAAAGTTAATACTTTACAAAGCTGCTCATTTTTACTTTTCGACGCATTAGAAAAAAAAAACAGAAGGCGAAATAAATCATTTAAGTTATCACAAACGGTTACCTTACACTTGTTATTCGACGTTAATATATGGAACTACTTTCCCTCCATTGCTACCAACTTTACTGGGGGCATGACACTCGGTGCTCCCGTTAAAATATATGCGGGTAGGAGCAGTGAAATTTTTCAAAGGTTAATTTCAAAAGGGCTCACTTTATTGTGAACAGCCTTTAATAGCGGTGATATATAGTTTAATGTTATAAATATAAGCTGCGTAAATAAATTAAAATCAAATTTAGTTATTTTATTCTTATTAAGACCTCTAGCCCTCACGAACTCGAATACGCCCCTCTGGCGTCACTAACCAATATTTATGTAAGGCAACGCCTGGAATATCGGGTAACATAAGACGCTACGTCACTGCAAGATCACTTCTAAGTAGGAGAACCGGGTTCTATTCCCGGCGGGGTCACTCCCAGATGTGGGGATGGTGCCGGACGATGTCGCTGGGTCGGCGGGTTTTCTCGGGGATCTCCCGTTTCCCCCCGCCCTTGCATTCCTGCGCTGCTCCATGCCACTCTTAAGGCTCGCGTTCACCTCTTTTGCAGAAATACTTCGTTTTCGTATTATAGTTTCGGATGCAGAGTAATTACAGAAAATGTACGATTATATGAACTTTGCATTTTACGAAGAGTTTAATATTTTTGTGCTTAGTTTTCATTATGTGTTATCTGCTGGTGGCAAAATATCAGGAGCATATTTCTATTCTATTAATAGGTGTCTGCCTTTTTGCAAGGAGGAAATAAAACACATTGAAAATTAGGTACAAAATATTAAACAACTAGTAAATGGTAAATTCTCTATTACCAAACATCTCCAGTAATCCCTCTGAAACTGCTATCATGACATGAAGGCGAAGATTTTCTACATATAGTCTATTCACGGTTTTTTCGCACTTTTTGAACCAAGTCTTTGAAAAAATACCTCATGTATGATTCGTTTAGTTTTCAGAATACGCCCTGTATCACAACCGTTTTATACCCCTGTTAACGTAAAAGTATCTTATTTTTCGTTAAATTAAATTTTCAAGTATATTTCATTTATAAAAAATATGAATAAAAACCGTGAGAAAACATGTGTGTTGGTAGCGCCTAGTAATAAATAGTTCTCGCGCAATATATTATTGCAACTGAGTGCGCACGAATTCGGTGCGTTGTACTTCGGTATAATTTTCTAGACTTAGCGAAGCTTAGTTTGCACGAGGCAGGAATGTCCTGGAAGTAGAACTTTAGCGGGGCTTCAGGAAAGTGTGAAGTAACAGCGAATGTATTATAGTAGGCGAAGCCGAGCTTAATTAAGTCCTGCCCAGAACTCGCGACTCGGTGTGTGGTTGCCGGGGAGCTCCTGGCGTCACGCGCGGGCTGTGTTGACTGAGACGTAAAGCGTTTACTGCTTGTTTGACGAAGCTGACAACAGTAGCTATCACTCTTGCGCTTGTAATCCTCCTCTCAGCCCCCTCCCCCACTACACCTAACTCTCCTGGCTCTGCATCCATCGTTCTCTCGGAGGTGTAAGCGTCCGCCCACATCGTCGTGCGAACCTTCGTGAGGACCCTGCGTGGTGTAATGTACCAGTATCCGAGGTCTACTGCAGTTTCAATCTCGACTACGCACGTAAATATGCGCTCCTTCGCCAAGTTCGCTCATGCCCGGTTGCATCATCGTGGTTCGAAACTCGATCCGAGATCGGATCTAAGATCGACACAGAAAACTGTTACACCATTCGAGTTCCAGAGCTGGACTGGAGATCGAGATGAAGTTAATTTCGAAACGCCGAAATTGGCGGTTCGGAATCTCGATCCGAGACCAGTAGCCATCGTCGACATATGTAGTTTGAAAATACGCCAACAGATAGAACTAAGTTGGATTGTTTTCTTGGGAAATTAAAACATCATACGCACTTGAATATTATTCAGTAAAATTTGTACAACAATAATTCACTTAAAAGAGATAAAACATCGCACATCTAGCTCTACCATATATTACGAACCAATAGCAAAATTTGTCTCGTACTTAATCTCGATCCCTCACTTTGGAACCAAGATCGACGAATCGAAGATCTATAATCATTCAATTTCGTTGGTGCAACACTTTTACATTGGAACCAAGATCAAAATGAATCCTGGTTCGGTACTAGGATCATTCTTCGGGTCAGGGAAGATGTTGGTACAACCGGGCATAAGACGCTATCGTCGGACTACTGGTAGTGGCTTAGATTACTTTAGTATCCCCCGCCCCCATTGTACGCTCTCACCAAAAGTTCTCCTGGCATGAATCAAGGACAATAAAAACAATTAAAATATACACAAATTAAGTCCATTCGCGGTTTCTTCTGACGTTTTAACACAAACCTTTGAAAAATCATTTAGTTATTTCCTAAATATGCAATGTAGCAAGCGTTTTATACCTCTGTAAAAACAGATGTATCTTATTTTTCGTTAAATTGAAGTTTTGCCTATATTTTATTTATGCATTATAATATTACTTTTATAATAAACACGAATAAAAACAGTGAGAAAAATCTGTGTTGGTAGCGCCTAGTACTAAATAGTTCTCTATGCAAATTATTATTACAACTGAGTGCGCAGGAAAGCGGTTCTTTGGCCTCTGGTGTAATTTTCCAGACTTAGTTAGGCTTAGTTGGCACGAGGCGGAGGAATATGCTGGCAGTAGAACTTTAGCAGAGCTTCAGAAAAGTGTGAAGATACCGTGACTGAAATATTGCACATCGATTCGTTGCATTGTACCCATGGGAGATAAATCTGATGCTCATGTCAATATATAATTAAATATTTATTTTGTTCCACAAAAATTAGAATTAACTTTTAAGTAGGCGAGATCATTCATTTTTTTAAGAACATGTTACTTGCTTGTATCAAAGACACCAACACGACGGAGAATCGTTTGTTTTGTGCAGTTAGGTAGTTTTGTAATAACGAATTTTATAAGAAATCAGTCTTGCTCGGATGTAAATCATAGAGATGGGAGAATCACGCTGGCATAATTTACTGACGACTATGGCCTACTCTTTTGAGGCTACCTGCTGTCTGTTTTCGGTAGTAATTTTCGTATCCGCCGTGTCATAAAAGTTAGTTTCATTATATTTCGCAGTGGCATTTGTCGGCCCACTTCTCTCTGTCACAGTTGCAATGTGCTGAATTTTCCGCGTATCATTATTAGCCTACTGTTTAGTCTAAACAAAGGCTTAAGATATCACATTCCTTTTGTGTGTAAATTGTGTCGGCTTATGTACGTTGTGTTTGTGTGTAAGTTGTGGGCTTGTTTGCCTGTATATTGTGTTAGGTTTTGTGAACTCTGTATGTGTGTGTGGGGGAGGGGGTGGGATTATGCATAACCGCATGCCTTGAAATATTCTGCTGCTTTCAATATCATCCTTATTTTTAAGGCATATTGTATTTTATATTCTAAAAATTTACTAATAAATTAAATTTTCTCTCAACGCTGTTTTAAAAATGACTGGATTAATTTTTTTTACTCACTGTCACTCGAAAAATGGTCTTCGGAGATGTTTGTGACAGAAAATATTGTTATATGTGTTATGATTTCCCGCATTTACAATAAACAGTTGTCACATTAAGAAAATTTGCTTAAGTGCAACCGATTTTTACGAAATTTTGTGTTGGGATATAGTAATGTGAATTTTTATTTAGAGTTTGAAACATTAAATATTAGTTCCATTCGTAGTGTATTGTAACGCAATGGCGTGCACCTTAATAGCATTGCTATAGCTTTCAGTTGTATTTCTATGGCATACTTTTGGGAGATAAATCATTGGAATAATTCTTTCCACGTGGTTTCTCAACTTAAAATAATACATTGCCTAACTGTTTTTTTATTTAATTCTACAGAAGTTCTTAAACGTTTTTAAGAGAAGTTTGATGTTAATTCAGAAAGTTTATGAGATAAGCACGATTTATTTATTCTACAAATATTCCAACCAATTTGTAAATGGACCAAACAATTTTCTGTTTTTGATGAGACAGATATATCAATTCTGCTTCCTCTACTTTTAACAGTTTTCGTTGAAAATAACCATGGAGTCCATGTTTACGGAAATTATTATTATGCGAGACATACCGTTAGCATAAAACCAGCCAACCAGAATAAATAAAAATAAGAACTCTTTACTAGTTACTATAATTTGTTGGAAATAAATTACAGAGCATTAAATTACGTTTTACTGGAGTGTTATATATTTAAATCTCCTCTTCCACTTAGGTTTTCCTTTTCATTGGTTCACTGTATTTTTTTTATTTTTTTACTTGGTCCATATTTGCCCGTATTTCAACTCTGGTACTTATGTTCTCTCTCTTTTCTCTTGTTCCCATGTATTTATTTTCTTTTAAAAGTTTTGTTCTTCCTACATCTGCCAGAGAGTATTTAATTTTTCCTCATCTAAATTGTCCTCTCTGACTTTTGTTAACATGTATGTTCAATGTATCCTGTTTTATTTTTCAGTTTTTCCTTACGTAATTCCTTTGTTCCGCTTTTTTTCTTCCCCTGGTGTCTCTTTTACACTCATTGTCTTCCAAGCCACTAAATGCGAAAAGTCAAAAATGAAAGGTTTCTTTGAGAGCTTGACACTATAATATACTTTTACTGACGTAAATATCGTCTCTATTGTAATTAACGGCTGGCCACTAAAGTGATAACTTTGCACAGTTCCAGCCAAAATGCCTGCACAGGCGAATGAACTGAAAACATACGAGAGTTGTCAGTGCGTACGTTAAAATACATGCACGCAGGAGCAGTGACTTTCTCTTCCAAGGTTCAAAGGTTCATTTCTGAAGTGCTCATTTTACCGCGAGCAGCTTTTAGTGAGGTTCGTTGTTTGATGACAGGCAAAGTGAATACGTCTTCAAAATCAGATCGGCTTGTGGGGTACTATCAGGACGGAAACGCCGATGTAATGTTTGCAGCGACATGCGTGCGCAGCATCAGATAATTGGGGTGCAGATCGCAAAATGAAGATACACTTTCACGACATTACGAAAGTAGGGAAGTACAAAGTAGGAAAATATTAACATATATTCATCACGAATAGGCTAGTTTACAATACATCAAACCTAGTTTTTTAGTTGTTTTTTTTCGTTTAAAACACGCAGACTGTCTAGTGGAAATACGAAATTGGCAACGTTCTCTTTCGTTTTCTTAATGACATGGCGCGTTAGCGAGTGCATCTGTACCCCCTGCACCACCATGTACACGCATATGTCCTGAAATTAGGGGTTGCGGGATAACCTCAAGTGGGCGACAACATCCTTATAAGGCGAGAGCTATAAATAAGGATCCTCCAAGCGCAATGATTTAACTTTTTTTTTTTTTTTTTTTTTAGCGGTTTATGGAATTTCTGTACCCATTGCTCCTCTTCACAAATATGTTGTACCTTTTTTTTTTTTTTTAAAGTATCTTTATAGGACACACTCTTTCGTTAAGGGTAGCAACTCCATACCGTATGCCTTTATGCAGGCCACTCGACAACCTACATTCTTGTACAGAGAGCGATTTGTGTGTAGTATAGCGCACGCATTCTGGAAGTCGTGGGGTCATACACCGGCCGATATTGCACTCCGTGAGGTTTCGCCAGACTTTTTTTTATCCTAAACCAAATCAACTATTGGCACAGATCCGTAATATACGTCTTATCAACATTTCAATTAATAAAATTAATATCCTGATCAACCTCTGTACAGTAAAATAATAAAAATTATTATTTCATGTTGCTTCGGGCGTATCACAGTTCGTGAGGAACGGAGGTCTTAATAAAAATATAATAACTTAATTTAATTTCTTAATATTTAATGCTATAAAATAAATACAACTATTATTATCAACTATTTATTATTAAAACTACTACTGCACTTTTTTGTGGATACATGGTGGTGTAGTGGCCAGGCTACCTCGCCTCACACCTAGGGCGAACCGGGTTCGATTCCCGCGGCGTCGCTTCCGGAGATTTTCGCATGAGGGATTTTCGCTGGTCGGCGGGTTTTTTTCTTTCGTGGATCTCCTGTTTTTTTTACCTGCACTGGCGTTCCGGCGCTTCTGTGTATCCACCTCGCTTCGCCCTCATCGGCTCTAAAGACCTCGTTGTTTAAGGGTCGCCGAAATCTCTCTACTCTTAGACCTCCCTGACAGGAAGCCTAGCGAACTTCTCGCCAGTCACATCGTGCGGACCGTCGCTATAACGAGTGCAACAGAACAGAACATATCAAGATGGTACCAGTACGCAGCTGAAGGCCATAACTGGTCTTAGTTACTTGAATTTAAAATTAATTTGGAAAATAATCGAAACATAACGTTTGTCGCGTTTTAAAAATTAAAAACAAGTTAATTTTTTAAAATCACACAGGCTTAAAATTATATTTTGTTGCAGTCTAAAAGAAAAGGTTACGTTATAATTAAGAAATGTCAAAAGTAAAAAATTCCTCTGCCTCCACCCTTAAGCCCTCGCCCACCAACCACTCCGGACGGTGGTTGTCGGTTTCGTGGGGTGTCCGTCGTATGTTTGATGCTTGTGTCTGTGTTGTGATGGTGTCAGTGTAATGTTGTTTGTGTAGGGTGTTGTACAGTGTAGGTGTTGTTCCTTTAGTTTATTTTTTCTTGTGTGTATCCGTAATATTGATGTATTTGTAAGTCGGGCAGCATCAATATACGAGAATATGTTATTGCTTATAACGATATGTGATGTATTGTTAGTGAGGGCTCAAGATGAACATTTATTAATTTAGTTTCGGAAATTATACTAATAACAATTACTAGATGGGTAGGTATTAAGTACTTTGATTTGTGATTACATTTCAATAAGGATAATAATTCTACTAACCACTCCCAAGTGAACATTACTGCAGGAATAGACAGGTTAACAATTTCACTAATTAACCCTTTTACTAATTACACAATTGCCTAATTAACCCTTTCGCTAATTAACACTTTCGGTCAAATTTACCCTTTATGCACCAATTTAACCCTTTGGGCACGGCGGCGTCCCTTTGTATCCGGTACATACATGCGTCTACTACTGTCACTACACCAAGTGCAACATGATGCAACGATCTGCCTTGGAACAAACTGCAAGACGAGTGTTGCTTTTGGTGTGCGGCCGTCCCTGGTCGCCATCGAAATGTCCGCCAAATGACTGTTGGCTGGCGTCTACCGGGCAGCTTGCCGACAATCGTCCACCTGTTGAAAATGTTCGACGGACGAGAGGCAAGTGGCTGGACCTCCACGCGGAAGCGCGGCGACTGTCTGCCAGCAAGACAAAGCGTCTCGAGCAACCGGCGTGTGTTTAGGAAGCGTTCCCGGTTTATCGCCAAGGTTTTCGTGCTTTTTTTTCGAAGTGTTGTATTTTGGGTGATGCAATTGAAACGCGGGAAGAAAATTGTGGTCTTCTTTGCAGTCGCTGTAATTTTGATGATTAAAAATATTATGTAGGCTGCAGTAACTTGTAGATATTCTGTCCGATAATCTACGGAAGAAAGCGCATGTTTACTGATGAAACATGGAAGAAATGGTAGATCCTCGTACTTCTTTGGAACAGAGATGTATTGCACTGAAAAATAGCATGAGACATAGTATTTAGGTCTTGCTGAAAGAGCTAGAAGCCCGATTCGACGGCTATGATGTAAAAGAGATACATACAATGTTTGTTTTTTTTCCCCTTAATTTCGGTTTTGCGCTAGTTTGGATTTTGCTGGATACGTAATTTGACCAAGAAAATGATCTAAAGGTCGACTTTTATCCAAACTTGGGTAACTACCGGGATATGGTAGGAAGGGGGGGGGGGGCAAAACAACTTCTTGCCCAATATCTCTAGGCATAAATAAGTATATCAAATTTCATTGTGTGCAGTATATAATCGAACTTAGGTGATACGTGTAGTACCTAATGTTAGTAGTTTCCTTTCTGGAAATTATACTTTTGTGGTGCAAATAAAGACTTTTTTTGCGATATTATATAAAATGGTGGGCGTTCATCTCTTTCAATACATCCTGCAATTTTTATTTTGGGAATTTTTATGTTTTACTTCTGTTGTATAAACACAGAAAGGCTGCAACGACGAGGAGCCCTCAATAAAAATTAGGCGTGAAATCACTTTGTTAGCGACTAGAATCGAGAGTTATATCGCATGATGGGCTCTAACGTTCGCGGTTTAGTTGGGAAAGGCGGACGGCGAGAGGCGCAAATACAGCGAGAATTGTCAGTAGTAGAGAACACGAAATGACACACACTCAGCCCACATTGCCGGTAAGGTATAGGCTGTTCACGGTAAAGTGAGCACTTTTGAGGCCCTAGTTGTTTTTTCCTTTCAAACTTTTTTTATCCCTCAACAATATTTTTTTAAATAAATATTGCTATGTAAGTAATAAAAACAGTGTGCATATTCTACAGCGCTCAGAAGTTAACGTCTAAGGCTAAAATAAAATAAATTTATTGACTATTATTCCAAATGAGAGGGCTTTCAAAAGTGCTCACTTTACCGTGAATGGTCTCTAACATTGGTGGCTACGAAGAGTAAACAGTCAACGCCTCTCGTTCAGGAACAAAAACTTTACGGTCCAGCTAGAATGTCCCCTCCCCCCCCCCTTCCCCTTCGCCAAATCCGACTCCAGTGGGGCCGCGGTGATGTAGTGGTTAGGCTACTTGCCTCCCACCTAGACGAAATGGGTTCTATTTTCCGCGGGGTAGCTCCCGGATTCTCACATGTGGGGATCGCGCCGGACGAGGCTGCTGGTGGAGGGTTTTCGCGTGGATCTCCCCCGCCCCTTCATTCCTGCGCTGCTCCATACTCACTTCCGCTTCACCCTCATCGGCTCGCAGGACTTCCATGTTAAGGCCGTGTGCACACGTGCGGACATAGACCGCGGCGGCGCCGCAGCTACGTGTGCACTGATACATATAAGCCAAGCCCTCGTGGAACGATTTTGCGGCGTCGGGCGGACATTGCCCGCACGTGTGCACCCTGCCTAAGAGTGGCCTAAATGTCTTCATTCGCTCACTCCGACTCCAGGAATACTCGGCCAAGCTAAGTGTGGAGCCGGGGAGAGGTGAGACTTGAACGCTAGTGTAGCTGTTGACGGGGGAAGAACAACAGCGAGTAATTGGAGTCCAGGGAATTCAATACTGTTAGCTGCCTGCACAAGTGCGTGTACACCTGTCTACCGACACAAGCTCACGCGGCTACATCAACACGGTAGCGCGAACTAGCCAACACCGTGCCACGACTTCTGGTCACTGCGACACCTAACACCCGCAGCCGAGCGCTTAAGGTGGGTTTACGATTTAAGACTGAAGAATTAAGAATTGTAGTTAATGACTCGATTAGAGCACACGGAAAACTAACAATAAGGAAGTTTGAAGTTTATGATTGAATCAGCAACTGTTATGTCTAGCCAATCAGAATCGTAGGAGACGAAAGCAACCGACATAACAGGGAAATATGAACTAGAGTGGAGATTATTTACATATATTTAATCATCCGTGGTTACTGCTTGTGTAATCGTTATGAAACACTCTTGATATCTTATAGAAGGGAAGCCGATGTCAACATTGGGCATTTACATGAGTAAATCTGGAAATGTTAATTAAAGTGAATTCAACTACCTCTTCCAAGAAAGAAAACATGACCATGGACAGTTATTTAAATTAAGAGAATAGTTCCTGTCTCTCGAGTAAAATAGTTACTTTCATACGATTTTACAATACCACATAACCTAAATACATGATATAAAGACAGTTCCCCGCCAAAAACATATGTCACTGGGCTCTGATTGGCTACTTCGATAACGATATCTTAAGCCACGCCAAGAACGCACACGACCCGTCAAGGCCCGCACACGGCAGTTATAAACTAATACCCTTGAACACACTGATTCATATCTTAAGCGCACGGCGAACTTATTCTGTTAAATCAATCGTAAACCCACCTTTAGTATTATCCAAGAGGAGGGAGGAGATAACGACGTGATCTTGTGTCCTACACATATTTTCCGGGTGCACTCTTGGTTTGGTCGGGTAGTAGCGCCGTTGACGTCTGTGGCTCTGGCCTAAGAGATGGGTTGTTGCAGCTGTTTTCTGCACCTGCTCCAAACTGCTGCAGTTACAAACCTGTCTCAGACACAGGACAACCCGATCTTCCGGAGTGCGTCGCTGCCTCGCCAGTCTTTCGAGTAGCGTGATGTGTGTAGTAGGTACACAGTATCCTGTAGGCGTGTATCAGATAAGCACGTTATCAAGTGCGTGCTTTGAGTTGGTGTACTGTGAATTGTATTTTACAGTGAAATAACGTATGTATCAGAACAAAATCGTAATAAAAAAACCTTCGTTTGTGCGAAAATATTTCAGAAAGGATAATACACTTGCTATTATATAAATCGTGTAAACGAAAACTTAGCTATAAATTATCTTTAAAAAAAAGAACTTAATCACTTAACTATGCGGTCTCCATTCTAAAACAAGAAATTGGGATTCATGTTAACCACACATTTTAAATACAATTAAAATTTTATTGTATTGGAATGACATGTAGTGGCAGACGCAACATACTGGCGGCGAATGTAACACTGATACTAAATTGATCTGATACTTCGGAAGTGTACTCATTTACAGTACTTGATACATGTGTATAAATGCTGTTCACGATAAAGTAAGCATTTTTGAAATTAACCTTAACAAAAAAATCACTCCCCCTGCCAGCATATGTTTTTAACGGGCGCAATGAGTGAAATATGTCCAGTAAATTTGGTAACGATGGAGGAGCAAGTAGTTCCATATATTAACGTCAAACAAAAAGTGTTAGGTAACCATTTGTGATAACTTAAATTATTTCTCTCGCTTTCTGTATTTTTTTAATGCATCAAATTGTAAACATGAGCAGATTTGTACACTATTTACTTTTATTATAATTTCAGTGCTTCGCTTGGCCGACGCATGAATAAAGTGATAACGCCCATGGCGATATTAATTATACCTTAGGCGGAAGAACACACAGCAGGACTTTCAAAAGTGCTCATTTTGCCGCAGTAGCAGGTTGATACTGTGTGACCCGGCTCTAGTGTAGCCGCACCAACCTCAGTATCGGGGCGCGGATAATGCTTCCGCGACATGTGCTGCCAGCACCGGCATACAAACAAACCCACATGATGGCATGTGTGTGGCCTTGGGCAAACAAACCCGATAGCGCGTGGCCTTGGAGCAGCGGGCAACGAAGCGACCCGACATGGGCGTAGAGGTGTAACCAACGGCGAACGACACCGCGGAAGAGGAGCAAAGAGCGAAAGGAATGTCTTGAATTCCCTACGATTCCGCAGAAGTTGCAGCTTTTTACGTCTCGATGAGCAACCGTCAAGGACGACACACGCGACTCTACTCTTCTTCCTCATCCTCACTCTGAATAAACCCCACATAGAGTGCCCCGACATATCACCGAGCATTGTGGGTTTACGACGCGCAAACATCGCACCCGCCGTATAGGCTGTTCATGGTATAGGCGGTTCACGGTGAAATGAGCAATCTTGAAAGCCCTGCTTAAGATCTACTAGTATGCACGTTATGTATTCTTCCGCCTTATGTAAAATTAACAGTGCCATGGATCTCATCACTTTACGCATGCGCAGGTCAAGTGGAAATGGGAAATATTTAGAAAAGTAAATATTTTACAAAAAACATAAATCATCACAGATGGTTACCCAACAATTTTTTTATTTAAAGTCAGGATATGGAACTACTTTCCATACATCGTTACCAACTTTACCGGGTGCATGCCACTCGATGCGCCCGTTGAAGTATATGCAAGCAGGGGCAGTGACTTTTTTTCTAATGTTGATTTCAAAAGTGCTCACTTTATCGTGAAGAGCCTTTAAAGTGAATACATTCGAAAGCCCTCTCATTTGGAATAATATCCAATAAATATATTTTACTGTAGCCTTATACCCGATTGCGCAAACATCTTCCCAGATTTGAGATCGAATGTTCCTAGCTCCGAGAACTAGGACTGAGTTTGAGATTGGTTCCAATGTAAAAGTGTTGCACCAACGAAATTTCATGATTCTGGATCTCCGATTCATCGATCTCGGTTCCAAAGTGAGAGATCGAGTTTAAGTATGAGATAAATTTTGCTATTGGTTCGTAATATATGACGTCATAGAAATAAGTGTATTTTTCACTGTAGATCCTACAACTAGATCTGTTTTAATGAATTATTGTTGTACGAATTTCACTGAATAGTATTCAAGTGCGTATAATGTCGTTTTAATTTCCAAAAATTAATCGAACGTTGTTCTATCTGTTGGCGTATTTTCAAACTACATTTGTCGACGATGGCTGTTGATTTCGGATAGAAATGAACTTTATCTCGATCTCCAGTCCCGCTCTGGAACTCGAATGGTGCAACAGTTTTCTGTGTCGATCCTAGATCCGATCTCGGATCGAGTTTCGAAACACGATAGCGCAATCGGGCAGTACACTTTAACTTCCGAGTGCGGTGGAGTATGTACACGGTGTTTGTTACTTACGTGGCAATATTTCTTTAAAATGTTGGTTAAAGGATAAACATTTGGGTTTGGCTGTGTTGAGGACACGGCCATTTGTTTTGAGTGAATACGTCTACGTTGACACGCTCGGACGCCTTGACGATTTTTTTTTACGTTCCCGGCACCGCTTCACTCGATCATATGGTGTTTTATGGGTATCACTGGATTGCTTTTGAGATGCTCTTTCCACCCGTATACGATTTCTGTATTTCGATTTTTTTTTTTGACGAGTGTAGACCGAAATTGTGTTAAGTTTCCTTAATTTTTTACATTAATCGCATAGAATTTCACCATAACCACGCCACACAAAAGTTCTCCTACACGCAATCGATTGATCTTGACGAGAGCTGTCGATTGAAACCTAAACGAGCGTCGTAGCTTCCCGTAGTAAACAGTTATACTACGCGGAAGTTATGATACGCGGCGAAACGAACTAAAAATTGCACTCTCCCCTCCCCCCTTTCACTAAAAACGCGATGCTTCGCAGTCCCCACTCAGCGTAACATATACTTTGATCCTTTGGTACTCGAGTAGTGTAATTAAATTTGAATGTAGACGATAGATTCGTACATGCAATGCCGAACTGTACCCCCCGATTTCGTTATCATCGGGTTTTCTGGATTGCCTCCCATTATTGTCGCAAATTTAAAGACTTAGGTATTCACGTCAAAAACAGGCTGAAAGGAAAAGTAATTACGGCCTCAAAAGTGCTCGCTTTACTGTGAACAAAGTTAGTAGCGTAAAGGCAGGTAACGGGCATTCATATATTTTCAAAAGTTAATTTCATAAGTTGAATAAAATACTTTTACTAGTCTGAATTTAATCAAACTGCATTACAAATTGATTATAGGAAGTATAAAATCATCTGAAAGCACTTGATTACCAAACATTGTTCTAACCTCAAATCCAATCTACGCCGTTGTTCTGGTCGTGTTGGCAGAAAAGCAGTTCAGTGTTGGGACACGGAGATTGGTTGTCCGCAGTCAGCTAGATTGATCTACCCCATCCTTAATATACGATTTGTATAGTTTGTTCACGGTAAAATGAGCTCTTCTGAAAGCCCTTCTTAAGATCTACTTGGATACACGTTATGTATTCCTCCGCCTTATGTAAAATTAATATTGCTATGGCCCTCATCACTTTACTCATGCGTCAGTCAAATGAAACTGTGAAATTATTAAGAAAGTGAATACTTTACAAATATGCTAATTTTTACACTTCCATGCATTAAAAACCAGAAGGTGAAAGAAATAATTTTAAGTTATCATGAATGGATAACTAACACTTTTCATTCGATATTAAGATATGGAACTACTTTCCATCCATCATTACCAACTTTACCGGGTGAATGTCACTCAGTGCGGCCAGTAATATACATACATGCAGGGGCAGTGCCTTTTTTCTAAGGTTCGCTTCTAAAGTACTCACGTTATCGTAAACAGCCTTTACGAGAGACACGCTGAAGCGTGTGTAGACAGCGATGCACTGCACAAAAGGATTACCCCGGTATTTGGCGGCGGGTGTGACGGGACACTAGGCGCTGGACAGTCACGTGACAGCGTCGTGACGCCGTGTTGGCTCACAGCTCATTATAGGCTGTTAAGGCCCTAATTACGTTTTCCTTTCAGTAATTCTTTTTTATCCTTTTACCATTTTTTTAAATAAATATTGCCATGTATGTAATAATCACAGTGTGTATATTCCACCGCACTCGGAAGGTAACATCTAAGGCTAAAATAAAATATATTTATTGAGTATTGTTCCAAATGAGAGAGTTTTCAAAAGTGCTCACTTTACCGCTAATAGCGTATATACACACATGAATGCAGGCTCCTAGTTAAGTTGGCATCAAATTAAGAAAAATAGTTCCTGGTCATGACGTTTTAATCTTAGTGTAATGTGTAAATTTATGACAAATAAAGTTTTCTTCTCCTTTTTACACGTTAAAGTACAGAATGACACATTACTAACACATTTAGGTTCCCTACAGTTTTACGTTTTTACTTGACTGGCACATTAACAAAGTCATTAGGCCCACGACAATATAAACTTCATGTATGGCGAAATGATACAAAATGAAGAGAAAAGTAGATCTTAAACAGGGCTTTCAAAAGTGCTCAGTAACCGTGAACAGCTTATACACCCTCAATTTTTTTATCTGTAAAATTACATATACCTGTCGCAAAAAAAATGTGTAAAATGTTTTCAATGTTTTTTCTCGTATTGGTACAGAGTTTTACAGTGTTAGGATAGGTTAGGTTAGGCGGGGTAAATTGTTGTAGAAATCAAATGTTGACAAATAAATAATACACAAAAACGCAATACAAATTTGGTTAAAATGTCAATATATTATAATATTTAAATTAAACACTGTTAGTTTAACTTTCAAAAACAGTCTTATTGAAATTAAATACACTAATACGTATAACATATTTCAATTACTGTGCCATATCGTGGAAAGCGTTGTTTCGCATCTTTAGTTAAATACTGTTACATGGGACGCCTGAGGGGCGTATCTGAGTTCGTGAGGGATGGAGGTCTTAATAAAAATAAAAGAACTAAATTTAATTTTTAATTTATTCACATAGTAATTATTTACAGCATTAAATTATCTGTCTTCACTATTGCTCTTATTATTTAACCGTGAGCGCAATATTTAATGTTTATTTCAACTCTAATCAACGTCCTTCGTAATGTCTCTCTCTGTTTTGGTTACAGTCAATTAACTCATATTGATCATTAACACGTGTTCAGTCACCATGTGTAATGTCTTTCACTCATGCATCTAGTCCAATTGTCCGGCCTGCCAGCCGCACACTTCACTGCTTGATACTCGCAGTCGCAGATTTCCCTTCCGCTGGTCACTTTTCTCGCTGCTAATCTTCTAGCGCTCGGAACTCACACTCATTCACTCATCAACTACTTGGCTCGGAGGCCTGTCACACTTATATACCTTTCGCCCTGACCATCTGGAAGATTCATCGCACCCCGAGTCACGCTGATAGAACGAGGTCAGTAATACAGAGAATTCTTCAGATAAACGCAGAAATCAATACAACTAGGGTCAGCAGCGCACACCGCAAAAAGAACTATCGTGTTGGCTCGCTTTGTGTAACATATACGACACCACTGGCCTATCGCTCAAAACAATCCTTTGCTTGCTGCCGCCATCATATAACTGCTGTCCTTTAATTCCACTCACTCGTACGGGATACGAAGCAGCGAGCACGTAACACTACTTTTACAAGCGGCGTATTTTCATTCGTGGTACTTCACCCTTCCCTCTTCGGGCGCGCGTTGATATTACTGGTAACTGAAGAAGGGAAGGCAATAATTACAAATGGGTTGGCCTCGCAGCACGCGCTGCGTGCCGCGATAAGGATATCGGGACTCGTGCCACTTCCGTCTTTGTAAGATCAAATTTCTTGGGATAGTCTATGCGCGAATTTTCTGGTATTAACCCCACCTACCGCTCAGCGTGAGACTCGGGGTGCGAATAACCTTCTGGACCAGGGCAACTGTGCTATATAAGCTGCGGCGTCCATCTGTGTTGAAAATTTTGGAGTCTTGGACGGTCGTTAGCACAAGTTGTGTGGTGTAAGCTTGATCATGGTAAATTGAGCACTCTGGACGCCCTCGTTACTTTTTCCTATCAGCTATTTTTTTAAATCCTTCCGCCACTTTTTAAAATTGCCATATAAGTAGTAAACATGGTGCATATATTTCGCCGGACTCGAAAGCTTACGCCTAAAGCTACAACACAATGTTTTTATTGACTATGGCGTATTTGTGAGGGTTTCAAAAAGTGCTCTCTTTACCTTGAATAGCCTGTACCGTCGGAACGACAAGAGACGGCAGTGTCCAAATAGTATAGTCTGCAAGCATCGGGAGTAGAGGGGGAGCCTGACCTGTACTGGACTGGAAGTTGAACTGCATGCGTGTGTGACAGACAGCTGGAATTATATAAATTCCTGGCAGTTGACTTTCGCGTCGTATATGTGCAACGGTTGTGGCTAGTTAAAAGACAGGGAAATTGACTTTAATTAGAATTGAGATTAATATTAAATACTGTGCTCACTGATCGAATTATAAGGGAACTACAGATAGCAGTTTAACCAACCGATTGCCACCAAACTTTACACGCAAGTAGTGCTACCATGTTTTATTTAACAGAATATATAACAGATAGGATCTCCATTGCCTGCATATATTGTGATCTTCGGTTTTTTAGATGTTTGTTTCGCAGTCAGTGTAGGCAATGGATATCCTATCGAAATTCCAATTTAGTTACGCCACACCATTGTCTTTAAAGTTCAGAAATTACGTGTTTTATGTGCGGCAGGCCCTTTTTTTTAAGTTGTTAATATAAATAATTTAGATTAGTATGTTATATCTATCAAACGTTGAACGTACTTAAACCAAATTTTGTACGCCAACGGTATTCATTGGAACATAAATTATGCGTACAGAGAACCTCTTTTGCAGGATTTTTGTAAAATAGTGCCAAATAGAATATTTGCCACATTTTCGGAACCATTAAATTAATTTCCACCAAATTTTGTTCGCCAGTAGTTCCACAGAAGGCCATATAAAATTACATGTTTTAAGTGGGCTCAGTCAGTGATTTACAAAATGGCGGTTATATAAATTTATTTAGGTAATTCTGTCATATCTGTTAAAGCATGTAACGAAATTCAGCCAGACCTGGTATGAAAGTATAATTTAGAAGCGCATTATACAGAACCTCTTTTTTTTTAGAAAATTTTGTGCGATAGCGTCAAATACGAAAATGAAGTTTTTTTGCAATATCTCGGGAACCAATCAACCGATTTCCACCAAATTACTATACAAGTCGCGGCACTGTAGGCCACGTTAGCTTACGTGTTATAGGAGGCCTAGGTAGTAATTTTCAAAATAACTATAATGTGAATATTTTAGGTTAGTAAACCCTTCCGTTGGACTGATTACATCCGAAGTTCAAGCTCCGAATCCGACCTCCGCTATGCGGTTGATTTGCACGCTAGCTTACGGTAGGTTTTATTTTCTGGGTTCGAGTCCCGGGTAAGGCACGTGTGTATTTGTAATCGTCTCAATACTGTTGCGTAAGTTTCAGGTTCTATTTTCGATGATATTGTTGCCAACGAGAATAAGAAGCTTACCTACCAATCTAAGGTTTTAAGAACAGCCATTAAACAAATCTTTGCACCAATGAAGATGAAAGTGGACTCGTTTGTTTTACCAGTAACTTCTTCTTGTTTGTAATGTTGGGTATATTAATAATCAGCAGAGAACACCCCGAAAATAGTGGAGAGTTAACACTTTTTAGTGCACAAATGGGATTCCAACCCTTCCTTCTTTATGGAAGGGGGGTGATATCGGTACGTAATATTTTATGTTTTGCTCTTCATATTTCAGTACGTTATTGATAAAGTAGGAGATTTTTCATTCTGACTGTGTTATTATCAATAAACTTTTTGCCTTGGCCACACTGCATATACATACGTACGTATATACCATAGGCTTTCATAACAATTCGTATGGGGTGTATCGCGTGTGCAGAGGCACACCATAATGACCAGGACATTGTTCCTTTTTCGGATTGTAATATATTTATAAAACATAGTTTACGCCCTAGAATAATCTTTACATGCGAGTTAACTATGTTTTTGTAACATATACTTACTGCTGCTGAATTTTAATGTTTGTCATTTTCAAATATACATTTGAGTGTTCGCATATTTAGTTCGTGAGAGGAATGTTATAGATAGTTTTCTTAGAACATTAACTAAGTTAATTTTAAGTAATATAAGTCAGCAGTATTTATATTATTGTACTAATAATTTCATTGATGTCTCTTTACAAATTTAAAAACATTATTTTTCCACAATCAAGTTTTAAATGAATATTGTAGAAAATTGTCTGCGAAATGTGGTTTTCTTATAATATCGTATGTTGGCACAACTTTTGCATATCTATCACTATTTTAAATTTTATAATAAAATGTTTCCCCAGGTAGGGAAGGACTCCAGGACCCCAACATTATAAGTGGCTATTGATGATTATTCTCTTTATGGACACCTTAATGATGAAGGCTGTGCATGCGTGTGGTCGAAAATATATAGGCCGCCATATACTTAAACACGATAATATTAAAGGAGATATGAGACTGTGAAAATTGGGTTTTGAAAACGTATTTTCGCTGAATGCCTTATACTTTCTGCCAGTGGTAGGGATGGTGGCGATTCACCCTCAGTATGTCACACACGGTTGAATAGGGTATGCCTATTTGGTGCGCTATGGAGCATGTACTAGTGGACGGTATGTCGATGTGCCGACGTATCACTTCAAGCTGAATAGTGCACACAGACAGAGGACGGCCAGCATCACGCATGTGTCTCTGCAACATGGGAAGAATAAGTCACCTCTTTGCTGCCCAATTTTCATAGGCTCGTATCTCCTTTAATATTCCGCTTAGGTATTGTAATGTAAACATATGTGACTGTTGCGTTATACTGCCCAGGGAGCCAAAATAATAAATTATGTAAGACGCCTAGTTTTGCTTATTATGACCACCCGTATGAGCGTTCGAAAATAAATTATCGCTACACAATTATTTGAAAGTTGGTGTATGCAAATATATCAAACTAGTTGTATAATATATGTACATGTACGTATGCCTCGGCTAAGGGGAATATAATTTCTGTTAAAATATTCCAAAAGAGATCCAACCAAACAATTGTGAGTCTATATGAAAAACACCTTAACATTGCATATGGCAACTAATATTAGAACAAGTTATATCAGAAATTGAATACTGTGATTATTAATGTTAAACATATTCAGTAAAATTCAGGATCATTGAACAGAGCAGTTACTATCCTCGTGAGAATCAAACCGCCAAATAATGTCCTACAATGAAATTAACATTTTCAACTCTAAACGCTAGATTTAATGAACTTATCCTAAAATTACTATGCAAAGTTTAACTATCACTACACCAGACAGGAGGACTGCCGTTGCACATCTGCCAAGAAAAACCAGCACTAATAGTGCATTATACGTAAAAGGCGTAAACACTTATTTAGCTGTTCGTGCATGCTAAAACTTATCTGATGATGAACTGTATGGTAGCTCCACCGTTCCGCTGCATGCGGCTCTACGGGATGATAGACGTCCTAACGTCCCGGCGTCGAACCCAGGACTGGAACGCTGGTCTGCGATGATGTAGGTGAATGCTCCCCCAACCTCTAGACGGCGTACCATCCCATTGATTAGGATGGGGACATCAGCTGGTCCTGGAACTGTCCCCTCTCGAAACTGTCGCTCAACTTACGTCGTACTATCGTCAATCTTAGTCGGATTCCACTGACGAAATCATATTCTTCGGGCTCGTTATTTTCCTGCTACAGTTATTTTCTTCTAAGCGTCAGTTTTTATTTAGTTTTTCTTCTTTTAATACGTAGTTGTTTCAAATTATTTCCATTTGACAAGTTTGCAGACACAAATCTTGAATAATCCCGGAGCCCTTGATGTTTCATATCATTCCGTCGAGAAGGCAACTTTTAGAATAGATTTGTAAGGCTCTATTTTACTGATTGTTCCTAATAAGACAAAATTTGGTTATTTCCAACTGGTGTAGCGTGATTTAACGAGAACATTATAACAACTATTTAATTAACAAATTACTTTCACTGGCATAGACAAAACTCATGAATCAATGTAACAATATTTCACACTACGAAATAGTACAACTGTCAAAATAAACCCTCTTACATGTTAAAGCTATGCGAACCAGTCCACGCGAAATTTACATTACATCAAGGGCATTCATACGTAGTTTTATCATAACATTTGCAAAACTGAAGTGTTACAGTATACGGTGTCCTTTATATTATTGACATTATTTTTCATAAGGAATCACCTCCTGTAGTTTAGGCGTTTAATTTCCGAACAACCTGCTTACGTACATATATGCATTTCTTTTGTTTGTTTAAAATCTTTCAAGAAGTAATATTTTATTTTTCGACTAGTTCAACAGCCTTGAGACAACGTGAGGACATTGTTTACAGCGCGTGCCATGTCGCTCAAGGTTGGACGACAGCAGCTGTGTGGCATTCGGAACTTGTATTTGCCCACGAGATGTCCTCTCTTTGTGGTACGGCGCAGTGTTTGTCCAGGGACATTTGTTCGGTTGGGGCGCGTGATACAAGGTCACTGAACTTTTGAACTGTGTACCTGGCGAAGTGTTGTCCACCACTGGATTTTGCCCCTGTAATCGTGTCTATTCTCTGCCTACCGACGTATTTGAAGCTATCAAAAAATGTTGTTGCATCATTTGTTTAGTTCAATTCTTACTTTTTTTTTTTTTTGAAGTACACCGAAAGATATTATTCGAAAATTTACTATACCGGTGTATACGTACGCTTAGTGAGAAAGCAGGAATGGTAATGTTTTCCCCTATACATTTATTGTAGTACTCCTACAGTCAAATGCATAGCGAAGTTCCCAACCTTGTATAGTAGCGATGATAAACATTATTCCTATATCTGCAGTTTGTTATGTGGTATTATTCCCATACAGTGTATAGGTTAAAAACTTCCATTACTGTTTAGGAAGTTTACCAGTTAAGGCCTCTACTGGCTCTCTGATTTTATTTGCAGTGTAACTAGTTTGTTCTTTATTTAGTTTATAGCTGTAACTAACGGTCATAAAAAAGATTCTATTTATTTCATTTTATTGACATCTTACTTTTATTGCTGTTATTATTTTAGTGCATATAAAAAGAGGAGTGCACCGAGTAAAAGAACCCACTTGGAACTCTTGTTTAGAATCCAATGACGATGTGGCGTACTGACTGGATGATAGCTCAGAAAGTGCCATGTCTTCAAACAGAACAGAGAGATAGATAACTTATTTAGACTAGTTCGAAAAGTTTGCAAGAGTGCTCTCACACGAGAACCCACATCATTTACCGTGTTATGTAGAGAAGCAATCATTAAAATAGGGTCGTGGTTATACCCAGTTCGTGTTTTGTTTATTTCCGTGTGTATAACCCTGAACACGAACGCGAGATAGGCTACAACAAGCAGGTCCCGCGGTTCTAACAGTTTAGCATTTATAAGAGGAGTTAGAGAACAAAAGGTGGGTTATCTGTGCCATGTATGTTAACGTAGCCAAGTAATGATGAAACTGCTTAGTGTAGTTTCACAGCCAAACACGCAATGGGGCCTATAAATTGGAGAATTGTGCCGGACGATGTCGCTGGTCGGCTGGTTTTCTCGGGGATCTCCCATTTTCCCCGCCCTTTAATTTCGGCGCTGCTCCATACTCACCGCGCTTCACGTTCATCGGCTCTCAATACCTCGCTGTTAAGAGCCGCTTAAATCTCTTCACCCACTCACTATACATTGAATTAAGTCGGTGCGTTACCATACCATAGTGCATACTGATGGTGACGTCATGTCCCATCTCGCTTGTATAGTCCAGTGTTGCCAACCTAAAGACGAGCAAGTCAGGTACATGCGTTTGGAAATTCGGACAAATTACAAAAATATGCTACGCTTCAAACCTGAAGAATTTTTGCAATGCTATTCATAAGACAGTAATCATAAAATGTGTTAATATAAGTACTTAAAGCATATTTATAATTAACTTCGTCACACAGTATTAATCAGGCACTTTAATAAAGAAATTCTAGCCTTCTTCAGAATAATTGCGATAATATTGTTTTATCATAATGCGAGAACAAGAACCTATTCTGGAAATCAGACTGATAACATTATAAATTGAAAGATCGCAGTGTTAGTGATGTATTTTAATAGGAAAAAGAGACAATTAATGTAATATAAGAGTAAATCGACATGGTTATAGGCTGTTCACGGTAAAATGAGCACTTTTGAAATCCCTGCTTAAGATCTACTTCTATACACGTTGTGTATTCTTCCGCCTTATACGAAATTAACATTCTCATGGGCCTCGTCACTTTATTCATGCTTCGGTCTAGTGCAATTTAAAATCATTACAAAAGAAAATGGTGTGCAAATCTGCCCCATTTTTACACTTTGATACATTAAAAAACCGTAAAGTGAAAGAAATAATTTAAACTATCACAAATGGTTACCCGACACTTATTATTTGACGTTAAGATACGGAACTACTTACCATCCATCGTTACCAACTTTACTGGGCGCATGCCACTCAGTGCGCCTGTTGAAATATTTGCAGGTAGGGGGCAGTGACTTTTTCCTAAGGTTGATTTCAAAACTGCTCACTTTTCGTAAACCGCCTTTAGGAGATTGAACCTCAATAATTTCCCACATTTTTTGAACGTTCTGTTAACATAACTATGCTATAAGCTGTATGGCCTAATATTCGGCTATATATAGCCGGATTCGGCTGCGATTGCCAACGGCGAGCTAATCCTCGTCGAAACCGCAGAGGGAAAGTGGGGTAGAATACGCATACGAGGTGCGCAGTAGCCGCCACGCCCCGTGTCCCCGAGTTGAACTGCTGCTCTGACAATACGGCTATAATCTATAAGCGGTTTCTTCATACTTCTGCAATCAAACCTTTGAAAAAACACTGCATATATGACGTGTTTGGTTGTTTCCTAATTATGTTATGTACTACAAGCTTTTTATAATTGTGGTAACAAAATTATTTGATTTTTAGTTAAATTGGATTTTTTTACATTTTATTAGTAATTTCTAATATTTAATTTATAATCAATACGAATTCAAACAACCAGAAAACAGGCGTGTTGATAACGCATAGTAATAAATAGTAGGTTTTATGCAAAATATTATTATACTGAGTGCGCATGAATCCGGTGCGTTGTCCCTTTGATGTGATTTTATTGAGTTCGTTAAACTTTATTTGCATGAGTAGAGTAGAACTTCAGCAGGGCGTCAGAAAAGTTACAAGTAATCGTGGAGTATATAAAAAACGACGTGGGTTGTATTTGAGGTTACATGCTATTCACTATATAGTGAGCACTTTTGAAAGCCCCTCTCATTTGGAATAATAGTCAATAGATATATTTTATTCTAGCCTTAGACGTTAACTTCCGAATGGGGTGAAATATGCTCAGTGTGTTTATTACTCGCATGGCAATATTTATTTGAAAGTTTTTTGAATGTCAAAAATTTGGTTGAAAGGAAAAAGTAACTAGGGCCTCGAAAGTGCTCACTTTACCGTGAACATCCTATAGATAAACTGTATGTGTAAACAAGTGCTGTAAGAGGTTAATGCGATTAGAATAAGTTCAAATTGGTTAAGAGTGTTTTAGTCATACAAAAGGACTTGTCTTTTGAGAAATTAAGATATAAACAAACACGTTCATTACTGTTGACGGTGTGACTGACAGTTGTATTGGGGTGGGGTAGGTCAGTGTCGGGTACATGCAGCGGTCTACCTCGCCCGTAGTCTATGCTTGAAGCCACGACATAGCGCGCACTCTACTGGAGGTAAACCTACCTCAGCGGTTCTTCCTACCGGCACGCACCCGTACTCTCTCTCTCTCCTATAGGCTGTTCACGATAAAGTGAGCAATTTTGAAATCAACCTTAGAAAAATGTCACTGCCCCTGTCTGCATATATTTTAACGGGCTCACTAAGTGACATGCGTCCGGTAAAGTTGGCAACGATGGATGGGAAGTAGTTTCATATGTTAACGTCGGATAAAAAGTGTTAGGTAACCATTTGTGATGATTTAATTTATTTCTCTCACTTTCGGTTCTTATTAATGCATTGAATTGTAAAAATGAGCAGATCTGTACAATATTAACTTTTCTAATTATTTAACTGTTTCACTTAACTGACGCATGGTTTAAGTGATGAGGCTCTTGGTAATGTTAATTTAACATAAGGCGGAAGAACACACAACTTGTATACAAGTAGATCTTAAGCAGGGCTTTCAAAAGTGCTACTTTTACCGTGAACAGCCTATAGCTAGTGTTTCCCTTCGCCCCCGCATCTTCTGCCCTAGATCACCGGCAGGAAATTGAAGTTCCCGGGTGTAAGACGCTATCATTCTGGCCGACACCCGCTCCACGGTGGTCGTCCGACCGAGGCAGGGGTTTCCACAAACCTTTTTTCCTTCTTCTTCTTCTTATCCTTTTCCGGGGAACTGCCTTGCGAAACAAGTGCCTGCCGCGAGCCCTGATCCTCCCAGATCACCGCTCCTTGATCTCTCTTCCCGCCCGGCGCGCTATCTCACTTATCTTGCATCCCTCCCGCCTTATTCCCTCCTGTTCGGGTTGGCGGCACGATCTTCTTGAAATGTCCAACAACGTGTCGGCAGTTTTTCTTCCAATGTTGCTACTGGCAGAAAGAACGTATTTAAAATAAGAGTAGATTTTATACGCATTCTTATGGCCCCCCATTTTGTTGTGGATCAGTATTCTACGACGTGAGAACTAAGGCCCCCGCCAACCTGAGGCTTTTCTTCTCGTTCGAGGCCGGGAAGCGCGGAAGAGATAAGGACGACACTGCCTCACGTATCAAGTACGCCAACGCCACTAAGCGCAAGGCTCTGAACTCACGTGCAGTGTTCTCGTCGTGCTGTGTGTGCCTATGGGACTTCCAGCGGCGACCCTATATTCTTGGTGGGAAGTCTGTAAAGAGATTCAGTGCAGGGCCCTTAAGTAGTTTTGTATGGATCTGATGCGTATATTTTGAGATACAACACTTAGAAAAGGCCGTATTTAGCCAATTTGTAGTATTAAAAAATGGCGTGTCTAATACGTGTGACGTCTTGAAAGCACTAGACAACCCTCGTCAGAAGTGTGTGTTATTTTCGTAGATAAGCACATTGGACGCAGGTTTAATTGTTTCGCAGAAAAACGTGAATTTATAACACCGTGCAACGTATTTCAAGCGCCTTAAGGGGCCCGCCTACCTGGCAATTGAACTGCGTTGCAGTGTGTTCAAAATACACCTTTTCTCACGGAACTATTAAACGTGTGTCCGATGTGCTAATCTACGGAAAGAAAACACATTTCAGATGACGGCTATTGAGTACTTTCAAAATGTCACGCACGTTAGAAACACCATTTCAGAGTACTCCAAAACGGCAAAAAAAAAAAAAAAAAAAAAAAAACGCTTTTTCCAAAGCATTGTATTTCAAAATATACGCGTTGCGAATTTACGAAAACACAAACTCGTTAGATTTTGATTCACGGCCACACTCCCGCTCCCGGATTTTCGCAAGTGAGAATCGTGCTGGACGATGCCGCTGGTCGGCGAGTTTTTTCGGGGTCCCCCCCCTCCCCCCCCCCCCCTCCCCCGCCTTACCCTAGTTCCACCCCTTGCATTTCGGCGCTGCTCCATTCTACCTCTCTCCACCTTCATCAGCTCACTGTTAAAAAAATTCCCGTCATTTTACGGAAAAGTTTTGGTAAACATGTATCTAGAGGCGTGCGTAAACTCTCCGTAAAATTACGAACACGTTGATTTTCAAAAATGAACTTTCCGTAAATTCCACGAGAACCTCTCCGTTAATTTCCTAGTTAGTTTTCTGTTCTCACAATTTCAAGTAAAAAGAGATAATGAAAAAGTCAGTATGTGGGTGTTATACTGTGAATAAACAGTTATTTATAAAAGTTAAAAAATTTCATACCTGAGCAAGATTTAAACCCGAATCAAAAGTTTGAAGCCCACAAATCTAACCACTCGCCTACAACACTTATGTGATGTTTACGGTATAACTTCGGTGTTTGTAATTGTCACATTAGCGGCTCTTTCAGTTTCTAATAAAGTTAGCGTATTTTAAATTTTGCTTAATGTTACAGACGCTTGATAATACTTTTTAATGTTTGAAAGAATAGGTGTTAGTGGCGTGGATAACCTTGACTGTCGCAGAAACGATAATTTTCTGGTACAGAGGGGAAGAAAGCTTTGTGTAGACTCGGCATTGTTCGTCCCCGAAACCCGAAGCTACAGGAAATACGGAGATTTTCCGTATTTTGTATGTACGGACTTAGCTCAGTTTATTGTCATTACGGATTGCATTTGCCGTATATTTACGTAAAATTCTCCGTAAATATATGGAAATTTCTAAGGTGGCAGCCTGATTGAATGAATATCGCACGTCTGAGCCCTAAAAGCGTCGAAGCACTAGGGGCGACCGAGACATGCGCATCAACTCTCTCATCGCCTCTACGCGCTAAGCACTGAACTGGGGTGCAGTATTGCCGTCGAAAACGCGCCTCTATGAGACTTTCAGCGGACGCCCTACCATTTTATGACGTAATAATAGAAATAAAGGTTTGATGCACGTCCCTATTCCTTTTTTAATGTTTCGTACCGGAATGTTCATACCTGAAAATGGCCGTGGAAACATCTGTTAGAGCCATTTTCACGATCACAAAAACGTTCTTTAGAGAGAAATGGAGGAACTGGAAAACGTACACAGACGCGTCACGTATTTTAAATGCTATTCGTAAGCAGTCCTCACTCAGGCCAGGTTGGACGGTTTTGTTTAATAAAACGTTTTCTGCTGGAGCTCTGCACACCGTTCGGCGGCCTATGCCAATCTGACCAGTGCTGCAGTCTGTCAGGACTCGGAGGATTATGCAGGCATAATTGCACGTGGATCATTTACGATCGAACAGCAAAGTACGTAAGGTATTAATGAAGGGTCCTAGTGTTCAACATTGTTGGAAAATTAGTTGATAATCATATAAAAACTGCATTAAATGGAGCATTACTTGCAAATATCGGTCCCGTCCTAATAGGACCAACCTTCTGTTATTAGCAAGGAACTTTTATCACTTTGTTCTCCATCGTCACCGCGGAAAATTTCGAGTAATCATTCGAGAACGAGCGTACTGCACACACTTCAAGCATGTTAAGAGGTGCGTGCACAGAAATGCTGTGAGCTGATGACTCGAAGCTACTTACCGCTTGGTATCGTCAACTGGAGTGCTAAACTGATATTATTCTGCCCATTTTTTTTTCTCCCATTTATGGCGTGAGCGCGCGCACACACAAAAACGTAGATGATGAACGGCTGCTGACTTATAGTCTATTCGCGATTTCATCGCAGTAGTTTTTTAATCAAACCTTTGGAAAAGCACCCCATTTTAATTATTTCCTAAAATGTCATGTATTAGAAGCCTTTTACACCAGTGTTAACGTAAAATCACCAATTTTTTTTAAATGGAAATTTTACCCATATTTTATTTATAAACATTAATAATTCATTTATAATTAATATGATTAAAAATAGTTATAACACATATGTGTTGGTAGCGCCTAGTTAGAAATTATTCTTATGCAAAATATCATTACAACTGAGTGCGCACAGTTCGGTGCGTTGTCCTTGGTATAATTTTCTAGACTTGTTAAGCTTAGTTTGCATGAGGCGGAGGAATATCCTGGAAGTAGAACTTTAGCAGGGCTTCAGAAAAGTGCGAAGTAATGGTGAATGGATAATAGGCCAGCTGTGATGCTCGCAAGACATCTCCCTACTCCACTGACGGCCACAACTGTTGTGCGTGTCGCGCGACAGCGAGGCCTCGCACAGTACCAAAGCCGGAGTTACAAGGCTGTCTGTGTCGCCGGCCGCCGCGAGGGCAGTCGAGAACAAGCCACAGCCTCGTAATGGAAGCCCGTGAAGGATAACGGCAGGTATTTAGAGTCAGTTTCACTTGCTGGGCGATTACTGAACTCCAGCGCGTTTTAAGTGCGGGCAACTTTTATGTTGTGTCCGTGGTATTTGCCTTGTGACAATGACGAGGTTGAACTCTTTGTGGAACTCTTAAACCATAGCACGATTTCTGCTACCTCGCTCATACACCAGTCGTGCCAGTGCTTGGACTAAGTTACTCCCATCTTTGTCATATGGTACAGATGGTAAAAAAATTAATATTTGCACACGTTAGTAGAATGATTATGGGAAGTGTGAGACATCGTTGTCTGGCGTCGGAGATCGCAGCTGTTCGTGCTCTGTCATTCCGGTCGGCAGGCGGCAATCTTGTTCGTCATATTGGTTCTTGGTGATACTAATTTTGACCTTTGACCTTGGCATCGGTGACCTTCGACCTTTAAAAGCAAAAATATCCGAAAACAAATATAAGTAATTATTTTTAAATGGTTAAAACAATTTCTATAAAATGTTATTAAAATCTCTTTTTAAATTCTATTTTTGAAGTCTTACATTTCCGGGGGTCCCCTCCCCAACGCACCCTTCCAGCAGACGACTGACCCCCACCACTCCCCCTTCTAATATATTTAATTGCCCAATTCCCACACTAATTACTCCACACCCACCCTTGATTCTCATTGGATAGTAGCCCCACCCCCTCCACCCCACCCATTATTCCCATTGGCCAATTGCCCCACCCCCTCCATCCACCCCATGCTTCTCTTTGGCTTACCATATCACATTATAATCTCTCTCATTGGCTAAGTACTCAACTTCTTTCGACCAATTAGTCGCGTTCGCTCAACCATCTTCCAATATTTTTAATTGCTCCACCAATGATTATCATTGGCTAATTACTCACTTCGTTCGATCCACCAATTCCATCATACTCACCATCATCTCCAATGATTCTCATTGGCTAATCACGTTAAGTGACAATCTCTCTCATTGGCTGATTATTCGTATGTTTTCGGAAACCTTCGTTCGGCCAATCAGCAGCCTACTTTAGTCGCAAGCGCGGACTATTCCCCCCCCTTTTCTAAACTCTTTATAAGGTGCACCCCGAGCTCCCCTCGGTAAAGCAGTCATTTTCTCGCTCTTAAAAATGCACGTGTGTTGTCCCAGCGGCCATAAAAACTTTTCTGCCAATTTAGCATTTAGAAGGGTGTGCTCGCTTAGTAGTACCTTGAACAAACGGAACGAGTTCCAGTACCTACCGAAAGAAATTCTCCTGGTCTACACACCGTAATGACATAATGAACAGTCGTATGTCAAGTAGTGGGGTTTCCCAGCCCGCTACAATTCCTGAGTCTACGATACAGACGTTGAGCGGTGAACACAGAATATTGCAATTAGTAAACCTGAGTATGTGTGTTAACTCATGTCGTAGGCCTACTTCACCAAATTAAAAAAAAATTAAAAATTAAATATTTTGTGTTTTATTTATTTTAAAAACCCCTGCTTTATATAGAAAATAATTTTCAATAAAAATACTTATTTTGAATAATAAAACAAAAAGACTAAATATGGCAGTTTACCTATGTTGCAAGCATGGTCAAGGTTACAATTCGGTGCAGGCCAACAGCAGGCAGCATAATCGAGAAATTAATGCCACCTATGGATTAAAAATAGAATCCAACATGGGGGGCGTTGACAGCACCTCCTATACTTAAAAATCATAAACAAATATGGCTGCTACCTGGTGGCTAAATCGACAACTCGCCTGGTGGCGATATCGATTATTAATACACTAGCATCACCTAGCTGTTCGCGGATACCTGAACGAGATGTCGCAACGATTAGTCGAGGAGCAGCTGGTGACCAAGCTCTTCATCACTGGTCCCGAAGAAGCTCGGTTCTTACCCCGTGTGATTTTTTCCTATGGGTTTACATAAAGGATCAAGTGTTTCGTCCACCATTGACGACCCCAAAACGAGAATTACGGGCACCATCCAAACCATAACACAGGACATACTGACAAGAGTGTGGAACAAGTTCGAGTATCGCGTAGCTGTCGTTCGGGCCGCTCGTGGTGGTCACATTGAACATTTATGAAGATATGGTAAACAGACTTCACGGCTCCACGGTTCATTTGATTAGTCAATCAAGGTTGTATGTTGTTTGGTTCCGATATTATAGACCTTCAAGTTTGAGGTATTCTTTTATACTCGTCCTGTATTTTGTAATGCCATAAATAACTTCTTTTTTTTTTTTTTTTTTTTTTTTTTTGCCGTTTGCGGTAATTTTTATATCAGTGCTTCTACTATCGCAGTCCGGAATCGTTTCATATTTAGTTTTGACGTAACACGTAACCTCGCAGCGCTAGCACTTATTGCCACGATTTGCAACAAAGATAAGTTGATCGCAGCTGTTAGTAGACTGCAGACACGTGACAGATTACAACTTTCATACGCAGATGCCTGTTTCAGTGTCTCGTGTAATTTCAAATGTTCAGTTATAAGTCAATTCACAGTTACTTCAAACTTTTCTGGAGCCCTACTAAAGTTCTACTTCCAGGATAGCCCTCCGCCTCGTGCAAACAAAGCTTAGAAAATTACACTAAATAGACAACGCACCGCATTCGTGCGCACTCGTTGTAATAATATTTAGCACGAGAACTAGTTCATACTGGATGTTACCGAAACACCGGTTGTCTCGCTGTTTGTATTCATAATGATTATAAATAAAACATAATTTATAAATTAAATAAAAAATTAAATTTCAACTCAACCAAAAATGAGGTACCGAAGTATTAAACGCTTGTGATACATTACGTATTTAAGAAACAACCAAACACATCATACATGGGGTGATTTTTCGAAGTTTTGAATCAAAACAAGCAAAGAAACCTCGAGTAAACTAGTCATTTTCGCTAAGAAGTGTACTGGATATTTTTATTTTGGTAAAAAGTTTTGCTCCATGATATCTCAAATCTATTCGATCTGGTATTGCACTCAGATAACGTAAAGGTTTAAAAAATATTCACCCAGAAAGAAGCTTGATAGCATCTCCTCCTTCCTCCTCCCTTTTTTGATTGACAGAGGAGGGGAGGGGGTGAAGGGGACTTTAATCGCCTTAGGAAACGAGAGAGCGGCGTTCTCTGCTGGGAGCAGTGTGCTATACCTACCTATAAGAAGTTCGCAGTTGATTGACAGTGGAGGGGGGTGAAGGGGACTTTAATCGCCTTAGGAAACGAGAGAGCGGCGTTCTCTGCTGGGAGCAGTGTGCTATACCTATAAGAAGTTCGCAGTTGATTGACAGTGGAGGGGGGTGAAGGGGACTTTAATCGCCTTAGGAAACGAGAGAGCGGCGTTCTCTGCTGGGAGCAGTGTGCTATACCTATAAGAAGTTCGCAGTTGATTGACAGTGGAGGGGGGTGGAGGGGACTTTAATCGCCTTAGGAAACGAGAGAGCGGCGTTCTCTGCTGGGAGCAGTGTGCTATACCTATAAGAAGTTCGCAGTTGATTGAGTACTCTTGAAATCAACTTTTGAAACTTTTGATGAATGTTACTGCTCCAACCTACATGTACTTTAAAGGGCAAACTGACTGCCAAGAGGAGTGGAGTGTAGAGATTTGGACGGCGCTTAACATCGAGGTCTTGAGAGCCGATGAGGGCGAAACGAGGTGAGGACATAGCACTGGCGAAATGAAAGGGCGGGGGAACGGGAGATCTACGAGGAAACCCGCCGACCAGCGGCGTCATTTGGCACGATTCCTATGTGCGAAAATCCGGGAGCGGCCTCGCCGAGAATTGAACCCGGTTCGCCGGGATGGGTGGTGAGTAGTCTAACCACTACACCGCAGCCCATTGCTATGGGCCCAGTAAAGTTAATAACGGCGTAGGGAACGTATAGGCTGTTCACGGTAAAATAAGCACTTTTGAAAGCCCTGTGTGTGATATACTTGTATGCAGTGTCATGGCATCATAACTTCATCCATGCGTGGTCAAGTGAAACTGTGAAATTATTATATAAAATATTTTTTTTCAAATTTGCTCATTTTTTACACTTCGAAGCATTTAAAGAAAAACATAAAGCGAAAGAAATAATATAAGTTATCGCAAATGGTTACCTAACAATTTTTATTCATTCGACGTTATGGTATGGTACTAATTCCCATCCGTTGTTACCAACTTTAATGGACGCATGTCACTCAGTGCGTCCGTTAAAATATATGCAGATAAGTAAGGGTAGTGATTTTTTTCTATGGTTGATTTCAAAAGTGCTCAATTTTTCGTGAACAGCCTTTAGTTACATGTCTTAATGCTGAATTAAAAGTGTTTGGTAAACATTAGTGAATACTGAAATATTTAATTTTTCGATACATTTATTCAAAATGAGTATACGGGTAAGAATCTGCAAAATTTTGAAACTATATATTTTTTTTTTTTTTGTAATTTCACATTTGCACTATACCGACGCACGAATAAATTGGTGAGGCCCATGTCAGTGTTAATTTTGCATATGGAGGAAGAATACACTTTGTACATGCAAGTATATCTTAAGGTTGAATAACAATTGTCAGAAAAGTACGATTTATCCTGTATATGGAGAAAAATGTATATATTTTGCAACATTATAAAATATTTTACTAAAATGTACTTTTTAAATGCAAGAAACTAATTAATCGATAGAGTCCTCATTTTTAACCAAATCTAAGTGCATTTCCGTTTTGGATGCTTCGGAAAGCAGAAGTTACAAGAAAATCATCTTCGAGAAATAGCGTCATTATAATATTTACTGTGATCATGTGTAATAAAATCATAGTAATAATGTAACATATACATTTTATAATTAACTTTATTTATGATAGTTTCAGCAGCCATAAATGTTTATGACAAATGGACGCACTTAAAATGAATAATAAAAATTATTTTCTTCATTACTATTACCATTTTCTTACATACAATCATAGTAAACATTATGACGATATTCCATTACGAAGATTTTCTTGGAAATTCTGCTTACTGAAGCATTCAGAACAAACATATGCTTCAATTTGTTTAAAACGGAGACTATTTATTTCGATTATTTTTTTTTACATTTCAAAAGTATATTTTGGTAAATATTTGTTAATGTTGCAAAATATATACATTGTTGTTTCATATACAGTATAAATCGCACTTTTCTGGCAATTTTAATGGTGTCTGTATTCATTTTTTAAAACAGTTCTTAACGTTGTATAATCGGGTACAGTTCTCCATAGGCAGTTACTTTACTTCAACTTTTAAGCAGAACTTTCATAAGGGCTCCGTTTACCGTGAGCAGGACTATAACCGTTTAACAACTCCGGTCGCGAGTGTGTCTCATCTGCCTTCCCCATTTCGCACAAAGGACTGCAGCGTGCCAGGAATAGCAAGTCCCCCCGGCGTCTCATCTGCTGTGGTATGTGCAGACACTGGAGCCAACATGGTGATCTCATCTGTCCCCATTTGCCTGCCTGTCCTTATTAAGAGCAGCTCTCGCCAGTTACGCAGAATTTTTTTCTCGTTGTCGTGATGAAGTTTTGTTTTGGGTTGTTATCGACGATATAACCTAGCTACGTATACAATTTACGAGTTGCTACATAATTGTCCCGGTGGTTGGGAAAATGTAACAACACGGTGATATTTCAGAATTCGTACCATGCCCATAATGGCAATTTTACGTGTAAGGTAATGTTTTCTCTCAAACGCGGGGGCCGCGGTGGCTGAGGGGTGACTGTTTGCCTCCCACCAAGGCAAACCGGGTTCAATCCACTGCCGGGTCATTTCCGGATTTTCGCAAGCGGGAATCGTGCCGGTCGCTGGTCGGCGGGTTTCCTCGGGTATCTCCCGTTTCTCCGCTCTTGCATTCCGCTGCTGCTCTATACTCGCCTCGCTTCACCCTCATCGGCTCTCAAGACCCCGTTGTTAAGAGCCGCCCAGATCTCTCAAATCAACTCTTATACTGCAGGCAAAGTGTTTTGTATTTGTATGTAAGTTATAAAACTGCTTGTGCATCCTCGCGGACATCGTGTGCTAGTGCGCGGATTGATACGTATGCTGCAAGTAGTCCCTACCCGAACCCAAACATTGATAGTGGCTATCAAGATGGCGTCGCGGTAATTCTCGCTCGTGGGCTCTACTTTTCTCGTAACGTCTCCGGCAGTTATGTGTGCATATTGCTAACATTTTTTGGTCCTCCGGTTCGGATAGATCTTCGTGGGAACTACAGCTAACGATTTATGGTCTCGTTTACTGTGTGGTGCGTAATATTCCCGCGTACATCAAGATGCCGCCTGCCGAAGCCATCGTGAAATACACTCAGTGCTTCAATTTCGCAGGTAAACCGGGGTAAAGGCTGTTCACTATAAAGTGAGCACTTTTGAAATCGACCTTAGAAAAATGCCACTGCCCCTGACTGCATATATTTTAATGCGCGCGCTGAGTTACATGCGCCTGGTGAAGTTGGTGACGATGGATGGAAAGTAGTTCCATATGCTAATGTCGAATAAAAAGTGTTAGGTAACCATTTGTAATAATTTAAATTATTTCTTAGGCTTTCTCTTTTTTAACGCTTCGGTGTGTAAAAATTAGCAGATTTATAAAATGTTTACTTATCTAATAATTTCAGTTTCACTTGACCAACGCATGAATAAAGCGATGAGGCCAATGGGAATTTTAATTTTACATAAGGCGGGGGAATACACAAGTAGATCTTAAGCAGGGCTTTCAAAAGTGCTTATTTTACCGTGAACAGCCTATATGGTTAATTATATTCAGGTTAGGAAGAAAACGAGGTTTCTTATTGGAGAGTTTGTTATAGGGAAAAAATTCCGCCGCTTGATAAGCGCTAGTGTTCCAAAGAGGTCACTTTTAATTAAAATTTTATTCTACGTGAATTATAAAAGATAAAGATTTTACTTAGTTACTAAGTTATTTTATATTTCATTTATGTTCATTGCAATTATCCTGTTTTTAATGTAGAAAATACAGAGAAATCTCATACACATGCGAAACTAGCGCTACCTAGTGGCAAAAATATTTGATTGCCAAACTTATAACATTGATCTCCCTAACCAGAATATAAGTAATCTTAATCAGGGCAAACATAACCTTATTTAACTTGGATTAATTTTATTTGCGAGTTTGGTTGGGTATTTGTTTCATCTGTCGTTGTGGTAATTCCGGGTCGTTGTTGGCGTTTCTTCTCGTCTCGTCATATCAGCAACATGGGTTTCAGGGTATTTTTGTTGAAATTTAAACTTCAGGAAACGAAACTGAAACACCTAAGTGAGAGGATACAATTCTTAACCGCCGCCCCTGAAGTTACTGCCCAATTTGTTCACGACGTGAATGCTTTAGGTCTACAGCTAGATGCAGTAGAGGGGACTGTCAATTTCCTGTGTAATGATTTATTACAGTTGGATCCACTTCCCGACTAGTTTGATTAAACGATTCTCGCAACAAAACGCGATGAATTCTTCACTATGTTGTCGGGCACTCGGTGCCTCTCGACTTCTTTTCTCGTCAAACATGTGGTACAAACCGAATCAACTTCGGCTGACGTCGGTCAGTCTGTGAATGCGAGGGGCTTCCCAAAATTAATCTGTTCATTTTTTCTGGCCAGTGGGAGGAATGGCCAATATTTTCACAACTGTACCAGACTTCTATTCATAGTAATCAATCATTGGCCGATGCTGAAAAATTTCTGTATTTAATGGGATGCCTCAAAGACGAAGCTTTGCAGTTGGTGAGGAATCTTCCTATTGCTTTCGAAAATTGTTCCGTAGCTTGAGAACTTTTAACTTGTCAGTATCAAAACCTTGGGAAGTTGACGATATTGTATATAAATTTAATGTATGATTTGCCCCCAGGCAATACCACGCAAATCAAATCTGTGAGACATTTTGTTAATACCTTCAGTGGAAATGCACGGGCTTTAAAGGTTTAGGGCTGCAACATCACTACAGAAAATCCAGTGCTCGTAACTGCCCCGATGAGAAAATTGGATGTTGAAATGCGCACCAAATTTGAAAATCTCGTTCAGTACAAAACGACATAATGCATAATGTTTTAGAAGTGATAGAGTTTATGCAAGCTTTGGTCTCAACAATGGATTGTGCAGCTGTAGATATAACATCCAAGTACTGGTCATCCCTTTCATCGAACCACTCAAGTCAAATCATCTCACTCACCACAACAACATAAGTCGGTATTTGTTACTAACACTGACTCTAAAGTGTCAGAACCCTGTGTAATATGTCAGCAAACCAGTAATTATCTTTATAAATGCCAAGACTTCATCAGTATTTCAACAACAGACAGACAAACAATCGCACAAAACAAAAAACTCTGTTTCAATTGCCTTGGAACATCTAGTGTGTTGGCCACTTGTGCGTCATTTCAAACATGTTTCCGATGTAAGCAGATTGTACTCCTGAGGATCCTGAACCCTTTGTAGGTGTATGCTCAGCCTGGGATCACATGTCAGTCTTGCTGTCTACTGCCTTGTTTATTGTCTATGGTTCGGGCGATGGACCTCATTTAATGTGTTGCTTACTGGATAGTGCTACTCGGGCATTTTTCATTACAGAGTCAGCTGCTACAGTGTTATCGCTTCAGGCTCATAGGGTCAGGGAAAAGGTTTATGGTCTCTCTGAAGGCAAAGTGAACTTGAAAGCAGAAATTGAATGAAGTTCAGTCAGCTGTTGACTCTCATTCTACTTTCAGTCTCATATTGTTTATCGTTTCTAATATTACTACTAACCTGCCATGAGCTTCTGTCGATCCCTGTGTCCATTCCCAACTAGGTTCTTCCCCACTGGCAGACCCCCAGTTTGATAAACTAGGTCCTGTTGACATTCTGTTGGGTGCTGATGTCTATGCACATGTCTGCTTGAGTGGTCAATTAGAATTTGGCAGTCACGTGCCAATCGTGCTAGAGTCTAAACTGGGATGGGTGCTCCTAGGTGAGTACCCTGAGTCACGTACCACCTCCAACCAACCAGGGACTGGTTTCCATGTTTGTAGGAAAGGATAAATCGTTTGATGCGGCCCTAAAACAATTGTGGGGAACTTAAGAACCACCTCTTGTAGCTGCACAACCACCGGAGACTGACTACTGTGAAACACACTACCAGGCTACACATTTACAAGATGACTAAGGTTGGTACACAGTGCGCCTCCCTTCCAAATATAATGCTCATCCTCTTGGCGATTTGTATGGAAATGCTGAGTGTCGTTTATATTCTCTAGAAAAGAAGCTTGCAGCTCATCCTGCAATGAAAGTTATATACAAGGACTTCATGGATGGCTATTTTGCTTCAGGTCACTTGGACAAATATGTTCCTGCTACCCAGTTGGTAGATGATCAGAGAACTCCTAATTGTTTCATTCCTCACCATGGTGTGTTGAAAACATCTAGCACGACCACTAAATTGAGGGTTGTTTTTAGATCACAGTGCTGAGACCTCAAATGGCATGTCCCTCAATGACTTACTACTCTCAGGATCTAAGCTGCAAAACGATATCTCTAAAGTCGATTTGAGATTTTGGCTGTATAGGGTTGTCTTTTCCTTCGACATCAAACAAATGTACAGCCAAATATTGATTCATTAGTCTGGCCGACCTTATCAGCTCATATTTTGGAATGATGATTCTTCTCTCCCACTCTCAGTATTCCAGCTCAACACTGTAACATATGGTTTATCACCATCACCTTTCTTGGCCATCCGCACCCTTCACCAGTTAGTATTTGACGAGGGTTCCCACAATCCGCTAGCTCAAAATGCTCTTTAAAGCATATATTTGTTGATGATATGGTGACTTGTTCATCATCAATAGAGGAAGCCAACATGTTGAAAAAACAGTTGATTGGACTACTTTGCTGAGGAGGGTTCGAGCTTCGGAAATGGTCTAGTAACCAGTCACAACTTCTGGATGATATACCTGAACTTCATAGTACAACTCCCAAAATGCTTGACTTCTTGTCAGGACTGATTGTGAGCATTCTGAGTCTTCAGTGTAATCCAGAAATGAATGCTTACTATTTGGGTATTAGCACTAGGGTCTCAACCAAAAGCGCCGTATTGTCTCAGATTGCTCGAATATACAATCCCCATAGGCTGGCTGTCTCCTGTAATTGTATGGACGAAAATTCTGATACAATGGATGTGGACCCAAGGGTTGGGTTGGCAGAACCATTGCCATCACTGAGCAAGGAGAAGTGGAACCAATTAATTGATGGTTTAGCCAAATTGGAAACACTCACTCAACCACGTTTCATATTCCCTGATGTGGCCAGTGTAGAATTGCATTGCTTCTCAGATGCTTTTTAGCGAGTTTATGCAGCAGTTGTGTATTTGAGGAGTAGCAACAGTCAAGGGAATGTATGTGTGCATCTCATATTGGCCAAATCACGAGTGATGCCACTTAAACAAGTGTGTCTCCCTTGATTTGAGTTATGTTGTGCCCACTTATTGGCAAAATTGGTACACTACTGTCATGCATTTCTAGCTCACAATTTATATGTTGTTGCTACTCATACCTGGACTGATTATAGTTTTGTTCTGTGCTGGATAAAAACTCCACCTTATCTGCTAAAATATATATCTTGCAAATTGTGTTGCTCTAATTCAGGAATAAGTTCCTCCTCAGTCTCGGAAATGCATTGCTTCTAGTGAAAACCCTGCAGATTGTGCTACTCGAGACATACTTCCAACAGAGTTTCTTGCTCATACTTTGACGTGGCATGGCCCAGGATTGTTAGTGGGCCCACCTAAAAAAATGGCTATTGTCTCGAGTGAATATGGGTGCAGGTGATATCCCCGAAATCAAATAGTTTTAACTAGTTCTGGTAAATACTAATGAACCTCCTGAAGAGCTTCCCTTGTTGCGAAAAATGACACCTTTGCCTAAACTTGGCAGTGTGATGGATTATGTGATGCAGTTCATCAACCACAGTCAGAAGCAACCTCTTATCAATGGTCCCTTATCCTCTGCAGAATTGACACAAGCAACTGTTAATGTGTTCAACGTATATGTTTACATGGAGACTGGAAACAGCTTAAGGCAGGAAAGCAATGCTCCACCAGACTGCAATGTTTGGTACCATTTTTGGACTCACATGGTGTGCTTAGGGCAGGCGGTCGTTTCTCATATGCAGATATTGAGTTTTCAGCAAAGCATCCTATCATCCTACCCAAAACACATCCTGCTGTTTAAGCCCTGGTAGACCTCTTCCATTTGAACTATCTGCATGCTGCATCACAGCTCCTACAGTATCTTCTGTACAATTTTGGGTTCTCTCTGCTAGATCACTGATTCGATCTCGATTCTTCAAGTCTGTTCGGTGTTTTCGGTGTTGACCTACCAACAATTCTCCTCTAACGGGTGATTTACTGGCTGAAATAGTCACATCTGCCGGTGTTTTTGAACGAACGGGAGTAGACTACGCAGAGCCAATCACCATACATCTCAAAAAGTTATGCCATTGTACAACGCAAAAGGCTTATCTTTAAATATTTTACTTCTCCACTAAGGCTGTTCACATCGAGGTCGTGTCTGATTTAACTGCAGACAGTTTCATTGCCGCTCTAACACGGTTTGTCTCAAGAAAATGTTTGTGTACAAGCTCTTACTCAGATTGTGGCGTTAATTTTGCGGGTGCCTCAAGGCAGATTCATCAGTCTTTCACACAGCTTCTGAGATTCCCATTGCTGAAAACTTTTCTTTTTCACACTCAATTGATTTTCATTTCATTCCACCAGCAAGTCCTCACCAGGGTGGTTTATGGGAAGCCGCATTGAAATCTGCTAAATACCACCTTAGTCGCAACATTGGTGGTGAGGTATTGACAATTGAAGAGCTCGTGACACTTTGCACGAGGGTCCAGGCTGTCCCAATTCGAGACCCTTAACACCATTGTTATCTGATCCATACGACACTGAAGCTCTCGCACCTGGTCACTTTCTAACTGCCAGGTATCTTGTATATGTTCCTGAACCACACGAAGGTAATGATAATGAGTCCCTTTGTCTGTCCAGACGGTGGAAAATTGGTTTGCACACTAACAAACCAATTTTAGAATATGTGGTACCGAGAATATTTGTAGCAGCTCCAGCCACGTGGTAAGTGGCGAACACAACAAGCAGGACTTGCTGTTGATGAGTTAGTTCGTGCTGGAGAAGATCGTGTTCTATCCCTCATTTAGTGTAATAAGGGTTACCAAACTGCATCCTGTGCGGGACGGTATTGTAGTGGTTGATGTCCGCTCCCAAAAGGGACAGTTAGGTCGCCCTGTGCATAAGTTGTACAGGTTGCCAGCTCAATGATTAGTTGCGGGGTATCTGTGTAATTTGTATATAGTGACTATGTTGTGTTGTGCTATAAGAGACCTCACCCGGTTTTGGCGGGCAGTATGTTTTGTTTTTGTATGTATAAACTGCTTGTGCATCCGCGTGGATATTTTGTGCTAGTGCGCGGATTGATACCTATGCAGCAAGTAGTCCTTACCCCATCCCAATGATCGCTAGTGGCTCTCAAGATGGAGTCGCGGTAATTCTCGCTCGTGTGCTCTACCTTTGTCGTAATATCTCCAGCAGTTGTTTGGGCATATTTCTAACACAAAGTTAAACAGCATATTCAAAGCTCCAGATCCTGTATAGCATTAACAAAAACATTAAGAACTTTAGTTAGAAAACCAAATGACACAGCATTGCGAATTATACATAGCCATAACTAACCCTAATCTCAAATTCTGAACCTGCTGCCGTTACTTACTGTTATCTTCATAATATTGTGAAGCAGTATATCACATGGTATCACAGCACATGTAGCATGTTGCACAGTGTATTATGCATCAGAAAATAATTAAAGAAATTATCTTATTACGGGTAGTCAGATTCCACTTCTCACAATTCGCTATATTTTGTTACCAGCTGTACTGGGTGTAATCGATTTGAGTCCTCAAAATCCTGTCGTGGGAACATTGATTTAGTTTTAAAAGTAAAATTAACACGCTTTTGATACAGATTGTACAACAAAATCGGTAGTTTTAAGAGTACATAATCATACATATACAAGCACAGAATCTACGTCAACATTTACCAACCATCACCCTGTGCGAATGGCAAAATAGAGAGTATCGCTCACCGACTAGACGAGTTATCAGGACTCGACATAAGTTTACTCTCAATTGCGTTTTGACCTTTGGTGCGAAGATCTTTGTACACAAGTCTTATATAATTTCTGCTGTTAGTGAGGCAAGAAAATGTGTACATATTTCGTCGTGCACGCATTGTTCACAGTCAATGCCTAGAGCGTGTCCTATCAGTTCACACCATGACTTCGCTCGCGTCATACCACGGGTCGTCGGTTGTGTTCGCTAAGGAGCTTGTACTCGGGCGAGGAAAGAAAATCGCTGTGCTCCGAGACCATGCATCCGCGTAGTATTCGACATAGCAAGATTTTTAAAAAACACTTATTTCAACTAAATAATTCTGATGAACGCTAAGCCTCCCCTCCAAACACTATCCAGAAAGAGGATTCAAATCGATTTATATAATATACAGTATATGAATACACAATCCGTTATGTTGTTCATCAGATTTATTTCGGACAAGAAAAGGTTTGGTAAAATCAACTATACGCTGTTCACGTTTTATTGAGCACTTTTGTAAGCCCTGCTTTGGGTCTACTTTTCTTCTCATTTTGTATCGTTCCGCTATAAGTAATATTAATATCGTGAGGAGTCGTCTCACTTTATTCATGTGTTATCCAAGCGAAACTTTGTTATCATTAGAAAATGTATATTATATTCCGTTCACAGTTACTTCCGACATTTTTGAAGCCTTGCCAAAGTTCTGCTTCCGGGATATTCCTCCGCCTCGTGCAAACAAAGTTTCATCAAGTCAACACCTCATTCGTGTGCACTCAGTGTAATAACATTTGCACTATTTTTACTAGGCATTACCAACATACCTATTTTCTCACTGTTTGTATTCATTTGCAAATGAAATATCATTTTTAGAAAAAATTTAAATAAAAGTTTAATTGAATAAAAAATACGGTACTTTTATGTCAACACAAGTTTAAAACGATTGTGATACATTACATATTTAGGAAATAACCAAAGATGTCGGGGTGATTTTTCTAAGGTTTGATTCAAAAAGTGTGAATAAACCGCGAATACACTGTAATAATGCGCTAATGTGTGCTCTTATGTGTATAAAACAATCAGAGACAATAAATTTACATATTACACGTTCAGTACAAGGCCAAATGTTTAAATGTTTTTATAGATGGCTTGCATATCACCACCTAAGTGTGTTTCAAAACAGGGTATGTATGACAATTGGCTGGGGGTGTACTACACCTAGGAAGTCTCCCTCCAGCAAACCGCCAGCTCACACGTCGCCAAATGACCTCCACCGCAGTTGCCAGAATTGTCGCTAAGTAAGAGACTCATAGTCAAGGCGTGCACAGCTAGTCACCAGGCTCTTTTCAGACATACGTACAGCAGCCAAAATTTCTCGGGAGCCTGATGTATCTTTAGTGAGCTACCATCTGTGGATGAACCGTTTGTTCAGAACATCGCGTAATTCTTGCGTACTTCAAAGGTTGCTTTCCACGAGGCTTATCAAAATCTCTATTACTTTAGGCGTGTTGACAACACCTGTTATTCTAATTCGTGTTTTATTTTGTTACTATGTGATTGTATTTTCAACTTTACGTCACTCCTTTCATGTCATATTATATACCTAGGCTTTTATTTTAGCATAGCTACTCTGTTAGTTGCATTTATTGATATGGGCCTATTATTCTTCTAACTTTAAAAATACAGGTAGCTTAGCCTGTGGAATTAAACTATGGTCAAAACCAATTTTATGAATATCTCAGATGAGTTTATTAACAAGTCAAATTCTTTGCAATTTTTAAAATGACATCTATTCGAATTGGGGGGAGTGGAGTGTGTGAACATTTCTAAGTACCTGACTGTTGAAATAACAAATGTTTTTGGGCTCAGTTATAAATAAAATAAACTGTTTATTCATTGTAAATTTTTGTCGGAGTACTATAAATTTCATAGTTCTAAAAAAAAAATATCGGGGAAAATACATTTTGCCAATGCTTTGCTCATGAAAATTTCGCCTACCGTAATGTAGGATTTTTTTTCCAGATGACTTTATTCAGCATCGAGACGTTTCTCATAATAGGAGGCAGTTCCGACCTTTTCGAATGTGCTGTTCACCGCCAGTCATGAGCTGTCATTCGAATGTGCTGTTCTAAACGTGTCTCGTCTCGTTCCCTCCCCGCATCTTGCATTCCCATGCAGGGTTCCTCTCCTTGCACAGGATGTTCCACTCACTCTCGGCCTCGTATTGAATGGGAGAACTTGCAGGCGGTTTCCGGCCTCCAACTGTGCAATGAGCTGCCGTTGGCACGCCTTTATGTACTACGTGCGGACGATAAACACATGCTGCTCCACTGAGTAAAGGCTGTTCACGATAAAGTAAGCACTTTTGAAATCAACCTTAGAAAAATGTCACTGCTCATGCCTGCGTATATTTCAACGAACTACTGGGTGACATGCATGCGCCAAGTGAATTTCGATGGATGGAAAGTAGTTCCATATCTTAACATCGAACAAAAAGTGTTAGGTAACCATTTGTGATACCTTAAAATTATTTCCTTCGCTTTCTGTTTTTTAATGCACGGAAGTACGAAGATGAGAAGATTTGTAAAGTATTTACTTTTTTAATAATTTCAGAGTTTCATTTGACCGACGTATGAATAACGTGATGAGGCCCATGGCAATGTCAATTTTACATAAGGCGGAAGAATACACAACGTGTATACAAGCAGATCTTAATCAGGGTTGCTAGAAGTGCTCATTTTACCGCTAACAGCCTACACCGACTCATACTGTACCCGATAAAATACGAACCACTGTCAGGTCACAACACTAAGAACATGGAACTCGGACTGAAAGCACATGTCCGTATTACGGACATTGAACAGCTGGTTCGTCCAGACGCACGCGCAACGACTATAGGCTGTTCACGGTAAAATGAGCACTTTTGAAAGCCCTGCTTAAGGTATACTTGTATACACGTTGTGTATTCTTCCGCCTTATGTAAAATTGACGTTGCCATGGGCCTCATCACTTTATTCATACGTCGGTCAAATGAAACTCTGAAATTATTGCGAAAGTAAATACTTTACTAATCTTCTCATTTTCACACTTTGATGCATTAAAACAGAAAGCGAAGGAAATAATTTTAAGGTATCACAAATGGTTACCCAACGCTTTTTGTTCGACGTTGAGATATGGAACTACTTTCCATCCATCGTTACCAAATTCACTTGGCGCATGCATGTCACCCAGTAGTTCGTTGAAATATACCCAGGCATGGGCAGTGACATTTTTCTAAGGTTGATTTCAGAAGTGCTCACTTTATCGTGAACAGACTTTAGAGTGACTGCTTCCACTTCCAGTGACGTCCCCGCGCTTCCCATGCACCAAAGTACGTCCGTATGACGTGTCGCTACATTATGACTATAGGGTCACCTGTTTTTCGCGAAAAGATTTCAGAACTAAGTGTACTCCAAAACACTAGAGCTCAAATATACTTTCGTGATTGGATGATTTTCACTGTTACTTATTGCACGTGACTGCCCGCGAATCACACACACTCATTGTTTGAGTTTACCTGATTCTGAATGGCCCAGTCAGGTGAGGCACTGTCTGTCGACAAAGACACATGGCCAACAACCGGAGGAAAACGGCACGCATGCTATAGGTCGTTGGAGTCTAGCCTTCGCGTGAATATTTCCGCGAAAAACAGGTGGCCCTAATTATGACCAATTAGTGTGATATTTATAAGCGAACATCAAGGAACGAGAACGAGTGTATCAGCCAGTAATTACACGAGTCGCCAGTGCTCGGGCAGTCTAGAGCAGAGCAACAGACAGCCAGCTCGCAAATATATTTGAATTTGTTTTCAGACATCCATGCATTTCATGATTAACCTCATTGAAGTTAGCATTACAAAAAAACTCAGTAAAAATTCCTGGTATGCACCATTTGCGCATTCTATTTAGCCATTAAATATATTATTATCACTTCTTCTTACGAAAAAAAAACCTTATTTTGAAAGGCTTGTTTCAAAACTTCTAAAAATTGCTTCATTTGCACACATGTTATACGGTGACATTCGCTGTAGAATAAATCGTGCCAGTTCGCAGACTTAGTTAATTTTTTTTCCCATAGAAATAAGAGTCGAGGGAAGAAGATTGTAATTAAAAGCTGCATATATAAAGAAAGAAGAATGCGAAAATGAGATGCACGTCCTGAAAGAAATAGCCGTAGTTATCATTCACAACCAGTGGAATGACTGTAAATTACAAGAAGAATCAACTACAGTAACTTATTTAAGAAAAATTTTCTGAAAGTAGAACTGTTTAAAATCGTCTACTTATTTTTGGGTAGTAAAGAACTTAAACACATACTTTATAATTCGCATATGTGGACTATTTGCATGCAAATATTACAAAACTCCCGTAATTGAGATCGGCGTGGCAGATATCAGTACAATTGCTACAGCCTTCCATTGTGCTTTTTACTGTCGTTTATATTGGCAAGAAACCTGATAACATGGCAGTAAATTCCAGTACAAGTCTCGGAATAAAGTTTCACGTTTCCGCAGCTGAATCTTTCCACATCGGCGCAAACAGTTTCACCCAAACAGCGACGTAGATACGGTGAATTTCTGTAGGACAAGAGGGTCCGACGAATATCTCTGAAAACAATTTTTGTTCGTGTAAATATACAGCATTAAGAATTTGTTACAGAAATTGTTTCGAAAAATTTCGCTTGAGGTTTTTTCTAGCGCAGTGTAAATTTATATTCACAAAATATTAAGAGTAATTGAAAATGCAGTAATCCCAGGATCTAAATAACACACTGCTAAGCTATTAAGGGAAGGAGTTGGGTCATGTTGCAATGGTTTGCTGCCTCAGAATATCATGGGAATTTGAAAACAAAATAAAATGAGAAGTAGTATCTGTTATCTTGGAAATTTTGAATTTGTTTTTAACAAAAAAAGATCTTGCGTTTTTCTGAAGAGCAACATGTTACTCCAATCCATGGGCATAGCCTGAGTCAGACGGGTAGAGAAGAGGTTGTATGTCCTCCAAATATTGATTCTTGCCCATACGCTGGCCCCGCCTTCGTTCGTGTGTGCGCTGCCATAGGAGGAGACCGCAGAGCAAGTAAGGAGACAAGAGCGGACACTTCCATGTTGTAACGACCTTCTTATTTTAATGAATTTTTCAGGGGTGGTGGGTGGGTGGTAGGTGCCTGGATTAATACCAACAGCAGACACGCGATAGGAGAAATAATCACCTAGTATAATAAAACAAAAAGAATAGTTTTTCATGATTATGTCGTGATTAACACGCTTCATTGAAGTAGTTAATAATCACGTCGTGTTCAATGTTTGGTAAAATAGTTTTCTTTTTTTTATTTGTTATTAGGCTATTGCCGGGTAGCATTTACAGTATGTTTACAGTTTGCATTATTTTGGAGAGGTTCTAGAACGAAGTTTTAAAATTGCTTAATTAGAACCTATTTGACTAACACCATTTAATTGCCTAATGCTGTTTTCGGCAATAATTAAATATATACCTGTGCTGTTTGTGTTAACTCTGCCTTTTAATATTTACGTTACCTCCAAATGTGACCAACAAAATAGAATAAATCTTGCACAAGCAGTGCAAAAAAACGGATTAAATATTTCTATTCGTTTTGGTAAGTTATTAAATCAGCACCTAAAATATATGTAGGTTAAATCAGTATGTTTGAGATACAAAACACGCATAGTTTTTTGACTCAAAACCGATCTTTTCCATAAAATAATTAAGTTTTAGTGGTAAAATGTCTATGTTGGTGTTTCCACAGGCACTTACTTCAAATAAAGCGATTGTAAGCCCTATCTACTGTTACCCCCCTGGAGGAGATGATGGGGCTGCTGGTCCCGGAATACTCGCCATAGCGACCGCAGTGTCTTCCTCGCAGACGGGGTGATGCCATGTGCACACGTGCGTGTGAGATGTACTGAGTAACTTGGAGGAAGGTCGACTGGGTGATCTGCGCTCCCCCTAATGTGATTCACTGACACTAAAACGGTCGCAAAACTAACCATCGTGATTTTTCTTCTTCTTTTTCCACCGCCACCACCGGTAAAGTATTTTTTCTGTCCCGTGAGTCACGCCTAGTCACAGCGCACTTGTATGTGGCTGTTCCTGGGCCCGCCACGTCTTGGAGAAGTCTCGCCCTCAGCCTGCAGGTGCATTCGGACAACTCGCTACTCTGTCTGCCTCATAGACTAAAGATGAGGTAGACCGTATATACGTCTTCTGCGCATGTACCCAACACTGACCAACCCCAATCCAACACAACTGTCAGTCATATGGTCAACAGTGATGAACGTGTTTGTTTACATCCTAATTTTTAAATGACAAGCACTATTATATTAATAAAACACTTTTACCAGTTTGAATGTAATCAGAAAGCATTACAAGTCGATTAGAGGAAATATAAAAACGTCTCAAAAGCACTTGTTTACTAAACAGTGTTCTAACCTCAAACCCAATCTATGCCATTTTTGCTAGACGTGTAGGCAGGAAAGCAGTTCAATGTTTGGACACGGAGATTGGTTGTGCGCAGCCAGCGAGATCGGTCTACCTCATCTTTAGTCTATTGTCTGCCTTGCTCACTCGCCGTCACTTCGGCCGCCTGCTGTCAGAGTGAATCCTCAGTGTGACACTTGCACCGAGTGACATCAGGGGCCCTATTCTGTAACTTTTTTCTATCGATATACAGGTTGTCAATCAATAAGCGTTACAAATCGATATGGGTGGTACATGAGATGAAATAGAACATTTTTCATTAATGTTCGCATGTCCGTAAATGCCTCCTTACACCAAACACAGCGATGTCAGCGAGCAGGGTCAGTCGGCAAGCCAATGGCAAGTGAGCAGTGCAACCGGACATTATAGGCTGTTCACTTTAAAATGAGCACTTTTGAAAGCCTTGCTTAAGATCTACTTGTAAGCACGTATTGTGTTATTCAACCTTATGTAAAATTAACATAGCCATTGGTCTTATCACTTGATTCATGCGTCGGGCAAGTAAAAGTGTGAAATTATTAGAAAAGTAAATATTTTAAAGATCTGCTCATTATTACACTTATATGTATTTTAAAAAAACAGTAAACGAAGGAAATAATTGAAGTTATCACATATGGTTACCTAAATTATTTTATTCGAGGTTAAGATGTGGAACTACTTTCCATCCATCCTTACCAATTTTACTGGGTGCCTGTCACTCATGCCAGGCAGGAGCAGTGACATTTTTCTAAGGTTGATTTCAAAAGTGCTCAGTTTATCGTGAACAGCCTTTACATGTGTAGGTTGAAGCTGTTTTCCACTGCCCCATTTGACGCACAGAAGGAGGTCCCACTTTCTGGAAACCTCGCTCCCCCGACCTAACGTATTGGATCTCTACCTTTGGGGCCACGCAAAAAAAAAAAAAAAAAAAAACTCTGGTGTACGACACTCCTGTGAATACCACAGAAGAATTTGGGGCCAAGGTTCGTGCAGCATTCGAAACCATCAAGGACACGCCGACCATTTTGAATGGTGTGCTCCGCAACATGCTGAGACACTGTAGAGCATGCATCGAATGAGGAGGAGACAGTTTTAAGCAACTGCTGTAATCCCTTTGTGCGTAATATACCTTATTTAAAACACTGATTCACATGCACCTTTCTTTATACCTGACGCTACCATTGCACGTTATAATCGCCATTTTGGGAATAATGAGCCATTTCAGGACATGGGTGCCTTGATAAAATATGTATCATTTAATCTCATGGACCACCCCTATTAATCTTTTACACTTATTCATTGACAATCTGTATAAAGACATTTACTGCTCGACTATTTACAGAACTAAATGATATTTTGCAACTCAATATGTCGCTACGAAGAGCTATGCATCATGGCTGTCTTTATATAAAGACAGGCCAAAAAGTGTTTTTATGAACGAAAGTGGAAATAAAATGGCTGACCTATTTAAGTTAATTCTAGCGAAAAAGTTCCACAGAAAAAAAGTTTTAAAATACCACATAAATGTGAAATATTATATTATTGTATATTTCCGCACAAAAAAAAAGTTTTCTGGAATGCATTTAAGGTGTATATATTATAATTCGCTAGTGATACTTTGTTTTTAACGTAACTTTTCTAAGAAATGGAGCCGCGGTGGCTGAGCGGTTAGCTTGCTCGTCTCCCACCAAGTCGAATCGTGTTAATTCCCCACTAAGGCCACTCCCGGATTTTCCCATGTGTGAATCGTGCCGGACAAAGCCGTTGATCGGCGGGTTTTCTTGGTGATCTCCCGTTTCTCTCGCCCCCTCATTCCTGCGCAGCTCCATACTCACATCGATCACCTTCATCGGCTCTCAAGACTTCGCTGTTAAAGGCCGCTCAAATCACTTAACTTCACTCAAAATGCCACCACGCAAGCGTGGTAATTTTGTAGTAGTTCAGGGTTCATCCAGTCTCTAAGAGCTAAGTTAGGTTATAGAAATGTTTGCCCCTCAGAGCTACGAGCTGATATGCGCCCTGGCTTATTTATTAACGAGACATTATTGCATGTTTTGCAGGAGTAGCAGGTTGTTGTGTGTTACGACCACTCTTATTGCCAACGTCACGGCTCAGAATAAGTAAGTAAACAAAAGTTAGATGGCGTGCGGTTCCTTTGATGTGGACGTACCCATTCTCTGATCGGTTGCGCGAGGCCTTGCATCTGATTGGCTACTGGTTGTTGCGAAAGATTTCGTATTGGCTGGGGTGGGAGGTAAGTTTAGCCTACCAGTCGCTGATTGGTGAGCGGCGTCCCGCCGACGTGTTGCTGACCAGCGCCGCCATTTTCGCGGCGTGTGCGGCTCGTGTCCGCGCAACAAGCGGCCGTTTCACTTCCTCATTCTCAGCTTTACTGCATTGGTTAGGCTGACAATCCTTCCTTCGCATCCGTCAATCACCCGTCCATCCGACAGTCATCCGTCTTATCATTTTCGTCCTGTTATGCAGTAAGTAGTAGGGGCTTGCCACTTCTGGATTAAATCAGGTTCCTCTAGCGAGGCTACAGACCCTCCAAAATGACATAGAAATGGGTGTAGCTGTGTAGCGCCCGAGAGTGTGTCGGGAAAGCAAGGCGACAGGCTCTCTTCTCTGGCTATCTATTCCGGATGCCTGGCCCGACACCACTCTACTCCCACAGTAGAGCGTGCTACACAGCTACATCCGTCCCTATGTCCTATTTTTAGGGTCTGTAGCAGCGCTACAGGGACTCCATTTAATCCAGAAGTGGCACAAGAAGAGTTAGGGGTGTAGCTTATGAATGAAAGATGACTTAGTAGAGCACTACTGTGCATGATGGAATTTATTTGCATGATGGACATTCAGGAATATATTACGCGATTATTAATCGCGGGAGCTTAAATTGAATAACATGATTCTAAATACAACTTTTACGATTATTTACCACACGCCATTACTGTTACAAGCTAATTGGAAAGTCCCCACCTTAATCATGGTCCCGGAGGCTGTTTCTGGAAGGAGGTTATCGACGATCGGACACACCCATTCTGCGATCTCCCCCTGATGATGGCCTGATGAAAGCCGACGCGCCCAGGGTGACGCTGGCCTATATCGGCGTGTTGTTGAGACATATTCGGCCCCGAGTACTGGACGGTGGAGGGGACCTTCTACGCCTGGCTTTTTTCGAAATGAATTGTTGCGATCCCGCTCGCGTGCTGGTTTAATGTTTAAATGTTTGATCAGACTGGATGGCTGCTTAAGGCCTGATCACACCAGTACAGTCCATCAGTTGAAAGCGATTCACAACAATCTGTCGTCTGTGAATCATTCTGTACGGCGAAACTTCAATGTGACAACTGAACATCGCTGTCTTCATGTAGTTTGAGGTATATTTTGGTTGTGAATACATTTTCAAGCGAAAAACATTTTAGAAAAATAAATTTTTAAGTAATATTTTTACGAAATAAAAATTGATACCGGTTTTTTTTTTTTTACCTCATGAATTTACCACTAAAGATAAATTCATATCCACCGCTTTACATTTTATTTCAATAAGCGTATTATCGTCTTAAAAATATCATCAGAAGGCGATGGCTCATTCGTCCGTCCGTCGAAATTTAAAGTTAGTTAAATATTTGACGAGTGGACGAATAGAAAAAGAAGTTACCATGCGATTGGTTGAAGATCACGTGACCGCCGGATGGACGACTGACTGATGCGATGGGCTATTGCGAGTCAAGCCTTATGCTCTGAAAGATGAAGAGTTGGAATGAAGAGCACGGGAAAGCCAACGAAGATGGGGAGACAGCGAGTCGTGACAATGACAGAGACAGAGAGACACTAAGGCAATTATTGGCTGTTCACTGAGCACTTCTGAGAGCACTGCTTAACATCTGCTTGTATGTATACTGTGTATTATTCTACTTCATGTAAAACTAGCAACCCGGCCCGGCCCGGCCCGGCCCGTTCGGGTGCAATTTAAAAATATGGCGTTGTTTAGGTTTGCAGCAAGTATATACACTAAATGCTTAAGAGGGTGATAAAGGCCATCATTTAGAGCTGTTTTAGAGGCCACTGCGACTGCAAATAGAGGTCAAACAAGTTTATGCAGATGAATGAGATTTTTACATGCTATTAAGGGAAGCTAAAATTAGTAATGCCAGTTAAAAAAACTTCGTTAAAATTCTTCATAATATACAATATTAAGTAGTAAAAAGGGCTATATCAGAGCAAATTTCACTAGTTGCAGAATATAAAGTGATCGGAATATCGAAAAAGTAAAAACTATAACAGTAATGCGTCACCTTCGTTCATAGCAGATGGTTCATAGAAATAATTATTTTTACACAAAGGCAATTTATATGCATACGTGTAATTCACTACAACATCATGTTTGAGCCAATGATATCCCACCTCACTGTTTGGAGATAGGATACTTTTATCCTATTCCTTCAGCAAGAAACGAGGGGAGTAGATAATGCTAACCATTTGAGAGGTCAGTGTTTCCTGCTGTGTACCTTCAGCATTGTTCATGGCATTGGTGACAATTCGAGTGGGTGGACAGGAAGGTCCGGCTTCCCAAATGCCTTTTCGTATTTCAAAGACTTGTCGGAACAAATTAACTGCAGATTAGATTCGTTCAACGAACTTCTAAATTACGTAATAGCAGTTTTGACATGAAATAAAACGATAAACATGAAAAGCAGCATATCCTATTGTAAGAATCTTTACAGTGCCAGATATAACTATAGCAAACCCTTCGCTCAGTTATTGAGTACATGCATGTTTGAAACATTTCGAACTATTGTTAAATGTAAATGACCTGAGGCAGAATGAATGTGTACATTTGTGCAGTATTGCGTCGCAAAAAAAAATTTAACAGCAACAAATTATTTAGAAATTTATTTCCTTGAACTGTGACAACTTGTGTCAAAATATTATTTTCAACTGGAAGTATTTTTTTAAGTTGGGTTGAGATGTTTGGATGGCTATTAAAAGTTTATTGTCTTGCGATCCGATGAAGGATGGCATGAGGTGAGCAGCGCCTGGAATGAAGAGTGGGAAAACGGGATAACCCTGAGAAAAGCGGGGCAACGGTGGTCGAGTGGCTAGAGCGCTCGCCTCCCACCAAGGCGATCCGGGATCGATTCCTGGTGGGGTCGATCCACGGATTTTCGCATGTGGGAATAGTGCCGGGATGATGCTGCATTTCTGCGAGTTTTCTCGGGGATCTCCCGTTTCCCCCATCGGCTCTCAAGACCATAGAGAACCGCCCAAAACTCTCAACTCAACCCGAGAAGAGCCGCCAAATAATGGCATCGTCAAGGTATGATTCCCACATACGCAAATCCGGGTAACACCACCGACGTATTTTTAAGAAAACTATTTTTAAATACTATGGATAGCGTACTAGATTCTGCCATTTATATTCTGCTTAGGTTTGTGAAAATATGTACAAAAAATATGTGAATTTCGAATAAAAAATACATGCCGTAACGTCTTTCTAGTTTATGACTCAACTTATCCGGACATCTATAATACATATCTTGACAATATACGAATAATTTTTGTGAGCAATTAAATTATATTTTGGAGGCAATGTCTATTGTTAAATTTAATTATTTTTTTGGTTAAAATGTAGCATTTCATGTGAGCGGGAATTTAAACTGCATGCTGAAGCAATATTTCATAGATTGTTCTGGCACAGGAGTGTTCTCATTCCCATAGATCCACGAATAAAAAAATTCTCTTACTCATGTGGTGGTAATAGTTTTTAGAGCTTGTTACCTGTACGCTGCAAAAACTCATATTTACAAAAGATAATGTTTAAAATTTCCGTTGCCAAAAGAATTATTTTAAAAGCTGTATACTTTGCATTGTAAGAAATACAATAACGTGTCCAGTTTACTGTTATTGTAAGAACACGGACTTTGAAATGTTTTTTTTTTTTTAAATCTGCGATACCGGTAATTGATTCATGCAGAGAATCAATCATCTGAGTAAATTTTTTTTCGCCAATGTGAAGTAGGCCTATAGAACTCTTCCCAGAGATTTCAACAGCACACATAGCTAACACTCTACGATATCTAGATGCATATAAATGAAACTATTGCGTACTGCAAATTGTTTTCTTGGGTGGTATTTTAACATACATTACGTGTGGTAGCTACATTTGCAATCCTTAGCAAATCTTGTATATATGGCAAACTGACGTGCGCAAGCAGGAAATCCGGGCCAAGTGCAATATCTATTCTGGGATGGATTATAGGAGGACACCTTACAGATAACATAAGTTGCTGCAGTTCGTGAATATGAATATGGCCTATAGAAAATTATGCCACAAGAGAAATTCACGTTACATGAGAGCCGCAGTGGTCGAGCGACTGCTGGAGCATTCGCCTCCAACCAAATTGTTCCGGGTTCGATCCCCGGCGCGGTCACTGCCAGATTTTCGCTTGTGGGAATTGTGTATGGACGATTCTGTTGGTCCCCCCCGGGTTTCCTCTGGAAAATCCCTCACCCCCCCCCCCCTCCATCAAAACAAAATTCTTTCCTGGCCCTGCTCAATATCAATCTCATTTCTAATTTCATTCGTCAGCCCTGAAGACCTCAGAAGGCGTTACTTGCAAGGTAACTTGGGACAGTTGTATTTTTTCCCCGTATGCTTGTTGAACTACATGATACTTAACACAAATGACACGTACGTTATTTTGGAAAGAAAGTAACAATTGGTTTTACATTAACATTTTCGCTAGCATGAAATTAAACATACCTTTAATTGCCCAAGTTACTGCATGAGACGTTATCGCAAGGAAAACTAATCTCGACTACCTCGCAGTGCCCCCCCCCCCCCCCAACACAGTCAATCCAACAACACTCTCCTTATCAAAGAACTGTGGACGAGTAAAAACGCAAAAGGTCTGATACCGCAGCTGGCTCTGTGAAATATCGGTCTAACGTAAAATACCAGGCGCACGCGCTATTCGACAAGTATTGGGATATTCCTATAGCTATTTATCGCTCTCTTAAGGTAACTAACATAGGATTAATGCTGTGTTTTTTCACAAAGTCTTCGTAAGTGAACTCATAAAATATAAAAATGGGTACTGTGAATCATCTTTAAAAGATAAACATATGCTGACGCGGACTTTTTTGTAGACCGTTTTGAGATCTACAATTGTGTAGTAGGTACATTAATTTGAGGTATATCTTATGGTTTAGTCAGCGTAAGCCTTGTAAGCGCCTTTTTCCGTCTTTATTATAAAACTTCGACATTTCTCTACTAGCATTAGATTAAATATTAGTGTTTTATATACCTAAACCTTCCTCAAGAAATTCTCTAAATGAGGTGAAAACCGCATCAAAATTCATCAAGCAGTTTAGAAACCTTAACCGAATACACAGACACACGCGACCGGGCGACTTTGTTTTGTACTATGTATAGATATAGATTATCATTGTCATGGGCCTGGTTACTTTATTCATGCTCCAGTAAAGTAAAACTGTAAAATTATTACAAAAGTAAATATTTTGCACATTTGCCAACTCCTACACGCTCCACTTATATGCGTTAAAAAATAGAAACCAAAAGAAATAATTTCAGTACCCGTGCTTTTTTTCTTCATAACACTATAAATTCAACGTTAAGACATGAAACTACTTCCCCTCCGTCCTTACCAACTTTACTGGACTCTTTATCAGTCAGTGCACCCGTGAAAATACATGCAAATAGGGGCAGTGACATTTTTCAACTGGTTGATTTCAAAAGTGATCAAATTACCGTGAACAGCCTATAGCAAGCGGGGCGACTGCCTTGTTAGGCTGTACGAAGGGCGATAGGAAGTGAGTCGGGGTCACTGGTGAAATGTAACCGAAGGTCACATCGTAGGCGTGTGGTCCTGATAGCGGGTGAGTTACCGAACTGAACCACCCGCCCAACTGTTGTCAGTCAGAATTACTCTGAACCAGAAGACAGTAGGTCAAGGCCAAATGAATAAAGAAAAACAGGAAGAATTAACACGTATGTATGTGGTGAACATATGCGTAAAATTTCTTGCCTTATCTGTGTGACATAATATTTATATTTTTGGCTCACGAGTGTGTATGAAAGTGTGTAGTGAGTATATCCATAAGGAGGTTTGCTATTTCTCCATAACATAGTATTCCTATGTTATATATTTTCTATTTATTAATTTCTTTCCTCGATATGCTAACGTTTACTATTTGTAACTACTTCTGTGATGGTTAAGTTGTAGTCAATGCTTTATGATCTTAACTTCTGCATTTAAATAAAGACATTATTACTACGTTTATGGGAAAGCCCTTCATAAACCCAAAATACTGGAAAGCTAACTAGTAAATTTACGCACAGAACATTCCGTGAGTTCACGGAATGTTCTCTGCAATCTACGGGAGATCCCGTCATTGAAGAAAACAAATTGTCCGTATTACGAAGATTTCTGGATAACGTCTTGCTAATATTTCTCCGTGATTTCACGAGATATTTTTCCAACAGAGTGACTCAGCAGAACCTGAGCACGTGTGCGACAATACAACGTAAAACCAGCTTTGCAACACAAGGAAGTTTCCGCATTCCTGTAAGTCCTGGCAGATAATGCGAATGACGCCGGCAAGTGGCTGCTGTTAGAATGACATCTCAGGTGGCTGCCTGCCTACCTTGGCCACTAGATGGCACTCATAACTTCTGGAAAAAACAAAAGTCTTCAAAATTTTTGTAGCGTTTGGCATGTTCATAGCAATTATGAAAACTTTCACGTGTCAGTTTTCTCCAAGATGCAATTTTTTTTTTTTTACGTGAGTACGTTTTTAAATTTGCGACCATTGTGAGAGGCAATCCAGAATATCCGATGATTGATAACAAAATCGGGGAATAGAGTTTGGCATTGAAGCTCCGAATGTATCATCTATATTCAAAATTCAATCACACCACTCGATTGCCAAAGGATTAAAGAGTATGTTACGTTAAGTGTGGATTGTGAAGCATCGCGCGGGGCGGGGCAGGGGATTTTGAGTTCATTTCGCTGCGTCTCATAACTTCCGCGTATTATAACTTTTGACTAGGAGAAGCTACGATGCTCGTCTAGCTTTCAATTGACAGCTCTCGTCAAGATCAATGGATTGCGTGTATAAAAACATTTGTGTGGCGTGGTTATGGTGAAATTGTATGCGTTTAATGTAAAAAATTAAAAAACCTTAACGCAATGTCTGTCTATCCTCGTCAAAAAGCCAAGTCGAAATACAGAAGTCGTATACGGTTCGAAAGAGCATCTCAAAAGCAATCCAGTGATACCCATAAAACCCCATATGATCGAGTGAAGCGGTGCCGGGAACGTAAAAAAAAAAAAAAAAACATCAAAGCGTACGAGTGCGTCAACGTAGACGTATTCACGCAAAACAAACGGCTGTGTCCCCAGCACAGCCACGCCCCATTTTTTCTCAGAAAGATTGTGTGAGAGAGAAAATCTACAAAGGGTATTTACGCGATCATTTTTGGGCATGAAGGACAAAATGCAGAGTAGTTATTAGTACGTGAAATACACTATTATAGTTTCTTTTTATCACGCCGTGAAGTAATGAATGGTCATCATTTACTGTCTCGTAGACGACAAGGATGAAAATACTGCTTTTCGTTTCAGTGCCTTGCGCTTGAAGTTACTAGGTCTCGCCCTAGACGCATAATACCACTAGCCAGGCAGCGCCCTCAAGGTACTGTCTAATCACAAGCATTTTCGTCCGTTGGAGCCAAGGCCGCTAAGCGTAGACAAATTCCCCGAAGCCTCCTTCAGTATCATTCTTCAGTTAGATTGAAGAAAGTTGTCGAGTTGTTCCAAGCAGTGAAGAGAGGTGGTCTACGTACTCTGTAGTTGTTACTCAACTCAACTATTGTTCGGAAATAGCTTATTTGACATGCAGGCAAGTGGCTTGTTGTTTACGAAAACGCTATTCCACAATGCTCGGATAACCACAGGTCCTGACAAGAACTTCTTATCTGCAGGAACCACTGTACTGCGCTGGCTGTGAACTTGATGAACTCCTAGAATGTTAATTTATTTCTCATTTGGGGACGTCGCTAGTTATAAATTTAGTTCTGGTAAGGAAAAGCAGCTTATTGCTCCCGTCATCTCAATATTATAATTTACTTAAACAGCTAGCCCGTAGGCCTATATCAAATTAGATTATGTATTGGAAATATTTTTATTGATATTGTTATAAAGACCACATAATTTCCATCCACTCCAAAATGAAGTTCCAGTTTTTAAATAATTATTGTTCGTAACACAAGATATGTAGATTATTCAGAATCAAAAACAGTAATTAACATTAACCCTGAACACATACTTGCACACAACTGTTTCAGTGTTGGTGTTATTGCCGATGATAAACAAGCTGATATTAATAGAAATCATTGTGCTGTCCTTTTTGTAAAAAGGTATGTTCGCAGGAAGAAGGAGAAATAATATATTTGATTGTTTGGTCTACTAACTTGAAACCACTTACAATGAGAACAGAATGTGTACTTACATTCGTTTCCTAAATATAAATCATAATGTTATGTTATATTCATATTTTTTTCAGAAGCAATTTGAACCCATGGACTGAATTCGTTGATGATGTTGGAGTACATTCCTTATATTATTAGAGAGGTAGTATTTTGTAGTAAAATTAATTATTATGAAAGGATGGTTTTAGTAACATTTTTATGGGTAATAGATTTGGGCCACAGTTTATTTGTATCAGAATATTATTTCAAATTAATCTGTTTATTCAAATGCAGCCTAACCTCGGGTTGAAACCGTGCCCACTACCAAGGGATGAAGCAAAGATAAATTTGCGAGTTAAAATTCCACGATTGTTTTTATTTTTCCTGATTGATCTTTCTTCGAAAAGATTTATATGGATGTAGTAAAATATGAAGAGTAATTATTTGTAAATTTATATGTTTGGGTGTTTGCTGGACTCCAGTAACAGCAGTAATGCGTTTCTCGTAAGTTTGCGACTTACAGTTGTACCAACCTTGAGTCGTGTTAACTTTGGTCCAGTGCCACAAATAAAATCAACACCCAACTGGTTTGAGTCATATCATTCAGTGTTAAAATTCGCACGCCTGTGGATACGTGACAAAAACATTCATAACCATAAACACGTTCGGTTTCGCAGCGTGTAACGATGAAATCAGTTCGGGGTAATATGAGGCCGCGGTGGTGTAGTGGTTAGACTACTCATCTCCCACCTAGGCGAACCGGGCTCGATTCCCGGCGGGGTCGCTCTCGGATTTTTGCATTAATGTGCTGGTCGGCGGGTTATCTCGGGGTTATCCCGGTTTACCCCGCTCTTACATTCCGACGCTGCTCCGTACTCACCTCGCTTCACCCTCGTCGCCACTCAAGACCCCGATGTTAAGAGTGGGATGGACTCCTGTGGAACCCCGCATCCAAGGTCAAAAAGCGAGGGAGCGATACGGGCGACAATAACACACACGCCTAGTGCCTCATCGCTCCTACGCGCAAGGCATGCAGTGTTTCCGTCATAACGGTGTAGTGTGCAAATTAGATATGTAACGTAACATAGGAGTTTTATTACACGCTATAAAAGACCATAGGTTAAACTAGGCCCGTATTATTGTACTTTTGCTTAAGGAAACTGCACAAGCAAGCTTTAAACATGCGATATTTGACGATTTTCACGATTTGTTTCTCCAAGAATACACTTACTATGACAAAAGTATAAAAGAAAATAGAGGGATAGATAATCGTTTTCTCTATTTGCTAACAAAATGTATTTTCAGAACATTTATTTTCCGAGAAATGCGTATGCGCAGAAAACTATTTCACAAAAAACGCAGGGGTCCATACCACTCTTACGAGCCGCCCAAATTTCTTCACTCACCTTTTCAATTCGAGGGGGGGAAAAAAAAGGGAGGGGAGGAAGTGAAGAATTCAGTAATATTTTTATGATCGGTATCTGTACACGACGAAAAGTCATCGCATTAGCATGAGAATGTTTTCTTGTGAGGTTCGGTTTGTGTTGGCAGGCCGGCAGATGCCCGAGCGAGAGTTTCTATTTGCGGTGCGGTACACCAGTGTCTGTTCTCGACCTTGGAACATCAGTTGGACGAATTCCTCGCGGGCCTATATATACACACACACACATACGTATGTAAGTAGCATAACAAGGAAGACCTTGAACAAGACGTGCGAGTTTTTTCTTATGTCCAGATGCATCGCCAAGACATTTGTCAAGTAGTCTGCGCCGCTGTGGTCCATCATCACTTTTTTTTTTTTTTGTCGGTTCCTGTTTTGTTTCGCCTTGAGCCAAAACTGATTTGAAAACTCATGGCGAAGCGCAAAATTCTGCATTGCCACTAAACACGAAGCAACACGTCAAGCACCAGACAATCATTGACATAGAGATAGTTGTAGCGAAGTATTTAAAATACTATGTCCAGATACATTCTTATCACTGACATTTATCATCATTTCGCTGGGTTTGCAAACTCTAGTTAGTAAAATGTGCGTAATATTTGTAATGCAATCATTCAATACATGTCACTAGCTTTCATTGAATTTAATTATGCGGCATCTTTTCGTTAGCAAAACTGGCGTAGGGAAAAAGAAAAGTACTGGATTCAGAACTTACCCAACTTTATTAAGTCGTAAAAATAACGCTCGTGAAAATTTCAAGTTTGTACAGTTGTATATCTGTATATATAATATATATATATATATATATATATATATATATATATATATATATATATATATATATATATATATATATATCTGTACTAATACTAATAATACTATAAAGAGATAATGTGAGTTTGTTTATTCGTTTATATGTCTCGGGTATTCTCGGAAACTGCACGGCCGATTCTTATAATTCTTTCACTATTAGAAAGCTACATTCTTCCATGGACGTAGGCTATGTTTAATTTAAAACAAAAAAAAATTCCTTGAGAAATGTGAAAATTTGTTAAATAGTTAGAAAGAAAATGAGCTTTCGGCTGCGTTCTAAGATTGCGCCAACAAAACCATTATTCGCAGATGGTCACGGGTAGACACTCTATAACACCTGATCGAAGCGATGGCGGGCTGCTAGTAAGCGTGCGCTAACAAAGCCATTATTTGCAGGTGGTCACGGGTAGACACTCTATAACACCTGAGCGAAGCGATGGCGGGCTGCTAGTCAATTATAAAATGCTCCTCCTAGTGGATCCGCCTCAACTACGATGTGTTTTGCTGTCGGAACCAACACACCGGCAGTCTATGGAACTATAGTTTTTCCCCACCTATTATTATGATAGTAACAAGCGTACTCTCATCTCAGCTAGCATTGGTGAAGAATTACGATTCCATCAACACGCTTAGTTCCCACTTTGCAATGAACGCCATATCAGACGACAGAAGCGAATCTGATTCAATAAATTAAATACATTCACTGCTGTCAAATGCTACAACTTCATCAGCACTGTTGTTATAGTTTAGTTTGTTTCCATGTCATGCATGCATTAAGAAACGAAGTTACTGCAAATATTACTTGTAATTCTTACCTTGGCTTCACTAAGAAATTCTTCGCTTTCGTGTCATAATTTCAGCTTCAGAGGTATTGTTGGAAATAGTTTATTATAGAAAATTGACAATTTACTAGATGTCTAATATTTTTGTATATAATTTTCACTGTGTGTTATTTCCAGCTTGCGAAATGGCAGGAACGCATTAGTAAACTATATGTCCTTACTTTTCACAAGTAGATAACACAAATAAAATTACGCATAAAAAATACTAAACAATTCGTTAAATGAAAATTTTCTATAATCGTACATTGTCACTAATTATTATGGATCTGAAAAAATAATACGAAAACGAATAAGCCTTCCCCACGCGAGATACGTGATTACTCATGTCGGTGGCTGAATTGTTTTAAACAGTATACGATGAGGAAGAAATCGGACTGCTTTTGATTGTATCATCTAGACAGCAGAAATATACATGTACGTTGAAATTAGCGTGTACATAATGCCTTCAAAGTGTACTGTAAATGAAATCAGACTTCCTTTGAACTGGTTTTTGGTCGGAATTAAGATACCAACAGTGCTCAGGTGTTCCTATTTCCATCTGAAGTTCAATAAATCATGTGTACGTTTCACTGAGCCATTTTGTGTGATCTTGCCACTTTAATTTATAGTTTTCGCCCAATTAGCCTCCCTCACCGAATTTGCTTGAACTTTATTTGCTCGTGTAAATGCTTACATATGTTTTTCTGCAGACGGATATTACTTCCTATGAGAGTTTAGCTGTCTGAGACGATTTCGGATCAAAGTGGTGTCCTCAGTCAGTATGGTTCAATGTCCGATGCTGTTTTCTGAGAAGATGAAACTCACAGTCACTCACAAAATATTTGCGTTTGTAAGAACTCAAACTTTGAAGACTTTAGTTTACGTAGAGTATCTTAATATTACGTAGGTAATTTATGAATGAACTAGTACTTCAATTGTTTTTCTTTATTTCAGATGCTAGTGAATACTTGGTATAAATTTATGACATAGGTGTAAAGAAATTCCCTATTACATTAGATCTATGATTTTCTCTGGTTCTTTCATTCATATAGAAAAGTTGCCACTTGTAGATATTTTTAGGGAATGGTTATTATATCTTCTATTGGCTGGAAAATGTATTGTTTCTGTGTAATAGGAGGTGTATGTCCCCTCCTTCAGTATGTCTAGACATGAAAAATGTATGTACTTGAATACAGGTTATATAAGAAAAGATTTTAGACGATGTTGTGACGTAATAGAGGCGTGTGTAAAGAATAAGTCTGTTAAATAACCGTGCATTTTTCTACATTCTGTGGATATTTTATTCTTTCGTGATGCGGTATTGACGATAACTTCATAAAAACACAAAATAATTTTTTTAATAGCATTCATTATGTTTTTGAACATATTTAACTCATTAAGACTTGATTCATACAAATTTTAGAGAAAATTATTTCAACACAAAGATTTTATTTCAGTTGAAGTGTTTATTGAAGACATGCAAATGGCATCGCTTCATGCTCGCATCGCCTCACCCTCATCGACTCTCATGACCTTCATGTTAAGAGCCGCCCAAATCTCTTCACTCACACAATTATTTTGATCTGTAGCCTAATGTATTACATTTGTTTCATTTTTCGATTCGTATAAAAAATATAAATTCAGAATTCCTATAACTAATTTTATTCATTTTTAAAAGTAGTTTTAATGAACTGTCATACTTTTTTCAGACTATTATTTTATATCATAAAGAAAAGGATGTAATGTAGATAATGATTTAACTTTTTGGATGCCCTTAAACGTTATGGCTTTCAGACCCCAAAAAATTAATAAATTTTCATTTGTACCAAACATGTTCAACTCGTGCACAGTGTATGTAGTGACATTTTCCTCGAATTAAAAAATTCGCTTTTAATTTTCTTCAATAATTTGATGTGAAATACGAAATTATTTTGTTTTGTTGCAGCTGTAATAGCAAATATTAACCAAGTTGCACAGATGAAATAATTTACAAAGTAAACTAATCCCATGGGCTACCACATGACACGTATGTAGTCACCGAATTACAAGCCACTAATATATAAACAAATATGTTAAATATAAAAATGTTTTCCATATTTTTAACCCTTAAGGAAGGCACAAATTTTCTGTCACTGAAGATAAGGTTGAAGTGAGCTGACTATATTCGCCTCTACAGTAATATCACATGTGTGTGGATCTGTATTTCCACTTACCTTCGTCCTATTGGTCCTGGCTACGCTGGACACGCCTACTGTACTCTGCGACGTTTATTATAGGCTGCTCGTCGGCCAATGGAGTTGCGTGTTGACTGTGTACCAAACAACGTGTCACGACAGCTGTTACAGGTTTTACAGTCCATCATGTTCAATTGAGAACTTATTAATAAAACCGTTTTTTTTCTCTTATGAATTGAAGTGTTGGCTAGTTGTAATTTTTTACTTAGATTCCGATAAGTTCAGTGACAATCTAAAAATATAAAAGTGTGAGTTTTATCTTAAAAATCAAATAGATCGCCATTTAAACGTAGCCCCGAGTATATACATGCATACTCCTCAAAGGGTTAACATTTTTTTTTTTTTTTAAGTGTACGAACTGTTTATTTGCTATTACAGCCGGTTGCAACAAAATAGAAGAATTCTGTATTTTACATCAAATTATTCAAAAAAATATTGAGACCCGTGTTACGCCCTTCAACGTAGGGCGCCGCAAGTTCTCTTTTCTACAAGACTCCATGACCCACAAGTCGTACCACAAACAAGAAAAAACTTTAAAGGCAGAAATGGCTTAATTATGATCTAATTCACTAACAACACATGAATTCTGAGAAAATATAATTTATATTTTGAGATCAATAATCCTAAAACTACTACATACATTACAAACACCATATGCATATTAAAGTTTATAACAAAACTTCTAGGACGCGTGCAATTTTTCTACTACACATACGATTGATCTTCCCTAAAATGACCGAATACTGAGGCTTTATGATATAACATTCAAAACTAGATATTAAAAATGGTAGCCTCCTCAATTTATATCACATCCAAGTATCTTCTACAGGCTGGTAAAATTTTTAACATAAATAAACAGCCTTAAAAATTTTACTTTCTGGAAAATGACTCCTTGGAAAATAGTTTACTTTGTAATACTGACATTACCAGGATGAATCATATCTCGAACTTCTACTAGTTGAAAATTTCACCAATATCTCAACTTTACATTTACGTGACATTGACACTGCTATGCAAAAAAAAAATCTACATTTTCTGATTTCGACTAAGTTATTGAACTACCAAGAAGTCCAGTCAATGAATTATTTTGAAAATAATTCTACCAATACAAAACTTTTCAAATCCCATCTGTACGAGGTTTTCGGCCAAAAGGTCCCTACTTATTGTGCAGCATTGCACATCTCATTTCAATCCTGTTCAAGTCCCCAACAACCGGGTCTCTGACGACCAGTCGGCTGAAGGGGGGTATTTATACCAAAAATATTGCAGGTGAGAACACCCCCACCACCATCTTAATTGGTTAAGCACGTTTGAATCTCGCGGTGCCACTGTGAACGCCTGCGACTTCAGCGCCCCAAGGTGGCGGAGCCGAGAACCAACAACACTGGCTGCCGAGCAGTATGGCAGAAGCCTCGGCGACGTCACTTTGCAACACATACTCGTAATCGTTCGCCAAAAACAAACGCCTGTTGTATAATGAAATGTAAGTAAACACTCTTCCACTTTTAATTACAAGTCTTTTTAGAGGTTTTTATAGACAATGTTTGCCGTGAAAATCATTAAAGGCTGTTCACGATAAAGTGAGAACTTTTGAAATAAACCTTAGAAAAATTTCACTGCCCCTTCCTGCATGATGGAGAGGATAGTAGTATTAAAGTCGAACAAAATTTTTTACGTAATTATTTGTGATAATTTAAATTATTTCTTTCGTTTTCTGTATTTTTTAATCCATCGAAGTGTATAAATGAGCAGATTTGTAGAATATTTACTTTTCTATTAATTTCAGAGTTTCACTTGACCGACGCATGGATACAATTATGAGGCCCATGGAAATGTTTATTTTACATACGGAAGAAGAACGCACAACGTGTATTAAAGTATATCTTAAGCAGGGCCATCAAAAAGTGCTCATTTTACCGTGAACAGCCTGTACGTTGCAACACGTTGCCAGCCGGGCGAGCCGTTGAGCAGGCATGAGGTAGCAGCGTGGCGCAGACAGTCAAGTAGGACCATCAGCTGGTAATTTTCCGTTGTAAAAATGAGACATGCGTGTCTTAATATAAAGTGCAAATTTCTTTTATTCGAGAAAAATGTCACAACATACAATGCGTACGAGTTGAACATTGTTTGGTAAAATATAAAATAATTGTTTGGGCTTCAGAACCCTTAACATTAGTGATTTCAGAAGATCGAGAAGCCAAAAATTAAGTAACAGAAAGGGCAGACGACCTAATAGACTAAAGATGGGGTAGACTGATCTCGCTGGCTGCACACAACCAATCTCCGTGTCCCAACATTGAACTACTTTTCTACCTACACGTCTAGTAAAAATGGCGTGGTGTGGATTTTAGGTTAGAAAACTGATTTTTAAACAAATGCTTTGAGCTGAATGTATACTTCCTCTAACCACTTTGTAATGTAGTTTGATTATATTAAAGCTGGTAAAACTATTTTATTAACGTAATAGTTCTTGTCATTTCAAAATTAAGATACAAACACGTTCATCACTGTTGACCATGTGACTTTGACAGGTGTGTTCCTTTGGTGTAGGTCGATGTCGGGTACATGCGCAGAAGACGAGTAAGCTGTCTACCTCATATTTAGTCTATGGACGATCTCCTAAACCGATTATTCACCGTTCCCCTAGTGTGGCACGTTATCAGTGATTGTCGCAATTCCCTGACGATGTCAGCACGGCAGTTTCTGCCGGGCTTGTCCGTCCCACGCATATTGTCCCTTCTTTCCCCCAGGGCTGGCTTGGGAGAGAATCTCATCACTTCTGGCTGCGCATACCACACCTTCTCCTCTCTCTCGGAGTCGCCCGCGTCTGCGTCAATATCTCGGATTCCACAGCTGCTGCCCAAGATTTTTGAATACCGCCGTATCTGTCGCCCCTTGACGTCGAAGGCAGAGCGGAACGCCACTGAGAACCGTCCCTGTTGAATTCAGAAGTTTTCTCCGACTGATGAAAAATGAAATGTTCCCAACAATTTTTTTTTAGGGGCCTTGCCACACGCTGTCGGTTTCGTTTCTAGTTTGCCTGGCTTTATTTCGTGATAAGAAAACACCCGAAACTGAGATTCGATATTATAGTTATCCCACAGTTCAAACAAACGAAATCATAGTAATTGTTTGCAAGAAACAGCTACTTGAATTAGCTATTAATTTTATTTACAACTCTGCAAAGTGAACAGAACGCAGTATAGTACATTCTTAGAAATCTGTTATACACACACATACACACACCCTAATCACATTATTATGACTACCTGATAGTATCCAGAGTAACCGCAGCACGGACAGCAGCTAGACGAGCTGGCAGTGGCTCAGTCAGGTACTGATAGGTCTCCACTGGTATCTGGAGCCATGCTGCCTGCAGTTCGTCCCACAATTGTTGAAGGATGCGTGGCAGAGTAGACAGACGGCGAACACGACGATCGAGGCGGTCTCTCAGATGTTTTGGCTGTTTGGGGTCCAAGGAAGAACTCCGAAGTCTTGATCGTGCTCATTCAGCCACATGCGGAATGTGTACAGCCAGCCTGTCGGTCGTATTATATACCCTCTTCACCATTCCATCATGTCACAGGCCATACGGCATGGGCTGCATGCAGCAGATGACACTTGTAGCAGGTGGTCATATAATGTGATTAGATGTACGTCAGCAATATAATTGAAACCCAATTACAACAATTCTGAAAAATCATCTTTTTTTTTTTTTTTTTTTTTTTAACAGAATTTGGCCATTTCCAGCGCATTCTCCGAGGCTTGGAGTAGGTCGTCATTTGTGCATGAAGTTGGACATAGTCGACATTGAAGCATGTGTCTGACAGTGTGGTCTTCTCCGCAATCGCATTTGGTATTGTCATCTATAACATAGCCCCACCTTGCCGAGTTCGCCTTGGATCTGCCTATTCCTGATCTTGGCCTGTTCAGAGATTTCCATATCAACCACCCTTCGTCATGACCAGGTGGTAAACTTTCAGTTACTTTTCTCTGACCAGAGGGGAAGGAGTCCTTCGCTTTCCACAACAGTAATCTGGCCTTTGCAGCTGGGATCCCGAGTTCCTTTGAAGTTTTTAAGAAGCCCAACCTGTACTTAGGCCTGCTACTTCTTTTCGAACAGAAAGTTGTGCTACTTCTGCGAGGGTATAAAGCCATTCGACTGGAGTGGGCTTCAGACAGCCTGTTATCAATCTGCAAGTATCGTTTAGAGCTACATCCACCTGTCTGGTATGAGATGAATTGTACCAGACAGGACAGGCATACTCTGCAACGGAATAGTACAGTGTCAATGCCGAAGTTCGGTAGTTTGCGTTTAACTACCACACTGTGATCCAACCATTTTTCGCAGTGCATTGTTCTTGTTGGAAACTTTCAACTCGCAGTTCATGCATTACTTTTTGAATGTGACAGACCTGTTGAGCGTCACTCCTGGGTATTTTTGAGTGATACAATGTTATAGTTCAACGACTGGCCACACTATCTTTAGCCTCCGATGGGCTTCCCTATTTTTCAGATGGAAGGTGCACACTTGTGTCTTAGAGGGATTTGGTCTAAGCTGATTTGCACTGTAGTAGCTTGACAAACTTCAATGGCATTAGTTAGGTTTATCTCCACTGTTTCAAAGTCTCTGATCTGTGTGGCCAAAGCGAGATCATCAGCATATAGGGAACTTCTGCAGTTGGGGTGTATAGATTGGTCGTTTTTATATATGTTGAACAGCATTGGGGTCAAGAAGGCTGTTTTTCTGCATTTTCCATCGAATGTGCTGCTGTTAGAAGTCCACAGAGAACCTGCTGTTCTGGAGGAGAGTGGCGATAAACCTGGTTAGCCTGATGTCCTTGGTCAAATTATAGAACTTATCCAGTAGTAGCTGATGGTTAACGGTGTCGTATTCTGCTGATAAGTCAGCAAATACCACTCCTGTCACCTTACAATCTTCATATCCATCCTCTATAAACAGCATAAGATTCAGCAGTTGTCTGGTACAGGTTTTACCAATACGAAATCCAGCTTGCTGATTTATGAGCAAACAATCAATCGTAGGTAGAATGCGATTTGAGATCATTCTTTTTAGGAGTTTATATGGATGACACAGAAGCACAACTGGTCTGAAATTCTTTGGATGGTTTCCTTGTTTGCCAGGTTTCAACAGAGCAATCGCTCGGCTATTTCGCCATATGTTTGGAATTTGATATCTGCTCGTACAGTTGTTGAAGAACTGGAGAATCCATTTATTTTTTACCAAGCCAAAGTTCTTAATCTGCTCCAGTTGACTTTCTAATTTTGTTTTGTTTGGTAGCCTTGTCTAATTCCAGCATGCTGAGTGGTGTTGTAAGGTCATTTCTGTTTTCTTGACGTTCTCTTTGAAGTATTGGCATTTACCTTTGTGGATTGCTTTGCCATTCAGGAGTAGCTGATGTGCAATCTAGTTGGCAGTGATATTATAATGTTCAGTGGCCTTGCTAGGGTCATTATCTAGGCCCCTCAATAGTCTCCATGCTTTATGGCTGTCTCTCGCCAGATCTTCAGTAATTCTGATCCAGTTATTTGTTATGACGTATTTATTATTACTGAATAATATAAAAAAATACACTGGGCGCTGACTACGGAAGATTTTTATTCAATAAACTTCCAGAGGAAGTAACTTCATAGTACTGTTATCGGAGTTGTGTAAAGGTTTTTCAAAATGAAATATTGGTTTCAAAATAAAAGTTGTACAGTTAAATATGTTAAGAATATGCAGAAAATCGATACGTTTTAATTATTCCATGATGAATAAAAATTGTTGAATGGACTTTAAAATACTCCAATTATGTTAATATTACCTTTATGCAAAAGTAATTTCTTGGTATAGTGACGGATGATTGAAGCTTGCTCATTATGTTTTTCCTCGCCCTGGTCTGAGAGGACTCAGCATAATCAATGTAAAACACGTCTAACTGTTGAACTTCGGTGTAGGCTAACAGATGAACACGAAATTAGCGCGAGATATTCTCAAAAACGAGAGATGCAAGAGAAACTGTTTGTAAAAGTATGATCGTCTTAATAATACAGATAATATCAATATGTTAATTTTATTACGCATGTTAAAGTGTAATTAATAATTTCTATTTCTTTTGCGCCCTATTTTGGTTTCAACTAGACTAAATAAAATTTCCAAGTTTGTTAAATATGGCATGATTCGAAGCCTGCTCACTTTTTCATGCATTTTTTTTAATTATAAATATTCCAACAACGGTGCTTGCCGTACCATAAGCCTACATGGTCTAAAAAAATTCTAACTTATTAATTTTGTTCTTACATCACACAAATGTGGCATGGGGAACGGGACAGTAACTTTGTAAACAGCTGATTTGAATATCATAAGTCCGGTGCTAGTATATAATTTGGGACAATAGATTATAAAATTATTGAAAATCCGTAGACAAACAAATTTAAGAAGAAAATTATTTCTGGCCAATTCCTTCAAGCAATACAAGTCCTTTTGTGGCTTCAAGGAATTTGTATTTGCGTTGCCAGAGTTTTCGAGGATGACTACTATTAGAAAACATTGTTTTCAACTATGGACAATAATTAAACATTGTGTGCAAGTTACATGAATTACACTTTCTCGTTATTTTGCCAAACATCAAGTACTGCAGTCTATTTGCTTTCAGGGGATTATCGGTCGATATCGTGTATGGTAGTTGATTTCGCTTTATTTTTCAGCCATTTACGTTAATTTTACTAAAATAATGCAGGTCTGTATGACTAGAAATGTGTCTTTGCCATGTTTATAATATTCTGACAATTTTCAGAATGAACCATGAAGAATGTCCTGGTTTCTGTAAACGCTGTTATACTGGTCTATACAATTCAATACAGATTTTTTTTATTCTGAATATAGACTATGTATATGAGTAAAAAGATGTATGTGTCGAGAAAGGTGAATTTTTTTGTATTAATAGTAAGAAAATATTTTTGCGCTCTCTCACAATCTTGCTGGACTTGGGACAATCCTTTACCTCTGGCGCAAAGGCCGCGGGCCACACAGCGAAAGAAATAACTTAAATTATCACAGATATACAGTATACTTTACATTTTTAATTCGACGTTAAGGCATGGAACTATTTCCCCTCCATCGATACCAACTAAACTGGTCGCATGCCACTCAGTGCGCCCGTTTAACATATGTAGATAGGAACAGTGACTTTTTTTCTTTTTCTAAGGTTGATTTCAAAACTGCTCACTTTATCGCGAACAGCCGTTAATTAAAGTGATCAATAAAACCGCAGACACCTATCATCCGCTAGCCACTCCCCTCCCCCTTTTTTTTTTCTTTATCATGGCACTCAGGGCGCCTATCGACCTGCGAGAAACTTAACAAAATATCTCACGCCCTCGCGATACACCCCTGATCTGGCAGGGTGACTCTCAGATTGTGAGTGTTAAACGCACAACAGGATTCCCAAGACCGCGGCTCCAAAACATGGCAAAACGTCCTAGCCAGTCAGGCGCTCCTTATACACACAATAGCGAACTTACTTGTAGGTTTCATATGGCCGGTTTATTGCACATCAATTAAATTCTAATTTGTTTACATTAAGTTAATTATCTGCACTGTAAAAAAATCCGAAAATTACCTGACATTTGTAAGGTAATATTCGCTAAATTATTTGGAAAACATTGTTTTCTTGACATGTAAGATAGAATTATCGCACTCTGGAGCAAAGTTCACTTACATGTATACATCCTATACATGGATGGGATAATTATTTTAAGTCAGCATTGTGTCAACAGCTGGACGGGAGGAGGAAACAAGCGAAGGCACCATGTTTGGACAGCTTGTAGGACTTACATTCGTTAGCGCAGGCATAATACTAAGCAATCAAAAATTATTTTAAGATAGAAAATTTGTAAAATACAATTATCAAATAGTCACAAATAGAAAATTTTGTAAAAAAATAATTTAAAAAATGTAAAATTAGAAAATTCGTAAGAGACTGTTAAAAACGGATAGCGTTTTGTTCCCGTGTTCAAATCTCAATACATGCCTTTATATTAACCCGCGTAATTTTTTTGTCAAGAGAATTATCAAAAGACTTGGAAAGGTATTGTCTTCACAGCACTAATAAAGACACTAAATAAATCATCCACAAACTTTGCTTTGTACTGCACAAAAGTAAATGAGCAATCTGTTGCATAAAATATTTATTATAACCAGTTCCATAAATAAATGTTTGCCAAGCTGCTCTTAGAAAAGCTGGAATGTTCAAGCTAATAATTATTATTATTTCAGGAAAAACTTGTATGGTAATTTGAATAAAAATTTTTGCAGGTAACTTTAAATTATATATATATATATATATATATATATATATATATATATATATATATATATTCGTGCTGGATTTCATAATAGTCACTAACTCAGCTATACTGTCATCGTGGTATAATGGATAGCGTACCGGGCTCGGGATGTAGAACCAATGTTCGCGCCCATCCACCGACAAGTATCGAGGATTTTAGAATTGTGGTTTCGGTTACTATTTGTCTGAGTATATAGGCAATAATAAAATAAAGAATACTTAAATCCCGAATTTCTTAAAATATAATTTTACTGTACAAAAAATTGTTAATATTCCCTTTCTTTCATGAGATTTTCCCAAACTTTCGTGAGGTACTTTCCCGTACGATTAGGATATAGTACGTCACTTGCTATGTAAATTTATTTTACCTTACATGTGCAAGTGTAATTTGCTTCCCTTAGATGTAAAAGAATTTTACGTTATTTTTTTTATTTTTTTTTAGTATTCATGTCAGTTTCATTATAAAATCAATAATCGTCATATTGATTTTTAATGTGTCTGCTGGGATCTTGGCTGCCCCACCTTCAGGGGTGTGGATTCTCTCCCCCCCCCCCCCCCCATTTCCCCTCATGTAACTGAGAAAGCTGTCCTTTTTTTTTCCTATCTCAAGAACGCCAAAAAAAAATACCCTTCACAGAAGGGAGCGTGTTGGCACCCATGATCACGGCCCTTTGCTGCTTTCCTCATCCTCTAATATGCTATATTGAAATTGAAACTACATACTTGTCGTTCTAACCAATACACACACCGCACTATGCTTATCATTACAAATAAATGGAAATTTGAATCTAGTTTATATGACGTAACAAAGGTTACATTTAAATGGTATATTCTATTTACGACAGTACAGCTATGACTCAAATTGGCCTGTCACAAAACACACACACACACACACACACTCAAATTTACTCTCCACTGAAGCTGGTATGATTTATAATCAGTATTAGTCCGTGGCTTCAATTTTTTTTAAAATCGAGATCGCGACGACCAAGTCGGATCCAGTTAACCTTGAAATTCGGTTTCCCAGGAGCAGCTGAAGCGATTCTATAGCAACTTTGTTATTTTTTCGTGTTAAATATTGAGATGTAAATACTTCACAATATGACTGATTTATTCCTTGTACATTGTTGTCACGTGTTCCGCTTTCTGAACCATTCCTCGTCAGCGGCCTCTAACGTATTCAGCCGGCGATCATTATCCTCAATCTGTTTTCGCAGCTCGCTGTTAAGTGCCGTCAACTCGTAACTTCTTTCTAGATTGGCCTGTTTTTTTTTTTTTTTTTTTCTCGATTGCCCATAACATGAATCCCAAACTTCTACATTTTATTATTTGCCATTTTCGTGGCTGTTGCTGTCAGTATAATTCGTTCCAGTTCCTGATACGAAATCTTCGCCCTTGGGGTGACTCGATTCTTGATGTATATTACACATAATGGAAACCAGTTCTTCTATAGGCTATTCACGGTAAAATGAGCACTTCTGAAAGCCCTGCTTAAGATCTACTTGTATGCACGTTGTGTATTCTTCCGCCTTATGTAAGATTAACATTGTTACGAGCCTCATCACTTTATTCATGCGTTGGTCAAATGAAACCGTGAAATTATTAAGAAAGTAAATGCATTACAAATCTGTTCATTTTTATACTTCGATGCAATAAAAAAAAACGAAAGAAATAATTTTATCTTATCACAAATGGTTACCTAACACTTTTTATTCGACGTTAAGATATGGAACTACTTTCCATCTGTCGTTACCAACTTTACTAGGCGAATTACACAGTGCGACCATTAAAATATATACATGCAGGAGCAGTGACTTTTTTCTAAGGTTGATTTCTAAAGTGCTCACTTTAACGTGAACAGCCTTTAGCGTCATTCACACCTTTAAATGCTTTTTAGTCGCCTGACATTGTATTGGCTATAGTGCCAGCAATTTCTTTTTTCGAGTATTTCTCAATAATTGGAACCAGATTGTAAACAGTTACATGTAATATTTTACCGTTCTAAACTGTTATCCGTTGATTAAAAAAGTAACGGCTTGTCTTTTACACAAGAGAGTATTATTTCAATTCTGCACGAAACTGAAATATTTGTCCTTTTCTACGTCGGAGCCGCGGTGACCTAGTGGTTAGACTACTCACCTCCCACCAAAGCGAACCAGGTTCGATTCCTGGTGGGGCCACTCCCAGATTTTCGCATGTGGGGTTACTCGGGAATCTCCCCCCCCCCCCCGGCTCTTTCATTCCGGCGCTGTTATATACTCGCATCTCGCCCTCATCGGCTCTCAAGACCTCGATGTTAAGAGCCGCCCAAATCTTTTCACTCACATCGCAGTTCTTTGTGTGCCTTCGAGCGATATTTGAGAGATTTTCTTTTAGAAAAATACCAGTCAGTAACGTAAAAATACTGTACTATATCTTACCGCTTGTGGTTCCAGCTCGATCGTGGGATAATCAGATTCCGGAGTTTTCGCTCGTGGGAAACGTAGCTGACGTCGATTACAGGCTCTTCACGATAAAATCACAAAGCAAGTAAGATAAAGTGACGAAGCTCAGTGCTAATTTAGTGGGCTATTATTTCCCTATATTAGGTAGAATTTGCTGCCAACCCTACAACTCTTAAACTTAATTATTTCAATTCTCATACAGACGTGTTAGTTACTGCTAATAACAATTTGGTTAACATTTATATAGTAAAATGCTGTATTTACTAACAAACATGGAACTAAATGTGTGTTTAACAATTAATGGTAGAGAATACACAAGTTGGTACTGTGTTAACCGCACAATCGTTTATTAAAATTCCAATTGTACATATGTCTTCCTTTTAAAAAAGCATTGTCGCTGATATCAATCTCTCTTGCACCATTTATTCTTAGGCAATCAGCATTTGAAAATTCAATAAAGCTCAATTCCAATTCCTGCAATTGATTGCGAACATCAACTCCACCTTCTCCAGCAACAAAGATAGCAACGGAAACAGAACAACTCAACGCTCAGATGGTGACAGTGCATGCCTACATAAAAATCATACATTTTATGAATGATGATGAAAATAATTAAACATAATTTACTTGTGCCTTGAGTATATTTAAAAATAAATTATATTGTTTATAAAACATACAGCTTTCTTTATTAATAAGCGTTATTATTTGTCATCAGTTGGCGAAGTCATTCTGCCCTATAATTTAGTGGCCCACGAAATCCCTATAGAATTTCGACCCCCTGGGTAAAATGAGCACTCTTTAAACCCCTACTTAAGATCTACTTGTATGCATGTTGTGTATTATCCCGCCTAATGTAAAACTAACACAGTCATGGCCTCGTCACTTTATTCATGCGTCGGTCAAGTGAAACTATGAATTTATTAGAAAAGTAAGTATTTTACAAATTCGCCAATTAGTACGCTTCCATGCATTAAAAAATGCAGAACGTGAAAGAAATAATTTTAAGTCATCACAAATGTTCACCTAACACTTTTAACAGACACGTAACTACTTCCCCCTCCATCGTTACCAACTTTACTGGGCACGTGGCACTCGATGCGCCCGTTTAAAATATATGCAGGTAGGAGCAGTGACTTTTTTCTAAGGTTGACTATAAAAGTGCTCACTATTTCGCGAACGTGGGGTTTCGCGGGATATTATTGTGACTCCACTTTTTTTTTTTTTTTTTCCGTCGCTTGTTTATCGTATTCATTTCCATATTTCATCTCATGAAGGAATATTACTTATCTTTGGAGGATCGCATTCTAAAAAGAAGTCACTTCATTATTGAAATCCCTCGTGAATTGGCTGTTATAGTTTGCTACGCCATGAATAAAATACATATCTTCAAAATGTATAGTGCATTTGTTTAACAACTGGATCACCATTATCACCAGCCTTAAATTACTGGCTTTCGCTTTTCTTAACATACTGTTCGTTTTACTTGTTTGATTATACGGCAGGGTTAATAACAATCACCAGTATCATTTATTGGCCCGGTAAGGCGGGGAAAACGTTCCACGCACAAATGATTGAATTGTAAATGGCTTATTAACGTCCCCCAGTGTTATGCCTGATTACTTGTCAGGGTACGACCTACAAACTAACTTATGACCTAACTTAAACCAACACCCGTGCCTTAACTGGGATTCGAACCCAGAACCTCCCGCACCGCAGACTGGCGGCGCATCAACCGACCGCCACGCACACATTCAAATCAAAAACTAATTTCAAACGAAATGTTTAAATAGAGTTGAACCATGTCATATGCATGTGATTTTGCGAAAAATTACTGCCTGTATTTATAGGGCTGCTTCTGTCGGAGTTTTCGAATTGTGGAATAGTAAGTGACAATTAAAGAAGCATACGGCAATGTGATTAATATGCAAACATTTCAATATTTAAATACACTGTTAAAAATTTCCGCATATTTATGGAAAGTTTTCGAAAATTTAAGGTGAATATACGGAAACACAATCCGTAACGACGATAGCTTGAGTTAAGTCCGTAAATACAAAATACGTAAAGTCTCCGTATTTCCTGTAGCTTCGGGTTTCGCTGACCAACAATGCCGAGCCTACACAAAGCTGTCTTCGCCCCTGTACGAGAAAATGAGTTATCCACGCCACTAACGCCTATTCTTTCAAGCATTAAAAAGTATCATCAAGCGTCTGTAACATTAAGCAACATTTAAAATACGCTAACTTTATTATAAACTGAAAGAGCCGCTAGTCTGACTGTATAAGAAACACCGAAGTTTTACCATAAACATCACATAAGTGTTGTAGGCGAGTAGTTGGAGTTGTAGGATTCAAACTTTTTTTGATTCGGGTTTAAATCTTGCTCAAATATAAAATATTTTTAACTTTCTTTAAATATCTTTTTATACACATTAGAATACCCACATAACGAATTTTAAATACTTTCCCATTATCTCTTTTTGTTTTAAACTGTAAGTGCAGAACACTAATTAGGAAATTAACGGAGTGGTTCCGTGAATCCACAGGAAGTTTTGTGAAATGTACGGAATGTCCGTTTTTGAAAATCAATGTGTCCGTAATTTTACGGAGAGTTTACGGACACCTATGGTTAAATTTTTACCAACACTTTTCCGTAATATGAAGGATTTTTTTTTTAACAGTGTACTCATCACGTAAAGGAAATACACTTCTTACACTCTGCTGGACATGTAAATTGCTACAGCCTCTTTCCTCGTGTGAAACTTTATCAAACCATCCCAGGCTGACAGATGATAGTATAAACGATTAACATTATTACCGGTAGCTGCGTCTATTTCAACTTACTCACCGACCCACGCGCTATCAGATAATTTGTCAGCGATGTAGGAAAAATAGCTCCCATCTCTTAACTTTGCGTTGGAAGTTTGTCGTTTGAAATTGTGTACACGGAATTTATTCTTATTAGTTCATGTTTATGTACATAATTAGCAGTATCAGTAACATAGTAACATATCTAACGATGCCAGAGTTCTAAATGGCCGATATACAGAAGAATTTTAGGCCCATGACAGAGTTAATTTTGGTGGAAGGTCTCCTTGGTTCGATAACGCGATGCGGCGAGTTCAAGGCCCGGCACCGGTGATTGCAAAATTATTTTTTTGACTCATCGCTTGCGAAAACAGTGATGCGAGCATGGAGGTTATCGTTTCAATTTATCTTAGGTCAAGGTCATACGAGAGAGAGAGAGACACACACACACAAAACTACTTCACTTCAGACACGTTGAGCTCTGTACATGGCTCGAACTTGTTCCGATTACAGTCACTACTTGTTCAAAGTAAAATGGCGGTGTAAGTGCGCTCTAGTTGGATACTGTGAAGTAAATAAATAGTATTATAACGTTGGCAGAAATTTTCGGGATTTTTACATTCGTTTAAATTAGTAAAAAATCATGTCAAATAACTATATTCGATGAAGTATTACGGTCAAAATAAGGTTAGTTGTATTAAAACTTCAATATTTAATCAACTACGGGAGCGTTATTTTTAATGTTAGATTTTCATTTTGAATACATTTAATTACAGAGTTGTACCATGCGAGCATGTGCCCTTTGGTAACACTTTGATTAAATGTTAAAATTTGGTTGCCGTGACATATATTTCAAAATTTAGCATTTAGTCTATTGTAACGGTGTCCTTATTGTTCTCAAGTTTAGCTTATCTGTTGTTCAACAAACACTTTAAAAGTCAATCGTTGAAAGAAAAAAAAAGTCCCTACACCTAACTGCTTAACCTTAACTTATAACGTTGGTAGGGAATTACAGAAGGTAGTTCTGTGTCTTAAATTATTCAGTACTTTTGAAATACAAGCAAGTGTAAGTATGAAATGTAAATGTTTATGTATAAAATAAATTTTTACCTGAGTGCAACACCCACTTATTTATATGCTGCACATTCTGTAAAATTAAATATAATGTTGTAACAATATTTCAGTCTAGTGCTTGACATTTCCTACCTCCCGGTACAAATATTGCAAAACCTTTACGATATTCCTGCATTCAGGGTGCAATATATTCCTCACGCGTATGCGCAATAATGACGGTCGCTGTTTGAATTACAGCTGAGATATTTTGTGTTATTATTTCTAACTACGCTATTATCATATCCGTTTGTTGTTTCTGCCAGAGGCGAGTAAACCGGGACAAGAAATAGAAGTCGACGCCAAGCAGAGCCGGTTGTCCCTCACAGAGGACAAACTGGTCGTTTTCGATTAGACTGAAGAACGGAAGAAAGGCAAGGCGAAGAAGAAACTGTCCAGCCATTTATAGTCTGTTCACGATTAATTGGGCACTTTTGAAATCGACCTTTGAAAAAACAGCACTGCACGTGTAGGCTATTCAGTGCATTTTTTCAAGCCCTATCATTTGGAATAATAGTCAATACACATATTTTATCGTAGCCATAAAAGTTAACCTTCGAGTCCGATAAAATATATAGACCTACACTGTGTGTATTACTTACATGGCAATGTTCACTTTAAAAAGTGGCGGAAGGATAAAAAATGGCCGATAGGAGAAAAGTAACTGCAGTTTCAAAAGTGCTCACTTTACAGTGAACAAACTATATTGGTTGTTCACGGGAAAACGAGTACTTTTGAAAGCCCTGCTTAAGATCTACTTCTATTCACGTTGTGTATTCTAACGTTGTATGTAAAATTAATATTGCCATAGGCCTCATCACTTTATTCATGCGTCGGTCAAGTAAAACTGAAATTATTTGAAAAGTAAATATTTTACAAATCTGATCATTTTTACACTTGGATGCATTAAAAAAAATAACAGAAAGCGGAAGAAATAATTTAAGTTATCTCAAGTGGTTACCTAACATTTTTTATTTGACGTTAATATATGGAACTACTTTCTCTCCATCGTTACTAACTTTACTGGGCGCATGTCACTCAGTGCGCCCGTTAAACTGCCGTTAAAATTCATGCAGGAAGGAGTGGCATTTTTATAACGTTGATTTCAAAAGTGCTCACTTTATCGTGAACAGGCTATATCTGCATGTACTTTAACGGGAACAATGACCGTCATGCGCCCGGTAAAGTTTGTAACGATGGAGGGAAAGTAGTTCCATATCCTTACGCCGAATAAAAAATGTTATCTAACAATTGTAGATATTACATTTTTTTTTTGTTTCCGTTTTTATAAGAAAAGTACAAGAACAAGCAAATTTGCAAAATATTTACGTTTCCAATAATTTTACAGTTTCACTTGACCGACGCTTAAATAAAGTGATCTGACCCATGGCAATATTAATTTTACATAAGGCGGAAGAACACGTGTACAAGTAGATCTTGATCAGGGCTATATGCCATTCACGGTTACGTCACACTTTACTGAAGCTCTGTTAAATTTCTCCTTTTGGTTACTGATTACGTATCCTACCGATACTGGTAAACATAAACACTGCCATGTGACTTATACGATTTAACTATCAAATGGTTTGTTTACTGTTTACAGCTGTTCAAAGATTTCTCTCATATTTCAAAAACCATTACGTACGAATGTTCACAATGTAGGCCTATAAGCATATTTAGGTCAGCTTTATGACTTTTCAACAATTTCTGTATTGATGATAGTTCTAACGGTCATTATTATACATTGTAAACATGTGTGTTATACACGATACATATTTTGATTTCGCCGCGGCTGTGTTTAACCCCGATGCAACTGTGTGTGTGTGTGTGTGGGGGGGGGGGGTGAAAGAACTGTAATATTTAACCTTTTGTTATTGATGTTTGTTGGGGTATTTCGTAAAATAATGGCCTCATCTGGAACAAATATTAAAAAGAAGGAGCAACCAGTCCAACGATAAAGACAATAAATCCAAACACACAACTCGCGTCGCTTATTTTTGTACATAGCAGCGACAAACGTAAAAGATAGTGGTGAGCATGCACACGAATAGGCCTACCATAACTTTTATTCCGCTCATATTCTTTACACCAGTACTTAGGTTTTACTAGGTTCATTCAATTATTTATTTAAAAAATATTTTGGCTGGGGTTAGTAATTTATGGGATTGTAGCAAACATTCAAATCACAGAAACATAAGCACGTTAGACTACTGTGTTTCATACACCTAGGGCAATATTACGAGGTGGTGATAAATAAACAGATATGAATTTGAATAATTAACTTCGTCATTAAATCAGTTCATGGTTAAAACGTATCAATTTTGCACATCCAATTTTGCAATCACGCACATGTTACAGTATGTTTATTACTGATACGGAAACACTGATTTATCACAACATCGTAACTTGCCTAGTTAGGTTTAAAAAAACACAAAGTGTACGAACCTAGTGTGGTAATTTGAAGTATTTTTCGCAGCATTAAAAATTAACGCTTCTTTGAACAGCAACACGCCATGTCAAGTCGACACTCGCCAGACGCCACTTCTGTAAACTTCGGATTAGTAACCCTCCCGCCATCACATATAACTTATATTATAATAAGTATTCAAACATTAAAATCACTTTTCAGTCGTAAATTACAAATTCGAAAAACATGACTTTTGCTGCAATATGTATGGAATGTTCTAAAATTGAAAACCTGTATAATTTCTGCTACGACTAGAGGTGCTAAACTTCTCGAGAGAGAGAGAGGAGAGAGAGATAAAGAGATAGATAGTGTGTGCATGTGATAGAGAGCGACAAGCTCCACTCCGCCGACAGTCTATTTGAAGTTTCTTTCACGGTCGAAAAAAAAAAAAACACCATGTCACTAGGGCCTACGCACCATATTTTGAGCTGATATTTTTAACTGGAACAATGAAATGTGTTTCCATCAGGTATACCTAGATATCTAAATATTTCAATAGGCAACATTTAATTTACAAATATATACCAAAAACTTGGTTAAAACAATATTTGAACTGTGAACTATTTCTTACTAGCCGTTGCCAAAACATCGCTGTTCTCGCTGTTTTAAATTCGTATTGAATACGAAATCAATTTTACAAGTTATAGAAGATACTAAGTTAAAGTTTCATTTATTCAAGAATGTAACACTTTAAAGCAAATCACAGTGTTTTATGTTTGTGGTATACAAGTTATTGATAAAACAGGTTGACATGATACTCTTAGGGTGAATCTTAAAATGTTCGTTCCAAAACATCCGAAGAAACCGTGAATAAACTATGACAAAATTGCTCAGTTTACTGTGAACAGCCTTTACTGAGTTTTATATAAGGTTTATTTATTTAAGAATGTAGGTCTGTGAAGAAGCCGTACACACTGAATTGAGATTGGATATAAAAAAGTTTGACGCAACCTGTTCTAAGCATCTGCAGAACTTAACATGGAAAAAAAAAAACCCGCCATCTCACACTGATGTCATCGCCTATTCTAAGTAAAGGGACCTCGCTTAAATGAGGAAAATGGTTGAATCTGAAGCCACAGTGATTGTAGAAATAGTCTCTTGCAGAACTCAATGCTGGTATAATAGTTAATGAAATAAAAATAGGTGTCTTTGCTATCTGTGCAGTTTCTCTCCTGGACTGGTACAAAATCTCTTCGTGGCCTTAACATTATATTTGAGGGCCTGCCCGTAGATGACAGAACATGTACAACAAACGACGTCGTATGTTTGACTTCTGTTCAATGGAAAAGTTTGGAACTTTCTACAGGACTGATTAGAACCAGTGATTTTTCGCGAAATGATTTAATTGACGGGCAGTTTCACTACGCCAATTACAGACTAACAACTCATTGTTCGGGGGTGTGGGCAAGGAATTAGGAAGGTATGTATTAGAGAACTGCATCGACATTTCCCTGGAATAGATATGTAAAAACCACTTTGTAAACTTTAACCCCGCTCCACAGTGTAGCAGTCCGGAATCAAACCTATGACCCCGAGAACGAGTGCCAGTTTCAACCATACTACCGCATCACCGAACATGCACTCCAAGCCCTTCATTTGGCAGTAGCTTCTTCTCTGATAATTTCCTTTCTGAACGAGGCTGTACTGGACGTCTGTCGCCACTACTGACTAGATTAAGTTAGAATGTGACGATAAAGGCTGTTCACGGTAAAGTGAGCATTTTTGAAAGCTCTACTGAAGATCTACTTGTATGCATATTCCGTATACTTCCGCCATATGCTGTGTCGTACCAAGGACCACAAGAAAAGAATATTCAATTAAAACACACACACCAGCATAACAGATAATTTATTTCTTTTTTCCGTCTTGCAATGTTCATACACCATCATAATATTCGTAAACACAATGCACTTCCAAATATTCAAAACGCTTAACAACTGCCTTTGCAAAGAAAAAACAATTCAATCATTTAATGATATCAAGACTAGAATTCATCGTTTATTTTTTTCAGGTACTTCTTTCCGTAACATTTAACCAGCATAGACATTAAAAATACACAATATTCTCTCACAATTTTTGGATGCAATAAAATTAATTAAAAGGTTACGCTTTTATATAGATTCTTGGATACTGAACCTTATCAAAATTTTACCGTGCGTTACTATCACACTCGTAAGGAGACTTTGAAACTCTTCGCTATCATCTGCCTTATTACTTAATTTCTTTACGTGACCAGCCACAATTCATTACAGTTCATAGAAAAAAGTGTAAACACTCCACCAATGTTTTCAAAAACGAACCGTAAGCATCAACAATAATATTACACACTCTGAATCAATCATAATTTAGGCCAAACCTCACAATGAATTACTTTATAACTACACAACTAATGAAACATACAATATAAAAAGGAAGTGCTCCAGCGCATAAAACTCTCGTTCAACTTTATGCACAATGCCATGCGCATCACCAGTACTAGTGTATTATTTAATAAATAATTATATAAAAGTGTGTGAGTATATTTTGAAAGTTGTGCACATGCGCGTAAAATATCTTCCCACTAAACACAGCGATTCAAGCCATCCCGTAAAATTCAACAATCCAAGGCCCACATTACAATACAGTTCATATTCACGTTGACCGACTATACGTAATTTCAACAACTATATTTACGGCCTTCTGAATCAGTAGTTTGTGACACGTCACTTGATGTCTGATCACCTAACAAACATATTATTCAGCATTCAAATAACAAGGGATTAGAATTCCAATGACCTCGAGCAATTTTTAGAGATCTTACACAAGTGCTTACGCGTTGCTGAAACGCATGTGGTATTGATTTATATCCAACCCTGCAGGGAACGAGGACGACACGGCGGCTTCAAATGTACCGAGCAAACTGCCAGAAGAGTATACTGTCGGAATGGAACACGCGGTCTCCGACTGGCAAAAATTAATTACTGAACTCTATTACGTCCAAAAACTATTCACTACGCACGGCTCCAAACAGTCACACTGAAAACTTAAGGTTTGTGGAGCTGAGCGACATCTAGTGCCCTTTCGTAGCCAGCTCTTAACTAAACTGGAATTTCTCCGGTAATAAATGCTACACAAAGGAAGAATGTAAATTACGTTAAGGCAGAAAAGTAGCAAAGCATAACACTTAAAACACTGCCGGCCGCAAACTTAACACGTTCCACAAACTAACTAGCCAATTACCGAGCATTTCCTCGGACATTTTACTGAACGCCTGCGAAATTGACAACTCAAGCAAACTTGAAGTAAATACTCGCGGATCACGTTTATCAGGCTCAAGCCACACAATGCTCATCCTGAACCGGGGCGTCAACCCATGCCAAAAACCGGAACTCGACAAAAAATATAGCTCGGCTGAGGGCTCAAAAACTCACAATCCACCACACTGGCTAATGAATTGTTGCAATTTGTCGTCAAGTGCAGTTGACAACCCTGCGCCGTCGTTCCCCAGGTCGATCTCAAGAGTAGACTGGTTGGTGGAGGCACCATGGTAGAAGTATCCAAAAACGGTCAGCTAACACACCACACACACACACTTCCTACTCTACTCTACTCTACTCGTAATGAAGTAAGAAGGAAGGGAGGGGAAGTGCACGGGCTTAAGTAGACAACCTAGGGCGGTGAAAGGAGGGGAAGGTGGGGAGTAGGGAACAGAGGGAGAACTCTGGAGGGAGAAATTGGCCAAGGAGCGCGCATGTGGCCACAGAGTCAATATAAATGTCCGGCGATGAGAGCTAGTGTCGCAGGCGACTGGCGCTAGCGTCGCAATGTAAAATTAACATTGTAGTGGGCCATGTTACATTATTCAATGCATCGGCCAAGTAAAAGTGTTAAATTATTTGAAAAGTAAATATTTTACAATTTTACTAATTGTTTCACTTATATGCATTAAACATGTAGAAAGTAAAACAAATAATTCCAGTATTCCCAAATGATTTCCTATCACTATTGATTCAACGTGGAGACATGGAACTACTTCCTTCCGTCGTTGCCAACTTTACTGGGCGCATGACAGTAACTACGCTCGTTAAAATATATGCAAGTATGGGACAGTGACATTCAAAGGTTGATCTCAAATGTGGTGAATCAACCCTGAACAGTCTGTATCAGAATATAGCGAACTCCGTTACGCCCGGGCAGCGATGCTCATGTAAAGTATATCCGCGGTTTCTCACACTTTTTGAACTAAACCTTTGAAAAATAACTCCATGTATTACGTGCTTGTTGTATATATATGTGTGTGTGTATATATATATAATATCACAAACGTTTTATACTTGGCTTAACATAACAATATCATATTTTTTATTGAAATTGGACTTTATTTTAGGCTATACGTCATCTATAAATTATAACATTTTACATTTATAATTATTATAAATATAACAGGATGAAATTAGACGTGTTGGTAATGCCTATTAAGAAATAGCTCTACTGCAAAATATTATTTCACTGGGTGCGCACGAATGCGTTGTGCGTTTGGCGTAATTTTGTAGACTCGGTTAAGCTTGTTTGCAATAAGCGGATGAATATGCTGGAAGTAGAACTTCAGCAGGGCTTCAGAAAAGTTGGAAGTAACCGTGAATGGACTACAATAGGGCTCCCGCTAAGACACAGCATCTTTGCTCTTCTACATAGTCTAAAAGATGCCACCGGGTATTCGTCTTCTGCGCATGTACCCAACTTTAACCTACCCGAAAGGAGCACAAAGTGTCGAAGTCACGTGGTAAACAGTATTGCGTGTTATTGTTTGTATCTTGGTTTTAAATAACAAGCACTATTATAATAATAAAATACTTTTACCAATTTGAGGGGCGACGGTGGCCGAGCGGTTAGCCTGCTCGCCTCCCACCAAGGCGATCTGGGTTCAATACCCGGCCGGGTCACTCCGGAGGATTTTCGCATGTGGAGATCGTGCCGGGTGATGCCGTTGGTCGGCGGGTTTTCTTGGGGATCTCCTGTTTCCCCCGCCCCTGCATTCCGGCGCTGCTCCATACCCGTATCAATCGCCCTCATCGGCTCTAAAGACCTCGATGTCAAGAGCCGTCCAAATCTCTTCACTCGTCAATTTGAATTTAATGTAGCAGAATTACAAATTGGTTAGAGTAAGTATAAAAAAGGCTCAAAGCACATGTTTACCAGTGTTCTAACCTCAAATCCAATCCACGACGTTTTTGCTAGTTGTAATGGCAGAAAAGCAGATCAATGTTGGGACACGGAGATTGGTTGTGGGCAGCCAGCGATATCGGTCTACCTCATCCTTAGTCTATGCTCTTCTCTTCCTTCCCAGGTGATCTCGCAGATTGTTTACGTGACGCGGAGTATTTTAGCCGACCCGATGAACAATATTAATCACCCCGATGATGGAAACACTTAAGCGCTCCCCCTCGTTTCGCGAAATGTGTCGGGCGATATTTCGGAGTGAGTTACGGCGCCGGACTGACGTCACGACGCTGCTATATTTGGTTCGCGCGCGTCGTAAAATGTATGTCGGGCGGATGAGAGCTGGCCCGTTCATTATGAAGGTTTGTATACGGCCGACTGTTCGTTCGTCTTAACTCAGATTGTGTTGATGTGCACGCAGCGCGCGGGTCCACGTAACAGCCTGTGACATAAAGCGTGATGCAGACGGCAACTTTCTTGTGCAAGAAGGTGTACTCCTTTCTTGTTCAAGTCATCTATCATCGTGTGACTGGCTAACTTGTTTGTAAGGGCTTGCTAGCTACAATCGTTTAGAGACCGTTATATTTTTCGTTTCCGTTCTTGTGCAAGTCGTTTGTTTACATTAGCGTTTTGTACATTTATGTAGTTCTCGTACATTTATTAATGTTGATATTGTTAATTCGAGAGTATAAAACATATTTTAGTTCTGTATTAGTGATTTGTTTGGTTTGTAAAATCTTTTTATGTTGTGGTGGAATAAAATTGGCAAGTCGTTTGTTTACATTTGCGTTGTATACGTTTATGTAGTTACGGCACATTTATTTACGCCGTCATTGTCTCCATCGTTTGTTATTAACAGCAGATACTATTGCCAATGCACAAATTACTCCTAGAGTTCCAAATAGAGCCACCAGATCCGAATCTCTTGGCATACTGCAACATTCAATTACTACTTACTATAGGCTGTTCACGGTAAAGTGAGCAAATTTTAAAAGCCCTGCTTAAGATCTACTTATATGCACGTTGTGTCTTCTTCTACCTTATGTAAAATTAACATTGCCACGTGCCTCAGCACTATAGCCATGCGTCGGCCAATTTAAAATGTAAAATTATTAGGAAAGTAAATATTTTACAAATTTGCTCACTTTTCCACTTCTATGCATTAAAAGATCAGAAAGGGAAAGAAATAATTTTAGTTATCGCAAATGAGTAGTAGGAGCGGGGGCGTTCTGAAACAAAGGGATGTCGCCTTTTTTTATATTAAAGGGTTAAATTGATTGAAAGGGCTAATCAATAATGGAAAGGGTTAAATGTATTGAAAGGGTTAATTTTTAATAGGTTCAAATTTTGTATGGGTTTGGTGCAAGGGTGACATAAGTGTCAGTTTTTATTATTTTCTTTATTGTTTTTCTGTTGTGGGGAGCAGGAACTGAGGTACGTCCTCACCCGGGCACCTCTGGCACACAACTGAGGTGTGGCGTATTGGGAACAGAGTATATATATGGTGAGTTTTAAGTGTAATTTTTTGGTTTGGTAGTGATATTGCTCGTAGATGGTGTTGGTAGATAGGCGACTTTGAAAGATGCGATTAACGTGTTAGTAATGACAAACCATTAAATAGACCACGACTGTTTCCAAATGCAATTAAATGTTAGAGAATTTCAGTGTTCTACATATGAATAAATTACACGCATCGAATTGCAAATTTCAAACGACTACATGAATAACATATGGTGTCGACATATGCTAAACAAGTGCAAATATCTGTGTATCTAATATGAAATTATTATGTAATGAAAATCAATTAAACGTAAAAAGATGATTTAATCTACCCCTAGCTGTATGCTATCAATATAATTTACAAGAGAGAGAAGTATAACGATCAAATACAACTATGTGGATATGACAATTACGTGAGTGTGGAATTAACGATCTACAACAAAATGTCTCTATAAATTAAATAAACCCAATATCAAGATATGACACTATTTTATGCCTCTTGCACATACCCTACTGTCTGCCTGTCAGACTGGTGAGTCAGGAGGAACTTTAGAAAACACAATACACATGTAAAAAGAAATTAATTGAGTAACACGCATAATAAAATTGCACAATTTACGAAGACTGTGAAAGAAATCTGAACCCTGGAGCATATAATATTGCTTAATGAGAATCGCAGCTATCACACTCCGTAGTTCGGTGTATATAAAGGATCTATTGAGGTATACATCTATCTAGTCCAAGCCTATATGAGCAACTTAAGATGGCAGCAACTGGATACAATGATGTAGATAGCTCCTGACCTCCCCCACCCCTCGTCAGAGCTTGCTACTCTGTCTTTGAGGTTACTCATTTCTCTGCCCTCGACTGTTAATTTTTTTGGCAACGTAACAAGATGGCAACGACTGGCTAGATACAGTCACATCACTCCCATCCTCCCTGCACCCCCACCTCTTGCCAGAGAATGTGCCCTGAGGTCAAGAACTCAGGCCACCCCTCCCACCCCTTCAACACAGAGTTCGTTTTTGCCAGAAAAGTCTGTCTCTTCTGCAAGGTTAACCTCACCAGCCCTTGTCAATGACCACATCTTCGGCGATCTGTCCCCTCCCCTTCACCCCTACCAACACAGAGTTGGTTTTTTTGAAGGGCGCTACATCCTAGTGTTGGTCCAAGACCAAGCACCCCGACCCCCTCACTTCACCATCAGCATAGAATGTGTCTTTTGTCCAACAACTACTTCAGGGACTCTTTAACTGTTAGACACCCCTCAAGACACCAAGTTGGACTCTTCCAAAGAGTTTTATATTTTTTGAAAAACTATGCTTTACCCATGAATTGTGGACTCTCCCCGTCTGTGCTTTATTCCCTGCCAGCTCCTTCCTACAACTCGCCATACAGAGAACTGGTCAAGAGTCTTCAAAGCTTTGTGGCAAGCAATGTTTAATATAATTCTCTCATTTTGGGTATTAAGTGTCTGATCCATTATTTCCATTGAATAAATATTAACAGCTTTGGCTGAAAAAATTATTCTCTTTAGATTAATAACTAGATTGAAAATATAATCAGTAGATATGTAACTGTATTTACAGAAATACAGTTAATTGTTTCCGAATAACTTTACCTGACACAACAAAAACATTTTTTTTTTTACAATTCTTCTATCGAAACCTATCAACTCTCGCATGATGAATTAAAAACTTTTTATAAATCTTTGAAAATTTTCTGAAAAGTAATTTCTTCCATTGATATTATTAACGAATTTAATGCTATGAAGGAAATTAAAATCATAACATTTGTAACACCAGAAACTAAGCTAAAGTGATGTCTAAACCCATTCTGAATGTTTAAGAGAAATTAGTTGAAAGAAATGTTGGGAAGATGCTAAAAACATCGATTTAGGTTTAGCCCTATCTCTCTCGCTCTTCTATCCTCTCTCTTTACAGCATTAAATACAAACATTTATGAAGGGTTAATATCCCCTTATTTCGCAATAGCAGCGCTTATAGAAAACTTAAGAGTTCCCTCCAAAGACTTTTTTTAAATCTAAGTTAAGAAATAAGTTAGGAATATTTTGAGCATATGAATAACTAAAATGATTAAAATAATTAAAACCATGCTGGATTATTTGTCCAAAGTTAATACAATGAAACAGGAAACCAATCAACAAGGGACTGATTGCAGAATAAATATTAAATTCATCATCTATCTACAGCTTTATTTGAAACAAAATACAATACATATAATATATAATTTAAAATAATTTATTTAGTAGCAGAAATTTTTACAGGCTTCATATTACAATCTGTTAAGATCTTGATTCTTAACCCAAGAGTTGTGTGCTTTTGTGAATCCTCCCCATCGAACCAAGGACATATATTTCTTCCTTTTAATGATTTTATCAAACAAATATTCATTTGGAGAACTGACTTTGTGCAGATCATGCTCATAAAATCCACCTTGTATTGGTTCTCCATCACATGTGTCTATGCAATACACTCTGGAATGTGTGTCTATTTGAAATAATTTTAAAAATTTCAAAAGACCAATTCACCGTAAATTTTTTCTGAAAGATTCCTTTCTGCTTCGAGAAACGTATAAATTACCCAATATTTAACTTCGGTTTTCATTCATCGATGACTTTGATATTATAAATAATTTTCATTAAACTATTATTTGTAACTTCTTTGGGAGCCATCTTGATAGTTCTGCGACATCTGGAATTATAAAATTTAACTATTTCAGGCAAAACATCAACCCATTTGTAAGTCCCCCTCGATGTGAAGTGTTTATATTAGCTGCTTAATCAACTTGCTGTAACATTCCACAACACTGGCTTTAAACCCCGAATACATTGTGTTGTGATTAATACCATAGACAGTCATGAGTTTCCAGAATGGTGCAGAATAAAAAATTCAGTTCCTCTGTCAGTGTGGAGCAAATTTGGCTTCTCTCTTTCAAAATGATCTTCATTGCATTGGTAACCTGTTTCCCTGTTTTGTTTTTCAAGGGTATGCCCCAACCATATTTCTAATAAACATCCATTATGGTTAGAATATACTTGTATCTCTTATTGTATTTTGATAGCTATGTCATTTAACAAAAATCTGCTTGGAAAAGATCATTTAAACCATGAGTTATAACTCTTCTTCTAGGTTATCTTATCCTTGCAGGGGCATGAAGCTCTTGAGCAATCTAACTAAACTTCATTGGTAATATAACTGTCTTTTTTCAACTGTTCAGTAATAGAAACAATTTTGTTTGTATGTTAATTATTCACAGACTCGCTCAAATTGATGAAAAGTTTCAATCTTTCTACAAATTCAGAAGTATTATTCCAATATACAGGAGAAAAACGATCACCAACCTCATCTTTATATATTCTGCTTCCAACAATATCGGATATTAAATTTAGTTTCGTCTGGGTTTCATCTCCTGAACGAATGTTAGGATATGTTCGACAAATAAGTTCTTTATATTTCTGCAAATCAGTATCGGAATATCCATCTGGGATGTTTTTAAACAATAATTCAAACAATCCTTGACTCACGTCAGTTATGCAATCACCAATTAATTTTGTCAGGCAGAAACATTATTAGCGAATCTCCCAGGAACCAGACATTATCATGACAATAAACACCAAAGGTCGTAATGCACATAGGTGAAGATTGTTTTAAATCTAAATAATGTTGTGTTATTCTTCTTTGTTAAAGGCTCTTCTTCCGATTTAATTTCCATAACAGTTTCATTAGATTTATTAAAACAGAATGCAATGTATCCATTCTACTCATAACAGGTTTAGATAATTCTTTGTTTAAAACACCCTCTTCCGTACGAGCTTGTTTAGCTTATAAATATTTGTCTTTCACAGCAGATACGACTTTATGTAATTCTGAAGCAGAGGCAGACATGTTTGTTTATATTACATTAATTTCAATCTATTTATATATGAATTAAGTTGCTGATTTTCTAACTGATTTAGTGGGTCCTTTGCTCAGGGCTTTTTCAATATTATCTACTTTACTTAAAACATCTAATTTAGTTATAGTTGTAGCATCCAAATCATTAATAAACAGTTTATTTGTGTTTCCAAATCATTACTTTGTTGTATCAAAACTATTTGCATAACTAAACCAAAACTTTATTAATGAGTTAATTTCTTACATATTGCATTATTTGTTCAATTTGTGTTTCAAACTGGTTTGTAATAGTATTGTTCACCACTTCATTAATTACAACTCTTAAATTTCTTGAATTTCTGTAAGTTTTGTTGTAAAAACTATGTTTGTCATATTGTTAAAATCCTTACTAAATTCATTAAAATGTTATTCTATTCTAAATTCATTACTCTGCAAATCAGTGCTTATGTTGCTTAAAATGTTTGCAATTACACTTGTGTTTTGATAAACATCATTCAAATCAACAAACTTGATTAATTTCTCTATAATATTGTTTGATTGCTATTTAAATACATTTAGCTTAATAGTGTATAAGTCTTCCATGTAAAATTTATTTCCCACATTGCTATCTTTCACAGCCATACCCATATAATGTAATATATGTCCTTTCAAATCTCAATTCGCATCACAATTTTTGGTTAGTCAGCTATTGTAATGATTGCATTTTATACTGCTGTGTCCAAACATTTAAATACTCATTGTTCTTTGCCTGGTAGTAAAAAACTGTAAAAACAAGAACTATATCTGCCTTTATATAGGGGAAGTGTTGGTATAATCAACAAAAAACCATATATTCTCTTTCTAACAGTAAAAACAAATATCTTTAAACTTTGTAAATGTCACATCGCCTAAAACATGATATTGTAAATATGTTGCAAATTTGTCATCCATTTTAAACACAATTACCATAATAACACTATTGTGTTAATTATGTTGTGGTATACCTCCATAACTTTGCGATAGATAAAACAATCAATGTTTGAATGTCGACCAAAATTGAAATATTGCTGTATTTCAACCTATAGTTCATACCAAACTTCGTGAAAATAAATACTGAACTGGATAATGCTTCATTCAGAAGCACTATATGTTCTTTATTTGTAAAAGGGAAATATCGCATTCCTTCAATTAACGATAAAATGCTCACTAATCGTTGATACTTCTCTTGTTGTATTGTTTTGGAAAACACACATACATTTTCAAATATAAGTCCACTCAATGCTCCAACAGCTACATAATAACACAAGTTTTCCCACAGGAAGAAGGACCACTCATTTTACAACATATATTTGATGGTAAAAGAATATTAAGTTTCAGTTCAATCAAGTATTCTTTTTGTATTTACAATTACCAGCAGATGTACATTTTGTGTTATAACCTTCATTTCTTCACAATTACACAGTATAATGTAATGTACTAACATAAATACTATAAATGTAGGTATGTATATATACACCTATATATATAAACAATGGCTCATATTAAACGTATAAAAGGGACATGGTGTATTGAATACATTGATTACTAAATTACCATTTTAATTGCATTTACCAAAATACAATTATTGTGGACCAGGTACTAAACTTGCAGAATGTTTGGCATGGAACAATCAAGGAACAAACTTTTTGGATAACGCATATAAAGAACATGATATATTTTATAATCGAACGAATGATTTGAAAGAAAGTCATATAGCATATAAAATTCTAGCCGATAAAGCAGAAAATACAAGGAAGAATCCATCTACATCTACAGGTGAAAAGCTTGGAGCTTGGGTTCTTAATAAAGTTATGCATGCGAAGATGAAGAGAACCTGGGCTTAAAATGTAAAACTAAAAGAAAAACAAATAATCGAGGCATCATTCCATTACTATTTCCACCATTAACAGCTCTTGGATCAATCCTCTGAGGGGTTTTGGCAATTAGTAAAGCAGTTAAATCAAAAGATAAAGGAATGTATTTCAAACCCTATTAAGTTGGACAAGGTTGAAAAAACTCCTAATGTGGAAAGAAATGAAGAATGTCATAAATAGTCTTCCAAAACGTGCATTTACAAAGATGTTAATGTATTTGTAAAGAAGCTGGATATTCCCTATTTCCAAGGTACGTATATGAGAGATGATTTACCAAAGAAACCAAATCTTTGTAAATATATGATTGTTAATTTAGATTCGAAATAAAATTAAGGAACACATTGGGTTGCATTAATTAAAATCATAAATTAATTATTGTATTATGTCAGTTATGGCGATTTACTTACTCCTATTGAAATGCGTAATTATAAAAATATGCAATTATGGTATAGTTACAAAATTTAGCAATTACCAAATACAATCAATTGTGGACATTTATGTTTACATTTTTAGTAATATGTCAATTACGTCGATATTAAGTGGAAATTCACCAGAATTGTGTGCAGTATATTTCCCTGTGTTGGAGTTAGATAGAGAATGGCAAATAAGTCTAATCGAATTCATTACTTACAACAGAATACAAAAAATTGATATTCATAAGCAATCATTTATGGCTAATATTGATGAAAAACATACAAGATTGTGTTGGATGACCTTGAAACATTCATTACAGCAGCATTACTTGAAGTTGTACATTTCTGATTGCATAGAAATCCAAATGCGTTAAATAGTGCGATGTATAGTAACATCGATATCGATTTCTCAGAAGACAATTCGATTTCAAATATGTTAGGTTATGAATGGAGTTTATGTCCAGCTAATTAATTACATATATCTTCATATAATTTTAATACATTATCAGTAAATGTATGTCGCATAAATATTAATATTGTAGGCAGTACATATTTGAATGGAAAACTGGCAAATGCATAAATTAATTCACATGTGCTGTGGCTCCAGGATATAAAATAATTGAAAATCATAACACATTGATATATCTTCTTTTAATCGTGAATCATGCTGATGAAATAATTGTTACAATTGTCGATCAAGACAGTAAACTTATTCATTTTAGAAACAAAGAAATTACTGTTCTTTTACATTTAAAAAAGCTATATAAACAGTTGTGCATTGAAAAAAAATGGGTATTGCATACCATGTTAAATTCGGACATAAAGTAGGTAGTTCTTTTAAGAAGTATGTCACTAAGGAACATATTTCGAAGAAAGAAAGTATAAAAAGATGTAAACATCAACATAAAATGCTCACTTCAAATAAGATGCCCTTGAAGTTAACACAAGGCAACAAATTGTATTCAAAAGAATTAGGATATACTGGTAATAGAAATGGAAGACATGCTTAATGTTGAAGAACTGATCAACTATGAAAATGCAATCACCAATAAGACTGCCAATCCAAGTAAACCAGCAACTACAAAAATAGTAAGAATAAGAATACTTCATTTAATCTACAGAATTGCTTATCTGCTAAATGATGTGGAAATCGAAGAGAACATGAGCTGTTGTAATTACTTCCATGATAAATAACTATTTCTCAGGAACTGTAAACAATCTTTATACAGGACTTATGGCTGGGTGGATCAATGCTGGTGATTGATCACTAAAAATAAACCCAGGTGGAAAATACGAAGTTGTTATGCCGTTAAGTATGGTTTTGGGCTTTGAAGAAGACAACAAACACAGCATATTAAATTATAAGCAAGAATTAGTTATTGTATTCAGCAATACACATTTGAATGCCATACACAATGTTGCTAATAACAAGGAAGGTGTAACATTTTAAATAAGCAGTGTGGAATCGTTGATGCCGCATATTGAATTAAACACATGTGAATGTGCAAAGTTTTTTAAAATTTATCGAAAAAGAGAAGAATTTAAACATTGCATTCAGATAGTGGGGTTTAGAGGTTTTTCCAGTTCTACTATTAGCTCAAAAAATAGTGTGGAGTGTGAAATCAAGTTTTTCATCAGAAAAACAGAGATATGTTGTCATTTATTTTCAAACAAATCGGCAAAGCAAATTAAAAGCTTATAGATCAGTATTCGATAATTGTGATATGAGAATTATTTAACTGTATCTAAACAGTCAAGCTTACCCTTATGCGAATTTAAATATAAACTTTGCCAATGGGGAATTCCTTATTCCATATATGTATACAAAGTTTCATGAAACATATTCTAACAAAAACAGTTCTCTAGTCCTAGAACCCAAAACATTTCAAAGTAGAGGAGCATTATTTGTGTTTGTTGTAAGCAAACAGGACAACAGAAATGCCAATGGCATAATTGATACACAAATTGAAATTATTGCAAATACACCAATTCAAATTAGACCATGGCTACAACGAGATGTTTTGCAAGGTGCAAGATTTCAATCTCCAGAAAAAATGTATCATTAAAGAATTAGCTGTTACTGATATGGAAAAACATACAAGTGTATTCAGCATCAAATGACTGTTTGACTGGAAATATCTATCTCCCAAATACAAGAAAACTAATAGATGGGTTACTAACCATCACCATGATTTAAAATTGGAGAGTGTGTGTATGAGTATGAAAATATTGAAGATATTTGCAAACATTACCTAAATAATTGTGAAATATATATAAGTGGAGTTGAGTAAAAACATATTTTTGGAAGTGTCTATAACCTGAAAGTGGTAGATATTCAAAAATAATACGATTGCCCCTCGTCCAAATAATTGCGTAAAACATACGGATTTATCATTGTCTCTGCACAGGAAAACTAAAAATTAATGCTAATTTAGGAAATTATGTCTGACTGGGGTGAAAGAGATTATGATTATTTTCTCTCGAATCACCTGTGCTTATTATTCGAGTCAAATGACATTAATTAGGATGAGTAAAATTTAATATAAAAAGCAATTGCCTGTAGGGCATACGCTAGTTTGTAAAGATGGATCAAGCAAATAGAAATCACATACTTGTACATACAGAAATCCAAATGTAAAGTGAATATCAGCAAGTTCTTACCACATTGGAGCAAACCATTTCGACTTTGTTTTGGAAAGAAATAATTGTATGAATAGTTTATTATGTATTTTTATCCATCCTATAATTGATTGTTTGATGCCATGTTTTTGCGATGTCTTGTAGTTACTAAGCTGCTTCATTGTTAAAATGATTTTCGAAATAGATTGTGTCTGTATATATTTTGTCAATAAATTTATCTTTTAAAATGAATTTTTACTTTTACTTTACTTTAACTTATGGTTAAAAAATTTTTTTTTCAAACTGAACTTGTTTTTTCTAAGGAAAATATTTTCTTGACAGAGTGAGGGAAAAGTTCTGGAAGCATCACTCTAACAACTTTTTTTATAACAAAGTAAATAATAATTATGATATCGGGTAAGACACGGCTAATATAAGCTGGGTTTGAGTCCTGGTTAGATCATGTGCGATTGTAATCTAGGTTCCAACTTTCAGTGTTGGTTAGCTATGATTGCAATCATAGATTCTGGGTTCGAGTCTCAAGTTAGGTACAAATATAACCTTGTAAAAGGAATAACATAACACTTTTAATTAAACTAATATAAATTTGTTCATGCATGTGAAAAAAATTAATATGTTCAATTTTATAGATGTTTAACCCTAAATAAATCGCATGGAAAATTTCCGATAAAACATCACCCAACTAATTTATACTAACTTCGAATTGGTATACTTATAGCATTTGCCAGTGTCTCAAGACGTGAAAATAATGCTATGTTTAGAGATATGAAGTTTTAGCTGTGTGACCGCTTCCTATCCAGAAAACTCGAAGGCTAAATTTCAATGATTTGCAATAGTACCAACTACAAAACCAGAGATTTCAGAGGTTGCCAGCCTGAGTCCAACAAATCACCACAGAACACATTTCTGTTTATAATACCCTGTCAAGGTCCATCTTGGTGGGGATGAGACTTCAGGAAAATAATTTTAACCATCAAGGATATAGCAAGGTCAAAACATCTTCCTAGCTGTCTGAAAACTTTCGATAGAAAAAAAAAGAATATTGTGTCTTCTACTTGATCAAAATTAATATTCACTTGGCAAGCTACATTACACAGGAAAATATACACAAATTAAAAATATATATACACGACGTATATTAGAATAAACTATTATTTATGAAACAACTTTTTACTTCCCGCACACTCACTTTTACAAACAAACTTAAAAAAATCTTATAAAATAGAAATTTAACCAAATTGAAATCATGCTTAGTCACATTAACAAAAAAACTGTATATATGTTTAGCATAAAACTGACTCACAATATACGGAATATCAAAACAGGAACATATATACTAAAATTAAATCGAAAAGCATAACATGTTTCTGGTATAAGTTAAGGTAGCAATATGTATGAATGAATTTTTTAAGTTTTACGATTGTAAATATATTTTAATGTCATATAGTGACATAGTTTTCAGGTGTGATATAATATGTAATTTTTTAGAAATTTAATTATTTTTCACTGGTAATAGGCTGAGGAGTTTTTACAGTTTTGATGATAGAAAGTATAAAGTTGTAATGATTTCAAAGACCCATCATTGAACTTTATAAAAAGTTGGACAATTCTAAAGACTTGTTTTACAATTTCAAATACCCTTCATTCAATTTGATGAAATGTTTTATGAATTCAAAATCTTGTTTTACAATTTCAGAGATCCGTCATTCAGTTTGATAAAAATATTTAAGATTCTAAAGATTTGCTTTGCAATTTCATTCAGTTTGATAAAAAGTTTCAAGATGTATGACGTAAAATGTTGGAACGTTGTATATAAACTTTATTATTTCAATCATAAAATGTTGGAGAGTTTTTTTTCAGTCGTAATTTGAAATGTTTAAATGTACTACAGTTTTATGATGCAAGATGGTGTTTTGGTTTTAAAAAATGAAACCAGAATGGCTTACACATTTAATGATAAATATAGTTCATGACTTTGTCATAACATACTCTGTTGTGATGATTTTTTTACAGTTTTATAATATAAGATGGTGTTTTGGTTATAAAAAAAATAGGCAGAATGACTTACACAAGTTATGATAAATATATTTAACTACTTTCAGTCATAACATATTGTGTTATGATGATTTATTGTTACAGTTTTATGATGTAAGATGGGGTCTTGGTTAAAAAAAAATAAGCCAGAATGGCTTACACACATAATGATAAATATATTTAATAATTTTCAGTTGTAACATACTCTGTTGTGATGATTTTTTTACAGTTAAATGGCACAAGATGGTGTTTTAGTAAAAAAAAATGGCTGGAATAGCTTACAGTCCTAAAATGTTGATAAATGCTTGTAATTAATTATAAATTATTTGTGGTGTAGCAATATTTTTTAAAAGCTCATAAGGTTTTCAATACTACCCTGTTTGATGTGAATATGTAAAGAAATTGTTTTACGAATATTAACTAAGCTATGTGTTATGAATTTTTTGAAAAGAGAAGAATTTTGAATAAATTGTTTTCTTTTTGTTAAAATTAAATAATGTGACATGTTATTTATTAGTTTGGAAATCTCCCCCGTGTCATTAATCTGTGTTTTATTGCATAAGTACTAAGTACTCAAATTTAAATTAAAAACTGTTCTTGAGATGAATGGGTGTTGGTAAATTATTTGAAGTTTGTTGAAATTTTTTTATAAGCCAGGTAACTTGAAAATAACAGTAATATAATAATTTAAAAGATGTTTGATGTCAAGGTGATAAGGGAGATAAAACTACTATTTCAATTAAAATGTTATAAACCAAACTCAGTCTGAAGGGAGAACTTGCAAAAGTTATGGAGCGAAACATATGCGTCGGAATGAATTTTTAAATGGAAGGAAGGAATTGACTTGGATATATCGAGAAAACTTTACTGGGCTGTTATTTAAGAACTCCAGGAAATTTAACAAAACCGAGAATCTATTCACACAAAAACCTTTTCAGGGCCACATAGAAAGAGCCCTTGGCTTCGTACCAGAATGTTTCTCCACTGTCCTTGAACTGGGAATATTCAATCAACTTTCAAATAAAGAAATATTTTTCTTTCACACCAACAAGATTACAACAATTGCAGAATCAACACGACTATGCCTGGTGGTGCACACATACTTTATATAAGCTCAGAAAACATAATTGAAAAAATTCTTAAATTTAATTTATCCCTCATGTAGTAATGGATACAAAATGGCTGCCATTTTCATTTAAATTTATGTTAAATTTGACCTTTTAGGAAAATCAGTTGATATATCATGAAATTTAACAGATGTGAGCTCCGATATGTCATTTCAATCTGGATACATATTATTTCCATAATATCACATCGATATTTATTTCCTAGGGACATGAATTTGTAAACATATACACATTTAATGGTAGAAATTCAAAAGTGGGAAAACTACATGTTAAATGTTTTTGGAAAAACAGATTGAAAGTATACGACTTATCGAACAAGTTTGTTTACCATATGTTTTAAATGTTTGTAAAATTAAGCTTAACTTGAGTATTTTCTTATATCATAATAGTTAACATTTGAATAAAGATGTGCGTGTGTCATTACTTACATGTCTTATAGTGTATTGGCATGAAAATTAATCATTTATTAGTTAAAATTTGTTGAAAATATGGAAATAATGTTTGCTGGAAACGGGAGTAAAGTTTGCTGGATACTGGGAGAAAAAATTTGGTGGAAAACTGTTTAAATTTTTCAATTGAAATTATTGTGTGATAAAGACATTTGGAATTTATTTTTTAGTGATGAGGAAAAATAAAGTTTTATCGGAGGGAAATTGGTAGAAAATTTTATTTAGCTGGGAATACGCCAACCTTTTGCACCTAGGAAAATAGGAGGAAGCTTCAGTTTCCAAGTCAAAGTAACAGTTTGTAGGGAGGAGGGAAAATAGCCCAGATCAGTTCAAAATCCGCTGGTGCCTCCCTAGGGGAACCATGGCTTTGACCTTGAAGCAAGTCTCCGTTCAAAGCTGTGGCAGCACTCTGATGGTGAAGCGAGGGGGACCGGCCAGTTTGCGAGATATCCGAAAAATGTGTCACTAGAGTGATATAATGGGAGGGGGTAGGGCGTGGCCTTGAATTGATAGTACCATCTATAGACAGGGGTATTCAACTAAAACAACACTTTCTGAGCTTGAGGAGGGCAGGTTTTGCAATGTGCCGTATAGGAAGGGATAGTTCTTGTACGGTGTAGGTGGAAGGGGTGTTGCCGCTAAACAGGTGCTTGTAGTGTCGGATAGACACCAGAGTGCATGTCCCGGAGCTTTGGAGACTACAAAAATGAACACTGTGTTGGAGGGAGAGTCTGGGTTCGTGACCTCAGTGCATGTTGCTTTGACGAGTATTGAGAGTGGGTTGTAGACAGGTCAGGTGGAATATGGCCGTATCTAGACAGTCGTCGCGATATTTTTACATTGCTGAAAAAATTGACAATCGAGGGGAGAGGGATGAGTAACCTCAAGGACAGAGAAGCACACCCTAGCGAGAGGTGGGGGGAGGTCAGGAGCCAGTTGCACCCCTGTATCCAATCACCACCATCTTCATTTGCTTATAGAAGCTTGGAATAAATGGATGTATACCTCAGTAGCTCCTTATATACACCAGGCTTCGGAGTGTGATAGCTGTGCTTCTTGTTAAGCGATATTATATGCTCTGGGGTTCAGATCCTGATCACAGTCTTCATAGACTATAGTGTAAAATATATATTTTTAATTTACCAGGAATAAAATATACATTTTCATGTGATAGTGCATTTATCGTGTAAACCCTGTTTCTGTGTTAGGTCGGTGCAACATCGTAGCATTTTCAACTCGCGTTTTTTTATTACCAAATGTTGTGAATTTCACAGCCTAGATGGAAATTTGTAGCACGTACATTATTTTTTAACTAATTAACTTTTGTACATTCACATACTATTAGGACGAATCAAGTCGTTAATAGAAGCTTGGGAGGGAAATAGGTTCTTTCAGTCGTAACTTTAAACTCGGTTGCCTTTAAGATGCCGGCCATGTTACACGTATTTAAGCAGGGGCAGGTAATACAATCCACTCATTTATCGACTGACCTCCGATGTGGACTGATGTTTTTTTTTTTTTTTTTCAGAGAACTCCTGCTGTCATTTCATTACATATTTTTGTATTGTGTCTGTTTAAGATTCGACTAGTCTAATTTATATATTAGTATGTGCATCGTAAACATAATTTTTATCCATTTGTCACAAATCGTATTCACATCTATTTCCAAGTAGCTATACTCTTAGTCGCTTGTCAGCCTTCGAACATGCTCATCGTATATATTGTCAGGCTCTCGACATAAGATCGACTCAGTGTTTCACTGAGCTCACAGCCAGACAGACGTGTTTTGGGAGAGGTGCAATTTTACTATGCATGTTAATCAATTTCTTTTTACATATGGATTAGGTTTCTAAATTTTTTCGTCACCAATCTCACAGGCAGACGGACATGTACGGTGTGTGCGAGAGGCATCATGTTGTCTCATATATCTTGTTATTGTGTTCGCTTAATTTATAGGGACATTTTGTTATAGATCGTTATTTCCACACTCACATAATTGTCATATTCACGTAGTTTTGTTCATTTGTTATACTTCTCTCTTGTGTAAATTATATTGCTAGCATACAGCTCGGGGTAGACTAATTCATCTCTTTATGTTTAATTGATTTTTATGACATAGTAATTTCATACTGGACACTCGCATATTTGCGCTTGTTTAGGACATGTTGACACGAGATTTTATTCACGCAATCATTTGAAATTTGCGATTCAATATGCATAATTTATTCATATGTAGAACACTGTGAAAAGCCCTAACATTTAATTGCATTCGGAAACAGTCGTTGTTTATTTATTAGTTTGTCATTACTACCGCGTTAATCGCATCTTTCAAAGTCGCCTATCTACCAACAACGTCTACAAGCAATATCACTACCAAACCAAAAATATTACACTTTTGCCACTCTTGTACAAAACTCACCACATATATACCCCGTCCCCATCACGCCGCACCTCAATTATGTGCCGAAGCTCACAAGGTGAGGACGTACCAGATCTACTGCTCCCCACAACAAAAAAATAAAGAAAATAATAAAAAATTGCACTTATGCCACTCTTGCACCAAACACAAACAAATACATTTGATCCCATTAAAAATTATGGTATTCAATACATTTAATACTTTAATGAATTTAACCCTTCCAGTGAATTTAACTCTTTCAATGAATTTAACCCTTTCCATCTTTGATTAACTCTTTGATATCAAAAGAGGCGGCATCCCTTTGTTTCAGAACGCCCCCACCCCTACTACTAAAATGGTTACCTAACTCTTTGTATTCAACGTTAAGATAATGAACTACTTACCCCTCCATCGTTACAAACTTACTGGGCGCATGCCACTCAGCGCGCCCGTGAATTTTTTCTTAGGTTGATTTCAAAAGGGCTCACTTTACCGTGAACAACGTTTACTAATGTGTGTTCTGTGTGTGCATGGGACTTGCATGCAAAAGCGTGTTCACCGGCGTTAAATAAACGTACTGGAACTACATAAACGTATACAAGAAATATGCCCACACGCGCCATGTTGAACTACAGTAGGACCTCGGGAACTCGAAAGGAGTGAAGAGATCTGGGCGGCTCTTAACATCGAGGTCTGGTCAGCCGATGAGGGTGGAGTACGGATTAGCATGGAGTAGCACCGGAATGCCGGTAGGCGGGGGGGGGGGGGGACGGGATATCCCCGAGAAAAACCCGCCGACCAGCGGCATCGTTCGAGCGACTTCGCCGGTTCGCATAGGTGGGAGGTCGGCTTTCCGTAAAACTCGACAGCTTTACAGGCCGTACGCCTTAAATGGCATGTGTTATCGTTGAAATCTATTTTCACTATATATATATATATATATATATATATATATATATATATATATATATATATATATATATATATATATATATATATATATATATATATATATATATACATATACACACACACACACACACACGAATGTTTGTTAGGCAAGAAAAAACTGTAAATGTAACTATTCACATTATTGCTGAAAATATTATATTTCATTAAATTACTTTTTGTTTTCTCGATGAAATTTTGTATTTAGTGTTGCGTAATATTCATCTTATTTTATTTCGTATTCTATTTTAATATCTGATACACCGATTTTGTTTATGTTTTTCTACATGTAATTACATATTCTCCTTTGATTCCATAAAACTCTAAATTTACTACCTTAATACCTTCATAGTCCACATTAGTTCGATTTTACGAGGTCATGGTGTACTTACTCATTTCTAGCTTATTTCAAACGTTTAGGAACGTTTTTTGAAACTACAAATGTGCCTCTTTGGCAATACGTATACGTCACGCTGTAGACCAATCATAAATTCTGAACTTTTGTAAAATAATTATGACGTGATTAATGCATCAATTTTTCAATTATCAGTCAATTTTCGCCGTTTCACAATTACCACATAATATATGGGTAGAAATTTGGCGACTACATTTGAAGGCATTGTAGACGGACCCGTAAGGGGAAGGAATCCCTGCCGTCTGGAATTTACGTATATTCTTCCATTACTGAAGTTTCAGATTCGGTATTTAAAAACTGCGTTTGTCACGGCACAGGGAACATTTGAAGAGTTATTTCAAAATCCAATATATTGGCTCACGTAATTCGTTTCCTGTGTTTCACGTGGGGCAATATGTATTGGTACAAGATGGCAGAGGGGCATATCTGTGTTTGTGAGGGATGGAGATATTAATAAAAATAAAAGAACTATTTGTGCTTTTTTATTTATTCACACGACTGTTATTTACTACATTAATTATCTACCTCCACAATTACTCTATTTGTTTCTTATTGAGCGTGATATTTAATGTCTCTCTCAACTGTAATTACAGTCCTTTCCAATATATATTTGTTGGTCATAGTCAATTAACTCACATTCGTCATTTACTCATTTTAAGTCCGTCTGTTGCCATTGGGTCCATTTGTAATTTCTTACACTTACGCATTCAGTCCAATGGTCCCGCCTGCCGGTGGCACTCTGTACTGAACCGGCTCTCGCAGTCGCAGATTTGAATCCCGCCAGTCACTTCCGCCGCCACTCGTTGCTCTTCTGGCTCGTCGTCTATCGCTTAAGGCCGCACAATTGCCCGAACTCTCGGCTCGGGTGGAGCATTCCGCACCCCGGCTTCACGCTAAGAGTGGCTGCGGCACTGAACCAGAACATTCCTTCAGATAACAGCGAAAATACAATGTATCCAAGGGCAGGAGTGCGCGCGTTGCAAAATGCTTATCGCGGTGACACGCTGCGTCATGAGCGCCGGCAGGCCTTTGTAACTTAAAGCGCACTGTAAATAATAAAGGGAAAACTACCTAATAAGTGTAAGGTAATATTTGTAAACTTGTTGGGGGAAACATAGTTTTCCTTACAGGTAAGGTAAAATTACTGCACTCTGGAGTAAAATTCACGTACATGATAGTGGAAAATCGCATACATGAATGGGATAATTACTTTACGACGCGTGCATTTCTTCAGCATTCTCAAGAGTTAAAAAAAGGGGAAGCGGAAGAAACAATCCTTTAGTACGCTTACATTCACTGATGCTGTGACGCTGCCTTCGTGGTATAATGGATAGCGCATCGCCCCATCGTGATAGAGGACCATGATTCGCGCCCAGCCACAAGTAAGTGTCAAGGATTTTAGTGTTGAGGTTTCGGTTACTATTCCTCTGAGGGGATATATATATATTAATTATATAAATTTATATATATAATTAACAATACTAATACTCCGGGATGGTTTTAAATATAGTTTTATTATACATTATAGTTAATTTTCCCATACTAGTATGGGATTTTTTTCCCACTTTTGTCAGGTACTTTCCTCGTACAATTAGGGAATAATACTTTAACTATGTAAATTTACTCTACATTTAAGAGGTAGTTTTACCTTACATGTTGAGGTAATTAGCTTCCTATAATTGCAAGGGAATTTTACCTCGATTTATTTTTACGGTTCGATTATATAATTATCGCTTGCCTGTCTTTCAAACATTCCTTAAAAGACTTACTGCCCGACTATCACACAACTGCTGTGTCCTTTTCTTTCGCTTGCTCGCGCGGGCCGGGTTAAGGACAGTGATGCTGACCAACGATACGTAACAGTATATACGTGACATCGCACAAACTTTAAAAATTTAGCGCAACCTCCTACAAATTAAAAAAAAAAACAAAGATCCCGCCACCTCTCTATTAGTCTTTCATCCCTACTAATACAGAGCATGTATTCCATACACTCTGTTTCCCGTAGCATTTCTGTTTAATGGATGCAATGATTTTGAATTCTTTTGTGTCGAAAGGGTTTTTGCGGTACCGTCCCTGTTTTTTCCCCCTTTCTCTTCTTATTTATAGGTAGATCCACCTGTTTTTCGCGAAAAGATTTCAGGACTGATTGTACTCAAGAACACGAACTCGGATCCACTTTCATGATTGGGTGATTTTAACTGTCACGCATTGAAGGCGTGTCCCCGCGAATCACCGACACTCGTTGGTCGGAGTTATATAATTCTGATTGGCCCAGCAAGGTAAGGAACTGTCTCCCGACAAAGACACGTGGCCAATAACCAAAATATAATTGCACGTATGCCATCGGATATTGGAGTCTAGCCTTTGCGTAAATTTCTTCGCGAAAAACAAATGGCCCTAGTTATAGTTTTAGCTACAGGTACACTCAGGGAGGTATCCATGGCCCCAATAGCTAGTAATGGCTGCCCGATCCCTCTCTGCCGTTATACATGTCTTCATGCATGATTTCCTTACCTTTCCTACCCCAGGCTTACACTTAACACTTAGAATTAGGGTGGGTTTGGAAAAAAAAATCTTTTTAAATTCTGTTAACTAGTCCTCTGTGCTATACCAGGCTGAATTTTTTTAATATCCTGTCATGAAGTTTGATTTCGAGAGTTTGTAAAAGAGAAAAATCCACAATAGACATGATCTCTCCCTCTTAGTCGTGAAACAAGCCGGAGTAATCACGGTCTCTGGTGATCACGCCTGTAGTTGTCTTTCCAAGGAGAAACACAACTCCCACATTCTTCTGCGTATTCGCAAAGTTTGCTGTTCGGCCCTCGCGAGTGCGTCGTAAAATTAGCTCCAGTATTTTATACTCCTCACTTAGTGTCGAATGTTATTAACCTGTTCGGCGTCATATTCCACGAGCGCGGACAAGTTGCAGAGCGAGATCGTGTCTTGCCGAGACCTTCACGAAAAAGAAACGACGTTCAATAAAAGTGTCTCGAGAATGCCACCCGAATTATACGTTTCCACGTCTCAGCTATACGATCTTTTATTTTGCCAGTATAACTGTCGACAAAATAAAATCTCTGTTTCTTGCAGTTGAAACGTTTGGTTGTGTGGGTTATAAAATGCAAGTGTGTATAGTAAAAGTCCCACAGTTGAAAAGCCAAATGTAACAAATGTGGGAATAAGTAAATATGCAGATAACTGAATACGAATAGCTATACTAATGCAGAATATCTTATCCACACTAGGAATCATATGTGCATGTGTGAGACACAGCACAGAAGACCACTTTTACCCTTAGGAAGTCTTACCCATGTAGACCTGTAGTTCTGGGCGTTGACATAAGTGTGACTTTCCTTAACAAGCACACATGAAACACTGACACTAAGGACAATAGGAATTCTAAACTACCAGCAACACTACAAAAACAGACTGTCCATAGGCGCGAAGTAAAATATTTAATGAAAAATGCTGTATTTGGTGCAGTGGATTCAGTTCAAAGTTATATTTCTATGAAATAAAAGGCAGCATATGAAGTTCACCTTACCCTGTAGCAAAATAATAATCTCCCTAAGTACTCAGGCAGCTGGCAGCTAAAAGTCCTAAACAGTGCCAAATGAAAGTGTTATTTAATGGCATTCTACTTTTATTTTAAATTGTCACACAACACTGGGTTACTATATTCTTGTCTGGCTTGGTAACTAAAGATTATACCGGTAGAACACAAGAAACTTTTTATCTGAGGTTGTCCGTGAGATAGTTAATAGGAAATAGCTTTTTTTTTTTTTGTAAATAGCTTGCAACCAAACAGCAAAATGGTAATTGAGAAAAATCTTCGTGCATATAACAACCAAAGTTCTGTCTGCTCTCTCTTATCGCCGTACATGCGAGTCTGTTTCAACTCGGTGCATACGAAATTAAAGCAAATTTATGTGCAATACATCACACATCATGCCAAGTTAGAAAACTGCACGAAGCCGTCAGCAAATTTGACACACTTGACGAACTAATTATACCTTTTTCCTAGAACACATTATTTAGTAAATACTGATATATAAAACACCCCAAAAGCAAACAAAATATTTTAAGGCCTTTACTGCTTTGGTTTTTTTAGTGTTTTCAAGTTTATTATTCATAATTTATTAACAAAGTGTCCTAAAACAGTTAAAAGTTTATGTGCTTAGTGTTGCCACCTTGCATTCGCTAACGAAAACCCGAATATTGCCGAAGTCTCGGAGAGCTGTAACGTAATATGACTAAAGCTCGTTCTTGTAAACCCGGACTTGCATAGTGTGAACGGCCTCCGATTATGCTAGTTACTAGCGCACAAGAGCTTGTATACTAGCTGGTGTCATATAGGGTCGGTCCTATTTTTGATCATCTTTCTTGTACAAGTCGAATGTAAACAAAACATATATTTTGTCGATGTTGGCAATAAGCAGATGTGTTTTAACACGATAACATGTTTAATAGTCACACTATCGTAAATAATTCTGTTTATGAATTTTGAAAAATAGAGAGGTTTTTCATTTTTTCTGTGAGTGATTTTACATTTTCTACATTTGTATATATTTAGTGCTTGAAATATGTCTGATTGGACTAAATATTTTACTATGGCAGATACTATTAATAATGCATAAATGATCCCCACAACCCCGAAAGCTGCTTCCAAATCATACATAGTTGACATCAACCATCCATTTTCTTGCTCACCAGCTAGCGTCGTGTGTTTGGATCTCACGCAATTCCGTGCATACTAGCTAGTAGGCACTTTAGTGTTCAATTTCTTGTTCGCTTTTATTTTCACTTTCTTGGACAAGAAAGATGCCCGTATGTACTAGGCTTTAGAATACGAAATTGCCTTTCTCGAAGATTTTATTCATTTCGAAACTTAAGGAATACGAAAAATTAACGAATAACTTAGACTAGGTGACCAGGGGGACGACTGTGGTACGAGCCCCCCCCCCGACCCTCAAGGAGGCGGAGGGGGACAGACTGAGGACGTGAGCAAGGACCCAGGATGAAGGTGATGTGTCCTTGAGTGGCGGAAGAGACTGGCCACTGCGCGCGCTGCAGTCACGTGTCGGGGAACAGGTTCGGAAAGCGAGCCCTCGGGAACCTGGGTCCTGTCTTGTGCCCCGGCCAGGCCCAGTGTCGCGGGGTGCGCTAGGCACCCAGCAGCCGGCGCGTAACACGATCTACCCTGGCCCCGAATGTCCCGCCCGGAGCCTGTGTCACACACTGCAGTCTTGTTTGCCCTTAAGAGGAGTGTGAACCTGCGCGTCCAAGATCAAGGAACGAGGGAGCGATACGGGCGACACGAACACGCGCGCCTAGTGCCTCATCGCTCCTACGCGCAAGGCGTGCAGTGTTTCCATCGTGGTCCTGTACTGTGCAAATCAGATCTGTAAGAGTGGGATTTTATTACATGCTATGAAAGCCCACAGATTAAACTATGTCCGTATGTTTATATTTTCCTCTTGCCGCCTAAGGAAACTGCATAGGCAAGCTTCAAAAATGCGATATTTGACCATTTTCACGAATTTTGTTCTCCGTGAATGTACTTGATATGTTAAATGTAAAAACATTGTCATAGATAATAGTTTACCTTTTCTAGCAAAAGGTCGTGTTTACAGAACACATTTACCGAGATACGCGAATATGCGCAAACAACGATTTCACAAAAAAAATGTTTCACTTCACACTCCTCTTAACGCCCTTACACAATTGAAAACTTTGACATTTGGATTTACGTTTGCTCTCCGACATATTGCTTCCTATGGAGTTTGACACGATGGAACTGTAAAAGGTAAAGTTAAGCACTCTTGTCTTCGATTTCGAAGAGTTGAAATTTAAAGTTAAGTCAAGCAGCGATTTTGCCGAGAATCTAACAGGGGTTATATGGAAAGTGCGATTTTAATCTCCGTATATTAAACAAAGCTCATCTTAAATTAAATAAATGACAAACGAATATAATGTGAAGAGGAAATATATGAAATGACATATTTTAATAAAGTAAACAAAAGAATTTTTTGTTTTGAAATAAACTTTTAATATAAATTATAAGCCTATTAAAAAAGGGTACGTAAAATGCATTCCTGGATAACATAATTATTTTCATAACGAGATACACATTTTTACGAAGCTCGCAGAACCGATGTTTAATTGTTTAAACTCTGACTTTACAATTGTATTGTGTATCGGTAGTTTCATCACAGGAAAGGAAATGTAAAGTCAAATGCGAAAGTTTTCTATTGTTTAAGAAGCTTAAGTAACATCTCTACAATCGTCGATCCCGCCCACGATCATGATAACAGGCCGAGAACTGATTTACCTTTCTGATTATCAAAATACTTCTTTTTGAAAGAAAAAACCCTTAAAATTACGGTTTTTTTCAATAAATATTACGCGCACGCGCACACACACACACACACACGATATTAATATATATATATATATATATATATATATATATATATATATATATATATATATATATATATATATATATATATATAGCCCTCGACTCTGTCTGCGTGGAATTCGTGTTTTGGTTACAATATTTTTTTAAATGATAAGTATATCCTTAAAATAGAAAGTGGAATAAAATGCAGGACTAAAAATAAGAGAATTGTGGCTGTTAAGTTTGGAGTTATTAGTAACCGGCCAGGTCAACATGTAAGTTGTCTTTTTACAATATTACTTTGTAAACAATGTTCTTTTCCATTTTAGTTAATAGAACCATTTTACTATTTGCTTATTTCTAAGAAGCTGTTAACCATGTGTTAAATGATTTAATTTTATACTACTTTCACGAAGTTTAGAGTTAATATGACAGTCTAGTTTTTTCTCTTTATACCAACTTTAAACCCCCAATTCGCCCATTTAGGAGCTGAATTTTGAATAATCCCGTCTTAGTGGCTGCGTACATTACGTAGTGAATGTTTCATCGAAATGACATGTTTCTAGGACCAATGGCTAAGGCTAAGTGTTTATATGTTGATATGTCAGTCAGTCAATTTTTTTTCTTTTATATAATAGACATATATATATAAATACAACAAAGCACAAACACAAACAATTGATGTTCATTCTGTCGCTGTACCTCCTCCCCTAATCTCGCTCTAACCCGGTGTGTTACCTGTACTTATTTTTGTTCAAAATAAGAACTGTCAATGTAATTTACTTTGATTGAGTGAATATTTTATCGATTACCGAATGGCAGATCATGATATAATCGAGAATTCCGCTGTATTCCAATGAATCTCACTAAACCCATATCCAAGTATCTATTTGTTCCCAGTTATCCAACACTTTTTTTTTTGCGCGTCGATCGAGTGTAACCGTGTGATTTTAATCATTCTTAATGTCTTACTAATATTTCAGTTCTTAGTCTAGTAGAGTGAGCAGGGCGGTTCTGGATTAAAATGGGTCCCGGAAGCGAGGCTACAGACCGCAGGCACTCAGCTCACCTTACGGCCTTCACCCCGTCCCTATGTCATTCGTTGGATGGTGGTGGGGTAAGCATCAGGAGTAGATAACCCTAGTGGGAGGGAAAAGAGGATCTGTAGCCTCGATTCCGGGACCCATTTTAATCTAGAACCGCCCTGCTCATTGTACTTAGTCTCGTGTGTGGTAGACACAGAAAATAAATAAAATCGTTTCAGCTTTCACACATTTAAAAAATTGTTTTTTTTTTTTTTTTTATACATTAGTATGTCGAACTACTTTTCCTACATATTTGCTGACATTAATAGGAGCATCCGTATCGGTGTGTCTGTTAAAATAAACGTAGGGATTTTTTAAGGTTAATTTCAGAACTACTCAGTTAACTGTGTACCAAGAATAGCAGCATACTAATTCTCTTTCATCTACTATTTAATTCAGTGACAGGCGTCTCTCAGTCAGGTTTATGTTATACAAGTGTACATGCAAATCATATTAGATGAGCCGTCTGGAGGGGGGCGTTTTGCGTGTGTGAGATCTAGAAGGCGCGCTTATTGAAAGCTGGTCGCCATTACACGCAACGTACTGAACTGACTTGCAGTATTTATCTCGTTTTCTCGCCTCATAGGACTTTCATTGGTGACAATATCGTTTTATAGTGTGATGATAAAGACAAGACAAAGTTGTGTTGCATGTGTTAAAGGCTGTTCACGATAAAACGACCACTTTTAAAATCAACCTTAGAAAAATGTCATATGCTCCTGACTTCATATATTTTAACGAGCGCACTGAGTGACATGTGTCCAGTGAAGTTGGTAAATATGGATGAAAAGTAATTCCATGCCTTAAAGGCGAAGAAACAAGTGTTAGGTAACCATTTATGATGACTTAAATTATTTCCTTTCGCTTTCTGTTTTTTTTAATGCATCGAAGTATTAAAATGAGAATATTTTTTCAACATTTTCTTTTCCAATAATTGCACGGTTTCACTCAATCGACGCATGAATAAAGTGAATAGCTTTGAATGCTATGTTCACTTACCCTGCAACGGAAGTTTCATACCTAAAAATGATAGTGAAACACTCGTATTAGCTCTTTTTAACTTAAAAATAAATACGCGTTAGAGATGGAAATAGAAAACGGAAACTTGTATTCAGACACGAAACATTTATTATAGACCATTAGGAATATCTTCACACTTACTTATTCAAACCTTTGAAAAATCACCCCATGTATTACGTTTTTAGTTGCTTTCTAAACATGTCATGTATTCTAAGCGTTTTATACTTCTGTTTAAATAAACATATTTTAGGTTTGGTTAAATAGGAATTTTTACATATATTTTATCTAAATATTATAACATTTTATTCATAATTAATATAATTAAAACAGGGAGAAAATAAGCGTGTTGGCAATGCCTAGTAAGAAATAGTTATCACGCAAATTATTATTAAATTGAGTGCGCACAAACACTGTACGTTATCCCTATAGCGTAATATTCTAGACTTGGTTAAGAGAAGTTTGATCTAGCCATGATTGAACTTATAAATGCTAATGAGTGGTCAAAAATATTGGACAGTTATTAAATGACTAGTATGATCTAGGCCCTGTTAGGCGGCCTGGGCAGACTATGCTCCAATTAGAAGCGACGAATTTTTCGTAACCCTGACTGTGTTTCTATTGTTTGACACTTTCGCTGCTGCTCGATGGGCGCAGCCCAGCCCGCGTGTGCTTTTTTTGCTTCAGGGCTCATTTGTCCTCTGTGTTCCCGCCTCCTTATTCGGCGGGCCCACGCTCGACCAACCGGCTCCGTGGCTTCTATTGCTAGTTCACTGACACCGGAGATGTAGCATGTTAAGGCCCCTGCCTACCTGGCACTTATCTCTGTGTTTGAAGCCGAGAGGCACAGGAGCGATAAGGGCGACACTGCCTCGCGCAAAAAGTACGCCATCGACCCTAAGCGCAAGTCTCTGAACAGACCATTGCAATAAGGCCAATAAACACAGTGAATGTATTTCACCACCCTCAGATTTTAATGCCTGAGGCTGCAATAAGATATAGTCATTAGTGGTTAATGCCTTTTGTGAGGGCCTTAAAAAGTAGAGAGGTTCAATGGAGGGCCCTAGAATAGTTTTGAATGTATAAGCTGTTCATGGTAAAATCAGCGCTTTTGAAAGCCTTGCTTAAGATCTTCTTGTATGCACGTTGTGCATTCTTCCACCGTATGCTAAATTAACATTGCCACGGGCCTCGTCACTTTATTCATGCGTCGGTTAAGTGTAACTGTGGAATTACTACAAAATGAAATGTTTAGCTAATCTGCTCATTTTTACATTCCGGTGCATTAAAAAAATTCCAAGAAAGTGAAAGAAATAATTTAATTTATCACAGATAGTGACCTGACACTTTTTATTCGACATTAAGATATGGAACTACTTTCCATTTATCGTTGCCAACTTTACTGGGTGAATTTTGCTCAGTTCGCCCGTTAAAATATATGCAGATAGGGATAGTTACTTGTTTCTATGGTTGATTTCAAAAGTGCTCACTTTATCGTAAACAGCCTTTATATTTTGAGATACAGCACTTTGGAAAAGCAGTTTTTAGCCATTTCGGAGTGCTCTGGAATGGTGTTTCTAGCGTGCGTGATGTCTTGAAGACACTCAACAGTTCTCGTTTGGAGTGTGTGTTCTTTTCGTAGATCAGCACACCAGTGGCGTTTATTCCATAGACGCAAGGTAAGCAATGCTTATCCTATACATATTGTAAATTGAAATGTTTGATCATTTATAGTTTTCGCCTTAACTTTAAATCCATTTAATTCTGAGTTTCCCGTTTCCGATTCAAGAAAAGTAGTTTTCATAACTCCCGTACTGTACACGCATAGTGCTGCTATCAAATATTTATTTCCATAAACAGGAGCGACAAGCGATTAATCGATATCGAACTCACAAGCAACAACATGCCACACCCTCGAGCTCTGTCACCAACCGCGTTCCTTCGGCAGGGTAATCAGTCGTTCTGTTTGCGTCCTCCAGTCCCACATATTTCCTTGGAAAGTGGATGAAAGTGTTCGAGAGAAAGGGAGTTTTCTTATAATTTGTAATATTCTCTCTAGATGATATTCAGTTTAGTTATTATTACATTAATTTCGTTTCCGTTTTTATAACTAATGTGCGGTATTATAAAATGGTGTATACATGTGGAGGGTAAGCATAGTTGGAAGTCGCTTACCTGTAAAAAAACTCACTATACGCCACTGTTGGACGTACTTAAATAGTTTCGCAGAAAAACGTTGACCAGCAGCACACTGTAACGCAGTTCACGTGCCAGGTAGGCAGGGGCCTTAGTGGTGCTCGCGGCGGACGTGTTTTTTTTTTCCGAGTTGCAAACTGCTCTAAAGCACATCACTCGCCATTTCGTGCTTTCCAGAGTCCCCTCCTTTTCCCGCATTATTTCCAAACTACAAGTCATTCATAGCAGTAGCTTTGCCTTTGTTCAGATTGCCACACAAAGAAACTGAGCAAACACGAGTCGAATATTCAACCATCGTCATGACATACGCCGTCATTTCTCTCGACTGTAGCACTATATATGTAGGGGGCGGAATTCAACGGACAAACTTCGTGTGATTATTCATTCATTAAGTAAAATTAAATGTAAAATAATCAGGTCACATTATATATATATATATATATATATATATATATATATATATATATATCGAGATTTGAAATTGTATTTTTCCAAAATGTCGGGAACGAAGTGAAATTCAACTACAATTCTCCTACATTGTTTAATGTTATCGGTATCTTCAACCTAAGAGAAAACTTTCATTAAAACCTCCCCTTCTAATGAAAATATCAAACGTGGCAACTTTATTTTTGCAAGCAAATTTTTTTACCGTCAATATTGATGAACATTTGATGCTGGTTTATTGAGCAGTACGACCTTACTAACAAAAACGATCCTCTTGTTACGACTGCCCACGACTCGCCGTTTTTGTGCAACATGCACGTAAGACTTTCGTCTGTAATGTCACAGTTCCTAGCGCGAAGGAAAAGCCAACACTTCCTGCAAGGAATCACACACACTGTCGCCAAAAACAAATAGACAGCTCCAATGCTGTTAGCTTATTAATGCATGGTACATTCTATTCACGGCAAAGTTGGCACTTTTGAAAGCACTCTCATTTGGAATAATAGTCAATACAAATATTCTATTTCTTCCTTATACGTTAACTTCAGAGTGCGATGGAATATACGCACGGTGTTTATTACTTACATGAGAATGTTTATTAGAAAAGGTGGTTAAAAGATAAAAAAATGGCTGAAATAAAAAAGTAAATAGGGTTCCAAAAGTGCTCGCTTTACCGTGAACAGCCTGTAAATGCCGTGTACAGTAAAGTGTTTAAAATGTCATCCACCGTCGTCTGTGCAGTGGACACACCAGCAAACCGTGCTCTGTAAAAAAGTTTCTGGTCAACTTCCGATACTGTAATGGACGTTTTTAACGTATACATTGCATGGAAATAATATCACATGTTAGACTGCAAATATAGGGACGTTGAGCATCGTTACTATGCAAGGATCGGAACTTCCCTACGCACTTGACTATTTCGTGAGCGAATGTAGGAACGCTATCACAGACGTATGGGAAAATAGTTTACCATTCGCACTTTCTCACTATTCGTATACATTGATATGGTAATATTAAGAATAATTTCTTGGAGTGTAGACACAAGTCGGTAGTATTGCCTATGTACTAAGCACTGTATCGCTGCAGACGAAGCTCTATGTGCGTTTTAAACAAGAACCGTGGGCACTGGGCTGTTGCAACAAGAGAACCATTTTTGTTAATTGGGTCATGCTGCTCAACAAAGCAGCATCGGATGTTCATGATTCCTGGCGGTAATTAGGTTTCCTGCAAAAATGTGGTCGTTCCTGTTATTTGTAATATTAGGGGAGATATTCACGAGTGTTTGCTCTTGGGTTGACAATCCCAGCAATATAAAACTAAGTTCGGAGTACTGTAACTTAATTTCACTTAGTTTCGGATATTAAAAAAAAAACCCACTTTCAAATCGCAGTTTTTAAGGGCACGTACCTTCCTGAATATCCAGTTCGGGTACAAAGTGTCCAGTGAATTTCCCACTTGATTTTTTGCATAAGGAGACATCTCACGAAGTACGTCGGTCGAATTTCGTCCCACATGTGCATCCATGACGCATGCCATTATATATATATATATATATATATATATATATATATATATATATATATATATATATATATATATATATATATATACATATACACACACACATACATTAAAGGCTGTTCACAGTAGTAGCGGCGGGCATGTCCTACCCCACTTTTGATTAATCTGATTATCAAGTTGATATCAAAGGGTTAATTCATTTGATCGAAAGGGTTAATCAAAAAAGGGTTGATCCTCAAACCGATTCAATTATTTCAAAAAATTCTTAATCCGATTTTAATCGGGTCAAAAATGTAAACGGTTAAATTTATTGAAAGGATTTTTCCCTTGATTTTCTTGTATTTCTTTTTTCTTTCTTTTTGGGCGGGGGAGGGGGTAGCACGAGCTCTGTACGATGTTGACGGTGTGGTATCTGGAGGCGACTGACCATAGTGTTGAGTTGCAATGTCGTATATATGTGTAGAGTTTAGTGCAAGAGTGGGCTAAGACTATTTTTGTCTAATTTTTCTAATTTTGCGGTGTTTGGAGGGATGTTGGTGGTAGATAGGCGATTTTTACGAATATATTTAACACACGAGAGAAATTCAGAGTGTTTAAACGATTTATAAGAGTGGCCTAAGTTTAAATTGTATGTTTTTTTGGGGATATTGCTCGTTGACGGTGGTGGGGGATAGGCGACTTTGAAAGATGCGATTTACGTGTTAAATGTTCTGTTTTCGGAATGCAATTAAACGTTAGAGAATTTCAGAGTGTTCTACATATGAATGAATTACATGCATCGAATCGCAAATTTCAAACGACTACGTGAATAATAAGTGCAATTACGTGAGTCTTAAACATAACATGAGTCTCGAGCTAAGAAATATAATTTACACGAGAAAGAATTTTAACTACGAGAATAACATCTGATGTCGACAAGTGCAAACTCACTAAACGAAATCCAGCTATGAAATTACACAAGGCAGAGTCTTTAAATGAGTTCTACATATGAATGAATAACACGAGAGACAAGTATAATGAAATCCAGCTAGTCAATATGAATAAATGACATGATTCAGCCTGGAGAATGATATATTATGGCAAACAAAACTCTGAATATTGATTTAAACCAAACAAAATAGCGTGTGTCTATTCTGACAAGTAAAATATATAATGATAGAAAATCTTACCCCAACTTGTATAGAGTGTAATCCCACATCACTTTGTATATAAGGGGAAAAATGCACAAACTTCCTCGAGGAGAAAATTATTTCTTTAAAATAACAGACATACTACAAATTTCCGTAAATAGAGCACACTAGTTATGGTATTTTCGTCGACCGAACACAGAAATAAATTGCTTACCACAAATGCAGTATATCGATCTGAAAAAAAAGTTAAAATACGAAAATTTATATTTTCGCGATAAAATACTTTTATATTAAATTGCGGCTATCACTAGAGATGATTCGTAGCTGTGGTAACCCTCGATCATAAGCTCGGCGACTGCCAAGTGTCTAGAGGTGCGGTGTTTATGAAGGAGCTGATGAGTAGTACGGCTGTCTCCCACAAGCTTTGATGAACGACTGAATATGGCGAAGACTGGGATAGCTGAGGTCACTTCGCTCCAGAGCTCCCTATATCCCCCCCCCCCTTATCAAGACAGCATCTGCTGGACCATGAGGTCGAGAAACCAGCTTGCACTGCTTTCCCCTCCCTCCCATCAGTACGCACTAAACCATGCTGCCTGCGATTGTCAAATGTTTTCGGTAATTTCTCAAGATGGTGTCATCTGATTAGTTGCGCTCACATCGGAAGCCTGCCTGCCACCCCCTCAAACTCCAACGACCCACCACTACCTTGCATTCCTCAGAACCGGCCCGAGTCCACAATGCCAGCCACACTACACCCATACCAACCCTCGCCAGAGTGCGAGGTCCTGGGGATAATTCACCTGTCTGTCCTCGATTGTAATTTTTCTCCGTTGATTCAACATGGCGACAACTGCCTACTTGCACGCACATCAGGAGCAGGCGGCTCGTAGCTGCCCTACCCTCCACCCCTCGCCCTCAGAACCGACCCGATACTGGCCCTTGTCCAGAGGAACATTACCCCTACCACCCCTACTCCCGAAGGCGACTTTTTCTGAAGATCTCCAGTGTTGATCCAGCCTGGAGTTCGCAAAAACCAGTTTTACGCACCCCAATGTCAGCCCTAAGGAGGTTTTTTCATATTTTCGTGAGCTGGCATCCCTGCAGTAGCTGTTTCAAGACAATGTGCCCTTTCTACTAGAGTATTCAGAACATTTTTCTACTGTTGGCTTCACTGCTTCATGTCGGCGACCCTCTGAGAGTGTACCCGTACTCACTGTGGTTTCAACCTTACGCAACATGTTGACTATATGAGCAGTGAAAAAATTTTTACGAGTCCCAATATAATCCCCAGATTTCAAAGTCAGGCAACAAATGAATATTTTAATCAGGTAAACTATGATTTGTAAAATCATATAGAAATACAAGGCTTATTTTATTCACTTGTTGAAACAGCTTTAATTTCTACAAGTATTCACTCATTAAGAAATGTTTTTACTACCAATTCGATGTATAGGACAGAAAAAAAATTGGGAGAGATTTAGACGACTCTTAATATCGATGTCTTGAGAGCCAAAGTGGGTGAAATGAGGGGAGAAGCCCCTAGTCGCTCTCATAAGACTAGGGGAAACGAGATATATCTCCGTTAAAACCCACCAACCGTCTAACACGACATACACACATTGCAAAAAAATAAGTTTATAGGGTGTGACCTGCTAGGGGAGGCGAGCATGCTAACCAATGTGTTCCCTTTCTTTATGGCTAACCAAAAACTTTCCAAAAGAAAAAAATGTATTCTATGTAACATAAAATGTATATATTTGAATTTATGTATTATTTTAACAGTTTCCAACATAAGTTTAACGAAACATTATGATTGCAGGCAGAAGTTATGTTTTTTCTGATTTCGAAAATAGTGATTTCAATGTTATTCATACTTTTTTTTACTAAAAGGTCCGAAATCTTGTAAATTCGTGGTAAAATGGCGGCCATTTTGAATCCTTACAGCATATAAAGAGGGATAAATTCATTTTTTCTCAGTCTTAACTCGGCATCTGCCAAGGTCACTTCGTGTGCGTGCATGTGCATTGGAGTAGTATAGATAACGACGTCAGGTGTCTACTACAGATGTCTACTACAGCTCCAGATACGCAGCATGAGTACTACAGCTCCATCATGTCTACTACAGCTCCATCACATTTACTACAGATCCAGGTATCCACTACAATACCAGATGTCTACTACTTCATCTAGAACATCATCATCGATGCAGAATCTGCAAGACATTTCATCTTTGCATCAGGTACAATGCGTCAAGGTCACTGCTGTGACAACTGCGATTCTGAATGCATTGAAACGTTCAATGCTATATTAGCCTATGAGAAGGCCAAATTTTTTTTGAGTCTAGAGTGTTGCCAACTGTAAGAGTTGCCGAAAGAATTCATAATTTGTTTTGAGGGTCACAAAATAAAATCAGTGTATCGAAAAAATGGAGAAATTCGACCCAGAGAAAGCATGCTCAGCTATTTTTCGAGGACACAAGAAAGCATGGTTCCAGTCTCTAGGCAGCATATACTTTCAAACACAGATGTGCAACGGAAATGAACATTGAAATTTCGCAAAAAGTTTCAGAGAAAGCCTTTATACAGAACGAGTGCTGTGTGATGAAGAAGAAGACTGTCCTGTTTTTAATATGAGGCCCAGCAGCGAACTGCCCTGTTCTTCTTGGGACCTATGTTTTAAAAACCACAGTACAGAAATAACCAAAGAACCAGGTTTTCATCAAATCAAATATAAATTGATTAGAGAATTTTACGACACCACCACAACCTGATGGACCAAAACATGTAATAATAAGGAACACATCACGCAAATACAAGGCAGTAGCAGATTTTCAAGAGCACCATGTGGAATGTGGGACTATGACGTTTGGAACAGTATTGTTTGTGTCTGTAATTTTGATCTAAAAAATGTGTCATTGAAGAACTAATTGAACTGGAAGAACATATGTTTATATAAAGAAAGAGAGAATCGTACAGCAGAGCTTCAGAAAAGATGGAGAAGTTCGACTCATCACTTCAGTATGCTAGTGTTACTCCAGGATTCAGGCGAGTGTGGTTTCGAATTGAAGATGAAGGTAGTCCACTACAGATACATATGTGCAATGGATCTGAACATTGGCATTATTCGTTAATCAGTCCAACAGAAACGAGTAAAGTGTTCGATGTATGTTATGGACGAAATTATTGTCCTTTATATAATTTACGTCCTGACCGCAAACTACCTTGTATTGAAGGTAAACTGGAATTTGAAACTCACACTGGATACGTCACCAAACGCAAGTCCTACAAGAAAATCCAATAAATTATGCAGAAGGTGTGTAGATGTTGTTCTCTTACTACAGTTTGGACAGAACAATGCAACAACAAGCAACATTATATGTACATCAGTGACCAAGAATTAATTTCTCCCTGTGGCATGTGGGAATGCAATGTTTTTCAAAGCAAGAACACCTGGCAGACTATATAAAGGAGTGTGCCTAGTATAAAATCGTCAGTCATGGCTTGGATCTCCAAGCCTACAGATGTATACGAGGTCCTACAAATTGGATACAGAAGAGTGTTCTTTAAACCACATGACAGTTTCCTACAAGTTCATGTCAGCAACAATATAGAACATTGGTGCTATATTTTTGATAACAGTCTCGACATTCGCTATGGTGAAGGAATAACATGCAACTATTGTGCTGTGAGATATCTTCGTTCCGACAGTGACTTACCATCAACCTTAGAATATTTGATGATTGCCAGTCTTAGCGTCGAAATTGAAGAGGAATGGGGATATGGACCTGCGATGGGGACATCCACAACTTTATTTTCGAACAAAGAGAATTAGTTTTTCCGTCGATGTGTAATTTATATGCGTGTGAAGTGGCCAATTCAGAATTATGATCCCAATGTTCCCATTGTGTCCAATGAAATACAAGTATAGATTTTTTTACTAAAGGTTTGCATTCTGTAACTTACAGCTTGTTATATTCACATTTTGTTGTAAAGAAAATGTGAGAGTTAGACATTCATTTCAAATATATATATTTCTCTCAAGCTTTGTAAACCAGTACAGATATCATGAAGTAGATCGTAAGTGTAAACTTATGGGCGAACACATTGTAACTTCATATTGTGAGGAAGAAAAATGTTTGAAACATCTTGTGTGTAATATAGACACTGTTTTGCATTACCAGTATTTCGAAGAATGTGATAATAATCTTCATATATTATATCATTATAGCAAAGACAAGTTTATTTACACGTCTCATACTGGGTGCGATTCATCAAAATGTTACGTACATCGAGAAATAAAATTAGCAAAAATAAAATTTATCCCTAAAACACATTTCAACTTGCAAATTTAGAAAGAATGAATTTATCAATATACATAGATTGTTCCTTGCTAAATGTTCTTAGTCAAGTGTTGAATGTCATAATAGCAACATGAAGTATTTTCATCCTGCTAAGGATTATGTCAGTGTCAAACCAGGAAAGTCTAATGTAACTGTAATGAAACCTGTGATAACATTTTTTCATTTTAAAGAATTTACTTTCCTCTATGAGACGAAAAGTCACGAACTCATACAGTGAGGTGACAATAAGAAATGTCCAGTGTTTCATATGACTGCAAACACACCCCTTCCATCTAGTATTGAAGATGTGTACTTTCTTATGAGAGTACACATCTTCAATACTGAATCCTATCCTGATTTGGCTGAAAGCATTGTTTTACATGCTCCTACTTGTAAAGACATTAGTGTACAGACATATTAAAACCAGAGCATAAGAAATGCTCACTCCTTGAGAGCAGCAGTCAAGAAGGGGATCTGGGTCCAATTTTAAGAAAATGCATGAAACATTTGTTCACGGAAGTTGCTAACCATTTATAAAAATATTTGTTTTTAAAGAAAAAACTTGGAATTTGTTAGTGTTAAAATGTTTTGCGTTATCCTGTAGTTGTTTTGGAGCAAGGTGTAATTATTGTACATAACATTTTGCATCTACCTGTATTTTCTTAATAATTTGTGTAACATCTGTATTTGCTAGTGTTAAAAAATGTTGTGAATATACTGTGAATTCACTTGTGTTTGTTTAGCATGAAAACGTTTGGATTAAATTCTACTTGATAGTGTTTTTGGAACATCTTGTACTTGAGTGTGTTGAGATAAGTATGTGAAATTTATGTGTGTTTTGAAACAAAGTTCTTTTACTTACTTAAACATGCTGCTTCAGTGTTAAAATGATTTTTTGGATCATTCTGTGTTTGTATATATTTTTGTAAATAAATACGATGTAAAATGAATCCCTTTCTTAAAATTTATTTACCCTATTCCTCATTAAAAGTGTACTTGTTTTAGTAAGAAAAATATTTTTTCAGCACAAGGGGGGGGGGGGGGGGGAGAGCGAGAGAGAGAGAAAGAGACTCTTAAATGTTCTATTAAAAGTATGTTTCATTAACAAGAAAGAGTCTGGTAAAGAAAAAATACTAATCAGATAAAGATATATTTGAATTTGAGTAAAAGTTGACTGCTGGAAAAATTATAAATACACAAAAAACTTAAATGTCGCCTACCTTCGTAAAATTATCAGATTAGGCAAGGAGGCTCTGGGTTCGAATCCTGGGTTAAGGCATGATAAATTCTAATATAGAGTTTGTGTGTTCGATTCCCGGCTAAGATATGGTTGATATAAGCTGGGTTCGAGCCTGCTTAGAACATGTACAAATGTAATCTAGTTTCTCACTGTCAGCGTTGGGTAGATATATAGATTCTGGCTTCGATTTCAGACTAGGTCTTCTATGATATTAGCTAATTTGTAATTCGTTGACCATATTAACGAAAAGGATGTATCAATTTAAATTACAAATAAATGATAGTAAAAACAGGAATTCATTCGTATACGTAAAAAAGAGTGTTGAATCGTAGCATTAAATAGATTTCACCTCGTAATACAAAAAGTTTGTACTGTAATGACAATTGTTCATGTAAGAAAATCGTTAAATAAAAAAGCAATTCAAACCTAATGGCTTAAAAACGGACAATTACATGTTAAATTCAGATATAAAGGCTAAAATACAGCATATTCACGCTAAATTAATAAATAAAATCACATAAGTCTTTTAAATGCGTTAAATTTGCTTACAAACTTTTAAATTGTCTTAAAATGTATTAATCGTCTATTTGATTTCCATTTCAGGCGAATAGCATTTATTTTAATTTATGTGACAAGGGAGGCTTGTGAGGATATAAATAGCACCTCCCACCCACTGGAGCTCATTTGCTCGCATGACTCCATGGAGGTAACACCTCCCCTCCAGTACGCGGGTGTATCGTCTCAACTGTGAACCGGTGCTCAATGCCTCGGTCATGGGCATTGGCCGCCCGCTCGCCACTTGCTTGACTCTGCAGGAGTTTGCGAGTTAGGGACCCGCTCGCCCGCCCACCCATAGCGGTTCTGCAGCTACTGTGAAAGGAACCCTCCTCGCTTGCCGGACAAGTTACCTGCTTTCTTGGGATTTTGGTCGGCCACAAGTCTGCTGGAGGAAACACATAGGACTTTCGCCTGCCTGTCGGGGTAGGCCTGCCTGTCGGGAGTTCCCGAGAGGATTGTAAGCGCCTGCCCCTGATAGACAGGAGTAGCGCTCATACAGCTTGACCTGGGTTCGGATCTCCTTCAACAACCAACATCTCCGCTAAAAGAGTTTAAGAGAATAATTTTAAATATAAAAATGTAGGGATTTTGGTATTTCGTTAAAATATTTTCTACGTTATCTTTAAGCTCGGACTAAATTGTATGAATTTCACTAAACTTTTAACAAAATCATTAAGACTTGAAAGAAATTTTTATCACACTCAATTATTGTTCTTTGAAATTGTAAAACAAGTCTTTGGAACTGATAAACTTTTTATTAATTTGAATGATTGGTCTTTGAAAATGTAAAACATTTTAATGAATTTCGTTAAACTTTTAACAAAATTGCTATGGCCAAATGATTTTTCTTTAAAGTCAGTGAGATTTCTTTATAAATCATTATACCTGAATTATTTTTCTTTATAATCAAATGAAATCATTTCACACTTAGCGATGTTTAAGAGTGGTTGTTTGAGGATGAGTATTGCTTATGAATGGGTATGACTGCGAGTGTGAGAGTGGGGGAAAAGTCATGTAAATTTAATTCCAGATGTATGTAGTTACAAGAAATGTTTAAGGGAGGATTGTTGTGTGTATGAGGTATGAACTATGGAACAGCTAAAACAAGGGAGAACTACACCCCTCACACAAAGTGTAATGGGGGAGGCATAATCTCAGCTCCCAAGTTTGTTAAGTTTGAGTTGACTGGAGAAGGATGTATGATGAATATATGAGCGTTGAGTATTTCTAAACGAATTAAATGTTTTTGGTGTGTGTGTGATGGGGTGATTTGGGTAATAAAGTTAATTTTTTAGAAATTCCCTTTTAAAAGTTGTTGAGAGAGAGAGAGATAGAGAGATAGATAGAGAGAGATAGATAGAGAGATAGATAGAGAGATAGATAGATAGATAGATAGATATAGATAGATAGATAGAGAGAGAGAGATAGAGAGAGATAGATAGAGAGAGATAGATAGAGAGATAGAGATAGATAGAGAGAGAGATAGATAGAGAGAGAGATAGATAGAGAGAGAGAGAGATAGAGAGAGAGATGGAGATATAGAGAGATATAGATATAGATATAGAGAGATATAGATATAGATATAGAGAGATATAGATATAGATATAGATATAGATATATTTTTTCAAGTTTCAGAAAAATTTAACTTCTAAAATGCAATATTGTATATTTGTAAGAGTATTAAATGTATATGTAGGTTTACTTTAAGTATTGCATGTTTAGTTTTATAGCATAATCTTCTTTAATTTTAAGCATTTTTTTAAATGTTTAGTTCATAGTGTAAAATAGGTTTGAATTTTAGACAAGTTTTTAAATGCTTTGAGTGTAACAGATTAATTCTCCGAGCTAAAACTTTCTTTATTAAACTTATTTTCGAAAAATGTATAACATCCATAAAAATTTTAAATGGTGTATCACTATTTAAAAGTTTTTGGTGGTGTAAAACTACTTAAAACTTTTTGATGTATCACTACTTAATAGTTTTGATAGTGTATCACTATTTTAAAAAAATTTACGGTATACAAATTTTAATTTTTTTTCCATGAAGAAATTTGAATCTTTACAAAAATTTAAAGTTTTCTCTCACACAGATAATGTTTAAAGTGGGCTTAAACTGAAATGCAATATCGTAAACACATTCCGCTCACTTTTTACAAAATGCAAAACCTTTGCACTGGGAAAAATAGGCGAGGCAGATCCTGGGATACGGTCAATTCATTATTGGAGACGGGGTGTTTGGCAAGAAATTCATGCCGCAGAGAAGTTGACAGAGTGGCGGGGCCAGAGGGGAAGTGGCCAGTCTCCCACGATCGTGCATGTGTGCCCACAGGCTTTGTGCGATAGTGTTGGAGAAGGGGAAGTTTTCGAGTGGGGTTGGAGGGGAAGTGCCAAGTTTCTCCTTTTCCCCGTCCCTCATCTCAATGCAGAGATGCCTGCAGGGTCTAAGTGATGTGGCATTGGAGGGGAAAGGGAGGCGACCAGCAGGCTTTGCGCATCAGTGGGGGAGAAGGGGAAGTGTTGGGCTGGCTCAGGAGGGGTAGAGTGACCGTAAGGTGGTGCATGCAGGTGCTAGTGGCAGCTTAGTGTACTAGAGGTCTTATTCACTCACTATGCACATCTCCTACCCATGTGGACAGGCCCAGCCTGGCACTTCTCGCCTCGTTTCCTTGTTGGGGGCTGAGACCTTGGGCTGTCTATTGTGTTTCTCCTTGCCTGCTAGCTACCTTACTGTCATCCACATTTAAAAGTATTTTGGCTTCGCTGCCTTTTTAGTCACAGCTCTCGCTCCTCTCTTTCCCCAACAAACATAAAATTAAGAAAAAAGAACATTTTTTCTAGGATGTTAATAATAATAAAATTATTTTATCTTATATTGTGTATGGGTATGTGTGTTATTAAGAGTGTTTTCTTTTTCCAGAGCAAGGGGCATTTCAGTGTATTTACTGTGGTGTTTAAACTTTTATATCGGGGAAACCAGAGAAAGTTTTTAGTTGGGTGAAAATGGGTAAGCATAAGTGATACTGTATTGACACCTTGCTTGAAGATCTTTATCTAAGCGATTCGGATTCGAAATCGCAGACAGAAAGACAAACAAGCTGTCGAGACAGTGTCCCTTCACCTAAATGGACACAAGTTAATCTTATGGAGGATGATCTCTACTAAAGTGATTCGAGTACAGATTCCCTTATGGAGAGATTGTTAAAACCAAAAGCTCAAAACATGTTTACTTCCACCAAACATGAGAAGGTTGATATTTTGAATGAAAACTTATTTCTATCAGACTCGGAAGATTCTTGTGGTTTGCAAAGTGCTCAATCTGTCTGATAATCTACTTTCATAGAGATATTTCGCCAAGGAAGCCGGTAAAATAATTCCTTTTCTGCTTCCCAAGCCTCAGTGCAAGCTTTACCAGATCTGATTTACCAGCTATTGGCTACAGCGTTCGTGGGAAGACTAAATGATGCACGGATATGTAATGATCAATTAGTCTGATGCTGATTTTTCTCATTTCTTTGAGAGGTGTAAAGTGTGTTTATTAAGCTTATTAATAGAATTACCCCAGCCAGTTAGAATATCCATTTCCATAGTGGTTAAGTACTTGAAATCCCTCACGGTGGACAAAGGCACTACAGAGACTTTATTTTCAAAGCAAAGCAATCCCTATTCTCCATTCATCTGATGTGATTTTAATCTATGATGAGGCTATCGTTCCTTATCTTACAAACAGACTTTATGAGTTTAGTGCACTTGGTTCTGGCCAGAGTCTCCAAATGTTGACGTGCATGGACAGCCCATGTGAGTCAATATTGGCCATTCACCATCGGTGCTGTGCACACTAAACTGCCCAAATTTATTGCTAATAGGAAAGCTTGTATCGCTGTAGACTGCCTGTAGAGAATGTGTTTCCACTACGCCTTTGTAGCATCTTTGTTTCCTGCCACACGACATGCCAAGAATTACTTCATATCCAAAACCTCAACAGGTTTTGAATAGCGAAGGTCTGTCGACACCCCAACAACCCTCCACACCTGAGAAGGTCCACAAGATTTTTTCTCTATAACAACTGCTAAAAATGACACCCTCGCCCCCCTTCTCAACCTCACTTGTATTAACATGACGGCAGTGCAACTCCGGCCGTACAAAAAGAGGATTGGAGACATCCCCCAGTGCCAAAATTGCTGGCTCTACCATCACACAAAAAACTTCTGTACCCTCTAAACTATCTGCCATCACTGTGTCAGCTCTTACTCCCGCGCTGCGCTTGAGAACTTAAACAAAAATGTCAACTCCATGAACTACAAGGGGAAAGGAGTGCACGAAGCCAACTCAAGGCTCTGCCCAAAATACATCTGCCTTGTGCGACTTCGTCAGGAGGTCGCAGTAAAATGCAAAACCCAATGCCCCACACTTCGTGCACCTCCTGTATTCATGCAGGATCACTTTCCACCTTCACCTCCAACTATGAACATTGTCAGGGAAAATTTTTCTTACTCACAGGCATTACATTCACAATCACAGCCCCACAACACACAACAGTCTCCCTCTCTGACAACCCAACAACCAACCAACAACACATCCCCCCTCCTCACTACCCCACTTCTACCCTCCCTCTCTTCATGGCCCCGCCCGATATATGTGATATCAGTTCCGCACTCTCCGACCTCTGATACCTTATGCGCTTCCCCTGGGAAGTGAACTTCCTTCAATTTATGACTCCCATGAAATCCTACATCCTCCTGGACAATTCCACACCTGAACCACAACAGATGAAAACCCTCCTGCTCCTGTAGGCCCTGACTACCTACTCCGGGTTCGATTAGTCATGGATCACACCAACACAGAAAGTCCCTGTTTCCTTTCCCTTCTCTACTGGAATGGCAACAGTAGCTTTTATCAAATTTATGAATTATAAAGAGTCTTAGAAACTTACAGAGTAAAAATTGCATTACTTAATTAAACACATTTAAAACTGCATACAACACCATTTAAATAATGTTCCAGACTTAGAAAATATAGAATATGCATCCATAAATATTTGCACTCAAGTAGGTCACATCACACTAGCTGCTATTTATAATTCCCCCACTAAACCGTTACTTCCAGCTCACTTAGATAAAATTGCAACCCAGCCATACCCAGTTTTCTTAGCAGGAGATCTAAATGCAAAGCATACTTCCTGGAATAGTAGAGAAAATAATCAATGAGGCAGAATTATTGTACAAAATACCAATCAGATATTCTAGATATTGCACTTACCAATTTAGATAATGTAAATATGTCATTTGATGTCCTCACAGAACTAGATTCAGACCACTTAACTATTTTATGCCAGCTGGAAGCTAACATACTTAAACGCCCCAGTGCCACTTCTAAAAACTCCGGTAACTAACTGAGAAGCTTTTAAACTAGACCTAGAAGAATTATTTGCAACTCACCAAATAAATATTCCATCTAAAAATCACATAGACTTAGCAACTGAAATAATTCAAAATACAATTTTGCAGATCACTAAAAACACACAACTTTCCTAAACATACGACAATTTTTAAAACATTCCTTTCCCGAAGCAGAAATTCTTTTAGCAGAAAAACGCCATGCCCGTCATATTTATCAAAAATCCAGAAACCAGGCAGATAAAGAAAAAGGTTATAAAGTAAATAAAGAATACCATAATAAACTCATTACCTTAAAAATAAGTAAATGGGAAACTTTTATGACAGACGTAAACAATAATTACAATGAATTCTGGCGGGTGCAAAAACCTTTCACAGCCAAACTAAAAAAAAAAATCAATCTCCCAGCCCATCATAAACATGGCAGTAACCCTCTTATTGTCCCAGAGGACAAAGCAAATACAATAGCTGATTGTTATCAGGGCCAGTTCTCACCCAATGCTGACCTAGGAGATCCTAATTTTTCCAGAGATGTTCAAACCAATATCACATCTTTTTTCAACAGAACCATAACTGCAAAACCAGAAGTAATAAGACTTAAAGAACTACCCGTACTAATTAAAAAAACTTAACATTAAAAAAGATCCAGGCATGACAAAACTATTTATAAAATCATTAAAAACCTACCAGCTATTTGCAATCCTAAACCTGTTTAACTCAATCTTAAATTTCAATTATTTTCCTATAGCATGGCGAACAGCTAAAGTTATCACGATCCCCAGACCAGGTAAAAATCACTCTATCCCAGAAAATAGACAGCTATTTCTCTACTAAACTCCCTTAGTAAAGTTTTCGAAAAACTCATTTTAACTAGATTATTAGTACATGCAGAACTACACCAGATTATCCCAACAACACAATTCGGGTTTAGAGCCCATCATTCTATCACTCATTCCCTTACTAAATTTACTACAGACACTTTAACTGCAATGCAAAACATGTAGTCACAATAGCCATTTTCCTAGACATTGCAAAAGCATTTGATAGGGTGTGGCTACCTGGCCTACTACAAAAATTAATTAACTTCAATCTTCCCAACTGCTATATACATTTACTTGCCTTATACTTTCAAAACAGAGAATTCTCTGTTAGTATTGATAATGCCAGCTCAACTACCGCGAAATTACAGCAGGTGTCCCACAAGGTTCAGCAATTTCCCCATTTCTATGTAGTATTTTTACCTCGGACATCCCCGTAACCCATACGTCAGTACAAATGTACATGGATGATTCCATAATTTAAACCCACGATAAAAAAAACTGCCATATGCTATCCTCCTAACTCATGTTCAAATAAACGATTTAGAATTCTGGCTTGAAAGATGGAAAATTAAAACTAATCCTACTGAATCAGAAGCATTATTGTTAACTCAATGTAGAATTCAGCCATCACAACAAATAACTCTACATAATATTCCAATCCCGTTCACACAAACTGCGAGATACCTAAGTTTAACAATTGATTCTAAATTAATCTGGACTAATCACATTTCAACAGTTAAAAAGGCAACACTGAGCAAATTACCACAACTGTTTCCTATGTTAAAAACCACTAATCTACCCAGACGATTAAAATTATTCATTTACACAGCAATCGTTAGATCAGCCCTTTTGTATGGTAACGAAGTCTGGGGGAACTTAAATGAATTTCTTTTAAACTCCCTTCAAATCTTCCAAAATAAGTATTTATGAATTATAATAAATGTACCGCCCTTCACTACCAACCTATCGATTCACGAACGTTTAAAAATTCCAACTATAAAGTCACAGTTACTAAAGTGCAATATAAATTACTATATTACACTTCTCTCATATTCTAACCCCACCATTAAAAGTGCTAGGAGACTACGAACCCGATAAAAACAGAAGAATAAAACGCCCTAAAATGCCTCCCGTATAATAACTAACACCTTCTAAACCCCCGTGCCCTGCCGACATTCTCTAATCGGTCCGGGACAAAATTCAGTCAGTTTAACAAAACTACCTTGCGCTAGCATCGCGCACATCCCTTTGCCCGCTACTCTCACAGCGAACACACCTTTCCTAGCAACTCTTCAGGGAGCTGGTTGACTTATACTTTAACCAAATTATGTCCCCTCAAGTTTTTAACAATAATAATCACCATCCACGTGTTATTTTAACCGCAGTGCTGCCTTCTCTTCTCAGAAGACCCTTCGGCTAAGACAGCCAATCAGAAGATTCCTTTATTATAAAGCCCCGCCCACCAGCAAATACTCATTAAATTCTTATATTACTCACACTACTAACCTTGAAAATGTAAATTAAGTAACAAAAACTGTTCCCTAATAAACTTTCCCACATCCTTTACAAAAAAAACCTTATTTATTAACATTTTAACACCTAAAAACACGCACCAAACACAGTATCACCTCTAATGTCACGACTAAAGTTATACACTTATATCTATTTTAGAGGAAGGCCCCACTTCCTCTGCCCCTTCCTGACATTTTGCTTAACTTCACGGGAATATTTCATAAAATTAATCAAACCAACGTTTTACAGTTATTACCCAATTCTAACAAGACCCCTAACCCTGACCCAATAAAATGATAACCACTTGGGAAGACAAGGGGCTTGGTCTGTACTTCCCCCGCGCTGATAGGCCTAGCCTCGGTGATGATAAATCGGCGGCTCTTCCTTGGCTCTTGTCAATCGCCTCCAGGACACCACACCTTCAGCATCTTACAGAGCTCCTGCTACCCCCTCAAATACAAGAAAATACAAAAAAAAAAAATTGATCATTTCAATAAATTTAATTCTTTCAATAAATTTTACCCTTTCCATTTTTGATCGGATTAAAATCGGATTAAGGATTGACCTTTTTACTAACCCTTTTATATCGAATTGATAATGATATTAATCAAAACTGGGGTAGGACCACCCCGTCCCTATTACTGTTCACAATAAGTGAGCACTCGTGAAATCAACCTTAGAAAAAAGTCACTGTTCCTACATGCATGTATTTTAACGGGCGTACTGTGTGATACGCACCCAGTAAAGTTGATAACGATGGAGAGAAAGTAGTTCCATATCTTAACGTTAAATAAAACGTGTTAGGTAACCAATTAGGATAACTTAAATTATTTCTTTTGTTTTCTGTTATTTGTTAGTGTACCGAAATGGGAAAAGTGAGCAGATCTGTAAAATATTTACTGTCGTAAGAAGTTCAGTTTAACTTGACCGACGCATGAATAAAGTGATGAGACCCAAGACGATGGTAATTTTACATTAGGCGGAAGAGTACACACTGTGCATACATGTAGATATCTTAAGCAGGGCCTTCAAAAGTGCTCGTTTTACCGTGAATTATATATATATATATTCTATATCGCATATAGCACTGCTGATTCACAGTCTAGGGATTATCGGTTCGATCCTCGCAGACCGCAATCCCGGATGGTTTATTCCAATTTATTTTCAGTGCCCATTTATAGTATACATTTATGAACCTATAATTTCTTCAGAAATTATAAGATCATGACCTACATATAAGGTTAAAATTTAACAAAGTACATCGCAATATGACAACGACGGATACAGGGTTCCAATTGAACGCATATGTCTTGGATGTATACGATATTTAAAAGGGAAAAAGTGAGGAATTTAATGTGAAACCACTCCTCAAACAGCCATCCCAAATACGACGAAACGTTTCTTACAGTACACTTTAAGAGCAAATGCTCTTGAAAAGGGAACCCGGACCAAAACTTATCTAGCCGGGTGTGCCTGCCGGAAGGCACGGGTTGTCTTTGATGCAGGAAGTGTACGCGCTTGATGCTTGTAATAGCCGTGAACGAGGTCAGAAGTCAAGCCGGGGTCAAGGTGTCCCGCTGGCGTGAACATCAGCACTTGCATACTGACTTATTGTTGTTTTGAAAAACGGTACACGAACATCACTGCAAGCCAGCGGTGCCAATTCACTGGTCCGCTATCTCGCATATTTAATAACTGTCGAGTGCGTCATATAGTTTCTGTCTGTACACAGAATGATTGAGGTAGTATTGCAACTGTTAGATTGGGACGTTATAACTTCGATAAAAAATTGAGATTGAAAAAATATGTAATCACACTACACAACGTTTTTAATTTGTTATTCTGTGGACGGACGTTTTCAAACATATCGTTACGTTTATACTCGTACGGAGCACAAGGTATGAGTGTTGGAGGGAATAGTTATGCGAACGTACACCTCGCCATATTATAGGCTGTTCACGGTAAAGTGAGCACTTTTTAAGGCCCTATCAACAGGCTTTAACCACTAATAAATATACCTTATGGCAGCATCAGGCATAAAATTTTGAGGCTGGTGAAATGTATACACTGTGTTTATTGGTCACATTGAAATGTTTATATTAAAAAGCAACAAAAATATGGAAAAAGGAAGAATGGAAAAATTAAGAAGGGCCTTAAAAAGTGCTGACTTTACCGTGAACAGCCTATAGTTATTTACCTTAGCAATCTTGCGGGTTTAGAGCTGTGTCTAGAAAAAGCTTTACTGCCGTAAATAATCGGCAATTTTCAATATTGGTGTGTTTTGAAACTACACAAATTTAACCACAGCATTTTTGTGAGTACCGTAACAGTAATGCCAAGTAGTTTGTTTCGGAACTATTTTTGGCTTTGGTGCTAGTTTTACAAGTATGTTCCATGACGTTGGGGGAACAAACATAGTGACTATTCTCTCTCTTCCTGATAATATTTTCAAGATATCTTTTCAATCAAAGTGATAGAGCTTAACTTGATACAAAATTTACTGGCGAGGATCTTCGAAATCTCAAAGTGTCCAGATATTGCTTGGTTTTCAACCATAGGGCCACAGTCCGTGATGTAACGCAACCTAGCAAATTTTTAGTTTTACGTGTTAAACACCGACATCTGCACCATTTTTATCAAACCTGAAGACGTAAGCGCCCCCCCCCCCCTCCTCGTCGTTTGAGATACGTTTGTATTACGTTAATAATACCTGCAAATTGTTTCTGTTAGTCTCATGATTAAAAGTTAAAATACCCAGTTTGAAATTGCGTCGACATCAATAAAATCAGTGCAATTCTACAAAACAAGTTTTTTTACATGCATTTTTGCGTAGTCGCTTATCTTGTTCCATCTTTTTTTAATGAAACCATGTGACACTTCTGGTGCTATACAGGCCAAACTGATATAGGCTGTTCACGGTAAAATGAGCACTTTTGAAAGCCCTGCTTAAGTTCTACCTGTATGCACGTTGTGTATTCCTCCGCCTTATGTAAAATTAACATTGACATGGGCCTCATCACTTCATTCATGCGTTGGTCAGGTGAAACTGTGGAATTATAAGAAAAGAAAACATTTTAGATATCTGGTAATTTCCACACTTCAATGCATTAAAAAAACAACAGAAAGCGAAATGAATAATTTAAGTTATCACAAATGGTTACCTAACACTTTTTATTTCACGTTAAGTTATGGGACTATTTTCTATTTATCATTACCGTCTTCAATGGGCGCATGCCGCTCAGTGCGCAGTTAAAATACATGCAGGCAGAGGCAGTAACTTTTGGTGGGGTTGATTTCAAAAAGGCTCACTTTTTCGTGAACAGCCGTTAACAACGCTCTCTACCGCCGCGTTGTTTAATACCGCCGACGCGGTGTAACTTAGTATTTGTCATTTTAATGCGAGAATGTGCTCTTTCAAATTGTCTTACTTTGTATGTTACGTAGTTAATTTAGTACCTATGTTTATTATTATTATTAGTCTACCTTTAGGGTGACATGTTCTTGATACTTGGCTCGTGAATACTACCATACCATTCTTAATATTGTACAGTCATACCAGTTAATTAATAACATGGGATTGCTGGAGTATGTATAGTTATATTAGTATTATATATTGTTATAGTAGTAAAGTATGCATCACATTATAAGCTGATCATGATAAAGTCAGCACTTTTTAAGGCCCTTCCAACAGGTATTAACCACTAATAAATATGTTTTAGTGCAGCCTCGGACATTAACTTTTGGGAGTGGTGAAAGTACACACCATATTTATTAGTCACGTGACAATACTGATATTAAAAAGTGGCTTAAACCCAAAAACTGGCTTAAAAGCAAAATTCGGAAGGCCCTTAAAATGTGCTCACTTTACCGTGAACGGCCTGTACCAGTTAGTCATAACAGCTAGATATATTGATTTATGTAATTTTCTTTTTACTTTAAGTAATTCATCTATATATGGAATGCACATATGTATGAGTACAATGGGTTCAGTGGTAGAGAAGGCAAATTATGCTTTAAATGCGCCCACACAAAAAAAAATGCAAAATAAATAAATATGCTCGCTCGGAGCAGCTCTCGCCCAACATTTTTCGGCGGCTGCCACTACCGAATTGAATAGCTTCGTCCCTTTGTGCTGTGGCAATGTATACTCCCGGCTCGCCCGAAGACAATTTTTGAACGTTACGCGATATTTTCTCATTTGGATTTCACTATATAATACATACACGGTTACTTCACATTTTCCTGAAGCCCTGCTGAAGTTCAACTTCCAGATTATTCCTCCGCCTCGTACAAACTAAGCCTAAGTAAGTCTAGAAAATTACACCGAAGGACAAAGCACCGATTTCGTGCGCACTCAGTTGTAATAATATTCTACATGAGAACTATTTATTACTAGTAGCTACCAACACACATGTTTTCTCGCCGTTTCTCTACATATTTATTGAAAATGAAACATTATAATTTATAATAAAATATTGGTCAAAATTCAAACTAAACGAGAAATAAGATAACTTTATGTTAACAGAGGTATAAAACGCTTGTGATACATGGCATATTTAGGAAGCAATCAAACACGTCATACATGGGGTGATTTTCCGAAGGTTTGATTCAAAAAGTGTGAAGAAACCACGAATAGACTATAGAGGGAGCGACATTATTCAAAAAGGTTGATTTCAAATCTGCTCAGTCAACAGTGAACAGGCCATAAGATGGATGGGTCATGCCATGTAAAGACTGTTCACGATAAAGTGAGCACTTATGAAATCAACCTTTGAAAAAAGTAACTGCTCCTACCTGCATATATTTTAATGGGCGCACTGAGTGATATACGTCCAGTAAAGATGGTAACGATGAATGGAAAGCAGTTCCGTACCTTATCGGAGAATAAAAAGGGTTAGGTAACCATTTCTGATAATTTAAATTATTTTTTCAGGTTTTTTTTTTTTTTTTTTTTTAATGCATCGAAGTGTAAAAATAAGATGATATGTAAAACATTTACTTTTCTAAAAATTTACAATTTCAGTTGACCATGCATAAATAAAGTGATGAGGCCGATGACAATGTTAACCTTACATAAGGCGGATGAATACATAACGTGCATACAAGTAGATCTTAAGCAGGGCTTTCAAAAGTGCTCGTTTGACCGCGAATAGCCTATAGTGACAGGACTCACTGGAACGCAACAGTTGACTGTAGTGTAGGGACTGAGAACTCGGTCAGCGCGCAGCTGTGATGCGCCCTCGGCCCACTGTCGGGTGCGCGGTATGCGGGTTCATTGGTAGGAGCAGCTGACGGCGTGCAGCTGGAGCGGCCTGCTGGAGGCTCAAGGTCGCTGGAACAGCCGGTAGACACGCGGGGTAGGCTCACGCTGGCTTCCTGTACGTGCGTGCGCCGGCCAGGAAGAAGGCAAAGCCGCAGCAGCAACAACGCCAGTAGGTGTTCCAAGGTCTGTAGGCCGTTCACGGTAAAGTGAGCACTTTTAAGGCCCTGCTAAATTTGAACTTTTATTTTCATTAGATTTCTATCTTCCTGTCACTTTTTAATATAAACGTTGTTGTCAGACTAATAAATATAGTGTATACATTTCACCACTAACAAAAGTTAATGCCTGGAGTTGCAATAAAATCTATTTATTAGTGGTTAAGGCCTGTTGAAACGGCTTTAAAAAGTGCTCACTTTACCGTGAACAGCCTATACTAAAGGCTGTTCGCGATAAAGTGAGCACTTTAGAAATGAACCTTAGAAAACTGGCACTTCCCCTGCATGCATTTCATTTTAATGGGCTTACCGAGCGACATTCGCCCAGCAAAGTTGGTAACGATGGACGGAAAGTAGTTCCATAACTTAACGTCTAATAAAAAGTGTTACGTAACCATTTGTCATAACTTAAATCATTTCTTTCGCTTTTTGTTTTGTTAACGCATCGACGAGTAAAAATAAGCAGATTTGACCGACGCATGAATAAAGTGATGAGGTCCTTTGCAATGTTAATTTTGCATAAGGCGGAAGAATATACAATGTGTATACAAGTAGATCTTAAGCAGGGCTTTCAAAAGTTCTCATTTTACCGTGAACAGCCTATAGCAACAAGCTACACTTCATACAACTGCTCGCTTCTTTCCTTTGTGCCGCTGGAGCATAGGTTGTTCACGGCAAAGCGAGCACTTTTTGAGATCCTCCCAAGAGGTTTAAACTTATAAAAAATAGACTACATTTTGTTGCAGCCTTATACTGAATTAACATTGGCGCGACAGATACGACGCGACAGGTGCGACTGTAAGGTTTTTAATGAAAACACTGTGACGAGACGCGATACCAAAAACAATATTTTGGCCACTCATGACTGAAGATACAAAATTGTTTCAGAAGGCCATCTGTGTGTTTACGTGAATGCATGATGAAGAATAACTTACAACACAAACAACTACATGAATGTTTTGAAGTTTTGGAAAAAAATGATATGGTCCTAACTATGTTTTTATATTATTTACGAACGACGTCTTTCTTCCCAAATAAAAAAAGGTCTTAATTGTGTTTACTATCTTCGCATGTTATTACAAATGTTACCAACTGAACATCGCCACCACTCCTGCAGCAAGGAAATTCACTCGGTTATTGTCGATTGTCGCGCCCGCGACGCGACGAAATTAGAAACTATTTCTATTTATGCCGGAATCACACAGCCCCGACGCTCACGACACGACGGCCAACAGCCAATGAAATATAAGACAGATCGTCGTAAACCCGACCGCATCGGTCGGGTCGTACGACCAGCAATTTTGGATTAGAAATGATTTCTATTCTTCGTCGTGTCGTGCAGCACGACGCACAGAATGTACAACATTGCAAAACGAAATTGTATTGCAAGCTTTCTCTACAATGGTAAATACGCAGCTTAAAAGAGAAATAGATTAAAAATTACTGTATTTAATAGTTAAAAATAATAATTTTACCTTTGTATGCATTAACGATACCAATTTGTCACCATTATGTATTACAAATTTCTATCTTGTTCACCGCCTTTGAAAATAACGTAGCTGATCAGCGCCTTCTAAATAGTTAGGTTAAATGCCAAGAGCATGGTGTCGGTCGTGCTGTAAATACAAGTAGTCACATTGAAATGTGTCGCGGTTGCGTTTTTGGTCGTGTCGTGTTGTGTTGGTCGGGGCTATGTGATTCCGGTATTAGAATGTCCGTCGCGCCCGAGATTCTGTCGCGTTGACGTCACAAATTACTCGTCTATGATTGGGTGAAGCATTACATCCGTCGCGTCGTGCTCTTCGCGTCGCGTCTGTCGCGCCAATGTAAATCCAGCACCAGGCCACAACTTTTGAGACGGGTGAAATGTTCGCGCTGTGTTTATTTCTCACATGGCAGTGTATATATTTGAAAGTGGAGGAAAGATAGAATTTGACAGAAATCCAAATGTTTGCAAGGCCTTAAAAAGTGCCTGCTTTACCGTGAATAGCCTATATACGTTTACGCCCTATTATTTCGCGTTGTAATTCAGTATCGCCGTGCATGGCATTATCCGAGGACAGGGGCATATCGCAGCTTCCGGAACGTCTTGTCTTGTCATTGTTTTCCATTTTGTTACTGTATGCTTGGCTGTCTGCATTTCGTTTTTAAACTTATGCTGTACTTTGTGTTTTGTTCTGTTGGTTGTCTGGCTGGATCATTATATTTTTTTAATCCTTTTATAACTATGGTGGATTTTTTTTTTTTTTTTTTTTTTTTTGTAAATTCTGCTGATGTTCTCTATTCACATTCATGCTGTCTTTTTTTGTTGTTTCGTTCAATATCAGACTGGATAATTATAATTTCTTGATCCATTTATATATCTATTTTTTTTACTTACTCCAGTGTGTGTTTCGCTTGTGATTTTGCTGTTTTCGCATAGTCATAGTGGTGCAGTTCTCGTTGTTTTTTTGTCGCTCGTTGTCTAACTGGCTAGTTGTCTCTAGTTCCTCATATATAGTTATTTATACTATCACTAGAGAGATGGTTTATGGCGGTTAAAGTCGACTGCTTGGTAGGATTCAACGCACTACATATATTTCCGATAGTTTGCTTTATTATTGGCCGTCATGCATGTGTGAAGCTACTATCCCATTTATCTGGCCAATGAGAATTCTGATACTCTAAAGCAAAACGCTTGGGATTGGCCTGCAAAGATCTTAGCCGAGTCAAAACCTTCGTCATACAATAATAAAAGTATAAATGAGCAATAGTGTTATCGAATATATGTTAACTCTTAAATTTTTGCGATTTTCCATCATACCTTATCATCACTTTTTTATTGCAGTTGTGTTTCTCATTCATATGTTGTGTTCTTCATTTTTTCCCCTGCAGTCATTGTAGTAAATGGAGTTCCAATCAAAATTCGAGTTATGGCATTACAAAATATAGCCCATGCGCGGTTACTTCCAACTGTTTCTTAAGCCTTGCTAACGTTCTGTTCCAGGATATTCCTCCGTCTCATTCAAACGAAGCTTAGGCAAGTCTAGATAATTACACCAAAGGGACAACGCACTGCATTCGTGCGTACTCTCGTTAGTAATATTTTGTATAAGAGCAATTTTCCTACAAGGCAATACCAACACACCCATTTTCTTAATGCCTTTAATCGTATCAATCATAACAGAAATATTAAAATTTGTAGATAAAATATACGCAAAAGCCTTCTAATTGCGCCAATTTTGAAGATATCTATTTCAAACAAAAAGTATTCTACGTGAAATTTCTTAAGGAATGATGCTACGTTAAAATATTTTGCTTTTGCCCATTGTTTTGTTTAATATGTCTTTTATCGAATGTAAATATTGAAATTTACATATAACAAAAAAAATGGATAAATAATTTTTTTCAAAAACAATTTTACGTAGCAATATTTATGACAAAATCACGTCAACATGTTTTTTGTTTGGAATAGTTATCTTTAAAATTGACACAATGAGAAGGAATTTCGTTTAACATTGATTCCCCATTTGAAGTTCGCAACTGCCGGCTTGGTAGGCAGGCCTGTTAAGAGAAGGATAAAACGATTGTGATTCATGGAATAAGTCAATCTAGGAAATATCCAAACGCGTCATAGATAGTGTAATTTTAAAAAATGTTATACAAGAAATGCGAAGAAACTTCGAATACACTACACATGTTAGATTCACGTGTGTCATAGGACCTCCACTCGTCCGACACGCCTTGCAGGATTCAGAACCAGTACTCAACACTCACCACTCTGGCAGCTTCATTCAGTGTGGCGGGGTCTAACAGGAGAATGACTACTGCTTGAACTTCTGCTCGAGTATGTAGTAGGGCTGTTCGATATTTCGATATGACGATAATGATCGATATGAAGAATGACATCGCTCTATATGTAACTTTGAAAAATATCGGCATATTGATGATTCGATATGATCGAAGTTGTCAATACTACCGAAGTTTTCGGTTTTATCTATCATTGTTTGTATTATCGATAATTTCGACATTATTGATACGTCGAAAATACCGAGTAACTGTTTGGAAAAATGTCGATATTAAATTATGATATCGAACAGCCCTTGTACGTAGAGGACGTCATATAACGCCGGGTCTCTACGTGGTATGTGGATTTCGCAAATTCTTTAGGTAGTACGCGAAGACTTCAGGCATGTGTATTCCAGTCAGTGAATAGGTCTATCTAAAAATACAGTAGCGTAATGTATTGGAGTTTCCTTTTATGTGAGACGAACTCGGTCGCTTGTTACGGCCACGCGAAGCTGTGGACACAGATCTTCGGCCTGTTTGGCTATTGGACGTTATGGAATAGGTCTCCCTTCTGGTCGAGCTGCAGTCTGGCAAGGTGAAGGCTGTTCACGATAAACTGAGCACTTTTCGAAGTCCTGCTTAAGATCTAGTTGTGTGCGCATTGTGTATTCTTCCACCATGTGTAAAACTACCATTGCCATTAATCTGATCACTTAATCCATGCGTCGGCCAAGTGAAACTGTAAAATTATTCAGAAAGTAAATGTTTTACAAGTGTGCTCATTTCTACACGTATTATCCATTAGAAAACCTGAAAGCAGAATAAATTGTTTCAGTGTTCACAAATATTTAACCTAACACTTTTTATTCGGCGTTATGACGTGGAACTACTTTCTCTCCGTCGTTGGTAACTTTAACCCATTGGCTTACAGCACGCGTGATAATATTCTACTGCTACAGATCTAAATTTTCGACAACTTTAGCTTCCCGGGATTGCGTATCAGTAGTAGGAGCGTGCACGTTCTGGTTCAAACAAGTGGAACAAGTGCCGTTCGATTGACCTGTAAATGGGCGTTGGAGGGGAGGCACAATAACGGTGCTGACCCTTCACGCCCTCCTCCTCTGGGATGTGTGCTGTGATTGATCGTTGGCTTACCCCTCCAACACCCATTTACAGGTTAGTATTGTATTGTAAAGGGCTTTTTAACGTCCCCCGATTTCATGCTTCAAAGCTTAGCAGGGGACGGCTTACAGACTACCTTATAACTTAAATTAACACCCACGTTTTACCCGGGATTCGAACCCAGAGCCTTCCGCACTCCAGATCGGCGGGGAAAAAACGGCTGCTCCAGGGGAGGTCGGCTTTACAGGTTAGTCTTCGAGGGCCCGGCGTAATGCTTCCATGTGACTAGACGTAACGTTAAAACGTCTAACACATTAAGGTCTGCTAACATTTACTTGTATTCAATACAAATGAGAAGTGAGTGACCTATATATGCCACTGCAGTAACACCAGTGTCCTATTAGTCTACACTTCATCGGATACGCTTACTGAACAACGTTCATTATTGGTTGGTCATCAGCCACTGGTGTGCCGACTCGATATTGTACCAATATAATATCTTCTAGAGTATGTAACTATTTATAGCCAATCGTCTTCTTTCGAGTGGTTACAGTAAAATATTGTATTTTAGTGCAGAGGATCGTTATTCTTGGGCTGTAGTGTTGTTATAAGATCCTTTTAGCTACTAGTGGCGCAATAGATCTATATCCATGCGAATTTAGTTTGCAAGGACAAAGAAATTCTTGAAGTAGCATTGCTCGAACTACAGTCGATCGTAGTACTCAAAGTGTTAAGAAATTTAGCTTCAAGGCGCCAGCCACTAGGGAATTCTTCGTTTCATATTTATACGAAATATGTTCTACTTATAGACATGACTTGTATAGTCTATTCGCGGTTTCTTCGTACTTTTTTAATCAAACCTTTCAAAAATCATCCCATGTATGATGTGTTTGACTCTTTGCCGTACATGCCACCTATTACACGAGTTTTTCTACTTATTTTAACATGAAAATGCATTATTTTTGGTTAATGTGAACTTCTATTCATATTATATCTATAAATTATAATATTTCAATTATAGTTTATTTGAATTAAAACAGAGAGAAAATAAGTGTGTTGGTAACGCCTAGTACGAAATAGTTCTTATGCAAAATATTATTACACTGGGTGCGCACGAATCCGGTGCACTGTCCCTTTGTTTTAATATTCTAGACTTGGTTAAGCTTTGTTTGCATGAGGCGGGGGAATATCCTGGAAGTAGGACTTTAGCAGGGCCTCAGAAAAGTTGGAAGTAAATGATCCCACAGTTTTTGCATTAGGTCTCTAGTATGTCAAAATCAAACTTTTTTTTAATTTTATTTATTTATTTTTTTGGGATGTAAATTAAAATAAACGAAAACATGAACAGAAATATTTAACAAGAGTGACTGAAAGGTCATGTTTTAATACATTTTAAGTTATGTTTGAAAAATTTTGTTTTACAAAAATCATAAATTGCTACAAATAAAGAATATGCGAAGTGTCCTTATTTTATGAAATTTGTAAACTTTGCAAACACATTTCAAAGCGTGATTTCAAATATTTCTTGAACGGTTGTTGCTTCGGTTTTTGTAGAAGTTACGTATTACGGCCACCTGATTTTTACAACAGTAGAAGGTCGAGCGTCTCGTATTTCTTGTAATAATTCTGTTTTTATCATAATTTATATTTAATATTCTAATTAGCTGATTTCTTATGGCACAGTTTAGTCTATATGTATAAGTCAGGTGTACTCATAAATGACGATGTTTCTAAACAAAATCTCCATTTGATACCTGCACATATTTTCGCAAGAAGTTCGTTAAGTAAATGTTTTCAAGATAAACATATATTTATTAAAAGTCCAGTTTTATTAAGTTCTATCTGTTTTTCAAAGTGTATACATGAATTTTTATAATTATTTCGTTTTATTGATAAAATTTGTTATACTCCATGTTTTTTTTTGCAGGGACGTATCCTTTTATGAAACAGAGTGTATTTAACATGATTTATTTTATAATACTAGAGCGTGTTCTGAAAAAACAGTCGACCATTTATTGTGCTGTGCAGGTAAACTGGTAGTATCCTCTTGAACCAAGATAGCTGCTAAGCATGTTCTATCTCCCTTTAAATAGGGCTAAGAAAGCGGTCATCGAAAAAGAAACAGTCGACCAGTTACGTGGTTTGCTGGTGGAGGACATAAAACAATTGGTGAGTCCATGCCAATCTCTGAAGTTCCAAAATATCTGCCCCTAAAACTTACATCCAAACTACCTAGTTTTTAAATGTTGTTATTTAAGGCTTACGCACAGACTTTTTTATGCAATTATGTACATAATATATAAGGGCACCTGTTTTTCGCGAAAAGATTTCAGGACAAGTTCTGTTCCAACACGCCTTAGTTCAGAACCACTTTCGTGATTCAGTCATTTGAATTGTTATGCGTCTTATCTTTCAGCACGCGAATCACGGAAGGTCAGTATCGGGGAAACTTAATTATGGTTGGCTCTTTCATGTAACAGACTCTTTACACACAGCCAAGCGGCCAATATCCAAAGGAAGGCTGCAAGTGTGCCCATAGGATATTGAAGTTTTAGCTATCGCGTGAATCTTTTGGCCCAAAAACAGGTGGCCCTACATATTATCTTCACATTCGCTTCACTTGTATGACGCATGAATAAAACGAGACGTTTCGTGGAATTATAAATTTTTCATATAGCGGACGGATATATAAAGATAAGAAAAAAGGGCTTTTCAAACTGCCTATACGAGCAAACAAGCTACGCTTCATAGAGCTGCTCACTCCCTTCCTTTATGCAACTGTAGAATCGCTAGGCTGTATTTGTGAGCAATTATAATAGGTAAAGGCTGTTCACGATAAAGTGAACAGTTTAGAAATTAACCGTAGGGAAAAAGTCACATCCCCTGCATGCATATATTTTAGTAGGCGCACTGAGGGACATTCGCCCAGGAAAGTTGGTAACGATAGCGGGAAAGTAGTTCCAGGTATTAACATAGAGTAAAAAATATTAGGTGACCATTTGTGATAACTTAAAATTATTTATTTCACTTTCTGTTTTTTAAATTCATCTAAGTGTAAAAATGAACCGATTTGTAAAGTATTCACTTTCTTCATAATTTTACGGTTTCATTTGACCGACGCATGAATAAAGTGATGAGGCCCATGGCAATGTTAATTTGACATAAGGCGGAGGAATACGCAACGTGCATACAAGTAGATCTTAAGCAGGGCTTTCAAAATTGCTTATTTTACCGTGAACAGAGTATAATTGAATTTGGCAGGTTATGCCGGTTGCGCCACCAAGCGGTGAACCGGCTTGAATCCCCGGCGGGGTCGCCCCCAAATTTTCGCATGGGAAAATCGTGCCAGACGATGACGCTGGTTGGCTGGTTTTCTCGGGGGTTCTCTCCATTTCCATCTGCCCTTTCATTCCAGTGCTACTCCATTCTCCGATCACCCTCATCGGCTCTCAAGACCTCGATGTTAAGAGAGCCTCACAAATCTCTTCACTCACTCACTCTTTCAGTTGCTCGTTAGACTTCAAGCAGCTATACTCTATTGTTGGTTTTATGAGCCGACCTCTGCGGTTTTGAAACTCCCTAAGACAACTAGTAAACAGCAAGAAATAATTTGACCGTATTATATGCAACCCACTTGAATAAAATAAATCCGGCACCATGGCTGCAACCAGTGCATAGAAAATATGTAAACAATACATAAATCTAGGCTGCTGTTGCTGTTAACAAACGAATTCGCAAAATTGACGTGCTTTTTGCAATAACGCTTTACTGAATTCCTTACGAGTATCGTTTTTGAGAAGAAATATTTATTTGCATATGAGTTGCGTTGTAGTATTCTAAAGTGTATTTCTGCTTACGTATCCATAATTCAGCTTTTGCTAATTAAAGTAGGAACTAAACAAACAATTATGATTTGGACGGTACAATTCCTTAAATTCAGAGACCTAAACGCCCAGTCATCTACATGCTTGAATATGATTGCAGTTGGCATTCCTGTGTGATTTATAAGTGGATAAAAAACTTGAAGCCGACTTACGTTTGACCTTGCGGAAATTGAAGAAAGTACTTGGGAAATGCCGCGAGTTTATAACAATTACATAGTAATTAAATAACGTATCAAGGCGTATGCATGTATCTTAACATACATATTCCTCAGCTTAGCTTAGCTTAGCTTAACTCCTGTGTAACGTTGTATTCCCTGATTTTAGATTCTGGAAGAAGTGGTATAACGTTGCGCTAAAATCAGTGCAGTGCTGTATTAAATACGACCAAGTTAATTTCTTGGCTTTTAATTACATTTTCTACTCAACCGTTCAAATGACGTTAATTTCTTATCAGTTTTAATGAAATTCTATATACAGAAAATTAATTCATACGCCACTGAACCATTAGTAATAGTCTGGATCGACTATCCTACACAAGTAAACAAACTTAAGCAATATCGGTTTTAATTCTATATACAGAAAATTAATTCATACGCCACTGAACCATTAGTAATAGTCTGGATCGACTATCCTACACAAGTAAACAAACTTAAGCAATATCGGTTTTAATTCTATATACAGAAAATTAATTCATACGCCACTGAACCATTAGTAATAGTCTGGATCGACTATCCTACACAAGTAAACAAACTTAAGCAATATCGGTTTTAATTCTATATACAGAAAATTAATTCATACGCCACTGAACCATTAGTAATAGTCTGGATCGACTATCCTACACAAGTAAACAAACTTAAGCAATATCGGTTTTAATTTACAAAAATTCAATTGTAGTGCAGTTTGTTTATCATATTTTCAGATAAATTTCTTAGTTAATACTTTGATTTCTTGTGATCTGTATACAGACGTTATCGCACGTGTTTTGTTTACAAAAAGTTAAATAAATACTTACTATTCAGTCAGGCTTAGCTCAAGCATACAAATGCGGCAGATAATAAAAAAATATCTCAGCTTGGGACCTTAATTTTGCACTGCTACAAAATTCTAAAATAACTTACGCCACGGAATTATTTTTGTGCAGTTGAGTTGGGTCTTGCAACGACAGAATACATATTTCTACAGAATGGCAGCGACGTTGGCCGATATAGGCTGTTCACGGTAAAGTGAGCACTTGTTAAGGCCTTGCAAAATTTTTGTGTTGAGCCAATTTCTGTCTTGCTACCACTTTTTAATATAAACATTGCTATGTGGCGAACAAACATAGTGTATACGTTACACCACTCTGAAATGTTAACCTCTTAGGCTGCAATAAAAAATATTTTTTAGAGGTTGATGCCTGTTGGGAGGGCCATAAAAAGTGCTCATTTTACCGCGAATACCTACCACTGTAGCCCTCTTGCTGTAAGTATAAAATTGTTCAAATGTCGATTAAAGCGCAGACTGGAGGTGCTTCGTTTTGAGGATCTAGCAGAATAGAATTCGACACTCTTAGAGTGTCTCAAAATTTCACGTAGTTGATTTTTGTCTTTAAACCATGTAATTACGATAGATGACAAACGCAGTGCATTTTTACAACTTATTTTTTTTACGTTGTAGTGGTTAGAATTTTTTTTTAAATTTATTTCATTAACCCTACTTACCAGTACAGCCATCCAGGATGTTCAATTCTATCACGACTACTACAATTTAACAAACAGTATATTAGTTAGAAAGATTCACATTTTTATTGTGGGAGTACGGCTGCTGTAGTGGTTAGACTGCTCGCCTCCAACCCATGCGAACCGGGTTCGATTCCGGTGGGGTCACTCCCGGATTTTCGCATGCGGGAGTCGTCCCGGACGATGCCGCTGGTCGGCGGGTTTTCTCGGGGATCTCCCGTTTTCGGTGATGCTCCATACTCACCTTGCTTCACCCTTATATGCTCTCAAAACCTCGATGTTAAGAGCCGCCCAGATCTCTTCACTCGCTCACTTAGATCAATGCACTTTATTGATGGGAACGTGAAATTCCAACAGACGCACGTCTAAAGCCAGTTTCTTATCGCCGGGTCGGTGAAAAATTTTCAGTCCCATTCTACAGCATAGAAGGCCTATGTTACTGGGAAGCCTTTAAAAATGACGTTTCTTTGATCAAGGCAGCGTCGTGTATAGGCTATTCACGGTAAAGTGAGCACTTTTTAAGGCTCTTCTTACCAGCATTAACAACTAATAAATATCATTCATTACAGCTTAAGATATTAACTTTTGGGAGCAAATAAAAGTATACAATGCGTTTGTTGGTCACAAGGCAATGCTTATATTAAAATGTGATAGGAACATAGAAATCTGCCAAAAGGAAATATTCAGCAGGGCCTTAAAAAGTGCTCACTTTACCGTGAACAGCGTATAGGCATAGATTCTCTGACGGTCTAGCGAAGTTACAAAATCGCGCACGACTCACTGCCTGGCAACAGTGCTGAGCAATGTTAATTTCTCTGGTTGTTAGCTCTAAAACTTATGAGTGCAGTGAATAATAAAAAGATTTCTTTAACACATTGAGGTCTGCACACATTTCCTGGCACTTGACAAATTATAATTGAGTCACCTATATCCACTACTGCAAGAAAACCGGTTCTGTTGGTGTCTGTGTTAGAACTCACTATCGTCCTATTGGTCCATTCTACACTGGACACTACCCTGTACCTTACAGCGTTCATTATTGGCCGGTCATCAACCGATGGAGAAAAAAGCTGATATTGACACGATCAAATGTCGCCTTTATAGTATAAAAAGATTTACAATCAATAATCTCTCTTAGGAGGACTATAAAAATAATAAATTCTGTCGTTATAAATATCATTGTTACTGCGCTGTGGTATTATTGTGAGGCTATGTTAAACACTAGTCGAACAAAGATTGCATATCCATGAGAGTTTCGTTCTGAACAACAAAGAAATTTTCAAATTTGCTTTGCTCGAGCTACACTCGAGCATAGTCTACAAAGTGTTAAAATACATAAATAAGTATGTCACAAAGTAAACGAAGTGGTCGTAAGAATCAGAAAGGGATTAAAACCACTTAAATGGCTGGACTTCAGGATGTAACCAAATAATTTGTTGCCAGCCTAACAAATCGCTAGGTGAAATTCCTTGACTTGTAGGCTGGACTGCACAGTATTATGCAAACTCAAGCCTCAGATGTTTGTTCATCGGCTGCAGCTCCAGTGAGTAGACGGTTTTACCCAGACTACGTTGTTACGAATTTTTGTTTTTCAGCCAATCAATACCTGAAAGGGGCTAGGGGCGTAGCTAAACAATGAGTCATGATAAGGTAGAGCATAACAGTATAAGATGGGGTTTATTGAATATAATGATTATACAGTAAACATCTTACGTGACTAGATCTGGGTAGCTTAAATGGGATACCAAAATGCTAATTAATTATGTTAAGTTTTATTACCGCACGCCATTACTATTACAATCCAATTAGAAAGTCCCCACCTTGTTCATGTTGCCGTAGGATGATTCTAGGAGGCGGTTAATACCGGCCGGACATAACCATCTCCCTGCCCTTCTCGTCCCGCTGCCCCGATGACAAAAGACTCCGCCCCCCCCCCCCCCAGTGTTACGTTGACCTATATCGGGCGCGTTGTTTAATATTGTTACGTGCTGCAGTTGGCGTCGACTGTGCTGCCCCGTGCCGTAATCGGAGACCCATCTCGCCCTCCCCTCTTCCTGGAACGATGCGCTCGTGGCTGTCTGCTCTCCTTCTGGGAATCCCGTGAATGCCGACAGCGGCGAGACTTGCTGGCGTCACAGACCTCCTCTCGCCTGCTAGAGTTTCCGATACGTTCAGCGACGACGCAAGAATATTCTGGTGAGACTGGCTGGCGTCTCAGCCCTCCGCGACGCATCACGCGAGTTGGGGAAGATTCTAGGTGGCGGCCTAAGACACTATTATACTGCCACAACCCAGCGGCCGGCAGTCTTTGACGGAGGCTACCTGGCCGAGTGTGCGCCAGTGAAGTTAAGTGTGGACGTCGACTGGAGATTGCGGGACGACGGCGAGTGAGGTTTTCGTGGCTTGAATGAACGAGAGGGTGTGAAACCGACGAGTGAAGCCTAATGTGCGTGAGGGCGCTTGGAGGACTCTAGAAAATTGCGACTGGCAGGACATAGACTGAACTGAGGTGGGACTGAATGGAAGTGCAATACTCATTTTACTTTAAATATTCGAACTGTCAAATATGGACGCATAAATTATAAAATAATTGAATAGGTTGATACATTGTCTATTGGTACTGATCTATAATTTTTTAATTTCATTGATTTCTTTGTCGTAATTATAAAGTTTATCAATTGGTATCAATTGTGAACAGTAAGTGATTTCAATTTATTGTGAGAATTTGAGTTCAGAGAATTTCGCTGTGGTTATTGTAAATAAAATAAGGAAATCATAATAAATATTTTTTTTAAGACCTCTATCCCTTAACGAACTTGGTATAGCTCACTTAATTTCTAGAGAGAGAAATTGCAACAATATTTTCGGCCCCGTTTACCGGCCGGTGGAGGGGGTTTCTGCAGCTGCCTTTCCTAAGGTATTAATGCAATTGCACTCGTGCCCTGGTTCAATGTTTGAAGGTGTGATCAGGCAGGCCGTCTCGCTAAGGCCTGATCACTTCATAACATCGTGCATGTTTACTTGAAGCTTTATTATTGACGTGTTGTTTTCCTTATCGTGTTTTGTGACATGTGATCCTACTGTAAATGTGACAAATGCCCACGTTCGCAGTTAAGCGCATCCTGAAACAAATTGGCGAAATTTTCAAGACCCTCATATCATCCTTCGAGACCTTCATCTACAACTACATCGCCACCCAGCAGTGGCCCCGCTTGCGTCTCGTGTCAAGTTCAGAGTCGAGAGATTTGGGCTTCTTTTAACATCGAGGTCTTGAGAGCCGATGAGGTTGGAACCAGGTGAGAATGGAGCAGCGGCGGAATGCAACGGTGAGCTAAATGGGAGATCTCCGAGAATACGCGCCGACCAGTGGCATCGTCCGGCACGCTTCCCACTTGCGAAAATCCGGGAGTGAACCGGCCGGGGATTGAATCCGCTTCGCCTTGTTAGTAGGCAAGCAGTCTAACCACTCAGCCACTGTGGCCTTTTGCGTGTGGGTAATCGAAGTATTTTTGACTTACTTATGCCCGGTTGCACAAACATCTTCCCCGATCAGAGATCGAATGATCCTAGTTCCGGACCACGATACAGTTTGATCTTCGTTCCAATGTAAACGTGTTGCACTAACGAAATTTCATGATTCTGGATCTCCTATTCGTCGATCTCGGTTCCAAAGTGAGAGATCGAGATTAAGTACGAGAGAAATTTTGCTATTGGTTCGTAATATATGTCATGAAAGTAGGCGTATTTTTCACTATCGATAGAACTAGATGTACGATGTTTGATCTGTTTTAAGTGAAATATTGTTGTACTAATTCTACTGAATAATATTCAAGTGCGTATAATGTTGTTTTAATTTCCCAAGAAAACAATCTGTCCGCGTATTTTCAAACTACATTTGTCGACGATGGCTGCTGATCTCGGATCGAGATTTCGAACCGCCAATCTCGGCGGTTCGAAATGAACTTCATCTCGATCTCCAGTCCAGCTCTGAACTCGAATGGTGCAACAGTTTTCTGTGTCGATCTTATATCCGATCTCGGATCGAGTTTTGAACCAAAATGATGCAATCGGGCATCAGTGTGTGTTAGCATTCCTATTGAGTAAAGTTATCTCTATACTCAGTGCCATTTCTCTCGGCACATATGCACGAGTCATGTAAGAAGTTAACATTTTTTGATCTCTACAAGGTCTTTCAATTGTTTGTGGCAACGAAATTATTTTGCAGTTACTTCAAGATGTTTGGTGTAAATTACAAAAATAATATTTTTTTAGTAAAGAGTAAACATATTCATCTCGGCAGGTATTTAGCACAATTTGTTTTAATAAAAACCAAGTGTGGTAGTGCAGTTAACACATTAGACTCGCGTTCATAACTACCTGGATTCTTTTACCGGTCCGGCCTGTCTGATTTCAGTTTTCTGTGCATTTTCATTTTAAATATCAGTTGCGGCGAATGGTGGGATGGTTTCTGAATTCCATAATTTTCTCTCTGTCGGCTGGTGATTGTGTGACACTCGAAAAACTTACCCACGCTGTTTGTTGTAGTTCCATTTGCGCGAATCTCTACTATTGGAGTTTTTTTTTTTTTTTTTAGTACACGCATTCTTGCCAGTTTCAGGAGGGAAAGTAATCGCGAGGTTATCTATAGAGTGTTCTCGTTTAAGAGGTTCCTCGAGTCGTTCCTATGTAGCTGCGCGTCCAAGGTCAAGAAGCGAGCGAGCGATACGGGCGACAGTTACACGCACGCCTAGTCTCTCATCGCTCCTACGCGCAAGACGTGCAGTGTTTCCGCAGTAACGCTGTACTGTGAAGAATTAGATCTGTAACAGTGGGTGGAGTTTTATTACACGCGATGAAAGCCAACAGATTGAACTACGTCCTTATAGTTATACTTTTCTCTTGCCGCTTAAGGAAACTGCATAGTCAAGCTTAAAAAAGGCGATATTTGACCATTTTCACGATTTTTTTTTCTCCAAGATAACACTTAATATGACCAAAGTAAAAAAAAATAGGGTCATAGATAAGTTTTTTTTTTTTGACAAAAATCCATAGTTCCAGAACTTTTATTTACTGAGATACACGTTTATGCGCAAGCAACAATTTCACAGAAAATGTTTCAGTACACAGGAGTCTTAAATGTCACTGCTAATTGTAATGCGTGTTTTTTTTTTTTTTTTGCTTACGCCCTCTTTTAACCGACAGTTCCATTTTCTACTTTGTCGAGCTCTTTTTCTTTGTTCCTAGACCTCTGTGTGGATGTATTTATTCTCAGGCGTTTGATTGCTTTTTTTTTTGTATGACTAATGTATTCGCGTTCATTTCAAATGCATGGAATTTTGTAAGCCAATTCTGATAATTCGTTAAATGTGTATTTAATACGGCCTTCTCTTCAGTACGGCCGTTTCTTCCTCCCCCATCTTAACAGGCAAGTGTAAAGTTATTTAATTTATTTTAGTATTGTTTTTGTGATATTTTACGTACCACTCTCTTTTCTTGTGGTAAGGCACTTTACAAATTTGAACTTACTCTTTACTATTATTGAAAAACGAGCAGGAAGAAAAGTAAGTGTAGCAGGTAATATGTGAACATATTTTGCGATGACTAAATTATTTTGGAGTACTTTCTCATGGTACTGGTATTTATGGTATCGATTGGGAGTTTAAGAACTAATGTCGGCACCCGCTCCCACTTTTCGGCTCATTTTTACGGTACCTGTACGTATGGTATGCCATTGGTTGAAGAAGGGTTTTATGGTATGCATTGAAGTAATATATACATAACAAAGTTAATATATACATAATGAAGCTTAATGTACAGCGGTTAAAGAATCATGTGGGCAGCGTTTTCACTGTAGATGTGATGAGCACGTATGTACCTATGTATTTTGTTAAGTTATTACTTGGAGGATGTTCTCTTTTATTCGTGTGTAGTTTTTCAATAAAGGTTACGTAAACTATACATATATATGTACAACATTGCTTGTATTCAGTTTATCAAGTTTGTTATGGGATTAAAAAATCACGGTGTCAGACCCCAGTAAGTCCGGATTATCGACGCTCTACTGTATTACCATACATTGTATAGGTTGAAAACTTCTATTACAGTTAAGTAAGTCGACCAGAAATTTTTTTACAGCGTAGTATCTTGACGTTTCGTTTCGACTGTTAAAATATGTGAAGTTAACCGTTTTTTACTAGATATTTAAGGCCGGAAACACACGGCACAGGAAAACGTCAGTTCATGTCCCTAAACTGTTTTGATGGGCGTCACGGGCCCGCTCCATTTCAAGCAGTTTGTGCAGTCATGGCCGAAGAAAGGCGTAGATTAATAATTACGGGTTTGCTACGACACCGAAGAAAGAAGAACTCGATAATTAATTCGAAGTGAAAAACAATTGTTGGCCAGTTATAAATTTAAATGAGTTCATTTAAATGTGTTGTGCGTAACCATGTATGCGTAGTTTTCAAGAATGAAAACAGCTACCTAGGTAATGTATAGTCCATTTCATACAAGTGGTCTCGAATTCGACAGACAATGTGACCAACCTACCCAGTATACAAACAGTAAATGCTCTCGCTCTTACAGTATTGTATCAGCTGATGAACTGCTGCGGGATGCGTGTTGTTAGGTTGGCTATTTTTATGACGGTTTTGGAAGAAAATAGTACTCGGAACTAAAAGTTGTAATTAAAAATTTTAATTATACCTACACCATTTATAGTTTAAATTATATTTCTAAAGCAGTAGTAAATTTTCTTGGCTATTAGTAACGGGACTTAAAAAACACGTTTAGCATTTATGACAGAGTATGTCGACACATACGAACAGTAAACGTTACCAGCCAATGGCTGGCCATGTTTGTTTCCAGCCCGGTGAAGGCTGTTGTGCGTGCACTTTTTTTCTCATCGTGTTTATTATACGAATATCTTACTGGTATTGTCGGAATATTTAATCGGTAGTAAATTATTTTTTATTTGCTTTTTCCAAACATAGTTGTTGTGGGTACCGCTGTAGTGCGTTTTGTTGAGTGAAATGTAATATTAATTGGCACGTCGTTAAAACTGCTCGTTCCGCCATTTTCCTAACCGCCTTCCACAATGAAGTGACACGAATATAATTTCCATATATACGTTTAATTTTGTTGGTATCAGGAAACGTGCGCAGTGTTGATTTTACTGAATTAATTTGCAAATAAATAATTTAATGCTAGTTACGAACAAACGTGATTCTTCTGAAGTAAACTCGCAAGGATTGCCATAGAAAAACACGTGTTCAAGAGGTTACAACAGTAAGTTTGCGTGTTTTGTAAATGTATTTGTAAACCGATAATATAATTATTGAAATGCACGTGGCCTGAAAAATGCCGCACTTTCCACACTTTTGTAGTGAGTGAACAATGTTTGTTTGTCTACATCGTAAATTCGAGTGTAAGGTTAACTTCGGTCAAAGTGTGTGCATGTATATATTGCTGCCTCTGTACGAATACGAACAGCGAAGCATGTATCGCGTTCTATATTTTCATTGAAGTTATAATTTTCGAAGTTAAATAATTTAAATGTTATTTCCATACGAGCAAAATTTTCCACTGCTCCATCAAAACAATATGCAACTCAAAATGCCACACACTCATGCCGGAATCACATGGCCCCGACCAACACAGCACGAAACGACCAAAAACGCAACCACGACACATTTCAATGTGACTACTTGAATTTACAGCACGACCGACACCACGCTCTCCGCATTTAACCTAACTATTTAGAAGGCGTTGATAGGCTACGTTAGTCTTAAAGGCTGCGAACAAGAGGGAAATTTGTAATACACAATGGTGACAAATTGGTATCGCTAATGCATGCACAAGTAAAATTACTATTTTTATGAGCTAGATACAGTAGTTTTCAATATATTTTTCTTTTAAGCTGCGTATTTACCATTGTAGGGACAGCTTGCAATACAATTTCATTTTGCAATGTTGTACATTCTGTGCATCATGCCGCACGACACTACGAAGGATACAAATCATTTCTAATCCAAAATTGCTGGTCGGACGACAGAATCGGTCGGGCTTACGATTATCTATCTTGTATTTCATTGGCTGTTGGCCGTCGTGTCGTGCGCGTTGGGGCTATATGATTCCGGCATCGTAAGAACATCAAAATAAACCCTTCTCACGAAAGACGATAAAATAAAGCCCCCATTAGGTACCCGAGAACAAGCCTAGGGCTGTATTCACAGTTTTGAGGAGGGAAGTTGTGCGGCTGAACTTCAGTGTAAATATCAACACTGAGTTAAGTCAGAAATACGTTTTTATCCGCAGCATGACAATATGAACACGTAGGTATTTGAGAAAAGTTATTAAAGTATTTTGTATGTAGACCTGAAATACTTAACATTTGAGTTACTAAATGAGCGTTATTAAAATTACTGAAATAAAGTAAAATTTGCTTTAATATTATTTTGGCTACCTACATACTTTAACATCCTGAGAATTATAACCACCACAAAAGTATCAGGCTGTACAGAGTTTGTTTCCATATCATATCACAAAGCTGAATAATGTACTTTTAATGCAATAGTAGGCATAGCCTGTCTGTAAGAATGTACATACTGTCTTTGAAAAGTTGCCAAAAAGGGGGGGGGGGGGGCTCTTAGTATTTGGTGTTCATGGGAGCAATTGGTAATTTTTTATGTTTACAGGAACTTTCCTCAGGTAAGTGTGACAAAATTAGTTGTAATTAATATATTTCGTGTACCGTATACTAAAAAACATAAAATACTTTATTCATTTGACAGTCAAAATACAATTTAATGGTCGTACATTGTGGTTACAAATTTCTTGCAAGGTAAAAAATTATTCATTTATAGACTTATTACATGGGCTGTTAAGTTATATACCTAAAGTATTTATATAAACTAAAAAAAAAAATGGAATTGTTGCCAACCTGCAACTGTTTGAACAGCACTTCATAGCTTCTGTCATTTGGGAGGAGGCACATGCAGTCATGTGTTGTTTGTTTACAAATACTGGCAGTCACGTGGTGTTTGTTTACAAATACTGGCAGTCACATGGTGTTTGTTTGCAAACAGTCACCTTCAATGACAATTCAGCTGTGGCTGAAGGATACATAACCAACCAGATGCCATTGGCACTACTTTCCTAGAACTGTCAAATTTGAGACCACTTATATGAAATGGACTATACATGTTTTTTCAATGCATTTCATTTAAGAAGACCACAATACAAAAACACATTAGCAGTTAAAGTTTTAAAAAATTAAAAGGGAAAATTAGAAACACAACGCCGTTTATTCAACTTTGTTATCTTCAGTGGTTCCCGAAATACAAGCGAAAACCTGAGTAGCGCGTGACGTCACTGCGCTATATCGTCAGACGGCCGACTGCCGCGCTCTCAGCTGTGGTTACCTCGGCGCGGATGTCGCCGTGTAAACATGGATTCAACAAACATTCGTCCTTACCAGTTTGAGCCAGAGGAAACATGTTCTGATCTCCAGTTGGGCAGTGATAATGACTCTAATACACTTAACACTTCAGGGCGAACGGGAATGTTATTTTGGTGTGCGTGCGCGCGCGCGTGTGTGTGTCAATGAACACTGATGAAGAAAGTGTCTGCTACTGTGAGTTAGAAAATGTAAAAACTGAGAAATCTGAATTATTCGTGTGTGTAACTAAAAATCCTTCTTTTTCAAAGTTGATTTTCGACCCGGAAGTACAGACAATGGTGAGGCACAATTTGAGTTTAAAAACAAAGTGCGAGTATAAGAAAGGTTGTTAACTGCTGCCAACCCAGCGAATAAAACTTGATGTTACACCAGTTATAAAGAGTTTACGTCGTGGGTAAATTCATGGCCTGCATTCGGCTGCAGGAATAGAGTTGCTTTGCCATCTTGTGCCGTTAATGTCATAAAGAAGACATTTCCGGAGGCCGATGACAACTGCGTAGGTTCCAAACTGTAGTTAGAACACTGAACAACATTGTATTTTTGTAATACGTGACATTAAAAAAATGTTGGTAGAGATGTAATTAAAATAATAAATCATTTTTCTAACGAGAAGTTATTCTTGCCGCTGTTATAATTACACCTTGAATGGCCGCCATCTGCAAATTTTATGTTTTGTTACATCTGTAAGGTAGTCATAGTATGAGGACAGTAACAGTAACTGCCTGCCTGCCTGCCTGCCTGCCTGCCTGCCTGCCCGCCCAACAGAGCGCCGAGCCCCGTCCGTGCCAGTGTATGGTTTGCAACGTGCCGTGCCCGGCCCCTGCCCGCGTGTGCTGCCCAATGCATCTCCATGTATAGTCAAAACTAGACGGGCCGGGTCCGGCCCGTGGAAGTAGTATAAAATAGATGGTTCTGGGACACCAGGGCGTTTATTCTAAATTTGTCGAAACAGAGCTCCCGATCGCGAAATAACGATTTGTATCATATTACAGGGGGGTTTTGGTATTCTAAGTTAAAGATGACTTCTTGATTCTCGTGAGGAAACGATCGAGAGCACTCGACAGCTATATGTTGTCGAAAGCTGCGTCCCGATCGGGAAGTGGAAATTCAACATGGCGGGTGAGAAGCGTGGTGACCGTATTTATTTCATATCTTATGGTTTCTTACTTCTTAAACTTAATACATAACATACAAAGGGTTATAATTATGTGGAACATTATATGCATCTTATTGTATCCACACATTTTCAGGAGTCTGAAGTTATTTTCTGTATTGTGAGTTAATTATGTAGTGTAGCAATGGCAGAGAGGTTGTGTGTTTATACGAGCATCGTGATGGTGTTGTCGGAATAATGAATCGGTAGTTAATTATTTGTGTATTTGATTTCTTCAAGCATAGTTGGAGTTGGTCGTAGTGCAATTTCTTGAGTGAAATATGTAATAGTAATCGGCACGTGTATACCGCTTCGTAAAACAGCTAGTTCTTTTTCTTAAATGTCATCTGCAATGAATTGACGAATATAATTTACTTAGTTAAGTTTGTTAATTTCGGGAAATGTGCACAGTGTTGATTTTTTGAATAATTCTGCAAAAAATTATTTAATTTTAGCGACAAACAAATGTGATTTTAGTGAAGTACTCATGCAAGGATTAACCTAGAAAAACACACTTTGTGTGTTTTGTAAATAACATATTTGTAAAACATTACTATATTATTGCAATGCATGTGGCCTGAAAAAGCCACACTTTCCACACTTTTGTAGTGTGTGAATAATATTTATTTGTCTATATCGTAAATGCAATGAGTGTAAGGTTAACTTTGGATAGTGTGCATGTGTATACTGCTGTATTTTACGAATATGAACAGCGACATATGTATCGCGTTTTATTTTTCATTAAAGTTACAATAATTTAAATGTTATTTCCATACGAGCAAAATTTGCCACTGCTCCATCAAAACGATATGCAACTCAAAATGCCATGCATTTGTAAGAGCATCAAAATAATGTCATCTCATGAAAGACATTATAAACTAAAGCTCCCCTCCCCCTCACCTCATACCTATGTGCAATAATAAAACTAATTAAATGAATATCTATCTAGGCTACAGTCTTTATGTATGATATACATTACTTCACTAGTAATGGGAATTCCTGCATCCCTACAACAAATCAATTACACGCTATATTATGTAAGATTCGTTGTAAAGGCATAATGTAATTTCCTAAGTTAACTTTACAGTTGTACTTATTAAAATTACATTTTACGTATCATCTTCTATACATTTTGTTACACACATCACAGTGAACGTTATTTAAAAGGACTGTTAGAGGAAAGAGGGAATAATATGTAACAAATTATCTATTCTTTTAACAGTCATATTTATACTTGAAACAGTATCTTCCTATAAAACGAGTAATATTTTCAACAGCCAACCTGTGTGTATAACAAATAACCACGACTGTGTCGCCATTTTCGTCGCCAAGTGTCTACAATGAGATCGCAGCCATATCAAGAAATTTCACTCTAAATATCCTGCATTACACTTTAATAAATGGAATACTATTTGTTTTAAATAGGACAATTTATAAATTATATATATACTTTTATGCATTAACTAACCATTTAAAATGCACAGTTTATAAGAATAGGTTTACTTTAATCATACATTATTGCAGGCACAGCATATGTTTGCATTCATCACGTTGCCTGCCTGAACACCAGCAGGGAGGGGAAGCGAGTTGTGGTGCGATGGTCGGTAAAACCCGAGGATTGCCGAGGTAGTGAGGTCTCGAACCGATAGTGTACTTAGAATAGCTATCTGGGCACATTATGCTCCCGATCGTTTCAAACGGCTTGTCTCGGTCGGCAGGAAGCTGACTATCGAGATCGATATCGAGATCTGCCAATATATTTCCCCAGAAACTTAAAAAACGCCCAGGTGTCAGGCAGAGGACCCGAGGAGCTCAATTAGCATATTAAATACCCTGTCCACAAAAAATTTGCCCTCTTCATACATAAAATTTTAGAATGTAGCATTCCATCCCGATGGTGGCCATTTTGTCAGCCAGTAAAAATGTGCCCGGAACTAATGGCGGCCATTTTGGCAGCCAGTTGATAAATTTCCCCGATATATATTTTCTTATTACCCGAATGAGCATATACATCTATGGTGGCAATTTTGGTAGCCAGGAAACATCGTACGAAACCAACAGTGATCATGTTGGCAGTCAGGGAAAAATGTTTTCCCACCTTTTGTCAAAACTGATTTTCTATTACCAGAATGACCACATACTTCGATGGTGGCCCTTTTTGTAGCCAGTCGTAATGATTGTGGCGGCCATATTGGCAGCCAGCATGGAGTTAAGTCGCGATTACTACAGCCAAAATGGCGCCCACACACCGATGTCCATCCACGACGAGGCCCCAGCCAGCACTGACCCCTTCCGAAGGGGTACTCCGGACAAAGCCCCACGGTGTTGGCCATAATTGACTTGCAGGATAAAACCCGCCCAGAATAATAATGAGCCATGCAATTGTGTGATCATGAACACGATAAGCAGTCCTAGGAGTACGTATGTAAGAAGTGGGTTGGAGAGAAGGGGAAACATGGTGACATATATCCATCGAAGCGTGCTCTCTGTGGCACAACCCGCATGTACATAAAACTACTGTGACGGAGTATGCATGATCGGAGTGGTACATGCTTTAATGTCAATTCGCATTAAGAGAGGTACATGTAGTATGAAATGGTCACCCCTGCAAACACCAGCCAGCCAGAAGAAGCAAATATATGCACTCTTCACTTTATGTCTTCACAGTGTGTCATTTTTTTTCAATACATACTCAGCTTTTTGGAGATATGTGGGAATACGGCGTAGTTGGAATTTAATGACTTTATTTTCATGCAGGTAATGGGTTTTAAATACCATTAAGTAAACATATGTTCTAATGCATTTGTATTTTAAAAATAATTACTGTCCCAAAATAAGCTAGGCAGAATAATAAAATGTTATGGTGTTCCCATGGAGAAGAGATGGCAGAACAATGCCGACAAACCCCCCGGCATGTTATTCCTGACTTAAAATATAAGATGAAAAAATGTCTGTACCACTTTTACCCTAAAGTGTGCATTAAGGGAGCTACAAGGTCCTAAAAATCCATGGGTTAGTAAAAACTATATTAACCACCCCACAGCACCACGGTAAAGGGACAGACGTAATGACAGAAAAAAGGTAGTAAAGTAATACCAATGGGTATAGGCTGTTCACAGTAAACTGATCACTTTTGAGGCCCTAGTTACTTTTTCACTTCAGCTATATTTTATCCTTTATCCGTCTTTTTAAATAAACATTGCTGCACTCCGAAATTACCATCTAAGACTAAGATAAAATGTATATATTTTTCAAAAGTGCTCACTTTACAGTGAATAGCCTATAGTAGTAATTCGCCAGGATCCAATCTAAGTACACGTTTATTCCCCCATTGAGAAAACAGGTATGTACATGTAGTAGAGCATTGCGTGATTATTTATTTCCCTGTGGAGGAACGTGGACAAACAAATTATAAAAAAACGAGCGCGTGTTAATGGTGCTATAGTGTGCATTATATCACTCGTGGTCTGATTAACATGTGGGAATGAGAAACACGTAGTGGCAGCATATTAAGCCAATCCTCGGCCTTACACAAAAACCACAGCATTCAGGTGACCGCACGCCATCGCGTCCCTCCAAGCACCGCCAGATTCAGGGCACGTTGGCGGAACATCAACTCCCCGAGTTCTGTCGCTCTCTGGGCGTGAGCTTCCATTTTTCTATTATGCCTGATCGCTTTCAAGAGTCGTTGGTTTTCTCCTCTAGCACTTTTCACTGCTCTTGCTAACCTGCTGGCCCGTTCAATTAGACTACCAAGTAGGCCAATATCTGGTAGGAGAAACAGCAAGATCCCAGCGTGCTTAAGTCGGTGATGCAGTTTCCTATGTGTGGTTGTCTTCTTCCTCCTGAATGCCAAGCTCATCCCACACTTCACCTTTGCTTACATGATCTTGGCCACTACCCAGGCTGCCAGCCATTCATGGAGCTTAGATGTGGGACAAACATCTACCATGTGGGCTTTGTCTGCGGGAATCCTGCTACTTGACGCATATGCAATGTCGTGCTCCTGGCATGCCTCATCGAGGGGGTTGATTGGAACGTCTCCTTGCCTCAATATCCTCGCTAGCCAGGTACCAGGCCGACAGAATTTGTAGCTGGGAGTATATGCTTTGAACAAAAGGTTGTTGATCAGCATATTCACCAATCTGCTTCCCCTCTTGACCTTGCTCCCACAATGCATTACTGCATACTAATGCTATATGGTTGGCATGTGTATCATTTATACGTTTCACACAACCATAAGTACGCATGGTGTAACAGTCATGTCTCAGTATGATGGAGATCGTGCCTCAGATACCATGCTTCATGTTAGCATCACCACTGAAGACAAATCTGTGGCCCAGAAATTGCACCATGGGAAACTTCTTCCAAACGCTGTTCATTCTCTCATCGCCGGTCTGAGCAACTGTGAGAAGACGTGTGCGCTGCTCGGCCTTCTGGAGCTTCCCAATAGTCTCTGCTTCGAGAACGTGTATATCTACTCAAAATCTCTCCAACAGCTAAAATACCTTCGCCTGGCACAGGTTCTGCAGGCCGTGGATGGATTTAAATATTTCCCATTTAGCGACAATGCTGACATCGTGCTGCCTAACGATGCTAGGCCTAACTCTGTGTTCGTATTCGACAATGTCGTGTGTGAGAAGCAGAACATGATGTAACAGTACTTCAGCATGGGTCGCCGTGGACGCGATTTACATTTGTCAGACGTACTCCCATATGCCGAAGCACCTTCTGTGTGACAAATGCCAATTTCCTCGTTCTGCTTCGTATGGATGACCTGAATCTCCGTCATGTGTACTCCGATCATGTGAACACTGATATGAATTTAATAGTTTTTAAATATGTGCTCATGTTGCTGGCACAACCCACATGGGTATCTCATCATCCCCAAGGAATTTCCACCTCATAAAGCAGGTTTCGATGCGGCTTCGATCAGTTCATTATCATGTACCGGTGAACTATGAGATATGCCGTGTCCAAGTTTGGCCATAGTGGCCTGAAGAGTGCACCAGATATTTGTATTACGTCTACTAATGATGGGAACTGTAGTTTTGGCGGTAAGTGGGCTAAGCATCTCGGGGGACCTAAGCATGATGGCGATGCGGCGAACATGTCCCTTTGTCCACAGCATTACTTCCATGGCTATGGAACCTTTACGGACCACATGTACCACCACCGAGTATCGTCTTTGCTTACTCAAATCCAATGTGTCTTGGCTCGTGGCCTTGGAGCCAAAGCTTAGCGGTGTGGGCGAGAAACTTGTCAACATATTGATCACTGGCTCACAGACATTGACCACCGATGTGCGCATCTGTCTGGCTTGGGTGCGAAGATTGCCCTGGAGGGCCTGGAGGACGACATTTATGCTACCAATGTACTGGTCACAGGTATGGATATTAACCTTGTCGGGCTGGTCAAATCTGTATCAATCTCACCGATTTCGCCTCCGGCGATGCGCTCTGGGTTGTGGAAGGGCAGATATTGATCAACAAAAATGCCCTGTCTGCCAAGATGGAGGCCCAGATTCGCTTGTTGACTTCTATCGACAGACAGTTTGAAGCTTTGGAGAAGAAACTCGATGTTGAGGGTGCTGAAGTTACCACCAGCGGCCTTACCGACCTGACAGTGAAAATCGACAAGATCCTTGCTTTTACTACACAGCTGCCCAGTCTGGAATCGGGCTGTGCAACCATGAAGATGAGACTGGATGATGTGGGGGTGCTGGTCGGTGGCCTACCCTCCAAGACTGAGGGTGAGCTTGCAATGTTTATGAAGAAGCTGGTGGATAGTCGGATATAGACCCTCATGTCCAGTGTGCAGAACCTCGGTGGTTTGGGCAGTGCACGTGCTGGTATCATGAAGAAGGTGGATGACCTGGGCTCATGTATTGACACCAGAGTGCTGGAAGCCCTCAGTGCTAATCTGAAAGATCATATGCTCGTGGTAAGTGTTAATTCGAGCAAACTGGCTGCTCTGAGTACACAGATAGTGCACGTCTCCGACGTGGTCATGAACACCGACCTCATGGCTAAGCTTTCTGCTGTGGAGGCCCGACTCGGCTCTCTCTCTGCGACATTGGACGGTCGTTGTACTGCCGGGGTATGCAGCAGACAGTTGTGGCCACCCTGGATGCACGGATCGGCTTTGTCATGTCGGGGGTGACTACCAGAATCATTGGTGACATTGCCACCAAGCTCATGTCCTGCATCAAGGCTTTCAGGGTACAGTTTGTGACATTGGAAGATGTTGTATGTCGCACGTTCTCAAACCTTCTATCTGACATGTGTCTGTGAGGACAAGTGGACTCATTGCACCCATGTATGGGAAGCTGTCATACGATGCATTGGCAAAGTGGAAGACAGCCTTACCAAGTTGATAGTGTCTCCTATATATATATATATATATATATATATATATATATATATATATATATATATATATATATATATATATATATATATATATATATATCTACACAGTATATATACACAGTAAATCTATAATACATATACAGTTATATACTGTAATATATATACAGTAAATCTACACAGTATATATATATATATATATATATATATATATATATATATATATATATATATATACTGTGTAGATTTGACAGTATGTATCAGTGCTATGGCTACCCCTGCTGAGAATCTGAGTCGTGTCCTTGCGAGCCTTCGCAAAAAGTATCTGCTTGCCAAGAGGGCACACATGGAATGTGATGCGGAATTGTCGGAAGTCTTCCTGCCGATAATGATGCGGCTCAACACATTGCAACCACCACCACCTGTTCCCCCTACTCTGAAGACTGAGCCGCACTTTGCACAGAAACACAAGACTGCAGTGGAGGAGGAGGTGATCACTGATGGTGAAGATGATTTGCCCCTGGTATCTTTGAAACACAAGAAGGTGCAACCCAATGCACACTCTATGGTGTTCCCCCATTATCTTGGTTCCTCTGTGACAAACAAGTTTTCTTTCTGCCCAATGATGTTAACCAGGTAGGAGATGTCATGTAAGCCTCACGTGGCCTCTACAAGCTACTGTTTAAACATGTGCCCGGGGATTATTCCCATGCTGTGCTTCGACAGTACTGTCATTTGTTGCAGCTCACACACACATATTTGGTGGACAATGGTGCTAGCAGTCATGCATATAAGAATGAGACCCACCCTAAATTTGCTATTATCGCAGATCTGTTTCCGAACATCAGAGTGGGCAGATCGGATCTGAAGCTTGATGGTGGTAGCCAGTTGGCATATGTGTATTGGGACGACATGAACAAGCTTGTGGACCATCTCACATCTCATTACACCCCACTAAGCTGGTAATACGTCTCGCACAAACTAAATAGTGAATATCTTGGAAGAGCTCCACGAAGCCGGCCATATCCTGTGAGGGGTGGGCCTGACCATCGACTATGTCGAAAGCACAGATCGCCACCGAGTTGCATCGCCCTGCACGTCGGAACTTCCCCAGATATAAGGTGCTTCTCTTCAGACTTCATGACCTCTTCCAGGCCAACTTGGTGGAAATGATTCCTTATGCACACGTCAATAAGGTCTATTGCTACATCTTGACAGTTATCAACTGTTTCTCCAAGTATAGTTAGGCTGTTCCTGTACATCGGAATTGTGGTGCCGATGTTGCTGCTGTAATGAAATTGGTTTTGGACAAGACAGTCACGCTGAAGAACATCCAGATGGACAGTGGGAAGCCATTCTACAACCCTGCGTTCTGTGTGCTTTTGACTGTGAAGTTCATCACTGCTCTACTTTCAGTGACCTGAAGGCTTCGATCGTCGAACGTTTCAATTGGATGCTTAAGGGTCTGATGTGGAAGTTGTTATCGGCACAGGGTAGCTACCGGTGGTTAAATGTGCTTCCTCGACTGCTTGCCCAGTACAATGCATGTAAACATAGAACGACTGGTCTTTGTCTGTCTGAAATTACTGCTGCTAACACTGCTTCTCTACTGGGGACTGTGTACCAGCACTCCAAATTGGCAGACTCACGACGACTGAGAGCCAAGGTGGGCAACTATGTCCGTATCTCCAGAAGCAGAGGTGTCTTTGATAAATCATACTATCCTAACTTGAGTGTCGAGATGTTCCGGGTCGCCAAGGTGAGAGACATTGCACCACATACTTATACACTCACCAATATTACTGGCTAAGAAATCAGCAGTTCTTTCTACGACTACAAAATATATGTCACAAAGTATCCTCATGACTATTTAGTGGAACCAGTGATCCACAGATGTGGCGTCCAGGTTCTTGTGAAGTGGTTGGACTTTGATTCCCGCTTCAACAAATGGGTGCCCAAATCATTGCTTGCGACTGTGTAATGTCTGTACTGCTTCTTGTCACTGTGCTGGTTTTTTGTGAATAAATATCACTGCTCTTAAATATGTATATGTCTCCTTTGTTACCTCTGCATGTCCTCCTACCATGTGAGAGGCATGTTGTCTGGTGTGTGGCAACCTCAGTTTTTTTTACTCCCCTGCCAACCTCCCCTTATTGATATTGCTATTTGGGACAGGGCTATACATCTCATATCTGAGAGAGAGTGGTAGGGTGGTCTATTAGTATTCCATTCCCACAGGGGTACATATCCTGTTCATAACCTCCTGGTTGGGTGGGTCATTATTCCTCTTGTCATGTTTCATTGTGCTGTGGCATTTACTCTCTCTCCTTACTAGGATATTCCAAGCAGGCCCGGCTACGTATCACATTCTCATCTACCTGCACTGGCTGGCTCATTATTATTCTGAGTGGGTTTTATCCTGTATCTCCAAGATGGCCACCACTGCAGGGCTTTGTCCTGAGGACCCGTCGAGGAAGAGGTTAGTGCTGGACGGGGCCTCATCATGGATGGACGTCGGTGTGTGTGGGCGCCATTTTGGCTGTGGTAATCGCGAACTTCAGTCCATGCTGGATGCCAATATGGCCACTGCAATCATTCCGACTGGCTACCAAAATGGTTGCCATCGAAGTATGTGCTCATTCGGGTAATAGAAAATCAGTTTTGACAAAGGTAGGGAAATCTTTTCCCTGGCTGCCAACATGGCCGCCATCAGTTTCAAGCGACTTTTCCTAGGTACCCTAATGGCCACCATAGATGTATGGACTCATTCGGGTAATAGGAAAATCGATTTCGGGCAAACTTTTCCACTGGCTGCCAAAATGGCCACCGTCGGGATGGAATGATACGTTCTAGAATTTTTCATGGGAAGAGAGGAAAATTTTTGAAATATGCTAATTGAGGTCCCCGGTCCTCTGCCTTACGCCTGTTGTCCCAGAACCATCTATTTTATACTACTACATGGAGCTTGCTGTGTAGTCCCGGCCTTAGCTTCATTCGTCTCTGATATTGTAATCTGAATTTTTTTTTTTAAAGATACATTTATGGCTTTGAATTTTTAACCTAATAACTGGTAAGTTAGTCACGTTGCAGAGCCATTGTGTATTGCAGTTGGCATCTCAGGCACGGTCACGAGTTTCGAGTTCCAAGTAACTATATTTAATTACGAGCCATAGTAATTTCATTATAAATAGGATTTCAGAACGTGTTGCGCCTTTCGCTTTATAATGAGAAGTGAAGACAGCTGATCTAAAATCTGCATACTCCTCAGGGAACGATGGCCCAACTAACACAAATTATGTATATTGTTTTACTGCCTGATAAGGCGGGCGTAATTAACTGCTATTAGTATAAAATAGATGATTCTGACGCACCAGGCATCAGGCTGAGCACACGGGGACGCAAGCGATCCAAGTATGGTTCCTTCACACAGCGATAAAATCCCCCTCCCTTCCCAAATGTCCCGAATTTCCCTCCCGCCGACGTGATGGCGGCCATCTTGGCAGACAGTGCCGGCAGCCATTTTCTGCCCTAATTAGCATAATACAGCGGGTGACCCCGCAGGGTGGCAAATGACTCATGTGGGATGTCGCCACAGGACAGCCATCTTGAATCACGAGCACCACTGCACCCTCCTGAGGTCTGTGTGCAAAACACTTTTAAGTACAGTTGGTTTTAATTAGCGAACCGTGTAAGTTATAGGCGTCAAATTCAAACCATAGGCATCAACCCCGACTACGAGGGGTCGCATGGTCAAGTATGACCTCCTCGCTGCTATCCATTGCAGAGAAACACACGTGTGCTCACCACGTGGGCGAAAGCTTACGACACTGAATCAGTAGAATCTGGAAGAGAATATAGCAACACGATTTTAAAAGAAATGTTGATGTGTGGTAGTTGTAGTTGGCAAATTTGAACTACCAATTTTTTCTGGGTGTAATATTTTGTGAATAAGTAATCTTGATGTAGTGACAATTTCTTAACGTTATGTTTTTTTTTACGTCAAGCGTCCCCTACAAATCAAAGTCTTGGGTGGGTGTACCTGTGGTTGAACTCTAATTTTTGTCCTCGTGTGGATTCCCGAAATTTCAGGACCCTTGCCCATCAAGCCATCGGCAACGCGCTACACATAGAATATCCGGACTCGCGCAGCCGATAGCCTTTGGCCGTCAAACTGAGTCAGATCTCGCGTGATCGCCTGGCGCTGAGCCCTGGTTTCCTGTAACGGTGTTGTTCTTTGTTCTCGCCGACGCGGATGGGAAATACACAAAATAGGCTCGACGGTGCACGAGGCTGGGCGGAGGCCGACTTTGCCCACCCCTTCCTCACGATAGTTCGTCCCGTCCTTGAGCCAAGAGTGTTCTCGCACGCTTGCACTCACACGCGAAACGCATCAAAACAAACTTGCGTCGCGTCGTGTCGATCTGCGTACGGAGCGAGTGTTCACTTTAATGCACATCCTGTTTGTCGGTTGGTTGCGCCGCGCCGCCACGGTTGGAAACTTCCTGCGTGCTTTGTTTTCGACGGATAACTGGACTCGCAACAGAAATGAGCAAATGGCCAAATGATGACCTTGAAGCTGTTTTGCTTATGGATAGAGCTACGTGGATTCCGGAAATTCATTTGACTGCAGCCTGAGAGTCATCCGTACTTTCAGACACTTTTTACTGACAAATTAAGAAATATGAATGTGAAAATGGCACAAAGACTATACATTTAAAATCAAACAAGTCGTATTTTATTTTTAAGGGAATTAAATTAAATTGAAAGAACTTTGATTGTAATTAACTTATTTGTAGACTCAAAATATTGTGGCGTAGAATAACTTACTCTGCAATGTAGCCAATGTTCGACTTGCAACTTGCAATGTTTTTACAATTACGCATCACGTGACTCGTGCCTTTCTAATGAGATTTTCGTGATTTAGGAGTTCATTTGAGAACTAACTAGTAACACAGATTGATCCAGCGAGTTATACAGGACATTTTTGCAGTAAAAAACTTGTTGGTGCAAAAACAAACGAGCGACATTTTCCCAGCCATCCATACAATTGTTCGCTCTTTGGATGCTGTAATGGTATACGCCGTTCACGGTAAAGTGAGCACTTTTGAAGCCCTAGTTACTTTTTTCTTTCAACCAATTTATATACTTCCACCACTTGTTAATGCAAAAACTACCATGTGAGTAATAAACACAGTGTATACGTTCACCAGACCCAAAACCAAAAGTCCAAGGCTACAAAGAAACGTAGTTATTGGTTATTATGTCTGATGAAACAGCTTAAAAAAGTGCTCACTTTACCGTGAACGGCCTATATCAGACTTTCTTTTCATTAGACTGGTTTCACATGATAGGAATACAATTTTTCCCTCTTTGTTTTGCCAGCTAAATAGTTGAACAGGGCGTGTGAAAACCACTATGATCCAAATATATACAGAAAACTACAGAGTAACTGCTTGAAGTTCAGACTCCTACAGCAAGAATGAGCAAAACTAGCGTATTTATATTGGTGGGGATACCAATCTGGGCAAGGCGAGACCAGCACTAGGCTAACTGTGGACGGCAGTGGAAGGTTGTCCCTAAAAAATGGTTCATCTTTTCTTTATTTCGTTTCATGCGCCGAGGATTAACAGAACCGTTATCTAATGGGTAGAGAGAGACACTACCATCAAGCTATATTCCACAATTCTCGACACATTCGAGCAGAAGCCACCATTGTTCGTCGGGCGCTCTTGTTCTAACCGGCCACTCGGGATGGAGCTTCTAGTGATTAATATTTAGTATTGGCTGATATAGGCTGTTCACTATAAAATGAGCACTTTTTGAGGCTCCCAAAGGGCATTAAGCGCTAATAAGTATATCTTATTGCAGCCTCAGGCATTAAATTTTGATGGTGGTGAACTGTATACATTGTGTTTGTGAGAGGAGGTCCAATGAAACACGTGGAACTAGCGGAGAGATTTGGGTTGCTCTTGAGAGGACTATGTAATGTACTAAAATGTTTTCTTTGAAATCGTTGTTTACGGGTGTGTGCATGTCTCGGTAAATAAATTATGCCAGAAAAGGTAAAAAAAAACCGATCGCCTAAGGGCATAGTTTTGCTTTTATCATATATATGTCCGGTTTCACCATCGCGGTTCTAAACTAGATCCGAGATCGAATCTAAGATCGATACAGAAAATTGTTGCACCATTCGAGTTCAGAGCTGAACTGGAGATCGAGATGAAGTTCATTTCTAACCGCCAAAATTGGCGGTTCGAAATCTCGATCCAAGATCTGCAGCCATCGTCGACAAATGTAGTTTGAAAATACGCCAACGGATAGAACTACGTTCGATTGTTTTCTTGATAAATTAAAACAACATTATACGCACTTGAATAATATTCAGTAAAATTCTTACAACAATAATTCACATAAAACAGATCAAACATCGCACATCTAGTTCTATCAATAGTGAAAAATACGCCTACTTCCATGACGTCATATATTACGAACCAATAGCAAAATTTCTCTCATACATAATTTAGATCTTAATTTTTGGAACCAAGATCGACGAATCGGAGATCCAAAATCGTGAAATTTCGTTGATGCTACGCTTTTACATTGGAACCAAGATCAAACTGTATCGTGGTTCGGAACTTGGATCATTCGACCTCTGATCACGGATGATGTTGGTGCAACCGGGCATAAGTGTAGTCAAAAAGGAAAAATTATCGGGAAATGGTCAACATATCGAATTTTTTAGTGTGTGCCTGCGCAGTTACCTTCAGAGGTAGATAAAAAGTATACGGTCAAGTAAGAACTTTCGAGGCCCTAGTTACTTTTTTCCTACCAGCCATTTTTATCCTTCCGCCTCTTTAAAGAAATTACCATGTAAAGTAATAAACATAGTGTATATATTTCACCGGACTTGAAAGTTAACGTCCAAGTCTACAATAAAATATACTTGACTACTGTTCCGAATGAGAGTGCTTTAAAGAGTGCACACTTTACCGTGAATTGCCTATACGGGAATTGTAACGCGAAATGATGTGTGTGTACATATTCGTGAAAAAGATAGGTATATATTACCAAACTGCATCACGACCTTCCTGCAGTGTGGACGGAAAATCACTTCGTAAAACTGCTCCTAAGGTAGGCAGGTCGGGATTCGAACCTACGACTGCCCAAAATCAAATCAGACGTGCGCTACCACATGACTGAACGCTCCCTGGAGAAGATGGTGGAGGATGAGAATACGCGGAATGACTAACAGGTAATTGAGTACCTCGATAGGATAATCGTGCAAAATCTTCTCCACGGGGGAGCTTACCACGTGGTCTCACGGCCAAATTTAGTCTGTTCGTGGTTTCTTCACTCATTCTTAATCAAACCTTTGAAAAATCACACCATGGATGACGTGTTCGTTTTTGACGTGAATGCGTATTTAAACTTGTAACAATAGTAGGAGGAAATCCAGAAAATCCGATGATAACAAAATCTTGGAAGGGGAAGGGGGGGGGGGGGGGGGTTCAGTTTGGCATTGCAGCTCCGAATCTATCTATTTTCAAAATTCAATTACACCACTCGATTGCTAAATGATCAAAATATCCGTTACGTTGAGTGAGGACTGCGAAGCATCGCGCACGGCGTGGCGTAGGGAGGGGAGAAGGCGCAATGTTGAGTTCGTTTCGCCGCGTCCCATAACATCCGCGTAGTATAACTTTTGACTAGGAGAAGCTACGACGCTCGTTTAAGTTTCACTCGACATCTCTCGTCAAGATCAATCGATTGCGTCTATAAAATCATTTGTGTAGCGTGGTTATGGTGAAATTGTATGCTTTTAATGTAAAAAAAAAATTAAGAAAACTTAACATAATTTCGACCTATACTAGTCAAAAAGCCAAGTCGAAATACAGAAATCGTATACGGTTGGAAGAAGCATATCTAAAGCAATCCAGTGATGCCCATAAAATCCCATATGATCGAGTGAAGCGGTGCCGGGAATGTAGAATAAACATCAAGGCGTCCGAGCGCGTCAGCTTAGACGTATTCACGCAAAAAAAAAAAAAAACGGCTGTGTCTCCAACACAACAAAACCCAATTTTTTCCTAAATATCTCATGTATCACAAGCGTTTTTTCACTTGTATAAACATAAAAGTATTTTATTTTTTGTTGAAGCGAACTTTTACTTAAGTATATTATATCTATAAATTATAATATTTAAATTAAAACTGGTATGACTACAAGTAGTGAGAAAATAGTATGTTGGTAATTCCTAGTGAGAAATAATTCCTAAAGGCTGTTCAATATAAAGTGAGCATTTGTTAAATCAACCTTAAAAAATGGCACTACTCTCACCTGCATATATTTTAACGGGCGCAATGAGTGATATGTGTCCAGTAAAGTTGGTAACGATGGAGGGGAAAGTAGTTCCATATATAAGCGTCGAACAAAAGGTTTAGGTAACCATTTGTGATTACTTAATTTATTTCTCTCGCTTTGTTTATTTTTTAATTTATCGAAGTTTATAAACGAGCAGATTTGTAAAATTTTACTTTTCTAATAATTTCGCAGTTTCACTTGACCGACGCACGAATAAAGTGATGAGGCCCATGGCAATGTTAATTTTACATAAGGCGGAAGGACACACAACCTGTACACAAGTAGTACTTAAGCAAGGTTTTCAAAAGTGCTCATTTTACCGTGAACAGCCTATACGCGAAATATTACTATGCTGAGTGCGCATGAATGCAGTGCATTGCCCTTGTGGTGTAATTCTCTAGACGTGGTTAATCTTTGTTTGCACGAGGCGGAGGAGTATCCTGCAAGTAGAACTTCAGCAGGGCTTCAGAAAAGTTGGAACTAACCAACCGTCAAATGGCCTGCAAAGGCTGAAGAAGGTTGGTGGCAACGAGCTGTCGATAGTTGGTATTCGCTATCCGCTGCCGGTGCGAGCAAAGTTGGCAACTGAAGTTAGGTGCAAAGGGCACACCGCGAATTTGCAACGAACCGCAAAACAACCGAGAGAGAGAGACACCTACACACCTCTCTCTCTCTCTCTCTCTCTCTCTCTCTCTCTCTCTCTCTCTCTCTCTCTCTCTCTCTCTCTCTCGTTGGAATTGTGAAACCGTTGTCGGCGAGACTCGTGTAACTCTCACTATCCTGTATTTGCTCGGGCGTATTTCAGTCCCCATTTGCGTCTGTAGTTCCGGCACTGTACACTCCACTCTAACGACATTTATAGGCCGTTTGCTGTTTCTTAACACTTTCTGAATCAAACCCTTGGAAAAACACCCCATGTGTTTGGTTGTTTTCTAAATATGTTATGTATAACAAGCGTTTTATACTTGTTAAATAACCCAACAAATATCAATAACAAAAGAATAAATACTACAGTTCTTTACGTCGCAGTTGTAACAGTCGCGGGAAAATATTTACGTGCATTACTTGTAATTTGCTATATCGTGGTAAACAAATATGTTAATTAAAAATAACTATAAGAACTATCGTCAATTTAGGCATTTTTAAAACGTCATAAAGCTAACTTAGATAATGTCTGAGGCCTTAAAACTGTGAATATTCGTACGGAATGGTTTTTGAAATACGCCTATGACAATTTTCTGACCAGGGAAATTGTGGTGTAAAACGAGTGGAAAATATGTACTTCATAATAATATTTACACATGGAAATACATGAACTGCCAAAAAGACATAACCAAACCAATAGAAACACCTAAATCGATAGTGGGGAGGGCAATAAAGATAAGGGAAATTGGGGGTTAAAAAAATACAAAATATCTACATTTTCATTATAAACTTTTACCCCTCAATTTTCCTACAGTTCATAGCCCTCCCCATCAGGTGAAATATTGATGCGCCTCATAAAATCGGTGTTCTGTATTAATAATAGAGTGGATTTATACCATTTTCCGGATTTTTCTCTCTTCAAAAAAGCCCCTCTGATTTACATTACCTCTACGTTATGTTTACATTTACCGGAACCTGCTTTCCGTGAGCACCCACAAAATATAATTTTCACGTCTGTCTCAATACACGAAAATAATGATTTTGATCACGATGTCAATCCACCAACTCTGTGGTTTGATGCCAAACTGCTGTAGTCTATAAATTATTTGCATTGCACGTTCGAGTCGAAACACCACACACATCCCATTGCACCTTTAATATTTCCGAGCACTCGATTAAATGGATACGTAAATCGCTTACATGCTCCCATGCATAGGCTTATACACTGCAATCTCAATCATGCAGGATGGTTTGATATTAACACAATTCTTCTCAAAAATAACATTCACAACACTACACTATACAACTTCTCAGCGGTTTGTTTTATGCCATCTTTAACCTTGCAAAGCAAAATCCGCGAATTACACTTTATTTCCAGCCAGCAAGTGTGTGGAAATGACCAATTGTATTTTATTTGTCGATTTTTTTGGCTACGTATGCGTGATATTCCTTACTGCTTCACCCTACCACGTATCTTTGCTTTGACTGAAATGAAAATGGCGGACAGAGGTCCAAGTGGCCTCAGTCTGGAAACGCTTCCGCCAATCTATGTTTACTTCATAGCTCGTCGGTTTAGGTGTAGATGAAGGATGCGTAATATGTAACCAGAAGTAGAAATTTGGCAGGGCTTCAGAAAAGTTTCTTCCAGTCGTGAATATACTATAGAGTTATGGCAAATTCACGCTACTGAAATTAAATTGCCATTAGAGAACGGTGCAGCGAATTTCAGCGAGAAAACAGCCGACTGGCGGCATTTGCATACGTTCAACTTACCGCCATGATGTCCGACACGAAACTGACCTCTTCTTCCTGCACTTTTTTTAAATTGTCCGTATATTTGCGGATATTTGCGGAAATGTTTACGAAAATGCCGAGTCTACACGAAGCTTTCTTCGCCACTGTAACCAGAAAATTATCGTTTCTGCGGCAGTTAAGGTTATCCATGCCGCTAAGACCTGTTCTTTCAAACATTAAAAAGTAGCAAAAAGTATAGGTCTATGTACTAACACTTAGCTACACTTAAAATACATTATCTTTAACAGAAACTAAATAGTTGCTTATGTGACTAATATAAAAAATTCAAAAGGTATACCAGACTCACCATGTGAGTATTGTAGGTAAGTGGTTAGGATCGTGAACTTGCAAATTTTTGACTCGGCTTCAAAACTTGCTTAAGTTAACTTTTTTAAATATATTTTTTAAACTCAGTAGAACACCCACGTAATGAAAACTAAAATAAAATAGATACTAAAAATTATTTAAACTAGAAGTACAGAAAACTAATTATGCAATTAACGAAGAGGTTTCGTTGAATTTTACGAAAAGTCCGTTTTTGAAAATCAATGTGTCCGTAATTTTACGGAGAGTGTACGGACACCTCTGGATAAATTTTTAACATCACTTTCCCGTAAAATGAAGCAATTTTTTTTTTTTTTAGCCGTGTGTAGCTCAGGACCGCCAACCCTTGAGACAGCATTGACAATCGACGAACGGCGCAGGTGCGCGGGAAATGTAAAATAGGTCCCGCACGATTATTAAATGAACCTACAGAAAGTTCTGCCGGGAAATTACTACTGATATAAAATTCTAACCAATCCATGTTTACAAGGTCACAAGTCCAAACACATGGCGTTTCGGGTTGTTTCTTGAATATACCACGTATCACAAGCGTTTTACACTTATTTTTAGAAAAATGTAAGTTTTATTCATATTTTATTTATAAATTAGAAGGTTTCATTTGTAATTAATATGAATAAAAACAGAGACAAAATAAGCGTGTTGGTAATTTCTAGTAAGAAATAGTCCTCACGGACAATATTATTATATTGAGTGCACACGAATGCGTTGCGAGGCGGAGGAATATCCTGGAATTATATCTTTAGTAGGGCTTCAGAACAGTTCGCAGTGACCGAGAATGGACCTTAGGGTAGATGACAGCAAGCGAGAGAGAGAGAGAGAGAGAGAGAGAGAGAGAGAGAGAGAGAGAGAGAGAGAGAGAATTTGGAGAAAAAAAATAAATTGGTGTACTACGAGAAAGCCCACAGCCATGATAGATTCTCTCATGCTACCACATGTGAGTATACCTATGTGAAAAATTTCCAGCCATCGAAACTAATCGAACCGGTGACTTCTCATGCAGTATCGAGCGAGCCATGGAGCCATTATCAACTTATATCTTTATTCTTTGACATTCACATCACTTTACAAAAATTACCTTTACTTTAAAGGAGCCTTGCAAGTTAAGTATAAAACATGCGGCGACATCAGTACAAGAGAAATGTGCGTCTCTGAGAAGACTTGAGTACGAAAAATTTCTCCTCGAGTTAAAACTGAAAATGTAGCGTTCGATGTGAAACAGGCGGTGCGGTGGAAAAGTTTTTGATGACTAAGGCTTATTTCATTAGTTAAGGCATGTATAGCTAAGTGAACACGAGAACTGACTGATAGACATTGAAAATATGAAAGTTAATTCCTTTTCGAGAACCAGGATTACGTTCTTTTTATTGTATAAGGAGATTGCAACTGTAGTTGAATCCAACCTGCGAATCACACAATCTAGGAGTCTTTGTGGTAACATTCTTTAAAATACCCACTTATGGCTCATTTTGACAGCGAGTTTAGGTAAATCAATTTTCACTAAAATCTTTTTGTGGAAGTTTATGTATCGTGAATCGAGAAATATAAGAACGTATCATCAACATTCAGCATCACTCATTGTAAGCTTCAACCCACCACTAAAATAACCAGCAGTAAAATAGTGTATAGCTGCAAACACAGTAGCATAATATACAAAAACAAACGCGGATAAAGCATTCTGTACTATTGTTTAAAGTCTGTCGTTATTCATGTACCTTTTCGAATGATACAGCGACTCCAAACGCTCAAGTTTCCGCACCTGATTGATCGATTTTGGCTGTCACTTCGAAAAGCGGCTTTATTTTTGTTTCCATCTAAACGCCGCTCCGCAGTTAAAATATCCCAGCTGATATCGTCGGGTACACCACTAACGGCGAAGTGCTGTGCATCCGAGGTGTAAAACTATCGTAAAACTCACTGAAACAACGGCTCTAAAAAACCTGTCGACTCGTTCCCAATCATGTGTGTGACTCACGCGCAGCGCTAGATAGTTCCGCATCGACTTGTATGCTTAGGGGCATGAATACCTAACGCGGCTTTTGTGCAGGTGCAGTCAAAGGTAAAGATGCTAAGAGACTTCGCGCTATTCCGCTGTGGGAAGTCGTTACGGACGTTTTACAAGCGGAAATAACCTCCGGCACTTGTCGCTGGGAATAGTCTGGGTACGTGTCCACCAGCACAGAACAGTCGAATGTACAGAAACGAAATGGCGTGTCGGCGACCTCGATGTGCGCGTACCCAGTTCCTGGTTTGCTGCGCGTTGCAAAACCAATCTCCGCTTCCCAAGATTGAAATTGCTTTTCTGCCGACACGTCAAGCCAAAACGGAATGGATTGGATTTGATGTCGAAACACTGATTAGTACGGATAGGAACATTTCGCGAGTTCATTTCAGGACAAGATAAATGTCAAACACGTGTACGCTGAAGTTGTCTTTGCAATTGGATCGCAGTTTATTAGACACGCCCTGGACAACTCTGAGCCAATAGCAGACTTGCAAGGCAACAACTAGCGAGTGCCATACTGTTAGGTGTAAAGTAACATTGGCTACCCTCTGGAGCAGCAGCCAATGAACAAACATCTTGCGCTCGAGTATACACATGATTGTGGAGTATAGCCAACAAGTCATTGAACTCGCGAATTTTTCCTATCCCTACTGATTAGTAAACAAGTGCTTCGAGATGTACGCATACTTCCTCTAACCAATTACATTCAAATTGGTAAAAGTATTTTATTCATTTAAAAGTGCTTGTTATTTAAAAATTAAGATATAAACAAACACGTCCATCACTGTTGACCATGTAACTTTGACAGTTATGTATGAATTGGGGTAGGTCAGTGTTGGGTAAGTACGCAGAAGATGAATAATCGGTCTACCTCGTCTTTAGTGTATGGTGTGTACTCGTCATCTCTATGGCCTCGCCGCGTAACATTTCGTATTAGTTCGTCTGCGAGCGCTGTTGGCGTAGTACCAATGACTAGCGCCACGACTATTTCGCGAATGCATTCGGAGGCGAGGTAGACTACAAGCCCTATTTTCATTTCTCCTTCTATTGAGGTTGGAGGGCAGTTGTTTAGACACGCCCCGTTTAACTTTCAGCCAGTAATGAGCATGGAGCAGTAGTGTGAGCGACTGTCGAACAGTCCTGTATAGAAGCATCATTTGATCACATCAACCAATAAGCAAACAATGATGTCTTGGATGTATAGGGGGCTGTCCAGCCCAGCTTGCTGCCAGCTCGGGGCTCTACCGATGACACGTGACAATCTCGCTTCTGTAGACTTCTGTAGTCTGTGCCTCCAGTATGGAAGGCGAGCAGTGGCGTGGCGGCTGCTAACGACGAAACATGCGGAGGCGATGGTACTACGCCGGCCAAGAGCTTGGCGACCAGCCGAGGCTGTGGGGATTACGGCTCGTAACAACATTAGGTGCTAACTGCTTACTCCTGCTTACTATAGGCCGTTCACGCTAAAGTGAGCACTTTTTGAAGATGTTCCACCAGACATAATAACCAATAAATACATTTCATTGAGGCCTCGGACTATTGGTTTTTAGTATGCTAAATGTATACACTGTGTTTATTACTCACATGACTAGTTTTACATTAACAAGTTGTGGAAGAATACAAATCGGCTGAAGGAAAAAAGTAACTAGGGCTTCAAAAGTGCTCACTTTAGTGTGAACGGCCTATAGCTTGACTATCCCATCACCCGCGGCCGTTATGCGTGCCTCTCCTCTTTACCAAGCGCCACGTGGGAACCTCTCGTGCACTTTTCCTCTGAGATGTCATGGCCAGCATTATCCACTGCTCCATTGAACCACTTTGCAGCAAGCACACGCAACTTACTTTATTATAGGATGTTCACTGTAAAGTGAGAACTTTTGAGGCCCTAGTTACTTATTCCTTTCAGCTATTTATATCCGTAACTCTTAACAACCGTTCTAAATAAATATTGCTATGTATGTAATAAACACAGTGTGTATATTCCAACGCAATCTAAAGTGAACGTTTAAAGCTAAAATAATGTTTATTTGCCATTATTCTAAATTAAAGGGCTTTCAAAAGTGCTCACTTTAATGTGAATAGCTTATATGAGTGAGTGAAGAGATTTACGCGGCTCTTAGCAGCGAGGTCCTGAGAGCCGATGAGGGCGGTCGAGGTGAGTATGAAGCATCGCCGAAATGAAAGGGCGGGGGAAACGGGATATCCTAGAGAAAACCCGCCGACCAGCGGCATCGATTCCCACATGCGAAAATCCGGGGGTGACCCGGCCGGGGATTAAACCCGGTTCGCCATGGTGGGAGACGAGCAGGCTAACCGCTCAGCCACCGTGGCTCCTTAATTTTAATATGTTAGATCAGTTACAGAACTGCCGTTTCTGTAGTCGCTGCGTCTATGAACAAGGAAATGAGGCTTCAGGCAATGTAGTTCACCGAGTCCAGTACCTACACGAGAATATTAGTTGATTCTTGGTTCAAAACAAGTTGATATCATTATTCTAATAAAAATGATTGCATTTTAGTACAGTATATAGTGGGCTTATGCAACTATTATGCCCGGTTGCATCATTAACTGCCCTGAGCCGGGGTCCTAAGATTTTGGTCCTAGCATGATCTTCAGTTGGATCCGAGTTCCGATGTAGAAATGTTGCACCAGCGCGACTGGCCGAGTTCCAATCGTAGATCTCCTGAGCTCGTTTCGGATATAGAATTGGGTTGAAGCGGATTTTGTGATTGACTCTCATTTTGTGACGTCATGATGCGACTATTTATTTTGAAGTTAGGAAACTATTAATGAGTTTTTGTGGACAAAATTTCTTAGGACCAGTTTTTATATTGTATAACCTGGTTGAATGCACAACAGAATTTCTGCAGCCGTTTGTTGTTCAGTTGGTAACAGTTCATGTAGATATATCTTTAAACTACATTTATCAGTGAGGTCTGCTCTTTAGCAAAAAAAATCTCTTCGTGTGATACACTTTTCGACGTGGCTCGTGCGGAAATGTACGCCAGTTTATGATATTCTGAATTGCTGTTCCAGTTTTACGTTGTGTCTACTCGAAGGTATAGAGGCAAATTTCGTTACCTGTTTACAAAACATTGATACTTCTTTAATTCAAGAAATGCGTAAAATTTTAAGCCTTTGCAATACGTCTCAATTTATAATTTGCCATAAACAACAACGAAACCCGTATTTAAGCGATTTAAATATTACTAAGTTTATTTCTGGCAAGTAAATATATTTAACAATAGTTTTAGACACTGCTCTGATCTTGGATGAAGACTTTGAACCACCATATTCGGCGGTTCGAAATGAATTTCATGTCGATGTCCAGTCATGCTCTGAACTCGAATGGTGCAAGATCTTAGAACAAGTTCGAACATGATCTCGAATCGAGCGATGCACTTCAACGGTGCAACCCCCCATGAACTTGCGTGTGCTTTTAAAATACTTTGGTTTCGTGATACGAGTGTACAGTGCCGTGGCGAGCTAGCTTTGAAACTATCATGTATGTCGAAAATTATGCTCAATTTACAGTTATAAACGTGGGTTCAGTGAGTAAAAATGCTACTTACTGAGAAACTGAGGCGATCATTTGCTACTGACGAATTAGTGGAATACACCATGGACCTGTGTCCGGGAGAGGATAATTCACTGGCAAACTATTGGTATCACTGTTTAATCCTTGGAGTGAGTATGGAGTAGAGAGTGCATGCCATAAGCACAATAGCCAATTTTTGAGACGTTAACAAAAGTCCAAGTCGCTATTTGATCATGGTAGTTCGAGAGCCTGTGTTTATATAAACAGAAAACAAGTATCAGTCTACCGCATTTGTCGCATGGACCTATATGCAGTTAGATCAGTGCGTTTGTCAATGTTAACGGTTCCTGTCAGTGACAGCACAGAGCAGTCACTATATTAGTCACATTTCAGTCAACTTTCACGTATCTAAAATAGCTTCCATTATTACAATTTTAAAGCGTCTATCTACATGTTTCCTGTTTGTCTCTTCAACAACTCCGGAAGGCGTTTATTAACTTCCCCCGGAAGCCCTCTCCCCCCCCCCCCCTCCACCAAATCACCACAATCCATTCGGTTTCATACTCGTGTGCTGCAACTTAAGAAATATTTTAATGCGCACTGTACACTTGAGACGTTATTTCCTCTCGCAACCAGTTATCTACGCGCCAGATGTTCGAAGGTATATCTCTAAACATTGTGGAACCATGTGTGCGTAACAGTACCAGAAGTAAAATGCAAGTGCAGTGAAGACACCGGGTGAATAGGACAGTATTTCTTTGTTGAGTACAGTGCCTGCGCGGACATAAGATGTGGACGTGCGGTCGTAAACTCAGTTCTACGGCCCATTCACAGTGAAGCTTCAACTTAACGAGCCTCCCAAGTCAAATATTTACACACGCCTCAAGGTCACATCCGGTCGTAAGGAAGTATAACGACGGCGATGAAAAATAACGTTCACGATAAAGTGAGCACTTTAGAAATGAACCTTAGAAAACCACCATGCACATATTTTAATGGGTGCACTGAGTGATATTCTCCCAGTAAAGTTGGTAACGATTTGTAGAAAGTAGTTCCATTTCTTAACGTCGAATAAAAAGTGTTAGGTAACCATTTGTGGTAACTTATAATTATTTTTTTAGCTTTCTGTTTTATTTTTTGGGCAGTCGGTTGGTGCGCCACCGATATGGGTTGCTGTAGGCTATGGGTTCGAATCCCGGGTAAGGCATGGGTGTTAATTAAAGTTAGGTTATAAGTTAGTCTGTAAACCGTCCCCTGCTAAGCTTTCATCCATAAAACCGGGGGAGGTTAAAAAAAAAAACCTTACAATACAATACAATTCTTAATAATTTCACAGTTTAATGTTACTAAGAGCTGTTTTCGCTGACCTTGGCACTTTTCAACGACAACATTTGTGTTTCAATAACCAGATTTATGAATTGACAACAAAGTTTAGACTTTCATTTTTGTCCTAAAATAGATTTTAGTCTTTTCACGGTTTCTTCGCACTTTTTGAATCAAACCTTTGAGAAATTACCACATGTCTGACTTGTTTAGTTATTTCCTAAACATGTAATTTATCACAAGCGTTTTATAACTCTGTAAACATAGAAGTATCATAGTTTCCGTTAAAATTGTAGTTTACTCTATATTCTTTATAATTTATATTTTATTTAAAATAAATACGAAAAAAACAGTGAGTAAACGCATGTGTAGGTAGCACCTAGTCTAGGCCGTTCACGGTCAAGTGAGCACTTTTGAGACCCTAGTTACTTTTTCCTTTCAGCCATTTTTTTATACTTTAACCACCTTTTTCAAATACATATTGCCATGCAAGTAATCATGACAGTGTGTATATTCCACCGCTCTCGTATGCTAATGTCTTAGAGTAAAACAAAATATATATTTATTGACTATTATTCCAAATGAGAGGGCTTTCAAACGTGCTCACTTTATCGTGAACAGCCTATAATAAATAGTTCTCATGCAAAATATTATTACAGCTGAGCGCGCACGAATTCGGTGCGTCGTCCTTTGGCGTAATTTTATAGACTTGGTTAAGCTTTGTTTGCATGAGGCGGAGGAATATCGTGGAAGTAGAACTTTAGCAGTGCTTCATAAAAGTGTGAGGTAACCGTGAACGGATTATACATCGAAATATTCTGTAGTTTTTTGAAAACTAGAACAGACACAACCGCTTACGATATGGCTTGAATGACAACTAGGAACGTCCCTTGAATATTAACTGTCTCATATATTTGCGCGAAACACATTTATTATTTTAGTAAGAGGGACTACTCCGACTGGAACAAACTAACTTTACATACGGCCCACAATGACCGAATTAGTTGAATACAACCGCGTGACACATACCGGCAGCACTTAAGAGAGTTATTGTCGGTTCCTTGGGCTTTGGCAGCCTACCGCATGGTTAACCGCGCCTGTGTGATGCGGGCGCCAGCACATTGCGCAGAGATACGTCCGTTTTCAGCTTTGCTTTCAAGTTCCCTGTCCCCACCGTGCACACAAGCCTGTTGACGACTTCCACGAAGGAGCCGCGGTGGCCGAGTGGTTAGCCTGCTCGCCTCTCCCCGTGGCGGACCAGGTTTGATCCCCGGACCGGTTCACTCCCCCTCCCGGGATTTTCGCACGTGGGAATCGCTGGTCTGCGGGTTTTCTCGTGGATCTCCCGTTTACAACGCCCTAGCATTCCGGCGCAGAGACCATGCTCACCTCGCTTCATCCTCGTGGGCTCTCGTGCAAATGGAGCGGAATTTCTGTTGTCAGTTTAATGTTATTTTTACATACTTGAAGTATTTGCAGTATGCTTGGCTATAAATGCTGCTAAAACTGTTAACAGTGTTTTGTTTAGGTTTACCGCATGAGAGTTATGCCGAAGACAAAGTGATACTGAGCCATACAACTATATAGACTTCCAAGGGCACGACTTCGTTTTATTGATCTGTACGAGTGTCGCATCGCTGAAATACGCTATATTTCTACTATTTCTTAATGAACACGACAATTACTTTCATTGGTAACATTTCTTGCGGTATGTACACCTGCTGGGAAGCTTTTATCAACGACCTATAAAATATTTAAAACGTTTACAATCTATTAAATTGCTTAAGTACAAAAACATTAAAAGCACCCTCCCTGACAATACAGTTACTGCACAATAGGCTTATATTCTATTATGCAACGAATTTTTTTTCTAATGATTACACCCCTTTACTTAAAAACTTTGGAGGTGAGTAGTATTTAACTTTCGTAGCTTTTTCCCATGTTAAAAGTATACTGCTGATAACTTCTTCTAGTAGGCAGTTCACGATAAACTCAGCTTATTTGAAAGACCTGCTTAGGATCTACTTGTATGCAGATTGTGTTCATGCACTATGTGCAAAACTAACATTGTCATGGGCCTCATTACTTTATTCATGCGTGGTTCAAGCGAAACAGTGAAATGATCATAAAAGTAGATATTTCATAAATTTTGCGAATTCTTACACTTACACGCATTAAACAAACTGAGAGTAGAATTACTATTTTCACTATTCAACAAACGTTTACCTAACACTATGAATTCAGCGAGTTGAATCTAGGCTGCCGGATGTAGGAAATTGGGGTCATGGTCACCCTCGAGATGTTAAAGGTTGTTCACGGTAAACTGACCACTTTCAAAAGCCCTGCTTAAGATCTACTTGTGTGCACGTTCTGTATTCTTCCACCATATGTAAAATTAACTTTGTCATGCGCCTGGCCACTTTATTCATGAGTCAGTAAACTAAAACAGTAAATTTATTGTAAAACTAATTTTTTTTTTTTTTTTTACATCTATATGAATTTTAAAATACTTAAAAGCAAATTAAATTTTTTCAGTATTTACAAATGTTTAACCTAATACATTTAACTGAACGTTAAGACGTGGAACTACTTTCTGATCCCTCGTTACCAACTTTACTGGGTACATGTTGGTCAGTGTGTTCGTTAAAACATACGCAGGTAGAGGCAGTGAACATTTACAAAGGTTTAATTCGAAAGTGCTCACTTTACCGTGAACAGCCCATACACAGTTTGTAAGCATGGAAATAATTATATGTTTACGATTTACGTACATATTCATTCATCGTGCACTCTAAATCGGAATCAGTTATTTTTTACTGATTAAGAGTTGAAACTGCTCCATCCGGAATCAGTAGAAAAAGAACACTGCTAATCTCTTCAGCTAAATTAAATCTACTAATGCAAGCAGTAGAATATCAGTTATTTATAGTCGACTAATAAAAAGCACAAGGATTGAAAACCGTGCATTACGGTTTGAAATAAATTATTTATACAAATATTTTGTCGTAAAACAAAATGATTACATGTACAAGGAAATTTTGGAAGTGGTTGGTATCGAACCGCCACCCCAAAACACAACGCATTCTCTTGTTTCTTTTGGCTGACGTTCTACGAACTCTACCACTTTGCCACTGAGAGAAACGGTCTCGCATTTGCGTGGTAACATAAACTTACAATGGCGAACGGCTGTAAGTTTCGTAATGTGAAAGTACCTCATGTTGTCGAAATATACACATATTATGCTTACGTAGGTACAGTCTTTGTAGGGATCGAAAGTGATTCTAAGTCAAGTTTAGTTCAGATTGTGTGCTTTAAAAGAGAAATATAGTGATTTTGACGGTGTTGTCGGTGTTTTCTATGTATCTGCCATTTTACAATGCAACGTTTTACAGAATGAAATTGTCATTTTGAAGAGACAGATCCACTAGTAATAACTGTGCTAATTATACAGTGGAACGTTAGAAACAATGCAATATTTTATCAAATTTGTCGTTTCCTCATTATTTGATTTGTTAACTTGCAGAGACCACAAAACTTTTGTTGGTGTAAATCCACCTTTCTTATTGAATCACCGCACTATCGAGTCAGCAGAATTATCACCGATCTATCTGACACTAAAAATAACAGTTTAAATCTGTAGTGTCTAGTTGCATTGTAAAATGGCGAATACTAGTGGACATCGATAACCTCGTAAATTGAAACCCCTATATTTATCTTTTAAAGTACAGAACCTGAACTAAACTAAAGATAGATTGAATTTCGAACTTTGCAAAGACATGTACTTGCGCAGAGAATCTATTTATATATTGACAACAAGAAATACTTCCACATCACGAAACTTACAGCAATATTTGAAATTACATTGTGTGGTTCGGTACCCATAATACGAGCAGACATTTGGCAGCGGTAAAGTAGGACAGTGGATATGGCTGAACATGAAAGCTTCAGCATGCGTTCCTTTACGGGCGGAGGTTCGAGCCCAGCCACGTCCAAAACCGTTTTTGTGCAGGCAATATTTGTGTTCTGCGACAAAATAAATCGTACCTAACTTAAATCACATAGGAATGCTCTAAGCTTATTTATTAATACCAACTATAAATAAGTAGTTTTCTACTGCTTGAATTAGTAGATTTATTTTAACTGATGAATTAGTGATATTTTTTCTACAGATTCCGGATGGAACAGTTTCAACTGACAATCAGTAAAAAATAACTGATTCCGATTTAGAGTGTACATTTGCGCTACTGCTTTATGCAAGCAGGCATTCAGAAAGCGGCTAATATATATATATATATATATATATATATATATATATATATATATATATATATATATATATATATATATATATATATATATATATATATATATACATATTCAGAAACGTAGCGTATGTCGTACCCGGGATTCAAACCCCTTTATCTCGTAGTTTATTTTTTACGATCTGGGCCACAGAAGTTGGCATTTGAACAGAAACGAGCCAACAGCCCTCCAATAAAAGGTTCGTGGACACGCCATTGGATTCAAAATATAACTCTTTCAACAGCAAAATTGGCGTGTCTTACGGTCTCTTAATTAAACAGCCTCTCGAGTGAATAGAGAAAGATCGCATCCAGACCCCCGGACAGCAGCACAAAGAGGTGATGAAGTGAATGCCAAACATAATCCCGCGTGCATTGAAATACTGTGCACGGCAAAGCCTTGTCCCGTCGCGCGTTTTAATATTAGACTCGCACGAGCGCAGCTATGGACGTTATATTACTCTAAAATTAAATCGACTAAAGCAATTTCGTTAGAACAAAATTTATTTACATCTACGCATGCCATCACCAGTAGTATCGACCAAATTGAAGCCCTGCTTAAGTTCTACTTCCAGGATATTCTTCCGCCTCGTCTTCACCAAGCCTGAAAAATAACACCAAAGGGACAGCGCACTGCACCCATGCGCATTTATTGTAATAATATTTTGCATTAAAATTATTTCTCACTAGGAATTACCAACACACCTATTTTCTCACTGTTTTATCCATGTCAATTATTTTAAAAATTTATTATTTGTGGATAAAATATAAATAAAAGTTCAACTTAACCAAAAATATAAAAGCATTTTTTTTATATTAACATAGTTGTAAAACGCATATGATGCAAGACATATTTAGGAAACTACTAAGCACGTATATGGGGTGATTTTTTGAAGGTTTGATTCAAGACGTGTGAAGAGACTGTGCATATGCTATGTTAAGGCTGTTCACGATAAAGTGAGCACTTTTGAAATCTACCCTAGAAAACAGTCACTGCTCCTACTACATATAATTTAACGGGCGAACTGAGGGACATGCGTCCAGTAAAGTTGGTAACGATGGAGGTGAAGTAGATCCATATATTAATGTCGAATAAAAAGTGTTAGGTAATGAATAACTTAAATGATATATATCACTTTCTGTTTTTTTTTTTTTTTTTTTTTTTTTTTATGTGTCGAAGTGTAAAAATTAGCAGATGCTTTAAATATTTACTTTTGTAATAATTTCACAGTTGCGCTTGACCAACGCGTGAATAAAATGACGAGGCCCATGGCAATGACAACTTTACGTAAAGCGGAAAGACATGCAACGTGCATACAAGTAGATCTTAAGCAGGGCTTTCAAAAGTGCTCATTTTACCGTGAATAGCCTATAATGATATGTTTTTCGGTGTCAGCGTTAAACCACAGCTATTCGCGATGTACTTTCATTTATAAGCTGTTCACGGTAAGGCCCTCCCAACAGTCCTTAACCACTAATAAAAATATCTTATTGCAGCCTCAGGCATTAAGTTTTGAGGGTTGTGAAATGTATACACTGTATTTATTGGTCGCATTGCAATGTTTATAATAAAAAGTAGCAGGAAGATCGAAATTGGATGAAAGGAAACATTTATAAGGGCCTTAAAAAGTGCTCACTTTACCGTGAACAGCCTATAGAAAGTTAAATCTGAAAAGTGTACAGCTAACCACGAATCGTCCGTAGGCCATTGTTGCACGTGAGGCATGCCGTAATGAATTGGACGCGAATACTAATTACGGACATGAACACGTAACCGACTTGCAGTGTTTTCCGCGGTGGACAGCATGAGAACACGGTGTCACCCGCGGACAATAGAGCTCATCAACGCTGACTCATGGGTACGTGAATCCGAGGTCGGCTTATTCCGTGTTTTTCCGCACGGTAGTCGGCAATGGTGACAGTCTATGCACTCTTTGCCTTTTTTACCTAGTAAAAAAAATGGGGCGTGGCTGTGTTGGGGACACGGCCGTTTGTTTTGCGTGAATACGTCCACGTTGACGCGCTCGGACGCCTTTTTTTTTTTTTTTTTTTTTTTTTTTTTCTTTCTTTCTTTCTTTCGGCACCGCTTCACTTGATCATATGGGGTTTTGTGGATATCACTGGATTCTTTTTGAGATGCTCTTTCCGACCGTATACGATTTCTGTATTTCGACTTAGCTTTTTGACGAGCATAGGCCGACATTGTGTTAAGTTTTCTTAATTTTTTTTTTTTACATTAAACTCACACAGTTTCACCGTAACCACTCCACACAACTGTTTTTATACACGCGATCGATTGATCTCGACGAGAGCTGGCGATTGAAGCTTAAACAAGCGTCGTATCTTCTTAGCTTCTCCTAGTCAAAAGTTATACTACACGGAAGTTATGAGACGTGGCGAAATGAACACCCCCCCCCCCCCCCCCTTTTGCTTCATCACCTCCCACTGAGCGCGATGATCCGCAGTTCTCACTCAACGTAACATACTCTTTGATCCTTTGGCAATCCAGTAATGTAATTGAATTTTGAATGTAGACGATGGATTCGGAGCTGCAATGCCAAACTGTATCCCACGATTTTGTTAACATAGGATTCTCTGGATTGCCTCCCAATATGATTGCAAATTGAAAGACGTATTCGCGTCAAGAAAGGCCATAGTAATTTTAAGAACTGTACAATGGAGTGTAACGACGCAACTAGACGTAATATAAAGACGTCGTGTTTGATGATGTGTACGTGAACAGGCCCCCACAGAACACTCGCAAATAACACTGAAAAACTCGTTTATCAAGTAGCAGGAAATACCGCTGGGAGAAATATCTACTTTCTTCTGGGAATCATTACTCAGCAGGGACGTATCAAGCAAAGTGTGAAGTTTAATTAGTATTCTTGCGACCAGATTGTTTATAACAGGGAATGTGTAATCAACTATCGAACAAGATTTTATTTGGGGCATCAGCAACACTAGCAATTCTCGTGACTGACATGTTCCATCAACTTTATGCCTGGCAATAAAAATTTTAAACTTCCAGAAGAAAACTTAATTAATTAATTTGTCTCTGTTATCCAGACTAGCTCAGAGTTTTACGCAAAAGGATAATGCCAGGATGTTCGTAGTTAAATTAGCTAGCGTCAGTTCAAGTTAAAAAAAAAAAAAAAAAAAAAAAAAATCGTATCTGCTTCTTAGAAAAAAAAATTCGTAGACTTAGCTGATTATAAATTAAAATTAAAAATTCTGGACGTTCTTGAAGTTCTGGGCGATATCGTCCTACACAGCAGCATTCCCCCGAATGCAGGAGTATATTTCCTCGCGGGCTTCCTTAAATAGGCTCTCGGGCTATAAGTGCTTATATATACTGTAAAAATAATGGGAAAATTACCTCACAAGTGTAAGGTAATATTCGCAACCCCCCCCCCCCCCCCGGGGGGGGCATAGATTTACTTACAGCTAAGGTAAAATTATCGCACTCTTGGAGTAAATTTCTCGTACATGGTAGTGGAAAATACCGTACATGGATGGGAAAATTACCTTACGACGCATGCATCACTTCAGCATTCTCAACAGCTAAGTTGGCTGCCATGCTGTCGTCGTGGTGTAATAAAGTGTGGTTCGCGCCCACCCACCAGCAAGTGTCGAGGATTTTAATGTCGAGGTTTCGGTTACTATTCGTAAGAGGATATAGGTAATAAAAAAATTAACATTTCTAATACTCCGGGGTAATTTTAAATATAATTTTATTATGCATTATAGTTGATTTTCCCTTACTTGTATGGGATTTTTCACCCACTTTTGCCAGGTACTTTTCCCGTACGATTAGGGAATAGTACTTTACATGTTATGTTATTTTACTCTACATTTGAGAGGTAATTAGCTTTACTTACAAGTAAGGGAATTTTACCTCAAAATTTTTTTTCAGTGCATTCCCCAGTACTTTTAGTCACACCGCAGTAGTTCGACATTATTAAACGTGTAAAATCACGCGGGCGCCGACCGATACAGGCCTGCTTCCTCCTAAACTTGTTCTCACATTTTCGTCTCCTTCGAGACGGCCTTTTTTACAGCTGCGAACTCGTGCCTTTACATTAAAACTAAATTGAAATCCTTGCGGACTGAACCCAAGAAGGTCAACATCCTTCTGTCGAAAATCAAGATGGCTAAAATTTTTATTCAAAAATGCAATTATATAACGTCGTCGAAAACTGACCTATCACGAGTGCGCTAGAGGCACGTCACCTAGTAACCATGGCAACGGATCAACAACTGCTCAGAAACCAAGGCCTTCTAAACACATCACAAAAACAACAGAGTGGAAAGACGTATAAATTTGTTGTACAACAAAATAAAACCTGAAAACTAAACGAGCAGTGAATTTCCATGGTAATTAACATAATTAATGTGTCAAAAGATATAATATACGAGAAACCAGTTTACGTCTTAAAATTACATAGGTAAATAAGTAAATAATTAAAATATTCATATGGCCCAAATTTACGATGCTACAAGACAGTTTGAAATTGCGAGTGGTTCGAGTGGTCTCAAGCGATGATTCACATTAAAGGAAAAATATTGGACCTTGATAAAACGCCGTTTTTTATTATATTTATAGAATGTTTTGGGTTAGTTCAGTTAATCACATCTGTACACGACCTATGACCTGAATTTGGACATCGCAATTTTTTGCTCTCATTTGATGACCCACATATATTCCGTTCCGTGTATCGCGGAACAAGTAAATACGTTTTTCGTTTTAATAGGTTTGCCGTTTCCGTAATCCGCGCTTCTATTCTTACGCATACGAGTATTGCTATTACATAAGGATTTTTTTAAAATGAATAGCGTGTGGTGACTAAGCCATTGTTGTTTACCGTCGTGTTATGCTGCTGCATTTCGTTAAGCAAGGACTGATCACGTGAACTGACTCGGAGAAACGTGCTAATGTTCACACGCTGTCAGTTGCCTGCTTCTTTTACTAATTAGCAGTAGTGATGTAAACGGTGAGGCTGTGTTCAGCAGTTACGAACCAAAGATATTTCGACAAACTAAGAAGTACAGGTAAATAATATTTTACCTTTAGTTAAACAAAAAAAAAAAGCACAAGAATACTACCGCAGCGCAAAACAAAAGAACAAAGTGGGCCATTTAAATTATATAATCGAACAGTTTTCAGTGGAATCGATCTACGTTTCCAAGGGTTTCAAGGAAAACGTTTTAGCATCAACCTGGTAAAAAAATTAATGTGTTTTACACACAAATTTGGAAATATTGTGGTAGCTTTAGTGGCCTTGATCACTAATCCGTGTTACAGGGTTCCATATTCATCAGCTTTACAAGGACTACCATCCCAGTTTTGTCAGCTAGCTAGCAGGCCGCTATGCAATGGCATTTATCGCCTAGTATAGTCGGTCTACATGCCGGGTTTGGTAATCGTCGACGCCCATAGTTCTGTCCAAGGTTATACGTAAGCATCCATGCTTGATACAACTACGCCGCAATCATCATTGTTTGGAGTGGCCATTAAACTACACTGGAAAATTTTTTTTTTGGTAAACTTCCTAAATGGAATTGGAAGTTTTTAACCAATACATAGTAGGGGAACTAATACCACTCACGTGGCAGCAAATATGGGATATTTAGCGTCGCTGCTATACAAAGTTGGGAAGTTTCGTACGCAATAGACAAGTTTCCCGACCAACTGTAGGAACGCTAGCATCAATGTATGGGAAACAATTTTACCAGTCGCGCTTTCTCGCTCTGTTCATACACACCTTAAACTTGAGAATTATTTCTTACAGAGTAAATGGATAGGTGATTCGTGGACCGCGCAAATGGCGGCTCCGCACTGATTATTTACGTTTACGTCGGTTCGTATAGGTCGCTGCAAAATACGACGTCGTTGATCAACTTGGACGATTTCGCCACAGCCGCAGATGTAGAGGAATTAGCGTAGCATGTGCCCTTTAAGCTCTATGCCGGAAACAAGCGCCGAGCAAAGGCAGCGAATGACAAATGAGTTGCGATTATTAGTGTCCTCCGTTGTAATTCTGCGAATGTTGCGAAATAATTCTTAATGTTACTTGTTTGCTTCTACGTTTACAATAATATAAATACTATTCTCAGTTTAAAATTTAAATAGTTCTAGCCAAAATGTAAATATAAGTAGATTCATGGAAATTAGACACTATCGTCTATGAGGGGCAAGTTTGGGAGGGGGCAAAAGTGAGAAATACGGGTATCACAGAAATTATATTTGTAATCCTGAATCAACGTTGCATTAGGGTCTATTTTTCAAAGAATTATAAATACTTCAAATATTTTTTTACTGCGCGGAAGGTGCTTAATCTTTTTTTACACATAGGTCTTTTATTTCCATAGTTTGTAAATTTAAAAATAGGGTTCTTCAAATTATATCTTTGTTTCGTGAACCAACGTATTAGTGTTGTATTTAAAATTTTTTCCAAGTCAACGCAATATTTTGAAAGCGTTGTTTCGCCATACCAAAAATTAGTATTATATTTGCTGTATTTGCTGTAATGCATTTTTATCGCGGTGCAACTGGCATAAGGGCCCGCACGTCAGACGTGTAAGCTTGTAGCGAAGCGAACAAGATAGCCGACGTCGAGAAATACAGTCATCCTCGTAAGGGATATCGGCTCAAGACACGACACACTGACCCAGCGCACGCGCGCGCGCTTCAATCGGTGACCATATTGTTGCGAGTCGCCTAGGATCTACGAGAGTTCGTGAGGTATGGAGGTCTTCGCAGAAATAAAATAACTAGATTTTAATTTCATCATGTATTTACTATACGCACAGTTATTATTTACAGCATTAAACTACTTATCTCTGCCATTAACACTTATCATTCCCATCACTGAGCGCAATATATATGCCAATCTCAATTATAATTTAGGTCTTTCGCCGCGTTTACACGGGATAGAGAACTACTTCACTTCAAACAAGTTCAACTATTGAAGAGGTAACATTACCTTCGAACGAGTTCCGATCGCAGTTGATTCTCGTTCAAAGTGAACAGTTTTCATAAGTCGTTTCGAATGACTTCGCTTCTCTGCTGCGCTCTTATTGGCTGCTTCGAAGTAAACAAGCAGTGTAATCAATATTGCTGGATTTGGTGGGAATTCCTGCAGTTGTTGAATTAACTTAGGTTTAAGGTTGAATGTACTAATACTCACCCATTATGCTATTACAGTAAAATTGTAGATTTCATAACAATTAAAAAAAATATCAATAGTGATAAATGTTGGGGGCTATTATAATTAAACATGATGCATTTTAAGTTCCATGTTTGCTGAGGTTAGAATTTCCATTTATTTCATTCTGCTTTGGGTGTGTAACCGCGAAAACACGTTCTGTTTTTGAACTTGTTCAGACATGGCTACCGAATGTATTTACCTGAATGTGTTTAACAGCACTCGTGCAACCACGGCCCTAATCACCTTCTTTATTCCCGCTACAGTCCCTGACTCACGCATCAAGTCCCACTTCCAGACTGTCCAGCCTATCATTCGCACTCTCTACTCTCCCGATACTGGCACACCGTAATCCATTCACGATCACTTCCCACTTGTCTGAAGACCTGATCAAGTTCTACTAGAAAATCACACCAAAGGACTTCGCACCGAATTCGTGCGTACTGTTATAATAATAGCTGCTCTGCACCAGAACCAGGGGTGTAATCGTACATTTAGCAGTCCCGGAACGCTCCAATATAAATATCCGACGGCAAGATAAGGATAAAGTTATCTTGCGCACGGTGAAGGGGGGGGGGGGTGGTAGGCTTAGGTTTAGGCACTCTTTCGGCGATAGAAGGGTCTGTGAAGGGGGGGGGGGGTGAGATTTGTGTAGAGAATAAGACCTAGCGGCCACCATTATTTAACAGACATTTGAGTTGATTATGTAAGAAGCCGATTGACATTTTAAATTTCCTGCTTTCCGAGGAGCCCAAATAATAATACCCGAGTGTTGTGAAATAACAACATTACACAAGTAATAGTTAAGATTTTACAAAGCACATGTAATATAAGATTGCTTAGGAATAAACTACAAAATTACACTTTTTTCTTAAAATACCCTCAGCTCTGAAAAAATACACTCAGCCTTTAAAAGATAATTTAGCTTTACAAAAATACACTTAGCCTGAGAAAAAACTCACTTTGTTTTAAAAAAAATTCCCTCGGGATTTTTTAAAGTACACTAAGTCTCAAATAATATTCTTAGCCTTAAAACTGTACTCAAAATTAGCAAGGTCATACGTGGCAAGCACTTCACAAAAGTCCAAAACTACGTTAATATTAAGTAATTAAATATGATTACATTTTACAATTGTACAAATTTTACTTCTGTAATTATTTTAATGTTGTTAACACTTTTTTTTTAAAACCATGAAAATTATGTAAATGTTACCACTTCTCCGTTACTTTCAAAATGCAACTGAAACTGAAACTGAAACAATGTGTTGTCTAAACTGTAAAATCATTTATAGAATATTCGTTTGCAGACAGGCCCAAATCAAAAGTCAAAATGCTTAATAATGTACAAATAATTTTGAGGCCCCGAGAACCCAGGACACCTCAAATAATTCAATTTCCAAAAATACTTGAAAACCAAGTATGTTTAAAAACAAATGTGATAAAAGGAAAGAGGCATAGAGTATTATAAGTAATATACTTACAAAATCTGCGTTAGATTTCATAAGGTTAACACTACACTGCCAAATAGAAAGATAAATATGTTCGTAATGATTTTATTTTTGTATTATATTTTTTTATTTCTTTTCTTTTCTTTACACAGACCCAAAATGGTTAGAACAATATTTCATTTTCAAATTTTTGTCCCACACGGACTCTTTAAATATATTTTTCCAAATTTTTAAGCAAACGAATAGTTTAGAATGATATTTCAATTACGTCTTTAAACATATATTTTCCCACACGGACTCTTCAAATATATTTTTATCTTTAACTTTTTCTCACAAAAATGGATTTAAAACATTTTCAAATATTACCCATATAGTATAACGTAAGTGTTGAGCCAAAATGATTCCACAATTTAAATTCACATAAAATTATTAAAAAGGTAAATATGACTCGTACTGTATTTCCAATCATGACTTTTTCTATCCATTAAATTTACAGCCACTTAAAATTTTATCTCCCTAGCTACCTGAGATCTACCATGGCCATTCACAGGTAGTTTTAAGGTAACTTTCTTATACTTCAAATACACCAATCACAATTCAAAAATGTAAATGCACCACTATTTTCAAATTAATAGAGAGCATAATCTCTGGCTTTTACGCCCTGGCATAGGCCAATTAATCTTCCCAAACGGCCAGTTTTCAAAACGATGGGCGAAACAAGACTATGAACGAGGCTATTCGATCAGCCCAAAAATGGCAGAGAACTGACGACATACAAAGTATCATTCCTGGGGAAATTTAAAAATTATTTATGACATGGAAGAAAATTAAGGTTCCTCCTCACATATTTCTTATTAGAAAAATGGAGGCGATTCCTATTATGTTGTGCAGAAAGTACTTATCCTGCTCATATTATCCAAAAACTATCCTGACTGCCAATTAAAATTAGAGCGCCAAAGTGACGTTCCTTAAAGGCTTTACATTTTTCTTTTTACCGAAATTACCTGACCTGTTATCTGGGTAGACTTCCCTCGCAACCAAGCGTCTGACCCCGATACCAGGTCTTAGCATTGCTTATATACATAAATCGAGCATTGCCTCGCTATGGAGGTAGGTACAATCACCAATCAACAGCGAGCCAGTGTAAAAAAAAAAAAAACCAGTCACTCAATCTCTCCCTATCGGGGTACCCAGAAATCAACAACATTAAAGACTAGTCCAGTGCATTTTCTATGACATCAAGTCCGTACATTTGAAATTTAGCCATCCAAAAGTGCGCGGGCCGGGCACGTGTCTTCCGCGGCGCGTCGATGAAGGAACACTGCTGACATCTGGTGGAAGCAGACGTCAACTCCCGCCAGGCACCCCGCGCTTCACCAGTTTATACGGGGACATTGACGCGGTCGATGCATGTCCGACCAAGAACAATTATTTGTGCGGTAATTATGCTACTACGAGCCGAAACTGCATCACAACGTGAACATCCGTTAGCATAATTGTTAGTGTTCACGAGTCTCAAAGTAAGTTTTTCAGCGTATTTTGTCCATTTTTCCTGAAATTCATTTCAGCTTTGTTTTGGTTGTGCTTCGCGCGTTCGCGTGGCATCAGCTGACCGATGTTTCCGTAACCAGCTAGCGACGTATGGCTCAGCATTCCACTCTCGCAGTGTAGTACCATGGAGTTTCACAAACATAAGGGATGACACATGTGGGATTGTTATCCTGTTTCGAGTAGGCGATATTATGATGTCCATTTGGCTGAACCCCCTTTCATATTCAGCTGAACTACATGGTATCAGTTTTATGCAGTTGAAAAAAAAATTAAATTCTTTGTAAACGCGAGGACTGTCCTCAAGATAGTCACGGTACCCGTTTTTAACATTTGAGGCAGTTAATTTGAATCTTCGGCACAGGCGCTCAATTTCGAATTTCTCCGAAGCCGGGAGGTTTCTCTGAGGGCGGCTGGTCACATTCAAGCACTTTCAGTTCCTTCAACAGTGTGTCATATTCTTCCTGTTCCGAATTTGTATGTACAGACCCAGATGTAGACTTTGGTAAACAACCGACGTTTTAAATTGTTCGCAACACTCGTCGGAAGTTGTTTTGGGTTGATGGCAGATGTATTGATGTTTTCAATGAGGGTAGCTCCACAAAAATTACCTTCCTTAATAGCAACTCTAGCTTCTAGACATTTGGTCCCTGGTTTTTCTTTAAGGTTGTCTATAAAAATGATACATCTCCTGATTAGTTTGTCAGCATAGGCAACGGTCATGTTTCTGTTCTGTAAACTTTCTGAGAGCAATGCAATTTCCGCTAGAATATCATGCATAATTGCCAAGTCCATTAAAAATTGACAGGACGATAATCGCCTAATTAATCCACTGTGCATTACTCGCTCAGTCGGACTTCTGCTTTGTCATCTTTTGATGCGGAAAAATGATTATACAAGGAGGCGAAACTGTGCCAGATCACTGACACTGCCCTAAATGAACTGGCAACCCATCTTGTACTTAACACTTGTCCTATTTTCTTCACTTGTTGGTCTAATTGTGCAGCACACTCATCTAGTTGGCGCTGGTTCTTAGGCGAGTTATTGTAAAGGGTGTACAACTCATCCATAAATATTTGAAAATTATTCGCACCACTTACCTCGTCTACTGCATCGCTCAACGCCACCTCTGACCTATGATTCATACAGTGCCACAAAACAATATTGGTAGATTTTGTTACTAATTTATTTGCAACGCCTGAATTTTTCCCCAACATTACACTTGCACCATCACTTACAAATGCAACCAAATTCTCTTTGAGGTAGTCGTGGTGAAAACCATGTTTGTTCAAGCAATTCAACAAATGTTCAAACACTGTTTCAGATTTTTGATCAGGTAGTTGAATAAGAAAATATGGGGGGAGTTCTTTGCTAACTTCACACTTGGCAGATAAACAATCAAAGCAGATGTAGCACCTAAGCTTGTGGATTCGTCAATAATGACCGACAATTTTCCTGAAATTTCTAAAATCTGTCTGATTATTTTACATTTCATTTCTTTCGAAATGTGGTCAGTAATTTATACAGCGCCGTATCTCGAATGCAGCCCAACGCCATTGTCCACGCCATTTAATTGTTGCAGTTCTACAAATCCAAAATGGTCAGAATAAGGTCTGTGTGTGTGTTTTTTTTTCAACGTAGTATGCTTTTGTTGAGGCAAGGAGGGATGCATTCATTGAACCTCACGCATTTTCCAGAGTCGGTGTTTTTTTCCTTTCGCAATTATTTCCTCGCCAGTCGTGTGAGCAGTTAACTGTTCATGCTCGGAAATCTTTTTTTCGGATAGACGTGAGATGGGTGGCCCTGGATGTGACATTAAAGAATACCGCTCCTTTGAGATAACTATGCGTCCTTTTTTTAAATGCACCCAGGCAAGAAGCCTCGCTACGTAGTTTACAACCAAGTTTTCCATTTTTACGGGTCTATCCACGGAAATGCGTCTCTTTCGCGGTTCCATATTTCTTCAGTCAACACGGAGGGCCGCCGACATTGCAAATTCATTTCACTGCGGCACGAATCCTAATTCGATGAACTCTGCAAACTGTCGCTGAATCCTTCTGCGCCGTTATTCTGTACGCATTTGTAGTTTTTTTTTTTTTTTTTTTCAAACTGACAATGTAAAGTTTTCGGTAGCCTTACCTTCATTCACTCAATGTAGGCACTGAATCACTGGGATTCTCGTGTTCGCCTGGTTAACCATCTTCTGACGTTGAGACGGGAAAAGAAGGAAGTTAGAGTTTTCTATTTCTGCTTACGGGATTCAATTGTGTAAACACAGTGTAGGTTGTTCACGGTAAAGTGAGCACTTTTTAAGGCCCTTATAAATCTTTCCTTTCATCCAATTTCCATCTTCCTGCTACTTTTTAATGTAACCATTGCAATGTGACCAATAGAACACAGTGTATACATTTCACCATTGCTAAAATTTAATGTCTGATGTCGCAATAAGATATAGGCTGTTCACGGTAAAGTGAGCACTTTTTAAAGCCCTCTCATTTGGAATAATGGTCGTAAAATGCGTTTTATTTTAGCTTTAGACATTAACTTCCGAGAGCAGTGGAATATACACACACTGTTTATTACTTACAAGACAATATTAATTTAGAAATGTGGTTAGAGGATAAAAGATGGCTGAAAGAAAAAAGTAACTAGGACCTCGAAAGTGCTCACTTTACCGTGAACAGCGTATATATTTATTAGCGGTTAGTGCCTGTTGGGATGGCCTTAAAAAGTGCTCACTTTATCGTGAACAGCCTATACAGTCTTCAACTTTCTAATCACAATTAACTAGCAATCACTGGCAATTCACAGTCACAGACTACTCGTCAGTCGTCGTAACATATTACAATAATTAAAAACCGACATTTGTAAAGTTAAAGTTCTTGTGAACGTTATATAATGTAAGCCGCCATGTCCCGAGTTAAATATTAGTGAGTGACAGACGACGGTGACAATTGCGCGCAGTGCCGCACGACACGTCACATCTGTGTACGCATCATCGCAGGCCGCCTGACCTCCGCCCCTCCGGCAATTCTCCCCCTCCAAACGCATTCCAGGAAACTTGGTGCTACTTCCTCCCCTCTTTCAACCAAACACCTGCTTGTCGGCATCTGACCTTGCCACGGGCTTAGAAAGAGCAGAGACAATAGAAACGAGGAAGGGAGAGTAAAACATTACCTTTAGCGTAAACAACGTGCATTTCTCAAATTATAGATGAAATACGGAAGCGACAGCTTTAATAGCTTAATACATTTTACGGCTGTCGCTTGGAGAAACAGAAAACCTGAAGGAAACAGTTCCCGTTTTTTTTTTTCTTTTCTGTTTATGGAGGAAAAAAAAAAAAGAAAAATCTTACAAAGCAGTACCGGAACGTCGTTACGGCTCCGCTACACCCCTGACGAGAACTATTTCTTACTAAGCGCTGCCAACTCGCATGTTTTCTCACGGTTTACATTCATATTTTTTATAAATTAAATATTGTAGTTCATAAATAAAATATAGGTAAAACTTAAGTTTAACGAAAAATATGATACTTTTATGTCGACAGATGTATAAAACTGTCGTGATGCGTGGTGTATATAGATATAGGCTGTTCATGGTAAAATAAGCACTTTTGATAGCCCTGCCTATGATGTACTTGTATGCCCGTTGTGTATTCTTCCGCCTTATGTAAAATTAACACTGCCGTGGGTCTTATCACTTTACACATGCGTCGGCCGAGTGAAAATGTGAAATTATTAGAATAGTAAATACTTTACAAAACTGCTCATTGTTACACTTCGGCATATAAAAAAAAAACAGAAAGCGGGAGAAATAACTTCAGTTATTACAAATGTTTGCCTAACACTATTCGACATTAAGATATGGAACTACTTTCCCCTCAACGTTACCAACTTTACTGGGCTCATGTCACGCAGTGCGCCCGTTATAATATATGCAGGTGGGAGCAGCGACCCTTTTTAAGGTTGATTTGAAAAGTGTTCACTTTATCGTGAACAGCCTTTAATAACTAAACACGTCATGCATGGGGTGAGTTTTCAAAAGGTTTGATTCAGAAAGTGGGAAGAATGGACTATACTCTGAGGTCAGTGCGTCGTCACATGTACTGACACACCTGGCGCTAGTGGCCGTACAAGACACTCTACCCCGATACAGAGTGATATAGTTTCATTTAAGACTGGAAGGATGAAGGAAGGGAATAAAGCGTAGTAGAAGTAAGAGAGAAGACTAATTAATTAAGGTTCGGCAAGGTCCATATACTTTAACATTAATGACCATTACAATTAAACATGAATAATATAGTATCTGGTCAATTGGAGAGAAGGGATAAAGGTATCAAGGCTAAGTCAGAGATATAAAAGTTGAAATATCGTATAGTCCATTCACGGTTTCTTCGGCCTTTTTGAATCAAACCTTTGACAAATCTCCCCATGTATAACGTGTTTACTTATTTCCTAAATACGCCCTGTATCACGAGCGTTATATACTGGTGTTCGTAAAAGTTACTTTTTTTCCTGTTAAATTGAAATGTTATTAATATATTATCTACAAATCATAATGCTTCATTGATAAATAATTTGAATAAAAAACAGGGAGAAAATAGGTATGTTGGTAACGTCTATAGTCCGTCTCACGCTAAGTTGCAGTACAGGGCTTATGGCGTTCACTGTTGCCAGATTGCTTCAGCTTTGTGACGTAACTGGCAAGCTGAGAAACAAATAAACGGTGACGGAAACGGCCTGATTAAGAGAATTTTTATCTGTTTACCTCCCTGCCATCTCGTAAAGGAATCCAATACTGCGACGAACGCAAAGCTAAGCGGCTCCTTTGAAACTGAAGCCTGTGTGATACCCTATCATTGTGATTGGAAGGCGCGCATGCAACGTGGATAGTTTTCTTTATCGAAGTTGCAAAAAAATAACTTATCAGGCAACAGAGCCCACAGGAACAAGGACAGCGTTAACGACAGAAATCGTCCATTGGGAAGAGAGAGTGAATGTCCATTACACAGCACACTGCAATTTAAGAGTGAGACGCTCTATAGTAAGAAACAGTTCTCATACAAAATATCATTACTGTCCATTTCATATAAGTGGTCTCAAACTTGACAGACAATGCGACCAACCTACACACTATGTAAACAGTAAATGCTCTCGCTCCTATAGTATTGTATCAGCTGATTAACTGCTGTGGGATTCCTTTGTTAGGTTGTCTATTTTGATGATGTCTTTGGAAGAATAGTACTCGGAACTAAAAGTTGTAATTTAAAATCTTAATTATACTTACAACATTTATGGTTTCAATTATGTTTCTAAAGCAATATTAAATTTTCTTGGCTATTTATAACGAGACTTTAAGAAACATGTTCGCCATTTATGACAGAGTATGTCGACACATACGAACAGTAAACTTTTACAGCCAATGGCTATCCATGTTTGTTTCCAGTTTCCAGCCCGGTGAAGGCCCTTGTGTACCTTGTGCTTTTTTTCTCATCGTGTTTATTATACGAATATCTTATTGGTGTTGTCGGAATATTTAATCGGTGGTAAATTATTTTTTATTCGCTTTCTCCAAACATAGTTGGTTTTAGGTACCGTTGTAGTGCGTTTTGTTTAGTGAAATGTAATATTAATCGGTACGTCGTTAAAACTGCTCGTTCCGCCATTTTCCTAACCACCTTCCACAATGAAGTGGCACGGATATAATTTCCGTATATAAGTTTGAGTTTGTTTGTATCAGGAAACGTGCGCAGTGTTGATTTTACTAAATGATTTTGCAAATAAATAATTTAATGCTAGTTACGAACAAACGTGATTCTTCTGAAGTAAGCTCGCAAGGATTGCCATAGAAAAACACGTGTTCAAGAGGTTACAACAGTAAGTTTGCGTGTTTTGAAAATGTATTTGTAAACCGTTAATATAATTATTGAAATACGCGTGGCCTGAAAAATGCCGCACTTTCCACGCTTTTGTAGTGAGTGAACAAGGTTTGTTTGTCTACATCGTAAATTCGAGTGTAAAGTTAACTTCGGTCAAAGTGTGTGCGTGTATATATGTATATATATATATATATATATATATATATATATATATATATATATATATATATATATATATATATATATATATATATATATATATATATATATATTGCTGCATCTATACGAATACGAATAGCGACGTATGTATCGCGTTTTGTATATAAATTAAAGTTATAATTTTTGAAGTTAAATAATTTAAATGTTATTTCCATACGAGCAAAATTTTCCACTGGTCCATCAAAACAATATGCAACTCAAAATGCCACACACTCATGCCGGAATCACATGGCCCCGACCAACACAGCACGAAACGACCAAAAACGCAACCACGACACATTTCAATGTGACTACTTGAATTTACAGCACGACCGACACCACGCTCTTGGCATTAAACCTAACTATTTAGAAGGCGTTGATAGGCTACGTTAGTCTTAAAGGCGGCGAACAAGAGGGGAATTTGTAATACATAATGGTGACAAATTAGTATCGCTAATGCATACAAAAGTAAAATTATTATTGTTAAGAATTAGGTACAGTAGTTCCCAATTTATTTTTCTTTTTAAGCTGCCAATTGACTATTGTAGGGAAAGCTTGCAATACAATTTAATTTTGCAATGTTGTACATTCTTGTGTTGTGCCGCACGACACGACGAAAATAAATATAATTTCTAATCCAAAATTGCTGGTTGGATAACCGATTTGGTCGGGCTTACGACGATCTATCTTGTATTTCATTGGTTGTTGGCCGTCATCTCGTGCGCGTTGGGGCTGTGAGATTCCGGCTCCAGGACGGAAAAGAGCAGCCATTGGAATACTTCAGTAAGGTGCTACACAAGCTCAAGAGGAACTACTGTGGGACACGAAGGGAGCTTTTGGCAATGGTGATGGCAATTGCCCATATTCACCTATATCTTTATGGCAGACACTTCATCCTAAGAACTGAAAATGCTTCATTATTCTGGCTACTAAATTTCAAGAACCCCGAAGGTCAAATAGCCCAGTCGATACAGCAACTGGAATAATATGACGTTGAAATACACCACAGGTCTGGACGCCTTCACGGCAATGCAGATGCACTCTCCAGGAGACCATGCAAACCATTATGTCGTCATTGTGAATGCCAGGAGGAGAACGTTGGTGAATCGTGGAAAGCAAGGAGGACAAGAATTCAAGGCTCTGTATCTGGTGATGGGTAATCTACATGGGATGAAAAGGACATAAGAAATGATCAGCCAAGAGAGCCCACCTTGCGTCCAATATTGGAGTGGAAGGAAGCTGGGCATCGACGAGATGGGAGGAGATATCTAGCCTAGGCGTGACAGTCAAGGCACACTGGGTACAGTGGAATTCCCTTGTTATAAAGAATGGTGTGCTATATTGTGAAAGAAACAATGGGAGACAGTCATTTAAAATTGGTCCTACCAGAGTGCTGAATCCCAGAAGTGCTCTGAGAACTGCACAACACAGCAACAGGTGGTCACATCTGTGTAAATAAGACACTTGACAAGAGTCCGAGTGAGATTCTATTTGCTGCATTGTTGGCAGGATGTTGAGAAGTTGGTGCCGTCTGTGTGATGCATGTACTGCAAGGAAGGGTCCGAGGGTTAAGGGATGCGGTTCCCTCCAGAAGTGAAATGTTGGGGCCCCATTCGAGAGGATAGTAGTTGACATTCTCGTACCCCTACCAATCACTGAGAAGGAAAATAGATACCTTCTGGTAGCACAAGACTATTTCACAAAGTGGCTCGAGGTCATACCGGTGCCAAACCAACAGGCAGGAACAGTAGCTGATGCTCTTGTCGAGCATGTATTCTCCAGGTTTGGAGTGCCACTGGAGCTTCATTCGGATCAAGGACGAAATTTTGAAGCAACTCTTTTCCAAGAAGTAACGAGGATTTCAAGAATGAAAAAAACCCGAACCACAGAATTACACCCTCAGTCGGATGGAATGGTTGAGAGGCTAAATCGTACCTTGGAACAGTATCTGGCTATCTTCGTAGAAGACAATCAGAGGGATTGGGACTCTAAGGTACCCTTATTTCTCCTCGCATATCGTTCGGCGGTCCACGAGTTTACAAGAGTAACACCTTCAAGGATGCTGTTTGGGAGAGAGCTCTGCCTACCTGGTGATCTGCTGTTCGAACGTCCAGTGGAGGAAGAAGCAGCCACTCCAGAATTTGCTATTAAGCTACGTCAGAAGTTAACCGACATTCCTGAGTTTGCCCAGAGGCACCTTAACATTAACAGCGACAGAATGAAAACACGATATGACCGAATAAAACCTGGAAGAGACTTTTCAAGAAGCACAGCTGGTGTGGTTGTACTGCCCTCAAAGGAAGAAGGGATATTTCCCGAAGCTACAGAAATCTTGGGAATGCTCGTACAGGATCTTGAAGTGGATAAATTATGAGGTCTACAGGATTTGCCGACAGGGCTCTCGGGCAAGGTCTAAGGTTGTCCATATCGATCGACTGGCGCTGTACGAAGGTCCTGATTCTGTAGAGTCTGTTCGGGACGAACAAACTTAAGGAGGGGGCAGTGTTATATGCTGCAGCTGGCGCCGACTCAGCTGCCCCGCGGTAATCGGAGACCCACCTCGCCCTCCCCTCTTCCTGGAACGATGCGATCGCGGCCTCCTGATCGCCCCATCTGGGAATCCCGTGAATACCGACAGCGACGAGACTTGCAGATATCACAGATCTTATGTAGCCTGCTAGAATTTGTGATACGTTAAGCGACGACGCAAGAATGTACTGGTGAGACCGCGACGCATCGCGCGAGTTGGTGAAGATTTTAGGTGGTGATCTAAGACTCTATATATATACTGCCCAGCGGCCGGCAGTCTTTGATGGAGGCCGTCTGGCCGAGTGTGCGCGAGCGAAAAGAAGTGTGGACGACGACTGGAGATTGCGGGACGATGGCGAGTGTGGTGTTCGTGGCTTGAATGGACGAGAGGGTGTGAAACCGACGAGTGAAGCCTACTCTGCGTGAGGGCGCTTGGAGGACTCTAGAACATTGCGACTGGCGGGACATCGTCTGAACTGAGGTGTTACTGAATGGAAGTGTAATACTGATTTTATTGTAAATATTCTAACTGTCAATTTAGACACATATATAATAGAATAATTGAATAGGTTGATACACTGTATATTGCGACTGATCCTTAATTATTTAATTTACTTGATTTCTTTGTGGTAATTATAAATTGTATGAAATTTGAGTAATTAGTTGTGAACATTAAGTGGTATCACTTTGTTGTGAGATTTTGAGTTCAGAGAATTTTGCTGTAGTTATTGTAAATAAAATAAGGAAATTATAATGAATCATTTTATTTAATTAAGACATCCATCCCTTAATGAACTTGGTATATCCCACTAAATATCTAGAGAGAAAAATTGTAACAATACAAACAAGTATATTTGAATGAAAGCTTGTAAAAAAGAAAAATATGAAAACACCCCTGTACCCAACTAGCTATTGGGCCTAACACTGCAGTACAAACAAGGCAAGAGAACAAAAACTCGTAGTTACTTCACAATTTTAATTATGCCAAAATGTGGAGTGACTAATACGAGTTTGTAGTTCAGTTGCGTCTGTACTGCGCTGTTAAGCAGGTCTGTAGCTACTTGGTTATACGGTTTCTTCCGGAGTGAGTGAGTGAGAGACGAGATTTAGGCTGATCTGAACAATCAGGGCTTGAGAGCCGACGAGGGTGGAGCGAGGTAACTATGGAGCAGCGCCGGAGTACAATAGCGGGGGGAAACGGGAGATCCCGAAAAAAAAAAAAAAAAAAAAAAACCCGTCGACGAGCGGCATCGTTCGGCACGATTTCCCATTTGCGGAAATCCGGGAGCCACCCGGCCGGGGATTGAACCCGGTTCGCCTCTGTGGGACCGCTCAGCCACCGCGGCCCCAGTACTTTCGGAAATTTTCGAAATTTTAATTTTCAGAAATAAAATCAAGCTATAGTATAATATCCAAGAATCATTCCCTCCCCCACCCGGGAGCTAGTGGAAGTGTAAAGACTCGAGGCAACATTCCCTCCCCCCAACTAGTGATGGTTATAACCGATGCTGATAATCGATAAAAGTCGTAAGTAATCAACGTTTATTTTGTGATTGAAACTATAAGCGATTATAAAAAATAATCGTCACTGCAAAGTTAATTTTTGACAAAATAATATTGGAATGAAGACAGTTATACTTTGAGTTCTAAAATTTCTTGTGCGCTTACAACAGTAACTTAATGCATTTTTTTTACATATACATATTTCATTCCCTTCTCTTTTTAAATATTTGTCTAATGTTTTTGACATTATGATTTGTGAAGAAAATTGCCATGGCGCTGTTCCTGCGTATGGAAAATTTTGTAATTAAGATGTAGCTTATGTTTAGAAGTCTTCCATGATGATTTATTTATTATTTTTTATAACAGTAAACATTTAAAAACAGATGTGCAAATGTGCGTACTGCGTGTATGTCCGTGTTGAACTTTGTATCCAAAACTCTACCAAATGTAATATAATGGAAAATTTTCTCGAAAAACCGATTGACAATCGATTATTAATCGATCAATCGATTAATTTGAAAATCAAGAATCGATTAATCGATTTCATTAAATAATCGGTTTGCCCCCGTCACTATCCCGCACACTGGCAGAGCGGTCCCGTCCACAGGCCGGGTGTGAGTCACGACTGAGCGGGCTGACCTTGAACGTGACCGCGTCAGGTGTAGCCGACGTCACAGAGCGCCCGCGGTCGCATGGTGGGCGTGCCCCCGTGGCTCGCCTCCATGTCTCTCGCGCTGTCATGTGGGCGGTCGCCGAGCTCGTCCTGCAAAGGTCAAGTTTATTTGTTTATATCTGACTACTGGTGGAAAGTGGACAAAGCTAACGAACTTGCCCCAGTATGCGATGTGTTCTTCCCGAATCGTGTATCTTCCGTTTGTAGTTAGCGTACGTTTGATTAAACTTTTTTTTTTTAACAGTTAGCTTAAAAACAACAACTCTCCTACTGACATATCTTCACTTAATATTATCTCCAAATCTTAAAACGGTTTATAAATCAATTCCTTGTAAGTGTAATTTTCAATTTGGTTAGGTTCGACTGTGTTTTATACACGTTAGAATCAGAGCAGAAACTGACTTACGAAATATATATACACACACGTGCACATAAAGCCTGTTCACGATAAAGTGTGCCTGCACGTATTTTAACGGGCGCATTGAGTGGCATGCGCCCAGTAACGTTGGCAACGAAGGATGGAAAGTAGTTCCATATATTAACGTCTAAAAAAAGTGTTGGGTAACCATTTGAAATAACTTAAATTATTTCGTTCCCTTTCTGATTTTTTAATGCCTATAGAAGTGCAAAGAAAAGCATATTTTTTAAATATTTACTTTCCTAATAGTTGTACAGTTTCATCGGACCAACGCATGAATTAAGTCGCTACTGAGGCCCATGGCAATGTTAATTTTGCACAAGGCCGAAGAAGACACAACGTGCATACAATTAGTTCTAAATCAGGGCTTTCGAAAGTGCTCATTTTACCGTGAACAGCCTATTAGCCTACATACAGAGTATGCTTCAGAACAATTTGTACAAACTCGGAAAAGTTATTCGTAACAAGAATTACACCATTGCATGATGTATATCAAACTTTCCGTTTCAAATACTGATGTCTGTAGAACATCTGAAAGATGGAGAGGAAAACTTATATTATGTCGAATATTTGGAAAAGTACATGACTTAGAACAATATCGTTGATAAATTGGAGCTATTTTATGCGTCACCCACCTCCATCTTGTAAGAAATATGATGGCACATTTTTTTTGTTTAAAAAAACAATGTATTGTACAAAGGATTGTCAGTGTATTACAGAACAAGTATATATTATTATTGTAACTCCACACGTAAATTAAAGCACATTTTTCATGTTACCATGGTATGAGAAAAAGTTAAATATAATTTAGGCACACTAGTGCCTACTGTAGGCTTCAGGTTCATTATAAACGTGATGATGTATAAACAATTTTGTATGTCTCATGAAACAGTGAGCTGCAAAGTTATAGTATTTTACTTGTAGACTTACAAGAAAATTGTAGGCATTTAGTTTCCAAAGTACAATTGTTTGTAAAACAATTTTTTTTTACTGTGTGCTGAACTCAGCACACTAAGGCATTCAGCACACAGACATGTCAGATTGGGTAAATGGCGAGTAATTTTCCCTTTGGCCTGTTTAAGTTGTGTGATTACGTATCCGACTCGCATTCCGTGGGTCGTGGGTTCGATCTCTACAACTGCACGTTGTTTACTTTCCACATCCCAGACAAATGATGGTACGTGCTCTTCCGATACACTACTTGTCCAGGAGCATTCGCCTATTGATCGCGGGTAGTGTTCTCTGGCCCAATGCAAACAGGGAAATAGGCAGGGACTACACATAGCAGATACTACACGATGCAGGGACTACACGATGCAGGGACTACACAACGCAGGGCTTACACATACAACGCAGGGATTACACAATGCAGGGACTATACAATGCACGGACTTCGCAATGCCCGGACTACAGAATGCTCGGACTACACAATGCAGAGACTACACAATCTAGGGACTACACAATAGGATGGTTGCGGACGCAGGTGTGATGGCCGTTTTAGTTCTTTGTCAGTTAAACGCTGAACTACATCCTTTGTAAAAAAAATTTATCAGTTCTTGGAACATTAGATGGCGGACTTGTGCGCTCTGCTCGTTATTACTTAGTGGAAATTATTTTGTTTGGTACAAATACTTTTTATCACGGGGCAGGTAACATCGGCTGATTTTGTCAAAATCATTGGGTAAAGATGAGGGAGACAGATTACGACACTTACGTCACTTCCGGGGACAGGTACGCACAAGTATGTACTTCAGGCGAATTCGGACACAGCCTAAGTTTTTCAGTTACTTTGTACTTTACAGATAGTAATTTAAGAATAATTGAAGTTTCATTGCGACATGTTTAAGACATACAGTTTGTGTATGAAAGGAACTTTTATTTTTTAGTTTCATTTGCCCGTGTGTAAATTGATTGTGGTGTAATTTCTCGTTAGAAAAAACGACTTGTGGCTGCTAGGCGCAGCGTGCTGTTGATGTACTTGTTGAGGTAGGTTACGTCAAGCACGGCTGACTGCGTGCCAGATTTTTTTCTCTTTCTTGGTAGATTACAGGTGGTTCGCGAGTTCCAGGTAATGGCTGCCGTGGCCTGCAGAGCGTGTCGAGTCAAGAAGTGCTAAGTGCAGTTTTCCTGGAGACTCTGAAACGGCGGGCCGAGTAGAAAGGAAACTCTCTGTGTGTGGTTTTCCTGGAGACTCTGAAACGGCGGGCCGAGTAGAAAGGAAACTCTCTGTGTGTGGTTTTGCTGAAAGATTTCTGATTGGTTATGGCGAAATAAACAGAAGGATCTAAGGTCACGTCACGGAAGAAAATAGTTCAGTTTAGTCATGTTTCAGGCAAACTCGCTGTGAATAAATTCGAGCAAACTTCCTAATCTGCAATGGAAGTTTTTAACGTATAAAATGTACGTAAATGCTGTTCACGGTAACCTGAGCACTTTTGAAAGCCCTGCTTAAGATCTACTTGTATGCCAATTGTGTATCCTTTCGCCATATGGAAAATTAACATTGCCACGGGTGTAATCACTTTATTCACGAGGCGTCGAGTGAAAATGTGTAATTATTAGATAAGTAATTATCTCAAAAATTTGCGAATTCTTACGCTTTTGTGCATTAAGAAGAAAGAAGGAAAAATATACAACTTCAGTTTTCACTAATGTTTACCTAAATTTTAAATTTAACTTTATCTCGTTCGTTGCGCTACCTACTTTTCTGGCCGCATGTCAGTCAATTTAGCCGTGAAAATATACGCAGGTAAGGGCAATGGCATTTTTCAAATGTTGATTTCGAAAGTGCTCAGACAATCGCGAACAGCCTATAATTAATGCCACATATCAGGCTGAAAATACGTTTTGTTGAGCGTCACTACTTTTCAGTATTGGGAACTTCAAAACACACCCGATCTTCCTGAACATATTGTTATGAAGTGATCGGGCCTTAACTGGACGGCCTGCCTGAACACACCTTCAAACATTGAACCAGTGCACGAGCGTTATTGCAATAACACCTCGCGAAAGGCAGTTGCAGAAACTCGCTCCACCGGCCAGTAAACGGGACCAAAAATGTTAAACAACGCGCCCGATATAGGCCAACGTAACACCGGGAGCCAGGTATTTTGTCGTCGGGCCGTTGAAACGAGGAGTACAGGGAGATGGGTATGTCCGGCCGTCGTTAACCGCCTCCTAGAATCAGCCTCCCGCAACATAAACAAGTTGGGGACTTTCCAATTAGATTGTAATAGTAGTGTAGTGCGGTAATTAAACTTAACGTAATGAATTACAATCTTCGTATTCCATTTAAGCTCCCCCGATCAATGGTCACGTAAATAGTTATTGTATAATCCTTGTGTTCAATAAACCGCATCTTACACTGTTATACTCCACCTAATCATGGCTCATTATTTAGCTACGCATATAGCCCCTTTGAGGTATGAATTTGCTACAAAGCTAATTCGTAACACCAGGTATTTGCTCAAGAAGTTGCAGATTCGATTTATAATTTATTTTGTTTAGTTAAATACAATATAAAATATAATCTTTGTATTACAGTATTGGTATGAATAAATTTATTTTCGAAAGCATATTATATAAGTAATTTTAGATTCGCTATTTACCAATGTGACTGAAACACAAGCTTAGCTGTAATATTAAAAATCTATATCTCGCAAGTCCACTTAGTAGGTTAATGTATATATTACACGAAAAAGCCGATATTCTTTTTTTGGTTACTAGTTTCGAAGGTATTACTTGTAGAAGTATTTAAAAAATGCAAACACATTTACAGATTGGCAGCATTATTTCTTTTTTTTAAATTCCTTGACAACTTTGTTCTCGTAGTTCTCCTATTGGAAATGACATGTCCAATGAAAGCGTGACCCATGTGGGCGAGTATAACTCACACACATGCTCTACCCGGGATTCGAAACCGGAACCACTCACGCTCAACACTCAACCAACTGCGCCACAGAGGGCAGCCGATAGGTCAACCAGAACACACTCAGTGGTTATAACAACTTATTTTAAGTGAACAAAAAGCAGTTTATTTCATTGGAGATAATGCAGTTTAAGTAATATATTAATTACTTGTTCCACATTGTATGGTACACTGCCACATTGGTTGGGATTCGCTTGGCTATATTTGCGCTAAATTAAATTCAGTTAGTGCGGGCAAAGTTTTGAACCGTTGATTTAAAATATTTATAGTTTAACTAGAACTTCATACATCATTCTTTTCTTTGAAATAAAAAAAATTGAAATTAAACCAAATTTTTTAAAATCCTTTTCTCAGTCCTATTTTGTGTTATTGTTCAGTAGTGATTATATTAAATATTCTTGTGTCGTTTAATGCAACATTATTAAAGATGGTATACATTTTTTATTTTTTAGTACAAATTTATTCGCTTGATTTCGACATGAGAGTAATACGAAACACCATTCAAGAACTCTATACCATCAAAAAGATTGTTCCAACAACTATGGATATGCTACGAAATTACATTCGGCATTGGCTAGATATATGACAGCTCTGTACGACTCGTGTGTTATTTGCACAACTTTTGGATTTTATTTATAAGTAAAATTGCTATACTCGAAAATGTGTTCAATTTGGCTTAACATTATGCTGTCGAAAGCCCCTCAGTGTTTGCAAACTTTGTTAATATTGTCTCGAGTAATGCATTCCCATCGAAGTATTTCTTAGGCCGCCCCGTAAATCTTCAACTATTTATAGTCCCCCTTTAGGGGGGAGGGGAATTTAAAGGCGAAGGCGTTTGTAGTGAATTTATTTTGTCTTTATATGATGGAAATGAGGAAATGGAACAAGTAATCTGATAATACATCAACTTGCATAAAATATTCCACCTGCATCGTTGTTGCTTTTATCTAACGTGATTTTAATTCGATACAATTGAATATTTTAACAGAAAATTTGCACTCAATATCAGAAAAGCAATCGACTTCTGTCGAACAGCAACACACGAAATCATCCAGCACACACTGTCGCAAGAGCACTGCTATCTTTTGTCGCCAGGAAAAAAGTATCCGTGTTCGGTTATGCATTTGCTGTTACTCAAGACAAAGTACCGAATGTTTTTGTGTCTGCGCGTGTGCTGCCGGGCCGCTGTCTTGCCACTCATATATTGACCGGTCCGTGCCGAGCCGCAGTCTATGTTACTTCATTTAATAATTTAATCTTCCCTTTTCGCAAGCTCGTACCGTCTCTTTCCGATCATTTAAAAACTAGTGAGTATTGGCTCGGCTGACACTTACTGGCAGCACACTTACATTTCTTTTAGTTTTAGGTTTACTGGGAAACCGGAAGCAATGGCTCCATAGCGCCACTTCCCTCAGCAGGGTAATACCTACTTCACCTTGGCTGAAACCAGCTTCACTTGAAGAATCCCAACTACAGCACCCTCTCTCTACTTGTCTTTCATATAGTGATGGGTAATTCACGAACACTACCAGTTCATTTTGAACTGGTCTTGAAAAAGGACTAGGTGCATAGTTCACCGCGACATAAAAGAACTAGTCTCTTGTGATCAGTGTTGCCATAGCGACATTTAAACCTTGGGGAGACAAATCGGCGAAAAGTGATAAACATAGATAATGTAGCGACTTTCTAGCATGTCGCTGGTACCCACAAAAAAAAGCCAAGTGTTGCTTTAAAACTAATCGCAGCAGAGATAGATAGATTTTTTAAAGCTTACGTAGCTTTTTTATATGTTAATATTTTAATATTGGTCTAATCTTGTTCTCCATTAATAGTTGAGTAGTACTTCTTGCCATCTGTGACGGTTCTGATTTTTGGACCTCGGCAGCGGGGTTGTGATGTCATTTTGCGTGTGTACTGTTCGGGCGTTTAGCGAGTTTCTGGAGTTATGATTTTTGGATACATTGTATTTTGGAGAGTTTGTAATCGTGTTTGTTCACACTTTTCGTTGTTTTTCAAGGTTTATTGGATTTCTGGCTGTACAAGCTTCGATATTTAGGCCAGGCACATTTTCCGTCGAATTATTACAATAAAGTTAAAAAAAAATTAGTTGTGTAGCGGAATGTAGCGGAATTTTACTACAACTGTAGCGAAATCGCCTCTTTCCGGATTGGCAACACTGCTTGTGATAACGGTCAGTCATTCTCTCAGTACCAGTAACTACGTCAGGTGCGCCATAGTGCGCTTGCTCCCTGTAGCCTTCCCCCCCCCCCTCCCATAACTTGGGTCTGGCCACATCGCAACGTGCATACTTCTTAACTATCTGCCTCTGTCTATCGGTATCTTTGTTTCCGCTCGTTCAGCACTGCCTCGAACTGTAGGGATCGCAGACCTACCTAGTTCAATATTGACATGAGTCGCAAATCGGCGGGGAACTGCAGGACACACCGCGCGAGACAGTTGGCAGACCTGTGGCCATGCAGCGAGCTTTCGTTCTTTCTTACTTTCTCGTGCCGACCCCAATTGTGTAGTCGGTTGCACGCCAGTCTGCGGTGCGAGGGGTTCCGGGTTCGAAACCCAGTCAGGGTATGGATGTTTGTGTCGTCCATTTAACTTAATTCATCCTCATCGGCACTAAAAACCTCGCTGTTACGGTGTCGTAAAACCCTCTCACTCACTCGTACTATAAATACGATGTTGCCAGACATACGGAAATTCCCGTATCTGTAAGAAAATACATCTGATAGCCGCACTAATACGAGTATAACTACGACAGTGAAATATACAAAAACGCTCATTGATGTAATGTCAAGTTTTACACACTCGCAATAAAGAAGTGAAAAACTGCTTTTTTTTCTAGTATATTCACTCAATACTTCGGATATATCTTTTTGACATTATTTGCATCATATTAAAATTAAGTTATTTTTGTTATTAAAGTTATGTTAAAATGTTTCTAATATTCGTACGAATAAATCCAGTGTGTCGGAACCATTTTTGTTGAGTTTGTACACGCCTGACTTGGAAAAATTAACTTTACACCTGGTTGTCTCTCGCAATACAACCTATTATAATATTGTTGTGGTCGTTATTATCAGTGTCAAAAGTAATTTGGTGTTATATTACACAACATAGGCGTGAATAACACAGTATAGAGATATTTTCACTTTTCATTTATCTTACTTCTATATAACAAAGAATTTATTTCATATACACACAATAATGCACTAATTCTTTAGCAGTTAATTTACAAACATCACGTATTTGCTTCTCTTTCCGTTTCACGCTTGCTTAGATTCTTCTGAGGAGGGGAAATGGAACTGTGAAAGAGGAAACAAAGAAAGACCTATACAGTTCTTAGGGCCGAGGTACAGAGAAAGACCTATCTAGTTCTCGGGCCGAAGTACAGAGAAAGACCTATCTAGTTCTTGGACCGAGGTACAGAGAAAGACCTATCCAGTTCTCGGGCCGAAGTACAGAGAAAGACCTATCTAGTTCTTGGACCGAGGTACAGAGAAAGACCTATCCAGTTCTTGGGCTGAGATACAGAGAAAGACCTATCTAGTTCTTGGGCCGAAGTACAGAGAAAGACCTATCTAGTTCTTGGGCTGAGGTACAGAGAAAGACCTATCCAGTTCTCGGGTCGAGGTACAGAGAAAGACCTATCCAGTTCTCGGATCGAGGTACAGAGAAAGACCTATCCAGTTCTCGGACCGAGGTTACACTTGCGTTCTGCAGTTCGCCAGTACGCGTGATCATTCGACTGTGACCTATATAGTTCAAAAGAACGGTTCCCAATGAACTGTTCTCAAATGTGACTAGTTCGGAACGACCTAGTTCATTCTAGTAAACTATATTTCCCATCACTACAGCACGAGTTCTAACCTCTTGTCTTCCGTAGCATTTCTTTTTAATGCATGAATAATTTTGAATTATTTCCTATCGACTGGGTTTTTACGTTTTCTCTGACGGTATTTCCCAGTCTCTTCTTAGTTATAGTCTTAACTATAAGTACTCTGAGGGAGGTAGTCATGGCCCCAATCGCTGGCCATGGCTGCCCAATCCCTCTCTGCCGCAATGCATGTCTCCTTGCATGACTTCTTCCCCTTGTAGGCGTATGGGGTTTGCCCTGAGACGCAATAAGATCCCGCCCTACCCACCGGGCTTCCACTTGACTCTTAGTAACAGGGTAGTTAGAAAAAAGAAAACAAAATCGCAGTCTAGGGAGTAGGAGGCGGCTCGCGTGCACAGACGTCTGCCCAGTAAAAGTACATAAAATTTCGCTCTAACGTGGTAAGTGATTAATTTAGCACTTTGAGTCACATGGTCAACAGTTACGAATGTCTTTATTTACATTAAAATTTTTTACAGACCTGCTATTTCACATGAATAAAATACTTCGACCACCTTTAATATAATCCAACCGCATTTTAAAAAAAATTATCGGAACTTGACAAACATCTCAAAGTCCTTACTTAACGTAAACAGTATTCTAACCTCAAGCCATAGCCACATTGTTTGTATTAAAATATTGGCAAGAAAGCAGTCTAAAGTTGTGATACGGAGAGTGTTTACTGTGCAGCTAACATGCGAACCCTGCCCCATTTACCCTGTACGGTTAAAAGTACAATATTCAATTCAGTTGCATTTGACATTGCTTTTGTTTTATATGTAGTAGAGTGTTTGGCTAAATTGAAACAGATTTATGTTTCGAACAAATTGCACACTGTCATCGGATATAAGCATGGTCAGTAAACAGTAAAACGACAGCGTTAATTTTCCGTATGATGGAAGAGTATGCAGTGAGCTGAAATATGAAATCAAGATATCTTTCAAGAGAGCTCATTATTCACCACGAATCAATTTTAACAGGCTACTCTGTACAGTCCTTTTATATGAGAGAATGGCGGTAATTTAATCATTCACTACTGCCTTTGTTATTGCCAGTCGACCCTTTCCACATGCCCTCGCTCATGATTAATATTTAATATTTGCCCAGTGTCCCACAGGACGTGTCAGTCTGGTCTGATGACAAAAGCAAATAAGATACACAACGGGTGAACTCTTCCAACGAGTCGCCAAGTCGTGACACGAAACTGTCAGGTCCGTAAGTATTATTAAGTGGTTGTTATCAGCATCCTGCCAGCCACAGGGATGCGGACTGAATTGGCCGAGATGGCTTGAACCCAGCGATGGGCCGTGTCGAAGGCTGGCGGAAGTTTTGGCGCCGTGTTGCCGCAGCGTTTCGAGTCCGGGTTCATAAACCACGCAAGAAAAGCAGGCACGCGAGATACGCGAAAGATGCAAACAGTCGAACGTGCGTGTCTGGAAGCTACAGTTTTATCAACTACGCAGGATGCAAGAATGCAACGCTACAGTTGGTTAACTTTCAACATCTTGCGGTTTTTGCGCCTTCTAAATTAGTTGGGATTTGTTGCAAAATCGTTTTACATTCTGACAGAATGCTGTTATCTGCAACTATTGTTTTATTATTTACTTGTATGGGCTGTTCGTGGTAAAGTGAACACTTTCTTTAACTGGCCTTTCCAAATAAATATTGCCATGTAATTATCAAACACAGTGTGAATATTCCACCGCACTCGGAAGTTAATATCTAAGGCTAAAGTAAAATGTATTTATTGACTCTAATTCCTAATGAGGGGGCTTGCCGAAGTGCTCACTTTACCGTGAATAGCGTATACAGTGAATTTATGGCTACATATATACGTTGAATCATAAACAAAGAGTATAGTTGCGTATTAAAATATATTCGCATTTCCAATCTTGCTGAGAAAATTTAATAGTGTCCTTAGAAATCCGTTATCCAGGCATTTAAAATCTATATAGGCCTGCCAGTAACTTCACAAAGCTCAAAATTTAAATATATATATATATATGTGTGTATATGTATATGTATATATATATATATATATATATATATATATATATATATATATATATATAAAACAAATATGTTTGAAAAAAAATATGTTCTTTAAAAAGCATTATGGAAATAAATTTTTGTACTAATTTGGTATATTCATTTTACAATGTTGGTGACGTCCTGCGTCTTGCGATGTTTTACGAGCGATCGTAGTTTTCTTGCGTTCGGTCGTTGCGTTCTTACGTTTGTTGAGTAGTCTGTAAACCCGGTTTGAGTCCGCCTGGCCAAGACTTGCTAGTCATTCAAAGCCGGGTTTGTCCGCACATCATTTCTCTGGTAGAAATTTCGCGTGCAACATGCTAGCAGCGCCTGAGAGCATAAAGCAGTAAGATAAGTAGAGACTGTTCACGATAAAATGAGCACTCTTGAAAGCCCTGCCTAAGATCTACTCGTACGCACGTTGTGTATTATCCCTCTTCATCTATTATCTAAAATTAAACATTGCCATGGGCTTCATCATTTTATTCATGCGTCGGCCAAGTGAAACTGTTAAATTATTACAAAGGAAAACATTTTATAAATCTGCTCATTTTTACACACTGCTGCATTAAAATAAACAGAAAGCGAAATAAATAATTGAAACCATCACAAATGGTTACCTAACACTTTTTATTCGACGTTAACATATGGAACTACTATCCAGCCATCGTTACCAACTTTACTGGGCAAATGCCACTTAGTGCGCCCGTTAAAATATATGCATGCAGGAGCAGTGACTTTTTCGTAAGGTTCATTTCTAAAGTGTTCGCTTTATCGTGAACAGCTTTTAACTGTATAGCACCGTCACTGTGAAGAGATCATTTAGAACCGCTGAGCGAAGAAGCCCGTCATTAAGGCGTACAACACAATAAAACGTAATTAGTATGCGGTGATTTCCATTATGCAAGTGTGTCACTTGGTGCTTGTACAATTACTGTAATGTGCAGCTACATTTTACGGTGAAGGCAGCACCGTATTCGTGTAGGTAAAGGAGACAGGGGAAGAATCCTTTCAGAAATCAAATAACAAACGGAAATTAATTACAAATAGTTAGGTAAAAATTTGGGGAAACTGAAAGTATTTATTATGCTTTCTGTTCTTTTTCATGTGTCTAAACGTAAGAATGAGCAAATATGTAAAATATTTACTTTTCTAATAATTCCCCACTTTCAGTTGACCGAAGCATGAATAAAAGTGATTTTCCCCATGGGAATGTTAATTTTACATATGGCGGGAGAATCCACAATTTTTATACACGTAGACCTTAAGAGGGGCTTTCAAAATTTTCCATTTTACAGTGAACACCCTTTATCAAGACTTGTTTAGGCCGCGTGCGCACGTTGGGATGTAGTTGTGTAGGTGAACGTAGCCCAGCATGGTGCAGAAGAATAGCAAACAATAGGTTTAAAGTGTGAGTCGCACACCGGTCCGCGCGCCGAAGGCTCTGCACGGACAGTAGTTTCCTGCGCGCAGTCTTGAGTGCGAAGCCTGTGCGTTTTAATTTTTGTGCGTACAAAGTGGCGAGATTTAACGCCACGATCTTCCATTTATACAGCTTTTGCGAGAGTAAATTTTTTGAATACAAACGGGAGCCGATATTGTAAACTTCTCTGACAATTTTGTTACAAATTGTTTTGATTATGTAGTCTACTTTTTTTCAACATAAAAAACGGTATAATTTTATCCAATTAATTAATCAACGAAAATTTTGATTATTTAATAATTAGTTAAAATTATACTGTTTTTGTGTTGAAAAATTTTGACTACATAATAAAAACAATTTGTAACAAAATTGTAAGAGTATTTCACAAAATCGGCTCCCGTTTGGGTTCAAAAAATTAATTCTCGCAAAAGCTGTAGAAATGGGAGATTGAATCGTGGCCTTAGCTTACGTTTAATTCAGTCATACTATGCCTTTCCTAAAAAAAGATGGTCTCTAGTATGACGACAGTGGTTTTGAATCTTGCATGTGGTAATCCACGCGCTAGGACAAGCTCTCCTCGAGTAGCTCTACCCCCCCCTCCCCCTAATATAGTCACTACGGTAAAGTAAGCACTTTTGAAAGCCCTCTCATTTGGGTTAATAGTCAGTAAATATATTTTATTTTAGCCTTAGACGTTAACTTCCAAGTGCGGCGGAATATACATACTGGTTTATCAGTGACATGGCAATATTTATTTTAAAAGGTGGTTAAAGCATAAACAAATGGCTGAAAGGATAAGGCCTCAACAGTGTTCACTTTACCGTGGACAGCCTACAGTTTGTGGGTCACAGTCTGAGTGCAAAGGGGGTCAAAGTGTGTGCTATAAGAAGTCGACGAACTGTGCGAACACACTGAATAAGTGATTTCGAACGAATTAAACACTATGTGCCGGAAACTCGGTAAATAAGATACCACATACAGGTGAATGGTGAATGCGTAGTACGCTCACAGTGTCTCAGTTTCGGCACAGTGCAATTTGCTACGAATCGGCATTCATCGCCTTGAAAGCAGTCAAATCAGGTCACTGAAATAACTGGGGGTTATCAGTGATCGCAGCCGATAGGTTCAACGATTTGGAATTCGCAATTCATTTATTTCGACAGATGTTAACCATTTCAGTTCATGAGTGCATGGTTGTGGGGCAGTATACGGCCTTCCCTCCAGAAAACATTTAAGACAGGCGTGATAATTATTGAGACAGTGCGAGGGTGTGTAGAGTCCAGTAGTTCACTGTAAAGTAAGTACTTGTGAAGTTAAGGCCTTTACACAATGAAAACTAACATTTGACTTTACATTTCCTTTGACGAAACCATCAATACACAATACAGTTGTAAAGTCGGAGTTCAGACAATTGAACATCGGTTCTAAGAGCTTCGTAAAAATGTGTGTGTTGTTATGTAAACCATTATCACATTATCCAAAAATGCATTTTTCGTACCTTTTTTGTTTAGAATAGGCTTAAAATCTATATTAAAAGTTTATTTCTAAACAAAATCTCACTTGTTTACTTAATTCAAAAATGTAAATTAATATATTTACTCTTCACATTATATTCGTTTGCCATTTATTTAAATCATGACGAGATTTGTTTAGTGTCCGGATTAAAATCACCCTACAACAAAATAACACACATTCCACATAATCTCTGTTAGATTCTCGGCAAAATGGCTGCTTGTCTTTGACTTTAAATTTCAATTTTTCGAGATCGTAAAGTGAAGAGTGCTTGACTTTACATTTGACGGTTCCTTGTGTCAAGTTCCATTAGAAACAACATGTCGGAAAGCAAAAGTAAAGTCAAATGTTAAAGTTTTCAATTGTTTAAGGGCCTTTAACCTTTGAGAAATAAAATTCCCTGACTGTTAATTATAATTATGCTACCATACACACCGGAATGTATGTTCCCTGTTTGGCGGGCAGCAAATTTAGTTTGCTAATTCTGTGTTTTGATGTCGCACTGCGACTGAAATATTTATATTTATGGCAAATCAAGGTTTTTTTTTTTTTTTTTTTTTTTTTTGCGTTATGTACACTAGATTACGAATTGGTATTTTATAAACACATTTAGGTTACTATGATCCATTCACGGTCTTTGCACTTTTCTGAAGCCCTCCGTAAGTCCTACTTCCAGAATATTCCTCCGCCTCGTGTAAACTAACTACGACGAGATAATTACTCCAAAGACGACACACCGAATTCGTGAGCACTCAGTTGTAATAATATTTTGCATGATAACTATTTATTACTAGGTGCTACCAACACAGATTTTTTTCACTGTTTTTATTCGTAACTATTGCAAGAGAGATAATATAACGTATTAATAAAATATACGTAAAACTTGAATTTAACGAATGATAAGATACGTTTATGTTAACAGAGGTGTAACACGCTTGATACGTGGCATATTTAGGAAATAACTAAACACGTAATAAATGGGGTTATTTTTCGAAGGTATGTTTCAAAACGTTAATGGCGTATATGTCGCATTTTCTATTGACCGACGCATGAATAAAGTCACGAGGCCCATGAGGGAATGTTAATTTTACATATGGTGGTAGGATGCGAAATCCATCCTAAGTAGGGCTTTCAAAATCGTTCAGTTGACCATGAACAGCCTATAAACGTCGAAACATAGTCTTGAGCATTCTAGTAGTTTTAATGTGCAAATGATAGTTAATCTCACGATTGTAGGTAAATTAGGTAATAAGTTTATTTAACTGAAAATAAGAAGTATTTCAATTTAAAACACCGTTAGGCCTCAGTTTTCTATTAATTATACTGATAACGCAGCCTCTTTCAATTACACCTTGTGTGAAAAAACGTATTTTTGCATGCAAAAGATGTTGAGCTAGAATTAAGATTTTACATGTTTTATCTTAATGTGGCTGCTTGGTTGAAGGGATTTTGCACGGCTGAGGCCTAAACGCGGGGCAGCGCTAGGGGCGACCGAGACATGCGCATCAACTCTCTCATCACCTCTACGCGCAAAGCACTGAACTAGCGTGCAGTCTTTCCGTTGATAACGCTCCTCTATCAACAGCCCAACGATCAAGGCGGGGAGACTGGCGGCAATCCAGAGGTGCTGAAACATGCGAAGTTGGCGAACCACCTCACTGCTGGATTCTGCGGCCTGTCGACTGTAGATGCGTGTGGGATGGAATGGAACAGCATCGGAACTTAGAAGCAATGGCGTCATCCTTCACTCGTGGGCCAGCGGATTCGCCTCCACAACTGGTAGCTCCTGGATATCCCGCCGAGCGCTGCTCACCTACGACCGAGAGAGATTTTGTAGGAGGGGGAGGGGGTGGCTACCCGATTTGTTACTCCCCACCTTCACCCGCGATGTGGAGATCATGATGTCGGCGCAGAAGAGCGAAGATGGAGTAGGTGCCATGACTGAGCTGCCGGGATTTCTTGCGCCCTCGGCTGGAAGCTTACGGACCCCGCCTGAAGTCACTGCTGTCGATATTGCTGTGCGGGCAATCAGGCGGCCTGGGCGGGAATATGGATGGCAGTTCCACCTCAAGGGCGCATGTGCCTCTAACATGCTGGCCCGAAGCCCTGCCACCTCTCTACTAGTTCGTCACCTATTAAATCAGCATGTATTCCATACCTGCTTTCTTAATGCTTCCACAAGTTTTGAACTCTTCCCTGACGGGAGGGGTTTTTACCGTGTCTATGCGGGTTCTACCCTCCCCCTTCTTAACTATAGTACAGCTATAGGTACACTTAGGGAGGTAGTCATGGCCCCAAACACTGGCCATGGCTACCCAATCCCTCACTGCCGCGATGCCCGCCTCCTTAGCATGCAATTCCCTCTCCTTTAGGCGTAAGGGGTTCGCCCTGAGACGCAATTAGAACCCGACCCTACCTTCGGTCGTACATGTAATACTTAGCAATGTGGTATATTAGAAGAAAAAAATGCCTCTATGAGACTTTCAGCGGAGACCCTGCTATTTTTGATGTAATAATAAAAATAAAGGTTTGTTGTACGTCCCTATTTCTTTTGTCAAGTTTTGCATCGGAATGTTCGTGCCTAAAAATGACATCGAAAACACCCGTTTGAGCCATTTTCACTATCACAAAAAAATACTTCAGAAAGAAACGGAGGAACTGAAAAACGTATACAGACGCGCAACGTTTCTTAAATGCTATTCGTAAGCAGGACTCACTCGGACACGTTGGACGGTTTTATAATAATAAAACGTTTTCCGCTGGAGCTCTGCGCACCGTTAGGCGGTCTACCCAGGCGGCCACCTTAATATGAAAGCAACAAAATCCGTAATAAATATTAGCTTGGTATACTGTGTCTAGAATTTTTCCCCCGCGTTGCTGTGGATGAATTCCTGGCAACATCCGCGTCTTCGACTTGGCTCCCAGAACAGTTCATTTTTTTCAATGATCACGTTCTTTTTATTTTTCTTTGATTGCACGGCGCCGCGCTTTGCAAAAGTGCATTTGTCATGCTGCAGGCTTCCTTTCCCCCCCCCCCCCCCGGCACCAAAACACCACAACCGATTACGTCATCCCTCCGCTACTTTCGTGCTGTTCTGCTTTGTTTCTTATTTGTTTTTCGATAGTGGCCTCTCTCTTCTAGCTAGCTTTTTTTATCCTCTCCCCCTCCCCCCCCTATTATCAGCAAGGTACGATCTCCTCAACCGATTAAAATGATTGGCGTGTTTAGGAGGGAACTGGCCTTGGCCTTGTAACTGACTAGACAGAAGGGAGAAAGAGAGACGTGCTCTGAACGCAACTATAGCGCCACAGCCCAGTAGTTTGAGCACAAGAGTGTGTCAGATCTGCAGCTCTAAAATTGTAATCGAGTTTGCTCGGTCTTATCGTATACACGTCGAAACAGCGCATCAGCTGAATTACATTAAAAACTGTCTTAAATGTGTGGAGGTTTCGTTATAGCTTCCTGAGTCTTGGGGTCGTCGTATTCAGTTTGATTCCTGATTTAGTTGGCCAAGCAAGCTTAAGTACGATTACACGTAGTGTTCAGATTTTTTTTAAATACTTTGCAGGCCTGATTAAATAAGGACGCTCCTAAAATGACATAAATTTTAACTTAGGTGCGCCCTCACTCAGCTAATGTTTCCTGCACGCTGAATAGCCGGGTCCTGACCGCGCATTTCCAAATCAGGTAAAGGCTGTTCACGATAAAGTGAGCACATTAGAAAAGAACCTTAGAAAAAAGTCATTGCCCTTGCGTGCGTATATTTTAACGGAATCACTGAATGACATGCGCCCAGTAAAGTTGGTAACGATGGATGCAAAGTAGTTCCATATATTAACGTCGAATATAACATAGAAAGTAACCATCTGTGATAAGTTAGTTTTTTTTTTTTTTTTTCACTTTCTGTTTTTTTCTAATGCATCAAAGTGTAAAAATGAGCAGATTTGTAAAATATTTACTTTTCTAGTAATTTCACAGGTTCACTTGACCGACGAATCAAAAAAGTAATGATGCCCATGCACTGTTAATTTTACAGAAGGCGGAAGAATGCACAAAGTGCATACAAGTATATCTTGAGCAGGGCTTTCAAAAGTGCTCACTTTCCCGTGAACAGCGTATAACGATTATTGGGAATGTGTAAGTTTTGCGGATTGACTCGGCAGCAAGCTAGATTCCACAATCTTCCGTGTACACGAGCCTGATCTACCTGTTATCTGACTGCTTCTCCAGTTTAACCTCAGACCAGGTAGCACAGGGTTCGGGCCTTGTTTTCCTTACAGGCTCGTTGTTGGTCTGAATTTCGTCCGGCTATTCGCGGTTTCCTCACACGTTTTGATTGGAACCTTTTGTTGTGGGCTCAGCTGGGAAGTTAGGTGAGCCAAGCTGGTGGAGCTCCACGGCGCTGCAAGGCGCCATCGCGGGGGTCATACGTGTTATGACAACAGGATGGCAAGAAGAATTCAGGCCAGGGATAGCTAGAGTAGAGTGCCTATATAAGAGGCTGTGCGTGCGACTCACCCCCCCCCCCTGCCCCAACTGCTACAGACTGACCAGCTATCCAAGCTGTCGAGAGCATAGTCCACGAGCTGCACCAGGCCGTCCAGGGTCGATGCCAGCAGGAGGTCATCACGACAACTCCACGACGAGACGAGAGCCCAGCCGATCGACTCCCGTCCTGTGTGACTTCGCGTTGATGCACAGAGGTAAGAGAGAATCCAAAATAGACGCAGACAGAGGTAGCCATGCTAGGCGAGGTCCTTAAGGGCGCCGCCTACCTGACACTACATGGCACAGGAGCGAACGAACGCTAAGGGCGACATTGGCACGCACATCAAGTGCTGCATCGCCACTATGTGCGAAGCACTAAATTAGCGCGCCAGATTTTGTCGAACCGTTTTTTTTTCTGTGGGACTTTAAGCAGCGACCATATTAATTTACTGCAGGAAAGTCTCTTCCAAAGTTCGATGCAAGATTGTATCTTGAGTTTTACGTAGATCCAGTCAGCACATTTTGACATACGGCAGTCTGAAAATGCTGTTTTTAGCTATGTTGGGGGGCTTGGAAATAGTGGTTCTAACGTGCGTAGTGTCTTGAAAGCTACATTCCGTCATCGCCTGAAGTTAGTTTTCTTTTCGTAAATTAGCACATTGGGCGCACGTGGAATAGTTTCGTCAATAAAACGGATCTCCCAACACACTGCAACACATTTCAAGCGCCTAGTAGGCGGCCCCCTTATTAAGTGATGTTAAACGCGAGAACTTAGAGGGATTCAATTTAGCGGAAGGTTATTAGAACTGTTGTTACGAGAAAGACATATTAGTGTGAGAATTGCAATTTAGATCATCACTGAATGGATAGATGTATTAGCATTGAGACTTAATAAACATTGCCACTTGTTAAGTATTTTAAACTGTTATTTCATTCCGTCTGAGGTTATGCTTCCCATTGCTAGTTCTATGTTAGGTGACGAAAACAGAACACTTTTAAAAAGCACCCCATGTACGATGTGCTTGGTTTTTTCCTAATTACGTTTTGTATAGCAAGCGTCTTATACTTTTGTTAACATTAACGTACCTTTTTTTTGGTCAAATTTAAATATTTTTATACATTATATATAAATTATATTAAATTTAATTTCTAGGCTTCTGAGTTCGAGCCGCGTCGCAGATTTCTTCTCCAACGTTTCGGCAGTCGTTGCAGCTTGCATCATCAGGGAACAATACCTGACAAATTGAGGACTGCAGTTCCCAGTTGGGCGAATCCACAGGCTGCCGCGCAAGAGCAACTATGCAGAGCGTGTTGGGGCAGGTGCCACGGTACATTTGACAGCTGTGGTGGAATACCTGGCAGGTGAAGTGCTAGAGCTGGCTTTAGCGACAATGGCCGCGAAAGCCTGCGAACTATTTTATATTTCATTTATTAATGATATGAATAAATGTAGTTTGAAAATAGGTGTGTTGATAATGCCTAGTTTTTATGAGAAAAAAATTTACACCGAGTGCGCACGTTGTTCTTTTGGTGTAATTTTCTAGACCCGGATAAGCTTTGTTTGCACGAGGCTGAGGAATATCGTGGAATTAGAACTTTAGCAGGACTCAAGAAAAGTTGGAATCAACCGTGAATGGAATGTAAATGTGATTGAAGTTTTATCTTGTTCTCAATTGAATCTGCGAAGTTTCTGGGTTGCTAATGATCATTCGCCCATCGCCAACGGCTAACAGGAATCTGAATGTAGGGAATGCGGGAATGGGCAGTTGTAAAGGCACATAAAGGCCGAACAGTATTATTAATAACTCTGTCCTCTAAATTCTTGATCACAATTATTTGTTTGGTCACGCTAGTCGAAATATCATCCTGAGAGTACTTTAAATAGTTTAATCCGTGTTCAGGCAGAGCTAAGTCACCACTGTCTAGAGAGCCGAAAACTGCTTTCAGTATAGTGCCACCGAAGTTAAAGAATGCACGTTTTAATCGAGAAGGCAGTAATGAAGTAAAGTTTTTACCTCAGCCTGAAATGCACTAAAACTATTCTTCAATTGCACAATGGTTAGGTCAAAATTTAGTTCAAAAGAGGAGTTGTCTCCGGGGTTTTTGCTTTCTTGTTGACGCACAGAAATTATAGAGGTTTATCATCTCTAGAAGATCGCTGCATTAATTGTCCAAGGACACCAGATCAAAGTATAACTCTACTGAATAAGAGCTGTCCGAAAAAAGAACATCATCCTCACGATCAAAGGGTACTCCTGATTCCTGGGGTGAGATGGTGACCGATGAAAAAACTGCACTGGCCACAGCCAGAACTGCGACGCACAGGAGATACATGATGCTTCAACGGGGAAAACAACACCAAAACAAACAACATGGTACACTTATAGGGAGTATAACCAAAATTAAATTATTTTCATATAAATAATTAGCAACTTCCATACCCGAAGAAAACCTAGATTCAAGTTACCTAAGGTTTCACAGAGAAATGGAAAGTTGAAATAAACTGCTATTGTCGCCCATAAAGTTCAATACCCAAGCCAATCTAATATTTGAGAGTAATAAATCCCACAAAACTAACCCAAAATACACATTTGGCATCAAAGTACATTAATATAATAAAATTCCCAAAAATCCAACAACTAAATGACCTAACTTAGTCCTCAAAATGATGATTTAACTTAGTACTTCTAAGTTGACTTAAACTAGTACTTTTCAGTTGACTTAAATTAGTACTTCCAAGTTGACTTAAACTAGTACCTATGATTTTTTTTTGCATTTATATAGTGCGCAAACAGAAATAGTGCGCAAAAAGGACCCGAACCAGTGGGTGATCATTCCATGGTCAAAATCAAGTCAAGGCTAAGAAGAATTTTGGTTGGTGCAGTGTTAGGATCCCGACAAAGTTTCTTTTTTGGGCTGGCCAGCCGCACAAACAAAATAATTACAAAATTACCTACTACAGCTAGGGTCTACAGCTCCAAGACACGTAGAGAACTCAATAAAACTTATTAAGACACGGGCGGGTGAAACTTCTTCAAATGGAAGACATGAGCTCTCATCACGAATTTACCTGAACTAGGGTTAGCAAGACTGGCAGTGACTGGCGTCCACCGGAAAGAAAGCTTAGCCATTTTCTAATCAACTGCCCTGCTAACAGGGTGAGCTTTGAAGAGGACCAAGTCACCAACACGAAATGGATTGTCAATTCGATTTTTTGTTATATCTGGCACGACTCTTGATGTGAGCTCGTTTGAGGTTCTTGAGGGCTGCTGCCTACACTTGACGAATGTCCTTAAGATCATTCGGTAATAACTCGTCTAAATGCCACAAATTATACAGACGATTACTAGGCAAATGAGTGAAGACAAGGTTCAGTGAACTATCTTTGTGTGATTCGTGTTTGGCAAAATTAAAAGCCATCTGCAACCAAGTTAAATTTTTGTCCCAATTTGATGTCGCATGGAATGCTATGAGGGCCGAACGGAGGTTTCGGTTGAAACGCTCCGCATGTGAAGGAGGTGGGTTATACGGAGACAAAGTGATGTGGCAAATACTAAAAGAGAAACACACATCACGGAAAATCTTGGATGTGAACTGTCAGCCATTATCTGATACAATAACAGTGGGTACACCAAATTTTTGAAATACTCGAGTTTGCAAAGCACGAACGGTTGATGCAGCATCAGCTTTTCTCATAGGGATGAGCCACACAAATGTGGAAAATGCATCAACTTGTTTCTGGAAAAGGTCCAACAAAATCAATGAAAAGCTTTTGCATAGGTTTCTCCGTCACTTCAGAAGAAAGAAGGCCTAAATAGTGTGTTCTGAGCAGGTTTGCTTAAAACACACAATTTACAAGTTATAACACGTTCAGTGATTTCACCATCCATGCGCTTCCAAATGAATCCGACAGCCTGGATAGTTTTACGCATGCCCAAATGAGAACCTAAGGGCGATGAATGAAAATAGTCAAAAACCACGGGTCTGAGGTGTACAGGTTTCACATTATCAGGAGACTTGCAACACAAGAGACCTTTTGACAAAAAATATGGTTTTTGTTTTATGCCCGATTTCAATTTTGTGATTATTTCGTTTCAGTCCTTATCCTTTTCCTGGTGCTCTTTAATATCGGTGAAAGCCAAAGAAAAGTCAACTATAAGGTTATAATTTGGAAGAACTGTGTCCTCATTACTAGAATTTATACCATCAAACATGCGGGAAAGAGCATCAGCCACTATATTCTGGGATCCTCTAATGTGCTGTACTCTGAATTTTAAAGAAGATATTCTGATGACCCAACGACCAATTTTGTCAAGTTACCATGGGTGAGTCAAAAGCTACGACAATGCCTGAATCCGTTTCCAGTAGGAATTCGGCATGATCTAAGTACTGCCTAAATCTGTCGATCCCAAAAACAACCGCTAAACATAAATAGATTCATTTCTTTCCTGGGACGTGAGAATGCGTGATGCGAAGGAAATTGGCTGTCTAACACCATCGAACTCCTGACATAGGACTGCTCCCACTGCCAAACCGGAAGCGTCCGTTTGTAAAATAAATTCCTTGGAAAAATCTGGCGTTCGAAGAACAGGGGGAGTAATGATATCATATTTTAGTGTGTCAAAGGCCTTTTGTTGTTCCTCTCCCCATACAAAGGGCACAGTCTTTTTGCGTAAACGATTAAGAGACTCAGCCTTTTCAGCTAAGTTTGGTATGAATTTTCCGAAAAACTGGATCATTCCGATAAATGAGGCAATGCCCTTTACAACCCGAGCCGGCGGAAATTCTCTAATGCATCTAGTCCACTCAGGATCAATGGAGACACCGTTCGAAGAAATAGTGTGGCCCAAAAAGGAAATCTCCTGCACAGCAAATTTAACCTAAGTAGGATTGACAGTCAGACCTGCATGTTGTAAAAGGGATAAATCTTCTTTCAAGAGGACCAAAAATGTTTATTACATTACTTTTCTTTTACACCTGTACACTTGTGTGATAAATATGCAAACTATTTCTTTGCAGTGCTCGTCACTTTTGCAGTTGGCTTACACGGCCAATTTCACAATTTAAGGAGAACTTTGATCAAAACTAAGCGCTCCAGAAAATACCGGAGCGAGGATGGCATTCCTCTGTGACAGTAAGGAGCCAGTGGGCGTTTGATGTCTACTTGAGTGTGCAAACGGATGTGAAGTCTGGACATATGTAGCCACAGCGACCTGAATCCCCTCCTTACGAGTAATGGCAAAAAAATGAGGAGGGGCGATCGGCCATATAATTATATAGTACGGATAACGAATGTAGTCTATTCGCAGATTCTTCGCAATGTTATAATCATACACCTTTGCAAAATCACCCCATGTAGATATAACATGTTTGGTTGTTTCCTAAATATGTCGTGCATCACAAGCGTTTTGTACTTCTGTTAACATAAAATTATATAATTTTTTGTTGAATTGAACTCTTACTTATATTTTATATACAAATTATAGTAATTAATTTATAAATAATATGAATAGAACAAAGAGAAAATATGTGTGTTGGTATTTCGTAGTAAGAAATAGTTCTCATGCAAAGTATGTAGTGCTTTGTCCCTTTGATGTAATTTTATAGACTTGGTTAACCCTTCGAGAAGGGCACAGATTGACTGTCACAGAAGACAAGGTTGAAGTGAGCTCCTGCCTATGTTCTTCACTACAGCAATATCAGTTTTCTCGGTAACACTTACCAAAGTCCTATTGGTCCTGCTATACTCCGCAACGTTTATAATTGGCTGGGCGTCAGCCTATTAAGTCCTGTGTTGATTGCCTACCAATTAATGGGTCGCGACAGAGGTAACAAGTTATACAGTCCATCTTGATCGTTTGAGAAAATATTGAAAACGAACCTTTTAATTTTATTAACACTTTGAGGACTATACTCGAGTGTAGTTCGGGCAAAACTTGTTCGAACATTTCATTCCACATTAGAAAACAAAACTGGTCCGGGTATACTTACATAAATTCCGTACTTCATAAGGATTTTAAATAGGAACTAATACAACATCAACAACGAGCTTCGTTAATGAACGACAAATTTTTGTATAGTTGCGGAAATTAACACGATGGGATGTACATCCTGTTACATACCAAAGAACATTTGGTTTGAAAACTATAAACTCGGCACTTTATTGGTTGACAGCCGGCTAATACGGAAAGACTGAGCCTCCGCGGCCCCACTGAAAATAAAATTCGCTCTAGCCGCTGCGCCTCCGCGGCCCCACTGAAAAAATATTTGCTCTAGCTACTGATCCTCCGCACCCCCACTGAAAATAAAATTCGTTCTAGCCACTGCGCCCCTGCGGCTCCCCCTGAAAATAATACCGCTTTTGTCACTGATCCTCCACTGCCCCACTGAAAAAAATATTGCTCGAGTCACGGAGCCTCCGCGGCCCCACTGAAAAAAAAATCGCTCTAGACACGGATCCTCCTCAGTGGGGCCGCGGAGGCAAAGTGGCTAGAGCGATTTTTTTTCAAGTGGAGCCGCGGAGTTTCAGTGGCTGGTGCGATTTTTTTTTTCAGTGGAACCGTGGAGGCTCAGTGACTAGAGCGATTTATTTCCTTAGGGCCGCGGAGGCGCAGTGGCTAGAGCGAAATTATTTTCAGTGGGGCCGCGGAGGTACAGTGGCTAGAGCGACATTTTTCAGTGGGGCCTACTGAGGCTTAGTGGCAAGAGGGAATTTTTTTCAGTGGAGCCACGGAGGCTTAGTGGTTAGAGCAAATATTTTTCAGTGAGGCCGCGGAGTCTTAGTGGCTAGAATGATTTTTTTTCAGTGGGGCCGCGGATGCTCACTGGGTAGAGCGATTTTTTTGCAGTGGGGCCACGAAGGCGTAGTGGCTTGATCGATTTTTTTTCAATGGGGCCACGGAGGCTCAGTGTCTAGATATATTTTTCTTCAATGGGGCCGCGGAGGCACAGTGGTTAGAGCGAAATTATTTTCAACAGGTCTACGGAGGCGCAGTGGCTAGAGAGTTTTTTTTTTCAGTAGGGCTGCGGAGGCGCAGTGTCTAGAGCGAGTTTTTTTTTCAGTGGGGCCGTGGAAGCACAGTGGTTAGAGCGAATTTATTTTCAGCGGGTCCGCGGAGGCTCAGTCTCTAGAGCCATTTTTTCCAATGGGGCTGCGGACCCATCTATGGCTAGAGCAAGTTAATTTTTTCAGTAGGGCCGTGGAGGTGCAAGGGCTAGAGCAAATTTTTTTCAATGGGGCCGCAGAGGGGCAGGGGCCAGAGCAATTTTTTTTTCATTTGGACCGCGGAAGGGCAGTGTGGGGCCGCAGAGGCTTAGTGGCTAGAGCAATTTTTTTCTGTGGGGTCGCGGAGTCTCAGTGTCTAGAGACAATTTTTAATAGGTTCGCGGAGGGTAAGTGGCTATAGGGATATTTTTTCAGTGAGCCGCGGAGGCTCAGGAATTAAAGCGATATTTATTTAGGTGGAGCCACGTAGACTCAATGGCTAGATATACTTTATTTTTAGTGGGGCGCAGAGGCGCAGTGTCTAGAACGACTTTTTTTTTTCAGTGAGTCCGCAGAGGGGCTGTGTCTAGAGCGATTCTTGTTCAGTGGGGCCGCATAGGCGCAGTGGCTAGGGCAAATTTATTTTCAGTGGGGCCATGAAGGTGCAGGGGATAGAACAAATTTTTTTTTTCAGTGGGGCCAGGAGGTGCAGGGGTTAGAGTGATGTTTTCTCCAGTGCGGCCGCGGAGGCTCAGTGGCTAAAACCATTTTTTTTTCAGTGTGGCTGTAGAGGGTCTGTGGCTAGAGCGATTTTTTTCATTGGGGCCATGGAGGCACAGTGGCCAAAACGAATATTTTTTACATTAGGGCCACTGTTGCTCAGTGGTTAGAGCTTCCATTTGTGGGGTCACAGTTGCTCAGTTACTAGAGCACATATCATAGGAGCCACAGTGGCTTAGTGGCTAGAGCACCTAATACTTGGGCCGCAATTGCTCAGTGGCTAGATCACCCAAATGTGGCGCAGCAACTTCTCGGGGGTTAGAGCACCCAATAGTGGGGCTCCAGTAGCTCAGTGGCTAGAGCTTCCATTTGTGGGGCCGTAGTTGCTCAGTGGCTAGATCATCCAAAAGTGGAGTCGCAGAAGCTTAAGGGCTAGAACATCCAATAGCGGAGGCATTGTAACTCAGTGACTAGAGCACCCATCCATCATTGGGGCTGCAGTTGCACAGGAGCTAGAGCACTCAATAGTGGGGCCGCAATTTCCCAGTGGCTAGAGCACCCAACAGTGGAGCCACAGTTGCCCAGTTGCTAGCGCATCCAACGTGGGGCCGCAGCTGCTCAGGAACTAAATCCCATAATAGTGTGCCATGATCGCTCAGGGGATACAGCACCTACCATTGGGGCCGCATCCACTTGTGGGGGTGCTCTAGTCACTGAGACACTTTGGCCCCCCATTGTGGATGCTCTACCCACTTAACTACTGTGGCCCCATTCTATTGTGCTCTTGCCACTGATCCACTGTGGCCTCACGAGGAGGAGCTCAAGCCACTGAACCACTGTGGCATCACAAAGGCTAAAGCACTCTGTAGTGTGGCCGCAGTGGCTCAGTGGCAATAGCCCAAAATAGTGGGGCCAGAGTGGCTCAGTGGCTAGAGCAACCCCCCTCCAAGTTGGGCCACAGTGGCTCAGTGGCTAGAGCAACCCCCCTCCAAGTTGGGCCACAATGGCTCAGTGGCTAGAGCAACCCCCCTCCAAGTTGGGCCACAGTGGCTCAGTGGCTAGTTCCCTCAAGCGGGGCCCCAGAGTCTTAGTGGTTAGAGCGCTCTATAAGTGGTGTTACAGTGGACATTCCTAACTGGGGTCGCTGTGATATAGTGGCTAGAACATTTTCAACTGGGGCCACAATGATTTAGTTGCTGGAACACTCGCAATCTCTGTGACCTAGTAGCTAGAGTACTCCCAAATGGGGCCGCAGTGATATAGTGGCTAGAATCAACAATACCAACCATACCAAAAGTTAATATCAATGACCACACTATTCATACCAACCGACCAGACCGATCACCTACACCAACTGCCCAGACCAACAAAACCAACCAGCAAGCAAATGATTGTATAGACAATCGAATTAATAAGTTTGTTTTTAGAAAATCAATAGGTATTTTACAAGTAAATAAATGCATGTTTTTAAATGTATATAAATTTGTTCTATTTATTTCAAACATTTTTATCATTACATTTCTTATATGTTTCCTGATAATGGATAAGACGCATTGGTCTCATAAGTTATAACCCCTATTCTTCAGTTAACTGATAATTGAAGATATTTCCTTAATGTGCGAGAAATCTCCACCATGTTATGAAGTGATCAAATGTCTGAGTCTGTTGTCAAGCTCATTAGGGTCCTCAGGAAGTATGTAGACGGTATTCTTGCAGTCTTCTATCTTCTTCATGCCACTTTTCCCAGAAAAGCTGGTGGGGAGATGCGTAAGGGCATCAAGAAAATTGCCATTGTCTTCGTTGCCAACTCTGTCTTCATTATCGTTTTCATCGCCCTTCTCTTTTTCAGCACAGACATTACCTGCTTCTTCGTCATCATAGACATCAACAGGAATACTTTGCTTTGTAAAAGGTGTCTAGTTACAACGTATCTTTATAGCTAATGGTGCTATGTTATTCTTCTGAAATTCGCCCCGTTCACATGGCACTTTAGCAAGTGCACATCTCGCATGAACCAGCTGTACAGCATGCTGATCGTCGCTTGTCTGTAGTCTACTCGTCTTCAGTGAACATGGTATACTGCAGTTTAACAGAAGGAGATAGCGACGTAAATATGTGCTGTTTCTCGGTAGAAGGTAAACTATACATGCTGACCTTAATGCTTCTATTGAAATTGTCACTTAAAGCGAACTGCCCAGGAGAATTAGCGCAGCTAAAAATCACACGAGTTGGGTTCTTCAAACATTCACTCTTCTCATGTAGCTACGTTGTACTCGAAGACATAAACTCTATTTTCATCACAGTCAGTCGTAGGATTTCGTCTGCTTGAATAATCTTCAGTGCAAGGCGAGTAAGCACTTCCAGATCGATGACTATATCTAACTCCTAAAGAGGAATATGCTACTGCTGCCTATAACAGCCTTATAAATAGGTATCCTGTTTGGAGCTCCATATTTGCTTCATGAACAATCGTACTCTTCAAAGCCATAAGGCAAGGGAGGTAGGCATAATGTCTCCGTATATGATTCGTTCGTCATTTGAGCAACACAAAGCTAGTAGGAGATTGCATACTTTGGCGGCCGTTGTTAGAGTAGTTGTCTTGGCTTCCGGGCCGCATCTTGGTTTCTCAAACCGACATTTCGCCGTACCTTGCAGTAGTCACCTTCAGGACTGAAAGCAAGGAGCTGGATGAGGCTCCTGGCTTTCAACTGTGCAGAGGGTGTCTCCTGGACGCTTACCAATTTATAATGTTGTTGGTTATACTCGATTCGCGGTTTCTTCACGTTTTATGGATCAAACCTTTGAAAAATGACCCCATGTATTACATGTTTGGTTATTTCCTACATATGCTATGTATAAAGTGTTTTATATTTCTGTTAATGTAAAAGTACCTCATTTTTAATTAAAATTAACTTTTATATATATTTTAATTATGCTATAATAAAGGGTGAGTATAGAATAATACCCCAACTTTGCTAAATCAGCGTTACATACTGGTATATCTGCTGTAAAGGAGAAATATTCGCAAGCTAAATGAGCACGAATGGAACGGGATATTTTAAATGAAGAAATTGTGATGAAGTGGTTCGTCACATGGTAATTTGATGCCTCTGGTTGTTTTTCGGTACTGTTGGCAATATCTTAGAAAGTTACTGCGGTTTAGTGTGAAGTATTTTATCAATTTATATTATATAGGCCGGCCTACTATTATCTGATATGTATAGTTATGGATTTACTTATATATATAATTGCAATTAGTAGTGACATGTACGTTTTTGTGTTTTTACGTAGTGTAGTGATATATTAGTGTAAAGTGTCGCCGCCGGAGCTCGCCACCTGCGTGGCCATGACGTAATTATAGGCCGGGGTACGAGTGGTGCTTGGCGCGGTAGCAGGAAAAAAGAGTCGAGAGCCAGTGTGCGGCCGAGCATGGTGACACACGTGTGTCGCTGTTGTACATGCAAGAGGAACATCGTCGGCGGTACTATGTATACTGTCAAAAAGGTTCGTGACTAGCATGTATGTTGTTATGTTACCTAGTGTGTGAAACGAGAAAAACTTCTATGCCCGGAACGATCGTGTTAATATTCTCGCTCTTGAAACTTTACGTTTTTTCTTAACGTACGCCGCTGTGTTGTCTGGAACTGATTGAATTTCGGGGATTATCTTCGAAAGAATGTTCTGGTCATAGCCCTTGCCGCTCTCAGCGAGACTCGGGGTGCGTGAGATCTTCTAGATTGGGCCAGCGGGACTACCTAAACCGCGACGGGCCTCCGAGCGCGGCAGTTGAGAGATGGAGATTGTACGACCTTGAGCGCCAGGTGTGTGAAGATGGCGAAGGGGCGGGGCAGCAGGCGTCGGGTGGCGCCGAGAGTGCAGTCGCAATAAATAGACTGAATATGTGTAAATGGTGAGTGTGAATTAGGTGACTGTAACCAATTTAGAGGTATTGATAAGGACTTTAATTAGAATTGAGATACATTAAATATTGCGTTCACTGAGAGTAACAATAGTAATATTGGAGTTGCATATCTTGATGTGGTAAATAATAGCGTTGTGTATAAATTCAAATTAAAATCTAGTTCTTTTATTTTTATTAAGACCTCCATCCCTCACCAACTCGGTTACGCCGCTCTGGCGTCATATATAGGCTTTTCACGGTAAAACGAGCACTTTTGAAGGCCCTGCTTAAGATCTACTTGTATGCATGTTGTGTAATCTTCCGTCTTATATAAAATTAAAATCGACTTGAGCCTCATCGCTTTATTCATGCGTCGGTCAGGTGAAACTGTGGCATTATAAGAATGTTGCAAATATTGTAATGTTTATACTTTGATGCATTAAGAGAAAAAAAAAAGTGAAATAAATAATTAAGTTATCACAGATGGTTACCTAACACTTTTTATTCGACGTTAAGTAATGGAACAATTTTCCATCCACCATTACCAACTTTACTGGGCGCCATGTCACTCAGTGTGCCTGTTAAAGTAATGCAGGCAGGGGCAGTGACTTCTTTCTAAAGTTGATTTCAAAAGTGCTCACTTTATTGTGAACAGTCTTAAACATTATTTTGTTTTAGCTTCTACCCATTCTTAGTTAGCCTTTTGTATAGTCTACTATTTTTCTCATTATCTGTTGGCAGCCCTTTCGTCGTTTTAAGATGTTTGTTTTTATTTTACGACTTCCTGTGGGCACTAATAGCGAGAGTCAGACCCACTATCTTATTGCCAGACATGCCACCAAACGAAAACAATTTCTAGTTTTTAGTTCTTTCTCAGCCATTATAGGCGGAAACTTAGTAGCCACAACGATTAGCGTGCATCATTTTCCAAATGGCACTCTATGTTCAGTTTTACCCCATAATTTGAATGTCCGCCCATAGGTTTTACCCCACCAGACATGAATTAATTTTTCAGATGGACTCTTGTGTTGCACAACTTTATAATTCCCAATTGATGTTATATTAGTACCGCGTGATCATAAATCTTCTAGTGATTTTTAAATGTGGCAATTCTGTGTGCACGATAACAAAATAGCGTTATTTTATGTTTTCTTTCTTATTTTAGCACATAAGCATTCCATGTATTTTTCACGAAGAGATTTATGAGCCTGCTATAGGCCTACTTCAATATCCTACGTACACGACCATAACTTCCTTGTTGATAGATCAATCGTCTAGGTGAGAAGACATTTTCTTATTTGACTGGGCCAATGAGAATAAAGTACTCCGATACCGAACGTTTATGATTCGCAGGCAGACACCACACGGACGTGGCATGTAAAAATCTTCCAACGACGAAAGTGCATGAACTTGAGTGTTTTGGAGCACAACTGTTCTTGAAATATTTTCGTGAAAAGCACGGGCCACTATTATTAAGCATACTTGCAGTTTGAATGGACTGCACGAGCAACACTGTTTAGATGTGTCGACAAAGCCAGTGGCAAAACAAGCTCTCGATGTCAGCGGAACACGCTTTGCTGACGTGTCACCCGCCATGCTGGGAACACGTTGTGGACTCGCCTCCAGAGTGTGTGCGTGTACTTTTACGGTTCTAATGAGTACCACGTTGTTCACGATAAAATGAGCACTTTTGAAATCAACCTTAGACAAAAGTCACTACCCCCTGCCTGTGCCCAGTAAAGTTGGTAACGATGGAGGGGAAGTAGTTCCATGTCTTAACGTCGAATAAAAGGTGTTAGATAGCAATTTTTAATGACTTAAAAGTGTAAAAAACTATGAGATTTTGAGTCGCTCAGGCACTTCAAGCCTACCTCACTTGCGGAAACCCCCACGCAACATTTATAACACGCCAAGGGACAAGCAGCACTCGTATTTAACAAAAAATCCTTTAAGGCAATTACATTCTGGCAAAAATGCGTTCATGTCTCTGTGAAATATTTTTTAATAGCGTATGCACGGGATCAGCGACACTACTAATGGATAATTCACGCAAGTAAAGTCTGAGTTCATTTATTTCCAATCGCTGGAAAAATAGTTTATACACAACTAAGTTCATTCGCATACACGCTGCGCTCTAGGCTTAATTTTGTGATGGTAAATACATGACGGCGTAAGAAATATGAACGAATCACGCACAGGTGCTCCAAAATTTAACATTAAAATTATTAGGGAAAATGCAATTTACACACATTAACAGTGGTCGCCGCTTGTGGGTCGCACAGGTGAATCTTGGGAAAACTTTCAGACGTAACCACCCGCTATGTTCTCGGGCGAAATTATCGATGAGACAGTAGCTTAATTTCTGTTGTAGCGAAGAACCCGTGTACGCGACCCCCAAGCATCTTACCAGATATAATCCCAGCAGGCTAGAAAACCTGCTGTCCGTCCCATTTGGATAAAGTTGATCTGCTGGGCAGATGTCGGCAGCACCCCGGCCCGGCGTGGCGAAGAACATTTCCAACAAACTGCCACTTTTATTCCGAAACACAATTTACGTAATTTCACTCCAATAGTCTATCCACGTACACGTAAAACTTTACGAACGCGACGTGACGGACAAGACAATGTACTGCGGCTATCATTGCAAAAAAAGAAAAACGCGCACACGAAAGTTACTACAAATTTCGCGGAGGCTATCGGTGCAAAACTTAACCAACTCATGTTCAAACCAGACGCCGACGCTCTTCAGCACCATTCATATATTTGCAACTGCCGAAGCCTCGTTACGCGACAGGCAAATCCCTTTAATCCGCGCTCAGCTGACATCGCGAGCACACCCTTGGTGCCTCCACAAGGCTAAACAGCTGGGGAACTTATGCACTGGCCTACCGCAAAGGAACACGCAGTCGTCCGAGCGCCAATATCGACGACCACGGGAACTACATACTAAAAGGCAAAGAGCTTCAACGGCCCAGCTCAGCTGGACGGCGAAAAAGTTACAAGTTCAAATATTAATACAAAATTCAGCTGAGAAATAAAAGCAATATAAAATACATGATCGTGATCTAAATATAAATGCTTAATAATAATAATATATAATATCTATAATACTAATAATCAATATTAAAATACAAATTTAAAAAAGACAAAGACCTTAGTACGAACCACAGTTCGCACACACAGGGTTACCAACTTTTGAAAATGCTACTAAAAACAAACTAGTGACGATGCAATCGTCACAATTTGATAAATAATCACTTTTCTATTTTCACCGTTTCACTTGCCAGACGCATGAAGAAGGCGATGAGGCCCATAAAAATGACTGTTTTACATAAGGCGGAAGAATACACAACGTACATACAAGTAGATCCTAGGCAGGGCTTTCAAAAGTGCTCATTTAACCGTGAACAACCTAAACCAGGTTGTTTAATTTAACCTTGACTGAGTAGGGAATCGTATGGGAAGATGGTGCTGGTCGGCGTGTTTTCTCGGGGATCTCTCGTTTCCCCGCCCTTGCTATTCGGTGCTGCTCCATTCTCACATCGTTTCACTCTCGGTTTATACGTTGCACAGGAAGGTGATATTTGACCCACGCTGTATTCTGTGTAGTTCAGTGCCCAATAATTTTCCTTGGGGAGTAACTGTCCCGTAAACCATGCTACTTCTTTGCGTTAAAGTCTGTTCACGATAAAGTGAGCACTTTTGAAATCAACCTTCGAAAAAAGTTATTGCTCTTTCTTGTATATGTTTAAACGGGCGCGCTGAGTGACATGCGCCCAGTAAAGTTGGTAACGATGGAGGGAAAGTAGTTCCATATCTCAACATCGAATAAAAAGTGATAGGTAACCACTTGTGATAACATAGATTTTTTCTTTCACTTTCTGTACTTTTATGCATGGAAGTGTAAAAATGAGCAGATTTCTAAAATATTTTCTTTCGTAATTATGTCACAAATTCACTTGACCAAACGAATAAAGTGATGAAGTCCATGGCAATGTTAATTTTACATAAGGCGGAAGATTACAGAACATGCATACAAGTAGATCTTAAGTAGGGCTTTAAGTACTCATTTTAGCGTGAACAGCCTATACAAGTGGTTCGTATCAATAATCACTGAACCAAAAAAAAAAAAAGCGCCTACTGCTTATTGGTTGTGATAAGAAACAAGTTTTTTTTTGCCAAATCAAGTACAGCATGCATAAAAAAGTTCCTATTTTCAACACTAGAAACCTTTTCTTCCGATTAATGTCGGAAGAAAAGGGTTAACACTTTGAGGACTACATCAATGTGTAACTTGTGCAAAATCTTTTTTTTTTTTTTTTTTTTTGTTTCTGAACAAAACCTGCACAGATGTAGTTTCTTTGTTCCACTTGTATGCAGCTAAATCCTACAAGAACATTTTAGCCTGGCAATAATGACTTTCCGGACTAAAAAATAATACTTTCTTAAACCGATTCAAAAGGACACGTTTGACTGCAAACCCTTTTACTCAGCGAAGGACACTTGTTTGGGGCGAAACCAACTTGCCATCCCATTGGCCGACGACCAGCCAATAAGGAACGTTGTTGCGTACAGTAGACGTGCCCGACGTCACGTGAACCAGTAGGATGGTCGTGAATGGAGAAATACAAAACCCAATAAAATTTTACATCCTAAGTGCTGACGACAGGTGATTCGCTTCTAACTAGTCCTGAATGTCAGTAAACGTGTGCGAACTTCACAGGGTTAAGGGACGCCCAAATCTCTCAACTCAACTTGCCTAAGCTGTCTCACATTCCGCCCTGCGTTGTGTCCTGGGAGACTGGGGCAGTGTTGCCAACCTCACTGTAAATAATTGTGCTACCACTTTATAAAAATTATTCCACTTTGTAAAAAATATGCTACAGTTAATAAAATGACTTGATGCATGTTAGGGTAAAATATATTGATTTTATGATAAATTAATAAGAAAACAAAAACAATTACACATCTTAAAATAATAGGTAACCTAGATTAAGTATGGCACTAAAATTATATAGGCCCTAACTTGAAATAAGAACCTAGTATTAATTTTTGTTACTTTCGTGATGTTTTTAAATACACACATGCACAATATTATTGTAATATTCTTAAATAATTACTTATTGCTACGGAACAGCTTCATTCTCTGTATCACTGTTGTCAGCAGAAATATGTCCTGTGTCAACAGCACGGGTACTGGTGCTGGAATACAAGGATGCCTTTAAGCTATCATTGTTTTGCTTGGAGTGAAGCCTGTACAGTGTTCAGATTTCTTTGCATGCCTTCGTACAAAAATGTCCCATTAATTGCGGAAGTGATAATGTGTTTAAACTGTACACAAAAATTATGCTACTTTTGCCTAGTATAACTACCGTTGCATGATGCATGTCACAGCAACCACAAATTGTGCTACATGTAGCATAATTATGCTACATTTGGCAACCCTGGACTCGAGAAACGGCGTTGAGATGTGTATAAAAATTAATGGAGGTCACACTGAACAAGGGGACCACGGTGGCTGAGCGATTAGCACGCTCGTCTCCCACCAAATCGAACCGGGTTCAATCCCCGGCCGGGTCACCGGATTGTCACAAGTGGGAATCGTGCCGGACGATGCCATTGGTCGACGGGTTTTCTCGGGGATCTCCCGTTTCTCCCGCCTCTTCATTCCGGCGCTACTCCATATTCACTCTACACATTAAACAAGATTTGCAAGTTGGTCGTTTCTCTGCTTGTGAATGGAAGGTTGGCAATATGAAAATACAGTAGCGGCTGGACGTTCAGCCAATGAAGTAGCGTGTGATTGACAGGCTTTCTACTCCCAGTGGACTCCAGGCAAATGTGCCTGTTGGTCGAACAAGCATCCAACTGTGTCTCAGCTGTCGGCTTCCTTTGAGGTTCGTCGCACGGGCGGCAACTGATGACGGACAAAGCCGGGCGACGCTTGCAGAAGACGACACGGCGCTCGGTATTTATAACCGGTGAGGTTGGCAGTCGTGCATCCCCCTCGGGGAGGCGGGGCGGGCCGGGCCGTGAGCCAGTGCATTACTCGTCCCCCCTTCCTGATCTCATCTCTCTCACTGCCCACGCCAGCTCCAGCCGCCGCCGCAGGTTTTCTCGAGGAATCACTGCTCCTTAAATAGCCGACAACTATTTTTCTTGACGTGAGTGCGTCTTTCAAACAAGACCAGGAGCCAGTCACTACATATGGCTTTCGCTGCTCTTATCGAGCACTAACAATTCCGTTTGTACCAATATCGGAAAGTCACATTCAATTGTGAAATAATTTATTCATCGGATTGGTGTTCAAGCAAAGTTATCCTTTTTTTACGTTTAAAATCCAATCAACCATAATCGTACACACGTTAAGCACTAAGCAAACAATTTAATACATTTTTTCAATTGTCTATGTTGTAAAGTTGACGTACTTGACCAAGTTGTTTACAAATTTGTACGTGAATTGAATTACAACTTCGAAATGGGGAAAATTAAAAATAAATGTGTAACAAGGTGTTGGGTTCCTCACTGTGAAAACTCGAAGCCAAACACACTTGTGAAATAGTTCACCTTTCCCAGCAATCCAGAAAGTTGTTTCTGAACCAATTTTGTTTGTTTTGACTGGTGTCTAGGTTTGGGCTGTTTATCTGGTTACGACCTTTCAATTATTTCTAATAATAATCCATACTTTGCCTAAATATTTGTCTCTTTTATTCAAATACTACAGTTAACTGTCAAAAAAAATTCTTTTTTGAAATTTAACTTTTTGGATTGCTGGGAATCTCGGATATAGAGCAAAAACAAAGAAAAAACAATTTAATTACATCAGTTTGGTAAATATTAATGCAAAAAAAAACCCTTACCATGTCCTCTAAAATGATGTTTTATCAATCTTAATGTAATAAAATAGCAACGAAAAAAAATTATTTGTTTCTTATGTTGGTCACAAGAGAAGCGTTAGTGGCCTGATTGTAGAGAGGTAATAAGCAAATAGGTTCAGCCTGGCAGTGAAATGTCTTTTTTCCTTATATACTCTTTGAACCAGACCGACATGTGGTGGTTCCAGAATGGAAACTGCGACCTAACATCACTTGGAGGGCGATCCATTCCGACATCATGACCAGTGGCGTATGGTGAACTGTTGCAAGGTTAGCTGTGTTTTGCCCTGTGCTATACCTAATCGTTTGCTAGTTTACACATCGGCCACGTAAAAGGAGTGTGCATTGAACCATTTTTTTTTGTGAAATCGTCGTTTGCTCGTATTTGCGTATCTCGGTAAATATATGTTCTGTAAATACGACTTTTTGCTAGAAAAGGTAGAAAAAAATTATCTTCGCCTTTATGTTTTTCCTGTCAGCATATTAAGTATATTTATGGAGAAAAAAAATCGCGAAAATGGTCAAACATCGCATTTTTAAAGGTTGCCTATGTTGTTTCTTTAAGCGGCAAGAGAAAAGTACGAATATAGGGGCGTAGTTTATTCTGTGGGCTTTCACTGCATGTAATAAAATCCCACTGTTACAGATCTGATTTGCACAGTACAGGACCACGACGGAAACACTGCAAGCCTTGCGCGTAGGAACGATGAGGCACTAGACGTGCGTGTTAGTATCGCCCGTATCGCTCCCTCGCTCTTGAACTTGAATGCGCATATGCACACTCCTCTTAAATGTAGTAAAGGCTGTTCACGGTAAAATGAGCAATTTGAAAGCCCTGCTTAAGATCTACTTGTATACACCTTGTGTATTCCTACGCCTTATGTAAAATTAACATTGCTACGAGCCTAATCACTTTATTTATGCGTCGGTCAAATGAGACAGTGAAATTATTAAGACAGTAAATACTGTTCAAATCTGTTCATTTTTACACCAAGATGCATTAAAAAACACAGAAAAAAATAATTTTAAGCTATCAAAAATGGTTATCTATCACTATTATTTCGACGGTAAGATATGAAACTACTTTCCATCCATCGTTACCAACTTTACTAGGCGAATGTCACTCAATGCGCCTATTAAAATGTATGCATGCGAGGGCAGTGACTTTTTTCTAAGGTTCATGTCTAAAGTGCTCACTTTATTGTGGACAGCCTTTAGTGCAGTTGACGTCACATCACGTGTGTACTGGGCGCCTCGTCGCTCTCTCGTGAGTGGCCGCAGTATATTCAGTTTCTCCCTTCTCCACTCTGGTCACTGGTTCCTGCATCACTGAGCAAGCACCAACTTACCTTGCAACACTTCACCGCACGCTATTGGCCGTGACTAATAACACCATTGGGATAAACGTGGTCCCATTCGATCGGGCATACGACTACGATGGGAGCATGGCCTGATGCGCGACTGGTAGCAATTTCAGGCGTGCGCGTAAATTTCCGGCGGCGACTCCGGTGTGCTGGCGTGCTGATTCTGGTGCTAAACGAAAGATCTTGTCGATATATCTCGATTTTATTCGTAAAAGCCAAGTATCTCTTTCGTTACTTTCATTTAATTCCAATACCCCAATGAAATATTGCCCGCTAAAGTAAACATATTCAAGTAAAACCCATGTTCGTGCCCCAAACACATCCACTCCCAGGTTGGATGAGTTCCGAGCGATAGAATACGAGTAGCGGGAGAATCAGTGGAAGGGAAGTATGCTACTGTGGGTATCAAGAAGCGAAGTATGCAGCTGGCAGGCTGGACTACTGGACTAAATGCGCGAGTGAAAGACATTATAAATCATGGCAACAGATAGACTGACACACATGTTGATAATAAGTATGAGTTAATTGACTGTAACCAACAGAGACTGTTAAGAAGGACGTTAATTAGAGTTGAAATATGCATCAAATATTGTGCTCACTATTAAATAGACAGAGTGAAATTGGAGACAGAAGATCTTATGCTGCAAATAATAGTTGTGTGAATAAAGTAGAAATCAAATTTAGTTATTTTATTTTTATTTTTATTTTTATTAAGACCTCCATACCTTACGAACTCAAACACGCCCCTCAGGCGTCACATGTAACAATATTTTAAATTTCATATTTAAAAGTCGGAAAAAAAAATTATCCGGCTAAAAAGTTGCTCTTATTTTTTGGAACGGCGCGTGTTCGGATTTCCTATAGGCTCTGCCCCACTCAGTGCCGACACTTTTTCAACTTGCCACATTGCACTCAGAACCTTACGTACTAAAAATGACTCCAAAAATTGAATCAATTAAATTGCGACTCCGAAATACGGTGATAGCTTACTGATTATTAGGGGCACCTGTTTTTTGCGAAAATATTTCAGGACAAGTTGTGTTCCAAAACACTTAAGTTCGGAACCACTTTGGTGATTGGATCATTTGAATTGTCACGCGTCTTGTCTCTCTGCCCGCGAATCACGGGCGGTCAGTATCGGATAAACTTCATTCTGATTGGCTCACTCATGTAACAGACACTCGTCACACGAAGACAAGAAGAGAGTGACGAGGTTCGGACGTTTTGAGAGACGAAGACAAGAAGTCGATAGCCAAATGAAGACTGCAAGTGTGCACGGGGGATATTAAAGTCTAGCCTCCGCGTAAAACTATTTGCGAAAAACAGGGGGCCCTACTGATTATTGAGGTAACAGAATTTCGCTGATTCATTGGTTTATACCGGAATCCAGTGAACCACCTCACTGCAAGGCACTGGGCACAGTGGTGTAATGGTCATATTTCTCGCCTACCACCGCAGAGAACAATTTTCAATTCCGAGCAGAGTCGCCCTGGCCTGGATTCCCGCATGTGGAATTTCCCTCAACATTGTATTCCTTCGCTACCCCATTTTCACCTCATTTCACTGACAGTACATATGCATAAGTTATCCTATGCATACATGCACATACATATATACATATATGTACCGCAAACCTACAAATATATGCATATACATACATATATTGGAAGTAGAAGGATATAGCCGATTCTGGGATAGGCTCCAGGCTCCAGAAACTCTGTCATGACCTATTACTTTTTGATGTCACTGTCACGATCTTATCCGGCCGTCATCTTGCCCGCCATATTGTCAGCCATCTTGTTCCCGGCCATTATCCTGTTTCCTGCCATCACCTTGGATATTATTTTGTCAGGCCCTATCATGCCACCCCTATTTTCTCGTGCTCTCGCATTCCACTTTAGTCGTATTTGCTCCATCCAGTAATCTTTGATTTAATTTGTCTAAGCCGCCAGAATAGCAGCTTACAACACCTTTTTTACATGCTTTGTCATTCCATGTCATCATCATCTTGTTTCCCAATTATCTATGCTCCGTTATTCCATGTCCACCGTCTTGGTCTAACATTCTGCCTTAGTCGCCTTCGCTCCATTCCTCAAACATAGATTTCTTTTTTCTTTCTTAGTAACGTCTCTTTCATTCTCTAGCATTCCTTCCAGATTAAGTCACTACTATTTAGTCATCTGCTATTTACTCAGTCCCACAGAAACAGCATTGTACATTGTATTTATGCTCTGTCATTCCACCTCGATTAAGTAGACTGCTGATTATTCATTCTGCCGCTTGTGCTCCACATTGAGTACCCTGAGTAGTCACATTTGTTTGACTCTACCATCTTGGATTATATCACAACCATTTTTCATTATACCATTATACTTTTAACCATCGAAGTCTTCCATTTAGTTTGCCATTTGTGTTTAGTAAAAAAAATAACCGTGCTATATTATAGGCTAGTCGTGTGGAAATTATAGGACCTCTCTTCTCCATGTACTGAACTGAAGCAGGTCCGAACAGGCCCGGCAAGACATTAGTCCTCCCTCCAAGTTTCAGAATAAAATTTCTACCACTTTAAAAGCATACTTCCAAGCCTGTCGCATCCGTCCTACTGTGACTGTATTACAATATTAATCCACTCTCGTTTATTGTGCATTTCATTTAATTATATACATTTACCTACATATCATTGATTGTGTGCATCCAGTGATAGTACTTAAATATTTGCTGTGTAAGCCTGTTGCCCACATGGTTTCATTTATTTATTGTTATCATGCAAACTGACAGTGTCAACATGTAATGGCGATCTTTAAAACCAAGGCTGTCATATTCCCTATATCAGGAACGTAAGCAGGGTACAACACCAACGAGAAATAAAATACTGTTGTTTATTCATTGAAAACCTATGTATGTATTTATGTACTTCAGACTACAAACATAAAAAAACAGAATCATACATTCTCCATGCCATTCATGCAGGGTCTTTCTAGCAATGTGCTCACTTTTCACATAACTAATATAATCTGCTAATATGCAACTCGAGACAGTCTACACTAGCTAGAATCCAGCCAGAACCCTTATATTATTCTTCTTCATGGCTAACTTTTCCTTTTAAGGCCTCTATAGCCTCTGGATTGCGATCAACATTGCACAATGCATGATTCGCAGTCTTGAATGCTCGACGACTGACTTCTTTATCCAAAAGTCGAGGCTTTTCATAGGTACACTCCAGAGAAACATTATATTTTATGGGACCTTCTTAAACTTATTCACTTCATTAATTGATTATCCTTTGCTTAATGTGGTCCAGGTATATACATGTGTATTTCGTACCTACAGACTGGTAGAGTCGAACGAATATGAGTACTCAGGGTAGAGCACAAGCGACAAAATGAGTAATCAGTAGTCTACTTAATCGAGGTGGAATGACAGAGCATGAATACAATGTACAATTCCGGTTCTAAGGGACTGAGAAAATAGCAGATTACTAAATTGTAGTGACTTAATCTGGAAGGAATGATAGAGAATGAAAGAGAAGTTACTAAGAAAAAAATTAAATCCAAGATGATGGGGTCGGGTGAAGGCTATTAAGGTGGGATGCCAGCACATGGAGGAAAGGTATTGACGACAGCTTAAGTGGTGGCTTAGAGAATTTCATGATGGTGGGGTGAAGCGAATGCAACTTAGTTTGAATGTTGGAGCATAAGTAATTGGAACAAGGTGACAATGTCATGTAATTGGGTGGTAGTTACTTAATCCAAGATGGCGGTCATCAAGGTGGAATGAAAGACCACGAGGAAATGAAATTCAAGGTGGTGGACATGGAATGACAGAGAATATTTGGGAAACAAGATGGTGGTGGTGACATGGAATGACAGAGCATGAAAGAAAGGTATTGTTGGCAGTTCGTTAGGTGGCTTAGCCGAATCAAATCAAAGATGGTGGGGTGGAGCGAAGGAGACTAAAGTTGAATGCGAGAGCACAAGAAAATAGGAATGGAATCATAGCGCATGACAAAAAAAGTCCAAGATGATGGTAGGAAACAAGATAGCATCCGGAAACAAGATGGCGGCTAGGAAATATGGCGACAGTGACTTCAAAAATTCATAGGTCATGGCTGTGAGGCTCCGTAGTCTTTAGCCTATGCCAGAAAAAGGGGCTGATTTCGAGAGGAAAATGGGGCTTCTTGAGGGTAAAAAGCAATCCCCCATTTTGGATGAGATAGGTTTTGGGGGCTCGTTTTTTTGCACTTGGGTCGGTGCTTTTTGTGGGAAAAATGGGAGATTTTGAGTGAAGAATAGTAATTTTGAAGGAAAAAGGGAAAATTTGAGGGAATTCTAGGAATTTTGAGTGTTTTTGAGGGGGAAAACGGAAATTTTCAGGGAAAAACAAGATGGAGGTGGTGACTTCAAAGGTCAAATGTTATGGCTCCAGGTTTCCGGAGCCTAGAGACTGCCCCAGAATCGGCTATATCCTCCTACTATTGGATATATTCACGGTAAAGTAAGCCCTTTTTAAAACCCTTTCAGCAGGCATATAAACCAAAAATTTATGTTTCATTGTATCCTCAGACGTTAACTTTGTAGAGCTATAGCATGTATACGCTGCATCACATTTCAGTTTTTATACAAACAACTGGTGAAACAATACAAACAAGCTGAAAGTAACTCTAAGCATAGCCTTAAAAAATGTTCACTTTACTGCGAACAGCCCCTACACTTATACAAATATACGTAAGCGCCTACGAGGGTGAAACCAGGTGAAGATGGAGCAGCGAATGAAAAGGGAATCATAGCTTCTGCCTGCCATCCGGAATGTAGGAGGTAAAATTTAACTTCGAATTTAGGTGCATGTGATGTTTGTATGCTGGCTGTGTTACTCTTCCAAAAGTCGTTGCTGTCGTAAACCAATAATACATCATCTTGTCCTAACTGTAGACTTAGTGGTTTTATGTTAATTATTGCTTCACTTGCACCATTTCCTCAAAGCAAATATTGAAATATAGTCGCTAAAATTAAAACGAAAAATTAACGTAATACATGTGCAGCGCTGGTATATCCGTGTGTCTACCTTCCGAGTGCTATAAAACATTCCCAAAGTGCATGAATTAATTTTACCCTCTAAAATGCCGACATTTGTATGGATTATTAATGGGCTACCCGCCGAGGATGCATTTGACTTTTGTCATGATTATTTTTGTTCATGACTTTGACGATAATCTTCTGAGATTATCCTTCTATTTAATTTATTTTTACTCGTAAATGCCACTGTCAAAAATAAATGTTTGCAAGTTATTTTCCCAGCCACCAAGTGTCGTGGAGTCTGTTTACCAACGGAAAATCTTCGAGAATTTGCCATCCCTCCGCGCTGCCAGATACAGTTCATCAGCGTGACGTAGAGTGCTGTGGTCCAGACGTGATTATCAGTTATCTGCTCTAACATTTCCACTAAGGTTCTTTCACGGTTAATTCCAATTTCTCTGAAGCCCTGCTAAAGTTCTAATTCCAGGATATTCCTTCTCCCCACGCAAACACATCCTCAACAATTGTAAACAAAAATTACACCAACGATATAGCACACCGCATTCGTGCACATTCAGTCTAATAATATTTTGCATAAGAACTTATTATTACCAGGAATTGCCAACTCGCCTGTTTTCTCTCGGTTTTTGTTCATATTCTTTATAAATGAAATTTAGTAATTTATAAACATTAAGTAAGTCCTATTTAACTAAAAATAACGCACTTTTATGTTAACACAAGTATAAAACGTTTATGATAAATGTCATATATAGGAAACAAACAGGTCATACGAAAGGTTTGTTTCAAAAAGAGTGAATAAACCGCAAAATGTTATACCAGCGACATCCTCCCCTTTTTTTTCTTCGTGGCTAACGGGACAGGACGCCGAACGGTGTGCACAGTTCTAGCAGAAAACGTTATACGAAAAAATACCGTGCATCGTGTCTGAGTGAGGTCTGCTTACGAATAGCATTTAAGAAACGTCACGAGTCTGTATACGGTATTAAGTTCCTCCATTTCTCTCTAAAGCATGTTTTTGTGATGGTGAAAATGGTTCAAACGGGTGTTTTCACGGTCATTTTTATGTGTGAACATTCCGGTACAAAACTTAAAAAAGGAACAGGGATGTGCACGAAACCTTTATCTTTATTATTACGTCATAAAATGGTAGAGTATCCACTGAAAGTCTCATAGAGGCGCATTATCGACGGCAAGACTGCACGTCAGTTCAGTGCTTTGCGCGTAGAGGCGATGAGAGAGTTGATGTGCATGTCTCGGTCGCCCCTAGCGCTCCCACGCTGTTAGGCCTCGGACGTGAAACATTCCTTCAACCAGGCGGTCACTTAAAAATTCATACTTTACGTGTAGTTACTGAAAGTTTAGATCAATAACAATATCAAATAATAATGTTTATACTGGTATAAGTATTTTTGTGTCAAAATATGCGAATAGGAAACAACGTGTGCGCATGTGTAAATACAGCCGTAATTGATCTCAAAACAAAATTTTGAGGAGGGGTGCCGAGTTATCTACAAGACTTTGTCCCCCCCCCCCCCCCCGGCCTCGTAACCAAAAATTGTTCCCACGCTCATGTCCACTAGTATATATTTACATAACAGTGTGTTCGTATTTTAATGCCACTGAGAAAAAGGTTTTGTTGAATCAAACAAGATTTGTTTGGTGCAACCAAATTATTTGTATGTATAGGGACAGTGAAATATTTCGTTGCTGCAACCAAATTATTTTGTTGTGCTCTCATTTGGTTGCCCCAAACTGTACGATTTGGTCTGTAAAACTAAATATTTGTTTGCATACACGTACATTAAACAGTTTGGGCCAATATAAACAAAAATATTTACAAGTTCGACAGAGTTCCGAACCTAGATCACCTAGGTCCGCACGCTACGCCTTCGTAACCACGGCTAATATGACAAGTGATGACGCCGGAAAGCTTTCAAGTAGATATACTGCAAATATTGAGCAGCGTGTGCAAACAAATATTTCTAGTTTTACAGATTTACTCATAAATTTCTTGTTGCATTGTTTTATTAATGTGTTTATACAATTGTTAAGCATCAATAAATGTACTAACAAACACGGTTACTATCATAATCGTCAAAAAACAATACAAACAAACTCACGAGCTTTATTTTCGAACGAAGGCAGTCAAATGATTGGCCAAACGAATACATACAGTTGATTCAACAAAATATTTAGCTGGCAATCTAATTTATTTGGTCCAACACAGAGATCTTGTTTATTCAAACATATATTTTGTTAGACGAACAAAAAGTAATTTGGTTGCTTTTCAAATTTTGTTTGCTCAACAATAGGCTATATTTGGTAGAGCAGCTATAGGATGTTCTTGGTAAAGTGAGCACTCTTTAAGGCCCTTCTATATTTTTCCTTTCATCAAAATTTCCATCTTCCTGCTGCTTTTTAATATAAACTTTGCAATGTGACCATTAAACACAGGGTATACATTTCTCCAGCCTCAAATTTTAATGCCCGAAGCTACAAAAAATATATTTATTAGTGGTCAATGCCTGTTGGGAGGGCCTTAAAAAGTGCTGACTTTACCGTGAACAGCCTTAAAATATATAGCTGGCCCTTTACGAACAATTTTTTTTTCTCTCAATGTGAAGTCACAATAACACCACACAACAGCACTACACCCTAAGCACGACGAAACTTCATATGATGCATTATTCAGTATTCGCAATACCCCGACAATATCTACCCAACAAGTGTTGTACGCGGCTGTTTTAAAATCTTAAAACTCGAGCCACTCATGCACATTCAATATGAACGGGTAGAAATCGCGGTAAAGTGAAAGTATGTCGTTGCTTTTGATTGCATGTTTGAATGCGTTAGAAACAAACCGAAAGGTGATTTTGGCGCCAAGTTAGTTTCTTTATTATTTACTTCCGTAGGAAAATTATTACAATTCGCTCAAAATATTCTTTTGTAATATTGCATTGGCATTATTTCTTCACTCCGACGAGTCCAACACGATGGGAAGTAGAAACAGAGTCCATTTCTGTTGTGGTGTCGGGACTGCAAATTCGTCGAGCCGATCTTGCTTTCTATTATACTAGTCTACTCGTATTATCTTCGCACGTTTTAAATCAAACTTTTGAAAAATCACTCAATGTTTGCAGTGTTTGTATGTCTTACATCGTAAGAGTTTTATACTTGTATTAAAAAAAAAACTTATTTACTTTTTGTTAAATTGAACCTTTACTTATATTTTATTAATCATTTATGATAATTCGTTTATAATTAATGTGAATAAAAAAGAGAGTATAGGAGTGTGCTGGTAATGAATATATAGGCTGTTCACTGTAAAATTAGCACTTTTGAAAGCCCTGTTAAGATCTATTTGTATGCATGTTGTGTATTCTTCCGCTTAATGTCAAATGAACATTGCCGTGGGCCTCGTCACTTTATTCATGCGCTAGTAAAGTGAAACTGTAAAATTTTTAGGAACGTCAATATTTAAAAATGTGCTCATTTTTACACTTCGCTGCATAAAAAAAACGGAAAGTGAAAGAAATAATTAAAGTTATCACAAAGGGTTACATAACACTTTTTATTGGACGTTAAGATATGGAACCACTGTCCATCCATCGTTACCAACTTTACTGGGTGAATGTCACTCAGTGCGCCAGTTAAAATATAATAGGCGCAGTGACTTTTTTTTCTATCGTTAACAGCCTTTAGTAAGAAATATTTCACATTAAAAATATTATCAAACCGAGTGCGCACGAATGTAGTGTGTTGTCTCTTTCGTGTAATTTTCTGGACGTTGTTAAGCTTTGTTAGGATGATGCGGAGGAATATCCTGGAAATAGAACTTTAAGAGGGCTTCGGAAAAGTTGGAAATAACCGTGAATGGGGCTTCATAAATTTTTCGACGTGTCGGGGCTGTCGTGAGGGCTTCACGTACGTCGTTCTACACGTTTAATGCCGGAATCAGATAGCCCCGACCAGCACGACCCTGCAAGCACGACACGACACGACACTTAAAACGAAACAACCAATGAAATGCAAGATAGATATGACGCACGCCCGACAGTTCTGTCGCCCAACCAGAAAATTTGGGTTAGAAATTATTTATATTCTTCGTCGTGCCGTGCGACACGACGCACTGTGTACAACTTTGCAAAATGAAATTGTATGATAAGCTTTCCCTACAATGGGAAATACGTAGCCTAAAAGGAAACAAATTATAAAAATTATTGTATTGAACTGTTAAAATTATAATTCTACCTTTGTATGCATAAGCTGTAAAACTTCGTCACTATCATGTATTCCAAATTTCCCGTCTGCCGACCGCCTTTGAAACTAGCGTAGTTAATCAGCGCCTTCTAAACGGATCTGAAGAATTCTACTCGTCGCGTGGCGTCAGTAAACTGTTGGGCTGTAAATTCGAGCAGTCACATTTAAAATGGTCATGGATGCGGTTTTTGTTGTTTTGTGCTGTGTTCGTTGGGGCTATGTGATTCCGGCATAACTTCTGTCTAGGCTGCGATAACCGAGCGTGTTTTGTTATGCGGTTGCATGCCAGCCTCGCATCCGGGTGGTAGTGGTTTCGATCACAGACAGCTGGTTGCGGCAGCGGTTTTTTTTTTCAAACGATTTTTCCCCTCCACTCCTCTAATAGGCTGTTCGCGTTTAACTGAGCACTTTCCAAAGCCCTGCTGAGGCACCACTTATTTGTCCATTAACGTATCCTTCCGCCAAATACAAAATTGATATTAGTCCATTTCATATAAGTGGTCTCAAATTGACAGACGTGACCAACCTACACGCTCTGTAAACACTAAATGCTCTCGCTCTTACAGTATTGTATCAGCTGATGAACTGCTGCGGGATCCGTGTCGTTAGGTTGGCTATTTTGATGATGTCTTTGGAAGAAAATAGTACTCGGAACTCAAAGTTGTAATTTAAAATCTTAATTATACTTACAACATTTATGGTTTCAATTATGTTTCTAAAGCAATATTAAATTTTCTTGGCTATTTATAACGAGACTTTAAGAAACATGTTCGCCATTTATGACAGAGTATGTATACACATACGAACAGTAAACGTTTACAGCCAATGGCTATCCATGTTTGTTTCCAGTTTCCAGCCCGGTGAAGGCCCTTGTGTACCGTGTGCTTTTTTTCTCATCGTGTTTATTATACGAATATCTTATTGGTGTTGTCGGAATATTTAATCGGTGGTAAATTATTTTTTATTCGCTTTCTCCAAACATAGTTGGTTTTAGGTACCGTTGTGCGTTTTGTTGAGTGAAATGTAATATTAATCGGTACGTCGTTAAAACTGCTCGTTCCGCCATTTTCCTAACCGCCTTCCACAATGAAGTGGCACGAATATAATTTCCGTATATAAGTTTGAGTTTGTTTGTATCAGGAAACGTGCACAGTGTTGATTTTACTGAATTAATTTGCAAATAAATAATTTAATGCTCGTGACGAAAAAACGTGATTTTAGTGAAGTACACTCGCCAGGATTGCCATAGAAAAACACGTGTTCAAGAGGTTGCAAATATTCCAAACAGTAAGTTTTGCGTGTTAAGTAAATGTATCTGTAAACCATTAATATAATGATTGAAATACGCGTGGCCTGAAAAAAAACCGCACTTTCCACACTTTTGTAGTGAGTGAACAATGTTTGTTTGTCTACATCGTAAATTCGAGTGTAAGGTTAACTTCGGTCAAAGTGTGTGCGTATATATATTGCTGCATCTATACGAATACGAATAGCGACGTATGTATCGCGTTTTGAATTTTAATTAGAGTTATAATTTTTGAAGTTAAATAATTTAAATGTTATTTCCATACGAGCAAAATTTTCCATTGCTCCATCAAAACAATATGCAACTCAAAATGCCACACACTCATGCCGGAATCACATGGCCCCGACCAACACAGCACGAAACGACCAAAAACGCAACCACGACACATTTCAATGTGACTACTTGAATTTACAGCACGACCGACACCACGCTCTTGGCATTAAACCTAACTATTTAGAAGGCGTTGATAGGCTACGTTAGTCTTAAAGGCGGCGAACAAGAGGGAAATTTGTAATACATAATGGTGACAAATTAGTATCTCTAATGCATACAAAAGTAAAATTATTATTTTTAAGAGTTAGGTACGGTAGTTTTCAAAGCTGCGTATTTATCATTGTAGAGAAAGCTTGCAATACAATTTCATTTTGCAATGTTGTACATTCTTGTGTTGTGCCGCACGACACGACGAAAAATAGCTATAATTTCTAATCCAAAATTGCTTGTCGGACGACAGAATCGGTTGGACTTACGAAAATCTATGTAGTATTTCATTGGCTGTTGGCCGTCGTGTCGTGCACGCAGGGGCTATGTGATTCCGGCATCGTAAGAACATCAAAATTATCCTGTATCATGAAAGACGATAAACTAAACCCCCCCCCCCCAAATCTACTCACTTTTTTCTTTTTCCCTCAAAATAAAATAAAGATGATACCCTAATTGGGCCCGCATTTCATTGCTATGAACATTTATCTGTGTTATTATTGATTGAAACTCTAACACTCTGGTCCTGGAGGGTATCAAAATGCAAAGCTTACTGGCCATACAAACTTGTAAGTTGTATCACTTGTATTTTGTTAGAACGTTTATAGAATTTGTCAAGCTTGTTACGCAGGGATACTTGTTAGCAAATAAAAATAAAGGTTTTTCCTGTTTTTAAATGCTGTATTTGAAAGTAACTTAATGGCATGTAGGTTTCAACGTTGGAGTCCTTCATAAACGTTTTGAGCATTTTTGGTTTGCAAATTAAAAGCGCTCATATGTTTTTAACATACATTGTTAAGAATATTGTAAGAATAACGGAAGAATAATTCACATAAACAGGATTTACATTGGAAAGACAACTTTTTGATGTCAAGTAAATTACAACATACTTATCAAACAAAATTCTTCCAATTTAAGCACCCAACGAAGGTGCTCCAACATCATAAAGAAGTGTCTCGTGCATCAGCGGGAACTGCGACATTCCAAAATTTATCGCTAAGGAAAATGAGCCTTATGATGTCTTCAATCTTGGGGAGGTGGAGCATCTTTTCAGTGTGTAAGTAACATGTTCGTTTGATATATTGTTTCTGTAGGTCACATCTGCATCTCTAGAGCGCTTTGTAACATCTCTGAACTGAAATAAAGTTCTTCATTAGGTACCCGAGAACAAGCCTAGGGCTGTATTCACAATTTTGAGGAGGGAAGTTGTGCGACTGAACTTCAGTGTAAATATCAACACTGAGTTAGTCAGAAAAAAAAAAATCTTATTTGCAGCATGACAATCTGAACATGTAGGTATTTGAGAAAAGTTATAAAATGTTAAGTATTGCAGGTCTACGTACAAAATAATTTGAGTTACTAAATGAGAGTTATTGAAATTACTGTAATTAAGTAACATTTGCTTAAATATTTTTTTCTACATACTAACATCCTAAGAATTATAACCACCATAAAAGTATCAGGCTATACAGAGTTTGTTTTCATATCATATCACAAAGCTGAATTATGTACTTTTAATGCAATAGTAGGCATAGTCTGTATGTAAGAATGTATACTGTAGTGTGGGTGGGGTGGCGCGGTATTTCGGTATTTGTGCATGCCTTGGGAAGGGGGGGGAGGGCTGGGATCTTGGTATTTGGTGTTTGTGGAAACCATGCTAAATTTTTTATGTTTACAAGAACTTTCCTCTGGTAAGTGTGACAAGCTTAGTTGTCATTAATATATTTTGAGTGTATTCAAAAACAGTAAAATATATTTTATTAATTTGACAGTCAAAATACAATTTAATTTTCGTGCACATCCTGGTTACAAATTTCTTGCAAGGTAAAAAAATTATCAATTTATAGACTTGTTACATGGGCTGCTAGTCATTTACATAAAATATTCATAGACTAAAAAAAATGGGATTTTTGCGAACCTGCAACTGTTTGAACAGCCCTTCACAGCTTCTAAAAGTCATTTGGGAGGAGGCACATCCGGTTTGTTTACAAATACTGGCAGTCACGTGGTGTTTGTTTACAAATACTGGCAGTCACATGGTGTTTGTTTGCAAACAGTCACCTTCAATGACAGTTCAGCTGTGGCGAATGGATACATAACCACCCAGATGCCATTGGCACTACTTTCCTAGAACTGTCACATTTGAGACCACTTATATGAAATGGACGATTGTCTGCGAACCTCCGAGGCCGTGGTTATTGTGCATACGTTTGAGGGCGGTTATAATCCATTCGCGGTTACTTCGACCTTTTCTGAAGTTCTGCTATAGTTCTACTTCCAGATTATTCCTCCGCCTCGAATGAACTGAGCGTAACGAAGTACAGAAAATTACGCCAAAGGACAACGTGCCGAATTCGTGCGCACTCAGTGCCAGTATCTTGTATAAGAACTATTTCTCACTGGGCAGTCTTGCCAACACACCAGCCTCGGTTTCTGCGCGACTCGCGCGGAAACCGAGGCCGGCTCCTGATTGGCTGTTCCAGTTTTTCGCTCTGTCTGTTCGGCGTGATCGGCGTACATGTAAACCAGGCTTTACGCATGTGTCCCTGCAACATGGGGATCACGAGTCACCTTTCCGCTGCGGATTTTGTAGGTGAAAATAAGTTTTCGAAACCCAATTTTTAGAGACTCGTATCCCCCTTCAACATTCCGTATTGGTATGTGGTGTCGTATATATTTTACATTTTATTTTTCATAAGAAATCAACTACCATAGTTTGCGAGTTTAAATTTCCGAAAATCCTGTATACACACACACACATCTATTTATCTGTATCCATCTATATTCTCTTAGATGGCGGTAGTCAGCCTCAAGCGGGAGGGCTGGCTCTCGACCACGTGTGTGTGTGCGTGCGTGCGTGCGTGTGTGTGTGTGTGTGTGTGTGTGTGTGTGTGTGTGTGTAGTACTGATGCAAGGTCAAGGCCAAGGCCGCCACCCACTGTTCATTAGCGGCCGGCCAAGTGTGCTCATTACTGCTGGCAACAGGGGTGTACATATCCTCGCCCAGTCCTTCCCCTCACTTTACCCTTTCAGACCTATACTCCATTCACTGTTACTTCCAACCAATCTGAAGCCCTGCTAAAGTTTTACTTCCAGTATATTACTCCGTTTCATATCATTCAAAGCTGAGAAAATTACACCAGAGGACTCAGCTCACCGCATTCATGCGCTTTCCGTGTAATAATATTGTGCAAAAGAACTATTTCTTACCAGCGTTACTAACACAACTATTTGATTACTGTTTTATATTAGTTATCAATGAAAAAAAAAAAAATATATATAAATTCATATCTAGGGACAGGAACATTTCGCGAGTTCATTTCAGGACAAGATAAATGTCGAACACGTGTACACTGAAGTTGTCTTTGCAATTGGATCGCAGTTTTATTAGACACTCCCTGGACGACTCTTAGCCAATAGCAGACTTGCAAGGAAACAAGTAGTGAGTGCCATACTGTCAGGTGTAAAGTAACACTGGCTACTCTCTGGAGCAGCAGCCAATGAACGAACATCTGGCGCTCGAGTATACACATGACTGCGGAGTTTAACCTACAGGTCATTGAACTCGCGAATTTTTCCTATCTCTATCCATATTAAATATATGTTAAGTTCTATTTAACCAAAAATTAAGCACTTTTATGTAAACACGAGTATAAAACGCTTGTGATACATGATACATAAAAAAAAAAAAAACGAAACACGTCATTAATGGTGTGGATTTTCAAATGTTTGTTTCAAAAAGTGAAACTTTCAAATAGTTGGATACATAAATACATATGTTTATATTATGGTAGGTCTTACTCTTATGTGCCAACTTGACTCATGGGAACATGTCAGTCTGCGACACAGAACCTCCCACGTAGCTTTTATATAAATTTGTTTCCCCCGAAACCTTATTGCTTGCAGCTTCTAAGTTGTGTGAGGTCTGAAATAAGAGTTTTTGTTGTGCATGATTTTAATTGATTGAGACTTTAAAACGTCTAATAAATTTTATAAATAAAATACGTTTGATGCAAAATGAAGCCATCCAATTTTTTCAGACGAATATACCGGCGCCAATGACATTTTGATGACGTCACGATCTTCTAACTTTCTTCAAAGGCTGTTCACGATAAAGTGAGCACTTTTGTAATTAACCTTAGAAAAAAAGTAACTGCCCTTGCCTGCATATATTTTAACGGGCGCTCTGAGAGACATGCGCCCAGTCAAGTTGGTAACGATTGATGGAAAATAGTTCCTTATCTTAACGTTGAATAAAAAGTGTTAGGTAGTAATTTGTAATAACTTAAATAATTTCTTTCGTATTATTTTTTAAATTCAATCTAAGTGTAAAAATTAGCAGATTTTTTAAATAATTACTTTTCTAATATTTCACAGTTTTACTTGACCGACGCATGAATAAAGTAATAAACCCTTGGCAATGTTAATCTTACATAAGGCAGAGGAATACACAACGTGCGTACGAGTATATCTCAGGCAAGGCTTTCGAAAGTGCTCATTTTACCGCGAATAGCCTATACGTAAGTTCATTCGAAACGCTATGTTGGCGGAATAAAGTTCGAGAATGGAATAGGGGCTTAAGGCCCTGCTTCACATATTATGCAAAATTTGTCTTTCTTGCGTCGTAATTTCATTTTCAGAGGTACTATTTGAAGTGTTTGGCTACAGAAAATTTACAATTTACTAGATGTTTAATATTTTCGTAACTAATTTTTACTGTGCGTTATTCCCTGCTTGCAAAGAGACAGAAACGTATTGATAAAGTATAAACATGTTCTTGACTTTTTGCAACTGCTAGCAGATATAATCCATTCACGGTTACAGGCGGACGGACGGACGCTTGGACGGACCTTGCCTCTACAAGAGGCAAGGTCCGTCCAAGCGCCTTCGTATTGTCTTTAGCAATTACGTCTTTACAGTCCAAGTGGCGCTTTAGCGTTGGTTTTGGAATGTCGTACTGGCGGCAGCACTCGTTGAACCCCATGTCCCCATTTCTGCACGCTGCCAGAGGCCTTTCCATGTCTGATTCACTCCAGGCGCCATATTTCCTTTTCGCCATCCTATAATACACAATTAACACGTGTGTTATTGGTGTTTATTTTAAATTTATTTAATTGGTGCAATTAAATTGAAAATATCGAGCTTCAAATAATATGATATCCGAATTCGTACCCGTGGTACGATTTAGGCAACTGCGTACAACTTCACTCTTTACGTCATTTCTAACCTAAAACAGGTGCCTCACTACAAAGCGACAAGACGTTACGTTCAATATTACTTGCACCACAATGATAACTGCATGCAATCCAGTAACACTTACCTTGAAGTGCTGTATTATCTTGCATATGGAGTAGAAAAACATCAGCAAACACTCAAACAATATAACTGTAGTAAAAACGCAACACGTGCTTACACTGACTAGATATTTTCAGGGATTGCTCAATACATCTAGTAGTTCAAGTATTCACCGTGAGAGTGCTCCGCTAGTCCTGCTTTATAGAAAACCAGCGGTGGTACGATTTCGGCGACTTTCCCCTATATAATCCATTCACGGTTACTTCAGCCTTTTCTGAAACCCCACTAAAGTTCTACTTGCAAGCTATTCCTCCGCCTCGTACAAACTAAGCTTAACTAAGCCTGTAGAATTACACCAGAGTACAACGCACCGAATTCGTGAGCACTCATTTCTAATAATATTTTGTATAAGGACTATTTCTTACTAGGCGCTACCAACATACGAGTTTTCTCACTGTTTTTTTATTCAAATTATTTATAAATTTATCATTACAACTTTTAGATAAAATATTAATAACGTTTTAATTTAACAGGTAAACAAGTAAATATTATGAACACAAGTATACAACGCTTGTGATGTACAGCCTTTGTTGGAAATAACTAAACACGTCATACATAAGGGAGATTTTTCAAAGGTTTGATTCAAAAAGGCCGAAGAAACCGCGAATGGACTATAGACTGCACGCTGTAGGCCTACTGCTAAGTACTGGCTTCTGGCACTGAGCTATTCTTAGCATAAAAGAAATGGATTTGTGTTTATTAACATCTTGCAGTGTTATTTGATCGCCACAAGGACATACAGGTCATCAGGCTCACATAACTATTTATTTTCATATGTGTGGAATAACATACGATGGGATGGAAGATGAAATTGAGCAGTTCAAGCGCTTGCCGAATTTTCATTTATATATTTTATCATCTGTCTGCTGCTTCTTCACGCCTGCTTCTCCATGGCAAGGAACGACATACCTGTGCCTCTGATATATTAGTCCACGTGTGTTTTCCTTGTTCATACCGCCTCATATAAGAACTCGAGGATGTAAAATACAAGTGTGTATTGGTTGTTCACGGTAAAGTGAGCTCTTTTTAAGGTCCTCCCTTCGCCATTAACCACTTATAAATATATTTTATTGCAGCATCAGGCGTTAACTTTTTGAGAGTGGTGAAACTTATACGTTGTGTTTATTACTCACGTGGTAATGTTTATATTAGAAATTGCTTGAAAGGGAAAAAATATCAGGCCTTTAAAAAGTGCTCATTTGACCGTGAATAGCATATATACTAGCTACTCGTGGTTTTTGTTCTGAATAGTCCATAACTCGTGACGTACGACCGCTATTAAATTACGCTTTTTATTACAAACTTAAGATGCATATATATTGTTATTCTGACATCAATAGCCAAATAGTAGGTGTCGGTTATTTTTAACCGGAAAGAAAAATAAATCTTTATTTAAAATGAGTCTTCTGTTCGATGTTTTTCTTTCTGGTCCTGGGAAAAGAAACTCATTTATAAAGGTCGGCCACGACTTTCATAAACAAAGCTAAAATTTGCAGACAGAAGTTTTAAATATGACTTATTTGGTTGCGTTACCGTTGAAGCATTTTTTTTTTTTTTTTTTTTTTTCATGGAAAAGCAAATAAATATTTTCAAGTACATGAATTGTTTAAGTAATTTCAGTTTAGCATTTTCACGTATCAACAGGCTTTATTTAACCCAGCTGCACCAGACTCGATGCGAGCACTGAAGCGTGACTATGTACATGCACAATAACATTTTCATCCTCAAAATCTTAATCCCAGAAAATACAATACGACAATACGATTTCTCCTTTCATAACGACCCGGTATAATCCCCTTTCTGCTAGCGCCAAACAAATCTCCGGGTTGAGAACCGTGCCATTTTTTTTTTCTTTTCGAACAAACGAGAACTAAAAAACAAATCATGGTTGCGATTACAACGCACTTTTTTTTTGCATCACGTAGGCCAAGCTGGACAATATATCTGCGTGACTTGTTTCTTTCCCGGCTAATGAAGTGATTCTTACAATAGTGAATTTGAACTTTCTAGCACTGAACCTCACTTCTTCCCACTATGAACTATAGGTAGGAATAGGAAATATTCGCGAATTCATTTCTGGACAAGATATATTTCAAACGCGTGTACACTGAAATCACATTTGCAATCGGATCAGAGTCTATTAGACACGCCCTGGCCGACTCCGCGCCAGTTGCCGACTTACAAGGGAACACGAAGTCAACCCCACACTGTCAAATGTGGGCTAACACTGGGGCAACAGCCAATGAACAAACATCTGATGTTCGACTATACAAAAGATTGTCGAATCTAGCATACAGGTCGGTGAACTAGCAAAATTCTCCTATCCCTAACTATAGGCCTACTTTTATCTTTCATTCTGACATAGCGGTATCCTTGGACTTGGATTTTAGAGGTGTGATAGGGAAATGATCGTCTAGATTTTGTATGTTAAGTCAATAGTGTTGAAATAATTTTTCTCGTCAAACACCGTGTCCAACGCGAGCTGGGCTCAATCCCCGGACGGTTCACTCCAGATTTTCGCAAGTGGAACTCGTGCCGGCCGATACCGCTGGTCGGCGGGTTTTCTCGGGGGTGCTGCGATTCTCCCGCCCCTTTATTCCGGCGCTGCTCCATTATGTCATGAACCGCCCAAATAACTTCACTCACTCACGGCGAATTCGGCTACAAAGTTCCCCGAATACAGAGAATGTAGTTTGATGTTTCTGAATCAAGCCAATTACTGGCACAGTTGTACCTTACGAAAGAAGTTCGTCAAGGTTTTATCACAACTATGAAACGCATTGTTACTTGCAATCACACAGCAGTCTGAACACTCCCTACCCACACTTGTAACGCAGTCCTAGTTAACTGATCTCGTGTCACAAATATTCCCGTAGTTTTATAGTCAAATTTCTTAACCTACCCTATTTCTAAGTATTAGGTGTGCGCCAACGGTAGGACAGGTGCTAAACGCGTCTCAGGGCTGCGCCCCTTACGCCTAAAAGGAAGGGAATTCATGCAGGTAGGCGTGCATCTCGACACAAGGGATTGGCAGCCATGGCCAGAGTGTAAGGCCGTGACTGCCTCCCTGAGTGTACTTATAACTGAAACTATATTCTAGAAGGTGTATGGTAAAACCAGCACAGACACGGTAAAACATATACCGACAGAAAAGACAAACTGTAGGAGCATTAATGAAAATGCTACAGGAAATATCAGGTGTGTACTGAATGTTGGTTTAATGCGACAGAAGAACTAGTAGATAGGAGGTGGGGCTTGTGTGAGTATGCTTGGGGCACATGTCCCCTTGAGATGGAAACTGCCGCCCATGTTCCTGCGCAGGCTGCCTGCACAACAACATCGGCAGCAGTATTTGTTGCAGGATCCCCCTGCTTCTCGTCGAGTGCGTCAAAAACCTGGGCAGCCATCTTCTCTCTTCTGCACCGACATCAGGGTCTTCACGCCATGGGTGAAGGTAGGGACCTGCAAGAGGGGAGCCACTCCACCCCTCTCCTCCAAAATCTCCGTTGGTCTTGGGTGAGCACTTAAAGTGCTCGGCGGGACATCCAGGAGCTACCAGTGATGGAGGCGAATCCGCTGGCCCAGGTGCAAAGGCTGACATCGGGGTGCTTCCAAGGTCTGGTGCTTTTCAATTCCATTCCTCGCACATCTGCAGTCGACAGCCCGCAGAATCCAGCAGGAGGAGGGTTTGCCACACTTCGCATGTTTCAGCACCTCGGGATTCCCCCTCTCCCCTTCCCCCTTCCCATTGCCTTGATCATTGGGCCGCCTCCTGCCGACGTGCTAGTGCCATATTCAACTGAGCCACCCAGGTAATCGACGTCCACGACGACTGCTCTGTCGAGCCGGCATCTTGGTCCACGAGCCAGTATTTGATTATTCCCAGCCATCCCAGAACCTGAGAATCCCCGATCCGCCACCTGGGGACTCGAGTAGTTGCGGACAGGCGCCGCATCTGAGCTGCAAACAGTCCCACCAAGCCAGCAGACACACCTCGCCTTCGCTGGATCCAAGGGGCGGGCAGTTCCCGGAGAGTGTGAGCGACTACGAGCGTGATGTTCATCCCTCAGCAACTCAGCTAGTGGTATAGTTAGATTCCATCCGCCTCCCGATTGAAGTGGCGCAGTAGTAACGCACTAACGGACTCGCTTTCGCAACGACCTGTATCGCTTCATTTCACACTAGCCGGATGCCGGGGTGGTTCCTTGATACACGCTACACACTCTAAATCTGAATATGTTATTTCAATCAGAATAATTATTTTACTTAATTTTTACTTAATGAACTGTTACATATTGGAGAATCCATAGAATGCACTTCACTAGAAATTAGTGTAAATAGCTGTTTAGTGACCGAATACCAGCAACTAAATTATAAGTACAATTTTACTGGTTCTAGTCAAGCAGTTTCAACGAATCTGCAGTCGAATTCGCTTTCGATTTTAGAGTGTGGCCTATTTCTTCCCTGATCCTCTTTTGTTGGAATTACTAGTCTCATCCCTAATGAACGCGCTGTCAACGAGACGTTAAGCCGTAACTATAAAATCGTGAACCTCGCAAAGACGAGTCTTTATTAGATGACACGCCAAATTGGTATCTCTTTGTGAAGTGTTATCTAACGCCCTCGAGTAGTTGATTCCAACACCAATAGTTACTCTCATCACGACACAAGGATGATACATGTGGAAGGGTGGATACAGATTCCTGTTGTAGTAGTGATTGCAGAACTTAAGTTAAAGACGTGCTCCTGTCTTTACAAACAACTCATTTGTAGAAATATATTTATTTTATCAATAAAGTGGTTTGTTGGTTGTCGTTTTCTTTTGCTATCGACATAGAACAACTGTTAAATTCATACTAACCACACCAGTGTACTTATATTTTAAGAGGAGAAATTTCAGTAAAAAAAATTACAATTACAAAATCTCAGTATGTATATGTGTATATATATATATATATATACACACACACATGTAAAATATCGTCTGGCATACAACACAAGCATATATACTTGAGCATTTTATATGAGTAAAATAAATATTTTAATAATTAATTAAATATCAAAGGATCTTAAGTATTCAATATCTTTCACAACTTAGGCCTTCTCTTTTCAAATTAAGTTAGTTTAAAACAAAACATGCTATTTTCAGTAAGACAGCAAATGAATCACCTTCGGGTACCCGTTTGCAAGTATTAGCAACAAGGGTACATACAATTTTCTTAATTTTGTAGGTTACATGTTTTACCGTCCCAAAAAAACACAATCATGTTAATTAGTTGCCAATGTTAAGTAAAATTTAGTGCAACTAGTCTATGAACAGTTCATGTTAATGAGAGCTGTAAGCTCGGAATATGTGGCATGCGAACAAAATTGTTAGATTTTACTTGGTACTGGAGAGAACCAAAATTTAATCTGCTGCGCAGGCCAAGAAGCAACACTCAAGAAGAAACCAAGAAAGGCTGTGAAGAAATCATCCCAGGAAGGATGTTGGCCACGATCTACTGCATCGTAGAACGAAACTCCAACACATGCACCTCTACAAGATATATCAAAGAAAAAATAATGTGGCTCGGCACACACAAAAATAACATGAAACGGCAAAAAAAAATCACTAATAGTGCAACACGCTTATCGGCAGGTGAAATTACCAATTACATAGAAAGAAGAATGTAAACAAGTAGATAAATATTTGTAGAATAACTACATGCTGTATGGTTAAGTTCAACATGGAGGCAATAACCTCGCGAGCAGGGATATATATGAAATCTATCGTGCTCAGGACTCCAGTCTGGTATGACTAATCGATACGCAGTACAATATTTAGAAAAATGTATAAAATACAGATAACCAACAATTATTTCATTATGTTATTACTTTAAATTATATCTGCATCTTGCAAATACTAAATACTCATTTAATTATTAAGTAAAATGTAGTTTTGGAAACAACACACACACACACGCATATATATATATATATATATATATATATATATATATATATATATATTTTATATATATATATATATATATATATATAGTAAAATGATGTAAATTTTATTAAATAATTTGCCTCTTCTAGTTAACAAGACTAGGGCAACAGTAAAATAATTTAAATAGATTCTTAATGTTTTACATTTCGAATTGCAAACAAATCAAATAAATATAACTGGAGCACGTTTTAATTAAACCAGTCATATTTGGCAGAAGAAGAAATTAATGAAGAACTTATTAAATTAATAGTAACCAAAAAAATTTAAGCTGTGCCAATACATTTGGCACAAGCCCTACTACAAATTGATCCCTTTGGATGTGTTGAACTGGCAAACTGATGTCTCGCCATGAGGTGACTGGTCAGACGGGAGGGGTCGACACGACTCGGCGGTGGTCAAGAAGCGCGGTGCCATGCACGCTGCAGGCCACGCATGCACCGGCATAGGCAGCGGACGTGCGTGGGGTGCAGTCTCCGTCAGAGCTGCAAGTTATTCCTGGCAGACAACGCCCGTGCAGCCGTGCAGTCGACTGCAGCACCTGCGAACTACAACGAGGGTGAACGCCTCGCGGCCGGTTGGCACTCTCGCCGTGTCCATGAATAACCTCTTCTCTGTCGCCGTAGACTACGACCGTGGTGCGCACACTAAAGATGAATTAGATCGCTTGTTTATTTCGCACATGTAGGTACCCAACACTTGCTCGTCCATCGCATATACGACTATAGAGATCATATGTGTGATAAACATTTTTTTATATTTCATTTTTCAATGTACTGTTACAATTTCTGAAAATCAGTCGTTTTAGCCAAATTATATAAGGGATGGAGGTCTTATTTGAATAAAATATTAAATAATAATTTTTTAATATATTTACAACCACTATAGAGAAAATACTCTCGACTTAATATCCGACAACCAATTACTATCACTTGCTATTTATGGCTACTATTTACATAATCGTCCATCACCTTACAGAAATGTATGCAACCAACCAACTAATATCAGTTTTCCAATATATCTACAGGTTTATCCAAGTTTATGAATTTTTTTTATATTATATGTCCATTTTTGACTTTTCCAGTATTTACAATAAAGTCTGTATCACACATTCCTGCAGTCCCACCTTAACTCAGTCCAGATTCCACCAGTTCGGAATTTTCTAAAGTGCCTCCGTGCACTGTAGTCCTATACTCGTCGTGTGCCACGCCCTCTCGTGCGTCCATACCCCCCCCCCCACACACACACACACACACTCTCTCTCGTCTACCATCGTCTCACACCCTCTACAATCGTCCTTACTCTCTGCTGATGTTCCTCGCTGCACCAGACTTTACCCAATTGCCGCACTCCAGCCAGATGGTTACCACAAAATCTATATACTCTCTGGCTGCCGGGGGTATTTATAGCGTTGTTGTCTCACGTCCAGAATATTCTCTACATGTCGGTTTGCGTCGAGGACGAAGATTACTAGAAGATTTTTACTTATCCTCTCAAGTCGTCAACTCCTCCGGCAAGGTGGTGGAGGGGCTGTGACGCCAATCATCCCTCGGCCCCTTGCCAATATTTGGCCATTGACATAGTGGTAACGCACATGACTCGCATACAAGAGGACACGCGTCCTATTGCCAGTCCAGCCATCCCTAGTGTTACGAGGTGTCTCTTTGTATCCGTGGTGTACTCTCTCCCCTTGGGCGGTCAGACATGCTTAGCACAGTCCTCCAAGGTCATCGCCGGTAACCGGAGATGGGGAGACGGAGCAACATGCGCCATATAACACTAGCACCTTCAGCGATAGCGCTATTGTGACTGTTGCCACTGCTGTCTGTAGCAGAAAAAAAATATTTTTGAGTCGTTGCACGAAATTTTTGGTCACTGCATCCTTCAGCGCGACTCGAGGCGCGAAGAATATTCTGGGCCAGGGTAGCTCAGCTATATAAGCTGCGGCGTGTCTCTGTGTCGGCAGTCTTGCGTGATCATTGGTGGCAGCTGTGTAGGACCATCGGAGCGACCAGGAAGCAACCAAAAGTACTGCAGTATAAGCTGGATGCGTTCTCGGGCCCCTGGTTTCACACCGCGAATATATTCTCACACTTCGTCGACGGAACGCTGTCTCCCACGCACGCACGCATACTGCTACCACGAGGCTCGCCTAACTTTCAGTGGTCCTCGTTACTCAGGAACAAGTTCCCCAAACTGCCGTATCGCATGTCTACCTGCAACTCGCGTACTGAGCTACACGGCTCCCTCGGATACGTAGCTTCCCTCAAATTAGCCTCCGCTGTACTCTCCAGAGAATTATTCGCCCTGAAGGTTGAAGTGAAACAACTGCCTATGGAGCACTGCACCCGACTTTACAACGTGAATAACTCATAAAAATGTAGTACAGGCGCCATGAAAATTGTCAGAAAAGTGCGATTTATGCTGTATATGAAAGAAGAATGTATATATTTTGCAAAGTTATAAAATATTTGACTAAAATATTCTTTTTAAATGTAAAAAAATAGTCGATCGAGAGAGTCCGCAATTTTAACTAAATATAAGCGCATTTCCATTTCGGATGCTTCGGAAAGCAGAATTTGCAAGAAAATCTTCTTAAAAGAAACATCGTCATAATGTTTACTATGATAGTGTGTATGAAAATTGTAATACTAATAATGTAGGAAATAATTTTTATAATTGAATTTATGTGCATCCATTTGTTACAAAGATTTACGACTTAAACTGGCGCAAATAAAGGTAATTATAAAGTTGATATGATATATTATTACTATGCACGACGATGACTTCATCCGTGCTTGCGGTGCCGTGGCTCATGCTTGGCCGAGTTCTGCCCAGCACCTGGAGTTTTAGAATAGGGAGCCATCGGATTCCATTCCCGCTCGTGCTTAGTCCGTATCGCTGGTATGCTGACCAGCATCGTTAAGGTGCCCACACACGATGATGAATTCCTCAAGGCTGGGACTTTACAGTGTCGGCTTCAGGGAAATCCGGAGCGTGTGTGGTAACGGCCTTGAGGCCACTGGCGAACTGCGCAGTCCGCAAAATCGGAATCGAAAAAACTTTCCGCCAGCCTGCGCAGTCCAGGACTGTACAGACCAGAACTGGCGTGTGTGGACAAACAACGTGTATTCCGTCCGTTCGCCTTCAGCGTTTGACGAAGACTCATCGGTGAATCGCGTGTTTCTAGAAGATTGGAAACATATGAGAGTGAGCCATGTCTGTGACAAGTGAAGTGTAAAGAATACCATGATAGGGCGAAAAAAGACGCGGGCTACGCTCGGCTGTTGGTGATATTGAAAGAGGTGGACGCGAACACCATGAAAGATGCTGTAATAAGAAAGATAAATAATCTGAGGAGGCTTCGACCAAATCAAGTGCAGCAGATGACGAAATCTATAAACTGAAGTTATGGTGCTTTCCATTGTTAAGGTAAGGTAATAATTAATTTACTGAAAGATTACATCTTTCAGTAAAATTAATATAGTTGTTTGTTTCACTGTCTGCATTGTTGTATTTTGATTTAGTTTTCTAGGTGAACAAGATCTACATAGAGCTTCTCGAACAAACTTAGATAGCAGTGATGATGGCAATGACAACAAGAGTGCGACTGAGGTATATAATATATTGTTGCGCGCTCACTGTTTCGCATGGTGCGCGGGCGACTGGAAGAGAAGGAAAGAGAGTTGTCATAGGATACCGACGGCGGAAGGCGAGGCAATGGTGGGTTTCGAATTACAGACGCGCGCCATGTACTCTGGTCGTATTGTTTTCGGCCAATAGCTGAAGAATGTTCTGGATTACTGACCTCGTTCTCTCAGCGCATCTCGGGATGCATTGAACCTTCCAGATGGTAAGGTGCGATATAAATATCGCAGCAGGCCTCCGGGCCGGGAGTTAAGTTGGAGGCAATGAATGATTGAATGAGTGGTTGAGTTCCGAGCGATAGAAGGCGACCAGTGACCAACGGAAGGGGAGTCTGCGACTGCAAGCATCAAGTAGTGGAATGTGCGGCTGGCAGGCTGGAATGTTGGACTAGATATGTGAGTGAAAAACATTATAAATGATGGAAACAGATAGACTGAACATGTGTTGATAATGAGCAGGAGTTAATTGACTGTAACCAAGAGAGACATTAAGAAGGATGTTAATAAGAGTTGAAATATACATTAAATATTAAGCTCACTGTTAACTAAAAATAGTATAAGAGAAGACAGATAGTTGAATGTTGTACATAGTAACATAGAGAATAAATTAGAAAGCACATTAAGTTTCTTTTATTTTTTATTAAGACCACCATCCCTCACGAGCTCAGATATATCCCTCAGGCGTCCTCGCTTGAAACAATATTTATAAGTAATACTTTTATGGTATTTCATTGTCTAGTAACAGAAAGGGATAAGGGGGCGGGTAAAGAAAGATAGTCGATGAGATGTGTGTATCACCAGGAACTGTGTGTTATGTTAGTAATAAAAAAAATCAGAGTACTGCTTTTAGTGATAAAAAAAGCAATGAAAAGTTATTTTCAGTATCTTGCTAACATGGCTGCTGCACAAGTTAACACAACGACCATATCTGACATGTTCCTCTCGAATATATTCTCATTCCTATAATGTTTTGGAGAAATTCTTCTTAATATTTATGTATATAAACACACAGAAACACACATGTGCCACATCATTTCGACCTGTACTGACACCGATGTCCTGATGGCTCAGTCGACTAGGGCATCTGTCTTCCAATCCAAGGTTCGGCAGTTCGCCGGTCCTTATCTCCACAGCAATTTATAATGTATTAAATCACATCGCATCGATATAGGTGAGTGTCTGCATACAGCACATGGAACATCGTCCTTAGGCTCCCACCGACACCAATGCTCCTAACACCCGATGACGTTATCAAACTACACTAGCGCTGCCTAGCATATTGTAGGGAACCAAGATGGCACCCCTATGGGCAACAATGTGGCAGCAGATACTAGGCCACCTAGCAGATGATAATAAAAACCATATGATGTCCCTGGCATGAGTAACCGACATCCAAGATGACAGTCGACACCAGCACCACCTAACAGACGATAGAAGAAATAAGATGGAGGTCTACAACAGAATAAATAAGATGGCGTTTTACAGAATCTAAAATCGTGGATGGAGAGAGAGAGAGAGAGAGAGAGAGAGAGCAGATAAGAGAGAGAGAGATAGAGAGAGGAACAAAAAAAAACTAAAAAATTCTACAAACAAGATTATGACATGGAATGACAAGAGCATGAAGTACCAAGGCAGAATTACAGCATGAACTAGAACTTCCTTGAAACAAGATGGCAAATTCAAAACAAGATGGGGGAAGCAAATAATATGGCTGACACTAGGTGAAGGTCATCCACGATGGTGGAACCAAGATTGCGGCTTGTCGAGTGGTCCACTGCCAGATACCACGGTGCTTTTTCACGCGAGTTTTAATGGACTTTGTCGTGATAAAGCAACCTGAGCGCTAAAATATCATCGTCCGACATTGACATCGCTGGCTGTGGACTGAATTGTTCCTTGAGGAATGTTGGAGCGTGTGTGGGGACAGCACGTTTCGGGCCAAACCTCGAAGCCGTATCTGCGAAGTTCCGGCCTCAAGGTTTGGCATGCACGTGCGTGGGTACCTTTACAAGCGCGGAGTGTTGGAGCCTGTTGTTGTCCCCTATTTTCAGGGCCAGCCTGTCGCCCTGTACGAACATGACAGTGAGCGACCACATATGGCACACATCGTCTGACGATTCCTAGACGACCACCATGTCGCACTGCTTCCGTGGCCTACTCGTTCTCCGGATCTCTCGTCTATCGAAAACGTGTGGTTCATGGTCGGACGACGACTGGCCTGCCACAGGACACCTGCGGCCATAACATATATTACGTTGCGACGTGTCATAATTGTACAATAGTTGTACAGTCGTTATATTTATACTGCAGGGCAAAAGTTGTATTTTGGAAGTGTTTTTTTCTGAGAAACGCGACTCGGCAAGAAATCAAAGAATTCAAAGCGGCGTGTCGCTATAAAAGCTTCTTGGCATACCCGAGAGTAAGAGTGGTGTGATGGTAGGCGGCCGCCTCAGGAGCTCGGTGCGGACACACGACTTGTGTAAACAGGGTCTCGCATTGTTCGCCGGAGGCGAGTTCTGCTGTTTGGCGTAGACCCACGTTGTTCCCGCGCGCGGCACGTGGCTGTGTCGCAGTTGGCGCCTCAACGTGGGGCCGGCGGCGCGGCGCCGAGCTGTTGTGTTCGCGTGTCGCTGACCCGCCGCCTTCCCCGCCCACCTGCTGCCCACTACCCACTACTGCGAAAGAGCGAGATGTCTAAAGTAATGAAAAAATGAAAATGAAAATTCAAATGTGGTCTTGCACCTGAGGCAGTGTCGCTTATGGATGGCGCTAGTCGAGGAGCCAGCTGCCCGACCCGAGGGACACACAGATCTGTCGGCCTGGCGAGCCCGAAGAATTGGTGAGGTGAGACGAGATGGAGTTTGAGACGCAATGAAATGAAAACGGGGGAAGGTGATGGAAGAGCCCCGAGAAAACCCCTACAATACGGTATTGTTCGCCACATTCTACGTGAGAACCCCATTCCATAAATCTCCCGCCTGCCGGCAACTCATTAAGGTGGCCGCCTGGGTAGGGCGCCGAACTGTGTGCAGAGCTCCAACAGAAAACATTTTATTAAAAAACTGTCAAACGTTTCTGAGTGAAGTCTGCTTACGAATAGCATTTAAGAAACGTTACACGTCTGTATGCGTTCTTAGTTCCTCCATTTCTCTCTAAAGCATGTTTTTGTGATAGTGAAAATGGCTCAAACGGGTATTTTAACGGTCATTTTTATGTATGAACATTGCGGTACAATGCATTAAAAAAGGAATAGGGATATGCATCAAACCTTTATTTTTATTATTACGTCATGAAATGGTAGGGTCTCCGCTGAAAGTCTCATAGAAGCGCGTTATCGACGGCAAGACTGCGCTCCAGTTCAGTGCTTTGCGCGTAGAGGCGATAAGAGAATTGATGCGCATGTCTCGGTCGCCCCTAGCTCCCACGCTTTTATGCCTCAGACGTGCAAAATTCCTTCAACCAGGCGACCACCTTAAGTGGGGCGGCCAGTGACTAATTAACTGAGCCAACCTAGGATCTTAAAATTAATAAATATAAAACACACATACATTTAAATATAGCTTGGGGAAAAAATTACACGCCATCTTGGATTTATATATTTTTGTCATTACTTATGTTTGAGATTATTCTGAAAATGTACGATTTCGTTAGTGCATAAAACATTATTTAACTATAAATTATACATGATTGCCGGTTGACTTCGTGTACTACTATCGCTTCTATAGTAAATAGTTAATTTCCAATTATTCTATATGTTAAACAAATTAAGGAAGGAAATTATTGCAATTACAAATATTTAATCAATCATCCGCGTGGCACACTGTATGTGCCTTCTCAAAGAATACATTTCAATAATAAATCCTGAATACATTTTGACTCAAATACTGGTAACACCATATTTGGATTCCTCTCTCTCCACCTTAAGGTTGAAGTAAAGCCACTACCTAATGAGCACTGCACGCGACTATACAACGTGAAGAATTCACAAAAAAAAAATTGTACAGACACCATAAAAACTGTCAGAAAAGTGCGATTTATGCTGTATATGAAAGAAGAATGTATATATTTTGCATCATTATAAAATAATTTACTAAAATATACTTTTTAAATCTAAAAAAATATTCTATTAAAATAGTCTGTATTTTTAACCAAATTTAAGCATATTTCCATTCCGGATGCTTCAGACAGCAGAATTTGCAAGGAAAACATGGGTCCATTCCGTAAAAACGCCACAATGTTAGGAGCATTTCATTATCCAGAATGTTACAATAGGCCTCTGTGTTCATGCTACCACGGACAAACACCAGCGGTCCTACGTCGAAGGCGTACTGAGGTACTGAATTACCTATCTCCACGGGTGCCCAATTACTTTTTGGTAGATAGTGTATATGTGTGGTATGTACAGCCTATGTGTTGGTAATGTAGCTGACCTTTGTCACTAAGAAATCTTCTGCCACTCATATAGGCTGTTTACACGTGCACGAAGTCGACGAGTTTTACTGCCTTTCATTTAACAATTATTAAGTATGTATCTTGAAAAAGTAAAATAGAAAAGAAAAACGCATAACACTTATCAATAATAATTTTCACAAATTGTTAGAAATTCTATGCTAATTTTTACATTATTGTTTTATTTGAAGTATTACGGTTAATAAAAATTATGCCGAAATTGTTACGATTAATCATGTTTCAAATAAATGGTATTTGTATTTTAAGGGGCTTATCAACATCCCGCAGTAATATGCGTAACTTAAACAAACATCCATGCCTTGCCTGGGATTCGAACCGAGAACCTTCCGCACCACAGACCGGTGGCGTACCGACCGAATGCGCCACGGGAGGTCGGCTTCTTAAAATAAGCATTGCGAAGTACTTAGTCCATAATTAAAACTATAGTCCAGAGGACTACATAGTTAATTAATGCTAACAACATTCAGCCCCTCAGTTTTAATAGTACTCATGGAGGAATCGCTGTAGTGAAACTAAATTTTCTTTCAAACTCTCTCTGTAATTAAATAACTTTCAATGTCGTAACTGGGGCCAGAATATAGTCACGCTGCTGTCACTTCGTGGAGCATCACTCACGTCTTCATAATAAACTGCATCACGACTTCGCCTAGCCACGTGACTGGCAATCCCTATCCCGGTAGTTGTCATTACCAAGAAGCCGTAAGACAGCTGTGGGAAAAATACAAGTAAAGGCTGTTCACGGTAAAATGAGCATTTTTGAAAGCTCTGCTTATCTACTTTTATGCACGTTGTGTAGGCCTATTCTTCCGCCTTATGTAAAATTAACATTTATGTGGGTCTCATCACTTTATTAATGCGTCGGTCAAGCGAAACTGTGAAATTATTAGAAAAGTAAATACTGTACAAATCTGCTCATTTTTACACTCCGATGATAAAAAAAAAAACAGGAAGCGAAAGAAATAATTTGACTTATCACAAATGTTTACCTAACAATTTTTATTCGACGTTAATATGATGGAACTACTTTCCCTCCCTCGTTACCAACTTTACTGGGTGCATGCCACTCTGTGCACACGTTAAAATATATTTAGGCAGGGGCAGTGACTTTTTTCTAAGGTTGATTTCAAAAGTGCTCACTTTATTGTGAACAGCCTGTAGTGCGTGTTTTTCCTTTCCTCCAGCAGTCCGTAGTACAGGGAATTATTTGCGGTTCTTCTTCTCCTCGCTCGGAGCAGGTTCTTCGGACGTTGCTCGAGTTTAGTGTCATTAAGTTCAACGCAGAACTGGCAACTTGCTGCACAGAATAATGTTTAGCACACCATACTAACTCCATTTCAGTTCGTTCCCATGTCACGGCGTCCCCACTTCAGTTCAGGTTGCTACCACCAGCAACATAGAATGAAGACAGAAGACATTTGCAAACCGCTGTTGCAGTGCCAAACTACTTCCAGTTGTTTCTTTTCAGTTTGGTTCGTTATTATTTATTTCGCAAAAAATAAAACTAAGACAATTGTCTAAACAACTGTCGTCCTGCAATGTCCCCGTCTCGTTCCCACGCCCTTAGAGTAGAAAAAATGGGGGGGAATTATTCTTACGTAGGCGACAGGAGTCTTTTAAAGGTGATCCTATTTACTTTCGTGGTGTTTATTTCGCTGCTGCTCCATCCGTATCATCTCAGTTCGTGTGTCTTTAGGAATTACAAGTTGTACACAGATCATTGTAATGTGTAACCGTAGTACGAATATACATATATACATACATATTATATCAGCAATATACATTTAATAAATAAAAGGTTGGAAAGTAATGATTTTTCACGTTGTATACACAGTACGTTTTGTCTGTATAACGTGATAGTATGAAAAAAGTATTAGTAAACTTGTGTTTTAAGACTGTTTCGGGAAAGTAAAGTTGTTAGTGAAGAACTATGTAATTATCTGACTTCGTACGAATATGTAGGAAAAACAACCTATTTTCTTTTTAAATCAATGATGATTCATTGGGTACTAAATCAACTTTACGATATGGTTTCCTTCTAAATTTCGCGTGACCTCAACAAACAATATCGACACTTAAAACTACTGCTAGCTTTTTCTCCCGTTCTTCACTTCGTAGTAAAATGCCACTTTCCAAATTAACTCACGTATTTGAACAACTCTTGCGCGTAACACAAAAGTTAAAAGTGAACAAAAGGTCTTCTGATGTCCGGAAAAATTACTTAGGTAAGACAGAGAAAACTTTCTAATACTATAAAATAAGGCTCCAAATTAAAGTAATGTGTTCAATCATGTAATATACTCCTGGGTGTCACAATGCATATGTCAACTACTGTAGATGTCCCTATAGGATATGAGCTAATTTAGCAATATCTAAGTGATATCATGAGACTTAATGCCTGAAAGTGTTTGAAATTGCCATGTTTAACTATTACGTATACACTAACACGATGATGGAATGCAGGTGCTGCGAATCCTTCCAAAGAGACCAACCGAATTTTCATTTGCATTTATATTCTGTTTGTTCTAGAGCTATCGGCCACTGTATCAACTAAACGGGAAATTTTATAAGTTTTAATTTCCTGTCTCGATTATATAGAAAATCTACGTCATGGACTCGCATCACATAATTGACATAATGGAGTAAAGTCTCAAAAATATCGATGTTACAGGAACTCTGAGTGCTTCCGTACTTAATACATAGTCAATCCTATACATGTAGGTACCACCCTTCTCCCATCATGACGAACAGAGTTTGATTTACAGTGTGGTTAAAGCTGCCCTAGGTGTGATTTACTTTTTTATTAACGCCAGGCTTACATTTCAAAGTTCCATGCATCCGCCAAATGATCTTGGTAGTAACATGAAAGAATAATTCCACTATGTTTGGAGGGTGGGTGCAGGTTTCCGGCATTGTTGCAATAGTATTTTCTAGATTTTTTTTTTGTAATTCGGGGAGTGACATAGCCTCCAGTGGAAAGCGCGATGATATTGAAAGTTTCGCATTTTAAAACATACACTGTAAATTACCACACATGTCTACCCCAAGTAAATAATTAATTTGTAGCTTACGCACATTCCGTTTCGTATTGATTTTTTTTATGATGTTATAAATATTATCTCCACCCCCCTCCACTTTTACGATTTTTTCCATACCTTTCCAGGCACTTCGCCAGAATTTGATGTATAAACCTTTCTCGCGCCCTTTCTACGCCACTCCTGTTACAAAGGCTTCCTTTTGTGCGCTGAGTGGTGCGGCTTCCGATAGCTTTTTTCCATTGGTTCGTAGTACTATTGACAGCGAGAGCAATTTCATTTGCTGCCCGGATGAATTCTCTGAAGCTCTCGTGGCGTGCAGGATAAATGGGATTAAAGCCTCATATTGATTCTTTTCCTCGGCCCCTTCCACTTTCGTAGATCCATGTCCGCATGCTGCACACACTTAGCTGTCTAATTTTTTTAATGCCACATACGACTTCACTTTGAGACATCTACTTACCTTTTCTTTTTCTACTCGTATAGATTTTTTCAAGTTTGCGTTTGTTTTCCAGGATCTCGTTCCATAAAAAAAGTTATACTCTATCAGGTAAAGCGTTTTTTAGTTGTCACTGTGAGAGAACTGTTTATTATTAGGTAATAATTTTTCTGAGAATGTTACCAGTGCCATATTGATTTATTTTTATATCTTAGATTTAATCAAAGTATACTTAACTAAGCACGTAGGCCCTAAGTACCAGAGTTTAGGTAGTTCTTGGTTCAGTACAATGAAAGTCTTCAAACAGAAAGTTAGTTTGCACATGCATATGGAGTACCTACGATTGCCAAATGACAGACACACTGTTGTTGGTCTAACGGATAGTGGCAAGGACTGCAGTATAAAACAGAAATTAGTGAAAGTTTCTGTATTCAAAGTCCAAAGTACTTAAGTTTGAAACTAATTCTGTCATCTGAGTAAAGCCAAATCTAACCCAATTTGTTTTTAATGACTACTGACGCTAGCATTAGCGGCAAAGGGTGAAGAGTGAAGATATTTGAGCGGCATCGTTCGGCACGATTCCCACATGAGAAAACCCGGTGACCCGGCCGGGGATCGAGCCCGGTTCGCCTAGGTGGGAGGCGAGTAGTCTAACCACTTCACTACCCGGGCCTCTTATGTGCAGAAGAGCAGTTCAATGTTAGTACACGTAGACTGGTGCTGCACAGCTAGCGAGATTGCTGTGCCCCGTATTCACTCTACAGTTCCACCTCTGTATATGCTGTTAACGGTAAAATGAGCACTTTTGAAAGCCCTGCTAAAGATCTACTTGTATGCACGGCGTGTATTCCTCCACCTTATGTGACATTAACATTGCCATGGGCCGTATCACTTTATTCATACGCCAGTAAAGTGAAAATGTGAAATTGTTAAAAAGTAAATTTCTTATAATACTTACTACTCATTTTCTCACTTCGATGTATTAAAAAAAATCGAAATAAATAATTTAATTTACCCAAATCGTTCACGATAAATTAACCACTCTTGAAATCAACGTAGAAAAACGTCACTGCCCCTACCTGCATATATTTTAATAGGCCAGTAATGTTGGTAGCGATGGACGGAAAGTAGCTCCATATCTTAATGTCGAATAAAAAGTGCTAGGTAACCATTAGTGATAAATTAAATTATTTCTTTCGCTTGCTGTTTTTTTTTTAATTCACCGAAGTGTAAAAACTAGAAGATTTGTTAAATATTTACTTTTCTAATAATTTCATGTTTCACTGGACCGACGCATGAATAAAGTGACGATACTCATGACAATGTTAATATTACGTAAGGCGGAAGAATACACAATGTGCATGCAAGTAGATCTTAAGCAGGGCTTTCAAAAGTGCTCATTTCACCGTGAATAGCCTATAGTGTGTGGTTGTTGGCGTAGCGTGCGGGCTGGGGTCAGGCGGAGTTCGGGACCGTAATAACCAGTGGGGCGGCCGGCTGGCAGCCGGCGCGTAAACAACGTTCGGGGCGGTCAGTTATTCTGTTAACTGCGCCGCCGAGTTGGCGCCACTCCGCCCGGGTGCAATGGTCCCTCTCTGCCGCCGCCTTGCGCACCTCGTAAATTACTATAGGCCGTTCACGGCAAAATGAGCATTTTTGAAAGCCCTGCTTAAGATCTACTTGTATGCACTTTGTATATTCTTCCGCCTTACGTAAAATTAACATTGCCATCGGCCTCATCACTTTATGCATGCGTCTGTCAGGTGAAACTGTGAAATTATTACAAAATTAAATACGTTTCAAATCTGGTCTTTTTTAACACTTCGATGCATAAGAACAGAAGACGAAGGAATCATTTAAGTTATTGTAGCCTAAATGGTTACCCAACACTTTTTATTCGACGTTAAGATAGGGAACTACTTTTCTTCCCGTCGTTACCAAATTTACTGGGTGCATTTGTCACTCAGTGCACCAGTTAAAATATGTGCAGGTAGAGGCAGTGACTTTTTTATAAGGTTGAGTTCAAAAGTGCTCACTTCATCGTGAACAGCCTTTAATTCAAATGTCTTCTGTAGCTCCGAAACCTCACTCGGAGTATCATACCCGCTTACTTAATTCTTATTAAACCATTTTCGGTTGAATTTTGCAAGTTTCCTGTTGTAAATATTACTTTTAAACAGCTCAGAGTTAAATTTAATGTCAGTCTCCCTCAGACACTCACACGAAATACACGCACACACTTCTTACAAATAACTTTTGTTATTGACTCTCAAGCCCGTGTATTAATTGCATTAATACTAACAATAAGAATACCAATTAGTTCAGTATACGTATTCAAACTTAATCTCCAATGTTATATTGCATAATACACACAATTCAAATACTACACTAACACTTATCTAATAACTTATTCTCAATACTAATATGACTCGATTGGTTCGGGAAGCAAGGTATGAGTATGACATTTTAAAATCTAATTAAATTAAAATCACCTTTGGCATTAACTTCCACTTTTCTAAATGAATCAACTGTCGCAAGCCCGCTGCCTGGTACTCGCGACAGAAACTAAAAGTCCTAAAATTTTTAAAATTCGTAAGATTTTTTAAATTCCTCGGAATTTAACTTTATCCCCCAAACCCCCAGAGGCAGCGAGAAAGGGAAAAATTCTCAGCATGGGTACAGATTCCCGGCGGTACCCTGGTACACCGGGAAAATTAAATTGCGGCTTGGCAGTTCAACTACAGTTTGGAAATAGCCAGGCGGGAGCTAATTGCGTCTTAGAGCTCGGTTCCATACGCCTACAAGGGAAGGAATTCATGCAAGGAGACATGCATCGCGGCTGCTAGGGATTGGGCTGTAATGGCCTCATTTTGGATATGACTTGGAGCTAAGCTACACTGAGGGCGTGGGATTGGGCCGGGGACATTTATAAATTAGAAGGACGCCAATAGTTTAGACAATTGTGGGGTCAGTGATGCCCTTAGTTAATAATAACGAACCAAACTGAAAAGAAACAACTGGAAGTAGTCTGGCACTGCAACAGCGGTTTGCAAATGTCTTCTGTCTTCATTCTATGTTGCTGGTTGTAGCAACCTGAACTAAAGTGGGGGCGCAGTGATGTGGGAACGAACTGAAATGGAGTTCGTGTAGTGTGCTGAACATTGTTCTACGCAGCAAGTTGCCTGTTCTGTGTAGAACTTGACGTCACTTAAACTCGAGCAACGTGTGAAGAACAAGCTATCTCGTGGCTTCTTAGTGTTGGTAACTACCGGGATAGTCAGTCACTGCAGTGACATTAGTGTGGCAATATTCTGGCCCCAGTAACGACACTGAAAGTTATTTTATTACAGCTGAGCTTGAAAGGAAGGTCAGAAGAGAGCTGCTCGGCGCTTGCATATTACCTGTCTGAAAAAACATAAATCACGTCGTCGGCGGTATTTAAGAGTGCGGTAGCAGAGAGCGATGTTAATAGTATGGAGTGTACAAGCCAAGTAGGGCCACGTGGTTTCTCTCCCTCCAGCGCCGAGCATCCGGGAGAAATCTTCCCCCTACACTTTCACCCCTATGTTACCTCCCTCAAAGCTGCGCAGACATTATTTTCTCAGTTTAACTTTTCTATACTAATTTTGCAGAAGATCTCACGTGGTTGAATTTTTTTCAAAGTAATGTATTGATTTATTGTTGAAATTAAAAACGATTGAGGCAGGTATCCTGTTTTTTGTCCTTCCGTATTTCGTAGCCAGTTAAAAGAACCTATTGAAACAATGTTTCAATACCACGTGGACATGTCTGCATTGAAATTTTTATATTTTAAGATAACATGCCTGTAACACACAACTTTAAATATTCAATCGCGTCAGACTGCGAGGATTTTAAAACTCAATATCATCATGCCAGGCGTATAACTGCGGAGACAAGCATCAGAGATCGTGTACAATATATGAATGCATCTCGGTGAACGAAAACTGTGCTAAGTATCCACTTACTCCAGTTCTGGGGCCCTGTCCTAAATTTACAGAAGGGCAAGACACATGACGCCTCCACAAATTGTTACACCACCGAACGAAGGGGCCGCGGTTGTGCAGTGTCCAGACCACTCGCTTCCCACCAAGGCGAACCGGGCTCGATTCCCGGCGGAGCCGCTCGTAGTTTAGTGTTGTGAAGCCTTGTGAATTGTGAAAAGGACTAATATTCTTGGAGGCTGAGGCAGGCTACGGCCATTAGTTGTTCTCAGATAGTCTTTTTTGCTTATGAGTAGACCGATTTTTTATATATAAAGGCCTGCAAAATTCGCTTTATTATTTGAGGACAAGTTAAACTTCAAATCGTGTACCTTTGCAACATGTTTGTTATTGGACCATACTTTACTTGACATACCCTTGGTATCTCTGCGCCTATAAATGAACGCTTCACAGCTGCGTGCTCCAATCACATGCAGTTCAGTCAGAAAGGGCGTGGCTTCACAACTATACAGCAGCCAGCGGAGAAACGACGCTGGCTCGAGTGTATACAGTGCTATGAAGTTTAACCTGGTTCCAAATAATAACGCGAATTTTGCATATTATATATATATATATATAATATTGCAAAATTCGCGTTATTATTTATATATATATATATATATATATATATATATATATATATATATATATATATATATATATATATATATATATAGCGAATTTTTCTACTTAACGAGCTTGAATGAACAAGTGTTTATAAATAACCAATTATATATATTTTATATTAACTGGATAATTAAGATTTGCAATTTAAATATACTGCTATCTACTGTGTTTAATTTGTCCAATCTCGTGCATTTACAAGTGGTAGGGTTGGCAACACTGGTAAGAGTGCAGAGAACGACGTAGAGGCCACACGGGTCACTATTGTAAATTTTTTGGGATAGTTTTTTGATGATTAATTTGTTACGTTAACATTTTAGGGAGGGAAGAAAATTGTTAGCCTGCAAGTTCTTAATTTTCAAGGCTGTTCACGATAATGTGAGCACTTTTGAAATCAACCTTAGAAAAATGTCACTGCCCCTGCCTGCATATAGTTTAACGGGCGCACAGAGTGACATGTAACCAGTAAAGTTGGTAACGTAGGGTGAAAAGTAGTTCCATATATTGACACCGAATAAAAAGTGTCAGGTAACCATTTGTGATAAGTTAAATGACATCTTTCCATTTCTGTTTTTTTTTTTAATGTATAGAATTGTAAACATGAGGAGATTTTTAAAATATTTACTTTCCTAATAATATTATAGTTCCATTTGACCAATGCATGATTAAAGTGCTGAGGCCCGTGGCAATATTAATTTTACATAAGGCGGAAGAAGACACAACGTGCATACAAGTATATCCTAAGCAGGGCAATCAAAAGTGCTCATTTCACCGCGAACAGCCTATATATTGGATTTAAGTGAGAATTCGAGAGGAACAGTTGGGCAGTCCCGCTGATTCGTATACAAACCATGATGCATTTGACCGTGCGTCGTGAACAGAATTATTATTTTGCTGATGCAGGAAAGGTCCTACTCCACATTACACAGTGCAAGCAGCTTGCTTTTGCAGATGTATTGGCACATGCCAGTGTTCATCGATCCATCCATTAAAACTAATGACCCAAACGCGAACCAAGGAGTAATTATATATAGTAAGAGCGAAACCCACCCGGGTAGTAGCTGATTGGTGCTAAATTCCGCATTACATTGACACCTCCTAACGACGATGATTTGACAGAAAAATAAAAGCATCTTCTACTTCTTCAGTGTTTTAATTATATTGCAGTGTATTAACTAAGGCATAGTGTTAGTTGCTAGAATAGATGAATCTGCTTTATTCGTGCATTTATTGCTCGTGAAGGATGCATAAAATCAGTAGGAGCAAACACGTCGTGTTGTTTTCCCTAGATTTTATTGAATCGCTGATATGGCCAATTCGCGTTTTCTTCATACTTTTTGAGTCAAACCTTTGAGAAATCACCCCATGTATGACATGATTGGATCTTTCCAAAATATTTCACGTATCACAAGCGTTTTATACTTGTGTTAACACAGAGTTGGGTTAAATTGTATTTTTACTAATGTTTTATTTATAAATTATAATTTTACTTATTAATATGAACGACAGGGACAAAAACGTGTGTGAGTGAAGAGAGTTGGACGGCTCTTAACATCGAGGTCTTGAGAGCCGATGAGGGTGATTGATATGAGTATGGTGCAGCGCCGGAATGAAAGGGCGGGGGAAACGGGAGATCCCCGAGAAAACCTGCCGATCAACGGCATCGTCCGGTACGATTCCCGCATGCGCAAACCCGGATCGCCTTGGTGGGAGGCGAGCAGGTTAACCGCACAGCCACCGTGCCCCCCCCCCCCCGGGGGAGAAAAGGGGTGGGTTGGTAATGCCTAGTAAGAAATAGTTCTTGTGTAGAATAGTATTAAACTAAGTGCGCACGAATGCGATGGGCTGTGTGTTTAGTTTCATTTTTTAGACTCGTTTAAGCTTTGTTTGTACGAGGCGGAGGAATATCCTGGAAGTATAATTTTAGCAGGTCTTCTGAAAAGTTGGAAGTAACCGTGAATGCACTATATATCGGTGTTTCAATAAGTTGGCTCGCGCGATTCCATGTCGTAACCTTCCACATGCCTTTTTAGACAGTTCCGCATACGTCTATTCTGTTGTTCAGGGGACATTCTAATTTAACAGTCGTTCCTCCTATAAATGAAATTGTGACGTCGGCCGAAATATAGTTACGCACCCTAAAATAGGCCGTACAATATTAACGGGATTAGGTGCGTTTGCCAAGACTAAAGATATTTACCTCAAGTCGCTGTGGCTTTTTATAGGCGTTTGTCCGCGCTGCTGTAAACGAGTCCATTATGCGTCGTAAACAAGTCGAGCGTGGCCCAGATGTACCAAGCGGCCGTGCCAAGATGCTGCATTGGAAACTTTTCCGCTCCATCGCTGGACTATTTAAGCGCAGTCTTGTTTTATTAAGAAAGCATCAGACCTAAATTAACGCTAAGCACGAGAACTTATGTCCACAGGTTCATGAAGCCAGCATGTGAAAACCAGGAGATTATTTTATTTTTTTGCCGACTCTATGAGCAAATGTTCTGTCAAGGCATTTCTTACGCCATAAACGTTTACATTAAGATTCGGGAGCAAGATATATTAGAAGGTCATGCAGGAGTAAAAGCACTTACCAGCCAACATTATATGCAATAGCATTGTTAGTAGATGTAAGTGGGAATTCTGGTGCACCACAGAAAGATAAGATCTGCACTTACACGTTAGAAATAATTTTCAAGTTCATTGCACGGTTCGGTTCGTTTCAAATTTTAATGTTTCGTTTCTCAAACGAACCGTTGAAACACGGCATGAACTTTTAGACCTTGTCTTTTCATGACGCGCCAAAATTCCCACATTTTATTACTATTCTTAGGAGCTGCTTATTGATAAAATATACTAAAGGTATCTCTGATTGCAATAGTTTAAAATCTGCCAACTGTGATAAACCATATATGAAGTCACATTCGGTTCGTACCAACTGATTAAACAGCGTTTATGAACACCCTTCGGTTTTCATGCTCTCCAGCTAAATTAAATACGGCAGACCGAATTAAAGAAACCAAACAATTTTCTTTTTCTTTTTAACGGCACAACACACACACACACATGTCTTGCCTAGGATTTGAACTCAGGGTCCCTTTGGCCGTTATGGTTGAAACTAGGAGCCACTGTGGTGTAGCACTTGGATCACGTGTCTCCCACCACGACGAAATGGGTTCGGTTCCCGTCAGGAATTTTCGCATGTGTGGACACGTGGCAGACGTTACTTCCTGTTCCACCATCACTGTATTCCACCGCTTCTCCATCTTCGCCTCCCTTCATTTCCATCGGTGCTGAAGATTCTCAACATATTACTTACCGCTCAAGTTTCTGTCTCTTTCTCTCTATCGATCTCTCGACTTGCTAATAATAACCTATGTGAATGGGAGTCTGTCATTTTTCAACGTGCAAAAAAAATTAAACCTAATGTTTGTTACGTATTACTAAAGAAAAATCAGTTGCGCAACACTCGGAAGTTATTTCAGGCATCTCGTACTGGTATACGCCAAACACCATTGTTTGTCAGTGCACGGTCAATAAAGTATTTTCGAAATCGGTATTTGTGAAGAAATCTCATTCCGTAACTGCATACGTTTAACGTAAATATCTTTACTAGCTAGTCCAAAGTATTGTTGGCAGCGAACTGTGGAAAATAGTCTTACGTGTTAATTTTTTGTTGAAAGTGAAAACTTAAAAAATTAGTTCCAGATGAAACAGGTTATTTTTGGTTTCATGGACAGCAGAGTAAGAATAGACGTAAAAGTAGTATATTTTGTACTTTAAACAGCAAGTCCATGACAATATGGCGGACCGCATGAGGCCGCTTGCTCTGTCCACATTGGACGTCCAGGAAGCACGTGATTTTCCATTACTACTACAGACAAATCGCGGTGGACATTTATTCAGCATCACGTAATGCGCGTATGAAAGTAAAAAAGTTGTTCTTGTTTAGTATTATTTAGTTTTAAAATGTGTTAATGTTTTTGTCTACGTATGTTGTGGACAACAGGTGCGTCAAACCTTTTTCGTTTAAACAGGGAAAAGAGGGGGAAGGGGGGTAACATCTTTTACAGACTTTGGCGCCCCTGGTACTGCAAAAAACGCCCCTTCCCGAAATTTAGTTTTCAAATCAATGATGTCAGTATTTACACACATACATGCATCCCATTAACATATTTAAAAAAACACATACACTAGTAAAAACATAATTATTAAATAATACCACTGACTTGGGGTAGCGGTGACGAAGTGGCTAGGGCGCTCGCCTCCCAACATGGCAATCCGGGTTCGATCCCCGACGGGTTCACTCCCGGATTTTTGCATGTGGTAATCGTGCTAGACGATGCCGCTTGCCGGCGGGTTTTCTCGGAGTACTCCCGTTTACCCTACCCTTACATTCCAACGCCGCTCCATCCTACGGGTCCCAGCTGGTAAGCCCGTCACTCGGAGAGGGTTGCCTCGCCCTGAGTTCACTCCCCACTAGAGATTTTTTTTACCACTGACCTCCATTTTTAATAAATATACAGAAAGTATGAATCTTAATCTATATTGTTTTACTGTGGAGCACCATCACGAAGTCTTCTGTTTGCTTCCTCCTTTCTGAAGCCCCTGGTGAACAACATTCTTTGTGGGTTTTTTTTATTAATTATCTTCTTTTCATTTTCATGTTGTAGGCTGTCCACGGTAAAATGTGCACTTTTGAAAGCCCTGCTTAAGATCTATTTGTATGCACGTTGTGTGTTCTTCCGCCTTATGTAAAAATTAGCATTACCATGGGCTTCATCGCTTTCTTCATGCGTCAGTCAAGTGAAACTGTAAAATTATTATAAAGTTAAGTATTTATTAAAAATCTGCTTATTTTTACACTTCGATGCATAAAAAAAAAACAGAAAGCGATAGAAATAATTTAAGTTGTCACAAATTGTTACCTAACACTTTTTATTAGACGTTAAAATATATGCAGGTAGGAGCAGTGACTTTTTTCTAAGGTCGTTTTCAAAAGTGCTCACTTTATCGTGAACAGCCTTTACCACGACGAGCACAGTATGATACTAGAATAAAACGCAGTTACGAAGGTAGAGAGCGATCCAAAAATAAAATGCAATTACATGGACATAAGTACGGTAGTGACGTCATATCTGGCACTAGTTCGGTCGCAGAAACACTAAAATTCTTCTCGGATCGAACAATCGCACTAGAATTTCGAGACGTAATCTAGCAATTATAGTATCGATAGCCCCGGGGTTTGATAATGGGTAGTAAACCATCTCCAGTAGCTGTCTGGAACGTGGTGAATTAATGGCGAGTGCAGAATTACAGCCACCAGAGAGCTCTGGGTTCTTCTGCTTCTGCAGCACGCAAGGGCAGTTCCCATACAGTTTCAAACACTTTGGGTAATGAAGGTGCAACATTTTGCTGGCACGAAGGATTGGTTTGAGCTTCGAAGTGGAATGAATACTGACCCCTGGCACGAAGGAAGGGTTAGGATTGGCTAATTTTAGTTCCCTTATCGATTTCCTTAACCTCATCCAATAAGGAGTTAAGTAGGAAGGTACACTCTAAATTCGAATCCGTGGAAAACCACTGATTCGCAGTGAAATTCAACTACTCGCATTAGTAAAAATAGCTCCACTTAGAATCACTGATTGTTTCAGTGAAAAAATTTCACTCACTGAATTAGTGGCGTGAAACAATTACACTGATTGAATACGTGACGGCCTACAACAGTGGCGAATTAAATATTGTTTTATTTGAATTTAGCAACATAATTACGCGAAATAAACATACTTACGATAGTTTATTATTTATATTGCACATTTTACCGTAATTTAAAAGATTTAAAAAAAATTCGTCGCTGCCCGGGATTGAACTCGCACACCCTTCTACTTCGTTTTTAGGCCGTTTTACCATCTGCACTACCAAGTTAAGTTAATAAATAAAAGAAAAATATGATCCAGCCAGCGGGACATACACTGTACGTTATGAATTACGGGCTGTAGTAACGAAACGAAGCTTTTGCTATCCTATGTTCATATAACATTTTTGCATCCTCCAGATGTGAGGAATGTTTCCTCGAAGTATTGACATGCAATTTGGCAACATTCTGTATCCTGTCGATTTAATGCATAAGTCAAGTAGCCACTTCGTTACAATTAAGTAGGATTGTTCTTTCTCTGTTTGTCCATTTTGACCTCTGTAAAACAGCAAAGTGAAACCGACCTCTAAAGCATCAATTGATGTGCCACGCACCATTAACGTGTATCAAGTTAACGTAGAACGGGCTATAGAGAGTGTCCCTTTTCTAGTTGATTTAGTCGTTGGAAGCGAGACAGCGGTCCGGCAAGTTTACTAACAAGTTAAAGAGGGTTCCTACTGACGCTACGCGCCTTGCCTGGTGACAGCCGCCTTGGAAGTTCAAGGCCGCGGGCTCCGGCGACGTCTATACCGTCAGGCGTGAAATACGTATCTGGGGGTGCTCCTTACCCTAGTAGCACACCGCCTTGCCGGGGTATATATCTCCGGCTCTGCCTCTCTCCTGGGGGCGCCGACAGGATTTATGTACTTCAGGACAGTTAAAGTGGTCGCCTCCCCCTCTGGTTGTCTCTCCTTTCCCGACAAAGTTTCATCTTGAAGGAGTTCAGTAACATTTTATTTAGGTCACCATGAAAACACTTTAAACACAGCCTTAACATATTTTTACGTGATTGCTATTCGCTCATATTCACGCTACGCATTTTTATCTTAAGTAATAGATGAATTAAATTTGCAATCTACCTTCACAAGAAGACAAGTTTTTGCAAATAATTTTGTCTTTATACGGTTTGTATAGATAATGTGTAGTCTCTCGCCCATCTGTGTAAGTTGCACAGAATTGTAATAATAGATTTTTTATCTTTGCCATAGTGTAATTATTCCATATTTCCTTCTGTCTAGTTACTATTTTGTATACTGTAGGCCTACAAGTCTATGTTGTCTTTCTGTCTCTTTTATGTAATTAATTAATAATAATACAATTTATGTACTTACTCAGATTTTCTCGTACAGTATGTAACTATATTGTTACCATTTCTCTCTCTCTCTCTCTCTCTCTCTCTCTCTCTCTCAATTCAGTGGGCTAAACCAAGTTCGTTAAGTGAAAGTCTTAATTAAATAAAAGAGTTAAGTATAATTTACTAATTTTATTTACAATAACTACAAAAAAATTCTCTCTCTCAACTCAACATCTCACAATAAATTGATATCACTTACTGTTCACAATTAATGACTCCGATTAATACAATTTATAATTACCACAAAGAAATCAATTAAATTAATAATTAAAATCAGTCCCAATAAAGTGTATAATTTATTCATTTATTTTATAAATTATGCTTCCATGTTTGACAGTTCCAATATTTACAATAAAATTCGTATTACATGTCCATTCAGTCCCACCTCAGTTCAGTCCATGACCTGCCAGTCCGCAATATTCTAGAGTCCTCCGAACGCCCTCACACACAGTACGCTTCACTCGCTGGGGTTTCACACCCTCTCGTCCATTCACATCAAGAACACTCGTCCGCCGCCGTCATCTCGTACATAACTTCGCTCACGCACTGGCCAGATGGCCTTCGCCAAAGAGTACTGGCGGCTGGACTGCGGCATTATATATAGTATCATAGAGCGTCACCCAGAATTTTCTCTAACTCGTGCGCTGCGCCAAGCGTCCTAATTCCCGGAATATACTTGCACCTTTTACAAGTGTCGGCCTCTGAAGTGGGGGGAGGAGGAGGAGGGCCTGTGACGCCAGCCAGTCTTACCTGAATATTCTTGCGTCATAGCTACAATCGTCGGCATCTTAAGCAGAGGAGAAGAGCTGTGACGTCAGCTAGTCTCACCGCTGTCCATCATTCATAGGCTACGCTACTCTGATAGGGGTCGTTCCGGGCAGAGGGGTGGGTCGAGATGCGTCACCCCACACAGCGCCGGGCAGCCTCTTGGCGCCAGCTGCAGCACGTGACTATATGTTCTCTGCAGATTTCCTTCTTGACAAAGGAGGAAAATTAGCACAGCGCGCTCTCATTACTTAGTGTTACAATCTCTCAGCCAGTGGGCGAAATCGGTTTCGTTAAGGGATGGAGGTCTTAATTAATCAAGAATTAATTACAATTTCCTAATTAATTTACAATAATTACAAAGAAAATACTCTCGCCTCAATAACTTCAAATAAATTGATATCTCTGGCTATTTGCAATTAATAAATTCAATAAGTACAATTTATAATTACCTCAAAGAAATTAATGTAGTTGATTAACTAAAATAATTCCCAATAAACAGTATATCAAAACTTACTTTATAAATTATATGCCCATACTTGACAGTTCCAATATTTACAATAAAGTCCGTAGCACATGTGCATACAGTCCCACATCAATTTAGTCCAGATTCCACAAGTACATAATGTTCAATAATTCCCCGAGCGCCCTCGTCCACAGTAGCCTTCACTCGTCGGCTTTCACGCCCTCTCGTCCGTTCGCACCACAAACACCTCGTCCGCCGTCGTCTCGCAATCTCCCGTCGTCGTCCGTCCTCTCCACCGATATCCCTCGCCGCACTCGATTTGCCCGGTTACCGCACTCAGCAACATCGCCCAGAAATGTCTCCAAATGCCGCGTTGCGCCGAGGGTCCTAGTTCCCAGAATATTTGTGCGAATCCTTTAAAGATGTCGGTTTCTCCAGTATACGCTGTTCACGGTAAAGTGAGCACTTTTGAAAGCCCTCTCATTTGCATTAATAGTCAATAAATAATTTTATATTAGCTGTGTTTATTACTTACATGGCAATATTTATTTTAAAATGATGATTAAAGGATACAAAATGGCTGAAAGGAAAAAAAACTAGGGCATCAAAAGTGCTCACTTTACCGTGAACAGCCTATAAGGAGGGGAGGGGCCATGTTGCCAGCCAGGTCAGCTGTCAATCATTCCCGGCCGCCCGGCGACGGGACTGCGAGTAGGTCTGCCTGGGTGAGGAGGATCCAGGTTGGTGCCCCTCCCCTCCCCTTTTTTTCACAGAGCAGAGTCCACGCATCATAGTACCCACACCTCGTGCGTCAGTTGACACGTAACAATATGCTACAGTACTAATTTATGGTCCTTAGGCATCTACAGTAGCTTGCTCACTGGTCAAAACATGTAGTTTTTAATAAACTGTATCAAATAGCTACTTCAAACGAGTGTTCATACTGTGTTGTATAATCATACAACAAAACACGAAATTCATGAGACACAGCTAAAATTACCTCCATAAGCAATCATTACCTCTTCGTCCTTCCGTTATTTTTCTCGAAGAAAAAAAAACGCTAGGAACTATCTCAAGTATTGGTGCCATCGAGTCCATGAAAACAGGAACATCTGTGGCTTCAAGGAGAGACATACGGATGCTGCTGTGCGTGAATGATGTATTATTGAGTCACAGTGTATTTCAGTCTCTTCAGTAACAATGCGCGTAGTACACAGATAAAGCGTTAAACATGTGACACGGTCGTGACAAACTGCAGAGCTCTTCACAAACGAAGAGGAAGTGGATAAATCGTGCGCACACATATCTGTTTGTTCGTCCAACTTTTCCATCGAACATTTTGCAGCTGATCTTTTCCGAACAGCTGTTTAGTCTTTGAACAGATAAAATTCTTATTTCATAATAATGTTCTAATTTGTAAGTAAACTCCGGTAGCAAATAATGTAATATTATTCTTCGAACAGTTATTTTTGTCCAGGAAATAAAATGTTTTGTTACCCAGTACAGGAAGTGATTTTCGGCGAAACAATGCGTGTGATAAGTTTCACTACTGTTTATATACTTCAATTACTTTGTTACTAGTTTCTTTTCTGCGTGAGAAACTATTTCCCGTTGGACCGGTTCATTACTGGATGTCCTAATTTTTGTACGACATGTCTTAAAAACCAATCATCTGGTCCATAGGATCTCCAAGCAATACTGTAAATGGCCCCAAGACCTTTATGAATTTAAATGGAGCATAATAAATTTTAGTCAACTTTAAATTGATACAATCAGCTTTATGACTGAGGCTTAAAGTGCGACACAATACGAGATCAATTCCAGATAATTTATGCATGATCAGTTCTTTACTTATTGAGCCTTTGAGCCAGAGATTCCTACTCCTGAGTCAAATTTACGTAATCTTTTGTCCACAGCTGGAGCAAGAGAGCCGCGTTAGAGTCTTAGAGTTTATCAGAAAGAATCTCCTCCATATTAAGCAAGGGGTGTGCTTTTTACCTCGCTTTCTCTCTTCCTGTCCCTCCCAATAAAAAGAAAGTAAAACGAACCAGATATCTTTTTAAGGAACAGTTAAACGAAATTGTGCTAGACACTTGAACGACAGAATCAAATAGTTTGCAATAAGACATTTTCTCCAGAGTGCTTTCTTCCAGCGCTTTGCTTCCAAGTAGAGCTGTCTTCCTTGCTTATTTTTCTTTTTACGATCCCTCATTTCTGTGAGGAAATTAATACGTAATTTTCGGCCATATGCTTAGTTTACGTTAACAGAATTCCGTGCTTCTTTCTGCGTCCCTGCACCACTATGTGAATTTATTTTGATTTATTGCTTCATGCAGAGTCCTTTCGCTACACAACTACCGAGTTACATTGCACAGGTAGAGGGCCTTCATGTGTTTCTTCATGTCGCCTGCCAGAATAGCACTTGAGCTCTCGTACTGTACTTATCTTGCTCCGATTGTCTGGACTTGGTGTAATTTTCGCCATTGTACGCTGGTGACCTTGTTGCACTCCTGTGCGTATTCGAGCGTTGCCTACTTCACTACTTGGCAGAGATTTCCCATTTTCTACCCAGTGTTCGCCGTAAACCGACGATCACACTAAGAAATTATTCGCAAGTTTATCATATCAGTGTATACGTACAGTGAGAAACAGTGAATTGTAAAGTTGTTTTCCATGCACCCATGGTAATTTTTCTACATTGGTTCAAGAAAGAGTCCATTGCGTAGGGAAATTTGCATTGCTGCTATAAAAATTTGGAAAACATTCCTACATTTGCAGTTTGCTATATGGTATTATTCTCATACAACGTATCCCAGCAAACGCAACCTGTCGGTAAAGTGTCGGAAAATTGTCGGCCCGATACCTGTTACTGTCTGCAACTGTCATTTCAATGCCAGAAGATAGCCACCTGACAACGGCGTGACGCCTTTTTTGAGACAGTATGTTTGCCGTTAGAAAAAAGACAACGGCCCGTTGTATTTTTTTGGATAACAGATGGATATCACCTAAATTATGTCGGCGTGATCTCTCACAGCCAACATGTCAATAGCAAAAATAATATTCTGGCCCGATTCCGATATAGCATCTTTGTTTTTTCGGTAAGCTGGTCGTCATCTGATTTATTCCGGCCCTCTAACGTATTCGAGACATGGCTCTGTATCACAATAAAGATACAAATATTATGTCTTTTTGCCGACAATCTTTTTGAAAGTATTTTTTGAATAGGCAAGATGTTAGCTAGCTGTTAATGGCATGATGTCTTTTTTGAGACCATGTGTTAACCGTTTGCATGTTTTTTTTTCATCATATATGTGTCACGTGGTAGTCCATGGCAGTTTTTACTTTGAAATTCTTTTCATTTGTACAACCATCTTACAGATATATTAAAAACTAACAAAAACGATTTTGTTTGCAAGCCTTTGAAGAAATGAATAAACATTTTTAAATAATCAGTGTTTTAAAATTATTTTTATATTGTCATGACATTTATACTCACAATAATTTGTGTTTTGATAAATTTGAAATTTCTGGAGAGTTTCAGCAACTTATCTCGTGGTGTATAGATTAGCATGCTGGACTGTCAACTCAATATCTGAGGTTCGAATCCCGCACTCGGCAAGCAAAATATTATCATATCATATAATATGTTGAGAAGTAAATTAAATGAATATAAGTTTCGAAATAACAATTACTAAAATCTTTAATCGAAAAGTTAAGTTTTTTCATGGTTATACTGCTTATTTCTGGACATCATGCCGCTGCAGGCCCAGAATCTTGCCGCCATCCAGCCGCCGCACGCCCGGCGTCTTGCTGCTATCCAGCCGCCGCTGGCCCAGCATTTTGCCGCCATCCTGCCGCCGCAGGCCCGGCGTCTTGCCGCCATCCATCGGGTCGCTTCCGGCATAAGACAGCGGGCCGGCATCATCTGGCCGGAGTTTGTCGGCTATCTTTTACTGGCCCGATTCCGGCCTGTACTTTTTGTGTATGTTGGGCCGGAATACATTTTGTATCTTGCTGTTAGCGGTACGGTGTATTTTTGATACTGTCCGCAAACAGGCAGCTGCCAGTCCATATTTACATCGGGCCGCTTCCGGCATAAGACAGCGGGCCGGCATCATCTGGCTGGAGTTTGTCAGCTATCTTTTACTGGCCCGATTCCGGCCCGTACTTTTCGTGTTTGTTGGGATAGATAAAAAATGTCCATTACAGTTAAAGAAGTTTACCAGAAATTTTTTTTATAGAGTGTGCATAAAATATTCTACAATAGATTTTTAGAATGTGCGATGTCCTCTTCCCCCTAGTGGTTTAATATAACATATTTTCATACTTTTCCCCGGTATTTTTCCAAGAATAGCATAGAAGTATTTCGGTTTCTACCCTATGGAGACCTTAAAATTCTTTTGCATAGGACAGACACAATATTTGTAACTTAGCTTTAATTCGGTAGTTTGTGTCTTTCTCAATTTTTAATTTCTTCTTGTTTTCCAAAAGGAAAAATTTTAATCACTGAAACGTTTGGTTTCTTCCTAAAGAAGCGCATAAGGGTAGAGTAGAAGAAAATTACAATATGGCCGCCAATCAAGTAACAAGATTGTTTTATGCAACGACTGCACCTTCTTCTGAAGTAAAATGAGCACTTTAGAAATGAACCTTAGAAAAAAAACACTACCCCTGCATACATATATTTTAATGGGCGCACTGAGTAACATTCGCTCAGTAACGTTGGTAACGATGGATGGGAAGTAGTTCCAGATCCTAACGCCGAATAATAAGTGTTAGGTAGCCATTTATGATAACTTAAAATTATTTATTTCGCTTTCTGTTTTGTTTTAATGCATCGAAGTGTAAAAATTAGCAGATTTGTACTGCATTTACTTTCTTAATAATTTCAGTGTCTCATTTTCCAACGCATGAATAAAGTGACGAGACCCATGGCAATATTAATTTAAGTGCTCATTTTACCGTGAGCATTCCATAGAAGGCTGACAGCTAGAGTTCTGCTACCGATTTCAAGAAATGACGAAAATTAGCGTACAAATAAATTACATACGAAGTTACCGGAAGAGTGATGTCCATAATTTTAGATGTTTTATAGAATGTAACAATGTCAAATCACAAGGGTTGTCTATTAATGGACACATTTTACGTCAATGGTTTTTGTTGATACATTTTTCTAAACGTTATTTCCGTAAAGTGATCACTTTTTGAAGCCCTCGCACTAGAAGTAATAGTCTATATGTATATATATATATAATTTATTTATTTAATTATTTAATTGTAGCATTAGACATTAATTTTCCACTCGGATGAAGTACATAAACTGTTTATATTACTTCAATGTCGGAAATACGTAAAAAATTGTTTGACAGGAAAAAAGTAACTAGAGCCTCAAAAGTGCTCACTTTGCCATCAGCAACTTTTAATCATTTGTATCCTTTCATATTACACCATAAATTTAATTCTTGGCACACCGCTTCCTCCTCATGCATTTGCATCATTAATCTGCAAACAGGCATGTTACCACGATAGCATACTGTTAAAGCGGAGTTCATATCCATCGCTCCTTAAAATTCTACAGTTTTTCTGTATAAAGCGTGATGACCCGGGTTGGCTGTTTACGGGAAGGAAGTTAAAATCCCATCACCTCAGCTCAACTTAACTAATAAACGAGGAATTTTAAGTTCGAGCCTCCATCACTCGACTGAAATCCACTTCGGCGGCATAGGAGAAACTTCTACTCACTTTTACTCCGCAGCTATGCAGACGCCGCCTCCGGTGTGCGCTTTATGAGATTAATTACGGCCCTCCGGCGCATCCCCCGACAGTTTCCCCGGACCACGCCGGGGCGTGTGGGGGCCAAAGGAATGACGAGTCATGCTGGATTTACAATAACCCGACAATCCGACGAAATAGCCCCGACACCGACGATAATTTTCCATCGGCCATTGAGGAGCAAGGTCGGGCCGGTCGGCCTAGCTTCGCAGTAGAAAAAAAAAACATAAACATAACCTTACGAAACAAAATGTCGTGCGGATTTCACTACTGTGGTGAATTTTACATTAAACGTATGTTTTTTTTTACGTGTACATCCTGGATATCTTGTAACAGAAAGCTAATGAATTGACGAAAATACGTGGAAAAATTACTGCTCCAAATTCAAACAAGATTTCGTTTACAAAGTTATCAAAACAAAATAGTGTACAATGATTTGTGATTTATTCACACTCTATTGCATGTTACTGGCCATTCTAGTATTTGCCAAAAGCCACGTATGCTTCGAATTGAAATAGACTCACATACACGCCGATAAGAGAGAGCAGACAGAACTTCGGGTGTTACATGCACGAAGATTTTTCTCGATGACCATTTGTATTTTGGTTACAAACTATTTATGAACAAGCATTTTACTCTGTTATTTATAATACCAAGATTATAAAATAAGCGATGGACAACAAACTAGACGCTGTCATGTTTCTTGTGGTTTGTATTAATATCAATATATGAATTTTCACTCAATTACTTTTAAGAGAAAGTATTTTAGTTGTAAAACAACAAGAATTATTCAAAGTTTAGCGTTATCTATCTTTTGATTTACGAACTACATTGTTCAAAGCGAATTATTTAAATAAATCAGTGTTTATGACCTCTTATTTCATTGTAAAAGCTTGTCGGAAGGAAATTGTCGGGGTATTGTAAACACTGAACTAATTTTGGTGGCGGATATGGTCGGGCTGAAACGTCGTGTCTGACTGTCGGGACGAACTCGCCGTGGCATTGTAAATCCAGCACCAGGGTGGATGCCGAAGGGCTGAATGATGGAGGGGGGGGGGGATCAGATGCAGGCGGTAATGCCAACACCATGGAGGGAGCCGTTCCAAACTCTCGTGGAATTGCTTGGAAATGGCTGGTTGCCGACACATTTTTCTGCTCGTTTGCCTCCGCCACGCCTTGCCATCCTCTTTCCTAAAGTTCCTGCGGCTAAAAAACAACTCCCCAGCTTCTTAGCTGTGAGCGCACTTTCCCCGAGGCTGTTTGTAGGCTCGGAACGGCATCTAGTTGACCTGTGTGACGTATTTATTCGTTTAGGTAGAAACAAAACAATAACGGGGGAAAAAATTTAACTGCCGACATTTATTTACAAATCAAACTTTATTCGACACGTTTGGAAAAGTAACTATAAGCGGTTCACGATAAAATGAGTACTTTTGAAAGCCCTGCTTAAGATCAACTTCTATGCACGTTGTGTATTCTTGCACCTTAAGAAAAATTAACATTGTCATGGGCCCCATCACTTTATTCATGCTTCGGTCAAGTGATACTGTGAAATTATTAGAATGGTAAACATATTACAAATTTGCTAATTTTTACACACCTGATGTATTGAGAACCAAAAACCGAAATAAATAATTTACATTATCACAAATAGTTACCTAACACTTTTTATTCGACGTTAACATATGGAATTACTTTCCATCAACCGTCGCCAACTTTACCGGGTGCATGCCACTAAATGCGGCCGTTGAAGTGTATGCAGACATGAGCAGTGACTGTTTTCTAAAGTTGATTTTAAAAGTGCTCACTTTATAATGAACTGCCTTTTAACACGTTTTTGCTTGACTTTTTTTTTTTTTTTGTTAATTACCAAGGCACTAACAACACTGCTTAATATACACTTGCATACACAATGTGTATCCTCACGCCATATGTAAAATTAAGATTGCCATGGGCCTGTTCTACTTTATTCATGCGTCGGTCAAGTGAAACTGTGAAATTATATATATTTTAAAAAATGCAAATATTGTACAAATGTACAAATTCTTAGACTTATAATGCATTAAAACAACAGAAACGAATAAAATAATTTCGCTGTTAACAAATGTTCACCTTACTCTTTATTAAATTCAACGTCATGATATGTAACTACTTTCCCTTTGTCCTCCGCCAAGCAGATCAACACATGACACACTGAAGGCGACCATAACGCGAGACCTTTGTATAAGTCTGTGCAGTTCATATCGAAAAAAAAAAAGATTACCAGTTTCATAAATATGTATGTATTATGTGTGTGTGTATATATATGTGCATGTATTAAAGGACTTGACAAATGGAAAATTGCTTGGAATATTAAATACCAAGGACACAATGCATTGCAGAAAGATGTGGCGCATTCTTTTGGTGCATGTTGTCAATGTAAACATCGTAATTTTTTAATTAATTTTCTGTATTCAAAACAGAGTTTATTAAAAGTGCATTAAAAAAATATATTTATTTCCGACACCTGAAAAAAGATGGCTACTGATTTCTGTAAAATATCGTTGAGATATACATACGATTTATATCGATGTATCGTAGGTGTATTATCGTCATCTCTATATATATCGAGATATTTTTAACAGCCGTATGTGGAACAGTACGTACTCTCTTTCTCGTTCTCGTGACTATATATCGTTCCGGCGAAGGGAAGGGGTGATGCGTGATGACATTGGCGGGCGCGCAGGTTGTCTTGTAGCTCGTCTGGCCGAAGGAGATGGCCGAATGGTGGAAATAGAACGGGAACGGAATGGGGTCGTTGCGCCCGTAAACTTCCTCGTATAATGGCCGCTGGTTTCCGCGGCCTCTCTTCTCGGCCGCGTCCTCCGCTCGGGCAGCTCAAGCGGCAAGTGTCGCCCGCGGATTACCCTGTTAGTTGGCGGAAAGGCCGCAGAACGGTGTCGTGCTGCTCGTCCCGTTTCGTCGCCTTCTCTTCTCTTCCGCAGGCTGTTCACGGTTATCGCCCATTCACGGTTGCTTTCAACTTTCCTGAAGCCCTGCGCAAATTCTTCCTCCAGGATATTCCTACGCCTCGTGCAAACCTAGCCTAACCAACTCTATAAGAAATTACACCAAAGGGACAACGCACCGCATTTGTGCGCACTCATTTTCATAATATCTTGCATAAGAACTATTTATTATTGGCCATTCACGGTAAAGCGAGCACTTTTGAAAGCCCTCACATTTGGAATAATAGTCAATAAATATATTTTATTTTAACAGTAGACGTTAATTTTCAGTGCTGTGGAATATACACACTGCGTTTACTACTTACATGGGAATGTTTATTTTAAAAGGTGGTTAAAAGATAAAAAAAATGGCTGAAAGAAAAATGTAACTAGGGCCTCAAAAGTGCTCACTTTACCATGAACAGAGTATAACAAGGCAATAATTATTTTAAAGTTTGTTTAAAGGATAAAAAATGGCTTACAGGAAAATGTTACTAGGACCTGAAAAGTGCTCACTTTACCGTAACCAGTATATATATATATATATATATATATATATAATGCGTTTATTTTTATAGTATACGTTTTAAATACACTGGATGTTTGAAAATTGCAGACATAGTTTCTCTGGACCAACAGTAACTCAAAAGCCCTATATACTTTTATCCGGACACGTATTTTTATGTCAAACTAGCTGTTACCCGCGGCTCCATCCACGTGCAAAATATAAAAAACAGACATCCAACCAGCGCTGTCTCAAATGTTTGGTGGCATATTTTATATATTCCCTGAAGAAACTGTTCGTTTTTTTCCGGGATGAAAAGTACCCTATGCGCTAACAGAGAATATGATCTGCCACTGTGCAAAATTTCATCAAAATCCGTCGAGCCGTTATAACGTGCAAGAGTAACAAACATACAAACTTTCACATTTATTAAAATAATTGTGTTCAAAGTTGCCGCGTACAGCACACACAGTACAAGGTGATGCGAGCATGCATGTAGGACAAGTTGCATAGGAATAGGCGCGCGACACTAAGGCTGTTTCCGGATTCTCAAGAAATGCATACTTGTGCGTACTTGTCCCCGGAAGTGACATCAACATGTATATACTAGCGCTGTCCGAATTCACAGTATAGTACACCCAGGATCTATACTTGGCAAGTATTTGAAATTGTATACTTGCTGGGCATACTTGAGTACTTACGACAGTCGCCATATTGTATTACAGGTGTGAAAATTAACGTGTATATTTTGTGTTAATAAAGCTCACAAGTTTTAAAAGTTAATAACTATTTACAAAATGTCGTTCTGTTGTATGTGTAAATGATAGTCAGTTTAATAATGCTTCCAATAGTGAATAAAATTCTCAGCGTTTTATAGACGTCTGCAGCATATTTCCCCGGCGTATGCTTGCAAATAATATTACATTTGCAATCCGCATTTCTATGTTATTACAAACTCCACTAAAGTGTAGTTCTCTTTCTTTTGTTATCAATGTGTATATTTCAAACACATGGTAAGGTACGTATCGAGGGACGGGGGAGAGAATGTCAGTTTCTGTGTAATGCCCCTTAATGTACGAAAAAATAAATGCAACAAATCCCATCCAAGAAACTGCCCTAATTTGCTTACAATCTCCCAATGGCGTGATAAAGCATTAAAACAATATCATATGGCTATTGGTGTGAATTCGTGTGATATCGAGAGAAGCTGAACAGATAAACGTAACCTCAGGATACCGAGGTGCGAGACTTTCTATACGCCTGCAATTTGTTCTTCTGCTGTACAATTGTACTCAAAGTGTACGATGACCAAAAACAGACATTATATTGGCATTTTTTTTTGTATTAGTTTTCATTCAAAACAACACACACTTGCTGTCTTGCTGCTCTGCCAAGAAACCAGTGTACAATAATATTCCTACGCCGCCTTTCACTTCCCTAATGCTCCTATTAATTCTTCATTCCCGGCTAAAGCCATGTTTCAGTGCTTAAACTAGTAAGGCGTAGGATAAAAGGATTTAACCATGACATAAAAATAAATAAATGTTTATAAGGTTATGTGCGTCTACTTAATGCGTAACCGTAGAAGTTGCAATGTATATAGGCCTATAACATCGCATTGCACAGAATGTTTCTGTTGTCACATAGTTTCTGATATTTCCGCCAGAATGTGCGACCAGTCTAACATGAATAGGCGATGACTTGTCAAGTATTTGATGGAATTATTCGGACAAGTACGCTTCACAGCTAGCACGCAAATGTACGTACTTGCACGTATACACTGAAAATCCGGAAACAGCCTAAATTATGACATACGAAGCGTCGCGCGGCGCCTACTTCGAATGCAACTTGTGTTCACTGATTACAAAGAAACGAAGGTAGAGTGTTATAAAACATTCTAGATTGGCTATTAGGCGCATTCAATTACGAGTTCACCACCAAGTTGTGGTGCAACAACGATCTGGGGGAAACGATGCGCGTTTGCTCTCGTAGGAATGAGACTGACTAAAAGATGATGTTTGATACAAGAGCCATTCAGATCCACACAACCCAACATCACAGAGGTGACTTACAAAAGCGTATGATAGAGATGTCCAGGCTTCGGAGTTCATATTCACAGTTGCGTTCTGAGGTTCAGTTGTGGACGTCCTGGTGTTCCTCTCGAGTAAAATGCAAATCATGTAACAAAAATAAAACCTGCAGCCTGCTTAGTGTTGTTTACGCGCGGTATCAAAAACACGTGTATATAGGCTGTTCACGGTCAAATGAGCACTTTTGAAAGCCCTGCTTAAGAACTACTTGTATACGCGTTGTGTATTCTTCCGCCTTATGTAAAATTAACATTGACATTGACTGCATTACTTTATTCATACGTCGATAAAATGAAACTGAAATTGTTAAGAACCTAAATACTTAGAAATCTGCTCATTTTTACACTTCGATGCATTAAGAAAAACAGAAAGCAAAGGAAATAATTTTAAGTTGTCACAGACAGTAACATGGCACTTTTTATTTGACGTTAAGATGTGTAACTACTTTCCACCCATCGTTACCAACTTTACTGAGCGAATGTCACACAGTGCGCCCATTGAAATATATGCATGGAGGGGCAGTGAATTTTTTCTAAGGTTCATTTCTAAAGTGCTCACTTTGTCGTGAACAGCCTTTAGTAAGGACATTTTATACTTTATAATTAATACCTTCAAACCCTGTGAAAATTTACACATCTCATTATACTTTAAATTCAAGATATCTTAATTATACACGAAATATATTTTAAAAAAAAAGCATTTAGAGAGGATTGAGTGAGTGAAGAGATTTGGGCGGCTCTTAACAGCTAGGTCTTGATAGCCGATGACAGTGATTCAGGTTTGGAGCGGCGCCGGAATGAAGGAGCGGGGGAAACGGGAGATCCCCGAGAAAACCCGCCGACCAGTGGCATCGTCCAGCATGATTGCCCCCTGTGAAAATCCGGTGACTCGGCCGGGGATTGAACCCGGTTCGCCTTGGGCTCATTATTATAATGACTAAATGTAAACATACACAGAATATAAGTCCGTTCGTTACGCTGCAGACATCTGAAAGGCACTTCAGTTATAACCATCCACAGTAGGTAGAAGCATGTTTTTTGCGCTTATTGTAAAGGTTGATTGCCTCACTGTTAAAAAAAAAATCCCCTTCGTTTTACGGAAAAGTGCTGGTAGAAATATATCCAGAAGTGTCCGTAAACTCTCCGTAAAATTACAGACGCATTGATTTTCAGAAACGGACTTTCCGTAAATTTCACGGAACCTCTCCGTTAATTTCCAAGTTAGTTTTCTGTACTTTCCGTTTAAAATATAAAGAGATAGTGAAAATGTCTTTAATTTTCGTTATATGGGTTTTCTACCGTTTATAAAAAATTATACTAAGAAAGTTAAAATATTTTGTACTTAAGTGAGGTTTGAACCGGAGTCAAAAAGATTACCAGTACACGACTCTAACCATTTGCCTACAATTGTCATTGGAAAACTGTGGTAAAACGTTTGTATTTGTATTCGAAAGCCAAAAGCAGAAATTCAGTTTATATTAAATTTAGTGTATTTTTAGTATTGCCAAATGTTGCAGACGCCTGGTGCTATTTCTTTAATGTTTGAAAGAATAGGCCATAGTCGCGTGGATAACCTTAACTGCCGCAGAAACGATAATTTTCTTGTTATAGTGGCGAAGAAAGCTTAGTGTAGAATCGACATTGTTCGTCCCCGTAACTCGAAACCAAAGGGAATACGGAGACTTTCCGTATATTGTATTTACGGACTTAACTACGTTTTTCGTCAAGGATTGCCTTTCCGTATATACGCTGTACATTTCCGTAAAATATTCCGGAAATATACGGAAATTTCTAAGTGATGGGTTTTTTATGACCTATCTGTCGAGCACAGGTTAAGCATTGATCTATTTGGCCTCCTTGCGTAGCTTTGCCGTTCAACTTAGCTGTGTACGAATTCACTGTCACATACACTTGTTCAATTATCCCTAAGCCCTTCATTGCCCACAATTCCCCATATTTCTTTGGAACCTTCGTGTCGAAATGATAGGTCTTGAATTTGTGCATCTTGTTCATTTTTATCTTGAAGGTTACCTCGAAAAAAAAATTAATTTTGTAACATTTAATATTAACAATAATTTTTTACTTTGTCGTGGTTCGCTTACAAACAGCAGTGCTCAGAAAATAGCGGGAAGAAGCGAACCTGCCGATGTAAAGATATTAAAACTGTTGAGTAAAGAAAAACGATATGTAGGGTAATTGAAAGGGGACATAGCTTGTGTCATTGGCTGAAGATACTATTCGAGAGTGTATTCGTCTCTTTTGGTTGACTTCAAACGGCGATACACCTACATCACGACTGCTGTGCATTTCTGAAGGTGGCAATAACCGTGGAGTTGTCCGAGGTATACCGACGTGATTTATTTGACAAGTGAGAATGCAGCCCCTCATACGAAATAAGGAAACTGGGAATGGTCGTACCACGAACTTACTTTTGTAGGAATAATTTTACCGATAGACGTTTAGCTGGAACTTGTCTCGGTTCATCTGGAAATCGCATTGTCTGGGTTAGACGTCGTATTAGGACATACATTCACTCTCATCCCTAGGCCAGTTATATGGTTCCTGTAGAAGTCTACCTCTAGCGGGCAATCACAAAGTTATAGCACAGACTACTTAAGAATACATAAGTTAAAAAGTAAATTATTCGGCTTTCTCCATCAACACACGCCAGCAAAATGGCGTCACTCGCGTCGAAGGAACAGCCACTTCATTCAATCTCTGTGTATGTATTTCTTCCTCTGTGGTTATATTCTATTACTGTGGGCGAGAGAAACAGAAAATTAACTGGTCTATTTTTATTTGCTGAACAGCGATGCGAATAAACACAAGGTGTTGAAAATAGCAGCGCCAAGTACCGGGTACGTGGTAAAACGAAGAATCATCGCGGTATTTACCGCCGAAAACCGAAATGTCAGAGTGCGAGGCAGGTCGAGAGGAAGCCTGTAATTACTACTGCTCGCAACGAGCTTGTTTGTGCCAAAGGCATCGCTTGTTTTCCGCGTTGGCGCGTCGCCGTTCCGGAACGCCTTTCGCCTTTTTTTTTTTTTTTTTTTTGTTCCACCCGGCGCAGCTTGATATATAGTTAATTCGCGCGCGCGCGCCTAGGAGTTCTGCAGCCGGGATAACTTGGACGCAGGCCATCGCGAGCATTATCTCACGGCCCCCGCTTCCACAAATAATCCGGAGGGAATGCTCTAGAGCGAGGCGATGGTCACGTGCGTGGAGCCGAGGTAAACAGTGTGGCCTGAGTCTGGGAGGACAGGTTGTAGGAGTGGCCCGTGCGGCGGCGCCGTGGACCGGCTCGCGGAGGAGTTATTGCTGGAGCGGCCTCTTTCCACGCTGTAAATCAGTCTGAATCATGCAGCGTGGAAGGTAAGGCTCTTCGATATATCCATAATTATCGATATAAAAATAAGTTACCGATGTATGTGTAACTTTGAAAAATATCTGTGTATCGATGTTTTCGGTATTAGGTAACAAGTTTTCGGTACTATCGAAGTTTCGGTATTATCGAAGTTTCGGTATTATCAATTATGTCGGTATTATCAATTATGTCGATATTATCGATTATTTCAGTATTATAAATTATTTCAGTATTATCTAATTATTTCTTTATCATCGATAATTTCATTATTATCGATAATTTCATTACTATCGATAATATCGGTATTGTATATAATTTATATATTATCGATAATTTCATTACTATCTATAATATTGGTATTGTATATAATTTATATATTATCGATCATTTCTATTCTACTATCGATATATCGGAAATTCCGCGTAACTGTTTGGAAAAATATCTATATTATATTTTTATGATATCGGACAGCCGTAATGGAAGGACCGGATCGGATTGAAAAATGCGTATTAACGTCCCCCGGTGTTATGCCTGAAGGTTTATTAGGGGACGGCTAATAAACTAACTTATGACCTAACTTAAACTAACACCTATGCCTTACCTGAGATTTGAACCCAGAGCTTTCCGTACCCCAGACCAGGGGTTCAACAACTGACTGCACCACATGGGAGGTTGGCAGCATGGCAGGAGGAAAGGGTGGCACTACCAGGTTAAGGTTTTTATAAAACGAAAAAATTAAGCAGTAAACAATGAACATTAAGAAATTCGGTTGACACTATGATTCGACCACCGAAGTTCTATCAAAATAAAAGCATTTTACTGGGTGTTATTTTAAATTGGACTATAATTAAGTTTCCAGTTAATAGTATTTTTGCAATTGACAGATGTTTTCAGCACGAGATGAACAGAAATAAATGTTGAAAGTTCGTTATTCAAAACTAAAATTGAGATATGTTTTCATTAAAATGCATGCTCCTCGCGTGAATGGATAAACTTGAAACTTGGTAATCGATTTACCTGATTTCCATTTTTTCTAATATTTAATTTAAGCTGTAAGAAGTTACAACTTCATTGTGTTTACCTGCATTTGAGACAAGGCGATGGTAAACTTTGTAAGTTATGTTGCTTAGTGCTTAAGGTTTTCTTTGTGTATATCCGTTTTTATTTGGTGGCCGAATACGAATAATCTAAGATTATTTGTTGCCAACCACACTGCATGAACTCTGTTCCTTCGTGATTTACTGAACGTTATTTATAACATGTGAAATTAAATAAAATAGTTTGTACAAAAATATGGGCTCATATGAGTGACTTACATTTCCATTATATTTCTAAGAGTTGTCTTCAAAAATTTTTAACATTGAAATTATTTTTTCCTTGCAGCATGACTTTGTTAGCTATAAACGCTGGAATGATAAATAAAATGCAACTTGAATTATTGATATATTGTCAACTATAAGAAACAAATGCAATGTGTGTAGAAAGAATAAATGCAAATATTAAGAATCCACGAGTTTGTAAGAGTACTTGCTGTGGACGGCGAAAATTCTGGCCTTAGTTTGGGGGTCAGAGTTTTTTTAAGGCCACATTCAAAACCTGGCCACACGCGTATTTTCGTACGTACGGATGTGTGTATAGTTTACATCATAATGTGTATTCGTTGCTCAACAAACATGCACTCATTTGCAAACAAACATCATCCTGAAGGTGCCATCACAGGGGTACGTAAGTGGGTACAGGCACAGGACATGGTAGTATGTATATGGAAAACATCAAAATATTGTACCACACTAAGCGTGTATTGCAAGGGACCAACACTTGCAGGGTGCACTTTGCATGGTGCTGGACCACCCGTAGCAAGGAGGCAAGCGACGATATGGTCGGGCATGGAGGTATACAGACGTCGGATGTTCTCTTGAGGAAGATCCTGCCACAGCTGGTGTTGCACTGGCTCCTCTAAATCCGCCGTAGCTGATGCTTGCGGAAGTTTCCTCCCGATGTGGTCCAAAACGTTCTCGATGGGCGAGAGGTCTGGGGACCTCGCTGGCCAACTATGTTGACGTGTTGACATCACGAAGAGAGGCCGGAGATATCCATGCTGTGTGAGACCGGACATTACCCTGATGGGGAAAAAAGGCTGTCAAGCTGCTCCAAGAAGGGGAGCGCACATAGTCGCAGAATCTCCTGGACGTAACGACGCGCTGTCATGGTGCCTTTATTCACCACCAGTGGGGAGCGGGAATCGTAGGAAGTGGCACCCTGCACCACGACCCTTCTCGTTCAGACGCTGTGCGCTCTACAATGAAGCGTGGATCACAGCACTGACCAGGATATCCCCAGACTCGAATTCAGCAGCCATCTGTCTGCATACAGATAGAACCGTTATTCGTCGCTGAACACTACTCGTCGCCAATCCGCATGCTGCCATGTTGACCATTCCCGGAAGAAGGTAACACGTGCTCGGCGATGCTCAGGTCGTAACGGTAGATGTTACAAGGAACGCTGCGACGACAGATCCCATCCCACTTTGCTAGCCACCTGGATATGGTAATTGTGGACACAGGCATATCCCTAGCTAGCGTGACATGTCCCTCGATGGTGCACAGCGATGCCCGTGGATTGCTTAGAGCTTGTCGTACGATGAAACGAACCCCCCAGCTGGTGATCCGCCGGGGTCGCCCCGAGCCTTCTTGACGGGGGTGTGTCGATGGCGTGTAGTGAATTGTTTTACTAGGTAAGCAATATAATAGCCCCACACATATGAGTGTTTTAGATAACATTTGCTAGTGCCGGGCTGTGGTTCCATTTTCAATTTATACTAAAAAACCCAACTTCCAACTTTGATTATCCTCAATATGTATTTACCGTTTTGTAATACCTAACATTAGTTATAAAACGAAAACAAAATTAATGTAATAAAAATTAAAATAAACATTATTTACAGAGCATATTACAAATTATAAGATAACTCCCATTTTGCCGAACACTTTCATCCACTTTCCAAAGGAAAGGAGGACTGGAGGATGCAAATAGAACGACTGCTTACCCTGCCGAAGGAACGCGGCCTCTCTCAAACTCATCCACTTGGACAAAGACTTGTCGAATGCGCCGTCATGCCATGCATGCTGCGTATCCACTGTACTTGGCTCTGTGGCTCACACTGCTACTAAGGCCTTATTCGGTGTTTTTTAACTATGGATTATGGAGGGACATGTATGTCTTCTATAGTCCATTCACGGTTTCTTTGGCCTTTATGTATCAAACCTTTGAAAAATCTGTCTATGTATGATGTGTTTAGTTATTTCCTAAATCCGCCATCTATCACAAGCGTTTTATACTTGTGTTAATAAAAGTTAATTTTTTCCAGTTAAATTGAAATGTAATTTATATCTGATCTATAAATAATAATGCTTCATTTATAAATAATTTAAATAAAAAAAAAGGAGAAAATAGGTATGCTGGTAGCGCCTAGTGAGAAATAGTCCTTATAGAAAATAATGTTAGAGTTAGTGCGCACGAGCATGGTACGTCGTCCTTCTGGTTTAATTCTCCAGGCTTAGTTAAGCTTACTTTACACGAGGCGGATGAATATGCTGGAAGTAGAACTTTAGCAGGGCTTCAGAAAAGGCTGAAGTAACCGTGAATGAATTATAGTGGCACATCCGCACAAGCAAACCGCATTAGACGCAAATGGAACACATGTCGGGCTGTTACGATACTGTGTGGCAACCTTCGTCGTGCTTGCGCCATTCGTTAATGGCAATTTTTTTTTTTTTGCAAATGATTGTATACTTCAAAATTGTTAACGTGCCTTTCATAACTACTTTGAAAGCAATACGAAGTAGTTGTGTGCAAAGCACGAAGTTGATTACCAGCTAGTAACGGCCGAGCAGTTACAAATACAGGAGTGCCACCTGAACACAACTGCACCATTAAGCTTCATAAACCGATCAATTTTTACCATATAATATTCTCGATAGTGTTAATTTCCATAAGCGAAACCAGCAGTATTTCAATAATAATAAAGAAAAAAGAATTACAAGAAAAAATTATTCCATTTATGAATTACATATGTCAGTGTGTATGTTACTCCAATGCTGGTGTACACACAATCGTTAGTTCACAATTAGAACACTTTAGGCCCTATCTAGTGTCACCCTCCTGATGTGAGAGCTCCAGTTTAGAAGCACTTGTCATGAACTCATCTCTACTTGCGAGTTTAATGGAGTTGTGTTTTTTAATAAGAACAGTGAAAGCCTGTTAAGACGTTTCAGAGAAATACTTAAAAATGTGTGCTTATTCAGCAGGAAAAATTATTAAAAGGGTAAAATTATATATTTGTAATAGAAAAAGTGCAAACATTTTTAAAGCTTAATAAGCATGAAAACTTCTCAACAGAAAACTTTTTGAGGGTTTTACTGTACATAATATAGTTTAGACTTTTGTTTTTAATTTGTAAGGGGACATTAAGACGTTAGATTTCTTTCCAATTAATACATTTTAAGAATCCGATAAATTGTTTTTTCTCTTCTATAGCCGAACCTATCCGAACGGAACAATTAATTGTCCGCCCTCCTTTACGCACACTTTTTTTTACCATGAACGGTTTACACTCTTTGTTAGGTATCGTGGTTTGCATTCCTCTGTAACGCAGTTACACACGTCGAAGGATATTTCGTTAGTATCTATGTAGTTAACGCATTAAGATTTTATTTAATGTATTCTTTCACGTATTAACTAACAAAAAAAAAATGCTCACTGGCTGTTGGCGAACACGAACTCAAAAGGAGGGTATCCCACGGAATGTAGTTGTAAAATTAAATTGAGAAAATAAAAACCGATTTCGTTTTAAATAAATAAGCTGTTGTAACTGTGTGTGTGTGTATGTATGTGCAAGGGGGGGAGGGGGATAAATTCATAATTGTAAAATGAAAATACAGCCATTCCTTATGTTAAATATTAACCACTGCTCTGACACCAGTAACAAGTGTAGCGCTACTTCTGTGACAGGTGCTATGGCCACACATAATTTACGAAAATTTATTTCCGGCTTCTAAAGATGAAGTGGCAAAACATAATTGTTGATCCGTCTGTAAAAATACAGCCGAATGTTTCGAAAGGAGTAGAAATTCCAAATGATTGGAAAATGAAACTGGATAGTTATAGAAAGGGAAATGTGTAATGTGAACATAACGCAGGAAACGGCAAAGAAGTTTTGTCTGTTTTAACTGTACAGTAAAGAACAAAAAGTGTGAATACAGGAAATAGGCAGAGTATGAAAAGATTTCCTGATCAGACATATTAGTGCCATAATGGCGACTCTGCAAACGAATTCCAATATATACACTCAACATGTACAATAATCCCAATAGATTCTTACAACCATACGTCCACAGCAGACGATGTATAATTAATATCAGTAATATGAATCGATATCAGCGGTCAAAAAGGATTACAACTTCGTAGTTTACTGACTGTACTGTCATGGCGAGCATTTTTATATTGCTGTACTAAGATGCGGATCCAGCTGTAATAAAAATGTGAAAAATGTCGTAGTGGTTGAAGAAGTGCTAGGTGTACTACAAATGCGGAAGCGGAAGAGAGGCTTCTCGACCCAAACAAAATAGTCCTAATCAGGCGCGAAAGATGAAACATTGAACATGCGCGCCAAAGTCCAAGGCCGATGACAGATTACATATACGCGCAGGATCATAACAAGAAGATAAGCTAGCAGAAAATACCAAACTGAGAAGGGAAAATTAAAACATAAATGGAACATTGTTTTCGTATGTGCAGGAACTGTAACTGAATTTAGAAGAAAAAAGTTTAATAAGAATGAGCGAGCTTGTCTAAGCTGTGGTCCACGACTGAAATAATAAGAATGAGCGAGCTTGTGTAACCGAAATACAGATCAAAAAAACTATCGGTAGGGATGGGAAAAATTCGCGCGTTCAATGACCTCTAGCCTAGACTCCACAGTCAGATGTATATGCGAGCTTCAGATGTTAGTTCATTGGCTGCTGGCCCATACAGTAGCCAGTGTTACTTCACACCTGGTAGTATGGCACTCGCTACTTGTTTCCTTGCAAGTCTGCTATTGGCTCAGAGTCGTCCAGGGTGTGTGTAATAAACTGAGATCTAACGGCAATGTCAACTTCAGTGTACACGTGTTTGACGTCTATCTTGTCCTGAAATGAACTCGCAAAATGTTCCTATCCTTGGCTAGGGTAGTTTACCTAACTCTACTGGCTGAATTATTTTCTGACACGAGTTAATTGTCTGCACACGAATCACGTAGGAGCCGTGCCAAAGTTCGAGAAACACGAGAACGATAAGGGCGACAAATGCCACGCGTATCAATAGCGCCATCGGCGTTACGAGCAAGGCTCAGAACTGCCGTGCAGTGTTCTCGTAGGTATAGGCTGTTCACGGTAAAATGAGCACTTTTGAAAGTTATGCTTAAGTACTACTTGTATGTACGTTGTGTAATCTTCCGTTTTATGCAAGATTAACATTGTCATCGGCGTCATCACTTTATTCATGCGTCGGTCAAGTGAAACTGTGAAATTATTAGAAAAGTAGATATTTTACAAATCTGCTCATTTTTACACTTTGATGCATTAAAAAAACATAAAGCGAAAGAAATAATTTAAGTTATCACAAATGGTTACCTAAAAATTTTATTCGACGTTAAAATACGGAACTACTTTCCCTTCATTGTTACCAACTTTACTTGGCACATGTCACTCAGTGCACCCGTTAAATATATATGCAGGTAGGAGCAGCGACTTTTTTCGAAGGTTGATTTCAAAAGTGCTCACTTTGTCGTGAACAGTCTTTTAGGTAGGTAGATGTGGCTTTAACGTCTCGCCGACAGCGAGGTCATTAGAGAAGGAGCGAGCTGCTCAGAGAAACGGGAACGAGGTGGGGATAGGCTATCCGCCTTTAGTAAGGACCCATCCCAGCATTCACCTGGAGTGGTCTCAGCAAAACACGGGAAACCGAAAGCAGGAAGGCCGGACCAGGATTCCAACCCATGTCCTCCCGAATGCGAGTCTAAGTATAACCACTGCGCCACCCCGCTCGATCAGTGTTCTCGTCGTGTTGTGTGTACCTGTGATACTATAAGCTGTGACCCCATCATTTTATTGGTGTAAAATGTAGAGCAAAGGGTATACAAGCGTGCGCTGGAGGGATGCAGGGCAGTGGCGTGTGGTGAACTGTTGCAAGGTAATCTGATGCTTGCTCACTGCTGTGTATTCACGGTGCTCACAGCAGGAACCAATAGCCACTGTGTAGTCTAGGGAAACTGAATGTATTTCGATAACTCACAAGCGAGCAGCAAGGAACCCATTACTCGCGTACTGTTGCGTCAGTTGCCGAGCTAGGTTTTATTGGTGGAAGTGTAAGCTAGCAAGCAACAAGGTACAGCAAAGAGCTAACGCCAGCGTACCTTGCAACAGTTCGCCACGCGCCACTGGTGAAAGGCTTCACCCCATCCTGTCATGTCGTTAGAAAAATAAAAAAAAAATAAAAGAATCTTGCCGATTTCGTATTTTCGCTAGATGGCGTGTTTGAAACTGCCACTAAATTAAAAATATATTTGATGTAGTGCACATTATTTGTGATTAATTTATACGTAAAAATATTTTCTTACTTTTAATATCGTAAAAGTGGAACTTCATTTCACTTTTTCTACCCCCTAATGTCATCATTCGAAATGTCTTTCACTCGCTCGTCCAGTTCAGTAGTCCCGCCCGCCAGTATTCACTGCCTGTATAAGCCTATCGGAGCTCGTGCCGCCTTGTGCTATTGAAAGGCGGTTTTCGTTGAAGCATGTTCTGATCATTGCCCCCGCCTCTCTCGGCGAGAGTCGGGTTGCGGGGAACCTTCTAGATCGGGTAAGTAAAACTATTTAAGCCGCGGCGGGCCTCCGAGCTGACAGTCTAAGAGTCTGGAGGATTGCATGACCTTAAGCGCCGGGTGCGCGAAGCCAGTGGAGCGACGAGTGAAGACGAGCGTTACCAGCGGAAGCGAAGTCTGTGGACTGTTCGCATCGGTACAGTGAAGAGGGAGGCTGGCGGGCGGAGCTACTGAACTGCACTCTAAATTCCAATCAGTGGAAAACCACTGATTCACAGTGGAAAAGAAACACTGATTGTTCCAGTGGAAAAACTACACTGATTGAATTGGTGATGTGAAAAATTTCACTGATTGAATAAGTGACGGCCGACTGCAGTGGCGAATGAAATATTGTTTTGATTGAATTTAGCCAAATAATTGTGTGAAATGAACATATTTACGATATTTTAATATTTATATTGCGTAATTTAAGAAAGTAAAGAAATTTTCGGAGTTGGCTGGGATTAAACTCACACACTCTTTCCACTTCGCTTTTAGGCAGTTACCTTACCTGCTCTACCAAATTAAGTTGAAAAATAAGAGGAAAACATATGTCTTATAGTTTTTATCCAAATTGTGAAGATTTAAATTGTATGCCCTTACTTTTTATTTTTGGTTTAATTGGTGACGTTAGAATTGTTAAAACGAATAGTAATTATGAGTGTACTCTCTTAACCACATTATATGCAGTTTAAACCTTCAAACAGAGCGTTGTGATGATTACATGAAATCGAAATGAGAAACGTAAAAGCGGAATGAAAGGCTGGCTGTTCATATTATCTCGTAAAATGGCGTTTTGAAAGACGAAACACATTTTAGAAAGTATTTTTTATTGGTTAGTTAATTCGTGATTATTTCTCTTGATGCGCGTTGTTTAGCGGCCATTTTTTGATTGACGCCATTGTTACACGCTGTTTAATTGAGCCATCAGTCAAAAAACAAACCACTGAAAAACAGTGGAAAAAAAAAGACTGATGAATCAGTGGAAAATGTCACTGAATCAGTAGGTGAAGGAAATTTGGCATCTTTTCGCGGATTCAATAGTTAAATTCCGTGAAGTAACTGTTGAATCAGTCAGATACTGTTGACTGATTGAAACAGTGAAATTCTCACCGATTCAGATTTAGAGTGTGGATGCGTGAGTGACAGACGTTTTGTAATGTTAGCAACAGACAGTTTGATTGAAGATGTGTAAATATGTAATGAGTGTGAATTAAGTGACTAACCAATATAGTGACAGTGATGCGGAATTTAACTAGAATTGAGACTGACATTAAATATGCGCTCATGGAGAATAACAAGAGTAATAGTGGTGATAGGTAGTTCAGTGTTGTAAATATTATGCGTATGTATATTTATAGCATAATAAATAAGTTACAAAACAAATAAAAGTTTTAAGTAATTTTATTTAATAAGACCTCCATCTCTCACGAACTCGGATACCTCCCTCTGGTGTCTTGTAAAAATAACTTATAAGCTGCTTGTCTTATTATTTGTATTAATGCCTTATTTATAGGTATTTGCGTAGACAAAAAATCAGTATTTCAGTAGAAATTGTTATTCATTTTGAGGCACGATTCATAAGCGACAAATTTTTCCTTCGCACTTGATGTCTGCCCGATCTGACCACGTCCCATAGCGGCCTGGCTGACTGTACTACGCAGTAACGATCGACAAGTAATTCTTGCCTTTGTTACAATAACTTATTAAATATACGCTGTGTGTGTTTATGTTTGAAGAATTTTCCCACATTATTCACTGCAAAAACTTGAAGTTCTACGTAGATACCTTGCCTACTGCACGGAAGAATCAGCTGGACTGCATAATGACACACACCTGAGCATGACGGCACCTCTCGTTAGACTAGCATGGCCGCCCGGCGTGGTGGTTCCTGCTAGCGGCACTTGGCAGCGCTGACGTCGCGCCGTTGTAGTGGTACGCAGCGGCTTGGGAATCGACAGCAGCGCTCCTGGACGGACTACTAGCGCCGGAAGTGAATATTTGTCCTTCCGTTTTTTTAATGTTATCGAACATTAAAGAATATTCCCCGTCATCCAATTGGTTGGGTTGTAAACTACCCCTGACTGGGAGGGGGTGGACAGCTCAGAATTTTGTGTATAAAACGGTCGGAGTTCCGTTCGAGGAGAAACGATGTGACTCCTGGGCCTGTTTCTTCATGGAAGTTAAGTATGAATCTATTAATTTAAGCTTGTAATGACCCTTCAGGTCAGTACGGCAAATAATGGGAGTATTTCATCTCCCGTAGGAAATTATAATTTTCTGAGATGGACAGCATGGCTAGGGTTTATCTAAAAGATGAGTTAGCTGCTTAAAGGTAAACATGATTGTTTTTAGTGCAGCTAAACTTGAGGTAATAAATCATAAATTTGCATTTGTACAAAAATCATGTTAATAACGTGCATTAAAAGAACTACGTAACAGTGAAAGATTATTGTGATACTATTTTTAAATTATGTTTAATTAAATGGATTTACACTATGTGGAATTTCAGTAAGCTATGTGGGGCATTTTGTTATTGTCCAGAATAAATTCATAATTCTTGAATGTGACAAGTATAGGTTTTATGAAGAGAAATGTTTTAGGATCTTTGGCTCAGATCTCGATTAAGTTAAGACTTTTAAAAGTGGGAAAGTTTTGAGCACACGAAATATTTAAGAATTTTGTTTCACGAGTATTTCAATATTCTTTGAAAGTGCAGTTTATCGGATCACACACACACGTGTGTGTGTGTGTGTATGTATATTATATATATATATATATATATATATATATATATATATATATATATATATATATATATATATATATATATATATATATATACACGTGTGTGTGTGTGTGTGCGTGTGTGTGTGGAGTGCTAAATTTGAATGTGTTTTATTGGAACAGCCCAACATATCAGTATTATAGATATTTTAGGCCTATATACAAGTGTATTTTGGCTGTCTCGGCATAATTCTCAAAGGTGTCTTAAAGCACATAAATTGTCATTTATCTGCCTAAAATGTGTGGTCATGTGATGATAACTTTGAAAACAATAAAAAGGGGCGATTTGCAAAGAAACTCGTGTGTTCTTCTTTTAGTTATACGTGCCAGAAATTAACTTACGGCTTAGTCAATGATTTTTCTTGTTGTTTGTGATCCGTGGGCTGTTTTATGCCCCTTAGCTCCGCTCTTAGGTAACGGCGTAGCAATTAGATTCTTTAGAAGTAAGATGCATAGATTCCCTTGAACAATAACTAATCTCGGTGTGTGAACCATTGTGGTAATTGGCCGAGTATGGTTATACAGTATAGTATTTTTTTATTCCTATGCACTTTGGAACCATTAATTATTTATCGTAAAGTCTGTCTTTGCTGTTGGAAAACACAGTACTATAGAAATTCAACGGAATTCGTAAGACTCGCGATAAATTGTTTTTACCATCACTTGCCTTCTTTTCGGAAGTAAACAATCGGCGCCTGAGTTATGCTTTATGGTTAGGCACATGGAAATTTCGCGATTAAATCGATACGTGGGTCAGACTCCGCAGCCTTCTGTAGGCTAGAGTCTCAGCTGTTCGTTGAAAAGCATATTCTCAGCAGGACTTGCAGAAATGTTCATTCAAACACGAACAACCTATCACAAGTTAGAGTCGTGCCGGACGATACCACTGTTCGGCGGGTTTTCTCGTGGAGCTCCCGTTTCCCCCGGCCGTGCGTTCCGGCGCTGCTCCATTCTCGCCTCGTTTCACCACATCGGCTCTCAAGACCTCGTTGTGAAGAGCGGCCCAAATCTCTCACCTCAGCGGACAGCCTGTACAATGTTGCGTATAGGCTGTTCACGGTAAAATGGGCACTTTTGAAAGCCCTGCTTAAGCTCTACTTGTATGCATGTCGTATATTCCTCTGCCTTATGTATAAATAACATTAACATCACTTTATTCGTGCGTCGGTCAAATGATGCTTTAAATTATTAGAAAAGGTAATACTTTACAAATCTGCTAAATTTTTTACACTTCTATGCATAAAAAAAAAGTGAAAGAAATAACTTTTTAAGTTATCACAAATGGTTCCTTAACACTTTTTATTTAACGTTAAAATATGGAACTATTTTCCATCCATCATTACCAACTTTACTGTGTGAATATCACTCAGTGCGGCCGTTAAAATAAATGCATGAAGGGGCAGTGACTTTTTGTAAGGTCCAATTCTAAAGTGCTCACTTTATCGTGAACAGTCTTTACGTAGAGGTGTTAGGCGACGAGATGCCGACTGACACACACTACGTGTTCGCATGCGGTAACGACAGATGAGGCGGATGGCTGCTGGCTGACCTTGTTTAGGAACAGCGGACCGCCGACAGCTGTCTTATCAGCAACACACAGTTTGTTCCCGAGGGCCTTGCGTTTCCTGGTCGCCTCTGGGCGAACTCCCTCTGCTACGAGCTCGTATCTGTGCTACCAGGGTTGCCAGATCAGTTTAACCCTTTGAGGAGCACGCACGTATATACTCGGGGCTAGGTTTATATGAAAATGTATTTTCTTTTGTAAAATAAACTATCACTTTCATAGTTATACTGTATCGCTGGACGTTATCGGAATATAATTGGAAAATCATAACTAGTCAACAATTTAAGTTCGTATCAATAAACCTGTTATTTTTAACAATTTCCTCAAACAACACGATGGACTGTAAAACGTGTTACGTTTGTCGCGACACATTTATCGGCACCCAATCAACGCGCGACTTCAGTGGCTGACAATGAGCCAATAATAAACGTCGCAAAGTACAGTAGGCGTGATCAGTATAGCCAGGGCCAAAAGGATGATAGTAAGTGGAAATACAGAGACAAACAACGGATACTGCTATAGTGGAGAGTATAGGCAGCTCACTTCTATCTTGTCCTCAGAGTATGTAAATCTGTGCCCTCCTCAAAGGTTTAAGGGGAATGGTGCATGAAAGCAGTATATTTACACGATTTTCGATATAAGTCGTTTTCCAAAAGGTTTATCGAAATTTTTGGCTCGACAAGACGTAAATAATAATTTTACAGCGCCTTTTTACGGTGTTAGATTTTCACTGCCTTCATTATTCTCGGAGCTCTGATGGAAGAAAGAAATGTCTTTTTTTCTTATATTTAATTAGAGCTTCGAGAATAACGAACGCAGAGAATTTTTGACCGTGTAATAAGGTGTTCAAAATTATTATTTACGTCTTGTCGAACCAAAATTTTGAAAATTCTCTTGAAAACAAATTGTGACAGAAATTATATAAATATACGGTTTTCGTGCACCATTCCCCTTAAAGGGCTCGTCTACCTTCAGCCTGTTGTATATGTTTGAGGCCGGGAATCGCGGGAGCGATAAGGACGACATTGCCACGCGCATCACGTGCGCGATAGCAACTACGCGCACGGCTCCGAACTGGCGTGCAAGTGTTCTCGTCATGCTTATTGTCTTGCATTATTGTATGTAAGTGCAGCTTGAACTGCTTTTGTTATCTTAGTTTCTGTAGGTTAGGAACATAGGGCTAATACAAATTTATTGCTTAGACCTGTTTTTAAGGTGAAACTTGCAATAATTATTTATTCAGTTCAAAATTCTATGCCTACGAAGTAGGAATGTTGTACTATAAAACTTTAAATCAAATAATTATGTCGGAAATCAATTGTAACCTACAAATTGCTTCTCAAAACGGCGGCCCACATTCCGCAAGTATTTGAGAAGTATACAACTTCGGTTACTTGCATACTTCACTTGCAGTTCGGACAGCACTTACAGCCTCACTTATGTCGACAGGTACGCACAAGTATGTACGTCAGGCGAATTCGGACACAGCCTCAACACTCTCGACGCGATGCCCGTGTGTGATACCGGTAACGACCTATTAACATTCTCAGCTTTAAAATCTCGCACACCTACCTAGTCAACTTTATCCTTAAATCTCTTAAGGCTGTTTGTTGCCTGGTTGAGAATTTGGTATAGGGAAATACATGTTGATGAAATTCGTTTTTCTCAAGCCAATTTTGCAGCTATAATCTTGAAGCGAAAACCCATGTGTGAGAAATGATACTCCCAAGATCTGTATATACAAAAATAACAATTTATTTTTTTAGAAATTATTTATGGAATTATTAAGTTTTCTGATCTTTCCAGGAAACTGGCTACATTAATGTTACAAAAGGCTTATGTAGCAAAGAAGCACCTATTTTCTGTTCAAAAACATTCTTGGTGGTATATATCTACCTTTAACGACGACGCCAAAAAACTGAATTTCATTAACACGTATTTCCTTATATCAAATCCTCAACCAGACAATAGCCTTAACGTACATACTAATTTTTAGTTTGAGGAGTTGCAAAAGAAAAATTTCTTATGGTAAGTAGGTACTTACGAATGTCGCATAACCGCTAACACCCTGGAGCCTATGGAAAGGGTTTCAGATGATCAATGGCACAAGAAGCGACCAAATTATACAATAGTTTGTCAGCGGCAACCAACAGCAATAACCAAGCAAAGGCGATGTCTGAACTGCTGCTATCTTCTGGAAAATTATAATTCCACCTTTTCTGAAATACGTCACACGTGAGTGAGTAAATTCGGGATAATATTTTAAGGTGTTGATTTGGCAACGGATACAGTCAATTCAAATGTTCAGTGAAATCCGTACGTAACCGCTGTGTGCCATGCGAGCTATCGACACGCGCCTGATCGGAATAATATTTTCTTTTTTTCAATATTGGTCTGCTGATATCCCACTTCCAAATACCATTTTTTCAAGCGTTTCGATATTGGCAATAAATTTCACTCGAAAAAATTGCGGCAGTATATCACATTCCAGATACTACGCTGTGCTGCTGATGATTTTTATCGTGCTGTTTTTCCAAACCCCTCTTTCCAGGCGGATGTCTGTGCAGTTTCAACCTCCCCACTTTACCGCCCATCAAGTAATTGCATTTGAAGTGTATCGCATTATTTCCCCCATCTCACAAACATCGTGTCATGAACGATGATGCACTTGAGCTAAATTAGGTTTCGATTTTAGGAAGCACGGACGCTGAAGTGAACACAGTTTCAGCCAGTCATTCCCGTCTCTTGCACATAACTCTGGTTTCAACTGTATAACCAGAGCTACAATTCAAGGTTTTTTTTAAGGCGCACTGAAGAAGTTCAATGTGCGTGACTTTTTGATGGGTAGAGACCCTACTATTTCACGTTTTATATCGGCGCCATGCTAGAGTTCACAGCAGTGTACGTACTCGAGCAGATCTCACTTACTTATTGGCCGCTGCTACAATCCCGTATTCTACTCGGCGAAACAGAATGAAGCCACCAAGAATGCGCTGTGTTTTTTTTTATTGGGTCGGAGACTTGTGCGGCTTGTAACTGGATTGGAAAGGGATTATTAACGTCCCCCTAGTGTCATGATACCCATGCCTTGCCTGGGATTCGAATCCAGACCGGCGGCGCACCAACCGACTGCACCACGTGAGGTCAGCGAGGGGCGTGTAGAATGAGCATATATTCAACAACACACGTGAGGTTAAAATATACTTTTATGACAGCTAGTCTGTCACGAAATTATTACGCGAAATTATAGCGTCTATTGTGATGAGGATTATTATAGGTCTGTACACTAACGAGTTACCGTCTCAAGATTCCAAGTTGAGAATTTCAACCCTATGTATTTATAAAAAAAAAAAAATGAAATAGCAATCCTCGGCGATAACAAAAACTGTTAGGGTGATAGCTCGCAAGACAAAAATTTGTTGCCATAATGGCCTTTACGTAGTAGTTTAATAAATGTTGAAAAATTTTAATGTGCTCAGAACACTCTATGGATATTTTTATTTAGCTTTTAAATAAAATTTAAATATACAGTAGTGTTTATAAAACGTCATAGTTGGCATCCTGCATATGTGATTTTTTTTTAGTGTTGGCAACAACTACAAACATTCTTCGAGAACTTGTAATGTACTGTATGTATAAAAGGTGAGAGTTTTCAGGTCAGCTGTAGCTACTAAGACGGAGCGAGGAAGTTTAGTTGTAACACGCCCAACTCGCATTCGGGAGGATACGGATTCGATTCCCGGCCCGGACATTCCTGTTTCAGGTTTCGCAGAGGTTTTCCGAAGTCACTCCAATCGAATATGGAAGATGATTCTCTACTGCAGTCCATGGCCGCTTCCTACCCCGGTCTTTAATGTTGAACCTACTGGTTGCGTGTGCCACGGTGGCTGAGCGGTTAGCCTGCTCGCCTCCCACCAAGACTCTGGGTTCAATCCCCGGCCGGGTCACTCCGGATTTTCGCATGTGGGAATCGGAATCGTGCCGGACGATGCCGTTGGTCGGCGGGTTTTCTCGGGGATCTCACGTTTCCCTCGCCCTTCCATTCCGGCGCTGCTCCATACTCTTCCCAATCACTCTCATCGGCTCTCAAGATCCCGATGTTAAGAGCCGTCCAAATCTCTTCACTCACTACTGGTTGTGCGACTCGTGGCTAGAGACCTGCAAAACTCGCGTACAGTACTGTATATATTCAAGCCAGCGTCGTTTCTCCATTGGCTGCTGCCTAGATGTTACGTCACTCCCTTAATGAGTGAACTGCATGTAATTGGGGCACACGATTGTGACGTGTTCACTTATAGGCGCGGAGTTACCAGGGGCGTGTCAAATAAAGAATGGTACAATGACAAACGTACAACACAGGAAAAGTGTTTTAAGTTTAAAATGTCCTCAAATAATAACGCGGATTTTCATGACCATGACCGAGATGTCGACGAGATGTCCCTAGTAAAATATTGCCTGGAAAATCAGTGCTTGCGCGTATCTGTGCATCTCCTTAAGATAATGTTGTGGGAATAAAACTTTTTCCCAGGAAATGCAGAAATTAGAAAAAATGCAATAGTTACTGTAGCTGTGCAATGTGTCTAATGTAATGTGTAAAAATAATATAATGCATTGTAAACCTAACAACTTTACTGCGACAAGAAATCAATTCAAAGCAGCATACAGGCGTGTAAGTACAGTATCAAAATTACATAAATAATAAAAAAAAAATATTATCTACAGATTTACAGCCACCAGTTTTTATTTTTATCCTTCTTCTAGTTCGTTGTGACCCATCAGGACCACGAGTGCTTTGTTCAGCGCGCCTGTCACTCCTCCTGTTTCTCTCTGCTTCTGTGAGTTGTATCTTGATCCTGGTATCAGTCCATTTGTGACCTTCCGCCATGTTCTTGTACCTGACTCCATCTTGTACTATTGTCTGGGGATTTTTATCTATAATGCCAATTGCCTTCCAGTCCTCCCTAACTTCCTTCATCCAGCTGTTTCCCGTTAAGCATGTCGCATTCCAGATCTTCTTAGTCAACCTGTTGTCGTTCATCCTCATCAGGTGCCTCCCGAATCTCAACCTTCTCTTCTGTATCACACTCGAAATTGGTTCTACGCTCTCGTACAGATCCTGCCTCGATCTAAGGATCCAAAATTCGCCTTGCTTTTTGGTGCCCCATATAGTTCTCAAGATCTTTCTTTCCTCTCTCTCCAAGCGTATACAAGCTCTCTTGCCTAATGTCAGCATCTCTGTTGCATACATTGCGGTATTCCTGATGGTCGACGTATAAAGTCGCAGTTTGGCGTTCCTCCACAAGTTCTTCTTCCCGTAAGTTGTCTTAGCTGCATATCTTAGTCTCTGCAGTAACTGTGCCCTGTCTATTGTACTATTGTTGTTTTGTATCTTGCCAGTGATGTTCTCTCCCAAGTACCGAAAGCTTTCTACTCTCTCTACAACTTGACCTTCTATCTTCCAGTCGGTTTTTACATTCAATACCTTGGTCTTGCTGTAGGTTATCTTCAGGCCGACCTTCGCTGCAATCTCTGCCAAGTTTGCTATCGCCATCTTCGCGTCCTCCTCCTTCTCGTTTAGCAATGCCATATCATCCGCAAAGGTCAGGCAATCCACTATTACATTGTCGTTGATCTTGATTTTCATCCTAAGCAATATAGTCACAGAAAAAAAATAGTAGGGATGGTAAAAATATTTTTAGGTCTATCATGCGGTTTCTTAAAGGAAAGTAAAAAAATACAAAGATGTATCTCTAGTTTATTCCGTGGTTCACATCGCGCGTAATAATATACTGTAACGCCCTTTTTCAGTGTCATATGATGTTAATTTGCCCAGTTTGGTGATACGTAGTTTCTGGTCTCATTCTGTGCCATGAAAAACTAACAGTGTAAAGGCTGTTCACGATAAAGTGAGCACTTTAGAAATCAACCTTAGAGAAAAGTCACTGCTCCTACCTGCATGTATTTTAATGGGCGCCCTGAGTGACATGCGTCCAGTTAAGTTGGAAACGATGGATGGGAAGTAGTTGCACATCTTAACGTCGAATAAGAAGTGTTAGGTAACCATTTGTGGTAACTTGAAATATTTCTTTGGCTTTATGATTTTTTTTTTTTATGCACCGAAGTGTAAAAATGAGCAGATTGGTAAAATATTAACTTTTCTAATAATTTCACAGTTTCACTTGACCGACGCATGAATAAAGTGATGAGATCAATGGCAATGTTAATTTCTCATAAGGCGGAATAATACACACCGTGCGTACAAGTAGATGTTAAGCAGCGCTTTCAAAAGTGCTCACTTTACCGCGAATAGCCTATAAAGGGTTCTATATAATGCGAAAAGAAACTCCAAAAGTGAGTCATGAAATATAATTAATTAAATGGAAGTACGCGGAATACAATTACTATCCTATCTTTCAGCCACTGACCAATAGAAGTTTTAGTTCTGCGCATAGGTAACCATAATTGACATATAATACACATAAGTAGTCTTACATAAAATGCAGACCAGCTGCTTGGGTATTTTGTCCTAAATAATTATTTCTTTCAATGTACGGTAAAAACCAGGCACCATTGCCAAAATGCAATTGCATGGAGTATGCAAACAAATATTTTAACGTGCAGAACACTCGGTTATTTTGGTTCATCATTACAATTATTATGACCCATCCCAAAAACACCAGCATGTATAATATGCTTCGATGACATCCTTTACCAAAAACGCAATCGCCTATGTGGTTACCAACAAATATTTCAACAATTCTTAATATTTTGTTCACTCAGACCACCACAAAAAAGAAACTGTATTTTACTAACCATTAAAGTGACATCGTCATTAATTATCAAGAACTTTAGCCAACTGGTAGCTAAGAAGAAGTAATTCAGTATAATAAAGACCTACAGTCAGCTTTACAAACATGCATTGCATTAATTTCTGCTAATGAGGATAATACCCTTAAAATGTCTTCCAAAGACTGATCATATAAAAACCAAACATTTATACAATAAAAAATTGTACGTTACGCCCAAATCAGAATTAACATGGGCCTTTTGGACATCTTGCCACAGGGAAAGATGATTAATCTGTTACAGGAGAATCTTAATATTACTACTTCAGAACGACGCGACCCAAAAAAAAAAGGGGTCATAAAATTGTCACTAACAGACTTGCTTGTAACAACTATAGTCAAACTAGCGGTGACAACTATGAAGTTGTCAACGACCAACGTTCTAATTTCTGACCGACTGCCCTTAAACTTTAAACACGAGACTTGGGAACTGGCCAACTTTACCATGACTTGTTTTAACGACTTTCTCGTCACGACGTGTAACATTTGTAGCCACGGCCATTATTCAGCGTGTGGTTTATTGTAATGAGCATAGACACCGAGTTGCATATGGAACGTGATTTGGAGGGACGGGGGGTAAGACGGGTGTTTCCCTATTCACTTTTTGGCCAATAGGGTTGTCAACCCCTGTCCGTCAGTACTTTAGTTTATAATAATAATCATTTACGGACTGCTTGTTTTATTATTTTTAAAATAATTTATTTATAGGTATTTACGTAACCAAACTGAACAATATTTCAATTTCAGTAAAAATTCGTATTCATAGATTCGGTGTGTCGACTATTGTGGTAATTTCCCAAGTAGGATTGTATAATATGATTCGAGTTAGTGAAGAGTGAGTGAAGAGATATGGGCGGCTCTTGACAGCGAGGTCTTGAGAACTGACAATAGTAAAGTGAGGTGAGTATAGAGCAACGCTGGAATGAAGGGCGGGGTAAACGGGAGATTCCCGAGAAAACCCGCTGACCAAGGGAATAGTCCGGCACGATTCCCACACGCGAAAACTGGAAGTGGATCTGTGTATGCTGTGCCACTGCATCCTGTGTGATAAGATGAGAAACAATGCGGGCTCAAGCTGAGTTTACAATAAAAAAATTATGCGTTACGAATTATGCATTAAGCGCTGATCCGGCATACGGAAACACTAAACACGTCTTCTGTACTGGCACTTTCCAATTAATGTTTTTATTCTCAATCCCAGCCAATAGGAACAAGCGACAAGCCTGCCATGTTTACTTTGGTTCCTAACCTAACCTCGTTTATCAGTCATATTTAAGCAGATCATACTTCAAAGCCGACATTTTCTATCGGAGAATCTTATTTTTGTGAACAAATATAATCGTAAACATTTGCACACACACACACCTTTGTAGTGTTTTTTACACTTACGTTTCTATAAATAACAGTTTCCCGTCAACAACACCGACTGCTCTGTTCTGATCGGTCGTCGCCTCACCAGTTTCACTTAAGATATAAAATACAACTATTTATTTTTACGCTTGAGGAAATGCCAACGACGCACACGACCTGCCAAGTTCCGTTCGAAACCAATACGTAAGATAGCACACACTCATTTCCCATCCACGCGTATAAGTCAACGCTTGATTTTTCTATAGTAAACGCAGCTTTACAATGGTGTCCAGTTGGGCGGCGAACCCGCATTGCAGCACGTGTCTGCTGAGTGCTGCAGCCACAGTGGCGGGCCGCATGGCAACAGCGGATTACAGGCGCTGACGATCGTCGACCGTCGATATCACCGACACAGCGAACCCCCCCCCCCCCCCCATCAAGCCCAATCGGTTAGTGCCCTTATCGCTTTGCTTCCCCAACAATTTTCATTAAATCATTATCTGCCCCCGCACACCTCTCGGCTTCTCGCCTTGTCACTCCGCCACCAACACATTGCTATAATGTATTCGAGATTTCCTAGCACTTTTTGAATCACACATTTGAAAAATCATCCCATGTATTACATGTTTAGTTATTTCCTAATTATACTGTGAGTATTTCGCGGATTGAGTTGGCTGCAAGCTAGGCTGGGCAGCCCTCTATACACTCCAGACATTATCGTTTGCTTATTGGTTGCTGTGATCGAGCGAGGTCTCTGTACAGGGCAGTTAAAACACTCATTCACGCTACTGCTTCTTGCGTATTATTGGCTCATAGTAAAATGGGGCGTGTCTAAAGAACTGTCGTCCAATCAGAACAGTAGGAGGAAAGAACAAATGTTTGTAGTCTACCTCGCCTCCGAATGAATTCGCTAAATACTCGTGGCTCTATCCATAGGTAATTGTTTTATTTTTATATATCTTTTCTGAAAAAGTTCTGGAAATAGGACTTTTTATTTACCGAGATAGGACTCTTAATCCTACACAAGACGGAAGAATACACAACGTGCTTGCAAGTAAATTTAAGCAGGGCTTTCAAATGTGCTCATTTTACGGTGAACAGCCAATAGCGGGCTGTCGCTACGGCCGACCACAACAGGAAGTGAGCGCGGAGGCTGGCAACTGTTATCGGTGACCCAGATAGTTAGCTCGAGCCTGCTGTGACTGCACAGCGGCAATCAATCGAGGGTTATTGTTCTTGCCCGCTGACTGTCGACTGTCGCCCTACAAACCGCAGACCAAAACGTCTGTCTGCTCGCTGCAGGCCTCGTGGCCTGCCTGTTGACATGGCGTGGGCGGGAGTAATGGCTCTTCTTGGTTGATGGTAGATGTGTGTTCGACCAGGAGGTCGATACGCCAGCCAGCCATGTGTGCGGGACCCGTTCGGTGACCGTGTTTACAGCTTCTTACACAATAAAAAACTTCAGCATTTGACTTTGCATTCCCTTTACTCTGACGAAACCACCATACACAATAAGATTCTAAAGTCAGAGTTCAGACAATTGAACATCGGTTCTGCAAGCTTCGTAAAAATGTGTATCTTGTTATGAAAATAATTATTTCGTCATCCAGGAATGCATTTAAAACACCCTTTTTTTTTAAATAGGCTTAAAATTGAAGTTAAAAGTTTATTGCAAATCAAAAAAATTAATTTGTTTACTTAATTAAAATATGTCAACTCGTGTATTTCCTCTTCACATTACACTTGTTTGCCTTTTATTTAATTTAAGACGAGCTTTGTGTTAATATACCGAGATTAAAATCGACCCATAATAAAATAACACTCTCTCCACATAACCTCTGTTAGATTCTCGGTAAAATGGCAGCTTGACTTGGACTTTAAATTTAAACTTTTCGAAATCGTTAAGTCTAGAGTACTTGACTTTACCTTTGACAGTTCCATTGTGACAAGCTTCATATGAAACAACATGTCGGAAAGCAAACGTAAAGTCAAATCGTAAAATCAAATGTTAAAGTTTTCAATTGTGTTAGGGCCTTACGATCGTGGACACGTTGCAAATAAATGAAAGTTGCGACCGGTGCTGCACACGTAGTACTTTGAGGCTCTTCGTTGTGGCCAATCCGAGGTGTAGAATTGTCTGCGCCTCGTTGACACGAATGGGTGAGTACAGTCAGCACCTACCAAAAAATTTCGTGACTGCAATACTTGAACTCAGATATTAATGTGCAACCGAACGGGTTAAGATTTTCCGTATATGACATCAACATTGTTACGGATCCGATGACGTAATTCATGCACTGATGGAAAAAAAAAAAACTTAAAAAAAAAAAAATATTGTAACTAATATACAAATTCTTACTTCTACGTGCTTGAAACAAACCAAGTGAAATTAATCTAGTGCTCACAAATTAAAAATAAAATTTTGATGTGACGTTAAAACTTGGATCTACTTCTATAGGCTATTCACGGTGAAGTGAGCACTTTTTAAGGCCCTCCCAACAGGCGTTAACCAATAATAAATGTATTTTATTGCAGCCTCAGACGTCAATATTTTTAAGTGATGAAATGTATACAGGATGTTTACTGCTCACATTGCATTGTTTACATTAAAAAAACTGCAGGAAGGTAGAGATTGGGTGAAAGGAAAAATTCAGAAGGGCCTTAAAAAGTGCTCACTTTACCGTGAACAACCTCTAAGTACATTACTAGGCAACTTTACTGCCAGTGTGTCAGTCGGCGAGTCGGTTGAAACAGGCGCAGTTAAGGGCAGGGAAGTTTTTTTTTTTACATTACAGGCTGTTCACGGTAAAATTGACACTTTTGAAAGCCCCTGCTTAAGGTCTACTTGTATGCACGTTGTGTATTCCTCCACCTTATGTAAAATTGTCGTTTTCATGGGCCTCATCGCTTTCTTCATGCATCGGTCAAGTGAAACTGTAAAATTATTAAAAAAGTAAATATTTTAAAACTGCTAATTTTTTACACCGTGCCTTCATAAAAACAGAAAGCGATAGAAATAATTTAAATTATCACAAATGGGTACCCAATACTTTCTAGTCGACGTTAAGACATGGAACTGCTTTCCCCTCCATCGTTACCAACCTTACCGGACGCATGTCACTCAGTGCGCCCGTTGAAATATATGCAGGCAGGGGCAGTGACCTTTTTTTTTAAGGTTGATTTCAAAAGTGCTCACGTTATCGTGAACAGCCTTTACTATAGTGGTTCATTACGCACTTTCGATGTCAACCTTTGAAGGAAAAAAAAACCACTTCACGTAACTCCTATGCCGTGACGTGAATAGTAACTTGAGTATACTCGTAGTAATGTTGGCAATGAATTAGCGGAAGTATTTCTAGGCCATGGTCACACGGGATAGAACTACTTCACCTCGGGCGTGTTCGGCTCTGTACACGGTTGTATTGGCTTCTAACTTGTTCCGATCGTTATCGCTCCTTGTTCAGAGTGAACTGCTTTTGTAAGTACATCGCAACGACTTTTCTTCTGTGTCGCACTCTTGACTGGTTTCTACACTCTAAACCTGAATCAGTGACAATTTCACTGTTTCAATCAGTCAAACGTATCTGGCTGATTCAACAGTCACTTCAATGAATTTAACTTATGAATCAGTGAAAAAATTTCAGATTTTCTTCACTTATTGATTCAGTGACATTTTCGACTGATTCGTCAGTTTTTTTTTTTTTTTCTCCCTGTTTACTCAGTGGTTTATTTTTGACTGATGGATAAGTCAAACAGCGCTTAACAATGGCCGTCCAACAACGTTTAATAAGGGCCGGTAAACAACGTGAATAAAGTGAAATAACAACAAATAAACTAATAAAACCAATACAAAATACTTTCTAAAATATGTTTCGTCTTTCAAAACTCCATTTTAGGATCTAATAGGAACACACAGCTTTTCATTCCGCTTGTAAGTCTTTCATTTCGTTTTCATGTAATCGTCACAGCGCTCTGTTCAAAGGTTTAAACTGCATATAATGTGGTGAAGAGAGTGCACTTATTTATACTATTCGTTTTAACAATCCTAACGGCGCCAATTAAACCAGAAACGAAAAGTAAGAGTATACAATTTAAATCTTCACGATTTCGATGCAAAACTATAAGTCAAATATTTTCCTCGAAATATTTCAAGTTGGTGTGTTAGCGCAAATGGTAAGGTAACGGCCTCGAGTTAAACGGTGTGTCGGTTCAATCCCGGCCACGTCCGAAACTTTTTTTCCCTTTTTTAAATTACGGCGAATTGCACAATATTAATAGTAAAATGTCGTTAATATGTTTAGGACCCATTTCACCTAATTATTGGCCTACATTCAATAAAACCAATATTTTTTTCACCAGTGTACTTGGCTGTCACTTATTGAATCAGTGAAATAATTTCACTTCACTAATTCAATCAGTGAAATTTCTTCACTGAAACAATCAGTGGTTTTCCACTGATACCAAGTGAAACCATTTTCACTGATTCGGGTAGTTGAATTTCACTGTGAATCAGTGGTTTTCCATCGATTCGAATTTTTGAGTGTATGGATTAAACAACTATTTTTATCAAGATGGCTTCATTACATTTGGTGATTACACTTACAGTTAGTATATCGTAAGCTCGAAAGAGCCTAAGTAACTGGAGCGAGCTAGCTCCATTGTGTTAGATGTTGTAATCGCAAAGCTCAGGCACACGAACAGCAGATCGTTGGAAATCGTAGCTTGGACGGTGTTTGTATTAGAAACCATAGCAATGCTAGTTTGAAAATAATTAACAGTGATACCAACGATTAGTTGCTACAAGATCAACTAAACAGTTTGGCAACCTTGCTATAAGCCCTCCCATTTGCAATAACAGTCAATAAACATATTGTAATTTAGTCCTAGATGCTTACTTCAGAGTGCAGTAGAATAGTGAGTGAGTGAATAGATTTGAACGGTTCTTAACACGGGGCATCTTGAGAGCCGATGAGGGTGATTGAGGCGAGTTTGGAGCAGCGCCGGAATGAAAGGGCGGGGGAAACGGGAGATCCCCCAGAAAACCCGCTGACCAACGGCATCGTCCGGCATGATTCCCACATGAGAAAATCCAGGAGTGACCCGGCCGGGGATGGAACCCGGATCGCCTTGGTGGGAGGCGCTCAGCCACCGTGGCCATTCAGTAGAAGATACACGCTGTGTTTTTTACTTACATGGCAATATTAAATTTAATAAGACGGTTAAAGAATGAACAATTCCTGAAAGTATAAAAAGTAACCGGGGCCTCAAAAGTGCTCACTTTACCCCGATCAGCCTATAGTTTCTTAATTGTGGTCATTGTGTATCCTACCACCAAATTTAAAAATGAGCATTGTCAAACATCGATCAAGGAGCGCTGTAAAATTGAGAAAATAATAAAATTAAAATGAAACAAAAAAATAACAAAAAAATAAAAACTTGACTAGGTCAGTTTTTAATGAAACTCTGAAATGTAAAACCATTTTCCCCCCAGTTCGCTGTTAAAAGTTACTCTACTACAGTAAATGTTTACATTATTGTACATGCTGTCTGGGGTTGATTGACAAAATTTGGTAGACCTGCTTTGAATTTACTTTGCTATTAACTTTGTATCCTTTCAGCTTCAACCATATGTAATGTTGATATTGTTATAGAGCATGGACACACTAACTTTATCCATGCGTTAGTCAAAGTTAACGATGAAATTGTTAGAAATATGCTCATTCTTACTGTTGCGTACACGAAATAAACAATTAAGTAAATTCCACGTCTACTAATTTGAACGTTATTCTTTATGCATAAAACCAAGGCACGGAATAGCGTTTCGTAGATCGTTACCAACTTTACTGGGAGCATGCTTAGTCAGTTATCCGTTAGTAAATATGCAGTTGTGAGCAGCAATTTTTTCTTTTCAAATGTTGTTTTCGAAAGTGCTCGGTTAATCGACAACCAGCTGTACAAATGTGCTTGCGAATATCAGGCAGTTATTTTAATTTTTTAATTATTTATTTTTCGTGGTTGATTTCGAACGTGTTCCGTTATAGGCTGTTCACAGTAATCTTAGAACTGAGTAGTTTGAATAATTCTTGCAATGTGGGTAGTTGATTGTTCGAAACATAATGGACGTAGGCTATTGCAAACACTTTGTTATAGTCGTAAAAAAACTTACTATAGGCTGTTCACGGTAAAATGAGCACTTTTGAAAGCGCTCCTTAAGATCTACTTGTATATACGTTGTGTGTTCTTCCGCCTTATGTAAAATTAACATTTCCATGTGCCTCATCACTTTATTCATGCGTCGGTCAAGTGAAACTGTGAAATTATTAGAAAAATAAATATTGTACAAATATGCTCATTTTTACACTTCGATGCATTGAACAATGCAGAAAACGAGAGAAATAATTTAATTTACTACAAATGGTTACAGAAAACTTTTTATTAGACGTAAAACTATGCAACTACTTTCCCCTCCATCGTTACCAGCTTTACTGGGCACATGTCGCTCATTACTCCCGTTAAAATATATGCAGGTAGGGGCAGTGACTTTTTTCTAAGGTTGATTTCAAAAGTGCTCACTTTATCGTTAACAGCCTTTATGTAAAATTAATTAGTTCGTTCGGAAAATAAATAAAATTAAAAAATATAAATGAAACAAATATGAATGAACGAGCCTGAGTTAGATGTTGTCAACAAATATGTAACGTACATAAATTCCACGAAGGAACTAAGTCAGAAAACAAAAGACAAAATGGCACAACACAACAAGGAAGTAACGCTTACTAATTCCGAGCTGGAATGTAGTCACTCTAAATCCGAATCAGTGAAATAAATCAGTGAAATAACATTCACTGAAAGTCAGTCGACAAGCTACTGCTGACCGGCGAATCAATCAAATCCGCTGGGAACAAGTGATTTATAGCAGTGGAATTTTTGACATTCAATGGGAATCACAAATCGGTGAAATCCAGTCGCTATATTAATTAGTTATCTGGCACTGATTATCAGTTGCTCCATTTTTACTATCTTCACTGACTTGGCTCAATTCTCACTGATTCAAGTTTCAGAGTAAAGACGACATCAGAAAAACGACAAAACACAACCAGAATTGGTGGTCGAACAGAGGAACAAGTATTGAAATGAAGAATATTCCAAAAACTGGAGTAGCAACGAAGACGACACAAATGAGGACAATGGCTGGAGCAGATGTAAATATGGACGACGCGATGACAATGCAGACGGAATTATCATTCCTCGACGACAATAGGTGCAACGTTTCGGGAGAGAAAATCTGTTCCCTTCTTCAGGCACACAATCCGAGACACACATACAGACTGACTGTCAGGCTCGCTCGTTCGTTCCTCTTTATTTTATTCGTATTTTTTAATTTTAGTTATTTTTTAATCTAGTTAATTTAGTTTATCAATAGGTTTTCTGAGACCACAACAAAGTGTTTTCAACGGTGTGCATCAATTACTTGTAAAAAAAACCTAGTACTTTTGAAATCAACATTTGAAAAATGTCACTGCCCTCACCTGGGTATATTTTAACCGGCAGAACGTCTGGCATGCGCCCAGTAAAGTTGGTAACGACGGAGGGACATTGTTTCCATGAATTAATATTGAATTTGAAAAGTTACGTAAATATTCATAAATACTGCAATCATTTCTTTTGCATCCTAAATTTTAAATGTATATCAGTGTAAGAAATAGCAGATTTTTTAATGTTTATTTTTCTAATGATTTTACAGTTTCGCTTGACCGACGTGTGAATGACGCATAATAGGCAAGTACACAGAAGCATAATAGCTTGAGTGCAGAGATTTGGGCGGCTCTTAAGAGGGTGAAGCGAGGTGAGTATGGAGCAGCACCAAAATGCAAGGGCGGGGAAAACGGGAGATCCCCGAGAAAACCCACCGACCAGTGGCATCGTCTGGCACGATTCCAACTTACGAAAATCCGAGCGTCACCCGAGTCATGATAGAATTGAACACCCTAGATGGCTGTACTACTAAGTAAGGTTAATGAAATTTAAAAAAATGTCTAACCGCTCAGCTACTTTCTGAAGTTAAGTAACTGCTTAGATCACTGATCTCAATCCTACACAAGGTATAAAATTTTAAAAAAAATTATATATTCACTCCCGAAGATGGAGTGGTCGTGTGGTAAAGTACTTGCATTGTAACCTGAAGGATAACCGGTTCGAGTGTCGGTAACGAGATGTTATTACTTTGTGACTATAATTCGAAACATTTCCCCTCTAAACTCCATGTACGAAATGCGATATCAATGTTCCTGCCTTCCCCCGCGTATTTCAAAGATTTCACGCGTTCCGACATCTTCACCTGGACACGTGGAAGCAATCGTTCGCTGGATCGTATCGTTAGCGACGTGGCTTCTGGTGCATCAGCAACATACGGGATCGCGTTCGTTTGCATGCTAGCCATGAGAATAACTAACTACCGCTTGGAATTAATGATTATGTGCCTGTAGTCATCAGCGAACCCTACACTGAGAGAAAAACGAACAAAATATTTGTTTGTATAGGGCCAAATATATATTTAATTGCCCTAACAAAATATATTGCTGAGCAAACAAATTTGAAAAGCAACAAGATTACTGTTCGTCTAACAAAATATATGTTTGAATTAACAAAATCTTTGTGCTGGGCATAAAAAAATTAGACTGCCAGCTGAATATTTTGTTGAATCAACTGTAGGCGTATATATTTGTTTGGCCACTCATTTGACTGACTTCGTTCGAAAATACAGCTCGAGAGTTTTGTTTGTATTTTTTTGCGACAGTTAGGATAGTAGCCGTGTTTGTTATTGCATCTGGCAATGCTTAACAATCGTGTAACTAAACACATTAATAAAACAATGCAAGAAAAACTGACAAGTGAAGCTGTAAAACTTGGAAATATTTGTTTGCACACGTTGCCCATTTGCAGTATTTCTATTCAAAATAAAAACTTTCCGGCGTCACCAGTTGCCACATTAGATGAGAGGCCGTCCGTAAAATATTGTTACGCGCCTAATGCCTCACTGCGCGCGGGCACTATGCGCGGACGACTCGGGTCTGTGTGTGTGAGTGGGGGGGGGGAGATGACCCCCTCTCTTCCCCCAGGCAGACCTGCTAGCTGTCCTGTCGCCGTGCAGGTAATGATTGACAGCTGACCTGTCTGGCGTCACAGCCCCTCCTCCCTCACCACCTTTTAGAAAAGCCGACGACTTTAGACGATGTGCAAGAATATTCTGGGAACTAGGACTCTCGGCGCATCGCGGATTTTCGAGTAATGTATCGGCTACGCCGACGACGCTGTAAATACCATTGCAATTGTAGGGTCGGCAGTCATTTTGTGGAAGCCAGTTGGCTGAGTGTAGTAATGTAGTGACACGGGGCGCAGCGAGGGTCATCGGCGAAGGGAACGGACGACGACGGGAGATAGCGAGACGACGGCGGACAAGGTTTTTTTTTCTTGGTATGAACGGAGGAGAGAGCGTGAAACCCGACTAGTGAAGGCCACTGAGTGTTACGGCGCTCGCAGATCTGGCGGGACTTGGACTAAACTAAGGTGGGACTGTATGAACATGAAGGAATGACAATTCATTGGGTTTTGATACACTCTCTATTATGATTGATTTTAGTTATTTAATTACATAAATTTCTTTGAGGTAATTGAAAACAGTACTGATTGAATTAATTAATTGTAAATAGCAAGATATATATTTTATTGTGAAATACTGAGACGGAAGTATTGCTATTTTATTTGTAATTATTTTTAATTAATTAGGAAATTACAATTAACCACTGACGCTAAGAAAATTGTAACAGTACAATACAAAGTCAGTAATTCTGACTGTGTAGTGAATTACGTGAATCCAATATGGCGTGAACAGATCCTCCCGTTGAGGTGCGGCATGTAACGAGTGATGCGGCGTCACCTGCGGCCATAGGGAGACACAGATGACACATGCAGAGGCAGGACGGGGCAGGGCAGCCAGCCGGCTCTACCCCCGTGTCGCGCAACGCCGGGCCGGCCGCGGACAATGGCGATCGGCCGATCAAACAGAGCGGGACCCCCCCAGACCTTGTTTGAAACGACCCCACCCCCCTCCCCCTGTCACCGGAGGCCGACAGTCTGCAAACACTGCTCGCGCCACCGCGCGCCACAGGAGATAAAGCGCTGACAGCGGGCCAGACGTGCGAGCACACACCGCCTGCGAGATAACGGGCTGACGAATCCTGGCCTCGCCGCGGGGTCACGCAAACAAGCGACCCTGCGTCCAGGCGAGGGTCAACCCAGACGTCAGTCCCGCTACACCCCCCTCCCCCCTCATACTCCTGCCACACCTGACAGGCTTTGTCCCACCCGCCATATTAGAGTGAAGAGTGAGAGATTTGGTTGGCTCTTAACATCGAGGTCTTGATAGCCGATGAGGGTGATTGAGGTATTGAGCAGCGTCGGAATGAAAGGGCGGGGGTAAACGGGAGATCCCCAAGAAAACCCGCCGACCGGCGGCATAGTTCTGCACGATTCCCACAAGTGAAAATCCCTGAGCGACCCGGCCGGGGATTGAACTCGGTTTGCCTTGTTGAGAAAGAAAGGTGGGGTAGTGGTAAACCTACTGACTCGCATTCTGGGCTCGATTCCCGTCCCGCCATCCGGTAGATGCAGGTGCGTCGTTTGCCGTAAAGGCGTTTGCCCTAAAGGCGTTTCCCTTAAAAGTACATTTCGTCTTTTCACGCACGTCTACGGCGTTTGCCTCAAAGGAGTTTGCACTAAAATAATTTTCACATTCGTTGTTTGCGGGTTTACGTGTTTCTCAACAAATAAATATCCTGAGAATACGAATTTTTGCCAGATTATATATATATATATATATATATATATATATATATATATATATATATATATATATATATATATATATATATATATATATATATATATATATATATATATATATAGTAAAAAATGGCAATTTTAGAGCTGGCCTGCTCAGTTTACCTAACGGCTGTTCACGATTAAGTGAGCACTTTTAAAACCAACACTAGAAAAATGTCACTGCACCTACATCCATATATTTTAATCAGGCGCACTGAGTGATATGTGCCTAGTAAAGTTGGTGACGATGAAGAGAAAGTAGTTCCATGTCTAAGCACCAAATTAAAAGTGTTGGTTAAACATTTGTGACAACTGAAATTATTTATTTCGTTTTCTATTTTTTTTATTCCCCGAAGTATAAAAGTTAACAGATTTGTAACATAATTACTTTTCTAGTAATTGCACTGTTTCACATGACCAATGCATGAATAAAGTGATGAGGGACAAGGCAACGCTAATTTTACACAAGGCGGAAGAATGCACAACGTGCATACAAGTAGATCTCGAGCAGGACTTTCAAAAGTGCTCATTTCATCGTGAGAGCCTTTACATCTGTTTGCTCTCATCGCGTGTAATAAGTCCCACTGTCGCGGACCTAATTATCACTGGAAAGCGTTGCGACGGAAAAGCACTGCACGCCGGTTTAGCGCCTTGTGCGTAAGAGCGATCGGGCGTTTGTCGTGCGTGTTATTGTTACCCGTATCGTTCGTATCCACCGAGAGTGTTATAACTGAAGAAGAAGATGAAGCCAAATCTTCACAACGTAGTAGCAAACATCCCGCATCCGACTGTGCCATCTACGAGAGTCGCGATCGAACTACATTTGCACATCCAGCATCCCTATTGTTTTAAATGGAAGTTCAGTAATTACAGGTTCGCTGGGTTTCGCCAAGACAAAGGGGGATGAAGAGAGAAGAGCAAAAACTTGATTGCCTTGTGTTTTCTGGGTACCGTTTGCACACACCCTCCTTCAAACTTTGGTTGCAATTGTTTACGACAGCGACACACGGCCGAGAAAAAGTTTGCCTTTTGACGAAACTGCAGTATTGAATCACTACACCACGTGCAAGAAACACCCCTCCACCACACTTCTCCTTGTTTGAGCGTTGCGTAGTAAAAAAAAAAAAAAAAAAAAAAAAACATTTTATACGCAACAGCCAAATGAATATCCACTACTGCTGTCTGAAAACCGAAATAAGTCAGATAGAAACTATTATTTTACAAATACCGAAAAAAAAAAAAAAAAAAACTTTGCCTAAGAAGTACTTCTTGTCTGCCGCTACAAACCTTCCATTTTTCTTACTGTTTATAATTTATACCTACTATAAATTGAAATTTAAAATTTAAAAAAATTGTAAAAAAAGTGTTATTTTTACCGAAAATAAGATATTTCGAGATACACTGAAAAACAAAAAATTGTGATACGTTTGTTTTTTATAGAAACATCTTTATACAAGTTATACTTGTGATTTTTCAGCTCTCGATAAGATGTTAAGCCCTACCTACTGTTATATTGGACTTTAATTTCTTTCTGTCTGAAATTTTTAAGAAAGATATTCCGAATATACGACTACAGAACTTTAACTATTTACCTCGACCTTTATGTCACCTAAGCTACGAACGTATATAATTGTCATAAATATATATATATATATATATATTACACACACACACACGTTTCCACTTTTCTACTACCACGTAAATACACAACACAAATGAGGTGAAAAACATATGTAATTATTACTCGTTAAGCATCGCACGTCGCTGTAGTGAGAAATTGTCAGATATGAACCATGAAAGGCAAGATCATACTCACAAACTGAAAATGTCTGCCCTGAAAATCCTTCTGTAGGTACGATATGACCGCGAATAATACGCAGTTCGATGACACGTAATGCCGCAATTAATCTTTTTTTTTTTTTAAGTCGCTATTACACTTATCCATTTACGTATCCCAAGTCAAAATATCACCCAGACGTAAAAATCTTATCATCATACACCTGGACAGCAAACAAAAAAAGTGATGGGTGGGGGGGGGGGGATTGTTAAAAAGCTGTTGAAAAGAATGAAGACTATCAGGTGGACTGATTACTAGAGTATTGTTATAATGACGCGAAACGTGTAGGACAGATGCTACACATCCTTGAACAATAGTAAATGGAGAATCGTTATCGATGGGACATATATGGTGAGCTGGAGTATAGCAGAAAATTATTACAGAAGGAGAGCAGAAGGAGCAAATGTGTTCTGGAGGCACTTGTTGGTTCGTCCGCTTGGACGATGGCCATTTTGAATTACCTACTCCTCTGCATCATTACAAACCTGCTTACCCCCAACTGTTCTCCATTCCCTCCTTCATACTTGAAGAAAATTATGTGGAACACGTTATTTTGCAAAAATTCTACGGGAAACTGGATGCAAATAAAGTTAACCCCTATTTCTTTGAGCAGTGTTTCTCAAACACATGGTCCGTAAAATAAATTTCATGATTAATTTTATATATTTATTCGAACTTTTATATATTTATATTTTAATGTCGATTTTTATAATGATAATGCAAAGTTTATTTGTGACGGTAATTCATTTTAATTAATGGTTGAATCATTATTCCTTCGTTTTGCTACTTGTATGTAAGATGTGCCGACAACGTGATCCGTGCTAATTTGACAGTCTACAGTACACCTCGTAGTACGGGGTAAAGCAATGTTTGAGAACCCCTGTTGTAGAGGAATATTGTAAAATATATTTAAATGTCGGTGAGAAAGTAGTTATTATTTTTATAAGAATTTGCTGTTGTGGAGGCAGGGTGTATACGAAGGCTATGGTGCTCGACTATGCCAAAGGTTTACATACCCGTCCATATTCCTATTCCCTTGCCCTCGCCTTCCTATACTACGGGAGGGCCTATTCCCAAGTCTCCTCCTGTCCGCACTTATCTTCCTCGTGAAAGTAAATACACATGCTTGACATGTAAAAGTCTCTTGATATCAAGCCATTATATTCTAGCCGCTGATGGCTCACTGCGCCACTAGCACATCAGTGGCTGTCCTTTACTTTGTCCACATCCGTGAAGAGCTGACTGGATGACCTCTTACTGAAAGAATTGTTTCAGATGTGCGGATTGTTTAAGATCGAATAAGAAGGGTATAACAATGCTTAACCATAAAATAATCTTGCTCATACTGTTGGACTTCTACGGGGCGGTGAAGGGGGGGGGGGCGAGATTCGTAGTTCAACTATCTTGGTCCCGTAGGGAAAAATTCTTATTCACTATACAACTTGTAAGTTAAATAAGATTTTTTTTGTAGATGGTCGAGTGTTTCGTATTTCGTGTAATAATTGGGGTTTTATCATAATTTATATTTAATATTCTAATCACCTGATTTCTTATGGCACAGTTTAGTCTATATGTATAATTCAAGTGTACTTATAAATGACGATGTTTCCAAACAAATTCTCCTTTTGATACCTGCACAGTTTTTCACAAGAAGTTCGTTATGAACAAAATGTTTTCAGAAGTATTAGTTTTAATTGCAATAAAATAGTGATATCCAGTCGTTTTTTATTCACATTTATCTATCCTTGTATGTTTATAGAGTTGTATTTTACAATGAATATATTTATAATACTTTCGTTTTGTTCTGATTTAAACATTTTTGCTTATACTCATTTTTATTGTGTTTACAGGTACGTACTCCTCATGAACACAGAAGCTGTCTAAAGCATGTTCTATCTCCCTTTAAATAGGGCTAAGAAAGCGGTCATCGAAAAAGAAACAGTCGACCAGTTACGTGGTTTGCTGGTGGAGGACATAAAACAATTGGTGAGTCCATGCCAATCTCTGAAGTTCCAAAATATCTGCCCCTAAAACTTACATCCAAACTACCTAGTTTTTAAATGTTGTCAAAGTGTTAGGCACAGACTTTTGTGTAATTATGTACATACTGTATTATAGTTTAATTTTTGTGTTCGGGGGTAATTAAACTATTGTTATTGATAACTGTGTCGTAACAATTATTTTTTTTTTTTTTTCTTCAAATTTGAGACATTAAAGATGTAACACTGTATTAAATGTTTGTGTTCATGATAGAAAAAATTACGCATTAAAATACATGTGTGTGTAGGTTTGAAATAGATGTTGAAAGTGATTTCCTAAAACCTGGACGAACACTCGTATACATTTCATGGCACTCGCTGTTTCACTTATGTTTAAATCAGCTGTTACCACGGCTTCACTCGCGTGCAAAATTCAAACCTTAATTATAATGACCAAATGCTATATCATAATTGACATTTTTATCACGCCGTAACAGCTCAACGGATATAGATGAAATTTGGTACAGAGGTAGACTAAATTGTGGATAAGTACATAGACTACTTTTCATTCCGGAATAAGTGAGTAAGTGAAGAGATTTGGGCGGCTCTTAACAGAGAGGTCTTGATAGCTGATGAGGGTGAGGCGAGATGAGTACGGAGCAACGCCGGAATGAAAGACCGTTTGGGGTGGGGGGAGATCCCCGAGAAAACCCGCCAACCAGCGGCGTTGTCCCGCAAGATTCTCACATCATGCGAACATCCGGGAGCGACCCTCCGGGAGTCGAACCTGGTCGTCCTGGGTGGGAGGCGACCCACAAGGGAAGGTCGTTGGCCAATCACCGTGCTGGAGACCAACTTGCCAGATGACGGCCTGACCAATAGAGATTCTGTCACGCAGCGGGCTGTGAGAAACCCTCGTCTGGTGTGTATCGGGCATGTTCAAGATGATCCGTTTTGAGGCGATCCTCCTCGCCCGTTTATCACGAATAAAAGTGACCGACCCAGAACCGGTGCTCTTGGGAGGGGACGGACAATGAAAACAGATGCGCGCGTAGGGCGGGTTATTTCCAAGAAATAATGGGCTTTCCTGCAAGGGTACCTCGGACAGTGCTGCACGACAAAGAAGTTCCTCCACCACGATCATGGGCCGGCTTTTCGGGTGAGCGGGTCGTACAACGTATATTGACATGTGGTGGGAAAAGTAGTATAAAATAGCCGATTCTACCGCACCAAGCTGCAAGCTGCGGACCCCACGGCCCCTAAATAGCATAGTTTCAGGCTGCAGGTTGCGGAGTCAGGGTCGCCGAATTTCCATTTTTTCCCTTTTTCCCGTCCAAAACGTCCGGTTTCCCTCCCGCCGGCGTCGGCCATCTTGGTATCGCCGACCTATGTCTATTCAGGACAATTGTCGACCAGCTGAGGATGTCGACCATTTTGGCGGCCAGCGCCTCGCCAGCGGCGGCAGTGGGGCACCAAGGCGTCGCGAACGATTGGATCTCGTGCATCACAGCAGCCTCCTTAAGTCGGTGTGTGTTTGTATAACACACACACACACACAACACACTCCTGTCCTCTCGGTGCCGCGGCCTGGCCAGACACACTTCCTTGCGCATTTCCCCCCCTCTCCTCCCTCGGGATTTCGACCAGCGACCCACCACTCGTCCTCGCGCCTGCCTACATCAACCCTTACCACATAGTTGGCTATACTTTCCGAACCGTTTAAGTTATAGTCGCCAAAATCATAACATAGACATCAACCATGACAGGATAGATAGCTGTAAGTTACAAAGTGTTTGAGATACAACTACCGAAAAATCATAAAACATGCATAACCCCCCAGATCTCGAGAAGGGATATGCGGACATATGTCGGCCTGCATGTCTCCCTGTTCTTACTCACCTCTGTCTCTCCTGTCCCCTCGGTGCTACGGCCTGGCCACACACTCACTCTTCCTTGCACACTCCCCTCCCCGGGATTTTGACCAGTGACCCTCCACTCGTCCTCATGCCTGCCTACATCACCCCTTACCACACCATTGTCGCGTGTGCTCGCCACTGCCCGGACAGCGACTCGCTGTGTGTCGACCCCTGAGCTCTCATGTAACAGAGAGCAGACACCCTTCCCGACCATCGCGTGCTCAGGATTACCATTCCCATCTGATCAAATACGACCTATGTCTACGCCCCTGTGCCCCCTGCATGACAACAGGTGAGCCAGAATGTCATATTTGGTATACAAGTACACTGCCTCCTCTAGTGGTGTGTTAGAGATTATAAATACAAATTCTATTCACACACCATATGACTGACCGATGTCCTCGGCATCTGACCGCGATGAAGGCCACATCACCACTGACCATCCGCGAGGGTCCGCACGACGAAACCACCCCACCACCAGGCAACCATCTTGGTAGTCAAATGCATAATTGACTGTAAGTTTCGAACTACATAAGATATAGTTGCCAAATGTATAACATAGACATCACCTAAGTTTGTTTTCCTTACTAGCATGCTACTGCTACAAGTCGCCCAAGGTGAGCTCCATCTTGCAGCCTCACTGACCACCAAACATACATGGACCTTCAATGTTTGTACTTACTTCCAGACAGTCGGTCAGTACTACCAGCCATGCAATTGTGAGTCATATACAGAAACGTCGAGGTAAATAGGTATGTATGTAATGAGATGTCACTCACAATGAATATACAGTCATCGATAGACAGCCGAGTCCCCGCACATACAACAATGCATGCTAGAACGATAAGCTTCCTATTACGAAACTAATTATCCACAACCTTAACTTGGTGTAGCAGTTAATACTCATAGGCTACAAGCACATCCATCGTCTTCATCGTCGATGCGACCTCACTGGAAGCGGAAACCACAATGATCAGTCTTGCCATTCCAGCACAATAGATAGCGACCCAGTCCTACATCCCCACCACCTCCCCCTTGTCATCTTTCTTACCAGTTTATATTGAAAGGGACCAATGCATGTACCCTGAGCCATCCTTGAGGTATCGCAAGTTCGATTCCCATAAAGATGCATAGCTCCGAGTGCTTTCTCATGTCGTATTCTAGAGTGCACAAAAGGAAAAATAACCTACCAACCCATACATGTGTATTGCACAAGCATATGACATTCGACAAAAGCCATTTTATCCTATCACTAATACAAATTGTCAGGTTGACCGAGTGGCCTGAGGTGCCTGATATAAGCTCAGATTCCAGCAAAAGTGGAGCATGGATTCAAATCCCCGAACTTCTGACACTTTTAATTAATTTTTATTGTTTGTGTGTCCTACTCGAATAAATATGGTATCATAGATTTGATTTCCATTGAGAGCACATGCAGACGTTCGTCGGTCCCACTGCCCATGAAGAGACTAGCATGACAGTCATACTCTGTCTCCGACCTGTACATATGTACCAAAACAGGTAATGATAATAATAACAGGGAGGGTTCAGGGAGGTGTCACCCTGCTCTGTATTACGAGTCCCACACACACCAACTATCTATGTACCCTGCTCTTAGAAGATGCAGAGCAGAGGTTTTAGTTTAATGAGTGTAGCTGTTTCAGAAGACCTACAGGACGCGAGCACATATCATTGTTGTGAACTCGCTGGAAGCAATGACCGCCCTGCCTTTCCATACACAATATACAACCAATTACATGTTTGCCAGCTGACAGTCGCTTGTTGGAGGGAAGTAAGGCCCCACTACCATCCATGCATGGTAGATACTTACCAAGAACTACATCTCCACCACCTCCCAGTGTCAATGTAATTTACCGGTATACTATTGAAAGGAAACAATGCATGTGCCCTGAAGCAAACTCGAGGTATCGCAGGGTCGATTCTCATAGAGAGTGGTAATACAAGTCGACATAAAAGCCGCCATGTCTAAAACAGTGTTAGAAATTACAGCCAGTCCTCGACCTGCAGACGTGTACCAAGCTCATCACACACAATTAGAGACAATCATATGAATTGTTCTGTGTGCATTCTCCAGTAGTCCACTAGAGTGCACAAAAGGAAGAATACCTACCAACCTGCTCACGCATATTGTACAAGCGATGGCTAGACAAGACCATACAACATGTGTCATTTGACAAAAGCCATGTAAATCCATCACTAATACAAATTGTTGGATTGGCCAAGCGGCCTAAGGTGCCTGAATTAAGCTCTGGTTCCAGTAAAAGGGAGCACAGGTTCAAATCCCTGCACCTGGCACTTTTTTTTTCTGTACCCTGCTTGGATAAATAAGGTACCGCATGTTCGATTACCATTGATAGTGCATATGATGACACACCTGCAGACAATCGTTCGTCGTTGGTCCCACTGTCCATGACTGTTGAGGCGTTGCTTGAAGATGATACCAGCCATTGAGTGTGTGTCATCAGGTAGGACTACATGTGAAACTTCGACGATCGATTAACACCAACAAGAGCAACAACAGCAGCAGCAACTATGTGGTAAACAATGCAATTGCTGCGAAAAATGCCTTCCATAAAAAGTTGCAATGCATGTCGTCATGAACAGAGTGAGTGTACAAAGGCAACCACCTCTAGACTACTACTACTAACATGTGATACGTGTGGTGCAACATGCAGTATATGAGATACTCTCCAGCATCACGGTGGTACGTGTAAAGGTAATGCACCTTTGCTTGGCACCAGGCAGCATGCATTGCCGCATGACAAGGCAAACCTTCCTGCTGATTCAGCATGTAAACTAACGTTCGTATGTGGGCCTGCATGTTGTTCCAATCCAGCATGCGAAGAATTAACTACGAGTGATGCAGAGCATGAACCAGACAGGCCATCAGGAGGTGTAAATATTAGACCTGCGCCGCTAACACATGAAATCAAAAGCGATGATGCTACCCATGAGAAATACAATAGTTTTTAGTATAGGGTTGGCCAGCTCAGTTGTCATGTAGACTTCGACAAGTGAACATCAGCTGAGGATTACCTGCTCTCATACATCGATGGAACAGGACAGTTATTTGTGTTGCTTCTGTAAAAAGGTATTTTCTAACAAACACATCTACAGACACCATGAAGCTGGGTGTTATCAGAATGTGGGTCGTATTATGTTCGGATGTGAAAAGTGCAAATCCCAATTTGGTCATCGAAGTTATTTGAAAAGACTTCATGCATCATGTAAGGGCCATGCTTTACTACCTTTCAAGCGATTTCTGAAGATATTACCAGCTCAATGTAAGGGTACAACTGAGAGCAGCTCTTTAGCCCCTCCACAACACCTGTGTAAGTATTGTAACAAGATGTTTACATATGCATACAACACAAGGAGACATCCACAAAATTCATGTAAGAAGAGCACCATCCGCATGTCATATAGATGTGATAAGTGTCGAAGAATGTATGTGCATGTTGATGATTTAAAAAGACATTTGAGACTGTGTAAGTCACAACCAATGGTTTAAATAGTTATTTAAAACTTTGTAACAAGAAAGTATATGGCGACTGCCAATGATGATGTTGCTCTCAAGCTGATACTAATAGTTCCCTCGTCAGGGTGCTATCACAATGTGGTATAAAACAGTTCGGAATAGGCCAGTCAGCTTAGTCTCTGTTCAGACATCCAAGAGAGAGTACATCAGCTGTGGGTAACATGTTCGTATTCGATCATGGAACAGGAAAGTTATTTGTGCTGCTACTGTAAGAAGGCCTTTTCTACAATGACCAGCTGCAGAGAACATGAAACCAGTCGTCGTCATCAGAATCCAGACCGTACTATGTTCGCATGTGAACAGTGTAAATTGCAGTTCGTCCGATATGGCAACTTAAGATGGCATCTTTCAACCTTTAAGGTTCACCCTGCACAGCCTGCCAGGCAAAGATTAACAAATAAAAATGCAGGTTCATATAGAAATATCAAAGCTAGTTCTTTGCTCCCACCAAGACACCCATGCAACTATTGTGAAAATACATTTATAAGTGCATATGGTGCTAAGAAACACGAGAACAGTAGTTGTGTGAGGAATGCCATTCGCAGAGCATATCAATGTGATAAGTGTCGATGAAGGTATATACATAACAGGGATTTAAGTAGTCATTTGAAACTTTGTATGGGAGAGACCACTGATAAGCAACCTTAAGATTATTCAGCATCCATGAAAATGAATGATAATGGCTTTTTCCTGAAGCGATCTGAATTCAGGGGATTCTTGAAAGATTTGGTTGCACCGAAAATGTCAATTTCACCACACAATGTTTGCTCTTTCCTGACAAGTATGAGCCCTAATATAATAAACCAACTTATCGATGACATAAAACAAAATGGTCCTGTAAAATATAATATATGGCTGGATTGTAGCTATACAAAACCAGAGCCACATGATGATGAATATTGTACCAGAACCTTCAAGACTTTGGCTGTAGCTGTGCCGCATACATCTGCAGCAGAATATGCGTTTCGTGATAGTATACACAACATGTGTAAAGAGGAAGAAGAAATGGTGGCCAAGGTTTCGGGTTGGACCCTGGCTTCGGTAAATGCTCTAGAGTTGAGAACTAGTGGGTACAGTTCAACTAGTAAAGACACATACCGATGTTCCCACACTATGGAGAAAAAGATGACAACATAGCTTCGTCTTCAGCCATTAGAAGGAGAGGTATACATTACTCCATCAACAGTCATTCACACACAGTTGCTAAACTGACTTGTGCGACATTTGTACTGCAAGGAGTCATCTGTGTGGAGGCAGTTTCGAGGAGTCATTCGTGAGGAGTCAGCACTACATAGTAGTAGTACATATGTGTTTGTGTTCACACATATGTTTGAAGAGGATGCAATCGAGTACAATTACATGTGAAACTTCCCCAATTGATCATCAATTACATGTTAAACAGTGCAGTTACTGTGACAAGTTCTTCAGAAAAAGTTGCAATGCTTATAGTCATAAACAGAGCGACTGTACAAAGGCACCAACCTCTAGAATACACACATATGATATATGTGGTATGACATTGGTAGAGGTAATAATCTAAAGAGACATACTGGTAAGTGTAAAGATACCATACAAAGGTACACAAGAAGGCACGACAAGTCCAGTCTTTCCTGCTGATTCGTCATGCACTCTCAATGGGAATCGAACATGTGATACCTTATTTATCCAAGTATGGTACAGAAAAAAAAAGTGCCAGGTGCAGGGATTTGAACCCGCGCTCCCTTTTACTGGAACCAGTGAGTAATTCAGGCACCTTAAGCCACTTGGGCATCCCAACAATTTGTATTAGTGATGGATTAACATGGTTTTTATCGAATGACATACATTGTATGGTCTTGTCTAGCGGTCGCTTGTGCAATATGCATGTGTGAGTTGGTAGCTATTTTTCCTTTTGTGCACTATAGCGGACTACTGGAGAATGCACACAGAGCAATGCATATGACTATCTCTAATTGTGTGTGATGAGCTTGGTTTGGTAAGCGAGTGCAGGTTGGTGACTATGTATTTATTACCACTGTTGTAGACAATGGCGGCTACTCTCTTTGTGTTGACAGTTTAGCAGTGGGGCCCATACTCCCACCTTCGATGAACATATATCCAATAGTAGCTTTTATGACGTCTTGTATTACCCCTCTTTACAGAAATCAAACCTCCTGGTTGGTCCAGGGTACATGCATAGTATCCTTTCAATAGTATACCGATAAGCACGTTGATAGGAGGTGGTGGTGGAGATGCAGTACTTGGTAAGTATCTACCATGCATGGATGGTAGTGGGGCCTTGATTCCCTCCAACGAGCAATTGTCTGCTGGTGAACATGTAATCGGTTATGTATTGTGTAAGGAAAAGCAAGGCGGTCATTGCTTCCAGCGAATTCCCAGCAATGATATATGCTCGTGTCCTGCAGATTTTTTGAAACAGCTACACTCATTAAGGTAAATCCTCTGCTCTGTATCGTATAAGAGAAGGGTACATAAATAGTTGGTGTGTGTGTTGCGATACCTCCTTACTATGTTCATGTCTCGGATTGTCACAGTGTGAGTGTGTATGTGTGTGTTGCTCATATTACAGAGCAGGGTGGCACCTCCTTGAACAATCCCTGTTATTATTATTACCTGCTTCAGTACATAAATGCAGGTCGGAGACAGAGTATGACTGTCTCGCTATTCTCTTCATGGGCAGTGGGACCAATGAATGTCTGCATTTGCACTCAACGGGAATCAAACCTACGATACCATATTTATTCGAGTAAGATACAGAAACCAAAAAAAAAGTTTCAGGTTCGGGGATTCTACCCGATGATCCACTTTTACTGGAACCAGAGCTTATATCAGGCGCCTTAGGCCGCTCGGGCAACCTGCCAATTTGTATTAGTGATGGGATTACATGGCTTTTGTGGAATGTCATACGCTTATGCAATACGAACGTATGGGTTGGTAGGTTTTTTTTCCTTTCGTGCACTCTAGCAAACTACATGAGAAAACACTCAGAGCGATTCATCTTTACCGGAATCGAATTTGCGATACTTCAAGGATGGTTCAGGGTAAATGCATTGGTTCCTTTCAATAGTATACCAGTAAGAACAATGACAAGGGGGATGTGGTGGATATATAATACTTGGTTGCTATCTATTGTGCCGAAATGGCAGGACTGATCATTGTGGTCTCTGCTTCCAACGAGGTCGCATCGTCGACGAAGACGACGACAACGAGATGTGCTCGCAGCCTGTGAGTATTCACTGCTACATCAGTTACGGTTGGGGATAATTAGTTTCATTATAGGAAGCTTATCATTCTGGCATGCATTGTTGTATATGTGGGGGCTTGGCTGTCTATCAATGACTGTGTATTCATTATGAGTGACATCTCATTACATACATACCTATTTACATCGACGTTTCGGTACGTGACTCACAAGTACATGGCCAGTAGTACTGCCCGACTGTCTGGAAGTAAGTACACACATTGAAGGTCTTTGTATGTTTGGCGGTCAGTTGGGCTGCAAGATGGTGCTCGCCTAGGACGATTTGTAGTAGTAGCATGCTAGTAAGGAAAACAAACCTAGGTGATGTCTATGTTATGCATTTGGCACCTATATCTTGCGTAGTTCGGAACTCACAGCCAACTATGCATTTGACAGCCAAGATAGTTGCCCGATGGTGGGGTGGCTTTCTTCGTGCGGACTCCCGCGGATGGTCAGTGGTGATGTGGCCTTCATCGCGGTCGGATGCCGAGGCATTGGTCAATTACATGGTGAATGAGTATAATTTATAATTATACTTCTGGCTCACCTGTTGTCAGGCAGGGGACACAGGGACTAGAAATAGGTCGTACTTGATCAGATGTGGGTGGTAATCCTGAGTCCGCGAATATCGGAAAGGGTGTCTGCTCTCTCTCTCTCTCTCTGTTACACGAGTGCTTGGGGATCGGCGTACAGCGAGTTGCTGGCCAGGTGGTGGCGAGTGCATGTGAGGATGGTGTGATCAGGGTTCATGTAGGCAGGCGCGAGGAGGAGTGCACGAAAAAGTGTGTATGTGGCCACGTTGTTGCACCGAGGGGACAGGGGAGACAGAGGTGAGTAAGAACAGGGAGAAATGCAGGCCGACACATGTCTACATGTCCGTTCTCGTCGTCTGGGGTTATGAATGTTTTATGATTTTTTGGTAGTTGTATCTCAAACGCTTCGTAACTTACAGCCATTCTGTGGAGAAAAAGGAAAAAAGGGAAATTCGGTGACTCTGGCTCCGCAGCCTGCATCCTGAAATTATGCTAATTAGAGGCCGCGGGGTCCGCAGCCTGCAGCCTGGTGAGGCAGAATCGGCTATTACTGGGAAAGGCTTTGTCGTCATGGTGGACATCGTCTTTGAGTACCCACGAGTACAAGATGTCATCAGACTCGCACAGACACTCGCCAGTGTAATGACCGCTTTACATGTAGAAAAAGACGCCATGCCGTTCCGCTTCACGTACCAACCCTGTGTAACAGGTTAGTTTTGGGTTATGTTAGGTTTGGTACAGCCGCGTGCGTTTAACTGTTGCAAGATAAGCTGTGATTTGCTCTGTGCTATACTTAATAGTTTGCTAGTTTACACATCGGCCATTTTAAACGTAGAAGTGCAGTTGACGTCACAGCACGCGTGTGTGTGGGTGCCTCGCCGCTCTCTCGTGTGTGGCCGCAGTACATTCAGTTTCTCCCGGCTCCACTCTGGTATACTGGTTCCTGCTGCGTGCGCCGAGTGTGTACAGTACTGAGCAAGCACCAGCCGATCTTGCATCACTTCAACACACGCCACTGCTGGTTTAGGTAGCCACGTTGACTGATAATACGCGGTCATATGACTTTGAGGGAGGGAGGGATGATCGTGATCTTGAAGCCGTGCACAGCACCGCCTGTGGGTTCTCGCGGTTCGAGCCGAGACGTTCGTCGAGTCACGCAGTCTCCGGCAATCAGACAAGGCGCTCGCAGTTTCCGCGAACTGTCGACCACTATCGCGCAGACGGGCTCTGGGAATTTTCCATTGTAGCAGACCGCAGGCCACCCGCTCACTTCGCCTCTTCTTCCTCTTCTCTAGGTTTTTTTATCTTTCTCTCTCTCTCTCTCTCTCTCTATCTATCTCTGTCTCACTCTGTCTCACTCTGACTCTCATCGCGCACATGTGTGTTAATCCTACGCAGCTCCCACTCCTCCCCCTCTCTGCGGTTTCACAACCACCGTTTCTTTCCGCCCGGGCACCAAGCTGTCTGCCTCTTTATCACGCCCGTCGACGGGCACCTACTGCCCGCGCCAGACGCCGTGGCACTTGTTTGGCTGAGAGGTTAGCATGCTCGCCTCCCACCATAGCGAAAACGAGTTCAATACCGGGTAGGGTCACTCCCGGATTTTTGCTCGTGGGAATCGTGCTGGACGATGCCGTTGGTCGGCGGGTTTTCTCGGCGATCTCCCGTTTACCACGCCCTGTCATCCAGGCGCTGCTCCATACTCGCCTTAATCACTCTCATCGGCTCTCAAGACCTCGACGTTAAGAGCCGCCCAAATCTCTTCACTTACTCACTTCACTCATTGTGATTGCAGGTAAAGGTTCATGATAAAATGAGCACTTTAGAAATGAACTTTAGAAAAAAATCACTGCCCTCCCATGCATATATTTTAATGGCCGCGCTGAGTGACATTCACCCAGAAAAGTTGGTAACTATAGATGGAAAGTTAGGTTATTATTTGTGACTACTTATAACTAATTCTTTCACTTTCGGTTTTTTTAATGCATCGAAGTGTAAAAATTAGCAGATTTGTAAAGTATTTGCGTTTTTGATAATTTCACAGTTTCTTTTGACCAACTAATGAATAAAGTAATGATGCCCATAGAGTTGTTAATTTTACATAGGGCGGGGGAATATACAACGTCTATACAATTAGATCTTAAGCAGGGCATTCAAAAGTGCTCATTTTACCGTGAACAGCCTATACGTATTTTATTTATATTGTTTATAAATTATAATATTTAATCTATATTAAATATGAACTAAAAAATTGAGAAAATAGTTATGTTGGCAATGCCTAGTAATAAATAGTCCTTATGCAAAACATTATTGGACTGTGTGCGCACGAATGCGGTGCGTTGTACCTTTGGTGTAATTTTCCAAACAACCTTTGTTTGCACGAGGCGGAGGAATATACTTGAAGCAGGACTTCAGCAGGGTTACAGAAAAGTTGGAAGTAATTGTGAGTGGAGTATAGTGTGAGCAAGCGGTGTAAGGAAAGTGATAATTTTCCTGCGTTGGATAGGGTAGAAATAATCGATAGTCCAGAAGAACCTCGCGACCTGTTTTCACTCATGCCAGGACCCCGGTATCGGGATGTCGAGAAACGCTGATCAAACAGAACATTATCCAATGTTTTCGTTTAAGAGTATATACAGAATTTGTCTAAATTCGACCCGACAAACTACGGGTGTGGGTTAATCACGAAAATAGAAGCGTGTGTGTGTGTTTATATAGTCTAAAATTAATTCTAAGGGAGATACAAATTTTGGAAGTTGTGCTGTAGAAGAAAAAGTTTATTACTCTTCCACTGTAATGTACCTCTCTCTGTAATCTTCCCCTCCCTAAAATAGCTGCAAAAGTGTGTTATTGGCTACTGTGCGTGCCCCACCCGCCAGGTATTGGTAAATATTATTTTGAAAATGAAACATGAGTTACTCGAAAATGGCGAGATTTGGAGTATTTACACAAGGTGACGATTTTGTTATTTTTGCATGAGGATTAATAATCCGTCCTTTAAATCCCGAATATGTTACGGCAACAAGGATGTTAGTTCGAATTAGGGGTAGTAACATTGATTTTTTTTTCAGGAAATAATATGATGATAGCGACAAGTGTTGTGGTGTTTTAAGTTCTTTGTCCATTTCACCTTTATCCAGACAATCGATGTTCCATATTAAATATTACTTCTAGTAATTGCAATAAACAAGTGTTCCAGGTCCAACTTCAAAGATGTGTACCACCCGCAGTATTCACTTTAGACCATACGTTGTGGATATGTTTTCCAACTTATTTGTTCGTGATTAACCTACAGCAGAAGTTTGTCGGTCGAATTTATATAAATCCTGTATATAGATGACAGTATCATTAATAACTCTGCCTGCTGCAGCACCTGGCCGTTTCCAGGACGTTGCTTTAGGACTAAGAAGCTAAATTGCCGCTAAGTTTGGCGCTGACAGCTTTGTCAGATCGCTGGTTCGTGTTACAGCGGTCCCACGTGTACTTCGTCGGTCCTTTTCAGCTCACCACGTCCTTAGTATTTTCCCTTCGGAAATATGTTTTTAACATTTTTTTTTTTTTAATTATGTAAGAAAATTCTTATTTTACTAGCAGTTTCCTGCAACCAACTATACTAAGAAAGACAGAAAAGAGATTTTCATGTTGGATTTGTTAATTTATACGTAAGCCTATGGCCAAACAGCATACAAGCCTGGATATGCGTTGTCCATTCCAAGGCAGCAGCTTGTATTCCTCCGCGTGTCCACACACTTTTTTAAGCAGTGTACATCCCACTTGTAGGTTTATTGGGTTTATAAGTATTTATACGCCCTTTACTTGGGTAGTATTAGTAATGTTATGATCCTTTCCCTGTATTTCTATATTGGAGCAGCTTTTATGTTGTCTCCTTTCTTCACTTTTATCCATGTTGGCCTATTGCCACTGCATCTCGTCTTGCGTAAACTCTTCGACGCCCAACTGGATTCTGCAACGTCACCATCTAAAGTTAGCACCTTTCTTCTCTCTAATATCGTACTAAATTCTCCTATGCAATCTCCAAACACCAGGTTCCCCTTCCACAGACAAGTATTGAAACTGACTATACAGACGTTACCACATATTTCTGTCATTTACCCTCTGTTATATGCTGTTCACGGTAAACTGAGCACTTTTGAAAGCCCTGCGTAAGATCTACTTGTATGCACATCGTGTATTTCCCGCCGTATTTAAAATTGACATTGCCATAGGAATCAATACTTTTTTTCATACGTTGCGTCGGTCAGGTGAAACTGTGACATTATTACGAAAGTAAATATTTTTTTAAAAATAGCAATTTTTACACTTCCGTGTCTAAAAAAAAAAAAACGAAGGAAATAATTTAAGTTATCACAAATGGTATGCTAACACTTTTTATTCGAAGTTAAGATGTGGAACTATTTTCCATCCATCGTTACCAAGTTTGCTAAATGCTGTTCGCGATAAAGTGAGCACTTTAGAAATCAACCTTAGAAAAATGCCACTGCCCCTGACTGCATGTATTTTAACAGGTGCACTGAGTGACCTTAGCTCAGTAAAGTTGGTAACGATGGCTGGAAAGTAGTTCCATATTCTAATGTCGAACAAAAAGTGTTAGGTAACCATTTGTGATAAATTAAAATTATTTCTTTCACTTTATGTTTTTTTTTATGCATCGACGTGTAGAATAATCAGGTTTTTAAAGTATTCACTTTCTTAATCTCACAGTTTCACTTGATCGACGCATGAATAAAGAGATGAGGCAATGGCAATGATAATTTTACTTAAGGCGGAATAATACACAACGTACATTCAACTAGATCTTAAGAAGGACTTTCAAAAGTGCTCATTTTTCCGTGAATAGCCTATAGGTGCATGTCACTCAGCGCGCCCGTTAAAATATATGCAGGAAGGGGCAGTGACTTTTTCTAAGGTTAATTTCAAAAGTGCTAACTTTATCGTGAACAGCCTTCGATAGACGATAGTATGTTATGCTACCAGTAATGGTTGTAACCGGCATTGCAGACCGAAAGCACATACTTCATGAGCATCTGTCTAGCTGTCCGAACCACGTCCCCTTTGTTTGTTTGACATTGCAAATGCAATAATTATTTTGATTAAAATTATGCAGTGAACTCAGTTATTTACTTGTAGCATTTACTTTCGCCTGACGCCAACAAAGTTTAACTAGTGACATTAGAAATGAGAAAATACCGTCGGAACTATTTCATGTCACAATCAGACCGTGAAGCAACTAGCTAGCCGATGGGTTTGGTTTAGTCACTGGCAGTATTTTCTCTGCTGTCACCTTGGAATGAGTTCAGTATATACAGGCAGAGTTCGTAGAATCTAGTGAACACTTCATCGTACGCCCTTCGTAGTGTCTTCTTTGTGTATTCTTTCAGGGCCACGTGGAACAGGAGCGCAGCATCGTCTTAATCTCGGAAGGAGTCAAAGTCAAAATGTTACTGATTTTGTAATATACAAATAAAATTAATATAACTATTTGCAGAAAATTTAACACGGGTAACTGAAAGGTCTTCTCTTGATTCATGTTGAGGTATGTGTAGAAAAAGTTGTACATAAAATTCAGAGGCAGCCGCAAATGAGTAAATGTAAGAATTTCCTTATTTTCAGAATTTTTTTTATTGCAAAATTATTTTCGTGTACCATTTCATAGGCGTCTTGAAGTGCATTAGTATGTGTGTAGTCAGTCACATGTGGGACCAGGCCTTGTCGGATTACAGAGATATGTTGGGCTACTGGATTTCCAATAAATAAAACAACGAATTTCTCAAACAAATAGAGAGATTTGTAATAAAACAAATTACAAAAGTTAGTACAATACGAAGAGTAATAAGAATTATAAAGAAAGAAGACTGGTATATGTTGATTGCTTTAATCAAACACGTGTAAACAAAAATAAAATATTCAATGAGGGACTGTATTAAATTTGCAGTAATACATCATCTTTTTCGCCACCAGTCCCAGGGTTACGTTCTTCAACAGAAATTTTCTGAACGAGAAAACATCAGTTTTCACTGAAGAAAAAAAAAATTAGAAAACGTCTCGCACACAGCTAACAGAGCGCACTTTTTACGCACATTATCTTTATCACACGAGTAAAAAGTAACTGACAGCAGACATCCTCTGTTGCACGATTGCATCGACCAAAGGCGACGAGAAAACCTGCTGGGTAATGGGGTGGGGTTATCGGACTGCTGGATGTGACAGACTAGCGAAGTGTCAGACTGTAGATACTCTACTGTAGTTCTCAGTATAATCTGTTAATGGTAAAATGAGCACGTTGTGTATTCTTCCACCTTATGTAAAATTAACATTGTCATGAGCCTTATCACTTTATTCATGCGTCGGTCGAGTGGAACTGTGAGATTATTAGAATTGTAAATTTTTTTTAACACTAAGATGCAGTAAAGAAAAACAGAAAGCGATAGAAATAGTTTATGTATTTAAGTTATTACAAATGGTTACCTAACACTTTTATTCGATGTTAAGATATGTAACTACTTTCCATCCACCATTGCCAAATTTACTGAGCGCATGTCGCTCAGTGCACCCGTTAAATTATATGCAGCCAGGGGCAGTGACTTTTTTCCAAAGTTGATTTCAAAAGTGGAAATTTTATCGCGAACAGCGTTTATCTTTTTTCAGTATGAACTATCTCATTTCTGTAACTAAGTTAGTTTTCATTATTTGTACATTACTAAAACTTTAAATAGTGATTTTGAAATGTAATTATGCGAAAACTACGTGCTCAACTTTTTTTTTTTTTTTTTGCGGACAAAGAATAATCACAGATAATGTCTAAAATGTCAACAGCGTAAGATACAAATATAAAATAAAATTTTTAGATCGCGGCCAACGTCTTTATGAACTGGCTAGGAGGCTTCCCTTTACCAACTTGCATATACGAAACTTTCAGCTGTGAGCCTGTCATTTTGGGTGGCGAAAATAAAGATAGAGGATTGACGCTCGTTCCAGTGCTACATTAGACACTTTTCACCGGAAGTTTCACTATCAGAAATACGCCCTAGAGGAAATTCGGACGTGAAAAGTGTCTTAAATTCTGTTCATCAAGTGGATATATACACTCGAGTATATTAAACAGCTTTTATATAAAGGCAACATATGTAAATTTGTGCACGTCGTTGGGCGACATGCGCAGGTAAGGAAGTTTTATAAAGTAAAAAAAAAAAAACATCGTATGCAATTATTTCATCAGATTTATGCATTTATTTTGCTTAACATCTTGCACCACAGAAACAAAATATTACGGCATCGCAAACAGCTGAGCACCAATGTACCGTTTCTGGTAAATATTTGCTCATATAGGCAGTCAAAATTATTATCGGGTATTCGCGGTAAAATGAGCACTTTTAAAAACCCTGCTTAACATCTACTTGCATGCACGTTGCGTATTCATCCGCCTTATGTAAGAATAACATTATCATGGGCCTCGTCCCTTTATTCATGCGTCGGTCAAGCGAAACTGTAAAATTATTATAAAAGTAAATATTTTACAAATCTGCTCATTTTTATACTTCGATGGATTTTAAAAAAATCATCAAGAGAAAGAAATAATTTAAATTATCAGAAATGGTCACCTAACACTTTTTATTAGACGTTAAAATGCGGAACTACTTCCCCCTCCATCGTTACCAACTTTACTTGGCAGATGTCACTCAGTACGCTAGTTAAAATATTTTCAGGTACGGGCAGTAACTTTTTTTAAGGTTGATTTCAAAATGCTCACTTTATCGTGAACATCCCTGTATTCGCTTGCATGAAATTTTAAACATGAGTAACCTCTATAGCGTTAATTTACGTACCACACACTCTTAATGACATGTTTTGAAACAAAAAAACGCATAAATACTGATTATTGACATAATATATCTAGAGGAAGTCTTTTTGCGCGTAATTTAAAGGCTGCCTCATTTTCTTACCCGAAAATTTCTATGCCTTTCTAGAAACGTGACTAATTTATCGCTTTGTTAATAACCTTCCTGGTAAAATTGTTTTCTTTCTGGGCTCGCTCTAGTTTCGTACGTGGATGTTTATCGCCTCTGTTTAATCCTCTAGGGCGATTACTTATCTAATCTTAGTTTACCAGTCGAGTTGTGTAAACGTAGCTATCTTGAATACCTCGTACACTTTGTCCGTCTTTCAGCGGTAATGGAGGTATAGTCTTCACGTTATACTGTCGTTTAGTCAAGTTGTTTTAACTTCTCTGTTTCATCGTCACTTCAAACTCCTGTTTGCAAACGGTCGCCAGTTTCAGCGTACAAATTTGTTGTATGTTATTTTAAAGATTGAATTATAATGTTATCCGCACCTTAACCAACCGAATCAGAGAAGCATTTTCGTTTTTAACGATGTGCACTGGCAAAGTAATTTGTTCTTTGACATTGTGTGATTAATAAACTCTAATATTACTGAACAAACTTACTTCTTATTAATCATAAAGTGATAATGAAGATAGCTAAAGGCCCTTTCACACGATAAAATTTTTCTTCAAATGACCTTCCATTTTTATTGTATTCAATTCATTAAATGCTATATGGCGTCACACGAACGTCATAATCACGGCCATTTTCTCGTTCAATTTATTGAAGTCTCGTTTTCCTTCAAGATTTTCGTTTCGAACATATTCTATATTTTCTTGAATCCAGAATTTCAATCATAGATCACAGCTTTTCTGATAACATTAATGGGAGTATCTCATAATAATAGAGCTGTGAGCACACATTCCAAGTTATTACAATATAAGGAGGCAATTTTTTTTAAAAGAACATGTACAATAATATGAATGAAATGTGTTCTGGTTTAATCAATTATTTTTATGTCGTACATGGTTCTCCTAAAAATTTACTTCTGGTATTTTTTAAACTGGTTTCATTAAAAAGTTTGTGATAGTTTTCCACGCGGAGACTTGAAAGCTAATTGAATGCAATTTATTGAAAGTCAAATGAAGTGATTTTTTATTTCAATAAATTGAATTCGAGCGATTGAATTCAATAAACATTCTATCTGTGTAAAATGGCCGTAAGTGTTCCGCCTGCCTGCAGCTATTTTGCGCCCTCGACGCTTCAAAACGCGTGGCTGTAACGCGTGACTGTAACGTGTGGCTCTAACGTGTGGCTGTAAGGCCAACTCTCGCTCACCCATCAGTTGCCTCAAGCACTGACTGGAGTGCAGTATTTCCATCGACGACTCCGATATCTTGTACGGCAGTTTACAGACTTTCGGAATATAGCGCGATGTACGGGATGTCCACAGTGAAACGCCCTGATTTCGTTAGGCTCTCGGGAGTGAAAGAACTGAAATGTGGGCAATTTCTTGATGCATATAATTAGCACAGCACTTCAGGAAAAAAAATCAGTGAATTTCTACGTGAGCCTCTTTGCTTCCACAATCCCGAAACGAAGGTCTTGGAAGGTCGCACTTTCGTGACGTAGACCGCACCAGAAACATTAAAGGTGGCTTCGTCGGAAAACATAACCTTGGTCAGATAGTCATTGTCTCTGTCGATTCGCTCCAGCACATCACAGGCAAATTGGTATCTCCGTGGTTTGTCTTCGGTTGTCAGCTCCTGCAGAATCTGCGCCTTGTAGGCATACACACCGAGCTAGGTGGCGCAGTGGTAACTAACTGGAATCGTATTCGGGAGGACCCGGCTTCGAATCCCGGTTTGGCCACTCTGATTTCGGTTTCCCGTGGTTTCCGAAATCACTCCAGGCGACTGCTGGGATGGGTCGCTCACAAAGGCAATGGCCGATTCCTTCCAATTCCTTCCCCAATCCCTCTTCCCTGTGAAACTTTCGCCGTCTCTAATGACCTCGCTGTCAACGAGACGTTAAGCCCAACTACCTACCTACCTTGTAGGCATACAGACGCAACCGCTTTCGAAGAACTTTGGCGGGAGAATGCTTGCCTGATGATGTCAACGTGTTCGTCTGAAACACGTTCCCGGTATCCGCCTGTGCCATCCAAAACACTACCCGTGGCCAAGAACTTGCGGTGCCATTCCTTAAGGGTCCTACGTAGCTGCGCGTTCAAGGTCAAGAAGCGAGGGAGCGATACGGGCGACATTAACACGCACGCCTAGCGCCACATCGCTCCTACGCGCAAGACGTGGAGTGTTTCCGCCCTAACGCTTTATTGTGTAACTAGATCTGCAAATGTGGGGTTTTACTACATGCGATGAAAGTACACAGATCAAACTACCGGCGTATAAACCTACTTTTCTCTTACCGCGTAAAGAAACTTCATAAGCAAGCTTTAAAAGTGCGATATTTGACCACTTTCACGATTTTTTCTCCATTATTCAACTTAAAACGATAAAAGTAAAAAGATAGCGATATAGACAATAGTTTTTTTATCCTTTCTGCAAAACATCGTATTTCCAGAACATTTATGTACCGAGACACGCGTTTAGGCGCAAACGACGATTTCACAGAAAACGTATCAGTACTTACGACCATTAATCCTTGCATCAGGTGCTGCCGTCTGAAAAACACGTCGAAACTCCCTTTTACACGCTCACGACAAACTTAAGCTGGGTTTACGATTGACTTAACAGAGTAAGAGTGTCATGTGCTTAAGATATGAATCAATGTGTTCAAGGATATTAGTTTATGGCTGTCGTGTGCGGGTCTTGACGGGTCGTGTGCGTTCTTGGCGTGACTTAAGATATCGTTGTATTTTATATCTTAAGTACAAGTTAATAGGAAGTAGCCAATCAGAGACCAGTGAAATTTGTTGTTGGCCGGAAACTATATACTTACATTTTGGATTTAGGTTATGTCGTATTGTGAAATCGTATTCAAATTATTATTATTATTTTAGTCGAGAGACAGTATCCTCTTAATTTGAATAACATTTCATGGCCATGTTTTATTCCTTGGGAGACGTTATTGAAATCGCTTTAATTAACCTTTTGAGATGTATTGATGTAAATGCCTAACGTTGGCATCGGCTTTCCCTTCTATAGGATATAAAGAGTGTTTCAAAACGTCTACACAAGTACTAACCACAAATAATTAAATATATGTAAATAATCTTCACTCTTGTCCATATTTCCATGTTATGTTCACGACTTTCGTCTTTTACGATTCTGATAGGCTAGACTTAACAGTTGATAATTCAATCATAAACAGCAAATCTTTTTGCTGTTAATTTTCCTTGTGCTTATCGAGTCATTAAGTACAATTCTTAATTCTTCAATCTTTAATCGTAAACACACCTTTGAACTATGAAAACCCCACAACTATACGCCGTTCACGGTAATGTGAGCACTTTTGAAGCCCTAGTTACTTTTTTCTTTCGATCAATTTATATCCTTCCGCCACTTGTTAATGTAAACCCTGCCATGTGGGTAATGAACACCGTGTATACATTCACTATACCCCAAACCAGAAGTCCAAGGCCACAATGAAATGTATTTATTGGTTCTTATGTCAGATGAAACAGCTTCAAAAAGTGCTCACTTTACCGTGAACGACCTATACCTGTGCTTTTTGCAGAATCGACCTTATCTTGGCGTGAACTAACTGCAGCGCTCCAGGCTGCAGCCGGGAGGAGGGAAATGTATTCGGTAATTTGAACACCTACCGTTCACAGAAGAACGGGCAAGACTGAGAAAAATTCATTTATAGGCTAGGCTGTTCACGGTAAAATGAGCACTCTTGAAAGCCCTGCATAACATATACTTGTATATACGTTGTGTATTCCTCCGCCTTATGTAAAACTAACATTGCTATGGGCCTCATCACTTTATTCATTCGTCGGTCAAGTGAAACTGTGAAATTATTAAGACCTTAAATACATTACAAATCTGCTCATTTTTACACTTAGATGCAAAAAAAAACTGAAAGCGAAGAAAACAATTTTAAGTTATCACAAATGGTTACCCAACACTTTTTATTCGATGTTAAGATATGGAACTACTTTCCATCCATCGTTGCCAACTTAACTGGGCGAATGTCACTCAATGCGTCCAGTAAAATATATGCACGCGTCGATCGAGTGAAAATGTGAAAGTAATAAAAATAAATAAACATTTGACACATTTTCTAATTATTATATTTTATACGCATTGAAGAAACATAAAGCAAAGGAAATAATTTCAGTATTCACTATTTTGTTAAAATTAGTATTTGTCAACTTAATACGAGATTATGATCTATCAATTTGTCTTACTTTGTATGTTACGTAGTTAATTTAGTACGTATATACCTATATTTACATATCACCTCTTGTTGGTATGTTATATGCGGAGTTTATTAACAGAAAGTGCAAAGTTTCATATGTAGAGCTTTAAATATTTTGCATTAATGAATTAACTGAATTATTGTTATTATTATCATTATTATTAATCCGCCGTTAGGGTGACTTGTTCTTGATATCTCGATTCGTGAATACTACTGTACCGTTCTTAATATAGTAGTCATACCAGTTAATTAATTACATGCAATTGTTGAAAAAAAATGTACAGTTAGATTAGTATTATCGATTGTTATATTAGTGTAGTGAACATTACATTGCCAGTTAGTCATGACAGCTAGATATATTTATTTATGTAATTTTTTTTTTCCTATAATCAATTGCTTTTATATATAGAATGAATGTATGTATGTGTACAATGGGTTCAGTGGCAGAGAAGACAAATTATGCCTTAACTGCGCCCACAGAAAATAAGGCGAAATAAATAAATAATATTACCATAACACTTAATTTAATGTTAAGGAGGGGAACTACTTACCCCTGTGTCATTCCCTGTTTTACTTGGCGCGTGCTGGTCTGTCCGCCCATAAAAATATAGTAAACAGGAAGGGGTTGTGACATTTTCCAAAAATGTATTTCAAAAGTGCTCACTTTACTGTGAACAGCCTTTATCTTGCATTTTCCTTTCTCGGTTTCCCACATATCTATACATGTTTCCGAAAACGTGAAGAAATCAATTAACATATTCAGCTGTAATTTATATCTTACGCGCTGTTCAATGCAAAACTTTTTTCCAACTAAAAACTGCCTCGACACGACGTGAAGTTTGCAATGCATTCAGCCGCGGGGGGGGGGGGGGGGAAGAGCCCCGTCTTTGTTGTAAAACTGATAGATAAATATAGCTGACTCATGCGCAATTGTGTTGTCAAGTACGGCGAGCGTAGATAACGGGAAGACCGTAAACTTTCAGCGGTGGGATGCAGACCGTAAATGATTAAGTTGTCATTAAAATTTATGATTTCGGATGGGAATCATTTTCTGCAGTTCTTGCTGCTTATAAAGCGCGTTTTTATGGCTTTTTGTGCTCGGAAGTTGTGTAGTAGTGCTTCGTATTGCTGCCTGGACAAAGACAATCGTGCATAAAGCGAGAAAGTCGTATAACAGCTATAGGCTATTCACGGTAAAGTGAGCACTTTTGAAAACCGCCTCATTTGGAATAATAGTCAATAGATATATTTTATTTTAGCCTTAGGCGTTAAATTCCGAGTGTGGTGGAATATGCACACTGTGTTTATTACATACAATGCAATATTTATTTTAAAAGGTTGTTAAAGAATTAAAAAAAAAAAAAAAAACTGAAAGGAAAAAATAACTAGGGCCTCAAAAGTGCTCACTTTACCGTGAATAGCCTATAGGCACTACCAACAAACTTATTTCTTCCTGTTTTTATTAATACTGATTATAAACGAAATATTATAATTTATAGATAAAATGCAAGTAACATTTATATTTAATAAAATAAGGTATTTTTACGTTAACACAAAAACTCTTGTGACCGATACATGATATATTCAGGAAACAACATAACACGTCTTACTTGGGGTGATTTTTCAAAGGTTTGATTCGAAAAGTGTGAAGAAACCGCAGATATACTAACCTATGTCGATATATTGTTCTCCAAATACTCCATAGGATGGGCCTTGTTTCTTGTCAGTCGTTCCTGAAATCCTGTGTAAAGCATTTCCGTCCCACACAAAGGAAATATTTTCTTTCCACAACGACCCCTGGCCTTCAAAGATTGTCGGTTCGGCCTTCACATTAATGTATTGTCACTTGAAAACTTGTTGATCCCCTTGGGAATATTTTGACCTCTGGCGGCATGAACTCCCCATCGCAGAAAAAAAAAAGTCTTTCAACATGGATCTTATTTAACGATATCGTGACGATACCTGTAGTACCTTCAATCTAGAAGCAAACGCAGTATAGAATCGAAAATAACCTATTTTACATTTTTTTTGTGATTTTTTAAATCATTTTATTTAAGAGAGGGTGCCCCCCCCCCTTTTTTTTTCAAGGTAAAGATGCGTGGAGCGATACGGGCGACACTAACACGCACGCCTAGTGTCGCATCGCTCCTACGCGCATGGCGTGCAGTGTTTCCGCCGTAACTCTGTACTGTACAAATTAGATCTGTAACATGGGAGTTTTATTACACGCGAGGAAAGCCCACAGATTAAATTACGCCCGTATCTTTGTAATTTTCTCTTGCCGCTTAAGTGAGTGAGTGAAGAGATTTGGGCGGCTCTTAACGGCGAGGTCCTGAGAGCCGATCTTGCCGCTTAAGGAAACTTTATAAAATGCGATATTTGACTGTTTTCGCGAATTGGTTTCTCCAAGAATTCACTTAATAAGACAAAAGTAAAAAAATAGAGGCACAGATATTTTTTTTTTATCTTTTATCTTTTCTGAAAAAAAGTCGTATTTGCAGAACATTTATTTACCGAGATACGCGCATTTGCGTAAACAACTATTTAAAAAAACGTGGGGGTATAGTCCACAGCAAAGTCAGTAATACTCCACCTCTGGATACGCACAAATGCGTAAGAGAACTGGCACGGAACACTTAATCGGAGCGCGCGGGCGAATCGAGAATAATTTGAGATTTTTCTGCAATACAGAAAAACCTACAGTTCTGCAACTTACGAAATCAAAAATAGCTCAGCTGTTGAGAATTAAAGTTTTATAATGAACAAACGTCATTTTGTACATTTTTACAGTGTTTAACACTACGTAAATACTACTACCAAATAATGCGCACCTGTTTATTAAAACCAAAATGAGAATACCCAGGCCAAATGCACGCACTTGTTGCCGTGTATAATAACAACGGCCACGAAGACGATTATCCAGAAAACAAAATACTCGAATCTTATTGGCTACACGGGATCACGAGCACGGAAGAGTTGGGAGTTCCCAGTTCACATAAATATAAAATCTGTTGTCAAATTATTATAGTTTCGAAATATAGCAGCAAAAAGTAGAAAATTTCAGAATATGGGTGCTTAAGTTTCTATGCTCCTAATTAACTGTTCCAACTAAATAACATTATATATATAATATATACATAATATTCACAACATATTAATAAATTATCAAGGATATTTAGAAATTTGTTCTCTGGTACTGGCATCCTAAATCTATTTTAAAATAGGTATAGAAGTTTATGCCAACACATTTTTATTTTTACTCGCCCGAGAGAAATTTATATTAATATTGATTAGTTTGTCTTGTACAAATACAAATGTGTTGGCAAAATCATCAATGCTCATTTTAGAATAAATTCAGGATGTCGGTACCCGAGTACGGATTGTTAAATATCCTTGATAGTTAATTAAATAGTTGTGTATATGATACACATAGGGATAGAAAAAATTCGCGAGTTCAATTACCTGTACGCTAAACTCCACAGTCATGTGTATACTCGAGCACCAGATGTTTGTTCATTGGCTGCTGCTCCAGAGGGTAGCCAGTGTTACTTTACACCTAACAGTATGGCACTCGCTAGTTGTTTCCTTGCAAGTCTGCTATTGGCTCAGAGTTGTCCAGGGCGTGCCTAATAAACTGCGATCCAATTGAAAAGTCAACTTCAGTGTACACGTGTTTGACGCCTACCTTGTCCTGAAACGAACGCACGAAATGTTCCTATCTCTAGTTACAATACGAGATGTGTGAGGAGCGATATGCTGTACTGTGAGAAATGATTCGTAAAATGACCATATCAATGTATACGAATAGTGAGAAAGTCCGACTGGTCAACCACTTGTCCATACAACCATGCTACCGTTCCTATATTCGCTCACGAAACAGTCAAGCGTAGGGAAGACCCCAACCTTGTATAGTAACGACACTCAACGTTCCTACATTTGCAGCCTGATATTTAACGCCACCTGTTTTTTTTCTCGCGAAAATATTTACGTGGAGGCTACACTTCAATACGCTATGCGCACACTTGCCGTCTTCATTTGACTATTGGTCGCTTGTCGTGTGAAGACAGTCTTTTACATGAGTGGAGCCAGTTAGAATCAGGTTTCACAGATACTGACCGTGCTGGCAGACAGATACGACGCGTAACAATTCAAATGAGCCAATCACCAAAATTGTTCTGGAATGAAGTTCGTTGGAACAGAACGTGTCCTGAAATCTTTTCGCGAAAAACAGGAGCCCCTAGGTAGGCCTCTTCAGTGTTGTCAAGAACAGGAAAATTTCGCGTTTTCAATGTCATGTAGGCTAGACTCCACTTTCCTATGTATTGTCGAGATTCAGCTTTGTGTTCATTGGCTGCTGCCCCAGTGTGTAGCCAGTTTTACCCAGACCCAGTGGCAAGGGATTGGGCGCGTGTTTCCTTGCAGGTCTGTTATTGGCTCAGGGCTCGCCTGGGCGCGTCTAACAAACTGTGGTCCAATTGCAAACGCAACAGAAATGCACACGTGTTTGAGATCTAGTTTGTCCTAAAATGACTTCACGAAATTTTCCATTGTACAATGTATAGGTTGAAAACTTACAGTTCAGGAAGTTTACCAAAGAAATTTTTACAGTGTAGTGCCAATGTACAGACGAAGAAAACGGAGAGGAAAGGAGGGTTTGCTCGCACGAGACAATACAATCTTCATTAAGGAGTTTGAAACGAAGGAACCTTGGCCCGCACAAAAGGACACACTTTGTGGCCACGGAGTCAAGTTAAAATTCGAGTGGAAGCGGCGAAGAGGAAATTGTTAATTTTGTTCGCTGGAGAAGGAACTATTCATTTCTGCATGGAGAGATACAGCAGGTGGAAGAGACGCTTTGAGAAGGTCATTAGCAGAAGACAATATTAACTGTGAACACGTTTCCAGCAACGTGAAATACCCCGAAATGAAGCAGAGAAATATGAAGTGAACGTATCAAAACTCTAGAAGAGTTAAGAAAATTAAATTCCCTATATAGCTACCAGTATTGAAACTCTTAAATCTTTGTAAACAAGGTATAATATGGAGAAAAATTTCCGTACAAAAATGCGCACGCTATGCCAGCAATACGTCGGTTCATGCGCTTAAAGAATATTTTATTGATATTCACCTTGCCACCTTTTTTTTGGTGTTTACTACAAATAATGCAGGGTTTCTTTCTTACAATATATTTTTCTCTGTGGAGTAATTTAAGACTGTTTTGATTCCATTAAGAGCAAGTTATACATTCGTGTATAATTGTTATCCTTTCGCCAAACATAAGCGTAAATATTACTATGCGACTGACAACAGTAGTCATTGCATATATTAAACATCCATCAAGATGGTAGTATTTGTCTATTCATACTCTATTGTTTATAAATGAATGTCCGTAACACATCCAAAATAGTCTTTAAACTCACTTTACTTTAACTGTAATTCTGTTGCAATCATATACATATTCTCATAGTATAACAATTTTTGCAGTTATTGAAGGTCTCCTCTAGTATTCAGCCATACCTTGGAAAGTAAAACTGTCTTATAATTGGTACTAATTTTTGTGGCTTTTCAAATTATTGCGATGATGAGCTGTTGATAGTTACATTGATTAGTCAAATTCAATTTTTTTTTTTCTTCCACAACGTGGCCTGAACGTAATACCCATTCTGGTGCTTCGGATTTGTCTACTCTTTTACCCTTATATCCTGTACCCTTATATCCTGAAAAAGGAACGTGATATTTTAGTGAAACCTTTCAGCGAGTTAGTGCTATCTCACAAGTATTCACATCAAATGTAACGTTTCGAAGATACAACCATCTTTTTCACTCCTTCCAGAATTATTCAAAATATATCATCACGCTTACAGCGTGCGCTTATATTGCACAGTCCTAACGCATTACAGCAGTGTTTAGTGTATCTATACATTTGACATTTTATCTAGTATTGTTATGTTAATACTTTACTTGGATTTTATTAAGCAGTGGTAATACCAGCGAGTAATACGTACTAGTCCATGCACATTTACGCAATTATGGCAGTTACTTGAGTGAACCAACACTCTTAAGAGCTAACTGGGGCGGTACGGAGGTGGTGTGAATGTAAACACTGTAAAAAAAAAATTTGTAATTATAACTGATAATTTGTTTGTACTGTTACAAGTATTTCTCAAATTACAAAGACTTCTCTAGTAAAACTAATCGTTTGTGAAACTACAAGGGCCGTGTTTGTAATAGACCTCAAGAAATATTTGTACTATATTGACCCCTGTTAACAAGCTTCAGCAAAATGGCATACACTCAACAATGTAAAACCATATATAGCTGTTAGTGCAAAAATAATGGGTGATGTAAGGTACAGTGGCGTGCAGAAATAAATGTTTGTATGTATTAGAAATGTATTTCAAGTTTAAATAACGTAAAGCATTCAAATCAACTCAAATAATAATAATAATAATAATAATAAAACGACAATTTTAATAATACTTGTCAGTATTACTCAAACTCTTAATGTTTCCTAGCTACAAAGAATTCTTTAAAATGAAATAAATGTATTCTTTTAAATCAAGTAACTTCCTCAGTATTTTATAAGTACTTTGTGTGTGTTTGTGTGTGTGTGCGTGCGTGCGTATATAAAGTAAGTTGTAATACAAAGCTATAATTTGTAATATTAGAAATATATGTTTTGCAGATTTTACAAGAACACTGTTTGTAGTTTTACAAATGATTTTATTGGCAACAGGATTTCCAAGGATTTTTCTTGTAAAAGTACAAAAAAAAAATTTAAGAGTGAATGAATTCCTTCTATGAAGTTAAAAAAAAAAAAAAAATGTACAGCACTGATTTAGCATTCGACAACAATCTCGTAGATATTTCCATGAATGTGCAACACACGAAATACATAATGCCAAATAATTCTTTGCAGTCACTATATCAAGTATGCCACTGCACTTTACGCCTACTACAGCAAAGAACATCAAAAAAGCATAATGAGCTGCTACAGACGAATGTACGACATTTCAGTCAGGAGAGTAAAGTCAACTATTCACTACTCAGATTTCCATAAATTTTGGACGGCTCGAGGACTATCTCGAAAGCTTCATCAGTCATATGTTTAGTTTATTTATAATCTTCCGCGTGGACAAAATTATAGAAAATCTCATTCTAAATATCGGAATATCGACGTTAGCTGACCTACGTGACTTTCATTTGGTATTTCATAAAGTCAAATTTAATAACGCTCTGGCTTTATGGTGCGTGAAATGAGTTCACTGAAGAATAACTTTCCACTCAGTTTCTTAACTTGCTCGATAACTGTTCATGAAAGTTGTTGCCTTGATCGCGTCCAGTTTTCGCAATATTTATCACACGGTGTATAAGCAAATCATCATACTTGGCTAATCGAGGAAAGGTCGGTGTCCGAAGTACTTCGTTGCCTACATGGAATTCTGAGTCACTTTTACACAAGTATTAAATGATGCAAACATAATCAACACTTGTGGCAGTTTTTTCTTCTATTCTGATTTTCAACAGCTGTTATAGTTCTCAATTACTTTGTCCATTAGGCGGAAATTATGCAACCCCGTTCCTAAGCAGCCGTTTAGGCGATGCTTGTGCATAGCCTACTACAAACCGTAAAAAAATTTAAAATCTGCCTTTCGATCTGACATTTTCCCAGAGGACTTCAATGGTCAAAGCTGCCTTTAAGACCACGCATTTTCAGTTTCGAATCGTGGGGAAGTAATCGATGTGTCCTGCATGTGCCATTTAAGTCTACGTTTAGGTCGGAAGTCCAGGTTAGTTAAGTTTGTAATAAAATTCTTCCATCTTAAAAAGTAAAGTTGTCAATAAGCTCAATGAAATGATCTTTTGAGTTTCTGTAAAAAAGGGGGGGGGGTGGAGGGGTGCTGTGAACACTCCTCTCTGTTCCGTCGACTAAACCAAAACACTTTAGACTGAATTTCGTCTTCTTCACTTACCCCACATTAGCTCTGGAATTGTGAACAGAACTGTCTGACTTAAGTAATCACGCTTTAATTCGAATATCGTTTCATAATTCGTTTCCTAAGCGACGCTTATATTTTTTATTAACTGGAACTTTTTTTTGTAAGTACGTTATTCTTTGTTCATATAAAGTGCAGTAAAATTTCGACACACATCCTTGCGGTTAACGTATGTGACTTTCGATTTCCTTATGAGCCACGCTGAAAAGTTGACCTCTTGCAGACATTTCTGTCAGCTGAAAGAACAGACGATATTTCCCAGAGGTCCATTGTTTAGCATGTTTTATGCCACAAATTTCTTGGATTATCAACGTGTTTTGTTGTCATAGAGAATATAGATTTTTATTTTACTGAACACACACGCATAAAATGAATGTAGTTTGGAAATGAACCGACGGTTGGCACTAAATTGTAAAGTATTTTTGGAAATATAATACGAAGCTCTATAGACACTTGAAAACAAATTGCTAAAAATGCGTACCACGGTGAAATTAATGAGTATAAACATGGCAGCGCCTAGTTAGTTATCGATATTTAAATTAACGGATGAACCTGCAACTGCATCTGGGCCTGCCCAAACACCAATGTGGTAAAACAGGAAAATCCGCTTACATGTGAACGAACTACCATAGGTTGTGCCCGCTCTGCTTGTAGTAGTAGTAGTAGTAGTCTGCTTACATGTGAACGAACTACCATAGGTTGTGCCCGCTCTGCTTGTAGTAGTAGTAGTAGTCTGCTTACATGTGAACGAACTACCATAGGTTGTGCCCGCTCTGCTTGTAGTAGTAGTAGTAGTCTGCTTACATGTGAACGAACTACCATAGGTTGTGCCCGCTCTGCTTGTAGTAGTAGTAGTAGTAGTCTGCTTACATGTGAACGAACTACCATAGGTTGTGCCCGCTCTGCTTGTAGTAGTAGTCTGCTTACATGTGAACGAACTACCATAGGTTGTGCCCGCTCTGCTTGTAGTAGTAGTAGTCTGCTTACATGTGAACGAACTACCATAGGTTGTGCCCGCTCTGCTTGTAGTAGTAGTAGTCTGCTTACATGTGAACGAACTACCATAGGTTGTGCCCGCTCTGCTTGTAGTAGTAGTAGTCTGCTTACATGTGAACGAACTACCATAGGCTGTGCCCGCTCTGCTTGTAATAGTAGTAGTCTGCTTACCTCAGAACGAACTACCATAGGTTGTGCCCGCTCTGCTTGTAGTAGTAGTAGTCTGCGTAAATGTGAATAAGGCTTAAGGGGAATCCCCATTAAAAATATTTAAACACTTCAAGCTCTCGTCTGGCCAAGGACCCGAGAAGCGTGTAAGCGATAAGAACGATACTGCCAAGCGCATCTAGTGCACCATCGCCCTTTCACATGATCATGTAATTTTTTAAAAATTACTTTCAATTTTTATTCATTCAATTCAATTAATTGATTGCTATATGACGTCATACGAACGTCATCATCGCGCCCATTTTGCCTTTCTATTTCTTCAATATCTCGTTTTCCTTCAAAATTTCGTTTAGAACATGTTTTATATTTCTCTGAATAGAAATTTTGAACGGCCGACCACAGTTTTTCTGACAATATTAATGGAAGTAATTTCATAATAATAGAAATGTGTGCACACATTTAAAGTTGTTACAAAATAAAGACGCATATAAAAAAATATTATGAAGAAAATTAATTTTGGTATAACCACTTATTTTCGTGTCGTGCCTGAGTCGTGGATATATTATATAAAGTTACTTTTCGTATTTTTCAACTTTTTCCATTAAAAGGTATGTGAAAAATGTTCACGTGGAAACTTGAGAGCTTACTGAATGCAATTCATTGAAAGGTAAATTAAGTGATTTTTTTTTAAGTGCAATAAATTGAATTCAATAAATATTTGATCTCGTGAAATGGCCTGCTGCGTGTAACCTATGAGACTCGCAGCAGCGACCCTATAATTTTGTTAATGGAAAATATGTAGCAAGATTCATCGCAGAGCCCTTATAAGTATTTTTGTATGTATCAGAAGCGTTTATATTGTGACACAGCGCTTTGAAAAAGCATGTTTTTTTTTTTTTTTTTTTTTTTCCCCCAAGGGATCGGAAAAGGTGTTTCTAATGTGCATAACACCTTGAAAGCACTCAGAGGCCTCGCCTGAAGTGTATGCTAATTTAGTAGATCATAACAATTTGACACGCGTATAATAGTAATTCACGTTTTTTCCTGCGAAACTATCAGATTGCAACGCAAGTAGGGTGAAGCCGAGCGTCATAATTTTGGATTAATAATAATAATTACTGATAATGTACAATTATAGCAAATTTACACTTTACGATTTGTTTAGTATTTTTGTGCTTAATTTAAATTGTGCGTTATACGCTACTTGAAGGAAGTCAGGAACATATTTACATTTTATCAATAAGGTCCTGCCTTTATTTGCAAATGGGGTATAGCACACCGTGAGAATTAGAACCAAAAGTATTAACCAAGTAGTAAATTGTAAATGTCTGCAATAAATCATTTCCAATAATACCTCTGAAACTGAAAGTATGAGAGGAAAACGAAGAATTTCTGCACAGATGTTCCAATCCTTCCCCGAAGTACCTCGCATGCGAGGTCCCAGCCCCGGGGGGTCTCCGGGGAGTCGTGCATCAGCGACGCGCAACTTGATTGGCTATCGGTTCCTGTCGTCACGTCCGCTCCATCCACGTCGCGACGTTGTGAAGAGGCCTCGTGGGGACTCCTGCCACGAGATGCCCACTTCCCGGAAACAGTGCACGACCGCTTGCATGACGCAAGGAGCAGCTGTTAGACAGGGCCTCGGGAACTTCGCGAATTGATCTGGCAGCAGGCGAGATATTAAGCCTGATACATACGGCCATCTTTTGTGAACAAGAAAGTGAACACCCTCTTGTATTCAAGTACCATGTAGGCCTACATACCGTACACACAGTGATAGTATATGCTGTTCACGATGAAATCAGCACTTTTGAACGACCTGAGTAAAATCTACTTGTATGTACGTCGTGTATTCTTTCACCTTATGTAAACTTAGCATTGTCATGGGAGTAGAGAGAACGGCGGGCTCCCAATACACTTAGCGTAAGAGTGGCCTAAGTCGCATTTTCCGCAAGAGGGGCACAAATGCCTAATTAGCATAGTTATATGCAAATGACATTAAAGAATTGTTTAGTTAATTGATTAATTAATTGGATTCGTTCGATTAATAAAAAATTCTTTAATGAAACTTTTTTTATTGTTTGATATCAATTTTTTTATTAGTGTTGAAAGGGTTGTGTCATAAGGATGATATTGGCGGAGCAACATCGATGTGTCCTCTGTGACGTTCTGAAGCCGACTGACCAGAGAAGTGGGTTGTAATTGCTTGTATAGATGTTAATATTGGTGTAAGGGTTGTATAAGGGGCATTTTATTTATTTTTTGTTTGTGAGTGGAACGCACGCACGCGGCAGGCTCCCAATTCACTTAGCGATGGAGGTGTGGATGGAGCGAGAACACGCATGTATGTTCTGGCCCACTACGATTTACGTTCAAATAGGTTACCAAACGAATTACTTAAAACCCGATTTACTTTAATTATGCGATTACTACGAATTCATTAAACCGATCTTAATCATGCGATTACGGAATAACTATTTCAAACATAACTGATAATTAGACAAAGTTAATTAATCAAAATATATACGAATCAATAACGACAAGAACCAAGCTAATATAAAATTACAACTCACCATTACTCCAGGTGTCATAAACCCCCTCCCCTGACAAAGATAACCTCCCAACAAAAGTACACATACACGAATATAAATACATGTATTACTCCGTCCCTCATCGGCTCTCAAGACCAATATTCTAAACATGCAACGAAATACAGGTTAAGCCAGACAAACTTATTGATTACAGTAAGAAATTAATCTAACCTACCACAAGATTGCAGAGCCAAATGCGGTGCTAATTGAGGAGGTGTGAGGTGCTGATTGCGGAGCCAATAGTGGAACCAATTGCAGAGCTAAGTGGTGCTAATTGTGGTGCTACGTGAGGTGCTAGTGTGGTGCTGTGTGAGGTGCTAGTGTGATGTTAAGTCTTAAGTGTCAAGTCTTAAGTGAGGAGTGGTTGAGGAGCAGGTGGTACAGTCTGTTGAGCAGATTATAGTGCTAGTGTGGTGCTATGTGGTGCTAGTGTGGTGTTAAGTCTTAAGTGTTAAGTCTTAAGTATGGAGGTGGATGTGGAGGCGAATGTAGATATGGAGGTGGAAAACAAGTGTTGCAAACTTTATAAAGTCTCTTTAAATTGCTTAAAAAAAAAATTGTAAGCACATGAAGAATATTATCTCTTCACAGCAGACATCAACGTGTTGATTCACAGCTGTAATAATTTTTTAAGTGATTGATAAAACTTGTTGGAATTAATATTATTGTTTGTTATAAGACAAAGTCGATGCCAGCTAGTGATGTGAGGCCTGCCCCCTAAACATTCCTTAGCCTTGCTCTGGGGGGGGGGGGCGGCAAGAGTCTGTTTACCTGGTCTTCTTCCAAACCATTAGAAATAGTGTAGCTTGTCTCTCAATTGTGTGTTTCAAGTTCTGCTAGGCTTTCTCGAGATTACACCTCATTACATTACTTTCAGAATTCATTCGTTCATTTCTTGGCTACTTCCATTTTCATACCTGTTGGTGTTCACATCGTGTAAAAACAATAATTATTACAACTCACCCACAAATGCTGAAACTTCAATTATTATTATATAAAACTGTGACAAAAGGAATGCAAACTATTAAATAACAAGTCACACGATTTCGTTCACCAATGAAATGTAATTTTTTAAAAAACATCCTTAAAACTATATTTACAACAAATATTTACAAGTTCACAACAATTTCATACAAGTTCACAAACTTTCTTAAAACATCTACAAAAGTTTACCAAAAACATTCCTTAAAATTATACTTACTTGTTATAACTATATTTTTCAACACCTAAAAGAATATATACAAACATTCACACACATTCATTCACTCACACATTTAAAGTTATTATTATTTACATTGATTAAAACTAAAAATTATATATACATAAAATGGCGCTTCAGGGTAGCGTCCGCTGAGGCGCTATGGTTTGGTATCCTCTATGTCACATCTGGATAAATTTGGTAAGCAACCACACACCAACACCTATGATACCCCCCACACACAAAAGTAGCACTTTGTAGATTCGGATATCACATGATGCAATCCCATGCTGCTCAGAGTAATTCCTGGGTGACATAAAAGACCACAGGGGTTATTGGGGCGATGTTGTAGTTTCTGAAGATCAAACCCTGCAGCTAGGGCAAATCAGTAGCTTAGAAGAAATATGTGGGAACGATATCTCGAGTGATCTCAATGCTTATGCAGTAGGTTTGAAGACAGATGCGATGCATATTGCGGTGCAGAGCAGGGTGTGGTGTTGGGTGCGGTGCTGATGGTGTTGGTGGTGGCAGTGTATTTGATGTGGTGCTGAAACTAAAGTGGTTGGGGAAGAGAAATTTACTGTGGGATTTTATAGTGCCCCTAGAATAATGTTGATACTCCACCCGTCTCAATGAAGCTCATATCGTCTAAACCTGATAACACTACTTTGGTTATGTATTCGGTGTAAACCTTGTGACCACGCAAACAGAACAGGTATTGGGTCCCCAGAACCCTGATGCAATTATCGAGGCAATCTCGATAATCCTCATAACTAAGGGATTGCAGCACGTTATGTTTTACACCCTTTGCCTTACGTATACACTGCTCATTTAAAACAATGTATGCGTAAAGCTTGGGATGTAAACCTACAAAGAGTGTGACGATGCGACCAGCACATTCATCCTTCATCACTCCGGTATGGCATTTGTTCTTGTGTGAGAATCCTTGCGGGTTATAGAGCACATAGTTGGGTCTATCAAACTGCATCTTTAAATATGGGGCAATTACTTTATAGACGTCATTGCAAGCAACAGAATAGTCCAATGAATCGGTATCGCAGTATAGAATGTTCAAGGCTGGTGGAGGAAATTCGGTACACATGTACTGGTAATTAAATTCATACAGGGTTAATTTGGAATTATCAAGAATTGCAACACCAGTGTACAAAGGCTTGTTAAACGTAACATAGCTCTTTGACATTTCGATAAGGACAAGATTCTCATCGATGATATGTCGTGCCTGTAATGTAGGACGTCCTATGAGTTCTGCAGCTCCATATATAGTGTCATACCTGTTAATAAAATCTTATGTCCCTTTCCCAGCAGACATTCTGTAAAGTTTTTCCACACACTGCATTATTCATTAGTTTAAAAAAGATTTCTCAAAGTCATTCGCAGCCTGGGTACGTTTCTCAATGTTAAACTCGATGTACATAACCATCCAAGCCTTCTGCTCAAAGCACAAAATGCGATAAACAGAGTCAAGTGTGGCTCCATATTTCAAGCAATGCCTTAGTGTTTCCCCGTGAATAACATAATTCTTCTGCAGTACGAGTGTCAAAAGGAGTTTCTAATTCGAGCTGTTAAGAGGTATGCCATTTACTAGAGCCAATGCAGATCGGATAGCACATCGTGACATTCGTCTGGAAGCGACAAATCCACTTCCACGAAAAAGCATGTGTCGCCATCATCCACCGTGTTCGCAAAATCCCACGATGGAAAAACATCAGCCTCGACCCACTCAAAATTGACAATAGGAAGCTTGGTTTTCATAGTGTGGCTGTACAGGCCATTTACGTTGAAATAGCAGATATATTTCGATGCCTCAGTGGGGTCATACTTTTCACCCATGTAAATGTTATTGGCTTCCGCATGCCTATTGGAAACATGGGTAATGCCGCCCCTAACCCCACGTTCAACAAAAGGTACATATCAAGGTCGATAAACAGCTCTAGCCACGCATCTGTCATTGACAATAAAGCATCCCATGCAAGAGATGGAGCTGTGATGTACATGACGGGGTCAAGACCATAATGAGCTAAACATACAGTCCTGAGATTTTAAAAAATGTCTGCCAGCAAATAAGTGTGCACATGTAAATACTGAATGGCGTACTGCAACAGGTTTATGCATTGGAATGCATCCCATGTGGCTAGGGTGTAAGCGTAATCCTCATTGCTTATGCCTTTGACTTTCATGACATGAAATGCGTCCTTTTGTGGGAGTGGCATGCACATCAGACTGTCTTCGGACTTAACAACAAAGTCATAAGGATACACGCCCTTCCTTTTTGCCAATTCAAATTGGATGTTGTCTGGAAACATCAAGTGGGTGATACTCAACTGTGCAGTTTTCAAATTACCTGCCAAAGTTTCTAGAGAGGCGTTCATGAACTGAAAAGAATCAATGAAACATAACTTGAAATGTTGCACCTTTCCTTTTGAGTCAATCCCATTGGAAATACATTTGGTGATGGACTTGTACTTTTCAAGGGTCATTCCGATCACCTCGATTTTACCTGGGTTTTCGATTACCACAGTTCCGTCGGGTTTTGATACGTGATGTTCAGCCAATGGCTTTATGAGAAAGTGAGCATCATAGTTTTGCAGGTTATGAAAGACAGCGACAAGTTGTTTCTTGGGCAGTCTGAAGTTCAGATTGCATTTATTATGTGTGTGGCCTCTATTTTCCCGGTCAGATGACCATGGTCGACCACAGTATCTGTACCGAGTTCCTTCTTACAAATATGACAACATTTCTGAGCCGCCAATCTAGCTTCATCAGCTGGCGTTTCTGGCTTCATCGGAACAGTCACGCTGTATATTCCCGCAACCCACTTCGTCAATTCTACCAATTTATCTACTAACTGGTTCATACAATCATCACCCACAAACTCAAAGTAGTTAGATAATGCTGGATTGTACGAACAAACCAACAAAAGGTTACAAGCATATGGAACATGTTGGTTGATGCTATTCATATTACTCATGTTGTCAATGGGGAGGCAAATGGACAAGGGTTTAAAATATGTCTGTGTCGCAATAGGCCACACAGACATATATGCTGATTGCTGTACCACTGAAATTGCAACAAATACTTGTCGTCCCCAGTAGGGAAAGTACTACGAACAGCCTTATGTTGCTGACAGAGATCATTATGTTTTGCGATTTTCTCTTCACTACTAAGTATTGGAGACAACGATCGCAAACATGTTTTTTGTTTTTATACTTCCCAACTGGTTGTTAAGCAGCTTTGACAAATCCTTAATGTAAACAAAATCCAAATGTGCATGATTACCACAAGCGCGAATGACCAATACATTTACATGACGTGCATGTCGTACAGGATAAATACGCATTGGTTAGATAACCCCTTGCTTATCGAAGTTTCGTCACTAATATTACTAACTTTGTCTACTGCACAGTAGACATTGATAGAAATATCATTGTTCTCCTCGAACTTTCGAATATCCTGCAACACTACAGGAGTCGACAGACTTTCAGTATCCAAAACCTCGTGAGGATTTGGATATGAAGAGGAATGACTGACATTTTGTGTGGCAGGAAACAAAGCTGATATAATGGCGTAATGGAAACACAGTCCCTCAGGACACTGCACATTAATGCAGGCTTTCTTACTGGCAATGAACTTGGGGAGCATAGGATGAGCAGCACCGACTGTGAATGCTCTCATCGTAGATTTCGCCCACATCGGTTGAATGCAGGATGGGTAGTGATTTACTTTAAAAATAAAACGTCTGCATAGCGCCTTCCTCAGCCAAAAAGGATTTCAAATATTTAACCGCTATGCTGACACTAAGCGTTATTGGCCGGGGTGATGCCATTGTTTACTCTAACAAAGGGACCCTGGACCACGTGAAAAATCTTTCAAAAATCGCACTAGACTCTACTTGAGCATTACATATCCGCACATCAATCAATCTACACGCGAACGCCATGGCCAAAAGCTGATCTCTCAATTCAGGCAATGAAGCTTCCACCAAGAATCAGAAAACGAATTGTTTTCCGTTTCCTTAGACGAAGTCTCTCTAATTGACTCGAAAGTTGGCTGTAAGACGGATGAAGTACTATCCGAATAACTCAAATTTTCCGTGTCAGATAGAAACAAATCGTCTAACAGGAGATCTACTTTTTCGTGTTTGGGGGAAGCAATCGTGTCCCGATCTGTTGCAGCCGACGGTCTTTCCGTGTGTGAATCAGTGCTCGAATCACCCAGAAATAGATCGTCCAACAAGAGATTGAAATGATGCTGTTTAGGTGAAATAATATCATCCTGACAGCTTGTACTAGGCGCTCTTTTCGCTATCGAATCAGATTCAGACTCTGTGTCGCTAACGAAAAGATCGTCCCACAAACTAGCAAAACATTGACGTTTTCCCTTACTTTTTTTAAACTCCTAACTAAAGTTTTTGTTTCTCAATACAATAATTTAAGCACCACAAAAAATTATAAGGTGCTGCGTAATTTTGAAAAGAGAGGAAAAACATTATAATGTCTCGAAATGAAGTTGTATTGTACCTTAAATAAATGATTTAATTAAAGATACAAACATAAAATATGTAATTAGAAACAGAGGGAAAGACGACGTGATAAATATTACTCTAAATTTTTAAGATTGTTTTAATTTGGGTTTTAAAAATATTCTATGTTTGAAAACAAGCGATCTGTCACACTCGGGCTTTCTTACAAATGAAAGTCAGCACACTCACTCGAATGCGCACGTAATTCGTGAGGAAATGACATATTCATTTATGGCATTAGTTTCATTGAATTATTGTCAGAAATAAAAAATAATCGTCAATTTAATAGCAAAGCAATTTTTTTAAACCAACATGAATATTATTTCATGGTCTAATTGTGAAGTATTGAAAAAAAGTTCGCCTCCCATGGATTTTTTGCGCATCCATTCAGCAAACCACGGCCTAGGCGTCGCACAGCATATTTTGAGAACCACTGACTTCGACTGTTTTTGCGTAATTATTCTCGAAATCTACCGCGTTAGGGGGGTTTTTGTCGAAGTTCGTCATAACAGTCATTCTCTCTGAACAACACTAAGAAATTATTTGTAAATTTACCATATCAGTGTATATTACAGTGACGAAGCGTGAATGGTAAATTATTTTCCCATACATCATTGGCAACGTTCTTACAGTTTCTGAGGAAAGAGTCAAATGCGTAGGGAAGTTCCCATCTATGTACAGTAGCAATGCTAAACATTTCAGCCTGACACGTAGTATTATTTCCACACTCTGTATAGGTTAGAAACTTCCATTACAGTTTAGTAAGTTTACCAGAATTCTTTTTACAATGAAGAACTATCACAAGTCTTGCATTGTTGTAGGTTAATAATGAAAACGGTCAGGGACCTGCATCGCTGAAAGTGACTTTACCTTACTGCACTGCGAGAATATAATGTTGCGCATTGGCACCTGCGTTTCGTTTGACCTCTCCTAACAAAGGAATACGAGGTTTGCGGGAGCGGCAGTGCTTACGTTGTGCAACCAGCAGTGATATTTTGTACCACAAAACTGAGTTTCTTCGAGAAGCAGTTTGCTTTGCTTCTGCTTCAGAGGCAGCGTCTTACGACTGCCCTGATTTCGAATGCTTATGCGAGTGCTTCTTTCAGGAGATTACTTCAAAACACACAATACGATAAGCGGTTTCGGTGGAAACAAAGGTTGTTTACCAACTCATTTGTCTTATCTTTGCGACGAACAAGAGAACGGCAAACGGAACTCAGCGGTGCTTTGTTGTTGGCTTGTTTTGTACTTGTGAGAAACTATTTCGACCGCTGAAAGGACTAATATTTGATGTCTGTAATTCAGAGGCAGGACAGCTGACACTTGTAACACATGCCAACCATGAACGTAGAACGAAACCACGGTATGTTCAAGTATCACTGGGCAAGAAATCCTTCGTGGAAATATACAGTATAGTCTAATCGCGGTTTCTCCACACTTTTCGAATCAAACCTTCGAAAAATTACCCCAAGTATGACGTGTTCAGTTATTTCCTAAATATTGTTTGTATCACAAGCGTTTTATACCTCTGTTTTTTTTTTTTTTTTAGTTAAATTGAAGTTTTACCTGTGTATTTTATTTGTAAATTATATTTAATTTAAAATAAGTATGAACAAAAACAGTTTGAACACGTGTGTGTTGGTAGCGCCTAGTAAGAAATAGTTCCTATACAAAATATCGTTACAAATGAGTGCGCACGAATTCGGTGCGTTTTGCTATGGTGTAGTTTTCTAGACTTAGCTGAGCTTAGTATGCACGAGGCGGAGGAATACCCTAGAAGTAGAATGTTAGCAGGGCTTTAGAAAAGTGTGAAGTAACTGTGAATGGATTATATACCCCTTAAAACTGTGTTGAAAAGTGTCTCGATGTGAACACGGTTTGCACGCGAATCAATTTAGCGTTGGCAATACAGAACAGGCCACGGATTTTCCTTGACCTAGCACATAGCATTCCAAAGTGTGTTGGTTAGCTGGTAGCAAAAAAAAATATATCTTATTCGACATGCTTTCACGCAGCTTTCCTTTTAATAATTACTAGGATAAAGCCGGCTCGCCATTCCATTGGCTATCATCCAGCCAGTACCCAAAGCTATGTAAGTGCAGATACGGCATTTTTTTTGTGAAATCGCTTGAAATTCGAGGTTATTTCAAACCTGCAGCCAAATGTTCAAATAGTTACAGAAATTCCGATTTTTCGTTTTGTGTTAATTATTTACAAGTGTAACGTGAAATAATCAACGCAGATAAACGATTGCTAGTAGTTCGATTATTCCGCACTGTCAGGCAGCATTATTTATTGTTGACTAGATATTTATATAGTTTAGAAGATATTATTTGCACGTGGTATCTAGTAATTCTGTTCTAGCCCCCGTGGGAAGTCATTACATAGGTGGAAAGTGGAGACTGCAGTGACGTCATTAGAGATTTTTTATTTTAATGAGTATCACTTATTTGTTGTAGTTTTGTAGATATCTGCTTCTAATACATATTACGTCAGGTTTTACGTATTTATATGTGCAGTAAATATAAAAATTTAATTAAAGGGAAATTTATAGCTTTGAAAAGGAATTTGCTGTCGGACTCTTATCATCCCTGGTCGTCATAGGGGCGAAGATAAGGTTACTTCTACTAGAGGTTGGGAAGATCAATGTTAAAAGTTTGGCAAAGAGAAAATCTTCGCCGCTAGGTAAGCGCTAGTGTTGCAAAGGTGTAGGCTGTTCACGGTAAAATGAGCACTTTTGAAAGCCCTGCTTAAGATCTACTTGTATGCACGTTGTGTTTTCCTTCTACTTATGTAAAATTGACACTACCGTGGCCCTCAGCAATTTATTCATGCATCGGTCAATTGAAATTGTAAAATTATTACGAAAATAAATATTTAAAAAATGTGCTCACTTTTACACTTATATGCATTAAAAAAACAGAAAGGGACAGATATAATTTTAGCACAAATGTTTACCTAACACTCTTTATTCAAGGTTGAGATATGGAACTATTTTCCATCCGTCGTTACCAACTTTACTCGACGCATGTCACTCAGCGCGCCCGTTAAAATGTATGCATGCAGGGGCAGTGAATTTTTTCTAAGGTTGATTTCAAAAGTGCTCACTTTATCGTGAATAGTATTTACCAGATTTTCTCTATTTTCTACGTTAAAAAAACAGGATAATTGCAGTAATCAAATCAAGTGTAAAATAACATCGTAATTAAGTGAATTATTTCTCTTTTATCATGCACGTGGCTTAGAATTTTAATAAACAATTACTTTTTGGAACACTGCGCACCTAGCGGCTAATATTTTCCCCATTGAAACGTCATAAACGCCGCCATATTTGTCTGAGAAAATTGGATGGCTTCTGTTTCCAGCAGACATTTGAAGATTGGACCGGTTGTAAAATGTATTTGATGTTTGATGGTCTCAGCCAATCAGAATCGTGCATGACAAAAATGGACGTCAAGAAACCTACAAATATCCAACAACTAGTGCTGGAAACGAAGTAGGTTGTGAAGATAATTAATTTATGTAGAAGCTGTCTGAGCACGAATTCTACTTTAAGTTAATATCGCACATAACTTTACGAACTCAGAGGTATTAAATTTCTCTGTGCAGGAAACATCTCTGATAAATAAAATTTGAATTTAGTAAAGAAGCGAAAATAAATTACAACTTTGCTTACATTTCTTCCTGTAATGGTCTGCATGGGAAAACAAAAACAATATCAAACCACCAAAATAAATTTTAATTGATAATTCAAATTATTTCTCCCTGAAAAAAAAAATTTGTACAGTCTCACACATTTTCAAACACACTCAAGATTATTTGATAAAATTTGTTGAAAGGAAAAATTTGATGGCCTTATTTTGTATTCAAATTTTATTGTCGAATGTAGTTGAAGGCAAACATTTGACAGCGTGACAGGGGCTTAAGAGTGGGATGGAGCTGTGCGTCCAAGGTCAAGAAGCGAGGGAGCGATACGGGCGACACTAACACGCAGCCTAGCGCCTCATCGCTCTTACGCGCAAGACGTGCAGTGTTTCCGCCGTAACGCTTTACTGTGTAAACTAGATCTGTAACTGTGGGGTTTTATTACACGCGATGAAAGTACACAGATCAAATTACCTGCGTATAAACCTACTTTTCTCTTACCGCGTAAAGAAACTTCATAGGCAAATTTTAAAATGCGATATTTGACCACTTTTACGATTTCTTTCCCCTATTAATACACTTAATACGATAAAATTAAAAAGAAATCGACATAGACAATAGTTTTCTTTTTTATCCTTTCTGGCAAAACTTCGTTTTTCCAAAACATTTATTTACCAAGATACGCGTTTAGGCGCAAACAACGATTTCACAGAAAACGTTTGAGTAAATAGGACTCTTAAGAAATCTCGTTTTGTTGCTAACCATTGTAGACTAAGCGAAGAGAACGACTGGCAAGAGAGGGCACAGAGCACAGCGTTGAAGGGAACAGGTGTTCCAGCAGTTTGAGTAAAGGCTTATCTGCGACCTTGAAGAGTTCAGATTAGCGAAGGCGCAGGCAGCTTGGCGCAGCGAGCACGTGGCCACAAGAGAAGGCGGCTGACACTGGGAGGACGGCTTGTCGCCAGCCGAGCTGAAATGCTCTATCTGCTGTCACGCGCGCCGCTCAGCACTAACACTAGCACTGCTAGCGTAGCACGCACATGGCAACTGATGCCCGGCTGCACCATCGTGGATCGAACTCGATCCGAGATCGGATCTAAGATCGACTCAGAAAACTGTTGCACCATTCGAGTTCCAGAGCTGGACTGGAGAACAAGATGAAGTTCATTTCGATCCGCTGAAATTGGCGTTTCGAAATCTCGATCCGAGATCAGCAGCCATCGTCAACAGATGTAGTTTGAAAATACGCCAGTTAGAACTACGTTAGATTGTTTTCTTTGGAAACTAAAACAACATTATACGCACTTAAATATTATTCAATAAAATCCGTACAACAATAATTCACTTAAAACAGATAAAACATCGCACATCTATAGTGAAAAATACCCCTACTTCCATGACGTCATACATTACGAATCATTAGCAAAATTTGTCTTACACTTAATTTCGATCTCGCACTTTGAAACCATGATCGACGAATCGGAGATCCAGAATCATGAAATTCCGTTGGTGCAACACTTTTACATTGGAACCAAGATCAAACTGGATCTTGGTTTGGAACTAGTATCATTCGATCTCGGATCGGGGAATATGTTTGTGCAACCGGGCATAAGTCCGTGTCTCAATTCAAAGAATACTCTCTCTCGAGAGTACTATTTCGCACATCCTGGCGAGAGCACTGCTTCGCGCTCTCTCAAGTTCTCGCTCTGTGGAACTGAGACAACCACACTCTCGTTTCTCTCCGACGTCATGCAGACGGCCGATGACGAAATGCGGGAAATCATGTTAAGCTTAAATCGTAATTATAGCTATTGTAAATAACATGTGTGTGTGTTAAATTTCACAAATAATTATAACATTGCCAGAATAATTACTAGCGCATAAAGAACTAATATCTTTGTTTTATACATTACCGTCATGTTGCAGCAAGGTGACAAAAAAAAACGAGACTTTGTCAGATATCCGTATAATATATATATATATATATATATATATATATATATATATATATATATATATATATATATATATATATATATATAGAGAGAGAGAGGGGAGAGAGAGAGAGAGAGAGAGATAAATATGTGTTACATAAGTTATTTCGTTGTTTAAAGCAGTTTAAATGATTCTCTTACAGGTAAAATGCGATGGCGTTTCCTCTCAGAAAGCTGCTATAACCTTAGTCAAACACGGAAATAATGTAAACAAATATGGAGCGTGGTCAGATACTGCGATGGAGCGCCAGCGAGTTCACAACTGCGTGCTCTCTCTCTCTCTCTTTCTCTCTCCCGCTTTCTATTTCTCTTTCTCTTTCTCTCTCTCTCTCTCTCTCTCTCTCTCTCTGTGTGTTCTCGCTCTTTCGCACTCTCTCCGATAAATTGAGACGACCACAGAGCGTTCTCTCTGACGTCATAATGACATGCTTATGAGAGCGGGAACACGAGAGAACGCTCTGTGGGCTAATTGAGACACGGCCCAAAGCAGTCTTAATCTGAAGTTGAGTCGGCGGCTCTTAACAACGAGGCCTTGGCAGTCGACGAGGGTGAAATGAGGCCAGTATGGAGCAGCGCCGGAATGCACGGGTGGGGTAACGGGAGATCCCCGAAGAAACCCGCCGACCAGCGGCATCGTCCGGCACGATTCCCACTTGCAAAAATCCGGGAGCGACCCGACCGGGTATTGAACCCAGTTCGCCTTGGTGGGATGTGAGCAGGTTAACCGTTTAACCACAGCGCACCGAATAATTTTCGAGGTATATAATGTAAAAGCTTATTTTTCCATCTAGTGCTAGCTTCCAAAATGGCAGACCAAAAACAAATTACATCTCTAAAACTAAAACATACTTGGTGTATTGTCAATATAAAGAACTTGCTAAAAAAACGGTTAAAGAGTTCCCGATACATGACATAAAACTAAAAATGTTTAAATTGCCGCAATTTTGAAAGTAACCATTTGGCAGGATATAAAACTATAAAAGTTTAATGAAATTCGGTTCTCGTGTTCAAAAGTTTTTAAAGTGACACACCCACAAATACACCTACACACACAGGCCAGTAAGTGCTCTCATAAACCTATCTATCCTTTATAAAGTAAGCCAAAATGAGACGCCAACGTATTAAGTTGCATAATATCGTTTCGCCTCACAAAACTATTTACTTAGTAACTTTTTTATTTTAATAAAGATGGGCAAAGCGTCACAGAATATGGTCAGTGGTCCTGTGAGTTCGATACCATTCTGATCATAATTAATTCGGTTTAACATGCGGTGCTTCGTTTCTTATGGCGCTGATGTACTGTAATTCTGAACATCACAACTCTGCCAGCCTCTAAACATCGCATTCGAATTTTTTCCTTGCCACCGGTCCAAACTTCATGCGCTGGGCTTTACTTCCGCAACACTCGTCCCCGTTAAGGGGAGCGGGGTGGGGGTTGGGGGGGGGGGTCTCTTTGAGCCGAGCCTGGAACAAACACTTAAAAACTGCGGCGGCAGAATTATGCTTTGTGCGGTGGAACGGGAGAACTGGCTGCTCAGAAAGGCACTTTCACTGGAGCTGCTTCAAAGAAACGTTCGGAACGCTTTACACTGCCGGCGTTATAACGTAGTTTCTAAGCTCGTCTGTAAATAGCTATTTTTTTACTCTTGGGTTTTTATATTTTTTATATTATATCAGTGGCGTCTGGTTAGGGCAAGCAAGGCAAACAGTGTTTGCCCAGACAGTTTGCTGACAATGTTATATTTAAAATAAATATTAAATTCTAACTTATATTTACTTTAAGGTAACTTTTCACTCATGCTGCACACATTCTACTCGGGGAAACAATACTGTCCATTATAAGAAAACAACTCGTTCGTTGGCTAGCAAAACCAAGATGTTTGGAAGCTGTGTAAGTAATGCTTTCAGCAGGTAGGCGGTCGCAATGATTTCCGGCCGACAGAGTGGAGGAAGGGTAGGAAGACCGCCCGGGGAGGCGCGGGGGCTTATGGCTGCGTCAACCTGTGTTAGAAGCTACGATGGTAGTGCTTTCTTCACCGAACTGAAGCGGACATAGCCGAAGCTGGCCTAGCCGTAGGCAGTTGGCGTGGTGTAGTTTACAGTAACTAGATCGATGCGTATGCAAGTTCGTGCGCACAACACGAATCGTATTATTTTTATTTAATTTAGTTTTGGTGCTGAGAATGATATACATATTCGTGCGCAATGTCTACCCTACATAAAAATTATAAAACTAACATGTGAGACTGAGAACCAAGTAGATAGAATGAGTGCAACAGAAACATGTGGATGTAAGTGTGGTGTGTGTGGATTACGAGTGAAGCATTTTTCCAGCAGTGATTTCACTTTTCAGGAAAGATGCGACATCATAAAAGAGGGTAGGCGGACACCTGAACTTGCGATCACGACAACATGCAACAAAGGTCATTTTGTACGTCATGTCCAAAAAAAAAAATGTATTAGGAACACTCGTGGTTAGCTGGATGTAACAGCCTAAACAAACTGTTTTGCCGGCCATGTTTATTGTTTTCAAAGGATGATAATACATGGTGGGTTTTTACGTTAAAACATTAATTTACTGTATATTAATTGTGACGGACGTGAATGTTTTTGCAGATGTAATTATAAGTGTAATTTGTGCTCATTTATCAGAAATGTTAATGCAATGCTATAATATGTTTTCTAACTCCGTACCGGTAATGAATCCTTGTAAATTCTCGATTTCAGTGTGTGTGTGTGTGTGTGTGTGTGCGTGCGTGCATGTGCGTGTGTGTGTGTCGCTTCGCTCGATGTTTTTGTGGGGTAGAAAAAGATTTTAATGTACCATCCTTGAACCCTATTTCCTGTTTGCAGCTATTTTAATCAAGTCGTTTTCTAATATGATTATGGCATGTGCTCTATCTGTACAGTCAATAACCTCGGACACTGATCAGACCAAACCACCGTTAATTTCCAACGCATGCCGATCTGGATGTCCTTCGCATGGGTCGCACTTCCCTCGCCCGCCCTCAGATGTTCGGCTGTCTCTAGCCGGTGTATAACAGCTAGAGTGAAAACATCAATATGCGAGCGGTGCGGGAGTTCGTGTACATTCCATGCGTGCGAAGAGCATAAATTAACGTACGTATTGTAATGTTTCCGTTGATAAAATTAACAGTTGGAACAATGACAAGGTAAAGTTGTGCACAGTGAACGCAGGGAAGTAATTTTAATGTGCTGAAGTCCATGACCAATGAATCAGAGGAAGGCATTCAAGTACCACTTTCTGAGGTAGTGAGAGGAGTCAGTGCAGCGATAGGTGTTCCACCCGCAGTTGTTTACAGAATAAAACAGGAAGTAGGGTTCAGGGATGGTACATTAAAATCTTTTTCTACCCCACAAAAACATCGAGCGAAACTACTGGAGACTAACATTGACGATTTCGACATTCAGGTACTGAGGTGGACAATAAATTACTCCCACATGATTGATAAGTGTCGACCGATTGTTGAGGCTGCCGGCAGTGAATTTGTGCGATTATGATTTGTACTCCTACAACGTCGATTCAGAAGGTGAACGGTACTGGAAAAACGCGTGTACTCATTAGTTTACATGCACATTTCAAGGCTGATGTAATTATTTGCTCTATAAGAACAATAAAACAATTTAGGTCCTACATGTTTGAATGTGTCAATACCACATATTCCGAAAGCACAAAGCGTCTTTTCATGGCACATTTTCCTGTAGATATTTAGTGATGTGGCATGTGGCCTGTGAGATGTCTGTGTTGTCTAATCTAGGCGTATTACGTCTGTATCGGGTTGCGAGACAACCTATGTGGCGCAAACTATCGCTCTGGGCGACAATGTTCAGTGCCGGTGCGTCGAATTACACTGATTAGCAATTCAAGGACATTAGGGTATCTTAAACACCGGTGACACCCGTGGTCGGTCTTCGCACACACACACACACACACACAGCATGATCTGCTCATATGTCCCTATATCTTCGCAGCTGTGCTGCAGCTGGTTGAAATATAAGCATCGATTTATTTTTGGTGAAATATAGCTGCACGGCACGAACGGTAACTTATACGGGCGCAAGGATAATGGTAAATGTGTTTTCAGCTCTCGTGTTCCCTCCCTCCTGAAAGCTAATCACTGGACACTTCCCCTTCTGTGCTTCCTCCCCTTACACTGTGCGAGAAGAATCTTATACTTTGATGCGCACTCTACCTGCTTCGTTTTTTCCTGCCTCCTGCTTGTTCGCGTTGACTGCTTTCCATCTTTACACAAACTAATAATGATTTTTCCTGTCTACACTTCTGTACAAACAAAATTGCTCCTTATGTAAATACCTCACTGTCGAAGGGTATTAAAATATATATTTTGAGTGGACAAGGTTCCGGGTTTAATGAAGGTATCTTTGCAATATTTCTCACTCGGGCAAATTTTATGTTAAAGAAATATTAATATTTCACTAGCAGTGTGTTTTATATTTAGGTACGGAAAAATGTTTAAATAGCACCATTTTGCACCTTGAAATCCAAATTTTCCCGAGGGAGAGCCCCCGGACTCCCCCCCCCCCTTAATTGGGGAGATCAACGCTACTACTGCCCCCTGCACGCAGTAGCTTGCCTACTAAATTATAGCACGCATCGCCACTGTACTACATTAATCTTAAAATCAATAATAATGTAATATATCCTTTTTAAGGCTCGGTGTAATCTACCGTGTTAAATTTAAACCACGTCTTTCTTTTCAATGAAATGACTAAATATTTATTGTTATAAATCGTTTTAAGTCGCTAAATTTTTTCGACTTTTGTGAAACTGCAAGAAACTGTTGATAATGTTACAATTTCTTTCTATATAAATTAAGTGGGCTATACCAAGTTCGTTAAGGGATGGAGGTCTTAATAAAATAAAAGAATTAATTATAATTTCCTTATTTTATTTACAATAACTACAGCAAAATTCTCTGAACTCAAATCATCACAATAAATGGAAATCACTTACTGTTCACAATTGACACCAATTAACAAAATTTATAATTACAACAAAGAAATCAATGAAATTAAATAATTAAGGATCAGTCCCAATATACAGTGTATCAACCTACTCAATTATTTTATAATTTATGCGTCCATATTTGACAGTTCGAATATTTACAATAAAAATCAGTATTACAATTCCATTCAGTCCCACCTCAGTTCAGTCTATGTCCCGCCAGTCGCAATGTTCTAGAGTCCTCCAAGCGCCCTCACACGCAGTAGGCTTCACTCGTCGGTTTCATACCCTCTCGTCCATTCAAGCCACGAACACCACACTCGCCGTCGTCCCGCAATCTCCAGTCGTCGTCCACACTTATTTTCGCTCGCGCACACTCGGCCAGGCGGCCTCCATCCAAGACTGCCGGCCGCTGGGCAGTATATATATAGAGTCTTAGATCACCACCTAAAATCTTCCCCAACTCGTGTGATGCGTCACGGAGGGCTGAGACACCAACTAGTCTCACCAGAACATTCTTGCATCGTCGCTAAACGTATCGGAAACTCTAGCAGGCGAGCGGAGGTCTGTGACGCCAGCAAGTCTCGCCGCTGTCGGCATTCACGGGATTCTAAGAGGGGGGGGGGGTCAGGAGCGCATCGTTCCTGGAAGAGGGGAGGGCGAAGCGAGTCTCCGATTACGGCGCGGGGCAGCTGAGTCGGCGCCAGCTGCAGCACGTAACAATAATATTGAATTGATGCTGCACTAACTACCTTATAATTACTTGGCAAACGGTCAAAATTTGCGTCTTTTCTACAGCAGCTATAACAACTATAGTTGTATATGCTTAGTAAGTGTCCCTTAAGAGCTCAAATTAGCTATAAACTTTACATGACGTGTGAGAGGCTGAGCCTTAACCGTGTCAGATCCACCTTGATTCACGGTTTCAGGTGTTGCAAACAATATATTTTATTATGTGTGCTGTACTATAAAGTCGAGACAATACTTGTTTCGCTGTCACAGCCAATGAGTTGTCGGCTGTGGTCCAATCATGACCGAGGCCAGTAAGACGGTTTGCGAATCGTTTCTCCGCAGGTAAGATCATTGGTCGTTGAGCTTCGCAATGTGCAGTGCAGACCAAAAATTACCTATAGCCTATTCACGGTCAACAGCACTTTTGAAAACCCTGCTTAAGATCTACTTGTATGCACGTTGCGTATTATTCCACCATACGTACAGTTAACATTGCCATGGACCCGATCTCTTTATTCATATGTCGGTCAAGAGAAATTGTAGAATTATTAAAAATGTAAATATAAAAAAAAATTGCTAATTCGTGCTCTTACATGTACTAAAAAAATCAGAAAGCAAAGTAAATCATTTAGTGTTCACAACCATTTACCTACCATTCATTCAACCTTAAGACATGGAATTACTTCCCTCCATCATTACCAACTTAACTGGGCGCATGTCACTTCTTGAGCCCATTAAAATATATGCAGGTAGGGGCAGTAACATTTTTTGACGTTTGGTTTCTAAAGTGCTCACATTACCGTGAACAGCCTTTACACGTGCGTAATGTTCACAACTATGTAGGCTGGGTCTGAATGGGTTAAGGGGAACCATCCCCGCCGTATTGGATCCTTTGTTTCTCTCGCGTGTTTATATTTTTTAAAACACAATTCCAAAGTTCCCCTATATCGCCCAACTAACTATAGTCTATTCGCGGTTTATTCGCCTTTTTTAAACCAAATCTTTGAAAAATCTCCCCATGTATGACGTGCTTATTTATTTCCAACAGATGCCGTACATCACAAGCGTTTGTACTTGAGTTCATAAAAGATACTTTTTTTTTTTTGCCTTTTAAATATAAATGTTGTTAATATTTTATCTATAAATTATAATGCTTCAATTATAAATAATTTGAATAAAAAAACAGTGAGAAAACGTGTGTGTATTGGTAGCGCCTAGTGAAAAATATGTAATTCTTATACAAAATACTGTTGCACCGAGTGCGCACAAATGCGGTGCGTTGTCCTCTGGTGTAATTTCCCAGACTCAGTTAAGCTTAGTTGGCACGAGGCGGAGGAATATATTGGAAGTAGAACTTTAGCAGAGCTTCAGAAAAGTCTGAGGCAACCGTGTATGGATTGTATTGAAATTACGCACAGCACTGCAGACATATGAACTGTACTACGAACTCGTGTTTACGTCGCAAAATAGGTTTCGTCAAATGTTAGAATACGGAATCAACCGCAGCGCACGGTAGCCAGGCACAAGCTCTACTCCGGAACCTCGCGCAGTCACTTCTGTGCTCTTATCTGTTCTGTGATAGGGTGTAGCGAAAGGACCTGAGAAATTGCTTACACGCAGTACCTAAGCCTGACTTTTGTTAAGCCTACTGGATGATTGAGGAGAGGAGGGGGGTGGTGTACAAGTAGCAAAAGGAAGAAAGATTGTTGATATCGGAAAAAAAATCTATATTATTTACATTGGTTATTTATGTAGGTATTGTTTTTTTTTTTATTATATCGACAGAAAAATATCGATTTTTGGTACATTGAAATTGTAAATTTTATGTTTCGAAGGACTTTGACGAATGGAAAATTGCTTGGAATATTACATACTGAGGACCCAAAGCATTGCGCAATTATGTGGCGCCTGTTTTTGGCACATGTTGCCAAAGTAAACATAGTATAGGCTACTCACGGTAAAGTGAGCGCTTTTCAAAGCCCTCTCATTTGGAATAATAGTCAGTAAATATATTTTATTGTAGCCTTAGACGTTAACTTTTAAGTGCGGTGGAAGCTACACACAGTGTGTTTTGCTTACATGAGAATATTTATTTAAAAACGTCGTCAAAGGATAAAAAGAAGCTGAAGTAAAAAAGTAACTAGGGCCTCAAAAGTGCTCACTTTATTGTGAACAGCCTGTAAATGTTTGCATTCAAAACATAGCTTATTAAAATATCATTAAAAAAATATTTGTTTCCGATACCAGGAAAAAGATACTGATTTCGATAAAATATTGTTTGAAATATATCGATATATTGTTGATATAATATCGTAATTTCGATTTATCGATATTTTTTATTTCAAAATTCCTAAGAGGAAGGTGGAATTGGAGTGGGGAGGCGCTGGGAACGATGAGGGCCTGCCTTCACGCACAGCAGTGCGGCTTTGTATCGGCGAGGCTCGGGGCACAGCTGATTAATGATGGCGGGGGGTACTCCTCTCTGGACGCGATTAGCCCTCTCGCCCCGTGATAAACGACCTTGCCTCACTCTCTCCGCGTCCGCGTTTACACGATCCACCGCGTCCTCCGAGAACCCATCGTGCCCCGCGGCCGTCGTTAATTCACGTCCGTTAAACCGCGCGTTTACGCCCAGCCGGGCTTCGGGCTCCCCCCCCCCCCCTCTTCAACCCCCCCCGGGCGTTGGAGGATCCTAGCTACAGCTCGTTCACCATTACTTGGTCGCCTCCGAAGACTACTTTGGGGGGGGGGAGGGGGAATTCCCTGCCTACAACTGCACCCCTTTCTTTGACGTGAATAGGTGTTTACACTTTGACTGCTACCGAAGATTCTACTGAGTTGTAAAGGGTTTGCCACAATAGTGTGACTTCCGTATTGTTTGAAGACATGCATGGGCGAGATATATTAATTCACGAGCAGTTTTCATAGGATCCTCTGCGACGTAATATTAAATCGGCAACACTCAAAAGTGTAAATATCTCAAATGAACAGGCTCTATTATACATTATTCCAGGTAGGACAGAACATTTGATTTAGCCGGTTCCAAGTCGGCATTATATTGGTCGAGAGCCGGCCAGTAATGAACGTTGTACAGTGTAATAAGCGTGTGCGGCGTTGTGTGAACCAATAGGGCGTGTGTAAATAGGAATACAGATAAAGTGAGCACTTTTGAAATCAACCTTAGAAAAAAGTCACTGCTCCTACCTGCATATATTTTAACTGGCGCACTGAGTGACATGCGTCCAGTAAAAGAGTTGCAACGATGAAGGGAAAAGTAGTTCCATATATTAACGTCGAATATAAAGTGTTACGTGCCCATTTGTGATAGCTTAAATTATTTCTAGCGCTTTCTGTATTTTTTTTAATGCGACGAAATGTAAAAATTAGCAAATTTAAAAAATATTTACTTTTCTAATAATCTCACAGTTTTCACTTGACCGACGCATGAATAAAGCGACGAGGCCCGTGGCAATGGCAATTCTACATAAGGCGGAAAAACACACAACGTGCATACAAGTAGATCTTAGGCGGGACTTTTAAAATTGCCCATTTTGCCGTGAACAGTCTATACCAACAGAACTGATGGTCATGCAATCGTGGGTATGTATGTAACGCACTTCTAGCTTGTCTTAAACGTGTAAAGGCAATCAAAGTGTTAAAAATCAGGCCGTCATTGGGGGGGGGGGGGGGGGTTCTACTCCGCCAAGCTAAGTGTGTAGTCGGGGAGAGGTGAGACTTGAACGCTAGTGTAGCTGTTGACGGGGAAGAACAACAGCGAGTAATTGGAGTCCAGGGAATTCAATACTGTTAGCTGTCTGCACAAGTGCGTGTACACATGTCTACAGATTCAAGCTCACACGGATACAGCTTCTTACACAATAGAAAACTTCAGCATTCGACTTTGTTCCCTTTCCTTTGACAAAACCACCAAGACACAATACAACAGTAAAGTCAGAGTTCAGACAATTGAAAATCAGTTCTGTGAGCTTCGTAAAAACGTGTATCTTGTTATATAAATTATTATTATATTGTACAGGAATGCATCTTACGTACTTTTTTTTTAAATAGGGTTAAAATTCATATTAAAAGTTAATTTCAAAACAAAAAAAACTAATTTGTTTATTTTATTAGAATGTCAATTCATATATTTCTACTTCACATTACATTTGTTTTCCTTTTATTTAATTTAAGACGAGCGTTGTTTAATATACCAAGATTAAAATCGTCCTACACTAAAATAACGCACTTTCCACATAACCTCTATTAGATTCTCGGCAAAATGGCTGCTTGACTTTGACTTTAAATTTCAACTTTTCAAAATCGTTACGTCAAGAGTGCTTGACTTAATCTTTGACAGTTCCATTGTGTAAAGCTCCATAAGAAACGACATTAAAGCGAATTCAATAACCTCTTCCAAGAAATAAAACATTACCATGAACTGTTCTTTAAATTAAGAGAATACTGCCTCGCGATAAAAATAATTAATTAAATACGATTTCACAATACGACATAACCTAAATTCAAGATGTAAACACAGTTTCCCGCCAACAACAAATATCAATGTACTCTGATTGGCTACCACGTCTTGAGTTGTACATAAGATATAAAATATAACGATCTCTTTAAGTCAAGGCAAGAACGCACACGACCCGTACACTGCAGCCATAAACCAATACCTTTGAAAAAATTGGTTTATACTCTAAGCACACTGCTTAAGGTTTCTGTAAAGTCAATGGCAAACCCACCCAGAGTGTCAGAAGAGGGAATGGAGAGAACTGCGTGTCCTTGTGTAGTTCACATATTCTCGTGATGCACACTTGGTCTGGCCGAGTGGTACTCAGACGGAAACATCGCTGTACCATTTTCAGAGTGATCTATTCCGACAATATACCTTCGTGACGACAGTGTGTGTCCACAGGGAGGTGCTGGCAACAAAGGGCCACCCGTTTGTAAACTGCTAACGGTAAGGCGAGCACATTTGAAACCCTTGTTACTTTTTCCTTTCAGCTATTTTTAACCTTTAACCACCTTTCAGAATAAATTGTCACGCAAGTAATAAACTCAGTGTGTATATTCCACCGCACTCCGAAGTTAACGTCTAAGTCTACAATAAAATGTATTTATTGACTATTATTTCCAAATGAGAGGGCTTGCAAAAAATGCACACTTTACCGAGAATAGCCTATGGGAAAGTTTTTCATAAAACCCTAGTGTTCTGCCCTGTTGCGTCACAGACCGCAAATAGACGATAAATATAATGAGGCTCACGGTATTTTTCGTTTTATTTATTTGTCTCATTGAACTAAAAGGAGGATGTGCTCAAATAACATTTACAGAAACAGCAGGTCCATGACTGCCAGCTTTGGCCACGCTTCATATTAGAGCCACGATCCTTCATTTCTACCATTTTTGCGAGGATTAATTTTTTGTACCCAACCCGGAGCCGATATTGTAATATCCTCTTACAATTTTGTTACAAATAGTTTTTACTATATTGCCTAATTTTTCCAACAATAAAAGAGTATACTTTTATCCAATAAATTAATTAACGAAAATTTTGTTTATTTAATAATTAGTTAAAACTAAAAAGTTTGTGTTAAAAAAATGAGATAAGGACATAATAGAAACAATTTGAAACAAAATTGTAAGAGGATTTTACAATATCGGCTCCGTAAGGGCACAAAAAATTAATTCTCGCAAAAGCTGTAGAAACGAAGGATCCTGGCCGTAGATTAAGGCGCTGTTTCCTAGTGGAACCACCGGTTACCTCAACGCTGGCGAACTCTGGCCACACCAACAAACACGATCTAAATAACTGTAGTCTCGGTTTATCGAGCCTGTTGCCGTTGCACGAAGGAGTTGGGCTGTACAGATCAGTAGCGACAGCGGCCGATTGCGGTTGGGCAAGAGCTGCTCCGCGTGTAAAGGCTGTTCACGATAAAGTGAGCACTATTGAAATCAGTCTTAGAAAAGAGTCACTGCTCGTATCTGCATATATTTTTACGGACGCACCGAGTGACATGCGCCGAGTAAAGTTGATAATATTGAATGAAAAATACTTCCACATCTTATAGTCGAATAAAAAGTGTTAGGTAACAATTTGTTATGTCTGAAATTATTCTTTTCGCTTTCTGTTTTTTTTTTTAAAGCACTAAAGTGTACAAATGACCAGTTTAATATAATAATATTACTTTTCTAATAATTCCACAGTTTCACTTGACCGACGAATGAATGAAGTGATGAGTCTCATGGCAATGTTAATTTTACGTAAGGCGGAAGAATACACAACACGCAGACAAGTAGATCTTAAGCAGGGCTTTCAAAAGTGCTAATTATGCCAGGAACAGCTTACATGCACATTACCTGTCGGAAAAACCTAAGTCGCACAGCGCGGTAGTAGAGAGCGATATTGTCAGTTTGGTCTGTATAACGCCAGCAGTGTCACGTGGTTTCCCTCCCTCCAGCGGCGAGTGTTCGCGAGAGCCCTCCCCTACCCTGCCTTCCCTCCATCAAAGCTGCGCGAAGATTATTTTCTCATTTGAATTTTACACACTATCAATTTAGTTACTTCCGTTTTAATTATCATATCCCAAAGAAAATACTTCCCACTAACGCAAGTGAATTCGCCTAAAATCCACGGTCGTGTCTCGGACACAGCCACACCCCAATTATTATTATTAATATTACTATTATTTAGATACGGAGTACCAAGTCCATTCTACAATGACATGGACGGGGATACACAGATTACAGACAATGTAAGACACTCCATATGAAATCTCCATTGGAACACATGCGTACGGAGATACGTACGGAAGGACGCAGTAAAGCTGATCAACTCAACCCTTTTGCGTCCGTGAATCCGCGTAGTCTATAGGAATAGAATATTTTGATCCATAATCTTATTTTTCGTATTCATTACGGGTCGCAAGAAAACCAAGCATGTATTGAAGGTGGCTATTAAAATTTCGCGTAAATAAACTTAATTGTATGGCTTGGCAGCAGTATTTGTTGAATATTAACGATTTTATGTGTATTCAAAAATTAAGTGCGTATGTTGTAAAGGCCATCTTGGTAATTTGCGACAGAAGAGGTTATCCGCCCTTCCCCCTCCTTCTCCCCCTCCACTCAACCAACGTAGATTGCAGATGGTTACGTTTCTGTGTGTCGTAAAATAACTCGGTTTCACACCGACTCGTCAACCGTTCCGTTTACGTGTTCCGTCTGTTTTCTTGGGTATCCGTGCAGCGTAGATGTCGCCGCAGCTAGCTCGGCCGTGGAGGAGTCTCTCTCGTCACGAGAGAATGGGTGAGTGAGTGAAGATATTTGGGCGGCTATTAACATCGAGGTTTTGAGAGCCGATGAGGGCGAAGCGAGGTGACTACGGAACAGCGCCGGAATGCAAGGGCGGGAGGAACGGGATTCATCGAGAAAACCCGTCGACCAGCGGCCTCGTCCGGCATGACTGATTGCCACGTGCGGGAATCGAACCCGGTTCGCCTAGGTGCGATGCGGGCAGTGGCGTCTAGTCCATAGACGCAAGGTAAGCAATTCTTACCCAATACATATCGGGAATGTTTGAAAGTAAGGCGAAAACTATAAAGAATCAAACATATTTAATTCTGAGTTTCCCGTTTCCCATTCGAGAAACAGAGTTTTCGTAACTCCGGTACTGTACACACACAGTGCTGCTATCTAGTATTTATTTCCACAAACTAGAGCGAACTCATAACTCACAAGTAACAACACGCGACCGCGTTCATTCAGCTGAGTAAGCAGTCGTTCTGTTTGCGTCCTCCAGTCCTACATTTTTCCTTGGAAAGTGGATGAAAGTGTTCCGGAAAACGGGAGTTTTCTTATAATTTGTAATGTGCCCTCTAAATAATATTCAGTTTAATTGTTATTACATTCATTTCGTTTCCGTTTTTATAACTAATGTTAGTTATTATTAGGGATGGGAAAAATTCGCGAGTTCAATGACATGTAGGCCAGAATGTATAGTCATGTGCATACTCGAGCCCCACATTTTTGTTCATTGGCTGCTGCCCCATAGAGTAGCCAGTGTTACACCACACCTGGCAGTATGGCAATCGCTACTTGTTTCCTTGCAAGTCTGCCATTGGCTCAGCGTCGTCCAGGGCGTGTCTAATAAATTACGATCCAACTGGTTTACACATGTTTGACGTCTATCTTGTCCTGAAATGAACTCACGAATTGTTCCTATCCCTAGTTGTAAAACGGTAAATACACGAGGAGGGTAAGCAAAGTTGGAAGTTGCGTTTGTTAGTATACATTTTAATGGCATTTAACAAAACGTTATCTAAAACACTCAAATATATGGGGATATTACATTGCTTAACCTGTAAAAAATAACTCACTACACGCCACTGAAACTTACACGTTTGACCTTCTCGCGCTATAGCTCGACACATGCGGAATTTCTTGTCGAAGATCTACACACTTGTGGACAATGTGTTGGACATTCCCATTGTGAGGTGCGCTGTGTGTATGCTCTTTACTGTGTGTGTTGGAAAGTGCGGTGAGGAGCCCACGCCTTTGTATATTTTAATTCTTCGGCACGCCCTGTGCCATCCCCGTTTTATCTCACACCTACTCTTCTGGCTGATCAAAGCCACAACACTATTGATCACGGAAGGATGGCCCGCTTCGGTCTTTGTATATCCACATAGTCTCAGGAGTCGGGCGGGAAGAAGACGCTTCCATTTCATCCGATCAGGTCTGTGCTGTGATTTTGTCAGGAAAAGGGAAGATGGATTCTCTATAACCTGGATGGTTGAATTTGAGAGCGATGAAGCTCCTCAGACCCCTTCAGTTAGAGTTGTTCGTTTTCAAACTATACTCATGGTTTAGGCGCGCGAGAACCGTGACTTCAAGTCACAGTATTGAATCTGACGAATTTCGCCTTACTTAATATCGTGACGTAATTATAAGTTCATAGTTCTGTCGTTATATCTAGTAGTGCTGTGTGAGGTTAACAGCTAGTTGGGTATAGAAGTACCTTCGAAATTTTCTTTTTAAAAACCCCAAACAAGTTAAAATTGTATTGTAAAGGGCTTTTTAACGTCCCGCGGTTTTACGCTGGAAAGCTTAGCAGGGGTCGGCTTACAGACTAACTTATAAACTAACTTAAATTAACACCCAGGCCTTACCCGGGATTCAAACCCAGAGCCTCCCGCGCCCCAGATCGATGGCGCACCAACCGACTGCGCCACGGGAGGTCGGTTAACAAGAAAAAGAAAAGAAACAGGATTTAATATGGCGGTGGAAGGTTCCCGTTACTTTTGCTTCGTGGCAGAATGAAGTACGGTTTTGGAAAATGTTATTTATTATTATTATTATTATTATTTATTGGTGGCTTAGCTTTACGCCATGAGGTTAGTCAAGGAAAACAGCCCAAACTTCCGCCCTACATCCGTACCCAGTTGTGTCAAATTGATTTACATCCTGTGCGGTAACCAATTTTGTTTTTAACCAACATACCGAGATCAGCGCACGGCAGCTGTTCAGTTGCAGGACCATGCCGAGTCACTAAAGGCCCTGTGTGACACTTATGCTTTTTTTTGTCGTCGTTTGTTCGTGTCCTTGTTTGGGGACATTTATTTAGTTGATTAATGACAAAGCTTGCCTTTTCTAAGTTCCTCGTTAATAACATTTAAAGGTAAAATTATAGTATGGTATAGAATCAAAGAAGAAAATCAATAAAGTAAACTTAATTGTTTAAAAGTAAAGGTAATTATTTGTTTGATGGTCTGATAGTTATATTGGCAGTAATATTGGTGACTGTATCATTTGTGTGTACTTTTTTTTTTAAACTTCCTTTAAAAATTAACATAAATTTATAAACATTTTATTAATTAAAAATTAATACAGAATTATGATTTTTAAAATTTAATTGTTGTCATGCTAACATCTGTGTACTTGGAAGTGTGCCTAAAGAAGCGTTGTGTATGATGGTCGATATCGATACTATCGATTCGTTCGACTATATCGAGAGCTTCATTGTACTCGTGCGGAAAGCACCCGTTTCCTTCTTCTGAAAGACTCGATCATGGCGTAGTGTAAAGGAATTTCTTCGTGTATTCTCAAAACCACTTAATACGAGTAAATAATATTGTATTGCCGCTCAAGGTAAGTTAATTTTTTATTATAAATATTAGGGCATATTGAAACAGTAGTATTTGTGCGATAACTTGTCGAAATTCTGTTGTGTAGCGGTTCAACTGTAGTGATGACGTGGTTCTTACGATAATTTCAATTTCATACGGGATCGAGGCATTCTCCGTCTTGCTTCCCTTCTGGAATCGCCAATAATCGCTTCGGCAGAATGTGAGCTAAGAATTTATTATTTCTCTGATTGTCTTCTTTGTAAGACTGGGATGGAGCGTCGCATCAAATTTCTGTGCTAAAAACTTAAAACTACCATAACTAACATTCAGAGAGTTATTCGGCCTAAAATATACTCAAAACTTTGATCTAGGAAACATGTATAGTTAGTGTCAGTTGTTCTTGTTTTTTTCCAGGTGTACCCTGAAATACCAATGACCAATTTACTTAAATAGGCCTAACAATAACGATGGTAAATTTTATTTAACGTCACGTCATATTAAATACTATTTTTATATCGTGTGTTTCGTTTTGTAACGGCATTGTTCTTGCAATACTAAACTGATATTACCTGTCATAGAGAGAGTATTGCAAATATTAAAGTAACCCCTCGAGTTTTGGATGGTGGTGAACCGAGTCAAATCGCTCTCATTTAAGATTCCGACACTTAGTTTTCAGAACATTTGGTTTTTACAAGATAATTTCTATATTTATCCCTGCATTTTGCTATAAAGGAGAAGCTATTGGAATTTATCTAAGTAATAAATTTGCAAAGGGATTGTGAAATAGGCGTTCCAGCTTGACCTCGTACTGCTGATCTTGTCCTTTTGTTGCTTGTGCTAAACTCTATACACCTTAACTTTTCGATTTCCGCAACACCATGTTTCCTATGTGACCAATTGTAGCCAGACACGAAGGTTGCGTAGAGAAAGGGTGGTGCAATCGGGAGCAAATCAATTTGCCGAATCCCTTTTAAAATCATTCCCTACACTACCCAAAAGTTAGACAATCAATATATTCACAATTTAAATAGCCTTAAAGGTGTAGCCTATATAAGCTATCCACGATAAAGTGAGATCTTTTAAAAGTTCTGCTTATGATCTACTTGTATGCATGCTGTGTATTCCTCCGCCTTATGTAAAATTAACATGGCCCTCTTCACTTAATTCATGTGTCGGTAAAGTGAAACTGTGAAATTATTAAGAAAGTAAATACTTATTTTTACACTTAAAATTATTCTTTTCCTTTCCTGTTTTTTATATTTATTTTTTTAAAAAGATCTAAGTTATCACAAATGGTTGCTTAACACTTTTTTTCAACGTCAAAATATGGAACTACTATCCAGCCATCGCCACCAACTTTACTGGGCGAATGTCACTTGGTGCCCCCGTTAAAATATATGCAGACAGGGGCAGTAACTTTTTTCTAAGGTTCGTTTCTGAAGTGCTCACTTTATCGTGAACAGTCTTTAATTTTGTTTATGACTCACCCACTCAAGTCTAAATAATGGTAATTAGTGATCTTAATGTAGATTTCGTATCATATTATACGGTTCTTGATTTCTGGTTAAAACGTTAATATTTTGTACAAAAAGAAAACCAGTTGTGAAATCGAGCCAGGCCCTCTTGGCAGAGTCTACAGGATTTTGCCCCACTTTTCTTCACCATGGGCCTGCGCTATTGAATTGCGTAGTGGTACATGGGTTTTTAAGAGTGGGATGAACAACCCCCACCCCCGCATTTTTTGTGAAATAGTTGTTTGCGTGAATACGCGTATCTCGGTAAATAAATGTTCTGTAAATACAACTTTTCGTCAGAAAAAAAAATCTATGCCCTACCACTTTACTTTTCATATCAAGTGTATTCTTGGAGAAAAATCGTGAAAATGGTCAAATATCGCATTTTTAAAGCTTACCTATGCAATTTCCTTAAGCAGCAAGAAAAAAGAAAAAGTACAAAGACACGTGCGTAGTTAGTCTGTACGCTTTCATTCATCGCGTGTAATAAAACACCAGTAGTAGGGGGATGATGGTTCTATTTCACTTTTGATTAATCGGATTATCAATTTGATATCAAAGGGTTAATTAAATTGATTGAAAGGATTAATCCTTAAACCGATCTTGATCTTATTAAAAAATTGAAACGGTTACATTTATTTAAAGGGTTTTTCGTGTATTTCTTTCTTTTTGGGAGGAGGTAGTAGGAGATCTGTACGATGATGATGGTGTGGTGTTCGGAAGGCGACTGACCAGAGTGCCGCCGACCCTCATAGAGTGGTGGATTTAAGAGGGACAGAGGGGGCGTCCGCCCCCCTAAGAACCTGTAAGGATGAGTTTCATTAGTGCATTTCATAAGGAAAATGTACAACATTAAAACATTATGTTTATACAAATAAATATTGGGAAACAAGTCACCATATACGTGTGTGCACACACACAAGCATGATACATATAAATATGTTTAATACACACATTTATACATACAATCCCATATTTAGTCCTATATCAATTATATGGTGTCGACATTGTCTGGGAGTTCTGAATAAAAATGCTCTGTTACAGAATTCGGCCATAAATAGCGATGTTAAGGTACAGAAATTCCTAAAAATATGCATGGACAAAATTGTGTGTGTGTGAATGCATGCATGACGAATTTGCTCTACATTTTTTTAACACAGCAAATAGCACCACCATGCATATTCCACATTTAAATATTTCAATGATATTGAAATTGACATTAACTACATACGGCTGAGACTATCTCCCTTTGTTGTATTCATTGATTTATTGCTGACTTAGCATGTAAGAAGTAAACTTCAAGTTCTTCTTAAAAAGTTTTGCTGTTTACCATATCCTGTGTTACAGACATAATCCAAATTCTACAGCATTTTGTTCGATGAAACGACCGATGTCTCACACATTTTTCAGCTGTCTCTCGTACTGAGGTACGAATATAAAAACCACATAAGAGGGGATTTTGTGGGATTCATTAATCCAAGGAAACTGGAAAAATTACTATCTCAATAAAATGACTCTGATCAAGAAGAGGATGAACAAGATGAGGATGAACTTTTAGAACTAGTACTTACTGGTGTGAGGTTAGGTCAGGTTGTTCTCAAGATGCTACAAGATTCGCACATAAATCCGAGAGACTGTGTTGGAATAACAACTGATGGATGCAGTGTAATGACTTCAGAACTCTCTGGTGCCATTGCAGAAATTCAGAAGGTAGCAGTTCATGCAATTCGTTCTCCCTGCTACAATCATGCACTGAATGTATCACTATCCAAGTGATCTACTGCTCAATGTGTTAGAAATACAACTGGAATAATGAGTCAAGTAATTTACTTTTTTATTGCATTTTTAAAACGAAATGCTGTTCTAGTATTAACACTTGGAGGTCAGCTAACTAAGCTGTGTGAGACTCGTTGGGTCGAACGTCATGATGCAGTGTTACAATTTTAATCTCAGCTGCCCAAAATAGCAGAAGCATTGCAGATTGTTTCTGAATGGAAAGAACGACAGTCAGAAGCTAATGCCAGGACACTGTTGCTACCAGTCAGTGATCCAACTTTTATTGTGACAATGATATGCCTCAGTGATGTTTTATTGGTAACACTTCCACTGAGCCGATTTCTCCAGAAGAAAGAGCTAGATAGGCAAACTGCCTTTGACACCATTGAAGACACAATGTTTTGAGCTCCCCCAGTGAAGTCCTTGACGTTTATAGATTGAATGTGTTTTTACCTGGTCGTGGAGATGACAAAGCAGAAAAAAACATTAAATTCTTGGCAAATAGGTTCTGTAGCTTGTTCGTGGTAAATGAAAACGATCTGTAAAACTACCTGAAAGCAGAGTTTTCGTTGTGTACAACTAAATGGAAAAGGCGACAAGGGAAAAATGAGCATCTTCCACAGTTTTGTAGTGAAGCAGTTGAGGAGTGCCACAGCGTGCTGTATCCTAACATTAGAAATTTTCTGTGTATATTGTCTTGCTTGCCTGCGAGTGTTGCTATTCCCGAGCATACTTTTTCCACTTTGTGAAGAATTAAAACTTGGCTCCTGTCACTGTGGGCAGAAACATCTCAATGGCCTTGCATTAATGCACATACATAGGGATATTTCGATAGACAAAGCGAAGGTAGTTAATCTTTTTGCACAAGGTGCTACTCATCGAAAATCCTAGTTTGTGGTGTGATAGAGCGCCTTTTGAATGCCAAGAAATGATGTTATGGAAAAAAATTAACAGAATTTTAAAGCTTGGTCTTAGGAAATGTATAAGTAAAATGAAGTAATAGAGGTGAATGTGCAGGAAAATAAATTTTCTGCTGAAATACACATTTTTAGAGATGTCTTAATATTGACCATTTATTTGACAACTATGTTGATTTGTTCATTTTTAAATTAAAATTTAGTAAGAGAAAGTCGCGGGTATTTTAAGATTCATTATCCAATTTTTTGCAGATGTGATAATTGTTACTAATACAGCAAAGAATGTATATCCAGCCACAGAATTACTTCAAGAGAACTTTTATGTGCTGTCAGCATAACATGAATACCAGACAAAACTCGTGTGACAACGTAAGATATTAGAAGATAATATTTTAAAAGTCCTTGGAATGTGCTGTATTAGTATATAACTGTACAAAGTAAGATTTATGAAATGTTTGCATATTTCTTAAGGTCATCCCTTTTTATAAGTTTTTTTTTTTGTTGTTGACCTGTATAAATTTTAAGTGATAGTATTTGCATGCAATATTTATATTGCAAATGATGATAATGCGCATAACATTTAAGCATTTGTGTATATAAGGTATTTGTAATCAGATTGGCCGACATTATTGATGAGATTAAATGTTAGCAAAGTAAGTTAAAATAAAACTCGTTTTTCTTCCTTATATTGTGATTTATAGTTTTTATGATACAGTTAATTACAATAGTGTGCAGTGAGAAATTTTAAGAGTGTTCATAATAAAATCACAGCAAAGTATTTTCAGTTTTATGTTTTGATGCCTCTCTTCTTTGAATTGTATTGTGCTGTGATTTGTGATTGGAACTGCAATTGAAGTTATTAACAACATTTTAATGACTACATGGAATTGGAAAAAAATTGTTAAGAATGTTGGCAGTTACTCTCCATCTTAAAGTTTTCCTTATTTCAGAAACTTTTTTCCTTATATAAGTATTTGACAATAACCACACACAAGTAACCAGGCAAATGCAATTTATCTACGACTGGATGAAATGTAATTAGCATTATTACCTCCAAAGTTTAGTGCATCACAAGACAACCCCCCACCCCTTAAGATTAATGCTTAAATCCGCCAGAGCCCTCATATGCCACCGGAATGACACATGTGTCGTGAGACTGGGTGTTTGTAAAAACAATTGCCACCCGATACTTGGATTAATCATAGGGTCCGCGGGCGGGGGCCGTGCCATTGTATGTCTAGGGCACCGCACCCACTTTAGGCTGTTTTTGTTTTGTCGCCTGTTATTATGAAATTTAGGTGTTTGTGTTGACCAGAGTGGTGGGTTGTAATCTCTTATATAGGCGTAGAGTTTAGTGCAAGAGTGGACTAAGGCTCATTTATTTTTAAATTTTTCAAATTTTGAGGTGTTTGGAGGGATGTTGGTGGTAGATAGGCGATTTTTACGAATATATTTAACACGAGAGAATTTCCGAGCGTTTAAACAATTTCTAATAGTGACACCTAAGTGTAAATTTGATGTTTTTAGGGGGAATATTGCTCATAGATGGTGGTGGAAGATAGGCGACTTTGAAAGATGCGATTTACGTGTTAATCGATCTGTTTTCCGAATGAAATTAAACGTTAGAGAAATTCAGAGTGTTCTACATATGAATAAATTACATGCATCGAATCGCAAATTTCAAACGACTACATGAATAATAAGTGGAATTACGTGAATCTTAAACGTAATGTGAGTATCGAGCTTAGAAATATAATTTACACGAAAGAGAATTTTAACATCTGGTGTCGACAAGTGCAAACTCACTAAACGAAATCCAACTAGCTAGTATGAAATTATACAAGGCAGTCTCTTTAAACGAGTTCTACGTATGAATGAATAACACTAGAGATGAGTATAACAAACAACTACTGTCTTGAAACGAAATCCAGATAGTCAGTATGAATAAATAATGACACATTAACATAATTCAGCCTGGAGAATGAATCTTACAGCATAAAAATTCTGAATACGTTTTAAACCAGACACAATAGCTTGTGTCTATTCTGATAAGTAAAATATATAACGATAGAAAATCTTACCCCAAATGATTTGTTTCAAAATAACCAACTTGTGTAGAGCGTAATCCCACATTACATTATATATGTAACGAAAAAATGCACAAACATCCTCAAAGAGAAAATTATTTTTTAAAATAACGAACGCACTACAAATTTTCGCAAATAGAGCACACTTATTAACACAAATGGTATTTTCGTCTAGCGAACACAGAAATTGAACATCTTATCGCAATATTAACTTAATGCACGAAAATTTCTATTTTCCCGATAAAATGCTTTTATATTAAAACGTGTACATTATAAAATGTTAATCGCGGCTATCGCTAGAGATGGACGCCGGTCCGTAGTTGAGGTAAGCCCCGATTGTAGCCTCGTCGTCCGCCAACTGTCTAGCCCAAGCATCCATCACCAACTGAAGATGGCGGAGACTGGGTAGCTGAGGTCACTTCGCTCCAGAGCTCCCTACACCCCTCTCTTGGCGGAGTGTGACCCCGGGCTGCTCGCGATTATCAATTTTTTCGGTACTAAGGCAAGATGGCGTCAAAATACTAGTTACATTCCGATCGGGAGGACCCTGCTCGTGGCCACCTCCTCCCACCTCCACTCCTCAGAACCGGCCCGAATCCAGGATGCCAACCACCCCCTCCTCTCCAAGCCGTGTATGTGAGGTCCTGGAGGTCATTCACCAATCAGCCTGCGATTGTCATTGTTCACAACTGAGTCAAGATGGCGACAAATGCCTAGTTGCGTACAGATTGGGAGCAGGCTGCTCGTAGCCACCCTACCCTCCACCCCTCGCCCTCAGAACCGGCCAGAGTCCAGAGGAATGTGCCCCCTGTCCATGCACCCCTACTCCAGAAGCTGTCTTTTCTAAAGAGCTCCGCTATCGATCGAGCCTAGTCTTCGCAAAAAACCTGTTTTACGCACCCCAGCGTCAGCCCTGAGAATGCTTTTTCGTATTATTTTTCGTGAGTTGGCGCTCTTGCAATATCTGTTTCATGATAACGCGCCCCTCCCCCGCTAAAGTATTCCGAACACATTTTTTCTAGTGTTGGCTCCCCTGCTTCTACCCATAGCCCTCTGAATGCGTACCCCGAGAGATTACGACTGACTCGCTGTGGTTTCAAACTTAAACAACAGGTTGACTATATGAGCAGTGAAAAAAATTTTACAAGTCCCTGAAATCAAGTTTGCAATATAAGCCCCGAGATAACCCCCAGATTTAACATTCCAACAAGTGTCTATTTGATTCAAGCAAACTATGATTTGTAAAATCACACAGAAATACAAGACTTATTTTATTCACTCGTTAAGAAATGTTTGTTTCAAGTATTTAAACAAGATAAATATATATTCGTATACGAGAGAAAAAAATATTGGGAGAGATTTGCACATCTCTTAACAACGAGGCCTTGTCAAGAGCTGCCCAATTCTCTTTATTCTCCAAGCCTTGCCCATAAACTACATGTGATGTGGGACGCAAATATTTTGTGCACCGACGTCTGTCATGATAAATAGATTCTGTCTCCTCCCGTGAAGATTCATAACTAGAGCCATAAATATTTCGCGGATTGAGTTGGCAGGAAGCTAGGCTGGGCAGCCTTCTATACACTAGACACATTGTCGTTTGCTTATTTGTTGCTGTGATCGAGCGAGGTCTCTGTACAGGAATGTTAAACACTTCACTCACGCTACTGCTTCCTGCGTATTACTGGCTCACAGTTAAATGGGACGAGTCTAAAGAACTGTAGTTTAATCAGAACAGTAGGAGAAAAGAACAAGTGTTTGTAGTCTACCTCGCCTCCGAATTAACTCGCGAAATACTCGTGGCTCTGTTTATAACTTAGGGGTCTGGTTTTGCGGGACGTTATTTATAAGATTTATGTAGCTAACACTATATAAAATAGGTTTGTGTAACATAACATTGTACACTATTATTACAATATGGGCATGATTGTGTATGTGGGGGTGGGGAGGGGGGCTACACAAATATGCTGAAATATTAATATATATTAAATTATAAATATTTAACCAGCCACATTCTGTGTAAAATCTAATCGGAGAGTCTCCACGTTGTTCATGATTCCGAAGGCCGATTAATATGGCGGAAGTCGACGCCCGAACCCAACCATATTCAGTGGTCTTCTTGTTCCAATGGCCAGACGACAAAAGACACCTCCCATGGGCCACACTGCCCTATATCGGCTGCGTTGTTCCCGTTTACTGGCCCGTGGAGAGGGTTTCTGTGGTTTGCGATTTCATAACAAATTTCAGCAATCACGGCCCGTGTCCTGGGTAAATATGCGAAGGTGTGATCAGGTAGGCCGCTCTGCTAAGGTCTGATCACAACTCATAAGACGTCACACAAAGGAATTGCTGGCGGAAACATTCTGCATGTTGGGTTACAAAGTTAAAAGGAGTGAGAGTGTGTGTGTGTGTGTGTGTGTGTGTGTGTGTGTGTGTGTGAGGGAGGGAGGGAGGGAGGGAGGGAGCGAATTTGGGCGGCTCTTACCAGCGAGGTCTTGAGAGCCGAGGGGGGTGAAATTGGGTGAGTATGGAGCAGCGCCGGAATGAAAGGGCGGGGGAAACGGGAGATTCACAAGAAAACCTACCCGAAACGATTCCCACATGCGAAAATCCGGAGTGAACAGGCCGGGGATTGAACCCGGTTCGCCTTGGTGTGAGGCGAGCAATCTAACCGCTCAGCCACCGTGATCCCCATGATGTAGAGGACTACTTTTTTTTTTTTTTAATTTCTACGGTTTATAATTATTCCTCCATTTTCTCGTATGTGATTGACATTAAATAATTAGGCAATATTTTACGATGGTTACAGATGTGGAACTATTCATGTAAGGAAAATAATTTAGATTTCGAAATAACTGTTAAGATGTTCCCTATGCCTTGACTAGCTTGGTTTTTAAATATTGACACCGAAAATTAATTTATGGAGGAAAATACGTAAATTCAAAATGGCGAGGATACGTTCCCCTTAAGAGGAATCAGTCCCCGTCATCTTGGATTTTCGGAATTTTCGTCGTAAATTGCATCATAGATCTTGCATTTTATTTTGGGCTTCGACAAAGCGTGGGGCATTACATTGCACATGTTCTAAAACATGTATTGCTAGACTGCTGTTGCCAGGTCCATTTCTGTAACCGAAAGCAAGAAAAAATTATCCATTTCTTGCCTTCAATCACTAGCGACAAAATAATAAATTATATAGAAATGAAATATGTTGATTAAGCTTAAGGAGCTATTATTTGTCATGCTGTGCGAAAAATTTCATTAAATGTTGTTAAACGGAAAAAGACTGCGATGACGACATGCGAGACATGGTGTACGTAGTGTTCCAGCCCCCCCCCCCCCCCACACCCAATGAGTGAAGAGGCTGATGCAAGTTCGTATGACCCTCACTCAGCTTGCATGTCTCGGGAGGATTGAGATAGAAAACATCCCTGTGCACACACGCAGCAGCGGGTCATGCAAACTTTCCCCCCGCTTTCATCAGCCGTTTGGTTTGACTATATCTGGCGACCCGACCCTGTTTGCCTGTTCACTCCTGCCGTGCTCAAAGAGAGGCGCGGCCTGGTTACGTTTATCGCAAGAAAATCGTTAAGAAATGTTGATTATTATCAAGTGTTGCTCAATGCTTGCTAGATATAGATTGTTCAGGGAATCTGAGCACTTTCGAAAACCCTGCTTAAGATCTACATGTATGCGCATTGTGTATTTTCCCGTCATTTTTAAAATTAACATTTCAGTGGGCCTGCTCACTTTATTCAAGCGTCGGTCAAACTAAACTGTAAAATTGTTAGAAAAGCAGATATTATACAAATTTGCAAATTCCCGCACTTTTAAACATTAAAAGAAACTAAAATTAAAATAAATTATTTCATTATTCACAAATGCCTACTTATTTTTTGTTTGGTTTATAAAACAAGTTATTTTAATTGCGTGTTTTATTTTCTGTTCAATATAAATTTCCATATAGCTTATATTTTGCTGCAGTGTTCAAATTGAATGCTATTTAGGTTTACGAAAGGCGTTTTTAGTTTATGATACGTTCGCTCAAAAGAGTCTTGTTTCATTAACTGTCGGGAGAGGCAAGATGACGATCGGTGATTAAAACAAAAAATATCCACAACATGCAAATTTGAACCTCGTTAGTAGTAGTAAGCTTGTTTACACTTTGAACACAGTCACAAACAGTATTAACGTTAATAACATACCGGGAATTCGAACTCAGAAAACATATTTTTGATTGGAAGAAAGTTATGAAGATATAGTCAATACTGATCTGTGCGCAAATATGTTAATATGTGATGCATCCGCAGTTATAATATAACTCGTGGACTTTATCTAGTGCAGTATTAGGATTCCATTACTATATTTCAGCACATTGCCAGAGTTAAGAAATATTTCTTAAAACTGTTATGTTTACTCATGTATTGAAAGTTCCAAGCAGCGAAAATTATTGAAATAACTGTAACATTGTATTGTAAGTAGTCATGTGATTTTTTCTTTTCATTTTTCCCCATTCTTTGGTATGGCAAATCTTTGAATGTCTCATTGTAAAACACTGTGATTTGGTACCATCTTTACTATACAGATAAGCTGGAACGTTCTAGAAGCATATAAACAAGCAGTTGCTCGAAGAATCGAAAGTATTGTTAACTGCCTACCTGCTGAGCCTCCATAGACTTAACGCTCACGGATGTTGTATCATTGTCACTCAACACGCGCTTGATTATCGTGGAGAACGGAACATCATTCAAGAATCTACGCGCGACTGTCGTGTGCTGAATTTGCCATTGTAAATTACTTGAGTATTTTATCATCATCATTTCCGAGAGTATAACGCTGGAAAACAAGCAGGCTGTTATAACACTCTGGGGAATTGATTACAAGCTTATAGTCAGTTTGCGATCATGCGAGTAGAACCCTTAGCTTTAAATTTACTTCGTTAAGAGTTCCCACGAAGAGAAGGGGGGTCGGGGACGGGGGTTTACGTTGACGTAAGTGTAAAATCTATACAGTAAAGGATTTAAATGTCGTGAAACTTTAAAAGAACACTGTTTTTGTTAATCCATACGTTGAATTCGTCGTACAGCACGCTGTCTTATATTTTATTAATTAACTTCCTTCCCATACAACCGTTCCCACGGAAGATTTCTGATTACGCCACTGACCATTTACTGCTGAGATTAACGTTACGTCAACCATTGTTCATTTCCAAAAATGTACACAGACTTAATGCGTGGGTTTGGCGTGTAAATGCGTCCGAAAGAGCCCACAGAGATTTTGTCGTACCTGTGAAATAAACCTTTAACCATTTGAGGAGCATGCACATATACTTATTCTAGAGGCTAGATTTATATGAAAATTTACTTTCTTTTGTAAAATTAACTATCACTTTAATAGTTTTACTGTATCGCTGGACGTTATCGGAATATAATTGGAAAATCATAACTAGTCAACATTTAAGTTCGTATCAATAAAACTGTTATTTTTATTAATTTCCTCAAAGAACACGATGGACTGTAAATCGTGTTACATTTGACGCGACACATTTATTGGCACTCAGTCAACGCGCAACTTCACTGGCTGACAATGAGCCACTAAACGTCGCAGATTAGGTACAATAGGCGTGACCAGTATAGCCAGGGCCAAAAGGATGATAGTAAGTGGAAATACAGAGACAAACAACAGATACTGCTATAGTGGAGAGTATAGGCAGCTCACTTTAATCTTGTCCTCAGTGCATGTAACTTTGTGCCGTCCTCAAAGGTTTAAAACTACCATCAAGCAATTACATACTGATGTAATTACACTCGGAGACAGTGGTACACCGCGAAAAATATGTTTCTGCTCAAACTGTCTCAAAGCTCCTTCAGACTGACGGCCGGATGGTGTATTTTCTATAGGCTGTTCACGGTAAACTGTGCACTTTTGAAAGCCCTGCTTAAGAACTACTTGTAAGCACGTTGTTAATTCTTCCGTCAAGTGTAAATTAACGTTGCCATGGGCCTCGTCATATTATTCATGTGTCGGCCAAGCTAAACGGTGAAATTATTAGAAAAGTAAATATTTAACAAATATGATAATTTTTTTCTCTTAGACGTATTAAAAAAACGCGAACTAATTAATTTCAGTTATTACAAATAGTTACCTAACACACACTATTCGGCGTTAAGACACTGAACTACTTTCCATCCATCGTTACCAGCTTTACTGGGCACATGTCACTCAGTGCGCCCCTTACAATATATGCAGGTAGCAGCAGTGACTTTCTTCTAGGGTTGATTTCCAAAGTGCTCACTTTATTGTGAACGGCTTGTATGCAGCTTTAACAGTTCCAGACGATTCGTAGACTTTTAGTATTGTAGCAGCAGAATGCTTACAGGCTCAATTAAAACGGGGTTAACAATTTTACACGTAGACGACAGCCGATAATGAAAACCTTGATATATGTTAACGGTACATAGAAATTTAAGAAGTAGCTGTAAATTTCTGTCTTAAGTTGCAATATACGAACAAATATTTGCGGCATACATTGCCTGCAACAGTAATTACCATACTTTGCAATGTATCCTTAAATTCTGTTCTTCGATACCGTGCACTCAACACATATTTACACAAACTGCTAACTCACGAAGGGGCCCACGGTAGTGTAGTGGTTAGACTACTCGCCCTCCCACCTAGGCGAACCGGGCTCGATTCTCGGCGGGGTCGCTCGCGGATACTCGCATGTGGGAATCATGCCGGACGATTCTGGGGATCTACAGTTTTCCCCGCCCTTGCATTCCGGCGCTGTTCCATACTCGACGTCCTTCACCCTCATCGGCTCTCAAGACCTCGATGTTGAGCGCCGCACACATCTCTCCACTCTCCACACACTAAAATCACTCTGATATTTAAGCCCGGCACATCATCAATCATTTTTACCTAAAACTATAGGCTGTTCACGGTAAAATGAGCATTTTTGAGGCCCTGGTTACTTTTCCTTTCAGTCATTTTTTTTATCCTTTAACCACCTTTTAAAATAAATATTGCCATGTAAGTAATAAACACAGCGTGTATATTCCACCGTACTCGGAAGTTATCGTGTAAGGATAAAATAAAATATATTAATTGGCTATTATTCCAAATGAGAGGGCTTTCAAAAGTGCTCACTTTACCGTGAATAGCCTATAAAACATCTAATGCTCTTGCCAGCGTGATGTAATCGCTCGAAGCATTTACCTAATGTAAGAGGTTTGCTGTAAATGCGTTGGCATGTGGTGTTCCAATACCCGCGCGAAAAGAATGATTTACGCCTCTCATCGTTCTTATCGTGCAGAGATCGGTACACGCCTTATGTTAGTCAACCTGTACTTTAGACTTAGTACCGTTAAGACAGTTCTTGCTGAGTAACATACCTATCTTCTCGAGCAACGGTAACTAGTAAATTTGTCTAACATTATCATTCCATGTTCACTTCCACCAGATGGCGAAAATCCTATCTCAATAAATGCCTGTCAAGTTTTAAGGCAGCCGTATATAACTGGAGACCTGTTCAAGTGATACAAGTAATAATCAGTTTTTATATGAATGCTCTCTAACAAAATGGATGATTGCCATCTTGTAGGATCAGTTTTCCTAGTAACGTCCATTTCAGTTTTCGTTTATCACGTACGCCAGTAGGTTTCAGCAATAGAAAAACTACCAGTTTGCGTTGTATTTTATCAGTAGGTTGCACTTCATAATATTTTACGTACTATAGATCTGATTGGCTGCTGGTTCTCTGCGTGAAGAAGCTTCTTCGCACAATTCACCAGGTAACATAATTAGCGACCTGCAAAACTCGGCGTTATTTTTTGACTTCAAGCTAAAATCCACAATACTGTACACACTCGAGCAGGCGTCGTTTCGCCATTGGCTGCTGCTTAGATGTTAAGTCACGCCCTTACTGAGTGAACTGCATGTAATTGTGGCACACGATTGTGACGTGTTCATTTACTGGCGCAGAGTTACCAGGGGCGTGTCAAATAAAGAATGGTCCAATAACAAACGTATAGCAAAGGAAAAGTGTTTTAAGTTTAAAATGTCCTCAAATAATAACGCGAATTTTGCAGGTCTCTACACACATAATTCGTCCATTAGACACAAAACATTAATTGATTGAAATTCCTCTAGGGCGAGTCAAAATAATTACTGCTAAACTGGAAACACTTGTACGTTTCGGCGACTTTTGTAATTGGTCCACGAATTTATTCACACCTCATACAGGACTCTTGGGTCATTTCGCAACTTCATTTCAGGACAAGATAGACGTCAAACAAATGTACACTGAAGTTGACATTGCCATTAGATCTCAGTTTATTACACACACACCCTGGACGACTCTGAGCCAATAGCAGACTTGCAAGGAAACAAGTAGCGAGTGCCATACTACCAGGTGTGAAGTAACACTGGCTACTCTATGGGCCAGCAGCCAATGAACACACAGCTGAAGCTCGAGTATACACGTGACTGTGGAGTCTTGGCTAGAGCAAATTTTTCCTATCCCTAGTAATAACATTTCGAGTTCTTTTTATATATATATCTCAATTTATATTTTACAACAGTAAACAACAATCAAATCCATGTTTAAATAATTTAAACATTGGTAAGTTTAATTACGGCATATTTAACAGCACTTAGACACAACTGTGATCGTGGAACATGTCTCTGAATCACGGCGGTTAGTGGACTCGAATGGTGCAACAGTATTCTGTGACGAACTCAGGTCAAGTTCGGACATGATCTCGGAAAGAGCGAAGATTAACTTCAGTGGTGCAACCGGATATGAGTAGTCGCCTCTAATGAGATGACTCCCGCTCCCTTTGCCTGTACGTTGGGATTGCTCATGTGACTTCGTGCGTCTACGCATGACCTCTACTGAGATGACTCCCGCTCCCTTTGCCTGTACGTTGGGATTGCTCATGTGACTTCGTGCGTCTACGCATGACCTCTACTCGTACCAAGTCGTTCCAATGTGCCTGTTGCCTTGTTGAGAATTTGATTTAGGGAAATACATATCAATTACATTCGGTTTTTTTAATATGATTTTGAAGATATTAATTTGAAACCAAAACCTAAGTGTGAAAAATTATATTCTCGAGCTCTGCATGAAGGCAAACATAACAGTTTGTTTCAAATTTTTTTTTAATCATTAATTTTTCTTACATCTCCAACAAACAGGCTATGCATAAATGTTACAAAAGGCTTCAATAGCAAAGAAGCATGCATTTTTCTGCTCATAAAAGTTCCCGGTGCTATACGAAGACATACTAACATCATAACAGCGGCCATTTTCTCTTTCAATTTCTTGAATGTCTCGTTTTCCTTTAAGATTTTCGATTTGCTCATGTTATATACTTTCTTGAATCCAAAATTTTCAATCTATGTGTCAGCTATTCTGACAATTTTAATGGAAGTAATCTCATAATAATATAGTTATGTGCACACATTTCAACTCGTTACAAAAAAGGACGCATATTTAAAAAAAAAAAAGTATAATAATATGAAGGAAAAAAAATTGTGTTTTAACCAATTATTTTTGTGTTGTGCACGAGTCGCACATATTTCAAAAAATTTACTTTTGGTATTTTTTTAAACTGGTTTCATCAAAAAGTTTGTAATAAATTTTCATGTGGAGATTTACATGATTTTATAATGCAATTCATTGAACGGCAAATAGTGATTTTTTGGTTCAATAAATTTAATTCAAGTAATTTAATTCAATAATTATTTGATCGTGTGAAATAGCGTTTACAGTTAGAGAGAGAGAGAGAGAAAGAGAGAGAGAGAAAGAAAGAAAGAGAAAAAAGATATATATATATATATACACACATATGATAGTTTTGTTAAGGCAGCACATCCGCAACTAGACCACATATTTATTTTCAGCCCTATTAAAAAATAAATTGTTGATATAATCCAAACTTGTCTGCGATGGCAGACATATGCATGTTTTTACGTCGAACTTAAGAAATGTCGTATAAAATGAAACTATAACATATATTTTTTGTATTCCCAACAAACCACGTAAATAATATAGTGGATATGGATGGTTTTGAAGGTAGATGATGTTTTTGTATTTGCTTTATAACCGATTCGTTAACTTAGTTACATGTGGGTGATTTCATTACTATGCACTAATTCCTCCTGATCACATAGACAATACATAAATACCCCAAGAGCACTGAAGTACGGAACTCATTTGATGCTTGTTGTAGACGAAGTCGCGTGAGGCACGTACTGTATATAATACGGGGAACCCCACACTTGAGACGATGCCTTCATTATGGACCAATATATGAAGCCGGTGATGTGAATACTGTGGTTCCCCTGGATGTTTGCTGATAAGAAGAAATTGGACAAGTGTGTTTAGCAAAAAAAAAAATATTTTTAATGCTTTAATACTGCAATTCATTATTACTATAGGCAGTTCGCGGTAAAATCAACACTTTTGAAAGACCTGCTTAAGATCGACTTGTATTCTTCCGCCTTATGTAAATTAACGTTGCCATGGGCATCATCACGTTATTCATGCGTCGGTCAGGTGACTCTGTGGAATCATTAGAAAAATATAAATGTTACAATTTTAGTAATTTTTACACTTTGATACAAAAAAAAAACAGTAAGCGAAATAAATTATTTAAGTTATTAGAAATGGTTACCTAACACTTTTTATTCGACGTTAAGCAGCCGAACTACTTTCCATCCATCAGTACCAACTTTACTGAGAGCATGTCACACAGTGTACCCCTTACAATAGGTAGGAGCAATGACTTTTTTGTAAGGTTGATTTCCAAAGTGCTCACTGTATCGTGAACAACTTTTAGCATTCGCTTTGCAATATCAGAAGAAAACAAGTAAATTTCATTTTCAAAATCAGTAGATTTTGCATTATTGTTAGATATGATGGTTTATCTTAGGAAACGTTGACTGTTTGCTAGGATTAAACGTACTGTACACATCTCCGACAGTTTTATTTCCTTACTGGCTGTCATGCATGGATGAAGCTACTACCCCTTTTCACTGGATCAATGAGAATTCTGATACTATAAGCGAGAAAGTTTGTGATTGGTCTGCGGACAACTTAGCTGAGTCAAAACCTTGTTCATCCAAACATGAAAGAATAAAATAGTTAGTGTTATAGAAGATATGTTGACTCAAAAGATTTTCGCTATTTTCCATCATCTCTGATTATTATGTAAAGGCTGTCCGCGGTAAAGTGAGAACTTTTTAGGCCCTTCTAAATTTTTTCGTTTCATCCAATCTCCTACTGCTTTTTAATATAAACATTGCAATGTGACCAATAAATTCAGTGTATAAGTTTCACCACCGTCAAAATTTAATGCCTGAGGCTGCAATAAAATATATTTATTAGTGGATAAAGCCTGTTAGGAGGGCCTTAAAAAGTGCTCACTTTACAGTGAACAGCCTACAAACCTGTCAGTACTTAGTAGATAAAACATAAAATCAGGAGAACCAGCGACAAGTCAGTAGACGTAGCAACACTGGTTTAACGGGCTGCGAATGTACCGGCGGAAGCTGTGCTCCCCCGCGAACTTGTCGTCGGAGCTGGTTCATTCCCATGGCCCGTTTCCGCGCACTCTATTGCCACACACAGCCTCTGTGGAGTCTCGCGACGCCTAAACGGAGGTCTTGCCGAGGGGTAGGCACCCCGGAGGGACGAAGCGATCGACATGCCTCCCCCCCCCCCTACACGACTACCGTGTGCCGAAGTAATTAAAGCCCTGAACTCCTCGCCCACAACCCTCCAGGGAAGGGGTGGTGCGAGGGAAGCAGATAAGGAGGGATGAACCCCCTCCAGCAGCGGAGAAGGAAATGGACCCGATTCAAGTACCGGCAGGAAACAAAAGCGTTTCACAAGTTTCGTTCCTCGGATGTAAAGTCTCTTGAGTGCTCAACCCTTTCCCCCCCCCCCCCCCCCCCCACCGCGCGAAACTGCCAAACTCAAGCCCTGTTCCCAATCCTGGTTCATTTGGGTCGCGATGAAGCGAACACTTTGCGAAAGCCCTGCTTTCTGTGATCAATCTCTTTCCTTCCTCCGCGAGTAATGGAGCGAATTATTAACGGAACGATTTTTTTTTTTTCGTGAAAGATATTCCACGATTATTTGTACTTAGGGACAGATCTAGCAACAAATAAGGCCTAAGCGAGGTGCTACTATAGGTAATCATTTTAACACACTTATAAACTTTAATGTTGGACCATTAGTGTATTCATAACAACATTTTGTTTTAACGCATTGAGAGCGGCACGTATTTGCAGAGATTAGAAGTGAGTCACCTAGATACTGCACGAATGTCAGTTCTCTTGGCCTGTATGTTCCTGCCTAGAGGCTGTTCACGGTAAAGTGAGCACTTTCGAGGCCTTAGTTACTTTTTCCTTTTAGTCATTTTACTTCCTTTTAACCGGCTTTTTTTAAATAAATATTGTCATGCACGTAATAAAAACAGTGTACGTATTTCACCGCACTCGGAAGTTAACGTCTAGGCTAAAATAAAATATACTTATCGACTGTTAATGCCAAAGGAGAGGGTTTTCAAAAGTGCTCACTTTACCATGATTAGCTTATATCATTGTCTCGTTAGTACACACTTCACCGGACACGCCTACTGTACTATACAAAGTTCGTTACCGACCGGCTTTCCGCTAATACAATGGCGAGTTGACAGCGTCCCAGGCCGTGGTTACACGAGTGCTGTTAAACACATTCAGGTAAATACTTTCGGTAGCCATGTCTGAACAAGTTTGAAAACAGAAAGCGTTTCGCGGTTACACACCCAAAGCCGAATGGAATCAATGGAAATTCTAACCTTAACAAGCATGAAACTTAAAATGAATGATATTTAATTGTAATATCCTCCAACATTTAACACGATTGATCCTTTTAATTGTTGTGAAACCTACACTATTACTGTAATGGCATAAGGATTCAACCTTAATTCAATAAATGAAGGAATTCCTGCCAAGTACAGTAATATTTAATACAGTGCTTGTTTACTTGGAAGCAGCCAATATGAGCGCAGCAGAGAAGAGAAGTCGTTCGAAACTACCTATGAAAACTGTTCACTTCGAACGAGAAACAACTGCGATCGGAACTCGTTCGAAGGTGGTGATGTAACCTCTTCAATAGCTGAACTTGTTTAAGTGAAGTAGTTCTGCATCCCGCGTAACCACGGCCCCAATGAAATGTTTCTTCTCAGGCAACATAACAAGAAATCATTCAGTCGTACAACCATTCGTATGAGTAATTTTACACTCGAGAGCGCTGCCAACGTAAAACCATGTTGCGCTGAACTTTGTGAAAACTGCTGGCAACGTAATTTGTCGCTGATGTGTTTAAAGAATGTGGGACGTCATAATATTACGGCGAACTCAATTAAACTTAACAACTGTAGTAAAACAGTCGGAATCAATAGTTCTTACGTATTTGCATTCTTTTCACCTATTGATTTAACTGTTTTAGAATTCCTGTTAAACTCTCATGCTCGTTATAGGTAGAATGTTAACCCTTTGAGTAGTATGCACGTATATACACGGGGCTAAGTTTATATGGAAATCTATTTGCTCTTGAAGACAAAGCTCACACTTTTATAATGTTACTATTTCGCTAGACTTTATCGGAATCCAAGTAAAAAATGAGAACTATTCAACATTTCAGTTTGTAAAAAATGAAACTGCCCTTTTTAATAATTTTTCAAACGAACACAGTGGATTGTAAAATTTGTTACTTCTATCGCGATACATTAATTGGTACACAGCCAACGTGTGACTTCATTAGTCGACGGCCAGCCAATAATAAACGTTGCAGGGTACAGTAGGCGTGTCCGGTGTAGCTAGAGCCAATAGGATAATGGTAAGTGGAAATACAGAGATAAACCAAAATTATATTGTTGTAGTGTAGAATATAGGCAGCTCACTTCAAACTTGTCCTTAGTGCTAGTAAATTCGTGCCGTCCTCAAAGGATTAAATGTAAGCCAGTGTCAGCAACGAGCGGACTTTTCCAAATGTATTGTGTAAATGTATGTATAAGCTATTCACGGTAAAGTGAGCACTTTTTGAAAGCCCTCTCATTTGGAAAAATATTCAATAAATATATTTTATTGTAGTCCTTGATATGTTCCTTCACGTAATACATATCGTCATCATTGAATTATATAGGCTGTTCACGGTAAAATGAGTACTTTTGAAAGCACTGCTTAAGATCTACTTGTATGCACGTTGTGTATTCTTCCGCCTTATGTAAGATTAACATTGTCATGGGCCTCATTACTTTATTCATGCGTCGGCAAAATGAAACGGTGAAATTATTAGTAAAGTAATTATTTTACAAATCTGCTCATTTTTACGATTCCGTGAATAAAAAAAAACAGAAAGCGAAATAAATCAAATGATCAAAAATGGTTATCTAACAGTTTTTAGTCGATGTTCAGGTGCGGAACTACTTCCCATCCATCGTTACCAACTTTACTGGCCGCATGCCACTCAGGACGCCCGTTGAAATATATGCAGGTAGGGGCAGTGACTTTTTTCTAAGGTTGATTTCAAAAGTTCTCACTTTATCGTGAATAGCCTGTAGTTAATAGTGTCATTGTTCCTAGTATTATTACTAGTGTGGATCTTTGTTGAAAAATAACTAACCCTGTTAGTGTTAGTATTGTAGAAATAGCTCCTACGAGTGGTCAGGGACTTATTACTACGAACTGGTATGGATGATTTTGGCGTGTTGACATTAGTTTATTTCTCTAGCATAAAGTGTTGCTAATACTGCAAATACGTATCCTTGCACTCTAAATTAGAATCAGTGGGAAACCACTTACCCGCAGTGAAATTCAACTACTCGAATCAGGAAAATGGCTCGACTTAAAATCAGAAGAAAACCACTGATTGTTTCAGTGAAAAAATTTTACTTATTGAATTAGTGAAGTGAAATTATTTCACTGATTGAATAAGTGACGGCCGACTACAGTTGCAAATTAAATATTACTTTTATTGAATGTAGCCAAATAATTACGCGAAATAAACATAAATTTACTATAGTTAACTATTTATATTGCGCAGTTTACCGTAATTTAAAAAATGTAAAAAAAATTGCAAAGGTGGCCGGCATTGAACTCGCAAACCTTTCGACTCTAGGCTGTTACACTTGCCGTCTGCGTTAACACGCCGACTTGATACAATGTGAGGAAAATATAGGCCTTACTGTTTCGCCGCGAAATCGTGAAACTTTAAATTGTAAGCTCTTACTTTTCGTTTTTGGTTTTAATTGATAGCGTTAGGATTGTTAAAATGAATAGTATATAGGAGTTAACTCTCTTCATCACATTATATGCAGTTTAAACCTTCAAACAGAGCGCTGTGACGATTACATGAAAACGAAATGAAATACGTAAGAACCGAATAAAAGGCTTTGTGTTCATATTACACCATAAAATGCCGTTTCTAAAGACGAAACACATTTTAGAAGGTATTTTGTATTGGTTTTATTGGTTTATTCGTTGTTATTTCACTTGATACACGTTATTTAACGGCCATTTTTTCACGCTGTTTAACTAATCCATCAGACAAAAATAAACCACTACGTAAAAAGTGAAAAATATGACATAAATCAGTGAAAAAGTCACTGAAACAATACGTTAAGGAAATCTGTAATTTTTTCATCAATTAAATTGACTGAAGTGACTGTTGTACCACTCAGATACGTTTGGTTGACTGAAACAGTGAAATTCTCACTGATTCAGATTTAAAGTGTGAATGCTAACCCCTGCTGTTTCTAGTGTTAAAAGTAATATTTGAATGATTAATATGATTAATAAAATGTTAGTAGATACTCTTATTGAAGCATTTTCTAGTAGTTACAATTAAGTGTCCTGCAATTTATATTCGCTGCTAATCGTACTACTTATGTCCCTGGGCGAATAATATTTCTAATAGTTTCAATACATACACGCCAGCACTCACCTGGAGTGATCTTGGGAGACCACGGGAAACCGAAATCAGGTTGGCCGGACTGGAATTCCAATCCAGGCCCTCCCGAATGCGAGTTTAAAAAGTCTACCGTTGCGCCGTCTCGTCCGGTTCCAGCCGACGAAAAGGCACATCTCGGCGGAAAGCGATTTCGAGATGATTGAAATGCACCGAGTGTTCTGCGGAATTATTCGGAAGATCAAGATCCTGGTTCCCATAGAGAGGGAATATTCTAGCCTGTGTTGAAAAGTAGGAATATGCCCTGTAAAATTTTTCTGGTTAACTTCCTAATCTGCAATGGAAGTTTCTAACCTAGATACTGTACGGAAATAATACCACACGTCAAGTTCCATACATTGGAATGTTTAGCGTCGCTACTATACGAAGTTGGGAACCTCCATACGCGTTTGACTGTTTCCTGAGCAAATGTAGGAACGCTACAATGAATGTAATGAGAGAAAAAAATTACCATTCCCGCTCTCTCACTAAGCGTGTACACTGGTATAAACTGTTCACGGTAAATTGAGCTCTTTTGAGACCCTGGTTACTTTTATAAATAAATATTGCCATGAAAGTTATAAACACAGACTGTATATTCCACTGCACTCGGAAGTTAACTTCTAAGGCTACAATAAAAAATATTTATTGACTATTTTTCGAAATGAGAGGGCTTTCAAAAGTGCGCACTTTACCATTAATAGCCTATATGGTAAATTTTAGAATAATTTATTTGAGTGTGAGTGCTGAGCTTCAGCACTGTAAAGATGATCTGTGCATACGTGACTCCTACAACCCCTAGCATAGCAGAGAACATTGCTTATTGATCCACCCTCGTGTATATATATATTTTTTTAAAGAAAGCAGAAAGCATAAAACAATAGTTTGTGCCTCCTGTCAATGGCTGTAAAGGGGGGTTAAGGGGGTGATGGCTCGGCTGCATGCAGTCTTGGGTCGATATCAGACAGCAGGCAAAGCAGGTGTAGTACAGCCGTATGACTAATCGTGGTTCGAAACTCGATCCGAGATCGGACCTAAGTTCGACACAGAAAACTGTTGCACCATTACAGTTCAGAGCTGGACTGGAGATCGAGATGAAGTTCATTTCAAACCCCCGAAATTGGCGGTTCGGAATCTCGATCCGATATCAGCAACCATCGTCGATAAATGTAGTTTGAAAGCACGCCCACAGATAGAACTACGTTCGATTGTTTTCTTGGGAAATTAAAACTACATTACAGGCTCTTGAATATTAAGTAAAATTCGTACAACAATAATTCACTTAAAACAGATAAAACATTGCACATCTAGTTCTATCTATAGTGAAAAATACGCCTACTTCCATGACGTCATATATTACGTACCATCGCAAAATTTCTCTCATACTTAATCTCGATCTTTCGCTTTGAAACCAAGATCGACGAATCGGAGATCCAGAATCATGACATTTCGTTGGTGCAACACTTTTACATTGGAACCAAGATCAAAGTGGATCGTGGTTCGGAACTTGGATCATTCGATCTCGGATCGGGGAAGATGATGGTGCAACCGGGCATGAGACATGCTCCCTTACTAAAAATAATAATGACAGTCGGTGCGGCGAGCAGCACTCATGATGCAAAGATCGCGTCATTAATATTTATCGCATGTAATATTAAACGTGTCGTGAATCAGCAGGTAGCGCGCTGATAGTCGGGTGCGAAAGAAGCCCAGCGATAAAAAAGAAAGACGGATCGCAGAACGGAAGGATTCAGTTATATAGGCTGTTCACGATAAAGTGAATAATGTTTTCATGTTATGAATAGAAATAAGTAGTCCCACATTTAATTTGCAAACGTTATTAAATTGCATTAAGTGCATTCAATTAATACATTTTTTTTTTTTTTTTAGAAAAAAAATTATATCGTGGTTATTGAAAATGATAAATTTCATGTAATTATTTAGAAAAAGTAATAAATAAACTTAACTGAGTAAATGAAAATACACAGCTTTATTACTTGGCTTTGGCTCCCCTGTGGGGTCGCTCCCTAATATTAGCATTAGAGAATTGTGCCGGACAATGCCGCTGGTTGGCGGGATTTCTCAGAGGTCTCAAGTTTTCTCAACCTTTCCCATTTCAGTGCTGCTCCAAACTCACCTCATTTTTTCTTATCGGCTCTGAAGACCTTAAATGTCTCAACTCAACTTAGCTTTGGTTCACTCGTGTTAAAAGACTGGCGGATTAATGTACAATAAAACGCAAGTAAATAGGCTAAATTAATTTAAGAACATAATTACAAAAATGTTCACATATTGTCCTTCTCTATGTACACACAACGTTGACCTTCGTATGAAATTACCTCATCATAACTGGTAAGCACGAACATTAAATTTAATTGTATTTATAGCTTGTGAGACTTTGTGCCTCAGGTACATAAGAAATATAAAACACGGCATTGCCTATTGTAGTTGAGATGAGAATACTCGCGGTGGCTCGAAAATGTATTACACATGAAAAATAACCCGATTTTCACAAGGGCGTATAAAAATTGCATATTAATGTCATCTCGATTCATACATTTCATAAGCCAGTAACTGATAACATGATACGTGGCGGCGGTCTAACGGCTAGAACCTTTGCCCCCCAACAAGGCGATCTGGGCTTGATTCCTAGCGGGGTCAATCGAATTTTGGCATGTGGGAATCGTATTCGGACGATGCCGTTGGTCGACAGATTTTCTCGGGGATCCCCATTTCTCCCCACTCTTTATTCTAGGCGCCGCTCCATATCCACTTCATGTGTCCCTTTATCTGTTAATATCCGCCCAACTATCTCTACTCCACCATCCCTCAACTGGAAAAACTTTGAAAAAGGGCCTATATATAAAATAAAAACGTTGCATATTACACACACAGTCTGACTATATTGTATAATCTGGACAATAATATTTAATACTATGCTTAGATGATGTAAGTTTAGTATGAAATTCATGGAACGTATCTTTTTCTGGCAAAGTAGTTCTGTAGATATCTAACCTTCCCTTTCTTTGGTTTGCAGGTCAATAGAAGACCACGTCCATTTCCTTTACGCGAGTGTTGTCGGTTCATATCGGGCAACGTTTAAACTGCACGAACCACTATTTCCATCAGATTTGCAAATAAATTTAAATCTCTGAAGGGAAAAAGACGCTACTGAGTGCCACTTCAAGATATCACCAGTCCCGAATGAAAACAGGTTATTTCTGAGTTCTCTCCCCTCCACCGCCTCCTACCCAGCATCCTTTCCCGGCCACGATTTTTCCTTTCGCCAGCGGTAAAAGGTCCGAGATGCTAATCCCGTGTCGTCAACAAAGGGGTAATTTGGCGTAACTTCGTAATAAAGCTTTATAAACTATTATTTATGCCATGGCGTGCGGAAAATTTAGTTCAACATTTTTAATTGGGACTTTTGGCAAATTAAGTGAAAATCCAAGCTTGAGGGGCCTGATCCCCCTTAATGGTTAAGATAAATCACGGATTAGGATGCACCGCCGTAGCTTTAATCGACATTGTCGTATAAACATATTTAAATATACTCTTTAGGAAGTAAAACTAACTTAAAAATTAATTATTATAGAGTAACTACGATGCCCATCAAATAGCAGCCTGACGAACGAGTACTATGCAGCGAAAGTGATTTTCCTTATGATAGGTGTTTTTTTTTCTCTCGACACCCATTCCATAGACAAATAGCGATGCAGTTTCTTATATTAACATGTTGACTTCGCACTTCCTCTCTCATTGTGTTAAATCGTATAACAATAATAGTATAGGCTATTCGAAGTTAATTGATGACTTCTGGACGCCCTACTCTGGATCTATTTTTGTGCCTATTTTCATCCTTCCTCAAAAAGTCAAATTAATATTACCATGGACCACGATGACTAAAGGATGTTCACGGTAAAATGAGCACTTTCGAAAGTCCTGCTTATGATCTATTTGTAAGCACGTTGTGTATTCTTCGCCTTATGTAAAATTAACTGTCATGGACCTAATCACTTTATTCGTGCGTCGATCAAGTGAGACTTTGAAATTACTAGAAAAATAAATATTTCGCTAATATGCTCTTTGTTACACTTCGATATGTTAAAATACTACAAAGCGAAATAAATAATTCAAGTAGTTACATATGGTAACCTAACACTTTTAGTTTGACGTTAATTTATGGAACTATTTTCCATCCATCGTTACCAACTTTACTGGGCGTATGTCACTCAGTGCGGCCGTTATAATATATGCAGGCAGGGCCAGTGACTTTTTCCTAAGGTTGATTTCAAAAGTGCTCACTTAATCTGATCAGCCTTTAGTCATGCTTCGATGAAATATAAGTTTGAAATTGTTAGCAGTTAAATATATTAATAATATGGTAATTATCACATGTAAGACACAAAAGAAGCAAAAAGCACTCAATAAAATATGAGTCCGTAAATTTTAACGATACATTTTTAATACGCCATTCACCAGTGGCACCGTTTTTTTTTTTTTTTTTTTTTACACTGCTGGCAACTTTACTGGAACAATACCACTGCAGTTCCAAATAACGCTCAAGAATGAACAAGTGAAACTGCCCCTGCTATCGTGAGTTCCAACCGCCACACGCCAGCAAAATGGCGTCATACGCCAGCAACATTGCTCGAAGTCGCTGGCGGCAGTTCGACCAATAGGGAACGTTTCGCAGGACGCGGTAGCCAGTCAGAAAAAAAGACCAACCTCAAGAGCCTCGTACAGCCAATCAGAGGATATAATCCATTCACGGTTACTTCACACTTTTCTGAAGCTCTGCTGAAGTTCTACTTCCAAAGGATATTCCTCTGCCTCGTGCAAACTAAGCTTAACTAAGTCTATAAAATAACACCAAAGGACGTCGCACTGAATTCGTACGCACTCAGTCGTAATAGAATTTTGCATGAGAACTATTTCTTACTAGGCGCTACCAACACACATGTTTTCTCACTGTTTTAATATATATTTATCCAGTGGGTGATAATCGGCTGGGTGAAATTCGCCTGCTTCACCGGCTCTCTACCAATACAGTGCCGAGTTCAAAGTATTCTTCCCTACGTAGAGTAACATACAATTCATCCTGTTCATTTAGAGTAACTTGCACTTTATCTATTGCTGACGTAATATTACGTAGTCATTTTTCTTCGTCCATGTCTTCAAAGAATGGGGATGTCATAATGTTACGGGAAACTCCTCACAACTCACCTAATTTCAGGCGATGTAATACTACGTCACAGTGTTTGCGTTTCCGGATACGGGTACCTTAATAAAATATGTTCCATTTCATCTCGTGTACCATCCCCTATTAATTTGTAACACCCATTCACTATATATATATATATATATATATATATATATATATATATATATATTAGTTCCTTTGTAATTAAAATGTAGACTCGTGCGACAGCCGCGCCGGCGCGTGTGTCTACTAGACGCGCAGTTTCGCAATGCTCGCGGGGTGACGCTAGGAGGTGGGGCGAGCGAGTGTCGTCAGAGGGACGCGGGTAGCTCCGGGGCTCAGCTGGGCATTAGTCACCGCCCCGGTCGGCGTCGTCGTCGCGGCGAGATGTGGCGTGATGTCTCCTACTAGCGGGACTCACGAGCAACCGCGGTAGTGTCCACCAGAATCACCTCCTGGAGCCACGTCCAGTGCCGCCACCTCCTCTACGCCCGAGGTACCGCCGACAAATGTCTCTCTCTCTCTCTCTCTCATCTCGCCGCTGCTTGCTTCGCTTCGTGTTCACACAGTGAAGACGAGGTAGACCGATTATTAGAGACCTGAAGAATTCGCGGGTTCATTTTGGGACAAGTTGGAATTCAAAACATGGGTGTTTATATAACATTAACCATTGGTTAGCGGTGTTTGACACCTCCTGGAGAACGCTGGCCCGATCGTCGCCTTCCGCTGTGACAGCAGACAACCACTGCATGGTTGACACCGACAAATTTGTACATAGACTATATAATATAGCCTGCACGTTATCGAACTCGCGAATTTTTTAAGTATCTACCGATTATTCGTCTTCTGCGCATGTACCCAACATTGATCGACGCCAAAGGAACACGACTGTCAAAGTCACATGGTCAACATGTTTCATTACATCTTAATTTTTAAATGACAACCACTACTATATTAACAAAATACTTTTAGCAATTTGAATTTAATCAAACTGCATTGCAAAGTCGTCAGAGGACGTATGCAAACATCCCAGAGAAATTGTTTACTAATCAGGGTTCTAACCTCAAATCCAGTCCACGTCGTTTTTGGTAACCGTATTGGCTGAAAAGCAGTTCTATGTTGGGACGCGAGGATTAGTTGTGCGCAGCCAGCGAGATCGGTCTACTTCATTTTAAGTGCATGCTCGTTTGGGTGAGCACGATGTCATACCTGGTCTCACAGTTGCAGGTGTCTGTCGGGTATGTCCCGGGTGGCGATCCTCCTCGTCCGTGTGTATTAGATCAAACAGGCCGACCCAGCAAACAACGCTCGGAGTGGAAATGGCGGGCAGTGGAAACAGCTGTCCGTGCATCGTTTCGGATTATCCACGGCACGTGACATCACATTGCTCGGAACAAACGTGTGCCAGTTGAAATGCCGTTCAAAGTGGCCTTTCCTCTGGCGCCAGTTTGTGCGAGCATGGTGGCCCCACGCGCTCATAGATACTCAAAAGCTATCTCCTTTCCGTGATCCGACCTTTTCCACTACCCAGCAAAATACGTACAGCTAGCTTCCTCAAGTAACTCCTCGTAGACCTTGTGGAGAAGCGTCTTTGCTGTGTACCACTGTCCGAAGTACCGTTGCGGGAACGACCAGCCTTTCTTTGCGTGGAGGGGACCCTCCCTCCTACACGGGCAGTTGTTTCCACTTCCCAGTCCCTCCCTACTCCGTACGCCAATTACTGGGTCGGCCTCTTTGATCCCCGCGCACATGGCGAGGAGGATCGCTCCAGTTTGACAGGTGTCCTTAGTGTGACAGATGTGACATCGTTCTCACCGAATACGAACCAGTCCAAAGAATGCCTACCGCTTAACGCTTAAACCTTTAAACCCTCGCGTTCATTATCGCGGACATGTTGCGCATTGTTACGAATCGTGTTAACGCGCGCAAGTAAAGCAAACAGTGGGGTGTAGTGAGTTTTTTTTACAGGGTAAGCAACCCCAAATATTTGAGTGTTTTAGATAACATTTGCTAGTGCCGGGCTGTGGTTCCATTTTCAATTTCTACTAACAAACGCAACTTCCAACTTTGCTTACTCTCTACATGTATTTACCGTTTTATAATACTTAACATTAGTTATAAAAACGAAAACGAAATAAACGTAATTATAACTAAACTGAATTTTATTTAGAGAGCATATTACAAATTATAAGAAACTCCCGTTTTTCCGAACACTTACATCCTCTTTCCAACGAAATGAGGACTGGAGTACACAATCATAACGACTGTTTACCCTGCCGAAGGAACGCAGCAGGGTAACTCGCTTGCGAGTTCGAGTCATCGCTAGTCGCTCCCGTTTGTGGAAATAAATACTAGATAGCAGCACTATGTGTGTACAGTACGGAAGTTACGAAAACTCTGTTTCTCGAATCTGGCAGAGTTTAAAATAAAACTGGTAGTGTATCCTTTCCGCTTCCTAAGAATATGTTTCTTTCCACGCAATAGAAATCATGAAAGATATCTCCACTGGATTCAGGTCCCAAAATGGCTGACCGATCGATACCAGGCACTAATATAAATATAGTTCGTCAAAGTCATACTAGATAGCACTGTGCTACGTAGTTGTATTACCGTCTATGCAGACAAGGAGTTAACACCTTTCAGAATATTGAAATATTGGAAACTGGAGTTGCTTCCCTTTGGCAATGTTGATTTTACAAAAGGCGGAAGAATACACAACGTGCATATAAGTAAATCTTAAGCAGGGCTTTCAAAAGTACTCATTTTAACGTGAACAGTCTATGAGATGATTTCCGGATATAGGCCGTTGACTGTAAACTGAGCCATTTTGATGGCCCTGCTTAGAGTCTACTTGCACGCTCATAGTGTATTCTTCCACTATATGTAAAATTAACATTGCCGTGGGCGTGATCAGTTTATTGATGCGTCGGTCAAGTCAAATTGTGAAACATATATATATATATATATATATATATATATATATATATAAACAAATTTGCTAACTTTTACGAAAAACAGAAAGCAAAATAAATCATTTCAGTGTTCACGGATTTTAACCTAACACTTTTAGTTCGACGTTAAAACATGGAACTTCTTTCCCTCGATCGCTACCAAATTTACGAGTTTATTGGGCACATGCCAGTTAGCGTGCCAGTTAAAATATACGCAGGTAGAAAAAGTAACATTTTTCAAAAGTGCTAAATTAGCCGTGAACGGCATATATAATAATGTGCTTCATGTTTTATAATAATTTGTTTGTAACAATCAGTGTTCAACGGTACAGCGTCAGTATTGATCTCTTGGCAAAATGCGACGTCATAGACTACAAAACATATAAAATTGCTATATCAACTCAAAACCGCACAAGTTGTTAAAATATATTTTCCCCTGAAAGGGGCTATGGGTGTAGCTAAATAATAAGTCATAATTAGGTAGAGCACAAAGGTATAAGATGGGGTGTATTGAACTTAAGCATTATACAATATCTATTTATGTCGACTATTTATTGGGGGAGCTAAAATAAAATTTCAAGATGCTAATTAATTTAAGTTTTATTACCGCATGCCACTACTATTACAATCAAATTGTAAAGTTCAATTTACCGGAGGCTGATCCTAGGAGGCGGTTAACGACGGCCGGACATACCCATCTCCATGTTTTTTTTTATTCCGCTGCCCCGATTACAAAAGATCTCGCTCCCAGTGTTACGTTGGGCTATATCTGGCTCATTGTTTAGTATTTTCGGCCCCGTTTACTGGTCGGTGGAGGGGGTTTTTACAACTGTCTTTCGCAAGGTGTTATTTCAATCACGCTCGTTCCCTGGTTCAATTTTCGAAGGTGTGATCAGGCAGGCCGTCCAGTTAAGGCTTGATCACTTCATTACATTATGCTGTAGTAACTCAGGGCACTAGCACTATCACATCCAGCATTAACAGATGATTGTGAGACAGAATTTGGCTTCAGACAGATTTAATTAATATGCAGGTAAGTCATCTTGTAACACAGTAAGTGAGAAAAGGGTGGACATATCAAATAATTAGTTTCTAAAGATATTGATTATAGTGCTTGGCAAATCTAATATGGCAAAGATTCGTTAATCTGTCAACTTCGAAGTTGGAAAAATAATAACTGATAAACAATGCGTCATAAATTTTGTTGGAAAAATCAGGTCATGTGGATATTTTGTTACCGGTGAAGTGCCAATTGGACAATTGCCTACGAAAAATACAGTAACTTTCTGCGTTTTACAGCGTGCTGGACTGCCGCCAAGTAAACCGACGCGAAGCATTCTTCGTGGTGCAACTCGAAAAAAAAATAGCTCCTGCCGTAGCTAGGTCGCTCATATTGTTAACCACATATCAAAGTACAACTCCAAACATTGAAACAATACGGGGAACAGACAATATTCGCTCGTCACCTAAATGTGAATGCCGAGCATACGTTTCTCGCTGTGCAGTCAGTGTTAACTCGAGTATAGGTGAGGGGTAAACTGTGTTTGGACCACTTAATTTTCTTTTGTTTGTGTTCTGCTTTTGGCACAGAAAAAAATAGTGACGGGGCTTTGTGGTATTGGCGGACTTGGATCCCTACGCGATAACAGGCTCGGTGCTCTAATTCAGAATAATGCTCCGAGGTCGGTTATAGCCTCCTTAGCGATAACATCTGCGAGAACACTTGGTCTCTGTTAGTCGGGAACACATGCGAGTTGTCACTGATATGTAGACACCTGCAAAATTCGCGATTTCGACGACCCGCAGGCTAGAATCTACAGTCGCATGTACAAATATGCGTATTATATCAACTGCGCATTGGTTGTCAGCTGTCACAGTGGAAGGCAACGATCGGGCCAGTGTTTTCCAGGAGGTGCCGAACACCGTGTTGACCAATTGCTACAGTTATATAAATGCGCGTGTTTTGAATTCTAGCATGTCCCAAAGTGAATCCGCGAATTATTCGGGTCTCTACTGATATGTATGGACATGTAAATTTCCCGTTATTGTTTTGCAACATTCTAGACTTCAAAAGCGTGCAATTTTATATGTTGTTTTTTGCCGTTTAAACACGTTTTACTTGACTCGGTCAGAATAACTCGTAGATAACGAGAAACAACAGTAGCGTAGTCAGGATAATTTCAACCGGGGGAGGGGGGGAGGCGTTTTTCTACTGTGTGGATTTTTACTATCAGATTAACATGTACACCAGTTTGACAGAAACAGTTATATTATTGACAATAATAGGTGCCACTTTTAAAAATTCTTTATTCTCAATAAATATTTGCTTCAAAACAGAAGACTACCAAATTATTTACCTCTAATTAAACCCAACTTTCGACTAGAAACTCTTGTTTAAGGTAGGGGGGAGATGGGTTTATGGTACCCTGTAAACTACGCCCACCCTCCCTTTCCCAATTCTTTCTGAAAAACAATGAACAATGAGCTGGTCGAGTCTGGTACAACCATGTTACAAGGTAAACTGGATTCTTTTTTATCCAGGAGCCAATAAATAAACGACTGTGAAGTTTAACCTTCTGCCGGAAAACAACTCAAATTTTGCAGTCTGTACTGACAAGGTGTAGTTTAAGAGTTCAAGGTGATACTGGATTGCAATGAATTAAACATTTCTTTCTGAATAGGCGTTTTATCAATTCACTGAGAAAGAGAGCTGCTGGTACCAATTTAATTTACTGGGACAGAATTTATTTCGAACAATGTTTTGTACGCACAGCCGATTTACTTCTACGTCCGCATACGTCCCCTTAAATCAAATAATGCATTAAAAAAGATGTGTTGGGGTGAACACATATTTGTTTATTCCGACATCAGCATATATTTAGTACATGCGACCATTCACGAGTATGTGAGTAGTATAGAAAGGGGAATTCTGATTGACCTGGCATCTGGCGGAGGATTGTAATTATCATATTAAGATCCCTGCCCATAAAAATTTCCAAATTGAACCTCTCTTCCCGCGGAAAATTCTAGAACGCAGCATTTCATCCCGATGACTGTCATTTTGCCAGTCAGTAACAATGTGACCAAAACCGACGGCGGCCATTTTGGCAGTCAGTGGGAAAAATTTCCCCTAAATAGAATTCCTATTAACCCAAATGAGCGCATACATCGACGGCGTCCATCTTGGCAGCCAGGATAAAGATCCCCACAACTGCCAGCAGCCAATTTGGCAGCTAGTAAAAAAAATATGGGCAGGGACCTTAATGTGCTAATTACAATCCTCTAATCCGCCCCCAGATGACAGGTGTGCGAATACTACTCGAAATGCACTGCCTGGTTACCAAAATCGTGCCCCCCCCCCCCCACACACACACTCGACGTGTCCTCCATATGTGCGGCCCCGACGAAGGCCCCGCCAGCACTGCCCCTCCCCATCACAGATGTACATTATGTGTTGTAGTCCTGATCACAAGAACATGAATGGGAGGCAGGCAGGGGGGCACAAATAACTGAGGTTCCCACACACACCAGACCACCTGTCTCTCTTGCACTGCAGAGGTAACAAATGAAGAGAGAGAGAGAGAGAGAGAGAGAGAGAATACACAGGTAAGAGCAATGCTTTTTATTCACAAAAAACAGTACATCGACAAGAAGCAGTACAGCCATTACACAGTCACAAGCAACGATTTGGGCACCCATTAGTTGAAGTGGGAATCGAAGCTCAACCACTTCACGAGCACTTGGTCGCCACGTCTATGGACCACTCACTCCACCAAAGTAATGATGATACTTCGTGACATAGATTTTGTAGTCGTAGAAGGAACTGCTGATCTCTTGGCTGGCCATATAGGCGAGCATATAGGTGCGTGAGGTAATGTCTCACCTTGATGATGCAGAACACCTCGACACTCCAGTTAAGGTAGTAAGACTTATCAAACACCTTTGCTCCTGGAGATACGGACAAAGTCACCCACCTTGGCCCTCGGTCGTCGCGGATCCACCATCTTGGAGTGCCGGTACACAGTCTGCAGTTGAGAAGCAGCATTTGCAGCAGTAATCTCAGACGGACGAACCAGTCGTCCTATGCTTGCCTGTATTGTACTGAGTAAGCAACCTAGGAAGCAGATCCAACCACTGGTAGCTACCATGTGCCAAGAACGAATTCCACATCAGACCCCTAAGCAAACGGTTGAAATGTTCGACAATCGAAGCCTTGAGGTCACTGAACGTAGAGTAGTAATGAATCTTTTTAGCAGCCATAAGTACATGGAACACAGGGTTGTAGAACTCCTTCCCGCTGTCCATCTGGATGTTCTTCGGCGCGACCATCTTGTCCAACACCAATTTCATCGCAGCCGTGATGTCGGCACCACACTTCCGGTGCACAGGGATAGCCCAACCATACTTGGAGAAACACTTGATAACCATCAGAATGTAGTGAAAGCCCTTATTGATATGGTGATAAGGAATCATTTTCACCAAGTCAGCCTGGAACAGGTCATGAATTCCGAAGAGAAGCATCTTATGCCTGAGGAAGTTACGATGTGCAGGGCGATGCAACTTGGAGGCGATCTGTGCATTAAACATAGTCGCAGGTCAGGCCCTCCACTCACAAGATATGGTCAGCTTCGCAGAGCTCTTCCAAGATATTCACTATTTCGTTCGTGTAAGACGTATTTCCAGCTTGGTAGGATGCATCGAGGGGACATAAATGGTCCACAAGCTCTGTCATGTTGTTGCAGCTAATACATACATATTTGATGAACAATGATGCTAGCAGTCCTGCATCAAGCTTCAGAGCCAATCCGCTCTCACCGATGTTCGGAAACAGATCTTCGATAATAGCAGAAAGAAAACCGGTTTGTTGCTGAGGAACCACTTCTTCCCACACCTGTACACGCCAAAAGTAGGATCGTTCATAGGAGGCGTGCACAAAGCAAGATAATTACGAAGCACCATAGAGCGTGCATTTGATCGCACCTTCTTATGTTTCAAAGATGACAGGGGCACATCATTATCTTCATCAGTAACTGCCTCCTCCTCTGCTGTAGTCTTGTGTTTCGGTGTGAAGCACGGCTCAGCCTTCAGAGCAGGGGGAACAGGTGGTGGTGGCTGCAACATATCGAGTCGCGACATTAATGGCTGGAAGACCTCGGACAATATCATATCATGCTCCATGCACACCCTCTTGGTTAACATACTTTTTGCGAATGTTCTCAACGACATGACTCAGATCCTTGGGAGGGGTAGCCATATCACTGTTACATACAGTCAAATGTACACAGTGTGTGTGTGTGTATATATATATATTGACGATGCTCGATCAACTTGGTAAGGCTGTGTTCCACTTCGCAAATGCATCATATGACAGCATCCTGTACATGGTTGCAATGAGCCCACTTGTCCTCACTGACATATATGTCAGATAGATGGTTTCAGATCGTCGGATGTACAACATCTTTCAAAGTCATGAGCTGTACACCCAAAGCGGCGATATGGGACGTGAGCTTGATGCCAACGTTGGTAATGATATTGGTAGTCACCCCCGATATGACAGTACTGATTTGCACATCCAGGTTGGCCACAGCTGTCAGCTGCATACCCCCAGCAGTACAGTGACCAACCAGCATCACAGAGAGAATGTCGAGTCGCACCTCCACAGTGGAAAGCTTGGCCATGAGATCGGGGCCAGGGTCCGTGACCATATCGGAGATGCACTCTGACTGAGTACTCAGAGCAGCCAATTTGCTCAAATTGGCATTTGCCACAAGCAAATGATTCTTCAGATTACCACTGAGGGCTTGCAGTACTCTGGAGTCAACACGAGAACCCAGGCACAAGGGTGAAGAAGGTAGATGGCCTGGGTCGATATATGGCTAGCCAGTTGATTGTATGACAGGCTGACAGCATCGACATTCGAGTCCAGGTCGACCAGTTTCTTTGTGAACAGTGCAAGCACACCCTCAGTCCAGGAGGTTATGCCACTGACCTGTACACCCATATCATCCAGTTGCTTTTTCATGGATGCAAAGTTCGATTCCAGAGTGGCCAGCTGCCAGTCAAAGCAGTCAGTGTGCCCACACCTACAGTACCATCATTAAGGTCCCAATCGAGTTTCACAGCCAGGTTGGTAAAGTCACTGGTGGTAACTTGGGCACCCACAATATCGAGTTTCTTCTTCAAAGATTCAAGCTGTCGGCCGAGGGTGGTGGTAAGAATTTCCACATTGGTAGACGTTAACAAACGAATGTGGGCCTCTGTCTTGGCAGACAAGGCATTCTTGTTGGTCAAAATCTGCACTTCCACGACCCGGAGCACATCGCCAAAGGCAAAATCTGTGAGACTGGACACAGACTTGACCAGCCCAACAAGGTTAATATCCATACCAACAACCAGTACATTTGTAGCATAAATGTGGTCCTCCAGGGTGGTCATCTTCGCACCCAAGCCGGACAGTTTGCACACATTGGTGGTCAATGTCTGTATGCCAGTGGTCAGTGTGTTGACAAGCTTCTTGCCCACACTGCTAAGGTTTGGCTCTAAGGCCACAAGCCAAGACAACGTACTTGAGCGAGTGAAGATGAGATTCGATGACGGTTCGTGTGGTCTGTAGATGTTCCATAGCTGTGGAGGTAACACTGCGGACAAAGGACACATTCGCCGCATCACCATCATGCTTAGGTCACCCAAGATGCTTGGCCTGCTTCCCACCAAAACTACAGTTCCTATCATTAGTAAACATAATACAAATATCTGATGCATGCTTCAGGTCACTATGGCCGAACTTGTACACAGTATAGCTCATAGTTCACTGGTGCATAATAATGAACTACTCGAAGCCGCATCGAAACCAGCCCTTTTGAGGTGGAATGTCCTTGGTGATGACGAGAAACCCATGTGGGTTGTGCCAGCAACATGAGCACATATTTTTAAAACTATCGAAATCATATTGTTGTTCACATGATCGGAGTACACATGACAGAGATTCAGGTTATAAATACAAAACAGAATGAGGAAATTGGCATTGTCATGAAGAAGTTCTTTGGCATGTGGGACAGTGACATGGTGACCCATGCTGAAGTACTGTTGCAGCGTGTTCTACTCCTCACATGTGACATAGTCGAATACGAACACAAAATTAGGCCTAGCATTACTCGGTGGCACAACATCAGTATTGTTGCTAAACTGGAAATACTGGAGTCCATCCATGGCCCGTAGAACCTGTACCAGGCGAAGGTATATCGGCTTTTGGAGAGACATCGAGTAGAGATGCACGTTCTCGAAGGAGAGACCATTGGGATGCTCCAGAAGGCTGAGCAGCACACATGTCTTCCCACAGTTGCTCAGAACAGTGATGATAGCACAAAGTGTTCGGTAGAGGTTTCCCATGACACTATACCTGGGCTGTAGATTCGTCATTGGTGGTGATGGTAACAGAAAGCATGGTAGCCTGGAGCACCATCTCCATCATACTGAGATGGGATCACTAAACCACATGTACTTACAGTTGCGCAAATCATATAAATGATGCACATGCTGACTGCATAACATTAGTATGCAGTAATGCATCATGGGAGCAATGTCAAGAGGGTATATGGCCTTGTGAATACGCTGATCAACATCCTACTGTTCGAAACTCATATTCCCGGCTACAAATTCTGTGGGCCTGGTACCCGGCTAGCAAAGAGATCGAAGCAAGGTGATACTCCAATCAACCCCCTCAATAAGGTGTGCCAGGAGCACGACATTGCATACACAACAAGTAGCAGGTTGGAGGATAGATACATGATGGACAGGGTCACAGCAGACAAAGCCATTTACTAAATGTTATCAGTTTTTCCTCTGTATTTGGGATTATATATATGTCCTCCAGGTCGTATCCAAGCTGTGTGATGATAAAATGTGCATCGCACGTCAGGTTGTGGAAGAGGATCGGCAGCATTTGGGGCAGCATTGGAGCTTGTTGCAGTTGTTACTTACCACCTTGATGAATGCTCCTGTAAAGTGGTTGTGGTCATGAACCTTCCAGTTGTTGGCTCTGGTGAAGAGGCCTGCACAGAGATAACAGGTGGTGGCCCTATAATAGTCAGCCCATTTGCCTGGGATCGGAGGTGGCATCAGCTTGTGCTGGCTACATATATCCTTCAGCAGAGCATCGATCCTCATGACTTCTGACATGAAGTGTTCACCGGCATCCTCTCTGGTGTATGTCTTCACATTGGTGGGGAGGCCGACAGTCTTGGATGGCAGTATGATGTCCACCTTGATGTACATCCCATATCAATAGGTTTTGTGCTGTTGGTACCTATAGGTGTACGAGGTGGTTGGGTCCTATTGACATGTCTGGACAGGTCATAGGTATGCCTGGAAATCCACATACACAACTATAGATACCTCTTCGATGTGGTAGAAGGTCTGAAACTTGAGCACAGGAGGCTGCCCATTCTCCATGGCAGACATATCAACACAGATGGTGGCATGGTTGTTGAAGTACCTCCTGTGCTCAGCCAGAGTCTCAGCACTGTTAAGCCCTGTCACCCACATCTGGTCATTGTACACTCACAGACCTATCTTGCAGATACTGTTGGCTCCATGGTGGGTTGTCACCTGCAAGCATATGAGGTGGGAAAATCAGCTATGAGGCAGTAATGTACATTGCCATCTTCCATCATCATGAGGAAGAGATTAAATTGGGTGGCCCGCTCCTCCTTCGGCACTCATCGGGACTATGGTATTGTCGTCCTCATTAGCATAGATATTGATACTGACTCCTGGGTTCTTCCACTCAAACAGGGATACCTGACACAGAGGGATCGGGAAGGCCAGGCCAGTGAAGTCGAATCTGGCATCTAAGTTGTGGTACTGCCAGTTGATGCACTTCTGATTCGCCCCCTCTACATAGTGTGCCAGATCTGTCATTTGTGAGCACTGCTGGTCCTAGTTGCATGGGTTGATAATCACCGTTTTTTGTGGTGATTGCAGCAGGCAGGGCAATGTAGGAGGAGAGGAGGAGGCTCGAGGGGGTCGAGCTTATTGATGCATATCTGAAGCCTTTTGACCATGGTAAGTGACCAGCCACTGCCATTCCCCATATAGTCTACCTCTGCTTGGCATATATTTGCAGTGGCAGTCATGGCATCTGCCATCTTGGCTATGTTGTAGCATGGCACATTCTTCATATTGAATGTTTGTTGATCAGATTCATCCTTGTGTGGCTTGGGCATACCATAAGTACACTACAGGAAGATGTTAAATTTAACAGCACTCTGTACAAATATCTCCTGCTCCAGTTGGCAGATGATGCTGGCCTTCATACTCTCAAGGCAGCTAGAAATATCAATGGCATCCCTCGAAGTATTCTCCGCGATGTATGTCTACATCACACCCGAAATGTGCTCTACTACTGCACAAAGCCATGCTTGTTGGCCACACCAGCCCTATGGAAGATGGGGTGTGGCATGGGCATCATCCTTTGGCAGCAAACCCACATGCAGGCACAAAGGGTGATAGCTGTGGATCGGTCGATAGTCCTGGCTGGGGTGAGGTGGAAGGTCCTAGCCAATCATCATCACTCTTGCACAGGTGTTTAGCAGGTGGTGGTGTGGGTCCAGTACACTTCGCACTGTGAACAAACAGATTATACTGAAGGCTAAACTGCCTACCACAGCTCCCACACTCCAGGGACTTGGCATTGGGATTGGTCCAAGAACCATGTCCATGCAGCCTAGCATCACAGGAACATTGAAAGCCCTCATTGCAGAACTTACAACATACTGTAGCAGCTTGCTTTGGTAGCCCTATGCACATTGCACAATGTGTCAAGGTTGTTGGTGTGGGTACAGGATTTCCCGCACCTCGCAGATACGTGGCTGTTCCTCCCTGAATGGACTGAGGTCACAGCACCTCTTGTGCTGAAGACTGTTTATGGCATTCTGTAAATGTATGGTAGCAGAAGCCACACTGAAGGGTCAGCCACCATACTGGAGCTGCGAGAGTAGGTGATAGGGGTGGTTGAGAAGAGGTGAGTGATTAAATTGTCGAAGTCGCTGATGATGCTGGATACTGTTGTTATTGTGATGATGGTTGTGATGGGGGTGAGGAAACAAAGGCAAACAATGGCCATGAGAAGCCATTGTGGAAACATCCAGGGGACATTTATAACAACAGCGGAAGGCTTCACTTCCTCTTCTTCTTCCTCGACTTGGCTGGGGTGGCTATGTCGGGGGGCGATGGAGCTTGGCTCAACATGACCACTTGCGATGCAAACAGACCAGGAGGAGGTAAATCCCTATGGACCACAGTATAGGCCTAAGGATCCTGCAAGGGGAATGTGGCACAAAAATGTGCGAGGGCATGGGTGATGCCACTATTACCATTAGCACACACACATGCAACTGTGCACACACATGAAAATGCACATATACACATGTTGATAATAATAATAATATACATAATATGAATACTACTAAGGGGAAATGTGATTAGACTGTATGAACAGCTAGTGTCGGAAGGGAGGGTGGGCCTGTGTGTATGGGTGGTGAGAGGCTTACACACACCTGTTAATAATAATATGAATACTAACTACCATGGGTATATGTGGTTAGACTGTATGCATCGCTAGTGTCAGAGAGTGGGCCTTTGTATGGGTGGAGAGAGGAACATGTGTATATATATATATATAATAGTATGAAGCACACACACATGTTACTAATATTACTAATAATAAAACTACCAAGGGGACATGTGGTTAACTATGTATAGCTAATGTCAGAGGGGAGGGCAGGCCCATGTATGGGTGGCTAGAGAGGAACATCTTATATAAATATATTTATGGCATACAAAACAGAACAAATAATGGATTGTTTGGTTGTTTTTAAAGAAAACAATTGTAAGACAAACTAATTTGTATTGCCTTGGAAATATTCTGGGAGCTTCATGCAGTGATCTAGCTCTACTTCATTCCCTGCGTGACTACATACCCGATGTAACACCTGACCAACTGGAATGTAAGGAAATATTTTTGAGAACCTTGTACAATGATCTAACACTGCATCATATAAAACAAAACAAATAATGGATTGTCTTGTTTTTGTTTTAAAAAATATAAAAATTAATAAATATTGGTTTATTTTGGAAATATTTTGGGGGCCTTGCCCAGTGATCTAACAACATCATTCCCTTCCTAAATACATGTTTAACAAAACAAATAATAATAATAATACTGGATTGTCTTGGAAGTATAAGACAAACAAAAAAAATTTCTGTATTATCTCAGATTTTTACACTGTCAGGACTGCACACCGCCGCCTTTCAGCTTTTTTAATCATTGTGTTGTCCAAGTTTTCTAGTATTCTGCTTTGCAATATTCGAATTTTTTACATGAATTTTAAGCAATTTGTAATTTTGCAATGTTTGCTGCAAAAGGGATTTAATTTCGCCATGCTCCTCAGTGGTTTGTTATATATTGCATTTTTGCTCACTTCCCAAGTCGAATTAATGAGGACTTACTGGTTATTTACAATCTTAGTTTTCGAGTTGCGAAATGGTCCTGTTTGGCTGTTTGTTTTGATGGCGGGCGAGACCTAGTGGTGTGTGCTGCCACGTGCATGCGGATCTTTCTTTCAGCAGATAAAGAACTGCTAGGTTCACTCCAAAACCATGAACCATCATAAGTAAATACTGTTTTGTTAGGCCTTCTGCAGGCAGCTTGTTAAAGCCAGTGGTTTGTTCGCTAATATTATTTATGAACAGCATCTATGAATTCTTGCTAAGGCCTGGTGTGGTGGTTTTAATGTAGTTCTCTGTGCGGTGTGAACATGCCTTAGTTAAACTTTTGTGGGATCATGCACTTTGCTGAAATAGCGTTTTACCTATCAAAGGCAGGTTTGTGATCTGTTCATGCTAAAGTGAGCAGATTTATAGATTCTTTACTTTCTTAATAATTTCACAGTTTCACTTGACTAACGCATTAATACAGTATTGCAGCCCATTACAATGCTACTTTTTACATAAGGTGAACATATACACACTGGCATACTAGTATATCATAAGAAGGGTTTTCAAATGTGCTCATTTGACTGTGAACAGCCTATACTAGGCATAGTGTGTGTGTTCTGCCGTACTCAGATGTTACCATCTAAGGATAAACTACACTATATATTTATTGACTATTCCAAATGAGGGGGCATTCCTACGATGCAGGTTTTGTTTTTCAAAGTGCTCATTTTACTGTGAATTTGCTATTATTCCAAATGAGAGGACATTCACATTAAAGCTTCCCACACAATAAAAAACTTTAGCATTTGACTTTACATTTCCTTTCCTCTTACGAACCTACCAATACACAATACAATTGTAAAGACAGAGTTCCCACAATTGAACATCAGTTCTGCGAGCTTCCTAAAAATGTGTATTGTGTTATGTAGATAATTATGATATTCGGAAATGCATTTTATGTACCTTCTTTTTAAATAGGCTTACAATTTATATTAGAACTTTATTTCGAGAAAAAAAATGTCATTTATTTTATTAAAATATGACAGTTCGAATATTTCCTCTTCACATTATATTTGTATGCCATTTATTTAATTTAAGATGGACTTTGTTTAATATACCAAGAGTAGAATCACCCTACAACAAAATAATGCACTTTCCACATAACCTCTGTTAGATTTTCAGCAAATGGCTGCTCGGATTTAAATGTCAACTTTTCGAAATTGTCAAGTCACAAGTGGTTGACAATTCCATTGTGTCAAGCTCCATAAGAAACAACATGTCCGAAAGCAAACGTAAATTCAAATGTTAAAGTTTTTTCAATTGTGTGACGGGCCTTAACTATTATTCTAGTTTCTAGAGATGTGCTCGCCCGGTGTAGACACCATGAATAGAGGGGAAAGACTGGCCTTTAGTAGTTTTTTCTTTGTACCAACACCACGTTTGGTTACAAAGAAAGAGCATGTGTGTTATCCCTGATCGTCACGCTGCTGGCAATAGGACCCATTTCTATGCCGATCCTGTGAGATCGCGATGCAGCTGGGCCTTGTGGGGCAGAGAGCTCATTAGTGTACTTTACCTCCCCGGTGTCTGCCACAGTGGCTCGTGCTCTCTCTCTCTCTCTCCTCTCTCTCTCTCTCTCTCTCTCTCTCTCTCTCTCACACACACACACACACACTCCCTCTATGTACTGTGGTTCGCGTGATTTTTTAAGCAATGGAATAACTAGTTTTATTAATGAGAAACTTTCTATGCATGCGGTATAAACACAATTGGTGTAATGAACACAAAATATTATATCTAGAGGTGGACACTCTACCTGCATGTACAGTGAGTATTAGTAATGAAAAACGTTCTACATGTCTGGTATAAACGTGAATTGTGTAATGGGCACTCTAATCGTGTGTACAATTTATAGAAGCATTATTCCCGTTTTACCGACCACTTTTATCCACTGTCCAAGGGAAAATTTAGAACAAGAGGCCATGAACATTACAACTATGTGCCTTATATTTATACACAATGTGAACTGTGTGGTGTTCTACCCTTGCGCAATAAATGGTGTAATAAATGCCCTATAAAGGCTGTTCACGATAAAGTGATTGCTTTGGGAATGAACCTTGGAAAAGAGTCACTACTCCTGCATGCATGTATTTTTTATGGGCGCTTTGAGATACTTTCACTCAGTACCGAAGGATGGGAAGACATTTATAATGCTGCAGATGTAGACTTACCGCACAAAGGTAAAGAAGTCGGGCAGGGCTCTCTCTCTGATGGTGCTCAGGGTGGAGTCGCTGTGAGCAGCAGGGTGGCATCGGCGATGCTTGCACGATGCCTCTCAATAGACGAATAACCCTGGGTTCCTTTACAATGCAGTATTTAAATCCTGTCGCACGAGTGATCCCTATGCTCCCCTCTGCCCCCTGATCACTCTCCGCCGCAAGTACTGGTCGAGACGAGGGAAGATGCTGCATACATAATTGGCAGGCTACAGGGGTGTCCAACTCACTCCTGTTGGCTCTCTCTCGCCTCCTTACATATTCCTCTTAAGTTCATGTCGTATGTAGCAATGTGTACTTGTTCATTATTCCGTTCAGGTTTCATCCTGTGTGGCCAAGATGGCAGCAGGGCTTCGTCGTGAGAACCCTCTCGGGGAGGGGCCTGTGTTGGTGGGGCCGTTATCGCAGCCGGACATATGGAGGAGGCACGTAGGTGAGTGTGTGTGTGGGCGCCATTTTGGCGACTAGGCAGTGCATTACGAGTAGTATTCGCACTCCTGGCTTCTCGGGGAGGATTGGAGGATTTTTATCAGCATATTAAGGTCCCTGTCCATAAAATTGTTTTACTAGTTGCCAAAATGGCCATCAGTGATGGCGGGGAACTTTTTCCTGGCTCCCAATATGGACGCTGTCGATGTATGCGTTCATTTAGGCTAATAGGGAATATATTTCGGGGATTTTACTGGCTGCCAAAATGGCCACCATCAGTTGCGGGATCTCTGTCCTGGCTTCAAAGATGGACGCCATCGATGTATACACTCATTTGGGGTAATAAGGAATATGTTCTGGGGAATTTTTTTACTGACTGCCAAAATGGCCGCCATTGGTTGCGGGGATCTTTGTCCTGGCTGTCAATATGGACGCCGTCGACGCATGAGCTCATCTGGGGTAATAGGAATTCGATTTAGGGTGATTTTCCCACTGGCTGCCAAAATTTCTGCCATTGGTTTAGGTCACAATTTTACTATCTTACAAAATGGCCGCCATCGGGATGGAATGCTACGTTATAAAATTTTACGTGGGACAAGATGTTAATTTGTGAAAAAATTTTATGGGCGCGGGCCTTATTATTCTAATTACAATGCTCCAATCCTCCGCCAGATGCCAGGTGAGCCAGAACGCGTCTTTTTATACTACTTATGTGATCAACTGCTTACATGGTTGTCTTAACTTTCAAACGCGTTATGGTAAATTAAAATAATAAGTTTGTTGAATGGAAAAATGTGACGTTGTTAATACCCCACTCTTTTGTAACAACAGAATCAAATGATTACATTACCGCCTTTCATTTGGTTGTCTGCACATGTTCGAATTATATAGGGAGTCCTTGTTCGAAAATGTACCTCGAGCATTATGTTACAATTTATAGAACAAATATATCAGTAGGTGTGTGTCTATATACAAACATATATAAGTAAAACGGTGTGTCTACATACATACATACATACATACATACATACATGGATGCATGCACACGCGCACTCACATGCACTCACATGCACTCACAGGTGTGTGTGTGTCCATGTGTGTGTATAGGAGCGATATTTGTTTCGAATACATCAAAAGTTTCTTGTAAGTCTGTGAATAAATTGTAAGCCTTCCGTGCCAGAGCTCCAGGCTCTAATATCGGTAGTGTCGATGACAATTTTTAAACATTAAGGCCTACTTAACTTTTTATTGTGACTCAACACGACGCTAACATAAAAATTGTGATTATGTTGCATAACGGCTTATGAAAAATTTTTCCTTCAGGAGTATTTCATTCATTCAACGAATTCATCGTTTCAAACAACCTAAATTACTTTGATTGTGTGAAATAATAGAGTAAATGTTTGCCATAGCGCAACTTTCCTTACTCTAATAGGATGGTTACGCCAAAAATCTATTTATTTCACACTATATAAACATACTATTTTGGTGACAGTAATACATATTTTTGTCCTTAGCACTTCTTTCCTTTAGTGAAGAAATAGGTAACAAACGGATTCTAAAATAGTATGTATTTACGGGTCACTGCTCCTACACCAGCTAAATTCGTGAAATGCAATTTTTACGAAAGTGACTGTATTTATATTGTTTAGCTCAGTTTGTATACGTGACTACGTTTTTATTTTCGTCGCTACCGGAAACGGGTAAGTCAGAGCGACTCATTAATTTTACCATAAAAATTTCAGTTCTTTGCCTGACGTAACTGTGGGACATTTGACGTGAACACGTCTTTAAATCTGCAACCATAGTGGAAGACAATCCAGAAAATCGGATGATAACAAAATCGGGGGATACAGTTTGACACTACAGCTCCAGATTGATCCCCATACATCTAAAATTCTATTACGCCACTCGATTGCCAAAGGATCAAAAATATGTTACGTTAAATCAGTACTGTGAAGCATCGCGCGGCTGGTAGTGTTTGTGATTTCTGGTTGGGTAAGGGGGGGGGGGGGGGGACAATTTTGAGTTCGTTTCGCCGCGTCTTATAACTTCCGCGTAGTATAACTTTTGACTAGGTGAAGCTACAACACTCGTTTAAGTTTCAGTCGACAGCTCACGTCAAGATCAATCGATTGCGCGCATAAAAACTTTTGTATGGCGTGGTAATGGTGAGATTGTATTAATTTAATGTAAGAAATTAAGAAAACTGAACACAATGTCGGCCTATACTCGTCAGAAAACCAATTCGAAATACAGAAATCGTATACGGTTGGAAAGGGCATCTCAAAAGCAAGTCAGTGATATCCATAAACCCCCATATGATCGAGTGAAGTGGTGGCGGGAACGTAAAATAACGCAGACGTACTCACACAAAACAAACGGCCGTGTCCCCAACACAGCAAAACTCAATTTAAAAATATATATATATATTTGTGGCTAAACATAACATAGACGGTTGTTCAAAATATAAATAACCAGTAACTCTAAAATACTGAAGCGGGAAAGGACCCGGCATTCTCCTGAAGCGAAAACCAAGGAATAAACGAAATCAAGAAGACTCGACTAATAATCGAACCCAAGTTGTCCCGAACGCTCTAGAAAAAATCCATACAATGTTTTCTGTACGACAAAGAAAACCGTTTCTTTGATGCTTTTTTATTTGCAGCAACACAATGTAGCTTTGATTCAAATAGAAGGTTGCAGAAACGTACGTTTGCTGCTAATAAATGTTTTCTTTATACGTTTATGTTTTATGGCATTATTACCTTTCTTTATAGCAAAGAAATAACCATCTGAGCTGATTTTGTTCATAGTAAAGAAAAATTTCTTTCTACCAAAAGTAACGGTTTAAAGGCTTTCTGTCGTACATTGCAGCTTTCAGTAAAACGCAAACGTTCATAAACCAATAAGTATGTTATGTAGTTATGAAACTGCAGCTGAGAAAATTTATAGTTCTCCCGCAGATGTTTTATGTCATTCTGGATTTCGGTGATTCCCCACACCACTAATCTCTATTCTTTCCAAGATATGGCAGTGTATTCTGGTCCACGTTCTAACTTCCAACAACCTGCCTACTAAACGGAGTCGGAAAACAATAAGATAAATTGGTCGTGTGGTGCAGGGCGATAGGTAAATAACACGTGTGTGCGTTCGAATCTCCAGGTCGCCATGGATTTTTGTTATTTTGAAATATTTGTTACTCCTCTCTTATTTACGAACTATGTTTGTTTGTCAGAGCACAAATTTTATTTGCAGTGTAGCTGACATTATAGGCTGTTCACAATAAAGTGAGCACTTTCTAAGGCCCTCCCAACAGGCATTAACCACTAATAAATATGTTTTATTGCAGCCTCAGACATTAAATTTTGAGAGTGGTGAAAGTATACACCATATTTGTCACGTGACAACGGTTATATTAAAAAATGGCGTAAAAGAAAAATTTTGAAGGGCCTTAAAAAGTGTCCACTTTACCGTGAACGGCCTATACCACAAAAGTGTCTGCTGAATTACTGTAACGACAATGCAAGGTTATCATAATAATTACTATATAGATAAAAAAAAAAAAAACATGTTTGTGGCAATGCTACTTTGCAGTGGTTCATATTTAAACACACATTTCTTTGCGGTAACAAATGATGTATTGCAGCAAAGGAAGCGTTTTTACAGTAAATGTGCGTACACTATGTCACAACTTCTCCACTTCCTTCGGTGTGGACAATGTAAGGCTGATGCTGTGTCCGAATTCGCCTGAAATGCATACTTGTGCGTACCTACCCCCGGAAGTGACATCACAAGTGGTTTCCAAATTGCAATTAAAGTATGTAAGTATACAAGTGTACGAAGACGTATACTTCTCGCGTACTTGCGGTATATGTGCGGACATTTTGAGGAGGTATTTTGTCAGTTATTACTTATATACGACGTAATTATTTTATTTAAAATTTAGTAGGACTACCTTACTGCTTGGTAGCTTAGAATTTCGAACTGAGTAAATAATTATCCTAAGTTGCACCTTAAAGAAAGGACTAAATAAATTTGAATTAGGCCTATGTTCATAACCTACAAAAGCTACGACAAAACAAGCAATCAAAGTTGCAAACTCACAATCAGCATGACAACAAAAGTTATCAAAATCAAATTTAAATTTTATTTAATCCTTTATTTAACCTTTAACTTTCCGCAATTATCATTATATTTGTAAGAATACACATTCATTAAAAGTAATCAGCTTGCCAATAGTAGTTGCCGAAGCCAACAATACTGCTTGTCCGAATTCATCAAGTTTGGTGCCAAGGGTAAGCAAAGTATGCAAGAATGCAAGTACACAAGTATATACCGGAGTTCGGACACGGCCTGATAGTGTTAACCGTTTCAGTCACAATTAAGTGTCCGGCACTATAGAAGAAGTATCGACATAACTCTCTGCCGTGTATCGAGACCAATCGAAAGAAATTCGCGCTCTGTGTTATTGGCAGAGGCTGTTTACGAGACTATGTAAACACGGAGTACTTGTGAAAAACAGAGGCGCGATAGCTGCATATTCCGCGAACTCCAGCCCGCACACGCCAGCAATATGGCGCAACTAGCCAGCAACATGTCGGGAGCGCCATTCGCCAATAACAGCGTCTTGCCTGCTGACAGCTCAGCCAGTAGGAAACCTTCTCGCAACATACGGTAGCCAGTCAAACATATGGACCGTTTCCAGAATCTAGCGCTGCCAATCACTGTGTAATTACATGTACGTAGTCTCGGTATATTTACTTAGTGTGTGTAATTTCTCTCGATACTTATTCATTATGCAAATACTAATTACACACTTACTCATTACGTGTACTTAGTGAATGTGCAATTACTTGTTACCTGGTTAAAATTTAAGTGTTCTTAACATTGAGATCTTGAGAGCCGATGAGGATGAAGCGAGGGGATTATGGAACAGCAATTGGAGATCCCTGAGAAAACCCGCCGACCAACGGCATCGTTCGGAAAGATTTCCACATCCGAAAATCCGGGAGTGACCCCCGCTGGGGATCGAACCCAGTTTGCCTTGGTAGGAGAGGAGTAGTCTGACCGCTAACCCACCGCGGCCCCGTGCAGACCATTAAAAACACTTCCTATGCAACGTCCTAACTGATCTCTTTTTCTTTCATTAGGTTGGTGTTTGGTATAAAATCGACATAGTCTTTATATGTATTTAACAAAATCACATTGACGCTGATCAACATGAGTATTGTTACATGCTTACTGCTCTGTGTCCCCGTCCCTCTCTAGCAAGCGAATCAGCGGGTCAAGAGCGGTAGCAACCCGTAAATGGCGCGGAGACTTACAAAGGCATGCCGTTACCGCAACCTATCGGGACTAGTGTGCGCTCGTCCTCGAGCAGATTTAATTTCCTGGGGTTATCGTTGAAAGAATGGTCTGATCATCGCCCTTGCATCTCTTATGCCCGGTTGCACCGACATATTCCCCGACCCGAGATCGAATGATCCTAGTTCCGAACCAGGATCCAGTTTGATTTTGGTTCCAATGTAAAAGTGTTGCACCAACGAAATGTCATGATTCTGGATCTCCGATTCATCGATCTTGGTATCAAAGTGAGAGATCGAGATTAAGTATGAGACAAATTTTGCCACTGGTTCGTAATATATGACGCCATGGAAGTGTGCGTATTTTTCACTACAGATAGAACTAGATGTGCGATGTTTTATCTTTTTTTTAAGTGAATTATTATTTTAGGCTACGAATTATACTGAATAATATTAAAGTGTGTATAATGTTGTTTTAATTTCCCAAGGAAACAATTGAAAGAAGTTCTCTCTGTTTGCGTATTTTCAAACTACATTAGTCGACGATGACCGCTGATCTCGGATTGAGATTTCGAACCGCCAATTTCGGTGGTTAGAAATGAATTTCATCTCGATCTCCGGTTCAGCTCCGAACTCGAATGGTGCAACAGTTTTCTGTGTAGATCTTAGATCCGATCTCGGATCGAGCTTGAAATCACGATGGTGCAACTGGGCGTTAGAGTAGCTGGGCATGCGGGGGCGGATGATCCGAGAGCCTAGAGGTATGCGAGGACAGTGACCAGCGGGAGAGTGAAGTCTGCGACTGCGAACATCGGAACAGTGATGAGTGAAACTGTCGAGAGGGACTACTGAACTGGATGCGTGGGTGTAAGACATTCGAAATTATGGCAATAGACAGATTGAATATGTGTAAATAATGAGTGCGAAAAAAAAGTGACTGTAACCAATATAGAGACACTGATAAGGACTATAGTTAGAATTGACGTAGAAATTTAATATTGCGCTCACCGAGAATAACAAGAGTAATATGTCATATAGCTATTCTAATATTGTAAATAATTTATTCTTATTTTTTGACGTGAATGCGTCTTTAAATTTGCAATCATAGTGGGAGGTAATCCTGAAAATCCGATGAAAACAAAATCGGGGGATACAGTTTGGCATTGCAGCTCAGAATCTATCGTCTACATTCAAAATTCAATTACACCAATCGATTGCCAAAGGATCAAAGAATATGTTATGTTGGGTAAAAGGGGGGGGGGGGCAATTTTGAGTTCTTTTCGCCGCGTGTCGTAACTTCCGCGTAGTACAACTTTTGACACTGGGAGAAGCTACGACGCTCGTTTAAGTTTCAATCGACAGCTCTCGTCAAGATCAATCGATTGCGTGTATAAAAACATTATTGTGGCGTTGTTATAGTGAAATTGTATGAGTTTTATGTCGAAATACAGAAATCGTATACGGTTGGAAAGAGCATCTAAAAAGCCATCCAGTGGTGCCCATAAAACCCCATATGATCGAGTGAAGCGGTGTCGGGAACGTAAAATAAACATCTAGAGGTCCGAGCGCGTCAACGTAGACGTATTCACGCAAAACAAACGGCCGTATTTCCAACACAGCCACGCCCCATTTTTTTTAAATCAAGACCTTCGTCATTCACAAACTCAGATACGCACCCCTGGCGCCTTGTAACAATACTGTCGTTTTTAGGACCATACCACTGGGTAGAAAGGAAGAACATCGTGCGTGAAAACCAGCTGCAGCCTGGTATTTTACCGTTCGCCTTCGTCAGAGAATGAACTATTCCCGACACACGCAGTCAGGAGGAGGGAAGAGATGTTGCTTCATAGCTATTTCGCGCCACACGGCTGTTCTTAAGACACATCTTCCCCACTGCCAAGTTAGTCCTTGCCCGTATGGATTTCTTGGTGCGCTTTCAGGTATTCTCTTGGCGGCCCGGGAGTTTGTCTCGTGGACTCATCGGCTTATGATTGATTGCAAACAAGTAGTTTCGCGGTGTTGAGAGATTTGGAAGACACTGAAGTGTGCCACCCACGCAGTACGTCAAACGGTGAGCAATGCTTGGAAAAAGTGGGTAAGGGGGGGGGGGGGGAAGAATGCTCTCAGTGACCGCTGTCTACGAATAACGTTTAAGAAAAGTTTAATGTCCGAAGACTAGCTCCCGTTTGTCGTGTAATTTTTTTTTTTGGCATATTCAGGCCTACTTTGGCGTGAGCGAGCGAGACAAAAGATTTGGGCGGCTTTTAACAGCGAGGTCTTGATAGTCAATGAGAGTAGTATGAAAAGGGCGGTTCAGGGACAACAGGCGTCAGGTTCGGGGCACAGGGGCACGAACCAGCCTCTTAAGGTTATCGTCAAAATTCCCTTTTTTTCTCCCCTTTTAAAGTCCAAAAGAGCCGATTTCGCGTACAAAAACGCAATTTCTCCCCTTTTCCCCCGAATTTGCCTCCCGGCGACGGCGGCCATCTTGGCAGCCAGTGCCGGCAACATTATTTGCCATCATTAGCATTATCCAGCGGCTGACCCCTCGGGGTGGCAAATGACTCATTTTGTGTGTGTGTCCCCTATGTGGTTCCTCACTGCCATGTTGGATCACGAGCATCACTGGCCAACAATATGGCGGCCGCAGGACAACTGAGGATGTCGGCCATTTTGGCGGCCAGCAGTGAGCATCGAGTCGATCAGAACTTTCGTGTAGGATCTCGTGCACCACTGCCCGCTACTGAGGTCTGTGTGCATAACACTAATAAGCATATTTCGCCTTGGTGGGAGGTGAGCAGGCGAACCGCTCGGCCACCGCATCCCAGGCAACGACATGATTTTCTTGCAAGAAGCCGTAATCATTCGGTGTTTCAGTTCCATTCCCATTTCCTGTTACTTCCAATTTTCCTGACGCCCTGCTTAAGAACTATTTCTTATTAGGCATTACCAACCAACCTCTTTTCTCCCTTTTTATATTCATATAAATTATTAATAAAATATTATAATTTATATATATAAATCATAATTATAAATTTAACATAACTAAAAACAACGTATTTTATACTAAGAAAATACTTAACCATAATTATGGCAACCACCTAGCACATCATACATGGGGTGATTTTTTTAAAGTTCGATACAGAAAGTGTGAAGAAACCACGGATAGACTACAGACTTTCTGTAGGCAAAGCAAACTCGACAAAGTAGAATATTAAGGGCTATGGATAGTTTTCACAGTGCGCAAATTCTTTAAACATTAAATCAAGAACAGAAGTCGAACTGCGTAATATATTTTCATGGGGTTAAATTAATAGATTATTGAAAAATATTTGAATGCATCTAACTACCATATAAGTATATCAGTATTTGACACAATTTATAGTTTTTAATTCAATAATTGCCAATTTTGGTGAACAATTAGGAATATTAACCACAAAATCAGTAAATAAGATAGAATTATTGTCTAAAAATTATCAAAATAATGTTATTTACAACTAACTCTACAGCATTAAAATTAATATATCTTAAAGAAAAATATGTTTTTTTTAAATATAATTTTTACGTGAGACTTAAACAATATGGTTTTGTTTTAACAGTTATTACATAGTTCCACACAACAAAATTTCGTAAAACTGTAAACCAATTATTCTTGCACATTTACTGATTTTGTGGTTCTTGTCTGTTATTATTAGAAAACCAGTTAACCATTTATAATACGAAAACTATACATTATATCAACTATTGCTATAAGTGATTTAGTGGCAATTACAAAGTGATGTTCGTGGTCACCAACAATCATAAACTGAAATAAACCTCGCCAGGAGCGGGACTCGAGCCTTGGACCTCTCACATGTGAGCTCGGTGTGTTAACGTTGCGCCAACTTGCTCAAAGTTAATGCAATGTCTGGAGCATATAGATACCGAAATTATAATATACAGCGCACACGATAAGGTATATACGCTTCATCTCGTGGAAAGTTAATTGTCTGTAATCATTTACGTTTAACATTTACTTATTTAGAAGAGAGGAATGATAAAGGCTGTTCATGATAAAGCAAGCACTTTTGAAATCAACCTTAGAAAAAAGTGCATATATTTTAACGGGCGTACTGGGTGACATGCGCCCAGTGAAGTTGGTAACGATGGAGTGAAAGTAGTTCTGTATCTTAACGTCAAATAAAAAATGTTAGTTAACCATTTGTGTTAACATAAATTATTTATTGCACTTTCTGTTTTTTTTTTTTTTTAATACATCGAAGAGAAAAAAATAGACAGACTTTTAAAATATTTACTTTTCTAATAATATCACAATTCGACCGACGCATGAATAAAATGACGAGGCTCATGCAAATGTTAATATTACATCAGGCGGATGATTACACAACGTGCATACAAGTAGATTTTAAGCAGGGCTTTAAAAAGTGCTCGTTTTACCGCGAAAAGTCTGTATAAACAATGTTCTTAAGAACATCCCTTATGAATTAGTTGGTAACCTGATGCAAAGAAACGAACACGGGCAAATATGGCGTCGTGGCCAGAGAGAAGGTGGCCACTTAGAATACGCCAGCCAGAGCGCACGCGCAAAATATAATGGATGTAGTTTTGCAGACGCAGAAAAATTTACTACTGTGTATGACATTAATGCTATCGCTACCAAGTAAATGTTTTGGTGGCAGCCAATATAAGTATTTAGTGTTAATAAAACAATTACGTTAGTGATCACTAAATAGCTTTTGTGCTTGTCAACCTACTTAATAGTGGGCACCACAATCTGTTTTTATCAGCAGCTAAATGTCGCCTTGGAAACCATCAACCGAACAGTTTTTGTAGCCACTGACAAATCATTTCTTTCAGTGCAGATTGAAGTCATTTCTTCTGTTTTACATGCCAGAGAAAAAATATATATCAGATTTTTTTTTCATGTGTTATGTAACGTCTGGTTATCTAACACGTGCTATTTGCATTTTAACACATTTTAAGTTAGCATGCAAATTTATAATACTAGTAAACGCACGTTTATTTTGTAAACAAATACTATGAATGTCATAGGTTTTACATGTAATGTTGTTATATTATAATTTTATTTTCTTAATTCTACGTAATATTAATGTACACGCAGCAGCTGAAATGTTAATTTTCCATTTGTGAATTGCTGTAATTTTATTTTGTTTTATCAGGTTTCAAGTAACTTGTTAATTGTGTGCAAGTTGGCAACATTTAGGCGCACCTTTAATCCTCATGGTATTGGAAAGCACCCTGGGTTAAGTCCTATGAACTCTGTATTAATTTAAATATTTAACCTCTGCCGATAATGGACGATAATGGTGACGGAATGTTCCATACTCCATCTTGAATTAAGTGGGTAACAATGACAGCAGGCCCGTGAGGCCTTAGTTCTACGTTAATGGTAAAAATTTAATGTTTTAAGGTTAGTCAGACCTGTAGAAGTATATTACAATTTGAGTGACCAGCCCACGGTACACAGTACTACCGTCAGAACAGGCCAACATGTAAAATAAGTGTGAGAATCTACATTTATATAAGGTATGATCCCACCTTAATGTACAGTGACCGTTACACGTACGTGAGTGTGTTTAAGAAACTTCAAAGTAAGCAGCACCATTTCCCGACACTTTTCAGTGGGCACAAAATGCCTGAGATTTAAATAAGTATCTGATTGCTCTACCAACATAAACTGTGCTAACCAGGAACAATTTTTTATACAGGCACGTAATTTATTGTAACGGCCAAGTGTGAGAACATTAGCGACTTTTATTTTGAACTGAATTAAATCTACTCTGCAAAACTTTAAGTGTGTGCAACATTTAAGATGTCTTCGATATTTTTTTTTTTCCTTTCAAATACTGTATTTGGTATTTGTAGCAGGCATAATGAGAGATATCTTTATAGACCTAGTCCAGCTGCTGCGTGCATATCCCTTGAATTTTTATCACTACCCAGGAATGAAACTTTTCAAGCAATTTATTTCTAAGATATTTTTCCACATTAAATTATTACTTAAAAATTGGAAGCCTTTCATTGCCGTAAATAAATACATAGTTGGTTCCTTTGTCTTCCGGTATGTTTTTGTAGTGTTGTATAGCTATGCAGGGGGCTGCACAGAACCTGATTGTGAGTAGGGTTATCCAGGTAATTGAAATTCTGTTGGTGTGGAATACCAGCAACTTCGACGATGGTTTGCGGTATGCGAAATAACTGCCAGTTAGCTAGTGTTTGATAATTTTATTGCTATGGATTTCTCCCAGGTTGTTGCACTTTAATTATGCAGTACTGCCTGTATACATTACATTTGACTAGAAAACCATATCAGGGTTCGCCCGTTTTCTTACATGGGCTAATACGCATACGTGGAGCTACGTAAATTATCTCTCTCTTCAAGTTTTCCCCCACACATAATTTCTTACAGTTGAGTTTAAACTTTCTCAGGTTCACCTTCTCAGGCTGTGTCAATAGTAAACGTTTGGAGCTGAAAGTCACCAAATTTTCAGTAGCGGGAAGAAACATGAAAAGTTTCGATGAGCGTAAGACTTATTAGCAATTGCATTACATTAATAACAGGCCTGTAGGCCTACGAAAATATCACTTGCTACCAGTGATAGCAAGTATAAAGATAGTAATTTTCAGAACTATGCACATTATATGCCATGTCACTGTAAAAAAAAAGGTATAAAATTACATGTACAACCGTTTGGTCATTTTACATTTTCTGTGTGTAGTTTGTAAGAACAAGTACAGTACGTGTAAATTTACAGCAATGTACAACTTCATTCATAACAAAGTACAATGATATTATTAAAAAAAAAAAAAACACAAATGTATTGGTATACTAACAACAAGAGGGGTGTAAAATTACAAATTTGAAAGTACATGTGAAAATCCACGAACATGAAGAATTAAAATTCAAATCTGTGTATTTTTACAACTACGCCATCGTTGTATTGAAATATGTACATCGGTATAAAAGTACATATCGTTCTGTTTCATTCAAAAGGTACTACAATCTTATTGTTAAAAGAAAAAAAATGTACTGGTATATTGACATTTGAAAGGGAGTAAAATTACACATGCAAAAGTATGTGTAAAAATACACTAATACAAGGCATTAAAACTCTAAGCTTGTGTTTTTTACAACTACGCCAATGTTGTATTAAAACACGTTCATCTGTGTAAAAGTACATATTTTTGTCTCACTCACTCGGTAGTACAATCTTAGTGTAAAAATCTTATATTAAAAAGGGTGTAAAATTACAAATGCGAAAGTATGTGTAAAAATACACTAATGCAAGACACTAAAACCCCAAGTCTGTGTGTTTTTACAACCATGCCAATGTTGTTTAAACTCGTACATCAGTGTAAAAGTACATATTTTTCTATTTCACTCAAAATGTAGTACACTTTTACAGTAAAAATAGAACACAAATGTACTGGTATATTGACATTAACAAGGGTTAAAATTACAAATTCGAAAGTATATGAGAGTATATTTACACATACAAATTTACGGTAAATTTATATTTTTATGTGTAATTTCCTAAAACGAGTACAGTATTTGTAATTTTACACTAATGCTCCTTGAGTTTGAATGTAACTACAAGTATTTGCTTAAAACATACGATCTAGCAGTAGGAAGAAGAACTACTTCGATCTCCTTTTGTGTGAGAAAATCTTAACCCCCACTGCTTGAATATGCTGCATTTTGTATATAACTACCTATTATATAACAAATTAATCGTTACCCACATATTGAAGATAACTTTTTATAACTCTGTTAATGTACAGAAATTTTGTAATTACAATTGCAGTGAATCTGCGATTTTACTTTAACGTTAGTGAGAAAATACACATACACAGTGGTGAAATTACAATTGCGATGTGTGTGTAAATTTACAGTATGTGGCATGAAATCTATAATTTACATAGTCAAATTACATGCACGGAGTGCATGTTACTTTACATCATAATAAGATAAAATTACAGAGTAGTATGTTAACATTACACCTACAGTGTACATGTAATTAGGTATGATGAACATTTAACAGTAACAGACTGGTATAGCAAAATTACCATAACAATGATTGTGTTAATTTACAATGTGTGGCAGAAAATTACTAGCAAGTATAGTAAAATAAAATGTACAGAGTACATGTGATTTAATGAGATGATTAGTTCAATAAACTGACAGGTACGAAAAAATTACACTAACAAAGTTTGTGTAAATTTACATTATGTGGTTTGATAGTGGTAACAAAAATAGTAAAATAATACGTACGGAGTACTTGTAATTGAACAGAACGATTAGTAAAAATAATAACAAGTATAGTAAAATTACACTAGCATTGTATTTGTAAATATACGTGGGACACACAGTAAACGTACACGTACACATGTACATGTAAACACACACGAACACGTGTGGAGACTGTGCTGCCACGTACATTCGTGTAAAACTACACATTTTTTTCACAGCGTGGACTCCTGATAAGCAACTTCACCTAGCAGTGACAATGCCTTATCGTGTGGACACTGGAATTGCAGAAGGTTATATAATTTTCCCTGCACTTGAATGGTTTGACTTGATAGATTGTGAAGTCCTTTAGATGCCAAGTGGTTAAACAGTTTTCGAAGTTCATTCCAAGGAATGATGTCTGTGGGATTCGATGTCAGATATTTTATGGTGGTTCGCATGTACTTAATTGAATGATTGATACCCAGTTATCGCGTCAGCAAAAGCAAAAAATTACCGATACTTCAAATACATTCTTCATAGGCTGTTTGGTACGTGTAAAAAATTTGATTCCAATCTTTATTTTTAAACTATGGAATCATCTCTTTTCATTTTGGAATAAAAACGTAATTATAACTCCGATGTTAAAAGCCACCGTAACTCTCTCTCACACACACACACACACTCACTCACTCTCTCACACACTCTCTCACTCTCACACACTCCTTTATATAACTTGGGCCTTATATTGTTATCTGGATACGCCATCTTCTACTCCCTTAACTTAACGTGGCATCACAGAGTAGCTGAGTGTACAGAGATACAGAAGTGAACTCTAGCAACACAACCCAGCAAACTGACTTCAAGTCACTGGCCAGTAACATGGTGGAATGTTGTTCACCAATCAGCGCTTGCAAATTTGCTTAAAACCGGAATCGCATAGCCCCGACAAGCATGACACGAAACTTAAAAAATTTAAACAGCCAATGAAATACAAGATAGATCTGACGTAATCTCGACAATTCTGTCTTCCGACCAACAGTCGTGGATTAGAAATTTTTTCTATTTTCGTCGTGTCGTACGGCACGACGCATAGAGTGTACAAACTTGCAAAATTAAGTTGTATGGCAAGCTTTCCCTACAATGGCAAATACTCAGCTTAAAAGAAAAAAAAAACTTTTAAGATTACTGTATATCTCTTAAAATGTATAATTTCACCTTTGTATGCATTAGTGACAACACTTTGTCACCATCATGTATTCCGAATTCCCCGTCTGGCCACCGCCTTTGAAACTAGTGTAGTTAATCAGCGCTTTCTAAATGGCTCCGAAAAATTCTACTATTCGTGTTGCGTCAGTAAACTGTCGGGCTGTAAATTCCAGAAGTCACATTGAAAATATAAATACTGTGTTGTCGCGGTTTTTGTCGCGTCGCGCTGTGTTTGTCGGGACTATGTGACTTCCGCATAAGGATATTCACGAAAAAGAGAGCACCTTTAAAATCAACCTTTGAAAAAAATATCACTGCTCCTACCTGCATATGTTAACTAGTGCACTGAGTGGCATGCGTCCAATGAAGTTGGTAACGATGGAGGGAAAGTAGTTCTATGTATCAACGTTTGAATTAAAAGCGTTGGGTAAACATTTGAGAAAATTGAAATGGTTGCTTTCACTTTCTGTTTTTTACGCATCTAAGTGTAATCATTAGCACATCTCTAAAATGTTGATTTTTAAAATAATTCCACAGTTTCACTTGACCGACGTATGAATAAAGTGATCAGTTCCATTGCAATGTTATAATTTTACATATGGCGGAAGAATACACAACGTTCATAAACGTAGATCTTCGTGGGCGTTGGCAAGAGGGGGCAAAAAAAAGGGGGGGGGGACTGTCTTTTTCTATGAAATGCGAAATAATTTTTACTACGAATAAATTGCTTATTAGCAATGATCACGTGAGGGCGAAATACTCAAATCCACCATAAATAAAAAAAGTTACGCTAGTGTTCAAAAGTTACGCATAATTAAGATTTAAGAACTATTATATTAAATAAGTATCAGAGTTGCATAAACACAGTACAGAAAACGTAACAAAAACTAATCAAAAGTTTATTTGATACACAAAAGTGTAGACAACATTATTGCAAAGATGCACATTAAAAAATTACCAAGCATTGAACATAACTGAACCGTAAATGATTTTCTCCGCGTTTGTTGCAGTTAATTATTTTAATACTAGGGAAAACGCTACATATTTGTGCGCACTCACTGTAATAATATTTTGCATGATAACTATTTATAACTAGGTGTTACCAACACACAAATTTTACCATCTTCTTTATTTCAAATGCAATATTATAACTTACAAGTAAAATATAATTAAAATTGCAATTTAACCAAAAGTAATCTACTTTTATGAACACAAGTTTAAAACGCTTGTGATACGTAGCATATTTCGGAAGTAATAAGCACGTCATATGAGGTGATTTTTAATGCTTCGATTTTTTAAAAATTTGAAGAAACTGTGAATGGGCTATAGAGAGGGATATTCCATAGACTAAAGGTGAGATAGACCGCTTATTCGTCTCGTGCGCATGTACCCAACATTGGGGTAGGTCAAAGGAACACAACTGTCAAAGTCACATGGTCAACAGTGACGAAGATTTTTTGTTTATATCTAAATTTTTAAATGACAGGAACGACTGTATTAATAAAATACTTTTACCCATTAGAATGTAATCAAACAGTGTTATAAATTGGTTAGAGGTAGTATAAACATCTCAAATCAGTTGTTTAGTGAACAGTGTTCCAACATCAAATTTGCGGCATGGAGATTGGTTGTGCGCAGTCAGCGAGATCAGAACAGAACAAAACAGAACAGAACATATTAAAATGGTACCAGTACCCAGCCGATGGCCATAACTGGCGTCAGTTACTTGAATTTAAATAAATTTATAAAACAGTCGAGACATAAAATTAGTCGCGTTATAACATTTAAAAACAAGTTACGTTTTAAAACAGAGGCTAGAAATTATTTTGTTAAAGTTTAAAAAGAAAAAGTTACGTTAATATTTTAAAATGTCAAAAGTTAAAATTCCTCTGCCGCCACCCTTGAACCCTCACCACGCCATCCTCTCCGGAGACAGATGGACCGACTGTTGTTGTTTTGTGAGGTGTCCGTCGTGTGTTTGTGTCGGTGTTGTGTTGTTGTCAGTGTAATGCTGTTTGTGTAGGTGTTGTATAGTGTAAGTGTCGTTCCTTCAGTTTATGGAATATTCGCTGACTTGCTATCGAGTGTGAAGGTCGTCGGCGGGGTAGCTGGTTGTGGTCACGTACGCCGGTTGTATTTCTGACACAACGCGCTGCAGGAAAACCAGACGTGACCACCTCCACGCACCTGATCCTCTCATCACCTGCAGCTCCTCACGTATTCTTCACCTCTGTGACGCCTATCGCCGCCTGCCACGCCTGCATGCAGCCATAGACTAAAGCTGAGATACACCGATCTCCGTGCCCCAACATTGAACTGCTTTTCTGCCATCACGTCTAGCGAAGATGGCGCGGATTGCGTTGAGGTTAGAACACTGTTTAGTAAACAAGAGCTTTTGAGATCTTTTTATACTTCGTGTAATCAATTTGTAACGCTTTTTGATTACAATCAAACTGGTAAAAATACTTTATTAACGTAGGCAACCATGCTAGACATTAAAAAATTAAAATATAAACAAACACGTTCGTCACTGTTGACCATGTGACTTCGACAGTTGTGTTCCTTTGGGGTAGGTCAATGTTGGGTACATGTGTAGAAAACGAATAAGCGGTCAACCTCATCTTTAGTCTATGCATGCAGCTATCTATCCCCCGCGTGCTGAGGCCAGGGTTGCCAGATTGGTTTTGTTGAATACGTCTAAGTGGCCAATCTTTTGTCGCCAAAATGTTGCCCAATTTGATTTATATATATATATATATATATATATATATATATATATATATATATATATAGTACATTTTTCATGTAATATTTTGTGTGTGTGTGTGTGAAATGAATTGTTTTAAAGTTAAAAAATTATATAGGCCTACACAAAATTAAAAAAGAAAAACGTCAAATGCATGAACAATCGCGTAATATTAAATTCGCCTATTCACTGTCCACAGCGAGTAACAGGAGTATTAACAAGAGACTCTCTTCAAATAATTATATCCACAGTGGTTGTCATTTAAAAAAACTGATCCTTCTTATGATAATTAATTATCTTGTTCACAATCAAAAAATATACCAACACTAAGCAAATAATTCCAAGTAGCCCAACTATCGCAAATTCCCTAAACAAAAAATCGTCCAAATTGCGATTGTCGCATTTTCGTAATTTTGGTCTCAAATTTTGCCTTGAAGTAGCCCAATCGGTGACAAATCGCCAATCTGGCAACCATGGCTGCATCGCAAAAGTAGCGGCAAGGCTGGGTCTATAAACTACGCGACTAACGTAAGAAAATTTACGATTGTTCATAGGGCCGTTCTACAGTGCACGGATACGTAAGAAAACGGACTTGGAAACGCAAGCGGAACAAGCCGATGAATCGGGATGAATTTTAATCATTGTACAATACGAAGAAACGTTCATTCTTGCAACATACGAAATCAAAAATACTCCGCTGTTGCAAATTACTAATACAGGTTTCATAATAGGCACACACACACATCTAATTTTGTATATTTTTACAGTGTTTAAAAATGCGTAAATACTACCGCCGAACCATGTACACGTATTTATTAATACTAAAATGATAATCGCCACGTCAAATCGAAGCACTTGTTGCCGTGTATACCACGATGGCCACAAAACTAATATCAACAAAGCAAATACTAGATTCCTATTCGCTACTCGGATTCACGGACACGGAAAAGTTGGGATTTGCCGAGCTTTCGTACGTGTATCCGTGCGTTGTCCGCGTCCGCGTCATTGTAGATTGAAACGGAGTGTGTTCCGCTTCCGTGATCCGTATCCGCGTGCGTGTCATGGTAGAACGCGTCTTAAACATCGCACGACGCAAGACGTCGCCAACATTGCAAAATGATAATAGCAAACAAGTACAAACAATTAATTTTCATAATGCTTTTTAATGAACGTGATTTTTTTTTCCAAATGTATTTGTTTAGTATAGATGTGTTTTTTTTTATATTTTAAATTTAGAAGTTACTGGTATACAGTTTTTAAATGCCAGAATAACGAATTTCAAAGAACGTTATTAAATTTTCTCAGCAATATGGCGATACTTGAATATCGTAATACGTATTTATGTTGTTTATTTTTTATTCAACGCATAACTGTAGGCACAAATTCATTCTGCGAGCAAATACGAATGTAAACCGATTTTGCAATAAATCACGGCTATTTTAGAAGGCGCAGAACGCGAGCAAAAACGCAAGAAGTTGAAAGTTGACCAACTCTTGCGTTGCGTCCTTGCGTAGTATATAAACTGTTACATTTAAATACGTACGTTTGACTGTTCGCGTCTTTGCGTGCCTTTGTTCCTGCGTGGTTTATAAACCCGGCCTAAGGGCCACGCTGGCTCGCTCGTTAAGTACTTAATCGCCTCTACGCGCAAACCACTGAACTAGCACGTTGCGCGTTGTAAGAGCACGTGGCTACACTGTACTTTTATTTCTGGAAACTTTGTTGCTACGTTTATGGAAGGGTCGTATAAGAGTTTCGCACACATTCACTTAAGATATGTTAAAGTATCGCAATTTGATTGTGAAAAAAAAAAAAAAAAAAAAAAAAAAAATTTAGAAATAGTAAGAATGTATTTTGAACTAGTGTGAAATATGTGATTTTATTCTTATATGAAAACTGATTACGAATGTGTGTATATAACGTATGTGTGTAGGCCTATTAATGAGTTCCTTGTTAAGTAAGAACTCCCCACTTATTCCTCTGAATGCTTTCAAACATATCTTAGAAGACCTTTTTTAACCGTAAACAGTTCGCTTGTGAGAAAAATGTTGATCGTACAGGCAAGTAATTCTCCCTATTTGACATAAAAAAAAAGCGTGGGAATGAGAAATAAAAAATACAAAAAAAAAAAGGGATTACTTATTAAAGACTAAAGACTGATTTTATGAATTGTTCAAACTTTTAATTGCTAGCTTGCCTTATCCTATTAGAGTAGAATTTTGTACTTGAACAGAAGGTAACAACTTACTAAGCCCGGTGCGTATTTTTCGGCATATAAATTGCGCCACCTTTGTATACAATAAGTTATTAGTACATTAATTGAGGTATCTATAACACTTATGTTCTCACGTTCCGAGAGAAGTGCCCCGCGGGTGTAACATACTGGACTTGCGGGCTGGGTTTGATTCCCGGATTCGCCATAGATTTCCTTGGTGAATACCGGTTAGCTGGACATTTCCCTTCCTGCTACTAATTTGTCAAGCCTTTCTACCACCTCTAATGGCTCCACTGTCGACAGACGTTCAGCTATGTATAAAGACTGTAAAAAAATATTTCCAGGTATGGGCACCGGGTGAAAACAGGAGTCGCATAGCCCCGACGAACACAGCACGACACGACAAATTCCGCAACCACGATACATTTATATTTTCAATGTGACTACTCGAATTTACAGCCCGACAGTTTACTGACCCGACACGAAGATTAGAATTTTTCGGAACAATTTAGAAGGCGCTGATTGACTACGCTAGTTTCAAAGGCGGTGGGTAGTTGGGAAATTTGGAATATATGATTATGACTATCGCTAATGCATATGAAGGTGACGGTAAAATTATTATTTTTAAGAGTTACATACAGTAATTTTCAACATTTTTTTTCCCCCCCTTTTAAGCTGCGCATTTGCGATTGTACGGAAAGCTTGTCATACATTTTCATTTTGCAATTTTGTACACTTGTGTGTCGTGCCGCAAGACACGACGAAAAGAGAAATAATTTCTATTCCAAAATCGCTAGTCGGACGACATATTTTGTGGGGCTTACGTCAGATCTATCTTGTATTTCATTGACGGTTTAGTTTTAAGTGTCGTGTCGGGGCTGTCGTGACGTGCTTGTCGGGGCTACGCGACTCCGACATAACAGGTAAGCTACCTGTAATACCGCCCTTAAATACTGCCAACTTCCGAATTAAAAGTGATCCCTTGATCCATGCTTACCGAGCCGTCATACGCGCGTATTAAGATGTCAGGTGTCAGTTTTCTTGCGCATGTGCATGTACGCCACTTTAGTAAGGGAGTGGACGAAATAGTTATCTCAAAACTTCTCGTCGAAGACACTCGCTTTGACAGACACAAGACTTTGACATGAAACGAGGGAAAAGCAACAGCGGGATACCTCAGCTAGCAATAACGATCACTTGTCGACTGTAGTCACAAACAAGTAACAGGGTTGGACCCACTTTCCGTTACTACTTAACAGCACCGGGAGTGTTGACGGTTCATCGTTGTTTGTCAGTCTTAAGGAAACAGTTAACATTAACCAACACACATTTCTACTTGTCAGCAAGCTGAATGACAAGACACTGCAGTGATATTCGTTATATTAAAAAACGATTGATTTATGAATTTGGCTAAAAAAATTTATTTCCGATAGTTATTTAAAATACAGCTGGACTCAATAAATGGTAAAATTAATCAAATTTTTACGATTAATCATGCATTGTTTTTTTTTACCGAACTTCGATGAGCTGTATTACATGTACTATCACTGTCCAATGAAAGTATTTAAATATCATTAAAGAACAGATGTCTTGGATAACTCGCCAACGTTTACTGCAGTTACACGAGGCTTACCTCGTGAATTCCAGACATTTTACGGTAATAATTTTAGCCTCACACAGAGCACCACTCAGCGGTTCCCAAATGCGGCTACCGGCGATGGTCAGTTGACGTTAATAAAATTATCCACCAATGGAATCCCTGGAAATATCGGGTAGTGAAATAGTTTGACTTACAGTAAATGGCCTCGAAGGTAGGATCAGGGGAAGCCGACAACAGGCACAGACTGTCTCAACCAAGACATTTTATTTCATGAAAATAATCATCTAAGCGAGATATCTGGCGGCAGCTTTGTGGTTGCCCTGTTAAGACGGGTAGACATTTTTTTTTTCACTCCACTTTTTCGCAGCGTCGGAATATGAATACGGCATTACAAAGTTGAAGTAAAACCGATAACATAACTTATCGACACACATGCCGACAGAATAGTGTTCTCGAGAGTTAGAACACAAAGTAAAAGTATACGCAAGAAAAGTTGTGTCACTTCAGTGCTAAGTATGCGTTGTAATAGTTACGTTATGTAGATGTGCGAAATTCAAAATTTAAGTCAACTTTAAGTATTATTCTAATTTAGGATTACATTGTGTTTCTAAAAGAGTAATAATATAAAGGCGATATAAGTGAAAAAATTATATGGCCCTCCCATACTTTGCCAAAGGTAACTGTCGCGAAATGCGACTTGTATTTAAGTAGTTCTCTGGGAAATTTCGCAGTATCTTACTTTCTATTACAATAAGAATTTAACTACTTATGCGACGGGAGATGGGACGGTTATTCACAACTAGCTTAATCAGAAATTCGTTTTCAGTGGACTTTCGAAGGAGATTTTTTCTCCTGCCCGATTAAAAGACGTATCTCGTCGTCATGTCGGTATAATTTTAGTAGTATGCAGTTTGCACAACTGTGTATCACCTAACTGGATTAAAAATTGTGACATTTTGTTTTTAAAACGTAAGACCTACCAGGTATGTTTATTTTAATCTTACGTTACATTTGAGTGATAAGCCAATGGTACACGGTACTGCCGTCAGAACAGGTCTACACGTAAAATAAGTGTGAGAATCTACATTTATATAAGGTATGATCCCACCTTAATGTACAGTGACCGTTACACGTACGTGAGTGTGTTTAAGAAACTTCAAAGTAAGCAGCACCATTTCCCGACACTTTTCAGTGGTCACAAAGTGCCTGAGATTTAAAAAGTATCTGATTGCTCTACCAACATAACTGTGCTAACCAGGAACATTTTATTATACAGGCACGTAATTTATTGTAACGGCCAAGTGTGAGAACATTAGCGACATTTATTTTGAACTGAATTAAATCTACTCTGCAAAACTTTAAGTGTGTGCAACATTTAAGATGTCTTAGATAATATTTTTTCTTCCTTTCAAATACTGTATTTGGTATTTGTAGCAGGCATAATGAGAGATATCTTTATAGACCTAGTCCAGCTGCTGCGTGCATATCCCTTGCATTTTTATCACTACCCAGGAATGAAACTTTTCAAGCAATTTATTTCTAAGATATTTTTCCACATTAAATTATTACTTAAAAATTGGAAGCCTTTCATTGCTTTAAATAAATACATAGTTGGTTCCTATGTCTTCCGGTGTGTCTTGTAGTGTTGTATAGCTATGCAGGGGGCTCCACAGAACCTGATTGTGAGCAGGGCTATCCAGGTAATTGAAATTCTGTTGTGTGGAATACCAGTAACTTTGACGATGGTATGCGGTATGCAAAATAAATGCCAGTTAACTAATGTTTGATGTTGATTTTATTGCTATGGATTTATTCCAGGTCGTTGCACTTTAATTATGCAGTTCTGCCTGTATACATTACATTTGACTAGAAAACCATATCAGGATTCGCCCGTTTTCTTACATGGGAAAATACGCATACGTGGAGCTACGTAAACTATATCTCTCACCCTCCATGTTTTCCCCCACGCAGTTATTATTACAGTGGCGTCAATAACGCGCGGCGAGAATACTGGAAAGTGTAGCTGTGTTTGAAAGGTGCTTTGCTTTCAAAATAAAGGATAAACCACACAGCTTATGAGTAGGTCTACTAGAACAGGGTATAACCTACGCAACACTGCTCCCATTAACTATCGGAAAAAACGAGTACAAAGTTACCACAATGGATACCAGCAACGTATCAGATACAACTGCACTGCAAGGGACAGGATAAAGTGTGTTAACAGAGTTCGGGCACGAAAGGAATGATGAGACGAGCTCATATATAGTGCGGAGGAGTTTCAAGCAGTATGTGCAGCTGTACATAATACCGATAGCCAGTCTGGCCATATGAGGACACTACTACAATTTCAGGCTAGCATGGCCGAACAAAAAGATAGCCTGGTTGAGTAAATTAAAGCTAGCATATTGGATCGGAGACCTGACATTATTCAGCATATCGAAAATAGCCAGGAGAAACTCAAGACAGAATTTTAGGCTGATTTGCAAAATTATTTGGCTTATGTTCACACTGCGTGGGGGGAATAAATCAGAACAGAGGTACAGGCAGAGGTTTCCAGGGCGGCTAACAGGCTGCAGGAGGCCATTAACTTCAATTCTTCTCGTATGGACAGCCTATCTGACAATGTGGTAAAGTATACCGATCTGGCGTAAATTACGGAACAAGTTAGAGGACAAGTGGAAGTGGAGGCGGATTTGCGTTCTTTAGGTCAGCATGTGGAGCACCGTTTTTCTCAAATCGAGCGAGCCCGCAGCAGTGCGGAAAAGCAGTCTGAGGAGCAAACAAATAAGTTGGCAGATAACCTAAGGCATGTAGAAACATATGTGATTAACCTAAGAAACACAGTGGATAGTGTGATGGTTTTTGTAGGAGACCTAAGCTTGAGGGGAGAGCCCAATGTAGGACCACCACGATTGTCAGTAGCTACTGATGTATTGCAAACCTTACCTAATAATAATGCGGAACGACAGTCGCACTCCTGTACGGCCAGTAACCCAGCTGGGACATATATGCATCACCCATCAAATCTGTGGGTTGAACAAGTGCCAAGATTTGAAGGACGCTAGGAAGATAACCCAATCAATTTTTTTATTGAGGTTTGAAGAATATGCCTGTGTGTTTGGACTACCAGACGCGGACATGCTGTACTGCCTTTCCGTAAGTTTCAGGAACACTACATATTATTGGTGGGAGATGGATCAATCCACAGTTCGAACCTACAATGAATTTAAAGAAAAATTTACAGATCATTTTTGGAGCAGAAAGATTCAGGGTAATCTGAGGGCGCAATTGCATAGTGGGAGATTTGTCCCAGGCAAGGGCAAAAAGCATTAAAATCATCTAGCTGAAATGTACGATAAGTCTAGGTATTTAGACCCGCCCTTGTCAGACGAAGAAATTGTGACAATGATTTTAAGGCAGCTCCCTTATCATTACGAGTCTCACTGGATGGGGAGGCATCCAGAGGACTTGTCCATCTTCAGAGAAGGCCTCCTAGCCTATGACCAGATTTATCGCCTGCAGAGGATGCAGAATAATAGTGATCAAGACAGGCAGAGCCCTCCCGACCGAAGACCGCAGTATACCAACACACCGCTACAGGCAGCAGACCGCTCCCTAGGTATGGCAATAACCCGCATGTACGCAATGTACGGACAGCGCTTTATTCGCAGGGAGGCCATGGAGGCTGGCGGAATAATTTTTGTAAGACTCGTGGTCAAGGCTACCGCAACAACTGGCGGAATGGACGGGGATATAAATGGAGAGGAAGAGGACGTCACGACAGCGATTCTGACAGTGAACCGTCTGGAGGAAACTGTACCGATGAACGTGACAACAATCGAAAGAAAACAGATCACGAGGAACAGAGACCTCACAGCGGTAATCCGGACAGCTCCGACCACAATGACCGCGGTATAGCTGTGCAACCATCGCAGGGAAATAACAATGTGAAGACGAGCCAGGCAGCTGGAGGCGCGAGCTCACTATCAGCTCTAGTGACACACAGCGGGCCTATGTACACTACGCAACAGGGAGGCGGATATTTTTATAATCAGGAGCCGCTGGACCCTAGGATACCTGCGTTTGTACCCACACAAGCAGGAGGCTCATAGAATCAGAGATTTTGACTGGTCAGCGATCATGTTTGTTTAGCCCGCAACACCTTGAGCGACCCCTTGGCGCTCCACATCAGGGGACAAGAAAAACAGCCCAGTGCTTTCCAACAAAAGGAAAACCCCAGCTGCTGACCCCCAACATATGCACTAAGGTGTCCCAGAGGAGGACGTGAAACGAAGTATCTCCACTCCCACGTGCAATCCTTCAGTGTATAAATAAATAATCATGGAGAAAGGAAGCCTAGCCCAAAATAATTATTAAACACCTAGCTCCGCTCTCTTACCTTGTTCTCCATTCGGGCACACTGTTGTGGGTTTCCTTTAATACCCATCAAAAAACATCAATACTTGAGAGCTTTCGTCAATAATTAAGTTAAAACATGAATTTTGCACTTACAAAAAAAGGCAGTAGTTATTAAAAATTTCTTTTTTTTTAACAAATAAATATTTTTTTACTTGTTTTGGGTTTGTATTTCACCCTTTTTTTTCTTACCACACACACAATGAGAAGAGATAAAATATATATGATATTTAAACAAAACAATAATTGGTGTTATGAGTACTACAGTTGCTTCAAAATAGTTACAATTAATAGACCCCCTTTTAATTTATATGTTTTCATATTCTGATTTTTTTTAAATAACTTAGGGTGCACCCGAAATTCACCATTTTAGCTACGGCTTCCTTGCTTTCTCCTTTGTCTTATTTTAGGACCAACAAACTTAAAACTTGTAAATAGAAAATTCTTATGGTTGTCCACACCATTTCATGCCAAGACATATACCAAGGTAAGTATTACATTTTTAGCATGTTGTTTTCAAGGATATTTGAGTCCAGAATAAAACATCGTGCAGCAAGTTGAAGGCAGTCACTGCCGTGGTGTCATGCAGTAAGTAATCAAAAAATCGCATGCAATTATAACATTATTTCTGACCAAGGGATGAAAAGGCGGTGGCCGAGAAGTCGGCACGTCACTGTTGCTTAAATCACAGCCTGGGCCACGGTCCCATCACTTGAAAAGCACGAAGCTGAGATCACATCACCAAAATGGCTAGGTCGCGTAGCCGGGGAACCGCACTGAACAGAATTACAAGGGGAAACAAAAAATGAGCACCGATAATGCAACAAACAATTACCGCAACCACTTACCAAAAGGTAAGTACAAATTACTCATCTGGGCGGTCAAGTATGGTACTTACGCCATAAAAAAAGCTGAAAGTCAGGTAGTAAATTTTCAAAACCAATTACTTTGTGTGGAAGTAATAACCGTAGAAGACAGGGTCAACACATTCCTTCACGTACGACAGTGACTGTATGCATTTAACCATAATTAACGTAACGACAAAACATATAAAAAAGGTTTGACATTAAATAAATTAAAATAAAGCTAGCAAACAAGTGTAACACATTACAGTCACGAAAATCAAAAGTTTCATACAAAGATTTTACGTTATTACGATACTAGTGCTGCCACCTATCCTAGCGGCGGACAGACACAAAATAAAGTTGTTAAAAGAATAACGTTACGATACTGACAGTTTTATTTTGCACTATTTATGGCAAATGAACATGAACTATATTATCCGGTATGGTTCAGAATTAACACAAAGTGTAGAGTAGCATTAAGAAAACACAATAAAATAACGCGTACACACTTAATACAGCGGTAAAATGAGTGATTTGAACAAATTGCTCAAATGAACATTACTACAGTATTCGTTATCTGTTACAGGTGCTGCCCTCTGAAGTGAGAAGCAGCAGATAGATAAATACATAATATAGTATAATGTGATTTTACTACTTGGCAAACAAGAGTGAAATGAATACAATATTTTTATCGTCAACGATAAAGGTTATAAATGCCAATAACCTTAACACATAATATTATTTTTGGTTTGCACAGTCAAATAATAATTTAAAAAAAAAATCCTTTTTTTTTTTTTTTTTTTTTTTTTTTCTCATTAACATAAATGTGGTGTTCCGACTGGAAATAAGGAAAGATCATAAAGAAAGAAGAAAATATAACGGGCGTTGCAAAAACGTGTATTGCTATAAAATAAATAGGAAAAGAAAATAGGTTAGGAGAGATTATGCCGTAGCATGGCTCCACCTACCATTACCTCCCGAGACGATTGGAATTACGCAGTTGAGTGAACAGGAAGTAACAAATGAACTACAGAATCTGGTGGCCCAGCGATTAAAAATTTCTTTGGAAAGGCGCAGTCGTTATTACAAAACCTCTAAGCTAACCGAGTTGGAAATTGGAACTTTAGTTTTGGTCCGTGCCGCCAATATAAGCAAGTTATGAGATTTTGTGAGCTCCAAACTTTTACCGATTTATTCTGGCCCCTACGTCATGACGGGGAAGAAGAACTAGAATTACTATGTGTTTGCTAACCCTGTAACCGGAGCAATGTTTGGAAACTACAATTTACGTCAGCTGAAGCCATACAACGCACTTATCAGGACGGATATCTGAGAATGACATTCTACTGTGAAAAATCGAGCACGAATTGATATCAGTACACCGGAGTTTCTAGACAGCGGACGACAGTATATTTTGCCTGGACTGAAGAAGGGGGGGAAATGTAAAAGGGCGATGTTTGGTATTGTACGGAGGCTAAGAGACCGCCTATATCGTGTATGCGAATGCAAAGAATTAATATCGCATGGAATATTATGTATGTACGCGCCTACAAGGCAAGCCCTTGGTCTCCCGTAAATAACCGCTGTAGTCTGCCGCCAGGAAATATACGGCAAGTGAAATAAGTTCGTTCACAGTAATGTAATATGTGGATAATAAGTCTACGGTGTTGTTTTGTGCTGCGAGTACCCCTAAACAGTTAAGAGAAAAAGAAACACATGGGTAACAGTCCCTAGCCCACACTCTGGATTACTCTTCCATTAATGCAAGTAAGTATCAAAGTCCTCTGGAGAATTAATCCTCGTAGAAATAATTAATAAACTCCTGCGTAATCCCAGTTGGTCGACGGATGTTTATATATAGTTTCTTCGTGTTTGTTCCTAGTATAGTGTGGTTAGTTAATGTTGATTATTTAGTGTTGTAAATAATGTTGTATTTTTTCTTTTTCTTCAAGTGTGCAATTAATTGGCTTCTGAATCTTCCTGTATTTAATTGTTGATTTTAAAGTCGTCTTGCAAGAGGTCGCATTATTCTTCTTATGCATTTGTTATGCATTCATTGGGTTTCTGGTGAAAGGCTGTCCTTATCTATCCTTTTCTTCTGAGAGTTCTGCAGGTGCATAATCTACGTCGATTCATAGTCATTATGTCGTGTTATGAATGCAGTTCAGAAGTAAGTGTACTCGCAGAAGAGGTGCCGACGTATGAAGAAAGACAGTGTTTAGTGTATTTGTTTAGACATGTGTAGTGACATAAGGACGCCACCACTAAGTAAACCGGTGCGTTATACCCGAGGGACTTATGCCGGGTAACTACGAACAGTGTTCCGGAGAATTCAAGTGTCACCGCACGTAATTGCTCACTCACTAAAACTAAAAAAATGCATTGTTTACATTTTATGCAGCTGATGTAGTACGGGCGTATCACTGCCACGTTTCGAATTAACTCTAAAAGAACTTGTGGTTTTGGACGCTCAGCGAAGTTCCAGAACACTTACGTTCGTGTCAGCATTGTTACAGCTAGCTCCTGAGACAGCTGTAATCTCACCTACGACGCAAGAACCCCTGACACGCCGCGACTGCGAGCCTGAATTGTACCCGGAACACAGCTCTTGACTAACTGATTTGTCTTCGCGCATAAGAAGTGCGTGGACAAAACGGCTGCGTCTCTTCGCCCTGATTGGAGAAGCCGGCAGCCATTGCTCTTTCTGGCAAAATATGACACGTGACCACAGGGAAGAGGCAGAAAGAGAGGATTAGAAACCATGATATTTTAAACAACTGTGCGAGGTTTTTTTTTATTTTAGAGGGAAAGATAGCAGCGGCGTTTTTGAGGGGAAAAAAAGAACAATAATCTTGGCTGTGTTTTTCTTTTAGCATAAGAGCTGCTAAGAGATTACCTCGATTGTTCAAACTGAAACTAAGTCCTAGTATTTCACACTGTCTCAATGTAGAATTTATGTTTGTTTTTTTTATTACTGAATGCTTTAATTATGATTGATGAACACATGTGTATAATGAATAATTTTACTTATTAACATCTGTTGCCATGGCTATTGTTAGCACCTGAATTTTGTGTGTATTTAGAACAGATTTTGCTCTGGGTGACGTTACTTAGAGATTAAAAGAAACTTGTACTCACTTGCTCACCTAAATCTATGTTCGCCCTGAGTAAAGTGTAGGGAGGCATATGTAACATCTTATTATTCAACACATGCGATTTGCATTTCAACACACTTTAAGTTAGCATACAAATTTATAATTCTAATACATGCACGTTTATTTTGTAAGCAAATATTATGAATGTCATGTTTTACATGTAATGTTGTTATATTATAATTTTATTTTGTTAATTCTACGTAATATTAATGTACACGCAGCAGCTGAAATGTTAATTTTCCATTTGTGAATTGCTGTAATTTTATTTTGTTTTATCAGGTTTCAAGTAACTTGTTAATTGTGTGCAAGTTGGCAACATTTAGGCTCACCTTTAATCGTCATGGTATTGGAAAGCACCCTGAGTTAAGTCCTATGAACTCTGTATTAATTTAAATATTTAACCGCTGCCGATAATGGATGGTAACGGAATGTTCTATACTCCATCTTGAATTAAGTGGGTAACGACGACAGCAGGATAGTGAGGCCTTAGTTCTACGTTAATAGTATAAATTTAATGTTTTAAGGTTAGTCAGACCTGTAGAAGTATATTACAATTTGAGTGACCAGCCCACGGTACACAGTACTACCGTCAGAACAGGTCTACATGTAAAATAAGTGTGAGACTCTACATTTATATAAGGTATGATCCCACCTTAATGTACAGTGACCGTTACACGTACGTGAGAGTGTTTAAGAAACTTCAAAGTAAGCAGCACCATTTCCCGACACTTTTCAATGGTCACAAAGTGCCTGAGATTTAAATAAGTATCTGATTGCTCTACCAACATAAACTGTGCTAACCAGGAACAATTTTTTATACAGGCACGTAATTTATTGTAACGGCCAAGTGTGAGAACATTAGCGACTTTTATTTTGAACTGAATTAAATCTACTCTGCAAAACTTTGTGTGTGCAACATTTAATATGTCTTCGATAATTTTTTTTTCCCCTTTCAAATACTGTATTTGGTATTTGTAGCAGGCATAATGAGAGATATCTTTATAGACCTAGTCCAGCTGCTGCGTGCATATCCCTTGCATTTTTATCACTACCCAGGAATGAAATTTTTCAAGCAATTTATTTCTAAGATATTTTTCCACATTAACTTATTACTTAAAAATTGGAAGCCTGTCATTGCTTTAAATAAATACATAGTTGGTTCCTATGTCTTCCGGTGTGTTTTTGTAGTGTTGTATAGCTATGCAGGGGGCTGCACAGAACCTGATTGTGAGTAGGGTTATCCAGGTAATTGAAATTCTGTTGGTGTGGAATACCAGCAACTTCGACGATGGTTTGCGGTATGCGAAATAACTGCCAGTTAGCAATAAAATTAACATCAAACATTAGCTGTGGATTTCTCCCAGGTTGTTGCACTTTATTTATGCATTCTGCCTGTGTACGTTTTCTTAATATACTCATACGTGGGGCTTACGTGAACTCTCTCTCTCTCTCCAAGTTTTCCCCCACTTAGTATTTCTTACACTGTTACCGTTGTTCTTGATAATGTGTCGGCAGAAGAATAGCCCTGTGCTGGAATACGGAGGGTGGTTACTGCTCGCATGCGCGCTCTACCTTGTATTCCCTCATACGTTGTCTGCTTGCTTAGTTTCATATTTCTGCGTATTCTTTAGCCTTCAAGTACGCTAAATTTACACGTTAACATTATGATTGACTAAACGTCGACTAAAGTCCGCTCGTCAACCAAGTGACCCTGGAAATTGTTACCGACATACATATTTCATGGTTTTAGCAGTTTTTACAACAATCGCATATACATTAAACGTATACTTTAGTTGCTACCGATTTTAAAATTACGCTACATTTCCTGAATTATTGACAGCATGAGAGTATACGTGTCTGTAGTGTTTACGTTAAAATATTTGCGGATGGGCAAGGGTTTGTTTTTTAATGATTGCCCGCCAATGTTTGTATCCTATATAGTTGGCTTGGACAACTGTCAATGCTAGAAACTGTGGAATAGGGTCCCGTGTAAGGCGCGGGTGCATGTGCAGTTTTTAACGTCGTTGAGTTTGTAAACTTTTCCTTGCTTGTATTAGCCTTGCAGCATTAAAAGTGTAGCGTTAATCAGGACAATCAAGTAAATTTCTGAAATTGATTTTAGAAATGTTTTACCAATGTAATAAGTAATGTGGTGTACTCTTCCATGGTAACATAGTAAAACATTCATAAAACACTTTTTTTTTTGTACACGGTGAAGTGTAAAAGACTGCGAAATCCTCAACTTCGCCGTAAATAAAGACAATGCTACACTAGTGTCCAAAAGTTAAGCATTATTAAGATATATTTAAAAAATGCAAAAAAAAAAAAATGTTTAAACAAACCTTTAATTTTTATAAATGCACAAAACAGAGAAAAATAATTATAATAGTTACACAATTTGTAGAACTTGTAAGATGTGGTCGAACAGCCGTAATAAATTTTACTACACATTAATATGTTTGTATCAATTTATATTCAGTACATAAAAGCTTGGCGCAATGTAGAACGTATACCTCATTTGCGTAAGCGTAGTAAGCACATATCTTGCGCAAGGCTCTTAACTATTCACAAAATAGAACGTATATCAGATTTGCGTAAGCATAGGAGGAACATATCGTGCGTAAGGCTCTTTACTATTCGCCCCAAGCTTTTATATAGAAAATATAAATTGATACAAACATATTTATTTGTGGTAAAGTTTATTACGGCTGTTCGACCACATCTTACAAGTTATACAAATTGTGTAATTATTATAATTATTTTTCTCTTTTAAATACATTTATAAATAAAAAGTTGGTTTTTAAAAGTTTTTCTTACATTTATGTTATTTCTCACTTTTTAGTCTCCAACCATGTGTTTGTATCACGAATATGGCTTTCCCTTGCTAAGAAAGATCCCCATGATGTATCGTGATCGACCAGTAGTTCGCTTTCATTCCGATACGGGACATACTGTAGGAACAAACTGTAATAATAGTTTTCAGAACCATTTGCCGCTACAAAAAAAAGGCACGCGCACAACAGCATTGATACCTCTAATCTCCATTTTACTGTTACTCGATTCTGTAAAACAAACTCGGTACGACGTTTACAGCATGTAGTTGTAGAGTTCCTATGGCCACCTTCCGGCTCCATCATCAGATCAGCTCAGCTCAGTGTGGTACCTTCGCATTGTATTGCCATGGGAATTACACATGTTTGCGAAATTTCAGTTCAAGTGGATAACGGGAAGTGGTTTAAAATCGACTTTGCAAGATTTCACCTGAACGTACCGACAAACTTGCTAGCTAACACGGCAAGTTAAATGAAAGCTTGTAACAAATGTTATGTTATTCAAATATCACAGTTACACAAACACGGCACAGAAAACGCAATAAAAACTAATCAAAAGTTTATTTGATATACAAATGAGTGGTCAACATTACTGCAAAGACACACGTGCAAAAATGACAAAGCATTGGACATAACTTTCCGAACAGAAAAAAAGGGTTGACATGGAGTTTTGTTGCAGCTAACGAACACACACGCCGCTCAACGACCTGACATGGCCTCTACGAAGTGGCTCAAGAACTCTATTGGCAGTTGGTTCCATTCCTCACGAACAGCAGTGTGGATATGTGGAATTGTCCGCGGTGAATCCTGGCGGACTGCAACTTGCCTACCTAACGCATCCAAGGTATGCTTTATAAGGTCCTTGTCTGGAGACCTCGATGACCAGTCCATGAGGTGGATATCTTCACCTTCAAGAAATGCATCCACCAGGTTGGCTCGATGCGCACATGCATTGTCGTCCATGAAACTGAAGACTGTTTATTTGTAGATTTACCATATTAGTGTATGCGTACAGTGGTAAGGCGTGAATGGTAAAGTATTATCCCACACATCCATGTCAACGTTCCTAAATTTGCTAAGGAATGCGTAGGGGAGTTCCCAACTTTATATAGTAGCGATGCTAAACAATCCCATATTTTCAGCCTGATACGTAGTAAAGTTTCCATACGCTGTATAGGTAGAGCTAGTGATTTTTAGAGAAAAAATATGAGAACACGGTAGACTTCAATACTATAAGCATCCAGCAGCAGTTTGTCTATTGCCGTTGGTTGCTGTCAGCTTGAGAAGGCGTTTTCATAGTTGACCGGGCCACTCAGAATTCGGCAACATCGGCACGTCTCCCACGTGATTCTTCTGCAGATATTTAGCACGTGCCAAAAATGAATTCAGCCAATCAAGATCGATACACAACCCTGCAGTGTTTAAAAATATAACTTGTCGTGAAATCTTTTCGCGAAATTTCACTACCCCTATGTATAGGTTAAAAACTTCCATGACAGATTAGGAAGTTAACCAGAAGTTTTTTTTAGAGTGTGCGTAGGCCTAGACTGCGCCTCAGAAAAGTCGCACTTGCTGTTTGAATACCTCCGCTGTGCGCCTCTGGGCAGCTATGGTACCTCAGTTGAAGATGTGCAGCTCCATGCGTCCATCGAGAATTACGCCTGCCGACGCCATTATTCCACCGCCATCAAACTGAGCCCTTTCCACGACGTCCCTGGGATTTAATCGTGTTCGAGGTTCTTTCCAGACGAATGTGCAACGGGAATAGTTCTGCATTCTGAATCTGGACTCGTAAGTGAAGAGCACGTTGCTTCATTCATTAAGGGTCCAATCTAGATGCTTCTGACTTCACTGTATGGTATATTCGCGGTTTCTTCACACCTTTTGAATCAAACCTTCGAAAAATCACCCTATGTATGCCGTGTTTAGTTACTTCCTAAATATGCCATGTATCACTAGCGTTTTATACCTCTGTTAACATGAAATTATCTTATTTTTCATTAAACTGAATTGACAAATATTTTATTTATAAATTAAAATGTTTCGTTTTTAATAAATATGTATAAAAACTGTGAGAAAACTTGCGTGTTGGTAACGCCTAGCAACTAATAATTCTCATGCAGAATTCGGTGCGTGTCCTTTGGTGTAATTTTCTAAAGACTGTTCACGGTAAAGTGAGCACTTTTAAAATAAACCTTTTAAAAAGGTCACTGCCCCTACCTGCGTATATCTTTAACGGTACACTGACTGTAACTCGCCCACTAAAGTTGGCAACGACGGAGAGAAAGTAATTCCATGTGTTAACGTTAAATTACAAAAGCATTTGTGAATGCTGAAATATTTTATTTTACTTTATATTTCCCTTTCATGCATACAATTGTAAAAATTAATACCTTTTCAAAATATTTAATTAAACAAAAATTACAGTTGTCCTCGACGGACGCACGAATAAAGTGATCAGGCTCATGGTAACGCTAATTGTATATGTGGTGGAAGAATACACAATGTGCATACAAGTAGATCTTAAGCAGGGCTTTCAAAAGTGCTCATTTTACCGTGAACAGGCTATAGACTAAATTAAGCTTAGTTTGTACGATGCGGAGGAATATCCTGGAAGTAGAACTTTAGCAGGGCTTCTGAAAAGTGTGACGTAACCGTGAATGGATTATAATCGGGGGTTGGGGGGGAGGGGGCTCTTCTGTGCACTGGTTTACAGGGGACGCGCACTACTGGATGTCCGTCATAGAGACCAGCTGCCCAGAGTCCCCGGTATACAGTTTGCCGAGAAACTCGGAACTCCAGAGATAGCGGCAAGCTCTCGAGACGAATGTCGTGTAAGCATTGTCTGGTTCTGTCGTGCAGTTAAGGCCAGATTTGGGTTGTCTTATTGCTAAGTTGTTACTCTTGGGCGACCTAGTACTGGTCTACGATGAACATAGCCTGCATCTTGCAACTTCTGTCAAAGCCTGGAAATCAGACTTCGTAGCACGTTCAAGGCTGTTGAGACTTCAATCAGTGCATGACTTGCTTCCAGACGTCCAGATGACGTCTTTGTGCCATGTTATTACACTGTAGAGTGCACACTTTACACTGCAAACAATTTTCTGATAAACTTACTAAACTGTAATGAAAATTTGTAACCTATACAGTGTATGGAAATAATACCACACGTCAGACTGAAAAATGGAAATTTTTAGCATTTCATCTATACAAAGTTGGGAAGTTCCGTATGCCTTGATTATTTTCTGAGCAACTGTAGGAACGTTACCTTGTATGTGTGGGGAAATAATTTACCATGCGTTCTTTGCCACTTTAAATATACACTGAAATGTTAAATTTACAAATAATTTTCTAGAGTGTACCACAAGATTGCTTTCCAATCAAAATGAGCACACAATATAAAATGACACTTTTTGTCTGATACACTTGTTTAGTTTGCCTTTCGTTTACGAGCCTGTTTGACGCTGAGATTGTTCTGGCCAGTGGACATAAGCTGAGTTACACTCTTTAATCAATATTTACGGTGATCGCGAAATCGTTCCCTTCCAATTTTATAGTTTTCTCATTATGCTTAACTTCTGGACACTATTTTCTTATAGCAATGATGCGATGGTATACTAAGCTACCGATGATGATGGTTCAATGCAGAATTTACATGTTTGTGCTGAAATTAAATATTTTTGAAGGTACATAATTCCACTGACGGGAATTTCTGTACATATTTTGAAGCTGTTGACGAAAATTTCTTTTACCTTCATTACTGCTTTTTAATTCTTTCTTGGCCCTTCAGTAGAGACCTGAATAATTCGCGAATTCATTTCGGGGAAAGCTGGAACTGAAAACACGTGCGTTTATATAACTTCAGCCATTGGTACACATGGTATTTGACACCTCCTGGAGAACGCTGGCCCAATCGTCCCCTTCCACTGTGACAGCAGACAACCTATGTGCAGCTGATATCGGCATTTTTGTACATAATACTGTAGAGTCTAGCCTGCAGGCCATTGAACTCGTGAATTCTTCAGGCCTCTACCAGTCAGTAATCGGCTTGTGCAGTAATATTAAAAACAGGAACAAGCAGCTAGTATAGTATTTAACTACGTTATTTGATGTTCGTAGGGAAGACTGCCACACAGCTATCTGTTTGTGGGTGGCAGTGTGTTTGCTTAACTTGGCAGTGTGGGCCGCTAGGCCAAAGCTGGGTCGATGACACATTTATGTCGCTGGTCACACTAGGCTTGCCAAGTCTGCTCCACCCACAACTTACGGCGAGAACGTAATGGCTTGTTGCCTGGTTGCGTTACCTCTCCTTCTTTTGCAATGGATGGTTGCCGAGATATTTCCCTCGCCGAACTAACCATATTGACGTAGTATGTGACTGAAGCTCCATCGTACCACACAGCTTCTTATCACGGCTTCAGCTTGCAAACGAGATAGTATGCACTTAATTATTCAATGCATCGTGCAACTGAAGAGTGACCTACGATAATCTAAGGTATAGAGATAAGGCCCCAGATAAATGGAGTAATGAAATTAAACGTCATTGCCTTTTTTTTTAATCGTTTAGGTGTGTAGAATGTTGAATTCTTTTAACGTCTTCGACGCAGTATCTTAGAAAGTAACACACGTAAGCCATAGACGAACTTGAAAATTTAGGCCCCAATCAGAGTCGAATATGCGTACCTTAAATTCCACACAAGTGTGTTGAAAACAGTTGCGCTGATCATGTGTGTTCATGCAGGTTACTAGGTTACGTAATGTTTGTATGTAATTGCTGAACGGTTCTGCATACCTAATACAATGCGTCCGATGTCGATACTTTCGCAACGTTAACTTCAGCGCGACTTGTGGTACATCAGCAACGTATACAATGCATTGTATTACCAACTTCCATAGCAATGCAAAGTTGAATTAACCCTTTTGAAAGTTCTTCGTTTCGAAAGTAGTTTGGGGTTCACACATTAACATTATTTTATGTAAATGGAGTTGAATTTATTTTTGTACGTCTGCGATCACGAAAATATCTTTCATGTAAATCTGTCATTTTTGCACGTGCACAAGAGTAGCGATTTTTATTGCTGCAGAAATATTTAATCATTAAAACTGAAATTCATCAACTGACGACAGCAGCTTTAAAGTCCACGCAAGATTTAATATTATGACAGATTTTCACTATTGAGAATTCTGCCTAAATATTGCTTCGTAACATACAATAGCGATAAACTACACTGACCTGAAAAAATTGCAACACTGTAATTGTGCATGCAACTTTATTCCCGATTCAACCTTAAGGTAATATAGCTTGATGACGTTACATGAATAACACTACACACCAAACCAAGCAACACAAGCCAAGTTCTGAATCTGTTAAGCGTCACATTACAGTGCACTACCTTCAATCATCATCACAGGTGTGAATTCTAGTGTATTAAAGTAGTCAATCGTACGTGTGATAAATATCATCCTGAGGTTTAGTGTCTCAAGTATCCTTTACCTGTGTACCTGTCATTACAATTGTGCAGGGTTAGTAGCTGGTCGTACAGACTGTCAGACGTCGTCCCACCATGTCCCAAACATGTTCAATGTGAGAGATATCTGGATCGTTTCGGGTAGAGCAGATGTAAGGTAAGTAGGTAAGTGGGCTTAACGTCTCGTCAACAAACAGCGAGGTCATTAGAGACGGTGTAAGTTGCACAGGGAAGAGGAATTTGGGAAGGAATGGGATGGAAGCGGCCATGGCCTTTGTTAGGGACTCTTCCTACCATTCGCCTGGAGTGATTTCAGAAAATCATGGAAAATCGAAATCAGTATGGCCGAACACCGCAAAGAGCACGTCGAATAGTACAAGCAGTATGTGGATGAGCATTATCCTGCTGAATCAGTACGTCATCTTTCTTTTAAAGGAATGTTAGCATAACGGGTTAAACAATGCACTGGATGTAGCGGCCACTTTTTAACGGGCCCTGCACAAACACCAATTATAAACGGGAATGCCACTATGATGCCAGGAGTTGGGCATGTATGTACAGTATGTCGGGGGCGAATACGCTCTGGAAGATGACGCTCACCAGGTGTCGACGTCGCACATGTAAGTGGCCATCACTTGCATGAAGGCAGAACCTGATCTCATCGCTTAACACAACAAAGCATCAATACATTCTCCTGGCGATCCTTTCACACCACCACAGGAGACGTGCTCGATAGTCTTGTGGCAGAAGAGGAAGCCTGGCCAAAAGCACATTGTGTTTGTAGTCTTGCTCCAAGTATATGTGAAGATCCCTGGTGCCACATTCGCTCTGATCTCTGCTGTAGATGTCTGCCAATGCTGTGGGTCTCGATATGCATCTGTACTATGCGGCAGCCCCGAATCTGATCTACGGGTTTGGCCCTATTCAACTGGACCAGCGTTGATGACATCACCACACTACGGATGCATCATGGCCAACATGTGCAGCACTCCGTCGATATGTCCATCCCTTCTCGTGAAGTCCCACGATGCTGCTCCTCCCAAACGGCTATATAAGTGCACAATAGGGGCATGTAACCGATTAGAGGCATGGCGATAGCTCTAGTGCTGCACTTTACTAAACATTCAACCATACAGGCGTACACGATACTGTCTGGTGCGTTGCTGTACATGGCGTAGCAAAGTGAATGGTACAACGCTATTTTTGGTCGACGTCCTTGAAACGTTCATCAGTTGGACTACACTCCTCCAGCATGAACCTATTGGACCCGTGTTCACATTGTTAAGGTGTTGCAATTTTTTTTTACCTTCAGTGTATTTAGATGCAGCATCTGAAATGACTATGTTACCAGAGTTTAAAATTCCTAAGGCTCAATTATGCAAATTTCATTAACATTGCTACGGAACAAGAGTTAACTTTTTCGGAGAATGCAATCACATAAAAAAAAATTTACTACCATTTTTTTTATTATTTAATTGTTTTATGGCAACTACTTTCGAAACAAAAAAATTGCCGATACTGTTTTGGTGTGTACTAATAAGTAGAGACCTGAATAATTCGCTGATCTATTTTGGGATAAGCTAGAATTCAAAACACGTGCGTTTATATAACTTTAGCCATTGGTCCACACGATGTCTGACACCTCCTGGAGAACGGTGTCCAATTGTCTCCGTCCATTTTGACAGTAGACAACCAACGTGCAATTGATATCGGTATATTTGTACATAAGACTGTAAAGTCTGCCTGCAGGTCATTGAACTCGCACATTTTTCAGGTCTCTACTAATAAGCAAGGTCCCGCTGTCTTGTAGCTTTTTTGTGCAATCTTGTAGGACGGGATACTAAATACAATAGAAATTACTCTAGATCCAGTACAGTTAACTTGAGATCGCGGGGATCAGCTTTCCACAGCCGCTATCGACGTAATGACGCACGGCAGCGCTTGCAGTGTCGATACCGCAGCTCAACTGATAAAAAGAACGAGGTCAACTAGCCAGGCCTTCGAGAATCAATAGACTGTACAGAGCAGTATACTTTTTGGCTGTTGCCATGTGCCGAGTGTGGTGGAAAAAGATAATACAGGTGTTGCATAACAGTCTCTCGTGTATTTTGGGTCGGTGAATGGCTTCGGTACAAGCAGAGGTCCGCCTCTACAACTACATCGAGAATCCTGCCATTCGATAATGTGCATTTCATTTTCACACAAGTAGCAGTGACCTTTCAAGCACTCGTGTGAGTGTATATTGTGTTTGGCGACGAAACGTAATGTTTTAGAAGAGCATGCATTGGAAGTGGTATAAACTTTATCTTCTTTTATGGGTCCATTGAACCAGGTTGTCTAGCTCATAGTGAGATTTGCAGTTGCTCTATATAATTTCCAATAATATGGCAACTTCCACAAATTTATTGCCCAAAAAAATACGGCCGTCTTTGACACTGCTTCATTCTTCAGCTTTGTTTCTTCCAAAATTTTCATCACCATTTATGATTGTAAATTCTAAGTCAGGGGCGATGGCAATAAGAAATTTGCATCTCACCGCTAAATGTATTTGAAAATTCCTAACTCAGTGTTGTTTTATCAATCTTTTATTATTACTACTTGTTACATTAGTTTTCATTACGCATTTTCTTAGCGAAATATTGTGCTTAGTATAGACGAGCCTTATATGGGCATAGTGTATTCCATCATGTGTAAAATTTACATTGACACTGACATGGACTTATTCACTAAAATGCATGCGTCAGTCAAGTGAAAGAGTGACATTATTAGGAAAGTACATATCTTACAAATTTACTCATTCTTGCACATACAGGCATTAAAAAAAGAATAAATTTCAGTGTTCACAAATGTTTAACAGTACCTAGTAGAAAATTGGGTAGTCGAGGGAAAGGGGAAGGGGAATCTGAGTGTCGGAGCTCTTCATGCTCCGTAATTCCGGTACCCCGGCGGCCATCTTGTCCCCCATATTGTATGTCTGTGACCTTGACCTTTGATATTGACCCTGGTGACCTTTGACTTTGAAAACAAAAACAACAAAACTTATTCAAATATATAAAAAATTTATTTTAAATGTATTAAAATCTTATAAAAAATTTATTGAAAATTAATAAAAAATTCATTAAAAATGTATTAGAAATATAATTTAAAGAATTTTTAAAAATTATAATTTCGCATTTTTGGGCATAGAACGGACTCGAGAAAGGTGCAGAGGCGTCAACCGGTCGCCATGTTATTACGTAACCCAACTGCCATGTTGAATTTTGGTAACTTTGGCATGATAACCTTTGACCTTGATCCTAAAAAATCGTCAAAATTTGTGTGGACAGAGTAGCACATTCTGGCGAGGAGTGGGAGAGGCCAGGAGCCATCTGCACCCCTGTATCCAGTTGCCGCTATCTTCATTTGCTCATAAAATCTTGGACTAGAGAGATGTATACCTCAATAGCTCCTTCATATACACCAGGCGGATAGACAGTTGGCAGCCGATGAGGCCACGATCGGGGTTTACCGCAAGACCTGCCCGGAGACCATCGCGCACAAGCAGCAGATCACCTGCCTTCATCTCTAGTGATAGCCTTGATTAACGTTTTATGATATACACATTTTAATATAAAACTGTTTTATCCGGAAACTTTCTGTTTTCATGTGTTAAGTCAATATTGCGAAAGTTTTTTAGGATTTTCAAATAACATTTATGAGCTCGGTATACGAAACTTCGTACCACTTTCAAGTCGGGTTTGTGTTAACAAGTGCGCTCTATTTACATGACTTTACGGAAATTTCTAGTACGTCCCTTATTTTAAAAATAATTTTCTCTTTGAGTATGTTTGTGCGTTTTTTCCCCATTATATATAAAGTGATGTGGGATTAAGCTCTACACTCCGACGCAAGTTGATTATTTTGAAACGACATCATTTGGGATGGGTAAGATTTTCTACCATTAATTACTATAGTGTAGATCGTTATATATATATATATATATATATTTGATTATCAGAATAGACGTACACTATTGTGTCTGCTTTAAATCGTAGGTCGTATTCGTAGTTTTGCCGTAGTTTCAACTCAGTTGCCTTTAAGATACCGGCAGCGCTACACGTATATAAGCAGGTGCACGTCATTCCATCCACTCATTCATCGAGTGACCTCCGAGGTGAACGGATGTTGGCCGCACTCCACATATCTAATAATGCTTATAAGTCTCAGCAAATCATATACTAACATAATTCCTTCAGCAACCTCACAGCCGGACAGAAGTGTTTTGGGAGAGGTGTAATTTTATTAGGTGTGTTAATCCATTCTTTCTTTTTACATGTGGATTATGTTTCTAAAGTTCTTCCTCGCCAATCTCACAGGCAGACGGACATGTGAGGTATGTGTGAGAGGAGTCATATATATTAATATATATCTTATTCATTTAATTTATAGGGACATTTTGTTGTAGATCGTTAACTCCATACTCACATAATTGTGTTCATTCGTTATACTTCTCTCTCGTGTAAATTATATTGCTAGCATACAGCTCAGGGTAGTAAATCACGTTACATTTAATTCCATACTGGAGAGTCACGTAATTGCACTTTTTATTCGCGTAGTCGTGATCGTTTGAAATTTGCGATTCGAGGTGTGTAATTTATTCGTACGTAGGACTCGTTTAAAGACTCTGGATTTCTCTTGTATGTTAAATATATTGCTAGCATACAGCTCAGGGTAGTAAATCACGTTACGTTTAATTCCATACTGGAGAGTCTTGTAATTACACTTGTTTCTTTATGAGACCAGGTAGTTATACTTCTCTCTCTCTCTCTCTCTCTCTCGTGTTATTTATTCATACATAGAACACTTAATTTCTCTTGTGTGTTAAATACATTCATAAAAAATACAAACACATCAAAATTAGAATTAGAAAAAATAAGAAAAATGACCCTTAGAACACTATTGCACTCAACTCAACACCTATATAACACATTGCAACCCACCACACTGGTCAGTCGCCTGTAGGCACCACACTGTCAACATCGTACAGAGCTCCCCACAAAAGGAAAGAAATAAAGAAAGAAGTACAACAACAAAATCAAGAAAATAAAATAAAATAAACCCTTTCAATACATTTAACCCTTTTATTAAATTTAATCCTTTCAATAAATTCAAGCCTTTCCATTTTCATCGGATTAATATAGTATTAAGGATTATTCCTTTCAATCGAATTGATAATCCATAAATTAATTCAAATTAACCCCATGTGGAGTAGGATCCATAGGATGTGAAGTAGGATACCTGGGTTTTTGAAGTCCAGTCAAGTATCTGAGTAACAAGTTCATTCGGGTCTTCGAGAAATATGTAACCAGTATTCTCGGCATCTTTTGCCTTCTTCAGGTCACTTGATGCAGCAACTTTGTTAGAGGAGTGCATCAATCCATCGAGAAAATTGCCATCATCATCATCATCTTCAGCACTATCACTGTCTTCATGTTCATTTTCATCAATGCTTTTTTCATTGTCAGCTTTACCTGCTGTTTTGTTTTCTATATCAAATTTTCTGTTATTTGTAGCAGAAGTTGTATGCTCTTCAATATTCAGAGCCGGCGACCGTTAATTTTGATGTTTGTCGACTTCACGCAAATATCTTACAAGTGTACAGTCTACACATACCGACTCTGCCATGCCTCATAGGCTTCTCATTCCGTCTTTAGCATTTACGGTCTCATAATATTCTGCGGAATCAGTACCCATCGATGCATCAGGGGGTATTGACGACATACTTGCTGGCTTTCAAAAGACGGATCCTTGCAGATATGGGTGCGTTTCTTCACTGTATCACCTTGTATAAACTGCATTAGCCAATTGTCGTAACGTTTCATCTTGCGAGTTCCGTCGTCGTCTGCGAACATTTTATTTAGTATATTAACAGGAGATAATGAAGTCAATGCATGTTGTCTCGAGTCAAACAAATGTGCATTACCTTTAAACGCACCAGTGTGTCTCTTTAAATTGTCGCTTCTACCAAATGTTGTGCCGCACATATCGCACGTGAGTATTTTGGAGGTCAGTTGTTTGAACATCTGCTCTTTTCATGACGTCGTGCTTTACAACTTTTACTGAAGATCTTGGCACAATAACAACATTGTTTTCCATGTAATAGTCGAGCAATTGATGGACGTTTGCATGTAGCCGTACACGACATACACGATTGCACATCGTCAATGGTTTGCATAGTCTTCAAGTATATGCGACTTCAAACACTTGTACTACTACTGCACAGTACTGACTCCTCAAGGCTGACACCTCATTGGGGGCGTGCGGAACTGATTGTGGAGTGCGCAGATCTGTTTGTGGAGCTAATTGCGAAGCATGTGGTGCTTATTGTGGTGTGTGCGGTGGATTCTTCGTACAGATGGTTCGCTCATGTGGCTGAGCATTCCGAGTCGGAGGTGAAAACTCAATCACAGAATCGGCACTGGCGATAACCACTTAGCGATGATGCGGGTCATGGCTCCATTATCGTTGAGGTTAGAGGCAGGCCTTCGTATTCACAATTCATCTTCGTGGTATGACAGGAGACCATTTCCAAATTGATGTTCAACTCACGTTGTCAGAATCTCAACTGTTATTTTGCGGTTCTTTTTGCAGTAAAGAGCCGAGCTTGTGCCCACAAACGGCTTTCCAATATAAAATTTATATGTAAAGAAATATGAGAGCACTCTGAGAAAACAACATACTCGTTCGCCGCAGTAGATAACACACACATACTTAAATAACAATATGTTATTTAAATATACTTTTAGGCATATATACACTTGAATTTTAAATAATTTTATATTTACATATTTATATGTACATAATTATGTATAACATTAATTAAAAATAATTTTTTATTAAATATTTTACTATTTATACATAATTACGTTTGCATTAATTTAAATAATTTTATATTTCAATCTGTATGTTTTCTTATGGGGTGAACGAGTATATGGTATTTCTCAGAGTGCTCCGAAAGTTCTGTCATTTAAATTTTATTGTAGAAGGCCTTTTGAGGACAAAAATGGGCTTTTTACTGTAAAAATAGTCGAATTTATAGTAAAAAATGACTGTTGTCATTCTAACCCTGTGAGGTGAATATCGATTTGGAAGCGTTGTCCCATCATACTACGAAGATGAATTGTGAATCCGAAGGCATGCCTTTGACCTCTACGATCATGAAGCGGCGACCTGCATCATCGCTAACTGGTTGTCGTCAGTGCCGATTCTGCGATCTAGTTTTCACATATGGTCAAAATGCTCGTCGGTATAAGAGAACGACCTGTAGGAAGAGTCCTTTTCGCGTGATGAAGCATGAAGCATTATGACATTGGTCCCATGCAGTTTATGCAATGCGATACGTTGAAATAATGTACCGATTCCTCCAAGGATTCGTCTGTTGGGAGTCGGCAAGTGTTGCCAGCAATACCTCTTGCTGCATCTATTGGTACTGATTCGACAGACGATTTTGATGAGACGGTTAGTGCTAAAGACGGAATGAGTACAGTAAAGTCGGTTTGTGTGGAATATACCTCCGCTTGCAAGAATTTCGCGTGAAGTAGTCGACGAACTTCAAAATAAATGGTCGTTGCTCTAAATACTGATGAGCATACAACTCCTGCTACAAAGAAAAACAAATCAAATATAGAATACAAAACAGGAGGTGAAGATGACCATGAAGAGAATATTGGTGAAAATGAACATGATGACAGTGATAGTTCTGAAGGCGATGATGGCGATTTTCTCGATGCACTGACACACCCCTCCAACACATTTTCTGCAACAAGCAACATGAAGTAGGCAAAAGACGTTAAGAATACTGGCTATCTATTTACCGAAGATTCTAATGAACCTGTTGATAGTCTCATACATTCGATCACTTTCCAACATGGTGGAGACTTCTCGCACAATTGCGAGATATCTTCAATCATTAGTGAACTTAAGGTCAGGGATTGTATAGAATTATGTGATGAACTGCTTTCTTCTGAAATAATTGTGTGTGTTATTTTTTTTTGTGTTGTGTCCTTTCACCCCTCATAACTTTAAAGTGGTGCTATGAGCACTTAACTTTTAACAAAAAGATCTGCATAGAGAATAATAATAAAGACTACGTATTAAAAAATGCATGCAAAACATTAATTCTATCTACATGTACAAATTAGTAGACAGTAGGCGAACGAATGTAATTTCTGTATATATGGGTGGGGGAAAACAGAAGGATCGATTAAAGGATCGACTGAAGGATTAGGATTGATCGAAGGATTGGCATGAGTTGCTATCGATTGTATAGGAGGATTGCGAAGGATTTGTGTTAATTGGCGTGGATTCGTGTGTGGATTACTGATTGTGGTGCCATTTGCGGTGCCGATTGATGGAAAGAGTTCGAGATTGATCTAAATATTGATAAAAGCAAGTCTTTAATAATAGTTTAATTTTATATGTTCGTAATTTTTGTATTAAAGAAATTGTATATATTTTGGGTTCAAGTTTATCCTAGTTTATGGGCACGGGGTCAAGGTCAATTTTGTGTGTCAAGGTTAACGTCACCCAGACCTAATATGGCAGTCGGGTGACGTCACAGCATAGCAGTCAGCTGGCGCCTCATCTCCTCTCCCAGGTCCCTTTGTACCCGATCCACCAATTATATTCTACTTACAAAAAGTTGGCATTCTTCATGTGCTAGTGACATGCGACATCTCCTTCTGATGTTCACATCCAAAACAGCAATTATCGAAGCGTATAGCTTCGCCAGCCAACAGAGGGTATTGCACAGTTTCAAATGGTTTCCTGTGGGTTTGTTGGCCCAGGCAGGAGACAACACCAAAGAGAAACAAGTATGAAAAGATTACTATAAGTATTGTTTAGTGTAAACAATCTTACTGGTATAATTTCTCGCAGACCGTAGTGATATGTGCTTTTCACGTGAAATTAAATTATTTATTAAAATTTAGGAGGGGCTAAAAAAAATTTAGGGGCGCGGAGGTCTATGGCTACGGGTCTGTATGAACTTTTTGTGAGTGTACATGTTTACCCCAAAAGTGATACGTAATGCAATTACGGCGAATTATTTGGAGAAGTATTTTACTGAACACATTTTAGGCAGAAGTTCTGGGAACGATTTAAATGCTATTTTGAAATTTATGACATATAGGGAAAAATTTCGTGCCTTTTAAATTATTTTCATTTGTTGTTGTTCATGGGAATTTCAAAATAGGGTAAAAATATCTGAAAAATGAACTGTTTTTAGTGCTATAAATTAAAGTTTTGCTGATTTGTTCCTAGTTGTGTGTCATTAATTATTTAATGGAGCCGAGAGGTATATTTCGCGTGTTTATTTTAAAGACTGTGGTAAGAAAACTTTATTAGTATAATGTGATGATTCGATGTGTTACACAACTTATGACAAGAAACGCGCAAAAATTTTGTGTATCAGTGTGACACTTGTAAATTAATGCCTACGTCTTTTAAGTTGATGAAAGAGCTCACTAAACAATTATATAATGCAGTGTTATTATTGCTCTCATTAAATAGCCATACATTTTACAAATAGTCGCTTTGTGTGCGTAAATGAAAGTAAAATTTCGGGGCGGGATGTAGTTCTAGAACCAAGAGGGTGCCAGATACTTCATAAGACCCTGTCCCCCTAACCCACTGGTCTGTTGATTGACGTTATTACGTCACTGGGCTGCGCACAATTGTCAATTTTTCATTGGTTGATAAATGTGTTTGTGAATATGTCCAAGAAAAAAACTCGCATAGCTATGGTTATCACGCTGTCAGAAGTATGTGTAAATGAAATGTACTTATAAATCTACTAAACAGTTTTTGTTGCTAGTGTGACATGAAAGTAATTTTACCAGTATATCTAGTTGTATTTACTGTCCTTGAGTGATTTGGAGGCTGCTAATCAGCAATATATTTAGTGCACACAGGAGTGAAGTGACATGGAGATAGATATGCGCAAGGGAATGCAAGAACTGAAGAAATGGGAGAACCACAATAAAACCCACTGGCCACCAGCAACGTCTGCGATGTTTCCCACTTGCGGAAATATTTTGCGAAACTGCAGGGAATCGAACACGGATCACCCTGGTCGAAAGTAATGCTTTACCTACATTTTGGGATAAAACTCTCGACGATTTTCACATTAATAGCCTTTTCGACGGGTCTTTTGTACGTAAAAGTCTGTGTGATTATTTACGACTATCCATTTTCGACATGTCTTGGTTAGTTGTCCGGAAATTACTCGATATTACTAGTATATCAAGTACTGGGTACGGAAGGTTTAACTGACATGTAGAGACTGTCCATGGTAAAGTGAGCACTTTTGAGGCCCTAGTTACTTTTTTCTTTCAGTCATTTTCCAACGTTTAAACACATTTCAAAATAAACATTATCATGTAAGTAACAAACAGTGTGTATAGTCCACCGAGCGCGGAAGTTAACGTCTAAGACTACAATAAAATAACTTTCAAAAGTGCTTACTTTACCGTGAATAGCCTATAGAAAGGCATACAATTGACAACGTAGATACACGAACCACTTTCTGTTTGAAAGGTTTTTATGTAGATTGGAGGAGATGAGTGAGTGAGTGAGTGAGTGAGTGAGTGAGTTAAGAGAAGAGATTTTGCGAGGTCTTGCGAGCCGATGAGGGTGATTTGAGGTGAGTATGGAGCAGCGCCGGAATGAAATGGCAGGGGATGGAGAAGATGGGGACCACTAACTCTCTCTCTCGCACACACGCACGCACACGCACGCACACACACAGGGGGACAGAGAGAGGGAGACGATTGATTTTTTTCCAATAATAAAGTACATTCAACAGTAATTCTGAAGTGATTTGGTGCTGTAGCTTTAATTTAAAAACAAAGCGTTCGTTTAGTATGTTTAGTTTTAAATAATGCTGCACTGTTGTGTTCGTAGCAATTTGTTGTTCGTCCAGGCCAGGAAAATAGTTGTCGGTCTTGTCTTGCAAGTGGCACCTTACCAACTGTAGTCCTGCTGGCTTACTACGGGAGCTCCAAGCGAGGAAACGCCGCAGAAGGCAGAAGCTTATTTTCGTAGCGGGCCTGCTGAAATTGGTTTCCAGAAATGGCCCATTCGAATAACACGGTTACTATGTGTGTGGAGTCTATCGTTAACTGGGAGCAGTAAGAGCTTCCAGTAAATAGAAAAAAAACTCCGCTCCTCGCTTCTTTTGGCGGTCTTGTCGCGTACGTATAAAATTTTTCTTTTTTTTTCACAGGTTTTTTAAAAATTTTTATTTTAACTTGGTCTTGCTGCTCACTTATGGCTAAATCACTGTCGAGAGTATGTACTTTCGTGTGCTTTAGTTGCAATTGCTCTTATCACATAATCGTGTTTGTGTACAACTGCAGCCACGTTAAGTTAACTTTACCAAGGTAATATATGAAGAATCAGCCAATCGTAATAGAACATGTAAAGATAATTGTAATCAAAGCGGTTTCATTACATGTTCTAGTGCAGTGTAACTATTATTATTTTTACGTTCCTACAAATTTTGCTTTCTTTTTACTTTGTTTCTGTCGACAATTATTTTATCTTTTCAAGTATAGTACAAATATTAAATTAAAATAATAAAATGAAGACACGCATGTTTTTAAAATTAGTAACAAAAACTTCGCTAAGAAAATTAATTACTTATTAGCAATTTTGAAACTGGGGAATATTTATGAAAAATCACACAAAATTTACTTGTTAACTTAAGAAAACGGATTAAGTGTGGGTGTGTGTGTGTGGGGGGGGGGGGGGAGGGAGATTCGCTAATAAACTATTGTGTGACGTTAAGCGACGCGCTAGAAGAGCGAGTAGCGCCAGTTGTGACCAGCGGGAGGAAAATCTGCGATTGCGAGCCAGTGCGACTGGCAGGCTGGACTATTGGACTGAATGCGTGAGTGAAATACTTTATAGGCTGTTCACGGTAAAGTGAGCACTTTTGAATTCAACCTTAGAAAATTGTCACTGCTCCTACCTGCAAACATTTTAACGGGCGCACTGAGTGACATGCGCCCGGTAAAGTTGGTAACGATAAAAGGGAAGTAGTTCCTTATCTTGACGTCGAATACAAAATGTTAGGTAACTAACCATTTGTAATAACTTAAATTATTACGCCCGCTTTCTGTTTTATTTTAATGCACCGAAGTGTAAAAACAAGCAGATTTTTAGATAATTAATTTTGTAATAATTTCCCAGTTTCACTTGACCAACGCATAAATAAAGTGATGAGGTCCATGACAATGTTGATTTTACATTAGGTTGAAGAATACACAACGTGCATACAAGTAGATCTTAAGCAGGGATTCCAAAAAAAGTGCTCATTTTACCGTGAACAGTCTATACTCGCTCGGCAGCTGAAGTTACCCAATTGACGCAATTCTCTGCCGAGATAAAAACGCGACCTTGTGTTCTCTACTTTCCCCTTCATTGCACCAGTTCCCTGCCCCGCACTAGAAAATCGGTCCAGAAGAATGCATTTCTTATTTATAACTGCCATAACAAATACTACGTTTCGCGAAATTCCACAAGGTCGTTGATTCACAGTCTCCTTCCTATTGAACATAGCTTCATTTTGAGCCTAGCGTGTGATACTTCTTGTTGGTGATTTCTTTCTATAGTCTGTTCACGGTAAAATGAGCATTTTTGAAAGCCCTGCTTGATATATACTTTTATTTACGTTGTATGTTCTTCCGTCTTATTGCCATGGGCCTCATGTCTTTATTAATTCGTCAGTTAAGTGAAACAGTGAAATTATTAGAAAAGTAAACATTTTTTAGATCGGCCAATTTATACAAACTGACGCATTAAAATAACAGAGAGCGAAATAAATAATTTAAATTATCGCAAATGGTTACCTAACACTTTTTATTCGACGTTAAGATATGGAACTACTTTCCATCCGTTGTTACCAACTTTACCGGGCGCATGTCACTCGGTGCGCATGTTGATATGTATACAGGTAGGAGCAGTGACAATTTTATCGCGAACTTTATCGTGAACAGTCTGTATGGGTATTCACGACGTGCTTACACTGATAATTTATTTGTACTGTGCGCTTGTTCCACGCGGGAATTATCGTCTTTGAACTGCTGGCACAAGCGAAGGAAGTTCTCGGTAAATAAATGTTCTTCAAATACGACTTTTTGTTACAAAAAAAAAAAAAAAAAAAAAACCAATTATCTATGGCACTATTTTTCTATTATTTATTACTTTTGTCATATTAAGTGTATTCTTGGAGAAAAAAAAACCGTGAAAATGGTCAAATATCGCAATTTTAAAGCTTGCCTTTGCCGTTTCCTTGAGCGGGAAGCGAAAAGTATAAATATACAGGCGCAGTTTAATCTGTGGTCTTTCATCGCGTGTAATTAAACTCCTATGTTAGAGAGTTAATTTGCACAGTACAGAGTTACGGCGGAAACAGTGCACTCCTTGAGCGTAGGAGCGATGAGGCACTAGGCGTGCGTGTTAGTGTCGCCCGTATCGCTCCCACGGGGGTCCATCCCGCTTTTAATGACTACGTCTCTGCATTTATATTATCTTATAATTTGCATTGATACATCACGCTGTCTCCTTTCTTGTAGCTCTAATGGCCAGCCGCCGACCCCAGTGGCGAATCGTAATTGAATTGCATGATTAAAAAACTGTGAAACATCAGACTGCTGTAAACGCCACACTGACCAGTGTGCAATGAAATTTATATAGGCGTAAGTGAATACGTGTCTTGTATTAATATGTACAACGTTATCACACGACAATTTGCATAAATACTTACATGCCACTGGAATTCATGACTACTAGAAATTTCATGAAGATTGCCCTGCGATTACATATACTGAAAATTTCCTCATCGAAATGACATGCCTACTGTAGCAGATATGCATGCAAGCAGTAAAATAAATAAACAGGATAACTGCATTCTGTGTACAAAATGCTTTTCCTTCACGCACATAAACAACTTTTTACGAAGTTTTTCATCATTAACTGCATTTTCATTTCTTCTTACCTCGTCTGAAAAAAGCATTGGAGTTATGGGTGTCATCAGGAGTGCGAAAAGGGGAAGGGGGGGGGGGGGTGGAGGCACTTACCCTCCCCTGGAAACGGTATTTTTTCTATGAAAAGTAAAATAACAATTTTTATAACAAATTAATTGCTTATTAACAACGTTACTTCAAAATGCAAGTCCCTGCTAGGAGGAGTCATTGAGTTCTTCCAATATTATTTTTTTTCAGTTATTTTATTTTGATATTTGTTTGTGCATTTGTATTTAATATAATATTGCGTATTGTAAATCATAAAAAAAATAATAATTCATATTAAAAGCAGCGAATGTTTGTTGTACGCATTTAGCGTAAAACGTCATTTTAAACCTCACACTTCTCTGAAGGAAACTTTTTCCAATTCCGATGCCTCCCTTTGGAAAATGTATTGGTTACACCCATGGATGGCGTTTGTTCTTTATCCCGTTTCCCTTCATCATTTACACCAATATCCGATTATCATTTATTTTTTTACTGCTGCAGGCGCAACAAACATTTTCTCCCGTTATTCCGCTCTTTTATTTCTCACCCTCAGTTCCACGAGGCTGCGTTGAAACTCCATTCTCATCCTCTCTCCGTTTTCACATCACTCTGTTACACTGCCAACACTTCATCCCCCCCCCCTCCTTATCCCTTGTGTTTACCTTTTTCTCCTTTCGTGTCCCGGGATGGAACTTCTCGTAATTATTTTCCTTTCTTGTAGTATTTCAGAAAGTTTGTCCTTACGTTTCGAGCATCAGCTCGACTTTCACGCAGGGATGACCAAACACACGTGTTTCATCGTTATAGTCTGTTCACGTTAAAAGAGCACTTTTGAAAACCCTGCTTAAGATCTACTTGTATGCACGTTGTGTATTCCTCCGCCTTATTTAAAATTGACATTTAAATGGGCCTCATCACATTGTTCATACGTCGGTTAAGTGAAACTGTGAAATTTTAAAAAACTAAATATTTTAAAATCTGTTCATTTTTACACTTCGGTGCTTAAAAAAAAAGCCAAAGAAATAATTCGTACTTATCACAAATGTTTACCTAACACTTTTTGTTCGATGTTAAAATATGGAACTACTTTCCCTCCATCGTTACCAACTTTACTGGGCGCATGCCACTCAGTGCGCCCGTCAAACTAAATGCAAGCAGAGGCAGTGTATTTTCTAAGGTCGATATAAAAAGTGCTCACTTTATTGTGAACAGCCTTTACGTATGTAGTGGACAGTAATGCCACAGAGTAAAGGCTGTTCACGATCAAATAAGCACTTTTGAAATCAACCTTTGAAAAATATCACTGCTCTAAAACCTGCATATAGTCTAACATGCGCAATAAGAGGCATGCGCCCAGTAAAGTTGGTAACGACGGAAGGAGGGATATTAGTCCTATGTTGTAAGAATGAGAAGATTTGTCAAATATTTACTTTTCTAATAATTTCACAATTTTACTTGAACGACGCATGAATAAAGTGATCAGTCCCTTGGCAATGTTAATTTTACACGTGGAGAAATAATGCACAATGTGCTTATAGGTTGTTCACGGTAAAGTGAGCACTTTGAGGCCCTAGTTATTTTCCCTTTCAGCCGTTTTTTATTCTTTAACCACATTTTTGTATAAATATTGCCGTGTAAGTAATAAACACAGTGAGTATATTCTGAAGTTAACGTCTAAGGCCAAAATAAAATATATTTAATGGCTATTATTCCAAATGAGAAATCTGTCAACAGTGCTCACTTTACCGTGAATAGTCTATGCAATTAGATTTTCAGCAAGGCCTTCAAAAGTGCTCAGTTTACTGTGAACGGCCTATATATAAGAATACAGAGGTAAAATAGCAGCTTACGCCACGAAATCCAGCGCGCACACGCCAGCAAAATGGCGTCACCGAACAATAAAGTTTGGATCGCCTTTCACCAGTCGGTACCTGGTGACCTACTTGCCAGCCGGCAGCTCAGCGCATATTGGTATTCAATTCTATAGATACACCTCGGCTGTTTTCATACCTACATTGGATGCTGGTGTCGTTCCCGTATTTGACCGAGCTACTAAAGATGCCGTAACTCCGGAGCTGTACCTTCGTGAAGTGAAAAGATTTGGGCGGCCCTCAATAACGAGATCTTGAGAGCCGATGAGGATAATTGAAGTGAATACGGAGCGGCACCGGATTGAAGGGGCGGGAAAAGGGAGATCCCTGAGAAAACTCGCCGACCAATGGCATCGTCCGGCACGATTCCCACTCGCGAAAATCCAGTGGCCCGGCCGAGGATTGAGCCCGGATCGCCTTGGTGGGAGGCGAGCGTGCTAATCGCTCAGCCACCGTGCCCCCCCCCCCCCACCCGTACCATCGTGATTCGTAAGCAAACCTTTTACACGGACTAAAACATGTTTCAGCCAATCAGACGAGCTGGACGACTCCACAGTACTTTGAACTGTATCTTGTCTCGAAAGCTTTTCGCTAAATATCACTGCCCCTACATATAGGGAAAATTCCGCAGCGTACAGTAACCAATCAGACGCAAGGATCCGTTCCCAGAGCATCGTGCCGCCAGCCGGGGAATGGGTACGCGTTCGTCAAAAGGACCGCCACCTAATTTCGTCTCTGTAGTACTTATCTACTCTGTGGCGACACAGTAAACCGCTGATTAATCCGTTCAGTCACCATGTCCATAGTCGAGGACGTGTTGCACATGAAGGCTATTTATGGTCGAACTGTACAACATACGGAATCACTGGCCGGTGTTCCTTCCGAGTAATCTGATTTGTTTAAGTTTCAGCACTTCTCGTGAGTGAAGAGATTTGGGCGGCTCTTATCATTGAGGTCTTAAGAGCCGATGAGGGCAAAGCGAGGTGGGTAAAGCGAGGTGGGTATGGAGCAGCACCGGAATGAAAGGGCGGAGGAGAGATCCCCGAGAAAACCCGCCGACTAGTGGCATCGTCCGGCACGATTCCCACTTGCGAAAATCCGGAGTGAACCAGCTCGGGGACCGGCCCGGGGATTGAATCCGGTTCGCTTTGGTGGGAGGCGAGCAGTCTTAAACGCTTAGTCACCGTGGCCCCGCGAATGGTTAATGTTGATATAGACAGTTCACGATAAAGTGAACACTTTTTAAGGCCCTCTCAACAGCCATTAACCACTAATAAATATGTTTTATTGCAGCCTCAGGCATTAACTTTTGATAGTGGTGAATGTATACGCCGTATTTATTAGTCACGTGACAATGCTGATATTAAGAAATGGCTTAAATATAAAAACTGGCTTAAAAGAAATATTTGGAAGGGCCTTAAAAAGTGCTCGCTTTACCGTGAACGGCCTATATCAACGAACACGTTGCACGTTGTTCACTCGTTGCAGGAAGCACGCCCGTTATAAGTACAGCGCAGATCATAAATTTAAACTATTGCAACGCTTGAGCCTGGCAATTACTTCGGGACTAAAAGGGTCAAAACTCGGATTGAAGACTATATCCCTGCTATCTTATATATACTTACGTACTTTTCTTCAAACCTTGGCATTTCATACTTTGCGTTACGCTTTGCGGATCAACATAACCTCAACAAGAGCGGTACGGGGCCTCAATGACTGAGCAGTTAGCCTGATCACCTCCCACCAAGGCCATCCGGGTTCAATCCCCGGCCGGGTCACTCCAAAATTTCGCATGGGGGAATCGTGCCGGACGATGCCGTTAGTCGGCGGGTTTTCTCGGGGATATCCCGTTTCCCCCACCCCTTCATTCCGGCGCTGCTCCATAATCGCCTGAATCACCCTCATCGGCTCTAAAGACCTCGATGTTAAGAGTCACCCAAATCTCCCCAACAAGAGCGGGAGTATAGAACTAGTATTACTTCGAGCTCCCGCGATTAGCCCACTCAATGCATAAGAGCCTCGAAACATGGCTAGGTGGCTGACATTGAGAAAAAGTTCCCATACAACTGTCATCTCTTTTCAAACGTGTTATCTATGAAATTGAGATATAATTTAAAGCACGAAAATAGCTGCTAACTGAATGAAAATCAACAAATACCTGTTAACTGAAGCGAAATATATTAGCATTCGTCTGCTAACATCTAAAAGCAGTAAGACACAAGGTGAAGGCTAGGTTTAAATTAATTATGCAGATATCCTTCGTTTTCATGACATAATTTCAGTTTCAGAGGTATCATTGAAAATGTTTGGTTATGGAAAATTTACCATTTACTAGTTTTCTAGATTTCACTGTGTGTTATTTCCTACTTGCAAAAAGGCAGGAACTTATTGATGAAGTATAATTACAGGATACAGGATGCTCGGAAATTTCTCTTACAAACACCTAGGACTTGTAGAAAGGGACTGAGTAGACTATCTTGTGAATAGGAACCCATGTCGGGAAAAGTACCGTTTCCGTGCTACAGCCATTTCAAATCAGGTGTATCACTGATCCACTTCCGCTGAGGGAAAGAGCACTGTTCTCGAGTGTGCCTGTGTTGGTTTGCAACCGGGTAGGTAGTACATTACTTCAGACAATCACCTGATGACACACGACGTCTACTCTGCCTCGAGCCCCATTTGTGTCAGTACACATTTGCGGAATATACAGACATGATCCTTGTGTGTGACACAGCTGAAGGTAATGGAAGAGCAGCTCGTCGGCTGTATCAAGAGCGGTTATCCACAACGTGCGACACCATCGCATACCCTTTTTGTCACAGTTACGTAACGGCTCCGAGAGCAAGGTACCTCCACCGCCGACAGGTGCTCCAAAGAGACGCCGCGCTCCCGAATTGGAAGAGGCTGTACTGCATCACGTTGAACAGAGCCCGTCAGCGAGTAGGCGAGCAGTTGCGCGTGCAATGGGTGTTGCTCCCAGCATAGTCTCGGAGGTTCTGCATGAGCAACAACTACACCTTTACCACTTCCAAAGGGTCCAGCCGATTTTGCACCACGTGTTTACTCCTGCACGTGGTTCCTGCACCGCTGCGCCGACGAACCCGTTCTCCACATCGCGTTCTGTTCACAGATGAATGCCAATTCACGAGGAACAGTGTTCTCGATTCTCGAAACAGCCATGTCTGGGCAGACGAAAACCCTAAAATCGCGCATGTCCAGGGATTCCAGCACAGGTTTTCCTATCAATGCGTGGGCAGTTATTCTGGACGGTCATGTGTAAAATACCTGTTTTTGAAATGGTTGTAGCACGGAAACGGTATGTTTCCGGACATGGGTTCCTATTCAAAAGTGGGATGGAACCCCGCGTTTTTTGTGAAATAGTAGTCTGCGCGATTACGCGTATCTCGGTAAATAAATGTTCTGCAAATACGATTTTTGTCAGAAAAGAAAAAAAAAAAAAATTATCTATGCCCCGACTTTTTATTATTTTTTTTTACTTTTTCATAGTAAGTGTATTCTTGGAGAAAAAAATCGCATTTTTAAAGCTTGCCTATGCAGCTTTCTTAAGCGGCGAGAGAAAAGTGCAATGATACGGACGTAGTTTTAATCTGGGGGCTTTCATCGCGTATAATAAAACCCCACTGTTACATATCAAATTTACACAGTATATACAGCGTCACGACGGAAACACTGCACACCTTGCGCGTAGGAGCGATGAGGCACTAGGCGTGCGTGTTATTGTCGCCCGTATCGCTCCCTCGCTTCTTGACCTTGGACGAGGGGGGGGGGAAGTTGTGGGGGTGTTCATCTCACTATTAAGTTGGTTAAGAACTTATTTCTTTATCACGACCAATAAGTAGAGATCTGAAGAATTCGCGGATTCATTTCACGACGAGCTAGATTTCAAAATACGTGCATTTATATAACTTTAGCCATTGGTCCACACGGTGTATGACATTGACACCTCCTGGAGAACACTTGCCCAATAGTCGCTTTCCACTGTGACAGAAGACAACCAATATGTAGTTAATATTGGCATATTTGTACATATGACTGTAGAGTCTAGCCTGCAGGTCATTGAAATCGCGAATTTTCCAGGTCTCTACAAATAATCTATAGGTGTTGTGTTCAGTGATTGGTGATGTGAATCAATCGCAACGTAGACCAGTAGCGCCGTTTATGAATCAGTTACCTGCTCCCAGGGAAAATCACTGGTCACTGAGCTTCGTGGAGTACAGTGTCGGTCAAATATTACCTTCCCGTGCAACACGTAAACAGTTGGCTACATCCCCGTGCATTTAGCACGGGCACAGACGACTGCTGGGCGGATAGTTTTAGACACCCCTGCGAGGCTGCTCCCAGCTCCTCTGTAGCCCAGACCTCATCATCATCATCATCATCACGGCGCTGCGCTGCAGCGGGCGAGCTGGAAACTCTCCTCGCTGCTGCCAGGAATCATTCTTCACCCTCCTTCCTCCTCTGCCGCGCAGCATCTCCTCTCTTTTTTTTCCAGCCTCGGTCGGAGGCGATAGGCCACGGGCGGTTGCTTAGGGTGAGTTGGAGAGGACTGGATATGTGAGAGGGGAAAAAGGGAAGAGTCTGTAGCGACGCAATGGAAAACTACCAGCTCTCTTCCTCGCCTTCTCCCTGCAGGATCAGCTGATCACGTGGCGTTACTCAAGGAGCATCACGCGACGATAGATATGCAACTGGACAAAATAACGAAAGTACTTTATCTCAATCATTTTGTTTCTTGAAGCAGGTTCTACGGTAGGGACTACTGCCAGCGTTACAACACAGCAAACTACAAATGTTCACTTTGTTATGTTGGCAAACAGCGCATAACGTCGCCAGCGCGTGTCCAGGTGGCAAAATTGATCATGTAATTTTTCCGCAAATGCATTTGAGAGGAGGAGGGCCATAACCAAATTAGATGAAAGTCTACGTTATAGACTGTTCCATTCCAATGTACACTAAAATAAATATTGTAAGAAATAACATTCATGAAATCCTTATATACTACGTTTAGTGTACAAATTCGGCCTGGACTTGGACTAGAGTTAAACCGTAGCGAACATGGAACGAAAGTCGCGTTTAAGATAAAATTTCGAATCTGGATTGACATGTAAACAAGTACGGACGTTGAATACGTACTGAAAGCAGTGTAGTGCCATCTTTCGGCAACTGCGTGAAATAGAAAACAAAAATAAATAGATGATAGTTTAACTGTTTTTCCCGGAGTTATTGTGAAGCTAGGTTTTTTTTTTTACTTTTATAAAATAAAAAAAGAGGGCTCGCTTCCTATATTTTTACCATTTACCATAATGTAACATTAGTATTTGTTTCTCCAACTTTATGCTTATAAAACTGTACGTCCATTTCGGTTCAAACATTTTGCATTTCCTTCTTTTTGGACATTAATGCTCTCGTATAGTCCATTTCATGTAAATGGGGTAATTTTGACAGTTTTAGAAAAGTAGCACGGCCACAATGTATCCTTCCACCGCAGCTGTTTTGTCACTGAAAAAAAAAAAAAGTTTGCAAACAAATGTTTTGAGTCCAAAGCACGCTTCCATTTTCCTCCCTAGTGTTCCCTGTCGTGGTAGGCACTGATGGTTAATTTCCGTCCAGTAATTAATGTAGGATATTGTAGCTAGGTTAGCATTCCCACCTGTTTTATTTTTAATTACGGAGTTAAATTTGTTGGGGTACTGTTAATTTTTTTTCGAGGGAAAAAGGAAACTCGTGTGTGTGTGCGAGTGTGCGCGAGCGTGCACGCTAGTGCGTGCGTGTGTCGCTTTAAATTAACGTCTATTTCTTGAGGCGGCATTATTTTGATGTTCTTAAGAGTGTGTGGCATTTTGAGTTGCACAATTTTTTCGATAGAACAGTGGAAAATTTTGCTTGTATGGAAATAACATTTAAATTATTTAACTTTGAAAATTTTAACTTTAATAAAAAAGCAAAATGCGATACATACGTCGTTGTTCGTATTCCTACAGATGCAGCAATATATACACGCACACACTTTGACCGAAGTTAACCTTATACTCGTTGAATTTACGATATAGACAAATAAACAAGTAATATTCACTCACTACAAAAGTGTGGAAAGTGCTGCTTTTTCAGGCCACGTGCATTTCAATAATTATATTACCGGTTTACAAATACATTTACAAAACTCGCAAACTTACTGTTTGTAAAATTGGCAATCTCTTGAACATGTGTTTTTTTTTTCTGTGGCAATCCTTGCTAGTTTACTTCACTAAAACTACGTTTCTTCGTCACTAGCATTATATAATTTATTTGCACAATCATTCAGTAAACTCAACACTACGTACGTTTCCTGATACAAACAAACTTACAACTTATATACTTAAATTTATATTCGTGTCACTTCAGACGGCAAGGAAAATGGCGGAACGAGAAGTTTTAACGAAGCGCTAAACACATGCTTATTAATATTACATTTTACTAAAGAAGACGCACTACAACGGCACCTACAACCAACTATGCTTGAAAAACGCAAAAAAAAAAAAAAAAAAAAAAAAAAAAAAAAAAAAAATAACTACCGATTAAATATTCCGAGAACACCATCAACAATTTTATAAACACGATGAGAATAAATCACACGCACAACGGCCTTCGCCGGGCTGGAAACTGGAAACACAAACATGGCTAGCCATTGGCTGGAAACCTTTACTGTTCGTTCGTGTCAACATCCTCTGTCATAAATGCTAAACATGTTTTTTTAAGTACAGTCACTATTAGCCAAGAAAATTTAATATTGGTTTAGAAACATATCTTGAATCATAAATGTTGTAAGTATAATTAAGATTTTAAATTACAACTTTTAGTTATGAGTACTATTTTCTTCCAAAGCGATCATCAAAATAGCCAACTTAACACGGATCCTGCAGCAGTTCATCATCTGATACAATACTTTACGAACGGGAACATTTACTGTTTGCATGGTGTGTAGTTTGGTCACATTGTCTGTCAGATTTTACACCACTTGTATGAAATGGACTATAGCTTAGAATTTGCTTAAAACAAATTTGAAAACTCCGAGAGTGCAAACATTCGAACAACACACTTCCAAAATGGCGGCATGTGTTTGCTCTCACTCTCAGTTCACTCCTGCATGCATTGTTAAGAATAAATTTTCAATCCGCTAGCCAACTGGAGTAGATTACGTACTCTATTCCTATTTCAGTCCAGTCCGGTTCCATTTATAGTAACTTCTCATTCGGGATTCTTCAATCCACCCCAGGTTCAATCCGTATAGAAATTTTACTCTAAACGCGCTAATAGACAAAGAATACCGTGCTACCACCATAACAATGGAAATATGTAACCAAGCATATGTTTCTAATATATATATATATATATATATATATATATATATATATATATATATATATATAGTTACAATTTCTCTCTCTAGAAATTAAGTAGACTATACCAAGTTCATTAAGGGATGGAGGTCTTATTGAAATAAAATAATTAATTATAATTCCCTTATTTTATTTACAATAACTACAGCAAAATTATCTGAACTCAAATTCTCACAATAAATTGAAATCACTTACTGTTCACAATTGATACCAATTGATAAAATTTATAATTACGACAAAGAAATCAATGAAATTAAATAATAAAGATCAGCCCCAATAGACAGTGTATGGACCTATTCAATTATTTTATAATTTATGCGTCCATATTTGACAGTTCGAATATTTACAATAAAATCAGTACTACACTTCCATTCAGTCCCACCTCAGTTCTGTCCATGTCCCGTCAGTCGCAATGTTCTAGAGTCCTCCAAGCGCCCTCACGCACAGTAGGCTTCACTCGTCGGTTTCACATCCTCTCGTCCATCCAAGCCACGAACGCCTCACTCGCCGTCATCCCGTAATCTCCAGTCGTCGTCCACGCTTCTTTTCGCTCGCGTACACTCGGCCAGGCGGCCTCCATCCAAGACTGCCAGCCGTTGGGTTGCGGCAGTATATATAGTGTCTTAGGCCACCACCTAGAATCTTCCCCAACTCGCGTGATGCGTCGCGGAGGGCTGAGGCTCCAGCCCGTTTCACCAGAACATTCTTGCATCGTCGCTAAACGTATCGGAAACTCTAGCAGACGAGAGAAGGTCTGTGACGCCAGCAAGTCTCGCCGCTGTCGGCATTCACGGGATTCTAAGAAGGGCACAGGAGGCCGCGAGCGCATCGTTCCAGGAATAGAGGAGGGCGAGGTGGGTCTCCGATTAAGGCGGGGGGCAGCTGAGTTGGCGCCAGCTGCTGCACGTATCAAACTATATATATATATATATATATATATATATATATATATATATATATATATATATATATATATATATATATATATATATAGGAAAACTATATAATCGTTTATTGCATAGGCTGTTCACGATAAACTGAGCTCTTTCGATAGGCCTGCTTAAGATCTGTTTGTATGCACGTTGTGGATTCTTCCGTCCTATGTAAAACTAACCTTTCCACGGGCCTCATCACTTTATTCATGCGTCTTTCAAGTGAAACTGTAGAATTATTATAAACTTAAATATTTTACAAATTTACTCGTTTATTTCGATGCATTAAAAAAATACAGGAAGCGGACGAAAAGTTATCGCAAATTGTTACGTAACACATTTTATCCGACATAAAGATATGGAACTACTTTCCCTTCATCGTTACCAACTTTACTGGGCGGATGACACTCAGTGCGCCAATGTATTTAGGCAGGAGCAGTGGCTTTTTCTAAGGTTGATTTTAAAAGTGCTCACTTTATCCTCAAGAGCCATTTATACATTTATGCGATACACAGGTTGTAAATATTCTATTTAAATATGCAATAATATAAAAAATGTGAAAGTTGTTAAGATCGTCGATCCTAATCGTCTTCGAATATATTCTGTAAAGATTATTCGTTTTCCGTATTCGGGTTGGTGGGGTCTGGTGTGACTGATGCCTCGTGCACCCTCCCTCCATTAATCATACCATTCCGCTCGGCTGCGCGGACAGGCACTGTGCGCTGCCCCCCTCCACTCATCTTCTTTTACCCTCTGCGCCCCTTCAGACCCTAACCGATGAGAGTATGGAGCTGTGATGGGGTTTGTGTCGGCTTCGTGCCCGCCTGCGTCTTTTGTGCGAGCATCAGCTGACTAGAAACGCTTGTAAGCAATTCACGGAAGAAAAAAAAAAGGGGGTTGCTGAGGGGGAGGATTCTGGAGTCTACCGATCATTTATAACCACGCATTGTGATCGTCCTTAATTGGCTGCCTCGATGACTGCTGAAGCGCCTGACGATAATCTACATGAAAAAAAATTTTTTGGCCCGATTGTAGCCGTTCAGCTACGACCACAAATTTTACTAACGCTCGGTGCTGCATGTTAAACGGGGTATTTATTCCGTTTATAATTACAAAAGACACAGTTGTGTTCCAGTTCGTTCAGTTCATTTACAGCCGGGGACTGGAAACGATCGTCTTCAGGGTTTGTGGGCCTCAACATTACCGTCATCACTAAGCATCGAGTTGTAACACACATTGCTATATGTAGCCCATCATTTAATTAATTAAAAAAAAAAACGCGATGTTGTTTACCTTATGAAGTCCGCTTTATACTTTCATTTTCTCGTAGGTTATTTTAATTCTGTTTTATTAGTGTGTGTATAGTATTATGTTCCACGATGTCATAGGGTGCAGTTATTAAAATCGTTTAGTTTGCATATAACCAGAAATAACAGTAGTCAATAAATTAAATATTCTTGTGCCTGTTGTATATGGTATTTATAAGCCCAATTACAGTTATTATAATTTAATTGTAGAATAATTATATGTTTTAGTAACACACGGTCTGTTCCATCGCTGGGGCGTGGGAGGTTCTCGGTTCGAATCCTAGGTAAGGCATGGATGTTAGTTTATAAGCGTCGCCTGATAAGCCTTCTGGCATATTACACGGATGACGTTAATAAGCCATTTCGTCTCTCTCGCTGTAAGCTATGTGGTATAGTTATGATGTTTTTGCATGCGGTCGCTGAGGGCGAAACTGAGAAGTGCATCAGATAAACCAACAAGGGACCGCGGTGGCTGAGCGGTTAGCCTGCTCGCCTCTCACCAAGGCGAACCGGGTTCAATCCCCGGCCGGGTCACTCCCGGATTTTCGCTAGTGGGAATCGTACTGGACGATGTCGCTGGTCGGCGGGTTATCCCGGGGATCTCCAGTTCCTCCTGACCTTTAATTCCGGCGCTGCTCCATTCTCATCTTATTTCACCCTCATCAGCTCTCAAGGCCTCGTCGTTAAGAACCGCTCAAATCTCTCAATTCAACTCAACAGATAAACCAACAGCTTTTTGTTGAAGATGTTCATAAGTCATGCAGACGTGGAGATAGTGGAGAGATTTGGGCTGCTCACAACATCGAGGTCTTGAGAGCCGATGAGGGAGAAGCCAGGTGAGTGTGGAGCCGCGGGGGAAACGAGAGATCCCGGAGAAAACCCTGCGGACCAGTGGCATCGTCCGGGCACGATTTTCACTTGCGAAAACCCGAGTGTAACCCCGCCGAGAATCGAAGGTGGGAGGCGAGTAGTCTAACCACTACACCACCACGGCCCCTATATGCTCCACGTCCTCTTGCTATGTTGTTCCACTATCGTTCCCAGGAGAATGCGTGACAGCGTTGACGTTAAAGCATGAGCAGCTGGAGAAGATATATTTTTCAAAAGTTTGTTTTTCAAGTGTGTTTTAATTAACCGCGTACAAGCTATATCAGCTTCACTACCCGATGCCCTTGCCAACACACGAACCAGCGGTCAAGTTGCTCAGGAATGTTTCAAACTAGTACAGTCCAGTCTGACTCTTTCCGCTCTCTTTATCGGAAGACACGTTCTTATCTGTGTAAAAGGACGGTGCCACGCGCTAAGGTCAGAGTGTCTGAGCTGTCAGCCACATCACCAGTCCGCGTCGAGCACGACTGACGTTTTTCAGTACGTAGCTGAGACATCTTAACTTTAAACTACGGACGTCACCCTGAGCCTATGCAGCACGGAATTAGGTCGTTGCCTTCTTGCACGTTTGTTGTGGATACAGAGTCGTCCAGAGCATGTATGACAAATTATTACTCAATTGAAAAACGAGCTCGCCCCCTATGTTTACTTCACGTCTTAATCTTACTCTAACATGAGTTCCGGAAATGTTCTCATCCCTGGATAAAATTTAAGTCGTTCCCGATAATGGCTGTCTAGCCAAGAAGTAGAAGTTAATAATTAAATTTTTTCGTGATTTTTAAATATTGCTCAAATTAAGGAGGCTGCCTACTAGGCACTTCAAATGTGGTGCAGTGTGTTGAGAAATCGTTTTTTTTTTTACGAAACTATTCCACGTGTGCCCAATGTGCTAATTTGCCAAAAGAAAACAAACTTCAGATGATTACGGAATGTCGCTTTCATGACACTACACATTTTTGTACCACTATTTCCAAGCCCTCCAACATCGCTAAAAACAGCCTTTTCAAACTGCCGTATGTCAAAATGTGCTGGCCGGATCTACGTGAAACACAGATACAATTCTGCATTGAACTTTGCATTAGACTTTCCATCAGTAGAATAATATAGTCACCGCTGAAAGTCCCATAGAAAAAAATGGTTCGACGAAAAGCTCACGCGCTAGTTTAGTGCTTCGCGCATAGTGGCGATGCGGCACTTGATGCGTGTGCTATGTCGCCTCAGGTAGGCGGCCCTCTTAAGATATTTTTTTTGCGGGTTTTTTATTGGTATTGGTCTATAAGTATTTCTGAAATATATTTTACTTAGCATACTTTCAAATCAATAAAGAAACGACCATTCAATTCTATGTAAGTATTATGAATTATTCTATTTGTACATGCCATGATGCAAAAACTATGCGATCTAATTCATGTAATGTCTACAAGTTGGGCGATGAGTGCGAGTGAAGAGGAATTGAAAGCTGCTGAGGGTTAAGCGGAGGCGAGTGTGGAGCAGCGCCGGAACGCTGGGGCGAGGGAAACGGGAGATCCCTGAAAAAAAAAAACCCAACCAGTGGTATCGTCAGCACGATCCTCAATTTCGAAAACCCGGGAGTGGCGCTGCTGGGAGTCGAACCCCGTTTGCCTTGGTTGGCGGCGGAAGAGGAACAGAGAGGGAAGGAATATTTAAATGAACATGTGTACTTTCACGCAAAGTATGAGACCTGGTCCATTTCTCGAGACAAGAAGTATAACGTCGATGGTTTGAAGCATGCACAGTGCGGTAACACTGAGTGAGTGAGTGCAGTGTATGACAGTAAAGGCTGTTCACTGTAAAGTGAGAACTTTTGAAATCAACCTTAGAAAAAAGTCACTGCCCCCGACTGCATATATTTTAACGGGCGCACTGAGTGACGTGCACCCAGTAAAATTGGTAATGATGGATTGGAAATAGTTCCATATCTTAACGTTAAATAAATAGTGTTAGGTAACCGTTTCTGCAAACTGAAACTACTTTTTTTTGCGTCGAAGTATAAAATTGAGCAGATTTCTAACACATTTACTTTAGTAATAATTCCACAGTTTCACTTGACCGGCGCATGAATAAAGTGATGAGGCCCATGGCGATGTCAATTTTACGTAAGGTGGACGAATACACAACGTGCGTACGAGTAGATCTTAAGCAGGACTTGCAAAAGTGCCCATTTTATCGTGAACAGTCTATAGTAAAATGACAGCTCGGTCTTGTCAGATAAGTGGCAGAATAATCGGGCACCATGCTGGTCCTCTATATTTCATTTCACTTGCTCTAACGAGGCAATGCACTGAAAAATGTGATCATGTGACGGAAGGAGGGGGAGGGGGGATGGGTTTGGGAGCTAGCGAAGTTAGAGCGTTAATGCTTCTCGTGGCGTAATAAATATGACTGGACTAATTTCTCTTCCCGCCACTTCCAGCTGTGAAATATTTCGTTGTCCGCTTCAGCTGCAGAAAAAAAATTTTTCCCCTCGAACTTACGGGAAATGGAGCATAAATGATTCTTGCCATGTGTGAAACTGATGCACGCGCTACGCACAGTACGACCTCATTTATTTATTTTTCGTTGAATGTTTCTTAGTATAGCCTGTTCACGATAAAGTAAGTACGTTTGAGGCCCAAGTTGCTTTTTCCTTTCAGCCATTTTTTAAAAACACTTTTTTTTATCAATATTGCGCACTCGGAAGATAACGTCTACGGCTAAAGTAAAGCATACTTATTAACTATTATTCCAAATGAGAGCGCTTTCAAAAGTGCTCACTTTACCGTGAATGGCCTTTAAGAAATAGTCCTTATGCGAAATTGCATTAAACTGAATGCGCACACCTGCGGTGCATGGTTGTTTGGTGTAATTTTCTACACTTAGTTGAGCTTGGTTTGCACGCTGCGGAGGAATCTACTGGAAATAGAACTTCAGCAGAGCTTCAGGAAAGTTGTAAGTCGGCTTTTTTTTTCTGGCGAGTCCCTAAATCTCGCTACACCAGCGTGAGCACCTTCACAGTCCTGTGCCCCCTCCTGCATGCTTGTAAGTAGCTAAGATGGTTGGAGAATGGGTTGCGTCTCAGGGCAAGCCCTACACGCCTTAGGTCGGGTTTAATTATTATAATGGACGCATGTATCGCGGCTAAGCAGGGCTATAGTGCCATTGCCGCAATTGTAGCCATGTGCACACCCCGAAATAAGAAGGGTCTAGATGGAAGAGCATAACAAACCAGGCAAAGTGGAGAGGGCCGTGGGAAATCTATGCGACAGTCGCAGAGGATAAAATAATTCCTTTTAACTGGATTAGGGCTGACTAAAGTAGAGTATTTGTTAGTTCGGGAAGAAACATTTCTGTTAGTTTGATGCAGGATGAAATCAAATGAGATCGCAGCTAGTGTGTATTGCGGGGGACAGAACAGCCCCCGCGCCGATGTGTCAGTCATCCTGTGGGCGCTGGCGCCCTTGAAGTTGAGCTACTGTCAATACTGCCGTGTAGGCGAACGAGCACTGCAGTACCGACAGCAACTGAGGATGCGGGGTCCACCTGCTTCTCGTCGAGTGCGTCGGAAAACCGGACAGCTCAGTCATGACATCGACTCCATCTTCGCCCTTCCGCGCCGATGCCAGGATCTCCAATCCATGGGTGAAGGTGGCCACAGGGGTGGTGGCAAATCCGCTGGCCCAGGAGTGAAGGCTGACATCGGGGTGCTTCCAAGGTCCGATGCATTCCAGTCCATTCGCCACGCACCCGCAGTCGGCAGCCCGCAGAATCCAGCAGTGAGGATCGCTACACTTCGCATTTTTTAGCACCTCGAGATCCCCCTCCCCGCCTTGATTGTTGGGCGGTCTTCAGCAGATGCGCTTCGCCATTTCGTACTGAGCTGCCCAGGTTCCCGACGTCCACGACGACGGCGCTCTCGCACCAGCCAGTTGGTTCGCGGGCTGGTATTTGATTATTTCCAGCCACCCTAGAGCCTGGGGATCCCCTATCCACCACCTGAGTACGCGACGAGTTGCGGATAGTCGCCGCACCCAAGCTGCCATGGTCTCATCGCACTCACAGATGCAGGCAGTTCCCAGCGAGTGAGCAGCCACGAGTGCTATGTTCATCCCACGACAGCTTAGCTCGTATCTCGGCGTCTAGTGCGTGAAGGTAACCGTTGAATACGCACACATATATATATATATATATATATATATATATATATATATATATATATATATATATATATATATATATATATATATATATATATATATATATATATATAGTTCACCCTTAGCACTCCCACCCACGCTTCGAAGGCTGCGGAAACGCAAAATACCTCCAGAGAGATGGTGGCTTTAAAAGTTAAGTGAGTCTTTGTTTCGTGGCTGGCCGTTACAGTTCGAAAGTGAAACTTGTGAACCGACGTACTTCGGATCAAGCATTGTCTCTGGCACTGTCCTTAGGAAAGGTCTGGACACACTACGTTTATGCTCCTAACATGGAAACGTGACCTCCCTTTATTAACTGACCATTTCAGTTCTCACTGTCACGCGTCATGTACCTTATAGGTAATGTTCATGCACTGTGAGTGCTTTTTGCTATTTCGCAAATCTTAATAGTCGCGTCTGAAGTATGGCGATAACTTTAAGCAAAGTGAACATGCAATGGTATACGCTGTTCACGATAAAGTGAGCACTATTTAATTCCGTGTCAAATTGATACGTGGCTTATAAACACAACAGCGCGTATATTTTATGGTTGTGAAAAGTTAACGCCCGAGGCCACAATAAAATGTTTTTTTTTTTTTTTGTTATTATCACTGCTGTGAGGGTTTTAAAAAGTGCTCACTTTCCGTGAACATTCTATAAGAAAAATGCGTAAACAATTTTTTTTTGCTTTGTCTAACTGTGATGTTCGTTTTTTACCACTACCTTTTATTCGCCAGTCAATAGGATTCCGTCAACTGAATTTTCAATTAGAAACGTCCTATAGGTTGTTCCACCCTGAAATTAGCACTTTTGAAATCAACCTTAGAAAAATGTCACTGCGCGTACCTTATATATATATATATTTAAACGGGCACACCGACTGGAATGCACTCAGTAAAGTTGGTAATAGCTGTTCACGATAAAGTGATCACTTTAGAAATGAACCTTAGAAAAATATCACTGCCCTTGCACGCATATATTTTAATGGGCGCACTAAGCGACATTCGCCCAGGAAAGTTGGCAACGATGGATGAAAAGTAGTTCCATAGCTTAACGTCGAATAAAAACTTTTAGGTAACCATTTGTAATAACTTTAAATTACTTATTTTGCTCTCTGTTTTTTAAATGCATCAACGTGTAAAAATGAGCAGATTTTTAAAGTATATATTCTCTTAATAATTTCACAGTTTTATTTGACCGACGCTTCAATAAAGTAATGAGGCCCATGACAATGTTAAATTTACATAAGCCAGAAAAATATACAATGTGCATACAAGTAGAGCTTAAGCAGGGTGAGTAGTCCCTTGTATACAACGTCGGACTAAGCGTTAGGGAAGCATTTGTGAATATCTGAAATAACTTCTTTCGCTTTCTATTTTTTTTTTTATCACATGCGAGTGTAAGAATTAACAAATTTGTTCATTATGTACTTTTCGAAAATGTTCAGATTTTCATTTGACCGATGCATGAATAAAGTGGTAAAGCACACGACAACGTAAATTTTACATGTGACGGAAGGATACAAGATGCGCAAATAAGTACATCTTAAGCAGGGCTTTCACGAGTGCTCAGTTTATAGTGAACGGCCTGTATTTACTGGACTCGTTTATTGTTAGCGCGTACATACTAAAAAAAAAAACATGCGTTATTTTAGCTTTGGTGCTATTGCGCCGGTTCAGATACGTTGCATTTATCTGCGCTACGTGGAATCTTGAATATTTATTTACAAAAAATACGTATTCCTCAACGCAGGTATAAAGAGAAAGTTCTCCACGGAATGCGTTAAGACTCGAGTTATTTCTTTCTCTGTTTGGTTTCTGATTCCACTATTTGTCTTCTTGGCTACACAAGACCAAATTCTATTCGAGCTCCTTCGCCACTGCCGCGTGACTGAACACAGAAGTATTGAAAGTTTCAATACATTTAAGAATACAGTAAATATGTACTACCTTAGTCACCCCAGTGGATGAGGGGATGAAATTGACATTTTGTGAAGTTGTGTTGTGAATGTGTGCATATGTGAATGATGAATGAGTGTGTAAGTGAATGGGTGAGAGAGCGTAATTAAAATGTATCTTTGGTTTGTTTAGTATTAAGTTACATACAGTTTTAATATATAATTTTATGTTTGGATTTCTAGCTAGTGTAAGTGTATTATGTGATGGGTCCAGTGTAAGATAACGCGACTATACCTTAACTGCACCTTTAAGCCGTCAATAAATAAATAAATAAATAAATAAGCACATTTTGTTTTGTTCTGGCCCATTCATTTACACGCTATATCTGAGAAAATATTTTGATAAACAGTGATTTGATCTCACTAGTCTTCTCAATTATGGGCTAATACAGTACGCAAATTCAAGCTTAAGTGTAATTTGGGAAATCCGTCATTCAAATTGTGTTTCTCAACTAATAAGGGTTAGATAATTATAACTCCTTTCGCTCCTGTTAAGAAGAAGATTTTTTTTCATGCAAGTTCTCCTTCATAGATGATATTCCTTGTGGAATTTCCGTTTTTGAAGGTTATAATCATCTAGTCGTTGAAGCACCTTCTTAGTTCAAAAAGCACGTTATTTTTAAGGAAAAGGAATGCTTATATGCCGTTCACGGTAAAGTGAGCACTTTTTGAAGCTGTTTCATCAGACATAATAACCAATAAATACATTTCATTGTGGCCTCGGACTTTTGGTTTTGGGTATGGTGAATGTATACACTGTGTTCATTACTCACATGGCGGGGTTTACATTAACAAGTGGGGTAGGATATAAATTGTTGAAAGAAAAAAATAACTAGGGCTTCAAAAGTTCTCACTTTATTGTGAACGGCCTATACAAAAGTGTTGGAGATATTTTGCGAATGAGTTCATTCACAATACACTTGTTAAATGCTTTTTTCAGGGCCAGTTGGTAATTTCAGTTACAGGCATCGCAACTTAACTCGTCGTATACTAAAATCTATTAAATACTGCCAGGATAAGTTTAATATTGTCTGCAAAGAAACTATTTTGTAATAAAAATATTTTGTTGTTATTTGAAATAAGCTTGTTTCTTCGACGGGGAACGTTGGTACGTTCTGTGCAGCTTCTTGCTTGCGGTGCTAATACCTGAATGCTTAGCTGGGCAGGGCTTGAAAGCACCCCAAGCCACCTTTAACAGCCCTAGGTCAGCTCCCTACCCGGCTGAGGGGCGGCGGAGGGTAGCTGAAGTTTATTGCTAACCGGTCCGCAACTTCTCAATCTCGGCGACGACCGCGATGCCAAATACCTGAAACGCTGTTTAACTTCTGCGGTCCCTCATTACGTTACATGGTGCCATTCAGGGCGTCACGAACGAATCTTGGCTCCGATGAATAAAAAAAAAAAAAAAAAATCCTCCGATGCGTTTCTTTAGTCCTTTCCTGCAGGATGCTGAGGGAGAAAAGGGGGATAGCCCATTCCCCTCTCCACGACCGTGGCCGAAGATACCTGAATACAACCAGCCACACAGTTGCGAGCCCTGTAATTCCAGGCATTAGAATGTCCCGAGGTGCGCATTTGAAAGCCTGTACCTCGCCTCGTCTTCCCAGCGTGGAACCGTCTCCCAGAGCCCGAGTCAGTGGTCCCAGACGTACCATAATTCTTGTATTTGTACCAGATTTCCTCTCTTGGTACTAGATACCGGAGTTTTCTCAATCTGCTACTCATATATACCAGAATTGTATTTGTCACAAAAATTTGCTGATGTAGCAAAAAGTATTGTTTGAATTATGTTGTTCACTAAAAAAATATTCTGTATCATAACTGCTCAACAGTATTTTATGTTATCTTGTACACGTAATTGGTAGACATACAGAATGGTTAGTAAGACTTTACTGTCATCAATAATTCTAGAATTATTTACGATTTTTTTTAGTCTCTGAATGAATATGTTAGATATGAATTAGAATTTTAATTTTGTAAACTAGGTACCACTAAATAATCTGTGCACCCTAAAAATAAAGTATACCTAGACATAAAATCTAACCAGTAGAAATCCAAAACCCCAAAAGAAAATTTTATACTGTTTGAAAAGTATGCCAATTTTATTTGGGAACTAAAATTACTGTAACGCACTGTAATACAATAACTGAAGAAGAGGGACAGGACCCTTCTTTTTAATTTCAGTACCATGATTTTATAAATAATACCAGAACTTTCCGGCGCATGGTACCAGAATTCCATTTTCCCCATCTGGCAACACTGGCCCGAGTTTTATTTTCCTGTCCCCTTTCTGCGTCTGTAGGGGCGAAATCTTTCTCTGTCGGCGCCGCTCACACAAAAAAGCAGTCTTCGACGCGGGACGCCGGGACTCCGGGTACATATTTTATCCTTTCAACCCCCCGGGTGTCCGTTGTCCGCTGAGGACACAATCTTGTATAGGACTTGTGGGCTCCTCCCAGCGTCACAATACGAGTTTTCACGGCTGCTGTGATTTATGAAAGCTTGGCTACAAGGAATGCGGGAAAATCCGTATTCGATTTTATAAATGTAACTCTATATAAACAAATGTGTAGTAAACACGATAACCGGCAGCGATTAACAACTGTATGAAATACAAGTTGTTAAGTCAGTTTTTGCTGCAATCCTCGTACTTGTTATTACATACCAGCAGTCCGCCACAGATTCGTTCAGGTTTAATGGAGTTATTGAAATACATACCTATATATGGTTTGTGAAGCTTTTACTTTACTACCGAAAATAGTTCTATCGTCGCGATTGTGTTGGTTGTTTTTGGTAAGATGTACTTTTAATATGATTTTCCAAAAACTATTGTGCCTTTTTCTATGATGTATAAAAATCAATGATTATTTAAAAATATTGTCGTTTCGACAATTTGCAACTACCCCCGCGACTACCCGCGATTTTTAAATATTAAGTTACACAATTTATTCTAACATTGTTTCAATTTATCTTTAATAGTGGTTTTGTTAGCTCGTGCTTAGAAAGCAGCCAAGTGGCTCATTTTTCTCCGACTTGGTTTACAAATTTTGAAATTTCTCAAGGATTTTTTTTTTTTTTAAATTAAACATAGCGTATGTCCATCTGTAAGGATTTAGCTTCCTAACAGTGAAAGCATTATAAGAATCAGCACTGTAGTTCCCGAGATTAGCCGTTACATATAAACAAACTCACATTGCGTCTTTATAATATTAGTATAGACAATGAATCCAACCTGGGAATTTCCCGTATTGCAATTGTCTTCTGATAGGATGCTTGTAAAATTGCACTGTATTGTGGACTAATTTTATCATTGAAAGCTAGTTTCAAGAAACTGGAAATATTAATTAAAACTGTGGCATTTTATGAGTGTTTATTATTGCTCAGCTGTGTTCATTTGTTGACCAGCAGTAAAAAAAAAAAAAAAAAGAAGCCTAATCGAGTATATGATAAAACCATCACTTATGCCTGTTTCAGATAACGCATTTTCAACTAAGAGCACGCGGGCCTTTAGTATGATACAGAAAGAATTTCCAACTTTGCATTATTTTATTGCTATAACCATAACGATATTAGCTTTGAATTAAAAAGCGTCATTGCAGGTTACATAATGGCCCGGAAACACAAGAGTCGCCTGCAGAAATTTTATTTTTTCGTTCTGCGATACCTTGATTGCATTTGAAAATATTGACCACCGGAAAATTATCTTCGAGACATATAGTACAAATATATTAAAGAAAAATTTCTGATTGGATCGATTTTGATCAAGTTTTGTAGAAGATAATGCATCAGTTCAAAATATTTTTGTGTAGGTACCAGTGGTGTTGCGTGATTTATGTAATCATTACGTGTGCGTAGGCCTAATTCTGCAGCTGATTTAAGACCACCGACGTGCTCAATGGATGCGTAACCGCTTACTCGTGGTGACAGTGCTAATAAAGTGCATGAGGGTGGCCATGTTCTTAAATAATCAAAGTCCTAATTAAATAAGAAAGTGAATTTTGTTTGTCTATTGCCATTGGTGGTTGTCTCTGCTTGAGGAGGAGTTTTCATATTCGACCGGGCCACTCAAAATTCGGCAACATCGGCACGGCTCCTACGTGATTCGTGTGCAGACAGTAAACATGTGCCAAAAAGTAATTCAGCCAACCAAGATGGATAAACGACCGTACAGTGTTTTTAAATATAACTTGTCTTGAAATCTCTCCTCGAAATTTCACCACCCCTCTCCATTTTGTAACGTCGAATTAAATGTGCTCGGTAACCATTTGACGATAACTCGAATTATTTTTTTTCTCGTTTTCTGCTTTTTTTTTTTTTTTTTTTTAATACATCTAAGAATAAAATTAGCAGATTTGTCAAATATTTATTTTTCTAATAATTTTTCATTTTTGCTTGACCGAAGCATGAATAAAGTGATGAGGCCCATGCCAGTGTTAATTTTACATAGGATGGAAGAGTACACAACGTGCATACAAGTAGATCTTAAGCAGGGCTTTCAAAAGTGCTCAGTTTACCGTGAACAACCTATAATCTTTTTACATACTATTTTTGTTACCACGGATAAACCTTTACCCAATGTCGCATAAACCTGCGCCATTGGGAGTTCAAGTCAAAATCTCGCGCTGTGTCACTGATTTGAACGACCGTCACAAACGAATTGGAAATTTTGTTACCGGTTTTATCATCCCTCCAATGGCATACGAGAGTTCGGTGGGTGTATTTATGTTTGTCGCACAGCAGCTGAAGACCGGGAAAGAGTCTGTAACTCGAATAATGAGAACAAATCGTTTTGGCTGTTCATGGTAAAGTCAGAAGAAAAAAAAAAAAAAAAAAACAAACACCGCTCGTTAACTCTTTACTGTACACATTGGTATGCACGCACCCAGTTAAGTTGGCAACGAATTAAGTAAAATAATTCCAAGTCTTGTGACGTATTTCGAGGTTCTATCGTACCGCTGAGTTGCTATTATCTGTTCGCGGTTTCTTCACACGTTCTGAACCAAACCTTTGAAAAAACACCCCATGTGTGACGTGGTAGATTGTTTCCTAAATGTCTTACTACATCACAAGCGTTTACTACTTCCGTTAACATAAAAGTATTGTTACGCGCTGCAGCTCGCATTTGCCACGAGCTCCCATTATGCGCTGTCCAGCTCTTTGGGAAAAAAAGGGGGGGGGGGGGGCACGCCTCGACTCTCTTCATCCCACAAGTCGGACCCGCTCGCTGCCTCGTCTCACCCCCCCCCCCCCCCACATTCCTCGTTCCACTTTCACCGGGCAGCCGCTGGAATGACTGACAGCGGTTCTGCGAGCTTCGTAAAAATGTGTATCTTATGAAAATAATTATATAATCAAGGAACGAACTGTGTGTACCTTTTTTAAATATAGGCTTACAATTAATATTGAAAGTTTATTTCAAAACAAAAAAAAACATTTGTTTACTTTATTAAAATATGTCCATTCATATATTTCCTCTTAGCATTATATTCCTTTGCCATTTATTTCATTTAAGACGAGCTTAGTTTAGTATACCGAGATTAAAATCACCTTACAATAAAATAACACACTTTCCACATAACCTTTGTTAGATTTTCGGCAAAATGGCTGGTTGACTTTGACTTTATATTTCAACTTTTCGAAGTCGTAAAGTCAAGAGTGCTTGACTTTGCCTCTGACAGTTCAATTGTGTCAAGTTCCATAAGAAACCACATGTCGGACAGCAAACGTAAAGTCAGATCGCAAAGTCAAATGTTAAAGTTTTCAATTGTGTAAAGGCTTGCAGCTGGAGAAGCCGACAAACGTAGAGGATGAACAAGAATATTCTGGGAATTAAGACTCTCGGCGCAACGCGGGATTTAGAGGAATTTCTGGGTGATGGCCCATGACTCTATACATATAAGCCACAGTTGTACTGTAAGTAGTCTCGGTAGAAGTCTTCGGGCTGAGTGCGGTATTCGGGCGACGTGAATAGGACGGACGACGACGGGAGATTATGTGGCGACGACGGACGAGGTGTTTGTGGTGTGAATAAAGGAGAGGGCGTGAAATCCGACGAGTGAAGGCTACTGTGCAACTAGAACATTGCGGACTGGCGGGATGTGGACTAAACTGAGGTGGGACGGACTGAACATGTAATACGGATTTTATTGGTAATATTGGAACTGTCAAATATGGACACATAATTTATCAAATAATTTAATAGGTTTTGATACAGTGTCTATTGGGACTGATTCTTAAACATTTGACTGCATTAATTTCCTTGAGGTAATTGTTTATTGTATTGATTGAATTCATTAATTGTAAACAGCAAGTGATATCCATTTATTGTAAGAAATTGGGCCGAGGGAATTTTGTTTGCAGTTATTGTAAATAAAATTAGGAAATAATAATTCACTCTTTTATTTAACTATAACCTCCATCCTTAAACGAACCTGGTTTAGTCCGCCGACTTTGAGAGCAAATTGTAACAGTAGGTTATTTTTAGTTATACTGAACTTTTAAGGAAATTTTCTATCTATAATCAATAATATTTCATTTATAATAAATACAAATAAAATTGTGAAAATAGGTGAGCTGGTAATGACTGGTAATAAATAGTTATTATGAGAAAAAACTATTAATTTGAGTGCGTACGAATGCGCTGCATTGTCCTTTTGTGGTAATTTTCTAGAATCGATTAAGCTTTGTTTCCATGAGACGGAAGAATATCCTGAAAGTAGAACTTAAGCAGGGTTTCAGAGAAAGTTGGAAGTAACTGCGAAAGGACTTTGCTCTTTCTTCGTATGCTTAAGTCGAAGTGTGTTGCGGCAGGTCGCTATTTTTTTTATCACTGGAGCTAAGCTCCTCAGTGCCCCCCCCCCCCCCCCCGGGTGGGTTGGGAGGGGCTAGTCTCCTCCGCCCATCTCCCCATGCATACTTGAAACTGCGTAAGCTGAACGAGGCCTTGAGAAACATCTCACCTGAGAAGGATCGACGCAGTGAGAGGCTACACAGCTCCGGCACTCAGTTTTGCTGCCAGATTAGGGTCCACCCCCTCCCCAATTTTTTTTTTGCTCTTGGAAGTTTCTTTGGGGGGGGGGGGTCTCTTTGGGGGATTTTTGGAGGATTTTGAAAAGTTCATTGGGGTTTTAGTGCGTTTTGTTTACTGCTTTAGGGATTATTCTTAATTACATCTTGATGTTACATAATCAACTAAATGATCAGTTATTGTTTCTGGCTATTTTTCTGTTACTATTTAAGTTTTTTGCTTTCTAAAAATGTATGTGTGTCAAGGATTAAGTCATAATCTATCATTTATGTGCAATTAAAAATAATATAGTATTCGCAAAATGTTTGGGGGCATTTTTTCCAGGAAAACATTTTTTGGGGGGATTTTTAATCGAATATGGGGGAATTTCGTTCAGCCATCTGGCAACACGTGGCGGCACTGTCCTGGAGAGACAGTAGAGGTCTGGTATTGCCTCGGCCCTGACCACGGGTTCCTCTGGCTATGAGGCTCCCAGATGGAAGTGGGAGGGGAACGGACGGCGCATCGTGCGGGAGTCACATAGCCCCGACATACACAGCACGACACGACAAAAACCGCAACCACGACACAACATTAATATTTTCAATGTAACTGCTCGAATTTACAGCCCGACAGTTTACTGAGCGACTCGAAGAGTAGAATTTTTCGGAACCATTTAGAAGGCACTGATTAACTACGCTAGTTTTAAAGGCAGTGGGCAGACGAGAAATTTTGAATACGTGATGGTGACAAAGTGTCATCGCTAAAGCATACAAAGTTAAAATAATTTTTTTTTGTAGTTAAATACAGTTATTTAGAAAATGCTTTTTCTTTTAAGCTGCGTATTTGCCATTATAAGGAAAGCTTGCCATATAATTTCATTTTGCAAGTTTGTACACTTTGTGTTTCGTGCCGCACGACACGTCGAAAATATAATTAATTTATAATCCAAAATTGCTGGTCGGACACCAGAATTTATCCGGATTACGTCAGATCTATCTTGTATTTCATTGGCTGCAGTGTTTAGTTTTAATTGTCGTGTCGTGCTTGTCGGGGCTATGTGACTCGGCATCACAGTATCAGTACAGAGGTCGGAGCTGGTCAACTGGGATGTTAGCTGAATGCACCTCCGCGCTGACTGAGCGTATCTCACTCCTTGTCCATGGGAGGGACTCGTCGGCGTGTTGCTGTTATACTCCATCTGGAGGTCGGGTACAGCCGTTAGCCGAGTATTCCCCCTTTAATGCTATGCCGTGGTATCGATAAAGTTGTCTGCAGGAAGGGACGGGACGCAGCGCTAAAGCTGAAGCCAGGGTACTGGCCCCAATTTTGCTTTTGGAAAGGGCTTTTTTAACTTCCCCAGTTTTATACTTGAAAGCTTATCAGGGGACGGTTTACAGATTAACTTATAAACTAACTTAAATTAACACCCATGCCTTACCTGGGATTCGAACCCAGAGCCTCCCGCACCCCAGATCGGTGGCGCGCCCAATTTCAATTTTGGTGAATTTTAAATAATACATGGACTTATTTTCAACATGAGTAATTATTTGTTAATCCGCCTCCAAGGTTTTTGAATAATAATATAATAATAAGTTTATTATTACTGTGCGAAAAATCCCGTGAAGGAATTGCGGTGTCAGTGAATGTGTCAAGGTGGTGTTTTATGAGGCGAATGTAGTAATATAGTCTGTTCGCAGATTCTTCACACTTTTTGCATCAAAGTTTTGAAAAAAAAATCATTCCTTACATTACGTGTTTGGTTTTTTCCTTAATATTACGTGTCTCACAAGCGTTTTAAACTTGCGTAAGCACAAAAGTATCATATTTTATGTTGTACATTTATTTATGTTTTATCTAGAAATAACAATATTTCATTTGCAATAAATATAAATAAAACCAGTGAAAAGAAAGGTTCATTGATAATGCCAGGTAAGAAACAGTTTTTACGTAAAATATTAGTAAAGGCTGTTCACGATAAAGTGAGCACTTTTGAAATCAACCTTAGAAAAAGTCACTGCTCCTGCGTGCCTGTACGGTTGCAATGAGTGACACGCGCCCAGTAAACGAAGAATGAAAAGTAGTTCCATATCTTAAAGTCAAATAAAAAGTGCAAGGTAACCATCTGTGATAAATGATAACTTAAATGATTTCTTTCGATTTCTGTTTTTTTTTTTAATGCATCGAAATGTAAAAATTAGCATATTTGTATAATATTTATTTTCCTAGTAGTTTCACAGGTTCACTTGACCGGCGCATCAACAAAGTGATCAGGCCCACGCAATGTTAATTTCACATACGGCGGAAGGATATACAAAGTGCATACAAGTAGATCTTAAGAAGGGCTTTCAAACGTGCTCATTTACCGTGAACAGCCTATAAACTGAGCGCCCACGAATGCGGTTCGGTGTCCCGTTGGTGTAATTTTCTAGACTCGGTTAAGCTTGTATTGCATGGGGCGAAGGAATAATCTGGTATTAGAACTTTAGCAGGGTTTCAGAAAATTTGCAAAGTAACCGTGAATGGCCTATAGTAGGTAATTGCAGTTGGTGAAAACATCCAGGTATTAAAACCTAATCAAGAGAGTTCCATATAACATAAGAGGTGTTGAGATCCGATGAGGGTGAAGCGAGGTGAGTATACCAGAATGGAGTGGAGGAAACTCGAGATTCCCGAGAAAACCCGCCGAACAGCGGCATCGTATGGCACGATTCCCACGTGTGGAAATCCGGGAGCGACCCCGCCGCGAACCGAACTCGTTTCGCCTTGGTGGGAGGCGAGTAGTCTAACCACTACGCCACCGTGGCCCTCCAACGGACGAGAAGTGTGCTGCAACAGGACACGCATGAGTTTTCACCAGCGTGGGAGCTGGTAATAGTCGTGGGGGGAAAGATGGGGAAGGGGTGAGTCGTAGTAGTGTAGGCTATTCACGGTAAAATGAGCACTTTTTGAAGATCTCTGGTTTAGAATAATAGTCAATAAATATATTTTATGATAACCTTACACGTTAACTTGGCAGTCCGGCGAAATATACAGAGTGATAGGCAATTAAACCGACAAAATTCGGGAGGAGATTCTTCATGAAAAAGTAAAAGGAAAATATACTTGTCACTTTATACCTAAACCGAATATTAAGGGAGGTATGAGCCCTTAATAAACGAGGCTTTAAACCGTATTTGTGCAAAATTTCGGTAACGAAGTAAAATACAATTACAACTCTCAGAACATTATTATGTGTTATCGGGACCTTCAACGTTAAGAGCCGATATTTAGCACAAATACAGCTTAAAATTTCTTTTTTTTTTTTTTTTAAGGGCTCATACCTCCCTTGGTATCGGTTCAGGTATAAAGTGTCACATGTGTTCCTTTTACTTTTTCATGAATAACCTCCCGAAGTTTGTCGGTCTAATTGAGAATCATCCTGTATACACTGTATTTATTACTTACATGGCAATATTGATTTAAAATGTGGTGTAAGGATTAAAAAAAATGGTCGACAGGAAAAAAAGTAACTAGGGCCTCAAAAGTACTCACCTTACCATGGACAGCCTACACATACTGTAGCAGGAGCAGGAGGGGTTCTCGGAACGCCACGAGTGTTTGCGGCGGCCATGTTTGCTTGTCTGACGGTGTTACCCGACACTACGTCTCGGAGCCGTGGGACGGACGCCGCGTAAATATTTGCCAGACAATCTCATTTGCGTCGAGGTGTGACGTCAGTCCGGGGAAGGGTCGCTGCTGAAAGGGGTGCCAGTATACCTTCTGCATCCCCCTTTCGCCCTAGCCCAAAAAAATCGGATGGTCCGTGCCAGCATTTTTTGGATCGGTCGGAGAGACTGCACTGTAATGTGCTACTGTACTGGTCGGAGCCGCGGTGGCTGAGCGATTAGCTCGCTCATCTCCCACCAAGGCGGACCGTGTTCAATCCCCGGCCGGGTCACGGATTTTCGCAAGTGGGAATCATGCCTGACGATACCGTTGGTAGGCGGATTTTTCCTCGGGGATCTTCCGTCTCCCCCGCCCCTTCATTCCGGCGCCGCTCCATACTCACTTCAATCACTCGCATTGGCTCTGAAGACCTCGCTGTTCAGCGCCACCTAATCTCTTCATTCACTCACTTTACTAGTGTGCGTTTCGCAGATTACGATCTCTCTGACATGTCACCAACCGCACTACGGGGAGACAACGAAATACAAAGGAATATAGGCAATTCAACGCGAAAATTGAGCACTTTTGAAAGCCCTGCTTAAGATCTAATTGTAAGCACGTTGTGTGTTATTCCGCCTTATGCAAAATTAACATTGCCGTGAAACTCATCACTTTATTCATGCGTCAGTCAAGTGAAACTGAAAAATTATTAGAAAAGTAAAGATTTAACAAAACTGTTCAATTTTACTCTTCGATACATCAAAATAAACTGATAACGAAATAAATAATTTAAGTTATCCCAAATGGTTACCTAACACTTTTTATTCGACTTTAATACCTGAAACTACTTTCCATCCATCGTTACCAACCTAACTATGTAGGTTCGTGTCACTCAGGGCACCCGTTAAAATATATGCAGATAAGGGCAGTGAATTTTTTATACGGTTGATTTCAATTTTATCGTGAACAGCCTTTAACAGTGAATACGAGCCACAATGGGATATGCGTAACCACGCCCCCTCTTCAACATTCATACACAATGAAATGTTATGAAGTCGCAAAAAAAACGTACCTGGAGAAACATGTTGCACTAACTCTTCTAAGTGAAAATTTCGTTATAAACGTAAATACATACAGAAAGTTATGGTCTTGAGCGAAAAAATGGACTGTAAAATAGCGAAATGCGATTTCATTAATTAGTCTTGATCTTGGAATTATGGAATTTTAAGTTCCATGTGCGTAACATTTGTTGACGGGGAAATTAGAGTGCTCTGTGTAGGTCTCGTATCACTCACATGTGCATATGTTATTTTGACTCCCAAACTCTGAAATATTCAACGAAAATCAAATATTCGCCACAGAGTACTTACTCCCTTAACATACAACAATCTTTTCATTTCAGGAGTTCCGAAAGAAGAAATTTATGGCCTGAACTCTACTTACGAATTTACGTGATATTTTGGAACTTACGGAAATGGTTTCAGTAGGTCCTTGGCGCAAGTAGTAACCAACTGTCAAATAGTTGAATCAACACCAACCAAGATCATTAAAGTCTGTTCACGATAAAGTGAGCACTTTTGAAATATACCTTAGAAAAAAAATCACTGCCCCTACCTGCATATCGGCGAGGAAGGATGAGAATAATTGGTTTGATTCCATCACGCTTCACCTCTTTGCTCACCGCGCATTTCAACTATAAAGTTGGTAACGATGGATGTGAAGTAGTTCCGTTTCTTAACGTCGAACAAAAAGTGTAAGTAACCATTTCTGATGACGTAAATTATTTCTTTCGCTTTCTGTTTATTTTGAAATGCATCGAAGTGTAAAAATGAGCAAATTTTTTAGATATTTACTTTTCAAATAATTTCTCAGTTTGACGTGACCGACACATGAATAAAGTGATGCCCACCACAGTGCTAATCATACATAAGGTGGAAGAATACACAACGTGCCTACAAGTAGATTTTAAGCAGGGTTTTCAAAAATGCTAATTTTACCGTGAATAGCCTATACCCAGGGAAAGGCGTTTTCTTTATTGGTGCTATCTTCTGAGCTTGCAAAACACCCATAATTATTTTACCCATTCTGCGACATGTCAGACGTGAACGAATATACCCGGGATAATACTGTTAGGGCAGAGAGTCGTTATATGATAGCGGCGGCAGCGCGAGCGATAGGCCGGTTTTCGTGTATCAATTACAAAAAGCAAGCCCACGCGATAATCTCGTATGCGGCACAAGCTGCTGACCTTGGTTGTATTGATTTTTGCGTTTATCTGAAGAGTGCTCTGGATTACTGACCTCGTTCTCACAGCGCGACTCGGGGTGCGTTGAACCTTTCAGATGATGAGGGTGAACGGTATAAATATTGCGACAGGTCTCCGGGCGGAGAGTTGAGTTTAGTTAGAGTTGGAGTTAAGTGAACGAGTGGCTGAGTTCCGAGCGATAGAAGAACGAGCGGCGACAGAAGTGACCAGCGGAAGGGAAATCTGCGACTGCGAGTATCAAGCAGTGAAGTGTGCGCTTGGCAGGTTGGACTATTGGACTAGATGCGTGAGTGAAAGACATTATAAATGAAGGCAACAGATAGACTGAATACGTGTTGATAATGTGTATGAGTTGATTGACTGTAACCAACAGAGACAATTAAAAAGGACAGATCGGGCTCACTGTCGGGCTCACTGTTAAATAAAAAGAGTAAAACTGGAGACTAATAATTTAATGCTGTAAACAATAGCGGAGTGAATAAATTAGAAATAAAATTGGGTTTCTTTTATTTTTTTTATTAAGACCTCCATTCCTCGCGAACTCGGATACGGCCTCGGGCGTTACATGTAACAATATGTTGAGGGGTTAATAATACAGGGGTGAACTTATGATTTTACTGCCAATTCAAAAATCATACGCCATCCAAGTGGCATTACCAGCTAGCAATATGGCGGAACATGACTCGCCAATCAGCTCCTGGAGACTAAATTGCCAGACGGCAGCGCGACCTATAGAAAATATTTCGTAATGTGCAATAACCAATCAGATCCGTTTCAGTTCGCTTACATCAAAGGAATCGCCACGCATTTGTGCTTCTGTATATTTATTTACCAGTTCTGTGTCTTAGCGGTTTTGAAGTATGTTCTTGCTCGTAGTGATTCTCACCATCTGACTTTTCCCTCGAAGAAGACAGCACTTGGCAGTTGGTTTCCCGTATGAAACGAGTGTTCATACGTTCACATGTTGCTGGTCCACACTGTTTACCTAGTCCCTTCCACCACTCTTGTGAGTGAAACAGTGGGCCGAGGACGGAGTACTAATGTAAGAATAAGACGGAGATTTACAAAGGCAAGCCGCCACGATAAGCCTATTTCGACTCGTGCGCCTCTGACATTTGGCGGATTGAATTTATGAGGTTATATTTTAAAGAATGTTCTTGTTCATCGCACTTGCCTCTCTCAGTGGGACTCGGGGTGTGGAGAACCTTCCAGATCGTGCCATGAGACTACATACGCCGCGACGGGCCTCTGCGTGACGTTAAGGGTAATGGTGGACGAAAATCGTATATTTATATAATTTTTGTCACAATTTGTTTTACAGCGGATTTTTCGAAAATTTTGGTTCGACAAGACGAAAATAACAATTTAGAACATAATATTACATGATTAAAAATTCCCTGCGTTCGTTATTATTGTAGCTCTGATTGAAGGTAAGAAAATAAAATTCCTTTCATTTCTTCCATCAGTGTTCCCAGAATAATGAAGGCAGTGATAATCTAACAACGTAAAAAGGCGTCGGAAATTATTATTTACGTCTTGTCGAGCCAAAAATTTCAATAAACTCTTTGGAAAATGACTTACATCGAAAATCGGGTAAATCTACTGCTTTCATGCACCATTCCACTTGAGAGCGAGGTGTGCGAAGACAGCGAAGCATCGAATGGCCGCGAGAGTGGCCATGTGTAAAAAATGAGTGCGAATTAAATGACTGCAACCAATATAGTTAAATGAAGGACTTTCATTTCAAATGAGATAGACAGTAAGTATTGCGTTTACTAAGAGTAACAAGAGTAATAGTGATGATATATAGTTTATTGTTGTAAAAATAATAGCTATGTGAATTAATTAAAAATCCATGGTAATTATTTTATTTTATTAGGACTTCCTTCCACGCCCTCCCCCCCCCCCCTCGCTCCCCGGGCTCAAGAACTCTGATACGCTCCTTCGGTGTCTTGTAACAATACTTACGACTTGCGCTCGCCGTTGCTGCGATGACGAACTGCAAAGAGTGTTCACTTGTAACGCAAAGCACTTAATTTGTACTCAAGTTTGTTTCCACTGCGTTGGAATACCGATAAATTCGCTTCTCTGAAAACGAGTGGATGCGGTACGGGTTTAGACAGTGGACAAATCTGTAGTTGAGCGATATTAGAAGGAAAGAAAAAAGTTAATATCGTATTGTGAAGAAATGTATTTTAACAAGTTGAAATAAATGTAAATAACTGTTATAGGCTGTTCATGGTAAAGTGAGCAGTTTTTAAGGCACTCTCAAAAGACATTAACCCCTAATAAATATATTTTATTGCAGCCCCAGACGTTAAATTTTGAAAGTGATGAAATGCATACACTGTGTTTATTAGCCATACTGCAATGTTTACATTAAAAAGTGGTGGAAAAGTAGAAATTAATTGACAGGAAAAACTTAAAAGAGCCTTTAAAAGTCCTCATTTTATAGTGAATAGCCTGTAGTAGTTTTTATCATAATTACTTGCGGCTGTTAACTCTTAAGGCAGACTCAGTTCTGAGTATGGCCGCGAATAGTAAAACCAATCTTCCATTTCAAAGCAGTTCTTTCTCTGTGGCTCGATAAATCTTCGGAAACTACTAGTTTCAACTCAGATTGCCCCTGAAGCATCTTTCTAGAGGAGAACATCCTGTAGGAAATGCGTATCAGCTTGTGTGTTGCCGGTACTTCCAATTATCGAATTAATCAAACGACCTCCCTTGCCCTTTGAAAGAGGATGAACGGCACAAAAAACGCAGCCCCCCCCCCCCCCAACTGCTGCCGTCAACCAGCAGACTGATACTTTGGAGCGGCCTCGTGGATGGGGAAATGGTTGGCGCAAATAATCGCCATTGATAAGTGGGGTATACTGTGCCTGATCAATGGACGAGTTAACTCCCAACCAACGATGCGAAGTGCCTCGAATGTACGGCATTGTAACCAGTAGTCTATGTTCAACAACAATTTCACGTTGCCCTAATAATAATACAAGGTCATTAAATAAATTTAATATGTCATCAACTCGGTTAAAAGCCTTTCAGAAAGGAGTTCTGTTTACAGCATCCCGTATTTTTAATGAGCTACCTGACATCAGAAGTTTATATAATTCAAAAACACATTTTTTTAAGACGTAAAAAACATGTAATGGATAGAGCTTATTATACTGTAGGATTTTTATTTACTTTAATGGCATGTGACGTCACTTGGACGTCATAATTTCGGCGATTTTGTCTTTTAAGTCATTGAATGACTCCAAATTCATTATAAGAATTTCGTATAGAACATGTTCTATATTTTATTACAAACTTTTATTTTTTTAAACTATGACTCCGAAATAATGAAAACTATAAATATAAATACAGTAATTTATGCGCATTAAGAATACAGAAATATATATATTTATTTTACGCAAAGTAAATATATATTCTTTTTTATGGAAAAATATTTGTTTTGATTTTGAGAAATGATTTTTCGCATAGTGTATGGTTTGTAGAGATTACTGAACTTAAAAAAATTACAACTAACTGAACTATTTGCGAAAAATTATCCAGTTGTCACTTCAATATTTATTGAATACAGCTCCATGTGTGAAAAATTTTTCAAAACTTTGAAGTAATAATTAATTAAATTTCTATTGAATTCAACCCATAGAATTGTATGTGAACACTTTCTGTATTCAATTCGTTGAATTCTATAAAATATTTGATCTTGTGAAATGGCCTTAGATACGAGAATTTTAAGCGGTGAACATTCAATTTTATTAGTGGAATGTCTTAGGCTAAGTTCGGTGCAAGGCCCTATATTAGTTTTACGCGTGTCTTGTACTTTAGATACATCAGTGTAAACGCCGTTTTTAACTGCTTTGGAGGTTTCCTGAATTGTGTTTCTAATGTAATTTGTGTGATGTCTTGAAAATATCCGCCCTGTGTCGTTTGATATATGTTTTTATGTTCGTATATCATTACATTGGGATCACGTTTAATAGTTTTATTTTTTTTATGTATTGTATGCACCTTGCATTTAGTGTTTTCTAACTGGTAACACCAAGAAGAAGAATAATTTTGTTTATCTCTGCGAACCACATTAAAAGTGACAAGAGTAGTACATATTAATGAGAATTTACTTAACACTGTACCATGCAATTTTAATCGATGGAACTTGATACAAGAATCTTTATTGCAAGGTTTAACTGAAAATCACCTTCACAATTTAGATGTATTGTTTGCCATGTATCGTAATTTAAATATACTTTGTTTCCATTATAGTTAGATCGTGATTTACTAAGCGCTTCTAAAATAAATCCTTTCCTCTAAACGCATGTACTTTAACAGCCACGCTGATTGGCATACAGCCAATCAGCGTGGCTGTGCTATAGGAAAAGTAGTTCTGTCTCTTGAAGTCATATTAAAAATGTGATAGTTACCTTTGTGGACATTGCATTTGTTTTTTTTTTTTTTTGCTCGCATTATGCACATAAAAGTAAGGATGGTCATATTAGTAACAGCTTGACTTTCCTGACACAAACACACTATCCTCGCATAAATAAAGCCATCGGTACCATGGAAATGTTGATTTTGCACATGCCGGAAAGATAAAAAAAATTACAAGAAAGATGGATCCTAAATAGGTATTTAAAAATACTCAGCAAATTGCGAACAGCTTACAACCACAGGAAATTCCTAATAACGTACTAACAAGCTAACCGGAATCTGGTATGCTCTCATCATGATGGTCCGGCTTTAGCTGTAATCATTTCCTCGAGCAACACTTTCCACCAGTTTGCGATAGGAATCTGCAGGAATTTAATACGATTCCTCCTTCAAAATGATGAGTAGCTGTGGTGTTTTGTGGGCAACTTGGTCTGGCTTTCAACACACTCCAGCCCATCCCAAAGATGTTCAATGTAACGGAGGTCAGCATTTTTGGCATGCCACTCGAGTTCATCCACTTTCATATCCTTATAACATTCTGTAATTTACCTTGCTATATGCTGTTCACAGTAAAATGAGCACTTTTAAAAGTCCTGCTTAAGATCTACTTCCATGCACGTTGTGTATTATTCCGCCTTATGTAAGATTAACATTGTCATGGGCCTCATCACTTTATTCATGCGTAGGTCAAGTGAAACTGCGTAATTATTAGAAAAGTAAATATTTAACAAATCTGCTCAGTTTTACACTTCGATGCATTGAAAAAACAAAAATCGAAACAAATAATTTAACTTATCAGAAATGGTTACTTAACACTTTTTATTAGACTTTAAGATACGGAACTACTTCCCATCCATCGTTACCAACTTTACTGGACGCATGTCACTCAGGGCGCCCGTTAAAATATATGCAGGTAGGGACAGTGACTATTTTCCTAGGTTTTGCTCACAATTTATCGTGAACAGCCTTTACATGAGCGGATACTTTGTAATGTTAAAATGGGCCCATTCCAAAATTTTCCACGCTGTGAGTAGAACTGAATTTCCCAAAATTGTTTCATAGGCCTTGACATTCACGAAATAAGTGAACAAAGATCATACCACAAAAAAAAAAAAAAAAGGGTATACAATGATCCCACCCCCTTAGAACTTCACAGCCCCGTAAGTAATGCTCGCTAGACGTTCGCCAGCGGATTGTCACAACACACAGGTTGATACTTCACTCCACAGAATGCTTTCATTGTTCGAGAGGCCAATGGCGACGTGGTCTGCATGGTTATGAGCTGCAGCTCGTCAATGGAATCTGAATGAAGCCACCTCCCGGCGTATGCTGGTACAAACACTTGCAGCACTTACAGGTGCAGTCAAAAGTCTTGGCCCTCCGCATCGAACGAAGCCTTGTGATTTAACTCGCATACTCGACAGTCCTAATCTACAATAGGCCTGTTTTCCAGCTTAGCCGCTGTGTGTTGACTTGCTGTAACTCCCTCGCGTTTCTACTCACAATATCACCCACCGTGCATCGAGTATCTGTAGCTTGCCTGTGGCATCTCAACAATGGAATGACCAGACCTCTAAGCATCAACCATGCCCATTTCAACAGCAGTAACCTTGCATCGTGAGTCAGCACTAGTGATTGCAGTTACTGGATACTTCAACTTAACTTTCAAGGTTAGAAATGTTTACCTGATATGTAAGGAAAGTTCTATAGTCGCACTTTCAAAGAAGAACTCAAGAAAGTCATTCTGATGGTAATACCTAGCCACTTACACTAGATACTTATTTTATACAACCCTATACTAAGGATCAATAAAAACATTTATAGCAAAAAAAAAAAACTTGGTGACAAGAGTCCACAATGCAAAAAATCTTTGGTAAGAAAAATTTTATATACTTAGTTATCTGTTTGGATACCTTTTCTTCTTTGTATACATTTTCACGAATTGGGCTTTATTTCTTTGATATACTTATCAATCGTTTCCTTTCAAAATAATCACCAAATAGTACAGAAAGTTACATCTGCGTGTCCATTATACTGTTATCGTTACTACACCAAATAGTACTTTGGGAGGGTTGTGCTCGAGCGTAGCTCTAACAACACATCTTTAATTTATTTTTTCCCTTGAAGAAAAAACTGGCACGTATATGATCTATGTTTCTCTTGTGTTAAGACGTGTGTGTGTGTGTCATGCATATATATATATATATATAATCAATCCAGCAGCAATAATTTTCCTGATTTAGTTAGAAACAATTTATATATTTACTACTCGAAATAATACGATTAATTGGAAAACATTTGATTGGGGCATAAAAATAGTTCTGCACCCCACTGGGAGCCAGTAATGAACTGAGTATATAGTCCATTCACAGTGAATTAAAATTTTTGTGATACCCTGTTGTAGTTGTACTTCCAGGATATTCCCCCGTACCCTGTAAACAAAGCTGAACTAAGTCTAGAAAATTACACCGAATGGGACAACGCACCACATTCCGTGCGCATTCAGTTCAACAATATTTTGCATAAGAATTATTTCTTACCAGGCTTTACCAGCATTCCTATTTTATCCCTATGTTTTTATTCACATTAATCAATGAAATGTAATAATCAGAGCCCCGAGTATTTCGTATATTGATCTGGCAGCAGCCTAGATTTAACACGCCTTTACACACTCGAGACAATATCGTTTGCTTATAGGTTACTGCGATCAGGCGAGGCCTTTGTACAGGAGACTTCAACACTAACCCACACTACTGCTTCCTGCTTATTTAAGCGAGGCATGTGTGAACAACTGCCATCCAATCACAATAAAGGCTGTTCTCGATACAGTAAGCACTTTTGAAATCAACCTTACAAAAATAGTCACTGCCCCTATCAGCATATATTTTAACTGGTGCACTGAGTGACATGCGCAAAGTAAAGTTGGTAATGATGGATGGGAAATAGTTCCGTAAATTAACGTCGAATAAAAAGTTTTAGGTAACCTTTTCTGATCATTTAAATTATTTCTTTCGCTTACTGTTTTTTTTTTCATCCAACGAAATATAAAAATGACCAAATTTGTAAAATATTCCATTTTCCAATAATTTTATAGTGGCAACTGACCGACGCATGAATAATGTGACGAGGCCCACGGTAATGTTAATTTTTCATAAGACGGAAAAATACACAACGGGCATACAAGTAGATCTTAAGAGTTATATGGACCTATACGTTTTTATGTGAAATAGTCGTTTGAGCGAATACGCATATCTCGGCAAATAAATGTTATGCAAATACGACTTTTTGTCAGAAAAGATTTAAAAAAAAAAATATTATCTATGTCCCCATTATTTTACTTTCGTCATATTAAGTGTAGTCTTGGAGAAAAAAATCGTGAAAATGGTCAAATATCGCATTCTTAAAGCTTGCGTGTGCAGCGTCTTTAAACGACAAGAGAAAAGTGCAAATATACGGGCGTAGTTTAGGAATCTGTGGGCTTTCATTGCGTGTCATAAAACCCCACTGTTACAGATCTGAATTGCACAGTACAGCGTCACGCCGGAAACACTGCACGCCTTGCGCGTTGGAACGATGAGACACTAGGCGTGCATGTTAGTGTCGCCCGTATCGCTCTCTCGCTTATTGACCTTGGACGCGCAGCTCCAATTAACTCTTAAGCAGGGCTTTCGAAAGTGCTCATTTTACCGTGAGTAGCCTATAGGAGGAAAGAACAAGTGTTTGAAGTACACCTAACCATCGAATAAATTCGCGAAATACTAATAATAATTTATGGATAGAATATAAGTTAAAGTTCATTTGACCGAGAATCAGGCACTTATATGTTAAAAGAAGTAAAAAAAAAAACAAACAAACACTTGTGATACATGGCATGTTTAGGAAACAACCAAACATGTACATGGGGTGATTTTTCGAAGGTTTGTTTCAAAAAGTGTGAAAAATCCACGAATAGTTTATAGTAAGCTTGTCCGGTACGGAATGGAACAATGGGACGGTAATGAGCGGGAATACAGTCACCAACAGAAGTGTTGTTCCTGCAGTGGTGTTCATAGAAGACTCGCTTCTAACATTTCTTGAGTCCCTGTAAATGTATGCAGACCTCAAAAGTGTTGAATGCATAACTGAGTAGAGGTGCATGCGCCTATAGGCTGTTCACGGTAAACTGAGCACTTTTTAAGGCCCTTCTAATTTTTCCTTTCATCCAATTTCCACCTTCCTACTGCTTTTTAATATAAACATTGCAATGTGACCAATTAACACAATGTATACATTTCACCACCTTCAAAATTGAATACCCGAGGCTACAATATGATATATTTTTAGTGGATAATACCTGTTGGGAGGACCTTAAAGAAGAGCTCACTTTACCGTGAACAGGCTATAGCTATTTTAATTCAACGTTAAGACATGACACTACTTTCTCTCCATTACCAACTTAACTGTGCGCATGGCAGTCAGTACGACCGTTGAATTATATGCGGACAGGGGCAGTGATTTTGAAATTGCTAAGTGAACCGTGTATCTGTTGAATGTGACACCACTATCGGATTTTCTTGCAGCAACGTGCAAGCTAGTGTCTAATTTACCTGTCGCAGACTTGACAAGGGCACAGGAGTGTCGATGGAAAGAAACGCGGTTGAGAGCCCGCCCTTGAAGTAATGTAAGCGCGTGTTCGTTGTCACAAAGCGAGGCTGGCCTGACCCGTGAGTCACCCGGCGGTTGCTCAACGTTCTGTTGTCGGTGACTGCCTCCGCGTCTGTCGGCTCGTGTGTTCAGCCGCGTTTCTTTTATAAACAGTCTCCCCCCCCCCCACCCCCTCGGTTTACATCTACTTTCTGTAGTCTCCCTGCTGAACCGAACTGTCGACGGTCGCAGCGAAACTTCGGTTCCACCCGTTCAAGGTGTTCCAAAACGTTACTCTTAAAGTACAGGCTGTTCACGGTAAAGTGAGCACTTTTGAAAGCCCTGCTTAAGATCTACTTGTATACACGTTATGTAAAATTAACATTGCCATGGACCTCATCACTTTATTCATGCGTCGTTCAAGTGAAACTGTGAAATTTGTAAGAAAGTAAATATACTTCAAAAATCTGTTCATTTTTACCCTTTGATGTATTAAAACAACAGAATACGAAAGAAATAATTTTAAGTTATCACAAATGGTTACCTAACACTTTTTATTTGTCGTTAAAATATGGAACTACTTTCCATCCATCGTTACCAACTTTACTGAATGAATGTCACTCAGTGCGTACGTTAAAATATATGCAGGCAGGGGTAGTGACTTTTTTCTAAGGTTCATTTCTAAAGCGCTCAATTAATCGTGAACAGCCTTTAACAGCTAAGGAAAGCAAGAGCAGACATTATTTTGGAACGAGCATGATGTAAATAGGTTCTGTATTTACAAATATGTACTGATTAAGCAACCAATAAAAATTCCAGAAGATATTACACCTTACCCCAATTCTTTCTTTTCCAAAAAATTTGTCATATACATAAACAGTTTTACTTACCATACGTTAATCGTAAATATTATGTCTAAAATTGCAACCTTTATACAAGTTAACTTTTAAATAAAAACACATATTCTATCACTCGTCATGTATAATTTTCCCGTGTGTGTCTGTAACTATAATGTCGATTATTCCTTTCAGTTTTATTTCATTCTACTAAACTTCCCGCCGTTTTCAGTCTACCCTCCGTTATTTGCTGAAATATTGCGCGTAAATGTTTTTACTCTGGCTAGATGCTCAGAGTAGTTACGCAGAAGTTTTGGGACACCGACACGAGCGAGTAAAACATTGACTCAATGTGTTTTGGGACAGCCAAAGAGGAAAGTTTACTCGCAGAGTAACGTTTTGGAACGGCGCTCTGGGTTGCACCTAACTCCTCGCAGTCTCGGCACAGAGTACATAGAACGAATAATTGAAACAGTGGCTTATTCCGGGAATGCCAGCCGCACGGTGGCGTCATTGGCCACAAACATGTCGGGACGCCCTGCCGTTCGCCAATCAGCGCCTGGTATAATCCATTCACGGTTACGTAACACCTTTCTGACGCCCTGCTGAAGTTCTACTTCCAGGAAATTCCTCCGCCTCGTGTTAGCTAAGCTGAGCTAAGTCTGGAAAATCACACCAATGGACCACGCACTCCATACGGAGAATGTGTAATGACGTTTGTGACTTAGGTGATTAATTGTTATTAATATGTTTCAGGAATAACAGTAATCCCTGGAGTGAATTTATATCCGATGTTGGTGGATTTCAAAAATTCCTTACTTTATTTGAGTCATGATTTTTAGTGGTGAAATCAAATATGGTAGGAGGACAATATGGGAAAGTAGCCGGAAAAAAACGCGAGACACCGATGCCAGCGCTCCTAGCGGTTTGTCCTGTTCGTACGATAATAAGCTGTGCATTGAATGGGTAATATTGAGTATTTTGGATGCGTTTATATTCAAATTTTTTCGCTTGAGTGGTTATTTATTATGGCTGGAAAGATTTGTGTAGTTTTTGGCTGCAATAATTACAACGTTGGGACCTACAGCAAGTCCTTTTTAAGATTTTCAAAGGATGCAAGTCGGTAAGTACATGAGCTGCAGTGGATACTATTTTCCATTCGTGTTTTTATTGTAAATTACATTCACACAAACCTTAATTTACTTAAATACTGTGTTATGGGTGCAGAAATGTAAGAGCAGACCTGGATGTAATGAAGAAAAAAGGGACTGGTGGTTTATACCCACACGAGAATAGTGTGTTCCAACCTTTTCAGAAAATAGGATTTTTTCGCAACCCAAATTTGCTTCCACAAGACCAAGAACGAAGTCACTGGAGTGTCGTAGCTGCTATTTCTAATCTTGTACACTGAAGGGCATTGTGAAGTTTGATAGCCCTTAATCTAAAAAGTGCAGGTTTGTTTTTATTGGAGCGACACCTTCGAAAACCTATAACTAAAAGGGTTCGGAAATTATTGCCAACTATGTTTATAAGTGTTCTGCACACACACACACACACACACACACACACACACATATATATACACACACACACACTTAAGGAGGCTGCTGTGTTACACGAGATCCGATCGTTCGCAATGCTTTGATGCTCCACCGCTGCCGCCGCCAGCGAGGCACTAGCCGCCAAAATGGTCGACATCCTCAGCTGGTCTACAATTGTCCTGGGTAGACATAGGTCGGCGATATCAATATGGCCACCGGGAATGAGAAGCTCCGAATTTTAGAGAAGCTCCGACCGTTTCAGCCGCATTGGGCAAACCTCAGCCACATGCACTAAATTGAGCAAATGCACTTTCTGGCACTGGCTGCCAAGATGGCCGCTGGCGGCGGGAGGAAATTCGGGGAATTTCGAGGGGAAAAAAGGAAAGAGTGACGTTTTTGTACTTGAAATCGGACTTTTGGACGGAAAAAAAGGGAAATTCTCGCTCCTGGGGTCCACATCCCGACGCCAGCCCACATATGCTAGTTAAGCTCCACGGCTTCACCGCCAGACGCCAAGTGTCCCAGAACCATCTATTTTATATTACTCACGAATGTTACAAAAGACATAGCGTAAAAAGTTGAAACTATATGTTTTAAGTGGAAACAGGGTAGTATGAACGCGATGTGTGACGAAAACTAGCGGGAATGAGATAATAAGACAAAGGATAATTATTTTGTTGTTAATAAATGAATCCTATGACATTGTTGATTTCTATAATAAGCCTTGTCTTCTATTTTACACATCCACGCAGCAATAGTAAAAAATACAAATACGAAAACATCGGTGTAAACGCGATCGTAGTTTAAAAAAAAAAAAGGGGGGGGGGGGGGTTAATTCTCCTTCTAAACAAGCCCTGATTCTTCTTCTTCTTCTCCGCCGCAGGCTGACGCCGACAATCGCAACTCAAGAATTTCGCGCAACGCACTCAACGCCGACGCGCTGCGACGGAATCTGCTTCAACCTGATTGGCTACCGCTCATCGCAACGCAACGCAACGCAACGCACTATTGTGGAACCAGCTTTATTAGTGTCCGAATACTACTTGTACGACATTAAAAATTTTTTTACGATGATTTCGACCGGTGCAACTGCCAAATATCTTCCGAACAGATGAAACCTGGTCGGAACCCTCGAGTGCACAGTGACTATAGGCCGTTCACGGTAAAGTGACCATTTTTGAGGCTCTAGTTACTTTTTTTCTTTCAACCATATTTTATCCTTCAACTACTTTTTTCAAATATATAATGCCATGTAAGTAATAAACACAGTATGTGTATCCCACCACACTCGGAAGCTAACATCTAAGGCTAAAATGAAATATATTTACGGACTATTTTTTCCAAACGAGACGGCATTTAAAAGTGCTCACTTTACCGTGAATAGCCTATAACAATTTTTTATGTGGGGTGCCCATAAAGAGTGAACGTAAAGCCAATCTGCTGAAATCGGTTCATATTACATTTTTAAACGTAAAAATTAAAGCAGGTCGAATTTGTGAAAGGTGTTGAAGTTCTGCTCCTTGAACCGGCTTTTGAGGAGCATTCCACAATTAAGGCGTGAAATGGAAGTTACTATCAGAGAATATTGTTGCTTTGTAAGTCCAAAAATTCATGAATGCTAGTGTTACGCATCAGCGACTATGTTTTTCTACGGACCACCACAAATAGGCTAATTCTTTTTGCACCACGGCATTCATTGATATTTTATTATTAGTGTTGTTCATCAACGCCCCGGCAGCTTTTATGTCGGATAGATAGTAATTGGATGGGGGGGGGGGGGGAGGAGCAGCTCAAATAATTAAACCAACCGAAACTTGCATCCAAAAACGGCACAGCTCCGTGGTTTAACCCGAATTTGAAACTGTTAAGGCTGTAGCCTGGTTTGATAGCAGTGAGAATTTGGTGTAGGAAGATACATGTTAATGAATTTCGCTTTCTTGGCATTCCTGTTGAAGATAGATATCTAACACCACAGACTTTTTAGATCAAAAAAATACGTGTTTCTTTACTATTCAATCTTTTTGTAATAATATCGTATTGCCTGTTTCCTGGAAATATCAGACAACTTAATAATTAAATAGAAAATTACTAGAAAACAAAATTGTTATATTTGCATCGATACAGAGTTTGAGAGTATAATTTCTCTCACTTTCCAATCTGCTTACCTACTAAAAAACGCACTTCAGACTACGCCTGTTGAGTGCTCTCAAGACGTCACGCGCATTTGAAATACCACTTTTGAGTAGGTACTCCAAAATGACTAAAAACTGCTTTTATTATTTTTTCCAAAGCGCTGTGTTTAAAAATATACGCGTCAGATACATACAAAACTTCTCAAAGGGCACTGCATTGAAATTTCCCATCAATAAAATAATAGGGTGACCGTTGAAAGCCCCAAAGGCACACGCAGTGCGACGAGAACACTGCACATCAGTTCAGAGCCTTGCGCTTAGCGGCGACGGCGGACTTGATATAGGCCATTCACGGTAAAGTGAGCACTTTTTAAGGCCCTTGCAAATTTTTCTTTTAAGCCAATTTTTATATTTAAGCAATTTTTGTAATATCAGCATTGTCACGTGACTAATAAATATGGTGTATACTTTCACCATTCTCAAAAATTAATGTCTGAGGCTGCAATAAAACATATTTATTAGTGGTTAATGCCTTTTGGGAGGACCTTAAAAAGTGCTCACTTTATCGTGAACAGCCTACGCGAGGCAGTGTCGTCGTTATCGCTCCTGCGCTTCCCGACCTCAAACCTGGTAAAATGTTTCAGGTAGGCGAGAGCCTTAAAGGCTTTTGATACCGAACAATGAATAGTGTACCAAACATTCTTCAGCTTGCACGCACTGCATGTGATGAAATTTTCCGGCGGGCGGGAGGGCGTAGCGGGTGCCACGACCTGGCCGGAGCGGGGCGGTCAGCCCCCGGGGTGTCGCTATCTGCCCCGTGTCAACAGCCCCGGGCCGGCCCCTGCAGATAACGTCTCAGGCAAGGGAACCCTCCCGCCTCGAGGGCTCAGTCGCGCGTCTTCGCCCGACGAGATCGTGAGGACCGACCAGCTTGTCGTGAGAATGGTTGCAGGCGGCCTCCTCCGCGACTCCACGCCATGTTCGTCCTGCTCTACGACAAGCGCTTCAAGGTGAGTTCCCGGCTTGTACCGCCTCGACACCACAGTGCGAGGGGTCGATACTCCACGGTCGCTGCCGACCTGACATCTGGCACGCCAAGTGACAGGGCAAAGGCTGATCGCGGTAAATTGACCACTTTTGAAATCAACCTTAGAAAGAACTCACTGCGCCTCAGGGCCAAGTCTTGGGGAGGGGGGAGAGGGGCAAAAAGGGCATTTGCTCCGGGCCTCATATTTAATGGGGGCCACTTTTTTTTGATTAAATGAAATAATATACAATGAATTGACTTTTCTAAAACTACCATCTAACCATGAGGGGTAGCTGCAGATAGTACTAATTGAAGTACATGTTTTTATTATAGGTATCTAGCACACCATTAACTTATTTTTCTTTTGAAGTAGTAAGCTAGTTTAGTAACAAATGCATTCGCAAAAAAACCATAAGTTAACTTAGAATAAAAGGCTAAGTCGGCGTTGTATGTTGTGTAATCAACCCATAATAAAGATAATTAACCTTCATATAAATGTGTCATGGTTTAAGCCTATAATTTCTCAACTGTAGCTGTAAAGAGGGCCTCAGATTTATGTTGCTCCCGGGCCTCACATGCCCATAAAACGGTCCTGCTGCTCCTACCTGCAAATATCGTTACGGGTGCACCGAGTGACATGGGCCCAGTCAAGTTGGTAACAATGGGGAGGAAAATAGTTCCAAATCTTAACGTCGAATACAAAGTGTTAGGTAAGGTTTTGTGATAACTTTAATTATTTCTTCCGTTGCCTGTGGTTTAACGCATCGAAGTGTAAAAATGACCAGATTTGTTAAGTATTTACTTTTCTAATAATTTTACAATTCCACTTGCACGATACATGAATAAAGCGATGATGCCCATGACAATGTTTTTATTTACATAAAGTGGAAGAATACACAACGTGCATACAAGTAGATTTAAGCAGGGCTTTCAGACTCGCTCTGTTTACCGTAAACAGCCCATAGTTGCTGTGGCACACATATAACACGAGTTATGTAGTTGCAAGGTGGAGGGGAGTAAGACTAGGTGGAAAAGAGACCCTAGAGAACATGCTCATTCTATTATCCGGTAGCTCAACAACTAAGGAGGAGAAGACAGGGTGCACATTGCCACCTCCTAAGTTAATGAAGAGCACCAGAAAGAGAGTAAATTGGTTTGTTCTCCAAGATGAGTTAATACATCATTTACAATAGCTAGTGAATTGTTATAATGTTTTTCTGGTACTTATATAGTCCGACATCTCCGTTTATGGGTTTATTGTCTTTTATGCAACATGATAGTTAGGTTCTGATCGCACGAAAATGAAATTTATAAGAGAAGCAAAAATGTCTCAAGAGGGGCACCTTAACATCAAAGGAGTGCCCCCTCCTAATTTTCAAACGTTCAAAAGTATCTCAAAAGATTTTAAAAGTAATATTCGCTAACCGATGACTACCTTGCTCTGGTGCAATTGTTTACACCTTTATTTTTTCCAATGTATATGTGGTTGTTGTTAAGGATTACCCATGCTATCGAGGTCTCAGGACGCCGGCCCTTCTGCCAGACTGACTGTGGTTATTTATATGTATTAATTATGCTGTAACCTCCACGACTACATGCATCTTGCTTTTTAGTGTATGGATGGTTTTTGCATGTTACCCGTGCCTGCAGTAGCAGACTACGAGCGTGGTGGTGGGTGATTGATGAGTGCACGTGGACCAGTGTGTATGTGTGCTATCTCACATCCCCTACACTCTTACATACTAACTACTACGACATGCTTGCAACGCAATCGTATGTATACCTACTTTTTTTTCTGCATGGCTGACTTACATGTTAGCAGAACTTAAATAGTTCAGAAATTTTGTCCTCTTATGCTTATAACAGGACTCAGGGCCCTAATTATCCTTATCGCATTGATTGCATCCAGGAATGATACCTGTGATACAAATTTGACGGTTGTGGCTTTCGCGGGTAGGAAATTGCAGGCATCTATGTTTATGGGCGAGATTAATTCATAATTGACCCTGTTGCCCTAATCTAAGTTGGGAGCTATGCGTACGATTTAAATTTGTTCTTAAACAGTTCGGAAATTACAGCCGACTATGCTTATACGAGGGCTTAAGGTGTAATTGTCTCTACAGCCCTATTCAGCATCAAGAGTGATGCGTATGTTATGCATTTAAAGACTATCTTAAACGATTCGGAAATGGTAGCCAACTATGCTTATAAGTGGGCTTATGGCTCCACCGTCCTATTCGACATCAGGGGTGATGCCTATGTTGTAAATTTGACGACTATATCTTAAACAGTTCGGAAATTACAGCCACTTATGCTTATACGATGGCTTAGGGCATACTTGACCCTGCGGTCCTTTTCGTCATCCGGGGTGATGCCTATGTTATTAATTTGACGACTAGACCTATATCCTAAACAATTAAACATCCTCTTTTTTTCGCGATGACAGGTTTATTGTCTGGTGAGTGTGTAGACTGATGCGGGTATTTACTTTATTTATTCTCCCAACCATGCAATGGTGATTTATGTATATCATCGGGGACCTGTCTGAATGCCCGGGATGGTAATAATTACATACTTATTTGTCGTTAAAACATCCTACTTTACTAGATTTCGCAGTGGTCTTGTGGGAAAGACGCCCGACTGTCATCTCCAGGGGCGCCGGAACGAGCCTGCACGCCTCTGGCATTTTTTTTTTTTTTAGTTCCCAAACGACTTACAACTAAAAAATAATTCCCTGCGCTCCTGGCGGCCATCGTTTGAACTACACTTTCCGATGATAGCGCAGCCCTGCAGGCGACGAGTGAACCAAGACATCTAAAATGGTTGTGATATTACCGGCGCTCCTAGCCGCGAACTGTAGAACCTTCAAACACTATGGTGGCGGACGCAGGAATCAAATATGGCTGCCTACGGCGGCCGACTGGTGGCAGGCGCGGGAATTAAAGATGGCTTAGCACACACTGGTAGCGGATGCGGGAATCAAAGACAGCCGTTTACAGCAGACGACTGGCGGTTTCGGGTGCGGGAATTAAACATGGAGGATGTAAAAAGCAAGAGAGAGAAAATAAAGGAGACCGGAAGGAATATGAGAAAATCCCAATTGATAGAACACACGAGAGAGAACGGGCGTGGGTGACAGAGACTGGAAGGAATGAGAGGAGTTGCACGACAGCGCAATGAATTCTAATATTCTTCAGACAAGATGGATGGTGCTGGCATCGAATGACAGTGTGTGCTTGAAAATGATTGCACACTCCAGCGGGCATTTGCACAATTCCAGCCGAATTCCTCCGGAGTGTGCAACTGCCAGCTGGATAGTGCAAAGTGGTTTTTGTGAGGGAAATTTGACCAGTTTTGAGAGAGATTCGGGAAATTTGAAGGGAAAACAGGGAAATTTTAAACTTTTTAAGGGAGAGAAGTGACATTCATGAGAACAAAAAGGGGAAAAAGGGAATTCCAAGTTGGCTGCCGTGGCACCGCAACCAGTAGACAGGTTCACCAGACACTACAAAGCATACTACTAAAATATTATAATTTGTAGATAAAATATAAACAAGAGTTCAATTTAACCTAAATTGAGGTAAAGGCTGTTCACGATAAAGTGAGCACTTTATAAATCAACCTTAGGGAAAGAAAAAGTCAATGCTCCTGCACGCATATATTTTAATGGGCACACTGAGTGACATTCGCCCAGTAAAGTTGGTAACGATGGATGGAAAGTAGTTCCATATCTTAACGTCTAAAAAAAAATGTTAAGTAACGGTTTGCTACAACTTAAAATTATTTATTTCGCTTTCTGTTTTTTTTAATGCATCTAAATGTATAAATGAGCAGATTTGTAGAGTATTTGCTTTCTGAATAATTTCAGTTTCTTTTGACCGACGCATAAATAAAGTGATAAGGCCATTGCAATGTTAATTTTACGTTAAGCGGAAGAATACACAACGTGTATAAAGTAGAGTTTAAGTAGGGCTTTCAAAAGTGCTCATTTTACCGTGAACAGCCTATTCCTTTATGTTAACACAAGTATAAATCGCTTGCAATAATGACATATTTAGGAAAACAATCAGACGCGTTGCACATGGAGTGATTATTTAAAGGTTCGATTCAAAATGTATGAAGAAACCGCGATTACACTATGCCAGGCCTACCGTTTTACGTATTTTATCCGTTTTTACGGATTTTTAGCACTCAAGACAAATCCAAAACCAAACTTCAGAAAAATTCAAACATGTGTGTCAGTTTCACTGAAGCATTTGTTTTAAAGATTCTTACAACGGACGTGAATAACTAAGCGAAATATTTTGGACATACATCATTGCTACAATAGCGTATGTCCAAAATATTTTGCTTTATTATTCAGTGGCGCGGTTATACAGTTAACTACATATTTCTGTTCCTGGCTGTATGATCACATGCAAAGGCCAAAACCATTATTGAAAAGAACCTATACCGCGAATTACCGTTTTTCACGCATGCAATCCAAATTTGGTAACTGTGTTTTGCGTTTGGCATTGATCACAATGGCGAGGTTACAAAAACTATCGCAGATACAGTCGTATAAACGAAAGTATAAGTGTGAATGGAGAAAAGAATTACCATGGTTTGTACATTCCAATCCAAAACAACTACATTAAATATGTAAACTGCTTTCATATCCAATTTTTTTCTGTAATTTGCAATTATTTTAATTCCAAGGATTTTACAGGGTTTGACCCAATGATTCCAGGATTTTTCAGGATTTGTATATACAGGAACCAGGATTTTCGCTTCAGGGCTGGTGGCAGCCCTGCACTATGCTCAATCTACTGTGTGGAGAGACAGAGCTGGGGATCATAGCTGGTACTCTGACGCCAGTGCGCTAGGCATTCAGAGCGTCGACTCCGTCGTTCGTCAGCGTTGCGGCCAGTTTCAAGGATACGATACCGTCGACGATTCGGGGAATGGGAATAAGATTTCCGTTTGCATTCAAATTGCGCAACTACGAGGCAGCGGCAACTGTGGCATTGTGCGTTCCTTTCCTCAGTCGGAGAATGAAAGGCTCCCGTTATCAGGGCACGTGGAATGTCTTACGCCCGGTTACACCATCATCTTCCCCGAACCGAGATCGAATGATCCTAGTTCCTAACCAGGATCCAGTTTGATATTGGTTCCAATGTAAAAGTATGCACCAACGAAATTTCGTGATTCTGGATCTCAGATTCGTCGATCTTAGTTCCAAAGCGAGAGATCGAGATTAAGTATGAGACAAATTTTGCTATTGGTTCATAATATATGACGTCATGGAAGTAGGCATATTTTTCACTATATATAGAACTATATGTGCGATGTTTTATGTGTTTTAAGTGAATTTATTGTTGTACGAATTTTACTGAACGATATCCAAGTGTGTATAATGTGGTTTTAATTTCCCAAGAAAACAGCTGAACGTAGTTCTATCTGCTGTCGTATTTTCAAACTACATTTGTTGACGATGGCTGCTGATCTCGGATCGAGATTTCGAACCTTCAATTTCGGGGGTTCGAAATGAACTTCATCTAGATCTCCAGTCCAGTTCTGAACTCGAATGGTGCAACACTGTTCTGTGTCAATCTTAGATCCGAGCTCGGATCGAGTTTCGAACCACGATGGTTCAACCGCGCATTAGATCAACGACGTAAAGTATAAGCAGAAAACAAGGTCTAGAGAAGGAAACTTCATGTGTGGATGACGAGTCAATTTTGTTGAAACTGATGTAATCTGAGAGAACTAATGCGAGGATGATTCCGTATACAGCCAAACTAGTGAGTATTGATTATGTAAGAAGTGATTATTCTTGACTACTACAGTGGCTGTGTTCAGTGTTTGAGAAATTGAATTTTATATGTTTATGCTCTGTATTATTTTTTATTTCCAGCCGACCTCCCGTGGCGCAGTCGGTTGGTGCGCTGGGGTGCGGGAGGCTCTGGGTTAGAATCCCGGGCAAGGCATGGGTGTTAGTTTCAGTTAGGTTATAAGTTAGTCTGTAAGCCGTCCCCTGCTAAGCTTTGCTGCATAAAACCGGGGGACGTTAAAAAAAAACCCTTTACAATACAATACAATTTTTAATTACCAACTTTTTTGAGGTCCTAACTAAGAGCTTCGTTCACGTACCCGCCCATACGTTCAACACGTAAAATAAATTACATTTTTTTTCCAAATGTCTTGAATTGTTAAAATCCCCGAGGTTTTAGGCCTAATATTTTTTGTGTGTAATGACGAGAGTAATGTGGCCAAGGGGTTTGGGATGCTGAGTAAAGTTTAACACTATATATACTTTTCGAAAAATTTGATTCATCTACACAGAAGATTGTATGATCGACGTAAGGATTTACGCTACGGTAACAATGTTAGAAATAGAAATGTTTTCCAGTAACACCTCGTGGTCTGGTGTTTTATCGTGAAAGCATAAAAAGTGAATGTTGACGCATACTTGTTAGGTGTGCATTTTACCTACGAATGATGGCACATAATTGTACAAATCTGCCAAGAAATTGCTGAACTGAAGAAAGGTCTGTGGGCAAGAAAAAGGAGAGGCGAAGTATCTTAACATTATGACATCTGCATTCTTTGAAGACAGTAGCGACAAAATATTACTTTAATGTTCTCTGCAACGTGATATTACGACAGCAACGCTCAAAGTGTAAATTACTCGTACGAACAGTGTGTATTGTACATTACTGTACACAGGAAATATTACTTAATTGGGAGTTTTTCAACTGGTATTATATTGACTAAGAGCAAGCTAGTAATAAACTCTGTACATTAAAGTAAGTGGAGTGAAGAGATTTGGGCGGCCCTTAACATCGAGGTCTTGAGAGCCGATAAGGGTGAAGCGAGATTAGTATAGAACAGCCCCGCAATTCAAGGGCGGGGGTAAATGGGAGATCCTCGAGAAAACCCGCCGACCAGCGGCATCGTCCGGCACGATTCCCACGTGCTAAAATCCGCGAGTGACTCCGTCGGTAATCGAACCCGTTTAGCCGCCTAGGTGAGAGGCGAGTAGTCTGACCACCACACCACCGCGGCTCCTAAATTATAGTAGGCGTGTTCGGTGTTATGTGTAACCAACCGGACGGCTGTAAATAATAATGGAGACCAACAGACATAGTCTTCCTGCAGTAGTGGGTATAGGCAACTCACTTAATAACTTGTCTTAAGTTTCAGTAAATCTCGCACCGCACTCAAAAGTGCCAAAAGAACGCCTAAGAAAGCGGGAATGGTTATTTCTTTCCCCTACACATTCATGGTAGCCTTCCTATATTTGCTCAGTAAACAGTCAAATGCTTATGGAAGTTCCCATCTTCGTATAGCAGTCACGGTAAACATTCATGTATATGCAGCTTGATGTGTTATATTATTCCATGCGGTGTATAGGTTTGAAACTTCCATTGCAGTTTAGGAAGTTTACTAGGAAATTTTTTACAGTGTGCGCATGGAGGCGTAGCTCTAGCGCATCTCCGATCGACACGTGCAGGAATGGCACCAGGCCAAGCATAATAAACAAGGAGACGTGAGCATCTGAATGTAAGTGATGGTATATATGCTCCACCCACCTCGCCTGCTGGGGGAGGAAGGAATGACTGTGGGAAACGGCGGGGGACACCCCAGCCCTTGAGGGGGTGCCGAGGAGAGGTAGGGGAATCCGAGAACGTTATCGAAAACTCGGATGAATGCCTCGCAGCTATCCCCCCCCCCCTACGGAGTGGAGCTGCCCTGGAAATCTTTTTCCACGGACAGAAGTGCGGGGGATGGGACCAGAGAAGGAATCAGGTGCCGCTATTTTACAGATTTCGTTGGACTGCCTGTCTCGTGCTGAATCCGGCTCTTCTGAGCTACCCGTAACCACTCGTCGATGGCTAATGCCCAGTCGCACCAACATCTTCCCCGGGCCGAGATCGAATGATCCTAGTTCCTAACCAAAATCCCGTTTGATCTTGGTTCCAATGTAAAAGTGTTGCACCAACGAATTTTCATTATTTTGGATCTTAGATTTGTCGATCTTGGTTGCAAAGTGACAAATCAATATTAAGTACGAGACAAATTTCGCCATTGGTTCATAATATATTACATCATGGCAGAAGGCGTATTTTTCAATACGGATAGAACTAGATTTGCGATTTATCTGTTTTAAGTGAATTATTGTTGTACGAATTTTACTGAATAATATTCAAGTGCGTGTGATATTGTTTTAATTTCCCAAGTAAACGATCGAACATAGTTCTATCTGTTGGCGTATTTTCAAACTATTTGTTGACGATGGCTGCTGATCTCGGATCGAGATTTCGAACCGACAATTTCGGCGGTTCGAAATGATCCTAATCTCGATCACCAGTTCAGCTCTGAACTCGAATGGTGCAACAGTTTTCAGTGTCGATCTTAGATCCTATCTCGGATCGAGTTTCTAACCACGATGGTGAAACCGGTCATTACAGACTGGAAATCATGCAAGTCATTATTTCTGAAATGAGGTGCATCGTGAAAAATATTTTAATATGGTATCTTCACGCGGCTTTTCCATTCGGCACGTTGGCTGAGTTTGTTTGAAAACCTCGTGATGATAAAGTTAGAAGTATTTCTTTCGTGGTTGTTGTCTTCTGATTCTTGGATTCTGGATTGTAGCAGGGTCACAAGCGACTGTAACGCTGCTACAACCCGCACTCTAAAATTGTTTGAATGAAAATTGCCGTGCACGTAACGGAAGCAAATTACGCTTGGAGTAAAGGAAAGTTACAGTACAAATTTCAGGTATACCTACTTACATGGCTTATAATTAGAGACCTGAAGAATTCGCGGTTTCATTTTGTGACAAGTTAGAATTCAAGACAAGCCATTGGTTCGCACGGTGTTCGACACCTCCTGGAGAACGCTGGCCCAATCGTTGCCTTCCACTGTGACAGCAGACCACCACTGCACAGCTGACATCGACAAATTTGTACATAAGACTGTAGAATCTAGCCTGCAGGTTATTGAACTCGCGAATTTTTCAGGCCTCTACTTATACTAGATTTTCCCCTAAAGTTAGCGGGAAATGACCAGACATAAGTAAGGGAAAATTCTATCACAAGTAAAGGAAAATGCCTAAATGGTATACGAGGTAAATATTTTACCAAAAATTGTTCTTTAACACAGTTGCTTTCTTCCCATCTTGCTTTCGGAAAGTTTACTGATAGTTTTGGAGCGAGATGGTCCCGAACCAACGTACCTTGGATTTCTAGACGAGTGCGTTAACCGATACACCACATTGACTTCGTAGGTACGGAGAGTTTGTGAATATTTTAAAACATAGTCTTAACTGAATATAGTTTTTTACTGTGTAAATAACGTAATTATAAAGGACAGAGTCAGAACAAATAAATAGCATTAATTGAAATATCTCGCAAGCGTTAATTTTTTTAAATTTAGAGAATGTTTATTACACATTATCTATTAATAACTTAAGCTATCAGGGAGAGAGAGCGGCAAAATTTTGAATTTCATGTGTTAAAGAGTATTTAAAAATAAACATCTTTTGAAAATTTTACTAAGCTACAGAAGCCAATAATCTGACATCGCGATAGCGTATGTCACTGCTGTTGTTTTACAGAATGGATACTTGCTTCTTTATCCATTGTAATAATAATAGCGATAAACTTTATCCTAATTTGTATCCCAGTCGACTTATTGGGGTCATCACGGAATAACCATGGAAATGGCTCGGCCTAGTATCTCGAACTGAACGTTCGCATGAAATGTATACGTAAAGCGACTTGAGAAAATTACCCACAGTGCAGTCACGCACTGCTTTTGAACCTTGGTCGACACCATTATCACGTGACAGAGCAATAGTCGAACGACAATGACCTTTCTTTTTTGACACGTAATTGGGGAAAAATCCCTGCATCTGTTCTTGGCAGAAAGCCAACTACAGCTTTGTCGGAGTGCTCATTGTATTGTTTAAAAAGAAAACAAAGAAGTTTCACACTAATTACAGCGGTCAAGACGTTTAATAGTTAGCAGCCTAGTTTGGCGGGTTATGTCACGCAAGCCTGCTATTTAACCCACTGTTTTTAACGTGCCCACGAGAATATTCTATTTGATGACGTATAAGGAAAATACTAATGGCTTCGGCGTTCATTCGCTTAATATTAGTGGTCTTTATCAGTAAATAGCAAAAGAATGTGAATTCATTTCGCGACAGGATACTTCCGGTTCAGCAGTTACGTCGAGTCAGTCATGTTGCAATAAATGTCTCCATAAGGAAAGTACCCTGAAACTGGCGCTCTTGATGACCTCGATTTCCTGCTGCAACTCTACGAAATGTTTCGCAAGTTACCACATGAGTGTGTAAATCAGCACATACAAATGTTTGGTAATGTTACTTTTTTGTTGTGCGATTTGTAAAAACAGCTACAGTACGTGTAATTTCCCATTAACGTTCTTAAGAATCCAGAGAGTACTACAAATCTTTGGTGAAAATACATGCTTTAATAAACATAATGTTGGCGTTAATTTTCACGTTTTGAAGTACGTGTAAAAACATACAACCTGTACCACAAAAAATCTTAAACTAAGTATTTCTACTGCTAAATGGTTGTTGTGTAAACACTCGATATCAGTGTAGTTGTAGGCTACATATTTCATTGTGTAATTTTCCAAAGACCATGTTTGTGTAAACTTGCATTACATTCTGGAGTATCTGTGAGTAGGGTCCTTGAGTAGTTTTGCGTGTTTCTGATATATTTTGAGATACAGCGCTTCGGAAAAGCCGTTGTTTAGCCATTTTGGAGTACTCAAAAATGATGTTTCTAATGTGCGTGACTTCTTGAAAGTACTCAACATCCTCGTCTGAGGTGTGTGTTCATTTCTTAGATGAGTGCATTGGACGCACGTTTACTAGCTTCGCAGGAAAACGTGAATTTCTAACATTCTGTATAACGCGACACGTAGGCGGGGACCTTAACAACCTCTGGCGCGGAGTTCGCCAGATATTGTAGGCACTGCTACGAACCAAAGCACTATAAACGCTGTTCACTATAAAGTGAGGACTTTTGAAATCAACCGTACAAAGAAGTTACTGCTCCCACCTGCATATATTTTAACGGGAGCACTGAGTGACATGCGTCCAGTAAAGTTCGCGACTCGCGACGAGGGGGTGGGGTGGGGGGAGTAGTTCCATATCCTAACGTGTAGAATCCAAAGTGTTAGGTAACAATATGTGATAAATTATTTCTTTCGCTTTCTGGTTTTTTTAAGTGTAAAAATTAGCAAATTTGTAAAATATTTACTTGTCTAATAATTTCACAGTTTCACTTGATCGACGTAAGAATAAAGTGATGAGGCCCGCGGCAGTGTTATTTTTACATAAGGCGGAAGAATACACAACGTGCATACAAGTAGATCTTAAGCAGGGCTTTCAAGAGTGATCAGTTTACCGTGAACAGCCTTTTCAGTTATGGACTGGTTTACAGTTACTAAAACATTTACAGAAACAACTTTTGAAAACTTAAGTGCTCTTTGAACTGTGTTTTATTTTAATGGACACACTGTGTGACGTGCCCCCAGTAAAATTGGCAACGATGTAGCCTAGATGCGGCTATTCCCTTAACGTCGTATTCAAAGTAAGACTTTTAAATGTGTAGATAGTGAATGTTTTTTTATTTAATTACATTTTTTATGTACATAAACGTATAAACTAGCACATAAGTAGCATATTTACGTTCCTAAAACTTACGTCGTTTCACTTGAGCGACACATGCATGAGGTCATTCGGATCTACGGTGACGTTAGATTTACATATAGCGTAATCGTACAAAATACGAGCGCTTTTCAAAAAGGCACACACATTCACCTATCGTTCTGGGTTATTTTAAACTGTGACAACACTCATTCAACTATTATTATAAATTAGGCGTAGATTAGTTTCGTTTAAACTGTAAAAACACGTATTCGCTTACAATCCTACATTAGTTCAGGTTGTCCTGTTCGGTAGCAATCCTACATATGTTGGAAAAATGACGGTTGAAAGCGCGCCGCCTACACGCATGCGCTGGCGACAATGGTAAGGGCGATCCACAGGCTCTGAAATGAACAGATACTTGTATTTTACGTAGTTCTCCTGAAAGTGCTCAATCGTGTATACGCTTACAAAAGAGGAAAATAATTTTATAAAAATGCAAGTGCGGGCACAGCACTATACTCTGTCCATTCCAAGGTGACAGCTTCTATAAATTCGCATGTTCGTGCGCTTTGAAGGTGCTTATTGTGTAGCCAGTCACAACAGTGTTCGCCATCTTGCACAACACGGGCAATTTTCCGCGGTTTTTGCTTCGAAACTAAAGCAATGAATTAAAGTATTTTCAGACTGCAGGGATTTTACCCCTGCGTGCTCCTATAGTAATATACTGCTATAGAGTATTTAAGAAAGCAAAGAAAAATTTTAATTATTGTGGTTGAACTTTACTAAAATTGCAAAATACTATCTGAACTATTTTTTTTTTTTTTTTACCGCAATCGTGATGCGAGTTCGTTAGCAAGCCAATGGCTTTGAGTTGGCTACTGGCAATGTTAATCTCTGCTGCCACCTCGGAATGGATAAAGTTTAGTCTTTCATCGATTGCACTCCGCACATACAGCAAAGGAAACATTATGCCCTCACAGTAAACAACCATGACACTTTGATAATGTGCCGACTGATTCGGTGTCCGGACAGTGACAATTCCGGCCAACTGACAAACATAATCTAAGTGACAATGCGTACAGTAGTAGGGCAGGGGGGGTTCTGGAGCACTTACGATTAATTGGATTATCGATTTTATTGATTAGATTAATTTATCAAATTTATTTCATCCGATCAATTTGATCATATTAAGATTATCTTAATTCATTTTAGCAGATTAATCCAATCAGTTTAATTGGCATAATTAATTCAATCAATAAAATCGATAATCCAATTTATCAAATGTGGTCCAGAACCTGCCCGCCACTACTACAGCCGATCAGTGACAATTACGGCCAGGTTCCAATACGAGGGGGGAAAGAGGTAGGTTAAAGGAAAAAGTACCTATATTTTCGTACTTTTCGCTGCTTCTCTGAATATTTTCATTCAATACTGATGTACATCTTGTTAGGTTAGGTGTTCGAAGCCGACATTGTCGCACAGCACGCTGTTATTCCATCAGCATTTAGTTGCCGCAGGGCAGTAAATAGCGCATTTATGTTACTCTTCCAGGCTAATACTGCATCCGTACTTGCACAAATCCGCCAGATTTAGTGGCAATAAAACAGCGCGTCCTTACTCGGCGAGATGGAAAATGGCGGTGAAGTACCACGTGACCGCCTCTCAGCCAATCGGCACGAGCTACTGGCAACGCTTGATCGGTCAGTCGTGCCTTGCGCTTTCACGAATCAGAGCTTTAATGTCGCAAGGGAAATGACGATTTATCAACACCGCAATCTCCCAGGACGTGACGTAGTTTCCGTAACGATAGTGAAAGAGGATGGACTAGACAGGAGGTACTGGGATTCGTGGGGTTTTTTCATTCTCAGTTGCGGTCAGTGGGCGGAGCTTATTCAGGCCAGTAGGCGAGAAATGTTCTCACAGACATTTAGCACGTGTGTGTGTGTGTGTGTGTGTGTGTGTGTGTGTGTGTGTGTGTGCAAGAAGTTTTGGCCAGCGCTTAAAAGCGAGGTCTCGAGCGAAATGATATGAAGGCGTAGCAGCGACGGAATATAAAGGACAGGGAAAATGGGAGTACTCCGAGAAAACTAGCAACGTCCTCCACGTTGCCGACGTACGAAAATGCGGGTGACACACCCTCCTCCCGTTGTGAATCGAACCCGGTTCGCCTTGATGTGAGGCGAGCAGTCTCAGCACTGCACCACCAGGGTGGTCCCTGTAACCAGAGTTGAATATCACTGTGAAATGAGCACTTTTGAAAGCCCCTCTCGATATCTACTTGTATGCACGTTGTATATTCTTCCGCCTTATGTGAAATTAACATTGCCTTGGGCCTCATCACTTTATTCATGCTTCGGTCAGGCGAAACTGTGAGATTATTGGAAAAGAAAATATTTTAGAAACCTGGTAATTTTTATACTTCGATGCATTAAAAAACTGGAAGCGAAAGGACTTTGTAATTATTAGAAAAGTAAATATTCTACGAATTTGTTAATTCTTACAATGCCATATGCATTTAGCAAAAACAAAGCACAAGAAATAATGCCCGTTTTCACTAATCTTTCCCTAACACTTTTAATTTAACTTAGGTAACAATTTGCCTTAAACGATGGAGTAAAAGTAGTTCTGTGACTTAACACTTTTTATTCGACGTTAAGATATGGAACTACTTTGCATCCATCGTTACCAACTTTAATGGGTACATGCCACTCAGTGTGCCCGTTAAAACATATGCAAGTAGGAGCAGTGACATTTTCCTAAGAATGATTTGAAAAATTCACTTTATCGCGAACAGCCTTAAACGATGGAGGAAAAGTAGTTCTCCGATTTAAAGTTTAATTAAAGGTGTTAATGAAACATTTGTTAATACTGACACTATTTCTTGTGCTTTGTTTTTGCTTAATGCATATGGAAGTGTAAGAATTAACAAATTCGTAGAATATTTACTTTCCTAATAATTTTAAATTTCACCTGACTGATGCATGAATAAAGTGATCAGTCTCGTAGCAATATCAATGTTATATGTGGTGGAAGAATAATGTACACTAGTAAATATTAAGCGAGGCTTTCAAAAGCGCTTAATTTACCGTGAACAGCCCATATACGTTAGTCTGTTTCTTCCCGCCAGCCTATAGTTTGTTCGGCTTGCTTCGAGGGCCTCTCGTGGCAATAATGAAAGCTCGGCGGTAGAATAACGAATCTCTTCTAACACCGCTACAACTTCTTGTAAAGGGCGGTGGCGAATGAAAGCAAGTGTGGCTCAGTGAAGTGAACTTTCACCATACAAAAAAAAAAAAAACGCCGTACATGTAAATAAATGCATTCAAAAATTCACGTTATTTTGAGGCCAAAGACTAAACAAAAAATTGATGTGCGTTATTTTGGCTTATAAACATTGCTAAACAATTCGTGTGCCACGTCCCAACGGAGAAAAACATTTTGTAGGGAAGGCACCCTGCCATTTTTTTTGTAGTCAACACAATATCATTTTTATTTGTTGTCACAAAAGTTTAATGAGTATCACCAAATAATTTTGTGTTCACCACGAATATAATTTGGCAGGATTAATAATAACATAACATTTCGTAACTTTTATTGGAGGTCTCACGAACCAATAAGGATCTTTTACCGACTGTGTGAACAGTCCGATCACATGTGTCAGCGGTTTGGTACAGAATATGTAGAAAGTTAAAACGCGTGACAATTGATATTATCCAATCACGAAAGTAGTGCTGAACTAAAGTGTTTTGGAACACAGCTTGTCCTGAGATATTCACTCGCTGTTTATCGCGAAAAGGAGTGAAGAGCTTTGGGCGGCTCTTAACAACGAGGTCTTGAGAGCCGATGAGGGTGATTGAAGTGAATATGGAGCAGCGCCGGAATGAAGGGGCGGGGGAAACGGGAGATCCCTGAGAAAACCCGCCGACAAGCGGCATCGTCCGGCGAAAATCCGGTGACCCGGCCGGGGATTGAGCTCGGTTCGCCTTGGTGGGAGGCGAGCACGCTAGCTGCTCAGCCACCGTGGCCCCTCGCGAAAAAACAGGTGGCCCTATCTGTAAGGGACGTTGGGTCTACCGCTGGACTACCGTATCAACTCGAGAGTTCTACAACAGCGGAAGTCTGAAGTGAAGTGTCGCCTGTGACATCATGGGCATGACGCGAGAGTATCCGTGCAACTGCAACAGTCAGTCGGTAGCAGGTCAAGGCGAACAAAATAAAAAAGGTCTATCACTTGTGGGCGCTCTCTTTGCTGCCTGTTTACTTAGTTACGTCATGCTCGACAGAGGCACGGCGGGGAAAAAAAAAAATTAATAGAGCTAAAATTGCAGCCATGTGTAAAGTCCAAGGCTCCGCAGTCTGCTGACTGCATCGCTTTCCTACTTATGTAATTTCGCCTTTCCTCTATCCGTGGGATACAGGACAATGCACAGGACGATATGCACCGTGGAGTGCATGAAGTCCATCCCAGGGTTAAAAAAATAACGTTCTAGTACCTCGCCTGTCTGGACTAACTGGCACCGAACGTCATCCAGATGAACGAAAATTCAGCCAATCCGAAAATTAAGGGTATAAAATAGAACGCATTACTGTTACACACATTTCTTACTGTAGACGAAACTACTTACCCTTGCATTCCGGCGCTGCTCCATTCTCACCTCATTACACCCTCGTCGGTTCTCAAGATCGCGTTGTTAAGAGACGCCTAAATCTCTCAACAACTCAACTCAACGGTAATAACAGCAAAAGAAGGTCCACTACCCTTTGGAACCAACAGTAATAGGTAGTGATACGAAAATTTCGCGAGTTCAATGACCTGTAGGCTAGACTCCTCAGTCCTGTGCATACTGGAGCCTCAGCTGCATGTTCATTGGCTGTTGTCTCACATCTGGCAGTTATGGGATTCGCAGGGTGTTTCCTTGCAAGTTTGTTATTGGCTCAGAGGCGTGCAGGGCGGGTCTAATAAACTGTGATCCAATTGCGAAGGTGACTTCACTGTATATGTTTTTGACGTCTATTTTGTCCCAAAATGAATTCGCAAAATTTCCCTATTTATAGCAAAACGTGTCCGCTTTCCCCTCATCAGCTCTTGAGACCAGTGTTTCGCTCGCTCCCCAAACACACTCAATTTTCGGCTATACGCTAAATGGCTTTCTACATGAACCTTTAGAAAGCCTCGTACCCGTATGTTTTGTAAAAACACGTCGCTATAGTCGACTGATTTTCCTAAATAAATTAAGGTTCACTTAAAAATAATTTTATTTATATAAAATAATACAATTTTTTATGCTAGTAACACAAATTTTATTTACAGGTAAGTGAATAAAGTGTGGTTATTTTTCTCTGTTTTCAGCACGATCTACGTATATTATGACTTGTACTACTGTAAGAGAAAAATAATTATATTCACTTTCTGTAGCGTTAGCGAAAAGACCGGTTTCAGACGTATTGAGTTATAAAACGAACAATTTAGTTAAATTTACAATTCCCAGAAATTAACTATTGCTCACGTTTGCAATTCCTAAAATTACCTATAACCTTTTATAAGCAGTTTCATTAAAAATTGGAATAGTACGGAAGGAATGATGCCTTTGCTGTGTCGCTTCTGCAGTAAAGAATTTACAGCTCTGCGCAGCGTGCATCGACATGAAAGAACGAGCTGTGGAGTGAAATCTTGAAAAAATTAGTTCCAATGCTAATTCTGCCAGAAACAATTTTCCCGGAGTGATGCTTTAAATAGACACTGTAAAACTTGCAACACTGATTCTGTGCAAATAGCAACACCTCCTCAGTTAGTTCCTCAGTTAGCTCTGCAATTAGCTCCGCAATTGCCCCGCACGGCTCTGCAATCTTCTCCGCACAGCTCCACAATCTACTCCACTAGCAGTTAACATTTCCAGCTTCCGCCCACTGAATTACCTCCACAAATTCGATATGTTTATTCAGTGATGAAAAGTAATTTGATTTCCAAGTCTCCAGCCTAAGTGAAGAATTCATCATCTACTCTCAAATAAGAGGTAGTGGCTAGCGCGTTCGCCGACAGGTTAACATAATGCGCGGATAATTAACGATAAGAGTAACCCTGGCGCGGATAGGGACATCCATATGTTTCAATACAGGCTATTCGCCACTGGTGGTAAGTAATTCAAGTTTCCTAGCGATAAGAAGGCTGACATTCTGACGCTGCTTCATTGCTCGTCTCGCTTCACCCTCATCAGCTCTCAAGACCCCGGTTTCGAGAACCGCTAAAAATCTCCTCACTCACTCCGATGTACAGATAAAAAAATTTTGCTATAAGGCTTTAATACAATTAGAAACCTACAGATCAGTTGATGTCTTACTAGAGGTTATTAAATAATATATGTCTAACTGCAGTATCGAGGGGAAAAAAATATTTAATGTCATAATATATTCTGTCTTGTCATCTACAACACCACGACTGTCAATGACATTCATATGCCGTCACCACACGCACCTCCTGTTCCACGACCAACTTCACAGCTGACTACAGCTGTCTACAAACATCATCGCAGCTGGTTACACCAACTACGTATTGTGTCACCATTCAATGCTGCTGCTCCCTGTTTACCTAACAAGATTACTACTATTCTTCTTCTCTTCTCAAATAAGAAGAAATTTACAGCGTGGGATTACACAATTAATTAGAATCTACGAATACAAAGTGCTATGTGTGAGTGCGTGTGTGTGTGTGTGTTCTACCCCAATCATTCGACGTGTGTGTCTGGAAAATATTCTGGATGTGATGTGCTGTACATAATCAATGTACATCCATAGCGATTAAGTTACTTCTTAATATTTTAACCTGTTTTTGTAAATATTATTTTATCTTGTAATCTGCATCAGACAATTTTGTAACAGTGGTAGTAGTAGAGTAGTAGTTGTAGAGGTAGCTGTAGTAGTATTTGTAGTAGTAGGTTTAAAATGTACATAACTTTGAGTAAATGTTTGATAGTTTAAATCATAAAATGTCTTGATAAGATAGCTTTGAAAAATTTGTAGGGTAATTAAGTTTGTAAGATGAGTCTTGTATATTGCAATTTCTTGTTATATTTGTTTAACATAGTGTTATTGAAAATGTCTTTTACTGTGTCAATGTTGGTTTAAAACTAGTTGTAAATATGTTAGCTCTTAAGGATTGATTTTGAAAAGATTATTTTATAGTAAATTGTTTCTATATTAAATTTGAATAGTGTGAGTTGTCATTATTAGTTTGAAAAATTCCCTGTGTCATTACTTTGTGTTTACTACCTAACCAAAAAAAAAAAAAATTCTTAGTAATCATTCAAATACTTCGTAAGTATCGGTGTTGCTTTGAATTAAAATCCTGGTAACTGGAAAATAATAATCTTACGAGTTGATTGATGTCAAGTTGATTAGGAAAAAAACTAGCATTTCAATTTCAATGTAATAAAACAAACAATCTGAAGAGCTGAGGAGAACTTGCAAAAATGCTGGAGAGAAACGAAAATAGCTGAATGAATGAAGTTTTGCAAAAGAACGAGACAGCAGGTTAGTATCTTGAGAGAACTTTATTGGGCTGTTGGACAAGGACTCGGAAATTTAAAGAAAGTTAAAGACAAAGACCTTTTCAGGGGCAGGTAGAAAGGCCTCTTGGCGACACACCACAATGTTTCCCCGCTGCCATAAAACTGTGAACTTTCAAACAACCTTTAAAATAAAAATATTTTTCCTTCACAGCATCAAGATTACAACTGTTGCAGAGTCAACATGCAGATGTCAGATAGTGAAAAAATAACACAGCCATACTTTACACAAAATCAGAAAACATATTGAATAACTTCTTTTAGAAAAGTGAAATTCAACTGTGTTACTTATTATTTTTATTGAGTTAATTATATAGTAGGAAAGCAAAATTTCAGTGTTGGATAGTATTTGTTTGAAATGAAAATTGAAACATAGAATAATAAAGTTGAAAAATATTGTTTCATATTTACCTGTACGTTAGTGTAGCCGAAAATCTTGGGTTGCTAGCTCTGAAAGTTTTCTCCGTGGTAATGCTGTGCAACAGTGAAAGTGTAAATTAAAGTTTCTGGCTTAGAGGCAGTTTTCAACTTGATCCCTTGTCAAGTTCAAGATATGTGTTACAATCTAATTTTAGTATATATGTGCTCATTTTCTTAATCCGTATATTGATAATCATATTCACGCTAAACATATACGGATATTTTCCGTGTATGTATCCTATCATGATTTAAATATGATAAAAATATTCTATTTCAAAAGATATTTCCATCGAATTTTTTGGTAAAGGTTAGTGTGGGTATGGAGAAGTAAAACTTGTTTTGTAAATATTTGTTCACATTTGATAAGTCTTTTGTATATATTTTTTAATTTCTGTATATTTTCCTGCATAATAGAGCTTGCTAAGTGAATATTAATTTTTATCAAGTAGAAAACAAAATATTTTGCTTGAGAGATTTCAAACAGCCAGGAAGACATTTTGACCTGTATAGTCTCGGCAGTTGAAAAAATCGTTGACCTGAACCGCCCTCCCCTCCAGGACAGACCTTGGCTGGTCCCTTCGTGAAAAGCCAGGCGCCTGGGTTGTCTCCAGGGTATAATATAACCAAACTCCATTCTGAGGGAGTTTGTTGGACTCAGGGCGCCAACCTCTGAAATCTCAGTTTCTGTAGTTGGTACTATTGGAAAAAAAAAGTTGAACTTTAACCTTGAAGGTTTATGACTCTGGACAGGGAGCGGCCACACTGCTAAGAACTCAGATCTCTTGTAAATTATATTTCGAAGCTCGAGAACCACATTATGTTTAAGACTAATGTAATTGCACTTATTATTGATGTAATCGTTTGAAATTTGCGATTCGATGCATGTAATTTATTCATACGTAGAACACTCTGAATTTCTCTTGTGTGTTAAATATATTCGTAAAAATCGCCTTTCTACCACAAATATACCTACAAACACAACAAAATTAGAGAAAAATTAGAAAATTTACCCGTAGCCCACTCTTGCACTCAACACCTGTACAACACATTCCAACCCACCACTCTGGTGAGTCGACTGCCAGAGCTCCAAGGGTGAGGACGTGTCAGAGCTCCTGCTACCCCCTACCCCCACCCAAAAAGAAAGAAAATAAAGTGTACCCATACACAAAAAATATTCCATCAAAGAAATTTGATCAAACACACCCGATTTAATTGGATTAGGATTAAGGATTATTTTGAGTGGATTAAAATTGACCATTTTGGTATCAAAGGGTTAATCCGATTAATCAAAAGTGGGGTGAAACCCCCATGCCACTACTACTTTCCCTTTAAAATATATACAGGTGAGGGCAGTGATTTTTTTCAAAGGTTGATCTTAAAAGTGCTCACTTTATTGTGAACAGCCTTTACTCTATTTTTAGCATAGCATTTTCCTTAATATGTTTTAATTTTTTTTGTGTTAACATTTGACGTGTTGTTACGAGTGCTCAATAAGTGGCTTAATTGCATTCGAACTGAAACCTACCGTATCTAAGATTACTAAATAACGAATCGATCAGATCTAACACTGCCTGGTCTTTTGAAGTATGGTCGCAGAATAGACAAACGCACATCGCACATACGTGAAATTACGTGGCGAAGCCTTTGAATGTATTTGTACCAAATTGCTGATTGGTTGCGTGAGTCCCTGCAAGTGGACCTTATATCTGATTGGCCCTTGCATGCTGTGAAATATTCCCTATTGGTCAAAACTGCCGCCTGGCAGCGGCGTGTAATGAGATATTTCAAGGTAAGCTGTGTTTTGCTATGTGCTATACATACTCGCTTGTTAGTTTACACGTCAGCCACTTAAACGTAGTAGTGCAGTTTACGTCACATCACGTGTGTAACGGGTGCCTCGCCGCTCTCTCGTGAGTGGCCGCAATACACTCAGTTTCTCATGACCCCACTTTGGTTACTGGTTCCTGTTGCGTGCGCCGAGTGTGTACAGCACTGGGCAAGCACCAGCTTACCTTGCAACACCTCACACTCCACTGCTTGTTAAGTCACTAGGTTCTTATCAGATGACGTCGTTGTGTTGTGCAATATTGCTGGGCAGCGCCGTCATTTTGCTGGTGCGTGCAGCTCGAGTTGGCGGCAGAAAGGGCTGTTTCACTTTTATATTCGTGACGGGACACCCTAGTAAATTATTGTCTGTAAAATCATTGTTTGTGAAAAACGCGTATTCCAGTAAATACATGTTCTGAAAATAAGACTTTTTTTTTGTCCAGGAAAGGTAAAATACAATTATGTACAATAATCACTTTCGACTTTTATTATATTAAATACATTCAAAGAAAAAGTTGTGAAAATGGGCTTACATCGCGCATGATACTATCTTACTCTTATAGATCTAATTTGAGGACAATTATGCTTCCCGAGAACGCTTATCACAGTGCTGGGATGTCCCGTTGCAATACTTCCTTATAGTTAAGATGACCTCACAACCATCCGCCGCATACGTCAGTCGCCCGTCCGCCAGGCGGTCACGTGATCTTCAACCAATAGCAGGGCAATTTTTTTTTCTATCCGTTAATCTGTCAAATATATCTCTAACTTTTACTTTCGACGGACCAACGGATGGGCCACCGCCTTCTGACGACATTCCGTAGACGCGAATACGCACTTTGAAATGAAATGCAAGGCGGTGGTTGTGTGGTTATTTATCTTGGTGGTAAATTAAGGAGTTTAAAACGTAAACAATAATTCAGTATAAAATGTTATCAAGTAAAAATATTATTTATCCAAAATGCTTCTCTCTTTAAATGCATTTCCAATCAAAATATACCTTCTACGAAAGAAAGGTCGCGATCTTAAGTTGTCACACTGAAATTTTGCCGGACAGGAGGCTCGAAGGACGACGGATTGTTGTGAGTCGCTTTCACATCACGGAGGAAAAAACAGACGGATGACCGACTGACGGACGGGCGATTGACGGGTACGACGGATGTTGTGAACCCAGCTTGAGACGCAACCTCAAGGCTTTTGAAATTTTTACTTGGCATGCTTATTAAGGGGAACCTTCCCAAGCCACATTGGATTCTTGGTTTTTTCTAGCTTATATATGGTATTTAAAAAAAAGTTCCGAAAGTACCCCGATACCCATGGGTATAGAGGTGTGAATAAAGTGATGAGGCCATGACAATGTTAATTTTACATAAGGCGGAAGAATACACACCGGGCATGCAAGTAGGTCTTAAGCAGGGCTTTCAAAAGTGCTCATTTTACCGTGAACAGTTTATATCGACCTTAGCGCTGCAGTACAGACAAGACAAGGCAACAACAAATTCATTACTACGTCACAATATTAATTCTACCACAATATGCGAAAATTAATATTTTGACATAAACTCTCGTCTGTAGTTCAGTAACGTCAATAGCTATTACGTCAATAGCAATATACAGATTTATTTTATTTTATTTTTTAACAAACAAGCTAGAAAGACTGAGAATCCAATACGGCGGCGGAAGGTCCGCCTTAAGTATTGTCAAGGTTACTTCTACTACAAGTAGCGAAGATCGATGTTAAAAGTCTGGCAACAGAAAATTTTCGCCGCTAGGTAAGCGCTAGTGTCGCATATGTACTAGATTTTCCGTATTTTCTGCGTTAAAAAATAGGATGATTGCAATTATCATTAATTAAATATAAAAAAAACTTAGTTTCTAAGTGAAATCTTTCCCTTTTATAATTCACGTAGATCAAAATTTTAATTAAAAGTTACATTTTGGAACACTGCGCACCTAGCGGCGGATATTTTCCCTATTCAAAACTCTCCCATAAGAAATCTCGTTCTGTTCCTAGCCTGAGTAGAATAAATCTTAGGCCGTGTCTCTATTCAAAGAATACTCTCTCTCGAGAGTACTATTTCGCACATCCTGGCGAGAGCACTGCTTCGCGCTCTCTCAAGTTCTCGCTCTGTGGAACTGAGACAACCACACTCTCGTTTCTCTCCGACGTCATGCAGACGGCCGATGACGAAAGCCGGGGAATCATGTTAAGCTAAAATCGTAATCGTAGCTATTGCAAATAACATGTGCGTGTGTTCAAAATAATTCACAAATAATTATAACACTACCAGAATATTTATTAGCGCATAAAATATTATTATTTTTGTGACAGAAAAACGAAACTTTGTCAGATATCCGTATATATTTTTATAAATACGTGTTACATAAGTTATTTCGTTGTTTAAAACGGTTTAAATTATTCACGTATTGGTAAAATGCGACGAGAATTCAGCTCGGAAAGCTGCTATAACATCATTCGAACACGGAAATAACGTAAACAAATATGGCGCGTGGTCTGAGAGTGCGAGGGAGCGCCAGCGAGTACACAACTTCGTGCTCTCGCTTTTTCGCACTCTCCCCCCGATGAATTGAGACGCAGAAAAAGAAAGAGAGAGAGAGAGAGAGAGAGAGAGAGAGAGAGAGAGAGAGAGCGCGCGCTCTGTGGGCGAACTGAGACACGGCCCTAGTATTGTGTAGTTACGAGAGCATGGTGGGGAAGAGGCCAGACCTGGCGGCAGCAGGAACTTCCGGGCCATGTGGTGGCGCGGCTGCGACCTCTGCGGGCGGGCTCTGCACCGACAGGGTCCAAGGGCGCTCTCCATCGCTGTCAACACCCAGGTCCCGCACCACTGCCCGCGCACGCACGCCCCTGCAGTCGGTCGTGTCCCTATACCGAGCCCAGCTTGGATGACGTCACATTGACGCACTCTGAGTATAATCCATCCACGGTTACTTCACACTTTTCTGGAGCCCTGCTAAAGTTGTTCTTCAAGGATATTCCCCCGTCTCGCCCGCAAACCAAGCTTAACTATGTCTGGAAAATTACATCAAACGACGACGCACCGCATTCGTGCGCACTCAGTTGTAATGATAGTTTACATTAGAACTATGTCTTACTGGGCTCTACAACACATGTTTTATCTCAGTTTTTATTCACATTTATTATAAATGAAACAATATATTTTATAATTAAAATATAGGGAAAACTTCAATTTAATGAAAGATGGGATACTTTTATGTAAACAGGGGTATAAAACGCATGTGATGAATAACATATTTAGAAACACGTCATACACGTAGTGGTTTTTCAAAGGTTTTATTCAAAAAGTGCGAAGAACCCGTGAATAGTCTATAGTAATAATGTACAAGTACAGTGGCTTCCAATGTATCACTGCATCCGACTGTATAAAGACTATTCACGATAAAAGTGAGCGCTTTAGAAATCAACCTTAGAAAAATGCTACTGCTCCTTCCTGCATATGCAGTTACTCATAACGCGATGAACATTTAATTACATCTAATTACTCTCGACGGGTCTCGAACCACGGACTGAGCGACTCCTCAACCCTCCTGGTCTAACCCTACACTCCCCTTGCCCGCTCTATACCCCCTTACCACACACACACACACGCGCACACGCACGCACGCACGCTCTCTCTCTCTCTCTCTCTCTCTCTCTCTCTCTCTCTCTCTCTCTCTCTCTCTCGCACACGCACAGTGTTTGTCGCTTACATGGCTATATTTAATTTTTAAAAGGTATGGCAATAATAAGAATGGCTGATAGGAAAAAAATTAACCGGGGCCTCAAAAGGTCTCATTTTACCGTGAACAGCATATACTTAGACTCTTCGAAATTACTGGTATAGAGGCAGGATACATTTTTTCGGGTTCAATGTGCTGAAGATGGACTTATCAGTTCCATGCATACTCTTGCTTCAGTTATTTCTTCGTACTTGACTACGTGACCAGAATATCACAAGGGAATTTCTTGGAAATTAATGATTAGACTGCCCTGTACATTCATTTCAGGTTTTACGATATAGGCGAACTTCAAAGAAATTCCTTCATGGCATTTTCATGATTCTAAGAAATTTTTTTGTCCAGTCAAACTTTATTTAAATAACTTTCCGTAATTTGTTTGACGCAATATTTAATACCAAAATATTTACATTCACGTTAAAAAAAATTCTTTATAAGCCATGTTTGAGTTGTTTTGGTACTTTAGTTTGAATTACTGCTGACTTAAAAAAAAAAAAAAAAAAAAAAACACTGAAATCACCCTCAAACATGGGAAAAAAAATTTGACAGTTGAGCGCTCTCAACAGATTGCGGAAACCGTGGTGTATGAAACTGAATTCGTCATGTTTGGATTTTTGTCGCTGAAGTAACTTTCTGCAGACATTTGACGAGCGTCTGTACAGATAGCACACGGGATGATATAGGCTGAACACTGCAAACAGGAATTAACTATAAATAAATATATTTAGCTGCAACCACAACCACAGGCGGTAATTTTTGATGGTGGTGAAACTTATGCACTGTGTATATTAGTGACATGGCAATATTTATATTTAAAATGGGCTGGGAGATGAAAATCTGCTTAAAAAAAAAAAAAGGAAAAAATTAGCACGGCCTTAAAAAGTGCTCACTTAACCGTGAACAGCTTCTATCGTGAAGGATCTTTGATCTTGTAACGCGGCGTGAAATACCGGGCAGGTCATGGAAGATAAATCTGTGTCGCGCATGTTGCACGGTAGCTTCCTGAAAGCTATTTTAACTTTCTGCTTTGTTTTGTTGTCTCGGAACACGCTACAGTTCCCCATTCGCGTGTGCTTTCCGTGAATAGATTACGCAAGAATGCAGGAGCGAAACAGCCTATGAAGGCTGTTCACGATAAAGTGAGCACTTTTAAAATGAACCTAAGAAAAATGTCACTGCCGATGCCTGCATATGCTTTAACGGGCGCACTGAGTGATATGAGCCCGATAAAGTTCGTAACGATGGGAGGGAAAGTAGTTCCATATCTTAACGTCGAATTAAAAGTGTCATAGGTCGTTCACGGTAAAGTGAGCACTTTTTGAAGCTGTTTCATCAGACACATTAACCAATAAATGCATTTCATTGTGGCCTCGGACTTTTGGTTTTGGGTATGGTGAATGTATACACAGTGTTTGTTACTCACATGGCAGGATTTACATTAACAAGTGGTGGAAGGATATAAATTGGTTAAAAGGAAAAAAGTAACTAGGGCTTCAAAAGTGCTCATTTTACCGTGACCGGCCTATACGTAACTATTTGTGATAACTAAAAATTATTTATTGTGCTTTCGGTTTTTTTTTTTAATGCCTCTAAGTGAAAAAATGTGCACTGTTAGAGATCTAATTTGCACAAGTTAACATCAGGACGGCAACACTGCACGCCTTGCTCGTAGGAACAATGAGGCGCTAAGGGTGCGTGGTAGTGCCGCCCGTATCGCTCTCTCGCTTCTTGACCTAGAACGCGCAGCTACACACTTCTCTTAAAAGTTACCAGGGGCCCTATTCTGTAACGTTTCACTGTCTTTATATTAAGGCATTCATCGCTTAAGTACCTTTACGAGGCGAAACGGTATTCTGTAACTCAGTATGTCGCCATGATGGTCTTTCGAATACCTCGTGACTGCCTTTACGTAAAAGGCCAACGCGGTATCAGTAGTACAAAAATGACGATTCGAGCACAGCCCCATGTTATCAGAAAAACAACGGTAAATTAAATGCTCGAGCCATCAGAAAACCATCAGAAAAAAATTACTCTTAATTTTCTGATACAAAACGTCAAATGACGATTCGGGCACAATCGCAAAAAAAAAAAAAAAAAAAAAAAAAAGTTTCGTTTGGGAGCAGTTGCAAAAAAATGGCTCAAAAAGTTGCGTTTGGTCAGATCGTAGTCTTTAGAGAAAAAAAAGTTAAGCTAAACTTTGCGTTTGAGTGCATCTGCAAAAATACGCGCAAAAAAAGTGGCTCAAAAAGTTGTGTTTGGGCGCAGTTGCAAAGAAAGGGTTTAAAAAATTTGAAAACGTAAAAAATAAACTAATGTATATAATAAAGATGGATCAGTTGCTAAATCTATTCAACCGAACCAAACAATTTAAGAAACTTTCCGAACTTACAATTGGGCAGTCCTATCCCATAAACCATGCTGAAATAAATGATGCACGGTATGGATACAAAGTGATAATTACTTCTGGATATTTTTAAAGTAACATTACCAGACAGATATGTTCAGATTTTCGGTGAAAAAGTTTTAAACGATATTAATCGTGGAGGTATAAGTTTTGTATATCATGGAATGGTGGATTGTGGTCTTAAACAAATGCATTCTATTCGGTTTTTCAAAGAGAAAATGATCGTCGTCGTATAATTAGACATCAGTTGATTTTTATTTGTGTTCATATCTCTATAAAGTTTTAATGGTTGTCCAATCATTAAAACACAATTATCGCTCTGACTTCGGCAATGTGAACAATAAACTTATCTACTGTGGTAAAAAGGTGTTTATTATTATCGACGAATAAAATAATCTATGGTTCAAATGAAAGACGTTGAAAAAATATTGGAATATAAAAATCCTTAAGAAGTAAATGGAGATCATGTTAGAGAAAAACATCGCAATGATTATAAAAATCTAGTGGTGAGTAAATCGCTCACCCATATGCAACCTAATACCGTATTTATCAATGAACCAGGATTATATGCATAATTATGAAATCAAAAATGGAAGTAGCCGAAACTTTGAATTCTTTTTCTAAATCTTTCATTGCACTTTCTATAGAAATATTATTCATCTTTATCACATGAAACGTTAATAGTTTTTAAACTATTAAAGTTATTATATATAGAATATGACTAATTCCAACCCAAAAAATATCTATGGTTTCATCTCTAATACCACTGTTCTTTCGGACAAATCAAAGCCATTTGACTTACCTTTTTCATCTTTAATTTCAACTATTATTTCATTAAATTGATTTGTTTGCACTGGAAAAAATAATGGATAAGCTGGTTCGTATTAGATTGTGTCGCCAAATCCAAATTTTGTTCTTGGTTTAAAAGTGGCAATTATGTTAGTTTCTCTATGATTATATTCATCATGTTTTAATATCATACAATTTACTATATTACAGTGTATATTTATTGTTTCAAATCGAGCAAATTTTGAAATTGTATTGCCATAATGGTCCACATTTGCTTTCATAGTTTTATTTTCTACAAAATCCAAAAGTTTCCCTATTGAACCCCGTTTTCCAAGCTGTAATTTAAGCGTACATTTTACTTTCACTCTGTTGATTATTTTATCCAGCTCGAAAGATATATCATTTTCTTTCCCATCCATTGAATCTACACTAAATGAAAAAATTGCTCTTATAGTTTCTTCAAGATCTTTTAAGCTATATTGGCCAACTGGAATATCAATTGCTGATTCCATATCATTCTGACCCACAAAATATAGCTTATTTTATCCCAGAGATAATGTTATGCGTTAGATAAGTAGTATAGAACTGAACTAAATCCAATGAGTGCCCCTCTATCTCTAAAGGGTAATGTAGTCTTTTCTTCAACACTGATTTGTTATTTGTTAGTTTGAATACTTTACTCATTTATTATATCATTAAAAAAAATCTATTAATAAATGAGCAAGAAAAACATGAAACATGTAGACTGGGATACTAAAATAAGAATACCAGACAAGACTATCGACAAAACATCATGGTGAATTATTACCTAATAATATTATATTTTTGATAGTTGGTCCTACTAACTGTGGAAATACCACACTTATGATAGATAATTTTATATATGCTCAGGGATGGTTGGACTTTGGTACTCTCTATATGTGTTCAAAAAGTCTGGACCAACCAAAATATATCAATTTAAAGAAATATATAGATGTAGCATCAAAATTATTTAATGAACCAATAGCATACTCCATTCCATCAAATGAAGAAATGGTTGATGTAAATGAATGTCATAACGTGTCTGTAGTTGTTTTCGATGATATTATACTTGAAAATCAAAATATGGTAAGGGATTACTTTACTCATGGTAGACACAAAGATATTGATTGTTTATATTTAGCCCAGACATACTCAAAAGTACCTAAGCAGCTTATAAGAGACAATGCCAAGTTTCTTTGCATATTCAGACAAGACAATATGAATCTTAAACATATTCATAGTGATTTTGTTGGTGGTGATATGTCATTTGAGAAATTTAGGGAGACTTGTTCAAATGTTGGAATAATGAATATGGTTTTGTTACAATAGATATGACTTGTAAGTTAAATAATGGTAAGTACCATTATAAAATTAAAGATTTTTAAAATTCTTAGATTATAAGTAAGTTTTGTTCTTAATGGCAGGGTTTCCATTAAAAACTAACCTAATCTGATCTTTTTAAATGTATTCATATACCATAACTATTTCAATAAACACAAGTGTCCCGTTGGGTACATTGTGGGCTTTTGGTATTTAAAAAAATATATCAGGGTGTACTTCAAAAGTTTTATACGTGTCAAATGTTTTTCCATTGATGGTATAAGTTGATAACACTTTTATATTTTACTGGTTTTATTATTATTTCAACTATAGTTCCATCTCTCATAAAAGAATATTCTACTTGATTACTATTCAAGTAAAATATTTCTTCTTTTGAACTGTATTCTCCAACTAAACGAATAATGTTAACTCTGTTTTGCTGATAGTACTCTAAATTGTCTGCATCCATCGGTGCAATGGGATCTCCTGTATTTCTAAGTCTTTTTTGTTCAAAATCTATATTATTATCTACTTCCAAGTACGTAAGATAGGCTTTATCCAATGATCTTTAATTTATTGCCAACATGGCTATAAAGTCGTTGAACTGTGTAAAGGAAACAAAATCATTAGGATTGATCTTCTCAGTAGTTGTATCAATGTCCATGTATCCTTTAATTTGATCTTCAATCCAAGAGCTCATTAATGCATTTTCACATATATCCATTGTTTATTAATAGTGAAATAATTTTTGAAAATTTAAAATTATGTGAAAAGTGATTTAGCTCAATTAAACACAAATGACCACAAGTTACTTGATTGAAATTTTGAATTCTATCATCATTATAAAAATATTACTTCTGAGATATGCTATTAATTGTCGGGGTGGATTTCCACCAAATGAATCAAAATAATATTTGTTGTTTGCTTTTTTCCAATAGCATACCCAGTGTGTACCAAAGTTGTTTGTTGAAACATCTAGATTAACAATCCCACATTCATTATCGAGTGGTGTGTTAAGTAGCTCATAGATCATAATACACCTTGGAAATTTTTAATGTTTAATTTTTTAACCATTTTATCAATATCAAAGTTACTCAGTGGAGTTACTATTTTTAACATTTTTACCCCACTTAACATTCTTCAATCTCTTGCCGTATTCCTCCATAGCTAAATGATGTCTGCATTGTTCCAATTCTTGGTTTTTCTTCTTAGCATTAATTAATGATGTAGCGATAGATGGTGCACCACCAGCTAATGCTCCTAGAGCTCCCAATACTGCGAAGATTAAGGGTAAAAATCTACCCATGTGAACTGTCAGACCATTTCCAGTTTTCATTTCTTTGGACATTTTCTTAAGTTGTGGAACTGAAATTGTTATAGCCATCCCTTTGTCCTCCTTTAGTTTCTTGTTTTTACGTTCCAGTTGGTCTTTCTTTAGGAAAGGATCAATATTCAAACCCTTCAACTCATTAGAAACATGAAATTCAATGGGTTTTTACTTTCATTTATTATAACAAATATTTTATAATTTCATTTTAATTCCCCAGCCAAGCTTACATTTAATATGCATCGCAGATACAGTAATACCAACCCACAATCTCTCATTGAGATCAGCATCTGAACTTAACAATCTTTTGAATGCTTTCTTTTCTAGTTCTTTGTCAGCTACATGCCTTTCAGATAGGTCTTTATGATGATGATAAGCTGTATCATGTTCCATTGCAGCCACATCTAGTGGATTAATGGGTTTATCACCACAATTCTCTCTTTTAGTTTGGTACCCGGACCTAAGTACTGATAACCAGGTGCATGCAACTCAAAAGGTAGTGAATTTATTATATTATTGAGTAACCCTTTTCCGTGATGCTCCGACTCTCAAAAAGCATGTGGTGTTGTGTTCGACAATTGTATCAGATATGGTATACCTTTTGGATTATTCATAACAAATTCACTAAACTTGCTGTTGAGCATATTCATTATTCCAACTTTTTCATTGTAATAGTTATCATTTCCAGCATTCTCTTCGCCATAAATAACGAGAAGTCGATCAATAAGCATCCTAACATCATCCATCCATGTGTATTCTTTAGGATAGTCTGTATACTTCTTTATACCTTTCCCCTTTTTAGGCGAGGGACATTTCTTTTTGATCAATTCATATATAGGTTTAAAAATAATTTTCCGTTTATTCCCTTTACTTGATTTTGGCATTCCCAAGTTTGGATCATTGTTTTGAAAAACTGTGTTTGTATCTATTAGGATACAACTATAGTGTTCATAGTCGGTTGCAGTGTAGTCACTTTCTGATACTTTCTTACTAGTTAGTAATTTTATCAAACCATCAGTTTCAGTGTATGTTCGGCCTTTTACAGTAAATTCGTCATTGTTGAATGTTGTTTCGCTATCACCAATACCCAATCTATCTTTATGAGCCTTTAGACCAAAAACATCATCTCGTCTTTGGAGTCAATTAAGAAATTGGCCACTTTCTTATCAATAAATGTTGTTTTGTAGTTAGTTAACTGTGAGATATCAGTTTTCAAACATCGCAACGCTTTGTCGTAGCATTCGTCGACGTTGTAGTGTTCATCGTCATCGTCAATGTGTTTTTGCCATCGTCACAGCATTCATCGGTGTATGTTTTACAAACAGTTTTCTTTCAAAAGATGTTTCTGTTGGTGTCTGTGGGTAGTCTAAATTCTTATCAACAAATGAAACAAGTTCTTTTATTAAGTTCTTATTGTCATTTGTTACTTGTCCAATTTTTTGTCCCAAATCTTCTATCGTATCTATCAATGGTTATTCGTGTTTTTAATTTTTATCATATTCATCATGGCGAAATTTTCTAAAAGTTTTAAACTTTTCAATGAGCTGTCTTTTTCTCTCTATATTCTTCTTTATATTGTTTACAATTTTTGTTGTCTCATTTATTATATAAATAAATAAAATGAACAATGATAACATATGTATACTGTCTCAAATCTATGAAAAATACACTAAATGGTAAAATTTCATATGAACTTACAAATAATAACAAAGTAAGAATTAAATGTGTGTTGATGTTGTGTTACCAATAACTCGATATTCACTGGTGGGGGTATAAAAAACGATTTTGTAAATGAAATTCATAAACCAATACGAAAAACTTTCCCAGAAGAACTGTTCTATCTTTTGGTATTGATGATCTTTGGCAAGCTGATTTAGTTGAGATGAATTCTGGATCTTTAAAAGGAATACATAGAATTAACAAAGGTTTTAAATTTATGTTAACCATGATATATGTTTTTTCCAAATATGTATGGGCAATACCAATCAAAGATAAAACTGGTGAAAAATGTTATGTTAGCATTTAAAACTGTTTTGAATGATCAAAAACCCATGCATTTACAAACCGACAAAGGGAAAGAATTTTACAATAAATCATGTAAGACATTAATGGCCAATAACAACATAACACACTATTCAACATATAGTGAAAAGAAAGCTAGCACTGTAGAAATATTTAATAGAACATTGAAGGGGAAAATGTGGAAGATATTTACTGTGCAGGGAAGCTATAAATGGGTGGCTATATTACCTAAATTAACAAGGGAATACAATAACTTTGTTCACAGTATAATCAGAATGAAACCCACCATTGTAATTGCAAAGAATGGAAGTTCTATTCTAATCAACATGTATGGAGGAGAAAGAAAAATGGTTAAACCAAAGTTTGCAATAGGAGATAAAGTTAGTAAAAGTAAAAATTTGTTTGAAAAAGGGTATACACCAAATTTGTCCACTGAAGTATTTGAGGTTCGTGAAGTATTGCACACAAACCCCACGACATACAGAATAAAAGATTTAAAAAATGAACTTATTAAATGTATTTTTTATAAGCCAGAGCCGCCTAAGACCAAATATGATAAAGTCTACTTAGTGGAAGAAGTTTTGCAAAGAAAAGGACTAAGCTGCTAATTAAATGGTTAGGTTTTGATAGTAGTTGTAATTTATTGGGGTGATAAGAAAAGTGTAGTTGTACAAGAATTTTATTTCTATATAATAAATGAATCAACAAAAAATTGAAAGTTATGAGCATCAGTCGTTTCCTCCAAACGACCAAACAAAAAATAATTTGAATGAATACAACAAGCACATTGAGTTTGATATTCCTATTGGCGATGCATTTCACATCCGAATGAAGCTTATGCATACCAACAGTATAAGCTAACTAAAAGAGATACAAATACAGATTATAAGAAAGCTTCAACTATTAATCTTTGTGAGAATTTCTTCCCATTCTAGTTCTCAAGATTAGAGATCTTTAAACATGGTTGTATAATCGAAAGTATTGACAACCTTGGCATCACTTCAACAGTGATGCATACATTGCTAGGTTTGGAATCAGAATCAGCATACTTCCAAATGTTGGGGATAGAACTAGGTAAATATGTTAGGAAAGATAAGCATAACGAAATTACCTATCCATTAAGATATTTGTTTCGGTTTATGAGAGATTGTAATGAAATATTCGGGAAAGGTGGGTACAAGATCACATTCATTCGAAATTATAATGATGACGTTTCTTTTTACAGAAGACCCCCAAAGAAAGCAAATGGATCTGATGATGAAGATAGTAGACCAGATGCTGCTAAAATTGTAATTGAGAAAATGGAAATTCTGTGGGCAATTGTTGAATATGATCCTATTTATGGAGACAAAATTAAAGCAAAATTATACAAACACCCCAAAATTCCAGTTGGTTTTAATTATTGGCAATGTCTTGAAAAACCAGTACCTACTTATGCAAACTCATTTGAGTTTCATATAAAAGATCAGTTCAATTCAATCCTATTCGATATGCCAGACTTTGTCATTGTAGGTTTTCAGCAAAACAGAAAAGAAGATCGTGGGCAATTCACACACAGTTCAATGATTGACTCTTGTTTTGTTAAAAATATTTCTATTAAGAATGGATGGAATGAATTGTTTCCCAAAGAGAATAGTAATTTAAACATTGATGATAAAATTTTCGATAAGATATATATTTCTTACAATGATTTTAGAAATTCAAAGACTAAACTAGTTACCCATTATCATAATATATTACTGTGCTTCAACTCTGGGTCATTTATTGGGAGAAGACCATTTATGTTATTGATTGTTCTTAAAGAAAAACCACTATTGTAAAAGATCGAACTAATATGAAACTTACAGATGATTTTAATATGCCAATATTGGCTTCAACTATTTGTAATGTGGTACTAGTATGCCAAAGAAACCTAATTTATGATGTTAAAAGTGAAAGAATCTCTGTAAGTCTAATAGTGTGCAAAGATGTATGGTTATTAATTTTTAATGGCTGGTTATCCATTAAAAACATTTACTGTTATATAATTTTAAAGAAAAATTACAAAGAGTAGATAACAATACTATAACAGCGTTTTTTAATGGGAAGTATCCCATTAAAAACATAATTAAAAAAGTATTTCATAGTATCACTCTTTTTCAGTTTTGTAGTGCCCCCATGGTAGTGTATTAATACCATCTTTCAGAATAAATCTTTTGTCATCTTTGGGACATAATGCTTTTTTTCTCAACTCAATCGTATAGAGTTCATGTTTCTTACTTTTAATACGATTTATACTTTTCTACAACACTTTTTTTTTTACCAAACAAACACTTTTTGTAGTTACAAAAACTAATCTCATTTCTGACTACAGTGTTTTTCTCAACCTTTGCTCTTTTCTTTACACCACCTTCCACATTTATTGCATACATTTTCGATTTTAATCCAATAAATTCTTCCATTATTTTTCCATTACATTCATCTTTCATTTTACTAATAAATCTTTTTGTTAACTAACGATATATCATATGGATTATCTTTTTTATAGTCAGAAGTATCAAAATGATCGACCATTTCTTTCATGTCACTGTAGAAGTCTGATGTTTTTATTTAACAGATGTATGAATCAGTATCTCAGTAGCACAGTTCAATATTTTCCCATACTTTAATTTCATTATAGTATAGTGAAAATAGTACATTAAGACTTTCGATAGATCAAGTATGCTCAGTCCAACATAAATGGGTTTGTTGAAGCACAGTTTTGTTTTATTCATATGAACCGCAACCAAAGAGTTAGTAAATATAGTTCTATCTTTAAAGTTTGGTTTAGCCACTAGTTTATCCATTTGCTTAGAACTTGTGCACAACTGTATATCCACTCTGTTTATAATATTTTCCATTGTTTTTTCAAAAACATAATTGTAAATTAGTTTGTATAAATCTTTTTCAAAGTCATTTGTAGACTTTGTTCGCATATTTGTGTTTAGATCGATATAGGACTTGAACCAATATGATTGACCAAACTCCAGAACTCGATGGATCTTTTTCAACTTCATTACAAGAGATAGATATTGCTTAAGATTTGCATAGTGTAATACATATTTCTTCTTACCATTCAGACTAGTCAAGAGTTTGGGGTTTTTTGAACCTTCCGGTATTTTATTCTCTGGTGCCAATGGCAGATCTTTGTGGAGATCGTGTAGTTCATGTGGGTATTCCAAATCAACTTCTAATATATACCCTTTGCTAGCATCATCTTCTATTTTTGTTACATCTATATTTGTATTTCTCCACTTAAACCCACCATAGGGTAAATACTGGCTCATAGCCCATCCATGTAAGTTATTGGCATCCAGATATAAAGATAAAAGATTTCCTTTGTACTGTCATAAGCATTTATATATTTATTATTTGCTTTAGCATATCACTTACAACATTGTGAAATTCCACCACAAACACCTTTTTCTATCATCAAAATCATGTTGCAATCTGTTAATAATTCCAATTCTATTTTAGTATGTTTGAGCATAGCATCCCACGCTAACCCTGGGGCCGTGAAATACCATGTTGGATCTAGCTTATATGTTTTGAGACATTCATCTCTAAAAATTTCCATTATATCAGACAATATCAATATATCAGATTTGTTATAGAGTTCTTGTACTCTCTTAGAGATTTTATGTTGAATTTTCCCCCACCTTTCTCGCAAATTCGTAATCTTTGTCTGCAATGTCACATTTATTGAGTTTGTTGTAAAATGCATCTTTGGATGGAAGTGATGTCTCACAAAATTTTTCACCACTATCCATGTAGTCATATGGATAAACACATTTTCTTATAACAAAATCAAGAAGTTCATTGGAAAAATGCTTACACGTTTCTCGGAATTGGCTTCTGGAAAGGTTGCTAGAGAGTTTATTAATACTACTAGCCATAAATTTAAATGAGTCAATAAATCTAAGATTTACTCTTTCACATACATGTTTCGTAAAAGAAATATATTTTTCTACGTTGTTGGGAATTGGATCAATTTTATTTTCATTGGTCCCAAGATCTCTTATGAATAAACGTGTGTCAAAATCAGAGTGATTGTGTATAAACACTGGGAGAAAACATGGATTTCTATACGATAAGTTACAATCTCTGTGTGCAGCTCCCCTAAATTTCCCCGTAAGATGATCATGATCTCACAGAATCACCATTCAAAGACTTTTCTCATATATGACAATGGGTAGCTGTATCATAAACAATTTGTTCTTTCTGAGTTAATGGAAGCATTGGCTTTTCATTTGTATATATATTACCAATAGACTTTGCTTCTTCCATTAGCATTTTAACGAATACACTAGATGCATCAGATCCTTCATAAGTTACTGGTGGTTTAAAGTATCCATGTTCGTATTTTACATAACAACAGAAGCTAATAGGCTCGTGTTTTTGGTATGGTTTTGTGTAGGATTCGTGGAGGTTTGGTTGGTAAGTTTCAATTTTAGTCAACAAACATTCAAAATCAGCATATATTACAAACAGAACTCTCAAAGAATGATTTTTGTTTTTAAATCTTAATATGTAATTTTTTCCTTTAGATGGTAGTTCAACTCTAACGCCATCGTGATCTCGGCAGTCTTGTTCGTGATCTTTTAGCTTACTTACAGAGAAGAAATGTTGCACATATATATATATATTTTGTGACTATCATTTGTTACTTGTCATGCTATAAGTCTCGAAAAACTTTTTATCCAGCAGTAGTGGCCGTTCTTTTCGTCTTTGATATATAGTAGGTTAATGTGCTTATCCATCTTATTTTTTGTTGTTTTTAATGAGCAGCTTATATATTTCTTATCACCATCTTTTTCTTCGAATGCATATACATTAATAGAAATTTCACTTCTTTTCTCAAAGGTTGGTATGCTATCCAATTTCATTGGAAATTCCACACCCTTAAGTGCATCATCAAACTAATATTCGTAAGCTATGTATTTATTCACTCTTTGGGGGTATCTTTGTACTTGATGCAATGCAGATAGAGCAGACCACAAAAAATGTTTTTGATCATTGTTCTTAACATTAATTACCGCCTGCTTATCTTTGATTTTTTTCTGGGAGATCAACATAAGAACTGCCCTTGCATGGTACATGTTTATTTATTCGCACATCTAGTTTAAATATTCTGTTGAGTACCCACTGAGATCCCTTTTCTTCAAAAGCCACCATCTCAGCTATGATTTTCGATATGCTGTTGGCATAATATTCTTCCAGATTAGTCGATTTCAGTATAATTTCGTTCTTTGTTTTAAATGAGCTTTCTACATATTCAATATTCCCACCAATTCCCCTTTTGTACTCAGTGAAGAGTTTCATGTTCACTTTGAGTGATTTTAAATGTTTATTAATTAGTTCCGTGACAGTTTCTTTTACATCGTTTAGGAAATGATTTGGGTCTTCTTATACATTCGCATTCTTTACAACATAAGTCTTGATCCTACTTTGAAATGCTGTTTCGATTTCTTCTACACTGAATCTGGGTGTGTACTTATGAATTTTACTTCTCAAGTTACTTCTTATGAGAGACGGTTTGTAATAGTGACTACAAGCTTCACATTTCACTGGTTTCTCTCGTGGGAACTTCTGTTTTGACATTAAATGTCGTGGTTTTTTAAAAATTTCCCATGCATTTGTTGGTTCGTGTGATTTATTATGTATTGGTGTAAGACTTTTGTGCAATCTACTTCTAAGATGACTTCTTATGAGAGATGGTTTGTAAAAGTGATTACAAGTTTCACAGTTGACATACTTCTCTTGAGATTTCTTCTTCTTTTTTTCAAAAAAACATCTTTCTTAAATATATATTCTTTCCAGTCATTACCAGTTGTATTAGCCTTTTTCATTGCCATGGTCGTCATCATATTAGACATCAGTTGATTTTTATTTGTGTTCATTTATTATTTACAATAGTTTATTTTTTACGTTTTCAAATTTTTTAAGCCACTTTTTGTAACTGCGCCCAATCGCAACTTTTTGCGTGTATTTTTGCAGAAGCACTCAAATGCGATGTTTAACGCATTTCTTTTCTAAAGACTACGATCTGACCAAATGCAACTTTTTGAGCCACTTTTTTGCAACTGCTCCCAAACACAACTTTTTGAGCCACTTTTTTTTTGCGGTTGTGCCCGAATCATTTGATGTTTTGGATCAGAAAATTAAGAGTAATTTTTTATGATGGTTTTCTGATGGCTCGAGCATTTAATTTACCGTTGTTTTTCTGATAACTAGGGGCTATGCTCGAATCATCATTTTTATACTACTGGCATCTTTATGGACGAAAGTGGAAAGAAAATGGCTGGCATTCTAGGTTAATTCTAGCAAACGCATTCCACAGAGAAAAAAACTTTTTCAAATGACCCAAAAATGAGAATTATTATATTCTGTTATATTATTTACACGTAACTAAACTGTGTCTGGATTATGTTTAAGAAGCATATTTTATAACTCATTTGTGATACTTCCAAGCACTTTGCTTTAACGTAAGCAAAAAATGACGCATTTGGCCACGGCATCTCGTGATACTGAAAATGAACTAGACCCATCTGAACTGTTGTTTCCAAAGACAGAAGTAATTTTTATATAAGTATTATTCGAAAATGTATTAAGAAAAAAATTTCATTTATAGTTGAAAATGCAGGATAATAACAAAATATGTGACACAAGAAACCGTGTAACAACGGGAATATCTAATTCAACAAGCAGATCGTTGATTTCGGAACACAGCCCGCTGCGTTGTCAAACGTACAGTGAATTCGAAACACAGCCTGCTGCGTTGGCAAACGTACATATTTACACAAGTATAAAGGCTGTTCACGATAAAGTGAGCCCTTTCGAAATCAACCTTAAATAAAGCCACTGCTCCTACCTGCATTAATTTTAACGGGCGCCCTGAGTCACATGCGCCCAGTTAAGTTGGTAACGATGGATGGGTAAGTATTTCCGTATCTTAACGTCGAATAAAATGTGTCAGGTAACCATTTCTGTTAACTTAAATAATTTCTTACGCTTTTTGATTTTTTTAAATCCGTCATGGTGTAAAAATGAGCCTATTTGCAAAATATTTACTTCTTCAATAATTTCACATTTTCACGTGACCGACGCATGAATAACGTGATGAAGCCCATGACAATGTTGATCTTGCATAAGGCGGAGAAATACACAACGTGCATACAAGTAGATACTAAGCAGGGCTTTCAAAAGTGCGTATTTTATCGTGAATAGCCTATATCAATAAAGAAATGGTTTACAGAACACCACATAAAGGCGCTTACGAGTAACCATCATTATGGCCCTCTGTATCATCTAGACAATCACCGTGACTGTCTTTAATCAACCTTAAGTTGGAGAATAGGGCTCCAGGTCTTCAAACCATAGAATAAAGATGGGGAAGGGGTAGACCGATCTCGCTGGCTGGACACAACCAATCTCCGTGTCCCAACATTGAACTGCTTTTCTGCCTACATGGCTAGCAAAAATGGCGTGGTTTGGATTTTAGGTTAGAAAACTGATTTTAAATTAAATGCTTTGAGATGAAAGTATACTTCCTCTAAACAATTTGTAATGCAGCTTGGTTATATTAAAACTGGTAAAACTATTTTATTAATAATAGTGCTTGTCATTAAAAAATTAAGATATAAACAAACACGCACATTGCTGTTGACCATGTGACTTTGACAGTTGTGTAGGAGTTTTGCGGGATTGGAGTAGGTGAATGTTGGGTACATGCGCAGAAGACGAATAAGCGGTCTGCCTTATATTTAGTCTATGCTCAAAACAGCGGCTTCAGAACCCGACTACCCCACACGTTGAGAATGTCGCTCGAGGTCATTAGATCACCAGCGCCCATAGAGATAACCTTGTCTGGCGAGAGAGACTTGCAGGGCGCTTAGCAACTTGGTATTTAGCGACAACCTTTCCAGACGCTAGGTAATGAACATATGCGACCTACTTGTCAATTGGGCTGCAGTCGGAAGGTCATGTGCCATATGCCACAACAGCCGGAAGAGAAACTGTGACAGGTTCGCCGTCGGTTATAGGCCGTTCACGGTAAATTGAGCACTTTTGACGCCTTAATTATATTTTACCTGCAGCCATATTTAATCCTTTAACGACCTTGTTAAATAAACATATCTATTTAAGTAATAAACTCAGTGTGTATATTCCACCACACTCGGAAATTAACGTCTAAAGATGAAATAATATATGTTTTCTCACTATTATTCCAAATGAGAGGGCTTTGAAAAGTGCTTACTTTACCGTGAACAGCCTATAACAACTTTTGAGGTCAGCCAATGAAAAAAAAAACTTTTCTCGTAGGTTAAACTTCGTGCATTTTAACATAAGCATTGGCGTAAGAAATTTGGCAGGAAACTACGAAATCAGCTCAATGTTGGATGTTTCATTAGAAGGGAGTAATCAGTTTGCCGATGAAAGGTATCATCTTGACACTCAGAAAATTTAGTTTGTAAATCGGTCATAGCAGGGTCCCCAAGTAGAAGGGGTTTGTGACGCCAAAGTTAAGTTGATTTTTACAGGGTTTCTTTGTCGATGTATAGTCCATTCACGGTTTCTTCGGTCTTTTTGAAACAAGCCTTTAAAAAATCTCCCAATGTATCACGTGTTTAGTTATTTCCTAAATACTCCTTGTATCACAAACGTTTTATACTTGCGTTCATAAAAGTTACTTTTTTTTCTGTTAAATTGAAACGTTAGTTATATTTTATCTATAAATTTGCTTCATTTACAAATAATCTGAATAAAAATCAGGGAGAAGATAGGTATGTTGGTAGCGCCTAGTGAGAAATAGTCCTTATACAAAAAACTGTTACGCTGAGTGCGCACGAATGTGGTGCGTAGTCCCCTTGGTGTAATTCTCCAGGGCTAGTCAAGCTTAGTTTGCACGAGGCGGAGGAATATCCTGGAAATAGAACTTTAGCAGGGCTTCAGAAAAGTCTGAAGTAACCGTGGATGGATTATATTGATATCGAGGCTTTCGGGAGATGCAACCTCTGTACGGTTGCTAAGTTGTTTAATTTACGTATGTTGAAGAATGGAAAACTGAATTATATCTTCGAACGTATTGAATTTGTACCGATGCAATTTAAAAAGCGTCTCTTCTGGTCAGTTGTTTAGAATAATGTGTACCATACCTCGTATTCATCGCCTGGTAATGAAGAAAGCGTGTGTACCAGAAAAGTTCCTTCGTTTGTTTACTTCCATCCCAGTTGTGTGAGAATGATTACAAAAGAATTATCTTTATCCTCATAACATACGAATCTCATAATATGATTTACACAGTCGTATAGACATTGGAATATTCTTTGGACCCTCCAATTAAAGTTACATGCAAATTGCTAGTATTAAGCATACGTAAATACATTACAAAGTATTTTATTTATACTCGCAAGGAAAACAAAATCTTTACAGTGACCACAGAAATCTGCTTTATTCTTGATTTTAATTAGTCCTATAGAAATTAGTTGGGTTATGGTACTCTATCTGTGTTTTTAAATTTAAATTTTAAATGACAATTATGGCATTAAAATTGTTCAAAATATTAAAATAAGAAAATGTGGTAGAGAAATATAAATATAAAACGGAATTGAATAATTAGAATTCTTGGAAAACCTCATTCACACGTATACTACAGACAGAAATAGTGTATACCATACCGCCTCTCTGTACTGTACAGGCTGTTCACAGTAAAGTGAGCACTTTTTAAGGCCTTCCCAACAATCATTAACCACTAATAAATATATCTTATTGCAGCCTCAGGCATTAGATTTTGAGGGTAGTAAAATGCATACACTGTGTTTATTGGTAACATTTCAATTTTTGTATTAAAAAACAGCAGGGAGATGGAAATTGGATGAAAGGAAAAATTTAGAAAGGGCCTTAAAAAGAGCTCACTTTACCGTGAACAGCCTATATCAAACACAACTTGCTTCAGTAAAGTGATCCGATGCAATTCTGCGTCACTCTACTTCCCTGAGCGTAAGTGAAACAAGCGCGTAGGACCGTTCTATATTATTTGCCTACTAAGGTTAATTCTACCCAGGTTAGCAACAAAACGAGTTTTCTTATGCGAGAGTTTGGCATAGGGGAAATTACCGCCGCTAGGTGCGCAGTTTTTCAAAGACGTCACTTTTAATTACAATTTTTAGCTTCGTGAATAAAAAGTAAGACAGATTTTACTTAGTTAAGTAGTTACGTCATATTTGATTTATGATTATTGCAATTTTTTAAAGTAGAAAATAAATAAAATCCGGTACACAAGCGATACTAGCGGTTACCTAGTGGCGAAAAATGTTAGTTGGCGAACTAAAAGCATTGGGCTTCCTAACCTGAGTAGAATAAACCTCACCCATACTCATGGATTGATTTATTGATAAAGGCTTTTCAAGGTAAAATGAGCAATTTTGAAAGCCTTGCTTAAGATCTACTTGTAAACCCGTTGTTTTTTCCTCCGCCTTTCGTAAAATTAACATTGCCTTGAGCCTCATCACTATTTCTGCGACGGTCAAATGAAACTGTAAAATGATCAAGAAAGTAAAATACTTTTCAAATCTGCTCATTTTTACACTTTGATGCATAAAAAAATCGGAGAGCGAAATAAATAATGTTATGTTATCACAAATGGTTACCTACCACTTTTTATTTGACGTCAAGAAATTGAACTATTTTACATCCATCGTGACCAACTTTATTGTGTGAATGTCACTCAGTGCGCCCATTAAATTACATGGCTACAGGGTCAGTGAATTTTTTCGACGGTTCATTTCTAAACTGCTCACTTTATCGTAAACAGCCTCTAACACATTCGTGTTTCCCACAATTTTAGTGTCACTTGGTGGAAGCATGTGTACTAAATATGCCTAAGTTATTGTTATTTATTATGCGTGAATGAATACGTAGACATAACGGAAACCCTAAGCAGGACTCGCAAATAGTTAAAAATTAGTGTGAATCGAGTGAACCAACCACTTGTTTTACTGGCAGTGTACCATGGAAGGTACCAACCGTCAGAAAAAATAATAAACTCAATTTCTGTGTTCTCGCCAAAACATTATTCACATATTCAGTGTATGATTTGAAATAGAACGAAGGTAGCTCACATTTACGTAAGGACAGTTACGTTCAGGCAGATCAAACGATATCCACACTCTAAACTTGAATCAGTGAGAATTAAGACAACTCAGTGAAAACAGTGGGGATTGAGCAACTGATAATCAGTGCCAGATAACTAATTAGTATAGTGGGTGAATTTCACTGATTTGTGTGTGATTTCCCACTAAATGTCAAGAATTGTACTGCTATAAATTACTTGTTCCCATTCAACCATTCAATTTGCTTGATTCGCCGGTCATCAGTAGCTTATCAAATGACATTCAGCGAATGTTATTTCACTTATTGATATCATTGATTCGAACTTTGAGTGTATAAACTTCTGTAAAATTGTTATTTTATTTGATTTCTCTGCCATATTTTACTAAAACTGAAATAAACAACTATATATTTAATAGAGTTATAAATAATTCTATATACATAATACAGGTAACATACGTCAGGATCTCTGCTCCCCTCCCCAAATAATGGTCATCACTTTTTCACAGGTGAAAAATGTGAATATAATCTATGTTTATGATCCCCTTTTTGATAAAACTTCTGATAAATTATATGCGTTTTATATTATGGCTTGTTATGAATTGCATAGTCTTGTGGTCTCAAAAATGGGTTCGATAACTATCACTCACATGAAGTGCATGCACCTTAATGTTAAGGAAAAGGGATTCTTTATATGTCGCAAATCGGCTAATATACAGCCAGGTAGAATTATATATTTCTGCGGTATCATATTGGAAAAAATACTTAAAGTTACGTAACGATCAACGTATATAAAACAATAGAGGCAAATCAACCGAATAACACACGTTGAGCTGGCGAGAATAATTTTTCTTCCTCGCTAAAACCAGATATTAGAAATAAACGGGAATGAGTGAAAGCCAAGTCAGTGGAGTGGTTCCTGCGTTGAATAGAACATCTGGTCGAAGTCACTCTGTATTTTTTTTATTACGATTTCTCTGCACATACGTGCAAACTTCCAGCACCTTAACCGGGCAACGCAGCACCTCTTCGTGTGCGAGATTACCGATTTTACGGCACGTTCCGTGTAAGGCTACGATCGCGATGGCGGAACTGTGCCCACGTGGTTGCGTCGAAGCGGTTTGAAAGTGGAACTTTTGCGCTCGACTGATAGCAGCGTGCTCCGAAAGCAATTCACCTGTATCAACTTCAGTGCCCGAAACTATCGATCCTCGTCATAGAAAGTGCGATTTCCAATTTCTGCACTCTTGGCAATATCATAGAATTCTATTTTTTCGTCTGTTTGCGTGCCGAGGTCGTAGTCCTGAATGAGCATTGCCGAGGCACGTTCATCACTCCGTTGTGTCACGTAACTTCGCCGCTTTAATAGCAACTCTCGTATTTCAGCAGGGTGGGTTCAAAGAAATGTATGGTTTTGATAAACTATTGGCGCACTCTTGTAACCGTATGGGTATTTATGGCGGGAATTTTTTACAGCAGTTCTAAGTACCCAAAAACCACGTGCCTACCAAAACCCAGAAACTGTTGCCTAAAACGAGTTTAGTATATAGTGAACCAATGATAACAACACTAAGCTGCAAAAAAAATGGTATTTCCACTACCAACAAAAAAAAAGTAGTAATTTTTTTTTACATAGTGTACGTATGTGTGCGCGAAATCAGGACATCTTTATGAATCATCATACATTTCCTCAATTTGAGACTTAGCGTTCTCTCTCTCTCTCTCTCTCCCCGCAACGTTGAAAAAAATGAGCATTCACCAATCAGAGTGTAAGACCGACGGGACTGAAAACAAAAATAATATACCTAATAAGAAATACTGTCACTGAATTGGATTGTTTTTCAGGAGGTAGCGTGTTCGGTTATAACAGTGTCTGTTTTATTCCAGAATGCAATGATGAGGAAACACAGGACGGTTAAAAACATTTAAATATGCCAGTTGTATACAAACATAATGCGCCAAGGTTTTCGTACTGTAGCCAGACTTATCAAGATTAAATTGAGGTGCGGCAAGGTTTGTGATACTAGGTACGACCGTGGAAGACAGGCCTGGACACTAGCTTTAAAAATTGACGCCCTTATTGACCCATTTAGTTCATGAAACCAGCCGCAGAGCGCTGCTACCGAAATAGTGCTGTTTAGATGGCTAGCATTGGGAGGGGAATTGCAATTTTTTTCTTAAAATGGGAAAATGACGTTCCTATCTCTATGGTGTTATCCCCATACCAGCAACGCTAACAACACTAGTATGCTTGCAACGCTCTGCGGCTACTGTATGAACTAAATCAGTCATTAAGGGGGTCAATTCGGTAACATTGTTAACAGACGAGTGTTCAGACCTGTATTATACGTCAGTGTTGCAGAGGCTTTATCAGCAATGCTTCAAGGGTGCCTAGAAAAGTGACGAAAGTATCTGGACACCAGAATAACAAACAAAACCATACTAAAGCCATTTAGTGCTAGTTAAATAGCGTGCTTATTGCCTGTATATTTATTGGTACTTTTGTAGTAATAATAATTTTGAAATTTCATCTACTGTAATTGTTTAGTTAATGTCAATAGCAATTACGTAATCAAAGATGAACTATTTCACTGCGGCTATAAACCCACAACCGAATATCTGCACACGCGCGTCCAAGTTCGCTGCTGCACTCTAAATCTGAATCAGTCAGAACTTCACTGTTTTAATCAGTCAAACGTATTTGACTGATACAACAATCACTTCAGTGAATTTAACTAACGAACCAGTGAAAAAAATGCCATATTTCTTTCACTGATTGATTCAGTGACATTTATCACTGATTCGTCGGTCATTTTTTTCACTGTTTCTCAGTGGTTTATTTTTTACTTATGGACCAGTGAAACATCTGAGCTACTTGCTCCATCTCTAATTATTTTTGACTAATGTATCAGTGAAACTGCGTGTAAAATGGCCTTCGAACATCTTTAGAAATGACCGTTAAACAACGTATAGGCTGTTCACGATAAAATGAGCACTTTTGAAAGCCCTGCTTAAGATCTACTTGTATGCACGTTGTGTATTCTTTCACTTTATGTAAAATTGACATTGTCATGGGCATCATCGCTTTATTCATGCATCGTGCAAGTGAAACTGAAAAATTATTAGAAAAGTAAATACTTTACAAATCTGGTCATTTTTACACTTCGATGCGTTAAACCACAGAAAGCGGAAGAAATAATTAAAGTTATCACAAAACCTTACCTAACACTTTTTATTCGACGTAAAGTAATTGAACTATTTTCCGTCCGTCGTTACCAACTTTACTGGGCAAATATCACCCAGTGCGCCCATAAAAATAGATGCGTTCAGGGGTTGTGACTTTTTTTCTAAGATTCATTTCAAAAGTGTTCGCTTCATTGTGAACAGCCTTTAACAACGAATAAACGAATGTAAAACTAATATCAAATACTTTATTAAATGTGTTTCGTCTTTCAAACCACCATTTCACGAGGTAATATGAACACGCAGCCTTTCATTCCGTTTTTACGCCTTTCATTTCGATTCCAGGTAATCGTCACAGTGCTGTGTTTGAAGGTTTAAACTGCATTTAACGTGGCGAAGAGAGTGCACTCGCATATAATATTCGTTTTCACAATCCTAACGGTACCAATCAAACCATAAACGAAATGCATGAGCATACAACTTCAAACCACACGATTTCGCCCCGATAATATAACAAATCTATTTTCGTCTCAGAATTTCAACTTGGCATGGTAGCTCAGATGGCGAGGTTACAGACTAAAGTCTTAGGGTGTGCGAGTACAATCCCCGCCACCTGTTAAAGTTTTTAACTTTTTTTTTAATTACGGTAAATTGCACAATATAAATAGTGAACTATCGCAAATATGTTTATTTTCCGTAATTATTTGACCACATTCAATAAATAACTTATACAATCAGTGAAATTGTTTCACGTCACTATTTCAATCAGTGGAAATTTTTCACTGATTCTAAGTGGAGCCATTTGACTGATTAGAGTAGTTGAATTTCACTGCGAATCAGTGGTTTACCACTGATATTTGTCTGTGTTCGTCTCATGAGGCTTTGTGCGTATTCACGGGGTAAATTATTAAGTAATGGGGAGTGTATTGCCTAATATTTTTTTTAAGAAGAAAAATTTACTCATAAGTGATTCCAGAAAATCAACTTTCCTTTGCGTGTGTGCCATATGTTAAAATTGGGGTATCTGAATGCTAAGTCAGCCCCAGTAAAATACTGTTAAGAGTTCGTGAGGGATGGAGGCCTGAATAAAATATAAAATAACTAAATTTGATTTTAATTTATTCATACAGCTACAACATTAACATAGCAACATTAAACTGCCTATCTCCACAATTACAGGCTGTTCACAGTAAAATGGGCGCTTTTGAAAGCCCACACGTTGTGTGTTCTTCCGCCTTATGTAAAATTAAGATTTCCATGGGCCTCATTACTTATTCATGCATCGGTCAAGTGAAACTGTGGAATTATTAGAAAATTAAATATTGTACATATCTGCTCATTTTTACACTTCGATGCATTAAAAAAACGGAAAGTGAAGAAATAATTTATCACATTTGTTACCTAACACTTTTTTATTCGACGTTAAGAAATGGAACTACTTTTCCTCCATCGTTACCATCTTTACTGGGCGCACGTCACTCATTGCGCCCGTTAAAATATATACAAGTAGAGGCAGTGTCTTTTTCTAAGGTTGATTCCAAAAGTGCTCACTTTATTGTGAACAGCCTTTACTCTTATTATTATCAGTGAGTAAAATATTTAATGTCTATCTCAATTTTAATTAAATTCCTCAATGTTTCTGTGTTGGTTATAGTTACTTAATTCACTCACATTATTTACACTTGTTCAGTCTTTATTGCCATAATTCCACATGTATTACACTCACGCATCCAGTTCAATAGTCCCGCCTGACCATTGCACTCTTTACTGCACCGATACTCGCAGTCACAGATTTTCCTCCCCGCTGATCACTTCCGCCATCCCTCGTTACTCTCCTGGCTCGTCGTCCATCACTTAAGATCTCACAATTGCCCAAACTATGAACTGTCAAAAACTGTCGGCTTGAGGCCCGTAGTGGCTTAGATACTCTCGCTTTGCTCGATCTGGAAGGTTCTCCGCACCTCGAGTTACGCTGAGAGACGACGTTAGGACGATCAACCAGAATGTTCCTTCAGATAACGCGGAAATCCAATAAGTTGAAGGTCAGGAGCGCGCGAGCCGCTAAAGGCTTATCACGGCGGCACGCAGCGGTACACGTGGCGGAGGGCCTTTGAAGATCGCCGCGCTATTCTTCCGTCACAACTCTGACCTTCGAACATTCCTTAGTTCTCGCGATCAGGGCAGGATGGATCAAAGGAATGCGATGCAGACCAGCGACACGCAACGCCACTTTGTGAGCCTCACAAACCAATATTGCCATCGATATTGCTTTATCATTTTCAAATTTTAACGTAACATGTTTACTGCGGCTAGCGAACACATCTTTCACGCCGACATTAAATGCGCCTTGTACGCAGGGCATCAGTTACGAGCAATTGGCAAGCGCACGTGCGAAGTCATTTGTAGAGGCGTGCAAAATTCGCGTTATTATTTGGGGACACGTTAAACTTAAACACGCATACCTTTGCAATACGTTTGTCTTTGTATTGGACTATACATTATCTGACACGCCCTGGTTAACTCTGTGCCAATAAAAAAACTCTTCACATTTGCGTGCCCCAATCACGTCTAGTTCAGTCAGAAAAGGCGTGGCTTCGAATCTATGCAGGAACCAATGGAGAAACTATGCCGGCTCCAATATACAGTACTGTGAAGTTTATCCTGATAACAAATAATAACGCGAATTTTGCATGTGTCTAGTCATTTGGCGAATCGATAACTTTGTGCCTTATTAATTTAACATTATTGGGATACATAATTTGCTCTCTGAGAATTAGTTTGTCAGTAATTGGCAAAACATTCTGAAGCCCTTTTAAATTTCTTTTCATCCAGCGTGATTCGCTTTTCACGTTTAAAAATTAATACTATCTCGGATCGAACGACTACCACCATTCCGTTCATTATTCGACGCTGTGGAACGACTCAGAACTTAAGTACTGCACGTTTCTGTCATGGCACTCTTACTGTAGTGTCCGTCAAATGAAATGAAGTCGTTTCACTTTCGACCAGTTTAAACGTTAAATTCGAAATAATACTTTAACACGTAGCAAATTTTTTCAATAGAATACCAACGTGCATGTAGGCCTAAGTAAAGCAGTCTGGCTCATATTTATAACATAGTTCATAAATGTTCAAATAACCGCGAAAGAAGTAACTGACAACTTCCGCCAAGGAAAAGCAGATCTAGGCAATTTAAGTTTGTCGAGTTTGTTCACGTAGTGCGTGTAGTAGACCACGAAATGTCACTCGCAGAAAATACTTCGTGAACGCATACATTTATTCCTACATCACATTATGTATGTGCTTGGGTGTCGATGAAGCCTGATCTGCAGCCATTTCTGCTTCAATTTTTTTCTTTTCATCTTTAAAACAAATTAAAAATGTAGGCTACCTCTTAAACTTCTCAGCTAATCTTTTTAATTGGCAAAATAATTTTGCCTCTTTCAAAGTAAGGGTCCAGTAGAATTGGATGAAGTAGAATCATGTATCGCTAATTCTCTTATTAATGTTTTAAAATATGTTTCGGATTTCATTTTAAAAGGCTTCAGTATGTTCTTTTCGATTCTTTGGAATAATATGCCAATTACCAAGAAAATCGAACGAATAATTCATTTTACTTAGCATATGCTTAGCTGTAAAAGGATATTACGGTCCTTCAGTTTTTCACCACTCATTTCGAGAGTATTATGTTTATCCGTTTTCACTTTTTAAAAATTCGTCGTTTGTTTTCATGCTTTAAGCGTATTTTTGTTTTACTGTAATTCCGTTTTTGTTTATTCATTAGGTACGTAAACCTTTTTTCACACTCATGCACAATTTTTTACCAAGCACTAACCTCTTAACGTACCTACATATTAATTTTTAGTTTCAGGTGTTGCAAAAGAGAAAAATTGTTGTTGTGGAAAAAACTTACGAATGTCTTGTAACAGCTAATACCTTGGAGCTAATGGAAAGGGTTTCAGGAGATCCATGGTGCAAGAAGCAACCAAGGTCGCCTTCTGTTACTGCTGAAGAGCACTGGAGTCACTGATGGTTTATCAGTGTTCGCCAGCAATAAGTGTACAGTCGTCAGTAAGCAGCAAATATTTCTCTTCGTCAGTAAGCAGCAAATATTTCTCTTCGTCAGTAAATTGATTGTTTCGAAGCGTCTGGCAGTAGTATTCCCGCGTGCAGGAAAATATAAACAAGTATGGCGGACACACTAACCTCACTCATTTTCATACAGTAAAAATGTTACTCACCTCTAACTGCTTTTTGGGCATCTTCTGACGTCACTACAATATTATAAGTGATTGCCTCAGCACCTGTACCTTCCTTTAGTATAATTTCCTCGAACATGACTTGAACTTCCCGCCAAACCTAGGGTTTACCTGACAACACTGACGTTTGTAACGCCAGTAAAACCCGTGATCTCAGTAACGGTTGTAGCCTCGCACAGGGTGCCTCTCAGATGCGACCATCACTGCCTTCAGCAGTATCGGAACAATAGCTGACGGTACTGAAATCCGTGAGTAACGGAAGGCGGCCTTAGTTATACAATAGTTGGTGTGTCATCATCAACCAATAGCAATAACCAGGGAAAGGCGATGTCCGGTCTGCTGCTAGCTGCTGGACAACCACAACCACCATAATTTCACCTGCTATTGGCTGTTCACGGTAAACTGATCACTTCGGAAAGCACTGCTTGAGACTTATTTGTATAAAAGTAGTGTATTATTCCGCCTGATTTAAAATCAACACTGTCATGAGCCTCTTTACTTTATTCATGCGTCGGTTAAGTGAAAATATGAAATTATTATAAAAGTACATATTTTACAAATCTGCTAATTCTTACACTTACGTGCATTGATACAACAGAATGCGAAATAAATCATCAAAGTTATCACACATATTCACCTAACACTTTTAATTCTTCGTTAATTCATGGAACTGTTTCACCTCCATCGCTACCAACTTTACTGGGCGCATGCCACTTAGTACGCCCGTTAAAATATATGTAGGTAGAAGTAGTGACTTTTTCTAAGGTTGATTTCAAAAGTGCTCACTTTATCGTGAACTGCCTCTACTTTACAACACGTCAGGCGTGAACGAGTGTCCTCTGGATATTATGTTAAGAGGTTAAACGGATATATTTCTTCCAGAATTAATACCGATATGAAAAGTTGTCTTTTACACAAAGTTGTGGTCAAGTTCTTTTTGTCCAAAAATTGCACGCTTGTTACAAACAGCATATGTACACAAAAGTATACGATGATGCATTTTTACTAGGTTGAAAATAATGGGAAAAAAAAATCCGTACCCAAAATACTAAGTTTTAAGCGCAATTTTGTAATCGCGGTAGGAGAATTCTTTACGATAAACCAAAAGAGTAGGTCGATTGCGTTCCCCTTTGTTTAAAAATCGCTGAACGGGACAACTCGTTCACTGATGATTCCTACCCACAGTATAAACATACGTTTAGGAAACGTGATTATTGGTGGTATCTGTACCTGTCACATACGTGCGTCTAACTCTGAAATCTTAAGCTCCTCCCAATTACAATGATTTATGCTGTCCTTAACCAGCCCCTTAGTATGCGTCGCTCCATCTTGCGTGTAGCGATATTTCATTCCCCGGAAAGTTCCAACCCAAGAATTTCACGCCAATTTCCCCTCAGTTAACGTTGGTTATATATGGTTTTTTCCCTCCTAAAATAAGAGAATAACTCTCCGAGTATGGACAGTGAATGATTGTTCTCGCCTGTTTGAGTTTTCCCCATCTTCTTCGTCCGTTCTTCGTTAGCATTGTTGAAATAGGGGCGGGAAATTTCCCTTGAAAATTTAAACAGTAAAAGGTATATAAAGGAACCTGAAGCAAAGACTAAACTTTTTACATGTAATTATAAAGTTGGCGATCTTAGCTTTCCGCGTGATTTATGAAACAACTGGGGCGGAAGTCGCATTATGATTGATGTAGGATTCAAAGGGCGGGAGTTATGAAACTGGTAAGGCTTTCAGAAGCCAGATTCAAGGGTGCGAGATAACTAGTTACGTACTACTAAGAGTGAAAAAGTTTGCGGAAGGGCAAGTGCTTGATAGCTAAACAGCTTATCTTCTGATTTAGGAGGCCGCCTGGGTAGGCAACACGCCCATACGGTGTGCAGAGCTCCAGCAGGAAACATTTCTATTAAAAAAATCGGCCAACTTGTCTGACTGAGGTCTGCTTACGAATAGCATTTAGGAACGTTACGAGAGTGTATACTTTATCAATTCCTCCATTTCTCTCTAAAGCATGTTTTAGTCATTGTGAAATTGGTTCGAACGGATGTTTTCACGGACATTTTTAGGTATGAACTTCCGGTACAAAACATTAAACAATGAATAAGGACGTGCATCAAACCTTCAAATCGACGACAAGACTGCACGCCAGTTCAGTGCTTTGCGCGTAGAGGCGATGAGAGAGTTGACGCGTATGTCTCGGTCGCCCCTAGCACTCCCACGCTGTTAGACCTCAGACGTGTAACATTTCTTCAACCATTAAATAAATGCGAGTCTTGGAGACACTCTGCTGCAGGTAGCTGACCAATTGTGTAATTATTTATGCCCCACGTATGGGTGCCAAACATGAAATGTATAGCACTCTAGCTGTCTGCTTAGAATGAGTGTGTAGGAAGTTGTAGCAGGCCAATAGAATAATTATGCACCACGCAGACAGTGTTAACACATAGGCAACTGAATATGAGAGTGTAGAGTACGAAAAGTGTGAAAGTATGTTTAAATTTGTTTTATCAGGCCACATGTAATAACTATAAAAAAAACTGGATAGTATAGGCCTCTCACATAATCTGCTCTGCTGCAAAACTAATTAGTATACCAAACCCACACTGCAATATACTGAAAACAACCACAACACACAAACAGACCTGCAGACTACCTGTGTGTCACCTCAATATCCAGGCTAAGTACAGCTCAAACAGCTATACATGTGCTACACTTCAAATACAGATTGGGAAAACAAGGAAACTAACTACGTCTACTTTATTCCAATCAAAGACGTACAATGGTGAAGTGTGAACATGTGAAAATTAGCACGAAGCAGCTGGACAAGAAAATCGTGTTTACACCTCTTTGTGACTGTTAAAATTGCAATTATGGATGCCGTGCTTCAACGATAACAATAAATTTTCAATGTTTTGCAGTGTAAAAGGTTCAATTCAAGTTAAATCGTAATCACTCTCACACTTAATTAATTGCAATTATCTGCCTGTAAGTTTGCACCTTTAATTATCCCTGGCCAGCAATATTAAATCAGGTAGAGCAAATAAGAGTTATTGTTCTCAGGTACTGTGTGACAAGCTATAAAGTGTTGAAAAACATGTGCAGATAATAACGAAAGTATCTAGCACCTCACCACTGGACCAACAGTCACTGAGGATAGAGGTGGAAAATACCTTAAACATCTGCCGAATTATGTACGTAGACATGCTCTCTAGACCTCTTCTGACGGTTTACTATTACGCCGTCGGCTAACAATACAAAACTGAGCATGTTGGCTGGGGTCAACTTCACATTAATTATAATCATTACGCCATTTTAGGCGGAGCTCAGACCTACCAGACCTGTTGCCTTTAAGACCCATATAAAACAAGATGGAGACCAGAACATTCTCTCAACACCTATTGTCTATGTCGGTTACCAGATTTAAATTCACATGTGTAACATAAGCTTTTCTCAGGGTGTATTCCTTATTATTACAATTAAAACGGTGTTATCAGACATTGCCAGCTTACAGAAATTAGTATTTTACTCAACACTTAACAATATAAAAATTAATACGTAACATTAATCATATGGTTAATTACTGTCAACTGCTGCATGCACCTTACTAAACATGTGGGATAAAATAAAATAACTGAATAACAATCTTACGTGCGGAACATGTAACAACAATGGCATTTTTTTAATAATATAAACATGTGTGTACTCATATCTAAGATTTGCATACTACTGTAAGGTTTAATAAATGCAAAGTAGATCGCCACACAACCAGACGTTACAACCAGACGACCAACTTAACATCCGTTCCTTATTTGTTGCATTCCTGACCTGGAGAACTGAGTACTACAGTTAGAGTAAGGCTCATTTTCATGTTCAGGTGCTTAGGTGTGAAATGTGATGTCGACGGTTCGAGTCTCAACTTAGATGTGTGTGTAGGCGATGTCTTGAAATTAACTGTCATTTACCTGGTGCGCAAGCAACCCTTTCTAAAAACAGATGTTTCAGCACATGCAGTAAGCCCCAATTAGCGAATCATCCCTCCTGAATAAACTCCAGCCTGTAGACGAAATAATTGCAACAGGGACAATGTTTTAACCACAAGAGTTATAAGTTTTTAAAAATAGAATTTGCTATCAGTTCTAACTAGTGTTGAATATTTGTTTCTTCAAATTTATTTTATATCTGCCATTTTCTTCTAATGCCTCATTGAAAATCTAAATAAAAACAAAAAAAAATGTTTCGTAATTCTTAAGAATAGGTGCTTTTCGAAAATCGGAAAAATAATGCCTGGATACGTTAGATATGATTATTAGTTACCATAATTACTAAGAATTTGTAGGGGCTTTAAGGAATTTTTCTGCAAAGAAAATTAAATATGATAGGGAGGAGGGTGACCAAGATTGCTGCATTTATGCTATAAAATACGTATAATTTATGTAGAATATATTAAAATAAGTTCGCTGAATTGTTGTGCATGTAAGCATACTTTTTGCAACGAATATTTAATGCATAAACGTAATTTATGTGGTATATTTATAGCACGGTGCTGAGGTTTTTACAGGTAAACAACACAGGTATGGAGCAGTGTCTGGACATTGTGTAATTCTGGTGAATTACTCAAGACTTACCTGGTCTATATTGATGAGAGGATAAAATGTATTTCTAGTAGAATAAATGTAGATATCGTAGATGATACAGAGCCTTGTGCAGAGACCGTGTTTATCTTCGGAGGCGATGTATACCACCATGTTATTTTCAATACACTGTGCATACACATATAACATCATGTTGGTTGACGTCAGATGGATTGTGGGAAATTGTGGGCCGTTGGTTTGCGCCAGTCCTGTCTGAGGCTTCGGATTAACGAGTAATTAAATGCATGTTTTATTGCAATTAATGTTGTTTGAAGTGTTAAATCTAACAATTGTGTTGAAATTACGAGTGTTTCTATGCTATTATGGCAAGGGAAAAAGTAAATTATAACATATGTGTAGTGATTAGTGGGTCTGTCTAGTGTGGCCAAATGGACTGAAGTTGTGGAGTGCGTATTTGCATACGCTGTATGAATGGCGAATGATTTGGTGAGTATTGGCTAAATTAAATGAATTTTTCCGGGGGAATTTTTTTCGGAAAGTTGTATAATTCCACTCTACTAATTACACAGAACACAAATTTACTAGGGGCATCAACATTTGACCAATAGAAACCCCAAAAATGATAGTGGGAAGGGTTATGAACAAGAGAGAATTTTGGGGTACAACAAGTGAAACGCATGTACATAATTTAATATTTATTGACAAAAATATGTTAAATTGCAAAAATACTGAACAAGCATAGCCATACATTATGCCCCAGGCCAAAGTCCCAGCGCCAGCAGGGGAATTAATCCCCAAAACTGTTATTCAAGGTACGCCGGCAATTTTTTTTTGGGTGGTGACACAAAGCGTCACACATCAGCGAAGCTTGGAGTTTCCCCATAAATTATTGTCATGTGTAGCCTATTTACACTGAGAAATAATGTGTGTGTGTTTTGCAATTTAATATATTTTTTTACTATTTGTAATATTGCCCCATGAAAACATGTTTAATTTGCAAAAAAAAAGTGAACTGAACATGACCTAAATTGACAATATTACCAATACAAGCTACAAATACAATAGTGGGGAGGGATATGAAGATCAGGGAAATTGAGGGGTTAAAGTTTATAATGAAAATGTACTTATTTTGTGTTTTTAACCCTGATACTAATTGCTTGCAGTGTGCTCGGAATCCAGGCTTTTTTTTTTACGAAATTATTAAACATGTGTCCAATGTGTGATGTCTACGAAAAGAACACACACTTCAGACAATTCTTATCGGTTACTTCCAAGATGTCCCGCACATTAAAAACACCATTTCTGAGCACTGCGATATAGCTAAAAACTGTTTTTTTCAAAGTGCTGTATCTCAAAATAAATGCAGTGTATACACATAGAAGTAATTGAGGGGATTGCAGTGAACCTTTCTACAGACTTTCCACCAATAAAATAATAGGATAATTGCTGGAAGTGCCATAGGTACATACAGCACGACGAGAAATCTGCACGCCAATTCAGAGCCCTGCGTGTTGCAGCGATGGCGCACTACTAGCTCGTTGCAGTGCCGCCCTTATAGTTCCCATGCTTCTTGGCCTCAAACACGAAAAAAAGCTTCAGGCAGGTGGGCCCCTTAAGTGGTGCAGATGTGGTAACGAGAGGGGAAACGAACATCTCTGTGCTGAACATTTTGGCTCTCAATGTGCACACACTTTGCTACAGTCAAGCTTGTCATTAATGATGTGGTGATTAAAGCAGTATAACAGGCCTGCATCTTTGGTGATCTCTCACCAAACGAGGTAGTGCATAAGTAAACCACCGTACTCTCATTCAGGACACGAGTTCGAGTCCCGATCCAGCCATCTTAATTTAGGTTTTTCCATGAATTCCCTAAATCATTCCAGACGAATGCTGGGAGGGTTCCTTACTACATGCTGACTCTGAGTTTGTAACAGAGTTTGGTTTTCTAGAGGCAGAGACTACCTTCAGATCAAATTTGAAAACACTTCTTGCTGAAAATACAAATACTAGCCCGAAAGGTATTTGCTCTTACTTGAATAGTATAGCAGCTAATATAATTGGACAGTTAACTGAAGAGGTAGAGGTACATGGTTCACTAAAATTCAATCTGTGGTTGAGCTACAAGTATAGCAAACCTGAACCTCATGAAGATGCTGTATATCAAAGAGCAGGTAAGACCCAGAACCATCCCATCTACAATGCAAAAGATGTTCGAGAGGTTGTGGAAGAGAGTGTAAGGAAGTTGTGCCAAGAGAAGTAGTAGTATATGGGTAAGGGCTCTGGTTGGACACTTATAGTTATCAAAAGACTGCAGATGAGGATAAACAAGATCGATCCCCTGCGAGCCTACTCATATATTGACCTGCCTAAATCCATCAAGAGCAGAACTTTGAAAACCAAGAGTGTTTCGAGTTGTCACTGCTGACTCGATTCGGTGAAGAAAACAATGTATCGAGTAGACAGGCGATACAGGAACCTTAAACTTACATATGACTTTAATTGAGTTGAGTTTCCTACTTCAATACATGGTGTCAAGATGTTCGAAAGAAAAATCCCTACTGTGTCCATTAACATCTATGTTTTAAATGATGGAGGGAAGGTTGTGCCTAGAAAGGTATTGGACCAAGAGAAGGCTGAGCATTTCGACCTATTGCTACTTACAAATGATAACAGTAATCACTGCTACATCAAGAACTTCTCCCATCTGTACATCAACAGCTTACAGCTCATGAGGTGGTGATCGATGCCTGCAAGAGATGTGTGCAGCACTACATAAACTAGGCATGAGTAATTGGCAAAATAGGAGAAGAAGAGATTATTGAACACACAATAAACTGTGAATCAAATGCTCCTGTATGAGTGGAGACCTCAGATGGGTGAAGGTGGCAAGCCTCCAGTTTTGAAGTTTAAGAACTTTCAGAATGCAGCCAAAGTACCAATAGTAATCTGTGCAGAATTTGAGGTTATGCTCAAGTCAATATCTTCATTGAGCCAAACCACAGCAAGGCTTATACCTACCTGTAAGGGGCCGCAGTGGCCGAACACTTAGCACACTCACCTCCCACCAAGAACTGGGTTCAATCCCCAGCTGTGTCACTGGATCTTCGCAAGTTTGGAATCATGCTGTACAATGCCACTGGTCGACAGGTTTTCTCAGGACCTCCTGTTTCTCCCACTCCTTCATTCCAGCACCACTCCATATTCACTTCAATCACCCTCATCTGCTCAAGACCTCGCTGCTAAGAGCCATCCAAATCTCTTCCCTCACTCACCTACCTGTACCAGCTGTGTGAGCCATACAGTTATGGCCTGTATGTACATGTAGACAACATTGTGATACCAGCAAAACTGATTGCCTCGCTTCGACAAGAACCTCAACTATATAGAGGCCATGGTGCCAGCCAACTTTTTGTGGAAAATATTGTGGCTATTGGGAAGGTCAAGAATATCTATGAAACTTCGAAACCTATGAAACTTCGAAACCAATCAAACCTCTGACACAGTTCGAGCAAGCAACATACAACCAGGCAAGGAGCTGTATGTGCTGCCACACTGTATTTACAGAGATCACTCACAAAGTAAGATATCACAGCATTTTAATGGCTGCTAAATTGGACCCTCATGTAATGAGTGCAACATGCTTCGATGCTGACCTAAGAAGTTACCTGTGTTCATTCACAACCTCTGTTATGATGAACACTTCATCATAAAGGAACTGGCATATGACGAGATGGAATTATTATTTATTCCTCATTCAGAAGAGAATCGGATTACCTTCTCAAAGATCACAACAGGTTCTGCATACAATTCATCTATACCTCCAGAATCATGCCTGCAAGCCTGGCCATCTTGGCTGGAAACCTGCCTACAAGTGAGTTCAAGACCACTAAGAGGTTCTTCAAAACTGATGAGCTGGAGCTTGTCTCAAGAAAAGTGGTCTTCCCATATGATCACATCACCAACTGGGAAATCCTCGATGAGCCTCAAATATGTCCAAAGAGCTCTTTCTATAACAAGTTCACACAGCCATGTAACAGACAAAGAGTATGCACATACACAGATGGTGTGGACCAAGTTTGGTTGTGAAACTTTGGGTTAATATTCGGACCTCTATCTCAAGACTGATTTAGTACTGTTGGCAGATGTTTTTGGGAATTTCTGAGAGCTGTGTCTTATCACATATAATTTAGATTGTGTATGGTTTATGAGTGCTCCTAGGTTTTCCTTTGATGCAATGTTGAGAATAACAGAGGTATAACTGAAAAAACTTATTGACTACAACCTGTATATGTTTTTGGAATCTGGTATTGGAGGTGGTGTTGCCCAGTGCATTAAGAGGCATTGTGTTGCAAACAACAGCTACTTGCCCAATACATATGATCCTGCCAAGCCCACATCATTCATTCAGTACATCAATGCAAATAATTTGTATGTATGGACAATGAGTGTACCACTACCACAGAGTGGTTTTGAGTTGGTTGAATCTGAAATCGACATCATGTCCGAGTCAGATGATGGAAATGTAGGGCATGTGTTGGAAGTCTATGTGGAGTACCCACCTGAACTACACGATGGTCATAAGGACCTACCCTTTCTTCCAATTAACAAATGCCCATCGGGTTCCCACCACCCCAAGTTATTAACTACTGTGGGAAATAAGGTGCACTACATAGTTCATTTAAGATTACTGAAGCAGGCGGTCAACCATGGCCTAGTCATCCCCAAAGTCCATAGAGTTTTAAAGTTCAAGCAATCAACCTGGCTGAAAACCTACATTAACATCAATAGCGAGAAAAGAAAGGCTGCCAAGAAACACTCTAAATGTGACTTTTTCAAGCTTGTCAACAATTCTGTGTTTGGCAAGTTCACATAAAAAATATACAATTGCCAAAGAATGGAGCTTGTCTGTAATGTGAAATGGGCAAAGAAGCTTGTAGCACGACCAGCATTCAAAGATCGTACAGTTTATAGAGAAAATCTGGCTCTGATCATATACACCAGGAAACAATCATGTTCAGTAAGCCTATTTATGCTGGCTTCAGCATCCTTGATTTGTCCAAAACACTCATGTATGGTTTTTGCTATGACATCATCAAACCAAAGTACCCCAATGGAGTTGATTTTGCATATGCAGACACAGACTCCATCTACCACATATTTACAGAAGACTTCTATTCTGACATGACCACTGACCATGCTTTCATGACTGAGTTTGATACTTCTAGCTACCCCTCACCACACCCATGCTACTCCCACCGACTCTAAAGTACTGGGAAAGTTAAAATATGAGTGTGTTGGTGCACTCATGACTGAGTTTATTGGTCTATGGGCGAAATTATATGCATACAAGACCAGTGAAAGCAAAGTGAACAAAAGTGCTAAAGGAATCTGGAAATGGGTTGTAAATACAGGATGCAATTAGAAGATTACAAGATAGTGCTTGAAGATCAATGTAGCATGAGACTGACTGTCAGAAACATCAGGTCATAGCATCACGACATATACTCCATGTGCACAAATAAGTTGGCACTCACCTGGTTCGATGACAAACAATGTATTTGTGAAGATGGTGTGCAAGCACTCCCACATGGGTACAAAAGTTAAAGATTTTGACTTGTGATGAGATCTCGCCTTCTTGTGGTAGGGATTAGTACCCAATGATCCAGATGGCCATTCCAGAGAAGTCTACTTCGGTAGCTTGCTGGGAGCAAGAGGAGAGGGGAAACAAAAATCCAAAGACAGCTGGGTGGATATGAAAGACACAAAGGACAACTATATTTGTTATCTCTATGTTTGACCTTTGTGCTGATTGTCGCTGGAGAGAGGGAGTCTACATAAATAAATAGCATGGACAGTTATTCCACAACATCATTCTTGTGTTCGTCGTCGTCATAGCAAGATGTCTCAGGATGAGGTTTTTGATGGGGAGCTGACTCAGTTCCTAAGCCAAATAGTTTTGCTCAGAAGAAGAAATCATTGCAGTCACCATTGACATCACCTTTAATGTTTGAACCAATGCCTCGAATCTCGCTAAGGCCTTCGAATCGACTACATACACCCGAATACCTAACCAATGGAGATTTGGCATCATGGACTCTATCATCGAACAATGGTGCAGTATGCGGTACATGGGATTCAAATTGTCTGTCAACACTAAGAAGTCCTGACAACTGTCCGTGGAACCCAGAAATATGTCACATAAGGCATGTTATGGAAGAGCAAGCTTCTATGATGGATGGTGCTCTACAGGCGATGCATGAGCTGCGAGACCGTTGATACATTAATGATACAAAATGGATATCAAATACATGTGCTGTGGGGGCCATGTTGTTTCGCTGATATTATATGTGGTGGACATAAACTGCAGCAATATACATGGGTTTGTAATTCATGTACAATAAAAACATTGGTTGTTCCTTATACTGTTTTTTTATTATGTAGTTGTAGATCCTATGATGTTCATAAGGTCGATTTTCGGTTTTGAAAATACTTTCGAATATATTGTTTGAGAATATTTCGTTACAATATAATTTTGAATATACTGTTTGATGAAATTTGGTTTTAAAATAATTACTCCCATGTTTTTTAAATGGGGTTTAGGTTTTAAAAACTATAAAGTTGCTATTAAAATTTTTTGACACACATTAATAGCACTTTGGATGATATAAAATACTTGCATTACCCTTTAGGAACACATTTACGACCTTTAAAGATTTTGCAAAAAGAAAAAAAAAACCCTTATAAGCATCGTGGTTACTTTGAAATATTTTTTGAAAAAATATGATTGAAAGTCAGGGCCTGTACCGAGTGGGTCATTCTATCTCGGGGTGACATGTATCTGGCAGTGGAATTCTGAAATACTTGGTGCAAAGATTCATTCATATAGCATATCAATAATTGAGTTTGTTTGGTGTGGTATCTTAATGGTAAAGTATCTAGTCGCTAGGAGGGGTGATGTGGGTTCGAATTCCACCAGTTCTAATCAAAATTTTACAAATAGCAAGCCTGTACCAAGAGGACCTTACTATCTCGAAGCGACATGAAAGTCGCGATAGGCTAGTGGCGACAGTAAGTCTGGGCTGTGATTACCTGTCCGAACCTGTAATGTGTTCCGAGATAAACAAGTATGGGTCATGGACTAAAGGTGTGTGACATCATGTAGTAGTAATACCAGAAAGTCTGGGTCGTGGTGACCTGTCCGAACTTGCAATGTCCATCGATGAAGAGTTTGTGACGTCATGCGAGAGAGGTGGAGCAGAAAAAAAATTACTAAAAAGGGTAATAAGTCCGAAAGTTGGCTAGTGGAGTCAATGTTGGAGGCTAAATCCAATATGGTGTTGCTGGAATTTTTTTCGTGGTTAGTTTGAATTTTTAAGATGGCGGAATTGAGTGACTATTGTCTTAGCAATATCATCCTATTCCTATGCACCTGATGCTTTTGCACAAAAAGGGAAAAAGTGGAATTTCGAAGGGAAAAAGGGGAAATTCTGAGAAAAATTTTTGATTGTCATTTTTTAAGGTGGTCATTAGAGACAAGATGGTATTCTAACAAATGGGAGTAATTGGGAAACAATATGGCGGACCAGAAACAAGACAGATGCCAGAAGTGATGTCATCCAAGATGACCGACAGAAAATAGATGGCTGCTGAAAATGATACAATCTAATATGTCTGCCAGAAATGTCATAATCCAAGGAGTTGACCAGAAATGTTGCAATCCAATATGGTGGCTAGAAATGGCATTATCCAAGATGGTGGCTGTCGGAGCAACGAGATGAATTATGAATCCTGGTGCCGGACCTTCTAATATACACTACTAATGATGACAGGAAAATAGAAGGCATTTGCAAGTTAGTGAATTAAAGAGTTGATTACATGGACAAGAAGATTGAAAGTGTAAATGAAAGGATGGACAGTGTCGAGAATGAAATGATACAGAATATCATCGCAGTAGAGAAGCAGATGGAGGAATTTCTTCAACAACGTAGTGCCACTATCATCACACCTGCAGCCGCGGTGGGGAAGCAGTACAAGTCGTCACTAACTCAGCGACCTCGGAGGATAGCAAGCAGCTTTGTGGCATTGGTGTCATGCAGCCAGGATTGGGGAGGGGAAGGTCTCAATTAAACTTGCCCCTTACGATGGCCAGAATTCTTTGCGGGAGTCCCAACACTAGTTTGAAATAGTCGCTGATCTTAATGGCTGGACAACCGAATAGCAGGCTTACTACATTGCTGCAGTTCTGAGAGGCCCCTCACTGAGTATACTACAATCTCTGCCGGAGCGACATCAGCTGGAGTACCCCACACTGGTGTTGGCCTTGGAGCAATGTTTCAGACTAATATATGGGAGATGCCCACCACACCCAACTGGGAAACCGCACCTTGCGACCAGTGGAGTCACTACAGGATCTATGGCAAGACATTGTGCGGCTCTCCCATCTATCTCATTGGGATATCTCTGGAGGGGTGTCCCGAAGAGGTGCGTGACATAATGGCAGTCGGCTTTTTCATCGATACCATTGCCAACACAGAGGTACGACAAGCAGTACGTCTGGCTGCACCCCACAACATGTGGGACACCCTGGCCTGAACATTGGAGCTGGAGTCAGCAAGACAGGGAGCAGTAGCCCGACGTCCGCTATGGACAATGATGCTGAACGAAGGCGATGGAGGCAGAGTAATGAAGAAACCAAAGGAGATTCAGATGGCCATAAGGAACATTGCTTCCAGGGTCTGTGCTACAGAGCTTCGCCCTCCCCCCCCCAACTCCTTACACCTAAATGGCTGGAGTGCTGGTGGTAATGTAGACAGCCAGGGCACATGAGAGCCTACTGCCCACAGCAGCAGCAGTGGGAGAAAGAGGCAGCAAGACGCAAGTGAGAATACAACTCATTCGGAAAACTTGTAAACACCGATCTAAGGGGGCGAAGGGTGGTGACTGCTGAAGGGAAGGCCCCAATGTTCTTACATGCACGATCGGTGAAACAGGATTAGGATGCAATACTGGTGGAGGAGTGCCTAAATGATGCTCCTTGCCAAATGGTCGTCGACACAGGAGCGACCATAACAGTAGTACGACCAGACATCTGCCAGCCCTCCTCCCAGCAATCGCCCAACGACAACATGGAATTGTGCTATTTTTACTACAGTAACAGGTGAAACCACACCAGTTATCAGCAAGAGAAAAGTGATCTTGAGGCTTGGTGACCATAGCATAGAGCATCATGTTTTCATAGCAGGAATATATGATGATTGCATTTTGGAGCTTGATATACTACATACGCTGGGGTGCTGTATCGTTACTCGACTTGGTGTGCTAGGGGTAGTCTGTACAGAGTTGGTGGTGTTAACATGGCATGATTTGTCTTCCCCAGTTAGCTGCCCAGTAGTATATCCGAGAGGATTGGTGTCCTGTAAGGTAAAGTTGTTGCAGCAATGACTTTGGTCTCTTATATTTCTGGCAGTTTTCCAGTCAGAATGATTAATTTGCTGATAGTGCCATTCGTCTTGAGGAGAGGGCCGTGATAGGTGTTTGCAAGCAACTCGCACCTGAACTTCCAAATGTCCCAGAAGATTCTAGAGTAAAACAAATATAATGTAATTTACCAGAAGTACTGGAGGAACTGCTAGTAAGAACAAAGGGAAATCTTAACTGGTGTTAGGAGAAGGCTGTTTCTGAATTACTGCAGAGAAATGTGGATGCCTTCTCGTGTGGACCAAATGACCTTTGCAGGACTATCATGAACTGCCATAATGTTGATACAGGAGATGCCAGGCCCATAAAGCAGCTACCAAGATGACTGCCACTAGCTTCGCATGAGGGAATTGAGGGAATTCGTAAGGAAATGAGGGAGTTAGATAAATCATCAGTTAGTCCATGGTCGTCACCCATTGCACATGTTAAGAAGAAATTTGGCTTACTGAGGTTTTGTGTAGATTATCGCTAGCTTAATAATGTGACAAAGAAATACTCTTATCCACTTCCAAGGATAGAGGGCAAACTGAACAGTTTAGCAGGTTCGCAGTAGTTTACTACTTTGGACATGAGGAGTGGGTACTGGTAGGGTGAGGTGGCCCCAGAGGACCAAGAGAAGACTGCATTTTGTGTCCAAGGGGAAGGAACCTGGCAGTTTAAAATTATACGTTTCGAGCTATTTCATGCCCCTGACACCTTCGAATGCCTAATGAAAAAAATCCAGCCTTTAACTATATGTGAGGTTTACATAGATTACATTCTTGTGGCACAGAGGACATTTGAAGAGCATCTATCACTTGTAGACTCTGTATTCCAAAAAGTGGCGTTGGCCAACTTGAAATCAGTAAGGCATTGCATAAGTCTGAAATAAATTACTGTGTTACATGCAAGGAGCTTCTGGGAATGGTAGATGTAATTTCACAGTTCTGCTGTTACCTTTATGGCAGACATTTTATTCTAAGAACCGCGAAAGTCAAATAGCCTGGTGAATACAGTATATTCAAGAATATGATTTTGAAATACAGCACAGGACTAGACGCCTTCACAGCAATGCAGATGCACTTTCTAGAAGGCCATGTGGGTCATTCCTTCTTCATTGTGAATACCAGGAATAAAAGAGTGGTGAATCGCTAAAGGTATGCAGGACAAGAAATCAAGGTTCTCTATCTTGTGATTGGACACCTACCTGGAGTGATGCGGATATTAGAAAAAATCAGCTGAATGATCCCAATTTGCAGCCATTATTAATGTGGGAAGAAAATGGCTGTCGGAGCCCCATTCAAGAGGATGGCAGGAGAAACTATGGGTACTTTCCCTGTCGCAGAGAGAGGTAATCGGTATCTACTAGTGGCTCAAAATTATTTTACTTAGTGGCCTGTGGTCATTTCCCTCCCTAACCAGGAAGCACGTACTGTGGCTGAGGTACTCATAGAACACGTCTTCTTGAGGTTTGGGGAGCCACTAGATCTCCATTCTGATGAGGGTAGAAACTTTGAAGGTGCGGTCTTCCAGGAGGTGACGAAAATTCTGGGTATGAAAAAGACTAGGACTACAGCCTTACACCCTCAGTCGGATGGAATGGTTAAGAGGCTTAACCAGACTCTTAAGCAGTATTGTCGATCTTTGAGGCAGACAACCAAAATGACTGGGATTCAAAGGTGTCATTGTTTCTTCTTGCTTACCGCTCAGAAGTTCAAGAGTCAACAAGATTAACACCATGAAGGATGCTGTTTGGAAGAGAGCTAGGCCTCCCCAGTGGTCTGCTCTTTGGCCGATCGACATAAGATAAAGCTGCTGCCCCTGATTATGCCAGCGAATTACATATCAGACTTGTTGGCATTCATGATTTTGCTCGACAGCAGTGCAGAATAAATAGTGACAGGATGAAGACGCGATAGTTAGGAGAATGTCGGGCGAGTTGTTTCAAGGAGGACGACTGGTGTTGTTATACAACCTCCAGAGACAAAATGGGTACTTCCTGAAGCTACAGAAATGTTAGGAAGGCTCCAACAGGATTCTGAATACGATCAATGATGGGTCTTTCAGATTTATCGGCAAGTCCATCGGGCGAAGTCGACGATTGTTCACATTGTCCAGTGTTGCACGTTGCTATCCGGTGTTTTTCTTCACGTGGGAAGGCTCGAGAGCTGGAGGTCAAGTTTGTAATGTTAGACGGAGCGATACTGAAACAATTTCTTGTGCTTTTATCTTTTTCTTAATGCATATATGTGTAAGAATTAGCACATTTGTGAACTATTAACTTTTCTAATAAGTTCAGTTTCACTTGACAAATGTGTGAATGAAGAGATCAGGTTCAATTCGCATGGTGGAAGAATTCATAAATATGCATACAAGTATAGCTTCAGTAGGGCTTTCAAATTGCTCAGTTGACCGTGAATAGCCTATACAATTTTTATTTGTAGAAATATTGGCCAGAATGGCGATAACTCAAAATAAAAATATAAACATTGTAGAATAAAATTTAAAAAATACAACAATTCGATGTGGTCGTGCAAAACTGTAACTGCTATGTATACGTAACAACTCTATGCTTCAGTTATGCGATTGGTACGATCCTTAGTGCCACTAATCAAATCTTAGGTATTTGGTTGACGCGTCTTCCGTCAATTCACATTAAAATTATAGTAGAGTGAGGATTGGAAACTTTGAAGGCATGCGCTGTTTTAAACATGTTTACTTCAACAAGCATAATACATTAGATTACCGCGTGCACTTACGAACTTATTTTAAAGGCGTTTTTGAGCGGTCAGAAGAAAAACACTAAGCTGCCTACTGACTTCGTAAGCACAAAAAGGCCTTAGACAAAGTCTTTATCGAGACGTGACCATATTTTATGCAGAGATAAGATGTCTGAGATAGAGGGTGCACGCCTTATTCAAGAAAACTATATCATCTGAAGGCAGTTTCCGTTTGAAGAAGTTAGTTGGTTATTTACGAAATAAGAGCAGGCATCTTCTTTGATGTAAGGTTGGTTACCCTCTCCCCCCTCTTCAAGAAGTAATTTGGACGAGATCCAGTCGTATCTGTCTTGCAGTGATTCACGCCAGAACAATGCTACGTGATCAGTTGGAAGTTTTCCCACTGGGCAAGGCTGGTGGTCGCTATATTTCCCCTAGGTCACGTTTTCCGATCTTATCAAATGGGCAGAAGCATGTTTAGCGGGTATGGAGTACTACGCAGTGGGAACAGACGCTCGTAATCCTAAACAAAGTATATATTATATTCACATAGCATAAATATGCAATAAATAACCCTGTCGTTTCTCTCTTCTGATATTATACTAACTCAGCCTCAGGTTTGATTTTATTATTTTATTTATGAAGGTGGTAGCGCAGACTACTTTGTGTATACTCCATTCACGGTTACTTCCGACTTTTCTGAAGGCCTGCTAAAGTTCTACTTCCAGGATATTCCTCCGCCTCATGCAAACAAAGCTTAGGAAATTATACCAAAGGGCCAACGCACCGCATTTCACAACTATTTCTTACTAGGCATTACAAACACACATATCTTGTCCCTGTATTTATTCATATTAGTTATAAAGTGAAAACATAATTTATAAATAAAATATAAGTTAATATTAAATTTAACCAAAAGTAAGGTACTTTTATGTTAAGACACTTATAAACTGTTTTTGATACACGAGATATTGACCCTTTCTGACCCACTTTAATTTACGTGTTAAGGTGTTGCAATCAATAAATGTTATGATGCGTGCTGTACTTAAGTCGACACTTATCTTTTTTTCGTTGCCACGGCCAATGAGCTGTAAGCCATATGTCCGGCTACAGTTTTATGAGCCAATTATGACCTAGACTAGTTGAGACGGTTTGCGAATCATTTGACCACAGGTAAGATCATTGGTCACTGAGCTTCGCAGTGTGCCGTAAAAACCAAAAATTACCTACACGTGCGTAATATACACAATTGTGTACACTGGGTCTGAATGGGCTACGGAAACAACAAAACACGTCGTATACAAAGTGTTTTTTCAAAAGTTTGATTAAAGAAAAAGTGTGAAGAAACCGCAAATGGACAATAAGAGATTGATACCGAGGAGTTCAAAAAACTGTCAATGAATCTTTCGCAGTTGCTGGGAACCCTTAAAGAGCAGTTGGCTGCCCAGGTGACAGAAGTGTAGTCACAGAATAGGAAATTATACTGAGGTGAAGGGGCCGCGGTGGTGTAGTGGTTAGACTCCTCTCTTCCCACCTAGGCGAACCAGGTTCGATTCCCGGCGGGGTCTCTCCCGGATTTTCACACGTTGGAATCTTGTCGGATGACGCTGCTGGTCGGCGGGTTTCCTCGGGTATCTCCCGTTTCCCCCGCTCTTTGCATTCCGGGACCGCTCCGCACTCACCTCATTTCACCTTTTGCCTGCTCTCAAGACCTCGATGTCAAGAGTCCACCCAAATCTCTCCGCTCTCCACATCACTTCAGGAAAAACCCAAAACAATGTAGTACCGAGAAAAATCCATTGTGGGTCGCTAATGTGGCTAATGTTCAGCTCTAGACAAGCCATTTGCAATGCCAGTGCGTGGCGACATTCGCAAATGTAAATACCACACTACCGCGAATACGTTAGTAGTTATAGTCAATTCGCGGTTTCGTCACACTTTTTGAATCCAATCTCTGAACAATCACCCCGTGTTTGTCGTGTATGGTTATTTCCGAAATATGCAGTGTTTCACAAGCTTTTTTTATACAGAGAGTTGCAAAATTTCATTTCAATACTTCGGGGCAACAATCCTCACATCTAGAGGATGAAAAAATGTTACATGAACATAGGTCCGCAAACGCTTAGTTTCTTTACTACAGCCCGTAATACATAACGTACAGTGTATGGCCCGCAGGCTGGATCATGTTACTGTGGAATGCCATCGCAGCGTTCGTTTGCATGACACGACACCTCACACTACGACACTACACCTAGAATGGTAGGAACTTCACAGGAATTAGTTAAACTTGTGTGAAAGCTTATCGTCGGTACTAAAGGAAATGTTCAAAACGTCCTCCATCAGCACGAACACATGCATCAACCCGCCATTGCATGGTCTGCCGGATGCGTTGATGAATCGCTGGAAAATTCCTGATTGTTTCGCAACCCGTCTCAATACGGTTACGGAGGGTGCCCACATTGTCCACTGTGGTTGCATACACAAGTTCCTTTAAATGACCCCACAAATAACATTTTAGTGGATTCAAATCAAGGCTCGGGGGCAGGTATAGGGCTGCTATTTACCACTGCGATAGCATTCCACAGTATCATGATCCAACTCGCGGGCCATACACTGTAAGTTATGTATTACGGGCTGTAGTAAAGAAACTAGGCGTTTGTGGACCTATGTTAATGCGACATTTTTTCATCCTCCAGATCTGAGGAATGTTGCCCCGAAGTATTGACATACAATTTTGCAACATGCTGTACTTCTGTTAAGGTAAATATACCTAATTTTTGGTTCATTTGGAATTATAAACTTATATTTTATCTATACATTATAATATTTCATTTATAATTAAAATTAATATAAACAGTGAGAAAACAGGTGTGTGTGGTAATGCCTAGTAAAAAAAGTTCTAATGCAGAATATTATTACACAGAGTGCGCACGAACGCGGTGCGCAGTCCACTTGGCGTAATTTTCTAAACTTGGTTAAGCTTAGTTTGCACGAGGCGGAGGAATATCCTGGAAGTAGAACTTAAAGGGATTCAGAAAAGTTGTAAGTAACAGTGAATCGATTATAGCATGCAGTTGACTGACCAATCACCGCTCAGATGTAAAACCTCCTTCACAGACATCGCCTGTAAAATATCGCTCCTCGGGAACTACGATTATATCGCATAGGAGTATAATGGCGTGGGGGTTCATTTGATGTGGGATAACCCACGCTGTGATTGGTTGCGCGAGGCTCTAGGAACGGGCATTGTGTCTTGACTGGAAACTGCATGCTGCGAAGGATTTCCTATTGTCTGGACCACCTGCTGGCAATTCAGTTATAGGCTATTCACGGTTAAATGAGCACTTTTGAAAGCCCTGCTTAATATCTACTTGTATGCACCTTGTGTATTATTCCGCCTTATTTAAGATTAACATTGTCGTGGGCCTCATCACTGTATTCAAGCGTAGGTCAAGCGAAACTAAAATTATTAGAAAAGTAAATATTTTACAAATCTGTTTATTTTTACACTTCTATTCGACAAAAAACACAGAAATCGAAATTAATAATTTAATTTATCAGAAATTGTTGCCTACCAATTTTTATTCGACGTTAAGATTTGGAACTACTTCCCATACATCGTTACCAACCCAGTAAGGGCGCATGTCACTCAGTGCGCCCGTCAAAATACGCAGGTGGTAGTAGTGACCTTATTTCAAAAGTGCTTACTTTCTCGTGAATAGCCTTTACCAGGTGTTTGTTGTCAAACGGCTTTCCGACATGTTAGTGGCAATCGACGCAATTTTGCTGGTCTGTTCTGCCGGAGTTCAGGATATAAAGCGGCCGTTTCACCTCAGGTGAGTGATTTTGGCGGCTATTGCGAGGTCTTGAGAGCCGATAAGGGTGAAGCGAGGTAAGTATAAGGCAGCGCCGGAATGCAAGGGCGAAGGGAAACGGGAGGTCCCCGAGAAAGCCAGCCGACCAGCGGTATTGTTCGGCACGATTCCCACATTCGAAAATCCGGGAGCGACCCCGTCAGAAATGGAATCCGGTTCGCCTAGGTGGGAGGCGAGTAGTCTAACCACTACACCACCGCGGCGTCTCGACTTTTCCTGAAGGAAGGTATTTCTTCCTTTGCGGTTTTTTTTTCATTGGGAACTTTTGGCTTTGTGAGTACACCTCATCGCTCTTATTGAACTCCATTGGGGTGAGTGGTATGTGGGGGGGGGGGGGGGGGCTCTTTTGGCGAATTGTTTCCTTACAGCTACAGTAGTCAAGCTTAATGCTTAACACTTTGTGTGATCTGAATGGTTATGTAAAATTATAAAATATTATGTACTAACCATTTGTCGGCAATGATTATGTTCCAGGCATAATGGATAAGCTCCGGATTCGAGTCATGGCAACACACCAGTTTCAAGTTTAAAGTAGCTGGCATTAATACGTTACTCGCTTATTTCCTCGTCGTAGCTGTTTTGAGTCTAGCAGGAAATATTATATATTTTTCTCTTTTTACCTTTCTCTCCCCCCCTCTATTTTCTCGCCCAATTTATCTCTCGTTATTTTACCCTCTAATCTTCATTTTTCCTCCTTTCTCTCGCTCTCTCTGTCTCTCTCTGTCTCTCTCTCTCTCTCTCGAAAATAGTAGCTAATAGGTGTGTTGGCGTGTTATTTTTTTTACTACCTTTGTGATCTTTGTTGTTGATGTTACCGGAAGCAATTTTTTTGTTTGTTGTTTTAGTGGCAGGAGCACTGCTTTCTACTTTTACTTGCCGAAGTGTAGCAGAGAGAGCAAAAAGAGTATAAACATCTCACCCAGGCTACAAAAACATTATCTGTCAAAGGATTGCATTTTTGGTGCTTGAGGAATTCGTCAAGTTGAAAAATCGTTGATATTCTGTAGTATTTGTGTAAAAAAAATAAATAAATAAATAAAAAAAACCCACATTTGTCAATCTTTGTAATGATGGTGAGTTTTGTATGTTGTAATTCTAACCAGTTTCATTTTAATGTAAGGTAATTATTGTCCCAAAAATACAGTTATTTTGTGTAACTTGGTTGGTATCGTGTCGTGTGTATTGTGTATATTACTGAGTAACACGCTTAAGAGCTCGTTCTTAACAGTCTCCCAAATCTCTCTGTTCACGATAAAGTGAGCACAGCTCCTACCTCCGTATATTTTAACGGGTGCACTAAGTGACATGCGCCCAGTAAAGTTGGTAACGGTGGACGAAAAGTAGTTCCATGTCTTAACGTCGAATATAAAGTGTTAAATGAACATTTGCGAAAGTTTAAAATGTTTTCTTTTGTTTTCTGTTTTTTTTTTTTACGGATTTAAGTGTAATAATTAGCAGATTTGTAAAATATTTAATTTCCTAATAATTTAACAGTTTCGCTTGACCGACGCGCGAATACCGTAATCAATGTGGAAGAATACACAAAGCCCATACAAGTATAGGCCATTCACGGTTGCTTCGCACTTTTCTGAAGCCCTGCTAAAGTTTCATCTTTTGGTTACCGATTACGTATCCTCCCGCTACATGTAAACCTAAACACGGCCATGTGACTACGTCGAACTGCCAAATGCTTGTTTACTGTTTTCAGCTGTTCAAAGAATTTAGTCATATTAAAAAAAAAAAAAAAAAAAAAAAAAAAAAAATTTCTTAAGAATGTTCACTATTTAGGCCTATAACCATATCTAGGTCAGTTTGATGATTTTTTAATAACGGTTTGGTTGACAATAGTTCTTACGGTTATTAGTTTACCTTGTTAACGTATTGATAAAGACCTGAAGAATTCGCGGATTCATTTTGGGACAAGTTAGAATTCAAAACATGCGTGTTTATATAACATTAGCCATTGGTCCACACGGTGCCGGATACCTCCTGGAGAACGCTGGCCCAATCGTCGCCTTCCACTGTGACAGTGCACAACCACTGCACAGTTGACTGACAAATTTGTAAATAAGACTGTAGAATCTAGCCTGCGGGTTATTAAACTCGCGAATTTTTCAGGTCTCTACATATTGTTCATATACGACATAGCATGTTACACATAATACGCTTTAATATTTTGCAGCGACTGTGTTCAACCATGTCATAACTGCGGGGGAAAGAACTGTAGTATTTAACCTCTTCTTATGTAGTAATAATATGTGTTAGGTTATTTCGTTATAAGGATGGCCTTAGCTGGAATAAAATTTAAAACGAAGGGACAACCAGTCCTACGAAAAGACACCGTAAATTCAAGCACGCATCTCGAGTCGCTTATTTATTTGCACGTAGCAACGACAAACTTAAAAGATAGGGGTTTAACATGAACCCAAATAGGCCTACCGTAACTTTTATTCCACTCATATTTTTGTGTATTTGTACTTACTGTTTTCTAGATTTATTCAATTACTGGTTTTTACCCGCGACTTCACGCGCGTGTTTATAGGGACAAATAATGAAGTTTTGTAACACTAAGCCACCATTGGGTTCTCTACCCACTGAGTTTCTGCGGCCCCACTATTGGGTTCTCTACCCACTGAGTTTCTGCGGCCCCACTATTGGGTTCTCTACCCACTGAGTTTCTGCGGCCCCACTATTGGGTTCTCTACCCACTGAGTTTCTGCGGCCCCACTATTGGGTTCTCTAGCCACTGGGCTACTGCGACCCCAATATTGGGTTCTCTAGCCACTGGGCTACTGCGACCCCAATATTGGGTTCTCTAGCCATTGGGCTACTGCGGCCCCACTATTGAATGCTCTAGCTCCTGACCAGTTTGCGGCCCCAATATTGGGTTTTCTAGCCACTGGGCTACTGCGGCCCCACTATTGGGTTCCCTACCCACTGACTTTTTGCGGCCCCACTATAGGGTTCTCTATCCCCTGAGCTTCTGTGGCACCCTTATTGGGTCCTCTACCTACTGAGCTACTGCGGCCCCACTATTGGGTTCTCTAGCCACTGAGCTACTGCGGTCCCACTATTGGGTTCTCTACCCACTGAGTTTTGCGGCTCCACTATAGGGTTCTCTATCCCCTGAGCTTCTGAGGCACCCCTATTGGGTTCTCTAGCCCCTGAGATTCTGCGGCCCCCTTATTGGGTTCGCTAACCACTGAGTTACTGCGGCCCCACTATTGGGTTCTCTAACCATTGGGCCACTACGGCTTTTTGGAATTAAATGTTTACAGCCCATTGACGAAAAAGAAAGGAGAAATGACGAAAGTTTTTTTTCCATAATGCTTTTTTTTAAACGCAGTAATCAATTCTAAAGCCGCGTCCAGACACGCGTACTCGCATGGAATGCGTGGCGTGTTGAGTCGGCGCGTGAGCTAGTGCGACCTCTGGCTCGCAAGGATCGCGGGGAGGCGCGGACCATCAACTATGGACAGTCCCATTTCCTCAGCGTGAAATGACTCGGCAACAGGGAGACATTGTAGTGGCTAGTGCTGCGTTCATCATTCTACAGTCATTGTTGACAAAAAAAGAAACGGCGCCAGCGTCGTTGGTGGGTGACAAAGTTATTTAAGGGCAGAAACCAACACGGAGGTTCAAGTTTACCCAGTGATTTACGAATGGACAATGTTTATTTTCAAAACTTTTGTAGGCCGTCTTAAAGCGATTTTGACGAACTGTTAAAACAATATTGGCCGAAATATTGCAAAGCAGGACACAAATTTCAGGCAAGTAATTTCTCCAGCAGACAGACTTGTTCTCACCCTGAGGTTCTTGGCGACAAGAGAGACTTACACCAGTCTGAGTTACCTGTTCCGGATATCAAAACAATCAATTTCTTCAATTATCCCTACCGTTTGCGAAGCCATTATCGAATGCCTAAAGGATCACATACATGTAAGTATGTTATATTTAGGAATAGGAAAAATTCGCGAGTTCAATGACCTGTAGGATATACTCCACAGTCATGTGTATACTTGAGCGCCAGATGTTTGTTCATTGGCTGCTGCTCCAGAGGGTAGCCAGTGTTACTTTACAGCTATATACCTGACAGTATGGCACTCGCTGCTTGTTTCCTTGCAAGTCTGCTATTGGCTCAGAGTTGTCCAGGGCGTGCCTAATAAACTGCGATCCAATTGCAAAGATAACTTCAGTGTACACGTTTTGACATTTATCTTGTCCTGAAATGAACTCGCGAAATGTTCCTATCCCTAGTTATATTTTATGCATTTCGTAGATAAAGCGGTACACCATCAAATGTCAAGTTCAGATAATGTGTAATTTGTTATGGTTATCTCAGAAATAGAAGTATTATGAAAAAAAAAAAAAAAAAAAAAACGGACGATTAAGGTTAATTCTGAAATGTTTTGGCAAATTATGAAATGAAGAAATGTAATCTTTGTCTAGCCCTAGAATTTACATATTACAGTTGAACCTCGTTAATCCTCATGCTCTAAGATAAAAGGAGTGTGCAGGCCATCTATACTTTATTTTTAGATTTAAAACAATTCTAAAAATCATGTCGGGATATCCGATTGCCCCATTACAGCTGTACAGGTCAACGAGGTTCAACTATATTAGTATAATATTGACTTTCACTTAGAGTACAAAGACAAGACATTATCTGTTTTAAATAAGCCAACGGTAGCATGTTCAAAGGCAAACAAATTACTTCAGTATATTAAGTTAATGAATTTATTAAATATTCATTGTAATAGGAAATAAAACAATTCAAAATGAAGCATACAACATACGGTTCAAAACACAAATGTAGACGTACCTTGCACATTCTTAAAATAATTACTTATTTGAAACATAACTTACAGAGAATAGGACATTCAAAACGTTTTATACCAAGAATTAACATATGATTATATTTAATAACGTACTAATTTTAACATAGGCATAGAAATAAAAAAAAAAATGAACGTTGTTTCTACTTGACAACACACTACGTATCAATTAAAAATGAAAAAGAAATATGGGATTCAACATGTTTGAGATTGGAAATTAAATTTTTAAAAATTAATCCTAAGTAAGGACGTTGATAACATAAGTGAAACCTTTTACAATGTTAATGTGCCTGATCGTGACATAATGGGATGTGTGTGATGCAGATAGTACACTTCTAAGATGCTAGACATATTATACGAAAATACAAAACATGAATAGCAGTAATATTAATAAAAACAAAACTTTTCCAAAGCCGAAATAAATATAGGCTTGGTTATAGTAAAATTAAAGGTGGTTGTGGCAATCGATGTTGCCTTAAAAATTATTAGTTGGCTGCCAATTTAGATTAGAACCATGTGTTATCCTGGCTAGGACTGCGCATAACACTAGAGACATTTGGCAAGTTCAACCCTTCTGAACTACACATCGCATCTTCATTGTTGGGGCTCCCGAGTATGCCAGTCGAATGAGAGCTTGGTGATGCTTGTGGAATCCTTCCTGTTGACGTTGAAGATGCACTAGATGACGAAACTTGAGCAGTATCCGTCACATATAATTAATGTGGACAACATGGTGATTTTTGCGAGTTCTGCTGTATTGCAGATGCATTTGCACTATACAACATTTGTTGATCATTCTCGCGCAAAGGCGACTGGTGTGCTATGTACAGCGACACCTGAGGAGCTACGCGCATTTGAGAGGACTGCGTTAAAGTTGAACTGCGAGGGTTCGTTAGTATTGGCCAAGTCACCACTTAGTTTGTATTTCCCTAGCTCAGCAGAGGACAATACGTCGTTTATTTCCTTTTTGGCAAAAATGTACGACACACTACCCAGTTTTCACAAGTGTCCCGCTATGTGCTCACCATAACAATCAAATTCATCCCTTTTCCTTTTTCCGACATTTTTGAGCATGTCGTACGCTTCAGATACTCGCGGGTCGTCGGATGAATTACTTAACCGTCTTCCACTGCAAGCTGCTTTCGGTAAGTTGAATTTTGCCCTTGTTCCACTAGTGTTCCTTCCACTAGCCTTTACTCATACCTCTCGCGAGTAAATTCACGGGATTATTTCGGCTCAGTTTCCGCTTTTACAAGGAAAGACTGGCCTGGAGTCTAAAACTCTCGTCCAGTCTATAACTTAACCTGAATTTTTTCGAAATTACCGTATTTAAAGGACAACAACAGGTGACAGCATCACTTTTACCTCCTCTCACGAACTTGTGCAGGCAGGGGCGTTGGGGGGAAGGGGGGAGGCAGCTTTGGGAACCAGGGTTTGCTGGGGAAACTCAGCATTCCTTAAAACGAACGCAGCTGGACTAAATTATTTTGCAAGGTGTGAAACGGGGAAGGGGTTAGCTTCTCCTTCCCTCCACATCAAATATGAAAACCTTCTGGGTGATAAAGGGCCCTCACAAGGGCCCGGACTACCCCCGCTCTGAGTTTCGGCAATGATTAGACCCGGCGGCCTTCCATCAGCGAGACTCCCGATTCCAGCTCCAACTGAAACCCGTCCACGCCGGCTCGTGAGGCGCGCCTTTTCTTTGATGTGTACCGCTCGGCGGAGCGATCGAGGATTTGGCACGTGTGCTTGGGCTCGTGACCACGTCCACATCGCCGCGATTCTCTCCGCGAACACGCGCACAGTCGCGCACACGCGTGTCTGGACGCGGCTTTAGAAAAGCTTAATCCAGTACCTGTCTACAATAACAATTTTCCTGAAGGAATGAGATATTTTCCTGGAATAAAATGTAGCCTATGCCACTCTCCGACCCTTCAACTATGTCTGTGCGAAAAATCACGTCGATCCGATGCTCCATTTTGACGTGAAAGGACAAACACACACACTTTCGCATTCATATAGTAGTAAGGATTTATTTAAATTTATCTTGCTGGGCATTGTATTTTGTTGGGGTTGTGGCAAACATTCAAATCACAGAAACGCAAGCACGTTGCACAATTGCGTTTCAAACACCTAGGGCAAGCTTTCAACGTTGTGGTAAACAGACGTGACTTTCAAACAATTAATTTAGTCTTAAAATCAGTTCACGGTTGAAATGTCTAAATTTCACACGTCCGATATTTGCAATCACTCACGCACTGGTGCGTGACATGATGGCAACAATACTCTTTCACACGCACAGCGGTCGCGGCGCACTTTATAGTATATTTATTCCTGCCGTAGGAAAACATATTTTTTCACAACATTGTAACTTGTCTAGGTAGGTTTAAAAAACACAAAGAGTATGAACTTGACGCTTCGTTCAGAAACACGCGATGTCATGTCGGCTTCGCCAGTTGCCACTTCTGCAAACTTCGGATTTGTAACCACACCGCCATCACATCTAAATATATTATAAGTATTCAGACAGTAAAATCTCGTTTCGGTTGTAAATTAGAAATTTAAAAAAAAAAAAAAAAAAAAAAAACATCGTTTTTGCTGTAATAAATATGAAATATGATTAAATTGAAAATTTAATTTTTCTGCTACTACAGGTACTTGGAAACTTCCAGAGAGAAAGAGAGTGAGCGTGAGAGAGTGAGCGTGAGCGTGAGCGTGAGCGAGAGCGAGAGCGAGAGCGTGTGCGTGTCAACCTCCTCCCCGCCTATTGAATTTTATTCCTCGGACGAAACAAAAAAACACCCCATTACGTACGCACGATAATTTGCAAAGATATTTTTTACTGTAACAATGTAACAAGGGAATGTGTTTCCTTCAGTGCTACCTAAAAATTTCACGCATGAATAGGCACCATTTAGTTTACACACAGAATTACAAAAAAAAACTAGGTTAAAACATTATTCACCTGTGAACTATTTCGTACTAACCGTTGCCAACACATCGTTGCTCTCACTGTTTTTAATCCATATTTAATACGAAATAAATATTACAAGTTATAGAAGACACTAAGTTAAAGTTTCATTTATTCAAGAATACAAGTTAATCACAGAGTTATATATTTGTGGTATACAAGTTATTTAAAAAACACATTGACATGTTACTCCTAGGGTAATTTTTCAAAGGCTCAAAGAAACCATGAATGATATAATGGATCTTAAGCAGGGCTTTCAGAAGTGCTCAGTTTACCGTGAATAGCCTAACAAGTGTTTACTTATGGTGTTTGATTATTAATTTTTTTTTCAAGTAACATGTAAAGTTAATCAATACTGATGTTTCTCAGCCAAGAAAAAGATCAACACGATGAAAATTAAAGTCTCTTGGCCAAGAGTTACTGTTTCATGTTTTGTCTAGGGTATGGATCGTATACGCATTTATGGCGCGTAAAACAGTTTATTGCGAGAGGTTTACTTACTTCGTAACTACCGAGTACTTACGAACAAAAATTGCATACTTCGTCAAAAATAACTTGTTAAGTTCTTTTCAGGAAGGAAGCGTCTCTAGAAATCTACACATCGTAATCTATAAATATTTTTATAGGTGTAAGCTGTTTCTGGCCTATTTAGTGTGTGTGTGTGTGTGTGTGTGTATATATGTATATTATATATATATACACAAAATAGTCCAGAAGCAGATATTCCTCCGCTTCATGCAAACAAAGCCTAACCCATCTGGAAAATTACACCAAATGGACAGCAGTCAGTGTAGTATTATATTGTGTACGAATTATTTTTCAAAGCCTGTTCACTATAAAGTGAATACTTTTGAAATCAACCTTAGGAAAAAGTCACTGCCCCTGCCTGCATATATTTTAACGAGCGCACTGAGTTTCATGCGCCCAGTAAAGTTGCTAACAAAGGATGGAAAGTAGTTCCATATCTTAACGTCGAATAAAAAGTGTCAGGTAACCATTTGTGATAACTTAATTAATTCTTTCCCTTTTTACTTTTTTAATGCACTGAAGTGTAAAAATGAGCATATTTTTTAAATATTTACTCTCCAAATAATTTTACAGTTTCACTTGACTGACGTGTGAATAAAGTGCTGAGCCCCGTATTATTATTTTTTTGTCGAGCTCCCAAATCCCACTACGCCAGCGTGAGCACGTTCACAGTTCTGTGTGCCCTCCGGCATGCATGCTAGTAGCTAAGCCGGTTGGAGAATGTGATGCCAAGCTCTTTACGCCTTAGGTCGGGTTTAATTAACAAAATGGGCGCATGCATCACGGCTACAGCAGGGTTATCTGGTGCCATGGCCGCAATTGTAGCCATGGACACACCGCGAAAGAAGAAGGGCCTGGTAAGCGGCATAGAAAACCAGGCAAAGCCGTGGCAATGCTAACTTTATATATGGCGGAAGAAGACGCAACGTGCGTACAAGTAGATCATAGCCGGGACTTTCATAAGTGCTCGTTTTACAGTGAACAGCCAATACCATGCAATACCAACACACCTATTTTCTCCATTTTATTCATATTGATTATAAATTAAATATAATAACTTATAGATAAATTCAAGTAAAATATATATATTTTTAAATTAGGTACTTAACGCTTGTGATACCGCGTAACGTTTAGGAAACAACCGGACACGTTATACGTAGAGCGACGTTCCAAAGTTTGGATTCAAAAAAGTGTGAATGAACCTTCGTTCATTTGCCAGCGGTTCTTCAACCATTATCTAAAGTGGCCCCCAACCAAAAAAAATCCAACTTAGTTGTTTCAAACCGACATGAACGAATGACAACCTTGATCGTGTTGCTAGGGTGCCCCTGTGCTTCCCGCGTGATGCAACCCGCCGAGCGGTGAAGTCACGAACCAATAGCAGGCGAGGCCCTCCCTTCCACTCTCTTCTCTATTGCCGCACGCGGGCACTCCCTGCCGTTAAGCTCGCCCCGGCTTCAGTCTTTGTTTGCCAGCGGCGGCATTCAGTTGTAGACAGGACTCGTCCGCCTGAAGATGTCGGAGTAAGCAGGCGCCCAACCATGATCGAGAGTTACACGTCGCGAAGGAAGAGAGCTGCGCGTGGGCCGACAGAACGTTACTGATAGCGCGCGTGCTGCTGCAGGTAGCGGAGCGGGGAGTTTGCTAAGTTCTCTTGGGTGTATTGCGCGCGTGTCGAGCGACAGTTAGTATTCCTGGTCGTCCCGGCTTAGAGCGCGATGAGCCGGCGCTGAAGCTCTGCCTTGCCTCCTCGTGTGATGGTAGTCGTGGGCGGGTGTTGCATCAGGCATCAGGAGCGGCTGACGACAGGCGTCAAGATTCCCGTTGCAAAGGCAGACCACGGCGCCCGGGTCGGCGAAGACGCGGCCGCCGCACCTGAAGACATGGGACAGATCGGCAGAGATGTGAGTACCTCGCCTTCGCCAATATGTCTCCCTCCGTCTTAAAATGTCGGGCTACAATTACTATAATCTATTCACGATTACTTTAGCTGTTTATGAAGCCCTGCTAATGTCCTACTTCCAGGATATTCCTCCGCCTCGTGCAAATTAAGCTTAACAAGTCTGAAGAATTACACCAGAGGGAAAACGCACCACATTCGTGCGCACTCAGTTGTATAGGCTGTTCACGGTAAAGTGAGCACTTGTGAGGCCCTAGTTACTTTTTCCTTTCAGCAATTGTTTGACCTTTCACCACCGTTTAAAAAAAATTTGCTATGTAAGTAATAGTGTGTATATTCCACTGCACTCGGAAGTTAACGTCTGAGGCTAAAATGAAACCTATTTACCGACTATTATTACAAATGAGAGGGCTTTCAAAAGTGCTCACTTTACCGTGAACAGCCTATAATGAAATTTTGTATAAGAACTGTTTCTCACTAGACGTTACCAACATGCCTATTTTCCTCCTGTTTTTAATTTAAATTATTTATCAGCGAAGCATTATAATTTATAGATAAGATATAAATAACATTTAAATTTAATAGGAAAAAAGTAACTTTTATGAACACAAATATAAAATGCTTGTGATACAGGACGTATTTAGGAAATAAGTAAACATGTCATACATGCGGAGATTTTTCAAAGGTTTGATTCAAAAAGGCCGAAGAAGCCGTGAATGGGCTTTAGAGGCACATCACTAACACAACACAGTGATATACATAAGAGTTAAACTGCATGTTTTCAGTTCCGAGTGGCTACATTCACGCATAGCGATAAGCACCTACCTAAACACAGTTATAGTAACAAGGCGAGTTCAACTTGGTTTAACTTTCTTTGTTGCTATTGCTGTGCGTCAATATGCAGACAATCAGAAGCCCTTATTTACTTATCTTCAAATCAAGGAAGTGTGTATTTTGACTTCATTCCTCAGGCAGATATTTTCTTTTGTTTATTTCTGGATAATCGCAACCACGGAAGTTTTATAACTTTTTAGGCAATGTTAATAGTAAAAATTGACATGCGAGTAAGTTAATATTTCAAAAGATCACTTGAAAAGATTTATTTTTGTCAAAAATCCACTACCAACTATATAGAACTTCAATTTCTTCGATACAAATGCAGCAACATAAACTAATATTATTATCGTTACATCAGTTGTAGCTAGGCCACTGTGCTTATGTTGTTTTTTGTATGGGCTTATCGCTATAACTGTGAATGTGTTGGGTATGTCAATTGTAGCCCGGCCTTTGAAAGATTTTTTTTAACAAATTCTGACGGGATTAACGGAAGGCGTTAAGTGGGTGGCAGCAGTGCCTGACCTCTTCCTTCCATAGGTTTATTCTACTCATGTTAGGAACATAGTAATAGATCGCCATAATCAGGAATATAGAAGAAAAAAAAAAACTGATGACAGTTGTTTTTGAAAACGTTTTCCTTCCCCAAAAAGTATTTTTATGTTTATATTTACTACCCGACAAGCTTATCATGCCGGCGGGCGAAGTCTATACGCATATCCTTGCGCGCCGTGCTGAGATAATACTGTGCTGGAATATTCGAATTATTTTGAAGTGGGTGATCATACCGTCGATAATTTTCGAGCTTCCTGGTTTACATTTGAGGGTGAGGGGCCCCTTCTGTGCCCCAACACTCGTCCACATCTGTGGTTCGTTTTGTAATTAATTTTAGGTCGCGTAACCGTCAATAATTTCCTACAGTAGAAATGTCTGCCGGCGACATTAATCATCTCAATCAATCGACCGTACCGCTTATTATTTTTTTAAGAATTCGTTTTTTGTATAATTATTTACGCCAGTTGTAATAGAAGCAGAACCCAGCGGAAGATTCCCAAGCCGGGCGTGAGTTTTAAAGTGATTAAATTTTGATATAAAACCTTGCCCCGGTCTATTTTTATTGCATCATCCGGTTTGCGATGATTGCAATATTTAGCTGTTAATCGTTACAGTAATCCTGCCTAATTAATCGTAAAGGTAAACTTACAGTATCTGTAGTAATTAGTCAAAATTATGAAATACAGTAGGAACATTCACCACGGTAAAGGCTGTTCACAATAAAGTGAGTACTTTTGAACTCAACCTTGGAAAAAAAAAGTCACTGCCCCCTGCCTGCATATATTTTAACGGGCGTACTGAGTGACATTTGCCCAGTAAAGTTAGTAACGGTGGATGGAGAATAGTTCCAGATCCTAACGTCAGATTACAAATGTTCGGTAACCGTTCGTAATAAGTTTTAAAATATTCCTTTCGTTTTGCACTTTTTTCTAATGCACCGAAGTGTAAAAAAGAGCATATTTGTGAAATATTTACTTTCCTAATAATTCCAAAGTTTCACTTGACCGACGCACGAATAAAGTGATGAGTCCCATGAGACAATGTTAAGCCGTGTCCGAAACGGCTACGAGACCATGATTTAGGTTATTAAATCGATTACGTGACCAAATTTAGGCCCTAAATATATGGGGATTTAGGGTTGAAATTTGCTGAGGCGAAGTAGCACACTAAATCCCCAAGTAAAATCGTCTGCTGTTGTTATTTTACGTTTTATTTCCACGCATTGACACTATGTAGCGTGACATAAGGAAACTTAAGTATTTGGGCATTTGTACAGTTACGTATAAACATAAGTTTCCATTGTTATAAACAACTTGTTTCTTGCCGAGCACTGTATTTTTCCACATCCACTGTCTTATCGGCGCAGTTCTGAAATTTTTGTTGTGAACAGTTTTTAGATTAAGTAATCGAGACCGTTGTTCACTTGACTATTTCGTTTTTATTTGTAATTTTGTCTATATTTTTTAAGCGTTCAACACCAAACACTATAAGGTATTCACTGTAAAGTAGGCACTTTTCAAAGCCCTCTCATTTGGAATAACAATAAATATTAAATTTTTATAGTAGCCTTAGACGTTAACTTCTCAGCGTAGTGGAATATACACACTACGTTTATTACTTACATGGCAATAGTAATTTAAAAAAAAAGTGGTTAAAGGATAAAAACTGGTGCCTAAAAAATGCTCACTTGACCGTGAACGTTCAGTTATTCAGCATGCAGTGTTGCTATCTATTGCGCAACTAAACCAAAATTGCGAATGCAGAGAAAGGTGAAAATACGGGGTTTCTTAAAATAGTCTTTTTCCTACTTTAAAATATTTGTAACTGTCTTAGATTAGCACTGTTTACCGAATAAATTAACATTAATTAAAATACTTAACTATTTTTAAATAATTATGCAATTGAAAAGTATATTGCCCATAAATATTTTTGAGACTTACTTAAACAGTTAGCCGTTATTAGCAGCACATTTTCCTTTTGACACGTAAGCTGTAATACAGCAATTAACAAAAATGAATTTATCTACATGAAAATTACGTGGATTACATACAAAAGTGTTCTTTCTTTTTGGTTGTTATGCAGATACGTATTTTGTTGTCACATTAAGGGTTTCGTTATCGATCTATTTCAGTTACATGCATTGTTTGAAATTCACTGGCATTTAAAGTGTGGCCATTTAGAAAATAAAACCTTAGATATGAATGAAATGCCCCTTTCATATTTGACAATACGCCGAATAAATCTATGCTTTTCCATTTCGTGTAGTTAGCAGGTTCTGGATATATCAAGATTGCACGTTCGGCAAAATATGTCTGCTGTGCATACGAAGGGAGTTCACTAATAATAAGTTAGAATCTTCCAGTGAAGCCTAGCATTGTTTTAAAACTTTTATGAAGCCTGTGTTTCATTGTAATCGTATAGTTAGCGGAGTTAGGTTACTTCGTAAGAACACTTCCTTTATAGAAATGTGAAACATTTGTTTCGTGCAGTTTCGTCCGTAGCAAGTATATTTTACATGCCAACAAGAAAGGGAGAAAATACGTGTGTGCTGTCATTAATATATTTTTTTTGTGATCAAGGTTCTTGAAACCGTCACGCCCAAGAACAAATATTAAGTTCGTGTGGTGAACAGATCGGATTAGTAATGATTGACGTTTTCATTCATAACTTACGAAGACTTGTTCCATTTGGCACTTTTTGTCAACAAAATGGTCACGTGACACATTTTGTCTACAAAATCAATGACGTATTTTTGTAATTTGTGTTTTGCGTTTTGTCAGCTTCGAAGCTGACAAATTCCAAAATTCTAATTACTAAACCGCCGCCATATTAGTTTTGCCTGTTTGAAACATTAAAATAGAGGCTGTTCACGGTAAAGTGAGCACTTTTGAAGCCCTAGTACCTTTTTTCTTTGTATTTTCTATCCTTTAACCACCCTTTCAAAACAAATATTGCCATGTAAGAAATACACACAGTGTGTTTATTCCACCACACTCGAAAGTTAACGTCTAAAGCTTAAATAATTTTTTTTATTACTATTAATCCAAAAGAGAGGGATTTAAAAAGTGCTCACTTTACTGTGAATAGCCCATACACATATTGACGAGGTTATCGGAATAAACGAATGTGTATTCTACTCACGATATTTTTTTAACAAAGCAAGTTGCTAAAACAATCTTGAGATCCTAGGTATTTTCTCAGTACAACATTTTTGCTATGTAACAATTTCACATAATATTGGTTTCATTTTGTTAATTTTAAATGTCACTCGAAAAACTTTCGGGAATAATTACTGTTTATTTTAAGGCTTCGTGTATTTTAATTTTGGAATAATAACACCAAAATAATATAAGTAATAGCCGTATGGCGTGCTAGACAATTGAATGTCGTGGTTTTCCGACTAAACCTTACAAAATGCTGCATATAAATTAGGCAGGTTTTACAACAGCCTGCTGTGTGCGTCAGTCATACGTCGTCCGTCTCCCAGCCGAGCGATTTACAACCAAATAGTAAAAAAAGTCTCCATAAAAAGGGAAAATTTTTGGCGGGATTGTGTTTCTAAGTACCCAAAACAACCATACACGTACGTAAAGGAAATTAATATCTGTATTTTTTTTTCAAATAGCATATAAAGCATAATTTAATTATTTTCGCTATTGCACAGAAGGAGCTCGTTTTTCCAAACGTAGTTATCATTTACTCTTCAGGAAAAATGTAACTTAATTTCATTTTACAGTTACATAAACATACGTATGAAAACAAAAGACAGCCATTGCACGCACTACACAGCCTTGTAAAGAATTCGGTGATGAACGAGTAACAAAACGTGCACGTTTAGAAGGCTGTAATTTCATCCGTTTGTCCGTCAAAAGTTTCAAAGCTTGCCAAGGTTTTGACGGACGGATAGAATTAATGACCACCTGTGATTGGCTGTTGGTCACGTGATTGACGGACGGACGCGACGTTGTAAATTCTGCACGAAACTCAAACGAATTAGATGACGAGAGATATAATATCTCGGAGCCCACTGTAAATACAAATGCGTAACCAGGTCTGTTCTCCCCTTCCTGTTCTTACGGTCTTCTCTCTTCCGTCCCACTTTTTTCTGCTCTTTCATTCATCAATTGCTAATTTTACAAGTTTGACTTCTCGCATCCTGTCACTTCTTATTCCATTCTATTCTTCGCAAGGCCAAGACGGCTCATTCGATGCATAAAGTTGTCAATTATAATAAAATTTTATTTATTTTTGTTAATTTTTCGAAATTTGCATAATCGTCAAGCTGTAAATGGATTTTTGTATGGCGTTAACTAAGAGCAGCTGTTTTTCGCCAAAAGATTTCAGGACCATTAGTGGTCCATAACGCTCTTTATCTGTCACCCCGCGAATCACGGAGATCCAATACCGGAGAAACTTAACTCTGATTGGCTCACTCGTGTACCAGACTGTCGTCACACAAATACAAGCGACCGATAGTCAAATGAAGATTGCAAGCGTTCACATAGGATATTGACGTCTAGCCTCGGAGTAAATCTTTTTCGCGAAATAACTAGGCATAACTACTTTACTAGGGTTTGTAATTTCAGAATAGGCAAGACTTCTTTGTGACGACAAATAAGGCGTTCAATAACGCGGAGCTATCCGACCGTAGTTCCGTGGGCGCAGTTCTGCAATGGTCGGTCGATGGGACGCAGTGTACAGTATCCCCCCCCCCCCCCCTTCGCCATCCTTCTTCGTTACGGTATTATTACGTGCTGCTCCTCACTTCAGCTAGAATTATAATGTCTTCTTCAATTAAGTTTCTAGTTTAAGGGACCGGCCTGCCGGACGCTTGAACCGAGATGCAGTATGTCTGAAAATATTGAACGTAAGCCCAGTGTGCTTCAGACGATGCCTGTCGATTCTTTCGAGACGTCACGCCCATCAGACACACATTTCGGAACACTCCAACGTGCTTAAAATGGCTTTTCGAACGTGCTGTATCTCAATATGCTCGGGTCGTTTAAATACAAAAAAAAACTGTATAGGCTGTTCACGATAAAGTGAGCACTTTTGTGGCCCCAGTTACTTTTTTCTTTCTGACATTTTTTATTATTTGACCATCATTTAAAATAAATATAGCCGTGTAAGTATTAAACACAAAGTTTATATTGCACTGCCCTCGGAATTTAACGTTTAACGCTAAAATAAAAAATATTTTTTGACTGTTTCATATGAGAGGGCTTTAGTGCTCACTTTACCGTGAATAGCCTATAGAGAGCTGCATTGAACATTGCTACAGACTTAGCACCAAAAGAATGGTGGGGCCGCAGATTAAAGTCGCCAGTCTAGAGCCCTGCTCGTAGCGGCGGCGAGTGCATTTGATGTGCGTGGTAGTGTCGCCCGTTTCGATCCCGTGCTTCTCGGCCTCATGTCTTAAAGTTATATAGTCCCGATAAACTAACACGACACGACGACAAACGCATCAACGACACGATGGTTTTTATTTTCAATGTAAATGCCTGAATCTGCAGGCCGATAGTTCACACACGCGACACGAACAGCAGATTTTTTTTCGGAACCGTTTACAAGGCGCTAACTAAGCTAGTTTCACAGGTGGGTGCGCCAACGGGAAAATTTGGAATTCATTGTGGTGACAAAGACGGTAAATATTTTAGCCAAAGCATGCGAAGAAGAGATTATTATTTCTAGATCCTGTAAGTGAATTTTTTTTTTAAATTCTAATTTGGGTATTTGTTACTGTAGGAAAAGCTTATTATACAATACGAAGAAAATATAAATAATTTATAATCCAAAATTGCTGGTCGGATGACAGAATTTGTCGGGCTGACGTCAGATCTATCTAGTGTCTGATTGGCTGTTCAGTTTAAAGTGTCGTATCGTGCTTGTCGGGGCTATGTGACTGCGGCATCATACGTGGAAAACCGCTCCAGACAGGCACAGCCCTCTAAGACTAATACAGGCTGTTCACGGTAAAGTGAGCACTCAGAACGCCCTCTCCTTTTGATTAATAGTCAACAAATATATTTTATTGTAGTCTTAGGTGTTGAATTCCGAGTGCAGTGGAATACACACACTACATTTTTTTACCTACACGGCAATATTTATTTAAAAAGGTGGTTTTAGGATAAACAATGGCTGAAAGGAAAAAGTGACTAGGGCCTCAAAAGTGTTCACTTTATCGTGAATAGCCTATGTGTCACAATGGCGCAGGCTTTCGTCAACATTGCTACGATAATTATCTCTGCTTCCGGGTAGGAGCCGCGCCTTGCTGGTCGCATGAGCGGATGACCTTCGAATGTGCTTTTAGCGATGTAATCTGTCAGGACTCTGAGGATCGTGCAAGCATTATTTCACGTGGCTCATTTCTGATCGGACAGTAGATTATGTTAAGTGTCAATGGATGGTCGTAGTGCTCAACAATGTTGGAAAATTAATTGGCAATTATACGGAAAATTAAACGAAAATGCCGTTGTTTTTTTTTTTTTTTACCATTTTGAAATGGTTTTAAAGAGGGTGTGTTCAAATGTGAACAAACACGCTAATCACTGTTGACCACGTGACTTGTTAGGACGATGGGCAAGTCAATGTCGCAGATGACGAAAGACAGTTCTACCGTATAAGTCTTTGAACAGAATATCAGCGCAAGAGTTTCTGTCAAGCAGACCCAGTGTTGCCAGATGACGGGAAATATCCCGTTTTTTTTGTTTGGGAAATTTGAGTAGCTGGCAAGGAAGCGGGAGGGAATAAAAAAAAACAGGAATTTTCTGAACTAAGCCAGTAACATTTAACTTTGCGTGTAGATTTTCATGATTCTTAAACAAAATTGTTTATTCCCAGGAAATAATAATAGGATCCATATTTTGAATACATACACACACATTATATATATATATATATAAATAAATAAATATATATATATATACACATACACACACACACACACATACATACATATATTCATCTCTAACATTTCCCATCTTGTCATTAGGCCTATTCGTTTAATTTCTGCCTGGACTTTCTATTGTGGTTTGAGAATAAATAATCAATATAGGAAAACTGACTGTAAACTACATGGTTCGTACATTTCTTTGCAATTATGAGAGAACGAGAATTTTGGAAGTATAGGCCGTTCACGGTAAAATGAGCACTTTGGCGGAAAGCTCAGCCTACTTGTATGCACGTTGTGTATTCTTCCGCCTCATGTAAAATTAACATTGCTATGGGCATCACATTATTCATGCGTCGGTCAAGTGAAACTATGTAATTGTTAGAAAAGTAAATACTTTACAAATCTGCTCATTTGCGCCCGTTAAAAATTCAGGTAGGGGCAGTGACTTTTTTCTAGGGTTGATTTCAAAAGTGATCACTTTATCGTGAACAGCCTTTAACCCCTTAACATATTATCCCAAGTATACACTTTCACATCTGAAATGTTCAAAATGGGTAACTTAAAATCATGATCGTTTTTTTACAAGGTCGGAAGCTAACGCCGATAGAAAAAGCGCATTTTCCCTGATAATGCTATTGGTTGCTGTTTGACACACTATCTATTATATAAATGGTCGCTTGTTATGCCATGCATCTATTGAAGCCCTTCCCATGTGTTCAAAAGAGTCAGTAGTTATAAGAAATTCGTAGGTACTTTTCACACCAAAAATTCTCTTTTTTTTGTAACTACTCAAACGAAAAAGGGAATTCTTGAAAAGGGTAGCGGGAATAGTATGACTTGTATGATCTGGCAACACTGTGCAGGTAGTTGGAAAGTGCCCTGGGTGACGATGGTAACTGAGAATTCTTCAGGGCGTGTGTGTTAGGGTAAAGGCCCTTTCACACGATCAAATTTTTCTTCAAATTACCTTCATTTTTTATTGAATTCAATTTCATTGAATGCTATAGGACGTCATAAAAACGTCACAATCGTGGCCATTTTCTCTTTCGATTACTTGAATTCATAACCTCGACCGATTATCGCAGTTTTTATGACAGCTTTAATGGAAGCAATCTAATAAAAATCAATTTGTGCGCACACATTTAAAGATGTTACAAAATAAGGATTCATATTTCATAAAATTAAAATATACAGTAAAATGGAAATTTGTAGTGGGTTAACCAATTGTTTTCGTGCCGTGCGTGAATCGCAGATAGTTCTAAAAAATTACTTTTGGTATTTTTTTAAAATTGGTTTCTTTAAAGGTTTGTGATAATTTTTCACGCGGAGACTTGAAAGCTAATGTATGCAATTCATTTAAATGCAAATGAAGTGACTTCTTAGTTAATTAAATTTAATTGAATAAACATTTGAGTGTGTGAAATGGCCTTAACCCTTTTTGACCCACTTTAATGTACGGCGTCAGGTGTTGCAATCAAGGAATTTTATGATGCGTGCTGTACTTCGACACTACACTTTTCTCGTTACCACAGCCATTTGTTCAGCTACAGTTACATGAACCAATCATGACCCTAGGCCAGTTAAGACAGTTTGCGAATCATTTACCCACAGGTAAGATCATTGGTCACCTAGAGCTTCGCAGTGTGCCGTACAAACCAAAAATTTGCCAACACGTGCGTAATGCACACAGTTGTGTACACTGGGTCAGAATGGCCTCGTCAAGCGGGGGAGTGGGGGTGGGTCGAGTGGGAAGTTCCGCAGGCCCGCAGGTGGAAGGCAGGCAGTCGACACGAAGCCCTTGCATCACCCTTGTGGCTCTGCGTGCGGGGCCTTGTTAAAAATACAGCTCCCTCCCGCGACGAGTCCTCTCTACAGCCGGGCAGAAGTGGGTCGCGGGCGACTGGCTAATCGCTAGCACCGCCTGAAGGCCCCTGACTGCCAACGTTTTGTCTTCTCTGCGCCCCTCATCCCCCCCCCCCAAATTCCCTTGTACAAATCTCTCCTCTGTCACGTTGTCGTGGCGAATCTGCCGCCTGAGCGTCGAGAGATTCGCTTGAACAGCGTCCAACTCCTCATCCCGGCTTACCACCAGGTACAAATGTTGTTATCGTTGGGTAAGGGGGGAACGTCGGTATTATATATATTGGTTATTTACGAAAGTATCGATATATCGGAAAAACTATCGATTTTTGGTACATCGGATTTTGATATTTTATGTATCAAAGGACTTGACAACAATTTAAAATTGCTTGGGATGATACATATTGAAGACCCGAGGCGCCACGTCTGATTTTGGTGCACGTTGCCAAAGTAAACCTAGTACATCTGTAATTCAATTTTCGTATTCAAAAAAAGAGCATTTAAAATTATTTATTTCTGATACCTGGGAATAAAATATTGATTTCGATAAAATATCGTTACCGCTATATTGATATAATATCGTCAATTTGGTATATCGATATTTTTCCAACATCCTTACCAACCGGTCAGAGTATTCGAGAGGAATCTTCCCCGACTATATTGGATTTTTTATTTTTCTAGCTTATATTTTGAAAGAAGAAAATTCCGAAAGTACTTTTATACCGAACTAGCTATTAACCTTATACAGCAGTTCACGCATAATGGTTGAACTACAGATTTTAAATGTGCCAAAATTTGGCAAAATCAACATTGTGACGTCAATACGAGTTCTTAGTTCAGTCGTTATGTATTCTGCTGTGTAAGATTAACTAGTTCGGTACAGATGTACTTTCGGGATTTTCATTTTTTTTTTTAAATATAAACAAGTTATAAAAACTAAAAATACAGTATGGCGTAGGAAGATTAACCTTAAGAAACCGAAGAGAGGTAGCTGCATATACCTCAAATTTCAATTGCACACGCCAACAAGATGGCGCCAATCTGCAGCAAAGTGTATTTCAGTCGGTGCCTGGTAAACTACTCGCCAGCCGAAAGTTCACGACAGGCATGCTTCCGCCATCTCAAAAATAGTGCATTTCTTTGTCCAATAGGCAGGAAATAGCCTTGGGCCTAGGTGCGCCATATCGAAATTCAAAGGGTCCCATTAGCTTGGTTTGTTTTAGAATTTGGGGAAAAAAAACCAGCAGGCAGCTCAGCCAATAGGAAACCTTCCGTTGTACGCAGTAGCCAATCAGAACCAAGGCCTGTTATAACAGCCTCGCGCAGCCAATTACCTAATAGATACGCCCATGTCAATGGAACCTTCACGCCATTTTGTCTGTGTACTTACGTATTCTCTGATATCGATTTCGGTGCTATGTGTCACTCCGAGAGAGTATTGTAAATAGATGGCGATCGCAAATATTGGTGTTATTGATATAACTAATATTGCATATCAGAAACATCGCATGTCACCAACATCGCTTATTACTAGAGACGATGGTTTATTGCGGGAGAAGTTGACTGCTAGGATCCAACGGACTGTTTATTTGTCCGATAGTTTTCTTTCATTATTGGCGCTCGTGCATTTGGGAAGCTACTGACCCATTTCATTGGGCCAATGCAGATTCGCTACTATAAAGCAGAACATTTGCGATATTCTGTAAAGAACATAGCCAAATAAAAAACTCGATAATCTGATCATAAAAGGCTAAATTAGATAAGTGTTTTCGCAGATATTTGCTGGCTGGAAAAGAGTTTTTTTTATAGCAATTTTCTAGTGCGCCTATATATCACCAACACGGCGCGTGTATCCTACACCGCGCATCTCTCCTATCTCACGTGCATCTCCTACCCCATGCGTCTCTCCTATCCCATGTATCTGTCTTACTCCACGTATCTCTCCTACCCCACGCATCTCTCCTATCCCACGCATCTCTCCTATCCCACGCATCTCTCACACCTTGCGCATCTCCTACGCCATGCATCTCTTACATCTGGATATTTCCTACATCGTATGTCGCCTACCTCGTGTATCATTTAGAGTCCATTCTTGGTTACTCCCTAACTTTTGTGAAGCTCTGCGGAAGTTATACTTTCAGGACATTCCTCCGCCTCGTGCAAAAATAGCCTAACCAAGTGTAGAAAATTACATCAAAGGGACTATGCACCACATTCGTGCGCACTCAGTTTAATGATAATTTGCGTAAGGACTATTTCTTACTATAGGCTGTTCATTGTAAAGTGAGCACTTTCGAAAGCCTCGCTACTGTGAGGGGGAGTGCCTCGTAATGCATCGCCACTAGCAGAATGTTGATCCTGACGAACCACTCGGACCAGTGTACACACGCGCATAATCAAGCGGACTTCCCACTCAGCGCATTCACGCCTCGCCATTACCATAGCGTTGGTATAGTACATTCGTGGCTACTTCCAAATTTTCCGAACCCTTGCCAAGTCATAATTTTAGGCTACTGCTCAGCCTCATGCAAACAAAGCTTAACCACGTCTGGAAAATTACATCAAAGGTAGGACATACCGCATTCGTGCGCACTCAGTTTATAGGCGGTTCATGGTAAAGTGAGCACTTTTTAAGGTCCTCCCAACAGTCATTAACCACTAATATATATATATATCTTATTGCAGTCTCAGGCATTCATTTTTGAGGGTAGCCAAATGTATACTCTGTGTTTATTGGTCACATTTGCAATGTTTGTATTAAAAAGCAGCAGGAAGATGGAAATTGGATGAAAGGAAAAGTTTATAAGGGCCTTAAAAAGTGCTCACTTTACCGTGAACAGCCTATAGTAATATTTTGCATAGGAACTACTTCTTACTAGGCATTGCCATTGCCGACACACCTTTTCTCCCCCCTGTCGTTATTCGTAATAATTATGAATTGAACATTATAATTTATTTATAAAATATGATTATTAGTTAAATTTAACCAAAACCAAGATATTTTTATGTTAACAGTATTATAAAACGTTTGTGATACACGGCATATTTAGGAAGCTATAGGCTGTTCACGGTAAAGTGAACACTGAGCACTTTTGGGGCCCTAAATACTTTTTCTTTTCAGCCATTTATAATTCTTTAACCATCTTTAAAAATAAATATCACCATGCAAGTAATAAACACAGTGTATACATTTCTACCGCACTTGGAAGTTTATGTCTAAGGGTAAAATAAAAAACATTTAATGTAAAAAATAATAATAATGTGGTCCGCCAACAGGAAACCAAAGGCCAAAAAAAAAGCATTAGGAAAATGAGTAAAAGAGTCTGGCCATGTTAAGGTGGCCACCTGGTTGAAGGAATTTTGCATGCGAGGTCTTTTTATAAAGCGTGGGAGCGCTAGGGGCGACCGAGACATTCGCATCGACTCTCTCATCGCCTCTACGTGCAAAGCACTGAATAGGCGTGCAGTCTTGCAGTCGATAACTCGCCTCTATGAGGCTTTCAGCGGAAACCCTACCATTTTATGACGTAATAATTCGATTAAAGGTGTGATGCACGTCCCTATTCATTGTTTAATGTTTTGTACCGGAATGTTCATACCTAAAAATGTCCGTTAAAAACATCCGTTTGATCCAATTTCACAATGACGAAAACATGCTTTAGAGAGAAATGGAGGAACTGGAAAACTTATAGAGACATAACTTTTCTTAAATGCTGTTCGTAAGCAGACCTCACTTAGACACGTTGGATGGCGGCCACCTTAAAAAGAAAAAGCAAGCCCACAGGAGAATTCTTCCTTAGTCGACTCAGGGGAGTGGCTCTAATGAATGTACTGTCGTTAGTGCTACTAAGAGCTGGGTACACACATCGCCAAGCTTTGTTTGCTGTGCACGCCTCGCCAGTTGCCACTGATTAGCACTGTTATCCTTTGGAAGGGGGGGGGGGGGAGGGGAGGATGCAGGGAGTACAGTGGTCTTTTTTTTTCTTCCCACAACTTATATCTTAAAGTTGAAGTAAAGCAATGCCTATGGAGCATTGCACCTGACTATACAACGTGAAGAACTCGTAAAAAAATAGTAGACACCTTAAAAATAGTCATAAAAGTGCGATTTATGCTGTAAATGAAAGAAGAATGTATAGGCCTACATTTTGGAACATTATAAAATATTTTACTAAAATATACTTTTTAAATGTAAAAAAATTATTGATAAAATAGTCTGTATGTTTAACCAAATTTAAACGCATTTCCATTCCGGATGCTTCGGAAAGCAGAATTTGTAATAAAATCTTTAAGAAAGATAGTTATAATACTTACTGCGATCATGTGTAATAAAATCATAGTAATAATGTATCATATCAATGATATATTTAACGTTATTTACGTCAGTTTCAGCCAAAAAATTTTGCGACATATGGGCGCACATAAAAATAATTACAAAAATTATTTTCTACATTATTATTACATATTGTTTTACACACAATCATAGTAAACATTCTGACGGTATACCATGGCGAAGATTTTCTTGCAAATCCTTCTTTTTTAAGTATCCAGCCAATTCTCCGGCCCAAATTCTCCCTCTTGGTTCAGTCACACTCAGCGCACTCTACGTTGAGACACACAGCAGTGTCTGATGCTGTTCGCTGGGTCGTCTCGTGCAGCCCTGTGTGCGGGGCGACATCTGGTGTCCTCGCCAGGGGACGGTATTCGACGGACATGGACTGCCTGTGATGGTTCTTTTGTTTCTAATTAGCATTCTGTGTGTAACAAAAGATGGAGTGTGTGTGGTCTCTTTTATGAGTTGGTCTGTTGAATTTATTAATTATTAATACCGAAGCAGTTATTCTCATGAAGAATAAGTTTGTCTGTTTTATTCTAATATATAGAATTATGGTTAAAAGCTGCTATGTGTATTAAACACAAGATGTCTCAGAAAACGTGTAAGTTATCTAAATTTGTTTTGGCGGCTAGTTTCGGTAAAGCGTATTTCACAATTCACTTCCAATATGGGTTCAAACTCTATCATTCCTACTCCGACATTATCATCCACGAACCTAAATCTAATCGCGCAGCAAATTACAAATTCGTCGAGTTCACTTATCATTTAAATAATTATTAAATACTCGTCTTAATTTCGGGGACTTCGTGAGGTTGTACCGTTAAAACGTTCTATCGTCTCCTCAGCCTATGGCCAGGTGGAGAGAGACTCGGCTCTTGGGCGTGGACAAACCTCAGCAAACTTTCTTTGCTCTCCCCACGGGCAAGCTGGCTGATGAGCGAACGAACGTTCGTTAATGCAACGGACAAACGCTGTGTCGACATGTTTGCTCGTCGCCTCCCCCTCCTGTGTCGTCTTGTTCTCGGGTGGAGGCAGGCCTGGCAAACAGTTTGTCCAAGCCGTCGAGAGCACGACGCTCGCGCTGCGTTGTATGTGCGTGTTGTGCTGGAGACCCGATACCCCGACACGACAACATCTGAGTAGCAGCCAATGAAAAGCAAGGTCACTGTGACGTCAGCCCGACAATCGCAGTCCCGACAGCGCGACAAATGTAGGTTCTATTTCTACTTTCCATCGTGTCGGGGTCGCAAAAAAAAATGGAAACATTAGAAAACAAAATTTCGTGCGTATTTCTGTACTGTATTAAATAATAAACTGACTTACCGCCGAAATAACGCTCCAGTTTGTTTTAAAATACATTTTTTTCTCTCGTATAAATTCTAATATTGTCGTAAGCAATATAATCATTCAATTTATCGCGAGTTTTAAACAGTAAATATTGGATATTGTGAGGATAACTTGCCGTTTTAGGATTTTCCAACAGCCAACTAACACACTTGTCGGGCAGATTTCGTCGGGGTATTGTGAACATTGAATAAAATGTAATGTGAAATTCCGTCAAGCTGTGACGTCGTGTCAGTCTGTCATGTCGTGTTCCTCGGACTATTGCTAACTCCTGCTTTAATCTTATGAAACGTCAGCAGTCTGTTTGTCAGAAACAAGCAGCAGGGCGATCAGAAATGTATCGTGTTACGATTGTAAGAACAAGTACAACTTTTTTCTGTCATATCAGGATCATTTGCACGGCCTTCGTGTGCGGAAGATGCACTGTTACCACCGAAGTAATTTTATTGCTATATTCAGTATAGTTCAGTCCTTGTGTTTTTGATTAGGTAGATTTGCTAATTTGTAATGTTCAAATATCTATAGATGTTCGCCGCTCAATTTGCAACAGCCACACAACACGCCAAAAATTAAGAAATAACTTTTTTTTTTTATCGCGCGTAATTTTGTAGTCGTCATATCCGACATGACCCAAAACGTGAAAAGTTTATTTGCAATTCAAAACGTACACCCACCCACCCATATCGTGACCAGGCTAAAGCACTTCTTAATTTTCGGATAAATAAAAGACAATTGATAAATGAGAGCATTGCCACTTTTTGATCCACGTGGATCCGCCTCGTGCAGCACTTCATGTAGATTATTTCTTGACTGTATAGAACCTAAAAATGGCTCCGTCTGTGTGGTGTTACTATGTTTTGCAGTGTTATAAAACGAAAGTGTTGGATGTGCCAACAATCGCATATGAAGTCTGTGTATGGGTACATGCATAGGACCAGATGTTGCATTTTTTAATGTAGTTAACTGTATACGCTATTGTTATTGAGCCATTTTTGAACCGCGTTTGGAAAGGTTTGTATACAGCCGAACGAAGTATAGTTGCGCTAACAAAATATTTTGTTGACTAAACAAAATATACACTTGAACTGACTAAACTGTCTTGTTGGGTCGACAAAATATGGCCGACAACAAAATATCTGGTCGAATCGAACTGAATATATTTGCTTGGCTGCATACAAAATTACATTGTTGGTCCAGAGAGAAGTTCCTCTCAGTGTATCAGTTTTCAATCAAAGGTATCGCTATTTGATTATCCCGATTAGCGTATGCTAATTTTGTCTTCTGTAAATTCTTTATGTTCTCATAATATTTTGCTATGCAATTTTCCGATAGTGAATTAGGCCCACAACGGTTAATGTAGTTTAGCAATTTTTGTTGTGTGTCGCTGATCATTTCGTTTCCCCGGAGATGTCAAAGTCGTGTTGAATACGGTGTAGTTAAGTTAAGAAAACAGTGCATTCGTTCACATTGATGTTGACATGATCGATAATATGTCGCTAAGAGCAGGGAAGATAGGCGAATCGGCAAGCTATTAACGTCAAAATCATACAGTTAGTCGTACCAATATGACTACTCAGTCAGCAATACTTCCCGTTGTTGCTTATGTAGGAATTACGTTCTATGAAAGTGCCGCCGCCACCAAAGAAGAACAAGGTTCCTGTTAGATAGATGTGTACGGAAGTGAAGAGAGAACTCTTTATCTAACTTACACATCAGATCAGAAAAACAGGCAGCGTTATATAATGCGTCAGATGGAACTATAAGAAAACATCCGCTAGCAAAACAAACGCGGAGAGGAAATGCTACAGTCATCACCCGGAAAGAAACATGAAAAAGTGACCTCAACACAACTTAATATACGTTGACGATGTGATATATACACCTGCAAACGTGTAACTTCACAACATATGGTGTTTTTTTTTCCACATATCTCTTGCAGATATCTCGGGGTTTTCAACTTGGAACATTACAGGTAACTCTTGGAATATCAATAGTTCTCTCTGCCTCCCCCCTTTTCCATCAACTCACTCTCTCGTCTCTCATAGAGGGCCGCGGTGGCTGAGCGATTAGCACGCTCGCTTCCCACCAAGGCGAACCGGGTTCAAGCCCCGGCCGGGGTCACCGGATTTTCGCAAGTGGGAATCGTGCCGGACGATATGCCGTTTGTCGGCGGGTTTTCTCAGGGATATCCCGTTTCCCCCTCCCCCCGCCGCACCATATTCGCTTCACTCACCCTCATCGGCTCTCAGACCTCGCTGTTAAGAGCTGCCCAAATCTCTCCACTCTCTCGTCTCTCATGCATGCGCCATATCTCTGCAGTTCTAGATGGGCTCCAAAGTTGGCACCGGACGTTATTTGTAGTCTGGCGTGACACAAAATTAATTATAGAATCAGAGGTTGTGCCTAAGTCAGTAAAGATGGGCGCGCCTACGTCTGCCCCAGCGACCGGTTGTTGGTGGCAGACAGACCCGCCCCAAGCCGCAGCAGGTCTGCTGGCCGTCTTCACACCGCAGGCTAGTTGTTATTGCGTCTCGCTCTGATTGCGCCGCTTCCTGCTCCCGCACAGACGTGGCACACTATAACGTATATAGGGTGTATTAAAATTAGTGCCCACGTGGACGCTGTAGAGATCAGCACCAGACAGCTCTGTACACACAATACATTTAAGAGTGCAAAAATAACAGTCGTAGATTCATTGTCACCCCTCGTCGCTAACATTTTTTTTTTTTTAGTTTGAGAATTTTAGTTAGCTGTTTTCATAATTTTTCTCTGTGCATACACTTTGCATTTCGTCATTATACCTTAGTCATCGTTCCATAAAACATTTTATCAGAGAAAGTTAAGTCTCAAAAGTCCACTGTGTTGTGACTCGAACTTTTGCATAGGTTAAATGTTAGCGAAGGTAGGTATATGTTATTCATGGTAAAGTGAGCACTTTTTAAGGCCCTGCTAAATTTTTCCTTTCTAATTTATTTCTACTTTCTCACCACTTTTTAATGTAAACTTTGCAATATGACTCATAAACACAGTGTATACTTTCCATCGCTCTCAAAAGTTTACGTCTGAGGCTACAATAAATATTTATTAGGGTTTAATGCATTTTGGGAGGGCCTTAAAAGTGCTCACTTTACCGTGAACAGCCTATAGGTAGGTGGGCTTAACGTCTCATCGACAGCGAGGTCATTAGAGACGGTGGAAAGAATGGGCCATGGCCTTTGTTAGGGACCCACTCCAGCATTCGCCTGGGGAGTGATTTCGGAAAACCATGGAAAACAGAAATTAGGATGGCCGGACCGGGAATCGAACCCGGTTCCTCCCGAATGCGAGTCCAGTGAGAGTTACCTTCGCGCCACCTTGCTCGGTGCCGTAGTGAACATAAAGTGTTGCTATCTGATGGTTGGAGTAGGCAACACTAGGATTTCACGCAGAAATGCATAAGCTGTACTTATTTTAGTCTGTTTGGTGAAGCTGATTGTAATTTGGGTGGAGTTCTAAGCTAAGGTATTAGCGCCTTTGAGGGCGGTCAAAGGGAGTTGAAGTGTAGCAGTGACGAAATGCAACGGCGCGGGAAACCTTGGCAAAATGCGAAAGTTGTTGCATGTTCCCAGTCGACATTGGGCACTGGCGCCCGTGGTCAGTATTGCTTTCTGGTTGCAGCACGACCACCAGGACAAAGTCTTATTACTGACCTCTCTACTTGAACTGCGACAGAAGTCCTCCACAGTCGTTGACATGGCTGTCAACTGGTTCGACGGTTCGGGTTAGTTAGTTCCTCGGGCCTATCAAATCGACGCTTCGAAAGCCCTTCCATGACGTTTCCACTAGACAGGAACACTGCTGACACAGTGCACCGAGGAATAGTTTAACTGCTGAGAAATCTGACGGAATGCGTGAAATTAAGGACTCCTACATGCAACTGTCTCCATTGACTCGTGACGGCAAACCCCACACTAGTATTCAGGCGTTTTGTCATGCATCCTGTACACGTTCTGTGGGGAGAAAGAGTTTCAGGTCATTTTTGGCCATATAGTGCACTTGAAAGTACGTTTTCACATTCGTGGTTTGTTGGCGAGATTTATCACAAGTCGTTGCTGTGTGCCTACGAATCACGAACTTTATTTTTATTGACTCGGTTAAACTAGGAGATAGCTTCTCAGACGGAGAAGAACCCATAACCAAGTAACTTACTTGAGGAGTGTAAACAGGGTACTTGGCCTAGAACTATCACACACACACTCAAATCATTAAAAAAAAAAAAAAATGTAGCTCTACAAAAATATACTATACGAAAGTAAAAAACTTATGGTTTTGTGGTGTTCAGATCTTTCTGCACAGTAGTTTACGAGGTTGCGTACGTGCAATGCCAGCTCGACCACCTCTAAAAAAAACTACATCCCGTAATTTGAATTTTTCAGTTTTTACACTTTACCGTGAACGGCCTATAACCGCATCGCATCTGCACGGCGACATGTACGTAAGCGTCCAGCGAAATCTCGGCAGTGTCGTGCGCAACTCACTCACGCATACACATCGGAACTTGTTTTTCCAATCGCCGGCCTTGAATGAGCGAGCGCAAACACTTCAGATGAGTAGTCGCGTTGGCGCGCTGTGTAAAGAAGGGCGAGGGGCGAGGAGGGGGGGGGGGGAGGGGAATGCAAACTGGCTAGGTGAACACGGCCAAACGTGGATTACCTTGGTTGCCCCGGTGTATCGTGTGTCCTGAGATTAGTTCCTGAGCGGCAGCCGTACTGGGCTGTAGGTTCGTGAGGATGGAAGAGTGTACTTCCTCTCCGGGATGCAAATCGGGGAGATCCCAAACCCATTGCAGTAGCACAGATCCCCATAATCGTGCAGACGTACGCATGGCTCCCAAGGTGCACGACACCAGCTAACATGCCGGTTGACCAGACAATTCCCCAAATTGGTGCAGGCGCGCGCGTTTTTAGTTTGCCATTGCGTTGGCATTCAGATCCTCTGCACCCTGACACACGTGGCACGACCGAAATGCTTCTTGCTATCAACAACAGTAAAAGCTGTCCACGATAAAATGAGCACTTTAGAAACCAACCTTAGAAAATAGTTACTATTCCTACCTGCATATATTTTAACGGGCGAACTGAGTGACATGCGCCCAGTTAAGTTGGTAACATGGAAAGGAGTTCCATACTTTAACATCGAATAAAAAGTGCCAGGTAACCATTTGTAATAACTTAAAATTATTTACTTCATCTTATTTTTTTAAAATGCTTCTAAATGTAAAAATGAGCATATTTGCAAAACATTTTCTTTTGTAATAATTTCACAGTTGCACTTGACCGACGCATGAATAAAGTGAAGAGGTCCATGGCAATGTTAATTTTACTTAAGGCCGAATAATACACATGGGCATACAAGTAGATCTTAAGCATGGCTTTCAAAAGTGCTCATTTTACCGCGAACAGCCCATACATGAGCCATGACCTCGCTGACTGCACATTCGTGAGGAGGTCTGGTAGAAATCGTAAAAGATCGGAAAGTGAGAATCACACGTGTTCTTAGATTGTGTCAGTGGCCGGAGCTTATCGAAAATCTTTGGACCGAGAGGTCTCGTGTTCGAATCTCGAGTGCACTTGTGTGCAGTTGTGTTACGCGTAAGGTCAGGTTAGAATTAGAATGCGAGCCGCCACTCGATTGGTCTCCTGGAAGTCGATGACTGATCATAAGGTTGGAAATTTACTGTCTCCTCGTCATACGAGCGGTGACGCCTTTGTTTGTGCTATCGCCAAAGACCACAGCAACAGCGAACATAAAATTTCGTGTAGGTTTTGAAAGAGGCGCTTAACATGTTCGTATAACCCAACACATGTAAGTCTTAGGCACGTCGTTAACCACTTTAATTTACGGTTTCAAGTGTTGTAAACAACAAATTTTGCAATGCGTGCTGTACTTATGAGCTGTAGACTATATGTTTGACTACAGTAATCTGAACCAATTATGACCAAGACCCAATCATTGACTCACAGGTAAGATAATTGATCATTGAGTTTCGCTATGTGCATTACAAACCAAAAATACCTACACGTGCGTAAGGTACACAAATGTGTATAATGGGTCTGAATGGGTTAAATGCGTGGCGATGATTGCAGTTTCTGCTCGAACAAAGGAGCTTGGCTGCATTGCAGTTTTTGCTATGCGCGGGACATGTGTCCATACTTTCAACTGTGACATCAATCAGTTGTCCTAACAGGAACTTATGGGTAAGAGTAAGGCATAGACAAAGTTCGATAGTATCTGGGCAGAGAATTTTCCTGTCTTCCGATCACGTTCTTGTAGGAGTGATATTCTAGTTTTGTGATGACAAGGGAACTCTCCTATAAATCTTCTCCCTACCATAATTTTACGAACTGCAAACAGATCCTAAATTAATATTTCTCATCGTCCAGTGTGCAGTTAATTACGTTTCGGATATCTGCAGGAAGTGCAATAACTCGATATTTAATGAGTAGCATTTCTTTAATGAAAATAATTTAATTTTTTTATACTTAAATGTGAATTTTTTGGGGTGTACAATGTGTGGAACGGCAGGGACATAGTGTGCTTAATTTATGTTTTTGCGAAAATTAATTGAATAGTTATTCATACCAAACACGAATTGTTGTCTTAACTTTCTCTTCACAGTGTCCCTTGGAACGCTGACTTGGAATGACTGGCTTTTCCTCGCCGTTGTTTGAGAAGCTGCCATAGACATACTGACTTCTCACCCCTCTTCTTGTTACTATCACCAGTGTTTGCTAGCTGTGGCTCTGTGCACTTGAGTGTAGTGCAACGACCGACATAAAATAGCGGAGAGATCGAATCTCTCCGAGAAACCACAAAAGAAAACTGGAAGAATAGATGTTATTACGAAGACGAATAACTTCGCTGTTCTAGGAAGGTAATAAAAAGCAGGCGATGGTTGGGTAGCAAGAACGAAATTATGACGCAACATACTCTCCATCACATATTGTGCTCGAATTTACAGACGTGATGGCACCGGAGAAGAGTTCAGATGCAGTTAAAAAAAAAAAAAAAAAAAAAAAAAAAAAACCTGGTTTTGATTGTGTCACCAAGTACGTGCTTGTACGAGGAAGCAGGTTTTCATAACTTGTTTCAGAATGTCTTTATTTTCTTACTTTTTTTTGTTATAATTGTATTAAAATAATTCGGCCAAAGGGAGTACACGCACATTTCAAAGCATTTGTTTCCGTAAGCGGTGGTCTTACCTGGAATCCTATATCCATGGTTTTTGATAGCGTTCTTGGGGGGGGAAAAAAAAAAAAAAAAAAAAAAAAAGCATTCCAGCATTGGAAGACTGAGATTGGTCACTGCGCATTTGACGTGCGCACTCTACTCATGCCTTCAGCGGTTTTTGAATACCGAATGCATTTTGTTACTTAGTAATTTAAACGAAATTGCATAAAATATAATTATCAACTGTGAGAATTCGTAATATGTGGATGTGGTTAGCTACCATAGGTTATACTGAACTAGTTTTAAAACATTTCTAAAATTCCACCAACATTGTTGTAATCTTTATTTTAACGTTAAAATATTTCAATAATTGAAGGCTTAAAAATTCTTGCACTGTGATCACAAACAAGTATAGTTCTGTTGTATTCTTCCACATCTGTCCTGGCTGGCTGTGGAAATGTAGCCCTAGAAAAAGTTACCAGTTAGCTTGCAGCGCTACAGACTGCACTTATTTGATGGACTGATTCAGAAAATAAGGGGGTTCACTTTTTACTCCTAGTCGAGACCTGTTCTCTAGCTCGGGGTATAATCTCTGCGAGATGAAAGTCGTACATTTGTAAGGAGTATATACTGCAGTTGAAAATAATACACAATTATTAGTGTCACCTCTTTCGCGAAAAGATTCCGCCACGGCTAGTTGTACGGCCAAACACGTTAGTTCAGAACCTTTTTCGTGGTCCGATAATTTCACCTCTCACGCATCTTAGCTGCCAGTCAATCACCGACGCTCAGTATCGGTATAACCTAATTCTGATTGGCCCAGTCGAATAGAAAATGTCTTCCCGCGCAGACACGCGGCCAATAGTCAAACGAAATGTGCACGTGCGAAGTTGAAGTTTAACCTGCGCATGAATCTTTTCGCGGAAAACAGGTGGCCCTGGAACAATTATATAAATTAATTAATTTAGGGTTTCAAATGTTTCATACGACTCTTGGGGACGTGGAAATTACCCGGGTGTTAAGGCCGTATTTCATGGGTAGTGGGGGGCCGCGGTGGCATATTGGTTAGACTAATCGCCTCCCACTCAGGCGAACCGGGTTCGATTCCTGGCCGGGTCGCTCCCGGTTCTTCGCATGTGGGAATCGTGTGAGACGATGCCGCTGATAGGTGGGTTTTCTCGGGGATCTCCAGTTACCCTCGCCCCTTTCATTCCGGCGTTGCTCCATACTAATCTCGGTTCACCCTCATCGGCTCTCAAGACCTCGACGTCACGAGCCGCCCAAATCACGCAACTCATGGACACAGGGAGCATAACAAGCAGCGAGCTGCAACTCAAGGTGTAACGAGATATCGTTATCAGATTCATTTGTTTGCCGAAGCAAGCACTGCCAACTTTAGAACACAGAGTAGACACATTCTCACTTTGTTATGCTGGTGATTTTGTAGAGACCTTACTAGCTGTTATTTTTATATTGTCATTGCCCTATGTTTTCTGGCCAATATTATTTATCCTTTTCTTAGCCACAGTTATTTCATATCACAAATACGTAAGAGCGAATATAAACTGTAACCGCGAGGGCGAAACACTACATTACAAGCAGTTTTCATGTGCATATTAATGAAAATACACGTGACACGAATAAACAGTCTTGAAGGGTGCCTACAAAAAGCAGTCTGTGCTACCACCATCAAAATTAAAATATGCAAATCAATCATGAATTTACACAATGTCTAAAGAGAGAACCTACAGGATTGTTTATTGTATATTTATGCTATGTTAATGTAGTATAGTCTTAGTTTAAACACGTAATAATTTTTTTAATTGCCGCAGTTGTAAGATCGTAGAACCTGACTTCGGGTATCTTCGGTAAGATTCCCGCCTATCGATTAGGCAATCTGAATGTCAGCTCAGTGATAAGCAAAATCAAAGTAGAAAAAATATTTTGGCATTGATTCGAGAAAAACCTTGAACTCAAAAAGTTCCATTTATGCTGTATATGAAAGAAGAATGTATATATTTTGCAACATTATAAAATATTTTTACTAAAGTATAGTTATTGAATGTAAAAAAATAATCTATCAAAATAGTGTGTATTTTTAACAAAATTTAAGTGCATTTTCATTCTGGATGCCTCGGAAAGCAGAATTGGCTAGAAAGTCTTCTTCAAGAAAGTTCGTCATAATATTTAATGTGATCATGTGTAATAAAATCATAGTGATAATGTATCACATGAATTTTATAATCAACTTTACTTACGTCAGTTTCAGCCATACATATCTGTGACAAATGGACGCACATAAAAAGAGCTATAAAAATTATTTCCTGAGTTATTATTACAATTTCCTTATTCACAATCATGGTAAACATTATGATAATCCATGACGAAGACTTTCTTGCAAATTCTGTTTTCTGAAGCATCTAGGACGGAAATGTGCTTAAATGTTGTTAAAAATACAGACTATTTTGATATATTATTATTTTTTACATTTACAAACCACATGTTAATTAAAATAATGTATGATGTTGCAAAATATATACATTCTTCCTTTACATACAGCATAAATCGTATTTTTCTGAAAAATTTTTTGGTGACTGTGCCACTTTTTTATGAACACTACGTTGTATAGTCGGGTGCAGTGCTCCATAGGCAGATGCTTTACTTCGACATTAACCTCGAAGTCTTAAGAACCGATGACGGTGAAAGGAGGTGAGTACGGAGAGAGTTAGGTCCTGTCCACATTTGGGCTATCCCAACCTGTGTCTTAGGACAAGGATGCGCTGATTGGTGCACGTGACCCTCTGACCTCATAGCGCTGTCCCAAGCTGCCTTGTCCCAAGTCAAACTGTGTCCCAAGTTGAAGCGTTCGGAAAACTGAACTTTTGGTCTGAACAATTTTATTTGAAGGCTAAAACTTTTAAAACGTATGTTTAAAAAAATAAAATGTGGATGTCAGTTGGCGAACTTATTAAAAATAAAACCATTAAGGCGTTTTTTATATAAATAAATATTCAAATCTATAATTTTGTAAAATTAAATAATCAATAATACAGCAAATTTAAACATCATTACCTAACAACAAATAATATGCCGATTTTAGTGCGTTCTAGTGTCAGATTCCGAAAGCTCACTTCGGACAACGCATTTGTAGACCATAGTCGGACCGCGTCAATGTGACGTCACTTGACGCCGAGTTTCGGACACGTCCACGTCCACAGGAACGGCCGAATGTAGACACGGCCTTACGAGGGCCTGCATGGGCAGTGGCGCGGTCCCTGTGTTTTGCTCGGCCGGGTCGAGAATTCTGGAAGCATCTGAGCCCGAGTGTCGGGAGATAGTGTGACCCGCTTCATGCGTCACTTTCTTCGCAAGCTAGAGAGGGAGGGATGGAAGCAGAGGAGGGGAGGACTTGTAGAGATAAAGGTCTGCGACCCGGCTCGCTAAAATAGCGACGGAGCGAGGTCGCGCGCTCGAGCCTCCGTCGCCGGAGAGTAGTTTCACTCCTCGCGTTTAGGCGTCCAGGCCATAGACTAAAGATGGGGTAGACCGATCTCGTTGGCTGCGCACAACCAACCTCCGTGTCCCAACATTGAACTGCTGTTTTGCCAACACGTCGACGAAAATGGCGTGGTTTGGATTTTAGGTTAGAAAACTGATTTGTAAACAAATTCTTTGAGATGAATGTATACTTCCTCTAACCCATTTGTAATGCAGTTTGGTTTTATTAAAACTGGCAAAACTATTTTATTAATATTATAATGCTTGTCATTTAAAAATTAAGATGTAAACAAACGCGTTCATCACTGTTGACCATGTGACTTTGACAGTTGTGTAAGATTGGGGTAGTTCAATGTTGAGTACATGCGCAGAAGACGAATAAGCGGTCTACCTCATATTTAGTCTATGGTCCTGACCGTGGCAAAGCTTGGCTCACAACCGTCAGTCGCCTGTCCGTCAGTCGAACCATCCGTCAATTTTTTCGTACGTCAATTGAAAGCGACTCACAACAGTCCGTCGCAGTGTTGCCAGATGGGGGAAATGGATTTCTGGTATCGTGCGCCACAAAATTCTGGTATTTTCTATAAAATTCTGCTACTCTTAATAAACAGAAGGGGTCCGCCCCCATCCTCCCATTATTGTAATTACGTTACAGTAATTTTAAGTCCCAAATAAGATGAGCATAGTTTTCAAACAGTTAAAAAAAATATTTTGTGTTTTGGATTGTTAGTGGGTAGATTTTATATCTATACATTCTTTTAAGGGGTACAGAGATTATTTACTGGTATCCATTTTACAAAATAAAAATTCTAATTCTCTTTGGACATATCCACTTAAAAAAACATAAATAATGTTTAAAGTATTAAAAACAATAAAGTTTCATGAAACATTATGTATGGCTACATATTACATGTACAATATAACATAAAATACTCTTTAGCAGTTGTGATACAAGACAATTTTTTAATTTACAAAATAATTTAATTAAGACAGTACTTTTGCTATATTAGTAAATTTTTGCTACCAACAAAAATCTGGCATATATGCGTACCACAATGAGAAAAATCTTGTGGTACCTGGTACCAAGAGAGTAAATCTGGTACAAACACCAGAATTCTGGTACGTTTGGCAGCACTAGTCCGTCGATCCAGAACATTTTCAGTTGTAGCCTACTACTCAACAACACTATCTTTCTCGCGCACAGACAAATGTTTTCAATGAATGTAATAAGTATATTCCCTTTCGTAGCATAATTTATCAGCATTTTCTCCGAAAATCTACAAGTCGTCTTTAGTTCATTTGAAAGGCGAAACGTAAAAAAAGTAAACAAATGACTTTTCGAACAGCCATGTTCAAGGAACGATATTACAAGGCGGTAGTCCATCCGTCCGTCCGTCGAAAGTTTAAAGTTTGAAGTATATTTGACGGATTGAAAAAAGTTGCCCTGTGATGGGGTGAAGATCACGTGACCGACGGACGGGCGACTGACTGATGAAACGGATGATTGTGAGTCTACCTTAAGTTCGCCAGCCTTCGCGCTCTCTCGTCACCTGGGGACGTTTCAAGCCAGCAAAGTCACGCGCCGGCTTGACGACGTGGATCGCGTACGAGCTGAGCTCCTTTACAAGCCTGCTATAAGGCTCGGGGGTGGGCCGTGCGGAACCAAGCACGTGCTTTCAGTCTGGGTCAGCCCTGATGGGTAAACAGTAAGTTAATGGTTAGCCTGAGCATGCTAATACTAGCGTGTTCCTAGCCTGATGGAATGAGGACTTCGTCCACCAGAGCGGGTAATCGTTCGAGGTTAAGGGGGCCGCCTACTTGATGCGACATAGCGCAGGAGCGAGCGAACGCTAAGGGCGACACTGGCGCGCACATCAAGTGCCGCATCGCCACTATGCGTGAAGCACTAAACTAGCGCGCAAGCTTTTTGTCGAGCCGTTTTTTTCTACGGGACTTATAGCGGTGACCATATTATTTTATTGCTGGAAAGTCTGATACAAAGTTCAATGCAGGATTGTATCCGAGTTTTACGTAGATCCAACCAGCATATTTTGTCATACTGCATTCTGAAAATCCTGTTTTTAGCTCTGTTGGAAGGCTTGAAAATAATGGTTATAACGTGGGCAGTGTCTTGAAAGCGATATTTCTACATCGCCTGAACTTCGTTTTCTTTTCGTAACAGTGGACGCACACGTGGAATAGTTTCGTCAATAAAACAGATCTCCCAACACACTGCAACACATTTCAAGCGCCCCTTAAGGGTCCTATGTACTGAAACATAATCTGTGAAATCGTTGTTTGCGCCTAAACGCGTGCCTCGGTAAATAAATGTTCTGGAAATACAAAGTTTTGCCAGAAAGGATAACATAACTATTGTCTAAGTGTCTGTCTTTTTACTTTTATCGTGAAGGTGGCCAGATGTCACGTTTTTAAAGCTTGCCTATGAAGTTTCTATAAGTGGTAAGAGAAAAGTACGATTATACGCAGGTAGTTTGATCTGTGTACTTTCATCGCGTGCAATAAACCTTACTGTTACAGATCTAGTTAGTCCTCTTAATGCAAGAGATTGCCCGGGGGTAGGAACCCTGTAAGTCGCGTCTTGGAGTAGACCATCCTGCTAGGTGGCCCTTCACGGGATACGGTCGGGTTCATGCTACGTGGTGTACGTGACCGCATGCACGTGGTTCCGTCCCTCAGTTCGGTTTTCAACTCCACGCCTGACAAGGGGCTGGTTTTTTCGTCGGGTCCGAAGTTGCTGAAGGCTGTTTGGTGTCTCCCTATCCGGAGGCAGTAAATCCTCAGTGTGGAACCTACCGCGCGGATAACCGTATCTCCGCACAGTGTAGGCCGGAGAAGCTTGATTGGCCCTTGGTGGTGGTACTGGAACTAAGCAATGTCCAAAGTTATGGTTTTTAGGCTCTGAAAGTTGTCTCCTGTCATACCTTAGGGATCAGGCACAGGAGGTGGCGATGTGGAGAGCCGGACATGTTCCGGAAAACATGTGCACGTTTTCAAAACTCAGTCCCGACGAGTTTCTATAACCTGTTTCTATGATAACTTTTGAGTCTGAACTCGAATCTCAATACTGTGGCCATCTTAATTTTAGTGAAACGGAAGTTATGTTGGCTGCAGTGAACTGATTCGGTTGTCGTAACATTAAGTTGGAATAATTCCATTTCTTTCGGCCAAATTTTTACACTAAGAATTTATATTTTTTTAAACGCAACGACAACATAGCGTGAGTCCACAACAAAAACAAAAACAATGAATAACAAATGTACTTCTATACTGCGGAAATGCTACCCGTGGGCCGCATTTTAGTTTCGATACGACTTCAGTACGATAGGCATTTACATGTTAACTTGCATCCAACTGAGTTCGATTTGATTCCACTGTACTGGTGTAGACCAAACGACCTTGAGGACAATTTGTTTGGAATATAATTTAAATGTACAAATTCAATATACGGAAAGTATTGAAAACGACATGGGAAATGTAGTAGTGGTTACTTTGTATTGCAAGTTTGAGAGGGACGGACGGAACTGTGTGCGATGTGAAGAAAGGACGGCGCGGTAGGAATAGCCGCCAGCGGACGTTGGAAGTGAGGCAGGTTTTGCCTTCCCACATTACTTCACGCTAGGGATGGAGACGAGACCTGGATGGGCACGTAGAATTTTGTGTGTGGGCTGTGAACATGTGAAACGACAAGGGGCATTTTACTGGTTTGATTGTTGTTTGGTCCGATGAGGTATAGACTATTCGCGGTAAAATTGGCACTTTTGAAATCCCTGCTTAAGATCTACTTGTATGCACGGTGTAATCATCCACCTTATGTAAAATTAACCTTTGCTTGAACTTCGTCACTATATTCATGCGTCGGTCAAGAAAAAATGTAAAGTTATTATAAATATAAATATTTCACAAATGTACTTAATTGTACACTTTCATGCTTTAAAAAAATTATATCAGTTAACACAAATGGTCACCTGCCACTTTTTATTTGACGTTAACACATGGAAACACTTCCCATCCATCGCTACCAACTTTGCTGGGCACATGTCACTCGGTGCGCCCGTTAATGTATGTGCAGGCAGGGGCAGTGACTTTTTCTAAGGTTGATTTCAAAAGTGCTCACTTTATCGTGAACAGCCTTTAACCTTAAAGTGAATGGAACTGTCAACCGCCTCAACTGTGTGTACTAGGTCGATGAAAACCCCCATATTGTAATGGTGCAATTTTATATAAGATCCCTACGAGAGTATGTTTTCAAAATAGATACGCAGTATATTATTATTTTTTTTCTCGTAAAAACAAATTGTGAAAATCCCTTGCAAACAGGATACATGTGACGGAAACATCCGCTGTAGGGAAACTCTCCTAAATAAAATTCGTGAAGAATACATTTTGTTTGTGTGAGCACTTTTTAAGGCCCTACTAAATTTTTCCTTTCGATTAATTTCTACATTTAAGCCACTTGCTAATATAAACATTGCAATACGACTAAGAAACATCCTGTATATATTTAATCACTCTCAAATTTAACGCCTGAGACTGCAGTAAAATATATTTATCAGGGGAGGGCCTTCAAAAGTGCTCAATTTACTTTGAACAGTCTATAACGTCTATCTTTGAAATTAATGCACTGAGGCGAAATTTCCTTTACATGGGACTTCCTATTAATTTTCGCAGCTGCCAGAAGGTAGGCAGTGTCGTTAATGCATTGTGTTTTATCCATTCTCTGTTATTAACTTATCTTCATAGCATAAAGACGTAGATAATTTTTTTTTTAAAGCGACTATTGCGAGGACCGTGGGAACAATTTTATTTCCTCGAAAGGGGGGGGGGCTGTCTGAAAGACAATGCCGGAAGTTTCTGGGTCGTTAAAGAAGGGTGGGGAGAGCAGGTGTACCATACTTAGTCCCTGCTGCCCTACCGTAAAGGGAAGTGAGCTGTCGACAACTGCTGACATGCGTTTCGTTTCTTTGTTTGGTCTAGCTGTTTCGCGGTTTTTAGCTCTCATCACTCTTCGGAAAAATTTATTTTCCCGTGAATGCAACTATAGTCTGTCCACGATTAATTGAGCACTTTTGAAGTCCCTGCATATGAGCCTTTCTTCTCATTTTATATCCTTCCGCCATGTGTAAAATTAATATAGTCATCGACTTTCTCACTTTATTCATGTGTCATTCAAGTAAAACCGGGACTCACGTTTTCTTCGAAAAATATTTTTACCCGATTAAATGAAATCAATGTTCTGGAAGTTCAGCTAAAGTCATTGCGAGGATAAAATTCTACAGCCGTGTAATACTCTCCCACAGCTACGTTAAGTCACGTTTAGCTCCTCATGACCAGAGACCCTGCCATTTTCGCATTGCACCAAGCTAGATTCCACAGTCCTCTACATAAACGAGCAGAAGTCACTTGTCCATTGGCTGCCGCCACAGGCGAAACTCACTCCCTTGTTCCTCGCGGCCATACGAAACGAAGCCACCACAGTGCTGGTGCATGAAAGTTTACTATTGATTATGAGCGATGTGGGGCGTGTCGGACGAGCGGACATTAACGTTGCATTTTTGCCGTCTGCTTTGGTTATAGGCTGTTCGCGGTGAAATGAGCACTTTTGATAGCCCTGCTTAAGAACTACCTGTATGCATGTTGTCTCTTCTACCGCCTTATGTAAAATTAACGTTCCAATTGGCCTCATTACTTTATTCATTCGTCGGTCAAGTAAAACTGAGAAATTATTAGGAAAGTAAATATTATACGAATCTGCTCATTTTCACACTTCGATGCATAAAAAAAACACACAGAAAGCGAAAGAAAAAGTTTTAAGTTGTCACAAAATGTTACTTAACATTTTTTGTTAGAAGTTAAGATATGGAACTATTCTCTATCCATCGTTATTAACTTTACTGGGCAAATGTCGCTCGATACACCTATTAAAATATATGCGATAAGGGGCAGTGAATTTTCTAAGGTTCATATCAAAAGAGCTCACTTTACCGTGAACAGCGTTAGCTATTTACGTAAGGTGAGTACTTTTTAACGCCCTGGTAATTTTTCCTTTCAATTAATTTCTACCTTTCCGCCACTTTTTAATGTAAACATAGTAATATGACTAATAAACACAGTGTATACATTTCATCACTCTCAAAACTTAACGTCTGAGACTGCAATAAAAAATATTTATTAGGGATTAATGCCTTTTGGAAGAAGGGCCTTAAGTGCTCACTTTACCGCGAACAGCGTTTACGACATCGCGGACAGCCTTACAGCCGCAGGTGACTGTGTTTCGCTCGCCTTGCAGCGTCGGCCTTGGGCTATCTCCGCCAAAGAAGCGCGGCCCTCACGCTTATCGCTATCGCATCCTCACCTCGCCGGCAATTATAACGGCGCGGTGCGGGTTGCGGCAGGTCAGGGCTGTCACTGCAGCCCGTGTGGCGGCCTTGGCGGTTGCTAGCCGCGCCGTGACGTGCCGATCCTATTGTCGCTCGTTCACGGGGGGGGGGGGGGGGGGGAAGAGAGACTGGAACTTTGGTAGAACGCAGGGGTAGAGTGCGCACGCCAGCCGCGCAGTTACAGGCTGTTCACGATAAAGTCAGCAATTTTGAAATCAACCTCAGAAAAAAAAAGTCACTGCTCCTACCTGCATGTATTTTAGCAGGCGCTCTGAGTGACATGCGCCCAGGAACGTTTGGTAACGATGGATGGGAATTAGTTCCGTATCTTAACGTCGAATAAAAAGTGTAGGGGAACCATTTCTAACAACTTAAATTATTTCCTCCCTTTCTGGTTTTTTTTTTTCGCATTTAAGTGTAAAAATTAGCAGATTTGTTAAGAATTATTTTCTAATAATTTCACAGTTTCACTTGTCCGACGTAGTAAAGCCATGTGGCCCGTGGCAATGTTAATCTTACATAAGGCGGAAGAATACACAACGTGCATACAAGTAGATCTTAAGCAGGGCTTTCAAAAGTGCTCGGTTAACCGTTAACAGTCTATAACCACTCCACGTTCCGACATTCAACCGCTTTTTTCTTCCCACAGAACTATCAAAACCATTGCGTACATTTTCGTGTAATGTTTTTCAAAAAGCACAAAGCACATCACCTCTGTCGTTACAGCCATACACCCTCTACGAGACACATACATGACGCTTTCTAAACAAGCCATGCAGCATTATTCCACTCACCTGAGTTGAAGGCTGTTTCGCAGGACTATGTACGGAAACATTTGCTGTGGAATCATCGTTTGCGCAAATACGCGTATCTAGGTAAGTACATGTTCTGGAAATGCGACTTTTTGTCAATAAAAGGGGGGGGGGGGGAAATAACAATAGTGTATGTGCCTATCTTTTTACAATTATCATATAGTGTATTCAGGCAGGAAAAAAAAAATTCGCGCAAATGGTCAAATATCGCATTTTTAAAGCTTTCCTATGCAGTTTCCTTGAGCGGCAAGAGAGAAGTATAAAAATACGGGCGTAGTTTAATATGCGGGCTTTTATCGCGTAAGGTCCCTCTGTTACACAGATCTAATTTGCACAGTACAGCATCACGACGGAAACACTGCAGGCTTTGCGCGCAGGAGCGATGAGGCTCTAGAAGTGCGTGTTAGTGTCGCCCGTATCGCTCCCTCGCTTCTTTACCTTGAACACGCAGCTACATAATCCCCTTAAAGGGGATGATTCCCCGCCATATTTTATTTACGGAACTTTCGCCGTAACTTGCATAATATATTTTGTATTCTATTTTGGGCGTCGACAAATAGTGATGGGATAATCGCATGATTTTGTAATTAGAATGAATCGATGATTATTTTTTATTCGAATAAATAATAAGTAAATATAATTGTTTGCCTTTTTTAGTCCATACATACAATTGACCGCAAATACAGTATATTTCTATAAAGATGTTTACTATGCTCACGAAAAAATTTTCTGTTTATTTTTAATAAATTCTGCTATTTCGAAAATTGGTTGTTTCAAAATATATTCTATGGTTTTAATAATTGCGAAACATGTAGGTATCGACAATGTTTTGTTTTGTTTAAGTGTAAACATACGAGAGTCGGGATTAATTGAATTGTTTTAAAATAATCGATGAATAGATTATTAAATAATAGAATAATCGATTATTTACAAGCTATTATCGCATCACTATCGACAAGGCCTAGGGAATTGCTTTGTGCATGTTTCAAAACATGTAGTCCATGACTACTGTTACTAGATTCACGTATGCAATCGCCCGCATAAAAAAAAATTACTTATACCTCGTCAGCAGTCACTTGTTGAAAATTAATAAACAAGGTAGTAGAGTTTTAATAGTAATCTTTATAAATTATTATGTATTCAGTGTCGTGCGGAAAATTTAGTTTATGAACATTATTAAATGGAACTTAGCGTGCAAAAATGGTGAAAATCCAAGATGGCAGGGCGTGATCTCCCTTAAGACTGAAAAGGGACCGCGGTGTTTTAGTTGTTAAGCCACTCGGCTTCCACGTAGGCGAATCGGGTTCGACTCCCTACGGTGTCGCCCCGGATGTTCGCATGTGGGAATCGTGCCGGACGTTGCCGCTGGTAGGCGGGTTTCCTCGGAGTTCTCCCCTTTTTTCCCCTTGCGTTCCGGCGCAGCTCCATGCTCACCTCACTTCATCCTCATCCGATTCTCAAGACCTCGATGTTAAGAGCCGCCCAAATCTCTCCACGCCACTCCATTAGACTAAATATGATGGTAGAGTGTTTTTTAACTTCTATGCACGTAGCCGACATTGACATCGCCCATCGCCAGTACAACTGTCAATCACATAGTTAACGGTGAGGAAACGGTTTGTTTACATTTGAATTTCCGCTTTTACAAGACTAAAATTATTTGACTAACATGAATATAATCTATAGGCTATACAGTTTTTTCGGCACTTTTGAAATCAACTGTTAATAAAATGCCACTGCCCCTCCCTGTATATATTTTAATGTACACACTTGACAGATGAGTGCCCGATAAAGTTGGTAATAGTAGAGAGAAAAATAGTTCCATGTGTTAAAGTAGAATTAAGTTTTAGGTAAACATTTCTGAGCACTTAAATTATTTCGTTTGCTTCCTGTTATTTCTAATGCACATAAGTCAGAATAAGTAAATTGGTAAAATATTTACTTTTCTCATAATTCGACAGAATTCAATTGACCTGCGCATGAATAAAGTGATCAAGCCCGTTACAATTGTTCTGTTACATATGGTGGATGAATACACAATGCGCATACAAGTAAGACTTTAGCAGGGGTTTCAAAAATGTTCAGTTGACTGTAAACAGCATTATTTATTGTTTCAACGCTAGGTTATAGGATATGTGCGAACATTTCAAAGTGCTTACCCTATAAACCGTGTTATTACTTCAAATCCTGTCCAAGTTATTTTTGATAATGCTATAGTGGCAGAAAACGAGTCTAATTGTTTGAACACGGAAGTGGTTATACTGCGCAGCTCGTACGCGCACTGTACCCCTTTTCCCTCTACGGTTAGTACCACGTGGCTACGACTGTCAGCACAATTTTTACATATAAGTGATGTGATATATTAGTATAGGCTGTTCACGGTTCAATTCGAAAATCCAGCTTAAGATCTACTTGTATGCACGTTGTGTAATCTTCTGCCTTATATAAAATTAGCATTGCCATGGGCCTCCTCGTTTTGTTCATGCGTCGATCAGGTGAAAATGTGGAATTATTAGAAAAGTAAATGTATTACAAATGTGGTAATTTTAGATACATTAAAAAAACAGAAATCGAAACAAATAATTTAAGTTATCACAAATGGTTACATAACTCTTTCTGTACGATGTTAAGATATGGAACTACTTTCCCTCCATCGTTATCAAGTTTACTGGGCGCGTCACTCAGTGCGCCCGTTAAAATATATATGGAGATAGGAGCAGCGACTTTTTTCAAGGTTGATTTCAAAAGTGCTCACTTTATCGTGAACAGCCATTACACTGTTTTCGACTACGTTATTTCGCTATTAGTGTATTGACCTGTTATGCCTGGTTCACATGTACGCCCGATCACGCGGAACAGACAGAGCGGAAAACTACAACAGCCAATCAGAAGCCGTCCTCGGTTTCCGCGCGAGTCGCACAGACACCGAGGATGAACGTGACAGTCGGTCTGGCAGTTCTTGGGCCAAAGCTGCGGATTGCAGAAGACGATTGAGTCTCCCTTATCGATAGTCTCTGGTTAAAATTGTTCATACCGCAGTTTCTGCTGTCTACATTATCTGCTGGCCAAACTGCTCTTCCACGACGAGCCTCGTTGTGTAGATGATATCAGATCTCTCCTCAAACTTAACCCATTCAGACCTATTGTACCCAATTGTGTACTTTACGCACGTGTAGGTAATTTTTTGTTTGTACGGCACACTACAAAACTAAATGGCCAATTATCTTACCTGTGGGTAAATTATTCGCAATTCATCTTAACTGGTCTAGGTCCTAATTAGTAAGCCAAAGATATGGCTTACATCTCATTGGAAACGAAAAAAGTGTAGTGTCGACTTAAGTACAGCACGCGTCATAAAATGTCTTGATTGCGACACCTGAAGTAGTAAATTAAAGTGAGTCAGAAAGGGTTAAGCAACGTAAACCGACTTGAATGCGGGGTACGTTGTACTGCACAAATATATTGTTACAATTTTCAAACCGCAGTTCATTTGACTTACCGTGGGACCAACAAAGCTGAGAATGAGGTGTGTTGACGATTTGGTGTAATTTTCTAGACTTAGATAGGGATGCCGCCTGCATCCTTTTCGCTTTTTTTTTTTTTTTTTTGGCCGAGAAGCGCGGGAGCTATAAGGGTTACACTGGCACGCATTACAAGAGCGCCATCGCCCCTACGCGCAGGCCTCTGAACTGGCGTGCAGTGTTCTCATAGTGCTGCGTGTACCTATGGGATCTTCAGCGGTGACCATATCATATTACTAATGAAAAGTCTGAAGCAGAGTTCAGTACAAGCTCCTATAGGCTATTCACTGTGAAGTGAGCTCTTTTGAAAGCCGTCTCAATAAATATATTTTATTTTAGCCCTAGGCGTTATCTTCTGAGTGCGGGGGAATATAAACACTGTGTTCATTACTAACGGTGCCATATTTATTTAAAAAGGGTAAAAAATGACTGAAAGAAAAAGTAACTAGGACTTCAAAAGTGCCCACTTTACCGTGAACAACCTATATCGTAGTTTGACTCGTGTAAGGCTGGTTACGTTTTAAGATACGTCAGCACGCGTGGTATTTTAAAGTACCATTCCTGCTTCGTCTAGGGTACGGTGTATTTTCGTAGGTAAACATACTGGTGGCGGGTTTAATAGTTTCGTAAAAAAAACAAACAGGATTTCAAGCACTCTGCATCGCAGTTGGCGGAGCTCTTGAAGAGATTTTCACATACTGCGATGTGATGAGCTGTAGCCAATCAGAATAAAGCAGCCTGTTGATGCGGACCGACGGCGTCGACAGAGCTGCATGAGGTTCGTGCATCTGCGTTGCCGCCGGCGGACGACGACAGATAAGAAGAAGAAAAATTGTTGTTTACTTTGAGCACTGACGACTTAAAAGAGTAGTGTTGTGTTTTTGTAAACAAATACGCATTTGGCGCAAAGCAAACTTTCTGTGTATTATTTCGTAGTGTTGCCTTATCTTTTAAAAATTTTTCTTTATTTTTCTGTTTTCGTTCCAACAGACCAATTTTTCGTATTTCTTTTGTTCAACATTCTGGCCAAAAACTTAAATTTCTTTCGTGAGAACGGTTGGCAGCATAGCACCCATCGCCGACAAACTGTCGCATTATAGTGAAATCACAATTGGAATCGGTCGGTTGATCATCGGCGTCAAACGCATCGCGCCAAACCGCATCGCATCGCAACGCATCACAGTTTTGTGAAAACCGCTTTAAGCGTTGTCCACATGAGGCGGAGGAATATCCTGGAAGTAGAACTTTAGCTGGGCTTGAGAAAAGGTGGAAGTAGCCGTGAGTTGAGAGTATCAGGAAACGGCCAGCCAGCACATGGCGCGGCGTGGCTGGGCGGAGGCAAGGTTTATTGACGGACGTCGAGCAGTGTGTTATTGTGTGGAGTGGGATGGTGTAGGAGGGGTAGTGCGTGCCTGCTGCTGGAACTTGGAGCTGTTCCAAGCGGTCGGGCCGGCAAGTGGTGTGACCTTCAACCGCCGGAGCGCGCCCTGTATGCCCTGGCCCCGCCCGCGTGATAACGCTCTCGTTACGTCTTCGGGAAGACTCGAAGGCTAGCATTATCACCCGAGTACAGCGGGCCGGCCTCCAGTGGCGGATATAAGACTTGGATTTATAGATATCTCGCCGAAGTTTCTATTTCAGATGGTATTGTATTGTAAAGGGTTTTTTTTTTTAACGTCTCCCGGTTTTATGCTTGAGAACTTAGCAGGGGACGGCTTACAGACTAACTTATAACCTAACTTAAATTAACACCCATGCCTTACCCGGGATTCGAACCTAGGTCCTAATATTCCGCCTGGATAGTGGGTGAAGTGGCGGGGAATTCCTAAATGGAATTTCAGTGGACATCTTGTATTACCGTCACATTTATTTCTCTTTGGTTTTGTCCATACTAATTGCGAAATATTATAATTTATATAGATACAATAGAAGTTTAAAGTTCAATTTAATCGAAAGCAATATGCTGTTAACAAAAATATATAAAACGCTTGTCATACATTACACATTAAAAAAGGACCAAAAACATAATGCACCACACATGGGATGATTTTTCGGTTTGATTCAAAACGTGTGGAGATACCGCGAATATAGACTATATAAAAAATGTAGGCGGGATCAAGCTATTAGACATTGTAAATGTAATAATCACAAGCGGAAGGAAGGATATCGTGATCTGCTTCGAGGAATAATTTCGTTCACTAACATATTGATGGCCTTAATGGCATTTGTTTTTACTGAATGTCCCAAAACTTTCCAGTTGAGGTTCCATTTCTCTTAAAGATAACATTTCCCACCTACTGTTTTGTATTTTAACACGAAAACGGTAAATTTGTTACTGACAGCTTTATGGGTAAAAAAAATAAATAAATAAAACATCCTAGTTACGCGTCCAGTGCGATGATTGAATTTTTCTCTTAATGAGCAGAACGTCTGTTTTAATTTATTTTCTCGCTTTTACCGAAAACGCGGTATTACATCTATAAATCAAGCCTTTTTTTTTTTTTTAATAATCGGAAAGCCCGCAAGCGGATTGCATATCCCAACAAAGCGATCGAAGAAATACCGAGAGATTTTCCGTCAGAGTTCATGAATTATTGAAACACTGCATGATAAGAAATACTCGTAATTGAAAGAAACTGCATGTGTTCATGTGTGCGCATGAACTTTCATACGAACTTAATCTCCAGTATATATGTTTTATGAGTGTTGTGTAAAGCTTTAGTTTTTACGTTATTCCACCAGGGAATTTCATAATAACTTATCAGGATAAAAAATCGAGAAAATATTAAATACGGTTTCGTTTACTGTATTCAAATTTAACTGACTGGAAATATAAACTAACGAAATTTTTACAACCAGTCAACGACGTATACAGAACAGCAAGGCCTACCGTACTTGTCGAAGGAGTTGTTTTCGTAGCTACAGTATTGGAAATTGACGAGGCAGCTCGTGTTAGTAGTTTTTACAACCAGTCAACGACGTAGACAGAACAGCAAGGCCTACCGTACTTGTCGAAGGAGTTGTTTTCGTAGCTACAGTATTGGAAATTGACGAGGCAGCTCGTGTTAGTAGTTTTTACAACCAGTCAACGACGTATACAGAACAGCAAGGCCTACCGTACTTGTTGGAGTTGTTTTCGTAGCTACAGTATTGTAAATTGACGAGGCAGCTCGTGTTAGTAGTTTTCTAACAGTATTCTGGGTATTTAAGTATTCTATAGTTGTCACTGTTAAGTTCCTTGCAGGTAAATGGACATTTTTACTAAGAGTTTATTTTATATAGTCTATGAGCCAGACACTTTTGTGGGCCCAACTGGAACATAAAACTGAGACTTTAATTTTTGTCAATTTGGTACCGCCGATCACGAATATCGCAAAGCGGACATGGTAGCATTCTGTCTCAAAATGACGTTCAAAGATTCCGGCTCATCTTTCTGATCACCTTATCTCCAGATAGACATACGATTTTTGTTATTTTTTTTTCGCATTTAATAATTTTTTAATGTATCTAAAAAGCAATTGGTCGGTTTTGAATAGCTAGGGGCTTGATAAATAAATAATCAGCAGGAGAGGAAGGTTTAATTAATTTATTATGCTTTACACATGTCTATTGTAACGCAAATGTTGAAAACTTGCGACAGTTCTATAAAATTTGTAAGGACATAAGTTGTGATGCATATTTGCTACATACTGAGCTAAGCAATTACCTACTTGTTGAAGTACGCGAGTCTTGGCAACACCATTGCTTCGTAAGTCTGTGTAGTTTTGACGTTTATTGTATGTCGACAGCCTTCTGCTTCGCTTCATGTTCATACATAATTTTAAACTTTATTAGGCAATAAACAGTTATTAATAATTTTGAGGATATTCATGGTTTTGTAACAACTGATAACTTTATAAAAATACCAAACCACTAGAAAATAATACAATATTTTTTTCAGCGTAAATATGAGCATTTTAATTTAAAATCCTCATTCGTACGAAGTTCAAAAAGTGATTTTCTCTCGAAGTTTGTTTTCAGTTAGTAAAAAAAAAAAAAAAAAAAGTCTAAGTTCCAGGAGTGGCACGTTGCAAAAGGGTAACTGCTGGGTATTTGGGCTATAAGTTTTATCAAAAAAATTAAAATTGGAAAACGGGTGAACCACATAAAAATTTTCCAAGAAAGTTTCTTCATGGCGTTCTGATGAGAACGGAGTTTATATATATATATATATATATATATATATATATATATATATATATATATATATATATATATATATATATATATATATATATATATATATATATATATATATATATATATATATATATATATATATATATATATATATATATAGACACACACACATATTTTAAATTCCAGTAGTTCCTTTGATTCTCTTTGAAAAGTAATTTCTCGCTACTGTCGGACTTTTTTTTCAGTTTGTTGTCTCGCATCACAACGAAAAAAACTATGCAACAAGCCAAAAATTAAAAAAAATAGTTTGTCTCTTGAAAACCCTTAAAGGAAGACTCACGTGAGGTTGGATATATCACCCGTTGTCTAGACTATATTCCGAAATCTCGAAGAGATGCTGTTACCAACATCACACACACTTGTCCACGACAGAGTGTAATGCTGATATAGCCCATTCACTGTTACTTCCAACTTTTCTGAAGCCCTGCTGAAGTTATTCTATAAGGAAATTTCTCCGCCACATGCAAACAAAGCTTAATCGTGTTACACCAAAGGGACGACGCACCGCATTCGTGCGCACTCAGTGTAATAATAGTTTGCATAAGAACTATTTCTTACTAGGCATTACCAACACACCCATTTTCTTACTGTTTTTATTCACATGTATTATAATTTATAGGTAAAATGTAAATAAAATTTCTATTTAACCAAACATAAGGTGTTCTTATTTTGGTTTAGTAGAAATATAAAAAGCTTGTGATACATAACATAGAAAACAACACATCACACACGAGGTAATTAATTTTTCAAACGTTTAATTTAAAACACGTGCGATGAAACCGCGATTGGATTACGTTTGCAAAGTTCCGAACGAAAAAATACAGAATAAAATAAAAGTTTTGTTTTCATGGCGTTCGACCCCTGAGTGTAGTTTTTTGTTACATATTTTCGGACCGTGTTTTAAGCACGAAAAATGCCGCAGTTAAATTATAAACGAGCACGCGAAGTTAAAAATTGCAGAGTACATTTACGAGGGTACGGCGTAGAGTTTAATTTGTTGCTCTCGTCGTCTATAATTGAATTAAACCGCCATCAAGCCGAAAGTGCGTTTAATCTACAATGCAAGAGGCGGGCAGTATCGCTTAATCAACACAAACCCACCCAACACCGAAGCGAGTTTTTTCTCTCTCTTTCTCTGTCTCTATCTATCTCTCTATATCTATATATCTCACTCTCTATCTATATATGTCTATCTGTTTGTAGCTCCCTGTATCTCCCTCTATCTCAACTAGTTTCCTTGTCGAGATATGAGGCCACATATGTTAGACCAGTAGCAATTCAGTAGCAAGTAACAGCAATTTTTTTTTTTTTTTTTTTTTTTGCAGTAAGCTGCCTGGCGCCTGGACTTCGTTACAGTGTGTTTGAAAATACACCTTTATCCACAAAGCTTTTGAAACGTGGGTCCAGTGTGCTGTTCTACGTAAAGAACGCACGCTTCATACGAAAACTGTTCAGTGTTTCTAACAGGAGTGCGACACTAACACGCACTTCTTAGTGCCTCATCGCTCCTACGCGCATGGCGTGCTGTGTTTCCGTCGTGGTTTTGTACTGTGCACATCAGATCTGTAACACAGGGGCTTTATTACATGCCATGAAAGCCCACAGATTAAACTACGACAGTATGTTTGTACTTTTCGCTTGTCGCTTAAGGAAACTGCCTAGGCAAGCTTTAAAAATGCGACATTTGATCATTTTCACGAATTTTTTTCTCCATGAATATACTTAATATGTTAAAAGTAAACACATAGAGGCACATATAATTTTTTTTTCCTTTTCTAGAAAAAAGTCGTATTTACAGAATATGCATTTGCCGAGATACGCGAATACGCGCAAGCAAACAATATCACAAAAGATATTTCAATCTTCACACACAGTAGAACCACTTTTCAGACCACTTTAGCGTAACTAAAAAAAGATATTTTCAAAGCGAAGTTTTTCAAAATAAACGCCTAAGATACATATAAAAACTCAAGTTTGTTTTTTGATTGTGAAAATTGCCCAAACGGGTGTTTTCACGGCCATTTTTAGATATGAACATTTCGGCACAAAACATTAAAAAAGGAATAGGGACGTGCAACAAACCTTTATTATTACGTCATAAAATTGTAGGGGGTCTGCTAAAAGTCTCCTAGTGGCGCGTTAGCAACGGCAAGACCGCACGCCAGTTCAGTGCTTTGCGCGTAGAGGCGATGAGAGAGTCGATGCGCATGTCTCGGTCGCCCCTAGCGCTCCCCGCTTTTGGGCCTCAGACGTGCAAAGTTCCATCAACCAGGCGGCTACCTTAAGTTGAGAGAATAATGATGTCATTGCTGGTTAGCTCAGGTAATGTTTTCAGTCTCCGTAGTATCGGCCCACACGACACTTATTTCTTCATTCCTCATGTGTCTCGTTCCAGCGCGCGAACACAGCGATTGGCACCGCGGCTCACGATATAGCCACTTTTCAATCAATTAGTATGTGCCTCGCCTTTCCACCTCTTCTCTCGCTGACTTATCTAGAGTGTTCTGTCGTCCTTGGTGTATTTGCATGCCAAGGTGATCCATTGTGGAGCTGCGGAAAGCATATTTATTAAGCTACCGTCAGCGGCTTTATCTGTTTCCGCGCCGTCTCTCGAGTGCTTTGTTGTTCTGCGTTTTTTTTTTCAGCCACCTCACACACAGCGCTATGAGATTTTATTCTCCCCAACCAGAGGTCGCCCTCATTCTTCCTATAGGCTATTCACGGTAAAATGAGCACTTTTTAAGGCCCTCCCAGCAGGCACTGACCACTAATAAATGTATGTTATTGCAGCCTCAGACATTTAAATTTGAGGGTGGTGACATGTATACACTGTGTTTATTGGCCACATACCAATATTCATATTAAAAAGTGGTGCCAATATAGAAATTGACAGAAAGGAAAACTTAAGCAGGGCCTTAAACAATAGCTCACTTTATCGTGAACAGCCTATACGATTGTTAAGCGCAGTCCAAGCTTTATTTTTGGGGACGTGTTATCGCCGTTTATATTTTAAATTTTGCAATTAAAATATTTTCTTTGGCTGGTTGTATGTGGGCGATTTTTGTCAGGACGTTTATACTGTGTCTTTACGAAACACTCCCGAAATAAAGAGGTATTTGGGAGACTGAACCCAGTGGTAGATGATGACACTATGATTAAACTCAATGTGGCGCGTAAATCATACTAAAGGCTGTTCACAATAAAGTGAGCACTTTTGAAATCAACCTTAGAAAAGAGTCACTGCCTCTTCCTTCATATACTTTAACGGGCGCACTGAGTGACATGCGCCCAGTAAAGTTGGTATCGATTGAGGGGAAAGTAGTTCCACATCTTAACGTCGAGTAAAACGTGTTAGGTAACCATTTGTGATAACTTAAATTATTTCTTTCACTTTCTGATTTTTTTAAATGCATCATAGCGTAAAAATGAACAGATTAGTAAAGTATTTACTTTTATAATAATTTCACAATTTCATTTGACCGACGTACGAATAAAGCGATGTGGCTCGTGGCAATGTAAATTTTACATAAGGCGGAAGAATAAACAACGCGCATACAAGCAAATCTTAGCAAGGCTTACACAAGTGCTCACGAACATCCTATAGCATATTTGTTCCGTCAGCGGTGGAAAAGTAAGCAACTCGTGTGAAGCGCGGGAGCGGGCGTAGCTAGCGGAGAAGTGAGAGGAAGCACGAGTTGCGTGGGAGCGTGCTAGCCCGCACGTGCGGGCCGTATCGCGTTATCAGCGGACGCGAGGCCCCAGGCTGCATACACGTCGCCCGCACGTCGTCGCTAAAACCTCAGTCAGCCGTCGTACACCATCGTGGTTCGAAACTCGATCCGAGATCGGATCTAAGATCGACACAGAAAACTGTCGCATCATTCGAGTTCAGAGCTGGACTTCATTTCGAACGACCGAAATTGGCTGCTCCAAATCTCGATCCGAGATCAGCAGCCATCGTCGACAACTGTAGTTAGAAAAATACGCCAACAGGTAGAACTAAGTTTGATTGTTTTCTTGGGAAATTAAAACGTTATACGCACTTGAATATTATTCAGTAAAATGCGTACAACAATAATTCACGTAAAACAGATAAAACATCAAACATCTAGTTCTAGTGAAAAATACACATACTTCCGTGACGTTGTATATTACGAACCAATAGCAAAATTTACTCATACTTAATCTCGATATCTCATTTTGGATCGGAGATCGACGAATCGGAGTTCCAGAATCAGGAAATTTCGTTGATGCAACACTTTTACATTGGAGCAAGATCAAACTGGATCCTGTTTCGGAACTAGGATCATTCGATCTTGGATCGGGGAAGATGTTGGTGCAAACGGGCACTAGGCGAGCGCTTAGTAGTAGCTTTCTGTGTGCAGTGCTGCTCGATAGCAACGCTGCCATTGCGCAGTGCAACTCATTCAGTACTTTCCATTCAGGGTAACCGCTATTTATAGGTCGTTCACGGTAAAGTGAGCACTTTTGAAGCCCTAGTTACATTTCTTTCGACCAATTTATATCCTTCCACCACTTGTTAATGTAAACCCTGCCATATGAGTAATAAACACAGTGTATACATTCACCATACCCAGAACCAAAAGTCCGAGGCCACAATGAAATGTATTTATTGGTTATTATGTCTGATGAAACCGCTTCAAAAAGTTCTCACTTTACCGTGAATGTCCTATAGTCCGTAGGACATGTAGCTTAGCCCGCCTGTAGAATTGGACAGGAAATTACTTCTTGGCCTATCTGCGTGGCGATTGAAGTTCGAAGCCTGGAATGTCTGTGCCCGTTTTAATTGATGTTATTGAAGTTTCGCAAAGAAGTAGCGGTAAACAATATTGTAATAAAAGACCTAAAAAAAATTAAGATATATAAAGGCTGTTCACGATAAAGTAAGCACTTTAGAAATGAACCTTAGAAAAAGTCACTGCCCCTGCATGCATTTTAATGGGCGCACAGTTAAGTTAGTAATGATGGATGGAAAGTAGTTTCGTATCTTAACGTCGAATATAAAGTGTTAGGGAATCATTTGTGATAACTTAAATTATTTATTTCGGTTTCTGTTTTATTTTTATGCATCAGATGTGTAAAACTTAGCAGATTTATAAAATGTTTACTTTTCTAATAATTTCACAGTTTCACTTGACCGACGCATGAATGAAGTGATGAGGCCCGTGGTAATGTTAATGTTACATAAGTAGAAGGAAAACACAACGTGTATACAAGTAGATCTTAAGCAGGGCTTTCAAAAGTGCTTATTTTACCGCGAATAACCTATGTCAATCTGTAGTAATTCGCCAGCTAAGGAGATCTCGACATCGAAGCGGCAACCTTTAAATGTGTTTATGAACACTTATATCGTTTTCGTGTTAGATGTGGAGAGTGGAATGGAAAATAGTAGAATATACGAAATCCTGCCTTGTTGATGTTCTGATCGCGAACATTTCCCAATTGTTTGCGCTGTTACTCGATCGGGTGAGGCCGTTAGAGAAAATACAAGAGTGGATCTAGCCAGTGTGGCCAGTTCTCGCATTTGACCCTCGCTACAAGTTCTGGATTATGGTGTTGCGTCCGTCCAGAGACACTTTCCCCCCAGTTAATCACGTATTTCTGGTCTGAGCGAGAGCTCATTTCCAGTTCTTTGTATACTACAACCGTAACTTCTTCTTCAACACGCCTATTCGCACGTAAAAATCCTAGAACTGGTTCTGATATTAGCTCATATTACTTATTTTATTTGCTTACTCCAGCAACTTGGTGGGATATGGACTGTGAAAATATTTAATTTAAACCCATAGGCCTATATAAGCAATGTACAAAAGAAGCTATCACATTTTCACAAGATAAAAAAATTAAACGACACGTTACAGATTTAATAAAATACGCGTGTGTTAACTGACGTTCTTACAATGCCTTTCGTTATGCTATTATTAACGTTAACTCTGCAAAAGAAAATTTGGAATTTAATTTAACGCTCATAATACTTCGATCCATTAGCGTCTTTACACGCTGGACGAAATATTCATTACAGCGATATTCCAAAATTAAGCCTAGTTAAAATATTTGCTCTACTTCCAAGAGATGAGATGTAAACATCCACCGATGACATATCCTTTACTAGCGTTGTATATAGTCCATTCACGCTTTCTTCAGCCTTTTGGAATCGAAACTTTGAAAAATCACCCTAGGCATAACATGTCAACCTGGCTTGTTCAATCACTTGTATTCCACAAATACATAACGCTGTGATTAAATCTAAAGTACTGTATTTTTGAATAATTGAAACTTTTCATAATATCTTCTATAACTTGTAATGTTTATTTCGTATTATATACGAATTAAAAACAGTGAGAGCAGCGGTGTATTGGCAACAGCTAGTAAGAAATAGTTCTCAGTTCAAATATTGTTTCAACATAGTTTTTTGGTATGCTATTTGTAAAGAAATATTGCTATTGAAATATTTCTATATTTAGGTAGCCCCGATAGAAACATAGTTCATTATTACAGTTAAAAATAACAGCTCAAAATAACGTACGTAGGCCGTAGTGACGTGGTGTTTGTTTTTTCGACCGACGAAACTGTCGGCTGGGCGGAGCTCATCAATCTCTCTCTCTCGCTCTCTCGCTCTCTCGGGAAATTTCCCATCACTAGTAAACTGACAAATTATACATGTTTAAAATTGTAGCATATTTCGTACTTATTACAGCAAGATAATGATTCTTGGATTTGGAATTTACAACTGAAAAGAGATCTTATTGTTTAAGTAGATGCGATGGCGCGACGCGCACAAATTCAGCAGGTTGGCAGAAGTGGTGTGGATGGGAGAATCTAGAACTTCACCTATCACGCGCTTGTTCCAATATGGCGGACAATTATATCCAGTTTTTACATGTCTTTACGACTGATAGTGATGTGGCGACATGTCAATGATACGGCATGTTTCTTAACGAAGCGTCAAGTTCGTACTCGTGTTTTTTTAATCATCCTAGGCAAGTTGCAATGTTGTGATAAATATGTGTTTCCACGGCAGAGTGAAATATGTTGTGATCGTTGCATTTGAAAGGGCGTGGTGGCTGCGTTGTAATCGTTACGCAGGCCAGGTGCGTGTGTTGATTTCGAATATGTGCAAAATTTATACGTTTTAACCATGAACTGATGTTATGACGAAGTTGATTATTTACATTCTCGTCTGTTTATCACAACGTTGTACCTTTGCGCTAGGTGTTTGAAAAACAGTTGTGTAACGAGCTTACATTTATGTGATTTGAATGTCTGTAACAATCCCAATGAAATACTAAGCCCACCCAGATGAAATAAAATAAATAATAAAATAAACCTACAAACCAGTAAGTACCAATGCATGTAAATATTAGCGGAATAAATGTTACGATAGGCCTGTGTGTTTGCATGTTCACCACTATCTTTTACGTTTGTCGATGTACAATAAATAAGCGACACAAGTTGCGTGCTTGAATTTACTGCGTCGTTTCGTTTAATTTTTATTCCAAACACATATTAATGACAACAGGTTAAATACTACTGTTGTTTCTGCCACAGTTGTAACAAACACCGTCGTGGCAAAGTATTAATGTGGATTATGTGTAACGTGCTATATCGTGTGTAACAAATAGATATAGAAGCTGACCTAAATATTGTTATAGGCCTAAATTGTGAACATTCGTAGGAAATTGTTTCTGCAATATGACATAATTCTTTGAACAGCTGTAAACAGCAACAAATGCAATCGACAGTTATAAAAGTAAAAGTCGCATGGCAGTGTTAATTTTTACGTGTAGCGGATGGATACGTAATTAGTAACCAAAAGTAGAAATTTAGCAGGGCTTCAGAAAAGGCCGAAGTGATCGTAAATCATTTATAGGCCTATCTTGCTTGTCTTTTTTCCCCCCCAAGAAAACAATTTGCGTAAGTAACCGACTGAAAAATATAAGGCACGTTTCGGACATTTGGACACGTGTGTACAAATATATGAAAAAAACAACTTAACCTGCAGATCATACCTTGAACGCAGTAAATTGATGTAGTTGTCCTGGAAAAATTACTTTCTGATCGTAAATACGATCTAGAGCAAGTTAATTTTGTATCCTGCAATATTTTTGAAAAAGGCGAAACAGTAGTGTTGTATAAAAACCGAATAAACCCCAATACTTAAATAAGCGTGAAAACTATTCTTGTGGTTGGTACTTGTGCTGTAACTGAGGCGGGAAGAAGTTTTTAGGGCATTGAGAGTTGAAGTATCTCATGTTGCTTCAAAAATATTAAATTACCGACCATTTATACGGGGATTAAAGTATTACTTGGTTAGTACCGCGGGTCTGTAAAAGAGCTGTCGCGCATGAAATGACAACCAAACATTGAACTGCTTTTCTGCCAGTAGCACAATCAAAAAACATGTTTATATCTAACCAAGTGCTTTGGTGTGTGTACTTCCTCCAACCTAGTTCCAACAAAACTAGAATACATTCAAGCTAGTAAGATAATTTTATTCGAATAAAAGGGCTGGTCTGTTGAAAATTTAAATGTAAACGAACACGTCCATCACTGTTAAGCATGCGACTTTGGCAGTTGTATTCATAGACTAATAAGATAGACCGCTTAAGGCGGGGCTACAATTAACATATACGCAACACATTACAGTTATAGCGATAAGCACGTACAAAAAAAAACACAAGCGCAGTGGGCTGGCTACAACTTGTATAACGATAATAATATTAGTTTGTTTATGTTGCTACATTTAGTACCCAAGAAATTAAGTTCTGTATGGTTGGTAGCGGTTTTTTTGTCAAAAATAAATATTTTCGATTGTTCTGAAACGTTTTTAAAATGATAAATTGTTTTCATTTCAATTTTTACTATTACTGTAACCTATACACATTACAAAACTTCCGTGGTTGCGATTATCCAGAAAAAACAAAAGAAAATATCTGCCCGAGGAATTAAGTCAAAATACACACTTTCTTGATTCGTAAATAATTTTTTCATTTGATAACGTAGTACAAGTGTCGGAGCTTCTGATTGGCTGAATATTGACACACAGCGATAGTAACAAGGAAAGCGAAACCAAGTTGAACTCGCCTTGTTACTACAACTGTGCTTAGGTAAGTGCTTATCGCTATGCGTGATTGTAGCCAGTCTAACTGTTACGTATATCACTGTGGTGTGTTAGTGATGTGCGTATAGCAATTGTAGGTAAAATCGCCTGCTGTTTGTTTATGTTTTATTTTCCTCGTTGTGGTGGAAGTGCCGGTATTTACTGTTCTTGAGACGCTGCACAATACACGCGCACTAAGTAAAATGTAGATCCCTGATTTCTCAATTTTCACGTGCAAGTAATAAGTTATTTTAAAATAAATTTCGTATGTTTTAAAATTGACACCAAAAAAAAAAAAGTTTGGTTGTTATTTGAAATTGAATGTTAATTGCAGGGAGCGAAAAAACGAGAAGATTAATATCGGCTGGAAATAAATATAAGTTATTCACAAGACAGCGAGGTTTCGAGAAATACGCTTGGGAGTAGGTTATTTATTGATATGGTGACAAACAAAATAACGTCGAAATTCCACACGCTTGTAGTTTCCAACTTTGTCGCATGCAGCGCTGTTACAAGCCGTTTGAAACCATCAACCTTAAATTTCTAAAACCCTAATTCCCCAAATTGGCCGTTTCGGACACTGCTTGTGTTTGTGTAGTCGTTTGTGTAATGTCGTCTTTTTTTTTTATTCGAAGAAGAATGTGTAGATGAAGCCTGTGGCATTGTTTTTACGGCACTTCACTACCACGAACAAGTTGTTTCGATGTTGCCGAACTTCGTAATGAGCGACCCACGACCCGTGTTTATGAACGTCCGACAACGATCTGGCGTCTTGCTCATTTCCGACTGGTTATGACCGATTTTCACCAACCGTATCTGTAATGGCTGGAACGGAAATCTGCCCTGGATTTCTCCCGCGCCTCTCTCATTGCCCATGAAAAAGGTGTATGTGATGAGCGTATATATATATATATATATATATTTAGTTGTTTTTATTGTGTGTGGTGGAACAAGGTGACACGAAAGAAAGCCCGTTTCTTAAATGAAAACCAGTTGTGTGAGGAACCGGTTCGTGCCAGGATGGGCTGGCTGCTGGATGGACCGGTTTGTGTGCACGTAGTGGTGAACCAGGATAGCTCTTTCCCGTATGTATTGGTAGTTGCTAGAGTGCATGTAAGTTTTCAACTCTAGCGGGCGGTGTTATGGCGTCCATCAACGTGAAGCTATTTTCCTCTTTAGCGATAATGTGGCGAAAAGCCACAAGCACCTAGTTGGCTTGCAGACTTTTCCTCGTACTACTTTGGAGGGGCGGCTATTTAGTGTGTAAGTAGAAAAGTTTGTACGGAAAAATCAGTGCAAGATCCTACACGAGTTTGTATATATTCACGCAGAATAGTTGGAAGAGATAGCAGATAAAAATGCTGTTTTTGACCGTGGCGGGCCGGGGGGGGGGGGAAGGGGGGGGGGCTTCAATATATTTTTTGCAGTATGTGAATTGCGTGTTACCTATATTTAGGACTAGTCTGATATGCAGTTCCTTTTCGCAAGAAGAGATATGTAAACATATCCAGTAGTTCCTCGTAAAAAATGATTGAGTATAAATTAATTTAATTTATTTGCGGGACCGCTGTGTTGTAACGGTCACACTACTCGCCCCCGCATCTAGGTAAGTGGGGGTCGATTCCCAACGGGGTCGCTCCCGGATTTTCGCATGTGGGAACAGTGCCGAACGATGCTGCTGGTCGGCGGGTTTTCTCGGGGATCTCCCGTTTCCGCCGCTCTTGCATTCCTCCGGCATTGCTCCATACTTCACCTACACAGCTATTATTTACAACATTTAACTACCTATCACCACTATTAAGTCTATTTGTGAGCGCAATATTTAATGCCAGTCTCAGTTTTAATTCATTTCTTTATCGCTGTCTTTATACTTGATATAGCCACTTATTTACACATACACGATCAAAAAAGGTAAATTGCGTCCCACTTTTCCCACAGTCTCTCTCTCTCTCTCTCTGTCTCGCTCGTTACTCTCTCCCTCTCTTCACTCTTCAGATGCTCTCAGACGACACTCGCTGGCCACTGCAGCTTCACGCGACATCACTGGTCTCATACTCCAGACTCTCTACACAGAGGCACGTCGCGCCTTATATAGCTCAGTTGGCCTGACCCAGAGAGTTCTTCGAACCCCGAATCCCGCCGAGGGGGAGATGGGGTGTGATGGCCATCCCAAGACTTTCAATCCTTCATGGATGGCAGCGGCATGAGTCCAGAGAGCCTTATCTGCGGTACGCGTTTCTCAGGTCACCCGGTGATGCTCTTGAAACACTGCGCTTCTCACGTCTGCTGGTGAGGGTATGGGAGAGGGAGAGGACGCGGAGCCGTCACATGCAACAGCATTGATCACATTCCTCTATCATTCTGATACATCAATTTGTAAACTACTTCAGCCCCACTGGTAGGTCTTCTGGGTACATACACTGTAATCCTGTCTTACTGGTCCCTTCAGGTATACTGCCTTAATTCTGTTAAATCTTATGAAGGCTGTTCACGGTAAAGTGAGTACTTTTTGAAATCAACCCTCTAAAAAAAGTCACTGTCCTCTTCTGCGTATATTTTAACAGTTTACACTGACCGACATGCGTCCAGTAAAGTTGGCAGCGACCCAGGGAAACTAGTTCCACGTATTAGCGTCGAATTTAAATACTATAGGTAAACACTTGTGAATAATGGGTTTTTTTCCTTTCTGTGGTTTTTAATGGATATAAATGTAAAAAATTAGTAAATATGTAAAATATTTACTTAACTACGAATTTCAAGTTTTACTTGACCGACGCATGAATAAAGTGATCAGGTGTGTCGATTTCACATATAGCGGAAGTATACAAAATGTGCATACCAGTAGATCTTTAGCAGGGCTTTCAGAAGTGCTCACTTTACCCTGAAAAGCCTTTACATGGTTTCATTACCCACTAATTTCACTCACTTTTCAGTCTCGTTCGCAAATTTTAGTTTCTATGGTCCTAAGCAGTGCGTCAAAATAGGATGCGAAGAATGCTGTAGCCACGAGGAACCGGTTTCTCAAAACCGATTCTCAAGGTTCGAGCGAGCGAGTGAAGATATATTTGGGCGGCTGTTAACACCGAAGGCCTGAGCCGATGAGGGTGAAGTGAGGTGAGTATGGAGCAGCATTGGAATGAAAGGGCGGGGGGAAACGGGAGGACCCCGAGAAAACCCGCCGACCTGCGGCATCATCCGGCACGATTCCCACATGCGAAAAACCGGGAGTGACCTTGCCTGGAGTCGGACCCGGTTCGCCATGGTGGGAGACGAGCAGGCTAATCACTTCGCCGCGGCCCATGCGAGGTTCGAGTAAATTTGTCATTTTGAACGTTCAAGTCGCCTTACTCTGCAGCGGGCTTGCGCAAAGTATCTTGAGAGCGCGGGCTAGAGCAGTACTGTGGGAGGAGATAAAACAAACCAACCAGATGTCGCCTGCCACAATGGTTCAGCTCAGTGGTGCAAGTGTTTAAAATAGCGAGCGTGGTGGCCTTTGATTGGGTGCACAAGGTCTGTACGTCTGCATGTTATCTGCGGCCTTTTTTTTCTTTTTCTTATTCCGCCTTGTCGTTATCGCAGCCGGAGGACAAACAAGCGTGTGTAAGAAGCAGGGGCGTTAGCAGGTCGGTCTGTCGACGACCGTCTTGAGTGGGTAGAATCACGGGCGTCTGTCGTGCTGACTCGAGGTGCCCCACGCGGAATCACCTCGTTGAACAACATTCCCCATTCCCCTGCAGTACATAATGTCTGCTTGCACCAACGTCTTCCCCGATGATCCTAGTTCCGAAACAGGATTCAGTTTGATATCTTGGTTCCAATGTGAAAGTATTGCTCCAATGAAATTTCATGATTCTGGATCTCCGATTCGTCGATCTTGGTTCCAAAGTGAAAGATCGATATTAAGTATGAGACAAATTTTGCTATTGGTTCGTAATATATGACGTCATGGAAGTAGGCGTGTTTTTCATTACAGATAGAACTAGATGTGCTATGTTTTAAGTGAATTAATATTGTACGAATTTTACTGAATAATATTCAAGTGCGTATAATGTTTTAATTTCCCAAGAAAACAATCGAAAACGTTGGCGTATTTTCCAACTACATTTGTCGACAATGGTTGCTGATCTCGGATCGAGATTTCGAACCGACAATTTCGGTGGTTCGAAATTAACTTCATTTCGATCTCCAGTCCACCTCTGAACTCGAATGGTGCAACAGTTTTCTGTTTCGATGTTAATCCGATCTCGGATCGAGTTTCGAACCACGATGGTGCAGACAGAACTGGCAACAACATGATGGCTATACACTTTCTTTCTAAAACTTATGAAATTGTCTTATTTACTTGTACCCTTAAGCGAAACGTCTATTAAAAAACACGTTTTACGAAGCTATGACTGTTTTACAAAAACTGCTACAAATATAATTTCCATCACAAAGAAAATTAGTAAAGACGTACACATATTTAGACATACAGCGTTGATGCAATAGTACTTGAGAGTTTTAGTTTATTTCACACAAACCAAATAATATTTTGCTGTTTCTCATGTCTTTGTGTGATTGAGTTTTGTCTGCGTGAATGATTATGCTTAAAGGCTGTTCGCGATAATGTGACCACTTTTGAAATCAACCTTAGAAAAAGTCACTGCCCGTACCTGGATAGCCTATATTTTAACTGTGCACTGAGTGACATGAGCACAGTAAAGTAGCTAACGATATATGGAAAGTAGTTCCATATCTTAACGTCGAATAAAATGTGTTAGGTAGCCATTTGTCAGAACTTAAATTATTTCTTTCGCTTTCTGTTTTTTTCTTAATGCATCGAAGTGTATAAAAGAGCAGATTTGTAAAATATTTACTTTTACAATAAGTTCACAGTTTAACTTTACCGATGCACGAATAAAGTGAGGAGGCCCATGGCAATGTTAATTTTACATAAGGCGGAATAATACACAACGTGCATACAAGTAGATCTAAGCAAGGCTTTCATGAGTGCTCATTTTACCGTGAATAGCCTATACTAAATTACACTCGCTCTATGTTCCTCTCGGGGCACAATCTGAAAATACGGCCAATTTTTGGCACTACCAACTTTAAGGGGCCCCGAGGTGTTATATCACGCCTTGGTTTCCATCTTTCCCAGTTCATCCTAAAACAAATTTTGGAACTCGTGAATTTCGGCGACAGTTTTAAGAATGTTGATATTATCTACCATGAAAAGAAAAAAATGATTGTAACAACTAACAAATACTTTTAGTGTTTGAAAGGTTGAAAATATACAGTGTAGAGGCGTACAGAACAATATTACGCTAGTGTGATTCACCGTTAAGTTTTTGGTTTTAATTAGCTTAATTAGCATTATAAAAGGCTCGAAATAAAACGCTAACAATAGCAGACACTTTCGCAGAGGTATTTGGGGATTTAACGTGCTTCTCCATGCCAGTAAATTTAGACCCTTAATCCCCAAATATTTCGGGTGTAAGCTGGGTCACGTGGTCGGTTTGGTAACCTAAATAATCGTCTCGTGCCTGTTTCGGTCACGGGTTTATGTATAGGTATATAATACGTACTTCCATCCGTTTGTTCCTAGTTTTCTGCGGTCCCAATCCATCCGCATTTAAAAAGTTCGCCAGCTTACCCCAAATACAAAGTTTGGAACTGCTCGTGAATTTCGCTGACCATTTTCAGAATGTTGGGATTATCTTCGACGAAATCCAGCATTATTTTCTGCTGTCGGTAATACGGCCACCGACGTTTGTTGTCCATAACAGTCCGTCACATGTGCGGCCGGATAATGAAATACCGCCATCACGATGCGGACAGCAAATTAGGATACTCGATGGACAAAATTTAGACTGTTCACCGCAAAGGTTATAAATAGACGCTTTTAAAAGTTAATTATCAAACAAATGTTGTTTGGTACTTTACTAACTTTTAAAACCCTCTCAAATGCAAACACTTAATTTTAAGTGCTTTACTGCTTTGGTTTATATATTAATGTCCCCAAGTTGAATTATTTATAATAAAGTACCCATTTTTCTGTTAGAGAACGAATAACCTAGAATAAGTCCCCAGGAACGCTGCGAGTAAGTAACCGTGAATAGACTAGAAAGAATCAAGTCACAATCCCCATCATTTTTATTTCTTCCGCGTTTTTGTTTTCAACGAATGCATTTGATGTTTAAGTTTTTTTTTTTTTTTTTTTTTTTTTTTTTTTTTTTTTTTTTTTTTTTTTTTTAATGAACGAATTGAAGATTCGAAAAAGTCAACCAAGGAAAATCTGAGGCCAGTTCATGTGTAGCGACGAAGAGATGAAAATATCATGGGCATATGCACGCAAAAATCTAGATACGATGAGAAAGTGTTCATATTTAGATATATAGTATCACGATTTTAGTCACGTTTTTGATACTGAGTTAAGGCAAAGTTAGAGTAAGACAAGCTCGATGTTAACTTCGACATTTAGAGAATTATGATACATTTACGTCAGTTTTTATTCTAATGTGCATAAATTAAAAAGAAATTTATTTGAGCTCTAATTTAATTTAGAATTACACTTTTAAGCATGATAACAGACGACATCTTTTGTGAACAAGAAGATGAACACACTCTCCTGTATTCAAGTCCCGTGTACACACTGTACACACATCAGTAGTACGTGAATGTTGCAGCATGCCAGTCACTTATTTCCAACACAACACACCACAATTTTACAAACCTAACAAATCACTAATACAGAATTAAAATCTCTTCTACGCTCTCAAATTAACAGTTTCATCATAAATAAATGAACGGTAACTACATAAACCACAAATGTAAACAGACTACTTGCACAAGAAGGTGAACGAAAAATAGAACAGTCTACGATTCTAGCTAGTCCTTGCATGCAAGCCACTTGCAAACCAGTTAGCCAGTTACACGATGCAAGTTGGTTTGGAACAAGAAAGGTGCACACCTTATACAAGAAAGTGAACCGTGTGTAACAGGCTTTAGACACGGCAGTGCTAGTTTTCTGCCAGCCTTACTAGAGCAACAACGGAGCCACGTTTGAACAATTGCAACAAAATGACCGCAGTTATTCGAACAAAGTAATGTTTGACGGCAGATCTTATTTACTTTACGGTAGTCGTGCCTAGGAAACTCAAATAGGAGGACGTGGAACCAATAGGTTTTACACCCGGCCGCAAGACAGCAGCACTATTGCCATTATTTGCGCTAAATTGAATTAAAATATAAACATTAGAGGATTGGAAATTTTATCGTTTTTATCGTCGCATGTGCTGTAAGAAATCTGGGAAGAATAATTTATAAGCATTTCTATTTGGAATGTTATGCCTCAGCATGGTTTTTGAGACACTTAAGTTAGTTGTACAGTCACACAAAACAGTGAGTATTACAGCAATAAATTACTATTACTTTTTTTTCCAAAACTATGTTTATGGTAAGTTTCTGCAATGAATTATTTAAACTCGTTCGTAGAAGTTGCATCATCTCTTGTTGGTTTCATTTGTTTATGAATGCATGAATTATACTTTTTCTGTTGTAAATTCCTTGTTCTAGTAGAAAAATTTTTGTCCCTTTAGCTGTATCTTTTGTTGATTACTAATCACACTGTGTTCATTCATCTCATCACTAAATTTATTTGGTATTTGGTAAGAGCAATTCTCTATTTGTTTGCAACTTTTTTAGTTTTTTTTCCTCGTTGTACTGCTTTGAATTAAAAAAAAAACGCGTGTTTACCAGAGAATGCACATTAAAGAAAAACTATGCTGGAAAATTTCACAGTCTTTACAACATATAATATCGTTCTTACAGTGGATAGAGCAATAGGGGAGTTTTCTAGTGTTTCCACTGTTCAAAGTTGCAAGAAGTTGTGCCCAGTTCTGTTTACAATACCGCAAAGCATTTTGGTTAACGCGATTGTGAAGTTGCGGATACTGTACTTGCTCCGAGTAAACACTTTTGTTGGATTAGACATATTTTATGTTATCCGCATCTTCTATTAGTGAATCCGACTTTAGGTTATAAAGGAAGACGCGGGATGTTTAGATGGGAGGTTCTGTAATATATTGTAAAATAACGAAGACAATTCATAGTGGGAAATGAAAACTCTGATATCCTAAAAATTCTTCCGAGTCCATTGAAAGCCTCGGTTCAGAATGTACCGGAATTATTCCGATAAACTTAGGGGGGGGGGGGGGGTGCGCGGACAGCGCTGCTAAGGTAGCTGACAACCCCATGTAGTTGAATATTTGGAGAAATATTATGTTGGCGAATGTAACTCACCAAGAGTTCAATCTAACCAAAAATGAAGTATTTTTATGTTAACTTAAGTAAAGACGCTTTTGATGCGTGACACGTAAGGGAAGAAGAAGCACGTCATACCTGGGCTGATTTTTCAAAGTTTTGATTAAAATAGTGTGAAGAAACCACAAGTATACTATTTGAATGAACCGCGAATGTACTATATACACGTATAGTCCATTTACTGCTTCTTCGGGTGTTTTGAAACGAACCTATGAAAAATCACCCTAGGAGAACATCCTCAACGTGTTTTTTTCTCTCTCAGTAACTTGTATACCACAAATATATAACACTGTGATAAACTTTAAAGTATTGTATTCTTGAATAAATGAAATTTTAACCTAGTATCTTATATAACTTGTAAAATTTATTTCGTATTCAATATAAATTAAAAACAGTGAGAAAAGGGATGTTTTGGCAACGGCTAGTAAGAAATAGCCCACAGTTAAAATATTGTTGTAACCAATTTTTTGGTATTTGTAAATTAAATGTTGCATATTGAAATATTTAGGTAGCCCCGATGGAAACATATTTCATTGTTCCAGTTAAAAAGTATCAGCGCAAAATACGGTGCGTAGGCCCCAGTGACATGTTTTTTTTTTCGGCCAAAGAATAAACTGTTGGCGGAATGAAACTTGTCGCTCTCTTTATCTCTCTCAGGAAAATTATACGTTTTAAATTTTAGCATATTTCATACTTATTACAATATTTTTTTTAAATTTGTAATTTACAACTGAAAAGAGATTTTAATATTTGAATACTTATTATAATATACTTAGATGGGATGACGGGAGGGTTACAAATCCGAAGTTGGCAGAAATGGCGACTGATATAGCATGTTGTTAAACGACCTATTTGTGTGCATATTCACCACTATAGTTTAGATTTGTCGCTGCTATGTACAGGAATAAGCGACAGAGTTGCGTGTTTGAATTAACTGTCTTTTTTCATTGGATTGGTTTCTCCTTCGTTTTAATATTTGTTCCAACTGAGCCGTTATTTTAACGAAATACCCCAACACACATCAATAACAAGAGGAGAAAGTCCTAAAACTGACCTAAATATGGCTATAAGTAAATAAATTGTGAACATTCGTACGTAATGGCTTCTGAAATATGACATAAATTTTTGAACAGCTGTAAACAGTAAACGAAGCATTTGGCAGTTAAAACGTAGAAGTCACATGGCAGTGTTTATGTTTACATGTAGCTGAAGGATACGTAATCGGTAACTAGAAGTAGAAATTTAGCAGGGTTTCAGAAAAGTGTGAAGTAATCGTGAATGGGGTGTATATGCGGAATGCTGTTTTTTATAGGCCGTTCACGGTAAAGTGAGCACTTTTGAAGTCCTAGTTACTTTTTCCTTTCAACCTATTTATATCCTTCTACCAATTGTTAATGTTAACCCTGCCACGTGAGTAATAAACCCAGTGTATACATTCACCACACCCAAAACCAAAAGGCCGAAGCCACAATGAAATGCATTGATTGATTATTGTATCTGATGAAACCGCTTCAAAAAGTGCTCACTTCACCGTGAACGGCCTGTAGTGGACGAGACGCACAGGTAGGCAAAGGTTCATTGACACTTGATGATAAGATACAATGGCAGCTGGCGCGATGTGAGAGAGATAAGCTTTCCACCATACGTAGCACGTGGGCTAGGGGATGCACACAGGCTGTAACTGGTTACACAGTTGCCAACTGAATGATTTTCTCACCAGACCTGCTGATTTCAGATGATGTTCACGTGACCAATCGTTAACTTTGCGACAGATAGAAAACTCAGGTGGCAAATCTGGTGATTTTGATTGAGGGACGATCGAAGCTTTTCATTCTATTGTCAGATTATAGTGTTACATGTTTCATCGAATGTGATTACAGTCTGAGAGTATTTTGAGTTTTTTCATACGGTATGTCTATCGAATATGTTAGTAAAATTTCGATTTTCGTTTTAATTTCTGACAGTGGTATTTATGTGTATGGTGGCAACTGTGACAAGCAATAAATAATCTTTCAATCTGCGGAAACAAATATTTCATAAATTAGGTCTGAACCTGGTTACAATTTTTTTTATATGTTGACTTAGAGACCTTATCTCAAATAAGTTGATAAATCTGTTGCTGAAGGAGAAACCATTTGTCCCTGAGAAGTTAATCTAAGGCAGTGTTCGAATTTTGTTACTTTGCGATTTAGTTGGCTAGGTGCCAGTTCGGATGCTGTCGGCGGTCGCTTGAATATTCGTAACAACACATCGAAACGTTACGTGTAAAATATGTTTTAAGAAAACGAAGGCTCTAATGTTATGTAAACGTCATTACTTTAAAATTCCCAAAAAGACCTGGACGTTATGTAAGCAGTCAGCACTACAATCGACAATATGTTTCGTTGACTGCAAACGAAGCCCCAATTATAACAATTTGAAACTGCAGTTACAATCAGAAGCAAGGTTCTTTATTTCAAATATATTAGGTAATTATGTACTCCCGTGTAAGGTTGAACTGATACAGAGGCGATATTTTCATTAAGTAACTATTTGATAAATTAGTATTTATTAAATCCAGTTTCAGGTCACGTGACGTCTTAGTAAACTAAAATTACTAACTCAAACACTGCCGGACGTAAAGACATCGGCGGGCAGATGTATTGGTTCGTATGTACCCCTCGCCACGGCTATAACTACAATTTTATAAGGCCCCGTTTTGTACCTCTCTGCCACGTTTATAACCTAAAATGTTACAATGCCGTGGATATTGTAACCAGTATTCACGCATCTACCATGCGACAGTGAATCGTTACAAACACTAAATGTTGCAATTACTCTAATGTGTAACATTATAGATATCTATCTCATTTGTTACTGTTTTGAATAGTGCACTTTATAGGACGTCTGGATCAAATTTAATTAGCTGCCAACATTACGGTAAGTACTGTAGTGTTAACCTTGGAATACATGCAGTTACGGGCAGGGAATTTTCTACCAGGGGTTGATTTCCGAATCGTTTAATGAACCGCGAACCGGGTACGGACACGTCGGTGGGCGGAACACATCGCGATATACAGTGCACGTGCAGTAGCGGTATCGAACCGGCAAGCCGCATAAAGCGCTGCCTACAAGGATCTGCAGTCGATAAGGCCAGGGCTGGCCGTACGTGGCGTGGTGCCGCTGCCCTTTGGAACTGTTGCCAAGCGGGAGTCGGTCTGGCCGAGGCGTGCCGCATCACCGGGCGCCAGTCCGCGGTGTGACGCAACAACGGAGCCCAGCTCATCGAGCGAGTAAGTGAGTGAAGAGATTTGGGCTGCTCTTAATAGCGAGGTCTTGAGAGATGATGAGGGCGATTGAGGTTAGTGTGGAGCAATGCCGGAACGAAGGGGCTGGGTAAACGGGAGATCCCCGAGAAAACCCGCCGACCAGCGAAAATGACCCGGCCGGGGTTGAACCCGGTTTGCCTTGGTGGGAGGCGAGCAGGCTAACCACCCAGCTACTACGGCCCACTCAGCTCATCGAGCAGGATTGATACTCGCCACCTCGAGTGTGAGATTTTTCACCAATACTGGAGCAGAAGTATTGTTTTATGTAGCATCACGTCATAAAGTGGTGTTTAATAATTTTCTGAAGTCGGTATCCTGAGTCTTCTCATGCTGGTATAACCCAGGTAGTCACCCACACTGAGTAATCACTTATTTCTTCTCGACAGGTATGCCTGGTTTACATGTACGCCGATCACGCCGAACAGACAGAGCGAAAAACTAGAACAGCAAACCAGAAGCGGTCCTTGGTTTCTGCACGATTCACGCGGAAACGGAGGATGGTATCTGATTGGCTGTTCTAGTTTTCCACTCTGTCTGTTCAGCATGATCGGCGTACACGTGAACCAGAACATGTGTGAAAAAAATGCCTTTAGAAGCCTTTCTACCTAGGGCTGTTTTCAGCAGAAATGAGAAGGTGGACACTGGCACATGTATCAAGTGTCCCACCACTGCCTGCGCCAAACCAGTGTGCTTCTAATACCTATCTTGGTATTGTATGATACACTTGTTCGCATATGCTCAAGTGTACTATGAAATACCAATTTAACATGCATGAAATACACACTATCATTCAAACAATAAATGTGTAGAAATAAAACCCGGTGTATGCACTTGAGTGGATGGGACCAGGTGTAATACTTAATATATTTGGTATCGGAAAATAACCTCGAGCCCATCTAAATTGGAACCATATATGTATCATATCACAGGTTTTACATAGTAATCTAATTACACATATCTTCACTGTATTATTTAGAATACCATATAGCCCAATCAGGACCGGATTTTCCATTTTGCTGCCTGTAGACCCATGAAAAAGTGCTGCCACCACCTTATCAGTTTTATTTTTACTTTTTTCCTTCATTTAGTATTGTAACAATCCTCAGTGATGAGACCAGATACGTCATCATAATTTAAGTTACCACATTAGTATATTATAAATTACTGAGTTAAAGCTATATTTTTCAATGAAATGCATGCTGCAATTGGGGCTCGAATTGCCTTTTACTTACATTACATGTGGTAAGAAATGGTCTTTAGAGATAAAAGCATATATGGTTAATTTAAAACATTTACATACAGCTGTTTAGTATGGTTACACAAGGACAATCTAAGATAGCTGAAATATCCTTGTGAGATATAAAGAATACTACAAAAACTGTAACAATCAAAACAGCAATACAATACAATCTGTCATCTTCGCTCCACAGTTGGTCACTGTGTTCAAGCTATTGGAAAGATCAATGGGCAACAGAGAAAGCTCTTCATTATATTTTAATTACTATACAAAATACTGCTGCAATGACAATTCATAAGCAGTATTATTTTATAGCTGGTAAAATATTTAATACTTAGTTAACTACATATAAATATAAAAGTACTGATCTTTAAGAGCAACAAAATATATTAATAACCAATTTCCTATTTGGAGATAATTTTTTTCTATCCTCCTTTTGGGTAAAGAAATAAATTGATTAAGTCCTTAAAGTCCACATCTCGCAGTATTTTTCCCTCAGTGTTCAATATCGCCATGTTAGTAAACTGTAATTTACTAGGTTTGACAGCAAGTAGCTTTTCACATGCCATAGAGTGTAAACACAGTGGCTGAACAGTCACTGGTAAAAAAATGTGTTATTCTGAGCGGTATGCTTACATTTGGATACATTGAAAATAAATTAACTCTTCCTGTTGTAGGAATTTGCATAATTTGGTTATGTTATAATTTCCTCTACTATGGATTGCGCAAGGCCAATCCCATAAAAAGAAGTTATAGCATGCATTATGCAACTGCAGCTTTTATGAGTGCATTTACGATTGAATTATATACATCAATACAAAAATTATCTGATTCTATCTGAAGAAAGTAGTTCTCCATCCTTACGCCAGACATCAGAAAGCACTTTTTAACTTATCCTCGACTAATTTCTACAATTATAGGCTGCTGAAGGACTTTTAAAAGATGTTAATAGTGGGTAAAGATTTCTTTTTCTCTTTAAATTTGCAACAAATTTTGACAGAGAGCTAGCTGTATGTTAATAACGACTTGTTCTAAATATGTGATTACTGAGTACAGTTTGGGGCTAACAGCATTGAATGTGTGCTTTTTAATATTGTTGTACTTCATCTGAGAGTTTTAATGTGACGAACATACATTGAAATACAGAAAATATTTTTATAAATATAAAATCATATATCTGTTGATCAGATAGCGGTGCTAAATAGGTGTCTTCAGTACCAGTGAGCGTGAAGTAAAGGGCAGGTGTAGGGGAGAGGGAATGCAATGGTGGGAGAAATGGGAGTAACATGAGAAAACACGCCAGCAAACGGCAACGTCTGCCACGTTCCTAAAGAGCTAAGATCCAGGATTGACTCCGCCTCAGTGGAAACTGAGTGATCTAGCCACTCTTAACACTGCAGCCTCGAAATTTTTTGTAAAATTAAATGTAAACAGACGTTACGTCACCATTCCATCACATAATTTTGAAATTCCAATTGCAAACCGTAAGGAAATTTTGTAGATGTGCTCAGAAAAGTATAAGTCATTCTAGGCCTACCACACCTTAATTCCATGCTGGCCACTTTTCTGCATCGTTAGAATGAATAGCTATTTGGACGCAAGGTAACTGCCAGTGAAACTGCCAGTGATAGCTTTTCTTTTTCTAGTAGATGTCATAAATCATCAATATCGATGCTTCAGTCATTTCTAGATTTCATTCCTATGAGCATTCCCTTATAAGTGAAATGCTTAATTTGTGATTACTGCCATTGGTAATACAATTATTATGTAACAAATTGTTTGTGCTATGTCACTGTCAATTGTATTAGTTTCCGTTTTAATATATGGTCACATGCAGCTATTTTGCACGCAACCATTGGCTTTCAGTATCAGTATAACCTTCTGACTATAAATCACGAACTCTTGTCACCTTAATTTTTGTTGCAACAAATGAAAAATTTGATGGAACTGAAAACACGCTATTACCATTCATCAACTACTAGTGGAGCGAAACTTTAAAACCAGAAACACAACAAGGATTTACTAGAAAGTCTATGTTCTTTACCATCTTCAGTCCCCTGATAAAAATAAACTGGGAACAGGCACTGACAGATGCAGATATTATGTTATATGATAAACAATTGACTCTCAAACATTTACCAATAAATTTTTTTGGATTTATTTTAGAATTGACAAATATTTTATTCCAACATCTTATATAAAGCTCAATGAAAATTTTATTCTATTTTCCCCATCATGCCATGCCGCCCCCTAAAAGGTGCCATTCCAGGCACGGGCCTAGCCGGCCTAATGGGAAATCTAGCCCTGAGCCCAATACCTACCAAACAAAACCTAACTATGCTCGTATCGAATCACAGGTTTTACGCAGCAATCTAACAAGTGCCATAAATGTTCACATTACACATTTTCTTCTATCCATTATTTATGCTATCTTACAGCCTGATACCTACTACACAAAACATATACATTCAGTTTTTAAGCAATAATCCAACACATTTTTTAAACATAATTTTTATATTACACCTACCTTCATATATTATTTATCTTACCATTTCCTTGAAATTGTAATGTTATTTCTTTTTGATTATAGGTAATAATTAATGTATAAAACATACACACACACTGCATACAAACTGCACACGAGAACAGTTAGAATGGAACTTATATTTATTGCATCATTATATTTTTAACTTTTTCTATTCACCTGAAACAAACACAAATTCTTGGCATTTGCTACATTTTATTATATGCATTGACAGCAAGATAGCTAATTTACACTTGTTTTTATGCCCTTTTGCATAATTAACTCCTTTCTTCTCGTTCAGTGTTCAATTTTTTACATTCAATCATTAAAACTTTTCTTGTGCCATTGAAATCTGTTATTTTTTTTAACGCTGCTAATTGGTTTGGGCTAATTTATAAACTCAACACTTTATATGTGCAGTCTCATAGTCTTTATGCTACGTTTTTTATTTTTACTTTTCTTTTGTAGTTTTGCTTTCATATCTTCATTGTACATCAGAATTAATTGTATGCTCATTCTATTTCATAAACAGTGAACTTCTCGATTTTTATATTTAATAACAGATTCATTTACAATTCTCACTCGTTTATGTACATTGGCTGTGAACATATTGTTACATGTGACGCCTGAGGTGCGTATCTGAATTCATGAGTGATGGAGGTCTTAATATAAATAAAACAAATAAAATTGATTTCTAATTTATATATACATCTATTATTTACAGCATTAAATTATCTGTATCCACTATTAACTCTTTTTGTTTAACAGTCAGCACAATATCTAGTGTATTTCAACTCTAATGTCCTTAATTGTCTCCGTTTGGCTACAGTCAGTTTAACTCATACTCATTATTAACATGTCTTCAGTCTATCTGTTGCCATTACCTGTAATATCTTTCACTCGCTCATCTAATCCAATAGTCCAGCCTGCTAGCAGCACTATTTGCTGCTTAATACTCGCAGTCGCAGATTTTTATTCCGCTGGTCACTTCTCTCACTCATTCACTTGTCAACTACAATTCAACTCGCGGCCGAGAGGCCTGTCACTCTTATATAGTGCTCGCCTTTGACCGTTTGGAAGGTTCAGCGCATCCCGAGTCATGCTGAGAGAATGAGGTCAGTCATCCAGAGCTTTCTTCAGATAAACACAGAAATAAATACAAACAGGGTCAGCGATGCATGTCGCAAAACGATTATCGTGTCTGCTTGCTTTTCAGTAATAGATACGTGGCTCTTGGTAGTGTGCCTGTGAATCAAAACACTTCATTGTTTCGCAGCCGCCGCCCTCACATAACTACTGTCCTTCACTTCCATGCATTCATGCGGGATGCGAAGCAGCGAGCATGTAATATGTAAGGCTGTTGATCGCCAAATTGAATTGCAAAGCCTTTCAACTTTTATACTTTACTTGTAAGTACTCTTTCCTTGCATTAAAAAAAATTAGATCACACAGTTTTTGCATTATGGCATGTCCAAATCACAATTTCATTGGTTTTGGAATACCAATAATATAAACTAAAACATTTACAGAAAATTAACAAGGGTGATTGAAACGTCGTATCTTAATTCATTTTGACATATGCTGGGCAAAATTTGTTTTACAAAATTCATGGTGCTACTCAAAAAATATTTGCAAATTTGAAATTATTTTAGGCAGTTTTTGAAAATTGTTAAAACATATAGAGTTGTGAATTTTAAGGGTTTGTTGAAGTAACTAATGGTATATTATTTCAGTGTGAATTCTTATTTTGGTGAGTTACTTTTTTATTTGTTTGCCATTATGCCAAAGAAAATGATGTCTAAAATTATTTAATGCAAGGAAATAGTATTTGTAAGTAACTAGCAACCTGTCTCAGCCTTGCTCGAGTGTGATTTATCAATATGGCATTGTTTAAGCTTACAGCAAGTATACACTAAGTGCTTAAGGCAATTAACATATGATTAATACTGTGTTGTTCACAAAGTCTTCATAAGCGAACCCCTAAGAGTCAAAATGGTTACTGTGGGCATCCTTATAAGAGATCTAGAATTCTGTAGCATGTTAATTTGATATATCTTTTATGGTTTAGTCAGCAGCGTAAGCCACGTAAACGCTCAAAAAGAGGCATTTTGCAGCTTCATTATTAAACGTTGACATTTCTCTACATCTTTACATTAAATATTAATGTATTATATACCTAAACCTTCCTCAAGAAATCCTCTAAACGATGGTGAAAATTGCATAAAAATCCATCAAGTAGTTTAGAAAGAAGTCGTAGCGGAATACACAGACACACATGGCTGGGCGACTTTATTTTATACTATTTATAGATGTCTACATGTTTAACAGCATTTCGTACCTACAAATATAAAATAATGTGTTTGTTGGTAGCCGGCAGGCAGGCATCCTCAAGTGTTTGTGGCATTATCACAAAATAGGACATCTGTGCTCTCATTTCACAGCACTGCACTAATTATATCATATATAGTTAAGGCAGGAATGTAAATGATGCCACCATTACACCCTGGTACCAAGCAGAACCTCATGGTTAGGGGTTACTAGACGTCCTATTTTACCTGGACATGTCCTCTTTTTGAGGCCTTCTAAATTGTCCGGCTGGGTTTAAAAAAAATCGAAATGTCCTTTTTTTCCAATAAAAGTGAAAGACAGAGAAGTTTTTGCTTCTGTGTGGGTTTTCATGTCATTAAACCTATAGTAACGGTGCCAATAAACTTCCTGCAGAAGTCCAAACAATATTACATACGTTGTCGTTATTAACACTCCTATATTTTTCTCTGGCTGTTTTTTTTACGTGTCTAAGTTTAGGAGTGCCTAATGTATTCCAAATTTCATAATTATTTGCGAGGAAATAGAAACCTATAAGAACAAATAAAATGGTTAAAGAAATAAAATCTAAATATATCTGAACCTGACCTGTGTGAGAGTGATTAACTGCCAATAAAAAAAAATGAGCGTACAGTGCGTATGTGCAACTGTGTTTTGTGTGAATACTTATTATTTTTTCACAAAGTATTCTGTAGCGCCTACAAACTAAATGAAATCGACTTCCATATTCAGAGTGAACATGATTATCACTTTATCTGATTGCAAAAAAATTTTTGTATTACTTGAAAATCTTTACGGAATCAATTTTTGGATACAATTTTGTGACATTGTAATATAAATCTGACCTGCGACGTAATATACTGATTTTGTATATTTCCATTGTAAAATTGTGTGTCCACTTTCTTCATGTCGTTTCTAGCAAGTGTGCTCTTTTTTTAATGCTAGGTACCAGAACATGCCCTCTTTTTGAGTACCACGTATATGGCAACCCTACTCATGGTGGAATAAAATTACAGTTTTAAGTGATTTATGCAAGGCCTGGCTGCACTAAGCCTCTCCTCCAACCACTGCTTATTCAAACAGTGGCTCTGTAATTTTAACTGAAGTTATTAGTGGCCACGTAGCCTTGGCTTTCACTAGAGCGTGTGTGTCGCAGCAGCGCGCTGGACAGCCTATATAACTCTATCACGTGCCTTCTATCACAGCAGTCCACTCTGGTAGAGAAACTGCACCTGGAGTCCATGCAGCCCCTCTACCTCAGAAGTAGGTAAGCTGTTATAACACCTTACCTACCTCTGAGGTTGCTGAACCAGTACCATGACTTACAACATTATGGTAGGCCTATGTTGGAAATGTCCATGGTTTCATGTGTTGACAAGATCATATAGTCATAATGCAATTTTGCTTTGGTCAGTGTTGAAAGTATGCAGTTTCACAGCATTTCTTTTTGTGGTTTGTCTTCAAACTGGAAAGGCTTTAAATATACAGTAACCAATACAAGCTGAACATTGGTCAAATAGCTGCATTGGTGTCTGCTGATTAGTCAGCTATTATGTACAATACTAATTACTGTACATATAATGCATAACTGTTAGTTTTTAATCCTCAGTGTGGGGGTAGGTGGCGAATTCACACAGAACTTGTGGTGCAAGTTGCAATCAAGGTATTACACGTTGGATAATATTTGTTCTGGTTGGGAAGGAGGGGTGTTGGAGATTATTGCTGTTGCATCATGCTATCAGTTTTACCCCATTCACTGGCAAACTGTAGAAATGCTAATCCCATAGAATTAGTATTCATCAACCCTTTGTAACATTCAGATGCCCAGTACAATTTTGGCAGCGGCCACGAGGCTTTAGTCGCAAAAGGGCAAAGTCAGCTTTGCGAAGACATCGACCCATATCACAGAAAATTAGTTAGAGCCTTACCAAGTTCTTAAGGACCTGCCTACCTGGAACTATTGTCTGCATTTGAAGACAAAAATGCAGAAGCAATAAGGGCTTCACTGCCAAGCACATCAAGTGCAGAATCACCGCAATGCACAGTACCTACTCTGAATTAGCACTCATTGTTCTCGTGCTGTATGTACCTATGAAACTTTTAAGCTGCTACCCTATCATTTTACCGGTGGATTCTGTATAGCAGGGTTCTATGCAGGGCCCTCGGGTAGTATGTGTGCGAGTATCCAACACATGTTGTAGTGAAATGTTTTGGAAAAGTAATTTTTTTTTTTTTTTTGCTTTGTTGGGATTCTCAGAAATGACGTTTGTAACATGTGCGACGTTTTGGAAGCACTTAACAGGCCTCGTGTGAAGTGTGTGTTCTTTCCGTAGACCAGCACATTGGCCACATGTTTTAAGTTTTGTTGAAGAATGTGTGTTTCAAACACCCTTGCAATGCAGCTCAGGCCCTGAGTCGTGGCACTGTATTTCAAATGTTTATGTATTATTAGAGTTAAATGCACTGCTAATAGTACGTATACAGTGTCAGTTTGATGTTTTGGACGTGTGTGTACTGGGTTCCTTCAACATTGTTCACTACATATATAAATTAAGAGAACAATATTTTCAGCACACATAATATATATAAGCATTGGAGTATATTTTGAAACCCACAACGAGAGATATCCACCAGATATTATAGATAATAATCTGTGATCTAACCACATAATCATTTCTAGGGGGAAGGGGGGTCATAATAGAATACTGGCCTTTCAGATTTTCATTTCACACATTTAGTCCAGTTTATGAGTAAAATCAACATCTTCATGGGTTAAAATCACACAGAAACTTAGTACCCATAAGTAATGTGACCAAAGCTAAAGGCTAGCCAGTAAATATACTAAAAGGCTTCGCACTCTGAGGTTGGAGAAAACATGTAGCAACTATAAAAGTGCAATCAGCTTCACACTATAAATTATCCATTGTTTAAACCAGTGGTCATCACACTACAGCAGTATAATTATATCAACAAACAAATGCTCTTGTATATTTGTTCTACGCTGTTTTTTTGTGTACAGTTTTTTATTTTTTGTTTTGGTTTTATTTATATTTTAATATCTTTAAGGTTATAAACAATTTGAAAAACATAGATACACTGGATTTCCTCGTGTGTGTGCATGTATGCATGTGTGTGTGTGTGTGTGCACGCGCGCATGAGAGAGAGAGAGATGGAGAGCGAGAGAGATAGAGATGGAGAGAGAGAGATGGAGATAGAGATATAGATAGAGAGAGAGATAGATAGATAGATAGAGATAGATAGATAGAGAGAGAGATATAGAGAGCATGAACACACGTGCACTTTGGATGTGTATAACAGTGATTTATTCTTTGTTAGAAAGATAAATAAATGTGTCAACTGTTTTAAAGTATGGTATTAGAAAAGTGGTATTTATTTTTATTTAAATATTTAGGTACCTATAACACAAAGGTATACCTACTTCTACAAAGCAGAAATAAACTGGGAACTGATTAAGAGTAGACATTAACAACACCTGTGAACCATCATAACCTGGGTTTAAAAATCTTGTACAACAGTGGAAGTAAAAATAATCAGCTCTGTGAAAAAGTCATAATAAGGTGGTGATCAGGAAGGTTAGGTGTTAAATGTGTAAACTCATTATTATTGTTGTTAACACTATAATTGTCACAAAAACAAAAGTTATCGATAAAATGTGTGTGCTTGTGATTTTCTCTTGTGTGTAGGTATTATTTTGTGCTGTTCATTCTGTGCTTATAGGCAACAATATGGTATGTTTGTGATAATTCTGTATGTTGACTAGACTGTAGAAACTTTGAAACTATTTTGTTATAATGAAAGTGCACTTACATCTACAAGAATGTTTTCAGTGTGTTGCGCTACTCATATGTTTGATTGGTATTGTGTGTTGCAGACTCATATGCTGTTTGTGGATGCATTCCTACAGAACAATCGTCTGGACCACGTAACGCAGGTGATGGGCTACCACCCAACCTACCTGGACATCTTTCTAGGACACAGAACTTCATCCTGAGGGGCGACGGCCCACTGCCATATGACTACCGACATTTCATCGCCATCATGGTGAGGCCAATATGAAAGTGAACACTTAATGCCACCATAATCATTTCATGAAATTTTAATTTCCACTGTTTAATTTCAAAGTAAGGTTGGGTTAAGGCATTGCTGTGTATGTTCTTTTAGCCCTTTCTTCCTTCCTATACAGGTTGGATGTGTAAAAGGCAACGGGAAACCGTTGTTTCATTATCTTCTTTTATATAGAAACAGTTGTATGTGCAAATTATCCCATATAGAATTTTTAGCTCTGCATTGGTACTATTAATTCACACAAAAACAAATTAATTTTAACATTATTCTGTAATTATTATTAAATCAATTTTAAGGATAACTTGTTGATTCTTTATAACACAGTTACCATTATAAGTATTGTTTGAGCTGAGTCTGAATCGTTAGTTTTGTCTCAAGTCATGTGTATGCAATTTTATAAAGGGCGTGTTATGTTACAGGCTGCCGGCCGTCACCAGTGCAGTTATTTGATAAACCTGCAAAAGCAGGAATTCCTGCTGCAAGGTGGCGACCACACCTGGCTCAAAGGGCTGTCCAAAATACCACAGAAGCTGCGTGATCTTTATGACATCAACAAGATAATGGCGCACCGGCCTTGGCTGCTCAATAAAACGCACATCGAGGTGAGTTATCAGTAACACTTCAGAATGTTTGCCAAAACGGCTCAGGGGAAAAAAGTTTGTTTGCCCAGCTCTTAACATTTTATTTTGTTTCCTCAGGATATACTGTATCTCATCCATGACTTTTGAGCTTTGTGTTAGTTGCACTTGTTATATTACAGCCGTCAGTATACGTAGCTAGCCACCTGGTACTGCCTTTGTGAAAGCTGAACCACTTTTTGTTCCATCTATTCTGGAATCAATGTCTAAGATTAAGGGTTTGTGCAGCATGAAGTATGCAATGATACCGAGCAAGTTGGTGCAGTCATCAACCTCTGGACTCTTATCCAGTAGAACCTGGGTCCAGTTCGTGGTCTGGCCATCCTTTTCCAGTGTTTTACAAAATAACTTAAGGCTGTTTACTTATTACAGGCCCTGGCATAATCCTTCCCTATTTCCTGAATTTTTAATGTTCTTCTGCAAAGGCAGTGTTCCACATGGTACTGACAGCAGCTGAACTTATCGAAGAGCGTTCCTTTACATGCTAATCAGTTACTGACGACTGGTGGTGTGGTGTCTGGGTTGGAGGCTATACTTCCAGCCATATCTACTGAAGTGCTGGAGGTCAGGCAGTCTCAGTAAAAGCAGATGATGCAACAGGGCAGCGATGGATAAAATGAGCAAGTTACGTTGTTGTTAGCTGCAGAAGATGCAGGTGGAAAGTATATTTTCACATTCTTAGATCTCATTATCAATTTATGAGTATCAATCAGATGAAGATGAATAGAAAAAAATATCCATCCCTGTTGACATGTTTAGGTCTACCGTTGCTTTGCCACACACGCATAACAGATGCCATTATTCTTGCTGAATACTCTGCTGATGAGTGTTCCACCTGGTTCCGCTACTAAGCGCTACTGAGTACGGATTTTTGCTGACTACGTTCCTTTTGGTGTGCTACTGGTCAGCACTGTCAGTACCAAGTGGAACGTGGCCTAAGGCCTATTCATTGTCCAAAAGCACTTACAAATATATATGTACTAGCCATGTATTTACTGTTGGTTCATAAAGAGATGCTTAAACAGCATCTTCATTCTTAAAGTTAAAAAGTTTAAAAATCAAGAAGAAAAACACGGAGGAAACTGCTAGGTGAGAGTTGCATCACATTGCTGTTTGCAGAAGCTGACCAAGGGAAAGGACAGTTGGTCGCTGGCGGAGGTGGTGCATGCCATAGTTCTGTTGGCACACTTCCATTCACTGTCCAGCTTTGTGTTTGGCTGTGGCGTGAATGAGGAGTTGGACCAGGATGGGGGCCACCACAACACCACGGCCCTCGATACCAATTCAGCCACTCCCAGGGGCTCCTCCCCACTGGCCATACCTACACAAGCCTCCGACAAGGATGGTCAGTATTTAAATTAACATTGTTGTTCTATACTCTGTGAAGAAATAGGTATAACCTGCGACATTCTTACTACAGCACGACAAACTTTAGTGAAGCCCCCGGAAAAATGTGAAAACTAACTTTCTCTTTCTGTCTTACACCAACCCTACCTTATCAATAGCGAGCAAGCAGCCATATCTACAACCTGTGCATACAGGCATGTCATTTGTAAAGTGGTGTTAACTGTTGTGGCAACTTGTGCTGTTTTTCATCCAGTTTCGTGTCACGCTCATATACCCGCAAGTTATAAGTATTGCAAACATTGTATGTAGTAATGCGACTTGCAATTAAAAAAAAAAAAAAATATATATATATTTGTTATCTTTGCTAGATCAGCAGCCAGTTTGATTCATTTGATTCTGGAGTGGTGCAAAGAAAATTGCAAGAGTTTTAGGTGATGAAAAAACTGTACCCACCACAAATAAACTTGCGGGCAGTGTTGACAAAAGAAATTAATTTCAGGGGTAGTAGGGAAACTTGGTGAAAATTAATCACAGCAATGTGTTTAAAGTTTTAAAAATGTAAAAATAAACAGTTAGACTTAATGGAATGAGATTGTCGCGTTAGGTGCGAAATACCTACGAGCTATAAGGGAAGTTAACAGCCAAGAGGAAAGTAAATTAGTTGTATTATACCTTGATGAGACATGGAATTATCCTAATTACATTCTAAACAAGTGTTGACAGCATAATGATGTAGCAGGGTATACGAAAACAATCCTCCAGGCCAGCGAAGAATTATTGTTCACACAGGTAGTGAAAATGGCTTCATCGAGGGAACCAAGTTAATTTTTAAAGCCAAAACTAAAAGCGGAGAATACCATGGTGAAATAAATAGCAACACTTTCACTCATGAAATGGTGTGAAACACAACTACTTCTCAACATTCCATCTCGAAGCATTATTGTTCTTGATAATGTTCCATACCATAGCGTGTGTGAGAACAAACCCCCAATTATGTCTCTTACTATCACCAAAATGAGAAATTTGCTGTTAAATAATGCATTTTTTTTCTGTCAACTATAGAAAATCTGCATGTAAAGGTTCGGTTACATCAGCAACCTCCCATTTATACCGTCAAACTGTTTACGTCCCAAAGATACACGATCATCCAATTACTGCTACACAATTGTGATCTAAACCCAATAAAGTATGTCGGAAGCATTATCAGATCCCGTGTTGCTAACGAAAATGTTGCGAACTCAGGCATTCTGCAATTGGCTCATTCAGCCATAGACAGTATTTCACCAGCAGACTGGAAAAAAACAATGTGATCATGTGGATAAACTAGAAAACTCTTATTGGGTAAATGACAGGCTGATGGAGGAGGAGATTCCTCAAGTTACGTTGAACCTACAAAGTAGTAGCAGGAGCGGTAGCGATTGTGACAGCACAAGTGACGTTACAGAAGTCAAACGCACCTATAATGGCAACGTTTCTGGTGTGGAGTAACCGATGTTATTTTTCTAGCAATGTTGCACAATAACTGTTATTAATCAAGAAATAAAATGGTTCCTATATGTTGTATACACAATAATGTGTATACTGTGCTTTAGTCTTAAAGTACACCGTGCGTGTTTTACGGCTGGTACTGACGGTCTCTTGCGTTTTGAATGAAGTGTAAGGGAAGGGCCTTCCTGCATGTCTACTTCCATGCTCCGTGAGGCGACCTTGCAACATCAACGCTCTTACCACCTCCACCTGGGGCTGCACTTGATTTTGTCGCACAGTAGCTTAATCTCTTCTGGTAATGCCATTATGAGCACGGGTGCATCAATAACCCAATAAGTATCCAATTATTAATTAGTTAAACTGACTTTGTAAAGTGACATTATGTAATTTTGCTTGCATAGAACTTCATCTGCGAGTATAGTGTTATAGACAGGTTTGTTCCATTTTTATTAAATACAATGAAACAATAAAATTGAATTCCAAGTTTCCAACTAAAATAATTCTACTTGCTAATACCTTCAGCTGCTGTCCAACACTAACAGCCACCACTTTGTAGATTTCACTTTAAGGTGACATTTGTTATTTCATAACTTGCCATAGACTTTGTCAAAACAATACATAATGCAAAAACATCAAATATGTTAAAATAATATGTTACCTATAGCAAAACTCATGTTCCGTGAAAATTTAAATCAGTAAGTTATTGAAGATCATTACAATGATTTTTATGAAACAACAAAAACATTTTTCTACCAAACGTTATTAATGGTAATTTCTGAAAACTACTTTGCAACATGTTACAAAACCTAATACCTAGGGGTGAGCAATAATTCATTGTTTTAGTTTATCACGAGCTCTAGTAAAATAGTCATGAATTTTATCTTTCTTGACATAACTATTTACATTTTTTTAAAACTAAATTAATACCATATATACATATGAATTTAACAGTAAATACCTTATTGGTCCGAATAAAAAAAAAAAAAACAAAAAAAAAAACCAACCTGTTATGTTACACAGGGTAGGATAAAAAAACTAAATGGTGATGAATATTACAAAATTAAATGGTAATTAATATTACCTCTTGCTGCAGTAAAATTAAAGTATTTTGCTAGCAAAACTTTAAAATAAGCATTATAGCATAATCTTTCACATTTGTTTATTTGGTGAACCATATTTTACTACCTCATCATGTTCCATTTTATGCAAATTAAAAATAAATCCCTGTGACATTTACAAAGAAAATTACAAGACCACCAATGATGCATGTACTAGTTAGTATTAAGCTACCATACACACAATTTCTGCTTTCAAAACTCCATAATGCTGGAAGCAGCAGCTACAGCAGCACTGTGATGTAATCAACACTCACTGTTACATTACTTGTTGCATTTATTTATGGTTTGTACCAAATGAGAAAAAAATGTCATATGTGTTTACATTTTGTTTTAAGAGTTTATATCTACTGGTGACTTGCATTCGTAAAACATATGTTGAATTGTGCAGTTTGGTGAAATTTTACTGCTCTATTGTTCTTACAAAATGATAAAAAGAATGTAGTATTTGTTTATGTGTGCCTATCGAGGTTCTGCTGATAGCTCACTCAGTTTTAGTGTACTTTGGCTGTCTCATTTTTTAAAACTAACTTTTAATGTTTGTTACATTGTGAAGTATGGTGATATATCATTTTCCTTAATATTATTACGAATATTATATTTTACCTGAAACTAATAGGCCTTAATCATAACCCGGTATTTCTGAATCATATTTTTTGGAAATACTGTTGACAGTGCCTGTTTGTATGAATAGCGGTTTACAATGATCCAATTTTTTAAAATCTCTAGTCAGAATTCTTATTGCTTTTTTCCCCGGAAAATTAGAACACTATGTAAGCCTACACCATTTTTACAAATAATCAGGGGAAAATTATATATATATATATATATATATATATATATATATATATATATATATATATATATATAATATATTTATATAGATTTATTTTAAACTGCCAAGCAGGTAAACAATTCTAGGCAATCCTACACATTAATTATTCATAACATTGTACAGAATTACAAAAGTTCAAGCCAATGTCTGCAAAGGAAATTTTTCATTACAGTGGAGCATCGATAATCCAGATTAATTGGGACCGGACCCTTCCGGATTATCCGATTGTCCGGATTTTCGAGATGAACTAATAAAAGTGCAGGTAGACGTCTTCAACATAAAAATATTTGTTAGAATCGTTCATAATTCACTCTGTTGGTTACAGAAGTGGAGCGGACGAATAAAACCATTAATGTAGTAGAATTTTTACGTGTTTTAATTACAGAAAAAGAGATTGTACTGTATGTACACTATTGCATGTACAGACAGTCTGATTTTATGTATAGTACAATCGAATCCGGATTATCGACGGTCCAAATTTTTGACGTCCGAATTATTGACACCTCACTGTATTTGTTTCATAATTATTCAGATACTTATCTAATTTACATATTCACTTAAAACAACTTCAGACTCTGTTGTCTTTAGTTAATTAGACTGCAGTAAAACTTCTATACTGACCTAATTTTTTGCACTATTATTTCTATGATGTGTCTTTTAGGAACTGTAAAAAATATCTGTGAAAAAAGTTAAAAGTTTAAGGGTAATCACCCTAAAAATTAATTTGTTGCAATTTTTTTGGTTGATACAAATAGCATTTCTCTTCGTGAGTTGAGCACTGTATTGAATATAGTGCATAAATGTGGATACCGCTTTTCGCCCCCTAGGCTACCAGCACTAGCCAATACCCAATACCCAATGTTTCCGTGCACGACTACCTATATGTGTGTTCTGCCTCTATTGTGCTCTCGCTGGCTTGCCTGTCCCCTTTGTATGTGTTATTACAACTTGGGTTTCCCTTGGTTTTTTATTACTGTTAGTTGATGACTTATTACAATTAGTTTTTTTTTAAATTTCGATTTGGTTACATTTGTGGCTTGATTTTGTGGACAATTTTTGACAACCTGTGTGCCTTTTATATGGACTTGCGATTTTGTTAAAAGAGTGGAAAGAGAGCTAGCTTGTTGCTCTATGTAGACTGTTTATGGTAAAGTGAGCACCTTTGAAAGCTCTTTGTGGTTCCTTCTTTCTTCCATTTGCGTATACTTCCACCTCATGTCAACATAACATTGCCATGTGATTTCATTTAATTTTAACATCAACTACACAAGTCTGCTGTGTTAAATAATAGTAATAATAATGCATTTTATAAACTTTTAATTTTTGAGACAGAGGTTTAGAAAACACATGTCTATTGAAATATAGTATTTACATATTTCATTAGCAAATCTTCTAATTTTCTTGCAAGAAGTCACTGAAAATTGACTTCACATTCTGTCGCTGTACGATATTTAAACATTTATGATGGCAAGGGGAAATTAAAAATATGTGGGATGTAATTTTACTTGGAAGATGTTTAACTAATGAACTGAATTAATATTCCTTGCAAAAATCATGTGGTTTTTACACCAGAGACAATTGAACATTTAATGCTTGGTAAAACCTTGCACTGCTCAATGTTTTTAACATTTTGGGAGATACATGGGTCTAAGTATGTGTACCTTATATATCATTTTTATTCCAGGAGACAAATTTATATGTAATTAGAAATGTGTGTTATTTTCTCATTATAAATTATTGAACATGGTTACAATGATTGGTAAAACCTTGTGCCACTCTATGTTTTCAACATTTTGAGATAAGCAGAGACTAAATATACACAGTCAAATCACATTATTATGGCTACCTGCTAGTATCCACAGTAACCACAGCATGGACAGCAACTAGACAAACTGGTAGTGGCTCAGTCAGGTGCTGATAGGTCTCCATGGGTATCTGGAGTCATGCTGTCTGCAGTGCGTCCCACAAATGTTGAAGGGTGTGTGGCGGAGGAGGAGGAGACCTGACTAACACGGCGACTGAGGTGGTTCCACAAATGTTCAATTGGATTGAGATTGAGGCTGTTTGGTGTCAGGGAAGAACTGTGAAGTCTTGATCCTGCTCTTCCAGCCACGTGCGGACACTTCTAGCAGTGTGGCAAGGTGCATTATCGTGCTGGAATATCCCAGCCTCCCGAGAAAAGAATCACTATGTACAGGTGGACGTGATCGCCGAGGATCGATTCCTAACCAAATCAATCAAGAGTGCCTTCCACACAGAATATTCCCTAGACCATAACACTGCCCCCACAGCCTTGTGTTCATCCAACAATGGATGCAGGGTGTCTGTTCTTCATTGTTTCTCACTGGACACGCTGACATCCATCCATTCTATGCAGATGAAACCTTGACTCATCAGAGAAGACTACCCATCGCCAATCAGCAGCGGTCCAGTAACCATACTGTCGAGCAAATTCCAGTCATTTTCGTTGATGGGTGCAGTCACCCTCCGTCGACTTCAGAGCCCCTTTTGCAGAAGGGTTCGCTAAGCTGTTGCAGTAGACACGTATCTGGATGCCCCCCAGTTCATTTGGAAGGTGAGCTGTTCCACTGTAGCCTGTCGGTTGGCCTTCACACACCATTTTAGTCAATGTTCACCTCCGACGTCAATGATGCGTGGAACTCCACAGTTTCTATGACGGTTATTCCCAGTGGTGCCATTCGTCCACTCGCGATACACTTTTACCACAGAGGCATGTGACCATTTCACAAATGTCGCTGTTTCCAAAATGCTGCGCCCCTTGGACTAAAAGTTGATGATCATCTCTTTTTGCAACTTGGTTAAATCACTTCCCGTACCCATATCAGCAGGAAGCGCACTGTGTACGGCCAGTCTGTTGGTCACATATACCTGCTTCACCAGCCCACGTTACGGGCCATACGTCATGGGCTACGCGTTGCAGATCGAATTTAGCAGGTGGTCATAATAATGTGATTCGACTTTGTATGCCTCTAGGATATCGTATTTTTTGGAAGACATCTGCCCATTAAAATTAATTTAAATTTAATTTGAAATCTTGTTATTTTCGTGCTAGAGATTATTGAAAAGTGACCATACAAAAAGTGGCAAATTTTTATGTTTTATAGGTTTGGTCAAAGTTTGTGGAAAATTTATCAAAATATCCATAGCAACTGACCTGTCTTAACAACCTTATTTCTAGAAATTGTGTGGGGTCGTTAAAATACGTCATACTGCTTTTAACAAGGTGATTTATCAGCATAAATTAATACACTATACGACATTACTAGCTAAGTAATTTATTAAAACAAGGAAAAGTAAAGGTCCAAATGCAGAACCTTGTGTTACACCACATTGAATCCAAGCTGCTTGTGAACATTGACCATGCTTATGTACCACCTGTCTGTGATCACTAAGATAACATGTGAAAATATCTAATTCAGTATCTTGAAAACCATAAATGGCTTACTTGTTTACCAAGATATCATACTTCACACAATCAAAAGCCTATTCATAGTTAACGTAGCAGAGCACTTCCAAAGTCAAAAGAATCTTCCAATATGTTGCCTGTGTGGTAGGATAGACCTTCCTGATAAAAAAAAATTGAATATTGCTAAATATATTGAAATTTATAAAATATGGACATTCCTTATTTTTTAAAATTTTTTTCTAAAACTTTTGCCACAATAGGAATACATGATATAGTTAGATAGCTACTTGGACTAATATAGTTAGATAGTTACTTGGATTATTTGGATCACAGTTTTTTATAGATTGGAACCACTCGGGAAAGTTTGAGATTTGCAGGGGAAACATCTTCAATAAGGCAACAATTTTATACAATAAGTTAAAGGATCTAAAATAATATCAATCACAATCATAACTTTTGTATTAGAATTTTTCAAGTTCCCACTTTCAATATTTCTTCCATAGAAACTTTAGAAAACGTGAATTTAGCTTTGTTAAAGTCAATTGTATAAACTGATAAGGACTAACAACTGAACTATCATCTTCAACTGCAGATATAAAGAAATCATTATATTCATTGTGGTTTGATGGTTGATGCAGATCTGTGGGCTGGCTCCCTGCCCCCACCATCGCCCGGAGAGCAGGAGGTGGGGGTGGAGATGCTGATGCAGCGCATGAAGAGCCTGTCTGAGCGTTCGGAGGAGTTCTCCCAGGAGGAGAAGGTTAAACGCTTTGAGCATGTTGAGAACCAGAGCGTTGAGCTGTCCCCTGGAGTGGAGCCCCTCACGCAGCTCAAGGCGGATATCGGCCAGTTTGTGGACGATCCTGCGTTCCTGTACCAGGACTTCGCCAAGAGGGGTGAAGTGTCTGACATACCCACTTTCAGGGTGCAGGTAAGCTGTGGACTCTGCTTTATGCCTCTTTCCTTTACCTTGTTCTTTGTTTTGGAATGTTTCCTTTAGAGTGAGTACTCATTAGTTTTCATCTGCCTGCATAGAAAAGAGTAACGGTACGCAAGGTGGAATGTGTATCAACCTCTTCACGTACAGCCCACATACAGTTTGCAGACAGTTTTACTTCGTGTTTCTGTTTTGCAACCACGATGGAAAACACAGGTAGGTGAATGCTGGTATGACAAGCAGGTTAATATCAAAACTGCAACTGACCTTGGTTTTGCTGCCAACTACCAGCCGTACTTGCCACAGAAAAGGTAGTTCTTGCACTGCACATATTGGTTTCACAATAGTGTGCTATGGTCACTGAATTTGGTTTCAATGACAACTTTGAAAGTACAAGATATTCTTCCACTTATTGAAGAATTCAAGGATGGCTCTTGATGCTTCAGGGCTGTCAAGGTCATCACTAGGTCAGGGTGGTTAGTTTTGTTGGGCGCTAGGCCAGGCGCACCCTTCTGGTGGGAATTGCAGGTTTCTTTCTTAATCCTTACGTGGCACTGGTGCACGTCCAGCGTAGAGGACTGGTCTGGTAGCTTTGCGGCAGGGTACAAAATGGGATTCGGTGAACGTGATCTTTCGCTTCAAAGGAATGACTCTCAGCATTATACCTACGTGACACGTAACCTCAGACGATGATTCGACCTGGTTCGTCTCTTGACAGGCATAGGTGAGCTACAGGTGGGTTAGAGATCCGGTGCTTGAAGTTCATGTGAGCTGTCGGGGTTGGTTCTGCTGATTAAAGTCTGAAGTTGGAACCTATGAATTCCAAGGACTGATCTTGCTGGCTTAGATATGTTGCAATCCAGGGGTGTGTCTCCCGGTTCAGGCTTGGGGTCCTCAAAAAGGTCCTTGGGATTCTGGGGTGTGACTGGTAACTGCAGACAACGCAATTCCTGGGCTTGATACTCTGATGAGAGCTGATTGAGTGTGGTGATAAGGGAGGGGTAAGCTCTTGGAAGCATCCAGAAGCAGTTAGCGCCTTTTTGACTTTCTGTTGGATTCCACTCCCATGGGAGTAAGGCATCTGGGGTGAAACACACACACTCATCAGTAAAGTGACTGCAGGTGACGTGTGGTCCTACCTGGTGTAAATCCGCATGAAACGTCTGACTTGTTGGACATCCTGTCTCAGTACTCAGTAAATCTGGCACCTAAACGTGGTGGAGAGAGTGAGCTACTGAGTAAGCAAGCTGACCTCAAGAGACCTAGTACCTAATGTCGGGGCTCTACCATTCTGAACTCCGTGGAGCACAGAATGGTTGGCCGTCCAAGGTGTGTGTTTGGGCACTAAGTTGTTGGGTATGGCTCATGTGAGTAATTTGTTTGGTCACCTGCAATCGCTTGAGCGGTGTGCGGTACACTGGGAGAGGTGCTATGTCTGCGGGAAAGGATACTCTCGAGTCGATAAAAGTTTTGTTTATTTTGTTTGACTGGAAATAAACAAGTGGTGTCGCACTACCTCGTAACATTGGCAAGAACTTAGGGAAGCTTAGTCCTACGTTATCCAGGTAGAGGCGACCTGGTTCTAGGTTTACAATGGTGGGGTATATGGGTTCTATGAAAATAACAAATTGGTACTACTCCCTACACATGTGTTGCCCAAAAGGGGCTGCAGTGTCTCAGTGTGTAGACAACATTGGCATGAATCGTCGACACAAATGTGGTGATAACTAAGCAGGTTTGAGAAGGATGGCTCTGGCGACGAGGCACGGTGGAGACCAAGGAAAGGTGTTTCCTTCGGCATGAATGTGGTGAAGGAAGGGTAGGTTGAGCGAGAAGCGAGGCGAACTAGATAGCTGGGTAGCTGCAGACTGATCAGTCCCTTTGACACAAATGCGGTGAAGGAATGAAGACTGGTCTCGAGTTGACTTGTGACACGCTATTTCTACTCTGGCTGGCTCTTCCCCTTCAATCAGCTGGATAGGGTGGCAATGGAGAGGGAGTAGTCATAGCATAGCTTCCTCAAGGCGTGAAGTCACCGGTGGGCTTGGAGATCGAGATGCAGTGAAGCATACTGGTGTAGCCATCTGGTGGTGTGCAGTGTTACTTGAATGCCTTCGATGCATAACCTCTGTGGATGGTGAATAATACAATCTTCGGCTGGCAGGTCCATTCTTGCCTGTGTAGGCAGTAAAAGTTTTTAATGTCTTATTGCATGTCAACAATAAAACTCTGCTGCAATTAGGCGACTAGGCTTGCTCCCAGATGTGGCGAAGTCGTTTATATCATTGTTCAAAAGACGTCATGTATCAATCCGCCCCCTCTCTGCTCTGCGACGAAGGCTCATCCTTGAAATGAGCGAGGCAAAAAACAAATTCTTTTGAAGGAATGTGGAACTGTCCCCTCAATAACAATTTGTTTTCCTTTCTGTATGGGTGAGGCTCCTTTTAAGGGTGGCATGAGACGAGAATAAATTCCTGTGAGGATGCAGATCTGTCCCCTCAACAGCAATTTTTTTCGTTCCCAGTTTCTCTCTAGATGTCTCTGCTCTCTGCGTATTGCTCTCTGCACTGCACTCTTGAACTTGGTGGCATGGAAAATCAGCTTGCTGCGTGAATGACCAGGCTGTAGTGTGACTTATTTTTTGTTTCTTTGAGATCTGGGCTTGCAAGACGTCTCCATCTCTCTCAGATACATGGGGAATTGGTGTTCTCTCTCTCTCTCTCTCTCTCTCTCTCTCTTCCCCTCCCTACACCTTGATCTGCAGGTGTGCCAAACTGCGGAAGTAATTTGGCGTGCACTGCTGAAGTAATTCGGAGTCGTCTTTTTTCATGTGGGTTCAGTAAGGTCATGTCGCGTAAGGAAACCCGATATGGTGTACGCAAGCCTGTTTCATTAAACCATGCCATCCTACAAAAAGAGTGTTAAGGCTAGGGTGCTTACAATATAAAGATTAGCACAGCGGAGCTGTGGAAAACGGAAATTCAAGTACATGGGTGGGTGGCGCGCAGAATAATATTCGACCCTTGGGGGAATAAAAATATATGTATGTTATTTGGTGCAATTAATAATAAATTAAATAATAAGAATTGCCCAATGCCCCACTCATTAGGCAGTGTCAGCTTTCTATCCTGCTGTGGCCGTCTGTGCGGAAGTAAAAGAGACTTGTACCCAAGCCTCCTACGTATCGCACAGCAGGGGTATAACTTGTGTTATAAAAAGCTGAGGGGCCTAGTCAAACTGAGCTCTCCCAGTCTCAGTCGACTGCTAAGCTTGGCAAAACGAGTGTTATGGTAGTTAAGTTAACTAACAACAAAGATGTGCGGCGCACCACTTACATTAACAGAAAGAGCATGAGGAAACACTTCAAAACAAACACTTGTTAAAATAATTAACATTTTGCAATTGTCTCGCATCTTTTTTGCTTTGGTTTTAGAATGTCTTTTTAAGGTTGTGTTTCTTGATGGATTCTATACAATTCAACATGTGATTATTAGCAAAATGTTTGATTAATTTTACATAATCGGTTTGGGTTGAGGTTTCTTGAAGCAATTCTACACAATTCAAGAATAAATAGTTAAAAGAGCAATATTCTTTTAAAATTCTTAAAATTGACTTTAAAATTTTTATTTAGAGCAAACACATGATTCTACACAATGCAATTAAAATTATTTTCAGTTTTCTCGACAGACTATTTAAAGCAAAGTATGTGGCAATATTTAAAACCTCCCAACAACGTGGCCAGCATACTCGGATATTGTTCTATTTTTTGTCCATTTTCTTTCCAACAAGAATTATATCAGCATGTGAATGTTTTTATACACACAATGTCTTCTTATCACTCACTACTATACGTGGCACAAAGTTCATGGCCATTAACGAGCCTTTCTTACATTGTCAGGTTACGTAATTAGGGGATTAAGAACAGCTGATATGGCTGCAAGAGTGGGTATGTCAGACACTTCACCCCTCTTGGCGAAGTCTGGTACAGGAACGCGGGTCGTCCACAAACTGGCTGATATCCGCCTTGCGCTACGTGAGGGGCTCCACTCCAGGGGACAGCTCAACACTCTGTGTAGCATTGACACTCGCTGCTTTGGTATTCTCTTCGTCCTCGGTAGTCGCCCTCGCTTATGTGACAGTGGATACTGTGAGTGTGGCCAGGTCATCTTATACCTCTGCTGTGGCACATATTTAACGTGCCCGATAGAACAGTTGTGCAGAACCATGCCTCAGCTCACAATGCTGACACCCAGAAACCTGGTAGTAGCTCCTGCCCACCGCATCGTCGTTGAATTGATCAGCTGATTGGCTTGGTGCTTGCCTAGTTGGGGGTCGAATTATATTCAGAGTAATTATTTTAGGGCTTTTACTGTACGTGCTCACAATATTTCAACCTTTTTGACAAGGGAGGTCAGGAACATATCTGGGGTATCATTTTATTCAGAAGATGTCATTATTGAATTTAATTAATTTTTTAATTTAAAAATAATATGGGTTTTATGCCAGAGCAAATAAAGCATGGACTTTATGCTTACTAAATCTTTATGCTGCTAGGATGTTTTTAACATTTTTGGTGATATGGGGAAGGTAACTATCTGTGGACAGTTACAAAATTAGAGGTCTGCTAGAATTGTTATCCTCATGATAGTGTAAGTAATTTCTCCTTCCTACTACTTACGTATTGTTTTCACCATCTGTCACATTCTTAATCTTCCTGTTATTGGTCTATTAATATTCAGTTATTGGCTACTATCAATGATAGTACTCGGGTATATTTATTAGTCAGGCATAGTTTCGTACAGTGTTGTGATTACCATGTAAATATCTTTAAAACTTTGGATGTAGGACTAAAAAGTTTTGGGCATAGTGGGGGTTGGTATTCTGATGCAGACGAATTTAGCCCCTGTTGGCCACTTATGTACACCAAAGGTCCCCTTTCTAAAAATTATACAGAAGTTATACGTTTTAAAAGCCTATGGCTGTTGATAGGCACAATATGCAAAAAAAAGTTCAAATAAATTCACAGCTATTAGGTTATGATGCACTGTTGTCTCTTAAATCTCATTGGGCTTAATTTGTTTAGAAAGGTGGTACAGGTTGAGTGAGTGTTTTTATTTGTGTGTTTCCCTGTGCTAAGGAGAGAATGGTTGTGTTTCAGGACTACTCGTGGGATGACCATGGTTATTCACTAGTCAATAGGTTATATAATGATGTTGGCAACTTGCTGGATGAGAAATTTAAGACTGCTTACAACCTCACCTATTACACAATGGGAGGCTTGAAGGATGTGGACACATCACGGTTCAGGCGTGCCATCTGGAACTACATCCAGTGCATGTTCGGGATCAGGTGCGTGCAACTTTATTACCATTATGTGGGCAGTGTGAGGTCAGACAAAACCAATAAAAGTATATAATATTTCCCCTTAGGTTTCTAACATAAGACAAGTAAGGAATGTAGATGCAAGAGTTTTCTTTGCCACTGCATTCAGTTATTAATTTTATTATTAATGTGATTTTTCTGATGCACACAAAGACACACAGAGTAGTTGTAAATAATTTGCCAAGACTTTAAATGGTATGTGGGTGGAAGGGTTACCAAGAAACAAAATAACTCATTAATAAAAACAGCTGTTCTTAACGTAATAATGAATTTGTGATTAATAATTGACTTAATTTATTTGGTTGTAGTTTGTGCAATTATGTTAATTTTTATGGAAGGGACTTTATACCTGCCTACTTTTATAATTTACTTTAGAATTTTTGAAAGGGTATTTTTTTAGAATTTTTGGGACAACATTAATGGTTATGGTTCCAAACAATTTTGTAAGAAATGTTATAATTGATGTGTTTATTGCCATTTTTAATACTTTTACTTTGTATTGAGAAACTTATTTTTTCCTCCGACAAAATTATTATCCTTCTATTTAAAACATTGTGATGGCATAACTGTTTACATGTCTGAGGTAATTTCTGTGGTCATCTTATAGCTACATTTCAGCAAATTCATAAAATCTCTAAACATATGCTGCATAATTCTTTTCAAACATGAATACAATTAAGGTGAATTAAGCACAATTTGTAGCTTCAGCATGTAAAATAAGACACACTCAAGGACTGTGTAGTTTGTGTACCAATTCTGGTACACACTCACAAATGCTTATCTACATGAGTGGTTATGTAATTTGCGACTATAGTAACTTTTGCTAGGTAGTGTAGTGCCACTTTTGGTAATTTGTATGTTTACTTTCCAGCCACAGACATATGTTGATCACTTGCACCTTTTGTTAGTTCAGTGGAACATTAGAAATTGAAATCTTCTTAGTATACAAAGTGATTCAAGCATAAGTAGATCTGCAGGTTTGAAGATGGCATAATTGACATTGGTCTTCAAACTTTATTAGTCAATGTATCCTCTTAAAATAATATGTCATGTAAAGTGTCAGGCTAACTATTTTCAGATATCACAGAAGCTGTCTAAAAACATTTTTCATTTCATCAAAAACTGCATTTGTTACATTAAATTATTACTTGAAGTAATGTTGTGGTGATGCCACTACACTGCTGAAGTGTGTATTGACGACGTGGGCTGCTCCTTTGCAGGCATGATGACTACGACTATGGCGAAGTGAACCAGTTGCTGGAACGTTCGTTGAAGGCTTTCATTAAAATGGCTTGCTGTTACCCGGAGAGGGTCACAAAGAAGGATTACGATCGTGTTCTTCGAGAGTTCAAACACAGTGAAAAAGTGAGTACTGTGTAGACTTATCACATCACATACCATGTTTATCCAAATATGCCTTATACTACAGACAGAAGACAGGTCTGGACACTAGCTTGAAAAGTTGGTGCCCTTCTTAACCTATTTAGTTCATGAACGAAACCACAGAGCGCTGCTGGCAAAGTAGTGCTGCTTGACATGGCAAGCATAGGGAGGGGAATTAAATTATTTGTTAAAATGGGAAAAAGACGTGTATATCTGTGTATATTATCCTTATACCAGCAATGATATCAGAACTAGTTTGGTACAGCACTTATGCAGCCACTTCATGAACTAAAGGTGTCATTAAGGGCGTCAATTCTTTAGATAGGCGAGTGTTCAGAACTGTTTTCTACGGCTGTGGCTTATGTAGTGAAATTGTTGCAAAATGCAAGAAAGACTATAAAAAAAAATACATATATTATTTATACTGTAAGATTTGCATGGGACCAGAGAAAATAGGTGTAGAATACCAAAAAGTGTGAAATCTGGGAATGTGAAAAAGGGCTTCCAATTTATTCCAATTTCTACTTCCAGAAGATTGAGAGTCATCTTACTTTCAACAGCTAAGAAATATGACGTGTGATGCCCTGAGGCTGATGGAGGAACGTCACCATGTCCGAAGTGCTTTGGTGGGTGCTAAGTAAGGCGCACCCGGTGGTGGGGGTTTGTGGAAATGCAATCTAGTCTTTAGGAGGTACTAGAGTGCATCCAGTGTAAAGAACTGGCCTGGTAGGCTTACTGCAGGGCACAAAATCAGGTTCCGTGAGAATGACTGCGTTTCAACAGGTTAGCTCCAGTTGGTATACCTGGGCGATGCATAACCTGCGAAGGCTGCTTAACGTGTGTCAACTCTGGCTGGCGTGAGGTCAGTGTGCAGGAGCTTGTAGGTAGTGTTGGTTGCAGGGGTTGGTTCTGCCGGCTCAAATCCCCAAAAGTGTGGATTGGCGATCCCCAAGGTCCACTTAAATAGGTGATAAACATGGGGTGTATTTCTTTGCTGAGGCGAATGGGAGCTTCAAAGAGGTCCTTGGGAATCTGGTATAGATGGTCTGAGCAGGTGGTGCAATGTCTGGGTTTGTTTCCGCTGTGTGAGTTTCACGAGTGCAGCCAGGAAGGGGTTAAGTTCTGGCTGACTTGCAGAGGCACTGAGCACCTGTCTTACCTTCTCTTGGATACCTCTCCAACGGGAGTAGGGCATTAGGATCAGTGGCGGCTGGTGACTTTTGAAACTGGGAGGGCTGTAGCGATCCTAACTCATATCATTACAAATATCATTTTTTAAATAGGCACCGTGATAAATATATCATGTACGACAGGCTAAGTAAGTGTAGCTTATGTAGCTAAATACAAAAAATAAGTGTGGTTGTTTGAAGAAAAATATATCATTGTCCAATTTGTAATGATCAACATACTGTGGCCGCTGGTTCAATCTAATTATTACCACAGGTATGTATTTGTTTTAAGTTTGTTTAGGTTATATTCCTTCCAACCAGTACCTACATGGTGTGGTACATTACACGAGATGACGAGAGATAACAATAATACCAATTCTACCATTCTAATTATGATAACTTAAATATACTAAAACAAATATTTTTAAAACCAAATACTTATTTACATAGCCTACGGTTCATACAAAATTCATGTCAAATTTAAATTAGAAGGTGAAAGTGACATATCTTAATTATTTGTAAACAAAATCTATTCGTCAACCTGTACGCTCTATCTAACTGGCAATGTATATTCACCTTACCAAGCAATGGAAATTTTATGGCATTTTTTATATGTTGCAAACATGATTTATGTCTTTTATCTTTCTGTCCCAAATGTTTTAAATATTTTACCCCATTGACAGTCCACGCAAGATCATTAGGTTTCAGTAGCAAAAAAAAAATTAAAAAAACAACACATTTCCAACTTCACACCCGCATAGACAGTCCACGAAATTGTATGTACTTATGTCAAATTTTCTCGTATACGAACCATTTACTACCTTGGTTTTGTTGTTGAATTATATTTAATTGTGGCCTTGCTGGTTCCAGATTCTGTAGCTCTAGTTTATTCTCGTAATTGAAAATCTTTGTCATAATACGGTTTAAAATGTTACTCGCCAAATTATTTATTTACAAGTTTACACAACACTACATTAACAACAATTTAACCCTGCTTCTGACCGATGCTCATAGCTCATCATTAATTAACAACAAACTTATTCAGATTATTACATACTATATTTGAAGCTCACGTGAGTTTGAACGAAATCTATAAATAAAAAATATTTGAAATAAATACAAGTATTGTTAAGAAATGTGTTTAACAACTGCAAAAGAGTGGAGCGGTAAAGTGTGCTTACAAAACATGTAGTTTTGGTAGCTTAGTCAAGTTCCAGGGAACCATTTTTTTTTGTTTGAGCAGGGGTGCGCCCAGCTCTCTCCAATTTACAGCATTTGATTGGCTGAAAAGGGCCCAGCCCCTGAAGTCTTCCCTCACTCCCGTAGCACCCCTAGTCCTATGTTACGGTCATCTCTACTAGCTCTACCCACTTCGGGGCGAAGAATCTGCCGCCCCACCACTCAACATTTCCAAAAATATTTATCTCGTGACAAGAGTCGTCCATCTCAAAAACATTAGCTGCGAAATAACCTCCGTATTCGTACGCAGTATTATTTACAGAGTAGCAGATAAGTAGAGGTATGCATTCTGAGATGTTATTAGGAAGGCTGCACCCTGCAGCCCTAACTCACCAGCCGCCACTGATTAAGACTGAATCACACTTTCACGTTGATGAAGAAGAGAGCAGATGACGTGTTGTCCAGTACTGGTGTACAACATCGTGCAGTGTCTGCCAACTGCAGGCAGTATCCCTATCCCAGCACTAGGCATCTAAACGCAGGGAATACTGAGAGTCAGGTCTAGCCGGTGGACAGTCCCAGCACGTGGGAGAGTGTCTCAAGAGCGAACACTAACTCCGGCACAAGGAGCGCGGTGGAGAGAGTAGCTGTTGAGCAGGCAAGCTGAATCCAAGAGACTGAGTACCTAGTGTCTGGGCTCTTCCTGTTCTGTGCACCGTGGTGCACAAAAAAGGTGGCCGTCCAATGTGCCTGTCGGTACAGTATTTTGTGTATTGCAGATTTAAAATCATTTCCCCGGTTACCTGCAATCCCTTGGATGGACACAAAGTCCACTGGGAGAGAAATTACTACTATGGGAAAGATACCTTTGAGTTTGTTAAATACTAATATGTTTATTCCTTTGATGGAATAAAGAGGGTGGTGTCACACTACCTTCTGTCAGCAAGAGCTTACGAAATTTTAACCTACGCTGAGCCAGGTGAAGGCGACCTGATCCTAAGCTAACAATGGCAGGGTAGACAAGTGTTATGTTACTAACTCAAACTGGTATTACTACTCCTACTATATGTTGCCCAGAAGGGGCCGCAATGTCTAGTGTGTAGACGACTTTGGCGATGGTAAGGCTCTTCAGCACGGTGTGCGGTGAGGATAGGTTGGTAGAAGGATATCTCCGGCAACTAATTGCAGTGGAGACCAAGGAGCAAAGGGTTCCATCGGCACGAATGTGGTGAAGGAACGAGGAAAGGTGAGCTATCAAGCAGGCTCAAAATCTCCTGCAAAGTTTGTGGTGGAGAAAATGAAGACTGGTCACGAACTGGCGTGCGACCCCGCTATTTATACTCGTACTCCTTCAATCAGCTGGAGAGGAGTGGTTGATGGAGAGAGGGTAGCTGTAGCATAGCTATCTCTAGGCGTGACTTCACCGGCCGGCTTGGAGTTCGAGATGCGGCGGAACATATTGGTAGAGCTATCTGGTGGCGTGTTGTTGTACTAATGCCTTGTATGCATAGCCTCGGTGGCTCAGCTGGTGAACAGTACAATCTTCAGGCCGGAACGGCCATCCTTGCCATCAGTAGACAGTACAATTCAACGTCTCATGATGTGTGGCCACAATGAAAACTCCATAGGATTAAAATGTAGTTATTACGAATAATAAATACTGGTGATATGTACTCTTACTACAAAGCAAAGTGCGAATGGAAGTTAGCTATGCTTTACAGGTGGAGGTGATATTCTCCTAGGCTATTCAAGTTTAGAATGACTTTGATGGCAATGAAAATAACTGATGCAGTTACTCTAATTGGGGATGTCTCAAAGAGACTTTGAGAAAAAAAGGTGCCACTACTTTTAACGGCAGTGGGTGTAGTTGCTACTACCAGAAAGTAGTGGCTGTTGTTGAACCAGGAGGCTCAACAGCAGAAGTGTGAAGTGAAGTCTTGCAGGCTTCTGGTGTTGAAGGGCTTCTGGAAGCTGTGGGTGGTTGAAGCCTCTGGAGCTTCTGGTCGTTGGTGGCGGCAGCCACTAGTGGCTGTTGGAGGTCTACAAGCCCTGGTCGTCAGTAGAGAACCCCAGCACCGAAGTGTTCAGGCGAGCTATTGCAGATGATAACTGGCATCTTTGGCTGTGCACTGCTTTATATTGTATGCTCTGCTGGGCCATGCCTGGGATGGAGTGGGAGGTGTGACGTCGCGCTGTGATGTTTGCCTGGAGTGAGCAGGGTGGGAGAAGCTACCTTTGCGCTTGGCACTGAAAAAATACCTATGTAAATATGGTACATAGATGGCAGTGTTGCACAATTTACGCAGCCTGCAGTTTTCACACATTCGCTGGAGTCTTGGAACCATATACCATGGATTAGGCAAACTAACTGTAGTTCTAATGACTTTTTTTGCAAAATAATGATGTATATTATGTTTAATGCTATCAATCTTGTGCATTCACACAATTTGGCCACCCATTGTATCTGTTTCTCATTTTTAAATATAAGAAACTTTAAGCATTTGCGGACACACAAGTTTTAATTTCAACGATTATTTCTCAATTTGTTTAAAATTAAACATAAATACATATAGCTGAATATGTTATTTATACTCTTGGATTTTGCATTTTCATTTATTTTACCCAGACAGTATTTAATATGGCATAACTCATTTGCAGTATCTTTTGTCCCCTGCTACATTTTGCATAATATTTTACCTATATCTTTAATGAAAATTTGGTACGTTTTTCTAGTTACAAACCTTTACATAGGCTAAAATGTTTGTAAAACACGAAATGTTCATTGTATGCAGCAGGAATATTGTTTTATGTGTCAAATTGTTGCATGGATCAACTCTGTGCCAGGGTACAAGGTGATGTGGGGATCTTTGTTCTAGGTTCACGTGAACCTGATGGTACTAGAAGCACGCATGCAAGCGGAGCTACTGTATGCCCTTCGAGCTGTGATGCGCTATATGACGTAGACACTGTCCAGCAGTCCCTCCTTTGTGACAACTTCTCATACCAAAATGTTGTTATTGTGTGGCTAGTTTGTTTTACCGTACCCTCCACTGGTCAGAAATACAGTGAAAACATATTATCATGCCAGTTATAGCTGAAGGAGGTAACAAAATGAATTAATGGAACAATGATCATGTTCATTACAAATTTTGCTTCTGGAGAGTTGTGTAATTGGTTTTCCAGTCATATCTAAAATTTCCTGCTTACATTTTTTCTGTATAGACCTACTGCTATAGTTTCATGTAACCTACAATTGTTTGTGTATTGAAAACAAGCAGAATAGCTGTAAATAGGAATATCATCAAAGTAAATTTTAATTCAAATTTTCATCCATGTCAAAAAAATTGTTACAGTTTATGTAAATTTGTGTAATTTTTTATTATCTTGTTATTGGCATTAAATATTTGTTTATTCACTTACATTCAGTAATTTTAAAGGGTTTTGTATTTATATTATGACATTTACTTTTGGACATAATTTTATATCAAGGAAATTTGTCTGTTTTAAATTGACATTGTTTTCCCTTAGTTACTTAAAGATTAACTGCCCTGTGTTTAAAAAATATAAAAGTGTGCACTTCAAAATGCTATTATAATTTTCAAATGGAAAATACATGATACCATACTTTGTTTGATATGGCTGTATACCATTTTATACATAAGGTTTTCAAATTTCAAACTGTTTTGTAGCCACTATGTGTCCATCGTGATCCCTGTAAACCTACTGTACCTTCCTGTCCTTTGTCTCCCACCAGCGTAGTAAGCTGAATGTCTTCATGATCTTTGAACTGTAGTCAAACCCCTCGCAGTTAGCTGTAGACATTGTATAGGGTCTCGTAGGCATTCACAACCACTTTTATCCCATCAATCCATTCTCCATCCTAAAATATCTCATACCAATTAGAAGCAGACAGAGAGATATATTTTGTTTTTCTTTACAGCACAGCACAAGAAACAACACATTTGACTGTGATCTGTTCTAGGTGAATTGTAATTAATTAATTACGACACTGATGTACGTATGTATGTGCGTGTGTGTATGAGAGTGCGTTAATCGTGCTTCAAGTCCAAGTGCTACGATATTTTAATTATGAAATACCAAGTGTAAAAATATCAAGCTGTGTTTTGAAGGACCAGGATTTTGAAGACTGTTCATTCTAATACACATGTAATCTAGAGCATTTAACATGCGCAGTTTAATTTGTGAATGGTAGCAATTGACATTTCATGTGAAATGTATTTGTAGATAATTGTAAAAGAAAACTAATTCTTGTGAAACTTTTCAAAAGGATGTTCATTAGTTTTCATTGCATCAAAGTAAGATTTCAAATATTACCTTTATTCAGAGTCATATCCATGTTTGAGTTGATCAAAAGTAATTTTACGTCAAATCTTTGAAAACTTCTTAATTTCTGGTAGCACAGAAAAGTAAAAAAAATTTTTAATTATCCATAAATTGCAACACTTGGACTTAAGTAATGTTATTTTTTGTGATCATAAAGATTTTTATTTCTTAATAAATTGCCAGTTATATTATTGTATAGGCTTTTTAAAAAATGGCTTAGAAAATAAGATACCAACATTTTGCAATATTTGTGTTTGTATCTTTCAAAATAAAAAGAATAAAGATAATTTTTTGAAAAGTGAAGATATTGTAATAATTATAATTGCTTCAGTGAAGCTTTCTATGTGAATAGGAGAATGAAGATTGACAATTGCAAAAATCTAGCTGGAGTGAACAAAATAATTTAGTCAGTATATTGAATCCTATAACTATTATATGTTCATATATGCTGGTTTTAAAATGTACTTCCAAAATTTTTTTAAAAAATAAAAATGTGTTTTGAAAGTATGCTTAATATTATTCACCACATATTTCTCCTTGAAATAAACAATGTGTGTTTATATGATTTATAGAGTACAGTGGAACCCAGAGTTAATAAAAATTTACCCATTTGAACAACCCCCCCCCCAGCCCCCCCAAAACCAAGTTATGAAAATATGTTATTTCATGTTGAGACAATGTTTTATTATCGATGGTGCAAAATAATACTTTTATTTAAATTAAATACTAGTGTAATTCACTAGGCAGGTATTCTGCAAATGGAATTGTACCCCGCAAGATCAAAAATTATCTTTGATTACAAGAATAAAAGTTTGAGAATGGATTTTGCACTCGTTAAAAGTTAAGCAGTGCCCAATGCTTAATGAATTCTTTGTGCAAAAATGAGTAGATTTATTAATGAAACACAAATTTATTGCAATGAGCAGAAATCTTCCAAATAGAATACTGTATACATCCCACAAAGCCGTGGACCTACTCTTCCCGCAGCAAACGTGTAAACATTGTGGGGCATTCTACTATGGAAATATTTTTTGCCAGCATACATTTTTAGTCTGTGTGAAGGCCAACTCTCTCACTAAAATTAAATTAATTAGTTACAAAACACAATTAATTGAAATACAATACTAATATTGGCATTTAAAAATAGTCTTTGGAATGGTTCAATCCAAAGAAAAACTATCAAGTCTGTAAATTTATCTACTACTGGTATCTAAAATTTTAACTTTACATTTTTTCACTTAATTAGTACACCTCAACTTTGTGTGCCCCCGGACTCGGCCCTAATATAAAAGAGGGCCGGTTTCCCTGGCACCTCAATGATTGCTGCCCTTCCTCTTTGTTGCTGACAGGTCATGACCATTTTCTGCAACATGTAGGCAGTAGTGTACGTGCTATTTTAGGGGGTAATCAAAAGTGGAGGAGAAATTTTTTTTTTATTGGGGAGGGGATTGTTATCAAGATTAGAAACTTGCCAGTGACCACCTGTAAAGAAGAAATCCAGAGATTTCTCCTCTCGAAAATATTTGACTTTCAAAATTAAAACTTAGCAGTAATTAAGCTTATTTCATGACAAAATAATCAAGTGTTCCTCGTATTATTGTACTCAAAAAATTTAGTGCGAGTCTTTTATTTAGCTGGTGAAACATGTAAATTTCCCAAATTACAATTACATAACTACAGATTTCTCCTTAAGCATGGTGGATGAAGCAGCGAAGTTATACTCTGATCTCACAGTATCATGCAGGGATAACTATTTAAAAAATTCGGTTTCTGGAGGGTAGCGACAGCCTTGATCATCCCCCACCTCTCTACCCTGTATCTGGGTGAGCGATACAGTCGCAAAACAAAGAGAGCGATCAACTCAACCATGTGGCTAGAAATGTGGAAAATATGTTTCTTGATAACAGACATCTATAGACACACCATGTTATCTGTGAGAGAAATCTTAGTACAGAGGTGTCAGCCTAGTACATACATACCAAGTGGCCCGCCAATATATTGCAATACCCCACAACAGCTTTGTGGAATATTTGCATTGCGAGTTTGATGCGGGACATATTTTTTACTTATTTAAATTAACTTCTACTCATCAGTGTGAACCAATCAGCCGCATGCACCAATGGAGTTTGATTGGCATTAGCGTGCCGAGGGATGGCACTACTAGTGTGAATCACTGAGACACTTCGGCCGGCCGGTGACATCACATGCCCAGAGGATACTTCACCCCTGCCTGCCCCCCCCCCCCAACTAGCCAAGGGCAAGCCACGAGAGTATAAATACCAGGGCACGGCCCTTGGAACCCAAGTCTGTCCTGTTCCTTCACCGCACACCTGGTGCCGGCCGAAGGTACCATCAACTCTTGCCTGGTCTTCACTGCACTCCTTGTGTCTAAGCATGGGTCTTGATATCTCTCTACAACTTCAAAGACTGCCTGAAGGTACAGAATGGTGTTTGGCGACTCAAACGTAGAAAACTTCTGATGGTAAACACCAGTAACTTTAGTTGGCTATGAAAATAGTTCATTTTTATGTGATTCATAATAATTTATCTCTATCACTATCAATGGAAATTGTTGCTTTGGCTTGGTGCTTTTTGAATTATGGAAATATCTTTCTTTTAATAAATCAGAAAATATATTATTACAACACCACAAGCAATGTGTTCTCATTTACTTAATTCTAAAAAGAATTCACCTCTGGGCCCATGTATTACATAATACATTGATCAATGCCACACTGTTGTGCAGCGTGCCTGTACACCCTACGGGTGACTTCGCCCCATAAACGAGCCAGGAAGAGCTCGGGGCAAGTCGTAACAGTGACAATCTACTATTCACATGCTAGAATTGACTCCACGTGTTGGACACCCTTTAACACTATCATAATCAACGCATTTGATTATTAAATTGTACTGCCTGCCCAAATTCCGACATAAGGTCGCCACCCCCATGAACAAAGATTGTTTTACCCAACGAGCCACTGCCCAGAGATAATGAAGAAGGAAGTTTCAAGAGACACCACAGGATCGCAGCACCCCTACTGCCCCGTGATGTCACACCCGCCAATCTTCGAATGGAGATTATAAACTTGTCCGCAACCCTATGATAACCAGCCCCTGTGGAGAAAGGCCATCATTCCCTACACCCCTGGAAGAGCCCTGAAGCACAGATCTTGGGCTATATAAGATGGCACAGGAATTCCTCTAGCCAAAGTTCGCCGGCTCGCTGTCTGCTTAGGTCAGTGAGCTCTCCCTGGTCTGACCAAGACCTCCTCTCCTGCAACTTGAGAAGGCTCCTCCTGCATGATTCAGCACGACACTCGACGGTAGCCTCGACGTCCCACCCCTGCACCTCTTTACCTCATCCACTCCTTTGACTCCGCAGTAGAAGGTCGTCGCAATGTCTTCTCTGGACAACCACCCCTCGGGAGGATAACACTGTAAATTGTGTAACATGATGTAAATAATTTATCAGACCAGTGCATTTTGTAACAAGTTCATTGTCCAGGCTCACCTTCGCCTGAGTAATTAATTACATAACTATTGTTAGGAGTATATATAGTGTGTATAATGCAACCGGGATTCCCCAGTCTTCTAGATGTGATAATAAATATTACATCAAACATTTATCTGTTAACTACCTTATTTTACCATTGTATCCCCTCACATTTTGTTCTGTAATTGAGGGTTGTTGTGTATATCTAAAACCCTGCTGAGGATTGGGTTCGAGCGTTCCGAACTCCACAGGAGACGGAGCTTGAATAAGGCATTAAACTGAAATGGACACGCTGCTGAGCATGGGTTTCTGGTGCTCCCTCGCCTACCCGCAGTGGCATCTCAATTCCTTACTGCACATCCTACCGTTAGTGCCTCGGGTGTGTCTGAAGAAGACATACCCCCAGGACTGTACATCAGCAGGAAGGAAGAAAGATTGGTTTGAATGCCTAATAGGAGAGGCAAGATTCAGAGACGAAATAGACGTAAAGAGTGGCGGGCTCTACAAAGGCAGTGTATCACACAGCTTGAGGTAGAAACTAGTTGCGAAGACGCTCCCCCACTGGAGGACCCAGAGGTCACCCCTCGTCCAGTTTCCCCTGGCATCCTGCTTGACCACACCGAGTTTGAAACTTAATTTGGTCATATGCTGGCTGTGGCCAGACTTAAGATTACAAACTCCCCCGCCTTCTCAATCGAATCGCCTCCCAGGAAAGACGAGGGAGAGAGTCCACAGAACATGTGTACGATCCTACTCGCATCCGGTAAAGTGATCATGGTTAAATTACACTCAAAAGCCACTCCTAAACCCTGCCTTTAATTACACCCCTAGTCGTCGGCCAACACAACCAAAGCGAATCGAGTTGACCCCTTTGACGGGTTCTTCCACCCCTATCATTTTAGTCAATTAACACTCACGATACGTAAGCCGGGACAGCTGGCCTCCTGCCTTTTGGCAGCCCTGTTGGTGAGAAAGATTGCACTCCTTGGACGGGAGTCAATTACGGTTCAAATCACCATGGGGTTTGATTCCCCTCCATTCATAAGTAATCTCTCCCTTACGCGGTTCCCATGTGCACCAACCACGACCCACCGGGCCAAAACAAGTACCACAATTAGAGAACACACAGCGGAAGTATTATCGACCAAGTTTAGGAGGGCAGTCAGCACACTAACCACTTAACACAAGAGAGAGAGAGAGAGAGACACACGTGCATAAATATTTAAATGTAGGGTATATTTTAAAAGGTATTTTCATATTTTGCGACATTTACGATCACCCTGGATAATTAATTAATTAATTTTTCACTTTGTATCGCTTCCTTGTATTTTTGCCACTTCTTGGGGTATTATTGGCTGTTCAGTCCTTGGGTTTTTGTTTACGGTTCGAAACTATGTTCTAGATGATTTTGTTGTGGTTTCTTTATATTTTAATGGGTACCAAGGACTGATGCATTTTACGTTATTGTGAAGTGGTTTGTTTTAATTTTGATCATAAATATTCGCACAGAATACGGGGTCAGGGGTGGTATTACCCATGTTTACAAAGAAGGCACGTGAAAGCCAAAAACATTTACATGAGAGAAAAGTACGATCCCGCTGTGACAGAGAAATACATTGGCTATTTCGGCATAAATGACCTGTACAGTCACATGAAGTGCAAGCTACCTACTGGGAATTTCGAGTGGGTGGAGCCAGATGTGTTTTCAAAGTGTAATTTTGCCAAACCTACAAGTGGATTTGTCTTTTCTGAATGAATGTTATAATGCCTTATCTGATCTGCCTCTTGCTCTAGTATCTGCCATACCCCCGTACGGCAAAACTGAGAAATTGCTGTTAACTCTTGCACCACAGAAGAAATATTTGTACATGGTGAAACACTGAAGCACTACTTGAGGTACGGAGCCAAACTCGACTCTCTTCATCGCATACTGTGCTTTGATCAGAATGTGTGGATGGCTCTGTACATCGCGTTCAATATTCAGAAATGTGCTCAGGTGGCGAATACTTTCGAAAATGGTTTTTTAAATTGTTGAAGAAGTCTATGGAAAAAACTTTGCAGAATGTCCGCCGGGAAAGGGACATCAGAGTCGTATCGTGGTGTTACACTATATACTGGGCGGCAGAACTGATTGGGCGACGTACATTAAAGGCAAGGCAAATCCTCATTTAAAATCTAGTCATAATTGATTTTGGAAAAGGTCTCCGTTACATTCAACAAACCTATGTACACTGGGGTTACCAATCTCAATTTTTCAAACTTGTACCTCTACAACTTCTGTTATAACTATATGAAACAGAAATTTCCTCAGCAGGCCTTGCATCTTCTATATTGCGATACCGATATCCTCACTTACGAAATTCACTGTCATGTGTATGAGAATATTACACCAGATTTGGCTGCACGATTTGATACTTCCAACTATGTGCAAGATAATCCGCAAGAATTCCTCTTGGTGAACAATGGATACATGTGCTGGTCGCATCATTATACATTTTGTAGGCCTACGTACTAAACTTTAGTCATACACATTGTTTTGAATTAACAGTGTGTGCGTAAAGTAAAGGGGTAAATCCTAATGTGTTGAACTCGTTCATGTAAAGGGATTATTTGGAATGCCTCAAGCAAAATCCAAGGGCTATGGGTACCTAATATCACTTTTGTTTGCATGGTCACAATGTCTATACCGAACGAGCAGCAAAAGTCACCTTATCAAGTAACGATGACAAAAGGTACGTTGGACTGTAAAACGTGTCAGCATTGCCATCGGGGCACTACTTGATACCTGCATGAATTTCCCTTCTACATACCAATATCAGCCAACTGCACCATCTGCCACTCATCGGCAACAAGGCCAACAACCTCCAAATCTACAAGAACTGACAACAACCTGTCATCCGCTGTGAGGTGCTAGCCAATCGCCACCATCTCAAAGGTATGGGACCATCAGCTTCGTCTTACTGCGAGACCAACTACATGCCATCCAATAGTGTTACTGCAGAATTGACTTAACATTCAACAGTGTGTTCGATGGATACTTGTGAAGGTAGGCCCTCCAGTGTGGATAACCCGATTGTGACATAACTGGAAGAGACGCGAATTGCATTGTGCAATTACATAAATTGTAAATATTTCTTTTAACATAACTGAATGAGACACTAAACAAAGTTGTAGTGGTTCTGCTGTACGAAAACTCGTGGGAGTTCGCAGCAAACACTAGCTCGGACTAGCTCAGTTAAAGTTTGAGACTCTGACTTAGTAAGATGTTGCAAAGTTCGTTGATTAAAACCCAAAATAAAATAAGATTATATGTTCACTAGAAAGTTTATTGCCTTATCTTCAAAACATCGGCAAACAAAAACAGTTGACAGTTGCAGTAGACAAAAGAGAAAACTCAAGAGCGAGAATGGCCGCCTTCACAAAACAAAACTTCTCACTTCGAGACTTGATAATTACGAAGGCGGGAGAGAATCAATACATTTCTTCGCCGGCGCCCAACTGACTCCTCGCACCGACTGAAAATAAATGTACTAGATTAGAACAATGTCCGAAATAAAGACAGAAGGTTAAAGTCGCGGGCGCGTGTCGGTGGGAGTGAAGTGGTCACTCGCCGAAATCTATTCGGCTGACAACTGTTGAATGCACTACGACGACGAAGAAACTGTGATACCTGTGACAAGAAAGTCGCGTTAACCCTATTTATGCTGCCTGAAATATTGCATCAATTAAGCGTGGTCCAACTGTGGCTTCGCAAAGTGCACTAAGGTCTAAAATTAGCTTGCGAACATTGCCTGGGTCTCTAAATCAAAGTATTACATGCACACGAGGACTGTCACGTCGGCCTACTGTGACATCAGCACACTGAGTTTCGTCAAATTGTGCAACACACGGATGTCTCGCTTACTAAACCCTTGAAAAAGTTGCACTGTCATCCTGTGATGATGTTACTACTGTCCGTTGCCAACGAGAAGGCGAGGCTGTGGAATGCGGGCAGGATGGATGGGCCCAGTGGGCTGCAAGGTCACCACCGTCATCTCTAGTCCGTACTACCAGTACTAAAACTATCAGTTCGCAGCGAGATTTCCCTTTTATACGACACACATACAAACATACTCTATAATTTTATGGTATACGCCTGTTATTTTTTTTAACAGTAACCTTAAAATTCACCATTTTATGCTCCCTTCTGCCTGGTGTGAGAATTGTTTTGCATTGATTTTGAAGTACAAATTTTTAAAGCAAGCTATTTATTGTATTTATCCGCAATCTGTTTTTGAAAGAAAATAAATCACATTTCACAATAGTTACAATTTTCAAAACATCTTTCACATTACCGACATTAATTTTAGACTTCCAACATGGCCAACATTTTTAAACTGTTTTAACTTAAATACTTGAAGACCTGTGAAACAGCCATAGTGAACTGCAAACAATTTTGATGGGACAAATGTAGGGCGAAAACAGTTAAGATCAGGAATGCATAACTTTAAAATATTCGGAAAGAGATACTCGTACCGCTTACCCCCAAACAGTGGATGTTGTTGTTCGGTGATGATTTATTCACTTTCGGGAAGCAGCAGTGGTAGATCCGATTCGGAAGAGAAAAATTCGTCTTCAGATGAGTCACTCGAGCCGCTTGAGTCACGTACTAAGGATATCATAAAACTGTCTATTTCATCTTCCACACGACAGTCCTTTTGCCAGTAGTCGCTTCTATATTTTGGACATGAGAACAGTATCCTCGCCAGTTTTCTTTAGTGATGGAAGATATTGCTTCCTTCGTGGTTTCCATTATCTTTGTTGATGACAAGCTAGCAGTAATGTTCTTTTCCCGCACTAGTCTCTTTATTTTAGACCATGCTAGTTCAATGGGATTATGTTCGCACATATAAGGAGGAAGTCTAAGAACATTTCGTCCGTGCAGCTTTAAAAGTTGGTCAATGCGAAACACTTTTTCAGGCTTCCTTTTCTGAGCAATTAAGTCTAAAAGCTCTGTTTTTCGCATTTCGTGAGAAAAGGGAATGTTGTTATTGGTCAACTATGACTCCATTTCCTTTTTCACTGCATACTTCGATGGGAGTTAATTTTCTTGCACTGAGTGGTAAGGCGCATTGTCCATAATAACTACAGACCTTACCGGAAGGTTTGGCAATAACTGATAGTGCATCCACTTTTCGAAGTTCGCAGAATTCATCTGCTCATGGTAGTCCTTCGTACCTCTGCCTGCTGAAAAAATTAGCCGTGCATTTTCGATGAATCCAGTTTTAGCACCTGCATGAATATCAATTAAATGGGTCGAAGAATTGCTGTTGGTTAACACGCCAGATTCAGTATCACTTTGCCAGTATTCGTTAAATGCGATGTTGCTATCAACCCAGGTTTCATAAATGTAAATTATGGGGCGCCCTTCCATTCTGTAGTGGAGAATTGATTTTAAATATTTACAACGCCAGTGGACAACTTGTGGTCTTTCCACTAATATTTTCCGAGAACTATTACACCGTTTACATTTAAAACCCATTTCTTTCAGTATCCGCCAGAATGTATGAACACCTCAAGGAAAATCAATTTTTTCTTTCAAAGCAATGAGAAGCTCAGGACATGTTGGTACTAGTTTATGTACTACGTAAAAATCATGAATGATGTCTCTGATTACTCTCTTATCAAATGAGTCACAGTGCACGTTTCTTTCATGTGAACGCTTTTGGTGTTTGCCTGGTGATGGCAGTGAACTGTTAAATGCAGCGGCACCCTCTTTGCGAATTCTGGAAACAGTTCTCATAGAAATTCCAGTGTATTCTGATGCTCGTAGATTGGATTGAGATAACAAATACTTTATTTGACTTTCACTAGCTTCTTCGTTTTTTTAAGATGTGATGTATGAAAATGTTTTAAGAATACGTGTTGTGTATGTAAAATTATGCAAATGAAGTATGCTCCAGAAGAGTAGTGTAAGAAGATGCACATGCAAGTTTTTGAATGTTAAATAAATGTGTACATAATGTGTTTTTGTGGTCGTGGGAAAACACTGGAAACTAGTAAAAAGTATTTGAATCTGAATACTTGTTTAATTTATTACTTACTGTACCTCCAAATAGAGTGGACACATGCAATTTATAAAAACAGACATCCTAGAGAAATGAGAGCGAGTCAATGTATAAGCAAGTATAAATAAATGTGTTGAGAGTCACAACTTCGAAAACACAAGAGAAAAGAGTCAGTCAAATGAATGCAGTGTGAAACAAATAATGAAATAGCTCTTGCCAATATGGTGCTGGGGGTAGAACCCATTCATACTGGTCACTGGAGCTCAGTTGAGACCGAGCTGTGGCAGGAAATGCATACTAAGCAATTACAAGATATATTTACGTGTCCAAGTACACGCATACTCTGTAGGTACATGCAGGTCTTAAATTAAAAAATCAATGCATTACTCATTGTTGCATATGAAAGTGTGTACTCTCTCTGCACATGCAAGTGTGCATAATAAGTTACTACACTATTATATTTAATTAATCAAATTATTTATTCTATTTATACCCTTCCAACCTCATCAGAGCTTACACGCCCTACAGCTCTCGATCTGACAACATGTGTACTTGCTATCTCTGCACATGTAATAAGTTATTAATTGCTGCATACACAAATGTGCATAATTAGTTATTGCAGTGTTACATTTAACATAATTATTTATTCAATATGTGCGAATCAATTGCCTCAATCCTATGCAACACCTCCTCTCCCCCCAACACCTCCTCTCCCCTCAACCAAATGCATTTTCCCCTACAGCTCACCAGCGAGACAACACCTAACCACCCCCTTCATCCTCCTCATCTGCTTCCAGCTCCCAAACAGTCAACATGTGTACTTGCTCTCATTGCACAAAATATAAGTACCTTAAGCACTAGTCACTGCCAGCCAGAACACACCCTCCATTCTCCGGCACACACAAGGCGGTGGAGGAAGGGGTTGGAGAGGGGAGTAAGTGCACACACAATTGCAACTACAATTACACTGCATTTAAATTCCAATTATAATTGATCATGCACATGTGCTTGCATGTTGCAAGTGCATCGTGGGGGGAAGTGAAAGAGCAACTGCATCGCCGCCATTTTGAATAATTATGGCCCAGTATTCTCCCACACCCCCTACTAGGGAGAACTATCACATTTGTATAAGAATGATTTATTAATATGACTCCCAATTATGACTTGCTCAAATATTTTAATAAAAATTCCGTGTGATATAAAGGCATCTTGTTCGAGATTACCACATTTTTAAAAAGTATAAATTCTCGGTATAAAGAATAAAAACCCGTTCTTCATATCGAGTCAAATGTAGCTTGCTGTGTTATAAGTTGAATTCAACTCTTACTTTTTAACCCCACTAGCAGTCAAAATTCACACACGGCGAAAACGGCTTGTTCTTTTCACGCAACAGGGGACCGCGGCGGTGAAGTTGTCAGACTACCTCCTCTCACCTAGACAAACCAGGCTCGATTCCCGGCGGGGCCACTCCCGGATTTTCGCACTTGGGAATAGTACCAGACGATGCCGCTGGCCGGCGGGTTTTCTCCGAAGTCTCCCGTTTCCCCCATCCTTGCATTCCAGCGCTGCTCCATACTCACCTCACTTCATCCTCATCAGCTTTCAAGACCTCGCTGTTAAGACTCTTCACTGCGATTCCAACTTGGCCAGGATCAACGTATGTGACACATAAGAAGGCTGATGCTAAAAGTAGCTGGCTGAGCTTCCTGTAGTTGCAGAGTGAATGAGACGATATGAAATGGGAAAAGTGCAGCTATAACAGGCAGCCATAAAAATATAACTCTTATGTAATGCATCCTCTCAACAAGTCTGGAAATAAGGTGAAACAACTTGGCGGCTGTCGTAATTTTCTAGAAGTTCAGAAGTTAATTAAAGTTTGTTCTGGCACGCAGGCGCCTGGCGAGGGACACGAGGACACACGTCGCCATCTTGGATTTCCCCGGTTTTGCTCAAAAAACCGTGTTTTTCGCACAGAGAACGGCTAAAAAACGACCAAAATTGCTACTAGTTTCCCTTGCGTTGGTCAAGTGAAATTGTGGAATTTTACTAATCTGCTCATTTTTTTTAACACTTTACAGCAAAGACAGGTGCGTGGCTATCCTAGGCCAGCTATATCGTAAACAGTACCACTGTCAACGTCGACATCTGAAGAGATGCTACAAGCATTACAGTATCAAAGTGTGGAAATACTATTTATAGTCCAAGGTTGTACACTGTGTTTACCTGTGTTGACAACCTCTATACATAACAAATGTCGTTCATCAGGAAGCGAGTGCAGCAAGACACCAGCTAACACACACAGCAGTAGGTACATCAATTAGACGTTAGGAATAAAAAAACATAGTTATTGTTGTTTATATTTATCTATACACATAACCAAATCATACACACACATATTGATAAACTCAAAGCTGGAGGCTTTATTGAATGATAATTGAATTTATCTCTCCGATGACAGACAGATATCCAATGCTCTGCAATGAAACCAACCATCGTAGTCTATCAACTAGGTCAATGGGGTCTTCATGATACATGTTCTTCTTCCATGTTCTTCTTCAATGTTTGGTAGGTTGCGAGTTACCTATGGACTGGTGTACTAGGTTCGAATCCATGTTTCTTCCATCCCAACTTCAGCAACACGCTTTCGCAGCACATCTTCATCAGTAGAATATGCATCATAATTAGCAGACTTGGAGATCACATTGTCGTTCTCAGCAGACTAGGAAATTACATTGTCGCTCTCAGCATCCTGGATAGCATTGTCACGTTTCACTTACATGTTATCAGTATAGGAGTGTTGTTCACAACCTCTAACGATCTGTATGGTTCATGCTTTCTCGTAATTCCTCCTTCTGCGCACCATGCAGGCCTGCGTAATGACTATCGTTAGTTTACATGAAGAATCAGCAGCAGAGTATCTTTAGATTATCGCTTCTACCACACATATCACATTTGCTTTTCTCATTATGACGAGCATGGCAGCTTTTTGCTGAAAATTTTGTTATAATTTATACCTCTCCTTCCACCGGTGGAAGTCGTAGCTATGCTGTCATTTTCTTCTCAATAGTGAAGGAAAGAATTAGTATGTGCCTATTTGCTAACTGGACCGTACCCACATGTTCTCAACTCTAGAACATTTACCGAAGCTAGGGCCCAACCCGAACCCTTGCCCACCATTTATTTTTCCTCTTGACATATCTTGTGTATACTAGCAACAATCGTGTCTTCTGCTGCAGATGAATGACACACAGCTACAGCCGAAGTCTTGAAAGTTTTGATACAATATTCATCATCGTAAGGATCTGGTTTCGTATAGCTACAGTCCAGCCACGCATTATATTTGACAGCACCATGTTGTTCTACTTCATCAGTAAGTTGGTTTATTATATTAGGGCTCATACTTGTCAGGAAAGAGCAAACATTGTGCGGCGTATTTGACATATTCGGTGCAACCAAATCTTTCAAAAGACCCCTGAATCCAGATCGCTTCAGGAAAAAGCCATTCACATTAAACTTCGGAGAAGGTGAATAATCTTGAGGTTGTTTATCTACAGTCTTTCCTTTATATAAAGTTTCAAATGTCTATTTAAATCATCATCATGTACATACCTTCTTAGACACTTATCACGTTGATATGTCCTACGAATAGCATTCCACACACAGGTACTGTTTTTGTGTTTCCTAGCATTGTACGCACTTATAATGTCTTGTCATAATAGTTACATGGGTGTCTTAGCGGCGGGAGCAAAGAACTAGCTTCAACATTTGTAGATGAACCTGCATGTTTATTTGCTAATATTCGCATAGCAGGCAGTGACGGGCGACCCTTACATGTTGCAATATGCTTTTTCAAGGTGCTACGACATCCAAACTGTGATTTACACTATTCACATGTGATCACAGTGTGCTCTGTAATCTGACAACAACCAGTTTCATGCCGTCTGCAGTTGGTTCTTTTAGACATGGTCTGCTTACAGTAGCGACACAAAGAACTTTCCTATTCCATAATCTAATAAGAGTACGTTTTCGCAGCTGATGTTCATTCTTCATGGTCTGAACAGCAACTGAGCTGGTCAGCCTACTCAAACGTATTTGCAAGTCGTCAACATGCACATATGTTCTTCGAAACTTATCACATCTACAGTACATGCTGGATTCTGATGACAATCAGTTTCATGTTGTCTGCAACTGGATAGTTTAGTGAGGGTCTTCTTATAGTAGCAGCACACACAACTTTCCAGAATAGTCTACATCAGCAAACCTTCTTCGACATCTGCAGTCCACTCTAGATTCTGTTGACATCCGGTTTCATGTTCTCTGCAGCTGGTTATTTGAGATCTTCTCACTGAAGTGGCATAAATAACTTTCCTGTTCCATCATCGAATAAGAGCACATTATCCACAGCCGATGTTCACTCTTCACGGTCCGAACAGCAACTGAGCTGATCAGCCTATTCCAACCTGTTATTTTTTAAAACCACATTGCAATGACAACTTAACGAGGGGTACTATTAGCTTGAGAGCAAGTTGTGCGACTTAGTTTCAAATGCTGTGATATTGTATTAATTTATACCTACATTCTGCTGGTCGAAGATGAAAGTATACTGTAGTGGGGTGAGTGAAATCAGTACCCACTCGTTCGTAATACTAGCTGATTTACTGATGGTAGGGTCACGCCCATGGTAATAATTTCTGCTTCCTCTTGACATAACTTTAATACACTTTTTTCAATGGTGTTTTCTATTCCTTCAACATCACACACATACACAGTCGATGGCTTGAAGGCTCTAGTTTGATTTCTGTGGGGCTCTGGTTTCGTACAGCTACACTCCACCCATATATTATAGTTTACACAACCATACTTTTCCACCTCTTTGTTAAGTTAGTTTATCATATTTTGTTTCATATGTAACAGGAACGAGCAAACATTGTGTGGTGGTGTATTTGACATATTCGGTGCAACAAAATCTTTTGAAGGCCGCCTGAATGCAGATCACATTAGGAAAAGGCCATTAACATTAGGCTATGGAGATGCATAATAACCTTGAGGTTGTCCATCAGCTGTCTTTGCATTGCAAAGCTTTTTTACATATCTGTTTAAGTCGTAAACGCAAGAATATGTTCTTTGACACTTGTCACATCGATATGACATACGAATGGTGCTCCTCGCACGTTAACTTTTTTTTATGTCTCCTTGCATCGTATGCATATGTAAATTGTCACATTAGCTGCAATGGTGCTTAGTGGGGGCAAAGAACCACTCTCAGCATTTGTAGATGAACCCTTACATTTAGTCGGTAATATCTTCAGATACCACTTGACAGGCAGTGCAGGGAGACCCTTACATTTTGCATGATGTCTTTTCAAGTTGCTACGCCGTCCAAATTGATAAATACACTTTGAACATGTGAACATAGTACGACCTGCGTTCTGATAACAACCAACTTCATGCTGTCTGTAGATGTTTTTGTTAGAAATAGTTTCTTTACAGTAGTGACACGAAAAACTTTCCTGTTCCATACATAATCGAATAAGAGCACATTATCCACAGCTTAAGTTCACGCTTCGAAATCTGAACAGCAATTGAGCAGGCTAGCCTAATACAAGTACTGTTAGTATCCGTTTGATTGCTACTTACACACTTTCAAATGTCTTTTTAAAGCATCAACAAGCACGTATATTCTTCGACAATTATCACATCGATATGTCATACGAATGATGCTCTTCATACATGAACTTAGTGCATGCCACCTTGTGTCGTATGTATATGTAAACGTCTTGTTACAATAGTTGCATGGATATCGTGGTGGGACCAGAGAACAGCTTTCAAAATTTGTAGATGAACCTGTACATTTAGCTGGTAATATCTTCAGATACCACTTGACGGGTAGTTCAGGGTGACCCTTACACGTTGCAAGATGTCTTTTCAAGCTATTACGACGACCAGATTGAGATTTAGACTTTTTACATGCGAACATAATACGACCTGTGTTCTGATAACAACCAGCTTCATGCTGCCTGTATGTGCTTTTGTTAGAAAAATACCTTTTTACAGTCGTAACACGAATAACTTTCCTATCCCATCAATGAATAAGAGCACATTATCCACAGCCTACCTTCACTCTTCGAAGTATGGATGACAACTGCGTCGGTCAGCCTATACTCAAACCATTACATCCCCCATACATCGAACTGGAGACTGGTTCCTACTGCCAGTAGGAGAGCGACAGCGCACCCTGTCAGAAAGAGGCAACTGCACCAAGGGTTCCAATTGCCAGAACTGTGACTTTTAGCCGAACCTGTGTTGACACCTACCACAACCTCATCAGCTGCTCCAGGTAAAATCTCTCTCTCTCTCTCTCTCTCTCTCTGTCTTTCATGAGTTCCTAAGGGAATGAATCAGTGTTGAATGCTCCTTTTTTCCTCTTACTCCTTCAGACGTGCATTACACCAGCCCCTTGAATGTGGTGTGCATTAGTAGTACATCCTTGCAAACACTCTATACACGGGAGACATCTTCATCCTGTTGTAGATACGCAGATATATGTTTGTAGACATATCTTATTTCATGCCAAGCATATGTCAGAAGGAATTCTTTAGGCAAGTATGCGAGCTCAGAATCTTTGTCGAGTGCTGCAAGTGAGTGAAGTTTTTCATATGCCACAATAACTGATAGAATCTTCTGATCACTAGAACAGCATGCCATCATTTTCACTATGCTCCATGATGAGTTTTTTTGTTGATGCGTCGCTGCTGACCTCAAATGATGATGCACTCTCAAGTCAGTCAGAGCTCGCGAACGACGGATGAACTAGAATGAGCCATAGAGTATGTGTCTGCATATATACCCTTGTTTTATGCACACACGCGAAACTTTTATCTAACACACTATACACAACAGCAAGGAAGCGGAAAAACCTACAGTCGTATTAGAGAAAAAAAGTATTTATCAGGTGTAGGTTTCGAATCTATGCTCCCTGCATGGGGAACAAGAGCCCAACTCAAGCGCCTTAGACTGCTCGGCCAAACTGACAATACATGATTATTAATGAGTGTCATACTAAGCGTATGTACTGAAACAAAACTGTATAAAAGGTGTGTATTTATAATTTAGTGAAGACATGATCGTAGAATCGACGACAACCAGTTAGCAGGTCGTGGCTCCATGATCGTCATTGGAGTCAAAGACATCCCTTTTAAACCCAAGGCTAGTTGTTAACGAATTCTGTTGTACTGGTCTGGTCTTATCTAGCATCGATGTACAGTTCCTGACGCATGTGTGATTGTGCCGGTTGGTAAGTTCTTCTAACTTTTTTCCCACCTTTACATTGTATACATGGTTTTTTTTTCCCCATCGATGTGTGTAGTATTAATAACCTTATAATTCCCACACTTCACAGTGTTTTTTTTTCGTCTGACAATGTACGATCCTACATGCAATATATACACAGAGTATTAATTGATGCTCGTGATGTACTTGCATATCTATCAGTCGTTCAGTCATTACAGCGCCCTATGCTTATATGTGTGTGTGGCTTAGGGCATACTTGACCCCGAACTGTGGAGCATGCGGAGCTACGCCTGCCGCTATTTAGTGCGACTTCCATAATGTCGGACCGAAGAACAGGAAGTTCTGATCCACCGCCACTGCTGGCCGCCATCTATTGCACAGAATGATAGAGCGGGAAGCTTCCAGACTTTGTTGGCGTACTGGCCGCCGGTGGGGCTTTGTAATAGTGACACACGCCATCGAGTGGGGCTCCATCATAGGTACATGGCCGCCATTTTGCCAGTCAGCAGCATTGACCGACAATTTGCTGGTCAGTAGGGAACAGACTTTTGGAGGGGCATAATTATAGAGCAGAAAGCTTCCAGACGTCGTTGGTGTATTGGCCGCCTCGCTGGTCGGGTGGGGGCTTCGTCTAGTGACAAAGCTACCATTTTACCATTCAGTGGCATTGGTCGACGGGCTGGTAGGAACAGACTTATGGAGCTGGCAGTGGTACAGTGAAGCCTCCAGATGTCATTGGCCACCAACATTTTTGCCCGTCCCGCCTGCGACTTCCAAAATGGTCGACCATATTGACAGAGTAGGAAGTTCTCTGGCGACTGGCCGACGCCTGCCTCATGGCTGCCGGTCGGATGGCTTCGTGATAGGGACACACACCACCAACATGACCACTCGCAGCCACCGGTTGGGTGGGGCTTCATCACAGGGACACACATGGCCGCCATTTTGCCAGTCAGTAGCATTGTCCGACATTTCTACTGGTACATAGGGAACATAATTATGGAGGGGGCAGTGGTGCAGAATGAGAGCAGGAAGTAGGAAGCTTCCAGATATTGTTAGCGTACTGGTCGCCAACATGACCGCCCACTGCTGGTAGGGTGGAGCATCGTATTAGGGACACACTGTCGAATGGGGCTTCGTCTTAGGGAGACAGCTGCCATTTTACCAGTCAGCAGCATTGGGGATCCGTTTTAGGGAGACTGTCACCATTTTTGCCAGTCAGTGCCAACATGGCAAAAGAGACAGGAATGATAGAATGAGAAACTTCCAGATGTTTCCCCATCATACTAGCTTCCAACATGGCCACCTGCCGGCCAGTGCGACTTCCAAGATGGCGGATGGAGCAGGAAGTTTTTTCAAGATGGTGGACAGGATTGACAGAGCAGGAAGTTCTCGATTGTCAGCCATTTAGATACAGTTCATTGTCAGCCATTTTGCTAGACAGTGTCGTCATTTTCGCTGGTCAGTACTAAGGCCACCATTTTGCAAGACAGTACCATCCAGAAGCCTCTGATGGTTACGGGAGCATGCCGAGGGAACCGTTTCACTGGAATGATAGAGCAGTATTTTCAATTTCAATATGTCCGCCAGGAGTGGTTTCACAATGATTGCACATGATTGCACATAACTGCACACTTTCAGCCACATTGTGCAAATGTCAGCCACATTGTGCAAACTGTCAGCCAGATTGAGCAAAGGCACTTTCACGTGGGAAAAACGGGAAATTTCGAAGTAAGAAAGGGAAACTCGTAGTCATTCTGGGCATTTTCGGCAGTTTTCTGTGCGAAAAACACTTTTTTTGCGCAAAATCGGGGAAATCCAAGATGGCGGTTGGCTTCCCGGCTCCGCAGCCCCTGCACCAGACTTCCCATATTACAACTAGTAAGTTCTGAGTGTAGAAAAAAGTAACGAGACTTTATTATGCTTAATCCCCTAATTAGGTTTTTTTAATTAGTTCTGGACGTTTTGGTAGATCGTGGTACGGCGACGTGGCATCCCCCGGGTGTAACGAAAATTAAAGGTGAAGTATATACGTAAGCATACACGGTTACAGGCTAACTGCTTCCAACGAGTTCAAACCTACCAGCCTGAAACTACGCGGAGGGGGCTCTATCTGGCTCTTATTACAACTTATACCTCGCGTGCTCGTCTCTTGATGAAGGTCTGTGTGTTTCAGGGGGCGTACTCTGACTTCCCTACATAATAATTAAACATTCCTACTAAACCACAACCCACACGGATGTGCGCCCTGTCGTCTCCTTACACGATTCAATATGTAGTGTCCTTCTACCCTTGCTATGCCTAGCTTCAGAATATTGGATACCTCTCAGCCAATCACAAGGTTCACATTCAAAAATTCATTTAAATGCCACTTAAACCTCCATAACGTTGAAATAGCATAGAGTCCTAGGCCGTAAAACGTACACAAAGTATTACTGAAAACAGGAAAGACGTATTAATATGCGGCCAAAAATAAAATCTAGTAAACGCACATAAAATATATTATGAGATTGCTTTCATATAAAAAATTAGTAAATAATTACTGTCGTATAATAAAAGAAAGGAAAAATCAAATAAGATGTAAAATATTACGTAAACTATAAACAATTTGTTCTTCCTGAGTGCTATGCGGACTCGTAGCAAGATATGTATGAATGTTTTACAAGTATCCCTACTCTCTACTTCATTTTCGTATCAAATATCGTAAAATGTTTTTAATAAATACGAATAAATTATCGGAAATATTTAGATGTTTAACTGTAAGATCATTTACGCTCATATAAAGCGCACTTTTAAAAGGGAGAAGCTATTTCAATGGGCGCTTTGAGCTGGTAAAGCGTTATTGCAGCGCTGCAGGTTCTCTAATATAGCGACATTTTAAAAGGGACATTTCTTCATTTATTTCTTTCTGCATGGTTTTGTGATATTGGTAGAAACATTTTTTATATATATCCTGAAATGAATTTCATATCTGAAAATAATAATACTAATAATAATCGTAGCAGGAGTTGGTAACAGCACAGAAAATTCGAAACTCTTCATGCGCATTATTGAATCTATTGCGTGAATGTCTCGCTTGTATTAGCAATGAACGTATTTCCATGAATAGTAGTGCAATATACACTATTTATAAAACCATCTTTGCACTTCATCTAGTGCAACCATTCTTAAAATATAGTTCACGGACCGCTGGGAGTTGTTAAGCTTGTGGTCAAGGGTCCGCGAGTGATACTAAAATATTTTGTAATTTTTCTGTAACCGCCTAACCTATTGTTAGTAGGCCAATGAAGGATTTTTTTTTGCAAATTTCTTTGTAAGTTGAACTTGAGATTGTAACAATTTGTATAGTGAAAAATGGATAGGCTGTCTACATAGGGTTGCCAACTTTTTCAGGTTTTCCATTAGGGACATTTCCGACAACTCGTCGCACATCAGACAGCAATGAAACGATAGAGGGAAATTTTTGCAGAGTCTTCGTTTCTTATATATTTTTTATATTCAGTCCTCGCAATAACCCTATTCTACGATACAGTAACAATATTTAAATTTTGACATTAACAAAAACAGGTCTGCCACGACAGCTATTTGAATGTGTTTCTTTCTGTGCATCTTAACAACGCGACTTCTTCAATTGTCGACTCTGAAAGAGTAATTTGCCTGTGAACATAGTTCCCAAATATGAAAACGCAACAGCCAACCTGTATTTCTCAGGCCACAATTGTCTTTTACAGTACATTGTTTCATAATCCACTTGTAGTTTGTTGTCACGTGTGACTTGAAACTTACAACTTCAACTTAAAAGAAAACTGATGACTTATAACTTTTGGAAACAAGTTGTTTATAATCCAACAAGAAACAATTAACGGTCTGCAAAGAAACCATAGCAAAAAATAACTCTATAATATCACGCATCAGCCATTCAGTATTCCTGATAGCAGTAAGGTAATTGTTGAATGTTTATTCCTTGGCGAGGGTGCGCGCTACTTCAAAGTGCTATTTTCTCTATGGCGTAGAAACAAAATACTTCGCAGCAGTAAAGTATCTTACTTGCTTTGTGAGCAGATTACGTTGGATTTGCTGTTGCAAGAGGGAAATGCTTCGAATTCGTATATTCTTTACTCGCAAGTAAAAGTGTGAAAAGTATTATGCCCAACACGCCGTTGAACAATTTACAAAGCGTGGAAGGTCAATCAGGTATGAATTACGATTAAAAATATTAATACTCTACTCAATTTTAGTAATATTCTTAGTACGTGAAATATTGTTACGGCATAAAACACTGTTAAGACTTGATGCAATGCAAGAGTTCGGCATTTCGCTAAATCGGGACAGCAGTAGATGGATTTTCTTTTCGATTACGAAAGTACATTAAAACCTATACACGTTGTCGATAAATGTTTTGATTTTTTTAAATTCAATGCAAACAGAACAACTTCACATGTTCTCTTTTCGATTATTTGGTAGTAATCACATTGTAATTGAATTTAATAGTCGTGCTACAAAATGTCATTGTTATTGCACATCACAGCTTCAGCTACTTTAGTATGACATATTTCAGTTTGTACGAAAACGCAGTTGTAGTGAAGCTTTCAATAGTTTTTGGTTTTGTCATACCTTGTTTTCAAAAATGACGAACAAGATCGATTCTGTTATACGCCTCAGTAACTCTCATAGACGGGGGAAAAATGTAATATACTTATCGTCAATAAATCTCATTATTACAACTACTTTCTAATTACTGTTTAAAACTTTACAGCTGTTGAAGCCAACTTGAGCGCTTGGTTTAGTTAATTTTTTTTTTCCGACAAGTGTTCACTTCACATTACGAACTAGACGAAGCTTAAAAACAAATATACCACGATTGAGGAGTTACAAATTGCACAGTAGGCCTACTGAATAAAAAAAAATAAAAAAAATCGAGATACAGGAAAATATATTAAGTACCCACTTTTTTATTAATAGACCTGTTGTGTTCGAAAAAGTCTAGAAGAGCAGCGTAAAGTAGTATTTACTCGAACGAAGAATCAAACAATGCTGGAAATTAGAAGGCAATCTCACGTATTTGTCGATCGGCTCTCCCTAAGCAATAAAGTAAGGCGAGATGATTTTTAATGCCATATTAAGCACATAACACCCACAAGCACCGAGTTTCAGCGTTGAATTCTCACCCTAATTCAATAGTTATTGCTGATTTGATCGTTATCACGACCGCATTCGGGACATCGGTTACGCCATGGCATTAGTCCATTATGCGCACTAAGCGAAATGAAAGTCCATATATATTCCCTCGATTAGGCATACTGGTGACCGACCGGTGCACATCCTACATTATTCTACCTATAGGCTGTTCACGATAAAGTGAGCACTTTTTAAGGCTCTTGCAACAGGCATTAACCGCTAATAAATATATCTTATTGCAGCCTTAGGCATTAAATTTTGGCGGTGGTGAATTGTATACACTGTGTTTATTGGTCACATTGCAATGTTCGTATTAAAATACAGCAGGAAGATGGAGATTTGATGAAAGGAAAAATTTATAAGGGCCTTAAAAAGTGCTCACTTTATCGTGAACAGGCTATACAGCTGGCGAACCTCGCGTTATAACTGCGCGGGGTCTGAACGACAAGAAACGCCGCATGCCGGGACGTCACGTCGACTAACTGCTGCTAGGAACGTGTTGACTTTTAGGTTAGGAAGTCGAAATGTTTTCAAAGGTGGCATCTGTGTGTACATAAAATAAGTTTTTTTAAAAATAATTATATCAGAATGGTTAAGCCCATAGACTAAAGATGGGGTAGACCGATTTCACTGGCTGCGCACAACCAAACTCCGTATCCCAACATTGAACTGCTTTTCTTCCTACACGTCCATCAACAATGGCGTGGATTAGGTTTGAGGTTAGAACACTGCTAAGTAAACAAGTACTTTTGAGATGTTTTTATACTTACAATTCGTAATGCTTTTTGATTAAATTCAAACTGTTAGAAGTATTTTATTAATATAATAGTGCTTGTAATTTAAAAACTAAGATGTAAACAAACACGTTCATCGCTGTTGACCATGTGATTTTGACAGTTGTGTAGGATAGGGGTAGGTCAGTTGGGTACATGCGCAGAAGACGAACAAGAGGTCTAACTCATCTTTAGTCTATGGTGTTAATCCCCTGTCACACTGTCAAATTTTTTCTGCACCTCTTCCAATAAGTTTGGTCAAATAAAGTAGGACAGTTGGGACGTCATCTAAACGTCACTACCGCGGCCATATTATTTGCCTGAGAAATTTGGATGGCTTCGGTTTCCATCAAACATTTGAATATTGGACCGGTTCTAAAGTTTCTTCGATTTTTGATGGTCTCAGCCAATCAGAATCGTGCACGACAAAAAAAAAAAAAGACACCAAAAAACTTTAAAACAACGAAAAATTGCTGGACACGAAATAAGTTATGAAGATTATTTATTTATTTAGAAACTGTCTGGGCATGAATTCTGTTTAAAATGGATATTACACATAAAATTGCCAACTCTTAGACATTAAATTTCATTGTTTAGCAACATTACTGATAAATAAAATTTGAATTTAGTAAAAAAGTGAAAAGAAATGACAATATTTGTTACATTTCTTCCTTTAATGGACTGCATTCAATCACAACAGCAGCATGTCACTTTGAAAATTATTGTTAAATTAATGTTTAAATTACACCCTGCCAGAAAAAAATAAATTTGACTGTGTAACACATTCAAGATTATTTAATAAAATTTGTTGGAAGGAAAAATTTGATGGCCGTATTTAGTCTTCCAATTTTACTGTCAAATATAGTTGAAGACGAAAATTTGACAGTGTGACAGGAGCTTCTCTACAGCTAAAAGTAAATCTCATTTCAAGATTGTTTCTATGTTTTCTAAACGTATTGTTTTATCTCAACTGCATCTGCACTCTATTTGATCAACTTTTGTATTGAAACCTCCTACCTTTACGCGTGTTTTTGCATATTTCATTTTTGTATCATTTTGTAAATTCTATATCCTTTACCGAATGCGGGCGGGATAGGATAGGATATAGGGAATGCTAAAAATAGAATAGAATAAAATAAAATAAATTCATTTCGTGTATGTCTACGTAAGAGACGTCTGCATAGAATGTTTACACAAATGTGTGGTCCATAGTGAATGCACACGTCTCATGTTTAACTAATTGCACACGACTATAAATTAACTTGATTTGAGTGAAATTGTGATATCTTTAAAGCAAATAACATTGCATTTCATTTTGTCTGTATCCTTATTATATCAGTACAAACTTAACAGGATTTGTCAATACTCAACAATAATAATATAAAAATTAAAATACATTTACTACCCATACTCTAGGCGTATTTTTAAATAAGTAAAAAAAAAAAGTAAGTAAGGTTTCTTTTAGAAATAAGATACTATATTAAATTCAATAAATAACTGCTTATTCTTCTTTGCTCCTTCGATTCTATTGGCTGTAGGCTTTACGTACGCGATGGAAATGAATTGTTTCGTAAAAATACCTTTTCACTCTGATACGTAAAGGTTCATTACGAGGGCCGCCTGTTTTTCGCGAAAATATCTACGCGAAAGCGAAGACTCCAATGCCCTATGGCATACGTGCCATTTCCTTCGGTTATTGGCCATGTGGCTTTGTCGGGAGACAGTGCCTGATAGGCTTTTCACGGGAAAATGAGCACTTCTGAAAGCCCTGCTTAAGGTCTACTTGTATGTACGTTGTGTATTATTGCGTCATATAGGTATAAACTTAACATTACCACGGGCCTCAGCCCTGCTTAAGGTCTACTTGTATGTACGTTGTGTATTATTGCGTCATATAGGTATAAACTTAACATTACCACGGGCCTCAGCACTACTTTATTCATGCGCCAGTCAAGCGAAACTGTAAAATTATTAGTAAAGCAAATATTTTAAAAATCTGCTCATTTTTACACTTTGCATTAAAATAGCAGAAAGGGAAAGAAATAATTTAAGTTACTACAAATGGTTACCTGACGCTTTTTATTTGACGTTAAGATACGGGACTACTTTCCAACTTTCGATACCAACTTTACTAGGTGAATGCCACTCAGTGCGCCCGTTAAAATATATGCAGGCAGGGCCACTGATTTTTTCTAAGGTTCATTTCAAATGTGCTCATTATCGTGAACAGGCTTTATAAGTATAGATTTATAATAATAAGAATATTTAAAAAAACGGCGAGTCAGTTTTTTTTTTTTTTTTTTTGCAGTCCCAGAAACACTAAAATTGTGATTTCGACACGCCATTACAAAAAAAAAAAAAAAAAAAATGCCGTCTAATTTTTTCCCACGAGGAAATAGCAACCAATGTGTAGTGGTTAGTCTTCTTGCCTCCCACCAAGGTGAACCGGGTTCGATTACAGGCGGGGTCGCCCCCGGATTTTCGTATGTGGGAATCGTACCATACGATGCCTGCCGCTGGTCAGCGGGTTTTCTCAGAGATATATCCCGTTTACCCCGCCCTTGCATTCCGGCGCTGCTTCATCCTCATTGGCTCTCATGACCGAGATGCTCAGAGCTGTCCAGATCTCTCCACTCACTCACTGCTTCTACATTAAGGCTCCCGTCTGCCCGGCTGTCCCAAGGTAGTGGCTTCAATTGTAGCACTGACTGTACAATATGGAGAGCCCATAAGACAAGTCGCCCGGCCGCGTGTGTCTGTATATTCGGATAAGACTTCTACACTACGAGATGGATTTTGATGCGGTTTTCACCATCTTTTAGAGAATTTCTTGGGGAAGGTTCAGGTAAATAATAAATTAATATTTAATTAAGGATAGTAGAGAAATGTCTACGTTTTATAATAAAGTCGGAAAAAGCTGATTTTCGGGCGCTTACATGGCTTACGCTGACTAAACCACAAGAGATACACCAAATTAATGTACTACACAATTGTAGATCTCAAAAAGGTCTACAAAAAGTCCATTGCAGCATATGTTTATCTTTTAAGGACGACACACAGAAACCATTTTGGCTTTTAAAATTTGAGCAAAAATAGGTGTTCACTTACGAAAACTTTTTGAACAACACACTATTAATCCTATGTTGGTTACCTCAAGCAATTAGTGTATGTACTTGCTGTAAACCTAAACAAAGCCATATTTGTAAATCACACCCGAGCGAGGCCGGGGCGGGTGGCTAGTTAATTATAATTCACACCACCAAAGTTGTCAGAAAAGTAATTAAGTTGCATATTAAAAAGAAACCACAGCCCTTTTAAATCTAAAATAATTTCGCTTATTTAAAAGATTTGAAAGATTAAATGATAAGATTATTTTTTAAATCGAATTTTAAGAGTATTTCCGTTCTGGATGCTCCAAAAAAAACACATTTGGCAAAACAACCTTCATCAAGCAATACATCATAATAAGTACTCTAATTAAAAGCAGTAAAATAAATGTTAATGTTTTTTTAAATATTTTAAATAATAAAATTGATTCTATGCACATTCAATTCGATTAAAAAAATTAATGACTTTTGTGACTGCAATTGATTAATTATTCGAAATTTTTGAGAACATTATCACTAATTTTTATTATGTACAACATGAGTGATTATAATATAAGTAAATTCTAGAAAAATATTTTTCAGTGTTACAAACTATGCGCTTTCTCATTTCACGTGCAATTTAAATTTTACTATAGTGACAATTTTGGTAATGTGAACTACTTTTTAATGAACAGTACCATGTTTTACAGTGGACAGCTTTCCAAAACGTTAATCAGCGACAGCTGAGGAAAGCAAGAATAAACGTGGTTTTGGAACGAGCGTTATGTAAATAGCATCCTGTGTTTACAAACAATGTAAATTCCGAAAGATATTTATCACTTTTTCCAAATACTTTCTTTTAAAAAAATTATATACATAGATTGTTTTACTTACCCTAAATTAATCGTAGACATTATGTCTAAACATGCAACCTTTATAGAAGATAATTTTTAAATAAAAGTACTAATTATAACACTCGTTATTTGTAGTTTTTCCGTGCGTGTCTGTAACCAGAATGTCCACATTTCATTTCAGTATTATGTAATTCTTCTACACTTTCCGCCACTTTCAATGTACACTTACTCCATTCACTGTTATTTAAAACTTTTCTGAAGCCGCGCTAGAGTTCTGCTTCCAGGATATTCCTCCGCTTCATGCAAACAAAGCTTAACCGAGTCCAAAAAATTACACCAAGAGACAGAGCACAGCATTCGTGCGCGCTCAGCGTTTTTTTGCGTACGAACTATTTCTTACTAGGCATTACCAACACACGTATTTGCTCCCTGTTTTTATTCATATTAACTAAAAATTAAGTATTTTAATTTATAGATAAAATGCAGGTAAAAAGTTAAATTTAAGCAAAAGTAAGGTACTTTTACTATAAAACAAGTATAAAACGCTTGTAATATTTAAGAATCAAACACGTCATATATGGTGTGAGTTTTCAAAGGTTTGGATTCTAAAAGTGTTAAGAAACTGTGAATAGACTATACAATTCGTTACTCGCTGAAATAGTGCGTATACAAATTTTACTCCGTAAAAACGCTTAGAGTAATTAAAATGCAGTTTTGGGACACTGCCATGAGCTAGTGAAACATTTACTCGAAGTGTTTTGAGGCAGCGTAAGTAAAAAGTTTGCCCGAAGAGTTAACTTTTCGGAAGGCCGCCGCCTTGAAAGGTATAAAGCCCGCTTGTACGCCGAGAGAAAATCGAACAAAATATTTGTTTGTATAGGGCCAAATATATACTTAGTTGCTCTAACAAAATATATTGTTGAGCAAACAGAATATGAAAAGCAACAAAATTACTTTTGTTCATCTAAGAAAATATAGGTTTGAATAAACAAAATCTCTGTGTTGGGCCAAAAAAAATTAGACTGACAACTAAATATTTTGTTTTGTTTGGCCACTCATTTGACTGCCTTCATTCGAAAATACAGCTCGAGAGTTTGTTTAGTATTTTTTTTGACAATTAGGATAGTAATGGCGTTTGTTAATGCATTTATTGATGCTTAATAATCGTATACACACATTAATAAAACAATGCAACAAGAAACTGACAAGTAAAGCTGTAAAGCTTGATATATTTGTTTGCTCAAGTTGCCCAATATTTGCAGTATATCTATTTAAAAACTTTCCTGCGTCACCAGTTGTCACATTAGCTGAGATTACAATGGCGTAGCGGCCAGACGCAGGTGATCTAGGTGCGAAACTCAATCGAACTTGTAAAGTTTTTTATATCAGCCCAAACTATTTAATGTACGTGTAGTCAAACAAATCTTGAGTCCCACCAACCGAATCCTTGTCTGGGGGGCAACCAAATGAGAACAACAAAATCATTTGGTTTCAGCTACAAAATATTTCACTGCCCCTATACAAACAAATCATTTGGTTGCACCAAACAAATCTTGTTCGACTCAACGAAACCTTTTCCTCGGTGTACAACGTTGTTGCAGAGGACGACAGCTCGGAGTGTAGCCCGGGCGAGAACTGCTCGCTGCTGCTGGTGAAGAGGCGGAGACGAAACCCACGGCAGCACGGCTTGCCCGTGGTGACGCGCTATCAGCTGGGGCTGCTGCCCGGGACCACGCCCCCGCCGCCGACCCTATCTCACAGCTTCACCACCGGTGGGTCCGGGGACAATCCTGGCGAACACGACAGCGACTACTCGCCCCCACTCAGTCTCGACAGCTCCGGCGACGAGGCCCTGCCCGACGTGCTCAGGTACGCTGTAGTGAAACGTTTTCTGTGAAATCGTTGTTTGCGCATAAACGCGTGTCTCGGTAAATAAATGTTCCGGAAATACGAAGTTTTGCCAGAAAGAATGAAAAAAAACTTGTCTATATGGCTATATTTTTACTTTTATTATATTAAGTGTATTGATGGAGAAAGAAAACAGTGAAAGTGGTCAAATATCGCATTTTTAAAGCTTGCCTATGAAGTTTCTTTAAGCTAGGCGTGCGTGTTAGTGTCGCCCGTATCGCTCTCTCGCTTCTTGAGCTTGAACGCGCAGGTACATAAGCCGTGTCCGAAATGGCAAATTTGGGGAATTAGGTTTTAGGAATTTAGAGTGGATGGTTTCGAACGGCTTGTAACAGCACTACATGTGACAAAGTTGGAAACTACAGGCTTGTGGAATTTCGACGTTATTTTGTCACACTATCAATAAATAACTTACTCCCAAGCATTTTTGACGTATTTAAAATAACTGATCATATTTATTTGTAGCCAATATCAAGCTTCTCGTTATTTCTTCGCTCCCTGCAATTAACATTCCATTTCAAATGACCGATATATATATATATTTTTTTAGCAATTTTAATACAACACTCGAACTTTTATTTTAAAATGACTTCATGTAGATCCCTAATTCTCCATTTTTCACGTGCATGTATTTTGCATCGTTTCAAGAACAGTAAATACCGACGTTACCGCTACAATGAGGGAAATAAAACGCAAACAAACAACAGCAGACGATTTTACGGACCTACTTGGGTATTTAGTGTGCTACTTCATCTCAGTAAATTTCAACCCTAAATAATAGCCCCGTAGCCGTTTCGGACACGGCTATAGTCTCCTTTAACAGTGGGATGGAGCCCCTCGGCCAAGGTCAAGAAGCGAAGAGTGATACGGGCGTCACTAAGGCCCCGTCTACAATCGAAATGGCGCACATAACATGCATAGCATAAATAAGTAAAAACCTGTATTTGAGATGGTAATGTCCACAACTGGTATTTGGCGTGACTTGGCGTTAAGATGGTCATCTCTGAGTATCTTACGCCGAGTTTTCAACGCTGGCCAGTGAAAATGTGAAACGTCATAAAAACTGCTGTAGGCAACTTATGCATAGAAAAATTCTTGCGCTGGAAAAATTATGTCCTATTCGTTTGCTCTTTCTAACTGGTTAGAAAAGGTTTTTTTTTCTTTCTCATTAAACCGATTGTAGACAGGCGATTTCGCTTGTTATGCTGTGTAAGTAATGTCATTTAAGCCAAGTCGATTGTGGACGGGGCTTAACACGCACGCCTTGTGCCTCATCGCTCCTACGCGCAAGGGGCACAGTGTTTCCGTCGTAACACTGTACTGTGCAAATAAGATCTGTAACAGTGGGACCTTATTACACGCGATGAAAGCCCACATATTTAACTACTACCGTATCTCTGCATTTTCCTCTTACCGCTTTAAAAAACTGCACATACAAGTTTTAAAAATGCGATATTTAAACATTTTCACGAATATTTTTCTTCAAGAACACACTTCATATGACAAAAGTATAAAAAATAGCTGCATATATTGTTTTGATCTTTTCTGACAAACAAATCTTATATGCAAAACATTTATTTACCGAGATACGCGTATTCGAGCAAACAACTATTTCACAGAAAATGTTTCAGTACATCCTCCTCTGAATATGGCCACCTGAGTAGGCAACAGGCCTATCGGTGTGCAGAGCTCGGGCAGAAAACGTTTAATTTAAAATAGCGTCCAACGTGGTCTGAGTGAGGTCTGCTTACGAATAGCATTTAAAATACGTGACGCGTCTGTAGGGTATACGTTTTCCAGTTCTTCCATTTCTCTCTAGAGCATGATTTTGTAATAGTGAAAATGGCTCAAACGAGTGTTTTCACGGTCATTTTAGGTATGAACATTCCGGTACAAAACAGTAAAAAAGGAACATGGACGTGCGTCAAACCTTTATTTATATTATTACGTCATAAAAATTTAGGGTCTCCACTGAAAGTCTCATCGAGACGCGTTATCGACGGCAATACTGCACCCCAGTTCAGTGCTTTGCGCGTAGAGGCGATGAGAGTTGATGCGTATGTCTCGGTCGCCCCTAGCGCTCCCACGCTTTTAGGCCTCAAGACGTGCAAGATTCCTTCAACCAGGCGACCACCTTAAGGGCCCTATCTCACAATAAAATTTTTCTTGGGATTACTTTTAATTTTTAATTGAATTCAGTTCATTGCAGGGGCTGCGGTGGCTAAGCGGTTATACTGCTCGCCTATCACCATGGATAGCGAACCGGGTTCAATCCCAGGCCGGTTCACTTCAAGATTTCTACACGTGAGAATCTTGCCCGAAGATGCCACTGGTCAGCGGGTTTTTTCAGGGATCTCCCGTTTCCTACGTCCTTTAATTCCATCGCTGCTCCATGCTCACCTCAATCACCCTCATCGGTCCTCAAGAAATCGTGTTTAAGGTGGATCAGTCCCTGTTATCTTGGATTTTTAGAATTTTCGTCGCAAATTGCATCACAGATTTTGCATTTTATTTTGGACTTCGACAAAGCGTAGGGCATTACATTGGACATGTTCTAAAACATGTATTTCTAGACTATTGTTGCCAGGTCCATTTCTGTAACCGAAAGCACGAAAAAAATTATTAATTTCTTGCCTTTAATCACTAGTGAAAAAATACTAAATTATATAGAAATATCATATACTGATTAAGCTTAAGGAGCAATTATTTATGTCATGTCATGCGAAAAATTTCATTAAATGGAACTTATGACAAAAATAGTGAAAATCCAAGACGGCGGGTACTGATCCACCTTAAGAGCCGCCCAAATCTCTTCACTCACTCAATTCATTGAATGCTATATGACGTCATACGAATGCCAAAAGTGCAGCCATTTTCTCTTTCAATCTCTTGAAAGTTTTGTTTTCTTTCGAAACTTTCGTTTAGAAAATGTTCGATATTTTCTTGAATCCAAAATTTCAATCGCCAATCACAGCTTTTCCGACAATATAGGCCTAAATGAAAGTCATATCACAATAATAATATAGTTGTATGCACACATTGGATGCATACTATTTTAAAAGAAAATCTACAATTATATGAAGAAAATTAGTTTTTGTTTAACCAAATATTTTCGTGTCGTGCACGAGTCATAGATATTTCTAAACATTTGCTTTCCGCGTGTTTTAAACTGGGTTCATTAAAATGTACGTGATAAAATTTCCATGTGGAGATTTTAAAGCATATTGAATGCAGTTCTTTGAAAGGCAAATTAAGTGATTTTTTGGTTCAATAAGTTGAATTCAATAAATATCTTACCGCTTTTGACGTAAATACGTCTTTACATTTGTAACCATAGTGGGAGGCAATCCAGAAAATCCGATGATAACAAAATCGGGGGATACAGTTTGGCATTGCAGCTCCGAATCTATCGTCTACATTCAAAACCCAATTACACCACTCGATTGCCAAAGGATCCAAGAATATGTTACGTTGAGCGAAGACTGTGAAGCATCATGCGCGGTGGTTGTTAAGGGGGGGGGGGGGGCGCAATTTTGAGTTCGTTTCGCCGCAGCTCTTAACTTTCGCGTAGTATAACTTTTGACTAGGAGAAACTACGGCACTTGTTTAAGTTTAAATCGACAGCCCTCATCAAGATCAATCGATTGCGTGTATAAAAACACTTGTGTGGTGTAGTTATGGTGAAATTGTATACGTTTAATGTAAAAAAATTAAGACAACTTAACACAATTTCGGTCTATACTCGTCAAATAGCCAAGTCGAAATACAGAAATCTTATACGGTTGGAAAGAGCATCCCAAAACCAATCCAGTTATACCCATAAAACCCCATATGACCCATTGAAGCGGTGCTGGGAACGTAAATAAAACACCAAGCCGTCCGAGCACGTCAACGTAGACGTATTCACGCAAAACAAACGACCGTCTCCCCAACACAGCCACACCCAATTATGTTCTCTCGTCTGAGGCCGAGAAGCGCGGGAGCGATTAGGGCGACAGTTCCACGTGCATCAAGTGCGTCATCGCCGCTAAGCGCCAGGCTCTGAACTGACTTGTACCTATGAGGCTTTCAACGGTGACCCTATTATTTTATTGATGGCACGTCTGTAGGAAGCATCCGTGCAGAGCCCTTGGTTACTTTTGTATGGGCCTGAAGCGTATATGTTTAGATACAGCGCTTTGAAATAGCTTCTTTTTTTTTTTTTTTGGAATGCTCTGAAATAATGTTTCTAATGTGCGTGACTTCTTGAAAGCACTCAACAGCCCTCGTCTGAAGTCTGTGTTCTTTTCGTAGACCAGCGCACTGGACGCACGTTTAATAGTTTAGTGGGAAAAATACTTCTAACATACTGTACAGTGTACCACTTTACAAGTGTCACATGTACATAGGAGCCGTAATAACCGATCTGGCATTTTTGTCAATGTTATTTATAAAAGCAACCAAAAAATTAAATGTTTTAAATCAAATATATAAATATACGACACACAAAAATATTATAAAGGATATATATAATATATATATATATACATATACAGTAAATGTTTATCATAAGTTACACTTGTTACAAAGTGAACTAGTGACCAAACATCCTTCGTGGTTGGGGAGGGGGATGGGGGTGGAAGAGGGGAGCATGCCCCTGCTTGATACTTCCGCCCCTCCTACACAGAACCACGTCTACATATTTTATAGCCAAAATAGGACAACTGTATTACGTGGGACGGAGGAGGAGACGAGGGAGAGGGTGCAAAGAAATTATTGCTCAGTGTAATCAGGAAAATATAATTGGGAAGACTTTTGTCTACTTGATTTTGTTGGCATTACCCGATACGTATCACGGACGCGGAAGCATAACGCACTCTTGCCCGGTTGCACCATCGTGGTTCGAAACTCGATCCGGGATCAGATCTAGGATCGACACAGAAAACAATTGCATCATTCGAGTTCAGAGCTGGACTGGAGATCGAGATGAAGTTCATTTCGAACCGCCGAAATTGGCGGTTCGAAATCTCGATCCGAGATCAGCAACCATCGTCGACAAATTTAGTTTGAAAATACGTCAACAGATAGAACGACATTCGATTGTTTTCTTGGGAAATTAAAACAACATTATACGCACTTGAATATTATTCAGTAAAATTCGTACAACAATAATTCACTTAAAACAGATAAAAAATCGCACATCTAGTTCTGTCTGTAGTGAAAAATACGCCTACTTCATGACGTCATATAAAGATCAAACTGGATCCTGGTTCGGAACTAGGATAATTTGATCTCAGATTGGGGAAGATATTGGTGCAACCGGGCATGAGTGTTCAGTCTCCAACCGCACGTATAGTAGAAAGAATGTGTGGCAGAGTGCGTATTACAGCCGGAGTCCGTTTTCGCCAATAGCACTGTAAAAAATAAAACTATGGGTAAGATTTGAGGTTAGGTCACTGTTTATGTTTGTTAGGTGCTTTGAAATGTTTGTACATTTCATTTAACCTAGTTTTGTGCAATCGAACTACAATACATTAAAATTAGTCAAAGTACTTTATCCAAATGAAAGAGTAGAGCTGTTGAGAATTGAATCATGAACAAACACGTTCATCACTGCCGAATATGTGACTGACAGTTCTATCGGCGATGGGTGAGTAAATGTTGCCGCGTATTCTAAAATTCACCTGTGCATCCACGTATGTACACCGGACGTTCGAAAATTACTGTTTCGGTGTAGTCCGGTTGAACCGATTGATTCACAAGTTCAACCGGCCTGAAAATTCGGTGGATCTGGTGGAGATGCTTCGAAACATCAACCGATGAATTTTCGAACGCTTTCCCTGAGAAAATAAAAGTTAACACACTCACAACTCGTAATTTTCAAGCGTTCCAAAATACATACAAAAATTACTCTGACGTCGAATATTATAAATGGGCGATGAAAACTTTAGACTACCGCTAAAAATCAACCTGATGTTCGAAAAATGCCTCAACCAGTGTGTCAACCACGGGTGGATACATCGATGAATTTTCTGAAAAGCGATTGGCGACATTAATTTTATTTATACTACAGGTTGGGAAGATCAATATTAAAAGTTTGGCAACCAAAAATTCTCGCCATTAGGTAAGTGCTAGTGCCGGCAATGCACCAGATTTTACGATAATTGCAATATTCATAAATAAAATATAAAATAACTTCGTAACTAAGTAAAATATTTCTCTTACTATTTTCGTAGCTTAAAATTTTATTTAAAATTTACTTTGTAGAACACTGCGCACCTAGCAGCGGACATTCTCCCTATGCCGAACTCTTCCATAAGAATACACGTTTTGTCCCGAACCTGAGTGGAATAAACCTTAGCGTCATGCACAGATCGAACTCATCTTTAAGGGCGCCGCCTACCTGGCCTTGAATAGCATTGAAGTGTGTTTGAAATCAAAGTGTTTTTTACGAAACCATTAAACGCGTCCCCATAATTCCTGTTTACGGGGGAAAAAAAAAAACACTTCAGACGAGGTACGTACATATAATACTCTCAATACGTCATGTATATTATCAATATCCTATTATTCCAGAGGCCTCTGACATTGCTAAAAACGGCTTTTCCACACAGCGGGATCTTGTAATGTACAGGTCGGAAACATGCGAAACTCTTACAGGGACCTCCTGCACTTAACTTTGCTTCAGACTAACCACCAATAAGATTATACGCAGCACGACGGAAACACTGCACGCTAGTTCTGCGCGTGGCGCGTAGGAGTGATGGCGGACTAGGCACGCGTGGCAATGTAGGTCGCCCTTATCGCTTCCGCGCGTCCCTGCCTGAAACGCGCTGAAAAGCTAACTTTTCCGCTTTGGAGGCCGAAAACTGCGGGAGCGATAAGGGCGACACTGTCGCGCGCATCAAGTGCGCCATAGCCACTAAGCTCAAGGCTCTAAACTGGCGTACAGCGTCAGTTGTCGAGTTGAGAGATTGGGGCGGCTCTTAGAAACGAGGTCTTGAGAGCCGAAGCGAGTGAAAACGGAGCAGTGCCGGAATGCAAGGGCGGGGGAAACGGGAGATCCCCGAGAACGCTAGCTGACTAACGGCATCGTCCGGCACGATTCCCATTTGCGAAAATCCGGAGTGACCTGGCAGGGGATTGAACCCGGGTCGCCTTGGTGGGAGGCGAGCAGGCTAACCGCTCAGCCACCGTGGGGACTTTCAGCGGTGACGCTATTATTTTAGTGGTGGAAAGTCTGTAGGCAGGTACAACGCAGGGTCCTTGAGTATATTTGTTATGAATCTGAGGCTTATATTTTGAGATACAACGCTTTGAAAAATACTTTTTTTTATAGCCATTTTGGAATACTCAAAAATGCTGCTGCTAATGTGCGTGACATTTTCAAAGCACTCAACAGCCCTCGTCTCATCGCTCCTACGCGCAAGGCGTGCAGTGTTTCCTTAGTAACGCTGTACTGTGCAAATTAGATATGTAACAGTGGGGTTTTATTACGCGCGATGAAAACCCACAGATTAAACTACGCCTGTATCGTTGTGCATAGGCAAGCTTTAAAAATGCGATATTTGACCATTTTCACGAATGTTTTTTCTCCAAGAATACGCTAACTACGACAAAAGTAAAACGATAGATATATAGACAATAGTTTTTTTAAAATCCTTTCCGTCAAAAAGTCTTCATTTCAATGACCTTTATTTACCGAGATACGCTTGCGCGCAAAGGACGATTTCACAGAAAATGCTCCCGTTCATAATCCCCTTAATAGTCTAAGAGCCGGTGAGAGATCGACTTACACCCATCTGATAACCAGATAAGACATTTTTTTTAAATTTTATTAATTAATGAACACACCTATGATAGCTTGCCTATTGCAAAGGTGTCATGACTATTTTTAATTAAATTAATTTTAATTACTTTTTTTTCATCACCTTCTCTCTATTGATAACCAACCAAATTTAGTCCCAAATGTTAATTTTCTATATGGAGAATATGCCAAGGTAGGCTTGCTTACTTATTTCCGGTCATAGCTACCTGGCAAGCAGGTATGAACAGGTAAATCAATATAGGTAACTACACCGAGCTGATAACCAATCGAAATTGGTATCAAAATAAAGATTATTTAATAACAAATATAATGGTATACTGAAACTGTTCCATCCAATCAGCGTTGTTCATTTCGAAAGCCAGTAACATTCCAGTACATTTAAAGAGTTGCCGCTTTTTATAAATAATTTGATTTGGCTTCGTTACATGTTAATTTTTTTGTTCAATTGTTAATTTGACGTATTTGGAATTCTGTTTTCTGTGGCAGCATCGAAGGGTTTTTACTAAGAGGTGAAAACGTCTTAAACGATCTATGCGGGAGATTTCAATATTGTGAAATCGTCTCGCAGATCCCACTGACAAAACAAAAAAATCGCGAAAATGTCATTGGCAACTTCCGCTAAAGGCTGTTCACGATATATTGAGCAGTTTTGGAAACCTTAGAAAAAAGTCACTGCTCCTACCTGCATATATTTTAACAGGAACCCCGAGTGACATGCGCCGTGTAAAGTTGGTAACTATGGATGAGAAATAGTTCTGTAACTTAACGTTAAATAAAAAGTGTTAGGTGACCATTTGTGATGAATGAAAATTATTTCTTTAGCTTTTTGTTATTTTTTCTAATGCATCGAAGTATAAAATGAGCGTATTTGTAAAATATTTATTTTTATAATATTTTCACATTTTCACTTGACCGACGTATGAATAGTCATGTGGCCCATGGCAATGTTAATTTTACATAAGGCGGAAGAATACATAACGTGCATACAAGTAGATCTTAAGCAGGGCTTTCAAAAGTGCTCATTTAACGGTGAACAGTCTATACCAGTGTACAGTTTACTTTCGCAAAGTTTACAACCGAACGTACTTAGGCCCTAGTGTACGTACGTCCCGCGGAAGTTGTGAATTCAGCTTTAAAAACTGTAAAAACAAAACGAAAAAGGGACGTGTATGTTATACAGCTTATATAGGTAATTTAAAACAAAAGTTATAAAATATGGGCAAAATATTATGGACTTTAAAATATCTGCTAAGAAACGCTCTGTACCCTGACAGCCCTTGTTAAAAAATATTCTAAAATGTAAGGTACGGCGAAAGATAACCATTTCAAACAAACAGTACTATACGTGAAATTTTTTTAAGGAATGTTGCTACGTTAAGACATCTTGCAGATTGTTTTGTTTAAAAATTTTTTTCCTAAATTTTATATTGAAGTTAATGTAAAAAAAAAAACAAAACAAAGGTAAATAAATAATATTTTTTAAAATCATTAAATATAGCAATATTGCTATCCGTTGAAAAATTCACGCCAAAATGATTTTTGTTTGAAATATTTATCTTTAAAATTGACGCTATGAGAAGGAATTCCGTTTAACATTGATTCCCCATTTGAAGTTCGCGGCTGCCCGTTTGGTAGGCAGTGCAGTTCAGTGTATTTGCGCTCAATGTCACGCACTCAGCGCTTCATCGCTCTTACGCGCATGGCGTGCAGTATTTCCGTTGTGACGCTGTACTGTGGTAATCAGATCTACAACAGTGGGACTTCATTGTACGCGGTGAAAGCCATCATATTTAACTAGTTTTTTTAAGGTTTTTTTTCCCGCCAAGAATACACTTATATGATAAAAGTAAAAATAAAAAAAGGGGGCATAGGTAATTGTTTTATTACCTTTTCTGGCAAAAAGTAGCTTGAACCAGAACGCGTATATTAGCGCAAGCCAGCATCACGCAACATTTTCACAGTTGCAGTAGTAAAATAATAGTCTCACCTTTGGCCTCTGCTTGGTTTGCGAGGGCTGTGCGGTGGTGTGGCTAGTCGAATGGCGCGTTTGCGAGCAGTCTGCCGTTGACTTCTACCCGGCTAACGAAGGCGGGAAACAACGGGCGGGCGTCCGCCCACTCCACGCACTGCACTGCGAGCAACTGACGAGGAACAATCGCCCACGACGTCAGATCACGTGATCACAACAGCTGTGATCCCACCTGCACGTGTAGATGCGTCACGCGTCGACGCCGAGCGAATCCAAGGGCGCGTTTACACGGCGATAGCAATGCGCGACAGCAGCTATCGCGATAGCTACCTTCACCGTACTATCGCCGTGTAAACTGCACGATGTTTACTATCGCATCGTCGCGATTGCAGCGCGGGAAAAATTAATTTTATTCTGTTAATATCTGACGCTGTTATTACACTATGTGGCGGTATGACAGGGCGTAGGCCTATATTATCATATAGGTATGATACGACAGTATTGACAGCATATTTACTGTCATATAATAAACCACGGGAACAATAATATGTTTACATGTCATTAATATCCTGTCACGATATTTAACTACCCCAACAAATAAACTCTTGACAAAAGGATAAGAATGTAGGGTCTAGCAATGTATTTATAGGCTGTTCACGGTAAAATGAGCACTTTTGATAGCCTTGCTTAAGATCTACGTGTATACACGTTGTGTATTCCTCCGCCATATGTAAAATTAACATTACCATGTGCCTCATCACTTTATTCGTGCATCGGTCAAGTGAAATGGTGAAATAATTAGAAAAGTCAAATATTGTACAAATCTGCTCATTTTTACACTTCGACGCATTAAATACAGAAAGCGAGAGAAATAATTTAAAGTTATCACAAATGGTCAGGGCCTACCTAACACATTCTGTTCGACGTTAATATATGGAACTACTTTAACCTCCATCGTTACCAACTTTACTGGACGCATGCCACTCATTTCGCCCGTCAAAATATATGTCGGCAGAGGCAGTGACTTTTTTCTAAGGTTGATTTCAAAAGTGCTCACTTTATCGTGTACAGCCTTTACACAAGTGTTGTCGGACATGTCCCTTATGAGGTTAACTCACAGAATGTCTCGACCGTGTGTGTAAACATGAACTATTGTGGCAGTGATTGTCATGCACGTGATATCTATTATCACCGTGTAAAGGCGCCCTAAAGCACCTGTCATGTCGGAATCACATAGCCCCGACCAGCACGACACGACACTTACTAAACAACCAATGAAATACAAGATAGGTCTGACGCACACCCGACAATTCTTACGCCCGACCAGCAAATTTGGAGTATAAATTATTTCTATTCTTCGCCGTGTCGTGCGGCACGACGCACAGTGTATACTACTTTGCAAAATGAAATTGTATAAGCTTTCCCTACAATGGGAAATACGTAACTTGAAAGAAAACGGATGATGAAAATTATTGTATTTAACTCTTATAAATAATAATTTTACCTTTGTATGCATTAGCTATAAAACTTTGTCACCATCATGTATTCCAAATTTCCCGTCTGCCCACCGCCTTTGAAACTACCGTAGTTAATCAGCGCCTTATAAATGGACGCGACAAATGCTACTCGTGTCGCGTCAGTAAACTGTCTAGCTGTAAATCCGAGCAGTCACATTGAAAATGGTTATGGTTGCGGTTTTTGTCGTGCTGTGTTTGTCGGGGCTATGTGATTCCGGCATCACACTCAAATTTTTGCCTTCAACAATATTTGACAATAACATTTGAAGACAAAATACGGCCATCAAGATTTTCCTTCCAACAAATTTTATCAAATAATCTGGAATGTGTTTGAAAATGTCACACTGTCAAATTTTTTTATTGAGAGAATCTAATTTGAAATATTATTTACAAATTATTTTCATAGTGAGATATTGCTTTTGTTTTTCATGCGGTACATTACAGGAAGAAATGTAAGTTATATTGTAATTTATTTTCGTTTATTCACCAAATTAAAATTTTATTTACAAGATGTGTTTCCTGCACAATTAAATGTAATGCCTCTGAGTTCGTAATATTATGTGCAATATTCACTTGAAACAGTCGTTCCCAGACAGCTTCTACATAAATTAATTATCTTCATAACTTACTTCATTTCCAGCAATTGTTCGTTATTTTAAGTTTCTTGACGTCCATTTTTGTCGTGCACGATTCTGATTGGCTGAGACCGTCAAACATCCAATAAATTTTAAAATTTTAGAACCCGTTCAATTTTCAAATGTTTGATGAAAACTGAAGCCATCCAACTTTCTCAGACAAAAATGGCGGCGTTTATGACGTTTCGATGACGTCATAACTGTCCAGCTTTATTTGACCAAACTTATTGGAAGCAGTCTGACGGAAAAATTTGACCGTGTAGCAGGGGCTTTAGGAACGAAACCTGTACACCCAGAAATACAATAAACTCCGAAAAACAACGGTAAGTGCTAACAAACACGACAACAAAATCTTCAAAATACGAAATAGCCTAAAATCGAAAAGTCCAGTAAACCGTCAAACGTTCAAATGGCACGCGCACACAAAATGACGTTTGCACATTCGACGTTGAGGCCCAAAAATTCGAACCGTCACCGACGGCGGCAACAGAACTGTGACGTTTATACGTTTACAGGCGCATTTACACAATGATAGTAGCTATCACGATAGCAGTTATCACGATAGTAGCTATCACGAATGTGTGTGGCAGTAAGCTACGTTAGGGCGCATCTACACAGTGATAAAGGTTGTTCACGATAAAGTGAGCACTTTTAAAATCAACCTTAGAAAAAAGTTACTGCTCCTGCCTGCATATATTTTAACGGGCGTACTGAGTGACATGTACCTAGTGAAATTCGTTATGATAGATAGAAAATACTTCTATGAGTTAACATAGAATAAAAAGTGTTTAACCATTTGCGATAAATTAAATTATTTATTTCCTTTCTCGTTTTTTTTTTTCATGCATCGAAGTGTAAAAATTAGCAGTTTTTTTTTTAAATACTCGCTTGTCTAATAATTTAACAATTTTACTTAACCGACGCATGAAGAAAGCGTTGAGGCCCATGGCAATGTCAATTTCACATAAGGCGGATGAATACACAACGTGAATACAAGTAGATCTTAAGCAGAGCTTTCAAAAGTGCTCATTTTCCGTGAACAGCCTTTAGTAGCTATCACGATGGTAGCTATCATGAAAGTGTGTGACAGCCACTGCTACGATAGGTCCTGTTTACACACACGATCGAGATATGCTGTGATAGTAAACCTCAAAACGGACATGTTCGACAACACTTGTGTAAATACATCGATAGGCCCTACATTTATATTCTTTTGTCAAGAGTTTGATATTTGTTGGGGTAGTTAAATATCGTTACAGAATATTAATGACATGTAAACATTGAGGCCCAATTGTGTCTCACGTACGCTACCTGGCATCGGAAAGTTACCAACTGGTCGGCCAATTTGACCGCCCCGTCGACATTTTTTTTTTGGAGCGATGTGGCTTACAGCCTTCAGACCCCCGGCCAGTAACCCGATCTTTCACGTCCACGAAAGACTATCAAACTACATAGAAGGAATAGGGAACTATTAGTAGAGGCCGATCGACCAGGTAGCAAAGGCCCTGAATCATAGGAACAAGGACAGGTAGGTCTGGCCACCACGGAACCCGGGGGAAAACCGCCCCCCCCCCGACATCTAGACGTCAATGCGATGGTGTAGGAGAAAATGAGAAAGTAGTTGACTAATTAGTAGAGGATTATGATATAATACTGAAGGATAGGACAAAGGAAAAGGTACTCCCAAAGTACGTAAAGCAGAATATAATTCTTCCCGAGAGCCCCCTGTAGGGCATTCTAACACATAATGCGCTATGTCGCCTACTGGAGACCCACATACGCAAATCGGACTGGGAACGATATTTAATCTGTGCAAATGCGCCGGAGAGGCATTATGTCCACTATGTAGTCGTAGAGAAATCACAGTCTCCCGTCGGGAGACTGTGCACCCACCAGGGTCACGAAACATATCCTCGGGATGGAGAGAGGAATACAATACGCCCTTCGTCTCCAAATACCGATGCCAGAGTAGGTTCCAATACTCCTTTATTAATCGTGAGGTTAGCGCAGATAAGGGAGAATAAGAAACCATCGGCACTGGGACCCCCGACTCGACCGCCAATTTGGCTAACCGATCCACATATTCATTTCCCACAATGCCCACATGAGATATAACCCAAGCGAATTGAATTTGCACCGCGAGTTGAACCAACTGGAGAAACAAGTCACGGATAGCCCATATCACCGAATCCCGAGTCCAGTGATAGGATGCCAGCGACACTAGTACATTGTTAGAGTCTGTTATTATTAGTACACGTTGTATGTTGCGTTCCTGAACATAACGCAGCACCTTATACACAGCATATGCTTCTGCATGATAAATAGTTGTGGACAGAAGTAACCGAAATAAAATACTACTGGCATATTGTGGGACATACACCGCTGCACCTACCCCCTTAGAAGATTTAGAGGCATCAATGTACATTCGAACATAATCCACATGTGTCTCTAAACTTGTAAGAAAGGGAAATTTAGTCAAATGAGTCTTATTATCCATGGGGGGAGAAAATAGTGGTCACAGATAACAAAACATTGTCTCATACGGAAGACTACACTATACGGGTAGAGCAGTGTGGATTTGGAAATGTGTTCTCTCGTAAAGGTAGGGGTACTGCTAATGCAAGTGTATCAACAGCCCTAGATAAATTAGTCAAACGGTGGTGACGGGTACGCAACCAGTAGCGGTAGATCAATATACGACAATGAAGGGCGAGGGGAAGTAGCCGTGCTTCAGAATACATCACCATAATCGGCGTAGATGGGCAGGCCCCCAAGATTGCATGCAAACACACATTTTGTATACATTCCAGCTTGTTCACGAGTTTTTGTGATAGATACTGAATCACTTGGCATCCATAATGTAACATTGTTCGGATTTTTGTAACGTAAAAATTGCGTAGGATAACGGGGCCCGTTCCCCACTTAACATGAGCTAATGATTTTAAAATAGAAATACGACTACGACATTTTTCCTCCGTATAAAGAATATGAGCATCCCACTTTCCGTTTTGTTTCAGGACCATGCCTAGGTATTTAACTTTGCTACTCCAACGCAATGGAGTGCCCAAATAACTTGACAGCGGCAGGCATTATGGGAAATTTTTATGCGTGAAATAAATTGTACAGCTTTTAGACAGTGAGAGATTCAAACTATGGGTATCCAGCCAATTTTCAAGCTGTGTGAGAGCGTGTGTAAGTTTGCCTTCTGAAAAGTAGCACATTCCATCCAAAGAACTATATCATCAGCGTACACGACAGGCCGTACCGTCTGACCCAGATGAAATACAATATCCTGTACACAAAGTAGGACTATTACTGGACTGAGAGTACTACCTTGTACAAGTCCAGAATAAATCAAACGAGTATACAATGGACCATTATGGACGCATGGGATATAGGCACGGACTGCAAATAAACCATAAAGACAAGTTACCACCGACATAGGAATACCTATGAGGAAAAGTTTCTGAAACAATAAATTTAAATCAACATGATAAAAAAAAAAGGCCTCTAAGATACGACGATTCTGGAGTGCCATGTGTATGCGTGATGTCAGCATCGCTAAAGCATCTATCGAGCTGACCCCTTGTCTAAATCCAAATTTTTTCGGGCGTATAAGTTTATATCGTTCAAGCCACCATGAGAGTTTACACTTAATTAATTTTTCAAAATTCGTTGCCAAGCAAGAACGTAGAGCAATCGGCCGATAAGATGATTCCAGACTAGGTGATTTGCCGGGTTTGAGTACTGGAACGATGAGCCATTCTGTCCAGACACGCGGTATTATACCACTACGGTAGATTACATTATACAGTTCAAGTAGCCAAAGTCGTGCCGCTGGAGAGAGTCATCGTAATAGGACATACGGTATAGCATCATTGCCTGGAGCAGAATCCCGTGTTTTTGACTGACAATATTGCAATTCCGGATCCGTAAAGTCTCTCTCCCATATATGGGTCGAATGATTGACCTGTCGCGGTCGAAAGGATGGAAGAACAAAAGAGGAAATGGGAGGGACAAAATCAGGGGCAATGTAAGCAATCCATTTCTTGACCAGATCCTCAGGCAAGTTGGGAGTTCGTCGTTTTATGCGACTATTTTTTAAATTACTGAAGGCATTCCATAACTGCCGTGAATGTGTTGTATGCGAAAGTGACTGGCAAAAGTTCGCCTAAGCCGATTTCTTACTTGCGGACCAAACTCTACGTGCATACGCCTGCGTCCGTTTCAGTATCAAAAAAACTTCCAAGGTAGATTGCGCTTTGTAGCTACGTATTGCAGTTAATCTATGTCGGTTAACTTCCTCACATTCCGCAGTCCACCATGAGGCCCTGCAACGTCGCTCTGTTCAAGTGGAATGTGTAACTGGCATAGACGCCCTCGTCGCCGAGAGTAGAAAATTATAAAAGGCCTCATATGCTATCAGTACAGTATTCTCTGTCACCTTAGGAAGCTCATGGATATGTTCATTAACGAATGAGACAAAAATCCGCCAATCCGCCGATTTTGTATGCAATTTGAGATAATCATAATATAAGGGCCGATGGACCGCCTGCCCTAACCGACTGGATGTAATGACTGGAAAGTGATCGCTCCCCCAATTATCCTCATACACTCTCCAATCCATTATACCAAAGAGCCCTTCTGACACCGTAGTGAGATCTATTGCTGATGGTCGAGTATTACTTGGTCCCCTCCACGTAAAATTCTTACTATTTAAAATCATGAAAGGAGAATCTAACATGAAATCCATGAAGACTTTACCCGCCGCATCATTATACAAATTCCCCATGCGATATGGTGTATATTCAGGTCACTCCCAGCTATCACGGGATGTTGAAACTGCATATATATATATATATATATATATATATATATATATATATATATATATATATATATATATATATAAATATAATATATATATATATATATATGCCAGTGTCCTGCAGTACATCGAAAATCTGGGGGAAATTATAAAGAGACCATAGTAAAACTAATACCATTAAGCGCCAGGACTACTGTCACAGCTTCCGCGTTGTCAAATCCATTCGGATAGTGCACCTCTCTTTCCTCCGCACAATATTTTTCCTGTACGTATATTGCCGTGCCCTGCCAGTTCGGAAGCAAGAATATGCTCTGTAATGGGAAATTGGTAATGGCGACCACAAACGCGTCTCACAAATCAACATCCCATCAACGACATGTTCGTCTAAGTGTCATTGGAGGAGAAATCTATTTTGTAGGAGGGATCTAGCAATCGATTGTAGTATTTCAAAAGGGGGGAAAGACATAAGAATAAATATTAATTAACCATCGAAAAGTAATACTCCCCTAAGTTAACACTTGTACAAAGCAAGCTACTAGGCTATCACGATCAAATATATGTGTCATCCTTTTTCGCGACTTCAATCATCTTTGCGATTGTGTCAACTAAGGCTTCCAATTTTCCACGATCATACTGAGTGGGTGTTTGTTGCTCTGGTACAGAATGTGTGCTCTGGTACAGAATGTGGTTCATTAGTCGTCGTGCCTGACGTTAGGGGTCGCTTTTGGGGGGGGGGGGATACCATGTCCAGTTTGTAGGTTGCATAAAATTTTAGGTTGAACTGGAGTGATGGAGGTTATTGGGGGAGGGGGGGGGGTAAAGCCTTGTAGCAAACCGTATAACAATCCGCTCTCACTGGGCCAGGGCGTGGCAATATAGGGGAGGGGGATAACACCGCTGTTGCATATGGATGGTCCTGTAATGGGATCGGGTTCGGATGTCCAATTTCTCTCTACCCCTGCTTAGTTCTAACTGAGGTTGGGCAATAATATATTGCTCAGATTGTTGCTGGGTGTAGAGATCCGCAACAAATTTTTTGGCCTTTTGGTATGAAGAGGAATAGTGTGCAATTACCCGCTTCGTCTCTCGTTCGACCTCCCATTGTGGGCACTTTGCCCAATCCGTTGTGGCATGTGGTCCAGAACAGTTGGGACAATGCGGTGTCTGTTGATTTGGGCACATCATTTTATCGTGTGTTTGAGCACAATAAGGGCATCTGGGGTCTTTTGATCTACACAATTTAGTGGTGTGACCGAATCGGTAGCAATTGTAGCATTGTACAACTGTTTGCACTTATGGAGACATCTCGAATATTTCCTTAAAAATAATTGCTTCGGATGGTAGGACTTGTCCCGCAAATGTTAACGTCAACAACTTAATGGGAACCCGCTCCACGTTGTCACCCTCTCGTATCAACTTTGTCATACGTATTATCTCTATCACCTCGAAATTAGGGCATTCAATCCCTTCCTGAATGTCTTTGATCGCATAGTCTAATGGTACTCCATAAATGATGCCTTAACGGCATAGTAAACTCTTAGGTATATAGGTTTTAAGTTTCAATGTAGTCGGGAGTTCTGATACGTTAAAACTGTTCGCAGCCTGCCCCGTAACAAAAAGTGATCTTTAACCTATTCGGCCCTGCCCTCTGGATGTATAGGACCTCCTTATTAGGGTGTAATTTCCGTCTTAGTAACACAGGGTGTAAATTGATCACGTTACCTTCTGTCGATTCTACAGAACACCTACACACACACACACACACACACACACTCACACTCACTCGCTCACTCTCTTTCACACTCTCACTCTCTCTCACTCACTCTCTCTCCCTCACACACACACACACACACTCTCTCTCTCTGTGTGTAATAAACCTGTATACAATACCGATTCACATACATATTTATTAGTACCCTGCGCTACCCTTGCACGCTATAATCGACATTTTGAGTATAAGGGGGCATTTCTGGACACGGGTACCTTAAAATATGTCCCATTTAATCTCGTGTACCACCCCTATTAATTCGTAACTCTTATTCATTAACACCTATGTGTGTGTATATATATATATATATATATATATATATATATATATATATATATATATATATATACACATACACACACGATCTATAGCATAAGTCTATTCCCGAAATGTGTAACAACCCGTGAAAAAGTGTAGCTGAAGCTGACGTTTATTGCTCGTAACACAGCAAGAAAGAAAGACAAATCTCCTAATGTCTGGCTAATGCATTATTGAACGACAATATGTAAACCATAAAATAATTGGGTGAGGTTATCAACCCCTTTCCATAAAACCGGATAGACTGGTATCCCACATGTGCATTTACAAATGAAAACTATGTGATATGGGTAGTTGCCTACGGATTAATAATCGACCATACATATTAAAAAAAGTTCACCTTGAGTTTTAACCCTACATTCCATAGTTTTAAATAAATTTGCGCATAATGAATTGCAACACTTGCAATGGTCGGTCATAATGCATTAATTTCTCGAAAACGGCGACGTTTAGCGTAGCAATACAAGACGACTTTTGCATTTACCTAGTACAGTAGATTACTAAGCCGCAGAAAAGAAACGAATAATATCGGACAATTGCTATTTTTAATTCATAGATGGTATTCCAATCCATCTGTTTTTATGGAAGGGGGTTCCTAACCGCACCCAATTTTTTATGGTTTGCACATCGTCGTTCAATAATGCATTATCCAGAAACTCGGAGATTCGTCTTTAATTCTGACTCTGCTATGAGCAATAAACGTCAGCTTCAGAAACAAATCTAAGGGTAGTTACACCCTTCGGGATTAGACATAGGTTATAGGTCATGTGTATATATTTTCGACCTATTTTTTAATGACGAATCACCTGTCAAAGTTTATCTGTGGAATTCAATTCCACTCATGTAGCTAACACCACGTCAACTACACCAGTGCTGCACTGAATTATCCAATTAACTAATAAAATAATCTGGGCAGAAAACTTCCTATTTAGTAGCTATTCTCATTCCCCGGGGGGGAAAAAAAAACTAATTCGTATTGAAGAAACTAAAAGATTTCGTCATCATGCAGCGTTGTATATTCGTAGCTGCCATCTGTTTTTTGTCACGTGTATTTTGATAAATTGTTGGAATATTGTTTATAAAGTAATGTTTTAGTATCTGTGATTATTTATTTACTATCAAACATATTTTTAGCAAGAAATAATTTTTTAAAGAAAACCAGGATGTAGTTACGTGACGGAAAAAAGGGAGGGGGGGGGGGTATATGGGTTGTAATCCTCTCCTCTCCCATTTGCCCCTAAGATTCCCATCAGTTAGTATTAAAATTAATATGTCTATAATTGTGAGAAACTATGTTTTTTTTTTCACGAACTAAGATGTATATTATGAAGTAATTTTATTCTGGTATTGGCCCTAATTAAAACATGCGTTAGCACAGCTAACATCGGTGTAATATCCCAAACCCTTCACTTCAGTCAGTGTGACAACTACCCTCGCCTCCCCCCCCCCCCTAAACCTGAACAATTTATGACTATTATTAACGATGCATTCAATAATTTTGCCCGGAAAACGTAGGCGGGGGAAAAAAAAAAAAAAAAAAAAAAAAGGAGTGCCTGTGTTGGGGACACGGTCGTTTGTTTTGCGTGAATACTACGTTGACGCACTCGAACGCCTTGATGTTTTTTTTTACGTTCTCGGCACCGCTTCACTCGATAATATGGGGTTTTATGGGCAACACTGGATTGCTTTTGAGGTACTCTTTCCAACCGTATACAAGTTCTGTATTTCGACTTGGCTTTTTGACGAGTATAGGCCGACATTGTGTTAAGTTTTCTTAATTTTTTTACATTAAACTCGTACAATTTCACAATTACCACGCCACACAAATAATTTTATACACGCAATCAATCGATATTGACGAGAGCTGTCGATTGAAACTTAAACGAGCTTCGTAGCTTCTCCTAGTCAAACGTTATAATACGCGAAAGTTATGAGACGCCGATGAAACGAACTCAAAATTCCCCCCCCCCCCCCCTTCCTCGGTAACCACAAACGCGCGATGCTTCGCAGTCCTCACTCAACGTAACATATTCTTTGATCCTTTGGCAATCGAGTGGTGTAATTGAATTTTGATTGTAGACTATATTCGTAGCTGCAATGCAAAACTCTATCCCCCGATTTTGTTATCACCGGATTTTCTGGATTGCCTCCCACTATGGTTGCAAATTTAAAGACTTATTCACGTCAAAAAATACCCGCACAGTTTTTAATTTTAATTAACTGGCGAACCCCCATATCCCGCTATGCCAGCGTGAGCTTCTTCGCAGTTCTGTGCACCCTCCGAAATGCATATTATAGGCTATTCACGGTAAAATGAGCACTTTTGAAAGCCCTGCTTAAGATCTACTTGTATGCACTTTGTGTATTTTTCCGCCCTATGTAAGATTAACATTGTCCTGGGTCTCATCACTTTATTCATGCGTTGGTCAAGTGAAGCTGTGAAATTATTAAAAAAAGTAAATATTTAACAAAACTGCTCATTTTTATACTTAGATGCATTAAAAAAAACGGAAAGCGAGAGAGATAATTTAAGTAATCAGAAATGGTTACCTAACACTTTTTATGCGACGTTAAGATACAGAACTACTTCCCATCCATCGTTACCAACCTTACTGCGTGCATGCCACTCGGGGCGCCCATTAAAATATATGCAGGTAGGGATAGTGACTTTTTTTTCAAAAGTTGATTTCAAAAGTTCTCACTTTATCGTGAACAGTCTTTAGTAGCTAAGATGGTTGGAGAATGGGATGCGTCCCAGGGCAAGCCCTACATGCCTTAGATCAGATTTATTATGTTTAAAAGGGACGCATGCATCGCGGCTATAGCAGGGTTGTCTGTTGCTATGGCCGCAATTGTAGCCATGTGCGTACCCCGAAAGAGGGAGGGTCTAGATGGAAGAGCACAGCAAACCAATGCAGAGCGGGGAGGGCACTGGAAAAATCTGTGAGACTGTCACAGAGGATAACAATATAAATTCCCTTACTCAGACTAGGACTGGAGGAAATAGGGCAACTGTTAGTTTGCGAAGATAGACTTGTGTGAGTTTGGTTAGGGTTATATGAAATTAGCAATGTTGGAGCTGACTTGTTAACCAGGGTCGTGCTGTGCGGTCCAGGTAGCCGTTAGATGACAGTCATCTTTGTGGAACACAGGAAAAATTAGATTAGTATTCCAGTATTAAAACAGGAAAATTTAGGAAGGGGAAAGGTGGGCAAGAGCGATGTTCAAATTGTAATATTTCATTTGAGTAATCTACAGTGTACGTTTTTTCTTAACGTACCACATTTCTAAGTATTAGGGGTGCGCCAACGGTAGGACAGGTGCTAAACGCGTCTCAGGGCTACGCCCCTTACTCCTAAAAGGAAGGGAATTCATGCAGGTAGGCGTGCATCTCGACACAAGGGATTGGCAGCCATGGCCAGAGTGTAAGGCCGTGACTGCCTCCCTGAGTGTATTTATAGCTGAAACTATATTCTAGAAGGTGTATGGTAAAACCCGCACAGACACGGTAAAACATATACCGACAGAAAAGACAAACTGTAGGAGCATTAATGAAAATGCTACAGGAAAATTCAGGTGTGTATTGAATGTTGGTTTAATACGACAGAAGAACTAGTACAGAGGGGGTGGGGCTTGTGTGAGCATGCTTGGGGCACATGCCCCCTTGAGGTGGAAACTGCCGCCCATGTTCCTGTGCAGGCTGCCTGCACAACAACATCGGCAGCAGTATTTGTTGCAGGATCCCCCTGCTTCTCGTCGAGTGCGTCAAAAACCTGGGCAGCTCAGTCATGGCACCGACGCCATCTTCTCTCTTCTGCACCGGCATCAGGGTCTCCACGCCATGGGTGAAGGTAGGGACCTGCAAGAGGGGAGCCACTCCATCCCTCTCCTCCAAAATCTCCGTTGGTCTTGGGTGAGCACTTAAAGTGCTCGGCGGGACATCCAGGAGCTACCAGTGATGGAGGCGAATCCGCTGGCCCAGGTGCAAAGGCTGACATCGGGGTGCTTCCAAGGTCTGATACTTTTCAATTCCATTACTCACACATCTGCAGTTGACAGCCCGCACAATCCAGCAGAAGGAGGGTTCGCCACACTTCGCATGTTTCAGCACCTCGGGATTCCCCCCTCCCCCTTCCCATTGCCTTGATCATTGGGCCGCCTTCTGCCGACGTGCTAGTGCCATATTCAACTGAGCCACCCAGGTAATCGACGTCCACGACGATGGCTCTGTCGAGCCGGCCTCTTGGTCCACGAGCCAGTATTTGATTATTCCCAGCCATACCAGAATCTGAGAATCCCCGATCCGCCTAGTTGCGGACAGGCGCCGCATCTGAGCTGCAAACAGTCCCATCACGTCAGCAGACACACCTCGCCTTCGCTGTATCCAAGGGGCGGGCAGTTCCCGGAGAGTGAGCGATTCCGAGCGTGATGTTCATCCCGCAGCAACTCAGCTAGTTCTACAGTGTATGTTATTTGTATTTGTGACTTTATACCACTCTCACCAGCTGAGGCATAGAGCACACGATGCCAGCGCCTTGGACTCGGCTGTGGTATAGGACCATACATTCACTCAGCTGTCGCTCGTCTCCACACTCAGGTGTACACAAGAGTATTTTTTAGGCGACATAATGCTTCGCTATGTTGTGGGTATTAATCATGATGGTTGGAGCCAATTTGGCATGGTTTGGGGATATTACGGTGGACTATGATCCAAGATGCTCTTTGGCCACTTATATTTTTGAGTTTCCTCGGTGTCATATTAGTCCGAGGCTGTAAATCTTCGGATTAACACTGTTTGCACTATCAGTGTAGAATTTTTGTGCTATTTTGGCAAAGTGTTACATAATTTATCAGTTTTTAATTTTCGATGCAATTATACTATAAGACAATAACGTAGCGCATCTGCTGCTATGCGTAGACATTTATTTTGAAACACTTGAAGTTGTTTTAATTTTAGATTTGTTTTTGCTGCATGTGACCAGGCGGGTGCAATATAGCCTAAGTTATTACCGGACGTATCAGCATTGTATATAGCAATACGGCCATATTTCGGGTGATTGCACTTAGTGGGTTTAATGTGGGATAAGGGCACGTAGTCTGGCATAGGCACCGACACATTTAAGCATCTATGGGCGCCTTCCAGGTAACTTTGCCATCCACATGTACGCATAGATATTTAACAACATCTTTATGGCGGATCTATTCGCCAAACAGATTAATTTCAGGGCGATTTTCAAAGCCATTAAGGGTGGCTTGAAGCCTTTGTGTTGTTAATTCTAAGCTGTGGGAGAGACTGAAAATAACTGTCGTCCACATAGCAACCGAACTGTACAAGTCTGTGGGCAAGCTTCGACAGATTCGTTGATATAAATATTAAAAAAAAGTACTGGGCCTAAGGGCACGTTTACACTGTGATAGTAACTACCACGATAGTAGCTATCACGAAAGTGTGTGACAGTAACTGCCGCGATAGGTCCTGTTTACACACACGATCGAGACATGCTGTGATAGTTATCCTCAAAAAGGAGATGTCAGACAAAACTTGTGTAAATACATTGATAGGCCCTACATTTATATCCTTTTGTCAAGAGTTGGTATTTGTTGGGGTAATTAAATATCGTAACAGGATATTAATGTCATGTAAACATATATTGTTCCCGTTGTTTATTATATGACAATAAATATGCTGTCAATACTGTCGTGTAATACATATATGATAACATACGTCCTGTCATACCGCCACATAGTTTAAGAACAGCGACAAATATTAACATAATCCAAATAATTCTGCAATGTTACTGTCAAAGGTAAGATATGTACACATTTGTGACCCGCACTATCATGATAGTGATGCTACGCGGTTTACATTACGATAGTTGCATGTGTTCTGTCACGACAGTTACTATCACTATCTAACTAGAGCTGATATCACGATAGTGCTATCGCAACGGTGCCACTGTAACTATCATGCAGTTTTCACGGCGATAGTAATATGAGAGTAGCTCTCGTGATAGGAACTATCGCGCATTTCTATCGCCGTGTAAACGCGCCCTAAGATACTGCCTTATGGCACATACCCGCGCATTGATGTGCACATTTACTGTATAACTAACTTGATAGCGTGAACTCAATGCCAACTATTGGTTACTGATATTTGCATACCATTGTACGTTAGATTGGTTTAAACTGGACAAAACTATTACCCCCCTCTATCCAGAATTAAAGATTATGTTGGGTTAAAGATCTGTTTGACAAATTATGGCGGGAAATGTCTGATTTTAAAGTACCTACTCAATACAGGGCACGCGCCAAAAGTAATCGTTTTCAACACTTCGGGTACACTAATTAAAACTTGGGTTGGATCTTTGGGCAAGCTCATGAAACGGCGGTTGAAATTATGTAGTCTATTCGCAGTATATTTACACTTTCTGTAACAAAACTTTGAAAAATCACCCCATGTACTACGTACTTGGTTGTTTTCTAACAATGTCATGTATCACAAGCATTTTTGGATAAATTGAACTTTTACTCAAATATTATAATTTATAGATAAAATATAACTTATTTATCATGAATAAAAACAGGGAGAATATAGGCGTGTTGGTAACACCTAGGAATATAAGAAATAGTTCCTATGTAAACTATTATTAGATTGAGTGCGCATATATGTGGTGGGCTGTCACTTTGGTGTAATTTTCAATATTAGTTAAGTATTGTTTGCACAAGGCGGAGGAATATACTGGAAGTGGAATATTAGCAGGGTTTCAGAAATATTTGAAGTAACAGTGAATGGACTATAGCCTCCCACGTCTTTCAGGGCGCTGCGGCTGACCCCGACGGAGGGACGCGGTGCTGGCACCGCCATGTTCCGCAGGCGCAAGAAGCGCGACCCCGCTGCTAGTAGCGCCACTATCGTCGCAGGCGATGCCACCACCGCCGCCGCCATCAAGGGACCCATCCTCTCCAAGTACAACCTGAGGAGGAAGAACTTCCGGCGCTCGCACTTGGCGTGTATGAAGTCTCGCAAGGAAGCAGGCAGCATCGCGGCCACCAGCTTCGCCACCCTCTGCCCCAAGAAGAAGGTCCCGAGGGCTGCAGGCAACTCGCTCAGGTCCAGCAAAAACATCCTCAAATCCTTGCTCACGAGGAACAACTTCCCACAGTTAGGGATCACTTCGCCTGAAGACGGGAAACAGATACCTGTTCCCGAAACGTGTCGCTATTGGTTAGGCAAGGAAACGGTAATTGCTATTAAATATTGAGCTCACTGATATGAATATAAGCTGTTAACAGTAGAGATAGGTAGTTAAATTTTCAAAATAATAGCTGTGTTAATTTTTTATAAAATTGTAAAAAAAATAAGGAATTTAATTTAGCTCTTTTATCTTTATTAAGACCCCCATCCTCCACGAACTATGAACTATGATACTCCCCAGGCGACTTGTAATTATTGGTGCCAGAAATGGGATGGAGGCACTTATTCAATAATAAGTTTGTAAAGCAAAATAGACAATATGTCATCAATTAGCAAGATTAACTGAAATAATTATAACAGCTGTAAGCTATAAAATTAAGACTGTGTAAGCAGCGCAATGGATGCTAATGTGAAAAATGCCTTACGAACTGGAAGCACTGTGAACATTAATCGAGGGGTTGAGTAGCCAAGTGAGCATAAGTATAAAATAATTGAAAGAAGATTTAAATAGCTTGAAAAATTAGGTAATTGACCAAATAAGCAGTGTAAATATACCTAACTGTAAATAGACAAATTGGAAATGCAATGTAACCTGTAAATGCAACTAAGTCCGCCACCTTACAATGGCCATACTCAGCGGGAGTACTAACACTTTTTTGAAATAGTCACCACTTTGAATAGCTGGTCAGACGAACAGCGGGCTTACTACCTCGCAGCTGTACTGAGAGACTCTGCACTGAGTATATTACAGTCTCTGCCAGAGCGACATCGACTGGAGTACCCCACACTGGCGTCGGCCTTCGAGATACGTTTCAGTGACCAATACCTGCGACACCCCTTCCATGCCCAACTACGAAGCCCCACACAATGACTAGAGGAGCTACTGCAGGAGCAATGACAGTACATCATGTGCTGTCCTACCTGTCTCTGGAGGGGGTGCCCCAAGGAGGCACGCGATAGCGTCACAGTCGATTTTTTCATCTATGTTATTGCCGATACAGATGTACAGCAAGCAGCATACCTGGACTATAACTACAGCCTTACACACCCTCAGACGGATGAAATGGTGGAGAATCTTAACCGCATTCTTAAGCAGTACCTGTCGATCTTCGTGCCAGACAACCAAAGGACTGGGATTCAAAGGTACTATTGTTTCTTCTTGTTTACTACTCGGGAGTTCGCGAGTCTACAAGGGTAACATCATCAAGAATGCTCCTGGAAGAGAGTTACGCCTCCCTAGTGTCCTGCTGTTTGGTCAACCGATTGAAGAAGGTGTCGCTCCAAAGTATGCCAATGAATTACATCACAGACTAATCGGCATTCATAATTTTGCTCGACAACACCTCAGAAAAAATAGTGACAGGATGAAGACGTGGTATGATGGGAGAATGTCGGGCAAGGTAATACAAGAAGAACAGCGCTTTGAATGGGTGTGATTGTACAACCTAGAGGGATGAAAAGAGTACTGCCCGAATCTACAGAAATGTTGGGAAGGCCTCTACAGGATGGCGAAACGGGAAAATGATGTGGTCTTTCGGATTTGTCTTCAAGACTCTCTGGCGAAGTCTAAAGTTGTCCACAATGCCTGGATTGTACTCTACGAAGTTGTGGATATTGCCGAGTCTGGTCGGGACGAAGACTTGATGAAGAGGACGGACAGTGTTACAAGCAACGCCTTATCTTCATGGCCTTCACCTTTCCCCCTGTTATCACCAGTAACTGGAGATGGGAAGTCAAGAGTTGCGAATTGACTATCCTCAGTAACACACACCAAGTGCCGCGATAAGCCTGTTGGGACTTATGCCACTCCCGACCCTGTAAGATTCAATGTCTTGGGTAGTCGTGTGCATTTTCTGGGCTGGGTCGGCTCAGCTATATAAGCCGCGATGTGCATGCCGGAGGGCTCACAGAACTGATAAGGAGTCCACGCTAGTGTATCGGGATTTGGCGGCTCGCCAGAAACAAACAAAAAACTGAGGCGGGAGTCTGGAGTCTCGCACGGCAATTAGCTCCAGGTATGTGGTACAATCGGGGTGACGCAGTACCCAGCGAATGTAGTCTGAGAGCTTCCGGAAAGTAGAGATGTGGACTGAAATTGTTGGACTGTGGTAAAACGGAACTGGTTGCATGAGTGAGGCATTTGGAATGATGTTAACTTATGGCAGTGGACACTTCGAGCATGTATGTGTAACTAATACGTGAGGTTTAAGTGATTGTGGCTATTATTGAAACAGTGATAACGACCTTAATTATAACTGAGATTGGTATTAATATTCCTACCGGCAGGCACAATATTTAAGTGGTAATGGTAGAACTAGGTAGTTTAATGTTGCAAATAATAACTGTGCGTATTTATAACATGTAAATAAATTAAGGACCTAAATTTAGATTTTTTATTTTTATTAAGACCCTCATCCCTCACGAACTCTGATATACCTAGGTGACATGTAATAATATTTTGTTGTGTAAATTACTGCAAGCATAATAGTTTATTTCCATGGTGCCTAGCTTTCATATTTTACTTTAAATGAAACTGGGAAAATAATCTTATGGCATTAATTAAACTTCCAGAAATTGTTTGCTGAATTACTGACAGTGACAAAAACTATTTTTTCAGCAAGATTAAGATAAAAAGATTTATTACGGTGCTAATAAATTTGATTGTCCTTCCTTTTAAAGGCTGTACAATAATTGAGTACTTTTGAAATCAACATTTTAAATACATTACTGCCTCTACCTTAAAGTATTTAAACATGCCAACTGACTGACATGCAGCCAGTAAAATTGGCTACGATGGAGGGAAAGCAGATGCATGTCTTTAAATTCAACGTCAAAGAGTTAGGTAAACATTTATGAATACTAGAATTATTTATTTTGTTTTCTGTTTTTTTTTTAAAATTCATAAAAGGGTTAGGATTAGCAAATTTGTAAAATATTTTCTAACCTAACAATCTTACAGTTTTACTTGACTAAGCATCAATAAAGTGATCAGACCCATGGCAATGTTAATTATACTTGTGGTGGAAGAATACACAATGTGCATATACAAGTAGATTTTACGCAGGGCTTTCAAAAGTGCTCAGTTTACCATGAACAGCCTATCATGAAATATCCTCCTTTTCCTTCAGGTGGGAACCATGTGTGAATCTTCATTGTCTTTATGTGTGTGTTGAAGCCTAAGCAAGGCGTGGAGCAACAGGAGCAGCCAGCTACAACGGGTGTAGTGCAGTGTGTGGGCACATTCCGCCCACCTGGTGTGGCACCCAGTGCGACCTACATCCCAGTGACAACAAACTCTCCTCGGCCAGACCTTGGCTATGTCGACCGGCTCGATGGCGGGATCAGTCTTCTTCTGCCACAGCTTGACGTCGCTGCTATGCAGGCAGAGGAGCCTGCACATCCCGCTGCAACCAGCGCGACGACGATCACGCCATCGGAGGCAGTGTGGATACCTTGCAGCACCGCAGATCCGGCCCCCGGACCCAGCCAAATGCAGAGCTGCACATTCACGAAGCCAGTTCCGTGTGGCAGCAGCCAGCCGGCAGCCTTGACGTCGCAGACCTCCACTTACTTCGTCATCTCGACCTCCGCTGGCATATTCTGCGCCGCGAAGATGGGGCCGGCGACGGTGACGTCCACAATCGGCCAGCTGCAGGCGCAGATGGCATCGCGCTGTGCTCCTGTCACTCAGTACCGAGGTAACAAAATGTTAATGACTGACATTTTGAAAGCCCTTCTGTGTTTATTTTTTCACCACATGAGAAACTGACATTATAGGGGATCTAATGAATTGTAATGGTACAAATATCTTAGGGTGTACCCAAGTTTGTGAGGGATGGACGATTTTATATGAAGGAAATAACTCATTAGAATTCCTTAATTTACTTATGTTGATATAAATATACAGACTGCTATTATTTTCAACTTTAAACTACCTATCTGCACTATAAACACTTAATTTTCCTTTCGATGAGCGCAATATTTAATGTCAATCTCGATTATAACTAAGGATTTTTTCGCTGTCTTTGTATTAGATACAGTCACTTAATTCCCACTTATTAGTTACACGTACATGCTTAAAATGTCCACTGCCATACACAGTTCCAAATGTCAAGTACTGTATTTGACGGTACTTCACTGCAACAATATATTTTGTTGCTCGCTTGTTTACAACACATGACATCACAGATGAAAACAAACTTTACATGGTTCAAAATGAAATTTCCTACAATTGAGAAAATAATCTATAAAATATTTATTTCGTTCGCGTGGAAATGATGTTACAACTTCTGTGAACCCTAAATACAGAAGTACTAAATCACATTCTAAAAGTACATTTTTTCTTGTTGAGGACTTTACAAGTTCCAAGTTACATTTTAAGGAACTGTACCAGAAATTATCTAGACGAGAAATTAAAAACCGCTTGGGGGGGGGGGGGGTCGTGGATTGAACCCACGACCTATCTAATGTCAACTCGAAAGCAAATTCTTTTGTTTTTCCTTACCAAGTTCAGATTGATGTTGGGATAAGGTCTGTCCAAGTCAATTCAACCAGACCATGTCACTCCTAGGTTACAACTTTGGATTGACTTAATAGATATGCTAAGTACCTACCTCATTCAGTGCCATTTTTGAGAATTTTCTTGAAATCTGAGCTATATATTCTTGAGCAGAAAATACACATATTAATTACCATATGATAAGTGGCAGTGTAGTTTAGCAGTTGAAAAATGTTATAGATAATGCCACAGTTCCCAATTGAATAATTTCATTAAGGAAACTTATTGTAAACACAATCATTTGCAAAAAAAAAAAATATTATGCTGTATGAGCTGTTGCAGGGACTTGTAAGAGGGTACAGGCACAGGACAGGGAGGTATACTTGGAGGCGTACGAGAGAAATAAAAAAGTTCCAGTAAAATTAAAGTCTATTGCAATTACACGATGAGTGCTAAGATGCTTCACCTCCGAGTTGAGTTGCAAGAATGCGACCTGCCCTGACGTCCGTTAAACCAAGACTAAAGGGTTGGTGTAGCGTGGGCGACGCCTGTAAGCGATGCTGCACAAGAAGAAAAATGTCCCTGGATAAATATTTTATATGAATGATATGATACATAATACTGTATGAAGCACATATTACGTATTTTGAACGTGCAAGGCATTTGAACAAAACATCAATACAATTTATAAAAATTATGTGTGACTGATTTATATATATTAAATAATTTTTGCAATTACAGTCTTTCTTTGAGCTGTAAGAGAAAAACATACACGTATACCCTTGAAATTTGTAATAAAGTATTTTGCATTAATTCGGCACCTTACAAATTAATGTACGAAACATTTGTAAGTAATTTTGTTTTGTGCAGTTTGAAGAGTGCGTGTCATACGAGACACATCAACATGACAACTTAAATAATTTATTATATTGCTTTCAGAAAAGTGCTCACTGTTAGTCCCGAAGTTCCCTTATTTTTGTGACACTAAAGCACTAAGTTTTTTTTGCATAATAATGCAGGATGGACGAGATCCTCGTGACCATGTGGTTGGCACTTTGCACCTTCACTGCTATGTGAGTTTAATTGGAATAACGTTACATTCATTTATTGGGCGCTACTTTATTATTGGGCTAATTTTACTATGCGTAGCACTGCAATTTACATATCGTATAACGAGTTACGCCTTGTAACCTCCGGCAGAGTGCTGCATGGCCAGTCCTCTACTGCAGGAAGTTCATACCTGGACGTCTAGATAGTGCATGCGGGTCGACAAGGGCTAGATTGCTAACCGCGGATGGCGTCAATATCAGACTTCCACTCACATTGCCCTTCTTCCCTCCACTGTGGTGTTCTCTTTTGCCCATTATTGCATTCTGTGCCCCTAGCCTTGAGGCTGAAATGTTTATTCTGTATGGACCTAGGAAGGAAGATCATGTATCCTGTATCTAAGACTACTTCTAAAATAACGTGAATATTTTAAAACATGGTGTATGTAATTTACTACTTCCAAGACTTCAGGTAGCCTATGTTTATTCAGATTCTCTAACCAATGGTCACAGATGGTTGCAATTGACAAATACATGTGGCATTCGTCAACAAGTGCATTCGTGGAAATAGTGTTTGCTGATATAGTATCTTTCCTTTCAGAGTGTGTGGATGTTGTAAGTTTTAACCCAATTACATTAGATATTCAATTAATTTTGAATTATGACAGTAAGTGTAGCTAATATTTTGTTGTACATACAGTACGTATGCTCAGAGATCATGTTGATGGGTCTTGAACATTACAGTTTCATATAGGTAATCAAATTTTTCAACAAATTACCTTCAATTTTTATTGAATCCAATTCAGTGAATGCTATATGACGTCATAGGAACGCCATAATCGTGGCCATTTTCTTTTTCAATTTCTTGAATGTCTCGATTTCGTTTAGAACATGTTCTATATTTTCTTGAATCCAAAATTTCAATCGCTTATCACAGCTTTTCTGACAATATTAATAGAAGTAATCTCATGATAACATGTGTGGACACATTTGAAGTTTTTGCAAAGTAAGGAGGCATATTTTTTAACGAGAAAATGTACAATAAAATGAAAATTTGTTGGGGTTTAACCAATTATTTTTGTGTTGTGCACGAGTTATAGATACTTCTGATAATTTACCTTTGATAGTTTTTAAATATGTTTTATTACAAAGTTTGTGATAAATTTTCATGTGGAGACTTGAAAGCTTATTGAATGAAATGTACATGGGAGTTAAGGGCGGTGGTGTATGCCGGTAGCTATGGATGTGGCACGGCAGCCGGGCAAGCGACTACCTATGCATGGGTGCCCCTTCTGTGAGAAAAAGTTTGACAGACCGTGGGTGCTCAAGGGTCACCTGCGTCTTCACACAGGAGAGCGCCCATTCCAGTGCCCCGTCTGCAGCAAGACCTTCGCAGATAGGTACGTACATCAGCCTGTCCAGAGTTGCAACCATGGCAGTAGGGCTTACAAAATTTCAGAGGTGCTGCCAGTATAAACTAGCTATTGAAACAGATGTGATAACTATTAAAATAACACTATTATCCGGTATTTGTCTTTAGTATGCTTATCACTGATTGAATATTACAGTATTATTATTTTTTAAATAACTTTTACATGGTTTTTTTTCCAGTTTAAAATTACTCTTCTGATACATTCAATAAGGAACATCTACAGCAGTAATGGGGACACAATTATACACTGACGCGTGATGCCCTGTGGTGAGATGGTGGCACGTCACAGCGTCTAGTGCTTTTGATGGAAGCTAGGACAAATGCACCAGGGAGGCGAGGTTTAGGATTGTAGTCCTTGTGTGGTATGAGAGTGCGTCCAGTATATAACACTGGCTGGGTAGCTTTGCGGTAAGGCACCAAGTCTGGTATGGCGAGAACTACCTTGCGCTTTGGTTGGACTGTTCTGCTAGGAATACCTGGGCGACGCGTAACTTGTGTGGGCTGCCTGACATGCGGTGGTTCTGTTGTGTGTGTGCTAGAACTTGGTGGGCAGTGCTCATTAGTATTGACGGTCGCTGGGGTCGGTTCTGCAATATGGATCCCCCAGAAATGTGGCTTGATGATCCCGTGGGATTTGTCCTGACCAATCAGATATGCGGCGAACACGAGGTGTGTTTCCTAGCTGAGTCTGACAGGTGGCATGAAGAGGTCCGGGGATGTCTCCGGTGTGGTAGGCTTCTGCAATTGGTGGATCGCTTGAGCCCTCTCCCTCGGTGGGAGGTGAGCGAGTGCGGCGAGGAAGTGGTTAAATTCCTGCTGTTGCTAGGCGGTATTGTTTGCTCGGTTAACCTGCTCTCGGATACCTCTCCGACGTGAGCAGAGCATTAGGAGAGAATTACCACTGTAAAAAACCAGCAGAAGTGGACCAGGCGATGTGTAATCCTATATAAGTGTACAACCACGTACCATGTCTGCCAACTGAGTGTGGTATTCCTACTGCAGCATCCAATGCAAGTAGCGTGGTGGATACCGAGAGTCAGGTCTCACTGCCGGACAGTCCTAGTTCGTGAGCGAGTTCCTCCTGAGGACCAGTCTTCCCAACTCTGGGAATGCTCCTTCTGGTGCAAGCAGCGCGATAAAGAGAGCAAGCACCAAGCCGACAAGCTGACCTCAAGAGGCAGAGTACCTAATGTCGGGACTCTACCGTTCCGTACACCATGGTACACAGAAAGGGTGACCGTCCAGAATGCTTGTGGGTACTCTGCTAGTGTGTGGCGGTTCAAGCAAATCTTTTGGTCACCTGATGTCCTTCAGACGGCCCTGATGTCTACAGGGCAAGATACTGAGACTACGGGAATGATACCTATGAGTTGATTAAAACTTGTTTATTCTGCTGATGCATAACACCCGTAGGGCAGCAGTGGACGTCACTACGGCAAGAGGGAATTTTTGTTCGAGTGTTAGGTCAGGTGCACCCGGTGGCAGGAGATTCTGGTTTGTTTCAGTCTCTATGGTCTACTGGCGCACGTCCAGTGTAGAGGACTGGCATAGTAGGTTTACATCAAGGCACGTAATCTGGCTCCATGAGAGTGATCTTGCGTTTCAGAGGTTTGGCCTTAAGTGGAATACCTGGGCAACAGGTAACATAATACGGTTGTTTAACCTGGGTCAACTCCGGCTACTGTGAATGTGAGCTAGGCTGATTTATGGGTAGTGGCTCAAAGGTTGTGTCGGTCGGCTGTTTAGGTTCCACTGGCTTAAATCTCCCGTAGTAGGTATTGGCGAATCCCAAAGGACTAGTCCTGTCCACTGAATTATGCTGCCAGTAAGGAATGAATGGAGTCCTTGAAGAGGTATGTAGCAATCTCTGGTGTGACTGGAATCTGGAAATGGCGCAACGCCTGGACTTGAACCTTGGGAGAGAACTGCATGATTGTAGTGATGAGGAGGGGACTAAGTTCCTGCAAGCACCCAGATGCAGTTAGCACCTGTCTGACCTCTCGGATATCACTCCGACGGGATTAGGTCATCTGGACTGAATTACACTCTCAAGTCCGTGAAGTGATTCTAGGAGGCATATTGCCCTACTCGGTATACTTGTTCCATCTCTACTGACCTTGCTATTGGTGCAACATTAAGCATTCATTAACTACCTGCCTACCACACCACATTCTAAAAAAAACCTCTGGACTGTTATTTATTTACAGTAGAACCTTTCAGAACATTCCCGCTTATTAACATTTTCCACATAACAATATTCATAATTTTCATTTCCTGCGTATATTATCTGCATTTGTTCAATTACTTGCATCATCTCAAATGAAATATTTCTCTTTAAAATTTCAGACATATTAACAATGTAGTATCCTACAAACATATACAGAAAACAGTTTAGACTTGAAATATTAGGGATTTTAGAGACGATGGTGTTGAAAATTACTAAGATAACCAAGAGTAGATGAATGAGCAAGCCTCTAGAATGCTTGTCATTGTGCATTAATATTGATGATATGATCCATGGAGTTCAGATCACTGATATTTCTGCATCAAATGATTCACCAGAACTTGACTAGTTATTTATATACAGAAGTATGACATTAATTTAAAAGTGAACCTAACGCTGGCTGACACACTGTCTTACCAAAGGCGCATAGGATGCACGACTAAAAGAGTTTTACAAATACAATTAAAACCATAATAATTATAACAGGTACTCGTTGATGGTTGCAGTCAACCACTCTTTGTACTCACAACCACTGTGATGACTAGGCATATTCTTACTATACTAGGGCATTTTATAATTTAAATATCGCAGGTGTGAACATGTAATACATTTCTTAAGAGTTTTGTCGACAGTGTGGGCTGGGAAAATTCGAAAAGGTGCAAGGCAGCCGAAGTAAAACGAAACACTGGACTCGCTGTAAGGGCGATGCAAACCCTATTGAATAAAACTGAAATAGCTACGGTTCAAACCAGCAATGCAAACCGGGAACCCTGACTCAATCCTAACCAATGTTAAAACTGGCGATGCAAACCGGGAACTATCTTTCAAACCAAAATAGAAAATTAATTCTGAGACTAGTTACACTTTAATCCAGCAATGCAAAACTGGAACCAGAAACAAATAAAAGTTCTAATTGGCGATGCAAACCAAGAACACACTATCATTGTAACTGCCTTGACATAAAAATAAAACCTGCAACAGTATACTGACATCATTCCAAAATGAAAATCAGCTAGCATTTTTAAACAGCAAAGGCTATATTATGCGAACTGTGAACTGACGAACCCACCTGTGATCGAGCTCCACCATTCGATCGCTCACAGCGACAATATCAGAAATCTGTTAGCCTTACCAAAGTCGCAGGAGTAATATAAGTGAATATAAAATTCAAATTTACATGCACCAGCCTGGAAGGAGGGGAAGGCTGCCCAGTGAGCACGTTCGAGAGGGAGGATACACACAGGGGTCATAGAACAAGGAACAAGGAGAGGGATACCAAGAGCGGAGGAGCGGAGAAGCGGCGACTGGGCTAACTAAGGGAGCTGTCCTCGTGCTATAAATCAGCACATTCTATCCAACGGACTTCGCCAAGATAACTCGCTAGTGTGTGAAGTCCACGTTCCAGGTCGGTTGGCGAACTTCCCCTTGAAATGTGACGGCCTTGAAGGTAGCGTCTGTTCAGATGCTTTGGCTTGCGGCTTAGGGAATTCCATCTGTTTTGGCATGGAGTAGATGGTTCTCTGACTAGTGTACTTCTCGGTGGCTCGCTCCTGGGGCTTCGGCAACCGTTCTCCTCTCGGAGTGGTGGAGATAGTGGGCTCTTCAACATCGTCCAGCGTTTCTGAGATTATAGAAGCGGTGTCATGTACTTAGGTTTCCAAGACTTCTTTGCTGTAGGACCTCATCTATCCACTTGTGGTTTTGTGTACCCTTCCTCGGTGATCCTCTTTCCAATTCCCCTTTTTTTGGCGCCCGATAACCTTATAGAGGCCTTCCCACTTTCTGGCGAGTCCCGCACTGAATTGATTATTGCCTATGCTCAGGGGGTGGCTGCGGAGTAAGATGGCTTCTCCCATTTCAAAGGCTCATACGCCAATGCATAGTGGCTGGTACTTCTTTGTGATGCATGCCTCTTGTGTGTCCCTTGCTTTCTCTATACGGGCCAGGGTGGCTAGTTGTTTATCCTCGGGATGAGGTATTTTGGTTGTCTCACATTCCCACTGCTAGTCCCCGGGGCGCTGCAGTGTCCGTCCCAGTAGGAATTGGCTAGGGTTGGAGTTAATTGCCTCATTCATGCGTCGTCCGAGGGCGAAGAGTATCCCAGCAATGTGTCGATCCCAATGTTTCTGGTCTTCACCTACACTGAGTCGGAGGCTTATCTTGAGCTCCTGATTCCTCTACTCAGTGGATGGGTGATATGGAGGAGTTTTCCAGGTCTCAGCTCCCCATTCTTGGCACGCTAGCAGCTACTTCTTGATAGCGAACTAAGTCCTGTTGTGAGTATGCTCTGCAGGTAGCCCCAGCACAGGAAAATTTAATTGTTGAATTTTCCTATGATGCACTAGGTTTCCTGGCTTGGCAGAAGGGGAGGCTTCGACCCACGCGGTTTGGTCGTCGGTTGTCGCTCAAAATAGGCCTGATTTCTGCAACATGTTGTGTATAGGCTATTCACTGTAAAGTGAGCACTTTTTAAGGCCCACCCAACAGGTATTAACCATTAATTAATATATATTAACGGAGCATCAGACATTAATTTTTGAAAGTGATGAACTGTATACACTGTGTTTATTAGACATATGGAAATACTTATATTAAAAAGCGGTGGAAAGATAGACATTCATCAAAAGGAAAAATTAAGCAGGGCCTAAAAAGTGCTCACTTTACTGTGAACAGCATATAGCCATGGACGTACTGACAGACATCCCTGCTCATGCTGTCGGAGATATATGTGTGCTGATGTCAGCCAATGTCTCCTGGGTGCCTGGATGGCCTGCTTCGGTGTGGACATGATAGTGCCGGCCGGTAGCAGCATGCAGATCCTTCGGTATCGAGATTCTCCACTTAGCTCCGGGTTGATCGTTGCATGACCAGACGACGTCGTTGTGTAGTGTAAATCATTGTGGGTGCTTTCGTAGGAGTTCCTTCACATCAGGGCCCTGCTGTTGATGGTGCTCGATTTGATTTCGGCTAATTCTGAGCTGCAGAAGCCTGAGTTGTTCATCTGGGCTACTTTCCGGAGGTTGAAGTGGCAAGGCACTGTTGACATATTGGGTTGGTTTAGCCTCATTTTCCAGGTCTGGCTGACGTGACAGGGCATCAGGAAGGTCGTTGTCCTAGCCTGGGCAGTGTTGAACTTCGAATTAAAACTCTGAGAGAAAGAGGTCCAATATTCCAAGCCTGGCCTTGTGGTTCTTTGAATCTCAAAGCATTTTGATAGCCTTACTGTCTGTTATTAAAATAAAATGAGTTCCTTCCAGATAGTAGCGATATTTGTGGATGGCCCATATAACTGCGAGGCATTCTTGCTTGTTTGTGTGGTACTTTTGTTCCGTGGCGTTGAGCCTTGTGCTGGTATAGGTGATAGCCACAGGTTTGCTGCCCGGGTTCTCTTGATACAATACAGTGCCTGAGCCGTTATTGCACACATCGGTCTGTCGGAACTGCGGTCCTTCTCCTTGTGGCCGATGTAGGTGTTCGATGTGCTCGAAACTGGTCTTCAGAACTGAAAGTCAGCGCTATGTTCGGGCCCCATCGCCACTGGACTTCCTTCCCTAATAGCAGGTGCAGGTGTATCATGAGGTCTGCGATGTTAGGAACGAAGTATCAGAGCCAGTCACACAGCCCAAGGAAGTGTCTGAGCTGTTTCTTGGTGCGAGGTTCCTTGGCTTTTTGTATCGCTCGTATGAACTTTGCTTGAGGATAGTTGCCGTCTGTTGAAACAATGTGCTCCAGGTGTTCTCTGGAAGTCTTGAAGAAGTGGCTCTTTGAAAGCTTCGCCATCATACTGTGGAGTTCCAGATGTTCCAATACTTATTGCAAGTGTGTGAGGTGTTCCTCCCAGGTTTTGGAATAGATAATCACATCGTCTAGGTATACAAACCAGAATCGCTTAACATATCCTGTTAAGACTCCGGCCGACATCGACCATTGAAAAGTAGCAGTAGCATTCTTGAGCCCAAAGGGCATGACACAGAATAGGAGGGTTTCTTCTTCTGGTGAAGTGAATGCTGTGTATTTCCGGCTGTCGGGGGTACACCACAATTTGCCAATAGCCAGACTGCATGTCTAAGATGCTGATGATTTTGGCCTGTCCTATGTCATGTAGTGTGTGCGCTAGGTCGAGGGCAGGAGGTGGAATCGGAAGCATGACGTCATCCAAAGCTTTTTAGATCACGCAGAACTGTAGCTGTCAGTCCTTCTTCGGAACTAATGCAACACGAGAGTCCAACAGTTTGATGATTTCCTGGCATTTCATGTCTTCAAGTTGATTCATGATAAGGTGGTGTCACTGGGCAGAGACCTTAAAAGGTCTGTTGTAGACAGGTGCAGTCATATTGAGCAGGATTTCGTGGTGGATGGTTCTCGTATGCCCGAAGTGTACCTCTAGTTCCAAAAGCACCAACGTGCTCGTCGAGGACTTCTTTCAGTTGCTGGAACTGTGTCTCGGAAAGCTCATGGTTGATTTCCTCTTCATGGAGAGCTTGAGCTTTCAGGTTGTCGAGACTGTGTTCCCAATTCATGGTTACGCAGTGGTTGCCGCCCAGGTATACTTTACATTGCCCGTGGTTCATTATGCATTGTTGCCATTTGAGCCATGAGTTGCCTAGTATAAGCTCTTCCTGGATGTCAGGTAACACGGCGAACTCCACTTGGGATTTGATCTTGGGGAGCTCAACAATGAGGGTCGTACGACCGTCGACAGTGAATGTGCGTTCTGGCTTAGCCATTCTCACATTTTTGTTTGCAGGCGTAGGAATGCTCTCTTCTCGTCCACGAGTATGTCTCTTAGTGCGAAATTGCCAGATGCTGCAGAGTCGAGCAGTGCTAATAAGCTCCTCTCATTGTCTTGAACTGCTGTGTGTGTGGGGCTTCGGGTGGGTCAGCCTCTTCATCTAATAGCTGAACTGTTTGCCCTTCTTGTCCGACGGGGCCGCCCCTTTTTGCCCGCCGACAGCAGTGTTTCCCTTCTATGGGATGTCTTCATTGCTAGGGTTAGGTTGGGTGGTATGTGGTATACGTGTTGCGCACCGTTCTTCCTCAGATGTTTGTCTTGGTGCTGGCCTCTGTGGGCTGTCCTTGTTGAAATGGTTTGCAGGGCAGTACCAATGGTATGCGGGACAGTAGGCGAGGAGTAGGCAGAGTGGGCAGGTGGCTGCATATTTAGTTTTCGCTCTATGGGTTTCTTGGGCTCTGTTTACTTGCTTGGCTTCGGGCGGTCCAGGACAGCTTGCACTATAAAGCTGCATGCCACTTCCCACACATGGACTACCAGTTCGTTCTCAGTGAGTGGCTTGGGAATGAGTAAAATGTTTCTGAGTTTGTGTAACAACAGACGAGTACCTGCAGCACACAACTTTCCTCGTCTGGTGTCTGGGCGCGGCTGTAGAATTCTGTAGTGAGGCACACCAGTACCTCTTTTCCAGTGAACTGTTGCGCGAGTCGGCTATTGAGTTGCTCCAATCAGAAACGAATTCTCCTTATTTTTGCCACCATTTGAGGGCACTACCCTTCAACTTGACTTGTGCTTGTGAGACCCATTGCTTTTCGAGGACATCGTATGTGCGAATTTCCCATTCACATTCGGCGGAGAACACTAGGAGGTCCTCGTGAGGTCATCTCGCGAAATCTGGTAACTGGGGCCCTCATATGCTACGAGCAATGCTGAAGTGAGAGACAGTTCCTCGGTTGTGTGGTCTGTATTGGGCAGCCTGTCGACAGACTTCGCATTGATATACCATTCCTGATCGGGTTATGCGCTCGTCTCGCCAACCTATGCATCCATGGTGGTAGGTCTCCCCACACAGTATGCACTGTACAGTATTCAAGGCCATCGGTGTAGCACGGTTCATCTGCCAACCCTAGGCAGGAGTAGTAGAACCATGGTTGCAATGGGCGCACTGGATTCTGTATGTACCCATGCTGGAGCAATTAGGTTTAGAACAGTGGCTGTGTTTGGTTGCTCTCGCAACAGTGCAGTTGAGCTTGTGCTCGCTCGTGTAAATAGTTCTCTTCTGGTTGCGGATTTGAGTGCCATGGGGTGTTCAGGGGACTCTCCAAAGTCCGTCCTTGGCTTGACTATGGCCTGGTTGACCTGATTCAACTGCTTAGTCGACACTATCGCAGTTATGCCCAATGTTGGGCGCCAGAAAAATTCTTACTACCTATTCTTGCTGCGTAATGCCTCAGGGCTGACAAGGTCGTCATTACTTTAAGGATGCTTGTTTTGTCGGGTGCTAGGCAAGGCGCACACTTCTGATGGGAATTACGGGTTTCTCTCTTAGTCCTTGCATGGCACTGGTGCACGTCCAGTTTAGAGGAATGGCCTGGTAGCTTTGCAGCAGGGCACAAACTCGGATTCTGTGAGAGTGATCTTCTGCTTTAAAGGGTTAGCTCTCAGTGGCGCACCTGGGCGATGCGTAACCCCTAGCAGCGATTTGACTTGGGACAACCTTGGCTGATGTGAGTGTGAACTGGATTGGTTTGCGATCAATGGCTCAAAGGTTGTGACATGCGGCTGTGTAGGCTCCACTGGTTCTACTCCCCTGTAGTATGAGTTGGGGAGTCCCAAGGACTTGTCTGATCAGTTTAATGAGACTGCGAACCATAGGTGTGTTTCTCCACTTAGACGGATGGGGTACTTGAAGAGGTCCTGAGGTATCTCTGGTACGACTCGAAGCTGGAGTCGGTGTGAATCTTGGGCTTGATCCTTGGGGGAAAGCTGCGTGAGCATAGCGATGAGGCGGGGGGTAAACTCTTATAAGCACCAAGCGGCAGTTAGCACCTGTTTGACTTTCTCTTGGATACCACTCTGATAGGAATAGGACATTTGGACTAAGTCATACACCTCATGTCCGTGAAGCGACTGCATGTGATGCGTGGTCCTACCTGGTGTACAACCACACGTAGCGTCTGCTGACCCAAGAGAACACCCTATCTCAGCACTCGGCACCTAAACACAGTGAGCACTGAGAGTCAGACTTCACCATTGACAGTCTCTGCAAGTGGGTGAGTGTCTCAAGAGGGGACAGTCTCCCAACACCCAGGGAACACTAGCTATGGCACCGAAATTCCCTGGAGATAGTATGCAACTGAGCAGGCAAGCTGGCCTCAAAATTGTAGGGTAGATGAATGCTATGAAAATAACTCAAACTGGTACTACTCCCTATGCATGTGTTGCCCAGAAGGAGATGCAGTGTCTCAGTATGAAGACGACATGGCAGGTAGTATCTTCTGCACGAATGCGGTGAAGATAGGCTAGAGAGGATGACCCCGGCGACGAGCATGGTGGAGTCAAGGAGAGCTAGTTCCTTCGGCATGCATGTGGTGAAGGAGGGTAGGTTTAAGGAGCGAAGCTAGCAGTCATATCTCTGGCTAGGGCTGTGGTGGAGAGACGCAGACTGATAAGTTCGTTCAGCACAAATGAGGTGAAGGAATGAAAACTGGCTACGAGCGGATTTTTTTCTAACTACCCTATGACTAAGTCTTAAGTGAAAGCCTGGTGGGTGGGGCAGGACTAGACACCTTATGCCTACAAGGAGAGGAAATCATGCAAGGATACATGCATCACGGCAAAGAGGGATTGAGCAGCCATGGCCTGCAATTGGGGCCATGACTACCTCCCTAAGTGTACTTACAGCTAAGCTATCACTAGAATAGACTGGGAAAAACTGGCATAGACACCGTAAAAACCCAATCGACATAATAGAATTCAAAATTATTCATGCATTAATCAGAAATGCTACAGGAGACAGAGTGTATGTGTGGAACAAGCTCGTGTTAGTAGAGATGAAGAAATTTAGTAGAGAGTGGACAAGAACTTTAATTGCAGTTTCATTTCGCCTTCTCTTGTGGGAGGGACGCTGGCTTATAACCAGAGAGGTTGGTTATGAGCGGGTGAACGTCCCGCTATTTATGCTCTGGCAGATCATTCCCCTTCAGTCAGCTGGATAGGGGCGGCACTGGTTGCGACGATTCGTACTTGTAGAGGCATCTAGCAGTGTGCTGTGGTACGATGTCATGTGTCACATTATTACATTACAATTTTGTCTCACTTGATGTGTTCCTGCAAGTGTAATACTGCTTCCTGCATATAACACTTTATTTTACTGTCCTCTTAAACAATGTCAAACCAGGGTTCTACTTAAATAAAAAATTTACCCAAAATCAACTTCATTTTGAGTAGTGACCGATTGGCTTAACACGAGATGAATACGTTCACTACAAACAACACAATTCCTGTCTTATATGTACTTCACGCTGACATTGCTTATATACAAGAGATTGATTTTAAATGGCATTTAAGAGTATCTGTGTCCTCAGGTCAAACCTACGTGCACACCAGCGCACCCGCAAGCACCACCAGTGGGAGTGGCACTGTCCCGTGTGCAACAAGCCCTTTTCTCAGCAGCGGTACATGGAGCGGCACTGCCTGGATGCTTGCCAGAAGTATTACCAACAGACCCAGATGCGCAACGTTGCCAACGTGCTGGTGAGCAGCACTTACAGAGAGCGTCGCTTGCCGAGCATGATCACAGATGTCCTGCACTGCTATGCACAGTCACAAGGGAATATGTCTGCTCAGATGTAATAATATGCCAGAAGTGTAATTATCTGCAATCATAATTATGTGAAAGAACATTTACAATATTGTCGTTTAATTACTTGAAATTATCAATGCTGATTATGAAAATAACATTTACATAATTTTACAAATTAAGCACCTGAAAAAATAATTTAAAAAAATCAAATATTTATTATACGTTATGTTCATAAACTTACTTATTTAACGAATTTCTCTTTTTTGTTTTTCTCTCTGCAATGCAATCACATACATCCCCAAGACTTCGTAGATGTTTCTGCACCTTGCATACGTCCTTCAGAAGCTCCCTACATTTAAGTCGTCAAATATTTTACACTTTAGTTCCCTTCAGAAAAATCCAGGTCCCCTACAGGATAACATGTAGCTTTGTTAAAGTCTAGTTGTTTTATAATCACCTCACCTTGTCAGCTTAGAAACAGGTCACCTTCACCTGTAAAGTATAGCCAGCTTCCGTTAAACTCTTTTTTGATAGGAGGTAGTACAAATCACCGTGTTTTTGTTTTAGAGTTGCTTCGATACCAATGCCCTTCGCACTGAATTTTTATAAAAAGTATTACTGTTAATAATACATAAAAACATTTCTCATATACTCATTTAAATAAAGAAAATAATGTCTTAAAATACTGTATATAATTTATTGTAATCCGACATTAAATGCAAGCTTACCTGAAACTTCCAAACCCTCTGAAAATGCAAATAATATGACACCAAATACAAGTCAAATTTTAAAATATCCTATGTGCACTGTCAGCTAAGAGCACATGGAGAAATTCTCGATCGGGCAGTGTCATGTTTGTTGATTTACGTGAGAAGGGGGCGGTTTTTTTTTTTTGGGGGGGGGGGGGGTGACCTCTCTACGCCGCTACCTGTTGGTGACACCTAGCAAATGTGGCAAATGTCTGCCTTTTAAAGAAATTAATGATATTTTACTGCAAAGAAAACTTGTAATTTTGAGAAACAAATGAGGCGATCATTGATTCCTTCACTGCCTTTAATAATTAATCATTCAAAACCATGCCCTCCGATTTTCTCTGTCATGAGTTACATTGCACTTGGCTTGGTGCTTACCTACCCATTATTAGAAGGCAAAATGTGTCGAATAGGCATATTACATACTATCAGTTTATTCAAAGATGCATGTCTATTGAAATAAATTAGTATAAATCCTCCGATTTCCCTGCAAGAAGTTACTGAAAATGGACACTTATAATACAAGTTGCTCGATGTTCAAACAATTTTTTGCTGACAAGCAGTAGAGTATATGCTTTTGGGGGATAATATTTAATTCACGAAGATGCTGCCCTTTGAGTCAAATAAATATTAAGTTTTAAAGTCATGTTAATTTTATGCCAGATACAATGAAACACCAACCTTACCAGATAAAACCACCTTTAAACACAAAAGAAAATATCTTTACAAATAATAATTCCTTGTTAAAATGTTTGCATAACCTTTTCAGGTGAAACCATTTGCTTTGAAATACAAGTGATGTTAGATGCAACTATTTTGAGCGATGCATACCATATTTACTCGTATATAACGCGCACTCATGTATAGCGTGCACTCGTGTATAGCAAGCACCATTATTTTTGCAACAAGTTCCAGCGAAAAATTTCTTTAAAATAAAATTGCACCAAAAATTCGTGGCACCCTGATAGCAAGTATGGAACAAATTATTATTTTTACATTAATGTGTGGTGATTGTGATGTTTGGAAAATACTTTTAATTAAATAACTTGGGTGCCAAAAGCCAAAATAAAAAAAAAATCCTGAAACCTCCGGCTCCTACTACTCAACATTTCCAGCTTCGTTTTTATTTTTTCTCCTTTCTTCTTTTATCAGCGGCCGGCTCTATTTTTGCCCTATTTTTTGCTGTGCTGAAATGTCACACTACCATTATATATAAAAAAAAAAAGGGTCTCCTCATCCCTTATCCCACCATCCTCAACTAACATGACTCGCTAACCTCTGCCATGGAAACAAAGAGGACTTTGGGGGGGGGCCTTAAACATGTCACAGCTCTCTGGTTTGCGATCCCCGGACAATTTATGGCTACCACTCCCCCCTTCCTCTTTTTCTTCTGTGTATGGCGTGCACCCCAGAAATTTTTTCCTTTATTTTGGGGAAAAAAGGGTATGCTATACACGAGTAAATACGGCATTTGTTCTTATTTTTCTTTTTGTTTTAATGTACGGAGTATACAAACCGAAATACGGCAATTTTTGTAGCTAAAGAAAGTAATAACCTGATTTCATTGTCTACAACCGATACTAAAGTATCGGCTCGATACCATACCCGATACATACAGAAATAAACGTTTTTACCCTGCTGTAGAATATTATTCCATGTGTCGCTAGAACCCTTCCCAGTAGACTTCAGGTCTGCCAAGGAACAACAGGAGACCGTGGAATATTTTCTAAACCAGTTTCCGAACCTACTGCAGGACTGCGAATTCCCCTTCAGGAATATTCGTACTTCATGAACATACATATTAGACGGCCACCCATTCTATTCACACCAGTGTATAGAAAGGTAGAGCCACAACCACTAGGAAATTAACCCTCTTGGTGCTAGGCAATCAGTCCAGGTTATACTCCATCTATCGCACTTCTGGTGCTGGAGGTAGTATTAGCCTGAGTCTGAGGGCTTGACGCTTAGGATACCACACCCAAAACACCTAGATAGGGACGAACGTCGCCTGCTTCACCTTCGGGGGGCTAGTAGTGTATCTTTCTCCTCATGCCTTACTCCCATCGGAGTAGTATTTAAAAGAGAGACAAAAGGCTGCTACCGCCTTTAAGTACAAACAAGGGCTCAACTCCAACTCAACTGTACTTGACAGTCTAAGTCCCTGGGAATGAGCTCAAGCCACCCATTGCCTGGGGAGGTCAGTCCCTCCAGCTCCTCTTCTTGCTTTGTTTGAATCCCCCACCAAGACATATCCACCCCATTATCCAGGCCTTTATCAGGGGCGAGGTTCGGCATCACCAACCCCTGGATCAGGGGACACCAGCCCACCGAACCAGCCATGACGACCAGCAGTGCCAGCCCCAGATGACCCAGCAGCCAATCAGGTCCTGGTACCAGCGCCAGCTCACCTTCACCAGTGCCACAGCAGGGTCAGCCACCACCACAGATCACCAAACACCCATGTATAAAAGTGAGAGTGGTCTCAACCAGGCGTAGGTTGGGACCACTCTCAAGATTGCCGGGTAGCCACACGTCCAGTCCTTTACACTGGTAGGGCTCCTATTTCGCACTAAGTGATCTGAGTTTAACTCACTCAGGTTTGTTTGCCCTCACACTAACCAAAACACTTGAGCTGTAATGTGCCCCTTTGTCAAAGGATGTCGCGAGTCAAGAAGTTTCCTGGCGCCCAATGTGGGATTCTTGTGCTTAACCAGGAAAGTTAAGCAGAACTATGCCAGTGCGACCCCGAGCCTGTGACCTAGTCGGGAACTAATCACCAACAAACCAGACTTCAGGGAGATTTACAACACCTCATGAAGGTCAAGAAACCTAGTCACTATGTCGGACACAGAAGTGAACGAGCCAGAGCAAGCCAAACTAACCATGGCCGAAGTCATTATTGAGCATTGCCATAAACCCAACTGCCCCGGCACTGTGACTTACAGTACAGAATGTGTGCATTGTCAGCATAAATTTCATTACACCTGCCTGGGTTTGGCCGGCATGAAATGTAGTACACAGGCAGTCTTGAATTTTTATGCGAGGAATGCCGCACTAGACAGACAGCTTTTTGCAGCTGGGTGACATGCCTAGGACATGGTATTAACGTAGTCCGCTGCATCCTGTGTTCAGAACCATTCCCCCACAATCCTCATGTCCCCACGAGGACCTGTTCGCATTCACCACCGATTGCGAAAAAAAATTTTGTGGCAATGAAATTCAGCAGAAACAATGGGTCAGCAGGGCGCAAGCTAAACTCAAAGGCAAAGCCCTCGAGTGATGGCAAAAATATGGTGAATTTATCACCGAGTAGGGACAACTAAGTGCCGCCTCCCCGCCCAGTCCACTGGGGAAGAAATGCTAGCCAACCTCACCACCGATTTTCATAGCTGTACCTAGACCATCAACGAGGAGGCTGGGATATTAATATGCCAGAAGTTACAAATATACTAATATCTTTTCCCTGAAATGAAGTTCGGAGAGAGTTAACGTACACAACATTACCAGATTACTCCTAGCGAAGCTCAGGAATTTCTTAGAAAGCCCGAAACCACAGATGGTAATGGAATTAATAGAGTGGGCGAGGGAGACAGAGCCGATATAGACGACTCAGCACAGGAAGCCCTTCTAGAAGACCGGCTACCTCCTCCCAGAGAGCTTGAGGCTCAGGCTGGCCCCAGGCAGGGGGCTAGTTTTTTACATTCCAGCCCCAGTGGAATTTCTTAAATGACGAGCAGCTGAATGCTCCCACAGAATACATTCAGAATGTCGCCGCCTGAGGAGGAATGACACCAAGCACAATTGAAATCTCCTGGTGAAGTCTTCTCGAAGTCACTTCGCCAGAAAAGACACCAATCCAGTCTGATTGACGAACTAGAAAACAGCTCCGCCATCGAGACGGAGGTTCCCTATGGGCCTCTGACTCGGGCACCATCCACTGAGGTGGTAGGCGAAGTGGTCATACCACTGCCCCAGATGGCCACCAAGGTCATGTTGTTGCTAGATGCCTAGACAGATACCTGGACACAACTTCTTGGACAATAGGATATGCCCAGAAGTCCGGTCATCGAGACAGAGGTCACCCATGGGCCTCTGACTCCAGTGCCATCAGCCGAGGAGATAATCGCACCAGCCGAACTACTATCACAGCCCGGCGAATGGGCTGGCCCTTAACAATGGGTTTACCTAGCTGATTGCTGCTTCTTGGATGTTGCTACCCCAGATGCTATGAAGGCAGGTGACTGCTGCGAGTCCCACCGGGACATGGTGTGCTGCTGACCCCGAACCAAGGGTTAGCTATGCCCAGAGGTGGTTCCTCTCTGTAGATAGCCTCGACCAGGGGGTATGGTGAACCAGCGGTCTTGATGAGAGGGAGAAAGAATGGCTGGGGTGGCACTGGGAGGTGAGGCCTCTCCAGTGCGTGAGCGGTGTGAACTGTCCCACAGGGATGTATTGCCAAGTGCAAGAGGAATTAGACCACAATTCAGGTTATTTCTGAAGGCATACACCACCCTTCTGGGTGTACAGCATAGGAGAAGGTACAAATTACAGTCTCGCAAAAGTGAAGCTGGTGACTTTAACTCTCCAATGTGTTCTGCCAAGGGCCGCAGCCACACAGGCAATATTTATACCCCATACTCCTTTCGTCCGACCCCGTAGAGTACGGTGGAGAGTTGTGGGTTGGCACAGACTGTACATCACGGCACTTGGGTGTACTGACAGGGTTCAGTCCCCCAGAACCAACACTTACTCCTTTCCGGCCCCATAGAGAGCAGTGGCGGAGTATAGGTCGGCCTGGATGGCTAGCCACAAAATGGAGGTGGTGTTAATGGTTGAGTCTCTACCGTACTATACTCTGGGGCACAGCATGAGTGGCAGTCTAATGGGCGTGTTATATTGCTTTGGTTAGTTAGGTCTTCCGGCTTCACTTTAGTGGGCTGGTTTCAATGGGAGGTTAACAGTGACACTCAAAAATCAGTACCCAGAAGTAAGTGTAGACCACATATATATTCAGTAAGAATATACACAGTGGCCTGTACCAACTTCTAAAATTAACTTGGAATTGATATGGAAGTTAAACCTGCATATAGCCAGGGGCGACCTAGTTCTAACCTACTGGGAAGGAGATAACACTGCTAAGCAGTTAACTACAACTTTCCTTAACTATATGTCTGTGCTGTCCTGAAGCGACTGTTTGTAACTGCTACCAGAAGGGTAGTAGTAAGGATTACTGTTACCATCCAGTAAGGCAGGAGTAGTAGTCCTGAAGGGACAGTTGACGACCATTACCAGAGGGTAGCGCAGAAGGAGCTGTTTGTGTGGAGTCCAGGTCTGAAGGATGTTGCCACAGGCGCAGAAGATGCTTCTGGTGGGTTTGACGCCAAAAGTAGGTTTCATCCGGGCCCTTAAGAGAGCATTGGAATCAGCAAGGCGTACTAGAGAGTGTGAACGCTGGTGGCGTTCTCCATCCCTGTACAGAGCAGTGGAGGAGAAACAGACTGCCTTCTGCAGGTCTCGCAGGGCCCTATGTACTGGTTGACTGCTGGAGAGGAGGCAAGGGGTGAAGAGGGAGATAAGATCCACCCCTCAATCTCTGCTGGTGTCATCTACTAGCATCTCTGTTGCATGGAGAATCACTGATGCGGCAGGCTCCTCAATGCGATAAAGTACCCTGTAGGCATGTGACTACCTTCTTCTAGTACTGTTTAAAACTACTTTCCTAGCAAAATGAAACTGCGCTCAGATGAGGCTAAGTCAGGTACGCATCATAGCTGCGAAGAGCATCACACGTCAAAGTGAAGAATTTTTGATTTGATTTACATTATTCAAGAAGTAATGAAAACAAATTGATTCTAGGTAAGATTTTTGCCTTTCAATTTCAATTTTTTCTTTGTTCCTTGCTGCAAAACTAGACATTACGTTTGACACCATAATAATATTATTACCTACCCAGTTGTGACATGACATAATATTAAAATTATTTTTGGTACATCCTTCACAACTGAAAGAGCATAGAAAGTGTAAAACTTATGTTTCCTCAGAATGAGCCACTTTCATAAGTAAAGGATAATAAAAAATACATTGCAAAGTTTCTACTGTCTGAAAATCTTTATCATGGAAAGAAAACCAGCTTCAATATATATATACATTTTCTAAATACTGACAAACTTTGATAATAATTTAATTCCTTTTGTTTTAAATGTGTTACAGATTTCATGGGAAAAATAAAAAAAAATTTACAACACCAAAGGCAGTTTTGAGGTATATGCAAGAGAATGCTGCAACAAACTGCAACAATGCATGTTAGGTTTCTAAAGTGTGAGCAAACATATAATTACCATTTTTTTCTTTGCAAGATTACAGACATTCCTTTTTCAATGATATTTATTGCTTGAATGACAGAGACCCCTCCTTCCTGTCATTTAATGTTTGTTATAAAACAGGCCATATATATATATATATATATATATATATATATATATATATATATATATATATATATATATATATATATATATATATATATATATATATATATAAGGGGAGATTAGGTGAACAAACCAATAAAACACAAAAACGTTTACATTAAAATCCCCATTTGTATTTCTCCATAGTTTTCATACAAACAAAGCTTTTACAAGCACACTTAATAGAACTACTGCTTTACAAAATCTAAACATAAATTATACATTTCGTTATTAAAATTTACACACAATATCCATGTAAGGACAAGTGAAACAACTCATGCCATAGTAATTAAATTAATAATTTCCATGATTTCACAATCTAGCCACATTATTTCTGAAAACAATCAAAATTTTTGATGCATGTACCAGGAATATATACTCACTTGTCTGACTTAGTAGATTGTCTCCACCCTTTTAGCTAGCAGTTAAGCCAGACACTTTTATAATGTGAGGGGGTTTCAGTTCTAATGGCCTTCCAGTTATAAAGAACTGGCCGGGTGGCTTTGTGACAGGACACGAAATCAGGTGTGGGTAGAACAATTCTACGCTTGGGTGCCACTCGTTTCTTGGCAATACCTGGGCGACGAGTTGCTGGAGTGGCGTCTGTTCTGACCAGTGCAGGTACTGGTACAGTGGAGTAGGCTGGTGTGGATAGAGGCTTCGGTGGAGGAGCAGGACGCAGTATGGTAGGAACCAAGTAAGCGATGACTGGTGTAGGTGGTTGTTCGGGTTGGCTCTAATGTTCTGCTACTCATGAAGGGTACTCTGTCGAGCCGTTGGCCACTGAAGAGTCAAACAGATCTCTGGGTATGTCGATTTCCACTGGGTCTTGAAGATGCTTGAGTTTGGGGTTCTAAGCTAGATATGTAAGACACCAGGGAGGGCTGATACTCGTACGATTGGCCACAAGACAAGAGGCTCTGCCGAACTCTTTCCTTCAGCCTTCTCCGATTGGAATAGGGCATTGGGAAGTGGACTTACCCCACTACTACTGTACCAAGACTGCAGGCTCCTTGTGCAACTTACATTTAGCATCACGTGCGGGCCGGGGACTGGCAGACATCTTATTCCAACGCCTGGCAGAGACTGCAGTACATGATGGAAGCCAGGCCTCACCTGTCCAAAGTCGCACGGGTGTGTGGCCGTGTCCCAGGCTTCCCAACTCAGGGGACTCAGACTCTCTTGGGGGAGACTGCTGTGGAAAGGCCGACGAACACCGAACCAACAAGCTGTTTTCAGGACAGTGTACCTGTATAGCTCCTCCTTTCCTTCAATCCCCGGGGGGTTGGCGGAGAGGGCGGCCTAGGCTAGTGCGTATAAAGTAGGTGTCTTGGCTCGATTGAGTAGATTTCCCGTGATCACCTGCGGTATTGTTAGGTGAGAGTAACTACAGAAAGGTGCCATATCTACAGGAAAGAACTCAAGGTGAAAGCCGACCCACATTTTATTTCCACAAGGGAAGATAACAGGTGGTGAATGCACTCTAACTCCTGTACTGGCCGGGAAGCTAGAATACACTGCTATGATGATCGGCAGAGGCAAATGGAGATAAAACAGGGGAATGCTGGGTGTGATGCTGAATGTCTAAGCAATCTCCTTTTGCATTGTTGTACGTGTGGATTGTGTGCAACGAAGTAACGTGGTGAAACTGACATGTAGCTAGGTACACTAAGCATGGACATGACAGGATGAGTCCTGAGAAGGACATCAGGGGTAGGTCCATTACAGATACGTCCGTATACTGTAGAGCGAGTGGGTATAGCGAGGTACGTAGCTGGGAGAGAGCCTAACTAACGTAACCCAACTCTATTGTAAGCGTAGCTTAAACGATGAGACAGAGTGTAGAGTAGTGTGTCCGAGCAACGGCTGGAGACAAAAAATATTCTGGTCAATTCCTCAGAGGTGAGCGCTGGGAATGAAGGCTACTATAAGTGAAGCCTTAAAGGGTGCAGGCTGGTCAGATCCGAGCAACAAGTGCTGGAAATGAAGACTGGTCTCAATCTAGTCGGCTGTGAGTGACTGGCGCTAGAAATGGAGACTGGTCTGAAGACCAGGGCCATCTCTCCTTTTATACTAATTCGGGAAGAAAAGCAAAGGCAAACGATATTCCTACTACTAATGCTATTTTGCGGGAAGTAAAAGAATTTGTTGCATCTAAGCAGTTATGGTGGGTCGGTGAATAAAACAATCTGCAAGGCAGACAGTACAATCTCACTTTACGTCGGGACAAATTAAAATTCAAACTTCAGTCTCCTGGCTAAACTGAACTAAGGATGGAGTGGAAGTCGTCTAATCTCCATTATTGAAAAAGACGTCATGGGTCAATTTTCTTGCCCACCTCAACACACAAAGTACTGTATGCACTACAAAACTATATAAGAAAATCTTTTAACTTGTTCAACAAACAAATTATACATCAAATTATTTTTTTCAGGAGGTTGTATAATGGGATGCAGGTCTACTTGTAAACTGTGCACTAGTAAATATAGTGAGAAACAAAGTGGCAAGATATACATAGTTACAATGATGATCTGTGGCAATGTAGTGGGAAAATTATCACAACATATTTTGGTGCTTTTAAACACAAGAAAATGCAAATATTTGCCTGAACTAATAGTTTTAAAGCTCTCCAGTCACACTAAGTTTCCAATCTCACACTTAAGTCACACATATTTTTTTAAAGTAACATTTAAAACCAGACCTATTAACAGGGATTGAAAACACATCTATGCAGCTTGAAAGTTTAACATAGTAAAAAGTTCTGAAAGCTCACTTTAGAGTGTTACATAAACTTGGAAATTACAACCTAGGGCTGAAGTAGAAATATATCCTTGTAAATTAAAGCAAATCTGTTTAGTTTATTTTGATTTCGTTGAAGCAGAATTTATGTTGACTTTATCTACAGAGTAAAATTATTCTAGAAACACTGGATGAGCAGCAATTACAAAAGTGAAGGTTTTTTTTTTGCAGCAGGGCAATCAAATTAATGAAACAAAACCTCTCCTTCTACATGCTTTATGGCTGCACAAACTTGTCTGTGATACATGCTGTGAAATTTCATCAATATTAAGTAAATTATTTAATTGTATTTTTTTAGGGATGGACAAAGCTTTGAAAATTCGAATAGAATATTTTAAAAATTCGACTTTGTATTCAAAATAAAATTTTTCCCTACAAACTTAGAAAAAAAAAAGTGCTATTGGGCAACTCAAATTATTATTATTATTATTATTTTCACACAGTTGAACAGTGCAAAAATTTATAATAAAAAAAACCTACTAGTGAAATGTTTTTGCTAACCCTCTAATATTTTCATAGCACCAATTAACTCAGCATGTTGAATTTATAGTGCAAATAAAATGAAGTTCACAGAAAAACAATTTTATTGACTATTCATTACAACACAGTAACTGTGTTAAATCCATTATTTTGCATGCAGCTAAAATTATATTATAATACTTGCAAATGAATTTTAACATAAATTAACTTGGTATGCAATTATGAAAACTGCTACTTTTGTTACATCAGTACAGCTTGAACTCAAGTGAACACTGCAATATGAAATTGAATTCCTTTATAAAGTTTGTTGGAAGACTCAAAATTACAATTCAACCTGAGTTAAACCCAGTTTGATTTGACTCATTAACATGTTACTCTAAAAGAGCTATGAAACATACCTATACAGTACTCTACAATACTGGACATTATGTAACACACACAAGATTTGCTAAATTTAAAGAATGACTGCATACATTTAAGCATTTAAGCAGTGAACTATATTTTTTCCATTATTTCAAGATATTTTAAGCAACAATGTCCTGTATCAAGACATTCTCTGAACATGCAGGCACTTGAAATTTAATTTTGTGTAAGATATGTCATTCAAGTTCAAAAAATAACATTTTCCTCTGGACACCTCAAGTACCGTCAACCAATAACATATTCAAAAGAATGGCAAACCAAAGCATGTTTCAATGGAAATTCTTCCCACTTACAATAAAACCAGTTTTAACATTTTTAAAAACATGCATTTGTTTCTTGTCAATGCAATAAACTAATATGGATAATTTATGAACACACACAAGGTGTTCCTACACACATGCACATACAGTTTGACTATATAATGCCAACAACTCCTAGAGGCAGTTGAGTGTGTCATGTAACTTTCATTAACTAACCTATGTCAGAAGCAGGGCCGGTTTTGGGTGAAGTGGTGCCCTGTGCAAGACTGGCAATGGGCGCACCCCCATACCCAATCTTCCTAAAAGTGTAAAAGGTGGGCGATGGTGACATCAAATATTACCATGCAAAGAAACCTATTCTGGCTATTTTTTTAAAAATGTTAAAATTTTAAGTTCGTCTTTTACTCCTGGAAATAACTGGTAATACATATAAAATGTAACATGTACCAAATTGCTGATTTGATCTTTTATTTGAATATTGCTTTTCAACTTCTTTATTTTTGGTAACCTAGGATTTTTCTCTCTTATTACAACACACAGAAAAATTTTCCAAACATAACATTCTTGTTGTGTAACTAATAAAAACAGCCATTGAAACGTGCCATTTAGCAACTTAAATTTTTTTTTAAAATTAAGGAGTGACATAACGCCTAGTTACAAAATCAATATTAACAGATGTGTCAAACCCTGAACTGAAGCTACTTATACACATTAGATTATAAATATCTAACTCTTCAAATGCCTTTTTGTTTTAGAAAATTCACCCTAAATAAAAAGTAAGCACAGAAAACCAATTTACTCCAAAAGCAAAATGAATAAATGTAAAACAGCATTCAAACACAGTCAAATCAAAGCTATACTGGCATAAGTAACTTACCAAGAAATCTTAATATTTAAATATCTCAACAGAATGAAACCTTGCAATCCAGTGCCTCAGAAATTTTTTTTAATTAACTGTGAAAAATTTAATGTGTGTGTAATGGAATTTTCCATTGAAAGAATAGTTAGAGAGGGCAGCTGTCCGTTTAGCATCGTCATTCACAAGTACGTCTTCATTAGTTTCAATTCTGAAAAGTTCCTTTTGGTGCTAGTCACCGATATAAGAATTGTCAAATGAATTCTCAGAGCAATCCAAACATAGGGGGAGCTGTAGTTTATGAACTGAAAAAAATGCATAGGTGAACCATGTCCTGAAGGAATGGTAAACTTTAGGTTTAACAATTGTCCTCCAACTCTGCTCGGTTTGTGCCAGTATTTTCACCCTCCTGCAAAGCTTCATGAAGATTTCTAAATTGGGCAGACAAATGTTCTTTGGCTAGAGGTAGATTTTTCTAAATAGTAGATAAATCCCCACACAAGTTTATAATCACCAAAGAGATTAAAGCATTCTTTAAAAAAATGGGACTTTATCTAGAGTAAAAATCTCTCAGGAATATCTCTTCTGCAGTTTGTCGCATTCGCTGGACCCACTGATGATATCAAAGATTTGTCTGCTGACGCGATAAAGTAGTTGAAGTCACTAAATATTTTATTTTAATTATTTTCTTTCCAAAATTGTATCGATGAACCATATGCTATAAATAAATAAAATCAATGTTTTTTCATTCTCATCCTCCTGTTCATAATTTTCCGAATCCCAACAAAAATAACTGTATTTTTCTTCTTTGCATACGTTTTCAGTGACAGTAAGGCCAGGTGCTCCACAATCACTAATAGTAACACTTCTAGATGTACAGGATTCCTCTTGATGGGTAGTTTGTTGGTTTAATGTATTAGCTTCCCCACTTTCTACAGCTTCAGCAGGTAAAACATAATACATAGTAATTTTCATGCTTGAAAAATTTCCTTACGCTTTCTCCGCTTTTCTTTTCTTCGGCATGTATTTCAGCTTTCATATTCTTGTTTTCACCCCTGAAAGTTTCTTCTTAGGCCCTATTTTGACAGTCGACAATATCAGGTGCTAAATGTCTGAAAACATTAACGAACTAAGTAAAATAACATAAATGAACTACACAAAATCAATGTATACTTTGTAAATATTGACGCATGCCGCTTTCCTGTATAATATATACAACTAAGACTCATCTGACTTTTCTACTTCACCCGAGAGAGAGTCAAACCCACCAACTTATTACACAAGTATCTTGGATCGCCACAACCCTGGACGGCTATTCCAAAAACACGGAAAATACGGTTGCGTAAGCCAGCGAGCACCCCCACCCCGCGCTGAGAGCCTACAAGCTGTTAACTGCCTCGGGGGAAAACAGAGCGCCGTCGATTATGCACAAAGCCAAGCGACCGGGCAGACGGTAGCTACCCCGGCCTCGCACAAGAGAGACGTCACACCTGCCACCATGGCCCGGCGCTGCACCTGTCCTTCGGACTATAAAAGTCAGTGCACGACCGGGCTCACAAGTTATTATTTCCTTCTCCAGTAGTTCGCTCCTCCACTTTGTATGCTGGGGTCTTCTACTGCTCAATAGTCTTCGGCAGCCAGCAGTTACCAGAGGCTTCATTGTTGACAACGACCAGCAGCCACCTCTACTTGCTGGTAGAGGCAACTACAACCACTGCTTTTAAAGTAGTGGCACCCCGTTTTCTACTTGTCTCGTCTAGTCGCCCCTTGTATAGAGTAGCTGCGACTAAGTTGTTTTTATAGCCATCAATGCACTAGATATCTTGGGTAGCTTAGAAACAGGTCACCTACACCTGTCTAGTGTAGGTTACTTCCATACTCACTTCTGCTTGGTTAAGAGGTAGCACGGGTCATTTGTACTTATTATATTCAATAAATACAATGTGTTCCTTTCCCGACAAGAATCTGTTCTAGAGATATTTCCTTTGACCGCTAGAAACGTATTACTGTACGTTGTCAACCGAGACTGGGTTTTTCATACTAGTACGAACCATAGTGTAGGACTGCAGAGGCCCATCAGGAATCCGTACGTCTACGACATACACCAATCGACGGACACCCATTCTAGACCTTTGGGGATAGAACGGTAAAGCTACCACCACTAGTAACTCATCCAACAGGGACTAGGCAGGCTTTTCGAGTTGCATCCTACCAGAGCACTTACAGTGCCTGCCAGGATATTTGCTCCAGACGGACTGCCTACCTTTGTTGCGGCCTACACCCAAACGTAGTAGGAAGGCCATGGGTCAACATTCCAGGTCCTGTGCAGAACGGCGGGGCAACTGATTTAGAGCACTGAACTCGTGCCGTCAACTGCTATTGGACGTACATTTATATAGGGAACTGTCTTTGTGTTCACGACGTACAGCAAACATCTTAAATGTCTAACCAATCTCTATGCCTTTTGGTAGAAGGCAAAGCTCCAAGAGAGAGGAGCAAAAGGCGACCTACACCACTGCCAAATAGGAGTGTAAACTATTGCCGCCTACCCCCAGTAGGCAAGCCGAGCGGGACAGAGCATCACTCGCCCAACTCCTGGAGAAACCTTCCTCGTCAGTGATTGAATACATCCCTTTCCCGGTGCACATTCACATCACTAGAGAGTATCACCCCGTGGTTCAAAGGCTTGTACAGGGTACCGAGGTAAGGTACGGGGCAGCCAACCCCTGGTTCTGGAGCCAGGAGTCAATATCGTGGAATCAGCGATACTGTGTACGGCGATACAATATTAGAGCACAGGACCCTCCACCAGCTTCATCGGTTCCAGCCAGCCAGCATCTGTCCCATGACCTCCAACCGAAGCAATTATCAGTAAGTCAGGTACACTGAAGCCAGTCAAAGTCTCTTCAAATAAGCCAGTTACCATTGCAGTAGTGAACAACTTTGCTTCCAGTCGCCAACCAACGCATCCAGCGAGAGTGGGTGGCACGAAATGCAAGCTATACACATAAGTAACAGATCCCCAACGTGTTTGGTCTCACGCTACCAAAAACCACTGTAACAGTGCACATTCATAGATAGCTTGGCATGTGTCAACATAAAGGCTATTCATATTGATGCAAACATTTCTAAAGCACAGATATGTTATATTTTCAGCTAATTGGTATGATTCCGCCTCGTGTAAATATGTACACTGCCATGAGCTTTACTTATCAAAAACAATGTTAACATTTTGAAAGTGTCACTTTTACTGTGTGAAAGTATTATCACTTTGCCGAATCACGAAAAGTAACATATTATGAACATATAATTCAAAATAAAAGTGAGGTCAAATGCTATGCTATATTCATATTTACTAAACTAATAAGAACTTAAAATAATTGCAGATTTGATTTTTTATTGCATAATGCTTGTATTGTGACAGCTTCTGAATTGAAAATGCAATCTGCCGAGAAGCAATGTAGTAATTACTATTTCTAGCACCTACAAACTGGCCCTTAACCCCTTTGTAAATATTTCAATTCTTTCCCCTATTGACACAGAAAATAACCCATAGCCAAGTGAAATTGTGGAAAACAGAAAATTGTTATGCACATAGAAATCTGTGCAAATTTTTCTTTAGGGAGTCATAACAAAACCTGTGGTACAAGTTGAAGTGGAGTTGTAACACACATCTCACTCTAAGATGTCAGCAATATCATCACGAGTATTTATTATGTTACTGTCGACCCAACACAGGTACACGACCACCAAACAAATAGTAAAGGGCCAACTTACACTGTCCAGAAAAATAAAACTTCGCTTTATTCATAGTTCATTAAGCTTAATTGTTGTGCTTTCTTCTTATTGAGCATAAGTTGAAACAGCAACAGTACAGTCCTACTGAACATTACACTTTCCCTTACTCGCTGAGTTATGCTGAAGTATAGAGATCAGTCACAAAAAGTATCCAAATAACAAACATAAATTTTAAAATAAAAATAAAAGGAGAAGATTTTTCTTTTTAGATTCAGACAGCAAAACCCTAAGATACAACAAAAATTTTTACATATTATGATTCTATTTAAACAGTTTATATCTTGAAAACATAAAATATATTTAGGTGTGATTGACCAAAATTTTAATATTTGTGAGCATGTGTGTGCATGCATGTGTGCACATTCGTATGTGCGTGTAGTAGGTTGGTGGTGTGTTTAAATAATGTAGCTATTCTAAATATTCAAATGGCCTGGCACTTAAGTGTTTAAATTTTAGTTTCTTGACTCCACCCCGAATAAGCAAAAAAAAAAAACCAATCAAAATAAAACAGACTTGCCTCTATAATCCATTCACGTTTACTTCACTCTTTTCTGAAGCCCTGCTAAAGATATACTCCCAGGATATTCCTCCCCCTCGTCAGACAACGCACTGCATTCGTGCACACTCAACGAAACAGTATTTTGTATAAGAACTATTTATTACCAAGCAGTACGAAGATACTTATTTCCTCACTGCTTTTTATTCAAATTATTCATAAATGAAGCATCATAATTTATAGTTAAAAATTAATATCATTTCATTTTACAGAAAAAAAAAGTTACTTTTATGAACGCAAGTATAAAACGCTTGTGATACAAGACATTTGTTGGAAATATCTAAACACATCATACATGGGGAGATTTTTCGAAAGTTTGATTCAAAAGGGGGCGAAGAAACCGCGAATAGACTATAAGAGTTCAGTTCCTGTGGCTGCGGTGACGTGAAGCATTTCATCCACAACATTGCTTATACCTCTGGTGACTGCACATCAGAAAAACACGGAGGGAATGCGTGTTCATGGCTCAGGATTCAGCGCCCTATGTGGATGGCAAACAGAAACTCTAACTGACCATGCCTCTCGCCCAGCTGTTAGCTACTAGCACTATAATAGTAGTTTTCAAACTTTATCCGACCGTGATGATATAGTAGTCTGTTTTGCAAGCTTTCTTAGTTTCTGAATTTGCCAACATTAGATATGCTACACATTTGTCATTCGGTTGGCTACAACTACATAACGTTATGTTCATTAAAATAATAGTTTTATAATTTGAACACACATTTACACGCCCTGTGCAGTGGCACCTGTCGCATCGCCCTAAATCCGCACTTGGTCAGAAGTTGCTGGTTTCATCATCGAAGGAGCTGAAAAGAAGGTTACACGAGAGGGAAATAAAATTATGACCAATACTAGGAATTCAAAAATCTCAAGTCAGTGTAACAGCACATGCTCACAGTTGAGGGATAAGAAATTTATGTTCCATGCCAAGGTTTGGCTATGCTACAGCCTTATTTCTTGCCCAAAATTAAGGTACTTTCAAAATCAAGCCAGGTGCTTTTCAACCTCCTGACAATCTCTCTCACCTCTACAAGTTAGACATTTATAGATACACAATGAACATTCATAAAAATCAATAATTCAGATAAATAAAACAGCCACCGAAAACAGTACAACATAACTACAGTATGTACATGTATTTACACAAATTTAAGATGTACTACACACATTTCTTTACACTCACAGATTCTTGAATACTATTAAAATGGTGTTCCTTTAATATTTTGCTCTTTTATGAGAACATTAATGGCAAGAATAAAGCATTCATTTCAGTTATAATTTAATGTAGTTATGCAAATTTTTTTTTGTGCTGTGTGTTTTAAATCTTTGAGAAGTTGGCAAGGTAGTTTTAGGTTATACAAAAGAGATGTAACTGACTCTGAAGTTTTCAAGGGAAAAAACAACATGTGAACCAACTGACTCAAATTTTTATTGCTTAAAATTTTTATAAAGGTGATCCATGATGCTTAGTTCCTCTTTATCAAACAAATTTCAGTGGTTTTAAAAAATAGGTTAGAGAAAATATATTAACAAACATATCAAAAGAATGACTGTAAGGTAGTTAAGCTGAAATTTAATATTTTAGGTGTAACATGCAGTGTGGATTTTTGTTGTGAATACTCGAGTAAAACTTCACAGAATGCCTACGTGGTATATCAACTGTGATGATGATGATGGGAACAAAACTAAATGCATTAAGCCAAACTAGTATTAACAAAAGGAAACTATAACAAAACAATGATTATTTTATTTATAATACACATAGCATTGGCAACACAACAAATAAATACACACGTTCAACAATAAATAAGTAAATAAATATATAATTAATTATTTAAACAATGAATAAACAAACACTGAATTGACTAGAATATGCCTACAGCAAGCATAAAAGATAATAGTATATATAAATATACATATTTAAAATAAAACATATACTACACCAACAGCAAAATACTAATCATGAAACTTCACATATCAACCACACATAAATAAATACACCATTAAATGCTTCACTACAATGTACATACAGTACATACTACATACATTGAAGGAAAAAAAAATCCACGAAATCTACTTAAAAAAAAAAAAAAAAAAAAAATGCAATTCTAGAAAGTAGAGATGGTCGAACGTTTGAATTACAAACCGAACCTGAACTTTAAGGTTATGTTCAGTTCAATTTGAAATTGATTGCCACGTAAAAGATTGGTTATGGTTCGGCTCAAAAAATTTACACGAGTTCGTGTTGGCTCGAAAATCTGTCAGAAACCAACATCATTAACAAACTCTGATACGAACTTACTTCACCACAAAGACTCTGAAAAATAACAACCATGGGACACAACACACCAAAACTTTCAAAACAAGTCATCGTATGTTTCTAAATCTGTACCAGTGATGACAACATTGTATCTTGAACTTTATGGTGCATAAAACCAGGTACTTTCATTTAATAACTTATGGCATTTTAAATTTATAAATTATTGTACACAAAATAAGTGATTTGCTACAATTCTTTAAAAATCTAGAAAAACCTTAAGTTAATCGTAAGTTAATTTCTTACCTTTTTCCCCCCTTCCAAATTAGTAATCATTTGGCCATTACATTTTGGAACTATTAGTGGTGAAACTGTGCAGGTTGTATATGTTTATTGTTTATGTTACATGTTTAAACAATTACAGGTGTAATTGTGGATATGGTTATACAGATTTCTTTGTTATATGCTTGAACAAATAGGGGCTGAGCTGTGAAGGTTGTATGTATAAATATGTTTATTTTTTATGCTTCGTGTTGATCTATTAGACATGGAATTGTTAAGGTGGTTCTACATGTTAATTTTTGTTATATCCTTGAACAATTAAGGGCTAAATTGTAAAGGCAAAATGTGTGGATAAGGCATTTTTAAAAGTTTTGTTAGAGTCTGGTTAGAGTTCAATGAATTATAGAATGGTTTGGTTCAAGTTCGGTTCAGTAAAAACATATTCAAGGTTAAATTCTAGTTTATTTTAGTGCCAAAATCTGGATTCGTCCCACCTCTACTAGAAAGACTAACGATAAAATGATCAACTAAATGCAACAATATCATCACATTCAGAGCACACACTGAAGAGAATTACGCAAGTTTAATATCTATAACACTCCCCAATGTTTCCAGTCTTTTCACATAATTTTATTGAAAATTATTTTTGTGGATCAATACTAAAAACCCAAAATAATTCAGTTCAAATGCTACAAAGTACAGTAAGATACAAAGTCCTTCTCTAGTAACGTAAAATTTCCAGGAAAGACTAAAACACACAAAATAATTAGTTACAGTATGAAAGAGATTTATCACAAAATTAAATACTTTGATAAATAAATACCATATCTAGCGAGACACAATCAGCAACTTGTTCTGCAAAGTTTACAAAGGTTAATCATTTCAATAAATGTAAATTACATCACAGCAATGTCGTTGCCATTCTTAATGAGGCACTTGCAGCTGCTATGCTATGCTATGCTATGCTACACTTATATCTCATTTACAATTATAGCAGAGATGAAAACAGGGCAGTCAGTTGCTTTTTAGTCAACATATGCTACTTGTAGTTTTTATTTTTGTGTTGAACACCTGATAACTTACAGGATATATCAGTATTCACTAATTGTAGTTAAGTACTTCATCTTAGGTGGTGAATACTCAGTGGCATAAGCAGTAATCTCTAATGGAAGTCGTTTTGGAAAGGTGGTTAAATTTGGAAACTGTAAAACCTATCTGTGGAATCAGTCATTTTTCATTTTTAAGGCATGAATTATTAATAAAGTAATAATTCTTTGCAAATAAAATTCTTTTATCAACTAATAATGTTATACCAATTTTTTATAATTTAAATTTTTAAAATAACCCTTACATTATGGAAAATGAAAAAGGGGATAGGGCCCCCTTTTGCGTATGCCACTAATTACTATACTCAATTCGGAAGAAAAAAAAAAAAAGCTGAGAACAAGAGTAATTTAATTCCATTGCTAGTAATTGGTAGTTACTTTGCTATTAGTTGGGACAAACAGTATAGTTTTTGTAAATGAAGTTTTTCCATTGGTTTTCTCCTCAGATTTAATCTGAGAATACCTTATGCCTTGAACCGAACATTAAAAAAATGAACATTATCAACTTACAATTTAAATTAAACCCAAAATACAAAGTCGTGGTTTTGTTACAATCCAGAATACTCAATCGAGGCAAATACTCCCCATTATTTTTCTACATCAAAATAGCTTCAATTTTCCATGTATAAAGGTGCAATGCCAGACCCATATAAAATTTAATGTATCCCATTACATACTATACTATTATACTATTATAAATGGAGCTATACAAGATTTTCTTTTGGCTTTTATAAATATTCTGAAACAGAAAAAAACCTGAAAATATGTCATATATGGACTGTGCAGGGGGGAAAAAAAAAAAAAAAAAAAAAAAAAAAAAAAAAAAAAAAAAAACACACGTGCACACACAAACAAAAAAAAAACAATACAACTGATTTACAAATCCACATTATGCTTCCTCAAGTTGATCACAGCCATAACTGCAAACAAGACAAACAAATGTTTTGGGCTTACCCTTACACCTGCTCAACTATTTTATCAAGGCCAAGCAATGCACAGATCTGCAGAAAAAAAAAGATGAGGTTGCATGCACATGTCTCTCTGGTCTATTCCTCCAAATGCAAGATGTGATTTACAAAAAAAATTCTGTAATTTTGCATTGAAAACTGGAGATGGGTCAAATGATCGAATTTGAAACTGAACCCAAACCTAAAGGTTAAATGAAGTTCGGTTCGGAAAATATTTCTCGACAGCAGTTCGATTTGAAAAACTGACAACCGTTTGTGTTGGGTTCTAAAATTTACAAACACAAACATAATAATAAAGTTAGAAAAAACTCATGCTAAATACATATTGTGTAAAATACAAGTACATATTAACAACACACAAGAAATCTATGTTATAATTGGTACAGAGCACTAATGACGTTTTGTGTGCACTATATGGAAAAATTTACCAGTTTAGGTAACAAGTTGTGATTGACAGTGGCACAGCGATCAACAAAATGGCATCATAGATGACACTTTTGCACACAGGTTTCATGCTGTTGTGTACTGTGTTTATGGTGGTATTATAGTATTAAAAAAAAGGGAATTGTTGACTATGTTCTTGAAGAGTTGGTAGTAGTAACGATCAAACTAACTTAGGAGTATTATTATAATAAGTAAACACTGTTTTATTTTTTTTAATTTGGTTCAGGTTCGGTTCAAGTTCGGTGAACTGTAGAATGGTTCAGTTTGAGTTTGGTTCATGAACAGTGTTATAGTTCGGTTCAAGTTCAGGTTCGAGGAAAATATTCCATGTACAGTTTGCGTTAACTTTGATTTCAAAAACTGAGTTTGTCTAAGCTCTAGTAAGAACTGTGTGCGCATGTGCGCAAGTGCACTTTAAACACAATTAAAACAGCAGTGTATCATAATGAATGTCAAAACACATTATGCCCAGGACACACTAGGCCGATGACATAATTGTGTATGAATCTTGTAAAATTCAATAAAGGAAACAAGAAGTTTCATATGAATAAATACATCTTTGCCAATGAGTACCTATACACATAATTACTGTGAACAGCACTACAATTTTTCGATTTGAACACATTTTTATGGCCTATTAACATGAAACAATAGCAGAATAAACTATTTGTCCACACTTGAATAACTGCTTTTCTTAAGAGTCTACCAGCAACCTTACCAAATAGTACGTATGATTGCGGCAAGCTTGCCACTGGACTTGAATTTGCCTTGCCGAGCGAACTTGTTATATTGGGTGTTATCCAAGCCAAAATCCCACGAATGGTACATACTTACTACTGGCAAGCTTGCAGATGAGACTTGCAGCTTGTCAAGGTAAGATTGTAGAAGATGTAACTAATCAAGCTTGTCATGAGCTTGACATGTGGAGAGCAGTTAACTGGATTCAAACGTGTTGGCTTGCACAGCAACTTTGCTTCAAGCTTACACGCTTGTCATGATAAACTTGACTCAAGCAATTTATACTATCAGAGGAATAATTGAAACAGAACTGAATATTAGAGCAAATATCCATATGAAAACATAAGGGCCAAAAATACAATTTTACATCCTTAAAAAGGATGTGTTTTCTTGTGTTGAAGTCAGGGCAAAGTTTGAAAAGGCGACAAAAAGTGGAAATGATACATCAATGTTAGAACACTGGATTTACATTTTCGCCACTGGAATATACAAAACCATGTGGTTCTATTCCTGGTTAGCATACTGTACACATAAATAAGTGCTTTTGAAATTTTCGAACACTTCCACTACAATATATTCACATTACCAACAATTTTTTACATATAACATTGTGCATGTTGAAAATTCAAATGCAAACAGGGGCATTCAAAAGGGTAAAATAATTTTCTACATATCAAGGATTTTTCATGCTTTTTCATTGTGATGTGTAATAACAGTCTTAAAATTATGAACAGTGAGGAAAATGACTTTTAAAAAATGAATGAAAGAAGTAATAGAAATTAGAAATTTACGGCTATGTACAAATCTTACAATTGAACAAAATGAATGTTATGCTACAGCTTAACATAATTGTTTATGTTATTGTAGTTAAAATGTCACAAATACTACATGGAAATTTGTTATGGGGTTCCCATATTTCAATTTTAACTTTTGAGATAAAATTTAAAGTAAAAATAGCAAGTAGTTGAACCCTTGCTGCATGTGAACCAAGCATCAGATTTCAAAGAAATTGACGTCACTTTTGTAACTTCAATGGACATTTTAGCTGAAACAAAACTTCGTGTTGAAATAACTTTTCAAAACATGTAAAATTTATAGTTTTAGTTAAAACTCTTATGTTTATACTAAAAAAATTAAGAATAAAATTTTTCATACGATTGGTATTTTATGTCACAAAATCATGAAATATTCCCAAAATTTAGAAAAAAAAATTTAGGCTCTTGACCAGTCATAAATTATGTGATTTTGACAGTTTTGTTGGCAATTCATTGCCCAAAATTAGGAACGCGTATAAGAAGAACAAGAACAAAATAAATTTATCTCACCTTTGGTCTACTGCCCAAACAGTTTATTTACATGATAATGTGGGTAGAGTATACCAATAAAAACTGACTTTACTAATGCACTCTTACTAACTTCCCAAAATGCAGGGTTTTCATTATTATAAGATATATTTTATCCTTATTTAAAATGATATTTACACCTGACGATGTTGCAACATAAATTTTAACCTTTTTCTCTACCTGAACTTATTACTTGTTTAGATTAGGACAAAATAAATACTTCTGAGCTCATACCTATTACATATCAATATACTGTAATTTGTTAGCCATCTAATAATTGGTGTACATATTTTATACAAGAATTCAGTTACTAAGTACGTACTCGTAAGCTGCATGATCATTAAGTATTATAAACTAACAAGGTTTAATTTATTTTTTAAATAAATTCATAAAAGGCAATGCAACTTACACCAAAACAAAGTACACTTTACAAAAAATACACTTGAGTACACACCAAAACAAAGTACACTTTACAAAAAAATACACTTTGAGTACACATCAAAACAAAGTACACTTTACAAAAAAAAATACACTTGAGTACTTAAAATATGACACACTGATCTCAGGCAAGAATAAACTGATGGCTTTCCTACATAAATACAAGATTTTCCACAACAATTAAAGGCCAGTTTCACTACCAAAGAATAAGTTTATCTCTTAAACGAGATTAACAAAACTTGATTAGTTTTAAGCGTGAGTTTAAAGTCGTGTTGTGTTTCACCACGGTACTCTTTAGTTTAAGTTAATCAAGATTATTAAACTTGGCTTTACTATGTCTCGTTGCTACACATAGGCCTTAATTGTAGCGAAAATACCTGATCAGTTGCTGAAGAGTACCGAATGCACTTTTTTCTCTTTTTAACTGCTTTTTTGCAGTGGTTGTGAATATTGTTGAATATTGCAGAAAAATAATTTACATTGTTGTCCCCCATTTTCTTGTTACAAAAAATATATAATGGAAATCAAATAATCAAATTAAAGGTAGAATAGGTTAGCCTATAAACCTGGTGATTTAAGGTTTCCTACGTATTAAGTTAAACTATTGTTGCAAGGTTATGTTGCATTAGATTCTTTACACTTGTAATTCAAGCAATACTACTTTAGGTTGGATTGAACTCTAGAGCACTTATTTATGTGCAGGTTTGTAGGTTAGCTGATTCTTGAAATCTTAGTTAACTGCCTATGTTCACTTGGGCAATCCATATATTAATTTAGGTAATATTAAATCCTTTAGTTTATATTATAATATAATGATAGGAAACATTTTATCTGTTTTGTTATTCAAGTTTTGTGTGGTAGGAAGAAATTGTGCACCACGATTGTGTCAATGGTTATATTTTTGAAAATTGATGTAATATCAACCTATACACACCAGGAACATCATAATCTTTAGATTACATTTATCTGTACAATCAAGGAAGTGTGAGTCAGTATTACTTAGAATAGTTTTGTACAAGGAAAAGTTCTACCATAAAATATATCTTCAAATTCAAGCAATTTTGTTGTTTGCAAACAGTTTCCAAAAGAAAACTATAAATGAATAATTAACTCCAAAATACATGCTTCCACTGTGTGAAGATAAATTTGTTTTCCACTCGAGATTGTTACATTAGATAAAATCATTGCATTTTTAATATGTAACAAAACATGCACAAAACATTTTATGAACATCTGCACTATTTTATCCAGACGATATGCAGTACAAGCCTACTCTATTTTCACATTTAACCGAGATTAAAGGTGCTAAACTGGGCAAAATTGGGAAGTTAATATTAAATCTAGCTTAACTAGAAGAAATTGGGTTTAAGTGCATGGTGGAACGCACATTATGCTTAATCGAGATTATGTGGAGACTAATTGAGATTAAATAGTTTGAGCTTTATTGGTGAAACCAGCCCTAAATACCAAAACCAATATTGTTTAATTGTTTTTTAATTTGCAAAAGGACAATGCAGCTTACCAGTAAACACCTCACTTTACAAAACATACACCTCAGAATCTAGAACATATGACACACTGATATAAGACAAAAATAAAAAAATAACGGATGTATCTTAGTCTTTGAGCAATAACTTTCCCTTTGTTCCAATTCATTGGTGAGGAGGAGAAAAGCGCTGATAATGTAGACAGAAAAGTTATGACCCACTGATTTATTGGTCTTACCAACAACTGCTCACCCAGTCAGTAATAACCATTTTTTAAGTTTTGTCCTTTGCATGTTGCAGTGTTCTGATCTCAACGTAAAACATTTTTTTTTAAATTTGGTGTTTTCATTTGGAATGCTTGTGTTAAGCACGTACGGTTAAACGACAGGCATTTATGAAAAGTCATTCTGTTACCTGGTTAGCTTAAAAATTTTAGTCAGAGCGTTCAATAAGTGACGCCATTAAAATTTACAGGTGTTTCCAAAAAACTACCAAGTTAAATTGATCAACTCCGGGCTAACCCTGCTTGACAGTACACCACAGTAAAGTGGTTTCAGTAGATGACAAAAGTGAAAACGCATGAAAATATATAAACAACACACCCAAAACCAACAACAAAGGCAATTGTAAAAATGGTGTTGAAAGGTGTATGGAAGTGATCATCATATATTTGTTAGATGAACAGTTGGGAGGCATTTTTCAAGTAGCTATGATGGAAGACAATCTTCTACTAACCTGACACTCAATACAAATGTATTGTATTTGCATAGCGCATCTTAATAGTGTCTCTTTTTTAAGTTTTGAGTTCTCTTTGGACATAAAATAATTGAACAAAAACTGTTCGTTGTATTATCATCTAGCACAGCATTTAATAAACATACTAAATGTTCAGGCTTATTGTGAGTTCCTGCCATCTTAAACTCTGAATTGCTTTCAAACGTTCAATAACAATGTAGTTAACACTTGGCCATCAAGCAAACCTGGTTACATGACTGAGTTAACCCAGTTGACTCTGCCAGGTTGTCAAGTTACTTTTTGTAAAGGCCTAATGTAAAACTGGTTGTACAATAAACACAAATTTACTAAAAAATTACAGAGACAAGCTAAACTAAAAATAATTTCAGAAACATTGAAATAAATATATACTGTAACATATTAACAACAAATTAACATTAACGAACACCTAAAGCAGAATGAGCAACAAAAAAAATTACTACCTTAAAATTGTGGAAACTACTTCAACACTACCTTAAAACTCACGTAGGGCTGCTACATGATATCAACATATAATTTTCCTGAATCTTCCAGGTTTTCCAGATAAAAATAAAGATATTTCCAAACTTTTAAATCATTTAGCAAAACTCTCTTAAGAAGTTTGCTTGCTTAATAAGCTTTAAAAAGTTTGCACTTTGTCTATTACAAATAGATAATTTTACCCTTTTAAGAAGTTTTTCTGTTTAGAAAACACACACTTTTCAGTATTTTTCTGAAACTTAACAGGGTTTCACTGTATTAAAAAAATTAATGAAAATAGTACTGCTTTATAAATTGTGATTAAAATTAAACACGCAGAACTTGTTCCTGAAAATAATGTATAGCCCAAATACGGTACAATTCTTTATTTTCAAGGTGATATTTCTCTCTCTCTCAGAACAAATTTTTTATTGGTACCGTATAATTTTTAAACAAATTTATTGAATTGCTAATGAGAATGTTCTGGTTGCACAGAAAATCTATTGGCCTTAAGCATTTTGTAGGTTTTAAATTTCCAGGATCCATCACTAGTTTCCTTGACTTTACCAGGTTTTCCCTCATCATTTATATATTCCTCGACTTTTCCACATTTCTAAGGTTTTCCAGACCTGTAGTAGGCCTGTGTAGAGCCATATACAATACATTAAAAACACACACACAAACACATACCTATATAGTTGAGACAAAAGCAGTTATACCAATAACGTAAGTCTATACTCTATCCTCAGATACTCTTTCAAATGTGTCCAAAAATATAAAATACACAAATACACATACACATTAAACAGCTGTTTTCAAAGTAAGTTAAACAAGTGTGTGTTATTATATCTGTTCCTCCTAATACAGAAATGACTGTTAATCATTACTAGCAATGTACAGTACTATTTTTGAAATAACTGTATCACAGAAATTGTGCACACGGACTGTAGAATATATTAAACATTTTATAAAAAAATACAAAACCAGTGTGTTTAAAGCACAGATAATGTTAGATATGAGACAACCATGTTAACAGACATTATATTTCATATACAATACTTATTACTGTGTATGATATTTATCTTTGAAGGCATTTATAGAAACTTGTATTTGAACACATAATAAGTGTTCAAGATTAATATTTGGCACTATAATTGACAAACATGCAAATTATAATTTTTTGCAGACAAGGAATGATAAGAGAATAACCTCATTGTATAAATACTAACTACTGATATATTTTTTTGCAAAATAAAAGAATAGCAACTTTACATTGTCATCAATGACTTAAGACATATTTCAAAATCAATTTTTCCATAAATGCCTACCTAAATTTTAGAAAACACAAACCTTAATACAAAAAATCTGCCCTAAAGAAGCTCCATCAATCATTACACATTTTTGTCAGCTGCAGTGCCAATTTTTCAATAAAATTATTATATAAAATATTTTTACATAAGTTTCCTGGTCGCATACCTTTGCTTCAACAGATGCCACACTGTACCTGCCAAGTGCTATTGACTAATAAAATATGTATGTTTATTTAATCTTCATCCGCATCTATTTCTCTGATTCCTTCACTGTGTTGAGATTTACCAACCAATTCAAGCAAAGCTTTGGCCCCAAGGTCGACATCAAGGATGCTTTTCTTAGACTGAAATATAAAATTGACAGCATGGACTTTCATTGAGAATTACATACATTCTTGCACAAAATAATACAATTTGGTAACATGGATAGGTTCAAATTAAAATGGAACAATGAATTAATAAATTTATTCTTTGAAACTGTGAAGTAACAACTGCAAAATCATTTACATGCAAGGTTGTCTCAGGTAAAAAGGACAGTGATTTCTGGTTTGTAAACAATGTAAGGAAATATTGGTGGTAAGAATTTTACATGCACAACACTTACTTCGAGCATACAAAAACATATAAAATGAAAAACCTTGTTCTGATGAGAGTAAACATGAGTACAGTCCAAAAGAGGATGAAGTTAGCTTAGTCAGCAACATGCTGCGATCGTACAACCACGTGGAAAAAAAGTGTAGTCCTACTTTGTGTGTGCCTATACACAAGTACTAGACTGCGAATACTTGGATTCCTGTCCTTTTATATATTTTTATAATAATTGATTTTAGTGTTGAACTACTATACTGTTATTGTGAAAAATTGTGGTTTGTCCTTATTTACAAATTAAGTTATTTGTTCTACGGGGGATCCTGATGTACCTGAGTGATCAGATTGTCTGCCTCATACTTCGGCAATCAAGGTTCATTTTTTTTTAAAACAGAGTCATACTGAATTTTTACATGTGGAAAATGTGACAGTTGGTGCTAAGGACAGACTGGCATTTCCATGAAATTTCAGTTCCTTCCGGCCTTGTCTTTGCATTCTGTTGCTGTCTCGACCAATGGGCACCTACAGGGCACCACTTAAAAGACCCATCACCTCTGTAGGTGTTAATTCTGCCCTAAGGTGCACTCTCTATACTAAACAATGGTATGTACTCCAAATTCTACACCTAGCTGCAAGTGTTATTTGACTAAAATTACTCTAAATGAAACATAAAATGGAGAAACAAAAATAAAATTTTACGATAATTTTTTTTGGGAAAAAAGTTTTAACTTGATACAAACCCACAAACCAAGTGTAGTTGCAAACATAAGCGTTTACCCATATTGGTTATAGAGAATGTATTTAAGAACACGCCAAATAGCGAAATGTTGCCAATTTAGGAGGGGCAAGTCTTTAGGTGCTCCTCTTTAGACAGCTTCACTCCTTCATAAATTTCATTTTGGTGCATATAGTCCATTCATGGTTTCTTTGGATCTTTTGAAACAAACCTTTGGAAAATTGCATTTGGCATAGTATGTCAACCTGTTTTTTCAATAACTTGTACACCACAAATATATAACACTTTAAAGTACTGTATTCTTGAATAAATGAAACTTTTACTTGGTATCTTCTATAACTTGTAATATTTATTTTGTATTAAATATGAATAAAAAACAGTGAGAACAGAGATGTGTTGGCAGCGGCTAGTAAGAAATAGTTCACAGTTAAAATATTCTGTTAACCTACTTTTTTGATATATTTGTAAATTAAACATTGTCCATCAATATATTTGAATTTTTAGGTAGCATTGAAGGAAATATACTTCATTGTTACAGTTAAAAATATCAGCACAAATTACCAAGCACAGACCATAATGACATCGTGTTTTTTTTTCGCCCGAGAAAGAAAATTCAATAAGCAGAGCAAAGTCTCTCTCTCTCTCTCTCTCTCTCTCTCTCTGGAGGTTTTGCAGCGCATCTAGCAGCAGAAAAATTATACATGTCTTCAATTTTATAATATCTCATACTTATTACACCAAAAAATAATGATTTTTGAGTTTTTAATTTACAACTGAAACAAGATTATATTTTAAAAATATTATTATAATATAGTTAGATGTGATGGCGGGACGGTTACATATCTGAAGTTCGCAGAAGTGGCAACTGGCTACGGCGATGATCGTTGGGGTGTTTCTAAACAAAGTGACATGTTCGTACTTCTTATGTTTTTTAAACCTACCTAGGCAAGTTACGATGTTGTGATAAATCTGTTTTTCTAAGCCAGGAATAAATATACTGAAAAGTACGTTGTGACAACTGTGTGTGTGAAAGAGTATTGTTGCCATTACGTTACGTTGGACCTCTCTGTGTGTGTGTGTGTGTGAGTGAGTGTGTGTGTGTGTGTGTGTGAATGCAAATATTGGACACATGAAATTTATAAGTTTCAATTGTGACTGTGTTTGTTTGAAACACAATTGTGTAATGTGCTTACGTTTCCATCATTTGAATTTCTGCTACAACATGGTCGCCACTCATCTGGAAAAACCTGTAAAACAGGGAAACGTCAGGGAATTTTGAATAAGTTAGCTAAATGTCAGGGAATTCTGTGAAAGGCATACTATATTTTACCGGTTCTTTCTTCAAGCTTGCACCACTACTAGAATCACATAAAGTTGTTTAGATGATTGTGAACAAAATTCTTACACATTTTCCTTTGCAATTCATTTAGGGAGCAATTTTGTAAGAACAGAGAAGTATTTTGGTGTAAAACTGTGTTGTAATGCAGCAAAGGCTTCAATCCTTACAGAAAAAAGTTTGCCAAATGTCAGGGAATTTTCCACTGAAAGAAAGGTGGCAACCCTGTACAACCCCAACAAAATACAAAGCCCAGCCAGATAATTTAAAATAAATACTGAAATAAACCTAGAAAACTAAGTACCAATTCATCGAAATATGAGTGGAATAAAAGATACGGTAGCCCTATTTGTGTCCATGTTCACCACTATCTTTTAAGTTTGTCGTCGCTATGCACAAAAAATAAGCTATACGAGTTCGTGCTTGAATTTACTGTGTATTTTCATTAGACTGGTTTTTCCTGCATTTAAATTTTTATTTCAACTGAGGCCATTCTTTTAATGAAATAACCCAAGACATATCAATAACAAGAGGTTAAAAACAGTCACTGCAAAATATTAACATGTATTATGTATAATGTGCTATATCATGTATAACAAATATGTTAACAATGTAAAATAGTAACCGTAAGAACTACATCAACATAGACATTGTTAAAAAGTAATAAAGCTGACCTAAATATCGTTATAGGCCTAAATTGTGAACATTCGTACAAAATGGTTTTTGAAGTATGGCTAAATTCTTTGAACAGCTGAACAGTACACAAGCATTTGACAATTAAAACATAGTCACATGGCAGTGTTTATGTTTACATGTAGCAGAATGATACGTAATCGATAACCAAAATTAGAACTTTGGCAGGCCTTCAGAAAAGTGTGAAGTAACCGTGAATGGCCTATAGAAGATAAAGAACAGTGTACAACCCAGAAGCAAAGAAGAATAAATGATTATACTGTAAATACATTACAACAATTCATTAGAGAATGTATACAATATATCAACTTATCAGTTTCGTTGCCAATTTACTCTAATTCTGGCACCCTCTACTAAGTTTAGGTTGTGGGGAAGGGTGGGGTGCAATGTATATGTGCCCCTCTCCTAGTTGTTTCGCCACTGAACACATCCAAATATAACAAATACGTGTATAACTAGTTTTCAGCTCAAAAATTCAACTCACCCCTCCTTCACCTTCTTCTTCGTCCTCATCTTCAGACTTCGGTTTGGGGCCCACTGCCCACACTTCCACGTGGCTTACAGTGAAATTCTTACTGGAGGACAGCATGGGGCAGTTTTTGTAGGTTGTGCACGTCTCACTGCAATGGCCAGAGCCAAACGCTGCATCCAGCCACATGCCAAAGTAGTTGAACTGACCACCCATTCCCTGCAGACAAGAAATTATGTGCAGAATGTAACTAAATTAGACCGACAAAGTTCGGCAACAGGTTAGTCATGATAAAAAAAAAAGGCAAAAACATATATGTGACATATAGTGTGAATTGAATCATAAGGACAGTGTACACATCTTTGAAATTGTACCTGAAGCACTAATTTATTACAAATATTACAGAAAATATTCAAGATAGAACACTGGGTGTCTTGATTATGTGTAACGAAACAAAGATCTGTAAACACCATAATATCTGTCTGTCGCTGTCATCAAATTTTGTCAATGAAATAATCACGGTTATTACCCTTATTTTAAATTAATTTTCCTGACGCTGCTGCAAATTTGGGATTTAAAATGTGGATTATTAATTCGCAAGTTACAGTTAACTTTACACATTATACACATTCAGAGTTCAGTCTTAAATCATTTATTCAGTATTTATAACTTCGATGATGTGTACCACCCTCATAATTCACTTTAGATCATAGGTTTGTATATATGTTTTTAACTTCATTTTTATGATTAATCTGCAGCCAAAGTTTGATGGTGTAATTTAGATAAATCCTGTATATAAGCTAGTAGACACCAGCATTAGCAGTAATCAGCAGGCAAAAAATGTGTTGCATAATTCTTTTCAAGAATGAAATAACTGAGCCAAACCACGCATACTTTCAATATCGTAACCTTAATGTCATAAAGGAATTTCACACTCTGCAGACAACTGCACAGGCTGTTCACGGTAAAGTGAGCACTTTTGAAGCCCTAGTTACTTTTTCCTTGCAGTAATTTTGTATCCTTTAACCACCTTTCAAAATAAATACTGCCATGTTAGTAATAAATACAATGTGTATATTCCACCGCAATGGGAAATTAACGTCTAAGGTTAAAATAAAATATATTTATTGGCTATTACTCCACATGAGAGGGCTTTCAAAAGTGCTCACTTTACCCTGACTAACCTTTATACACAAATACTTCACCATATACCAATAACAATAGTAGTAAGGATATGCCGGTTTGGGGACAAGGGGATCAGATTCAGGAAACTGCCATCTTGTTACATCACCCGACCGCCATCTTGGATGTCATTGATCTTTCACCTCCGACCCGTGTGACCTTTGACCTTGACCCGAGGACTTTTGACCTCAAAAAACACTAAAAACATTTAAAAATTCCAAAAAAACTCAAATCCAAAAAATTCTTGAAAAATTCCAAAAAAAATCCTCAGAAGTAACCCATTTTTTTTCCATAAATGCTGACAGGGATCAGCGACTCCGTTGACTGGGATCAGTGACTCCAAGCCAGGTGACCGGGATCAGGACCTATGACTTTGAAAACGCAAAATATTCAAAAAATTCTTTAAGAAATCTCAAAAAATTTACTTAAAAATTAATTTTATGAAATTTTATTAAAAAAATTTCTTCATTAAAAAGGCTTTAACCCTGGCAGCAATTTTTCCCTTTTTCCCTCAAAATTTTACTTTTACCCCAAAAAATTTAATTAAAAAACCATTTCCGAAGGTCCCCCCAGCACAACCAATTACTCACCTTTGTTCAACCTTTGTTTACATGCTACTGGAGGCAGCCACCTCTGTTTATATGTTACTGGAGGCTGCCATATCTTTTTTGTTTGTTATTTGTTTATACATTACAGTGGTGGCACACTGCAGTCTGGTGAGAGGTAGTTGGCCAACAGCAAACCTAGCGGCCAGGACGCGAACACAGGAGAGGCAGAAAATAGAGGGGTTCTTATGTTTAAGCCAGGTGCCTGTCTGGATTTGGTGATGTATTGGTGGCACAGTTCCCAGTGTTTCAGTTCTGCACTATTATTAGAAGGTGGTAGGGCCCTCACCAATCTGATTGTGTAACAGGAGTCAAAGTTATGGTTGCGAGATGCTGCATGTGCTGCAATTGGCTGCTCCTGTAAACTTACATTTTCTCCAGCTATGGCTTGTTTGGTGTCCGCTCTATGGCCATTCATTCTTTGCCTGAGTGTTGGGAGGACGTGGCGACCTGCAACATCTCGATGCCTGATGGCCTTGAGACCTCAGCTGCCAACCCAGCTCCTGAGAAGGATGAGTCCAACTGTGCCGACGAGGTAGGGGAACCCAAAGAGCTCCCATCTCTGACGGTGACCTCGACTGCATCCACTTAGGAGGACATGGTTACCAACCGGACCTCGACGCCGGATGGCAGCGAGGCCGCAACTCTACCGCCTTCCGCCCGGGACGATGAGCCCAGCAGACCCAAGGGGTCAGGGGAAGAAGAGAAGTCCCTGCCGTATCGCCGCCCCTCTAGGAGGAGACAAACAGTCGTGCCTCAGTGCCTGGTGACCCCGAGCTGGCCAATGCCAACCCCGATGAGCCCAGCAACCTACCCACAACCAACTGAATGAGGGTGATGCCACCCCGCCTCCCAAGGTCAGCCAGGGCAGTACTAAGAGTTACCATGGTGCCCCATGGCTAAATTCACATGGCTGTTTCCACAACACGAAGCCTTATGCAGGAAGTGAGGCTGCCCGTGTAAATCAAGGACTTCCCACACCACGTAAAGCCCACGCTGAAAGACAGCCATAGGAAAGAAAAATGGACTGCAATAATGCAAAGTGTACAGTTGGTACACCACCAGTAATTTTTTTGTAAATATTGTAATATTTTGAGTGATCTATGTTTTTTATTATTTGTAGGTGGCCCATATGACAATTGGTAATGTAATTAAATTTAAAAAGGGTAACTCATGTTGTGTATTATGTAAGTAGAAGCCGGCCTAGGTAAGTAAAAGCTTAGAGCCGGCCCTAGGTAGAAACTTGTCACATGTAAACTACCTGCATGCGACCAGTTAGGAAGCCACAGAGCAGGGCCAGTTTAAAAACGCCTTTAGTTCCACAGCAGGTACGCAGTAAGTTGACACATCCCTCGTGGTTGGGACTAGAATATACACCTCAGTGTTTGAGTTCTTTTTCATGTATACGTCTGTAAATTGGTTTACTCCAGGTTAAAACTCTGTCAAGTTACGTAAATAAATCACAGCCCTTGGCTGATTTGTGTGAGCAACACATTTCTTGTAACTAAAGAAGAGATGCAAGCATTTACCAGACACCGGTACATTATACGTGACAGCTATTCTCCCCAGGGGGAAAACCCATTTGCAGGGCCCTCACCCGACCAACCTGCCAGAGCAGAGAGCAAGCACGGAAGAGGAGTGCTACAAAAACCAACCCAGACGATTTTGAGTGTTTTGAGTGACAGTGCTACATCACTCACACATCAGAATTCTACCAGATGAGTCAACTTTATAACAGATATGGCAGGGGAGGGGATGAGGGGTCGATTAACATGTACTGACATAATTACTAACCACTACTCCATCTCATTTTTACGTGACATCACGTCACCTCAAGCAGGGTTTGAACCCAGGACGACTTGCTTCTGGATCCAACAAGCACGCCCGTAGGCAAGAGGCACCCAATGACATGACAGCCAAGACCGCCTATGCCACTATGTCAGACGTCATGTGTCCGTTAATCACCGCAGCATGGGACCAAAGCCAACCACCCAGCCCCTAAACTTGCAGGAGTGACGCAACCCATATACACAGAAACTGCACTTCCAGCCTCCTCCACGAGATTGCAGCCTGCGCAGCTAGGAAGGAGCTCTAGCCCAAGATAAGCACCACCTGAAGGAAGCCGAAGGACCCGCACCCGGCCGTCTATATACAAGAGTGCGCAGCTCCAAAATGCCAGTTGATACTCTACAGTTTGCTCAACCCCCTCGTGTGCTGGAGCTCTCTGCCTACCACCTTTCTCATGAAGGACCACCGTTACCTTCAAGAAGTCTTCCAGACCTTCGCCCAGCGACCCCCTGAAGAAGTCTTTGATCTCTCTTACACTCACTATCACTTTGGTAGTGAACACAGAGTCCCTTCTGGACAACAGCATATATTAAGTTAGGGTCAGTTGTTATCATAGCTACCAAGTCTTTTTCTGCTCTTGTTTAGTTTAGCCCTAGGCCCCCTTCACCTGGTTTAACGCAGACTACTTCCGCCGGTTATAGTTCATTGATAGCTAGGAGATAGTATGGGCCACCATGTCTATTCCTATGGGGAATAAACACGTCATCTTACATAACCCAGAGTATTTATTCTAGGGTCATTGTGACTTCCTTACTCGTAGACGTCAAACCTACTAAGGAGAACAAGGAGATGGCATATTGATAGGACTGTGGGCTACCTTTAACCGGGTTCACATATGTCATAAAACATAACCCATTAAATGGCCACCTATACTGTAGACCAGGTAAGCTAAGGTACCTGGCGCGCACGTATGGCAGAGCCCTGACCACTACGAACCCACTCCATGAAGAGGTTAGACATCCAGATCAGCTAATCGACTCTATCCACCGCATTGTACTTCACCGGTTGGAGTGACAGGACAGATTCTGGTTGGCTTAGCCCCTGACAGGTTATACTCTTAGCCACGGAACTCATTGCCTGTTCCTCCTTATTGTGGTAGACCGCAGTACCTTACCATATGACCTTCACCCATGGAAGTGGTGCCAGGTGGAGAGCTAAGATGGCAGCAACTGCCCCATAGTCAATTGCTCTGCAACCCATTGCTGTCTGCCCTCAGCAGCCCCTCCCTCTGAGACCAAGCTCATGTTGCTCAATTCCCCCTAGGCCCCTTTCCCAGCCACCCCAGAAGATCATAGGAGAGTTGCACCCACTCATAGTGTGCATACGACTGGGTCTTCCAGTACCACTGGGCATTGCCAGCCCTTACTTCAGGTCTGCGAGGACCAGCAGCCCATCACGAGAGCCAACCAGCCCCGCCAGCAGCAGCACCACCGCCGGCCCAGGACAGGGCACCAGTTCCAGCCAGCAGCAGAGCTACAACCTAACCCAGGTGATGCCCACTGCAGATAAAAGAGTGCCTTTGTCCACACCATCAGTGTGTAGAGCCGTTATCACCACACCTGACTTTGTGCAGTGCCATAGGGCCACTTACTCCAGCAGGGTGACCAATAGGCAGCAAATAACCCAAACTTCACCACAGTAAGTTAGGCAGTGCCTCTGTCCGGTACTACAGAACCCTTTTCTGACAGTGACGCCATCACCATTTTAATTGAGGTCACATGTCAGGGTTGTTGAGGAAGTGGATAAGATTGTTATAAATAGTTTGGATTAAAAATACCACACTCCTGATGACAAGTTTAAAATTGTAGCCACCGGAATCATAGCTTCTCATGCTCTCTGTTACACCACTAAGTCCAATTCCAGCTCATTTAAAATATGGTTCCTGGTGAAAAATCCAAATCCACAAAACACTGCACAAATCCTTTTAATTAACTCCATGAAAATATGTAATGAATAAAGAACAGGAATAAATGCAAATAAGCAACCAATTCACCTGTTTAAATAATAACAGTTCTCTTCAATTTGTAAATGTTTAACAATGATGGCAAAGAAATTGCAACATTTTATCCTGTATTTTTGTATTTTTTAAACTAACCTCTAAAAAGTTCCATGCATAACCACGTAAGCATGACAACTACAGTATATGGTTTGTAGAGTAACACATGTATGTCAATATGTGTGTAATATGATGTTGATCTTCTTAAAAAAATATGCTGAGCACCTTACGAGATGCACTTTTTTCAAATACATAATATTGTACTATAGTGTCTTACAAGATGTAATAAAGACATTTTAGAGTCAGAACAAAATTATAATATTCAAGACACTCCAACACTAATGTAAACCAAACACATAACCCAGAACGTAAATGACACTAGACACATTGAACAGTGAGCTTAGAAAGTTAGAGCCTCACATACGTAAGCATCTCAAATAGCTGCAGCACCATCAGAGATATGAGGGAATACTTTGACAGTGCTGATGTCTTGACGACCGTAGCACTAAAAAATTGGATCTCTCCTTACTTATCTATGCTTGCTAAGGAACTGTTGACCACTTGGCTTCATTATGAAAATGCCTCTATTTTACAATGGTACAGCTTCATATAAAAAAATCAGGTAGCCCTCAACTAACATGTGTGAATGCTGTGAAGTGGACATCAAGACAGACCAAAAATCACAGCTTCCAAAAAAGCTTGCTAAAACTACCCTCCCCCTAGCATTCCCGTTGGGAGAGATAAGAGATCACACATTCCACAATGAACACACACACAAAAAAAACTAATGATTAAAATATGTGCTAAAGCCATGTCCGCCAAAAAGTTATTACTTTACAACTTACATGACAAACGCCATTTAAAGAGATGGGAAGGGGCGAATTACATCTGCTGAATACAAAAAAATTTATTTCCAGTATTAGAATAACTATATAAAATTGGTTAAACTTGTGAAAGGCAGTGATAACATGACATAGAAGCATAATTATAATATAGCTAACAGTTAAAAATTAAAAAAATTTAGAAATTTATACTATGCCTACATTTATACTTTCCCGTGTAAAAGTGACCACTATGGAGTCATGAGGTAAGCTTATTGGCATTACATTGAATGGCTACAAAGAAAACAAATGAAACTCACCAATCCATTTGGCATTGTCTGCTGTTGGATGTTCAGATACTGATAATGGTTGTTGTATCCTGTTGTTTCATAAACCATCATGCAAGGCTTCAGGCTGAAGAGGAAACAAGTGCTGTCACCTGCAACATTGTCATATAACTTTTTCTATACCCATTAATACCAAGATTATTCACGCCGCGCAAGAAAATTGTATACGTCTGGTTTTACATTGTTCAGTTAGGCATACAGATCACTTTGACCCCACACTATGTTCAGACTCATTAGTTACATGACAAGAAGTTCAGCCATACTGACCACCATGAACACTTTTAACAAAATTAAGATGGTTGCAACAAATCACACCAAATAGGAGCAGAGATTTCAAAACCTATTTTTCTTAGGTTTAATTCAATAAAGATTTACCAAGCAGACCACCACTCAAATATTTCAATCAATATGTTGAAATTTACAGATTTTAAAAGGAACATTAATTAATATGACAGTGATACTCTAGTTTTGCAAGTTATATAGGCAGCTTCCCCCCCCCCCCCCTAAATGTTTCCAAAAAAGTACCCTGTAAGTCCTATTCAAAAATTTATATAATATATGTTACTTTTGATCATAGTTATACCAGCAATTTCAAACGTGATACTGACTTTGGTGCTTTCAACACTGGTGGTACAGACAGTTGCACTATTGTGAGTAGTTTCTGCCATGTTTATGGAACATCATATTTTAGAAAATAAGCTTTGCCAACTCATTATTTCTACTGGGCCAGTGAAACATTGTTTTAAGAATGCAAGACGAATGTGTGTAAGCAATAATGTTCATTTAAAAGTACTCAAAATTATTACTCATGCAGGAGAGGCTGTGACTTGACATACAAGACTGGAAAAAGAGGAAGACGAAGAAAATAGTTTTCCCATATTTTTTTTGCACATTATAGAGTGCAAAGTATCCTATCTAGCTAAACTTACCACGTATGTGAATGAGGAGAAAAAGACTATGCTGTCTAAAGTAAAATAATTAGTAATGTTTTTCATTAATATTTTTAAGCTCTGCCATTTTTATATGTACATCTGACGTACCTTAAAATTTTTTTTTCCTTCATGGCTGCTTCTAAAATTAGGGAAGTGCATCACATACAAAGGTTTTCTAATAACTGTAGTAAATATGGTTAGTTGGGACATTCCTGTACGGCATGAGGAGAAATTATTCAGGTACCACAGCAGAAAAGTCACTAATCTACTAATAAAAATTTATACTGTATTGATGCATGATGCATTCCGCATCTTTGATGCGCTCTGTATAAACGACTTTACCCTATTTTGAGCGTGATGCTTAACCCTTTGGCAAGTCGCTAACCCACACAGTATTGAAAAGAAGGGACACGTGGCCTACAGGGTAAGATGGCGCAATGTCAGAAGAGACAACACAAACGTGATCTTGGCTTATACTGTTTGCGCAGAATCTCCAAGAAACCATCACATCAACACCCCCCCCGACAAAGATTGTACTGTCGACTGAGCCACAGCTCCCTCCAACCTGGCCATGCTAGTTCCACAGTGCGACGAGGGATGGCAGCACCCAGTCTGCTTCCAGCAGCACCCGAAGATAAGGGATGATAGCGCTGCCTCAGTACTTGAATTTTCAACCCCTGCAGCTGAGGGTATCACCCACTCCCCTCCCCCACCCATACACCTCCCCATAGAGCACCTATACGACATCAGTATAAAATGTCTGGCATCACCAAAAATCTTCACTCTCAGCTTTTCCATCGTCCTCCTCGGGGCTGGAGGCAGCCACCACCATGGAATTGCTCTTCTACAAGCCTCTGCTCCTCCATAGCTCTCATACAGGGTCCGAGGCAACCATCAGGGTGCGCAACCACTGGAAGTCCGCAGATTCCACCGCTCTCTTAGGCCGGAATCACTATCAGAAGATGATATCACCGCTGCAGCCATCGCAGACACCCTGCTTCTGGGAGACTGGACCATCCACAGGCTCTTGAAGACGTCTCTCTGCTCCTTACCACCCGCTGGTGTTGAACCCAGAAACCCCTTGGTAACTGTCACATCGATGTCCCTTCAAAACCTCCCCTTGCCCACCGGACAGTGCTGCCATTGTTGACTCTACCCCTCTGGTAGACGTCCCCCCTTCTTGTTCCTTCAGAACAAACCCACAAGTCTGCTAGGAAAAAGTTGTTGAATACTTAATTTTCTAACACTAACTCTCACCTTTACCCATTAGATTAATTACCAGGTTGCCTTCACCTGGATTGCCTACGTAACTTACATGTCAAAGTAATCTAGTGTAGGAGGTAATACATTGCCACCGTGTTTTTATTACTATGTAAATAATAACACATGAATCTTACCTATTCTCAGTATGCTGATTTTGTTTGTGTAAAAGTCATAGTTTTCCTACGTAGTTCCGACCTAGAACATGAAACTGGCGTCATAACCAGGCAACAAGCCCAAAGCACACCCATTAAGTGGCCACCCGAGATCTGCCGCCTGGTAGATTTTGGTAGAGCCTATACCAAAAGGAATCTCTCCGCCAGGCGAATTAGTGACTCAGGTCATTCAATACTCCACCACCACTCTTTATGAGGCCATAAAAGAGCTGGAATCAAGTCTAACCATCGGACCACCTGCGGATACCACACATGGGTATTTCAGTCAGGAAGTAACTTGATCAATCCAATGTTCTGTCCACCGCTTCTCATAGGGCAGGACGAAAGGAAGACAAGGTACCTCTCTCGTTGCAAGACAGGGTACTCAGAAGTACACTATAGGGAATCGCAAGCACCAGCTCTACTTTCGTGCAGTCTCAGTTGTACCCTTAATCTCCCATGCCTTACACCTGGAAGGGAGGTAAACAGAGAAGGTTGAAACAGCAACTACTGCCCCTGAAACTAGAGTGCTTTGGGACCCTGTCAGAAGTTGCACTTTGCACTTCCTCCGAGCGGGGCAGAGTTCTTACCACCTGCCCTACAGAGGGGCCTCAGCCCTCCTTATTGTCACTGTCGATACCATTCTTACACCCTTTGATTAAACTTGAAGGCCCTCCACATCTCATACTGGAAGCCTTCAGAAGGGTTGAAGAACCTGCACTTGGTATCGCCAACCCCTGGTTGTACGGTCCCATTCATCTACCCACAGCTGTCAGCAGTACACCACAGAACCAGAGTACTTCACCATCCCCGAGTCTCCAAGGAGACCACCAGCCCTTGCCACGACAGGGTAAGTCTCCAGTCGGCAACACCACTACCTCCGATGAACAACAAGCTTCCAGGTAATTGTGTAAACAAGGGACTGCCAACTTGTAGGGCCATGACAGTGGCTTTAGATTTTGTGCCCCAGAGACAAGCCACCCAACCTGTATTCTACACTGGCCATGTGCCAGTTCAGTATGAAGGTGCTCAAATTCATGATTCTGGCATCATGCAATAAAACTGTCAAGGTGACTAAGACCTCCACTTTCTCTATTAAATGTTGTGTGACAAAGGTCACTAACTTTTAACACCAAAGGTCTTAGATCATTATTTGATGGGTCCAGCCCCTCAAAGTAATTGTGTTTCTATTTTTCATCTCCCCTCAGGCACGCATCAGTGTAAACACTTAGATCCTATGCTATTTTTGTAACAATATCACAACATACTTTATAAAAATGTGTTAATTTTCATTACCAAGATAGTTAGGCCCAATCTTCCAGCTATCCGAGGCGAACCCTCCAAAAATATGGCCCCCAGTATCTTTAATGATGATAAGGGTCGGGCCTTGCCCAACTACGTGACCAATCATTTTGGAGAAGCTCTCTCCGTGCACTGCAGTGGAGAACAGAAACCTCCACTCTGTCTGCAGCTTCAAGGGAAGAGCCATGTTGAGAAACAGCATGTGTGACAGGTCGAGTATCGACGGGAACTTCTTCATCTTTGCAAGATCCTTGCACTCTGGAATCAACGCCTGAGTCCTTTCCTCACTGAACCGGTAGAGATGGAAGACTACGTGCGTCTGGACAGTGCAAAACTCGCTGCTTCTCGACAGCCATGCCTCCAAGTCGTCGTGGCTGATTGGGCTCGACTTGTCAGCCAGCTTCTGACACCACACGCAGGCGAGCCTGTGCACCTCCTCATCAGTGAGGGTGCACTTGACTGTTGTCCAGCTCACAAATTCCTTTGCCTGAATGGTCTCTTCAATTTTGAAGAATGTGGAAACAACGCTGTGAACATACTGGAACAATGAAATCATTGTTAATCCTGAGGGTTGAAATTAAGACTCTTTGCTAGGCTAAAGGATTTTAACTGGTCTGTGCAAACCAGCTCTACAAGATGCTCAGAAACTCAGTGCCCAAACTCCAGACATAGTTTTTTTTTGGACCAATAGAAACGCAAAAGCCCTACACATTTATATTCGGAAACGTAATTTCATATCAAATAATTGTGTTCAAAGTTGTTGTGTATAAAGCCTGGAGAACAAGGCATCGTGATCATGCGTGTAAGTTGCATAGGAAGTAGGCGCACGATGATGTGTATTGATAATTTAGTGTCACGTGCCTATGAGCTATGCAACTTGTCCTACATGCATGATCGCACCACCTTGTTCTGCAGGTGTTGTACACTGCAACGTTGAACACAATTATTTGATATAAGCATATGTTTTTGAATGTAAGTGTATGAGGTTTTTGTTACTATTGATCTAAAGAAACTATGTCTGGACTTTGGGCGTAGAGTTTCCGAACAGACTGTATATACACAAGGTTGCCAGATGTACTCTTTTCCTACGAACAGTTCTGTTTTTTCACATTTTGTTTCACATACTGTTCTCGACTCTTACAGTGTGCTAAATTTTTTTTTGCTTTTAAAGATGTATTGCACAACCATTGAAAAATTGATTCCATTACAAAATTTGATGATGATTATAGCATGTCGAACAGATTTTCAAAATAATATTGATGCATTGACATACATTATATGTCTATGTCGACTTTGACATGTCACACAGTTCTGTGGGTACACATACATAAAAAAATATACAGGTTGTAACAGGATCATTGCAACAAACTTTTAGGGGTGATAGGTAATGCTTTTCAGTTAACACTATTAAATTTTTTTTTTTTACAAAAATTACATATTAACATTGCACAATTCAGTAATAATCTGCCAAATAATACCATGAAAAAACTATATATTTGTGTCAAAAATCAATTCAAATTAAAAAAAAAAATGTCTTTTTAATCCTCGGTATTGTGTCAATTGTTTAGTGTAACGATGAGTCGATTATGTAAAGGTGACAGAAAACAATTGACATACCATGTGAACTTCCAACAAGATATTATCCAATGCCCAATTCATTTATGTATCCTGCTTCAGTAAACCAGTACAAACAAAAAAGTCTGCAGCAGCATATAGCTATTTTCTATAGTTTAGCAATGAATCACAATATTACTAAAAATACTGTACATTTCCAAAGGCAAACTGTGAATGAAACAGCATGCCAAATGGAAAGGGAAGCACACAGCGAGGAAGAGAGGTGGCAACAGATAACCGTCATGTAAGATGAGAGGAATACAGGGCAGTGGTGTGTGCCGTTAAGTTTCTCACGCAATTGCATTGCACATGATTGTTAACGCTCTGTGTGTTAGGATTTTTGATGGAAGTTTGACCTTAAAAATTCAGGAAAAGTAGCGGGCATTCATTTTTATTTTTCATTTTAACATCACCTGCACAATGCCTAATACTTCATGCATACAGTTGTGTGGTTAGCAGAGTCTTATGAGCATGAATCAACATAAAATATGTAAAAATAAAGTACAAATAAAGGAATCCACATTTGTCTAACAATAGGAAATCAATGTGAATAAGAATGGCTGGGCTTTGTACAGCTGCCTCTACTATCAGATTAAAGAAGTGCAGTAATTTTATTAGTAAATAAGGTCATTTTTAATGCTCATAGTTTTGCCACATTTGAAGTAACATGATACGAAAACTACAAAAATAAGACACGAGTTTCGTCAAGCAGCTGACTGGTAAGGGAAGAAAATTCTTCACATACTTTCTGCCTCACCCACTCGCTAGTCATCCACACTGCATCAGATTGTAGCTGTACACTCTAGTTAGAATCGGCGAAATAACCGTCAGTTGATAAGCTACTGCCGACTGGCAAATCAAGGAAATTAACAGGGGACAAGTTACTTATGGCAGTGGAATTATCGACATTCAGTGGGAATCACAAGTAAATTAGTGAAATTAAACCATCATATTAATTACAATTAGATAGTTATCAGGCACTGATTATCAATTGCCCAATACTCACCAATTCGGATTTAGATTGTAGTAAATCAATAGGCGACGTTATGTTCCGTGTTTACTCAGGATAAGTACAAAGCAAAGCACCATCATCTCCTCTAAGACCCAACTGAAGATGATGTTCTGAACGCTGTCACTGAAGTTATTTCTCCATTGGAAGAACTTTGCAACTACATGGAGGGAGAATCATATGTCACTGAATGGGCTTTAAAGAAGACACATGTGAAATTGGCAGAAACAATTGTGTGCTGAGAATAGTGACGTTAGTTGATCCACGGTTCAAAGAAGAACATTTACCTAAATCAGTTGACTGAGCTACAGTCATAGAGGAAATAATTGCTGAAGGTGTTGCACTTGATATAGCTTCCAATATGGGTGTTATTCCAGATGGAGATAGATTTTGACGTTACAACTAAAATGAGCATAAAGGTTGTTGCTAGTTTGTAACCAATTCTATATAACACCAATAACACCATTGCAGTGAGGATGTAGACATTAATTAAATGTCAATATCAAAGTTTATAATAACATCACAGTGAGGAAGCAGGCAATAATAATTTGTCAATGTCAAAATTTACATGCAGAAGTTGAAGCAGACATGTCAGTCGACATACATAGGTCAACATGTTGAGTTCAACATACCGAGGTTGACACGTCAAAGTCGACATCGTCGAGAACATCGCTGCTATCATCGAGACCAACGTGTCGAACGGCCCTACCCAAACAGAGTCCTTTTGAACAGCACTAACAAACTCTGGCAGATATTTCCTTACAAAAAGGATGTAAACACAAAGCCCTTGCTACGCCCTGCAGAGCAGGACAACGCAAGAGATGTACTTTTACAAAAAACCAACAACACAAGTCATTCTAAAATCAACCAAAACCTTTGAAGGGCAGAAAGTGCTAAAAATCCATGAAAATCTACATAATACACACACATTGTCTGGGAAAAGCTTTTATAATTGAAATAGTATTCAACATTATTACAATAATCATACAAAATATCAAGTGCACAACACTACTTATCATAATACTGACTGGAAGTATTGATATTCAGCAAATCCTTTAAAACACACATATAATAGCCTTGAGGATTCAAACCATTTAACCCATTTGGTCAAAATACTGACCTGATTATGAAAATATCTCACTATTTTGGTAATTCCTTTTCTAGGCTGAGGAAATAATTCATAAAACAGCCTTAAAACACCTTGCTTTAAGCAATTATGACACAGCACAATTCTTATAAAAATTGGCCAAAATTCTCTAAAGAATTTTGAACTTAACGTAACATTTGTTTACTAAAACACTCGCAAGCATTTATCATAATTTCATGTGATGTTAAGGCTTCCTGTACTTTAAAAAAATTACATGACATTTCCAACATATTCTAAGTCATGTGCAAGAACTCTGTATGCTATATTTTCCTTCTTTAATATGGCTATGATTCACTTTCATTTTACATACATTAGTTTCTATGTGACAAAAATTATTCTGAATAACCAAGGCTGAAACAAACTCCAAAATGTTAACTAACAGCATCTTACCAATATGGAAATATTCTACATTTTAATTTCTCGTATATTAATGTGAATATCCATCCCAGGTCCAGTTTTTGACTATAAAGCAATAATTTCTACCTGGCATGACGGGCCCTACATGCATGAAGGTTTACTACACTTTTTGTTGTTGGTCTGGATCCCAGCAGCCGAGTCTCTGACGCCAGTCAGCTGAGGGAATATTTATTCTACATTGTGGTAAGGGGAACAACACCACCACTACAGGGACAAAGAGCCTTTATTTAAAATTATCCAACAAAGACCAGTGGTACCTTCGAGAAATATTATGTTTCTAGGAAATAAAGTACTTGTGGCAAGTCTATTCATGTACAGTGCATGCCGCTATGCTGGCACTCGATGACCGCACTCCAAGGCAGCAAGTCTATGAACTATTGTGTCACTGTAGCTCAGTATAGCTGGTACCATGAGGCCAGGCATCTGCAGAGACCTCGCGCTCTGATGAAATACACAGCACGTAATCGTTTGTCGATAGCACACATCAGTTCCAGTAAAGGTAAGGACATTTTCATTCTTCATAATCCGCAAAGTCTCTTAGTGTAGATTATTTTTGTGAATTTCTCGTCGATCAATAATGCGTTGCAAGTACAGGCGGGCAGGCAGGAACAGCAGCGTAGTGAAGCAGTCAAGTTGGGGTGTGCGGAAGGTAATTTTCAACTGGTAATGAGACAAACTGTCGTCTCAAACATGTCTAACACTTTTCCTTTAAAAGATTATTAAGGAAGCTATGTGACCCTAAAATTGAGTTCTGAAATGCCTTTAGTTACAAATATCAGAAAGTACTTTTGATTACGTAACAAATCAATGAATTGTGTTTTGTATAACTGAGATCTTACACCTCTGAAAATGCAATTGGCAAAATCATCTCCTCTTATAAAACAAATGGGGATTGCCACCCTAATTTTGCATGAAACTGAGCAACACTAGCTTGGAAATGATTTGTTAAGACAAATGATTAATCAGCATGCCTAAATCCCAACACAAAAGGTAATCTTGTTGGAACACTCTCACATGAACTATTTTCAAGAAATGTATGTGGATATTTCAAAACACACTCTGAGTGTCCTTAAAATATTGTTACGTGCTGCGGCTGGTGCCAACTCAGCTGCCCCCCCGCCATAATCGGAGACCCACTTACCCTACCCTCTTCCTGGAACGAAGCGCTTGCGACCTCCTGATCCCCCCCTTCTGGGAATCCAGCGAATGCTGACAGCGCGAGACTTGCTGGCGTCACAGACCTCCTTTCATCCGCTAGAGCTTCCGATACGTTTAGCGACTCCACAAGAATATTCTGGTGAGATGGCTGGTGCCTCAGCCCTTTGCGACGCATCACGCGGAGTTGGGGAAGATTCTAGGTGGCGGCCTAAGACATTATATATACTGCCGCAACCCAGCGGCCGGCAGTCTTTGATGGAGGCCGCCTGGCCGAATGTGCGCGAGCAAAAATAAGTGTGGACGATGACTGGAAATCGCGGGATGACGGCGAGTGAGGTGTTTGTGGCTTGAAGGGACGAGAGGGTGTGAAACCGACGAGTGAAGCCTACTGTGCGTGAGGGCGCTTGGAGGACTCTAGAACTTTGCGACTGGCGGGACATGGATTGAACTAAGGTGGGACTGAATGGAAGTGTAATACAGATATTAGTGTAAATATTCAAACTGTCAATTTGGACACAAATTTTATATAATGTTTGAATAGGTTGATACACTGTCTGACGGGACTGATCTTTAAGTATTTAATTTCATTGATTTTTTTGTCGTAATTATAAATTTTATTAATTGGTGTCAATTGTGATCAGTAAGTGATTTCAATTTATTGAGAGAATTTGAGTTCAGAGAATTTTGCTGTAGTTATTGTAACTAAAATAAAGGAAATTATAATTAATTATTTTATTTGATTAAGACCTCCATCCCTTAACGAACTTGGTATAGCCCACTTCATTTCTAGAGAGAGAAATTGTAACACTGGTGCCAGAAGTGGGATGGAGGCATTTTATAAAAATAGAATATTAAAATAATTTTAATTAGTATTTGTAAATATCACCATAATTGTTGTAATAGGGCAAGGAATTGTTTCGCAATTTTTGAATGCAATTTTTGAATGTAGGCAGACATGGAAGCACTCCGCTCTTTAATCAAAAGTTTGAGTGGCCATATGAATAGCAAAATACATACTGTAAATAGTAGAATAAATAGAGTTGTAGATAATGTTAATGAAAATGTAAATAGTCAAATTAGTAGTGTTAGTGAATCTGTAAATAGTCAAATTAGTAGTATTAGTGAATCTGTTAATAGCATAAATGAAAATGTAAATAGTAAAATAGATAGAGTTAGAGAATCTATAAATAGCCAAATTATTAGTGTTAGTGAACTTGTAGACAAGAAAATAGACAGTGTGAATGAGAATGTGGACAGAAAGATAGAAGGTGTAAGCGAGTTGGAGAACAATAAAACAGATTGTGTGGACAAGAAAATTGATAATGTGAGCGAGAGGTTGGACAGTGTTGAGTGTAAAGTGGATCAAGAGGTGTGTGTGCCCTCAAGAAGGAATGGCAGGAGTTCTTGCAGCAGCAGGAGAGACAATGTGCAGGGGCGGAAGAGGAGCCGAGTTTGGTCACTGCCGAGATGAGTGCGGGCAGAGAGAAGAAGGTAGAGGTCACCGCCAGTTCTGCAGCATAGGTACACCCCAGCAGGGGGTGGGGGGGGGGGGGGGTAAAGGCGTCACAATTAAGCCCGCCCCTTACGATGGACAGACACCTTGGTGCGAGTATCGGCACCAGCTTGAGATCGTTGCCATCCTGAATGGCTGGACAGAAGAGCAGCGGGCATACTACCTGGCAGATGTACTGAGGGTACATGCATTGAGCATACTACAGTTGCTGTCAGAACGACATAGCCTAGAATATTCCACACTGGTGCGCTGCGCTGCATCCAGCGACCCGGCGAACCACTGCAGGAGCTGTGGCAGGACATCGTGAGGCTGTCGCACCTGTCTCTGGAGGGATGCTCGGCAGAGGCATGAGATGTCATCGCCGTAGGATTTTTCATTGATGCCATCGCTGACACCGAGGTGCAGCAAGCTGTGCCTCACACCATGCAGGATGTCTTGGCTCCAGCACTGGAAGTGGAGTCAGTACGGCAGTCATCAGTCCCCAGACATCCAGTGTGGGCAGTGATGCTTGATGAAGGGGAGGACGACAGCCTCAAGAGGATGTCGAAGGTCTTGCAGACGTTCATGAGGGACATCGCCTCCAGGGTGCGCACTACGGAGACTCGCCGTCCCCCACCCAAACGGCCGGAATGTTGGATGTATGGACAGCCGGGGCACCTGAGAGCCAACTGTCCTCAGCAACAGCAGCAGAAGCAACAGTCAAGGGGCAGGTGAGAGTGAATGTCTTTGGGAAACTTGTAAACACCGGTCTTGAGGGGCAAAGATCGAGACTCCAATGCCATATTGCTGGAGGGGAGCCTAGATGATGTTTCTTGTCAGATGGTCGTTGACACAGGAGCGACTATAACAGTGGTAAGACTTGACATTCTTGGGCCTTCCCTCCAGCTATTATCTGATAAGAACATGGATCACTGCTATTAAACAAAAGTAATGGGCAAGACCACACCAGTCAAATGCCAGAGAAGGGTACTCTTACAGCTTGGTAACCTTGACATAGAGCATGACATATGCATAGCAGAAATAGAGGATGAATGCATTTTGGGTCTTGATGTTTTACGTAAGCTGGGATGCTGTATTGATACTCGACTGGGGGTGTTACATGTAGGTAATACAGAGTTGGTAGTGTCAACATGACGAGATTTATCTTCGCCAACGAGCTGCCCAGTAGTGTGTAATCGTCAACTGTGCTCCCTGCTTCTGGCGAAGTTGATATTCCAGGCAAATGTCAGGGAAATTTGTCAGGCGATTGGGCATGATCGAACCAGCTCAGAAAGGTGGCATTTTACCCGATGGTGCCATTGTAGCCAGGACACTGATTCTCAAAATTGGACAGTTTGCCTGTTAGGATGATTAATTTGTCTGACCATGCTATCCGCCTTGAAGAGGGGGCCACAATAGGGTTTTGCAAGCAGGTCGGGAACTGCTGACAAGAACGAAAGAAAACCTCAATTGGCGACGGGAGAGGGCAGTTTCAGAATTGTTACAGAGAAATAGAGGTGCTTTCTCCTTCGAGTCCAATTACCTTGACAGAACTAATGTTGCATGCCACCACATCGACACAGGGGATGCCAGACCCATAAAGCAGTCACCAAGGCGACTACCGCTGGCTTCATATGAGGTCGTCGATTGTATTCTGATAGAGATGAGGGATTTAGATATGATAGAGCCATCAGTTAGTCCATGGTCTTTTACCATTGTGCTTGTTAAAAATAAAGATGTCTGTTAGATTTTGTGTTGATTACCGCCAACTTAAGAATGTGAAAAAGAAAGATTCTTACCCACTATCTAGGATAGATGACACTCTGAATAGCCTAGCAGGTTCACAGTGGTTTTCCACTCTAGACATGAAGAGTGGGTATTGGCAGTGCGAGGTGGCCCGGGAAGACAAGGAAAAGACTGCCTTTTGTGTCCAAGGGAATGGAACCTGGCAATTCGAGGTTATGCCCTTTGGGCTATGCAATGCCCCTGCCACCTTCGAACGACTAATGGCAAAAGTTCTGCCCTTAGAGATTTGTCAGGTGTACCTAGACGACATTGTGGCCACAGGAAGAACTTTTGAAGAGCATCTGGTAAGCTTAGATTCTGTGTTTCAGAAAGTGACTGTGGCCAATCTGAAATTGGTTCCCAAGAAATGTCACCTTTTTCAAAAGATAATTAATTTCTTGAGCCATGTTGTATCAGCCCATGGGATTGAAAAAGACCCTGAGAATACCAGAGCAATAATAGAGTGGCCTCTACCAAAGGATAAAACTGAAATTGGAAGTTTTCTAGGCTTATGTGTTTACTACCATCAATTTGTGCCTGGGTTTGTCACTATCGCCAAACCTCTGCATGAATTGACTGAGGCAAAAAGAAAATTTTGTTGGACCCCAGAGTGCGAAATTGCTTTCAATAGACTAAAGGAAATTCTGATATCTTCCACAGTACTGGGCTACCCAAGTAGAGAGGGTGAATTTACTCTGGATACTGATGCTAGCGATGTTGGAATCAAGGCTGTGGTATCTCAGATGCAGGATGGAAAAGAGCGGCCATGAACTGTTTTCAAGAAATGTATGTGGATATTTCAAAACACACTCTGAGTGTCCTTTATAATATTTACTTTGGTTGGTGACTTAAATTTCCAAATCTAAATATTTTAATGTAAGAAGTCTATTTTTGCAATACAGATAAGTATTATATTTTGAAAATGCAAAACCACATCTTTACAAATTAATTTTTTTAGATGCCAAAAATTTATTTTATAATATGTTTTTGATGGAAAATGGTTGTTTGACTGACCTACTTTATAAAATCATTTTTCCTGAAGCTTGACATTATACTAGTAATATATAAAAATAAATCAGAGTTACCTAAAAAAAATGGTAACAATATACTATCTCCTAGCTGTCAGTACTTAGAAATTATGGATGGAATTCAGAGCTCACCTCTAAGTGGTTGTGGAAGTGCCTTACTCTGGCCAAACTAACACAATACTACTGACATTTTGGCAAGACTGCCTTAATAAGTCATGGTCTGACTCCTTGAGCATCATCGTTTGCAATTTTTAACTCAACGCTAAGCATTTTTTTCATTTTAATTTAAGTGGAGAGGCTTGGACGGCTATTAGCGAGGTCTTGAAAGCCAATGAGGGTGAAATGAGGTGGATATGGAGCAGTAGTGGGATGCAAGGGCCACGGAAACGGAAGATCCTCTAAAAAAATTGCAGTTGAGCTGCATTGTCTGGCACAATTCCCACATGCGAAAATCCATCATCTGGTTTCCAATGTGTGTAGCCATTTTAGCATATGCTTTTCAATATGTACAACCTACCTCAATTATATCTTTGCTGGAAACATCACCACCTCCTTTATTGTTCTTCAGGACGTTGAATATCACGTCAGCTTTCTCACCACTGGAGCCACGGGTCAGGTGCACATAAAGTTTTGCAAAATCATCAAAAGTCACTGTGCCATTATTTCCACCTGACAGGTAGTTCACTAAAAGTGTCAGGAGATCTTTGTCTAGTTGCTTCTCCCAAAAATTCTAAAATAAAAAAAAAAATTACTTAAGACAATGGTACAAGTATCTACACAGAGATTAACAATAGATTTTACTTTTCCTGAACGGAGAGGAAGAATATATTTAATGAAAATGGCCTAAACTTAGTTCAACAAGAACACTTGAAATGATAACACTGTCAAGTGACAATTAATCAGCAAATGAAATACATTAAACATGATTGTTACCTTTGGTTTACAGTAAAGCAACAAAAACACTTCAAAAACATGTAACAAGAGAGTAAATCAGCCTAAACTGTTTATACAGAAATAAGCAGAAATTTAATTTAATTTTATGGGTCATATAATTTTATCAAGAAAGAAAAAATGCATTATAAATGTTCCAGAATGTGAATTTTTCGTAGGTATGAAACTAATGGGGATACTGTATATTCCATTTATTTCTTTATCTCTATTTGCTTCAGATTACTCCATCCGAAATAGTTTACCCTTGATGACTCGTTCCCGCAAACAATCAACCTCATCTGTGTAGTTTCGAGTAACAAAATCTCCAGATGCAACGTAGCTTATGACACAGAAAAACTACGTGACTGCGTTCTCTGACCAGATGTGTAATTTTCACCAGTAACAAGTTTCACACATTTACAGTTTTGTACAATTGCTTGACAGAGAAAATGCTATACCATGAAGGAGTGCTTCAAAACAGACCAAACTACATGCACAGACAGCCAAACAGATGCAGAACAAATAATTTAATTTTCACATACAGTCAAAGCTACAGTGGCCTAAATACAGGATGATCCGTTAAGCAGCGGGACCTTTTATGATGGGTATGTTGATGAATCCGATACTGCATCAATTCAATAAGTGTCCCGATAATGTTGTGGGGTATTATGGACCATGTGTTGATCCACGTCCATAGTTCATCTTCATTTAGTGAGGGTGGGAGGGAGGGTGTTCTCAACTGATATCCAATTGTGTCCCCAAAATTCTCAATTGGTGAAAGATCAAGGAGATTCGACTCTCCAAGGAAACAGTTGCCCACCTTACAAAGTACTGAGGCTGATATGAGCTGTATTGACACAATCACTCTCTTACAGATGCTGTTGATAACAATGTCCACAAATATGTCCAATTTGCCATTTGTAAATTTATCAGCGAGACCAGCAACCTAGGGCTTACTGTATAGATGTTACAAAAGCCTGCACATTTATGTTTTCTTTGAAAAAAAAAAATTGTTAAACAAAGAGTATCTTGCAAGAACTGTTTAGTATTCTATGACATTCAAAATACAACTGTGAAGGCAGTCAACATACTTATTTTTTTTTAATTTATTTTTTTTAGGTTTGATTATAAAAATCCCAAAACAAATAAACAGACCTCTATATGGTACTACACTCCCATGCTACCCAGGCATTTATGAGAACTAACCAAATGTAACCACATGGCAATCCAAATCTTATTCCCTATGACTGTTGCATCTGGAGAAAAGGGCTTCTCAGAATTATAACTTATTAAGAACTGCTTAAGATCTACAGTGTTGCAGCAATGTCTAATGGAACTGGGAATGATGTCAGCGGAATATGAAGTTCAAGAAACTGATAGAGAGGCAACAATTAAAGGTTTTGTATGACAGTAGGCCTGCAAAGTGCAGTTTTAAAATTTATGTAGCCCTACGAGTATTTAAAAGTACTAAAAAAATTGTAATTATCAAGAGCAAAATTTGTTTTCTTGTATGCAATTAAAAAAAAAAGTACACTACTGGCCATTAACGTTGCAACACCAAGAACATGAGCTATCACAGCTAGATTTATTGGATAGAATTACCTTTATAAACATGTTAAATGTTTATTATTGCAGTTCGGCATGATATATAGAACATGGAGAAATCAGTACTGTGTGGCCCCACTCTGCTGTTACACAATATGTCATTGAGAGGGAGAGAGACTTTTGATTTACATCTAGGATACCTCAGAGCATGTCGCTTCAGCGTGCGTCTGAAGTTTGTTCATTGTGGCTGCAAGGATCCAGTGGCAGGCCAGTCATTGTCCAACCATGAAACATACAGTTTCTTTGGGTGGAAGATCTGACAAATGCGTAGGTTGAGAAAACTGAAACATGGTGGGCATCCAGAAACCTTCAGATGATAAGTACTGTGTGGTTGTGAATGTGTTGGTACAATGTCTCCATACTGGCCCTGAAGATAGTGGTCAACAACAGGCTCCAACACCTCCAAAATGTAAAAGTTGCTGGTCAGCATACCAGCGATGCAGACTAGGCATGAGCAGGAATGGAATTTGATGTCACCCTATACCACAACTCAAGGTGCTGGGTTGGTGCGATGGTTAATGATGCAGGACTCGGCTAGGTATGCACCACGGTACTGTCAGACATAGCACCATGGTGCTGCAAGCAGAAGACTATGGCATGACATTCATACCTCTAGGCCTAACATTCCATGCACCATTGAAGCCACAAGACCCTATGGTAAGTAGTCAGTGGCAGTCACAGTAATGTGCGTCTGGACACAGATTAATGTGCCACATGCCTGAACTCCTTAGTGCCAGAGTGTGATGTCGCTGTACGGTCTGCAATTGCCATGCGCACCTGATGTCTGTCATTGCGCTTGACTGCGGTGAGGTCATCAACTTCCTGCACTTCCTTGACCCACTGATTCCATATCTGCTTCACTGTGGTTACATTTCTTCCAATGCAAGAACTAATTTTGCAGTAGGATAGCCAACATTTCCGATATGCCACAATTCCCAAGTGGTCAAACCTTTTGTATGGTTGTCGTGTTCTTCCATGTGGCATGCTCACTTTGCCTGGGCAAACAAACTTCAGGGAAACGCAATGCCACAACCTCTCAGTGGCTCCCTGACCTACACTTATATACCACTCACATTACTGTCGCCATTGGTGCGTGTGCTGCGCCACTCTGAACAACTAATCATGTCATTGTCCTACCCGGCTCTATGCATTCCCTCAATGTGGGCCCTTCAGTTGCAATCTTGGTGTTGCAATTTTCATGGTCAGAAGTGACAATAATAAAACTTACAAGCTGAAAATGATGAATCAAATATAACAAACTTCTCTCACTCTTAAGAGCAAAGTTTAAGGTTATTTAGGAAAGAGTGTAGGTAGCTACACAATACAGGTGAGTATAAAAGAAACACCCAAATTTGAAGGTCTATAATATGAAAAGCAAACAACCTACAATCTTGGTTGACCAATCAAATGAACCGTAAAACAGTGAAGTTTGTTTACCATATCTTCATAAATGTTCAAAGTAACCACCACGAGCAGCCCGAATGACATCTACGCGATACTCACAACTCTTTCCACAGTCAGCATGTCTGGTGTTACAGTTTGGATAGTGTCCATAATTCTTGTTTTGAGGTTGTCAATGTTAGCCAGCAATGGTGGACGAAATACTTAATCCTTTATGTACCCCCATAGAAAAAAATTGCATGGAGTAAGGTCAGATCTTCTTGAGGACCAGTGATGAAGAGCCTGGTCACCAGCTGCTTCTCGAACAATCCAGTATTGCAGCAACGTCTCGTTCAGGTATCTGCGAACAGCTAGGTGTCAATGGGGTAGCACATCATCCTGCTGGAAAATAAAGTCTCTCGCCACCTCTTCTAACGGAGGAAACAACCATTCTGCGAGCATATCCAAGTAAGTAATACCAGTAACAGTGGGCTTGTGAAAAAAGAAAGGGCACAAAACCGTGTCTTTGGATACAGTGCAAAACACATTCACTTTGAGGGAAGCGTGCTCGTGTTCTGTGGTTTCATGTGGATGTTACTGACCCCGTATCCACACATTGTGTCAGTTCACCTTACTATTTGTATGGAATGTTGCTTCATCACTGAAAACCAACTTAGACATGAAGGCATCGTCTAACTCATTCTGGACAAGAACAAACATGCAGAAATCACGTCGCTGTACTTTATCCCTTTCGTTAAGAGCCTGTACAAGCTGTAACCTGTATTGTTTGTATAGCAATCGCTTTTGCAACACTGTCTGTACCGCCGATTGAGGGATTTGCATTTCCCGGCTAGCTTGTCAAGTTGATTTTCTTGGACTGTGAATGAACGCTTGCTGAATCAGTTGCACATTCTCTTCAGACACGCGGCTACCCGAAACTTTTCCCATTGCAAAGGCACCCTGTGTCACGGAGCTGATGAAACCACCATACAATATATTGAACAGTTACTGAATAACACAGAAAGCCTTCTGTTGTTCCATCGCCATAGTGATGTGGACTAACACATCCCACATGCTCATAGTGCGACGACGGATGCTCCCAGTGTCATCTCTCGGCACACAAAGGAAACATCAGACCGTCCCCTTCACATTGATGCGTCGAATGCGAGCTCGTTTCGCCCTCACCACTTCAAACAGAGAGTTACGGACGCCATCCAAACAGTAACACCGGACATGTTGACAAAACTGTGGAACAAGTTTGAATTATCACGTAGATGTCATTTGGGTCGCTCGTGGTGGTCACATTGAACATTTATGACGACGTGGTAAACAAATTTCACGGTACCATGGTTCATTTAATTGGTCAACCAAGGTTGCAGGTTGTTTGGTTTTGATATAATAGACCTTCAAAGTCGGGGTATTCTTTTATACTCATCCTGTACATTATGTTACCCCATGCACCCGACACATTTTTGTCTTCTGCGCATTATCTTCTTAATTGGCTTTCACTATACCAAGCTGTTCAATACTGCACTGCACGACTTATGTGTTATTCAACAGGTAATATGGACGTACGGATCAGCTCTCACCTAACCTTCCTCGAAAGTTGTCACTACTGAACTGAACAAACTCTCCCCTTTGTGTAGTGACAATTGACTCTCCTGACTCATTTTGGACTTCTGCACAATATTCTCTCATTTGGATTTCACTATACCTGGGGATGGTGATTCAGAGTGAGGTAATTCTTAAGAATACAGGCTTTTTTCGAAAATCGGAAAAATAATACCTGGATATGATAGATATCATTATTAGTAATCATAATTACTAGGAATTTTGGAAGGGCATTAAATAGTTTTCTGTAAAAAAAAATGACAGGGAGGAGGGTGATCAAGATTGCTGCATTTATGCTATAAAATACGTATAATTTACATAGAATATACTTATATAGGGTCGCTAAATTGTTTTACATGTAAGAATACGATTTGCAACTAATATTTAATGCGTAAAATGTCATTACCGTGGTATATTTATAGCACGGCACTGAGGTTTATACAGGTAAACAACACAGGTATGGAGCACTGTCAGAACATTATCTCATTTTGGTGAATTACTCAAGGCTTACCTGGTCTATATTGATGAGAGGATAAAACGTATTACTAGTAGAATAAATATACATATCGTAGATGATACAGAGCCTCATTCATAGATGGTGTTTATCTTTGTAGGCGATGCATACCGCAATTTTAATTTTAATAACATGGCGGTGACGTGTTTTACTGCAATCCATTTTGTTGTAAGTGTTGAATCTAATATTGATTTGAAATTACAAGTGTTTCTATGCTATTATAGCAAGGGAAAAGGTAAATTATAATATATGTGCGGTGATTAGTGTGTCTGTGTAGTGTGGTCAAATGAACCAAGGTTGTGTAGCGCGTATTCGTATACGCCGTATGAATGGCGAGTGATTTGGTGAGCACTAACTAAATTAAATGAATTTTTTGGAGAAAATTTTTTTTGAAAAGTGGTATAATTCCACTCTACTAATTACATAGAACACAAATTTACTACAGGGAATCAACATTTGACCAATAGAAACCCCAAAAACGATAGTAGGGAGGGTTATGAATATCAGAGAAATTGTGGAGTAAAACGAGTGAAACAAATGTACATCATTTAATATTTATTGATGAAAATATGTTAAATTGCAAAAATACTCCACAAGCGTAGCTATACATTACGCACTGAGCCAGAGTCCCAGCGCCAGCAGGGAAGTAAATCCCCAAAACAGTGATTCAAGGTCCGCCATCAATATTTTCTGGGTGGTGACATGAAGCATTAATCAATAGTGAAGCTTGGAGTTTTCCCACAAATGATTTTCAAGCGCTGCCAAACATGGTGCATCGAGCCAGAGTCCCGGCGCCAGCAGAAGTGTAAATCACCAAAACAGTATTTCAAGGTGCGCCTACAATTTTTCTGGGTGGTGACGTGGAGCGTCACGCATCAGCGAAGCTTGGAGTATCCATATAAATTATTGTCATGTGTAGTCTATTTACACTGAGAAATAAGGTGTGTGTGTTTTGCAATTTGACGCGTGCCGCTTCTACATCTATTCAAATATGATTACAACTCATCGCCTAGAGCACCTCTTCCATCTCTACAGGCATGAAAAAAAAAACGTTGCCTACCCTACAGGCAACTGGAACTGTGTTTTTCCTTCTCATCTGGAGAATACACAACCCGGTAGGGACGCTGCCCCCTTCCCACGCTTGACGACTATAAGCTGCCCAGACCTTGGCAAGGCTGAGCACACCCGAGAAGGCACAAAGCCAGAATTGCTGACGAGAGGATTTTCACGCCACCCAGGGCCGGAGGACGTCATGCCTCCCCTGCAGCCTACAAGCTACTACTACATAAGTTCGGCCGCAGCTGAGCTTGGGAGTCATTCTTTCGCATATCTAGAAACCTCCCACAGCACTGCCAGTGCTCTGGATATTCGGAGAAGTTATCAACCTTCGAGTACGCCCTCGCTGCTACTTACTACGCACTTAGGCGACCAGTCAGCCCGACGACATATGAACACAAACATTTTCTTTTAATTTCACTTTGTCTCCTCTAGACACCTTTATTTAGCAGTTTAACTTTAACTCTTTATTTTTTGTCTAGAATCAGTATTTCCCTTTTGCTTGGAACCAGGTCACCTACACCTGGAACCACGCAGTTACCTTCATCTATCCTCGACTTGGTAGGAGGTAGCACATATCACATTCTTATTTGTATCCACAGTTGAAGGTAGATAATACCGTGCACTGTCGATGGAAACCGGGATTTTATTAAACTGAATTAAGACATATGTATTAGACGGCTACCTGTTTCTCCCCAGCTACACATATGCATTGCCAGTGATCGTGGGGGAGAAACAGTGACATCACAACCACTAGCAACACCTTCACACCAGGAGGCACGACTGAAACAGGTTGCTTCTCACCATCTGCACTGAATAGTGCACGGTGACTATGGCCTGTAGTGTTGCTGGGCATCCTAGTGCGAACGCACAACCAGTAGAGGCTTGATGGTCCACATGGCTCCATGTCCCTGATCAGTCCGCCTACGGTGGGGGATCAGTGGGGACTCTTATCGAGCTCGAGCTGGCAAGTCACTATTGGGTTACACTGTTAGTATTTCTTTCTCAGTGCACTGCATGAACTATAGAGCTGTTACCCTATGCCTCACGAGAGGAGGAGTGGCAGGAAACGCAGGGAGCATCACTTTGCTCACCTTACTCTCAGGCTGAGGATAGCGTCATCCCATCCTACGCAGGATAGACATGTGGAACGGGACAGTGCCGCCGAACTCAGACGACGAACAGATACACCTGCTCCGGTTGTGTTCAATAACTTTTCACCACGTGTCCACATGCACACCAAGTGTCACCCCATTGTCATCGGACTTCTGAACAGTACTAAAGTGCGCCTAGGCTGGGACAACCACATCTTCTGGTCTAAAGAAGTTCGTCTGTGGAACATCCGTTCTGGCATCAACATAATTTGTCCCGCCTAAGGACATATCTATCTAGAATACACAACTAGTAGTAAGAGTGTACAAGAACTAGCCAACACCCCTACACTCGTTCCAGCTACCTAAGGCACTTTTGGTCTAGCGGATAAAATCCTCGACTGTGTCCAGTCAGTTTAATCGGACACACGTCAAATTTAACATATTTTTTTTACTATTTGTAATATTTCTGTAATATTGTCACATGAAAACATGTTTAATGAAAATGTACTTATTTTGTATTTTTTAACCCCACAATTTCCCTGATCTTCATAGCCCTCCCCACTATAGTTTTTGGGGTTTCTATTGGTCAAATTTTGATGCCCCTAGTAAATTTGTGTTCTGTGTAATTAGTAGAGTGGAATTATACCACTTTCCCAGATTTTTTTCCTTCAGAAAAGCCCCTATTCTTAAGAATTACTGGATTCCCTCTCTCTGACGGACAGGTAAAGAGTGGAGAGGCTGGCCAGGATGTGAAGAATGGTGAATGGAGTGAAGAGTGAGAAGTGAACATTTCGCTAAGGGGCTGTATAGGGGGAGAAGTACACACAGTAGAAAGTTTCAGATGTTATGAAGGCAAGCAGAAAGGGAAAGGCAGTCCATGTTGATGAGAACAATGAGGGAATGGAATATGTCGCGGAAGGAGTTCGTGATGGTGAAGCAAGGGGGTTGGGTGAGTTAGAAAGGGACTGAAAAGTGAAAGCGGATGAGGGAAGAAGTGCTTGCACCAAGCAACAAATAGGCCCTAGCTCACTTGCAAGTTGGGAATATATATGTGTATATATCATCAAGCCATGGGCATGATTTCATAAAAAAAAAACAGAAAACAAAATTAATTATTTTAGTATTCACAAATTTTATCTAACACTGTAAATTCAACTTTAAACATGGAACTACTTTCCCTCCATTGACTAGCTTTACTGTGCACATGGCACTAAGTGTCCCTGTTAAAATATATGCATGTATAGGCAGCAGCATATTTCAGAGATTGACTTCAAAAGTGAAGTGAAGTGATTTGAGCGGCTCTTAACAGCGAGGTCTTGAAAGCAGATGTGGGTGATTGAAGTAAATATGGAGCGATGCCGGAATGAAGGGGCGGGGGAAACGGGAGATACCCCCAGAAAACCCGCCAACCAACAGCATTGTCCGGCACTAATTCCCACTTGCGAAAATCCAGTCACCAGGCTGGGGATTGAACCCGGTTCGCCTTGGTGGGAAGTGAGCCTGCTAATCGCTCAGCCACCATGGCCCCGACTTCAAAAGTGCTCAATTAACCATGAAAACCCTATAGCACTAGGTATTCATAATTTTACAGTATGGTTGTCTCTAATAACAGATTGTATAAGACAACACTATTCTTTTAAAAGTTTTAGTATTAATTCCATGTCTAAATTAAAGGGGATGTTATCAAAGTTCATTAATTGCTTTCTGAAGTTCATAACATTATTGGGTAGAAATCTGGATTTAAAAAAACATAAAATTGCCTTTCTTTACAGTTTCAAATCATTTTACCACAAAATACTTGTAACAATAAGCCAACTAAACATTACTCACTGTAATTTATTTCATAATTACTGGAATCTTCTCCTAATCATTATACTTGAAGACAGATACTTCTGCAGATTTTAAAAAATTGAAAATATTCCTTTATATTATATACCTGTGTGTGTAGCCTATGCATACAAAAACAGTAAACATGTGTTTTCTGTTTATTCTTCTTTTTATACGTTATGACTGTGGATGTGGCCTGAAATACTTGTGAAGAATAATTAAATCTTCAAAGTAAGTATTCGTATTGTGTACTACATATGTCACTTGTCAATTTTCTTTGTATATACTATACCTTCAAAAGCTCTACTAGCTACAATAAACTTTACAATTGCTGATGTTGTTGGATTTATACGAGCCTGCCAGTTATTTCAAAACGACCATTGGTAATTTTAATAAGTCTTCGATAAAACTCTACAAAGTCACTAAGTTATTACTTCACTGTCATATATATTTAAAACTGACAGAAAGAACCGGGCAGTTTTCTGACAGTATCCAACACTTACTTCCCTACTATGTCAATATCTTCAAAGTGTCACTCGGTACATAATACTACCTAAAACATAAATTAGTTCCGGAGTAAGTAAACTACCTTTATATATTTCTCAGAACACTTGTTTCCTTTGTCAGCACACATTGACCTGAAGATATTCTGTAAATGTTGGTCTTCATTTGTAAAGAGAAAGCCTCGCTTTTTATCATCGTGCCTACTTGCCGAAGAGCCCATCTCGCAATAGAACTCAAGACTGTAAGCTGACAGCAAACAGATTAAAACTTATCACGCCTCAACATATGATACGTCCTTCCTGATATTATAATTCTACAAATTCCCAAATATAGACAAGCACTGTACCACGTGACCTATTGTGTACATTTCGGCACAAGGAGCCATAGAGAGCTACGCTAGAGCAGAAACACAGGAACGTAAATTATGTCACTAATTTTGTTATTCCGATTATGCGAAAACGACAGCGACAACAAACTTTACGTGGCGACAACCGTAAACACAAAATTTGTATATGAAAAAAAATGAGATTAAGTAAAAAAAAACATTCAGAAAGTAGTACATCTCCATTCTAGCAAATAGGGGTACACAGAATATGGCATTTTGGGACGCAGTTGAAACCGTTGGAGATAAGTTGTTTTTCTATGGACTGTAACTGCCATCTTGCCAGTATCCTCAAAATATCGTGTACTTTAGAATGACATTGAGAGAAAGGTTACTATCGAGGCATTTTGTGTTGAACAAAACTGATGAATAAATAAATATATATTACAATTCACGTGGGTAGTTTTACTAGTTTATTATTGGCTTGTGTTGTGCAAGCAAATAAGTTCCTCATAAAACTACCGATTGTAGTGTGTATTCTGCGGACTAGTATCCGGTCATGTGTGAAAATAAGCACGTGCTTTAGATATAATGCTCATATATCAGGATTTGTATTTTTTAAATAAAGGATTAAATAAAGGATTAAATAAAATATAATAAATGTGCTACCGTTGTTGTGTAAAGTATAGCAGGTTGCGTATCAGTAACGAGTGCAACAAAACGGCGACCATCAGCCTAGCTGAATTTCTGGAAGGCAAAGCTCACATGTTCCTTAGACACGAATAAATAATTATTTGCTGGCATTTATATTTAAATTCCTAACACTGACAATGACTCGAGAGGTTTGTTTCCAATATGGCTTCATCTCCTATATACATATTTACTGTCAATATAGAACATGGTTTATAGTAAATAAATTCAAATACTGTTTTAGTTATTCCCTTTCTTTAATTTACATTAGTTCTCTGTTATGATACAATTTTATACTTATTTATCCCAGATTGTAGGGTAAAGTTTTGTTTCTTTCACCTACAATGTTGGACAAGGTTAAGTTACCCTTGTTACATAATTAAAACACAGAAATTAGAAATTCTACTGAATTGTCTGCACTGGACAATCAATTCCAAGAATTTTTCAGAAGGAAAAAAAAAAGGGGGGGGGGGAGGTACAGGAGACATTTATGGATAATTTTATTCCATATATCTTCAAAAATTGTGTTACATCTTTACATCTTTCTCCAAAAGTGCAATTTAGTACCAAGGGCTTACAATCACCATAAGAATTAACAATAGAAAATTGAATCCACACATGTATATGGCACCAGCTACAACACAACATAATTGCGTAAGATGGCGGCCTAATCACGGTAGCGGCATTAAGAGGATTGAATAATTTCTATTCTTTTATGCCGAGTTCTACGCCGGCCAATCACGAGACCACATTTCCAACCACGAGTGTCAGTGCAGTGCAAGATTATAACAAGAAAATAGTTATTAAATTAATTTTGCTGTACAGTTCAGATTTCCGTTTGTTTATAAATAGGAAACACAATTATTAACATGTATACCACACTTTAAATATCCCGAAATACGATTCCCGCGAAACTTTTTTCATAACAAGTAGATTAACAAAATAAAATATCTGATTAGCCAACACACTGTTAGAAAATATCCGCGATACATGTACAGTCTGCCTTTTTTATTGTGCTTGTTTCTCATTAGTCAAGTAACAGTTTTCTTACTGCAGTTGTAGCCAATTAATTTTAATACTTCCATGGTAATGCCACTGTTATTTTGCTACGGGAACCCTATGGTGATTGTAGCGTAGGCTTTAGTCGGTCAGTAGTCACGATTTTAATTCAGCCCATGTTAAAAATTTCACATTGGGAGAGAAAACTACAGTAGGATATTATTTCTATAAATACACTTTTAGGGATAATAAAGTAACCACCCCATGGTTAGGTTTAAAACGTATGAAATCATATTCGCCAGCCTTTTAGGTTACTTTGGGTAGTTTAATTAGCTTAGGAAACATTGTTGAACTGCAATGGGTGAAAGAGGCATGCACTGCAATGATATCGATAACAAGTGCACATCTACTAACCACTGCCAAAGTGGTCCAAAGACACACCTGTGACAAAATTTCTTGGTTGTTACCTACCAACTTGTGCAATTATTATTTTTAGTGTGAAAATCTCCTCTGAATATAATAAAAACTATTCAGTTTCAATATCTCGGAACCATGCTGCAGAAACTTGACAAACAAACACTCCTATACGAAAAAAATATCACTGAAGAATTGAGGTACCTCTCTTCACTTCCCAATGGGGTGCAGTGGAAGCTGTGGTGGGCATAGTGGTAGGACGCTTGCCTTCCACCAATGTGACCATGTTGGTTTCCCTATGATGTTACTCACAGATTTTCACATGTAGTAATTGTGCTGATTGATGCTGCTGGCTGACAGGCTTTCTCGATGTTTTCCCATTTCCCCCCACCCTTGCATTTCAATGCTACTCCATATATGCCATATTTCACCCTCATTGGCTCTCAATACCTTGGTTATTACAAACCACCAACAAACCACCATCTTTCAGCTCCTCCCATCTTAAGATAATGGAGGCCATGGTGGTGTAGCGGCTAGAGTATTCACTGTTTCACGAAGCACACCTTTTTTTTTTTGTATCCCATATACATCCAATCCTTTTTGGAAAGGACTCGTCAATTATTATTTTTTTTCTAATTTTTGTTATACAATAAGGATATCTGCACACAGTTACATTAACATAAAAATATATAACAGATAAATAATATAATTTACACACTTATTAATTATAACAGCTCTACAAACAGGTTAAAACTGCATTTGGTTGCAGTATATGTTGTTACAATTCCTTTACAGATAGATATTAAAGTATAAATATGTAGTCTTACATTAGGTTGAAAGACAAGGTATTACATGAAGTCTCCTTATATCAGTCTTGTTCTGCGTTATATAAATTTATCTTTATGTAAGTATTGTTCTACAGAATAGAAGGCCTTATTTAAAAAGTACAATTTAACAGCTCTTTTTAATTTCTGTAAACTATTAATTTACTTCAAATAAATGGGAAGATTATTTATTAGTTTTGCCCCAGCATAGTATGGATTTGATGTAAATTTTGAGGATCTGTAGGAGAATAGGTGAAGACGATTAGCTTGTTTGGTGTAGTAATGTTTTCCATGAAAAAAAAAGAATACTTCGGTACATATACATGCACGGAAGAGTGAGGATTTTGTTATTTATAAATAGCTGCCTTCAATGGCTTCTTTTTCCTTATTACTTTCCATTTTATTTATTTACCCCAAAATATGATTCCTATAATTGATTATAAACTGAATATTTGAGAAATTGTATGCAAGTATTGTGTTGTTATTAAAAATCTTTTTTAAGGTATGTACCACAAAACAAATTGAACTCAATTATTTACAGACACTATCAAACATGCTCAGTCCTTGTTAAATTACTGTCTACAATGAGCCCTGGAAATTTAGTACTATTTACTATCTGTAACTTGACTTCTTCTTTTGTTGTGCATCTTTCATCCTGCATTGTATGTTTATTTCTTTGCATGAAATTCATCAGCACATATTTGTTTACATTTAATAGGTATTAATTTATTATACTGGAACCAACTGGACATCTCAGTCACTGTTTGTTTTATATTTTCTTCAAGAACAGTGTTATTTGAACTAGTTACCAAAATGTTTGTGTCATTCGCAAACATTATAGCTGAGCGGTTGGTTATTTATTCTGTAAAATCATTAATAAATATTAAGAATAAAATTGCTCCCAATATTGATCCCTGTGGCACTCCTACCAGAGTAGTTCTGGTATTGGACATAACATCTGTAATGCAATTTTTGTCATGGTATCTTATGGAGGTGATCTGTTTTCTGTATTCAAGATATGATTTGAACATATTATTGGTTACACCTCTTATTTCACACTGTTAAAGTTTTTGCAATAAATCATTGTGGTCGACAGAATCAAAAGCATTTGAAAGATCTGTGAATATACCTGTTGAGAATTGTCTTTAAATAATACGCTAATATTTTTTTCAGTTAAACTGTGAATAGCTTGTTCTGTAGATCTGCCCTCTACACAGCCATACTGATGCAATGTAATAACCTTGCTTCTTATTAAGAATTGTGTCTGTTTATTTGCTATCAATTTTTTTTTCAAATATTTCAAAAGGATGTAAGAAGAGCAATATACCTATAGTAGTTATCCATCAATTCCTTGTCACTTTTTTTATGTATTGATACTACTTTTATTAAATATTTTATTTATAATATATAATATATTTGATTAAATAAGAACTTTTTTTTTTTTTTTTTTTTTTTTAGCAGAGTCATAGGTACCTCATCTATTCCACAGGAACTTTTACTTTTGAAAAATTTAAATTACATTTATATCCTCTCCAGAGATAGGTGTCAAAAACAGCATGTTAGCATTCCAAGTGTTAGGCCTTTGGGGTATGTGAACAGAACTGATATTTGTAGCTCTGTGTTGATTTTGCAATTTTATTGGGATGTTTGTGAAATAGTCATTAAAACTATTAGATATTTCCTTGCTATTTTCGATTTCGATACCATCAACTTTCAAGGAAAGGTTAACATGTCCTTGCCTAGATTTTAATTAATTATTAATATTGTTCCAAACTGCGTTTGTTTTATTTGATGAGGCTATTTTCACCTCATAGTATTTCTGCTTTGCTACTCAGAGTAACTTATTATATAATTATTCGTATTGCTTACAGTGTAATTTATGTTTTTTCACCTGGGTTTTTAGCATTTGATGTCTTGTTTTTAACCTCTGTCCTGAGACAGTCATACCTTTACTAATCCATTTTATTTTCGAGCTACTGCTAAATTTTGCAGATTTGAGTGGAAAGGCATGATTAAAATGACAAATAAATGTATTAATAAAACTGTTCCAGGTAATGTTTGGTTTAGTTATAATATATAAACGATTTTTGTTCTGGAGTGGTTGCTCGTGGTTGTTTCGGAAATGTTGTTCATGGTTGTTGTAGAAACATTTGTTTGTAGTTGTTTTGCAGTGTCCGTAGTTGTTCTGTAATCATCATCCCATTTTTCATTTACAGGTAGATTAAAAAAAAAAAAACATTTTCATCTAAATATCCATGATTCATCGTCAATATTAAAATAAGCTTATGTCCAATTCGTTGCCCTCAAAATTATAATTTGTAAAATCATTAAGGAGGGTGAAATAGAGTTTAAAGAAAATCACGCGATGTTTTTCTATTTTGCAGATGGTGTAGTTATAGGAAAAGATTGACTTTATCTAAGTTTTCTTTATTTTGACTACCTTTGGAAAATGATAGAATGTATAAACATGTCATTTACTGTAATGATCACAGTCTACCGTTGAATGCATAACCATCTAAATGCACAAGTAAGCTTTATTTATTTAACTTAACATATTGTCGACAGCAAGGTCCATTAGACAATGGCAAACCAAGAACACAATGAAGGGAATACAAGGAAGGAATTGGTCAAATTGTCTTTATTGAGTCACCCCAGAAATTGCATGGAGTGAGTTTGAGAAACCATGGAAATTGCAAATCATGAAGGCTACATTCAATAGCTATTAAAAATACGAGAACTGATTTGGTTGTAGGCCTATATTATTGTATTGATAAACAGTTGATTTCTTGTTTGTCACTGCAACTCTGCTGACTCGGGGAGAAAAAATTGTAAGATTGGAGTTTTTATAAAGTGTAGCTTTGTATTGGTTTACGAGATGATTCGCCATTACTAACAAATTAATTCCATAAACTCCTACACTGAAATAGCAAATTGGCATTTAGAAAAATACGTATCAGCAGTTTTACAAAAGTGCCTCTACCTCTAACGAGTCCGCAACTTACAAGTTAGACCTTAAATTCATACATACATACACTCGCAATTAGGCTACTGCCCAGTGACGAGCTCTCTCACCTCTCCTTCACCCAGCTAACTCCTTTTCCACTCCCTTCCTGAACTTACCAACCCCTCTCACATATATCAATTCCTCCCTCAACATATTCCACTCCCTCATAGACCTCACAAGCATGGACTGCCTGCCCCGTTCCGTTCTCCTCCACACCCTCTGAAGCTTCTCACTGTTGTTTCCTCTTCCTCTAAATACCCCCTTACTTAGCTTGCAGTGTAGCTCCCCATCCTCCCTCTTCATTTACCACTCTGTACATACTGTCCAGTCGTTCAATTTTCCTCCTGTCCTTCAATGAGCTCCAATCAATTTCTTTCATCATCACTGATGGCCTATAGTTCCCTTCTTCCTCATCATCCTACCCCTGCCTTCTCCACCTACCCTTCAGCCATATTGCTGCCCTTCTCTGCACTTTTTCAAGTTCTCGCACCTCCACCTCCACATACGTGTCCCATATTGCTGCAGCATATTCTAACATTGGCTGTACCATTGTGCCATTAGCCTTCTCCTTCACCTCACAGCTGACTCCTTTCAGCACCCTTCCCAGCATACCCAGAGCCCTTCTTCCCTTTGCAACAACCATCTCTACATGTTTTTTTCAATCTGAGGTCTCCCTGCAGTACAATTCCTAGATTCATGGGACGTCAGTAATCGCAACCGCACTTGCAAGAATTAAACATACTGCAATTGCTAATTTACAAACATACGCAGACAAAAATATCCCTATACACACAATAATTGTACGATATCTTTCACGAATTTATCCACGGTATATACTAATACACTAAGCATTGGAATCGCATGGCCCAGCTCGTATGCATTTTTATACATTAATATTAGTTTCCGTTGGTCACCGAATAAATTTAAAAAATAGTTTATAAGTTTAAGGCGTGTTTACATGCCAAATTCACAGTTCACAAATGCAAGAATAACACAAATTTAGAGAATATTAAGAATAACTAGTGAGTTCATATAGCACTCGCAAGGCTGGTCAATTTCAATCTAAATAAAAGTTTTCTCTTCTCCCGCATGGCTGCTTCACTTGTAACGCACTCGCAGACGACTTCAAAAGCATATTTTATTCCATTTTAATATGGTTAAAGTTTTATCATAATTTTGAGAAGCTCCTATAGTCATCAGATAATTATTTCCTGGAATATTTTCCAGGCAAATAAATAGGGAATGGGAAGCAAATCAACAAAAACATAGTATACAACACATCCATTTAAATGTGAATAATTTATAACTTTACATATTTTACAGCAAAAATTATATCTAGTTATCTGAAACAAACACACTCACGATTTATTTATATTATTGTTTATGTCAAAAACTGTTGCATATTAATTTATGTTGATATTGATACTCATCAAAATACACGTGGAAGATAGGCCGATACAATGTTTTTGGCTACTGTTGTTCACATTACCTTTATTGCCGGAAAACAACCGCCTAACTCCACGCTATAAAATGGCTTCACTTGTTAACACAGCACGGTATAGGACATATCCCGCCATGATAGATCTGGCAACATGGCCAACCACGGGGCGAAAGGCCACGAGTTCTGTACTAAAATTATATAAAGTGTTCTATATGTGTAATTGTACATGCTAGAGGGTTCTGCAATGAAAATTAAGTGTATGAATATAATAAGTTGTATTTGGGAATGTTTACAAATACTGTGCGCCTACCACTACAAAAACAGGACATTGTAGGTTAAATTGTCGATATGGCAACCCCGCATCACAAGAAGCCAAGATTATCATAACTATTTTGTAGGAAGTATATTTTTATAATTATTGAATGTTTTAATAATTTGCTGATTAATGCAAACTTTGTGTCATATCATATCACCATACATTTTCATGATTTTGTGAGTCACATAAGTCACAAGACATCTGGCTGCAGCAGAGACCAATCACAGGGCTTTACCATGACAGTAGCTTCTTGGACATGTGGTGAGACAGCCACATTTTCCGCGCCACCTTGGGCCCACACCGCTTTTAAACAATTCACAATGTAATTCTCTCTGCTTTTAATTTAACACATCGGAACATTGTTTTTTTTTTGTTTACCTGGAGCGAGGGCTGTCTCATGCGCAAGTCTGTTTGTTCACAGCCAGGGGCTTAACTATTTCACCTTAAACAATGTAAGCCTCGTGCTGTTTTATCAGTTTCTGGGGTCACCCACTTGAATGACGAACCCAAGTGTACGTGCCCTGTGTGGGAATTGAGAGATGAATAAATAACGGCTGAAGTGTATTTCCAGTGTCTTATTCATTCATGGTAGTGAGTTATAAATGTGACATACTCCATAAATGGTGTGAGGTAATCCTGAATAATCCTCTGGGGAGTGAGCTGACGTTGTGAGGGTGGACTACAACTCTCGCTAGTCAAGGCATTCATGGGTATAGCTACGCAAGTTTCACAGACACATAACCTGCAAGACGTGGATCATTGGGGGAAGCCACAGTTGGCCGGCGGTCGAACGACCCTAAGGTTTCATCAATATCGTGCTCTACCATTTTCTGAGTCCTGGCATCCACCGGAGAACTTCAGTTTTTCAGAATAACCTGTGCACATGACCTTTATCCCTCATGGTTAAGCTAAGGCAAGCATCAACGTATTCAGTAAATAAAGCCAGCGTGCATGCAAACCCTTTTCTTCCCAGTTGTTATTGTTTTTGCAAGTATTGTGTGTTGATAAATATTTATTGTTATCCACAACAGTGTTTTGGCACATCATTCGAATATGTTAGTGAGGTAGGGCTATGTATGTCTGTCTCATTTATTTCTGCAATGTCTGGTGTATCGTTTAGAATAGAAGAACAGTCAGAGTCTTCCACGTGTGCAAGTAGATCACTCCCCGGCACATGGGCCCACGCTCGCCAGCCCTGCGCCATGACCGTAAGTCTGTCAGCAAGTCTCACCTAGTGGGAAGGTTGCCTGTGAGACCACGGTCTTGATTTCCTGCCTGGATTGCTATCAACTTTTTCATCACCGGTAATAAGTCATCGATGGTGTAATTAATTTGGAATCCCCTGTTTTCTGCCATCTGGGACACTTCCCCTCACCACCTAACATATTGCACCGACTGAGGAGTTTATTACTTTAACAGTTCACATTACTTTCATGTAGCTTCATAGCTTTTTAATCAGAGTAGCCTTCATTAAAGGTAAATGAGTGCAAATGTATGTCAGTTGTTATCCTGGAGGGAACGGTAACTTCGCCGAATATATCGCATGAACTGACCAGTACATTTTATTTCGGCCGCCGCAAGGCATTTCAGGGCATGGGCCCTTCAACCCGCCATTTTTATGCAAGTCTTATGTCAATTTCAAAAGGGTAATTATATTTATTTCTTGTGTGCTGCAACATATTCAAAGTGTTCATGTGATGTGTGCGGCCCTCAGGGAAACTGTAATTTACCCCGTCCACTTGTTCGAACAAGGAGAAAATTGTTGTTTTGCCCAGCATGCCAGCTCAAACGAGAACATGGAGTAATGATGAGGCATGGACTGTCGACCACAGACGATTCCCTGAAGTCGCTGTCTTGCTGCTGTTGTGTTTATCGTACACTCACTGGCACATACTTTTAAAATGGTGGTTTTTACCACCATGAAAGTGCAAGGGTAAAGGCCCCCTTACACAGCCGTTTACAGAAACACTGCTTCTACTTCGCATGGGGTGCCAGGCCCATAATACAACACACTTACTCTTCTTGGCTTTCAGGACGCCGTGCCCGATGCTACGCTAATGGTAGTACATGAAATAAAATGTCAGAATTCTCTCAAACATATTTATTCATTTTATATGCACAACACTTGACTGACATAATGCATACACATAATAAAGTGGGATCGGCGCTATGGCTCACCGATAGCTTATGTGGTTATGAGATGCACGTGTGTGCATAAGTTCTTAAGTTGCGAAAGTTACTTTAAGCTGGCCCTTCAGTACTTAATATGCTTGCAAAAGGTTCCAGTTAGTGATTGCTATGGATAAACAAAATGCATACACCTGAAAATTGAGGTACCGAAGGGATGTGAGGGAGAACACTCCTTAAAGATGTTTACTGGTTGATGGCGAGGGTCAGACAATGGACGCTACACGCTCTCGCCCATATGAAGAGCCAGGACACGTTCAGAAATGGATGCTTAGCGGATAATGCTCTCACATCTTACAATATGATGCTGATTTGATGTCGCACCTGCCCTGTTTCACTTTAAACTTAATTCTAAACATATGCAGTGTGTGCATCGCCCAGTTTAGTGTAAAGTTCCATCAGAGAATGGGTGTAAATTTAATTTAATAAATAACTTGATGTGCAAGACAGTTGTTTATTCATCACATAAGCATTTAAGGGGATATGTTCTAATAATCCTGCGCAATCAGCACGTAAGTCTCATTTTTCAGTGTAATCGGTTTGTTCCGACTTGTATGGGCGTGTAGGAGGCCCTGACAGCCCACATATGCGAGTGTCAAGAGGGATGTTTTCCCGCCAATGCCAATAATGGTGTATAGCTGACCGACGGCTATCATTTAGGAAACAACCTGCATCTGGAGCGACAGTCTACAGGCGGATGACAACAACTCAATAGCTATGATGAAGAGATTGGTCCTAAGTCGACGGCCCACACCCTTGGAGTTAAAAGGAGCAGCAGTATCTTTTATGTCGCCTGTCGGTGTTTGGGACCTAGGGTATTTTGTTTCCTATCATTTCACCATCACAGCTCCAGAAATATCCTGTTCCAACCTTTACAGGCTTCAGTCGTGCATCACATATTGGTGACATTGCCGCGACGCTAAAAGCTAAATTAACAAAGTTTGAAATTACGTCACAGGAATGCCACTGCCCTTGTAACAGTATTGTACAACATGATGAATGTATGCGATGAAGATTGCATGAATGATAAAACATAACCCTACCACAAAACTCTCTACATTATGCACTTCCAATTTGCGTGCGGGTCGCTGTACACTCGGATCGTATCCTGTGAACTCACAGCGTCTCTTTGCACAAAGTGCCATTATTTTATGACTTTACCATCGTACAGTTCTCCCTCTATGAGGGACACAATGTGATTATGATGTGTTGCATCCTGAATGCTAGAATGTGCTAAGTGTAGCTTCATTCTTCATTTTTTTACCACTGGGTTTCACATAACATTTGTAGCCATGTGGGTGGCATCTTAATACAATATAGGGATTGGCACTGCTATTGCCTGGATGCATATTGTTTGGGCGCTACACATGTAGTTTTGCCTATGTGCCTGCCAACACACACCAAACTGGGGGAAACACTGGGGAACGTGCTACACTGCTGTACGGACAGCTATCATACTCCCTCCAATGGCACAGTTGCCTAACGGTCGTGGCTTCACAGGGATGCATTGCCAGTCTGCTACCTTATCTCTCACAAGAGTTACCTCTTGTGAGAAATAAGATAAACAGCCGATCTGGAGATACGGGACTTGGGTCATGGGGAAAGTTGCTATCCATTTCCGGTGGCCTGCACCAATGTACTCTGGGCTGTTCGATTGGCCCCTGTCGTGCACTTATGCGACAAAATGGCTGTGGCAGTAAAAATGGTCACAGAAACATACATGAACACTCTGTTCATGTCACGTGTATAGCATTTATGAACGCGTGGTTGGCCCTAACAATCCACATGTAGGGAGTCTGATTGCATCGATGAAATTCTTTAATTAATTGTCAATACCATGCTGTGATTGAGCCACCTGAAGAGACCCTCGTTTAGCAAACAAACGAGGCCCCTAACAAGGTGAACTGCAAGAACATTGCGAGAATGTCGGTCTGGGCGACCGGCCCACAGCACCCAGAGAACATCATGGAGATCTCAGCTATACAGCATAATCACCATTGATGCCACCATAGTGATGTCCAAAAATTTCCTTTCCAAAACTGTTCACCGCCCCTGTAACCACAAACAACCCTTTTCCAGGCACTGACATCCGCCAATATTTTTTTCTTAAATTAGCACCACTGATATTTCTTTTTTAGTGTCTTTTTTCCATCTATTTTTACTACATTGTTATGTCTTGTTACTTCAGTCAACGAGTGTTTGTTACTAAAGTTGTGTGCAGTAAAGATCAGCAATGTTTATTCTGACGAATATTGGATGTTCCGTTTTTTATTCTAACAGTTTCCAATATGACTTAATCTCCTTCATAAATATTTGAGGTCAATATAGTAAATGGTTTCTGGTACATAAATTCAAATTCGATTTTTGTTATTCCCTCTTGTTACATTATATTAGTTCTCTGTGTTGTGATAGAGTTTTTATTATTTATCCCTTATTGTAGGGCACAGATTTTGTTTATTTGCAGATACAATAATGGACAGGGTTAAGTTAACTGTGGCACATAAGTAAAAAAAAAAACAGACGTTAAAATTTACTGCATTGTCTGCACTGGACAATTAAGTATTTTAGCAACTTATAAAAAAAAAATAAGTGAGGCGACAGGAGGCATTCCTGGAAAATATTTTTCCCTATATATAAAAAATTGTGTTTGATCTGACGGTATCTGATTCTGGACCTCGATACAATGGTAGGTTTAGACTAGGGATGGTGGTATGAGTATTTCCGAGTAGGGTGCTAGTTCAGCGATCACAAGATGGGGATGGAGGTCAAGTCAACGTCGGCGCATCACTGGTCTCCCTTGGAGGTCCTCCATCCTATGTGATGTTGGTGTGTTGATGATGATGTTGACTCCCAAAACTAACATAACTGCTTGGGCTAATGCAGGGTGTTGGCCTCCGGTAATGCTGGCTCCAAGTTGTTATTACTCCGCTGATCTAAAATCCATAAGGCCTAGGCTACTGAGGGCTGTCTGCCTCTCTAACTCATGCTCACTCCCATGGAGATTGTTGTAGGTCATCTCTGACATGTTAATTAAATCATATTCATAATTGTGAATTGGGGAAACTGCTGATACACAACCAGTGAAATAACGAGCGCACAGTTCTAAGTAACAATGTTTTATTTTACATAACCTTCGTGTGAAGCACTTACAATACAAATTCCACTCAAGCAATGAGTGCTATAGCACTGCTAAAAATGGCACAAGGCCTACATGATTATTACATAAGAGATGAAACCTAGATCATGTACAAATTACTGGGCTGTGGAGAGCTCATTCCCCTTTCTAAAAAACAAGGTTCCAGTAAATTAAATGATGTTATCGAAAACTACATGATTGGCACGAAAACGGCGAAGCTCCGGAGAGGACGCACATGCACGACCACTTCACGCGAGTACCGAAATGTTACTAATGTATGGCTGCGGGCTGCCTGCTCGCTGGACGATTGTTGCCGCTCATATCAAGGGATATTTTTATTTAATGTACAAATTGTACAAAATGAAATGATGTGAATTAGCATGACCCTATGGCGGGGATGAAACATAATAACACTTGCATTGCACTCTTAAAATAATAATAAATATAAAGTATAAAATGTAACACATAACATTTACCCTTATTACATACACTTTAACCTCCAATTTGGGGTTATTTCACAAGGCATACACGGTGCTCTCCATACATGGGTTGGGGTAATTATTATTAATACATGCTCTTTTTTTAATGGCACACAATATGAAAATACATAACACTGAATTAAAACACCTTAAAAACTTCTTATTATAAAAATGCATTTCCTCACCACATGGGCGGTACATTATGTTTATGTTTTGTTTGTTTGCAAACATGCACACTTGGTTACTGGAAAAGGTGCATATTATACTGTCAGGTAGTGTGAAAATAAAGGATATGTCAGGTAATGTGAAAATAAGTTATTACAATTCCAAATGCGATTTAATAACTCAACAAGGAACTTCTATTTGCATACACGAAGCAAACAAGTAAATATGCCAAAGAGGTAGTACCATGAATACTAAACATTGAATATAAAGAATACTCCCCCGAAGTGTTCAAATTCAAATAACTCACAAAATTTGATTAAATTAAACTCCAAAGAAAAACACATTAGAAGTAAAAATATAAATCACTGAAAATTCATACTAATAAGACTCTCCATCTTACACAGATCACCCGATGAATGATCCTTGGTGAAGACATCTGCTGCTTGCTTCTTAGACGGAACATAGTCATCTTCGATTATGTTTTCATCTACCATTAGCCGAATGAAATTAAATCTGTTCTGAATGTGTTTTGAGCGTTCATGAAAATCTGGATTTTCGATCAACTTAATGGCGCTTTGGTTGTCCCTCATTAATGTTGGAATACTATCTTCATCAATAGCATTGGCGTCTTTCAGTAATCTATTGAGCCAAACACATGACTTGGCTGCTTCACTTGCTGCTATATACTCTGCTTCCATAGATGATAGAGCGACACATTTTTTAGCTTCGTCCTCCATAGAACTGTTTCACCACTGAAATTCATTAGGATGCCACTGGCAGATCTTCGAAATGTTTTCTCTATCGCATGGTCGGCATCGCTATAGGCTTCTATGGATTTATTATTAGTCTTCTCGAATTAGATTCCTTCGGAAATCGTCCCCTTTATATAACGAAGTATCTTTTCGACAAGACTGGAGTGAGCTAAATCTGGTCGGGTTCCTGCAACCAAATAGTTCAAACTTCCGACGATATCCCTATAGTTTCCAACATTCTCAGTTAAAGGTGAATTACCTGGGGTCCATCCGGGTTCAATCGGTAAGATAAAGAGGATTACAGTCCTCCATACCAAATTTTCATAGCACCATCTCAGCATAAGCAGATTAGTTGATTTCAATTGAACTAGCTGTCCTCTTGATTTGTAGACCCAAATAATAATCAACTTCACTGCAGGTTAATTCAAAACGGGAACCCAATTTCTTAATCATGTCCATAACAGACTTGAGAGAAACCAATATCATCCCATCGTCCAAATGGAAATATATATCTAGATTTTTACTGTAAAATACACATGCGTCAGGAGTGCTTCCTTTAGACCACTTTCCTTGCGAAAGTTAGTCAAGCATTTATACCAACATTTGGAAGCTTGTTTGAGGCCGTATAAACTTCTCTGTAACTAGCTCAGACACCCAATCTTATCTTCATAACCTCTGGGTTACCTCATATACACACCTTCTTCAATAATTCCATTAAAAAAGGCTGACTTGACATCAAATTGTTTGAATACCCAATCATGTTGAGGAGCATACCCAATCAGAGCCCTCATAGTTTCAGGACGAACAACTGGACTGAAGGTGTCAAAATAGTCAAGACCTTCACGTTTACTAAATCCCTTTGCCCCTAGCCTTGCTTTGTATCTGGTGACTTGATTCTGTGAATTAATTTTAATATTATAAACCCATCTGTTGTCGACAATTCTGCATTTAGGTGGAGGAGTTACCAATTGCCATGCTTGATTCTTCAAAAGAGAATCCATCTCCTCACCCATCGCCTTCTTCCAATATGTAGCATTTTTATGTCTAATGGCATCTTCATAGTCGACTGGCACCTTTCCTCTAAAAATAAACTGAAAGCACGGTAATGTGCAGGTTTTCATATTCCTGTACTATCCCTCGAAGAATATCTTCTTTCCACATGATGATCTTCAATTTCTTCTTCTTGATTAGCTTCAAGAATCTGATCTTCATCATTACCTGTTTCTTCATTTTCATTTGTTGATTCTTCATCATCTTGGTTCCCCATTTCTTCATTATCAATGGCATTGTCAAAATCTTCTTCTCTTGAAGTATCCTCTAATTCCTCTGAGACAGCTACAGATTTAAGAGGTAATGGTATCTTTAATTTATGAGGCTCAAATTTCACATCTCGGCACATAACAACTTTATTACCGTTAGGAAAATAAATACGATACCCACAGTCTGAATATCTAACAAAGAAACCTTTCTGGGATTTGGCGTTAACTTCTCTCTTTTAACATCTGGAATCAATATGTAACATTGGGATCTGAATATTTGAGATGGTAAATCGAGTAGGTTTGTTAAGAAAGAGCTCCATTGGCACTTTACCTTTATTTTGTTTTTAGGTACTGTTCTATTCAAGGTGTAAGTAGTGGCAAGGACATCTTCCCCCCATAAAGATTTTGGTATGTGAGGAACTGACTGCAGTCAGGTGTGAGCAATCTCACACAAGATTATATTTTCCCTCTCTGTGATACTGTTCTGTTGAGGCAGGTATGGTGCAGTAAAAGAATGCTTGAGTCCCATTTCTTGAGTGTATTTATAGACGTCACTATTCTTAAATTCAGTACCACCATCTGTCTGCAGTTCTTTTACTGTATGTTGGACCTGCTTCTTCAACATTTCAACAAAATATTTCAGCTTATTGTTCGCACAGTCTTTCTTCCTTAATAGATAGGTGGCCCTAAAACTAGAAAAATCACCCTTGAAAATAAGGGAATATCTGTGGCCATTGGTATCGTTAGCTTCCATTTGTCCACAGACATCAGCAAAAATGAGTTCTCCAGGAGCATTAGATTCCTCAGCTCTTTCACCAAAAGACAGTCTAGTGTGTGTCCCCTATACAAAACCTTCACAAAGATCTTTATCGATTTTAACATCATTAACCCATTCCTTTAGAAATGATTGGACATGCCTATTATTCTGATGTCCAAACCTTTGATGCCATTTTTGTTAAGAATCAGAGTGTTCAGAAATAATGCAAGCCTTCTCCGAGGGGTAAATGACGTTGACAGCCAGACTGTAGAGATCATTCTCATTGTTTGACACAGCAATAGCCATAACTATCTTATACCTAGAAAATATCCAAATTTTGTCATTATTGTCAAACGACTGATCTATACCTTTCTGTCCTGCTTTACGAACATAAAATAAACTACATGTAGAATCTGGGCAGTACCATACATCTTGAAAATATTTAACTGACCTGCTGTGACCATCAAAAGTTTTAACATTTATTCGTCTAGACCCAACAGCATCAATTTTAACTCCCTGGGGCCACAAGATATTTTCTTAGGGAAATTAAAGTAAGAAAAAGTAACATACCAATCTCGTCTGCTGGTGACGTAATGAGATGCCCCACTGTCTATCAGCCAATCATCACAGTCAAGACTATCTAACTTGATATTAGAGCAGGACAACATTGCAAAATGGTTATCATTATAACTAGAACACTAGTCAAACTTATGGCCTGAAACAAACTATACCAACTGTACAAGTTTTTGAAAGATGGCCAACCTTGCCGCATGAATAATATTTTCTGTCCTTATCATAATTTTCATATTTCTTTGGAATGGAATTTGATTTCTGGATCTTCTTTCCATTATTAATTTGCATCTTGGATAACATAGCTATAGCATCCGCAGGCTCTTCCCTGTCTCTAATGCATATTTCATAATTCAAGAGTTGCTTCTATAACTTGGACCAGGTTTTTTTGTTATGGTCATGCCAAGTTACATAAACATTGTCATAATCTCTAGGTAGGGTCTGTAACAGCCTAGCACACAAGTCCCCTTCGTCTATTAGTTTTTTTTTTTAATAAAATCATCTTAGAATGAATATCATCAAATTTGGCTAGATGCCCTTGAACACCACCAGATGGGTCCCATCCAATGTAGTGAATTTTATGTGTTAATAAGTCAATGTTTTCCTCCGACTGTACATCATATATCTGCTGGAGTTTAGTCCAAACCTCCTTATCGCTATTACACCCAGCTACTCTCAATAATGGTTTGGTGTTGAGGGTCGAACTAATTCTTTTCTTAGCTTTAACATTTACCTTTATCCACTTATCCAATTGAGCATGGTAACCTTCTAATCCTTGTTTAGGTTTTACTGCACTTCCATGAACAACTTGATATAAACTATCACACTCTAAACAGTTAATCATTATTATTTTCCAAGTGGAATAATTACCTTCTCCAGTAAGTTTTTCTATCATATTTTCTTCAGCTATCATCAAAAATAGAAGTCCACAATCAATAAGATACAAAACTAGCAAGGAAGAATACCTTTGTTCGCATGCTTGTAGAACTCACAAAAAATATGCATCAACTCGTCTAAGCCCGCAATTAAAAACACCAACCACGGACCCCTACTACCATGTCAGGTAGCGTGAAAATGAAGGATATGTCAGGTAATGTGAAAATAAAATATTACATTTCCAAATGCGATTTATTTACTAGACAAGGAACATCTATTTACATACATGCAGGAGACAAGTAAATATGCCAAAGCAGTAGTAGTATGAATTTTAAACATTGAATATAAACAACATATACTGACCTTATATACTGGCCAAAGAAGGGAATATAATTTATTTATTATTTTGTGCACACACATATAAGTGGACTGTGAATATTGGTTCAGAATATTATACTTGATTTGCGTGGTCCATATCAAGATAGCATGGTACTGCATATGATGTTTGAAATGTGCATAGTGACACAACAAATTACCTTTCATTAAATACACAGTTAAATAGCACTCAAAATATCTTTAAACTAACACAACAAAAGAACACTTTATCGCACGGGAGAAAGCAATTATTAAAACTGATATTTCAAATATACACATTTCATGAGCATGCATGTGGTATGCCGCACGTCACAATTCCAGACGTGAACACTAAGAAAATTACCGCTGTGTAGAAATATATAATAAAATTAACACTAACAGAAAATAAAACACAATGGGCCATGAAAATAAAGAATGAAAATAAATATACATTTACAACACACACCACGCATTAATGCACACTCATGCACTCCATCGGAATACTGGCTGGACGACACAGCTGTCCTTGCGTGGCTTGGAGGTGTATCACTGGCGTTCTAGCTGTCGATGTGGCTAATGTCCTAGTGTGAGATGCATTTGACACGCCATGTCTTTCTCCAAAAGTGAAATTTAGTCCCATGGGCTAGCTAGTTATTATACACAATTTCAATTCAGCCCAACATGCTAAAAAAGTTTACATTGGGAAGAAAAACCACAATGGGATATTATTTCTATAAATACAATTTTAGGTATGATATAATAAATTAACCACCCCGTGCTTAGGTTAAAATGTGTGAAAACCTATTCACCAACTTTTTAGGTTACTTTGGGTAGTTAAATTAGATTATGATGCATTGTTGAATTACAATGGGTGAAAGGTACATGCGCCTCAATGATGTCGATAAAAAGTGCATGTGTACTTATTACTGCCAAAGTGGTTCACAGACACACTTGTGACTAAATTTCTTTGTTGTTACTTACCAACTAGTGCAAATTATTATTTTTAATGTTATATTCCCCTCTCGGTTCATTAAGGAATATCCAGTTGAAATATCTAAGAGCCACACAGCAGAAACTTGACAAACAACTACCCCTCTAAGAAAAAAGCATTGTAGCTAACAGTAGGTAATTTAGCTGAGCCTGCAATGCTGCTTGCAGCAGTAACTGTCAGTGCTGTGGCAGCAATTTGGCCACGCAGATAGTATTAGTGAAAATTAAATTAGATTAATTCAAATTGTGCAGTTAAGCTGCATTTATGAAAATGGGAAGAAAGAATACTATAATTACATTTTTCAGCTCCCTGCTATTGTCTGTAATCTAGAAACAAATAGGTATAATATGAGAGATTTATATTAAATTTATCGTGAGAAAATATGTAAATTTAATTTAATGTGAGACTTTCTGTATGTATTCATTCTGAGCACATCGCGTTAAAAAAAAACATTCATTTATCAGTTTTTGTGTTCGTTTGATATTGATAGTGATAGATTTGGGAGTCGCTTAACCATTTAGAATTTCAGTGTTGATGGGTTTAAGTGATGTAGATATAGAGCAGCAATGAAATGTAATGGTGGGGGGAAACCGCAGAATCTTGAGAAAACCAACGAGTCAGTTGCATCATACACCATGTTTCCCACATGCAAACATCCTGGGTGACTTTGTCAGGAAAAAACTGGTTTTCATAAAAAAATCAACCATGCATGATTACACATAGCATAACAAAAAACATTGCATGCTTGTTTAGTGTACTGTATATGGCAGCAATGGCAACAGGTAGTTCCCCATTGGTACACAGGCCCGCTCTCGTACCGGGGTGGCAAGGAAGTCAGCAAGTAGCGTCCAGAGGTTTTGGTTTACGTGTGATCGCGCTCTGTGTTTTCCCGTGCCCAGGTGGCCAGCAATCTTTTTACTGATCATTTAATTACAATAGACTTTACTATCAAGGAACCATTTTCGTTTTAGCCACGAGAGACACCACCCCTCACCGCCCCATGGAATAACGTTGCCTCGAGAGTATTCAATTTTTTCAGTACACGAATCACGTAAGCTTAACAGCATTTTTGTCAGTGTTACCTTCATCGCAGGTTGAAAGCGTGCAATCTAGTTAAAGTTGTCTCCTGGAGGGCATAAAATTTGCAAGGCCGATTAAAAGTGTGACATGGAACTGACATGTTGTGGTGTTACAATGTGTGTAGCTAGGTGTGTAGGTGTAGTGAGTATGTACAGCAAAGTCCTAACTAACATCTCATAAACATACAATTTGTTGGTGGTTGATTACTGAGAGCCCCAGGGAGAACGACAAGAACGAGTCACGGAGCGTGAGAAACCCCTCTTTAAGTTTTTTATTCTTTGGCCACAAAAATCATCTTAGGATTTTTCTGTTATATCCACACACTTCCACTAAAGTAAAAATCCTTTTACGTCATTTAAGACTAATCTTATTTTGTACTATGTAATGATTTTCATATAAGATGAAAATTTGTTTCTTCTATGTCCAAGTGATGTGAACATAATACAAATAAACACTAAAAGTTACGTTGTCCCATGGATATAATGCACACCAATTCTCAGTAGTTAGTAGCATTGGTGCCAGAATAAATGCTTGACTGTGTGATATTTTGTCTTTGGCTCTGTTTACATTGTGATGTATGTTGAGGTAATTTAAAAGAAAACAATAATAATGTATGTAAGAAGCAAGAGAATTGTTGATATTGCTAGGAAAATTATTGAAAGTAACAGTATTGAGAGCAGTGTCACTGTTGGTAAGTTCTAATCAAAATAGCTTTTAAACATTATAAGTTCAGTATCCAATTACTCAATGTAATTCACAGTTATTCTGACATACAGTTCTAGATATAGTATTTAATTGTTGTGTTAATTTTAACTACAATCATTACTATACATATTACCTCAATAAACATTTCTTAAATTTTGTTACAGATTCAAGTAACCACGAAACAATTTTGCAAGATAATCGCAGTACTAGTCATCAAGGCGACGTATTACTAAGTAAGGAAGCTGTGAAAGTACAAACATCTTCTGGAAATGTGGATTTTTCTGAAGTAGCAAATGAGCCAATATTCATAACGTATCCCAGCACTATCCAAAATCTTGACTGTTAGTATTTCAATCAGCAAGGATATATTAAAAAAAATGCTTTATAAACATTACAATGCTGCTATTGCAATGTTTTACAGAATACATATTTTTAATACATAATTGGCGAAACATTTCTGCAAAACTATTTTAAAATGTTACACATATATTTAAAAAAAAATTACCAAGAATACTATAAGGAAATTTGTGCTTGAAACAGCAAATATTTTTACACGAAACATTTTAATTTTAAAGGCAGATTTCTGAAAGCATTTAGTTTCAGGTTATAAGTATATTTTGCAAAATTAACATGCTTAAAGTGCAAGTAACTTTGTAGTAGAGTGGTAGAGTGTCTTACTTGTGACAGTTAGTATTGCAGGTTCGATCACAGGCTCGACCATACTTTTTTTTAATTTCTCTTTTTTGTGCACTACATAGTTAATTTTATTTTGTATATTTGTAAAGTGTTATTTGCCCAATGTATGAAAAATGTTTACAATGAATGTTACCACAACACATAAAATGTTTTTACGACATTATAAAATATTGCAACAATGTTTCATTTGCAATGGATTTGTGCTACTCATAACATTGCTGCAATATTGCTGTAACATTTTATTCACATTTCAAACATGTTGTATCCACATATTAAAAAAATATATTTTTTTTTTTCAAAAATATATCAATTCTGATTGGAATGGATAAATTAATATCTAATTAGGCACAGTATTGTAAATCCTGTTAAGACATACTCCTGCCGAATAAGCTTGGTACATTGGTATCATGTAACTAATTTCCTTTTAAGAAGCTGTCCCATGTAATAAGTTTAAATGTGATTTCATAAATATTAATTTTGTAATGAATGTAGTTTCAGAGCCACCAAGCCCAGGCATGTTACAAGAACTTCTGCCAATGAATATCATCGTCTCCCCTAATCGTGTGGACATTGTTCAGGCCTCGATATGCAGTGGCGAGTATGGCGATAATGACGACATTGACTCCGCAGCCGACGGTGGATTCTTCCGCTGCTCCATGCGGTCCTGCCATTACTGATGTATTCCAACCAAAGGGAAGGAAGCATTCTAGGGATGTCTTTTCATGGAAATGCAATGTGAGGAAAAGGCTGAGAGAACAAGGTGAAAGTTACATGAATACTAATGTGAAGGAACAAGCTGCAAGGAAAGTACAGAAAGGATGTGAAGGCAAGTGCAGATTTAAATGCACAACTCGGTTTACACCACAGCAACACCATGTTATTCACGATAAGTTTTGGAAACTATCTGATACAAAAAAAAAAAAAAGAAGCATTTTTTAAATGAAAAATATGTTGTTAGAATATCAAAGAAACGAACTCGAACACTGCCTGGAAATAGTAGGAAAACATTTAGCTTCATTTACTATACTGAGCATTCCGACACCATAGTGTGTGCAAGGAGTTTTTCTAGAAAACATTACATAATAGCCAAAGACGAGTTTCGGATTTCTTTGAAATATTTCGTTGTACTGTTACATGTGTCACAAGATCCACAATGAAAGGCAAAAATAAGAAAAAAAATTACAAAAAAGGAACATGTTTCAGAAGTTAGGCAGCACATTCAGTCATATCCAAGGGTGGAATCACACTATACTCGAGCAGAAAGTGAGAGGGAGTTTTTGGAAGTTACTTTATATTTAAGTCTAATGTATAATATGTACCGAAAATCTTTTCGAAATCCAGTTAAGGAAAACATTTATCACGAAATTTTTAATACGGAATTTAACATTTCCTTTCAGAAACCTAAAAAGGATAGATTTGATTTATGTGAGGAAAACAGATTCACTATAAATCCTATTACAGAACAGGTAGAAACATTTACTGACCATACATATAGAGAAATTTGATGTAAAGCAGAGAGATAATGACAGGGAAATGTACGGGAAGGGAAAAGACATAACCACAGCTGTGGTTTGCTTTGACTTGGAGAACGTTTTTGCTTTACCCCGAGCACATGTATCAATTTTTTTAATAGAAGGAAATATAATTCCTACAACCTAACTGCACTTTGCTCCACCAACAATAAATCATATTGTGCTATCTGGAATTAATTCGTTGCTGGAAGAGTAGGTAATCATATTGTATCTACTCTGACTAAAATCCTTAAACAATTTCTCATTGATTTGCCTTCTCCAAAAACAATTATTCTCTGGTCTGATTCCTGCACACCACAAAACAGAAATCAAGTAATGACAACGCCTCAGAAATTCTTCCTACATGAGAACTCATCATTTAAAGAAATACACCAGAAATATTAGTAACCTGGCCATGGAACTATCCAAGAAGTTTATGTAGTTCATAGTAAGATTGAACGCTTTATGAAGAATACGGAAATATTCAGTCCAGTTTCCCCGTAAGACAGTTAAACAGGATTGCAGAAATATCAAGGAAACCTATGCAGATTATTGAGATGTAAGCCATGATCATCAGACCCCTGCCAAAACATACAACTTTTCAGTAATACCATATACTAGAATAAGTACCTGATTCATTACATCAAGCGAAACTTCAAGACAGCTTTCTCTGAAATTACACAACAGCTATGCTGCTCAACCACAATAGAGAAAGAAACATTTCTAATTCATCAAGCAAATCATGTACCATCCTTTTTCCGAAGCTTAAATTAGTTTATGGAAAAACTGAACTTTCTTCAGAGAAGAGAAAGGATATAATGTCAATGTTAAAGTACATGCCTCCTGTGGATGCAAATTTCTATAGGTGTAACATGTAACTCAAATATGTGCAAGATTAAGTGTTACATAAACTTTATAAAACAGTTTTAATACATGTTTATTTTAGGTTAAGATGAAATAGTATGGTTTTTTTGTTCATACTTAAACATAGACACACTTTGTTAGTGTATATAAATTGTTTCAAAACATACTACTACCACAGCTATGTAGTGAGCCATTTAATTTTTATGACTTTTGTATGTTTGATTCATGTATTTCACTGTAGTATTTACACGAGACAATGTTCAACATTTATTAAAAATGAAACAAAGAAATTTTAAATTTAGTTATTTCATTTATTAAATGGCGAAGGGCATAGTGCATTCCAATTCTAAGCGTCATTTTATATATTTCTGTTTATAACTATATTGTAATAAATTATAATGTTAATTACATAATTGTAATTTATTCTGGAGATAATCATACTAAATACTGTTACAATTTTTATTATTATGTCTCAAACTGTTTTGGGAGTATACATTTTTTTAAACTTTTAAATGCTTATATCTCAGTTCAGACTGTTATGGACATAGAACACTCCAATTCTCAGTGTATCATAGCACTAAAAGGACAAAACAACAGAATTGACTACGAAATAAACTCTTTACTAGGCCTTAGAACACATGAAAAACAACTGGGAAGACATTCAAATAAAACACTTCATTAAAAACCACTAGAACACTCTTGTATTTAAACAAAGCAAATGACACAACCCTCAACATGGAAAACTCTTCTAATAATAATAAGAAAATCAAGCATGAACACACGCTTACATAGTAAAACATTTGCAGACAACTTCAATGAAACACAATACTGCAGGACTGATATGTAGGTAAAAACTCTGTAGTTAACTGAATTTTCATGTCGGAAACTCTAAATTATCAATTATATTCCAAGACAAATTTTAAATTCAAATAATTATCTTAATATCCTCCTGTGTTACTACTAAAGAAAAGTTAAGTACATGAATTTAACAAAACTAGCAAAACTCAAGATTAAGTACATTTAAGCTCAGGGTAGAACCAAAAATAGAGAATCTTGATAAACGTGGGCTTCTGGGTTAAAACTGGCAAGGCTCTCAAATCATGTAGCATTAAGTTGAAGAAAACTTGCAATTTGTCCAAACACTTAATGGGCAAATCAGGTTGCAGTTCAATCAGAAACTACACTCATTTGTAAGCATGGTAGCACAAAAGTTTCAGAAAGCAGCTGACAGTGTTGAAGTACCGTCACGTTACCACAGATCAGTAAGACTGTCCCAGGACCATACCAGAAAAATGCAGTCGGTATTGTACGGGTTTAATACATCATAATTTACTAAATAGTTCGCCTGCGGATTTCTTCTTAACGAGTCCGAGATCGCCTAACCTGAGCACTGCCTTTTCAACAAGTTTTGGTTTAGCTGAAGTTCTGCTATTATGACAGGCCGAAAAATCCAGAATCGTCCAGGATGGTGGAGTGAAATGATACCACTTTCCGAGATTTTTTTCCGAAAATTAATTAAACTTAGTTAATACTCACTTAATCACTCGCCATTCACATAGTGTATATGAATATACACACCACAATGTCGATCCATTTGACGACACTACGCAGACACATTAATCACCGCATATATATTATAATTTAACTTTTCCCTTCCTATAATAGCATAGAAACACTCGTAATTTCACACAATTATTAGACTTAACACTCCAAACAACATGAATTCCAATAAAACATGCGTTTAAGCACTCGTAAATCTGAAACCTCTGACACGATGCAAAGCAACTAATGTTCTGCAATTTCCCGCAGTCCATCGACGTATATCACCAGAATGACATACTCTCCCGACACTACCTCATACCTGTGTTGTTTACCTGTATAACCTCAGCGCCACACTATAAATATACCCCATAAATGACTTTTACACATTAAATAATCATTGCAAATGGTATTCTTACATGTAAAACAAATTCAGCAGCCCGATATAAATATATTATACATAAATTATACATATTTTATAGGATAAACACAGCAATTTGGATAACCCTCCTCCCTATCACATTTTTTTTTACAGAAAACTACTTGAAGCCCTTCCAAAATTCCTAGCAATTATGATGACTAATAATCATATCTAACATATACAGATATATTTTTCCGATCTTCGAAAAAAACCCTAACTCTTAAGAATTACCATGCTTGTTTTTATTTCACTGCCGGCTGCTTCACAGCCATATAACTGTTTTTGGGTATTTTACCCACTGCATCACTGCAACCTCCTGACAGCATCTTAACTTATTGTGTGTGTCTGGCATGTGAGATGGCCATTCCACAGTCTCACTCAACATTCAGTTGCATACGCGAGGCCCAACACTCTCGTTAGATAGGCATAACAGGTTTATTGCATCATTACAAAAATCAGTGGCGGCGGAGAAGAAGAAGATCAGGGGGTAACTGTCCCTCCCCTTGAACAGTGGGGAGGGACAATACAGGCATTTGTCCCCACCCTAAGTTTGACATCTATGTTCAATGATAAAGTTGTTAATTTTCTTTCAAAACATGGGCATCAAAATAATAAATGAGAAATGCATTACCAAATTGTACCATAATTTGAAGAGGAAGAGATTGGATCTTGCGAGACAGTCAACTGGAAAGCTAAATAGTCACCTGGGCGGTTCGGTGTGCTTGGATTCCCGGAAACTTGGAATATCATCATGTCTATGTAATCAAAAACTGAAAAATTGACTTTAGCGAAAATGCAGCTGATATCTAAAGCAATCGCGATTACGAAATTCTGCTGCTAGTTTTGTCGATATTACCTTATTTTGCGTGGTATATTAATTATAATTATAACGCAACAATGCCAGCAGTAATCATAAATGTAACGCCGAGGGAAAAACTACTCTGTTAGACTTATGTAGGCCTACAATTCAGTTCTGTCAGTTTTTAGTATTGAACATTTTAACGTAAGCATTATCGAGTCAGTTCTGGTATTATATGACATGATAGTGGATCTATGCTGTCGTGACAACATGCAGGCATTAGCTTGGACTCTTGTAACGATGAAAAGAGCAACTCAGACATTTAACACAAATGTTTCAAAGCACAGTGTTTTAAAGCGATATATATATATATATATATATATATATATATATATATATATATATATATATATATATATATATATATATATATATATATATATATAGAGAAGAGAGAGAGAGAGAGAGAGAGAGAGAGAGAGAGAGAATATATATATAGAGAGAATATAAGGCGACTCTAACAGATCAGGTCTTCAGCACGAATTTGTGATTTTCATTACCAAATTTATTTATAAATAAATTTTTAATTGCTGAGAAATCAAGCACTAATATGCAAAAAAAATTTGAAGCATTTATTTTTAATGGGCTAGGGTTAAAGTTTCATTAATTAAGAAAATATATATTGCTTTTGATATTCAGTGTGTACTTAGTAGACTGCACTAGCCATATTTTGCTTACAACTAAAATTGTAGTTACGCAAATTTCATTTCGATTTCATCGTAATCAAGGTTCCAGAATATCCTAATCGATGAATTACTTACTAGTAGTCATTATTCTAAAGTAATCCATAAATTGAAGGCGAAACAGTATCTCCATTTATGATAACTCGCTTTGGCATTTTAAGCAGCACAGAAAATATATGTTATATATATTTTAATACAAATGTACATCGTTGCAGTTTATTCCTTTTGCTTTGTCAAATAAAAATTTAACAGGCTCAGAATAAAATCAAAATCACCAAAAAGAAAAAAAAAAAAGAAGGGGCCTGTGTAATTTTCTTGCATTCTTTTTGCCGAGGGAAAGCATTTCTCATTGCATTGTTGCTGATGGCACAATATTAATTAGTAGGAAACATAGATTAAAGAAAAACAACTCTGTATTAATGCATTTGGTGTGATAGTCACTTAAATCGACTTCACTGCAAAATATAGCCTCATTGTTTTTTATGTACAGGATGAGTCATTAATGTATGCTAAACAAGCGTGAGCGGAATCCTTAGGACAAATAAATAGGGAAATGTATGTACGACATCGGACCTAACTTGATTTCTAGGGTGGAAGAGACCCTGAAACGTTGCGATTGGAAATGTGATATGCAATGATAAATTGGAAACCACTTGTAATCAAGCAACGAAAATTAGAATACAGGCAAAAGTTTGCAGGGCAGATTACCACACGAAATGGTATTACGGAGAATATACACCCCTTCACACGTTAAATAGGGATTGGCATCCTCTAATTGCTTAGAACTTTATAACCCTGTGCTTAAAACAATTTGACATGACATGTTAGTAATCAGCATTAAATAATGTAAGTAAATGTAAAAGGCGAGTCCTGAACCACCACACATTTTCATCAAAAAATTCAAATGTACCAAAAATTAATCAAAAATCAAGCAAATGCACTACTTCTTTTAAAATGGGCTGCAGGCTTTTTGCTACCTTAAAGTCATACAAATTAATTGATTTTCAATTAAATTTTCGCATTTTTTTTTAGAAATGCCAATTTTGCAAGCGAGCAATCTAAATTAAGCTAATTAAGCTAAAAATCAAATAACGTATACAAATTATTAGAATATAAATACTATAACAGAATTCAATATCATGTAAAGATTTTCCATTTTTATTTCCTTTAAGCCTTTATACATTATAAAAACTTGTTTATCATTTATTAATTTTAAAGTATTTTTATCAAAAAGCTGTACATAACGATCAGGTAATGTAATTTTATACTTGTAGAATACTTGTACAATGTAGAATGCAAGTAATTTTTTTTACTAAACTTAGATTCATGAATTTGAATATCAGTGACTTCATACAATTGATCAATATCTAGATTTGGTAGTTTAATGTATTCAAACGAATTGTTTAACTACTTGAAAAGTGATTCCATTTCTGTGTTATTTACAAAGAAACAAATTATTAACGATAAATATTTTTTCATTTTCTAAATAAATAAATTTTCTTAATAAATGAAATGAAAACTAATACCATATCTAAGCAATGTAAAAAATGCAGCAAATGATTAAATGTAGAAAGTTTTCACATGCATAAATACACAAAAGATAAGCATATTAACACTTGTAAAGAATGTTGTGCTGAATATGACAAAAATCAATATGAGTAAAAAAAAAAAGAAAGTACTATGCGAATGTGGAAAATATGTTTCTAGACTATCTCGCAAAAAGCATAAAAATAGTAAATCACATAATAAAAATGAAATTCACCATGATTATTCCACTAAGATATGTGTAGTATGTAATGAGAATAAATCTATCTATTCATTTTATCCTCATAAAACCAACTATAGACCAACTTACAACGAAATGTATAAAAATGTATCAATGAATATGCCAAAAATTATTATCAGTTAAAAAAAGAGAAAGTACTATTCGAATGCGGGAAAATTATTTATGATATACAGCTCGAAAAGCATAAAAATAGTAAATCACACAATACAATAGTAGGTATTTTAAATGAAATTCAACATGATAATTTTCCAACAAAAACATGTAAAATATGTAATGAGAATAAATCTATACAATTATTTTCTTATAATAATTCTTGTAAGGATCAACATACAACTATATGTAAAAAATGTTTTAGTGAATATCTTAAGAATTATTGTCTCAACAAGAAGTTAAATATGATTTACCAATGATTTTAACACATTTCGATGCTATTACACTATATTTATTATTCTTATTTTTCATTTTGTAATTTAAAATGTTCTCTCTTTAAATAAACAAATATGGAGGCTTCTAAAATAACTAGTGTGTTGAGCAGAATGATAGTTCGCAAGTTGAGAGGTTTTGATAAAAAAATTTCAAACTCAATATTATTATAAGCTAAGGAAAGCTGATTAAATTAAATTAATTGTACCAAGATTATTAAATTATCGAACAAAAACGTTTTTTAGCAATTTACCAGTTTCAAAAGTAGAATATATATATATATATATATATATATATATATATATATATATATATATATATATATAAACAAGAGAAAAAGGAATTAAAATAAATATTCCCATTTTATACTCATGTTTTGGGACAACCCAATTAAGAAGATAGAAAAGAATTAAAGGAAGTAATCCAATTTTCTACTAATGTTTTCGCACAACCTAATAAAGAAAATAGAAAAGAATTAAAAGAAATATTCCCATTTTCTACTAATGTATTTATTAACAAAAGAAATGGAGAAACCAATAAAAATGACTTAGTTAATAAAGCTTTTAAAAGTAGGATATCAACATATAACTTTGGAAATAGCTTTAATTCAGTACAGCCTACTCATTTTTTGACTTCAATAAAAAATGAGATATTTGAGAAAACATATGATCATCTTTTAAAATTTAGAGGGTGGAAAACCAGCATTAAATTATATATAAATTGCCATAAGCAAGAAAATAATCAAGTTGGATTATTTCCATTTCAATCACCAAATTATACATTATTGGACGACTGAAATATTAAAAGGATTTATAAATGCATAATACAGGAAATAATTACACAATTTTCTGCATTCCAAAAAAGAGTTTCAGGATGGACTTTAGATAGAATAATTGGAATACAATTAGCTATAAATAAGTATAATCCATTAAATGCTGCATCATATATTTAACTACCTGAATTTATAAAGAATAAGAAAGTATACATAAATGTTAAAAATAATGATCAAAAATGCTTCCTTTAGGCTGTAAATCTTTATTATTTACAGCAGACAGCCATTCAGAGAGAGTAACCAAATATAAAAATATGGGGATTGATATCGATAAAGTAAGAGATAAATTTGAATATCCTATTAAAATTGATGATATACCAAAAATAGAAAATCAAGTTGACATATCCATAAATGTATACTCTATTGAAGATGAAGGTAAGAAATGCATGGTATGTACACCAACATTTACGAAAAATAAAAAGTATAAGCATATAAATTTCCTTTATTTCAAAAATGATACAAACTCACATTACTGTTGGATTAAAGATTTATCGAAATTGCTTGCAGCACAAAAAATAATAAGAAAAGTAAAACTTATATATGCGATATGTGCCTTCAATTCTTTTATTCTCAAGAGAATTTAAATATGCACACAGAAGACTGTTCAAAAAATGATGCAAAAATATTCAATTACCTTCGAAAGGAGAGCAAATATTTCCCAAAAATTATAAACATACAATGAATGTTCTATTCACAATATATGCAGTTTTTGAATCAATTCTAAAGAAAATATTAACAACTAAACCAAATCCAAAAGAAATTTATAAATTTAAACTAATCAAAGAATATTCAGTTTTAATCGAAGATGATATTGATAATAACATTTATAAAGAAATACTTAAAGAAAGATATAATCTTACTAATGAACAAATAAATAACATTAACTTATAGTTAAATGATGAATCATATACAATGAAATATCAATTACATGAAGCTTCTGGTTTTTGTTATTATATTGTATCTAGTTATGGTAATTATAAGCCACCACTTGTATATCGAGGTCCAAATGCACACAAATTTTTATACAATCAATAAAAGGGAAGTAGAAGAAATTGGTGAAATATATTCACAAATAGAACCAATGAATCCACTAACAACATAAGAAAAAATATAATATATTATATAAAAAAAATTACTGCATGTGAGTAGGAATATATAAATCACAATTAAAAAAGGTGCTATCATGATCATATAACTGGAAAATTCAATAATCCAGTATGTAATAATTGTAGTTTAAAATTAAAATTACTCAATTCTGTTCCAAATTATATCCATAATTTAGATGTATATTATGCTTATTTATTTATTAAAGAGTTAGGATATAAATATAGAAATATAGATTTAATAGCAAATAATGAAGAAAAGTTTATAACTTTTGGGAAAAACAGAAAATTTAAAAATGAAATTTATAGACACATTTAAATTTATGGCTAGCAGTTTAGATAAATTATCATATAATTTAACTAAAGATCAAATGAAACACACACAAAAACATCTCCCAGAAGATCAAGTTGATTTGGTTATTAAAGAAGGTGTTTATCCATATGATTATATGGATAGTTGGAAGAAATTTGAAGAAACTGAACTCCACCAAAGAATGAATTTTATAATCAATTAAACGAATCTGATATAACTGACGATGATTATGAACATGCAAAATGTGTATGGAATCTATTTAATATTAAAAATCTTGTTGAATATCCCGATTTATATTTAAAAAGTGACGTATTATCGTTAGCAGATATATTCGAAAATTTTAGAAACACATGTATAAATTCATATTATTTAGATCCAGCAAGGTATTTTACAGCACCAGATTTATCGTGGGAAGCAAAGTTAAAAATTTCTTAACAACCACTAGATTTATTACATAACAATGATATAATTTTAATTATTGAAAAAGGAATTACAGGTGGAATATCACAATTTTGTAAGCGATATGTTAAAGCTAATAACAAATATTTAGATGATTTTAACTCTAATCAAGAATAAAATTATTTAGCATATCTCGATGCAAATAATCTTTATGGTTGGGTAATGTCTCAATATTTACCAAATTGTGGTTTCTATTGGGCTTATTATATATTAAATGACATAGATTATGAAAATAAAAAATATTAGTGAGATTGATCCAAACAGGATAATCTCTTGGAAGACTTTTCCAGTTCATGAGGGCAAGGCAGACAATACTGCTGTAATTAGTGGTTTTGGTAATGTGTCTATGTATCCATGTAATAAGATGAAGATGGAACTTGGTGATCAGATTTGGTTGTATCGGAAATTAGTTGGTACTACTGGCGACATGCATATTCTTGGTTATGTGGAATTATTTTTCAATCTGTGTTTGCGTGTTATGCATTTTTTGTTTTGTAAAAAAATGTTTTGTAGGTATGAAAAGTTCTGCAGTGTTTTTTCGTATTTTTTTAAATATTCCTTTCATTTGAATTAAAAAGGAGGGTGTATTGACCAGGGAATTATTTGAACATTTATTTTATGCTATTAAATGTATGGAGTGATATAAATACACATCAAGGACATCACATTAGTTACTCAAAAAGTCCCACCATTCAAAAATTATGTTATTGAAATTAATAGCGAAATTTATGGAGATTCCTTAGGGAAACATACAACGTGGTTAGGTTTTATATTAGAAGTTAATTTAGAGTATCCGCAAGAACTACATAATTTACATAAAGATCTTCCATTCTGCCCAGAAAATAAAGAAGTTCCAAAGACAAATCAATCTAAATTATTAACAACTTTATATAACTCACAGAAGTATGCAATTCAGTATCGTAATTTAAAACAGTGTCTAAACAATGGACTGAAGCCTACAAAAATACATGCAATATTGAAGTTTAATCAGTCTAATTTGCTGAAAAGGTATATAGATTTGAATACAGAGATGAGAACTAATGCAAAAAATGATTTCGAAAGATATTTTTATAAGCTCGTGAATAATTCTGTGTTTGGCAAAACTATGGAAAATATAAAAATTAGAGAAGATATAAGATTAATATTAGATGCAGAAAAATGAGAAAAATTAATATCAAAACCAAATTTCAAAAGAAATACTATATTTAATGATAATCATACATCTACATATGAATAAAACAACTGTAAAATTTAATAAGCCTATTTATGTGGGAATGTCAATTTTGAACATATCGAAATAATTAATGTATGATTTCCATTATAAAGTGATGAAACCAAAATATGGTGATAAAATTGAATTGTGTTATCAAGATACCGATTCATACATTTATAACATAAAAACAGAAGATTTTTTTATGAAGGTATGAAGACAATGTTAGAAAAATTTGATACAAGTGATTATCCAAACTACAACATCTATAACATGCCAAAAATAACCAAGAAAGTTATAGGTAAAATGAAAGACGAATGTAATAGGATAATAATGAAAGAATTTGTTGGTTTAAGAGCAAAAATGTATGCTTACAAGTTTGATGAAAAAGAAAATAAAAGATCAAAAGGTGTAAAGAAGTATGTTGTTAACAAGAGAATTACATTTGATGACTATAAGAACTGCTTGTTTAAAGAGAAAATAGAATATAGAACAATGAATTTAATAATAAGCAAGAAACACAAAATATATGCAGCAGAAGTTAATAAAATAGCATTAAGTCATTATGATAGGAAGAGAATTGTACTGGAAAATAAAATATATGTACTGCCATATGGGTATCAAAGTTTTTTAATTTTATTAATGAGAGGTGGTATGCAAATTTCTTTAAAAAAATTTTTATATTTTATTAATGAGAGTTGGTATCTGTTTTGGATACCAACTATTTCTGAAAAGAAAAGTTTATATTTTATGTACCTCTTAAGGGAGGGGGGCAGCAGTCCCCCCTTATATTTTCTAATGAAATATAAATATTTTAAACTTCGTTAATCTCCAAAACAATGTTAATTTCCGGACCATCAAAATCAATTAACTTACCATTTTGTCTCTAATTTCTAGAACAATGTGATAAAACCATTCGTTATTTATTTGATAAAAAATTGGATATGCAGACTCATAGCTAATGTAATCGCTAAAGCCAAACATAGTGTTTGGTGGAAAAATAGCAATTTTGTCTGTTTCAAAGTGATTAGATTCATGATATTTTATAAACATGCCATATTATTAATTAAAATGAACATTAAATTGTTTAATTGTATTAAAATTAGGCAATTTAGTACCAGTGACACTTTTTTCTTTTTCAATAGTCATATTTCTTTCAAATCTAAGAATATCAGATAGGTGATCGTCAAGTTTAATATCAAACTTAGATTTAATTGTTATCTATTTTTCACACCGTCTGTTGTTAGTTCAATTTTATTTCTTGAAAATGGATCGATTGAATTTATAGTTTCCTTTAAAGAATTAAAATCGTATTGATGTTTGGGAATAGTTATAACTTCATTTTTATCAACAACAGGACTCATGCGTTCCATTGTTGTTATAGTATTATTGTCAACATTTGATGTTAAAATTTTTTTTATGTGAAAACTAATTAAAGCAATTGATTTATCTTCAATAATTATATCATAGTGATACTTCTTCTTAAGAATAGAACTATTATCTGTTAACTTGGATACTTTATTCTCCATTTATTACAAAAAATTATATTATGAAGAAGCTACAGCTAAAGCAGCCTATGCTGCACAAATTAGATTGTGGTGTTGGTGTTTTAATTTTCGAAGAAATCTAAAAAAAAAAAAAAAAAAAAAAAAAGGCGAACTTTTGCCTGATGATATTAGATGTATAATAGTTGGTCCTAGCAATTACGGGAATACAAATTTATTGATTAACTTTATTTATAAGACAGGATGTCTAAATTTTAATAAATTGAATGAAAGTTCAAAAAGTTTGAATCAACCAAAATATATTCAGATACAAGATGACTTTGATGTGATATCCCACAAGATTAATAAATAATGGTCTATTTTAAAAATAACAATGTCGAAATGATTCCACTGGATCAGTGTGAAAATGATTCTTTAGTTATTTTTGATGATGTAATATTATATGAACAATATGTCATCTGCGAGGACTTTACTAGATTTTGGCATAAAAATATTGATGTATTTTATTTTGCACAGACATATTCGAGAGTTCCCAAACAATTGGTACAAGACAATGTAATTTTCTATGTATATTTAGACAAGATGACGTTAACTTAAAACATATTTATAATTATTTTGTTGGTGGTGACAAAGAATATAAAAAATAATACTAAATTTGTTAATGATTCTATAGTGTTGAGCAAGATGATTGAACAAGACCAAATTGATTAAAGATGAAGTGCCAGTTCACCTTGAGAGACAATGGAAAATCTTATATATTTAGCAATGAATTTGGTCTATATTTTATAAATTTACATTCTTCAATTTTTCATTTTCTTTATAAAGAATATACATATATATATATAAACACTTATTACAACTCACCAATTTCACTTGCACATAACTTGTATATAAAAAATGGACTCAATTCTAGACATAAATAACAACAAACTTATTTACAGTGGTAAACGAGTTTCTGTGATTATTGACGAGAATAATAATCCTTGGTTTTATGCTAATCAGATTTGTTGATTACTTGGCTATAAACGACCTAGAGATGCTGTTTCAAATAAGAGAAAAGAAATATATTAAAAATCATATAATGAATTAGGTGTCAACAAATCACCGACACTTAGTGCTATTCAAAAATCTAACCTTTTGTTAATGAACCAGGTCTTTTTCTGTTTCTAGCCACATCTAAAATCGAAATGGCTGAAAAATTTCAAGATTGGTTATATGAAGAAGTTTTGCCATTAATTAGAAAACATGGTGAATATAACATTAACAAATATGTAAAGCAATTATAGAAAGGTCAAATAAAGTATTAAAAAATATAAATAAAATTAAAGAGGATCACATTGAAAATTTAAGAGAATCAGTTGATCTTGCATTAGATGGAATAGCTCACAGAAATGAGGTAACCAGAGAAATGACCCCAAACGATGTACCACAAACACAAAATCAAAATTTAAATCCTATTTTTTTTTCTTCTAAAGTTATGTTGGTGCTTGTAAGTATGATTATTATGTCATTAGAACTCAATGAAAATATCTTCAAACAAGTTTGCATAGAATTAGAAATGAACATCCAAATTGTGTACAAATATTGAGATTTGATTATATTCCATATTCTATACATTTATATCAAAGAATAAAAGAAACAAGGAATCACCACATTGAGTGTTTTCGTAACTATTTTTATATTGTTGGGAATAATTATACTCAGCAACAATTGATTAATGATAGTAATATTCTTGGTCGAATTGAGTAAGAAACTAATTTTTAATTTTAATATTAAAATTCACAAAACATCTGTTTTATTAATCCAAGAGTTATGTGAATTATCAAAACCTAACTATTTCACATAAATTTTATTGTCTTTAGTTTTTAACACTTTTTCAACCAAATATTCATCTGGATAGTTAGTTTTCATGTTTTCGTATTCTTTAAAACTAGCCTTTTTTTCTTCTCCTTTGTCGTCTTTCAGTTTGTAAGTTGGCACATCAAAATTTAAAACTTCAAAAATGGTAAATAATTATGTAGTCCAATTAGCTGTATAACCCTTTTCAAAAAATGGTTTACTCTTGCTCACACAGACAATATCTCCAACTTTGTATTTCGGTTTGGTAATCATGTCAACAAAATCTTGTTGCCTTAAATTGTTTTCATTTTTTTATTTACTTCAATTGGTTTCATACCAATGGTACCTTGTTTTGTGTTGTTATATTCTTTAACAAAATCATCTAATATATTAACCCATTTATAATTGCCATTTAAAGCAAATTTTTTCCACATTTTATTCTTCATTGTTCGATTAAATCTTTCCACACAACTGGCTTTTAATTCACTGAATGTAGAATAGTCATTGATGTTATATTCTTGCATAAGTTCACTAAATTTGATGTTATAAAATTCTAAGCCATTCTCGCTTTGTACATTATTTGGTTTTCTTTTAACTAATATAGATTCTAAAGCAATTGCTTCATTTTTGGCTGTTTTATCTTTAATTGGATTGCAAATGCATATTTTGAAAAACCGTAAATAATTATCATAATATATTTGTAACCATTATTTATATGCGATATACCTTTTAGATTTCTGGTATACATTTCTACAAGATCAATTTACCATAGATCATCAATTCCATACAAAATCACTTTTCTTCTTGAAAGATTTTTACGTGCTAGTTCATATAATTAATTAATTATTCTTTCTACTTCTTCGGGCAATTTTTTTATGTTGATTTATTAAAATAACATATCGAGTATATAATTTTCTGAACTAATCACCCATTTTTTGTATTTAATATTTTTCTATATTATTATTTTTAGTGACTTTCTTGCACTTCAAACACCAAGTATTCTCCATTTAATAGTTTCAGTAGTTATATAAATATATAGTTAATTTTTGTATCTCACGAATATTCCTATTGTAGTCAACATTCCATCAACAAAATAATTAGATAATTTATTTTTAAAAATTTTTAAAGTTAAAAACTCGCCTCTGTTAACATCAAAAGGCTTACCATAATCTATTTTTGTAGTTCCCTCAATAACAGTTAGATTATAATCAAATAAAATATTAGAAATTATTTTATAAATGGTACAATCCACCAGAAAAGAAATTTACATCATTGTCTATGCAAAAAAAATTACTATTTTTATTCCACTTTCCACGTAAATAAAATATATGAGAAATTTCTTCCTTGAATTTTTCTACTGATTGGTTTAAATTTTGTAACTTAACATCTAATTATTTGTCAGAATCGTCTTTGCATTTTTCAACTTTCGTGTTAACAAGTGTATCACAATAACTCATAACTGATTGGTTTAAATTTAGTAATTTAACATCTAACTCTTTATCAACAACTTCTTTAGTTTTTTCAGCTTTTGTGTTAACAAGTGTATCACAATAATGCAATACTGATTTGTTTAAATTTTGCAATTTATCATCAAAATATCTTTTATTGACAGCATCTTTGCCATCTACAGGTAAGCCATATTAATAATTCTACAATTATAATAGAAACATAGTCTGTTATATAAATAAAAACTTTACTAAATTGATCTCGTAAAGCAGAAACAATGATATTATATTGTGAGTCTATATACGATTTGAAATCAGAAACACTATTATTGTATTTTGATTCGACATTGTTTTTTAATGCAGTCAGAAACAATAGTTTTTATTTTGAATCTACATTTTTTTTAAAGTTTGTTTCACATTATTTATTCATCTTATACAATCAGCAATAGTATTAATGAATTGTAAATTTATATCTTCTTTTAGAACATAATCAGAAATAATAGTTTTATATTTTGAATTCACATCCTTTATTTTAACTGCATAATGTGTTATATATATATATATATATATATATATATATATATATATATATATATATATATATATATCGAAATATCTTTTATCGACAGCATCTTTATTATTTATAGGTTCACCTATATTAACAATTCTACATCCTAGAAAAGAAACATAAATTTTTGTATAAACCAAACCGTTGGATAGTCCACTTTGTAAAGAAGAAACACCGGAATTGCATTGTGAATCTACATAAGATTTTACAGCATCAGCACTAGTGTAAACAATTTTACTTAAAGATTTGGTCAATGGTTTCTCAAATATACCCGTCATTTAATAACCTAGAAATTATTTCATGAAACTTAAATTCGCTCGAAAAAAGATGTAATACAATTAAACATAGATGTCCACAGATAACTGAATCAAAATTCTGAATTCTGTCATCATTGTAATAAAAGTTTCTGTTTTTAAAATAATTAATTAAATTATTAGGAATATTTTCTCCAAATGAAATGAAATAGTAAACATCATTATTTTCTTTAAAATAGCAAACACAATGAGTACCAGGATTAGATGATGTGTCAAAATTAACCACAGCGCATTCATTTTTGAGCATTCTATTTGTTAATTCGCCAGTCATATAAACATATCTGAGAATTTTAATATTTAATATTTTTACATATTTTCCAATATCGACATTAGATAGTGGGTATAAATTTAAAAAAAATGTTTGGCCTTTCTCTTCTTTTTTTTTTAGCAACTACACCACTTCCATCTTTATTTTCCACTTTGTAAATTGTGTCTCTGCTGTTCTTTTAATTTTTTTTTTTAGTTTCCTCAACAGAATTATATACTGCGCTAACTCCACCAGCTAAAGCACCGAGTGCACCTAAAGCTGCAAATATAATTGCTAAAAATCCTCCATGGTGTAAACCACTTCCAGGTTTTTCTTTGGCCATCTTTTTGACTGTTGGCAATGATAAAGTTAATTTGAAACTTTTGCCTTCTTTCAAATGTTTATTTTTTCTCGCAATTTGATCATCTGTTAAAAATTATATATATATATATATATATATATATATATATATATATATATAATTCAATAAAACATTTTAATTCCCCAACCTAATGAAGCAATTATTTCTCCAATTGGAGTATTTTTATCTAACATAATTCTTTTAGCTTCTTTTTGTAAAATTTTATCAGCATCATGTCTAGATTCTAAATCTTTATGATCTCTGTAAGCAATATCGCGATATTTGCACGATTTGTCTGATTTATTTATTCACGAGTGTCCTCTTTATAATCATTAATCTAATTTTGTAAATGGACCACGATTATATATAACCAGGCAAATGCATTTTGTGCAAATTTGTGTTGTTTGCTACCCAATTTATAATACTTTTGCCATGGTGTTCAGAACTCCAAAATGTGTGTGGTATTACATTTAAAACTCGTATTATATATGGAATCCCTTTCGGATTATTAACAACAAAATCAGAAAATTTATTGTTTAACATATTAATAATACTTACTTTTTCGTTGTAATAGTTGTAAGCTCCAGCATTTTATTCACCGTGAATAATAAAAATCTATCGATTAATTTTCTAACATCGTCCATCCAAATATGTTCTTTTGGCAAACTATTCTATTTTTTTATACCTTCTCCAGATCTAGGAGTTCTTGGCGTAATAATTCTTTCTGGTGTGTTTGGTGTTGTTCTTGATTCTTTTATATAATTATCATAAATTGGTTTTATTATATATTCATATTTCCAATTTCTATTCGAGTTTATTTTCTTTTTTGGATTATATTCTTGGAATGCAGCATTGGTTGCTAAAACAATATCTGTGTAAAATTCATAGTCATTATTGGTGAATTCTCCTTTAATATCTCCCTTTTCTTTAGTTAACAAATTAGAAAGTCATTCTGTTAATTCATATTCTTAATTTTTACAGATATATTAACATTGTCTCTCTTTACTTGTGTATTACATATGGAAAAGTTTTGTCCTTCTGCACGTAATCCAAAGTGAGTATCATTAACATTTATTCTTTTTGCAATTTCTTTTCCGAGATTTATAGTAGAATCAGATGCTGCATGTGGTAAATTTTTCAATGGTACAATTCCCATTTGCTCTTCCATATTAAGAGATTTTTGTTCTGAAAATAATCCTCTTTCAAAAGATGTTTCTTCTGAAGTTGGCAGATAATCTAACTTTTTTTTTGCCACAACTGGAACCAATGTGTTTATTAAATTTTGGTTTTCTTCACTTATATATTCTACTTTTTTTTTGTCAATATTTCGTAGTTCGTCAATTAGTAGCAGCTCTTTCTTGTTATTTTTTTTTCATATTCTCCTTCATGGTGCTTTTTATAATTCTTATATCTTTAGATGAGTAATGTAGCTCGAGAAATATCCTTTGTTTCTTTCATTTATATATAATTGTTTTTTCTTATAAACGAGTTATAAAAGTACTGAGAGCTTTGACAGACAAACTTTTCACCTGGCTCAACAGACTAGGGGGAATTTAAATATTTACAATAATAGAATTGAGATTGATATTCCTATTGTAGATGGCTTCTGTTTTCCAAATTATGCTTATGTTTATAAACAATTTAGATTGAAAAAGAGAGATAAAATTGGAGATGAGGCAAACTATGATAATTTAGATAACATTGATGTTTGTTCTAACTTTTTTCCTTTTCAGTTTTCTAGAGTGGAAATCTTAAAACATGGACATATTATTGAGGCTATTGATAATCCGGGTATAACTTCGACAGTGTTGAATACTTTGTTAAGATCTCCAGGTGAACAAAATTATTTAGAATTATCTTGTGCTATGATTACTATCGAGTAAAGCTACTCATAGAGCTAAACCAAATTAAATAATTTATCCATTGAGATATCTGTTTGGTTTTATTAGAGATAACAATGTAATTTATTGGAAAGGTGGTTATAAAATTACTTTTATTCGTAATTCATCCGATAACAACTGTTTATTTGTCTTTCAAAATAAGAAAGCAGATGGTATACTAGATAGAGATTATGCTGAGCCAGGTAAAATTTTAATTAAAAAATTAGAAATTATGTGGCCTATTGTTGAATACGAAGCTAACACAGCCACTGCGGTTAAAAAAAAAAGAATACATAAACCCTAAAATACCTATTGCATTTGATTATTGGCAATTTTTAGAAAAAGAACTTTCTACTGCAATAACTGTTTTTAACTTTTATATAAAATATCAGTTTAATAATTTACAGTTTGACATGCCTGATTTTGTAATTGTTGGGTTTCAAACTAATAGAAAAAATCGCGCTGAACAGTATGTGCATGCTTCTATGCTGGATCTATAATCTAAAATATATTTGTGTTAAAAATGGTAGAAATGAAATATTTCCAAAAGAAAATTGGAACCTTAGATATTGGCAATAATGTTTGTGATAAAGATGTTAGAACTTCTAAAGCAGAACTGGCTACTGTAAATAGAAATAATAAACTTTATTATAGGCCAGTTCTAAAATTTGATGGTAAAACCAATTACTATTCATTTTGGGGTCGAAGACCTTTGTATATTATTGATTGCTTGTATAGAAAAACAACTGCAGTTAAAGAAAAAACGAATATAATAATAAGTGTTGATTTTAAGAAAGCAGTTGAAGCACATACACTTTGTAATGTTGTCCTAGTTAGCCAACGGAATTTAACTTATGATTATTTGAAAGAGAGGATTACTGAAGATGTACAATTCTTTTATTTTATTAAATGGCAGAACCAACACATTTGTTCGATATTTTAATACAATATTTTAGACTTATAGTTGAGTGGTTACATTTAAAACTTTTACTACGAAGTTTTAGAAATAAAGATGAAGGGGGAGTAGGTCGTCCCACTCATCTTGGTCCACCACTACCGTTTCGCCTGGTGCACGTGAGAGCTTATCTCCTAGCTATTTCTCAGCTCCTGGTACAAACTCCACCTCGAAATCGTATGTTTGGAGGAATGCCAGGCTTCTTTCATTGTTTGAAACCAGAGTAAGCACCAGTTGTCAGTTCGTAGTGTGAACTGTTGGTACTCTAGGTATGCCCTGTACCATCTCACGACCTACATTACGGCCACACACATCCGCTCGTTCATCTCCAATCTACCATCAGGTGCCCGGAACTTTGCACTGCTGTATTCAGTGATGTGCTACTCTTGGTTATCTCCAATTTGATAAAGGGCTGCTCCCAAGTCCTTCTCACTTGCATCTGTTTAAAGATATAAATGGAGACTTGGATCTTGTCGAGCCAATGTCTTGCACTTCCTGAACTTGCTCTTTATCTCTTGAATACGTGCTTCGTGTTTCGCTGTCAACGCACACTTTATGTTGGGTGACAACATGTCAGTGAGTGGTATGGTTATTGTTGTAAAATCTTGTGTGTTTTCCCGCAGCCATTTCACCAACACGAAGAATTTCCTCAGTTTATTCCTGGTGCATGGCGCCTTGTAGTCGTTAATGAGGGCTAAATGATACTGTGTTAGCTGGCTTTTGTGCTCATCGACCATGTGCCAGAGAAAATGCATGCATGGATGGCAAATGGGATACTTGCGGTTCGCACACAACTTGTTGATGGCTAATCTCTCCAAGACTAGTGACAGGTGTTGGATGTGGTCATCCCAGATTCCGGACCATATGACCACGTCATCTATGTACGTGAGGGCAAATTCTCCAAGGTATCCGTCGAGTACCTGGACCATCATTGTCTGAAAAGTTGCCGGTGCGCACTTCAAGGAGAAGGATATTATGCCGAATTGGAACCTTCTCCCATATGGGGCTGTGAACGCAGTCTTATGATGGTCTGCAGATTCTATTAGCATCTGCCAGTACACTCTGTGCAGGTTCAATGATGTCATGACCTTAACCTTGCCCAAGGTATGCAATGCATTCTTAACACTTATGTAGGGAGGCAAGGTGCTCAGTGAGATTTGGTTATTTGCTTTGAAAGCCACACAGAAGTGCTACATCATGTCTTTCTTGGGTGCCAATGGGTTCATACTGTTGTAGTGGCTGCGGGTGCGTTCAATCACACCCTCAGCTAGAATTTCTTCAATCTGATCTTTGATGATGGTGCATTGATGTGGCAGATAACATTTGGGTCCAGATTATATCAGTCGGTCATGTCGCCGTGGAATACAATGCTCAGAGACAGTCGTTCGATGGAGTGGGTCTCATGCTGTAAAAACTACGTGTCATTCGTCCAGTATGCATTGCACCATTTCCCTGTATTCCGGAGGGACCACATGATCGAGTTTGTGAAGTTGCACTCTGGGCTCATTACTAGTGGGTCGGGATTCATTGTCTTACACCGTTCATCTTTTCTTCAGGCCGAAATGGATCCTATGGGCAGCTGGCTCAATAATGGCCCTTTTGTTCGCTGAGCCAGGGATACCCAAGATGGCACCCTTCCATAGGTATGCAGACATGAGGACTGTGTTGATGGTGTCCATATCTCTGATTCGGAGGGTAATCAGTGTCTCTCCCATTGAAATGCCTGTTTTCACTTCTTTGCGAGGTATAGTACCTGTGTACTCGGTGTAATTTTGTTGTGTCCACAAATTCTACAAGCACTAAATTATGACTGGTTGCTGTGTCCATTAATGCATGTCATGGTTGCTGATTTCAGTGCACTGTAATTCTAATAATTCTGTTTTGTGTTTTGTTGATTTGCTGTATGTTTGGTTGTTGACTTTTTATTTCTGCCTGCTCTACTTGTTGATGATGCATTGTACCAGGGGGGCCCTTTGCACTGGGATAGTGAGCGTCCGGCTCAACTACCCCAACGGTCCATTTCCTGTTGGTTTTTTTTTTATGTTCTGCGGTTATTTGCGTTTCGGGCACTGATTGTACCAATACATTTTGTCTTCTCCTTTTTCAGTAAAGGCACGCAAAAGCGGGTCACATGGGCCTCCTACTATGCCTGAGCTTGTGGAAGTCCGTGCTGCCATCCTGTGTTCAGTGTATGTTCTTGTCCGGAACGCGCCTGCTCCTACTACCTTGTTCACTGCCGGTTGCTCCTCTGGCCGCTCCTTCTGCTCTGCATATTTTCTCCGGCAGGAGTGGTACCCATCACCCTCTCTAGTCGGAGCGTTTCGCTCTCGGCTGGCTTGGTCCAGCAATGCTGAAGAGCAGGGGGAGCAGCTTGCTGCTACTGTGAATTAACAGTGCCATTGCTAGCCTGTTTTCTGCTCTTGCAATTGACAAAAATACGTCGAGGATCATACGTTCGCTCATGTGTGATTAAATTGTTTTTGATTTGCTGTATCTTCCTCGTTGCAAACACAGTCAGAATTTCGCCTGCTTTTTGCACTTCTAGCACAGCCCTGCCCTGTGCTGGCAGTGAGGAGTAGGTATTGGCAAATCGACTTTAAAAGCTGTTAAGAAATTCTACCCACTCATTACCGTAATGACTGATGGTTTTCCACCAGTTACTTGCCTCTCCGGCCAATTGAGACACTATAGAATTTGACCACTCTTGTTGGCACAACCTGCCTCTCTCTAAACGTGTTGTGGAGTCGTATAGGAATGCCTGTGGGTACTCACTTGGTAGGCCTGAAAACGTTGGTAGTCGTTGAAATCTGTCTGGGGTTGTACCGGCTTGGATGGCTCTTATGATTGCTGTAAATAATTCTGGATTATTATGATCGCTTTGTTGTGGGTATGTGACATGCATGTGTTGTGTTGTCTCTTTCTGCGGTTCTTCTGTTTCTTCTGGGTTAAGGCGTTGTATGTTCCCGCGCACAGTGATGTGCGCTAGACAATTCCGCCCCTACTACTGACTTGACTTTTGACTGCAACGATGCGAATGTGCATTGCCCACAGTGGAATCTTTTGGCGGCTCGATTTTCCATGTCTTGCCCAGTCAGACATTGCCAGTGAGTTTTGTATCCACGCGTCTCAGACCTCACAGTTTCTTGTGATCCTTGCCTGCAAATTTCCTGTTGACACTGTTCATGCGTTTGTAAATATTCTGTCGTGCCAATGTGTAATTACATTTATCGTGGAGATGAAATCGACATAGTCCGGCTGTTTACATTGACAAACAAATTTTCTTGGTAAACCTCGGTGTACCACGCGAGGTACCACAACACGTTTTGCCCACTTGGTCTCTGTGTGCTGTGATTATTGTTTCTTTGCGAATTATGAAATTCTATGTTTCCCTACATGGACATATTACTTCTTCAAAGGAATTTGTACCTATTGTAGGTTTTAAACACGTCAAACATACCGGTTTCGCTTAGCTTGCGCTTGCATACCATTCTAATGATTCTGGAGAGTATCTTGTACTATTGTGTGCTGCGGAGCATGGATTTCAAGGTAAAACATTGTGTTGTTAAGCGGCTGGCCCTCAGTCGCACTTCACACGGGAGGGGGATATTTACAGTTTCTCACGACGCTTTCCCTTCTGCTGAGAACACATGTTCCAGCCGTGCGAGTGACGCATGTGTTTTCCCAGTATTCTGCATGCTTCAAAAATGGAAAATTACTTTGAAAAGTTTCTTGAAAATTAGTTGTGGGCTCTTGACTTATGTTTGCCGCACAATAACTGCCCTTGATAAATGGCTGTAAAAATTTTGTTGATTTTTAAAATGTCCGTGAATAATCCTTAAATTTTTTTATTATTTTGAAGTTTTAAAAATTGATTTAATTGACTGTTGCACTTAAAGTTCGTTAGTGTCCAAGGGCAAACAATGAAAAAGTTTATTGTTTATTTTGAAAAAATTTGAATATTTTATTACTGAATAATGCGGCAACATTTTCTGGAAAAGTTCCGGAAATAATGAAATTAAATTTGGATTGCTTTTTATCTTAAATTGCTGACTGGAATTGTTTCAAAATACCATCTTACTTTGCTCGTTGTGATACCTGTTGCCAATTACAGCACATGTTGATAAACACCACATTCGTTTGTTTACAGAACACTCTCGCACTTACTTATGCACATTTGCTGTGCTGCTGCCTTGCTGCTGTGCAGTGTTTAGTACAGTTACACTTTTACAAATAATTTACACTCGCAGTGTCGAGTGGATATGTTTGACTTTAATCTGTTTTGGCTTACAGTTGTTTATTTTGCATTATGTGTTGTCATGTCTAACCAGTGTAAGTTTACAAAAGTTAAAACGTCTGATGATGTTGCAAGTAAACAACCCAGCTTTGTAGATTGTTTTGACAGATGGAGGATCTCACTAGACATCAGCTGACGTATGTTAGTTCCCACTCGATTCACTGTACATCAGTTGATGAACACATAGACATACTACAGTGTGAACCAATCTGACGAGATGATAAATTAATAATTGTTCAAATAGTGTGACGAAAGGAAACATAAAAACCCTTGATATTATAGTTGTGGATTGCAGTGTAGACTGTACTGTCTTAATTGCATAGTTAGATAGGTGTCTGATGGTCTCAGGTTACTCACCAATGACTGTAGCTGTCCATTGTGAAGCACTTTTGTCGCACTGCTACCTTTGTGGCATAGCCTGTTGTCCACGTGTTGTGTTGAGCAGAATACCGACATGTTGTTGGAACTCTCCTTACATTCTGATTTTCTACTGTTGTTTGGTTCGCCTTAGTTGGGAAACCCACTAGACGTAGGCATGAACTTGCACTATGATGTTTGAGTAGCCCTAGTTGGGCAAGCCACTTGACATAGGAATGTGGCTTGCTAATATAAACTGATGTTCTATTCGTCCAAGTTGGGAAAGCCACTTAACATGTTCAGCCTCCAGAGGTGCTGGGATGTGTTTATATCCCGCCTGGGAGTAGGTAAAGAACAGGAACTGGTGATGTGCACAGTGCCATGTTCGGTAGAGTGAACAATGTTGAATGGGGTGGTATGGCCGACGGTCTACTGCTACTCAGGATATGCTGTCAATATGAAGGAGAGCTAATTTAATTGTCAGTTAAATTTTGTTGAATGTAAAATATTTCCTTTGGGGCGAAGCTGTTGGCCACTTCGCACGCCTATATTATCACTGAATCTACTCTGCTTGAGGGAGGCAGCCCCATAAATACAAAACATACACTGAAAGGCACTTTAAAGATGATGCTGCTTTAAAGGTGCAGTACCCAATGAACTCTGGAGAGTTAATACAATAAATAATGTCTAATTATGGTATAACTGTTTTATTACCACAAAGGAACAAATAAATGTTGCTCCACATGAAAATGCATACCCTTGGTTAAGCGGAACCGGTACTCTGGATCTGCCGGTTGTCATTACTGTGGAAAGTAAGGCATAGGCCTTAAGTTAGAGTTGCGTAAAAACACATCTCGCATGTGAAATCTTGGTATGCTACTTCAGGATACAGGGAGATGTCCCCTCGGCTAAATGAAAGTACTTAAATGTTCCTGAGTTACGTTAACTATCACGATGAAAGAAAATGCAGTCTATATTAAATTGCCGAGGGGGGTATGCGGAGCTTACCATCTGCCCTGCCAGTTGTCTGGAGTGCTGAAGTCTGACTAACGACACGGCGTCGGTTTCGCCACACGTCCGGCGAATCTGGCACCAAAACGAAAACATGAAAAAATGGAACTTAATAATTGACATGATAAATGAAATTGACATTGTACATAGTTATGATTATTAAAATTAAAACACATTGGTAACATACTCGTGAATGCCGGAGCCCCAGATATGGCTACGAATGTGACGTCATGAGTATGTCACCACACATGAAGAGTGATATTTAATGAAATTATGCCTCAGATCTCTGATTCTTGATAGATGATTACATGGACACTCTTATAATTAACATATTAAAATCGGAGTATGTCGTCATGGTTATAATTACAGGAATGTTTATAGATATGACTAAACTTGAATTTCGTCAATAGGGGCAGAGGTACACTCTGTCTTCTATGATATGTTATCTGCTCTCTATACTGGAGGGGGCAGTTTCCCTATTTAATTGTGGTGCAATCACAGCACAAATGCTTAATATGCTCCTATTAATTAATGCAGCTGGGGAGCAGCTCGCCACGCTACACTTCCTGCAGGAATGTGATTCCCCACTTTTTGTCAATACTTGGAGCCATGCCGCACTCCGGATTCGGCCAAAGTGCCCGTCGACATCGCGCACATCAGAAAGCTGTGGGTATATGCAGAATCGCTTATCCCAGTGTTCCCTCCAATGGCTGTTGCGTCTAAGGGTCGCGACTTCATGGGACACACATTTTGGCCTCATATCCATTCATCACGAGTGTTACCTCTTGTGTGAATGTTAAATATTATGACCCACGGACACGAGTTACAGGACGGCAAGAAAATAGTAAACACCATTCTTGTCGACCTGCATTTATCGAGCCGCGACCTAATGATGATCAGTCGAGTGGTGCTGTGGGGGTTTAATGTATCTGCGATGGAACAAACGGGGACATGGGTTACGTGGACGCCAGGAACACATTACTGTTATTGGATTGGACCATCACTAGACAAAATGTCAATTCTTCTGACACAAATTTAGAACTTCCTCAGTGAAGTGTGATGACTATTCTCACCAATAAGAGCCTTCTTGCCAGTACAGCAATTGGCAGGAGGTGGAAAAACAGACTTAAACCAGTCAGTGAATGTGATTGCATCGAACCACCATGGAAAGTTCTGTTGTAAAGTGTTACTCTCGCACAACATGGTTTTGGGCCTACCACTCTCCAAGTATCATATAAATTTGCAGCTTTGTTTACCACATATGGTGGTAGAGCAGTTCCACCTAAGAGACTAAGCTATTTGTCAGGATACTTAACTCCTCTCCTGAATATCGTTTACTTCGTCCTGGATCTTCGCACATGTTACTCTTATCATAATTGAAAATGTTTTCTGCTGGTAATCCGGTCAGAGTTTCAGCAAGATTACAATGTAATTGCCTTATTACATTCTCATCAACACTCGCTCGTGGTCTTTCAATGTTGTTGCAAGACGCTCTGACAACTTGTCAGAATGCCACTTGTAAAAAACATTTAACTCATTCAGTCCAAGGCACGTTGTTTTTGAACTTTAATTTTTCCTGCCAATTCTGTCAAGATGTAATTTAGCAAACTATATTATGTCTAGATTGTCCAATGAGAAACCCCAGTTTGCACGGGCTAGTACACAACTCACAATAATGTCCTTCTCACCTGCAGGAAACACTGTCGGGCCACCATAGGACTTTCCTTTCAGACCAAACACCCTATTAAAAAGAGTGCCCTTTGAAATAATAAACTTCTCACACGCTTTATACATGCAGCAATTCACATCAAAACGCTTTTCATTGCCTTTTCTAAGACCGCGGTTACACGAGTTCTGTTAAACACTTTCAGCTAAATACATTCGGTCGCCATGTAGAATGTGTTTTCGCGGTTACACACCCAAAGCAGAATGCAATCAATGGAAATTCTTACCTCAACAAACATGGGACTTAAAATGTATGATATTTAATTATAATAGCCTCCAACATTATTGAAATTATTTTTCTAATTAAACCAACAATTTTATTGTTATGGCATAATGGGTGGGTATATGTACATTCAAGCTTAAACTTAAGTTAATTCACCAAGTGCAGGAATTTCCACCAAATTCAGTCATATAGGAAATGCTCATAACTAACAGGAACAATAACTACTTGCCCTTTCGCGAGATGGCTCTGTTATAAATTGTTTTCGCCTATAATTATTTTGGTCTTCGTTCGCTAATGCGGGTACAAGATTTTTTTTTTTTTTTTTTTTTTCAATTTATATAAGAGTTCTTTTTTGTGCAATTCTTAACACAGATAAATTTATTGCATAATTTTATATTATTCCCAACCTCACAGGATATATTTATAGCAATTTTTGTTCAATTTGGGAGATTTTATTTCTGGTTTTCGCGATTTCAAATACAACATGTAAGATCGTTAATATTAAAAAAATTATTATAAATTTAAAGAACCCAAATACTTTAAGTAAAAATCGTTTATATGTCCGAAAATGTTCCATAAATGTTGTTTTGCGTGAAAGATTCTATTTACAACACCAGGTAATGTCTAGGATCAATTTATTTATGCTGACATGGAGAAAATTCGTTAATTCAAAAGTAAATTTAGTTCGCCAATAATTCTTTTTTAAGAAATTCAACATATAAATGAATATCTGAATAAAGATCCTTATTCAACCAATGAACGATACAAAAGAGTTGGTTTATTACATCTTACAGGGAGTGGATCGGTTCTGAATCGCTCCTCTTTAGTGAACAATCTTACCCATAACTACCGTACACGACGGCGGATACCACTCTCAGGGGATGGCTATGTCCTATATCGTGCAGTGTTAAGGGACTTACACAATTGAAAAATTTAACGTTTGACATTACGTTTGTTTTCCGACATGCTGTTTCTTATGGAGCTTGACACAATGGAACTGGCAAAGGTAAAGTCAAACACACTTTACTTTACGATTTCGAAAAGTTGAAATTTAAAGTCAACATCAAGCAGCCATTTTGCCGAGAATCTAACAGAGGTTATATGGAAAGTGCGATATTTTATTGTAGGGCGATTTTAATTTCGGTATATTATACGAAGTTCATCTTAAATTAAATAAACAGCAAACAAATATAATGTGAAGAGGAAATATATGAATTTGCATATTTTAATGAAGTAAAGAAATAGTTTTTTTTTTTTTTTTTTTTAAATAAACTTCTAATATAAATTTTAAGCCTATTTTTTTAAAAAAAGTTACATAAAATGCATTCCTGGTTATTATCATAATTATTTTCGCAACAAGATACACATTTTTACTAAGCTCCCAGTATCGATGTTCAATTGTCTGAACTCTGACTTTACTATTCTATTGTGTACTGGCGCTTTCGGCAGAGGAAAGGAAACGTGAAGTCAAATGCTAAAGTTTTCTATTGTGTAAGAAATTTTAACAAGTGAATCCAGTTTATAACGTGGAATTAGACTGTTGTTTTCCGGTAAAAAATCTCACGTTATCAACAGTAGCCAAAAACGTTGTGTCAGCCTATCTTTCACGTGCATTTTGATGAGTATTAAAATTGAAATAAATTAATATACAAACTTTTTGATATAAACGATAATATACATAAAACGTGAGTGTGTTTATCTCAGATAACTAGATATAATTTTCGCCGTAAAATATGTAAAGTTATCAATTATTTACATTAGATGGAAGTGTTGTGTACTGTGTTTTTGTTGATTTGCTTCCCATTCCCTATATATTTGCCTTGAAAATATTCCAGGAAAAATTCTTCTGACGACTATAGAAGCATTTCAAAGTTATGATAAAACTTTAACCATACTAAATTCGAATATAATACGCTATTGAAGTTGTCTGCGAGTGTGTTACAAGTGAAGCAGCCATGTGGGAGAGAGACAACTATTGATTACATTGAAATTGAATAGTCTTACGAGTGCTCTGCGAACTCACTAGTTCTGAATTTTCTTCAAATTTGTGTAATTCTTGCGTTTGTGAAATGTAAATTTGGCATGTAAACACGTCTTAACACTATAATCTATTTTTATTTATTCGGCGACCAACGAAAAGTAATATTAATATATGAAAATACACATGAGCCGGGCCATGAGATTCCAATGTTTAGTGCATTCGTATATTCCGTGGATACATTCGGGAAACATATCACAATTTTTTTATCCCCAAGTCAGCAGAGTTGCAGTGACAAACAAGAAATCAACTGTTTATCAATACAAGAATATAGGCCTACAACCAAATCAGTTCTCATATTTTTAATAGCTACTCAATGTAGCCTTCATGATTTTCTATTTCCATGGTTTCTCAAACTCACCCATGCAATTACTGGGGTTACTCAATAAAGACAATTTGATAAATTCCTTCACTGTGTTCTTGGTTTACCATTCTCTAATGAATCTGCTGTCGGCAAGATGTTAAGGTAAATAAATAAAGATTATTTGTGTGTTTAGATGGTTATGTATGCTGTAATCATTATAGTAAATTACATGTTTATACATTTGATCTTTTCCAAAGCTAGTCAGAATAAAGAAATCTTAGATAAAACCAATATTTTCCTAAAACTACGCCATCTGCAAAATAGAAAACATCGCGTGATTCTCTATAAACTATGATGTTTTCAGAATAACCACGAATAAATTTTTCAACAAAAACTACGAACATTTCCGAAACAACCACGAACAACCTCTCCAGAACAAACATAATTTATATATTGTAACTGAATCAAGCATTGCCTGGAACAGTTTTATTAATACATTCCTTTGTAATTTTAATCATACCTTTCCACTCAAATCTGTAAAATATAGCAGTAGCTCGAAAATAAAATGGATTAGTAAAGGTCTGACACTCTCAGGACAGAGGTTAAAAACAATGCGTAAAATGCTAAGAACCCAGGTGAAAAACAAAAATTACACTGTAAGCAATTCGAAAAATTATATAACAAGTTATTCTGAGTAGTAAAGCAGAATTACAAAGGGGAAAAATACCCCCCTCCTAAAATAAAAGAAAAGCTAGGTGGAACATTATTAATAATGAATCAAAACCTAGGCAAGGCCATGTTAACCTTTCCTTGAAAGTTGATTGTATCAAAATCGAAAATAGCGAGGAAATATCTAATTGCTTTAATGACTATTTCACAAACATCCCACTAAAATTGCAAAATCAACACAGAGCTACAAATATTAGTCCTGCACACATACCCCAAATGCCTAACACTTGGAATGCTAACATGCTGTTTTTCACACCTATCTCTGATGAAGACATCATAAATGCTATTAAAATTTTCAAAGGTAAAAGTTCCTGTGGAATAGATGAGGTACCTATGACTCTTCTTAAAGAGTGTTCTTATTTAATAAAACTGTGTTTGACTTTCATTTTAAATCAATGTCTTGCTAATTTAATTTTCCCTGGCAGACTCAAATATGCAAAAGTATTACCAATACATGAAAAAGTGACAAGGCATTGATGGATAATTATAGGTCTATTGCTCTTCTTACAACCCTTTTCAAATATATGAGAAAAATTGATAGCAAATAAACTGACACAATTATTAATAAGAAACAAGGTTATTTCATTTCTTCAGCATGGCTTTGTAGAGGGCAGATCTACAGAACAAGCTATTTGTAGTTTTACTAAAAAAAATATTAACTTCTTTTGATAAAAGGCAATTCTCTACAGGTATATTCACAGATCTTTCAAAAGCTGATTGTGTCGACCACAATATTTTATTGCAATAATCTAAACAGTGTGGAGTAAGAGATGTAACATATAATATGTTTAAATAATATCTTGAAGACAGAAAACAGATCACCTCCATAAGATACTATGACAAAAATCACATTGCAGATGTTCTGTCCTATACTAGAACTACTCGAGTTGGAGTGCCACAGGGATCAATATTGGGAGCAATTTTATCCTTAATATTTATTAATGATTTTACAGAACAAATAACCAACTGCTCAGCTATAATGTTTGCGGATGACGCAAACATTTTGGTAACTAGTTCAAATAACGCTGTTCTTGAAGAAAATACAAAACAAACAGTGACTGAGATGTCCAGTTGGTACCAGTATAATAAATGAATACCTATTAAATGTGAACAAATATGTGCTGATGAATTTCATGCAAAGATATAAACATACAATGCAGGATGGAAGATGCACAACAATAGAAGAAGATGAGTTACAGACAGTAAATAGTATTACATTTCTAGGGCTCATTGCAGACAGTAATTTAACATGGTATTGAGCATGTTGATAGTGGCTGTAAAATAATTGAGCTCAATGCGTTTTGCGGTACATGTCTTAAAAAAGATTTGTAATGTGAATACAATACTTACATACTATTTCTCGAATATTCAGTCCATAATACATTATGGAAACATATTTTGGGGGAAATCGGCAAAATGGAAAAAAGGCCTTTGGATTGCAGAAGAAAATAGTGAGATTAATAAATAATAAGGAAAAAGAAGATACTGTAGGCCGTTATTTATATATATAACAAAATTCTCACTCTTCCATGCATGTATATGTACCGAAGTATTCTTTTTTTTTTACATAGAAAACATTTAAAAAGTTAGAAATAGGGATCCACACCATTACTACACTAGACAAGCTAATATTCACATGTTCTCCTACAGAACCTCAAAATTCACATCAAATCCATACTATGCTGGAGCAAAACTAATAAATAACCTTCCCAGTCATTTGAAGTAAATTAATATTTTACAGTAATTAAAAAGGCTGTTAAATTGTACTTTTTAAATGAGGCCTTCTGTACTTTAGAAGAATATCTTCATAAAGATAAATCCATATAATGTAGACCAAGACTGATACAAGCAGACATCATGTAATAACTTGATTCAATCTATTATAGACTTTACATACTTATACTTTAATATCTATCTGTACTAAAATTGTAATAACTTGAACTGCAACCAACTGTAGTGTTAACCAGTTTGTAGAGCTACTAGAATTAATAAGTTTGTAAATTATATTATTTATCTGTTATATAATTTTATGTTAATGTAACTGTGTGAAAATATTAAAATTGCATAACATAAATTTAAAAAATAATAATAATTGACAAGTCCTTTCCAAAGTGTATTTGATGTATATGTGATAAAAAAAAGAGTGCTTTATGAAACAGCGACTACTTTAGTCGCTTCACTACCATGGCCTCCATCATATTAAGATAGGATGAGTGTAGACAGGTTTTGGTGGATTGTAACAACCAAGGTATTGCGAGCTAATGAGGGTGAAATATAGCAGATATGGATAAGCATTGAAATGCATGGGTGGGTAAAATGGGAAATCTTCGAGAAAACATGCCAGCCAGCAGCATCAATAGGCACAATTCCTGTGTGGGAAAGCAACATGGATCACAGTGGTGGAAGGCAAGCATCCTACCACTATGCTTTCTGCAGCCCGCTTCCCCACCCCCTTGGGAAGGGGAGGCGAGGAACCTAAATTTTTATCGATAATGCTTTTTCTTAGAGGAGTAATTGTTTGTCAACGTTCTGCAGCATAATTCTGAGATATTGAAACTGAATAGTTTTTAATGTATTCAGAGGAGAATGTCATGCAAAAAACAATAATTGCATAAGTTGGTAGGTAACAAAAAATAAATTTTGTCACTAGTGTGTTTGTGGAGCACTTTGGCAGTGGTTATTAGATGTGCGCTTGTTATTAATATCATTGTTGTGAATGCATATTTCACCCATTGTAGTTCAACAATGTATCCTAGTCTAATTAATCTACCCAAAGTAACATAAAATGCTGGTAAATAAGTTTTCATAAACCCAACCATAGGGTGGCTCCTTTATTATCCCTAAAAGTCTATTTATAGAAATATCATATTGTATTTTTCTCTCCCAATGTGAAATTTTTTAAAAGGTTAGGCTGAATTAAAATTGTGGCTAATGACTGACTAAAGCATAGGCTACAATCACCATAGTGTTCCCATAGCAAAATAACAGTGGCTTTACCATGGAAGTATGAAAATAATCTGGCTACAACCGCAGTAAGAAAACTGTTATGCGACTAATGAGAAACAAGCACAAAAAAAAATAGACTGTAAACATATCGCGGATATTTTCAAACATTGTGTTCGCTTACCTGATATTTATGTTGGTTAACTACCTGCTATCAAAAAAATTTCGCGGGAAATGTTTTTCAGAATATTAAAAAAATGGCATACAGGTTAATAATTGTGATGACTATTTGAAAAATTTAAATCTTAACCGTACTGCAAAATTCATTTACTAACCATATTATTGTTGTAAGCTTGCACTGCACTGACACTCATGTTTGGCCGGTTTAGAACTCGCAGTAAATGAATTGAAAATATTCAATCCTCTTGACACTGCTACCTCGAGCATCCCGCCACCTTACACTTTTATGTTGTGTTGTATCAGGTGCCATATACAAGTCTGGATTCTATCTTTTTATTGTTAATTGTTACGGTGATTGTAGTTGGGGCTTAAGACCTTGGTACTAAATTACACATTTGGAGAAAGATGTAATACAATTTTTGTAGATAGCCTTTTGGGAATAAAATTATCCATAAATGTCTTCTGTCCCTCCCCCCTTTTTTCTCCTGAAAAAATTTCTAAAATACTTTATCGTCCAGTGCAGACACTTCAGTAAAAATTCTAATTTCTGTGATTTAGTTATGTACTAAGGGTAACTTAAACCTGTCCAACATTGTATACACAAGAAACAAAGTTGTACCCTATAATAAGGTATAAATAAGTATAAAACTGAATCAAAACAGAGAACTAATGTAATGTAAAGTTAGGGAATAACAAAAATGGGATTTGAATTTATTTACCGGAAACTATTTACTATATTGAAATTAAATAAGTATAAAGGAAATTACGCCATACTGGAAAAAAACCTTCGAGTCATTGTCAGTGTTAAGAATTTAAATATGAATGCCAGCAAATAATTATTTATTCGTGTCTCAGGAACATGTGAGCTTTGCCTTCCAGAAATTCAGCTAAGCTGCTGGTCGCAGTTTTGTTGTACTCGCTACTGATACGCAACCTGCTATACATTACATGACAACGGTAGCACGCTTGTTATACTTTATTTAATCATTTATTCAAAAAATAGTTTTCCGCAAATCGGGACATATGAGCTCTATATCTAAAACACATTATTTTTTTCGCGCATAACCCAATACTTGTTCGTACACACATTCACAATCGGTATTTTTATGAGTTAATTATTTTATCGCACAACTAACACAAGCCAATAAGAAACTAGTAAAACTTCACACGTAAATTATAATATATATTTCTCTATTCACCATTTTCTTTGTTCAACACGAAATGCTTCTAATGTAACTTTTCTTTGAGTATCACTCTATTGTAAACACAATGTTTTGAGTTTCTGTCAAGATGGTGGTTAGTTTCCAATTTTTTAAAATGATTCTCAAGCGTCTTCTTCTATGTAAGAACATGACATAACCTGTATCCCCCTAACATAATACCACTGTGCTCGTAATGTTATTAATATTTCATGCATTTCTTGTGAGTGATAGTCTAAGTCTAAAGATGAGGCTGACTGATCTCGCTGCCTGGCACTACCAGTCTCAATGTCTTAACATTAAACTGCTCTTCTGCCTTCATGTCTAGTTAAAATGTCTTGGATTTGGTTTGAGGTTCGAACATTGTGTAGTAAACATGGTCTTTTGATATGTTTTTATACGTTCTCTAATTAATTTGAATTGCCTTTTGTTTACATTCATACTGGCAATAGTATTTTTTAAATATAGTAGTGCTTGCAATTTAAAATGAAAACTAACATGTTCATTAATGTTGACAATTTTGTCTTAGTCTTTGTATTGTTTGGTGTAGGTCTATGTTGTGACATGCGCATTAGACGTTAAATTGTGGTTTAACTCATCTTTAGTGTATGGATTTTCTATGGATTGACTCTGTTAGACCGGATATGACATCACACCTTGTTTCCCGCGTTGTGTTTTGCGCCTCTGGTGGTTACATTAGGAAGTAGAACGAAGAAGAACGAACAGGGAAGCAAGAGCGCCATTTTACGCACACTTGCTTCATGTTCCATCATGAGTGATTATTCAGCGGTTGCTCCGCCTACGAATTTTAGTCAAAGTTCTGCATTTGCTGCCGCACTTCAGCGTGCCAGACAGGTAAATTTTAATGCAACGTGGTTTTTGTTTAGTTCGTTTGTTTGACGCGAGCATGCACGTTCTCGCGGCGGTGATTGCATGAGTAGTGCACGTTGCTTGTTTTGACTGTAGACCTTCGATGACTTTTAATTAATATGTGTGTATTATTTGCATGTTAAATCACGCTATGTGTGATGATATGTTTAAGTATCTGCAGTTATTTTACCCGTATGGAACAAACGTCCGACCTTGACCGGCTCTTCATTCAAGATGGAGACTGTGCTAAAAAGCAATGGTGGCGTGTAGGTAGATAATGGCGTGGTTATGCACTTCCTTTGTATATTGTATGGGTATGTAGCTGAGTTTAATGCCAACTTTTGGGTTTGATAGTTTTACACGTTCATTAGGTATTTTCGTTACACTTTACGTGTTGAAAGTTTCTTGCGCCTGTTTTAACAGGAAGTAAACCAGCACTCTGTTGCATTTACGTGGTTGGTTTGCATCGAGGGTAATGTTCAGTCGCAACGGGAAATATTAGTTGACGTTGCAAGGGTTTTCATGTCTTTTTGGGCGACGGTATTAGCGAGAATATAACATTGGCGTGGTGTTAGTTTTCGTTTTGACATGTGCGTTTAATATTTTTTTTCATTTTCGCTGCTAATTTAATGTTTAAGTAGTTTTCTTTCTAATAGAAAAATGCAAAATACACATTGTTATCGCATTCCCTGTTTGGCTTTATATATAAATAAATACATACACTCGCAATTGGGCTACTGCTAGGTGGCGAACTATCACCTCTCCTCCCAACCAACTCCTTTTTCACTCCCTTCCTGAACCCCTCTCACAGATAACAATTCCTCCATCGCATTCCACACAAATGGTTGGTTGACCTGATACCCCATTTCACATAAGCATTTTAAATTTTGAAAAAAAAGTACCTCAGCCACAATGTATCCTTTCGTCACAGCTATTTTGTCAATATAAACAATGTAAACAAATGATATGATTTAGCTCACCAGTCTAACTTATTTATATGTTGCTGTTGGTACTGAGACAAGTAATGCACACTATGTAAATCTTTATAGCCAAATTAATTAACCTTGCACTCTTTTGTTGTGCAAAATTAACAATATTTTTTCACTTCAATACAGATTTAAACGTGTTTTTTTGGGGGCACGCATATTAAAAATATTCTAATAATTTCCAAAATAATCATTTAGACCTACAAAACATGATTTTTTACTGTTTGCAATTCCTATTCACTTGTGACATGTTCCAATGACAGTCTTTGAACATGTTTGTCTGCCATCGTATGATGGTACACATAGTTGAGTATACTTTAATACTTAACTTGATAAGCTCAGAATTTTTTTAAGTTATCACAAGCTATCATTACATTTTGATCAGGATTCAGAAGTTTGAACTTATTTAGTTTTGTAAATCGAAGAATAACCTTGTTTTTAAAATTTTAGAACTCTTTTGTTTATTGTGTATTATTTATTGTTCAGGTCAGCTAGGGCAGTGACCACTTTTCTTCAAACTGTTATTTTGGGTTTTCCTTTGTAAGTTATTTTTTGCCCTTTTCTCTTCATTTAAGTAGAACTTCTTATGCAGGACCTCTCCATACATCATTTGTTTCAGTCTCGGGGTGGGCCTAGCATCTTCACCATCTTTGGACTTTTTCTGCATTTCATTCTGGCATGCACATGGATAGTCAAGGAGTTCTGAAAATATTAGAAGGAAGCTTCTTGTTTCTCTGCTGCATTCTGTTGCTGATTCAAGAGGAATGGTTGTGTGATGTGTTTAGTCTAGATTACTTGCTTGCAAGGAAATACACTGGGATGAAACCTGTGAACCCGAGGATTGAATGGTGTTTGATCTGATAATGGAGTTGTTTGCATATTGAAAGCTTCTGAAGCTTGTCTCTGTAGTGCTCTTTTACAGGTCACTTGTTTGACCCTCCCTGTATTTAGCCAAATGTAAAGGATCAAATGCATCCTCTGGAAACTTTGTCATCAAGTTAAAGGAAAAAAATTCCAGTTGTGATGAAGCCAACTTTTATATTTCCAACTGACATCGATTCCCTCCACACTTCGGATAGGAGTTCGGCGAATTTGTCTTTTGGTAATTGTCCACTTCCTTGTAGCCCAATCTGAGCTTTTCCAAGGTTAATAAATAAGCTTCTTATCTAGACTTGCCAACTTTTAATGTTTTCAATTTGTAAAATGGATAAAAACTATTAAAACGCATGTAAACTGCCTGCTGCAATTCCACAAACTAATTTTCTTAACATTCACATTTAATTTCATGTAATAACGTTTCCATAATTTAACCATGAAAATTTAATATAATGGAACAGACCAGAAACTATGATTTCCCATAGAGAAGATTTATACATGATGGAAATGTTTTCGCTTAGAGGACATTGCAAAGCAAAAATATTCTTATTCCTTGCCTTGGCTGAAATATACATTAATTTAAGATAACTTGCATGACCTATTTATTCACATTTTTAGTATTAATATGCTTACCATAAAAGTATTAAAAATTTGCTTTGTAATATACAAATTCTTTATTCTGCTATGATTTCAATTTTAAAATGACGTTTAAAACTTTGATATCAACAATGTGCATATACTGACATGTCAATTTTCAAACTAAGAAAGCTTACAAATTTTTATTTAGAAAAACAAGCATTATATTTTATTTTTTGTGGGTTAAGTCAGATAGAGGAGATGTGGGAATTGTTTATAGCTGGATGAAGAATAACAATAGCAAATCTTCCGCTACCTTTAGTAAGATAAATTTATTATTCTGTTTGTTTTGTCATTTTCACAGGCTGTACACACACAAAACATGAAATATAAATATAAAGTACTGGTTGTAAATACAAATGGCACATCAAAAATTGAAATATGTAATTGCATTCAGAATACCTAACATTAGTTCACTAAATGTTGACAGTTCTAGAAACTTGGCCACAATGTACCCTTGTGAAACAGCTGCTCTGTCTGAAGAAAACAGTGAATGTAAACAAATACTGTGATCGGTATGGGTTACTGTTTCAACCTACCTTTTTTTTTTATGGCAAAGTCATGCTTATGGGGCTCCATTAATTTTATTGCCAGTGGATTGGATGGGGTTGTGAGAGACTTTAATTTAACGCCTTTCATGAGATGTATTTTGTATCTAGCGTATGATAGCAAAAATTCAAAATGACCATCTGTGCCATGCTGGTTTTTACCTCCAAAACACATGCATGAATGCATAAATCATATGTTTCTTTAAAACAAATAAAACTATTTATAAAATACACTAGGCATGTTTTTAACAGAATACCATTTTGTAAAATGTACATGTTAATTTTTTACACCTTAAATACAATATGCTGACTGTTGTAAATACACAAGTATACTCGGCTGATATATACATGGTGATGTCACTTCCAGGGAGAAGTATGCACAAGTATGCATTTATTAAGAATCTGGAAACACATTATGAAGTCTCAATAGTGTTGTAGGGGAAATTACTGCAGATTACTAAATTATAAAAGTGGGTAGGAAAATGTCTTATTTTCCTAATTTAAAAATTACCACATCCAGGCACCAGTCTTTTATTCTCAGATAAAGACCAATAATGAAGATTGGTTTAAAATCTACCACATGAAAATTAATTAGAATAAGAGAATGGAATAGTTGTGTGTTGAGACACATCACAAATTAACATAACAATGAATAACCCTTTCAAACATTTTCTACTCTACACGGAGTAAGAATTAGCATTTTACATGTTTTAACACTTTAATTGAGAATAGGAGAGAGAAGACAAAGAAGACTCTGATCCCTCACATATCGTCAAAAATAATACTTATTTTAATATATAAAAAAAAATTAATACTTAAACACTATTAAGAACAACTGCTGTCAAAAAAAGTAATTTGATGCGAGTTTACGACATACACTCAACTATAGTTTGATAATGATTGTCTCAAAACGTGTAACGGCAATAGGAACTACGTGAGTACTGATTGATTTTACTGGTATTTCTTGGAATTCTGTTAAATACAATTTTTGTAGCTACTGTATTCACACGTTGACATAACAGAGTTAAACTTTTTATGCAACTAGTCTCCTCGAGACTTCTGGGTGTTTTAAGAAGTAAGCCAAATTAGTTACATGTAGAAAATTAAACTACATATGGTACAATTCTACTATTCCAATTAACATTTCTGTAATCTTCACAAATAAAACATCTCTCACGTAAGATCCTGCATGGATATGATATTAAAACCAGGTTAGATTTACTTGAAGTCAGGGCATCGTTCCAAGATCGGTCTCACAACTTTAGCGGCAGATATTGGTCATCTCCGCACAAAACTCCAAACAGCTGTAGGTCCTGAAGTCATGGAGCCTCTCCTCGTATGGTAATCACCCCACATGGCGCAGGTTGTAATGCGAAATGGACATTTTCACACAACCGCTTCCTGGTTCATTGTAGCTTGTAATGAACTGCCATGTCAGAAAAAAAATCCCTTTCTCTTCAAAGCGATTGTCCTATCACCTGATTTCCTTGTCACAGATTAACACATTTTTTTATGATTATTCCTTGTAAAATAAACTGCACAAAACATACATAAAGAATAATATATTATACCGAATGGTATTGAAATGAACAAGTCATCTAACTTATTTGTATGTTCTACAAACAATGAAAAATTATATATTAAAATTTAAAAAACATCTGATACATGACAAATAAAAATATTGATATCAGGGTAACCATCATGCAATAGTAAACAGAGCAAATCTGTACCATTACATTGTCTACTGTACTTACCATCTGTCCACGAAATCAATTTTGCACCTGAGAAAAATTATTTCTTATGTTTTATTGTTGCAGTGAGTTCAATATTTCTTCAGTGTTTTTTGTTGACTCATGTTGTTTCATTCAATTGGGGTGCTTTGTCTTTTTTATAATATCTATGCTTATTTATTTCTCACTTTTAAAAAGAAAGAAATAATGTGCAACCTGTTAGTAAAAGGTTGGTTATAGCAAAGTACTTGTTGAAAAGTGATTTTGCAGTCCCTTGAACCTGTTGTATGCAATTCCAAGGTGTAAAAGCTGTTTAAAACAAAATATGGATAATACATGACAAAGTATTTTTTATGTCCCACGTGGATCTTAAGATTATTCTTGCAATTGGTTCCTCTAATTATTATTCGGTTCTATTTTTCAGTGTAGGATCTACTAAAATAGAAGATATTAAGTAATTTAAGGAGGAAAAGTAATCGTCATATTTCAAATATAACATTTAATCAGTAAAATCAATTAGGCCCTTACTTTTCTTCACACTTTATTTTTGCAAAAATAAACAATTAGTACTGAACACAAAACAAGACAATGACAACTAAATATAGAACCAATATTCTTTAGTGGAAATACAATTGTACTGGGTACCTATATTGGCCCTTTAGACGGTCAATAGCGACTGTACAACTTTGATGAAAATAATTGCATATGTTCCAAGTCCAAACAATTTCTTTTAAATTTCCAGATTAATTCATTTATTTAAACCTAGGTTTGTTTGAAACTGTTGATGTGCTTGGAGAAAGTTGCGAACTTCAAGTCAACAGATTTGTTTACGTCTACATTACAGGGCATATTTTGTCCTGGTTCGGAGTTCAACTTTTTTGGATGCTTTAACAGGTTAGATGTAGTTTTTGATGAACCTTGGGATAAGCATTGCCTACAAAAATGACTATATGCGTATTCGTACCTGCCAACTTTTACGGTTTGTTCGTAAAATGTATGGATTTTATAGTGTGTTTACGGGTTTACGGAAAAAGGCTAAAGTTTTAATGTTTTTGTGTTCATTTTAAGTTCATAGAATTTTGTTTGTTTACGAATTTTTCTTATGATCGCCATAGATAGCACGATAGACGCATCACTGTAGCAAAGAATCTGGTAGCTAATCGCGGAATGTTATTGGCTGATTGAAGTTGTAGACAGCGCTAAAGTTGTGTTTTTATGAAGTGTTCAATGCTCGTATCTCGGCATCTTTGCATTGCACAGTGCTTGTGTTTACTGGTCAATCATTTTCTTGTTGTATTTCCATATTTCTTACATTGTGTTGCATAGTAATTTTCGAAATGAGTGGAAAATGTAAGAAAACCAATTTTATGATTATTTTGGAACTTTTCTTTCTAATCATGTGAGAAGTGAATTCAGTTTTTACCTACATTAGGCGACATTGAACAAAGCAGCACTAAAGTTTTTCCTCATTTTTGACATTTTCACCAACTTAAATACATTCTGTAAGGATGGTGGTATTTTGAAGTTATTAATTCTACAATAAAAATTAGTAGTGTGGCATGCGGCTTGAACTTGAGATCTTGATTTAGTCCTCGTGCGAAAAAGTATCTCCATCCTTGGTCTAGGTGATTGGTTTATCATATCTTTGGTAATTTTTAGTTAAATAAAACATTGATGTACAGCAAGGTGCACATACCATAGACATGGAAAATCTGGAAATAGCTACGTTGAAATTCCTCTTCCAGGGCAAAATGTAGGACTTTATTAGTACTACCTAGGAATTGCTGGAGGGTCTTAACATTACAGGATTATAATTTTAGACACCAATTTTTTTGTGGGCTGTGGTAATATGAAATTATTTACTAGGTATGTACGTAGAATTATTGTTTAAAGTAGCAAAGCATCTTTGGTTTGATCAAGCAAACAGTTGACAAGTAGGTCTAGATGTAGATAGGCTAAATTGCAAAATGTTCTCGTACATGTATTATGCAGGAACTGTACAGGAGCATTTTAGTTATTTTTTAGTTTTTATGGCACTAGTCTCTCCTTACAATAGATAACCCGTAGTTGGCTACGTTTGGTGAAACAGTGTATGGCTTGTGTTAAAGTTGGTCTGTAACTGTAGCCACAACACAATTTGCGCATTACTTTCACGTGAACGTAATTGTGCGCAGATTGCAGCAAAAATCAACCCGGGTGGAGCAGCAGCAGCAGCAGCCGGTGACGCTGGTGGTCAGAAGAGGCCTTTAGAAGACGGCTCAGGTATGGATTGGACAGGTAAATGTCCAACACAAGCCAAAGTGTCATGCATAACTTATATTGCTAGCTTAATTTTTATGTTCTTGCATGTTTCTGCACCAAGAAAGGGGCTCGGACACTACAGGAAATTGAGGCCTTTACCCTTGCTTTCTATAGATTTTGTTGTCTATGCTAGTGAGTGCATATGCCTGGAATACTGTAGAACATTATTATAACAACTTCTGACCTCCATATGTTGAAATTAACTAATTTTGGTTCAAAGTTTTCTTATTTAGATATGAATTTTGATGGGCTAGTATTTCTCTATACTACTATAGTACCGTACTTGACAACTTTTACGGTTTGCCCGTAAAGTGTATGGAATTTATTGTGTTTACAGGTTTACTGGAAAAGGCCAAAGTTTTACGGTTTTTGTGTTCATGAAATTCTTATTTTGTTTACGTATTTTTCTTATGGTCGCCATAGATAGTACGATAGAGGCATGTTATTGTAACAAAGAATCTGGTAGCTAATTGCGGAATGTTATTGGTGGATTGAAGGGTTAGAGCGCGGAAGTCTTATTTCTATGAAGTATTCATGACTTGTATCATCTTTGCATCACGTAGTGCTTGTGTTTGCTTATCGGCCATGTTGGTGTTGAAAGTGCGTATTTTTTTACAGTGTCGTGTCGCGTAGTAATTGGCAAAATGAGTGGAAAATGCACAAAAACCTATTTTCTGATTATTTTTGGAATGAGTACACTGAAGGATTTCTGTGTATATTAGTCTAACAAAGGAGAAAAGTTCGCGTTTTGCTGTGTTTGTAGGTGCGATGTAAACATTGCACAGACTGCAGAAAATATGTTTTCAACCACGTGAAGTGCGGAAATCACATTTAAAATGTGAAAGGTGCTATTAATCATTTGAAATTGGACAGTTCAATGTTCTGATGTGGATAACATTACAGGAGCGGAATGCTATTTCACGTCTTTTCTAGTTGATCAGAATATTCCAATAAGTTTATCATACCATGCCGGGCCTATGTTCAAAGAGATTTTTCCTGATTCGGAAATGTCAGAAAAGTATATGATGGCCAGTCAACAGTTTTAATTGGGATTAAAGTTTGAAATGATGTAAGTTTGGTTATTTTAAATTATATGTGAGACATTGTGTTGTAAATAACATGCAACACAACTACTGCAGTGTTAACAACTGAAGTTGATTGAAGGGAAAGTTTCTGTGAAGGCAAAGGCTTGTAATGTGTTAATGTTTACTGTTAGTATTACTTCTCATTGTACATTAAGCTGCAAAGTTTTTTTTAATTAAAAGAAAACATATTAATAAGTAGGCCTAGTTTAGTAAACAATTTAACAATAATTTTTCACTTTGTGGCAAAGAAAATTAACTTCTACTTCGATTAATTAACATGTAATAAAAAACGCCTGTGTGGAAGAAATTTTCTTTATACTGTAGGTTTTTGGAAAAATGCCACATCTTTTTCAAAATATTCTACTGATTGAGGATTTGAAAAGTGGGCAGGTATGTAGTATGGTACTGGTTGTACTACGTGTTTGGTTGGAGGCATATAGAGTAGTAGGGACAATAGTGTGTACAGATTATTTGATGTGTGAGCCACTTCCCCTTTTCCAACTGTCTCATTAACTTGTGTACATGGATGGTAAGCTGTAGGTGCTACAAAGTGTGTAGGGATGCTAACACAAGTGCAGTGCACAACTCAACAAATAAGCTGATTGATTGTGTACAAGCCAATTGCACTTATTTAAAAATGACACATAACCCTCTGCTGTGTCCACACAACTCCATCACTATCAAAATAACACGATAGCACTTGTTTGTCAGTTGGTTACTGCAGGACTTGAGTTAAACAGCCACCCACCTGGCTGGTTGCCTTGTAGGTACAGCAGCACTCAGGCCCGAGCAGTAGTGCAACTCCTCTCCTTGTCACACCAACAGGAACAATATCTGACTTATACTGTGTTTGCTTAATTATCTGGCCAATACTTGGCTTTGTGTTTAGCGAGGGTATAATATTCGCTAGCTTTAGATATCAAAAGTTGCCATCTGTTACTTGAACACACCACAGTGTGGTAGGGAAGTTACTCACAAACAATGAAATGCTAATGATGTAATTTAATTTTAAATAGCTTCTTTTTAGACCAAACTACAACTTGTTACATGAAACCCTGTCATCAGTGCTGCCCTTTTTTGTAAATCATACACTGCGATTACTGAAACTGTTCTCTCCCAAATTTAGAATCTATATAGTGGTTAACTATGCATTACTTTGCATGGCACACTATGAGCATACTTCACTGAATGATTTTTAAAGTGTCACTTCACTTTGATAACAAATACATAAGACTCTATTTTGCAACAGTAACACTTTGACCTGGATACCTGCCGAGGTCATTGTTTCATAAGTTCAGTGTAGGTTTATACATATATGCGCCTGACACACAATTTTGGCATCAGGCCGTATTAAATTGCTTCAAACAGCTGAAAAAACAAAATCGTGACACTATCAAATATACATCACTGCTCCTCAGGCATGTCCTTCCACTGCTGAGCCTAAACCCTGAGAGATTGTTCCCAACAGTCAGGAACAGACTTTCAGAATTTCGGCACAATGTGTATGTTAATGATCCTTTTTTTTTTCCATCGTGGTCACTCATAATTATTGGTAGATGAACCAATATTTTATACAAAATTGGAAAATGGCTTCAACCAAACGTAAACAAAATAAAAATATATTAGAATTCACAAATACAGCTACTACCTTGCACTCACAACCGTAGACATATTCACTCTGGGAATGTTGAACATCTGTACTAAAGTTGCTCATCAAACAACATTGATCACTTGCGTTCACAGGCATGATGCCATTTTGATGGTCGCGTAACTGCTCTGGATCACAGGATGTTTAGTTTACCACCATGTTACAAATGTATCTTTGGTAAAAGCAACCTAACTAAACATAACAGCTTGTGTTGTTATGTTTGCAATGTAATGCAATGAACCATTTATGCATATTTAATACTTGTACAAATATTTTAGCGGCAGTTTTGTCAGAATGCTTCATGATTAATTACATATACAGACATCCCAACTTTTACGATTTTTTCCGTATAAAGTACGGAAATCATACCCTTTTTATGATTTTATGAAAATGCCTCGATTTTTTCTGATTTCCGATACTGAATAAAATTTTTGAGTGAATATTTACTAGGCGGGACATTCGATTCTTTGATACCTCGATATGGGCAAGTATAGAAAATATTTAGTATTGCGTCGTGCATATTGATACATTTGTTCGATGCGTGAAATGTTATATTATCGACACGTGAATGGCTTTGTCCACCATTTTTCCAGTTGTCTCAAAAGCTGGTGAAATGTCATTTATTTAATGAATCAGCTAATTCAGTTGCATCGATGGTAGAGGAACTAGTAAGAATTGTAACAGAGCAACATGTATTCAGGAGTTGCAAATAGGAATTACAAACAGTAGATAGGAGTGTATTGTAAATAACGAATTTTGAAACTGTTAGTAAAATGTTTGAAATGTACGTGGCCTAGAAAACCATTATTTCAGCTCTGTTTTGTAGATTAAAATGTTTGAAATGTACGTGGCCTAGAAAACCATTATTTTATCTCTGTTTTGTAGTGTAAAAGTACGCCCAACACGTTTATTGTATGGGAAACTAACTTCGCCAAAAATATTTACGTCTCAATTGTGTTTAATATTTGAATTGTAATTACATATTTATCGCGTTTTCTTTCGGTAAGGTTAAAACTTGACAGGTTATATAATAATTTGAGACTGTGTCTGAATTGGCAGATTTTGTTGACACAATGGTCACGTAACCCGATTTCGTATATAAAAAGTGACTTATTTGGTCATTTGGTATTTCATATTTTGTATTCAGCGGATGTGAACAAAAATACAAAATGACAAAATCAGTGCCATGTTTGTTTTTCCTTTAAAAACTTGTGAACGTGTAAATAAAATTATTAAAAAAAAAACTGAATAGGCCTAGGCCTAACTACATAAAATACACGAGGCATGTTTTAAAAAGCAAGTAAGTGTTGTGCTTTGTTTATATATTCCACAACTGCATTTTTAAAAGTCGTATTGCATAATTTTTTCGTATTAACATATTTGTAGCATTACAGTGATAATTGTAGGTATATTACGTCTGTTTTAGGCATTAAATCTAGATAAAAATATATTTCAGTGCTAAACTAACGACTCAAAAATGTCAGTTGATGCTGATCAAAACATATTTACAAAATAATGCAAATTTTCGACTTCCATTCAAACAATGTGTAGTTAAAAATTATAGTTTCTTAAGAAGAGCTGCAAAACGACGTCGCCTCATGGAAGGTGTTAAACTAAAGTCTCTCCCAACCCCATCCAAACTGCTGTCAATAAAATTAATGGAGTCCCAGCAGTATGACTTTGCCATAACAGAAACAAGGTAGGTTGGAATGGTAACCTACATTGATCACAGCATTTGTTTATACTCATTGCTTTCTTCATAGACAGAACAGCTGTTTAACAAGGATACATTGTGGCTGCACTACGTTTCTAAAACTGTCAAAATTTTGTGATCTTGGTATTCAGAATGCTAGTACATATTTCGATTTTTTACGTGCCATTTATGTTCACAAATAGTATTAAACATTTATTTTACATGTTTTGTGTGTGTACAATATGTGAAAACGACACACAAAACAAGCAAAATAATAAATCTCACTTCAGGCAGCAGTAGAATTGCTATTGGTTTTCATCCTGCTGTAGACAATTTCCTCTATCTGACTTAATCCAGAAGAAATAAAGAATACTTGTTTTTCTAAACAAATATTTTGTAAGCTTTCTTAGTACAAAATTGACATGTGAGTATGTGCACATTTTCGATATACAAGTTAGTTTTAAATGTCATTTTTAAATTTAAATAATTGCAGAATAGGGATTACTTTCATTGTGAAATTATGGAAATTTTATTACTTGAAATTACGTGTGAATGATAAGAAAATTAGTATGTGAAATTGCCGCAGGCAGTTTACACGTGTTTTTAATAGTTTTTATCCATTGTACTGATTGAAAACTTTAAAAGTTGGCAAGTCTACATGTATGCCTGCTTGGGCGTTGGATCAGTGTGGAGGGATGGCATGGGTGCAGTCCAAGCCGCTATATTATACTTGTAAGTGTCCTGCTGTCGCACGTTTACTGGCACTTACAAGTTAACTTGAAATATGCATGTGTTGTATAGCGTAATACATTTAAGCAATTACAGGAATCCCTCGCAAACTTCGGTATTGTGAAATGCTGTTTCAGTTATGTTCGGATTTGTTTTTGTAGGCCTTTTCACCAACTGCTGTACAAGTTTCTATTATCCACGGTTTTTGGTCTGTGGTAAACAGCCTTACTGATGTTAGTGGTTATACATTTCTCAAGCTGTCGTCATAGACTTTGACATTTGTGGTCCCAAGTACATAGCTTCAAGGAATAAATTGCTTCATGCCAGAAAGGAACTGGGATGGTTTGGGGTGGGGGAGTTGCAGGCCAGGTCAGTGAGAATTATTTTTGTCCAAGTCACATACCGCTGCTTATGCCTTACCCTCCCTGTGGTTTTTTTACTTCCGTCATCACTCCTCTATTGCTGTAAAAAAGCAGCACATTACGGACTAGTTTCTTAATCAGTGTTAGTATGATAACTTCAAATTTGTTTCACACGTCCTTTTTTTAATAATTAGTTTCTGCACCCATGCCTACGTAAGGTGCTAATTTTTTGTGGTGAGCAATTGTTTTTTTTTTTCTTACAAAGTCAATTTTCTGTGTGTGCAATTAAAATGTGTTCTTATATTACCATATTTTGGTAAGGCAGTGTGCTTGTATAGGTCACGTCAGAAGTTTTTGATAAAAAAAAATTCACAAAAAAATTATTTCAAGTAGACCACTTTAATTTTCTGTGTTCTGTGCAAAGGCCAATGCACAGTCTAAATTTCATATAACTTCAACACATTGACCTGAATTGCATCAGCATGTTTTCCCAGTACCGTGCTGCTCTTACGATGTGAACTGGCCCTGTATCAACGGCAGTGGTGGTGGCCGGCTGGCCGCCGCCCGCCAGAGTACTCTTGTAGCGACGGGATGATAGCTGCCCAACCCGAGGATTTGGATAACTTGCCCAGCTATGTGCACGCTACACAATGTATTCGCTGCTAGCCTCAACACACTGGTGATTTAGTTTTGAATATTTATCATTTAAATTATCTATAAATAAAGTGCTATGTTTTGCTTCAAACGTAAGGCATCTTTAACAGTGTGTGTAGTTACTGTTTTATGGGTAATACATCCGATTCTTTAGTAATGAAACTCTAAATAAATAGTCGGCCAACTTAACCTATACCTCACTTCCCCATAACAACTTTTCTTCTACTGCTGTGTTTTAAAAAAACGTATCCCCCACATTTTGCAATGGTTTACTGTACAGTTATTCTATACCAGAATGTTTAAATACACTAAGTTGAAATACGTTAGAGTACTATCGTAAAAGGGATGCCAACTTCTGTGGCGCATTGTGTATAAAACTAGCTTGCAATGGGAGGGGCTCTGGGTAAGGTAAGGAGTAAGTCATTTACTGGCCTATAATTAATCACCTGCGCTATGTAATCATTATAATTATGATGTAGGCACTTGATTATACAGTCCACTCTCAATCTATTGTTATTCAGTGGACTGCCAAAAAATGTCTGTGCATGCGGGATTTCAGTAGATGGTGCTCACATATCAATAAAATACAACTTCTAACCTCATGATAAATTTTATGTTGTGTATATACATTATCTGAATACAGTTTAGCTAATAAGCACAATAAAAATGGGACTGTTAAAAAAAATGTTATTGTAAATAATACATTAAAAACATTTCACCTAAACTTGTTTAATATAATAGATTCTCAAAATATTGCATATAATTGATTGTAATCTCGGACACCAAATTAGACTGCAAAATGTGTCTTAATTGATCCTTACATTTTATCAGTTTATTCAATAGATGCATGTCTATTGAAATAAATTAATATAAATCTACAGCTTTCCCCGCAGAAGTTACAGAAAATGGATTTTACACTTATCATACAAAAGTCGCTTGATGTTCAAACAATTTTTAGTGGCAAGGGGAGTTCAAATATATGATTAAGTTTTAAGATCATGTTAATATTATGTTAAAACCACCGTTAATCACACACTAAAACATATTTTCAAATAATAATTCTCGTTAAAATGTTTTGCATAAGATTTTCAGGTGAAACCATACAAGTGATGGTAGGTGCAACTATTTTGAGCAACGCATAATCCTGATAAAATTACATTCCCAGCTGCTGGTGGGCGGCGTGTGAAGGAAAGGCAAGTGAAGCAAGCAGATGTGGCAGAGAGAGAGGATATGCTTTTTCTTTTGCTAGACAACTTCCCCTCTTGGTGGCCAGAATGGTCTGTGAGTGGAGGAAGGAATGTTCACCACACCTCACGGCCGCAGTATTGACAGACGTGTTGGGAAGACAGTCGCTGGACACCGTGCCGTGGGGCAGTTATAAACAGCTGTGCACGTGGTGTATTTCACATTCTTACTAGACGTTTGCATGAACGAGCTTTAAAACGATAGTTGCGCGAAATATACCTCGATGGATGCTCCATCCGATAAACGATTTAAGCGGTTTATGTTACATAGGGGTTTCACCGGACCCACAAAAAATTGTTTGTGGATGTGATTTATCGATACATGCGATAACTATAAATTGAGGGTCTACTGTAATGTGTGTTAGCGGCTATTCAGTATTGTCTTACCATTTTTGAAAAAAAAAATCTGGAATTTGGGGCAGGCCTCAAAATTTGTTTTTCTAAGTCCTTTACAGATCTATAATTAATCTCCTAGGGAATATAGCACTACGTAATAATTTTAATATGTAGACACTCTGAATATAATGTATGTAATATACCGGCTATATGGTATATCTTTTCCGGAAAAAATTCAGGGCGGGCGAGCTGTTGTGGAGGAGGCTTAATGCAGAAAAGCCGCCTTTCTTTGCATGCCACAAATAATTCATGTTTCACAATACTTGTGGCACTGATAGATCCCATCTGCAGTGCAAACGTGCATTCGACCTTTGGACGTGAGCTTCCTTTCTCATTCTCATTTCCTCCCAACCAGGCCTAGCAGGGGGCGGAAGGTGAAATCCTTCTTCAACCTGCTTGACGAACAATGCCCTTGGTGGGCTAAGTACATCCTTTACCTGAAATATGTGGTGTATTTTTGGATTTTCTTGCTTGGAAGCATGTGACCCTTCATGAAGTGTGTTTCTCTTCTGTTTTCCTCCCTTGGGTGCGTCCGTCAAGTCCGGTGGTGCAGATACAATATAAAGTTCCAATAGCACGGGGCTAATCATTACACGATTTACGGTGGTAAATAACACCACTTGCTCCAAGTTTGGCAGAAAAGTGCCACGTCCCATTGGAACACTGGCTTTTTTTGCTACTGTACTCGTTCACTCCTGGAATAGTGCGGAAAGCTGTAACATGAATCTGAGTTATGTTCCCCAACAGCCGCGTTATATCCGGCTTTTGGTGTATTTTCCAAAAAAAAAAAAATCCAAGTTTTACAGATTTGAGACTTTCCAATTATATAGTATACTTTTGCCACTTATTACATTCAAAATGCAATGAATGCTTTTAGGATACCTTTAAAAAACTGTGGAAAAATTCATTACAGTTATGATAGTAAAAGCAAATATTTCATTTCCGCTCAAATAGCCAGACATGAAACAACCTCAACTTCATGTAATACTCATTTAGTGATAGTTAAAAAAAGTACACACTTGTCACATAAACTCAGTAAATTTGTAAACTCAAAATGTGTAAACAAATAAACAACCCTCTGGAGCATCTCGAGACATGCTGCTGAAACAAATGGTACCCTAGAGCCATATAGTTCGCCTCTCCTACTCTCTTGAAATGTCAACTGTGATACTATCTGGTTCAGAGCAATATGATATTTCGTCTCAAAATACAGTGGAAACTATCCTTTGAATTTCAGGCGGCTGACGTAAGAATTCTATGGGTGCGGACATTCTGTAATTGTGGACTTGATATATTAGTTACCCAAAAATAAACCTCATTGAACTTTCTCGAACATATTGATATGCCTATGTTAGGTATTTAAGTTTAACTAAAAAAAATGAACAAAGCAAATGGGAATATTAAATAAAATTATTCTGGTACACTCACACTTAATAAAAACTTTTTAAAGCACCTCTTTTGAATTCACTTGCTCAGAAGTAACTATTTTGGCATGTATATGCCACCCTGAAATTTTGTATTTTGTAAGTATTAAGTTAAGATTCTGTACAAGTGTGGGTCTAGTCTGGTGTACGTAACTGTAAAGTACATATATCAATTTGTGTTGTACTTTACTTGAAAATATTGCACCTTTACACTTTTAATTTAGTTGAGGGGAATTTCTGCAAGTTGTTGCTGGTAAATAATTTGGCGGAGTTTTGAGTTAAAATTTACATTCAAGACCTGGGATCTCTGATTCCACATACTCATACACATGACAGACATTGACAATTTGCAATGAAGAATAAGTTGCCTCCAGTATCACATTCCAGTACTCTTCAAATTTGCATGTACCAAGTTGCACTTGCCATTAAGAAACAATCTGGAATCACTTCTCTTAGGTAAGTAAAATTACTATCTACCTTTACCTTAGATCCAACTTCTGTCCATCTACCAGACTTGTAATAACCATGACATTGTTATTGACACAGGCAAGAATAATTCAGGTTCAAACTTAATGACCTCACTAGTGTCAAAATATGGTATGTAAATGAAGAAACATTTAACATAACTGAAAATTTCAAGAAACAATGTGAACAAACATAATTCTGCTAGTAAAACAAATTAATTACATGTACCTCCCTCGAAAGCCAAGACCTAATACCTACATTAACTTCTATCTCTGAATCATGCAGTAAATTTAATTACAGCCTTAGTTTCAGGCAATGAATACATCTATTAAACTGGTTATCAACTTTGTGCCTGTTTCGTTTCCTTGCTTTAACCATGCTCTCTGACTAGCAGATCTCACAATGGCTACTGAGTGAATGTTTTAGAATCATTTTTAAATTCTTGTTGAATAGGTAACTTTTGTTTTGCCCAGTTATTTTACTATTATTAGATATTGTTATATTACCAGACGAGCAGGATCTTGAGGTGAAGTTCATCAGTCCCTGCTGGTAACTCACCCATCTCAGGTTGTTCGGTTAATAGAACAACCAAAAGACTATTAGCCGAGCCTCCAAACCTATTCATTATTGCCTGTTCCAATTAAACAAGTCGGAAGCCTCTCCCACATCTATCTACACCTCAGTAGAAAGTTTGTGTTCACTTAAAAATTGTAATTTTCACACAGCATCATACTGCTATTTTCGTGACAGAGTTCAAAATGGAGTGTCCCTGAATTTGGCCATGTAGACCCTCCTTAGTTAAAACTCATAATTCCACAATAAAATAAACATTTTCAAAGTGAAATTACATTATCATGTTTTTCTCCTAGCATATTAACAATGTATTACAAGTAACCAAGCTAACCAGATTAGGTTAAAGGTTGGATATGCCACTAGAACTAGCACTCTACTGATTCTTGGAATACAAATTTCACATTAATACTAATACTTTTTAAACTCAGTGCGCCCATTAAACATATGCAGGTAGGGGCAGTGACTTTTTTCTATGGTTGGTTTCAAAAGTGCTCACTTTATCGTGAACAGCCTTTATCAATGTGTACTTGTGGCATGGTGGAGTCCGTGCTAACTATGCAAGGTATCTTTCTCTTGCACAGCAGCAAAATTATTTTCTCGTGTACTGTTTGAATATTGTTATTAATAAAGTGCAGTTGGTATGGTTTCCGTAGTTTTGCTTTGCCTTTTTATTTTTATACATAATGCATTAGTGGTTTTCATGAATAAATATTCACATGAGTAACGGTAGTCAAGCGTTTTGTTGGCAACGTTACATCGCAAATCAATTTCTCTAATTTACAGTAACACTTGTCGGTGTTGATTGTTACCAACATGGCTCCCGCTGTTATTGCAATTGTCTTTTGGTAATCTAATAAAATTTTAGAGTACATATTTCTTATACATTGGATATGTACTGTATTCCCACCTTTCATTTTTTTAATATTTCATGCACACTAAATGCACAATGTGTAGTCTGAGATGTCTGTTATTTTTTGTTACAAAGTATGAGTTAAGTGCAACATCGCGACTAACAGCTAGTTATTTCGGAAGTGGTCGGTTACATAAATAGGACTAAATGCAGGGCAGCGAGACGTAAGCAAAACAATGTGTGTGTAAAATTTATTTTATTTGGGTTTACTTGTGTATGTTTACATAATGTTTTGTATACTGACTTCGTATGCCTTGGTGAGTACAGTTGACTTATACTTTTTTGGTAATACTTCGTTGTTTAATGATAGGAGCATGTAATTTTCTGTGATGCTACAGAAATTTCTGTTCAATTAATGCGGATTAAATTGAATTTTGAGTTAGGCAGAAACACTTTTTTAGCATTGTATATATAGGAATTTGGTCGGGACCACAGAACATGCTAGTTGGACCCGGACTTTCGGTTCAAACGGGTTCAATGGTTGGAGTTTCGACTGTAGTGACTTTGTTAGCGCAGGCTGGTGGCACTTAGGGCGACTTGTGGCGTTTTGGTACCGGAGCACAACCTGCGACTGCTAGGCACGAAGTAGATTGCTGGTTTGGCTATTGGCCGGACTACTGGCTGAGGGGCTAGCTGCTTGCTTACACTGGTGCTTGATCAGCTGGACGGTGCTGCGGATTTACTGGCTGGGGTGCGGCTGCTGGTGGAACTCTTCTCATGGGCTGCTGCTGCTGGCGGCAGCTCTCGCTGGGCTCCGGTACTGGCGGATGTTAAACCACGGGCAGACCAATCCAATGGGCACCTTCTCTCATCTGAAGGCAGTAACGATGGGGTGTGGTGTCCCTGGAAACTTGTGAGGAGCTGTAAACAGAGAAGGGAGGGAGCTGGGGAGTGAATCCCAGCTTGGTAGGTAGAGGTAGCCTTCCTCTCCTTCAGGTCTTTACCACCTCGCTTGATAAAGGGCATCAGGGAGAGGAGCCAATCCGTTTCTCTAGCCTGCAACACAAACTATGCTGTGGTTGGAGAGCTGGTTTTTTCGGAGGCATCCCAATCACTGATGGGTGATGTCCTAGAGTGGACAGGCCCATCCCAGAACCAACTGAATACGCCTTCCAGCAACTTGCGTAGTACGGTTGACTAGGTGGTAAGATTGTATTATTTGAACACCGGTCTCTTGCTTCGCTCTTACGGGTCGTGGTGTCTACTATGGATTCTAGGCATACTCAACGAAATGAGAAAACAATGTAGGAATAAAACGTGTTTATTCAGAGAAGAGTAAATCTCTGGGTTGCGTACTATCTCTTGACTACCTCAAGCTGGCCAGAATTAATAGGCAATGCTATCTAAGTGACGAGGACCTGGTTCTAGGCTAAAGGGTGGCAGTTTCGACTAAGTTAGCTACATAAACTTTCCCTGTCTATACTGTGTCACGTGTTCTGAAGATACTTAAAGGGTACGCTTCCTGAAGGGAGATTGGGATGGCTGTTTCCATGGGTGACTAAGGGTGGCAGATGTCTTGTAGAAGGTTTGCAAGGAGGGCTTCTGGAAGGTCTGGCTGAAGAGGGTGAGGGCGATGAGCTCTAGTGCACGAGGTGGTAGAACGAGATGCCCAAGGTTCGTGTGGCTCTCATAAGAACCAAGCTTCAACTGGTGGTGCACTGCAATATATTCTTGTGGTTGAAAGCTCACCGGGTCTGGTGTGGGGGGTACAATGTGTAGGTGGAGCTAAGGGCATCTGACTGGTGGCCCTAGTTGTAGGTGCTACTATCTCTCGGTGCACCCTTCTACTTGCTCGGGGTTGCAGTAATGGCTTGCCTGCTGGCTGTCAATTCTTTTCTTCTTAGGGGGAGGCTGGCCTAGATTTGGTTAATGACTACGGATGATGAGCTGTATGACTTTGTCACATCTGTAATAATTCCCACAACCAGATGATATCCTGTAGCTACTCTGGTAGAAATCATACAAAAAATCCAAACCCCGTTCAGTGCGCTTTGGGGCGTGTAGCTGAAACAGAGTTGTTTATCTTGGCCAGTAAGCATCACGTGTCATCTGTGCAAGGTTTGTACCAAATACGTAACTCCATGTTCAATTGTCTGTCATAAAATCTATATGATTTTTGCATGGAATATTAATTTCAGTAGTTACACATACTTCAATAAAATGTTACCAAACAAGTGTGTACTTGATCTTGTTTAAATATTACACAGGCACAGAGTTAGACGCCAATTTGGGTGGCTCTTGCAGCTAAATCTGAGAATTTGTTTCTAAAATGTTTTTTTTTTTTTTTTTTTAATTTCAGTAGACTTGGCGTTGTATCAATATTCTGGCATGTTATACGTATTTTGTTTTAATGTTATAGCTGCAGGGTTGGCATTTGGTTTTGCATGGATTGTAAAGTAGGCAACTTCAGACATGAGGGGTTAGTGGGAATTCATAGTGTTATCTTTTTTGTGAATGTTTAATTTAACATAGGGCAGTGAGTGGTTATTTTCACAAATGTTTGGTAAATAATAGTAAATAACTTTTATTGGTCTGCCATTTTAACACTTGTTGCATATACTACGCACATTAAAGCTGGCCAGACACTATTGATGCAAGTAGTATTTCTGGCTATAAATTGTTCTGATCACACCATTTTAAGTGTTCACTTGCTTACTTTAGGCCAGTTTATTTATTTTTGTACCCGGTTATATTGACGGTTATATTGAAGTCTAGTTCAGTTCTAATTTTGGTATAGAGCTGATTATCTGAGGATCAGCAGTTTTCACTACAAACAATAATTGAACTGCTGTTTACGTAATGTATTCTTACCTTGCAACTTGAATAAGTGTGCTATGAAGTTAGACTACTAGAATAACTTTAAATGTGTAAAATTTTGCACATAGTCTAAAAATATATGTTCATTTTAAGGTTTTCTCATGTTTTTGTTGCATATGAAAATTGACACTGCCCAGTATTACTTGAACAAGGTGTCCACCTACACAGGGAAATGTCAGGGAATTTTTGCCTGGGTCAGAGAAATTTAGATAATTTGGTACTCTACAAAACTTGTTAGTTGTGTGAACACAGGTTCATGTTCCTAATTATTAGCCTATTTAATTAAAAATTAAACCAAAATGGGCAAAATTCTTTATTTCTTAATTTGTAATTTCGTAAATTTCACTTCGGAAGTTGTTGACACTTGTTTAGAACTCGCGGTTACACATTTTTACATTCACTGGAAAAGTATTTATATCTAAATTTAATGCTTAAAACGGACATAATATTTCTGCAATCATCACTGGAATGCTGTGCATATGTTGATTACAATAGTAATTAAATAATAAGTTATGCACTAACAACTTCGCATAAAGGCTTTTGCGTAATATATAAATCTAGAACAACAGTTACTTGCTTCTTGAAACATGCCTATTGTATTTTATGAAAAATTATTTGTTTTATAAAACATTTGTACACGTGTTCATTTTGTATTCTGCTCAAATCTGCTGCTAGTCGGAAAATAAGAGACACCAAATTACGGAATATGTAACCATTTTTGTATACGAAATTGGGTCATGTTATTTTGTCAACAAAATCTGCCATTTTGGTTACATCCTGAGATGAGTCAAGTCAGATGTGCTTCAATGGATGGAAAAGGCACAGTGATAGACGTACCATATCGCTGCCTGTTAAATGACACCCTTTACAGCATCGCCTGACCACCGCACTGGTTATGCGAAGCACAATTAAGTGGGAGTGTACTGTTATTCATTTTGGCAAGTAATATAGGGCCTATATGTACAAGATATAATATTTTTGTGTTTGTATTGGTCACTTGTGTGGTAAAATATGGTTTGAGGGTTTCCTTCCTGAAAATGGGTCAGGAAAAATGGCAACATTCTGCCTGGAAAACGGGGAAAAGTTAGGGAATTCTAAAATGGGATTTAAGTGGACACCAGGTTGGAATTTTTATACACAAGAGTGCTGCTATTGTTTAAAGGAGTGGTAATTTATTTTCTCTTGTTTAATATTTGCATAGATAGAAAATTGGAGAACCGAGTAAACAAAAATAGTTTACTTTTCTTTCAGTTTACTGGGCGAGGCCTAAACTCCAAATGGGGCTCTAGTACAATGTGTGGTGTTAGGTGTTGTCTTGGGTAACATAACCTACTTCTACACATCAATGAGAAAATATTCCTTTGTAATATCTCGGGGAAGGGGGGGGGGGGTGCTCGTGGGGTTTGTTTGGATGGAATATTTTACACTCCCAATACCACAGTACTCTCAGCAAATTTAGATAAAATATTTAAAAAAGCAGCCTTGCTGGGTTGGCACGGAAAACACACTACTATACACATGCAGAAAAATATAGATCATTCAGCTCAATGGTTAGGCACCAAGCGCTTAGTGTGCGATGAAGATAAATTGGGTGGCGTCAGTATGCCACAACCTCTGTATCATCAAACCGAGGTGTGTTTAGCACATCGGTAATACTTTCAATCAGAGAGAATTTGTGGATAACCATTCCTTTGATTTTGTTTCAGCATTGGCATGCAAAGACATGATTAATCTAATCAGACACTATTGTAGCAGGATTTACTTGAAATTCAATCTATGCGATGTACATAATAATACAACATGAAACGCCTTTAATGATACCCTTGCACACTCGAGCACTAGAAATACGGAAAACATAATACCCTAATCAATTACAAACAATTATTGTGTACTCTTAAACCTTATAAGTTTTCACCTTGTTTTTTAAGATTGAACATGTATAAAATTTAGATTTGGTTTGGCGGTGTAGTTATCTTATGAATGTACAAAAAAATTACAATAATTCAAGTTGAAACTTTTAGTAATCAGACTCTGCAGCAACACTGGATAAAATCATGATCAGGCCAATTCAGTTCTTTAATTTTACTGGTGATTATTCATATAGAAGTTCAGAAATCTTAACTTGCCAGTCTTTTGCATTTTATTGAGAAGGCTGCACTTTCAAAATTAATACTGCGTCAGTTCAATTTAGACTTAACTGTTTCTTCTAACAACACTACCAAACCTCTCAGAAGCTTGGATGGTGTATCTCATTTCTTACGATTAAGCTGGTTGTTGTTTGAGTCCTGGGCTGAACTTGGAGTAATCAGCCTCGGCATCCTTGGGTCCGTGTGGCACCATATTCACTCGTTCCCTAGCATCGCTTCTTAAATGTTGCAGAGGACTCCTAATAAACAACTCACCTAGGACACAGAATAAACAGCCTGGCCCATTGCAGAAGTTCCTTGAAAAGTCAGTTGTTTGGGACTTAGAGCTGCAGTTCACATGGCTGGTCAAGGCATACCAGAATGAGCGTTGCTTCTTTTATACCCACGCTTCAACATAACAATGTAGTTGAAACAATGTGTAATGCTAGTAGCACTGTTAAATGGCTGTTTCTGCGATTTCAAATAAATGTCCGTTCGTGACATGTAACGAGAAACTGTTCGTTTGACTGCTACAAGTGTAAAATAGTGTTCATGAAACTGCACTCAGAATAACCTCAAGTGAAATAAATTATAGTCAGACACTGAAAATTATGTTCTACCCAGTTTTTTGTTAGGTCCGTAGGCAGTTTTAGTTGTAAGAACCACTAACCAATATCATTTAAAAGTCCGTGAAAATATTGCCGTTAAATAAAAATATTGTGATGTTTAGAGAGAAAAAAACATTGGGATTTCCAAGTGTAAAGAAATGGACAATAGGAAAATATAAACAGAAGGTAATCAAACTGAGCGAGGTCTGCAATACCGAGTATTACACTGGTATATCAGAGTTTTTCCCATTTGCCAGGGCATGACTTTGTCTGAAGCGTCAGATAAACAAAAAGTCTTGTCACCTCTACTGTATTTATGGTCCAGAAAATTTTATCAGTTGCAGTGTGTACTCGTGCACTGAAATATGTATGTGCTCATCTGGTTTTGAGGGTTAACAAATAGGCATTAATTTGTTACACAGATGGAAATTACATAATGGGTGTATCACTGGTTTTCCATGCTTGCTTTTCTAAACTAAGCAACTACAGTAAAACTCGCTTAAGATGTTTCTGCATAATAGGTTTTTCCCGCCTAATAGGGTGATGTTATTTATTCCCTAGATCTCTTAATAAATCCCATTTCAAGGTTTTTGTTGAAAGAATATCTGCATATAACATTTGATTAATAAACTAATGGACATTTATATGAAAAACATTAAAATATATAATTTCCCAATGCAAAGTGTTAAACTACATCGCAACTAACTTATAAACTTCTAGCAATAATGAAACTCAGCTGCACGCTCCACAGGGTCCAAGGAAAATATTTTTTAACGAGACCTAAACTGCGCGCTGCAGAATGTGCCACGTATGTCAACCAATCATCTGCTCACGTTCGTATTGATTCAGTGTCACTATTCTAACTAAATACCAGTGCCCCATTATTATAATGGCCCTCTTGTAAAACCTGAACAGAATGCTGCAAGCAAAATCTGTAGAAAGCTAACACATGCTGTAGTCTTACAGGGGTTTGGTATCTTACATTACTATCAGTTATTCAACGGACATTTTTCACAGTTAAGCATGTATGCATTAAAACATTTGGATAATATTTAGAACAAGTGGGGAAACTGTGATGTAGGCGTATATGCCGCTGGCTATCATTCATTGGCACGTGCCCTTGTTTATATTGGCAGTTGTTTTAATATTTAAAAAAAAGTGTTAGGAAGCACGTATCATTTAGTAATAATTTTATTATTTAGAATGTTAGTGTTGTTTAAAAACATGGGCTTGGTTAAAACGATTCGTAGCACGTCAGCAAATTATGATTTTTTTCACTCGGAATATATTGTGTTTTCAATTGTGTTGTGCTCACATTTTACTACCAAAAATGGAATGAAAAATTTGAGTTCGTTAATAGAAGTGATGGAATTATGAAGAAAATAGCAGTGAACCGAAAACATTAAGGCAATATTTGAAGCATATTTTAGTTAATTTTTGTTTTATCATAAGTCCAATTCATTTTATAATTTGAAAATATTATAAGGTATTTTCCTATTAAAATTGAAGCAAGTATTTTTATGTGTCGAAAGTATAAAGCAATTCTTCTTTTCTAGCTCAAATATAATTTTTAACACAGTCATTATTCTATATTTATTGTTTCGTTGGAGTAAGTCATGATGGGGTTAGTTATTTTAGCATATGTGCCTTTAGGCCTCTTTGAAAGTAGTATTTTGTATATAAGATAATAGTTATAGTGCAATAATGAAAACACAGTAGAGGTGTGATGTTTAAATCAATAGGGCCTGCACAAGATGCTTAGATTATAAGTAATTGTGTATTAATTTTTTTTGTAGGTTCTGCAATTATGTTAAAATTTAAAATATCGTTCTCTTTTTTCCCTCTTAAGAAGTGTTTACCCTTCTAAGGAGTTTTTTAGCATCCAGTACTTTGACAAATGTCTTAAAAGAGTTCTACTGTCTATGCATTTCACTCAGCAGTAAAATGATTGGCAGCAAAGGACAACCGTCCCCACTATATGTAGTCTATATAACCAAGGGTTTACAGTATCTTTATGTCTTCAAATCTCAAATTTGGTATCCAGCGGAGGAGAGGTCATAGATTCACTGGAGGTAGTTTGAAATTTTTAGTAATAGTGATTCCATTTATAACAATGCTAGTGCTGCAAGTGTTTTAGTAAAATTTCCATAAATTGGTGAAATTAGCATTATTGACATTTTTAATGTTCTTTTTCCTTTTGTAGTTGTGATTTCTTGTATGAAGAAATGATAAACATCTGATATTATTTGCATGCTTACCCATGTTAAAATTTACGCTATTGCTTTTTGGCTTTTGAAGAATGGCAACTTGGCTTGTGTTGCATTATCTGTCTAAATTTTTCTGTTAATTTTATTTAAGACTGCAGTTCACTTTAAAGTGTGTAGTGAGCATTTTCTCTGTTTTCTATAAGATGTTGTTGAATTTGTGTGCAAGCCAACTTACAAAGGTGAGTAAATATGAATATAGATATAGGTTAATTGAGCACTTTTGAAAGCCCTGCAAGGATTTACTTTTACTTTTCATTTTGTACCCTTCCGCCATATGTAGAATTAACTTGGCTATGGACAGTCATATTGTATTCATGCACTTTCTAAGTATAGTCTTATTTGTGGTTTCTTCACCTTTTATAATCCATTTGTGGTTTCTTCACCCTTTTTTAGTCCTACCTTATAAAAATCTCCCCATGTACGATTTGTTTAGTTATTTACAACGTATGCCATATATCACAAGCATTTTGTACTTGTGTGTATGAAAGTTGTCTTTTTTCCTGTTAAATTGTAATGTTACTAATTTTATCAATGAATTATAATGCTTTAGTTTTAAATAATTTGAATAAAAAACGGGTAGAAAACACAGTGTTGGTAGAGCCTAGTGAGAAATACCTAGTTCTTGTACAAAATACGGTTACAACTGAGTGTGCACGAATTTGTTGCATTGTCCTTTTGTCTAATTTTCCAGACTTAGTTAAGCTTAGTTTGCACGAGGCAGATGAATTTTCTGGAAGTAGCATTTTAGCAGGGCTTTATAAAAGGGTGAAGTAACCATGAATGGTTTATAAGTGAACGCCTTATTTACAGTTTTTCAGGGGACTCAAAAAATTTCCATTCATCCCGAATTTCAGTAGATGAGGGTTCTGCAATGTACATCAATAAGACAACTTCTGACCTTATTAGACTTCATATTGAGTATGAGAGATGTACTTTATCTATAACCAAATATTGAAGTTTAAAAAAAATATTACTGTGTTAGTATTAATGTCTATAATACATTTACACAGCTAACCATAACTCTTTAAAAGTTAAAAAGAAGATAACATCGCAAAATACAGCATGTTAATAATTGATTGTAATCTGACACAGAATGCAAGCCAACCCAAATCTTTCTCATCCTGACAAATATTATGCAGGATACAGGCCAAATATTGAACGTTCTGCACACACTAATGAGTTGTGATGCCGACAACGAATACAAAACTTTATCTGCTGGTTGATGGGCACCAGCGGTGGTTCCTGCACACCGCGCTTTGAGACTCAGTGATGTCTCTTACTGGATGATCCTCCGCGGTGTATGAAAACCTTGCCCCTATGTAGTAAGGCGTCTACAGCTGCTGGTGTGGACTGCACGCTGTACTCAAGGTCAGGACACTTGAGTATGAAATGAACGCTACGTATCCCTCTGCAGCTAACGTCTACTCGTCCCCGAACCATGTGTTGGGTGGCAACTGTCAAGCACATAGAGGGCTAGTGCGAAACAATGACGTACGGGAACACAAAATAAAAAGGTTGAGGTAGGGCATGTCATTGAGATTGATAATACACAAGGCATGACTTCACTCTTAAGATGGCGTGGGTGCCGCTGGATAGGGATCGTGGTGAACCACGTAGCCCAGAACTAACGGCCGCAAAAACACAGAATATACATGGATCCCTCGTTTGAAATTACATAGATCCCAGGTATAAATTATGGTGCACAAGATGTGAATACAATGTGGCCGTAAAACATATTAGAAATCCTTCAAAATTACACAGTATATTGTCCTTAATGTTACATGTCACAATAAAACAGAAATTGCCTAAAAGAGCCCTGCATACGGGCTGATGGCATCTGATACACAAGTTGTTGTGGGCCTCGTGCCTTCTCCGGTACAACACTCTCCTCTCGATTATATCTTCCAAAAGTTTTAAAGACTGTAAATTATTAAGTTAAGCGGATAGTAATAGCTGGGGCGTCTGACAAAACATACTTAAGGCAAAGGTTAACCGGTAAGCTAAGTGAAACTATTGAGACCGACATCGGTGCAAGAAAGTTAAATGCGTACGTGACAGTGTATTACCTCGCCAGCACTCCTAGGACGACTGCCCCGAGGCATGGGTCGCAGCTACCGGTCATGGCTGCCTGTGGGGTTCACGCAAGCAGAAGTCGCTATGCTTGCTGAGTAAATATTAGTATAGCAAATTGAAATGGCACCAAGAGAACTACTATTTGACATTTTTAAGTGCACAATTTAAATTTAAATTCTCTGTTAATATTGTAATTTTCTTTTGAGGGCATTCTCACATGCAATCATTATATCTCCAGTGTTGCACACATTTTGAATTTCAAATGCAGTTACATGCAAAAATAAACTCTTAGAATAATACATATAACACTTTCACAAATACTTTCACGCTAAAACAACTGGCAATAATTTTGCTGCAAGTCTGTGACCTGTAGTAGTGATTAGTCATGTGCTCACCACCATGTGTACCTTCAGCGGGGAGGGCTGTCATGGGCTAGCTGTGGCTGGCTGTTAGTCGGTGTCTAGAATGAGAGGAAAGATTATCATTTTTGCATTTGGTTCAGAGCTGGCAAGACTGAGGTGGGGAACACTTAGTGACTGTAGGAGTGGAAGTATCTATTCCTCCCCTTCCAAAATTGTCAGCATCCGGAGGGAGCACGCAAGGTCGCTATACTGCTCGCCAGGCAACTAGACTGGTTTTTTTAATATATATCTGGACCTGCAATAACCTATACCATCCAGTTTCCAATCTCTGCCAGTTTTTGGGAATCGCCGAAAGGGTTCATGTGTATCACTTATACTATACAACTATACATTGTAAAATTATGGTGGACTACACACATTTTATACAGCATATCCTTGATTCCAGTATGTCTAAGAGTTTTTGTTTTGCTTCTTACAGCAACAAGCTACAGTACCTCGTTCACACAAATGTTTTTATAGCATCGCAGTTGCAAAATTTTAAGGAAATTCTACCAAGCGTCATGAATGAACTCTTCTTGGAATGGTACACACATTCACTACGTTCAAACCCAAAGTTTTGTGTTTCGAAGACATCTAGCAATCCTGGTCACGGAAGTCGCCCGTCGTAAAGTGTGGAGGAAGCTAACGTAAACCTACCCTTGAGGTGGTTTTCCTGAATTTTTTTTCCCGTGGTCCTTTTGGAATTATTGCACTAACATCACTAAACACGATAACTGCTGTTACAGGCACAATTTATTTTTTATTATTCATCTAGCTTATTCCTAAATGTTAATTTCAAAATTACTTATGGGTTTTTAAAAAAAATCTTCAGTAATGTCTTATTCAGGAACCATCTATTAAAATGTGATATGGTGTTAGTTCACTTATATAATTCTCAGAAAGTACTTCAACATTCCCACCAACTTTTGTATAAAAGTAGCGTTACAGTACGTTATCTACAGTTGTGTTGCAGAATATTAGATCACTTATTTCCAAGACTTCATTTTGTGATTCTATACACTGAATAATTTTACACATATGAAGCAAACTTGTACCGTAGTAGAAGAGTAGTAACTGTCAAGTCCATTAATTTGAATCATTACTAACATATTTGATATGACACTTCGGATGTTAGGGATATCTAAAGAAGTGAGCTGTGTTAAGAATTGTTAACTAGTTTTCACCAAAGGTGGTATACAGGTGATCTACAATTAAGGATGTATAAAATTTCAATCTATCGAAAATTTATTTTAATAAGTCTACCTTGGTGCTGCAAACATATATCACTGTCTGTAGCAATGTCAGCCAAATCTGTCTTATTGTTGACGTATAGAAGAAATTTAAAATCTCTCATTTTATTCTTTCCACATTTAGGCATGCTGTGCCAAGTAAACAATTAAAGAAGTAATTAACAAATTATGTGTACTTTAAAAGGCCATTACGCGGTTTTGTTTTGTAGTACAACAATCTTTATTGAACTTGCGATCAGACATTTGTCAACATAGACAATAACCAGGCAGTGTGTAACTTACAAGTTATCTGCCAACACTGACAATTGATGTGTGTAAGATCGCTTCATCTTGGGACTGTCTTAAAAGAAACCACATCATGTTCAAACCTTGTGAAGCACCGTGTTTACAAGGCATCAGTTTATACATTAGCTACCAAGTGTGTACGAAGAAATGAGCACATAGCCATTAAGTATTTTGCGAGGTATATGGTTTAACTATGACAAAGTTTGGGTTATTTTTTAGATTTGTAACACTTGAGTTTAGGAGCTAGACCTGATATTGTCCATTTCATATACGTGGGGTTAAAATGACAGTGTGACCAACCTACACTGTGTATACAGTTATGCTGTTGTTCATACAGTATTGTATCAGCTGATGAACTGCTGCAGGATCAGTGTTAAGTTGGCTATTTTTATGATGACATTGGAAGAAAATAGTACTCAGAACTAAAAGTTGTAAAAATACTTACATGGTTTTTAAAGCAATATTGAATTTTCTTGGTTATTAGTGATTGGACTTTAAAATACCATATTTACCATTTTTGACAGAGTATGTCGACATGTGCGAACAGTAAAAGTTTCCAGTCAATGGCTAGCCATGTTTAAGTTTCCTGTTTCCAGCCCGGTGTACGGCCGTTGGCGCGTGCTTTTTTCTCATCGTGTTTACTATATTAATATCTTGATGGTGTTGTCAGTCTATTTAATCTGTAGTTAATTATTAATTTATGTGGGTTTTTCAAGCATAGTTGGTTTTAGGTACCGTCCCTTCCGCCATTTTTTTTACCGCCTTCTACGCTGAAGTGATACGAATATAATTTACATATCTAAGTTTGTTTGTATCGGAAAAGTGTGCAGTGTTGATTTTCCAGAATGATTCTGCAAATAAATTATTTAATGCTAGTGACGAACAAACGTGGATGCCACACACGTAAGAACATCAAAATGTAATCTTACGAAAGATGTAAAACTTCCCCCCCCCCCCCCCCCCCCCCTTTATTTTTTCTTCAAAGTTTCCTTTTTCCCTCTAAATAAACACACCTCAACAGATTTAACTCTGTCGTCACAAAGTTAAAACAAGTTTGAATGCCAACCTAGCTGTTATATCCTACATTAATTACTGGACTGAAGTTAGATCCCATCATATTTTCAGTGCCTGCCATTACATGGAACATGAGAGAGGGAAATGCAAGTGTTCATTGGCCTCGACATTTGTTTACAAACGTCATTTTCTTCAGTGATAAAACAACTGGGGTGGAAGGATAAATTTTAACAGTGCTACTTTTTAGAACTGTCAATATTTACCCCACTTACATTAAATGGACAATAAAACAGGAAATGCTGTCAATTTTAGATAATACTGTGAATGACTACCCCCAGAATTTGTAACGCCATGTATTATCAAATGAAAGCCGATCCGTGGACCAGATTGTGGAGACTCTGATTTGGAATAATTGAAATAGGTAATACAAAGGAATGATCCTAGAAAAACTAAATACTGTAAAATATTTTTAAGATGTTCCCAGGAAAGATGTTTCCCTAGCTGAAGGAACGTTTGGTTTGTTTGGTCCGATCAGTTTTGTTATTAAGGCCATGTTAAAATTTCCCATATTTAACATATCAAGTGCGTAATTTCCCTTATAATACAGTCAACTTAGATCGTAAATATGCGAATTTGCTTATTAACGTGCCCACAAAACTAATTTTTGAAACAATAGAAACTACAAAAGCCGAAACATAACTCAATAGGTTATGTTGCGTAAAAGCATTCTACTAAATTGCATTATCGCTGACAAACCACTGGCCTTATTTAGACCATATTCTCAATCTGCCGAAGACTACATTATTCCAATGAGTTTTCGTATGTTAATTTTTGTAAAGTTAGAAATTGACCTAATGGCATTCTACTATGTTTCTTGAAAACATAACAGCTTACAAGTTATTTATCTGTGTAGCTGTTAACGAACACTAAGCTATGCAATTAAACACCACCAATAATATGGTTGCAGCTTTCATATAGTTTGCCATAAAGATATCTCTGTTTACTGCTGTGCTTTGCATGACACAACGGAACTACGAGGGCTGTACTCGTAATGTCTTTGAACAGCGTTGCCAGCTCACTTTCGAGTGTTCACTGCCACGGGCCTCGGGCGATAGGTTTCTGGCATTAGCAGATATATTTAAATTTTGTTTCAATACTATGCATGTCTGTTTTGTACTGTGTCAGTTATGCTGTTTTCTGACATACTCGGAGGCGAAATATTTAATTTTAATTTACAACAGCATCTCAGCCGACTCACCTAACGTAATTTATGTATTCACATGTGGCTGTGAAAATTAAAAAACGAGCAGCACTTGGTCACTAAACTAAGCACAGCTCCAAGCCAACTGTAAGCTAATATTTGTTTCAGATATTTTAGTGCGCTACAAAATGGCACCTTATGTACGGTTTCTGTAACTTGTTTACAAACAAAATAGACTAGGTATTGTCAGAACGTACAGCAGAAACACTGATATGTAGAGCCAATAATTTTTACTTGCTACTTAATATTATTTGTTTGTTACCTAGTATTAAAATTCTCTGTTATTAAAATAAACTAATGCAGTGATCTCAGAAACATTATAGTGTATTGTTAAGTGATATTACCATTCTTTTTAAGCTGTAAATCTGCTTTTCTAAAGTTTATTTTAAGTTATAATATTCTGGCAGAGTTTGCTCGCAGAATGCTTCCTATTTATATTTTATGTACAGTCCATACCACACTGGAAACAACTTTCTCGGAGCCTTGCTAAATATCTGCTTAGGCCTGTTTCGTATCCTTCTGCCACATGTAAAGAAACATTGCCATGTGACTGCCACGTAGCATGTCAAAATCAATGTTTACATGCCATTGTATGTATACATGTGTTCACTTTCCTAAACAATACTGTGATATGTTGTTTACTGTTAATAGTTTTTCAAAGAATTCTTTCCTAGGGCTATTTCAAAAACCCTTTCGTACGAATATTCACAGTTTAGGCCTATAAGATTATTTAGGTTATGTTACATTAACATATTTGTTTTCCACGACGTAGCACATTACATGTAATGCGCGCTAATATTTTGCAGTGACTGTGTATAACACTGTTGTAACTGCAGGGTAATGAACTATAGTATTTAACTTTTTGTTATTGATATGTTTTGGGTTATTTCTTTAAAAGGATGACCTCAGTTTGAATAACGAAGGAATAACCAGTCCACCGTAGAGGACACAATATCAAGCACAACTTTTTGTCGCTCATTTTTTGTTATCCGAACTTAAAATATATTAGTGAACATGCACACAAATAACCCTACCGCGACTTTTATTCTGCTCATATTTGTATGTATTGCTACTTACTGTGTGTTAGGTTTATTGCAATTTATTGGGGCTGGGCTTGGTTATTTTGTTGGGATTGGTGGTAAATCTCTTACAACATGGCAGAGAAATGAAGCTCTGTAAATACAAATTTGATGGTTGTAACTGATACTGCAAGCATACATAGTTGACAGGTGCTCAATGAGACTGACTTAGCCGGGTTGTGTATCCTCTAGGTGAAGAGATTATGCTCATAAGTACCTGTTGCCTGTAGGGTAGGCAACGTGTCGCGTCTGTAGTGATGGAAGAGGTACTCTTGGCGATGAGTCGTAATCGTATTAGATTAGATGTATATGCGGCTCGTGTCAATGTCAAGTTGGAAATTGGTTCGTTCATAACAGATACTTAGCTAAAATATTTATAGTCGCCATTTTGAAATATACTCCTGACATACTTAAAATATAGCAGTTAGCACCACCTGCTGCAGTGCAAACTGTTTGACCAATTCTGTAGGAATTGATCATTTTTTCCCCGAGATATTACATAATTATTCATTAATGTGGTGCTGTTTTACAAAATTATGGATAAAATATGTTTGAGTTAATTACATAATTTTGACGATATAACAATCTCAGCTAAGTTAACTATGTGGCCGCCATATAGAAAATGGCTTCTGAGAATCCTGTAACATATAATAGAACATCATGCAGCAGTACTACTTGTTTGTCAAATTTTGTATGAATCAGCTTATCTTTTTATCATGTTGCATAAGAACATTATTTCTTCATGTTGTAGTAACTTATAAACTGGCTTACAAATATGGCTGTGTGTTGGCACCTTGATGCTTGTAGTAGACCCTTTCAGCATGCATAATTTGGTCGAAATTGGTTTAATGGTTAAGTTGATATATATACTAATAATATTTTAATGAGGTAAATTAAGTTGGTTTATAAGTAACGGCTGTTCTCTGAAACTACAGGGTAGATTCTTATAATTCTTTCACTGTTAAAAAGCTACATTTTTCCAGACGGGAATTGGCTATGTATAATTCCTAAGAAAATCCCTGCGAAATTTCAAAATTTGTAAACCCAGTCTGAGAAAAATGAACTACTTGGCTGTTTTCTAAGAATGCTTTAGCAAAACCATTAAAGATAAATGCATTCTGGGGGTAGTCATTCACAGTATTATCTAAAATTGACAGCATTTCCTGTTTTATTGTCCATTTAATGTAAGTGGGGTAAATATTGACAGTTCTAAAAAGTAGCACTGTTAAAATTTATCCTTCCACCCCAGTTGTTTTATCACTGAAGAAAATGACGTTTGTAAACAAATGTCGAGGCCAATGAACACTTGCATTTCCCTCTCTCATGTTCCATGTAATGGCAGGCACTGAAAATATGATGGGATCTAACTTCAGTCCAGTAATTAATGTAACATGCAGTTGCAGGTGGTCACGTGTGTTTGCAGGTGGTCGCACGCAGTCATGGGTAATTCACAGTACCAGTGTGTCCTGCCAACACCGCTTTAGTCGACCCACCCTTCCTCCGTGTTCAACCACCTCTAGGTGACACAGGTCACGATGACTTCCCATCTGTTTCTGGCCAAACTAACTTCTTCATTGCCCTTCTAGTAATGAACCCCAGTTAGTTAGCTTCCTTGTGAACACACCCTTAATGAATTAGGGAATTTAATTTATGTTACCTTCACCTGCGTTCAATTAGGCATACTTGCTGTTATTTATTAATCATTATTAGCATTCTTTTATTCAAAGACTGCGGACCGGTATGTATGAATACATGTGATGCATATCGCTTTCCTGTTTAATGCTACGACTACGACTCATTTCACTCTAATATTTCTACTTCGTCCGAGACAGTCAATCCCGACAACTTATTACACAAGTGTCTTGGATTGCCACAACCCTGGACGGCTATTCCAAACACATGGAAGATAAAGTGGCACAAGCAGAAAACACCACTCTTTTATTTGAGCTTCCAATTCTGTTACAATTTGAACCACACCCAATTCGCCTAGTCTTACTAAGATATGGAGACACCTTATTAGGATTAGACAGACAGCCGCCACCCACTGCAGCCGGCGAGAAGACTGCATCATGGCCTGTCATTCATAGGGTAAGGCTTCGACAGAGCGATACTTGTAACCCTAGATTTTCTTCCCTTGAGGAAACCCACTATGCCCAAATTTTTTGTACACCAGTAAGGCACCAAAAAGTAACTAACTCCCCCTTTTCTGACATTTTAAATGTCCTTCATAGTGCTGTATTTGCATTGGTTCCAGTTCGCTATCACAACCCAAACTACCCATAAACTCACCTCTATCTTTAAATTAGTGCTGACATTTAAAGTCCAAATTCTTTACCCAGAGCATAAACTAACAAGCCTTCCACAAATACATAATACTGTGATTAACTCTAAAGTACTGTATTTTTGAAGAAATGAACCGTTTCTTAGTATCTTTTATAACTTGTGATGTTTATTTCGTATTATATACGAATGATAACCAGTGAGGGCATGGGTGTATTGGCAATGGCTAGTAAGAAATAGTTCTCGGTTCAAATATTGTTTCAACATTGTTTTTTGGTATTCTCTTTGTAAATTAAATATTGCTATTGAAATATTTCAATATTTATTAGCTCCGATAGAAACATTTCATTGTTACAGTTAAAAATAACAGAGCGAAATAACGTACGTAGGCCGTAGTGACGTGGTGGTAGTTTTTTCGACCGACGAAACTGTTGACTGGGCGGAGGTTATCAGTCTCCCCCTTCTCTGTCACACTCGGGAAATTTCCCATGTCTAGTAAACAGGACAAAATTATACATGTTTGACATTGTAGCATATTTCGTACTTATTACAGCAAATTTAATGATTTTTTAATTTGGAATTTACGGCTGAAAAGAGATTTTTGTTTAAATGCCTATGTTATTTAGATGCGATGCTTACAAATCCAGCAGGTTGGCAGATGTGGTATGGAAGGGAGAATCTAGAACTTCGCCTTCCACCCACTTGTCCCAATATGGCAGGCAATTATGTAGAATTTTTGTATGGCCTGACGACTGACAGTGATGTGGCGACGTGTCAATGATACGGCGTGTTTCTTAACGAAGCGTCAATTTCGTACTCATGGTTTTTAATCTTCCTAGGCATGTTACAATGTTGTGATAAATATGTGATTCCACTGCAGAGTGCACTGTGTTGTGATCGTTCTGTATGAAAGGGTGTGGTGGCTGCATTGTAATCGTTTCACAGGCCAGGTGTGTTTTGATTTCAAATATGTGCAAAATTTGTACGTTTTAACTATGAACTGATGTTATGAGGAGTTAATTATTTACATTCATGTCTGTTTATCATAACGTTGTACTCGTGTAAAGAGTTTCTTTCTGTGAGTTGAATGTCTGCAACAATGGCAACGAAATACTAAACCCGACCAGATAAAGTAAAATAAGTAATAAAATAAACCTACAAATCAGTAAGTACCACTGCATGTAAATTTTAGCTGAATAAATGTTACAATAGACTTATGTATTTGCATGTTCACCACTATCTTTTACGTTTGCTGATGTACAATAAATATGCGGCGTGAGTTGTGTGCTTGAAATCCCTGTGTCGTTTCATTGGACTGGTTGCCCATTCGTTTTAATTTTTATTCCAAACACATTAACAACAGGTTATATATTACAGTTGTTTCAAACACAGTCGTGGCAAAATATTGTGTTTTATGTGTAATGTGCTATATCAGCTGACCTAAATATTGTTATAGGTATAAATTGTGAGCATTCATAGGAGATAGTTTCTGCTATATGACTTAATTCTTTGAACAGCTGTAAACAGCAACCAATGCATTTGACAGTTATAAAAGTAGAAGTCACATGGTAGTGTTTATGTTTGTGTAGCGGAAGGATACGTAATCAGTGACCAAAAGTAGAAATTTGGCAGTTCTTCAGAAATGGCTGAAGTTATCGTGAATCAACTATAGCCGGTGTATGTTCTAATTAAAGTGAATTAATCCTTGGGCTTGCGATTCGACATCCAACCCCCGTTAGTCTTCTAGTTTAAGTGTGATGTTTATGTTGTACAATCCTTTTTCCATTTATCATTTATTATCAATTAACCTTAGTTAATATAACCCAGACTGGGTTGACATGCGACAACTTAATCCTTGAAATGGTTTATTTTGGTACTTGCAAAGTCCTTACATTTGCATGTAATATATTTTTTCAGGTTAAGGCTTGTGTTTCATCAGTAACCTAGAAGTTATATACCTTCTGTACAGTTTCTTCTCGCAGTTGAACATAGTTAAGAAAAAAGTAACTTTTAATGTGTATAATGTGTTATGTTATGAAATATTTTAATGACCTATACTATTATTACCAAGTGCTCAATTATTGGTACCCAGACTTTAATGTGTCTAAAATTTTAAATGTGTTACACTTTTAGAAACACAACAGGATTGTAAGGAAGTTGGATAATTTTATGTAAACTAAGCATTTTATAGTTATTAAAAATGTCATGGCAATTTTTTTGTTCCCATGTAGTATGACACATTATCAGCACCTGGAAGTAAAACTTGGCAGGACTTCAGAATAGTGCATAGCTGCCAACTTGTACAATTTTTTCCTATTTTATCAGAATTCTTGCAGTTTGTATGCTATCTCAATTTTGTTAGGAATTTAAATTTTTTTTTATTTTGATTAGTAGTGCTAGAGAATGAACATGAAATTTTAACAGACTGGTACTAAATAAATTATTATGGTGGTTGTTCCCGGTTACTTGGTTTTCTTTCCACCATGATGTTTTATTGGGCACGGTGACGGCATGTTCTTCCATGATTTTGGGCAATGTTATGGTTACCATCGGTATTTCGGTACTCTTGGTTGAAGAGACTTTGAAGATGGTTGTTTGTGCTATGGCATCCGTTAATTGCTTTTCATAAGATCGCGAGACACTGTGCAAAGGATAAAACTTACAAGCCTTTCTGTAGTCTGAGGCCCTATCCAAAATTGCAGATTTTGTTGACAAATGGGTAGTTCCATTTTAAATCAGCACATCCCTTTTGCATCACCATACTTATTGTAACAAAATTACGCATCTGAAATATCTCATTGCTGTAGTGCTAGCAGTTATATATCAATTCACCCCCTGTGCTGAATACTTTTTGTTTAGCAAATGTGGAAAAGGCCTGTATAGCCACTTTTTGCACCCTTTTTGGAGAACTTACAATAGTTGTACTAACTTATTGTTACAATTAATTGTAATTTATGACGTCTATACTGATTTTAGTATTGCACCGTTGGCTTTTATTTTCCTAACTTATAAAATATATACTCAAGCCTTCTTTCTGAATCCAGAATAGGCTTAGGACATAATCTTCCTACCTATGTGTGTATTGGTGTGTGTGTTTCACTCTAAAAACTTGTGCGCCCTTACAACGAAGTCCAAGCAACTCGTAAACTTGACAACTTTTACGATTTTTCCGTAAGATGTACGGGAATCATGCCCTTTTAACTATTTTACGGAAACGCCTTAATTTTTTCAGAATTCCGATACTGAGGAAAAAAGTTTTGAGCGAATATTTACTTAAGAGACTGGAGTATCGATTTTTCGATACCTCAATGTCGGGACGTATAGAAAGTATCGAGTATTGCGACGTGCATATATATACATTTGTTCGATGCATAAAATTTTATAATATAGATACGATAGGCTTGGTCCACCATTTTCCCCAATTGTCACAAAGCAACAGTGCTTTTGTTCTGCAGTGAGATTACTAGTTTTGGAAAGCTGGTGAAATATATATATATATGTAGTGATTCAGCTAATTAATTTGTATTGGTGGAAGTGAAACGTGTAGTAGGAATTGTAACAACGTGTATTCAGGCGTTGCAATAGGAATTACAAACAGTAAGTCAGTGTGTTTTGTAAATAATGTATTTTGAAATGGTTATTAAATTGTTTGAAATGTACGTGGCGTAGAAGACTATTATTTCAGATCTGTTTTGCAGTGTAAAAATAACACGTTTATTGTATGGAAAAATATTTACATCTCAAGCGTAATATTCAGATTGATACTAACTACTACTACATATTTATCTTGTTTTCTTTCGGTTGAAACTGACAGGTTATATGATTTTGAGGCAGTGGCCGAATTGCCAGATTTTGTTAACAATATGGTCACGTATTTGTTATTTAGTATTTTGTATCTAGCAGATGTTAGCAGAAATATAAAATGACAAAATGAGTGTCATGTTTGTTTTTACTTTAAAAACTTGCAAATACGTAAATAAAATGATTTTTAAAACACATAATTGTACATAGAATACACTGAGCATGTTTTAAAAAAGCAAGAAAGTGTTGTGCTATGTTTATTAACGTATTCGTAGCATTCTGATGATATTTGTAGACATATTACAACCGTTTGAAGCATTACGTTTAGATAAAAATATTTTCCACTGTTTATGTAATGCATTGCTGCGAGTGCTAAACAAGTAACTGTCAACGTCACAACTGATACCTATCAAATCACGAATTTACAAATTTTCGACTTCCATTTAAAGTGTGTATTATTTAACTTGATTGTCTCCTTAGAAGAGGTGGAAAAAACGCCCTATCATGAAAGACGTTAAACTAAAAAGTATCTCCCAACCCCATCTAATCTGCTGTCAATAAAATTAACGGAGCCCCAGACTTTGCCATAATAAAAACAAGGTAGGTTGGAATGGTAACCTACATTGATCACAGCATTTGTTTACACATTGTTTTCTACATAGTCATAGCAGCTGTTTAACAAGGATACATTGCGGCCATGCTTAGTTTCTAGAACTCTTAAGAATTTAGTAATAGTGAATGCAAGTACATATTTTGATTTTTTATGAGTCATTTCTGTTTATAATGAGTATTTCATATTTATATTACATGTTTTGTGTGTTTACAGTCTGTGAAAGTGACCCAACACAAAACTACAAACAGAATAATACATTTATCTTACATAAGGTAGCAGTAGGATTGCTATTTTTCATTCGGCGACAAACAATTCCCACGTTTCCTCTATCTGACTTAATCCAGGAAAAAAAGGGAATGCTTGTTTTTCTAAATACAATATATAAGCTTTCTTAGTTAGAAACTTTACATGTGAGTATATGCACATTTTTGATATACAAGTTTTAAATGTTATTTTAAAATTTAAAGCATTCATAAAAAATGAGATTTTGTATGTTACTAAGTGAATTTTTAATACTTTTATGGTAGGCTAAGCGTATTAATACAATAAATGTGATAATAAATATGCCATGGAAGCTATCCTAAATTAATGTATATTTCACCCAAGGCAATAAGTTAATTTTTGTTTTGCTTGTCATTCTAAGCAAACACATTTCTATGATGTATAAGTCTTCTCTAAGGGAAATCATAGTTTCTGGTCTGAAACACTTGACAAACTTTACATTATATTATATTTCATTGGGAAATTGTGGAAATTTTATTACTTGAAATTACGTGTGAATGTTGAGAAAATTAGTGTTTGTGAAATTGCAGTGGGCTGTTTGTGTGTTGTAATAGTTTTTATCCAGCTTACTGATTGGGACCTTTAAAAGTTGCCAAGTCTGCTTACAGTACTCAGTAATGGAAAACCTGATTTACATAATTTTCAAAATGGCGGACTTTTTTCTTTTATTTATTTTGGATGGTACTGCATATCTGAAACTATTCAATTAATTAAAGCCAAAACACTCGTCCTGGTCAATACACCATTTTGGAAGATAACAGTACTTGAAAAAAATAAAGATTTTGCATCAAATCTCAGGAACTATGACATTCACTTGATATTTTGAATACAAGTTGATCCATGGCACACTTTAGTAATAATTTATTTTCCTGACTTAAGAAAATATCACATTCATTGGCGTCAATACACTACATTTCCTGTAGTGAAATTACACTAACTTTTTAAAATATGTATAGAAGTTTCATATAAAGAATATTATAATACTCTAAGTAAGATAAGAGTTGTTACACTAACATATGAAAGTTCCAATAAATTACCTTTAGTAATTTTTTTGGTGTGGTAATTTTCAAAACATGGTGTGAGCACAGTGCATCTTCGCAGTCTCTGTCCAAGTATCGTGTTTCTGTAGGAATTTTGTAATTGGTACAAACATAACATTTTTGGGTGGGAAATTATTTATCTCCTTTTGCTTCAATAGCTGACCACCTTCCTTCTCCAGAGCTACTCCACTGTTTTGAGTATGATGAGCATTAGATGGATTGTTGCAAGAGGCAATGATTTACCAGTAACATTTTTGTGAACAGCATGGACATTTTACATCCACTCTTCCTGTCAATCTTTTCTCTTTCTTTCATATCTGCATTGTGGCAGGGGCTGAGCATCTATACTTCCCGTTTATCGCACCACTTCATTGCAAGTAACTCGCCTGATGGCTTGAAAGAAATCTCTTTCTTCAGTTTGTTGTCTATTTTCTGCATATTTTTCCTATTTTCTCGTACTGTGCCACATGCATTTGTTATGCGATTATGAAACCAATGAAACGGATTTGGACTGGAATACCAACGGGTTTGGACTGGAATACCAGTTGTCCACAAATACCATGTGACCTTTGTCCAAGTATGGTTTCAATAAAGTAGCCACAATATCACCAGATTTTCTCAGACCTGCCACGTCAATGTCACTATTTGCACCAGTGTACACAACGAAATCAAGAACATATCCAGTCACACAAAACAAAGGTTTTTAATCCAAAACAACTTAGTTTTGAAGGCACATATTTGAAAATCAAATTGCCTTTGAAGGGCAGCAGGCTCTCGTCAATGCACAGTTTTTTGTAAGGCACAAATGACTTACGAAAAGCATTTAGAATTCTATTGACAACATCCCACATTTTGAATAGACGATCGCCACCTTGACCCACACTTGTCACAAATGCAGCATTCACAGTAAAAGTAAAAATCTATCTCGTGACGTCTCTCCAAACACTGGTGTTTGCAAAAGAGCATCCTTTGAACAGTATTCACTTCAGTTTTTTCACACATGCCATTTCCTCTGGATTTTTGTCTGTCCATTGCCTCACACAGGAATGGGACTGCAAAATCTATGGTGCATTTTCAATTGCATACTTGTAGTATCTTTTACATTCATTTGCTACAAATGTCATCGATAATACATAAAAGAAGTCTATAATAGGACTGTTATTATTTACATTTGCTTTACATCCTGCATTTGTATTATTGTAGGGATGAATAATGGGAGTAAAATTATTCGAAGACCACTGAAGTTTATCACACTTCCTTTTTGTACCATGAACATAATTTATTTCATCATCACTGCTATCTTTCTCCGCTTCAGAAGACGATTTTTCAAATATTCTTTGAAGTACTACGTAATCCCAGTAGACGTAGTTGGTTGAAGAGAGTTTCTTTGTTGCGTGGAGTGTACTCTACATCTGAATCACTAAATGTAAACACATCTTCGCTGTCACTCCTTGTGAGAATCATCTCCAGTGCTTCTTAGTCAGATAGTAGTATCTCTTCATTTTTGTAGTTACAAATAAATCACACACAATCACAAGCAGTGTTAGGAAAATTGACTAAGACGTTAGCGTAATAACACTACCCAAAATGTGGCAGTCTGCAGCAAAACATACAACACTAAGTAGCTGGCAGGCTGTCCCACATTTTGTCGTACAGTTCTTTTCCTTCTTTTCTCCACCCCTCATAAAATTTGGCCATCCCTTTTTATCTTATCTCTGTAAGTGGCCCAGCAAGTGTTCATCCTCTCTCTCTAAATGGTCCAGCAGGCTGACAGGCAGGAGGCGGTAGACAGCTGGCCTTTCTCACCACCCATGTCTCATTTTCGGAATAGGAATTACAGTGTCTGCTGACACACTTCCTCAGTTCCACAAGAACTACAGTATTTCATTGTAAATGGGACCCTTTAAGACACTTATCTCAGGCTAAATAATGTTGGATTTTATCAGGTCGGGGTGGAAGGAGCAGTAGGCTTAAAAACCAAATATTTTATTATGTTCTGAAAAAATATAACCTTAAATCAATCCTAACTTTCATTTTTTAGGGTTGGGTATGACTTAAAATATCTCTTGTTTCTGCAAAATTTGGCTCGCCAAAAATTACAGAAGGGTTGGTAATAAATCCTCATCACAAGATATGACCCCCCACAATAAACAATTTTCCCAAAAGTGTCCGTTTTCAAGTTCAAAAAAAGGCATGTGGGGAGAGGGGTAAAAAATATATGTTTTGTAAATAATGTATTTCGAAACAGTTACTATAATGTTTGAAATGCAAATGATCTAAAAAGGCAGCACTATCAACTCTTTTGTCTTGTAAAAATATTTGTTTGCTATGCATGTGTTGTACAGCCAACAAATGTAAGATTAACTTTGGTAAAAATGTGTGTGTTGCTGGATCACTGTGCAATTCAAAATGACACACTTGTAAGAACTGCAAAACATTGCAGTCTCAAGAAAGATGTTGAAACTAAAGATCCCCACCTCCCACCAGCATATTTTTCACAAAATTATATAATAAGCGAGCCCCAGAAAACAAAAATTAACTATACAGCCAACATAACTTCTTTCAGTACTCGTTCGGCAAATACATTCATTCGTAACCTAACGTTTTTGGGCACGTTCTGTTTGTGTTTATGTAATAAAATTGCTACAGTGGCACAGGTTTGTGTATTAAAATTTGTTGTGATTTTTTAATTAGCCTTTTGTTAGCTTTGAAGCTAAAATGTTACCTAAATATTCTTTAGGTATAAAAATTACCTTGCTTCAGTGTAATGAATATTTCACTATAATAATGGTTAATGTCTGTTTTTGTGATTAGTATTAATTTGCAATTGTCTTTATTTGAAAACAAAAGGCTATTTCTGTTTCCTGGATCTGAATTTGTGACATTTTTATGTAAAAACGTTTGGTTATTTTCTTGTTATACACCCGCCCCATACATATATTACAAATAAGAAACGTTCTAAATTATTTGATGCTCATACTTAAGCCCGTAAGGTACTTAATGTACAAATTGTTAAACATCGTCCTAGTTACCAAAACCCATTGCACACAAAGGTTAAGAAAAGAGGTTGTGTTTTCACATCAAATTGTAGGATTTTAATTCTCCCATTTCTCCCATGTAATTATCCAAAGTACTTATACCTATTCCTGTTTCCATCAAATATTTTAAGGAAACATAGTTTGTAATAAAAATATATTTTGTGAATAACCTAGACTAATTATAAATATTCAGTGCGTAAGTTCACAACGAATCATACTTGAAGTACTACTTATTTGCATAAATAAACAATGCATGTTTGACTATGAATACTTAAGAAATAAGTAACTTATTTTGGTACTGTGAATACATAAGAAGTACTTCATGAAGCATTACTTACAGCTATCAAAATAAGCAATACTTGTATTTGACACTATGAATTGAATATCATGCTCATATGCTCACTATGAATTCCACCCAAAACTGTCTGCACTTAGAGAAAAATTTATTTACAAAAGCACCCATTTGTATGGAATTTCATGCTGTAACCCATTTTCTGTACATAGTCAAATACAAAGTCATTTGGGGGTTATGAATTTAGATTTGTGTGTAAAATATCCCAAGCTGTGTGTTGCATATGTTTGTCTACACTACAATGAAATGAGTCATCTCATGATATTTAGAGCCTACTGATGTGTTAGTGGATTCTGCGAATGAAGCATGTAATGCTCTTGGTGTATATCCTGTTGAAGTTCAAAAATTGTCAATTGATGCGAAATCATTTATAAAATAAAACCAAACTTACAGAAACAGTCACTTGTAAATTGAATAAATCATTCAACCTAGAAGATTACACCTGATACTGAAAATCACACAAAACTACAAGACAAATTGTGTATGCATTATGAAATATTAGTAGAAAAACTGGAGAGAATGAAAAATGCAATCACTGTTCAAGAAAAGGTAAATATTTTGAGTGTTGTTCCTTCCACTTACACATATGCCAGAAATCAGAAGGAATTTGGTTTAAGTAAATACTTAGCTTGTAAAATACGTGATTTGGTAAAGAAACAAGGAGTTCTTCCCAAAGTAGAATCTAAGAAGGCAAGTAATATCCTTGAAGCTCATGAGAAGGGGCCGTGTGATGGGATAGGTACTGTGAAGAGATTGGTTAGAAGGGGTAGCATGCAGCGGCCAGTTAACAGCCATATCATTATACCTACTGAAGTTTTCAAGTATTGTACCAATCGTATTCAAGGAGTCACATTTTTCTATTGTTCTAAGAATGATGTATAGACAATGTAAGAGATGTTCTTGAAGGAAGGTTCCAGATGTCACAGTCAATACCTCACACCGATCATTCCACAGCTTCACTCCTGTCAGTAATTCTGTAATTGAAATCGAGCAGGCATCATTTTCTGAACAGTGTCTTTCCAGCTCGTTAAAGTCCGGGAAACTGGGAAAGTTACATTACAGAAACAACCTAAGTTGCTTGATTATGTCTGTTGTGTGTATAACTGCTGGTTAGGAGAAGTAGTTGAAAAACAAGTTTATGACATGGAAGAAGAATACAGGATTCACTTTTGTCATCCTAAAGGGCCTGGAACTTCATTCAAAATTTCTGTTAAAGATGACAAGACTTTAGTACGGTTTCAAGACATACTGCAAATTCTGAAACCAACATAGTTGTGATTAGCTCAAGGAAGAGCTAATTATATTACACCAGCATTGAGTGACAACTTGCTGAAATTGTTCCTTGAAGACCATCAATTAACAATATTTAGTTTTCTTTGTTTTGTGATACTGAGGTCTCAATATAAAATTGTGGGTACGTATTTCTAACTTAAGATATTAATGTTGGCTCAATTGTTACACGTAATTGTGTCAATACAGTCAATAAAGTTACTGTCGCTGGTAAATAATGTCATGAAATTGTTTTTCTGTCTATTGATGACAGTAGGCAGTAGTCTACATTGCACATAATTTTGACAACTCCTATGTTTCATTACAGTTCAGGTACGTTCGGAGGCTTGTAGTTCCCTAACCATTTTAAAGTATCAAGCTGAAATTTCTTTTGTTTGAAAGCGGTTAAAAGATACTACCTTTAAAAAAATAACACGATTTTTACCCCTCTCCCCCAAATACCCTTATTTGAATTTGAAAATGGACATTTTGGGGGAAAATCATTGGACATTTTGGGGAAAGAATGGTTATTTTGGGGGGTCATATCTTGTGAAGGGGACCAAATAACTTATATATTTATTACCCTAGTATTACTGATTTAAAAAACGGAATTACCCAAAATGATTACGTGATCCGATTTTGTATACAAAAAATGGTGACACATTTGGTATTTTGTATTTTGTATCTAGCGGATGTTAGCAAAAATACAAAATCAGTGCTATGTTGGTTTTTATCTTCAAAACACATGCACATGTTCATAAATAGTGTTTTTTCAAAACAAATAAGTCTTCATAAAATACACTAGGCATGTTTTAAAAAGCAAGTATAATCTGTCTCATGTAAGGTTTCCTGATTTTGACAGATTGTATGAAAGTAGTACCTTGTAAACATACAGAATACGTATCCTTCTGCCACCATGTGAATTGTCAAAACATGTCAACATCATGTGAATTTTTGCTTGACATTTGAAACATGTCAACTATAGGCCTAATTGAGAAATATGTGTGTTATCACATATATTTTTTAAAATTTCTAATGGTAACATCTGCATTGTGTTATCAAAATATTGTCAATATATATTCATATTCTTACAATTAATTAAACAGATATTAATTACTATGAAATCAATAATCACAAACACAAAAAATATATATATACTAAATCAATAAATTTCAATGGACTTGCAAGTTTGCAACTCTCACAACAGCAAAATATTTGAGGCAAGATAGAAAGACATTGATGTTGGTTACAATTAACACTAATTAAAATTAAATCATACACGTTAAACAATTTAACGGAGAATACAAAACTTACCTGCCCCGAAGTATGATCAGAATTGCCTTCTTTGTATGCCTCTTGAAAAATTTAAACAAATTCATTGACAAAATAATGTGAATCTAACATAGTTAACTGTTTCACATCATCATTAATTCACAACGGAGCAGTAACATGAACTATGAGAAAACAAGTCTGCTGGAGTTCTGTGTAAAGGTAATATCACCATTAGGCCTACCTTAAAAATTACATTTAGGCAGTGAACAAACACAATAAGATTTAGGCCGGCCTCCTGTTAAATTATACACAGAAATAGTTAATTAGAACTGTAACAACAGTCTTCTACAATCAATAATTATGGAACATGTGTGTAGCAATTACAATAAAATAAGCATGTACAAAAAACATTCCTCACAAATGAGACTTCTTGTGATCATTAAGTAATGAAAACTAGTGGCAATTACGTCAAACACATGGCTGTATGTACTATTACAGTAATGTGGATATTTAATATACATGCCCATCGTCCCCAAAAAAAATTTCAATACAATGCATTGTCTTATACGATTAGTATTTATTACCATAGCTAAAAAATTTACCAAAGAACAGTATGTCTTTACATAGTCTTTCTGGACAAACGAAACATTATATATCTCAGTTTGAACGTAATTCTGCCTAAATAATTAGTATTTAATTACAACTGCATTCATGGTTTTGGTCTACACACACAGGCGAGCAATGTAACCTCAATGTTTTGGTGAAGTCAATAAGTACTATTTGTTGTTTATTGACCAAACAAAAATAAATTCAACTTTAACATTAACATATTCTAAGAAATGAAATGAGTGCTGAACATTTAAATGTTTTTTTTGCTAAAAACCAGCAAACAAACTTAACATGTTTACCTTCATTATAAAAGAACTAACTAACATTTGTCTAAGATATTTACATTTCCCTATCAAAATACACCACACTCCAAATATTCATGTACATAATTTATCACTATTTACTTTGCAACTGTTTTTGATGAAATTCCAAGCAATCAGCCGGTCATTTCTATTTTTTTAAATCCCACTGGACGGCTTTAGAGTTCTCCCATTAGCAACATGTCTTTGACTCCTTTGGCAACATGTACAATGTCTTGCTATCGTTGGCGATTGCATGAAGGATTTTTAAGTCACTGCATTGTAAATAATTAATTCGATTTAGAACTTCTAAATTGGTTGGTGAAGATAAGCAGCCCTGCTTTTTCATTATTTCTGTTATGCAGTTTAACAAATTTGAAACTATAAACACCTTTAATAACCTTATACAGAATACTACAATGTAATAATATTTGTTTATTCCAAAATGCTTCCTTGTTTTTGTATTTGTACTGTGTACAATTTTCTTTTTCACCAGCGTAATAACGAATACATACTATTTTCTTATTTATTAAGATGTTCACAGCATTTCAGGGGTGTTTGTAGGATATTACGTCCATTTTAAGCATTCTAATTAGTTGCAAATAATTTTCACTGTGAATGTAATGCTAAGCAAATGACCGCCAACAACGTCTGAAATGCCTTAAATGTACAGTCTTCCGTTGGGTAGTGCGTTCAAAAAAGGCGAGAATTTTGCAAAATGTGTGGTGTTTAAGTGTGACTTAAATATTTTGCGTGATTGAAGGAGTGGTTTAAAAATTCATGAAAATTCAGATACATATGGAACAATGAAGTGGCTGAAGCCTGAGACAAGACTAGCAAAATTAGAAATAGAATGACAATTTTAGTGCAGTTAGGGCAGAATGCTTTACTACCTGCATTAAGTATAATTTAGCATGGATGTTGATTTCTGAAAAATGCAATCTGGTGTTCGTGTATCCTTACAAAAGGATCAGTATGATCATAGCTGTTAAATTTTTTCTCGTAAAAAAAGGTGAGGGTAGTAATTTCTTATAAATTGTATGAATTGTTATTTTTCAAGGTTGGCAGCAATGAAAGTGTGAGATAACCTTGAATGGATTGTGGTAGTGCAATATCAGCATAGTGGTTCTAAATTTGTGCCAAATACATTACGTGCAATAAATTGATACACAATTGTATCAGTATTGGCACTTCTGCACCCGTAATTTTGTCTTTCCTACAGCTAGTTTATTTTCCACTAATGATAAATGTGTGGACAGATACTGCATGTTGTATTTGTTGTGCAGAACCAGAAGCAAAGAAAGTGGCTGCGGTGAATGACCCAGCCGGCGCACAGCTGGCAGCCCTGAGAGCTCAGCAGGTGACCTCTCCTGGTGCGACAGGAACGAGCAGCGCAGCAGCCCAGGCAGCCGCTCAGGCGGCGGCAGTAGCAGCCAGGGTGGCGGCGGTGACAGCGGCAGGCCTTCAGGGCCTGGGGGTTGGGGTCAGCATAGGCCCTGTTCAGAATGAAGACATCCGTGTACCGGACAAGATGGTTGGTCTAAGTGAGTAGTGTCTGCAAAATGATGGGGGATTTGCTGCTTAACGTATTTTGTTGACTTTTGCTATAAATTGTTTACTGGTTATGATTAAATGTACTTTCTGATACCTTGCATGGGACTTCAATCGGAATCAATTGCTTATCTGAATTTGGTGGAATTGGGGGATCAAATCAACCCATCACTAGTTCATTCACTTGTATGCTGTTGTAATATACAACATGGTATCAAACTTTTCCGACTGTTCCCATCAAACTGTGCACACCTGGCTTTTCTAGCCCTCCATCCCCTTTACAATAGGCTCCGTATGAGTTAATGTATTAATCTCAAGTGGTCCTGCCATTCCTGGAATGCTGTATGAATATCCTTTTTTTTCCAGATGTCTAGCATGGTTTTTTCTTTTGATTTCATCAAATCTGGCAACTTCAGATACCCAGCTCAGAATAGGATGTCAAATGGTACACATGCTGTTACAGGCTAAAAGTGGTGCACTTTGATGGCTGCGAGATCGCTGGAGCTTTTTCATGGTGTGATGTACAGTTTGCGACATTTGGATACACATTCTAATAAACAGTTAGGATAATCTGAAATGAGTCACAGCTGATTTAAAGTATTCCTGCAATATCCTAAATAAAGTTTCTCTCATTTTCAGCAGCAAGACAGCATTGCAACTTGTCGCTAACAAAGCAGTGCAGTGTTGTAACATGTAAAGTCATGCTGGTCATACTTTCAGTGGTGCTTCATAGAAAAGTCCTGTAGACACATTTGGTGTCAGAATACTGTTATGTCGCTGTTTCTATAGATAAGCAGAGTTCAGAAACTTTAATGTGTTAACCCTTGGACTCCGTATTTGAGGGCATGCTTAAAAGTTTTTTCGTTTACTATTCAGATAGATTGGATTTTGTGCAGAATGTTTTGAACATTGCTAACTGGAGTGGTTGTATTTACAGAATGTTTTAATGTTGCTAGTATTACATGTGAGGAGGAATTGCAATGCAGGGCACAGCATAGATTTTACTCTAAATTCGTCTATTTCTTTGGCATGCATGTAAAGTAGTGCTATTTCAATTTCAGATTGATGTTGAATATATTAATTTTATTTAGAGATATTTACAGTACAGCATTTTTTATGTTACAGTCATCGGAAGAGGAGGAGAACAGATAACACGTCTTCAAAATGAGTCTGGCTGCAAGATTCAGATGGCTCCGGACAGTGGTGGAATGCCAGAAAGAGTATGCACCTTAACTGGAAGCAGGGATTCTATCAAGTAAGAATTCTTAATTGTTTTATCAAGCATTGATTTTTGCCTGTTTTCCCATATTTACTTGCATAATGTCCAATCCCTTTGTTTTTGAAGTCTAGAAAATGTGTTTAAAAGCTTCTCAGAAACCCAGCTCTAGACTTTGCAGAGAATAATGCGTTTTCAAATCAGAACTAGATGTCATTCTAAGGGATTTTGAGCTTGTTCAAGGAAAATCTATTCCAATTGTCCTAACAACTTTAGGAAAAATCCCAGCAACGTGTATTGTACTAATACTGCACTGGTACCTTAGAAATTGTCTTCAAATCATTGGATTGGATATCGACACACTAGATAAAATTCAACTTTCAATAAAATTTACAACACAAGTTAGAAACAAACTATATACACTAGCAATTCAACAATATATCAAAATACACTGAAAAATATATACACAAAGAAACGTGTCGCTTGTTGCTACGGGAACACTCCTAGAAGATAAAACCAATGCAAGGAATCATCCTGCCTTCGTTCCGAATGAAATATAAAAAATTAATCCCCCTTGTCTCAGTTGGGATTAATCACCAGAAGGGTGAGTACCAATTCTGTGCAGAACACACACATTGTTACTGTCTATCTCATATAAGGTGGAAATATTTTGATAGTGAGCGGTAACTTGACGTATATGAAACAAACTGCCGTTTACAAAACGTGTATCAGCTGATGCACGAATGAACAAAAGTTAATATGAATTTGGCTATTCTGAGTGTACTGGCGACGCACATCAGACAAGTACGAAATACGCAATACTGAAGAGTTCCTAGATCGTTGAATATATTTTATTTTACGTGGACACAAAGCAGTGGTTGTAAGTGCTACAAACATGCTAAAGTAGTAATGTATAGGTGTTCAAAATGAAATGCTCAATAAGACTATTCATAGCCGAATTAAACGTGACTTCAAAACTTAGAACTTTTCATTTTGTATTCCAACTGTCCATCCATGCTTTCCATATGTGTTTGATATTAATTCCAAAAGCCTACAGAAATATTGCATGGTAATATTGAATTATTTTTCAAATAATTTGTCGAAACATATTTCAAATTTGTGTCGTTTCGAGGTGGTAATAGGAGAAAAGTAAAGTTTTAAAAAGCAGGATCTAGAGGCGGCGAACCTGCTGCTATCTGGTAGTACAGCGCACTGCTCACACACTTTACTGTGTGCATGCCATCTGTGTCCTCTTTCTCAAACCTAACTGGCTATAAAGTTGAAGTGAGTACGTTTCGTATGTAAAATAAATATACGAACAGATACCAATAGTTTTATTTTTCCGAGAGCTTTGCGTAATTTTTAAAGTAACATATATTTTGTGTACAGCGATTTTGATTACAAGTAATTTCTATTGGCCAGTAATTGTCTATCTCCTAGACATGCCACGTTTTTTTCCCCGAAAACTCATTTCCTTGTTTTCGTGTAGCCTCCAATTATTGTTGCACCAGCTGATAGTGAAAGGATACATTAACTTATAGTAAACATTCGTTGAAGTCTCAAAATCTTGCCATCTTATGAGACAGACTGTAGGAAGGTTTTTGTGTGTTTCAAATTTTTTTTCAACTTCCCTTTTTATCTGCCCAGTGGTTAGGCCTTAAGTGATTTACAACTTTATAAGAACCAATAAATATAGCATATAACTTCTGGCTTTCTGTGGCTTCAGCTGTACAAACTGCACAACCCTTTAATTTCCCTAATGTTGGCTTTTATTACAACTGCCTTCAGAACACATTCTGGCAATCTGTAGTGAGGTAATAGCATTCCAGCAATTGCTACTTATAGTTCTTATACTTTCGAGTAGAACATTTACTTCAAGCCACATAAGCATTCTGATTTTTCATGGCAACCTAGTATCTGTCTTGATTTACTTTCATTTAACTTGTTTGACATGGGGTAGATAAAGCTTCAATTGCATAATGTTGTATCTGCCAACATAATTTACCTCTGAATCTGCCAGACCATTACGTTATGTCTAACTTGTATAATCTGTAACGAGTCTTCAAAAAGTTCATGTAGCGTTCGCCCGGATTACTTTGAGGATGCCTGATCAAAGTAGTTGTGGGTACTATCTGCATCAAACCTTTCTGCCAGTTTTCACTAGTGAATTAACTGCTGTGGTCAGATAAAATGCTAGATGGTTTTCCCACTTCTGCTACAAATAATTTTAACTTCTGCAACTGTGTTGTATTATTTGCCTGGACAATCAGATAGAGCTTTATATACTTTGAAAATAAATCTAGCATCACAAAAGTGTATTTCACTCCGGCCTTGATCTTTGTAATGGTCCAGAAACATAAACTGAAACTAGATCATGAGGTTTTTGTGGAAGAATAGCTTGTGACATTCCCTGTAAATTTTCGTGCAAGTATTTTGCCTTCTGGCACATATCACAAGATCAAGTAACTTCCTTTAATGTCTCTAAACATTATTGGCCTGGTATACAAATTTTTAGCATCTACATGACCAAGTGGGTTATGAACTTCAGTAGCTACAGGAAGACTAATATCAATATGTATGACTGGTTTCCATTCTTGTTCAAACATGGTTAAATTTTCACTTTGATGAAACAAAATGTTGTAAGCTGGTACACAGTAATAATAACGGTGAAAATATCTATCAGGCAATGCAGTACAGTAAAAGCCCTCTATTGTGATGCCATTTATTACGACCCAATTCCGAGGATCCGTAAAAAGTTTGAATTGAAAAAGTCTAAAATTTGAGAACCATCTAAAAATACAGTAATCCCTCTCTCTAACCGTGGTATCTTGAATCTCCAACCGTGGTACTAGTTTCTATTATTCATGGTTTTCAGTCTATGGAAAACTAGCCCTTACTGACAGTAGTCGCACATTTCCCAAGCAGCATGAAGAAATAAATTACTTAATTTCAGAAGGGTACACTGGTTTATTGTCTGTGGAAGCGAGGGGGGGGGGGGGGTTGCAGGCTGTAGAATTAGTACTTTCCACAACGAACTCCTTTTGTCATTCCACCAGGCGTAAAAGATTAGGTTCTGCTGGGATTCTGCTTACGTAATTCACAGTTAAATTCTGAGCTCCGGGAATGTGTTGTATCTTAAATGTCGTATTCTTGTAAGTACAATAACCACCTAGTGATAGGATCGCCAAAAGCTGTTCTTGTCTTTAAACAAGTGCTTGATGGTCGGTCAGTAGCTTAATTAGAGCTGCCAAGTATTACAGATTTTCTTTAATTATTACTGATTTTACTGTCAGCTCCGGAATTACGGAGACTTGCTTGCATAATATTAATATTGTATTTATTCGTGTATAGCGTGCACTTGTGTATAGTGCACACCATGATTTTTGCTACAAGTTCCAAGGGGAAAAAAATTGTATTAAAATTGCACCAAAAATTTGTGGTGACCTATTGGTAAGTATGGAACAAAGTATTGGGTCTTATTGGGTAAGAGGTTACTACGCTGACCACTCTAGGTTTCGGGAATGAAAGGGGAATCAAACCCCAGGGAGTTTCACCTTCCTCACTACCAAGGTTGTCAATAGGCGAAATGCCAGCTGTACTGGGTGTATGATTGATGATTAAGTCTGTGATTACACAAGGGTGAGGGTGGCTGTGGGTGATCTGGCCAATGTTATGGGGTTTACCCGCAGTGGCCTTGTAAGTCGGTGTGCGGGGTCAAAGTTTGGTCGAGCTTTGGTTTTCACATTATTTGGCAACGACCTTCGGTGGGAGTCGAACCCTAATTGTTTTCCAGTATGCCAACTTTATCATAGAGAAATTCGGCAGATCCACTGTGGTCTGGTGTTGAACCCTGATTAACTTGCCGGATACTAGCTTGATAATAGTAGAGTGGGCTGGATCCACCTGAACAGGGGGTATCTGTTGGTCAGGGGCTTTGACTGACACTAGACCCTCTGATTGTTCGGGACGGGTTTCCTCCTGGTCTTTCTCTGGTGGACACCAGTCTAACCAACTATCTAGTGGAGACTCCTGTGTGGTGGGTATAATGGAATCATAACACAGGGGTGTATACTCTGGTTGACTGGTTAGCAGCTCTATTGGATTCTGATTCACAGTATTATCATTGCGCCTCTGGCGGCTCCTAATTCTGCAGTCCGGGGGGTTATGACTTCACAGGCGTACCCAAAGACCTGTCGTGTAATGGGCAGTCAAGGTATCGAGATTTACACTGAATACCAGCTGAAGGGATACTTCCCGTCTCCTGTGGAGTCCAGTACATCTCACAAGCTTGTTACCGTGTTAAATATTGGCACAATTAATTACACACTCTTAGTTATAATCACAAGAAGAGAATAAAAGGAGAGACTAATGCTACGATTACGGTAGAGATTACGACCAGAGAATGGACGAAGGTGAGCCTGACAAAGTAAAAGTAATTAATGCATAATGCAAATATTCTAAGTTGATGCAATTTACAGCGTGTGAGGTTATAAAGGGTTTTTCTCCAGAGGGCGTTAATAACGCAACGACCTGCTACCGCGGGAGTCAAGGGAAGTTGACTGTGGTAAAGGGGTAGTGGGTGCAGGAGGTCGGATAACAGTCTGGAGAGAGTGTTGAGTCCTAACGGTCAGCTGGTGTGTATGAGCCTTCGCAAACTGGTGGGTTGGAGTGCTGGCGGCCTTCACAAGCTGCTGGCTGGAGAGTACTTACTGCCTTAACAAGTATAGGCTGTTCACGGTAAAGTGAGCACTTTTGAGGCCCTAGTTACTTCTTTGTTTTAGCAATTTCTTATACTTTAAACACTTTTTTTAAAAATGAATATTGCCATGTAAGTAATACAGTGTGTATATTCCATCTCACTCTGAAATTAACTTCCAAGGTCAAAATAAAATATATTTATTGACTACTATTCCAAATGAGAGGGCTTACAAAATTGTTCACTTTACTTTGAACAGCCTTTAGCAGGCAGGAGTGTTTGAACAGTGTTGCAGGCTGAGGAGAGGAGAGGGAGTCCTTGCAGATTAGGGAGAGCTCGCGAACCTATGTGGCTGGCGAGCCCGGCGGCTTGCCTAGAGCCTTGTGCTAGACCTCCTTATGTAGTGAAACATCCCCGAATCAGTGGTCCTTCAGGGTGAGGGGGTAGAGTAGCCTTCTGGTACAGGGGTTGATTTTTCGGGAGCGCTGCTCATTTCTATGCGGGATTCCGGAGAGGAAATGCATTATGTAATTAATAACGTTATTTACTTTTATCTATGCGGCTGTCCACTGCTTGGCTTCTGCTTGCTGTATCATTTGGACATTTTATGTAAAAAGAAAAGTGCAAAGGCGAGTGTAAAGTGTGCAAGAAGTTAATACACAAACACATACCTAAACTGGTCTGGGAAGCCCCTTTTTTTTAAAAAATTCAAATGATGTTGATATTGATATAACGTGAATGATGCTTGTCTGTAATCCAGTCCCCATTGGAAGCAACTTTCTCAGAGCCCTGCTAAATATCTACTTGCAGGCCCTTTTCGTATCCTTCTGCCGAATGTAAACAAACATTGCCATGTGACTGCCATGTAGCATCTGTCAAAATCAATGTTTACATTGCATTGTGTGTGTACATGTGTTCCTATACTTTTGCTACGCCTAAAAATAAACATTGAAATGTGACTTCTACTCTTATACCTGTCAAATGTGTTGTTTACAGCTTTTAAAGAATTCTGTCTTGGGTCAATATTCACAGTTTAGGCCTATAACATTATTTTGGTCAGCTGACGTTTTGAAAATGCCTGAATCAAAACGAGTTCTTACAGTTATGTTACATTAACATATTTATTTTCTGCGACGAAGCACATTACAAGTTATGCACGTTAATATTTTGCTGCTACTGTTAAACACTGTTACAACTGTGAGGTAATGAACTTTAGTTTTTAACCTTTTTGTTATTGACGTGTTGACACGCACTCAAATAAGCCTACCGTAACTTTTATTCCCCCATATTTATATGTATTGCTACTTCTGTGTATTAGGTTTATTGAAATTTATTGGAGCTGGGTTTAGTTTTGTTGGGATTGGTGGTAAATTACGTTACACGACTGTGTTTCAAACACCCTGGGCAAAGGTACAAAGTTGTGATAAATAAACATACGTGGAGCTATATAAATAACTCGGTTATAAAAACAGTTTACGTTTACAGCATATAAATAGTTCACATCGAATATTTGAAATAGCGCACACACAGATTCAGCATATCTATCACCAAACGGCCATGCTACGTTATTTCACATGCAGCAGTTAACAAAACACACAGTAACAGTATATTTATTACTGCCGTGGAAACACAGATCTATAGACACCTGAAAAGTTAGCAAATGTAATAAAATAACAAATCGTGCAAATTTTGACATAAGAAACTAAAAATGGTGATTTTTGAGAATTTGAGCTGTAATTCACGAATTGTACAAAATCCTGTAGTATTTTCATGAATTATTATTGTTTTACGTCACACAGTTGCTTCTTAAGATGTATTTTATATGTTTCTGGATATTCGAATATGAATGCATGCATAAGTTGGCCAGTAGATTTCTTCGATTCATGACCTTAAACAAAGAAATGGTTACTTTCCATCACATTTATTTACGACCATAGATAACATGAGCGCAGGTGATGATGCATCACTTTGAGTGAACATTCGACTCACAGCCCTGCAAAAGTATGTTCATTAGGAAAACATGCACTTGTAGTGTTCATGTCCACCAAGCTCCTTGTTATCTATGGAATTCATGCGTTGTTTACATTCGTATCGTATGATCGTCACGTTTTAACCAACAATTCTTTATATTTTACAAAGCGAGCGGTGTGTGGCGTTGAAAAGTGTGTATATGCATTCACTTAGGTATAATATATTTGTAAATAAATTTATCACGTATTGCGAACTTGTATTCGTCCAGTAAACTGTATTTTTATCATACACATTCTCTGTAAATATACGGGGTAAAAAATTGGTTTGTTGAAAATTTTGATAGTTCAAAAATGTATAGGCAGATTTCTCTAAAAAAAATTTGCTGTTTGTACAAGGCACTATTTTTTAATTTTTTTAATAATGCTTTTATAGGTGTGTATAAATTGTTTTCATTATTCTTTTCATGAAACAGTATGCCCTTCCCAGTGCATTGCGACCGTTTGTTGTTCCAGGTGATAGGCAGAATACAAAGTTTTAAGTTATAACAATAGATAGAAAAACACCGCTTATCAATAGAAATTACAATCCCAATTTCAGGTTTTATGAATATAGTGACGTTTCAAATCATGTATGTATTTATACAGAGCACATTAAAAATTGGAGCAATTCTCATTCAGATACCTGCGTTTTTGTAGCAAGAAAATAACCACCTTTTTTTTGACAAAAATAATACAGATTTATCACAACATTGTAACTTGCTTAGGCAGGTTTAAAAAACACGTCTAGAAACGTGTTGTGGTAATTTGACGTATTTTTTGGAGTAAGTATAATTTGTGCTTTGTTTCGTAAAACAGCAACACCCATGTCATGGCTCGCCACGTCTGCCAACTTCTTTGTTTCTGCCCTTCCATCATATCCAAATATATTAAAGTAAGTATTCAAACATTAAAATCGCTTTTCAGTTGTAAATTACAAATTCAAAAATTATTTTTGCTGTAATAAGTATGAAATATGCTACAATCGAATACATGAAAAATTTACAGCGTACTAGCAAAGTGAAACTTCCCGAGTGTGAAAGAAACAGAGAGAGAGAGAGAGAGAGAGAGCGAGCGAGCGAGCGAGCGACGAAGCTGGCTCCCAGACAGTTGCTTCAAAATTGCTCTTGTTCGATAAAACACAGTACTATTACGGCCTACTCGAGATATTTTCTGCTGTTATTTTCATTTATTCAATAATACAGTACTCTAAAGTTAACCATAGTGTTGTATATTTGTGGGACACAGGTTATTGAAAACAGGTAAGACATGTTTTTCCTTGTGTGTTTTTGAAAGGTTGGTTTTCATAAGTCGCTTTCAATCTAAAATGGACTATAACTTATGTATGTACCTCATATTTCCTTTGCATTAAAATTTATTGCTGTAAATAATTCTTTTTCATTTTTTTGCATTTCCATAATAATTGTTTGTGAATTTACCAAAATACTTTATTCTAAAATTGGAGCATTTTAAATAATTACTGCTTTAAAAAAATGTTAACTATGATTGCTTAAGTGCCAGTCTTGCAAACTTTTGAATAAATTCTCATTTGACAAGTGAGGTTTGGAAATATTTTCGAATATCTAAACTATGTGGATGAAATATATACATGATTATTTATGTATGTGTTTTCAATATTACCTTATACTATGCCTCGTTTGAATTTTTCGAAATTTCATATAAATATGCTCCACCTATTCTAGTGTTATATTAAAGTTAGTAATAGGCCTGCTTCTAATGTAGGCCTTACGTAAACGATTAAATTTCACTCCCTCCTATACATGATTTAGTTCTGAAAAATTGTAAATATCTGTAACAGAAGGAATCGTGATTTTTGGAATCGAGAATCGAGAGTGGTATGTGCACAGAGGTTGAGAATAGAGGAAAAGTGGAATTGTTACTTCCCTAGTCAATATATATATATATACCTTATTTACTCGTTTATATCGCGTGCAACCGTGTATAGCACGCACCATGATTTGTCATGAGTTCCAGGAAAAAAATTTTAAAATAAAATTGCACCAAATATTTGTGACATCCTGTTAGTAAGTATCGAACAAATTATTTTTTACAATGTGTGGTGATCGTGATATGTTCGGAAAAATACTTCAATTAAATAACTTGAGTACAATCAGGCCGAAATAAAAAAATTCTTGTTACCTCATGCCCTACTACTCAACATTTCCAGTTTAGTTTTCTTTTTTTTTCTTCTCCTTTTAGCAGTGACCACTTTTTTTCGCCGCGCTATAATGTGACAGTACCCATATCTAAAAGAGTTTCCTCCCCCCTCTTCCTCCCTTTTGCTCTCCTTTCCAGGACTCGCCAGCCTCTGCCCGGGTAACATTGGGATGGCGAAATTATCCATGAGCAACATCTGGGTGTTATTACAAAGGAGTGGCAGCTCTGGTTTTAGGCCCGGTTGGGGGGGGGGGGTGTATTTTGACCTACACATTACACATGACTGAAGGGTCGCTGAGAGAGAAAGAAAGAGAAGGGATATGAGTTATGTAAGAGTGAGAGATGAGAGAATAGACTGTCCCGCCACTTCTAACATCCCCAGACAATTTATGGCTACCACTGCCCTTTCCTCTCTTTTCCTTTATTTTTGGGGGAAAAAGGGTAATACATTAGTCGTGTTCAAAATTAATTTTGGTTGTTCGCAAAGTAAAAGTGCTTTTCAAATTTCAAGGCACCAGTTTTTGCTCTTTCAAAACGACATTTTCTAGTCCCTATTAACACATCTCTGATCTTCTGTAAAGACAATACGGTAATTTCCAAAGCTTCTCTCCGTTACCGTGTAGGTCTTTTCTGTACTGGACAAAGTTCTACTTGTCATAGCTACAACTTTTTCAATACAGTTGTATAACTGTGCCAGTTTTACACTTCAGGCATATTTAGAAGTATTTGTCTAAAGGAAAACCTTGCGTCCTTGGACTGGGTGATAACTGACATGGTCGGATAGAAAAATTCTTCTTTATGTTCTCAAATGCCAGTTGATGTTCTTCCCATTTCCATTCCTTTAAGTACTGCAAACAATGGTACAGAAATTTTAGAAATTTTGGTTAGAGTAATTTCTGTAAAAGTTTAATACGCCAAGACCTGTTTAACCTTTGGAGATATTTGAAACTGTGTTATTGCCTGCAGTTATCTTTTGTGGTACGAATACCTTAACTTGATAATCGTGTCCTAGGAATGGTAATTCCGTGCGACAAAACAGATTTCTTTGTCTTTACAGTCATTCCAGCGGCTTGCAGCTTGTATAGCACAACATGTACGTGCCTCAAGAGTTCTTCAAACGTCAGTGATGTTACTATGTCAACATACGCGGTTGCAAACGTTTTGCATTATTCCCCCAGTGTCAGATCTGAACGAGGAAATTCTGCCAGTGTTGCACAGTCCGAAAGGAATAACAAAAAATACATATTGCTTGTTCTTGAATAATAATGCTGTATGCTGCTGGGAAGTCTTATCTAATGGTACCTGTTAGTATGCCCTCGTTATATCCAAGGTACAGCCGTAGTACATCTCTAGTTGGTTTTGGGCACTCACTATCCTAAACAGTAATCTTATTGAGGTTAGGTGCAGCCAAACACAATCGCACGGTTCCGTCTTTCTCAGAGCATTGGCCTTACAAACGGGATTGCTTCTCTTTTAATTACTTTTCAGTCTAACATTGATCTCGGGTAATCCTTGGCCTATGCTAGATATCTGATAACACTAATGATGAAACACTACATTTTCCAGCACTTTGATGTTAATCACGTATAAAATATTTCTTCCGGGAATTTGACTTAGTCTTTATGTGGTGGCACCATACAGTGAGACCCTGTTAAGAAGTTCCCACTTAAGTAGTAATCCTGCCTAATAAGTTGAATAATTGTGCACCTTGTCTATCTGCACATGTGTAATTTGCTTCTTTTAAGAAGTTTTCCTTGTTAATACGCATAATTTTTTCGGTCCCTTCAGAAATGTCTTAACAGAGCTTTACTGTATTGTATAACTGCTGCCTTTGTACATTATCAATATTACTGGCTGCCACTACAGCAAAATAAATTTCCTCATTTATGATGGGTGCAATATAGGGGTGGGATGACACCATGTTTTCTATACTCATACAGTTTTCAGCTGGATACTTTCGAGACTCGATACTCTTTCATTGTTCTCAACCAATTTTATGGTAAAGTTTAACATCAAAGAAAAGTCATGTCAGATAATACTGCAGGTGGTTGAAACAAATTTCAAATTTATGTAACTTAGCAGTATGCCTTTCAAGTAATTATCACCAGATAAAAATAATAATACTTCTGCTATTTGAAGCAAGCTAAATTTATTATTGTGTTGGTTTTGCATTTGTCTTTTCACATATTATATACACACAAAACACTTACAATAAATAGGAAATATTGGTTGTAAACACAAATGGCACGTAAAAAAAAGTACTTGTATTCCGAATACAGAACACAAATTTTGATAGCGTTAGAAACCTAGCACGGCCACAATGTATCCTTGCACCAGAGCTGCTCTGTCTATAAATAAAACAATTAGTAAACAAATGCTATGATCAATGTAGGTTACCATTCGAACCTGCCTTGTTTTGTTATGGCTCAGTCATACTTCTGGGGCTGCTTTAATTTTATTGCCAGTGGATGGGGTTGGGATTGACTTTAATTTGTCTTTCATGAGAAGGAACTTTTCTGTACCTCTGTGTCCTGGTCCAAATTGGCAGATTTTGTTGGCAAAATGATCACGTGACTCGATTTTGTATACGAAAATAATGACTTATTTGGTATTTTTTATCTAGCATATGTTAGCAAAAATTCAAAATGACATCACAATGATTTTTTTAAACAAGCATAAATTGGAAAATAAAATGACTTAAAACAAATAACCTTAAATAACATACACTAGTAATTTTTAAAAAGCAGGTAAGTCACATGCTTTGTGTATGTGTATATCACAGATAAGTTTTTTTTTTTTTTAAGTTTTATTGCATAATTTATTATCTTCATATTTAATGATTTATTCATAGTATTCGAGTGATTCCAGAAATATTACGTCTGTTTTAAGCATTAAATTTAGATCAACATATTTTGCACTATTAATGTAATAATGTGTTGCCATGACTGCTATACACGTGACTGTTGACAACGTCCAAATTTATACCTACCAAATTATTATTTTACAAAATAACTAAATAACGAAATGTGTCAATTCGGCCACGGTCTGTATTAGTGGACGAGTCGAAAATTTGCTGGTATGAAAGAAACATTAAAATTATTATAATCTGTCACAAGTTTTACGCAGAAAGAAATCGTGATAAATATCTAGTTCGTAGTTGCATGGTAATTCGATCATTAAACACTTTCGGGACATAAATATTTGATATGGTTGTTTTTAGGTCACGTACTGTACATTTAAAACATTCTAGTAATAGTTTCAAAATACATTATTTACAATATACACTTTCAAAATTCGTTTTTTCAATGCACACTGACTTACTGTTCGTAATTCATATTTGCAATTCCTGAATACATGTTGTTCTATTCCAATCCTTAAACGTTTCTCTGCCATTGTCATAACACAATTAATGGAATCATTAGATAAATACGACACTTCACTGGCTTTATGAAACTAGTAAACTGCCAAAAACAAAATTAACTGTGCCACTTCCTGACAATAGGGGAAATTGTGGACCAAGTATCCAAGCCATATACACGTGCCGATAAAAAGTATCAAATCAAAGTATCTATATGCATGTCGCGATACTTTTGATACTGCCCGGTATCGAATGGCCCATCTCTAGTGCAATACCATTACTGCACATATCTTACAAACAATATAATGACACTGCTATGTTAATAACGCTATCTGAGGTTTTCCAATTTTCTTTTACTGGTATTACAGCTTGATTTTCTGGTGAGGTGATCAACCATCCTCAATATTAAGAATTAGACCATACTTTGAAATTCAGTACTTAAAATGTGAGGTGTAACTGTTAATACTAGAGGCTAATACTCAGACTAGACAAATGCCAATGTTGTTTGGTTATAACTTACAATTAAGTTTGTGTTTGAAAGTCATTAATATTGTCTCTATGCGTGTTACTTGTGTTTAATAGTAAAAAATATTTGAAGTTCATTGATGTGAAGCTTATTATATTTGTGGTCATGAAGAGTTAGATGTTGAAAATAAATGTAATACCTACTATAATTGTACATAGTAGCATGGTTATGCAAACTTTGCTAGCATGTTTGTATATCAACTGCGCTTATTTATTTGTGATCTGGGAGTCAAGCATTTTATGCAATATTGGATTGGCTGGAATACAACGTATCATAAAGTTGATGGGTGTTATCATGATTTTTACATTTTTCTGCTGTAAAGTTTGGGAGTGAGCTTTCAGGTGATACAAAACAAAGTAAAAACCATTCTGGTAAGAAAATTTGTCACATCTTATTTCTATAGGTTAGATATGGCAAAGGCAGCACGTTTCTTCAGTGTATTGTAAACTGTTTGCCTTGATGTTTCACCGGCTTGCTTGTATAGCAAAAAATAATTATATAATTTTTATGTGAAATTACCACTTCCTGTATTTTAGTTGTCATAGGTATCTGTTAGCAGTGGTAATACAATAAATTAAAAACTGGCGATCCTCCCATCAATCCTGATAATGAGTTGGAAGTTGCGATACTATAACCTCGGTCAGGTCGATACTATAACCTCGGTCAGCTCTTCATCCTCCATTGGATGAGTCTGGTTCTCTCTCGTACATTTCACTGATGTGCTGCTCCAGTGTTTTATTTCTCTAAGTGTAAATGGGCTCATAAATTTCCTTGTTCAAGGGAATTCCAATAGTGCGTCAAAAAATTTTCTTGAACTGCTTGAAATCCTTTACCTTTTCTTTTTCAACATCTCACCATATAGTGATTGACTTCAAACTTGGACTCGGGCAAATAAAAATTTCCTTGTCTGATAATCCATATAATTTTGTATACTCTTCCAATTTGTTGAGATAAATTACAAGTTTTACATCGCTATTGCCATAATGTTTAGGGACCTCTTCTGCCCAGTGTTTTGCAGGATGGTGCAAAACCACTGCTGTAAGATTTAACAAAGCAGGGTGATTTACCTGGTTACTATTGTTTTCAGATTGACGTGGGTTGTTAGTTGAGGAGATATGATGTGTGGGTTCTGGACTTCTAGGTGTGGATGGAATATTTTCTCTTGCATGTACTAACCTTAACTGATCATTTAATTAATTCAGTTAGCTCTGCAATTCGCGACTGTGTTTTGAAATTCTTTTTAACTGCTAAGCATTCAATTTCAGTACACGCGAGTTTTGTGTTAAATTGCTTTTCAAAATTAATAAGTTGTGAATCAACCCATGTCAAGACATTAGATTCCGTATTAGGAGCAATTATTTCCTGTCTTTTCTCTACCTCAATCAGTCTTGTTTCTAGGCTAACGGGCTGTTCTAGACGTTCTTGAGTTTGCTCTAACCATGTCGATAACTTATTTTCTACAGTTTCAATATTTACTTGATGATCTTGCACATTGTTTTTAATTGACAAAATGCTCTCTTCAGTGGGCCCTTGCGAGTTGTTCTTTCATGGACTTTTAATTCCAATCTTTCGAAGCTCTTGTGCAGTTCATACGCTTTTACTGTCTGCTTAGATTTAGCAGTTACCAATTAGTCTACTTTTGTTTGCAAAGCTGCAACTGAAATTTCGGTAGTAGGAAGTAGCTACTTCATTTTTCATCTGTTCAAAACTCTTTCGTAATTCCACGGAATTTTTCTTAAACCTTCCGTCTGTTCCACAAATTTGCTATCAATTTTTTTTTCTAATTTCTTCGAAATTTTTTGCAAAACCTTCCAGAAGATTTTTATCCTGTTCTGAAACTATTGATTTTTTGCATTAATTTCCTCTGAATTCCTTGCAAAACTTTCCTTATGTTTTGAAGATATTCTTCAATTTTTGCACTCATTTCCTGCATCAAACAAAGCAGCAGTGATGTGGTGTGTCTATTACCATTACTACTACCTGCTATAGGGTTTGGTCCTACTTCAGTATTTTCCATATTCATATTTTTCTCTTCATTAGCAGAAGTAACGTCTATAATTTTCGTTTTGGTAGGCTGATTTACACCTTCCTCTTCTACCACATTCTCCAGTTCTAAGCTATCTACTTCGCTCAGGTGAGGTATACCTTCTATACTAACGGTATCTGAATTTTTTCTTCCATTTCCTCAACGCTAGACTTACGTGTTGGTCTTAGCAAACATCTGAGAAAGTAGGGATCACGTGACTTTATCTACATGATTACACTCTTGCAAACAATACAAGACCAGACCTAGAACCCTTCATCAAACCAAGATAGAGTTATTCTCTCTATAATAAACAAGACATCAAGTCAACAAGGACATGATAGCTCTTCAGTACTGATCTGTATGTGCAAAATTGTACTTTACTGAAATTCATGTGTAAGTGAATTTACTGGTCTATTCATCAAATATATATTTAATCGCCTCTTGTGACATTTGCAATTAAACATCTAAAATTGTGAGGTATGAAATTTTCTTTAAAGTGAAATGTTAATTGGGTGCTTAGTTATTCTCAGAAGCATGGTATTAAATTTTGGCGTAGCTCAGTGGTTCAACGAGAATCTTGAGAAATATCTGGGCTCTATAAAATGTTCTTTAACTCTCCTAGTTTAGTACTCGTGTGCAAAACTTTATGTAGCAACTAAACATTCAGATCATTCTGTACTTATGAACACTGTTATTAAAAGAATTTAGAAATTGAATAATCACACGATTATATCTGGTTGAAGTGATTTTACTGCCCACTATTACCTCAATGGAGCAAACCAGACCTCTATAGAGATGGACCATGATGAAGAAGCAATGTTGGCATCTAATATTAAACACTCCAAAATTCTCTAATTCCTTACCATCGGACCTCTTCTCAAACTGCCCGTGGTAGGCCTAACACTTAAACCTTCCATTGCAAAACTATCATAACTATGTTGGCTGGTGGTCCTATTTCCCAAAAAAGCTGCATCTCCAACTTAAGTAGGTCCGGCGTGCATGGCGGCTTCTATCAAAAGATGTAGATGGCCGTGTTTCGTACACCCATGCTATCTGATAATCAAAAATCACGACATCGCAATGTGTCAAACCACATTGTTACTGCAGGAGTTCTCCTTGGACAGTTCTAACCATTATTATTTAAATTCCTGCTTAGAGGTCACACTGGTAATTTCCTTACTATAATTACGGATGTGCTGGATCCTGAACTTTCAGGGAAGAAATCTGGAAAATTGCTTTTCTGAAATGTCTGGCAAGAATTAGCTGGCTCCCGAAATTTTCGGGAAAATTGTGTTAATGCAGATTCCTAATGTTTCCTATGAGCAGAAAGAACAATTCTTTTCCTGTCATGCTTAAAGAAATTCTTGTCTCTATCCTCAGGCACTTTAATTAGTGTTACACATTGCATTACTATCTTGTAAACTCCTTATTCACAGAATTGCAGATTTACACATTTCTTCTGAAAAGTCCTCATTGTAAATTGTTTGCACATTTATGTAAACACCATTAACGTACTCTATTAGTTTACCGTCTTTCGAATGATATATTTTTATAAACTTGCATAATTTTTTTTGTTCTCACACATGCTTTGTAAGATCGCGCTAACAGAAAGTCACTATTATCAAAGATGTTGAGACATACTGAGTGTTGCACCCCATGACATAAGTTTTTAACCATGGTGGTCCAGAAAAACCATAGATCAAATAAAAAAAACCTTACTGTTTGAGGAGCAAACTTGTTTCACTTATCTCCAAGCAAAGTGTACTTGTTTAACTTGCCTATAACAAGAACTTTATTTACTTTTTTTTCGCTTATTGTTGACTTGAACTTTCTTTATGTTATTGTAGTGGTTGGTTTGCAAATGTAAAACTCAGTCGGTAAACAGTAAAAAATTAGGTATGTGGGAATGGTACGAACGTCTGCCAGGGAGCGAATCATTGGCTAGGTGTTTATCTTGCAGGAAGTTGTTAAAATGAGAGCATGGGATCACATCTGGGCTGCTGAGACACTTGAACCAACATCCGGCTACTGAAGCCTCTAGTGAGGTGGTGTTCTCTTCTACAGGCAACATTGTCACAAAACACAGAGAAATACTCGCAACAAACCATATTGATGAACCAATATTTTTCCATCAAAACAGGGAAGAATTATAATGTACTAGTTATAAAATAAATAGTACCAATGTTGTATATTGGTACATTTATCAAACTTAATTTGCTATTTTATTCTTTTTATGAATTGTCAATATAATTATATTTTTAACACGTTATATTTTTCCCAATCCCGTCCCATTTCCCAAGGGAAAAGATTTTTCCCTCGTGAAAATTTTCTAAATACACAAAATATCCATTCCTGAACACCCCTGATTATAATGTATTTATGCCCGGTTTTGAAAACCACTAATGCATTTTTTTTATATCGTAATTAAATATTTCCATAAAAATAATCGTCACAATTTCATGTTTACCCTGCTAACGATAGTTTAAATATTGTATCTGTAGTGTATCATATATAATATTCTGGGGCTTGTATTTACCTCTATACATTAATATTAAAATAGATAAAATTTAAGTAAAAATTAATATTTGACAACATTATTTACTGATGAAAACTGCAAACAAAGCAATTTTTAACCAAAACAAACTTTGAAGAATCTTTGACTACAAACATCACAATTCTGTCAACTTAATTCCACTAGTGGTAGTGTGTGTCCCTGCCTAAGTCGTTAAATACGTGATGTGCCTGCTTTTCCTCAATGTTATCCTCAGCTGGCCTGAAGGGCTTATGTTTTATAAAGGAAGAAGTAATATTAAATGAATCGAAGCATCTGCCCTGAAGGGCTTATTTTTAATAGATGAATGCTAATGAAATTATAACTAATAAGTTATTTATTAAATAGTGTTACGTTATGATCTGGGATAGGCACCCTGATATTAAATAGTTGGGTATGTTAAGACTGAACTAATGAATTTAATTAAAAGCCACAATTAAGATTGTGTCCCTATTAAGGATGTGTTTTGGAGGAACCTAGTTTTTGGGAGTTAAGCGCCGGAATGGAGCTGAAGTGGTGTGACGCTAGCAGCCAGAGGGTACGTTTTTCTGACTGGAACTGGAGGTCGCTGAAGAGGTGATGACCCTCGGGTTGCTGGTGGGATCACTGGAGCTTTTGGTGGCTGTTGACCGTCGAACATTCTGGAGGATGCACGCTACCGACGTAGAAGAAGTTCTATCACTAATTTAATCTTGTTCAGATCTATCTGGCCATTACAGCGGGGGACAAGGTGGACTAGTGCCTACCCTTAGCTAGCACTTCTGGCCAATTACAGCTGGGAGGTGCAGCAGGGTGCCTGGATCCCTTAAAGTGCTTGGCGCAAAAGCATTGACATACTTTGCCTTGTCGCACACTCGTGGAGGCCATGATGCTCCAGCGAGCTGTGGTTCTCTTGCGGCGCAATGGTGATAAATCATAGCCATTCTGGAGAAGTGTTGATCTGTAGACACAGTTAAATCTAGGATCAGGTGTCTGGTATCAGTTCGGGCTTTCCAATGTACCCTGTAACCATGTTTTCCAATCTCAATTACGGTTTTAATGGCTTGCCTGGCCCATAAGGATTAATGCTTTCCAAGATGGGGTGTAGTCGTACTGTAGAGAGTACTTTCTAGAGGCTTAGAAATGTCATGTGTCAATGGTTTCCCTTCAGTTTCAATGGAAAACCTTCTTGGATTAGAAATGTAGAATTTTAATACGGGATGGTATGGGTTCGGGCATCTCAACTCTCTCCTGGTTAGTTTCTGTAGAGGTGACCGCTCTGTGCGCAGCAACTCAAGCGGGTGGTGTGTGTTCTGCGTTGACATGAACTTTGCTTGTTTGAATCACAGCTTTTGCACTCCGCAAGAAAATATTAAGTGTTCGGGGAGTAAACCAAAAGGGCAAGCACTGATTCCCCCCTTAATCTTAACTTTTAATTATGGTTCTCTCCTGTAGTGTTTGTAGATTTACTCATTTGTGCACCTGGCGGGGTCGTGGATCTTTCCACGTTGAAAGATCTCGGGTGACACTCTGTAGGTGGAGGGACCTTAATAGTAGAGAAATCAAACCCCATGGTAAGCTTGACCACAAATCTCCCTCCCAGGGAGTCTGGTCCAGCCTACTGTAAATGCTTTCAAAATGTGTGGTGCCAGCTGTTATTAGATAGAGGAGAAAGTAATAAAATCCAAACAAAAGGAAACCCAGCTGTGAATTATTTGGGTGCCTCTGACTTGACCCAAACTGTTATAAGGAGCTGGTCTCGTTGGCTTCCTTACGGGGTCGAAGTCTAAGGTAACTGATACTATCTGGTGGGTTATGACAGGTTTGGGAGGTACGTGGATATTTACTACCTTATAGACGGCAGTGCGAACTACGCATGTGACGGCCGGTTGTTGTATGTGGCGGGGGGTTGGTTAGGTTCGGAATAAGTTTCTAGTGGCCCTAGTGCATCAAAATAGTCAAGATTGTGCCAGGGCCAGTGTAAATCAAGTAGGAAATCCCAGTAGGAACTATAATCCTAACCTATGGACTATTTTTTGTTAAGGGGCTTTCCCTCAGGTCTGAGTAGAGGTCATTCTCCAGAGGGGTCTGTTTTACATTGGGAGTATCTGAATTTACGCTTCGGCAGCGTCTCTAATTCTCTTTGACATGCATTTTTTACTAGTTTTGAGCAACAAGAGATTTCCAATTTTACACAGTTACGTATTTTATTCATACGATGGAGTGTACACAGGGATGCGTAGCGCTTACCAACAATTTTGAAGTGAAATTAAGCTTAATGCTTCATTAAGGAGTTTTCTCCCCGGTTGTGATCTGCTCTGCAAGTCTTTTACAGACTGCGATGTAAGGGCGACAGCCACCACTTACCTTGTTGGTGCCCTCAACTTTATGCAAGATAGAGGGCCGACTGATGTCTCTGTGCCCTCAGTCCATGATGGTTGGAGGGCCGAAGACTGTCCTGAGCTGCTGTTTGACACCTTATATATGAAAAATGCTGGCTTGTAGGCTGTTTGAGGGTTGCAGAGATGGCTAGTCTCGCCTCGTGGGGGTGGTTTAAATTATGGTTGGGGGCAAAACCATACTTATCTCCTCGGTGGGAGGTGGTTGACATATCTATTGCCTCTCCGCGAGGCTCTGGTAGCAGTGACGACCTTGTGTGTGGGTTACTGCCCTCCTGCAACATCCCTTCAAGCTAGCTTCTCTGGATTTGTCGTGTAAGTGGGTTGTTGGATAATGCAATCTCTCGGGATGGAACAGGCGACTGCATGTAGACTTTTGATTGGGCAGTAAAATTTCAGTTTAGTTTTCATGTGTCTGTAATTGCTCAATGTGCTGGGAGCAACCCTGTAAGCATGGTATTTGTCTGCCGGCGTGTGACTTGCCCATATGAGTTTTAATTTTCCCAATGATGAGGCAAAGTTGACAAGTAGTGTCCGCATGCCCAATGTGCAGGAAAGCGACGTGTGTCAGCATTCATCTGGCGTGTCAGCTTCTGGTTTCAATCAGCCGGTGCCGGGACAGTCTGTCTCTTTGCTCGGCGCTCTTTGTTCCTAGTTACTTTCCTTCACCGCCCCTTAACCACATCTTGGCGTCATAAGCGGTGTCTCTGGCATAAGCTGGCTGCCGATGAGGTCCATTACTTCCTTTGCAGAAGAGGAAAGATAGGGGTTAAAGGAAAGGTCTATGATAAGGCTTGTGGAATTGAAACTGTTTATTTTGTCATTCCTACGTGTGAGGGGTTGCAGGCCTTCTTAAATGTACGCTTGCCAGTTCAGAAGTTTGCAGAAGGCATTTTTTTAAATTCTTAGACAATTCTTTCTACAATTTGGTTTGAAAAAGAAAAATTTGGCAAATCAGCTGGTACGTCTTTGGCACTCGAGAGAGAAATTTTTGTGCTGCTCGCAAAGGACAATAAGGAATTCATAAAATTATTCGCAGTGTAAAATAAAAAGCAAAGGAAGGGTCAGCCAAAGCTGTGTAGGGTGTTTGGTATGGTAGATAATGGTTACATGTACATAGGTAGTCTTTCTATTAGCTAAGGCAATGGGAGCGAAACGAATTAAAAGTTAGATTAATTTTAACTTATGAGGCCATGTCGTTATCCCTACAACTTTTCTTTACATTGGTTAAATGTGACATTTGAATCTTTTCTTTACGTTGAATATAGAGGTTCCTGAAGTGAAAATGATCATTCTTGATAGGTAATTAAATACTGGTATCGTGAAAAGAGAACAAATTAATTATAGGATCTACCAAAACACTAATACATCGTGGTACTGTAATTGAGATAGTAAGGTCTTTAAGAGATTGTAAAATGGTACCCTGGTCAAAGATTGTTGAACACAATTACGAAATCTTGTAAACTTAACGTGTCTTATGTTTGTAATGACAAATCTTAGGTTATGTATGTTTGGTAAATCCTTGCTAGCTAATACGTACTCATTGAACACTTTTACATTTCATAGATAATCTTACAACCAAATATTTTGTTTTCTGCTTTCATTGACATACTTTTTTAGGCTATTCTGTTTTATGCTAAGTACCTATAACACATTATCTGAAGTGACAAACAATCCAAACTAGCCTGCCTGTATGCACCTCAATGTCACATTTTGGCTAGTTACATTAAATTGCCATAGAGAATGATAACGTACCATTAGACAATAATATATTCAAATCTTTTCCCTTCCCTTTCAATGACCCATTCGGATGGTTTTAGTAATAGTTTTAGTAATTGTACTTGTCTCAAGAATCTTCTGGCAGTAAGAACAAGTTTTCTAAAATCCTTCAAAGATTATAAAGTTAAATGAATGAGGCAAAGTAGAAATTCTTACAAACTTATTAAAAGAAACTAAATATAATTATAAACAATTACTTATTTACTCTGAAGATGTTTACTCTTTTGTTAAAGTGGGTTTTAATTTATTAATGTTAACAGTACCAACTACTTTGGCACGTTAAAGAAATAAAGTAAGTCTGCCAGTCCCAACAAGTGTCATTATCATTACTCCAGTAGTCTGTATCCTGGAACAATAATGTGGGTTCAGCACATGAGGATCCCAGAATGTTAAGTAGGCAGGCACTATCTTCTTTATCCTAATTAATTTTTTTCTCTAACATATTGTGACTGCAAATTCTGCTCTACAAAGTCTATCAAGTTTGTTACGTTTACTACAGCTAACCTAGTACCCTATCATGCTCTTGAAATAGAACAATTTTAAGATTATTGGAGCATAAATAATTACTAATTAATAATTCTTTATGCAATTTTTGCCAGGATATAACTGTTCACTGTGAGCTCTATAGGGGGGACGGTTCCATTACCACTCCCCAGGACTCCGGAGGGTATGCACTAGGAGCAGCTGACTGGGAGTGTCGTCTCTTCTTTTTCTTCCCTGCGGAGGGCGAAGAGGATTGCTGGAATCTCCTTATCCTAGTCTTTGATTGGTATCCACACTGAGACTGACATTTTTTAAGCTCGTGGTTTTTTCTCTCTTGGCTTGAGGTTGGTATGGAGGTGTTGTCGATGGGCCCACCCCCTAATTTGTACACGCCAACTTCCAAGGCCAGCCCGTAAACAGTATTCTGTTACCCATCGAAATGACATGGGGTTATCCCTGTCTCAGGAATACTTAAGAGTTAATTTTGCGGATTATGTTTGGGGTTCTCTGGCTAGGGAGGGGAAATGCTTCTATCCAACAGATAAACATATTGGTTACAGCACTGAGGTGCCTATTACCCCTAAGACTTCGTGGGTAGGGCCCCATTATGTCGCCTGCCAGATGTGTCCATGCCTGGTGTTGTTTTAGGGGGAATATAGCGGGAAGGGAAAGGGGGTTAACTGCCTCGGCAGGAGTCCTTGCAATTGGAGACATGCTGTCGGACATCTCTCCTTATTCCCTCAAAGTTACAATTACTGTATATTCCACAGCGTCTCCTGGGTGCCAGGATGCTGTGCATGTGTTTGGTTATAGTAGTGCTGACAAGTCTTCCCTGTGGGTTTGGGCTACCTAGATTTTGCAGAGGGCCCAAAAGTGTCCGACCTGTGACCACATGAGGTTATCTTTTAGCTGGTAGTGGTGCGAGAGGCTTTTTAGTATTTTTGTAACGTTCAGGTCTTGTTGCTGATTAAGTGCAACTTGTTCACGGGTGAGTTGTAACTGTTGCAGGCGGAGGGTTTCACAAGGGTTATGGCGGCACGTTCATAGGGGAGTTAGCTTTTTTCACTCCTCCACTCCCTCCTCAAGATTGGGTGATGTGAAAGGGCATCCGGTAGGTTGTTAAATTTGCATGGGCAGTGCTGGACAGGGAAGTAAAATTCCATAAAGAACATCTCTTACAGTCCAAGCTTGGCTCGTTGGTTTTTTGACTCCCGGAGCCATTGGAGCACCTTATTTTTGGTCCGTAGAAAGAATCTCTGCCCTTCCAGAATATATTTACATTTCTGCAGGACCCACACTACAGCCAGGCATTCTTGCTCATTACCGTCATATTTTTTCTCAGTTTAGTTGAAACTGATACTAGCATACACAATCACTAGAGGGTGCCCTTCGTCATATTCCTGGTACAGCACTGCGCCTAATCCATCTTGGCAGGCATATGTCTTAAGGACGGTTCAAACTGGTGAGGTGGTTGCAACATTGATATTATTTGAAAACACCTTATTTTAGTTAATCATGGTTTGCTCAAGTTGAATGGGATTCCCCAGTGCTGCCTGATATAATTTCCAGATGGAACAAGTTTCGGATAGTTACCGCACTGTTCAACCATCTCTAGTCAAAGGGCTACGCCACTGTTGTGTATCTTCGACTGCATCTAACTCTGTTTCGATCACCACTCTTTTACAATTGGCAAAATCTAAGGTAGCTTTATTGAAGCGAATTACTCTTTCCAGGTTTTACATTCTGGATGTTTGTGTTTGCTGCCACACACACTTGCCTATCTTATAGTTAGACAGCATACATGCTTGGACTTATTCATATGTTGTACTCTCGTGGTTAAAGACGTCCCTTCATGTTTGGAAGACTTTTGTCGCAAACTGTTTGGCTTGTATATAAGAATGCTCCTTGGTGGACTGGTGGCATCATGTGGCAACTGAAGATAATCCTGCTTACTGCGTTTCAGGGACTTATGGCCTGCTATTGTCATATGAAGAAATGTACACGGTGCTGAATCAGATAACCTACAAACAGATTGAACATGTGGTCACTAATTCAACAAATTCATCAGTCTTTCTGGAAACGCTGGCATACTCCTGCAGAAATGCTAGTATACTGAATTCCTGCAAGATCTTCAACCCAGTGTTAAATGGCTCAAGAACAATGACACCCTGATAATTGGAGAATTGGTCCTCCGTTGGCAACTGGGGCGTATCATCAAGATACTGCCTGGGTCAGATAGCATTGCACGTGTTGCCCAGGTCCTCACTCAACAGGTAGTCCTGACTCATCCTGCAGTCAAGTTGTGTCCACTACCAGTTAATTAGTTTGAATTGTAATCAGTTCAAAGTGGGCAGGATGTTTAGACTTGTGTATTTCGTGTTGTGTGTATTATAGATAAACTTTTAAATTTGTTTTCCTGCCCACTATTTGTGGATGCCATTTTGTCTGGCATAATGACTAAACAGACAAATTAACAAAATGTTAGTTATGCGCAATATGGCATCGGCACGTGTTGTTTCGTTGTGCGTAAGCATTTTAACTTTGTCGTAATGGACTATATTGTATATATAGACCATTCTCGTCCCTTGTCAAGAGACAATATATTTATATATTTCAAAAAGAATTATTATTTGCAAATGTGTTTTCTTTTACGACTATGTCTTTTTTCCCCACAAAGTTTGTGTTTCATTGTAACTGGTGTAAAATCAGCTTGATTTTAAAAGGTAATATATTAATTTAATTCAATGGACAGCATCTTTGCGAATAAAGTGATATGCCTGGAAGCAAAAACTTGACCTATCCTAGTCGCCAAAATTTTAATTGAACGTCATGTGACTTGTATTACCAAGCATAAAGGTAATTTTTAGTAGGTAACTTCCTGTGGGTAATTCAGAGGATTTATATCTGAATATTGCAAGATTTTTTGCAGTGAAATATCATTAAATAATGTTTAATAGATGGCCATTTGTTATGCAGCAAGGTGTCAGCGACATGTAGTTGCATGGAGGTGGTATCCTTCTCCGCTGGAATCAAGCCTAATAAGTTCACAAATTGTATTTTATTGACGTCATATCCCTCTTCTACTGAAATCTCCCATATATAGAATTTTTTTGTCAGTTCCCTGAAAAACAGATGGGATTGACTGTCTATTTCGTCCAAAAGCCAATATATGTTCTGAACAATCATTTAGCTATTAAATTCAGTGAGTTTTCTATGATTCATTGTCTTTAATGTATGTTTTCTAGGGTTTCCAGTCAGTACGTTCGCCAAAGATTGCATACATGATTTGTTTTTTAAGACTATGTGACAGCAAAGTAACGCGGATAATAAACTGACGATATCAGTATATTGTTTACATCCTGCAAGTGTTTTTATTTTACAGTTTTCTCCTTACAGCTTTACTGCATTCATAGGTATTGTCTATTTCATGTCAGTGGTATCAATTTTAACAGCTAGAAAAGTAGCTGGCCACAATGTATCCTTCCACCACAGCTGTTTTGTCAGTGAACATAGACATTTGTAAATGATTTGAGTCCAATACACACTTGCATTTTCCTCTTTCTTACCGTATCCTGTTATGGCAGACACTGAAAGACTGAAGTTAGCTAAACTTTGACCAGTATTCAATGTAGGATATTATAAATAATTTGTCGTTCAGGCCCGTTATATTTTTCTAACTAAGTTATGTTTGTTCATGTTCTGTTTATTTTATTTAGAGATGAAAAAGGGTAAGACTAAGGGATGGGGGAGGATTTAGTTTTTCTTTTGTGAAACTGCATTGTTTTGATGGTCTTAAGATTGTGTGGCATTTTGAGTTGCATATTGTTTTGATGGAGCAGTGGAAAATTTTGCTAGAGTGGAAATAACGTTAAAATTATTTCAACATTTTGAAGTTGAATTTAACAGTGTAGACAAATAAACAAATTTTTTACACATTAACGAGGATAAGTAAAACTTTTGCAGGCCATGTGCATTTCAATAATTATAATGATGGTTTATCAATAGTACATTATTTACAAAAGACTCAAACTCACTGTCTGTAAAATTTACAGGATCATGAAATGGTGCTTTTTCTGTGGAAATCCTGCAAGTTTACTTCACTAAAATCACGTCTTATTCATATTATTTGAGATTAAATAAAATAATTAACTACCAATATATTATTCTGATAACTAAAAATGTGCTTGTATAAACACAATGAGAAACAAGCAAATGCACAAAGGTAATCACTGGGCTGGAAATTGAAAACGTGGCTAGCCATTTCCTGGAAACAACTGTTTTTACATGTCACCATGCATAATTGCCAAGTTAATTCACTAAATGCCAAAAATTAATGTTTTACATAAATATAATTCAGACCTTAAATGTTGTAAGTAAAATAAAAATTTTAAATTACAACCTTCAGTTCTGAGTGGAGTTGTTTTGATACCATGTTTTAAGATTTTCTTACCCCGATACCATTGCCGACACTTGGATACCATTTTCGCCACCAGTTCCGATACCCCTACACCAATGCCATCCCTTTTGTTCCACCTCACCATTATTGTGTAGAAATATGAGAAACAAAAACTAAGAGATTTCCCCAATATTGTCGCCACCAAGAGCAGAGCAAGATGAAAATTCCCCACTTGCATTCATGATATATGTATTTTGGCGTGTCTGGGCAGCACCAAAAGATTTTCATGAAAAATTTGGTGTAATTAATATTTCAAGTATAGGCCACGCAAAATTTTTGTATTCTTGTACATATTGATTAATCACGATTCCGTACAACCATAGTAAATTCAGACTTAATTTCTCCCCTACAAAACTTGAGAAAGCAAAACCACTGCAACATGTTATACAAAATGGCATCTTTCAATGTGCACGTGTGGCGTTGCGGTGGGCATGCGAACTATGAATGGAAGTTTTGTCTTGTACAGCAGCGAAATTATTGTTGCATAAGGCTTCTATGGTCAAGCTCCAACTTGTTTACATTTTACGCATGCGGGATGGTTAGTTTATTTATGAGTGTGAGTGAACAAACTTATTGCACATGTAATCGATCAGTACTGTAAAATGTAGTCACACCATATAATTTTTGTATATACAGAAAGTAACAACCCAATTTCATTGTCTTTAATCGTTGCTAATTTTTGGCTCGATACCATACGCGATGCAGAAATCAGAAAAAGTTTTAAGTAGCGGCCGATACCTATACTTAGTATTTGTATTGGAACAACTCTAGTTCTCAATACTATTTCCTTCCAAAGTCATCAAAATCGCGAGCTTAACAACATGCATCCCATAGTAATTAATTAGCTGATGCGGTAATTTACAAAAAAGAACATTTACTGTTTTCATAGTGTGTGTCGGAATGTACCCAACTTATATGAAATTGACAATAGGTTGGTAATAATGAGATCAAATCACACAATCTGACACTATTACAACAATCTACGGTTTTGTTATTGTAAATATGGTTATATCCGTGGCTCTATTTTGACTATCATATTATTGGAAACTAATGGTTGCATGTTTGGTGTGAATCATAAATGTTTGGAAAAAAATGTCTCAAATAATTCAGTATTCATTGAGTATGGCACAAACGACGAAGAAACACTGGACAAAAATATTAATACATAAATAAAAATTAAATTTTGCCTAATTTCAAGAATTTAAGTTTTTAAGTTGAAGTGATTATTTAATAATAAAACTATTTCACTATGTTTATTTAATGACATCCTTAGGCTATTGGGGTATACACATTCATTTTTAGGTAATCTACTGATGCGCGCTCCTATCTCTGGTATAGTGGTTAAGGCTCTGATCGCCCTCCCGAGCTCTAATAATCACGTGTTAATTATTATTCTGGCCCGGTGGGTCATGGCAAGTTCTGTGGGTGATCGCTTATTGGAAGGATACAGTCTGAAGAGGGGAATCAAACCCTAGTAAGGTTAACTAAGATAGTTTCCCTTCCTGAGAGTGTGATCTTCCTCACTACTAGGATTGCCAAGAGGTGGGATGCCAATTTTCCTGGGGGTGTATGAGTGGTGGGATGATTTAATTGATGGTGATGATGGTTGATCCTACCGCAGTGATTGGCATTATCCACTGTGGCTGTGTAGGTTGGCATGCAGGAACATAATTTCCGGTGGGAGAGATGGCTTGAGCCTGTGGGACGACCTTAGGTGGGAGTCTTACCCGGATGGTTTTCTCGGAAGTCTGCTTTACCAGACACGTATTGGAAATGTCCTTCCTCAGGGCTACCATGAGTTGGGTTACATTTACTTGCCGGTGGTGTCTCCAATTGGATAGGACATGTCAATTCTGGGTCAGGTTCCGGCCAATCTGCACCTTATAAACCATCTAGTTCTGATGCAAGATCAAGTGGAATGTAGGGTGAGATTGGTCTGGGCATGAAGTTGGGTTCTGCAGGTGGACGTATGATTACACTCGTGACTTCCACGTCTTCCTTCTGACCTTTCCGTTGACGTGCAGTCCCGGGGGTGTCTTATGCAGTTACACCCAAGGCCCTGACACTTAAATAGGCAGTCCGGTATTAGGACGCCATCGATGATAGATGAGGGAGCACCGGAAACCCAGGAACAGCAGCGTTTTTTTTCTTCAGACTTAAAGCCTTCTGTAAGCTCAGTCTCTTTGGAGTTCAGTGCACCTCATGGCTAGTCCTAAGTGGGATTTTCTATTGCACTTGACAACAGGTTTTACAAATAAATAAAATTAATGAAACAGGGCACTAATTTCAAAATCTCAGAAGTCAACAACTCAATTTCACTTAATATTTATTACGGTATTGAGAAAATTGGAATGTCCCAGTTGGGTTAAACAAAATTAGCTAGTGATGGAAACTATTTATGGAAAAATTATTTATTCAAAGGGAAGCCTGGTAAAATAAGTAATCAATTTATGTTTGCATAAAATTTACCCAAGACTAAATCGTTTTGACATCTCAAGAAACAGGGTTTGTCCAGATGGGCAACAACGGTATGAGGACCTGCGGTTTATAAGATGTCTGGTTATCTCTGGAGTCGAGCCATCCTTGCGGTCGGCTGGTGCAGTTGTGGACGAGCCTTCTCCAAGCCTTTGCAGGTTTGGAGAGGTTGAAGTCGTATTGCAGACTGCAGGAGAGGTGAGAGGTCTTTGCAGACTGGGGAGTGCTCATTCACCTATGTGGGTGGTAGGCCCGGTGTGTGCTTGGGAGTGCTCTGGGACTTCCTTATATAGCGGAAAATCTCGTTGGTCAGCAATATTCCGGGGGTGCGGGGTAGCGTAGCCTTTCATAGAAGGGGTTGGTTTTTCAGGGATGCACCGCCGCCGTTAATTTCTTATCACCCTGCGTAGATGCGACGACAAATTTTAACACCTCATCCCAAGGCTGGCAGGATGTGATGTCACAGGATAGCAGAGATGCTTTGATCCTGTTTTCCTGGATGTTTTTCCACAGATAATTTCAGGGTAGTTGTCCATAAAATATCATTTTATTTATTCACAAGGGTGGTGAATGCATGCTGGATTCTGGGCAGGCTGTACGTTTCATAATTAATTGCGTTAATCATCTTTACATCTGAGGTGTCCAATGCGTAGATTCTCTTTGATCGGTATGTGAAAGTACTTCTGCCACTGTTCATGACCTGCCCTGAGCTCTTGTCCGCTCGTTGATGGGGCGTAGTCGCCTGTAGAGTGCACGAGCACATTGCACAGTATGTTTGCATGTGTCAGTACTATATTTCTCAGGTCTAAAATCCATGTGTGTTCCAGCCTTTGTTTTATTGTTGTTAGACCACTGAAATACAAATTATTGAGAATCCACTATATTGTGTGTGGAATGTTGAATGCAGCAGTTGGCATACCTGCTGGTTAAGTACAGAAGTAAAATATTTCGTAACCTAATTTTCTGTTTCTGTGGAAAATCTTCACATATTGATGTATGCTTATAAGCATTTAATTACAGTAATTAGTGTCCTCATGATGCAAGGTACGGTTGTTAGATTTGGATTAGTTTGTTAGCACACATACATGTCACCTAACAAACTCGGTATCACTGTCGTACAAAATAAATAGTTTTGTAGTGAGTTTAAGCCCGACTTGACATGTCGAAACTTGCCATCATACCACATGTCTATAATGCCACTGATATATTTTTGTAATATGTGTTGGGAATAATAATGACATTAACTTGTTCATGATGGCATACATCTTAAAATCATAAAAATTAAAGATTATTTTATTCCTTATAGAAAACAATTAACAATGAACTTTGCAGAAATTACAGCAACCACAAAGACTAATTTTAATTACTTCTCGTTGGAAGTTTATTTAAAGAATGTAAATTTATTTCAATATTCAGAGGTCTTTAGAATACAGCAATGCCCAAGATGTTAACATGGTACCACTTGACTGCAAAAGATGAATTTAAACAGAGTGCAGTGTAATTTTCAAGTTCAAATTCCATTTTGAGTTGCTTCTTGTATAAAAATCAGTGGTTTTATAAAAATGTTAATAATTTTCGATATTCAGATGTGCAAAATTCAATTTTTCTTAGAGTGTGGTTTTAAATTTAACTCACTTTCACATCTCCACATTTAAGATGTACAAAAGATGAGTTTAAACAGACTATACTTATGTCTTAATGATGACCTGTTCACTGTAGACTGTATTGTCAACACACCAGTGGAACTATGTGTATCGTGCGTGAACAGGTTGTCATTAAGACATGAGTACAAGATGAAAATTTGAAAATAATTTTATAAGTTTTCTGCTGTAACTAAAGTAGGGCAGAGATTTTTAATCATGTCCAATACTTGGTGTCTGATATCATTTTCTGTTTTTCAAACAGTGTATTTTTGACTTCCTTTACTCATTCAAGCTTACTAACTTTTACAATTATCCGTAAAATAAAGGAAAATTGTGTGTGGTGGTGTGTGTGTTTTTTTTTTTATTTTTTTATTTATTTATTTATGGATCTTGGGTGTAGATATAATCATTGCTACAAAATTGAATATTCAGAATTGGTAATGGCTAGCGAGACATTGTGTGTTTTATTTTAAGTTTCTCATTGATTATTATTTAGTCTTAATTATTTGTATACGTTGCTTTTCAGATGTTTCAATTATAGTGTAATTAAAGATGCCACTGGCGAAGCATTTTTTTTTTATGTTGAGTTCTCAAAATGGTGTCGTCATATTTATGATGCTGCGTGTGTCAGTAGAGCTAACTCTATTCAGTAATCGCTTCATTTAACATTTTTATCTCTTGATTTACAAATTTTGTCTTTTCATAAATGTAGTAGTGGTTCAAATAACTTCTTTTATATATCAGTGCTACTTATAAAAGAATAAAGCATTACGTGCACCCTTTATTTCCAATTATTTATTCAGTTTATGATGAACGAAGAAGAGGCATTGTTATATTTGCTGTTGTAATTTTAATATTGCTCGTGGAAGAAAATGGCATTTCAAACCACGTACGTTTAAAACATGTTTAATTTACCAAAAGTGCAGAACAGAGTAAATTGCATTAATGCAATGTGGGCTATTGCAGGCAGTGTTTTGAATATAGATGGCTATATAAAGTATGTTAGGTTATCCAAAGTCATGTTACCATTTCTTAAAATTTATTCCAGCAATTCTGAATGTGGATAGGTGTTCAGTCTGGTCAGGAGAAAGAAAACAAAATTCAGATCCCAAGTTTTCATTATGGAGAAATGCAACAGACTTTACTTGTCATATTCCTAGACAAACTTTTCCAGAGCTTTCATACCATAGTAAAAATAAGCAGTGTTTCCGTAGATCTCAAAAACCTGGAAATCAGAGAAATGTCAGGGAATTTTCCAATGGAAAGAAGGTGGCAACCCTGAAAAAGCAACAAACACAATAAAGTATGTAATCTAGCACTTGCAATTTTAAAATCATTCTTTGTGTGTTAGTTTATTTGATACCAATGTTCAACTTTCATGAATATATTTTTACAAGAAGCATCATCACAGCTCTTTGAAATTTTTCAAATCATGATATTATTTTGTTATACACAAAAGCATGTTAATATTTAGGTCTGATTTTTATGCTGGTAATAGTGAAACGTAGCATTGTATGTAGACTATAATGGGTGTTAGTTTTATGCAGAGGTACAATTTATAATAGGGCTGTTTTACGATCGAATGAAAATGCCACATAGAATTTAAGGTATTTTTTTTTGTTTTGGAAGAGATTATACTGCCACCACAGTAATTTGCCGCTCTTCGTAGTATTTTCTAGTGATTATTGTTGTGCGGAGATGCCAAAAATAGCTATTACTTTTGATCGTGAACGTGTAATGAAGCATGTTTCTACAGTTTTGACATCAAGAATAAAATAATGATGTGCAAGTTCTGTAAAATGTGTGCAGACTGAGTTGTGAAAAAGTACATGGCTTAGTTTTTGAGGTTAGAGAGAAGTGTAATGTTTCACTATTATAATTTTCGTATCGAATTTGATTGTTGGTTTCAGGAAAATTGCACAGTGTTGATTTTTATTGAATTTGACGAACAAACTTAATTTTAGTGGCGTAAATTGCAAGGATTACACTAGAAAAAAGTGTTCAAGAGGTGCTCTTTTTACAAGCAGCAAGTTCACGTGTTTTGTATAAATAATGTATTTGCAAACATTTACTATAGTTATTGAAATGTACGTAGCCTGAAAAAGCCACTCTTTCAACTTTAAAGTAGTGTGAATAATATCTATTTGTCTTTAAATAATAGAAGTTAATGTAAGGTTAACTTCGGCCAAACTGTGCGAGTGTGTATTGCTGCATCTGTACGAATATGAACGACGTATCGCATTTAGTTTTTTCATTGATGTTTTCCATTGTGAAATTATGGAAATTTTATTATTTGAAATTACGTGTTAATGATAAGAAAATTTGTGTATGTGAAATTGCTGCTAGCAGTTTACGCATGTTTTAATAGTTTCGTCCAGTGTACTAATTGAAAACTTTAAAAGTTGGCAGGTTTTTAAATAACTCAAGGTATTTTACTAAACAAGAGCATCAGTGTGGCAAAACATTTGTCTACAAAGCTGGAAATTATCCTTCACTCTAAATTACAAAAACAGGCCGACTTCAAGTTGAGTCTTTGGTGAAAATGTCACATGCATTCTTAAGTGTTGGTGATAATGTCACATGCATTCTTAAGTGAGAAACTTCTTAAGAGAGTTTCTCTGTAAATTGGCAAGATATTTGATAGAAAAAATTATGTTCTTAGCACTTTACACACCAGTCCATGTAAATAGCATACACAATCGAATTGAAGTATGCACGTACTTGATCCGACTTCTGGTGGGTGGCACTAAGGCTCCCCCATCTTCCCGGGCGACTATGAAGCACTGGTTGCTGCTCATACGGGGTTGTTCTTATGTCATGTGTTGTACGGTTTGACCACTTCAATGACCTGTCGCTGAGTCTTGGGAGGGTCACTGGTCAGAGCTGGTCGGGTTGACACATGTGTAGGGGTGTATCACTTAGGCGTGTCTGACTACTTTGCCGGCGCTTACTGGCCGTGTGAAGGTGGTCTGCTTCTTCAGTGGTGTCGGCGGGAGCAGTGACATGGCACTGGGCATGTACCAAAGAATCTGCAATGGCTTGGAAATACTGGTATTTGACCCTCTAGCGATCTGCCTCTTCCCAGGTGTATACCTGGCTGTCCCCTGAATCTATATTGTCCAGGATCCCAGCCAAAGCTAGCAGAACAGATAGACAAATAGTGGTTGTGCCAAAATGCGTAGGCAAGGCCTGCTGGAAAGTATGGTGCTGGCTGTTGGATAGGATAGGCAGCCTGGACTACTGGCCTTGTCTAGTGGCTTGACGAGTGGGGCGTCGCTTGCAGACCCAAGTACCAAACTGAGGGTTACAGTATCGTATCAGGTTTGTGTGTGTCCGTCCTCATGGCTACTTGGTGAGTGAGAAGTCGCTGACAGACCCAAGGTTCACGTACAAACAGGGCTACACGGTAAATGGAAGCGTGGCAGACTTCGGCATGCTCATATGCAGCGAGGCGGTGTCGTGTGGAGTAAGCCTCTACAGTGCTGCAAATGGTGGTGACGACTTGAAGTCTGTTGACTTTTGGGCACAGTGATGCACTGCGTAGGTAGACATGATGTGGGTGGGTGCTTGGGCAGAGTAACAGTGTGCTACTGAACTGGCACGAGATGCCCTTGAACTGAGGACTGTGAGCCCTACTTATATGTGGTGCACAGGGCCAGCGAATGGTGTGCGGAAATAGTGTAATGGAGAGATTGAAGAGAGACAGAGATTGCAGTAGCAGTGAGCAGGCGGAGATGGCTAATGCTTTGGCAGCTACTACCCCTCATGCGGCAGAAGGCCGGAGGCTTCCTGCTGTCATGTGTATGGGAAGCATTTTAACAGAATTGCAAAAGGGGATTGTCATTTGCTTCCGTGGGTGTATGAATGGCATTATTGGGAATATTCTGGTGGAAATTTTGGAGCTTCAGGCGATTACGACGCTGCATTAAGGCAGACTACAAAGTATTATGGATTTTCCATAATTATTACTTATTTTTAATTCAGTTACAGTATTTCGGTGTCTTGCATGTTACGGAAATTTAAAGCGTTGACATTGTGTCTGAAATTTTTTGTACTAGTTCATACATGTTTATGGTACTATGTGTTGTTTGCCGTACCAGATACTTGTGTGTAAGTATACAATCTCTGTGTTCCTTGCAAACTGCGCTATAAATTTGGTATGACGAGTAGTAAAGATTGTGGCAACACTGGAAAACTAATTCTAACATAGTTTTGAGTAGTGGTGTGGTGTTGCCGTTTTGTATTTACTTTGGTCGTTTCTGTTAATTGAACATGAATTGTGCTGCAGATCTGGTTCGTCAGAGTAAGTAGGTTTTACAGAAATATCGTGATAGTTACACAAAATTATTGGGAGGACATTTTTTGTGAAGTGTGCAGCTGCAATTTTGTCATCGTGCGTGGGAGACCAGCCAACAGCCTGTGCCATGTTCAAGTTAAGATGCACAAAGATCATAGTAAAGTGAACTCAGCTCACAAAGCAATTTATCTTTTATTTGTAAACAACGAAATAAGTTGACAGTGGATGTAATGTCAGCAACAAATGTGACATGCCAGGGTTAAGGGTTTTCCTTTTGGAAAAACCTTAAGTTAGGAAATTCTACTGGCCAGGGAAAAATGGTCTCGGAAAGTTTTGCAAGAAAACCATTAAAGTGTGAAGTTTTTATTTTAAATTATAGAAATAGTTTTTCACTTAAGAAACTTGTGGGAATGTTTTCAATTATTTTCAGCTATAAGATTAGTGTGTGTTAAAATTAGTGGCTATTCCATTTAAGTGGGGTAAAATTTGACAGGGAATATGACCTACCTACACAGTATGTTACCTGTAAATTACCTCATGTGCAATGTTCGTAAATGTGAGTGTAAAATTTACTTCAGTCTATGTGCAGGTGTATGGGTATTATTTGCTGCATCTGTGTGAGTAGTGACTTATCACATTTTGTTCAAAGTTATAATAATTTGAAGGTTATTTCTGCATACTGGCAAAATTTTCAGCGGCTCCAGCAAACCAATGTGTAAATCAAAATGACACACTCTTAAGAACCTGAAAACAATGCCTTGTCACGGAAGATGTTAAGAATTTGTAGTAAGGATTGCAAATGGGAATTACTAACAGTAAGTCAGTGTGTATTTGAAACTCTTAATAGAATGTTTGAATTGTACGTGGCCTAAAACACCACCATTTAAAAACTTTTGCGCAGTGTAAAAATGTTTGTATTGTATGGAAAATGGAACTTCTCCAAAAATATTTACGTTCGGAATGTTTTTAATATTTGAATTACCGTACAAAGTATATATTTGTTACATTTTCTTTCTGTGAGGTTAAAACTTGACCGGTTATATAATAATTTGAATGCTTCTTTGATACGAGCAAATTTTGACTCGTCCACTAAAACAATATGTAATTAAAGATGATACAGTCCATGTCCGAATTGACAAATTTCATTATTTAGTAATTTGTAGATTCGTTGTTGACAGTCGCATGTTTTGCAGTCGCAGCAACACATTTAACACATTATTACATCAATGTTGCAAAATATTTTTATCTAAATTTAATGTTTGAAAAAGACTTGATATTTCTGCAATCATCACTGGAATACTACGCACGTACACAATCTGTGAAAATGACCAATGCAAAACAACAAACAGAATAATAAGTTTGTGTTGGATCAATTCCTGAAATATATTGATTCCGATTCCAAATTTGATTCTCAATAATTTTGATTCTGATTCTAAGGCCACTAATACAAAATATATCTTTAACTCTAATCTATCAAATTTATTTTATTATACTGTGAAGTAAAATGTTTATAGAAGCAGGGAAGAAAATGGGGTTTACCTTTGCTTATATGTTTCAAGGAAAAAAAAATGCCTTAAGAAGTAGAGCCATAGAATCAGTAGTTGAAATTAACTGTCTTGAGATTCTTGTTCAGGAAAGTTAATTTCTAATCAGTCTCTGGATTCAATCTATTGCATTTTTTATCACAAATTATTCCTGTTGTGCTATACAAACGTTCAGTATGAACAGTTGCTGGTGGGATAGCTAGATATCATTTTGTAAACTTTTAAGTCTTGGAAATGTAGCATTTCCCCAGTATGCTGGCACATCACCATCTGATGAGAGGATAAGTTCGTTTAGGGTAAGTTTGTAGTTCATCTCCAGATTTTACCATGTGTTGGTGAACACTGCTTACATTTCCAGAAGTTTAGCATACATGCTCCACATTGTAGGTTTTTGGTTGCTGTTAAAGTTGGTGCTGCTGTTACTGCTCGCAGTGAAATTTGCTCCATTTGAGCTTTCCATTTCTCTTGAAAATGCAGATATTTTTGATTTTTCAAGTTCATCTATTTCTGACTAAATGTGCTGTTTGGTAGCAATTACACTTTTGTTTGAAACAAAAACCTTTATTCTTGAAACGTGGGTTAAAATTGTTGCAGTGGCATGGCACTGGTCAAATTCACAGTTCCTGAACCTCCTTTGCAGAGATGCAAGCAAGTCATTTGTCGTGCCTTTCAGTGTACAGTTTTCCTTTAGTGAAGCTGTAATACTGTTAATAATTGGAATTGTCTCTCCAACATTAACATTCTGGTATCGGATTGCAAGGGTTCCATTTTCAAATACGGTAAGTATTTCAGTGATAGCTTCAATAGGTGACTATTAACTGGGAGTGAGGTGAATCCCTTTTGTTTGGTCTAGGCCAGGCGTGACAAGGGTCAGTGATCTTCTTTGCTCCAGAACGCTCTTTAACATGTTGGGTACTGTTACACCTGGTAGGCCCATCTTGGATCATGTTTTTCTGTGCCATGTGAAGTCTCTTGAGCTGCTTTGTTGTTTATTGGCTTTTAGACTTTAAAAAATGCAGCGAAGTTTTCAGCTAAAGTGCACTTCATGTGAGAATGGAATGACTTCTAGTCAAACATGTTGCATTTTATAATGGTTATCCAAAAAATGTACAGTTTTACTAGGTAGTGATCATTTGCTGTTGATGACCATGTCTGTCATAATACTGACATAATGAACAGGCTCTAAAATGTTTTCAGTTTTCACCTTTACTTGTTCACATATCTCAGGTACAACTGTTCTAGGAAGATGCTTCCTGGTTGGCAACTTATACTTCGGTTCTGCCACATTAATCATTCTCACAAAACCTTGCGGTTTTCAACTGCAGAGAATGGGTGCTTATCCACACAGATCATTTCGGCTATTGCTTTGGTTGATGCTTCTATTCTTGGATGACTAGCAGCAAAAAGGATTTTTGCAGTCTATAAACTGTTTGAGAGTTATGAGTGTTTTCAGTTGCAGGGGAAAGTTTTTGTTTGAGATACTGTAGTACTAGATCCACTTGTTGACTCCTCAGAAATGGAATTAATTGCTGGCTCTGAAAAGTTCTGTCCTGCTTGTGCAAGTTGGATGTTGATTTGCTTTCTCCTCCTCGTGAAATCATTTTCCCACAAAAATTACATTTTGCTTTCGCGTTGTTACTGGTTTCCAGACTAAAAAGTTTCAAACGTACCTTAATTTTTCCTCCATTGTCACTGAAAATCAGTAAAGTATTAATATTACCATAACTTCATAACATGTGCACATCAAAAAACTGAGCTTTTTTTGGGTTATAAGAAATATGAATTCGGAAGTAGAAGTGCCAATTTTTCGACATTGTCATTACGCTTTGTTTCATTCTGCTGCCATTAGAGGCATAATTGATAAGTTGACAATGGTAACAATTAAGAATAAAAATCAGGAGATCTCTCAACAAAAATTTAGCAATAATTTGTTTAACCTTAAAGTAAGTGGTATAAAATAATAAACCCAAGATGGTGGAATTTTTTTACATCCTAGGTTGCCTGTGACAGGAAATTGAACTAACAGCACTAGTAATAGCCAGCAAGCAGTCGTATTTTATGAGCATTGTAGATGCAGCATGGACGTAATATATTTGTGAACAAACTTTAGTAAAGGCTGCTCACATTAAAGTGAGCACTTTTGAAATCAACCTTAGAAAAAAGTCACTGCCCCTACCTGCATATATTTTAATGGGCGCATATAAACAAATTGTTAAGTTTCTTAGTTCAAAAATTAACATACCTGATGTGATGTGTTTTTTTAGTATCATATAAATATTAATTTTTTAAAACTTGACAGGCCTATCATAGATGCTAAGTTATATAAATTTCAAATTTGTTTCCATCATCTGTTGTCTTGCGTGATTTTCATTGATTTTAAAATTTATCATAAATTTAGTTGAGAACAATGAAAATTTAGTTTACAAAAATTTGATTGCATTATTGAATTTTTTTTTACTCAAGAGTATCGAGTAACTAAAGTATCAAGGGTATTGAGCTGAAAACTGTATTGTGTATTGAGTATCGAAAACATTTATCATCCCACCCCTATATAATATAAAATATTTATTTTTCCAATATTTATAATGTATAATTTGGTGTTTCGTAGCCGAGCGAAGGAGCTGATCATGACCATAGTCCAGCAGAGAAGTCGGACGGAAGGAGTTGGTCCTGGTATGGGAGACATGAACATGGGCGGTGGCGGTGCCGGCATTGGTGGCGGCGGTGGAGGTGGCGGAGGCGGCGGCCCTGGCAACCATTCCCACCATGTGAGTTGCTATTACTTAGCAGTTTCTTTCCTTTACATTGTACCTAACTAATTAGCTGATGCTACCCTCTCTAGTTACTAACACTGTGAGGTTGTAGACGTAGTGCTCATACTTCTTAATTCCTGAACTTTGGAATTTTAAATGTCTGTAGAGTAGAATCAAAATATTAGATTGTGGGGTTTGGGATGTGGTATTTAGTTATCTTTAAATGGACGATTTGAAAATAACATTGTGGATACCATTTGTTTGAAAAATAGAGAATAAACATTTCTGCGTCCTAAAACCAGCGAGTCATCTTGCCTATAATTTTATTACATAAATTTTGTGAGAATTTTTATTAGCCTCCCGAAAGTTTGCGTTTTAAACTTCGTTACACTAAAGGTTGAACCTTGGCGGTTTTTCCATTAGTAGTGTGATGATTAATTGCTGTGCCATTAGTTGTTTTGCATAGCTGATGCTGTTTATAGGTAGAAATTATGGTACCAGGACCCAAGGTGGGACTCATTATTGGAAAAGGTGGAGAGACGATTAAGCAACTCCAGGAGAAATCTGGAGCAAGAATGATTATTATTCAAGAGGGCTCTTCTTCGCTAGACGAGGAGAAACCTCTTCGTATCATTGGTGATCCTCAGAAGGTCGAGGTACGGAGCATGGAAGCATAATTTTGAACACATGTGCATAAGATATTGATTTGTGGGTACACTCATCAGGTTGTAAGATGAACCTCCAGTTGCTACCCAGTAAAGTGTTGAAAAGATTTTTGAATAAATTCCAGCGATAAATTTAGCTCTTATGAAATGGTACCATTCCAGTCACAACAGTGACCTGCTTTTGAGTTGACTTTGAAAAGTGAGACACTTATGTAAGGGATTAATGAATGTATTTTTCTTTTTGCAGTATGCAAAACAACTTGTCTATGATCTAATAGCTGAAAAAGAGATGCAGGTAAGGAAACAACAATTAAAAAAAAAATTTCACTATCTTTGCTGCAGCACTTTTTTGTCGTTGCAAACTTGTGGAGAGTGATACTGGATGTCTCCCTTTTTGCAGCAGGCATTTAACCGTGGCGCTGGGGGTGGGGGAGGTGGCCCCAGGGGCGGAGCAGGGGGTGGCAATCTCAACTTTGAGGAGTACGGTGGCCAAGGTGGGGCAGGCGGAGGGGGTGACTCAAGCGAGGTGAGTCGCTTGACTTGAGAGTGTACCCATGATTCGCTTTGTCATGCCATGTTTGTTCAATGTTTTGTAGTTTCCATGTTCTGCCGTATTAAAGACGTGATGCTTGATACTCGCACATATTTTCGAATGCCTTCAGATTTTTTTCATTTTTAGGCGAGTTGGTTGAATAAACCTTGTCTATGTAGAGTGCACCGTAATAGTAATAGGTACCATGCCAATATATTTTGTAGTAAGTCTGTTATTTTGGTTGGTGAGATAGTCTGTTGGGTTAGTCTTATCAGTTGAAAAAGTGTGAAGTGAAACCACGCTGCTGCGATGCTGTTTCTTTGGTTTTCCCGTAAGTAGTTTTTTTATTTACAGTCCCGTCAGCTATCATATATAAATAATATTAGGACAGCCCTCATGCTACAACTTTGAAACATAGATTCTCCACATCCGTCAATTGGATATTCTGCCCGGAAGCCATAATATATTCTGAACAATCGTTTAGTAATGAAATACAGTGGATTCTCAATGATAAGTTTCCGTTATTTCTGTTAAACCACATTTCTTATCTGTATATTTGCCAAAGATTGGGCACTTTTTTTTTTTTTTTTTACTCTTTGTGATTGCAAAACAACACAAATAATCCGACAACTGGTTCTATCAGAAGTATTGTTTACATTCCACAATAGTTTTTCATGGTTGTAAACTACCGTTTTTCTTGGAATGTCTTTACTGTATTTGTAGGTTGTTATAATGAGAAACCATCTCATATTCTTATTCTTCTTACATGCTTACTGCACTCGTAGGTTGGCGAAAACGAGAACAAACCATGCAATCTCTTGCTCCTTTTAACCAAGGGATTGAGCATAGTTCGGCTAACGAAGGAACACTGGATGAAAATATAGTGTAAATAAAAATAAATTTTGCTCAATTTCAAGAATTTAAGTTTTCTGTTTATAGTAAATATTTAATCATAAATTAACTTGCGAATAGGCTAAGTTGTTTTTAATAACATCGTTCGGCTGTTTGTTTGAATTTACATGTATTTCAAGGTTAGGTATGATATTTCTCAGGTTAAAAATTCATGTCTGCATCCATCGTTTTCTCACATACTGTTTTCACTGAACGAATAATCGAGAATCCACTGTTTTGGGTTTTGCACTGTAGTGTCATATTTGTCTTTTGTGAGTAATGTGGTCCACCATTTGCCACAGGTTAGAATTTTAAATCAATGACATAAATATGAAAATTCCAACCAACTTGATTCAGAAAGCTACAGATGTGTACACCTACCTCAATCCTACATGTTATAATTTTTATATAATTTGCCTAAATGGAAATATGTCCTTTATATTCACAGGAAACTACAATAGGTAAAACCACTTGTGCTGTAGAACTACAGAGATGCTAATTTTTATTCCAATTTTAAGTGGTGTAATTTTCTGTGTTACAAAGTTGAGTTCAAGTACTATATAAATCCTGTGTGTTGACCTAAGTAAATATTCATTTAACTAGACGTCTGTTTCTTGATTGTAAAATGGGAACCATAATTTAGAATGCAAACATACTGCAGTGGAACACCATTATAAGCATGGACGATAACAAAATATTTGCTAGCGTAATATTTTTTGTTGAATGCACAGTTTTATAAGATTCAATGATAATTGAAATGTGTGTCATTTTGATAACAGTATCACCCATTCCAAGATATGAAACATGTGTAAATTTTTGTTTTTGGCCTGTAAGCACATACCATAGAGGTTGCCACATACATCAATGAAAGAGAGGAATTAGTGATATACCGTATTTTATCGCATATAGGTCGCACATTTTATTTTAAAAATTTGATTGCAAACTTTGTGATGGAAGGGTTTGTGGGGGTATAAGTGAGAAAAATATTGGCTCATAAAATTGTATTGTATTATACATTTCGAAGCAAACAAAAAATCATGCACTGTATGTGCATGATTTTAAGTACACGATACTTTAACTGATATTTATGTTGCACAGCGTGTAGTTAATTCAAGGCGCATAGAGTATACACTGCCTTTTGCTGGAGCCGGGCGACTGGGTTGATAGATAAGCAATCCGTAGGTGTGTGCGTGTCGCTTTCTCAGAGTGCTTCGCTCAGGTCTGTCCTTTAGATGGCAGTCAATTGAAAGTTTAGAATGTAATGCAATATAAAGACTAGATTATGACGGGACTTTAAATGAGGCAACCTGGCATTTAAACAGTACAATACAATCCCCATTATAAATAATTAGCCCGTAGAATACAGTAGCTTACTAAAATTTTACCTACTTAGAAACACACAAAATTTTAAATTTCTGCAATGTGTAGTTTTTTGTACACATTTAAACACTTGATAAGATGTACGAAAAGTTGAACCATGCTTTTTCGTGTACTCCAAATTCACGGCCTGTGGCTCAATTTCCATTCTCTTCAGCGAACAAAATCACTTTCAATCTGAAACCTGCGGTGTAGGTACTTCATCTTTCCTTCGCGAAACTACTTTCCATAGCACTTTTTCACTTCTGCAACAACAAAACAACACTTTTACTGTGTATTGCTTGCCCTTTTTTTCTCAAAATAAAGTAGTGATACGTCCATTCCAGTGCAATCGAAGGATTCAGAATTTTTACTGATGTAGCACTAATTGTGCACAAATGGCAAAACGTATTCGTAATTTGTACAGTATATTGCAGTAATTAAGTAAAATCTCGTTAAATTCAAAGTGCTCTGGTCGTAATTTTTCGACTTGGAATTACATAATTTAGAATTATCTAATTAAAAAAAAAATTGTGTGTATTAATTTCCCTTTCCAAAGTAAACACAACTACAGCCTTGGGAATAACTAGCATCTTGAAGTTACAACAATGTTTTGGGGGACCATGAAATTTTTGGTTTTAAAAAAGGCAAAAATTTGAAGGATATAGCTCAATAAATAAGTTTGTTGCATTTATCTTGGTCATTATTGTATGTACTTATGCAGTAAAATATTGGTGTTGCCTTTAATTGCTACGACAGAATGAAAAGAAATTGAGTTTGGTTTTAAAACTGCTGCCTTATGAACAAGTACCCTCTCGCTCCCTCTACTATGAATGGACTTCTGGCAAATGTTGTCTCAATATTACACTGCCTGGCCGGCCAGCCTGTGCTGGAGCCAAGTGCCGTATTTTTGTGTCGATCAGCACCCCTTGATTAGCCTGGATTGGCCAAGGTCGCTCCCTTTGTCTAACCATCGACAGGCTGTCTTTCATCCCTCCCCTTACCCTGCCGCACACAGCTTCCTATCATCTGCAGTCTCATCCTCTTGCTCTAAACACCCCTCCCTTTTGACTGTCACAACAGGCAGTCAGGAATTTTTTTTGTCCTACTCTCCCTAACTTCACTGTGGTACTAGCTGTCACATCTTTTCACCTGAGGGTGTTGAAGAGGTGACGAAAACCAGTAACCAGACACTAAACAGACTTGAAAACTCTGGCACACTCAATGCCATCACTGTTGCAGGCAGTGGCTGCATCAGCTGTCAGCTGATTGCTGCGCCCCCACCCATTGCTGGTTACGTGCGTGCACTCGCGGCAGTGCAGGCGATGAATGTTTACTATCATAATTATTATATCTTTGATTAATTATTCTGAACTTCACATTCACTTTGGGTGAAATTCAACTTTGAATTACATAAAAGGTGATTTTTGAATTAATTAAACTTAAAGCATTTAAAATCCTATTCTGTTTGGGGACAAATAAACATTTCGAATTATATATACACACAGCTGACTGAATTGTAAACACCATTCACAACAAATAATATAAACATTTTAGCCATAAATAGAACAATTGTTCAGTAGTAACAGTCAGCCATATTTACATAATGTTAGGTCGATTTCGTAAATTGATACTTTAATACCTTACTGTCTGCTTCTGGCACAGTTAACAGTTTAAAATGAATAATATGAACATGTTACCACAAACTGGACAGTAGTACTACAAAAATGGCTGGTAACGTTTAACAAAATATATTACGTTCATACTGCACCTACGATGCTAATAAATACGACTGAAAGAGATTATGTAATAAAAGTATTTAGAGCCATCAATTTTGGGGGGGGGGGGGTAGATGAAACGTGGTTTACAGTATAACCCCTCTATTACCCCAAGAAAGGTATATTGGCCCACCTTCTGTCGGGGTGGCAGTGAATACATTGCAGGCTGCTATGTGTATGACGTAGCTGGGTGAGCATCTAGATCCTCTGCAGTGCGGCCGCCGTGGGCGTGGTGGATTTCTGCTGAAGCTCGGACCTATATCCTCAATCTGGGTAGTGTTCGGTCTGTCGCTACAAGATGGTGGCTGCTGCCACTGCTGTCGTTACAGGGCCGTTCATTTAGTAACAGCGGCCCTGCGTTGGGAAAACATGCTGTTAAATGTGATTCACTTCAATGTGTTGACTTTATATGAAATGTAGGGGGCCTGTTGGCCTCTGCACTGGCACGATGAGGCCTAGCAATGTTTACGGGAAAGTAAATATTTTGTGCGGTCTACTTGAAATAATCCCGAGTTTTTCATCCAAAACTTTTGACAGTGCCTATACATGCACACAGCCTCACTTGGCATAGTATGTTACCAGTAACATAAGAACACATTTTACTTGCACACGTTTTTCTGTATTCTCTTTACACATAAAATTGACTTTGCCAAAAAAAATTGCCTGCCATAAAAAATTAGCATATTACATAGGCGTCTGTGCACATAAACTGAAAATAATCATTAAAAAGGGCATTGAATTAAATTTGGAGTTATACATACACTGATTAAGAAACTAGTCTGTTTAATGTGCTGCTGTTTTTACAACACAAGAGGAGGGGATAATGGAAGCTAAAAAAGAAAGGGAGGGTCAGGCAGAGGGGGTGGAATGTGACTGGGCCGAAGAATCCTTGCTGACCGTGGCCTGCAACTCCCTCCTATCAGTGTCCCCTTGTGGCATTAAGTAATGTATTGTTTCATGCCGTTTGGGACAACAAATCTCAATGTCTATGATGGTAGCTTGAGAAATGTGCGACCACTAACATCAGTAAGGGCTAGGGTTGGGTAGTAATAGAAAGGTGGACATAATAAATGGGTTCGTAATAGAGGGGTTTTACTCTATATTGGAAAGAAGAGTAGTGTCACATTCTAGCACAGCAATAACGAAATGTCACCTTAAAAGAAGCAAAGGCTGCAGCCCACTGCAGTTATTGACGTTTTTCTTTTAATGACCTGTCACTCCATAAAAGCAAAAAAGAATTGGAAGCCTAGCAGTTACGTGCATCTGCCATTCTTGCCACATGCTGTGTTGAGTGTACTTCCACAAAGATGAGCGAGACCTATAATCAATAAATATTCTTTTTTTTTTGAACGCCCCCTGAAAATAAGGGTGCCACCTATATGCGCAGGCAACCTACATGCAATAAATTTCGGTAGCTTTTCTCCTGAAACATAATACAGCTGCTTCAATTCTCTTAGTGCCCCTCTTTTTCATTGTTGGTATTTGCCTCGGGGAAGTGGCAGTCATGAGCACATGTAGGAGAAAAGCATTGAGTAAGATAACATGCACTTGTAGAGATATTCTTTGACTTGCTATTTTGATTGACTGGTGGGTCCCAAAAAGTTTAAAATTGCCTCAGTATTAAATTGTTTCCGGGCGTACAGTGAAACCCTGTTAAGATGTTTTTGAAAAATACTGAAAAATATGTTATTAAGCAGAAATACTTCTTAAAAGGGTGAAATTATGTATTTTTAATACAAACTTTTTATAGCTTACTAAACAGTAAAACTTCTTAAGAGGGTTTTACTGTATTTTAATATTTTGAAAACTACGGCCCAGCAATATCCAGTTCAGTTGATTGTACCAGAGGGGACTTAGCAAGGCAAAGCTACCTTTCCTTGCACACCTGACATTAGGTGAAGTGGTTACCTGGTAACCAGTGTGACATTCGTGTGTACACTCCCTCAGCACTGCATCTTTCTTGCTACCTGCCATTGAGAAGGGAATCTGTTATATACAGTATAACTAGAGTTGTTTAGATACTTGCCATTTCCCGATGTATCTGTATCGGGTATGGTATCCGGCCTGTACTTTAGTATCTGTTGTAGACAATGAAGTCAGGCTATTACTTTGTTTAGGCACAAAAATTACCGAATTTAGGTCCGCACATTAAAACAAAAAGAAAAATAACAAATACCGTATTAACTCCCATATAGTACACCCTTTTCTCTGAAAATGAGGGGAAAAGATGGTAGCCATAAATTTTCCAGGGATGTTGACTGTCTGTTTTCTCATCTCTCGCTCTTTCATCACTCCTCTCCCTTCTTTCTCTCCCCCCCCCCCCACTTTCATCCCTTTCTCTCTTTCAGGGACCCTTTAGTTATGTGTAGGTGCAAACCCCTCTTCCCCCCTTCCGCGACTAATGACAACCTGTCATGTCTAAACCAGAGCTGTCACACATTTACGCCCCAGATGTTACTGGTCCATCATTCCTCCAAGTCCTCTTTGTTTCCATGGCAGAGGCTAGCCAGCCATGTTCATGATGGTGGAGGAGAAGGGACAAGGAGACCGTTTTTTTCCCCCTAGGGTAGTGTGATCTAGCACTGCCATTCACTCATAAAAGAACGGAAGCTGGAAATGTTTAGTAGAAGCAGGATGTTTTCAGACTTTTTTTTAATTTTGGCTTCTTGCGCCGAAGTTATTTAATTAAAGTATTTTGCAGGCATATCACAATCCCCACACATTAATGTAAAAAAGAATAATTTGTTCCATACTTACTAACAGGGTGCCACGAATATTTCTTGCAATTTTATTACAAGAAATTTTTCCTTGAGAACTTGTTGCAAAAATCATGGTGCACACTATACACAAGTAAATACAGTATGTGTCATTCAAAGTAGTTTCACCAAACATCACTTGTATTTCAAAGCAAATGGTTTCACATGAAAATGTTAAGTAAAACATTTTAACGAGGAATCATTATATATAACTATATTTTCTTTTGTGTTTAAAGGTTGTTTTATCAGGTAAGTTTGGCGTTTTATTGTATCGGGTGTAAAATTACCATGACTTGAAAACTTAATATTTATTTAACTCAAAGGGTAGCATCTCCGCGAATAAAATTATAACGTCAAAAGCATATACTCTACCGCTTGTCAGCAAAAAATAATTTGAATATTGAGCGACTTGTATTGTGTGTTCATTTACAGTAACTTCTTGTAGGGAAATCTAAGAATTTATATTAATTTATTTCAACAGACACGCATCTTTGAATAAATTGATGTGTGTCTATTTGTAACCTATTGCCATCTAATAATGGGTAGGTAAGCACCCTAGTGCAATGCAACTCATGACAGCTGATAGTGCGTGCAGGACATTAAAATTTGACTTGCATTTGGTGTCATATTTGAATTTTCAGATGGTTTGAAAGTTTTGGTTCAGCTTGCATTTTGTGGTTAATTAAAATTAATCATTTGCAGTATTTTAAGAGACTGAGTGACTTGACCTGAAATAGTGGTGAGTATTAGTGTTGCACGAAAGAGGGGTATGGAAGGGAAGTGTTTTCATTTTATCGCTGTAAACATCAGCTTGAAGTTTTGCTGTTCAACCTAGTGTGAACGCACAACCAGTAGAGATTTGGTGGTCCCCACTGCTCTAGTTCCCTGATCAGTCCGCATACTGTGGGGGGATCAGTGGGGACTTATCGAGCTCGTGCCGGCAAGCCACTATTGGGTGACACTGTCAAACCTTCCTGTCTAAGTGCATCATGTAGGCTGTCGAACTGTTTGCCCTATGCCTCATGAGAAGAGGAGTGGAGAAAATGTAGGGAACAATTTCTGGCTCACTCTGCTCTCAAACCGTGGATCTCACTACCACGTCCTACGCAGGAGACACATGTGGAACGGGACTGTGCCACCGAACTTAGACGTCATGCAGTCGCGCCTGTCAGCCTGTGGTAGAAGGGTTTCTGACCTGTACCTAAGTGCGACTAGGCTGGGACAACCTCAACTTTTGGACTAACAAAGCACACCTGTGGAATCTACGGACCGGCCTAGACAGAATTTGCTGCGTATATGTGAAACCTACCCCGACTAAAACGCTCATGGAGTCAGTAAGTACGAACCAACACCCCTCGCTTCACGCCGACTATCTAAACCAAACTACACTGATTTTGTTCTAGCGGACAAAATTCTCTACAAACTTGCTAAGTCAGTCTAATCGGGCATGCATCAAGTTTGATTCCCAGTAATATCTACTCTTGAATAACATTAGCATTCCCTACATTTACAGAATCACAAAACAGGATAATAGTCGTTAGACCAACTCCAAAACCACTGTGCCTGATCCATAAGAACAACAATTTCCAGCAGTTAATCATTGCTATACTAGTGGTGGTGATGTGTGTAGTAAGTGCCTGAAGAGAGGCAGTTTTTCTAAATACTTAGATAATAAAAAAAAAACAGATATAGTAATACCATAGGTAATTATGAATCGACTACCCAACGATGCACGATAATATATTGAATCGTGTTTTAAGCAGTATCTATTTGCTATAACTGAATCCTATGATGAATTAGGCCTAAAATTGGGCAACACAGTCTCGGTTACTGAGAAAATTCTCGTACATAAACCACTGTAGCGCAATTTTAAACACATTAATACATGGGAATGTTACCAAGGGCACCCAAGCACTTTAAGTATCATTTAGTGATCCTTGAGATACAAATGCAATAAATAATCTTAAGAACTTAGCAGATGTCAGTGCAGCAAAATTACTATAACACTGATATTACAACAGCACATTTAATTTGAATTTCTTATGTTTAGCTTTTAAAAAACCCTTTTATTTAAAAGAAAATACTGCACTCTTAAACCCAGTATTATTGTGATAGTGAATGAGATTTAAGCCAACCTTACTATTGTGCAGTTTTGTTGTACAACTTTTTCATTACGTGTTACTGTATTAAAATATGCATAGTAGTGCCATACTGCGCTATTTACTAATAAATGATGCATACTTGCTGTATTTCTATGCCCGCATGTTCGCATGAGCCTCTGTAAGCCTATATATTACATCATTTGCAATGCACAATTTAATTTACATAACAGGTCCTACTGTGCCTAATTTATTTTTTCTAAGGCTTGTTATGCATTTAAATTTTGATTGCACACTCAGTATGTACAGTACCCATCAAAAGTAAGACTAGTATGAACATTGAATTTCCGCAATCTTTTCATAACTGCGTATAATTTATAATACCGTATTTATTCGTGTATAGGGACCACTCGTGTACAGTTACACCATGATTTTTGCAATGAGTTTCAGGGAAAAAATTTTTAAAAATATAATTGCATCAGAAATTTGCGACTCCCTGTTAGTAAGTATGGAACAAATTATTCTTCCCCCGTCCAAATCATAACATGACTCGCTAGCCTCTGCCATGGAAACACAGGTATGGTGGAATTATCAACTGGCAACATCTGTGTTTTATTACAAGAGGGAGGGGGCCCTAAACACGTGACTGCTCAGGTTTGCAGTCTCACAGAATGCCATCAGTTGTACAAGCAGGGGCGGTGGGGGGAGCGTCATTGCGACCTACACATAACTGAAGGGTCGCTGAGGGTGAAGGGAGAGGAGGAGTGATGCAAGAGATGAGACAACACAGTCCTGCTATTTCCCTGAACATCCGGAGACAATTTATGGCTACCACTCCCCCTTGCTCTTTTATTTTTTCCATGTATAGCGCCGCACCCCAGAAATTTTTTCCTTTTGGGAAAAAGGATGCTCTATGCACTAGTAAATACGGCACAGTTACGTCTGTAAAACTTTAATTTTAAAAGTTTAATTTATTAGGCTATATTGTTTATTTTCTAAGTAAAATCAAATTTACTCTCGACTGGTAACTGGGCTAGATATTTTCCCATGGTATAGTAGAAACACATTTTCTTTTCTGCTCGTCACTGATCTGATATTTATACGTGTTCTTTTGAACCATTATTTTAATTACTAATTAAAACATTTGTAAATTTATATTGTATCCTATTCGATGTTTATAAAACTAGCGATAATATCACAGCACAATAAACCATTTATTCAAGCACAGCTACCTTCAGCGGGTATAGTGTAAAACAGAGCATTTCCATTGAAACCATTTTTTCTTTAGAGAGAATGATGTTTTGCCTACATATAGTATTTCTGTATGTCCAGAATTTAATTTAAAAGTCTGTGAGATTAGGTCTCTATCTTACTATATGCCGTTCACGATAAAATGAACACTTTTGAAAGACCTGTTAAAATTCTACTGTCTTGCCCATTATGTATCCTTCCAGCACATGCAAACATACATTGCCATGTGATTGCCACATGTTAAACTCAGTGTTTACATTTTAATACTGCTAAATGTAACTCGTATATCATATATAAAACATGTAACATTAATGTTGTTTTATATATATATATGATTATTTGGTCATCTCACAGTTTCGATAGACAGAAACTTTACACAACAAATAATTAGAAAATGTATGCCCTAGCGATGAAGTCATGGAAACTGAAAAAGCAAACATTAAACTTTGATGGTAAACAAGGACCAACGCAACACGTTAAAAATGGACACACATTAGTTAACGCCAAAAAATAATTTGGAAGGGCAGCCAAATCCAGATTTTGATGTAGACTGTGCTAGTCTACATCAAAATCTGGATTTGACTGCACACCCAAGGTACAGCACCACTTGTCACACAAATGACCAAAACATTTAAAAACTGTACTGCAAACTTAACGTTTCCCGTGACTTGTCGTTTTCTAAATGCCCCATCGCTCTGTAGCATGACAAGTAAAACGTCAGCTCTAAAACCTGGTAGCTGTGTTTAGCCTTAGCTGACTGAAGTTAGGTGCAATTTAGCCATCAGGAAAAAACATACATTCTGCAGGCATAAGGTAGCGGCCTAACGTAGCAGATGTCTGAAGCGTACAAAGTAGATAGAGTGAAGCAATGCAAGGACTTAAATAAAAAATCACAAATCAAAAAATAATGATTTCCGAATGGGAAGGGGGAAGGTGGGGAGGCAAGGAAAAGTTTTATATGTATCTTTATAAATGGAGATAAATATATTTCAACATAAAACTATGATGTATATATAAAATTAGAAGAATTTACACTAAAAATATAAACATATCAACAAATGCAATTGTGTATATGTACATATAGTTTTTTTTTGACACAGTTGCTCTGTGTTCATTTGAATAAAATAATTTAAAAATAATGTATATTATTTATAGCTAAGTGAAATGCCGATCCGGTGATGGCCACATTTCCGGTGTCTCTTGTGGCCCAAATGGGTGCGACATTTCCTTTTTGTCATACCCACACAGACCTCAAGAAACCAATTTTACAGGTAAAGGGCATGGACGCTCATCATTGTTGTGGTTCCTTCATTGCAAGGACTGCAGCAAAAGAGAAAACTTATGAGAAAAGTATTTAAAGAAAATTACTATACTTACAAATTGGTTCATGCGTGCGCACACAAAGCTGAAGTAAATGTCTTATTATTAATGTAAAATCAATACATACCCATAATTGACAGCAAAATGATCATGCAAAGGACTAATTATAAAAGTAATACTTTCAGGCAACTTACTGTGTATAACGATAAACACTTGGTTTAACTTTCCTTTTTACCATAGCTGTGTGTCAATAAACAGCCAATCAGAAACTCCGACACATACTTAAAGAAAACATTGAAATATCAGTAATTTACCATTTTAAAAATTTCTCAGGCCAATTAAAAATATTTATTTTTCAAAAAACACACTATGGCCAATGGAAGCCAACTGACAATAGCTGAAGGGGAGGTGGTTCGGCAGCACTGGTAAGATGATTGTGAAATTAGATTTAATTGTGCATGAATTATCTAATTGTGCATTGAATTATTTAATTGCAGACTGAATTATATAATTATTGAATTATTAATTGCGCAATTACCAACTACACAATTGTGTACGGACTTACTAAATGTACAGAGAAATTACATACGCACTTGCGAAACGAACAATTTACTAATTACAGACTGTAATTTCACCTTTCCCTAGGATTGCTTACTGCCTTCTGACCTCAGATTGGTGGTATCAAGGGATATTACTAGGGTTGTGTGAATGAGACTTTTTTTCGCATGAAGTAAAAATGAGAGATATGTTGTGGATTTTCATAAATCTGAAATGAAAATGATAAATAAGGTTATTAGAGGTTAGTCTTAAAAAATTAACCAATATTGTAACATTTTAGCAAGTTATTCATTATAACTAATTTGTTGCAGAATCAAACAAAAAAGGTAAGGATATTGAGTATTTACTACAGGGGGTCTTCCCTACATTCAAATTCACATTATATTGTTATTTCAGTTATAAAATGATAAAAACGAACAAGATGAATTACAGACAACCAATTTCTTTTCTGGTGCACTAAATGAACATTCATTTAGCACCTGAAAATTCATTGAAATCGAGAATTTTTATTTTGTCGCAACTTTCAGTAACCAAATTTCTTAACGAAATCTAAAATGACAGTTGTCATTTTTCAATACACACCTGTTGATATTACCCCCAGTGCATATTGTATTGAGACCACTGGCAGACTCATGTTTTGAACAGTATTGCAAGTTATTAAAATATTTTTCATTTTGTTGATAGTATATTGTAATTGACTTACATACAAAGTGAATATCATTATTTACTGTTAAACTTAACCCCAAAATTGTGTATATGGCAGACACTCTTTACTCTAATATGTGAAGTAAAGTCGGCTCTCGATATATCGTTTTTCAAGGTACTGCAACAAAATGTCTATATTTGGGATTTCAGTTAATGCGATTTCTGACATGTACGGTAATAAAATACAACCTTTAACCTTTAAAGGTGTCGAATAGTTCCTTACATTTTATGTTCTTTCAAGGCCCATTTCTATTGAAATAAATTAATGATCCTCCGATATCCCTACAGAAGTTTCTGAAATTGTATTTTACACTTATATAAGTCGCTTGATGTTCGAACAATTCTTGGTGACAACGGGAGCATATAATTTTTTTTACATAGATTCTGGCTCTTGTTACATAAATAAGTTTTAAAATCATGTTAATTTTACCCCAGATAAAATAATATGCCAACCTTATGGGGGAAAAACTACTTTTAATCACAAAAGAAAACATATTTTCAAATAATAATTCCTCGCTAGAATGTTTTGCGTAAAGTTTTCAGCGGAAATCATTTGTTTTGAAATACATGTGATGTTATGTGCAACTATTTTGAGCAACGCATAATCTTAAAATTACGTTTGTGAGCCACACATTTGCGTGTTCTAAGCCGGCTTGTGAAGGCAAGGGAAGTGAAATGGACATGGCTAAGAGGACGACATGCTTTATCTTTTGCTAGATAACTTCCCCTCTGGGAAGCAAGATGGAAAGAGAGATGATTCTAGGTTGCAATGCTTGTTGCTATGGGTTACCACTTCCCCTCTTGTCGGGAAGTAGCAAACCAGAGCAGTTACAAGCGGCGGCGTGCGTGACGTATTTTACATCCAGTTATTAGACGTTTGCATAAACAAGTAGTTTAAAAACTTTAGTTACAGGAAATATTAGGTGATGGGACCCCAAATATATGTACTTTGATCAATGCTCCATATGATAAAACAATACAAGCTGTTTATGTTAATATTATTTGCATAGCGATTTCGCTGGGACCACAAAAAAATTGTCTGTGGATGCAATATTGATACATGCGATAATACATCATGTGTCGACTGTTTGCAACAGATGGTAACTTGAGTTGATAAAACAAAACCATGACAATAGCAACATATTAGACAAAATGGCATATATTAAATGCACCAGTTGTGCTGCGGTGGGTGTGCGAATTATGGTAATTACCCCGGGACATAAGTGTCTCTTCTTTACAGTTCACATCAGTGTTTTGAGATGTAGTTATTTGTAATATAATATTGCATGAATAATGTAAAGTATTCTTAAAAATGCTTTTTTGTCTGGAAAGAATTGTTCGTATTATGCGGGAACGATTTGTTTTAAAAATGTTAAATGCTGGAATAAATATCAAGTAGCGAGACTACTCGCATTGAACGTTTTAGCTGGGAAAACTTCTTGTGTGATTCATAACAGCCAATTTGTATGTTTTTCAAGTTTCGCTGGTGTGGTGCGATGCCTTTATGGATGAATTCCTAGTGGTCCATTTTTTGTGTGTCCCTTTTATGTCTCTTCTGCTGGTTGTAAACAGGCCAAAAAAAGTGTTACTGTAGCAATTATTTCATCTTATCTGTTGTTGGATCAGTAAGGGGGATGGCGCAACCACATTCCAATCCGTAAATCATACTTGCAAGTGTACGGCTGTTATGCATTTACTTGCACTTACAAGTTAACATGAAATAGTGTAATGCTAAGCAATTACAGTTATTCAATGCCAAAAAAAATGTTAAAGTACGCTGGAATTCTGTCCTAAAAGGGATGCTGACTCTCGTTACGCATTCAGTATACAATTGACTCGGCGCATTCGGTATGTAACTGGTTTGCAATGCGACTCTCTTCGTTCAGTTTCTGTGTAAAGTAGCGACTAAGTCATTTACAAGCCTGTATCACTCATTCCTTCTGCAGGAAACACTTTCCACCCTGTACAATATTTGTAGTTGTGTTGTAAATAATTTATAACATCAATCTATAACTTGCACACATTAATTGCCGGTTTTTGACTTACGATAGTAAATCTTCATCCACTAACATATTCAATTTAAATTAAATAAAGGTAAATAGTTAACTCGCACATAAAAATTGTCCGATTTTCTCAAAATAAATAAAGCATGATTCACTACTAATGTAAACCAAATAAAATTGCTCATGAAGCTAAGATATGCATGCATCCACATTTTTTTATCCCCAATATTATTTGTAGTTTATCTGTAACCAAAATTGTTTTTCACATTTTTACGTTCATTTTCCATAAATAAAAAGATCAATATAAAAAAAGTAGGGCTGATCTTTGGTTTATATTAAAATAACATATTGCAGACATGTTTATTTACGGAAAATCAACTAGATACACGTTAACCTTTTAGGATATCTCAATACAATGACAGGTTAAGATCATACAGTATTATTATGGATACAGTAGGTGCAGTGTTACTACTTGCTCATTTCAAGGGATAAATATTCACAGGCTGCCATCTTGATTCGAGATATGTTTCATGTTGCAGGCACACAATGTAGAGTTCATTCCATGTTAATTTAACTGCAAAAATATAAATTTGTAAGCCAACATTTCAGATTTCGATGAAACTTGCCATGTTGGTTCTATTTATATTTTAAGTATTTTTTTAATCATGTCATAAAAGTTATTCATTCCCGTCAAAAAAAAATTGTATTCAATGATGGTTCGACTATGAAAGAATTATAATATTCATATATGTTTTAATACAAATGACACTAAACAATCTATTAAAGAAATATACTTATTTTGTTAACAAGCCTAGCTAGAAATATTGTAACGTACCTTGTAAGCGCCAATATTTTCGTGAATACATTTACTGCGATGAAAACAATGCAAATTACATATTTCGTAGTTTGTTCTTCGCAAAAATTTCACAAGGTGTGGTTAGTGGTACATTTTTTAACACAAAAACACTTGAGTAAATAAGAGTAGAAGAAAATTGCCAATAATTATGATTCACAAGATCTTTTGGGCAAAGATGCATGTAGCAGCAAGTCATCCAGTGTTCCCTGCAACTTAAATGTCTGGAAGAAGCATCTTCATTTAGCAATGTTAAATGAGAGGTTACTTGTATTTCACGTTCATCACTGAATAGCAACAATATTTGTGTACATATTAGTTAGTTTCATAAGTTGACCTATAATAAACACGGTGCACCACTTCCATTGTATCTATGATGAACACTAAATTTGTTTTAACACAATCTAGCTATTGTATTGAACTACGTGTCTGAAGTTGTGTCCGAATGCCGATTTTTTGCTGGAAAAGAAATTTATTAACATAGTTATTTAAATTACTTCCCGGAGTACTGAAGAATTGGCACTACCAGAAATTTATTGTTAAATGTGGGGTTAATTGTACTGAACTGTATAGAAAATTGAAAATTGGAGTTGTTAAATGTGTTCCTACAGTGTATTTGTATATAACATACAGAATTTGAGGCTAATAATAACTACATGGGCATAAAACATATATATATATATATATTCCACATTTTGTTGTAAGCAGCTTCTACATCTTGTAATTGCATACCACAGGCTCAAGGGACAACAGTCACTTTTCAATAATGAGTTCTTTGCAATAACCAAACTTTTACTAATGTGGTTCCACTGTGCTGCTATTACTTCTCATTATACACTAAGCTGGAAAGTTTTTTAAAATTAAAAGAAAACATATTATTCAAAAGATTTTTAGTATACAATTTGATAGTAATGTTTCTTTGTTTTGCAAAGAAATTTCCTTTAAACTTAAAAGAAATCGTGCCCAGAAGAATTTTTATTAATTTCTATTTTGTATTTATATTTTAATTTAAGGCTAAAATGCTAAATTAACATAAATGAAATAGGCCCGTGTGGATATTTCCTTTAAAGTACTGTAAATTTTTGGAAAAATGACAGTTTACTTTAAATTTAATATTTTCAAAATTAGTAAGATTGAGGATTTTAAAAGTTGGCAGTTATGCATGTGGACAACCTGGTTATACAGTAATGTTTCATCATTCGTAAAGATGAGTGTCACCATTATGGCATGTGCCATAATTTTTTCATACTTGTAGCTTGTAGGTATATATAACCACGCCCAAAATAAGCTGTTTGAGAATTCCCCAAGCAGGCTGCTGAAAAGCATAACAACATACTGTCCATAGTGATCATTAGCAAGGATTTTTCTATTCAGGTTAGGAATCCGATGCTTTTAATTTGGCAACTAGCTTTTTTCACTACTAAGGTAAGTGCTAGTTTTGCATGTGTGCCAGATTTGTTGTATTTTCTGTGTTTAAAAAAATAATTACAATAAGTATAGATCAAATATAAAATAACTGTTTTTCTAAGTAAAATATTTTCCTTTTTTAATTCACTTGGTTTAATATTTTAATTACAAATGACATCTTTGCAACACTGTGCATCTAGCGGTGGAAATTTCCCCTTTGCCAAACACTTCCAATAAAAATTAGTTCTATTCCTAGCCTAAGAAGAATTAACCTTACCACTAGCTAGACAAGCGAATCAGCAGAGAATTGCATTCTTAATTTACCCATGGTGTTTTTATGGAAATAATTCTGTGCATTTTTGTGCTAATTTATAGAAAACCTTCATATTTGTAATAATTGTGCTGTAATGTTTAGTATTTGTATGTCACTAACAATTTATTGGACATAATATGTAAATTTCCCATGGTTAATTTGCTTTTGAATAGCGTGGTTTCTTACTGAGGCCTAAGAGTATGTCTTTGAAGTGTTATTGAGGTGGTTGTTTGCAGGTGCTGGTACCACGAGCAGCTGTGGGTGTCGTCATCGGCAAGGGAGGGGATATGATCAAGAAAATCCAAAATGAGACTGGGGCAAGGGTTCAGTTCCAACAGGGCCGGGATGAGGGGCCTGGGGAGAGACGTTGCTTACTCACAGGCAAGCCTAACCAGGTGGAACAGGCGAGGAGGCGTATTGAGGAGCTAATCGACAGTGTGCTGGTACGTTTTTTCACTCTTTATGTTTAAGTTTTTTCATGAAGTGTAACTTAAGTCATGTGTGTTATTTTTGATATAATACTGCATCACTACGTATGTAAAAATTGTTTGTATTTGCAGCGTAAACTATCCATAGAATGTCATGGGACTGATGTAAAAATTCGATATACAGTCGATTCTTAATGTGTTACAGCATGTTTCAATAAACAGCGTCCACCAACAATTGTTGTGGACCCGGTGAAGTCCTTGCTCAATTAATATTAACTTGAACTGCTTGTATCATTTATCGCATTATCGGTTTTTCCTTAGGGCTTTCTGAACAGATTATTTGGGGAAACGTGGACAGATGGTAGTCACTCATTTTACTACTGAGTTAATATATTTTATCACGCTCTAAAATGTACGTCAATTAAAATTCAATACTGAACATTAAATAAGTTAATTTAATGGGGGAGTTAAATACATTGAACTATCTTGTTACTGACTGCTTTACGCCGTGCCATTATAAAGTTAACTACAGTCTTAATTTAAGTCCCCCAGCACATTATTACCTTTCTGCTTTTCCTGAAGACTGCTCATTGTTTAATCACACTACAGATGATCTTGGCATACCCTTCGTCGCTCCATCTTGAGTCTTCGTCGTCGAACTGCAGTAAGACTGCTCTTCGAGACTCCGCCAGAGCTATCTATTTGGCTCCGGTTATTATACTTTTGAAAGTTTTTAAACTACCTGCTGCCTGTGGCCTCGCCCTGAATACGCATCGCTTCTCTGCCACTGGCACGTCTAGGCAAGCGCTAGGGGTATGCTTACCTGCGCCCACAACATGGAGAATTGGTCAAAGACCATTTCTGGTCCCTTCACCTATTATTTCCTGCGACTTATCATTTTTAAGCTGGTTGTTCATGCAAACGTGTGAGAACTAGATGTGAAATACATCACTTGTGCCGCAGTTTATAACTTCTCTACGGCACACTGTCTAGTGTTGACACTGCGGGTCGGTGTGATGAGCGAGTCTGGCTTGCTATTTCCCCTAACAAGAGGTGATGTGGTTGCCTATAGCAACGATCTTGGTGACCTAGTGACCACTCTCACCCATCTTTCTGTCTCTATCAGCCGCACACCTATTTCCCTCCCCTTACATGCTTTGCCGTCAATATTGCTCTCACTCGGCCACGTCCGCTTTGCTTACTTTCACATGCCAGCCTAGGACAAATGTGTGCATCGCAAATGTAATTTTATCAAGATTGTGTGTCGCTCAAAATAATTGCACCTATCATCATTTGTATTTCTAAATGGTTTAACCTGAAAATGTTACGGAAAACATTTTAGCGGGGAATTATTATTAGAAAAGTTTTTCTTTTGCTATTAAAGGTTGTTTTTTCCTGTAAGGTATTGTATATGGCATAAAATTAACATTATTCTGAAACGTAATATATATTTAACTCGAGGGTCTGCATTTTTGCTAATATGATGATATGCCCAGAAGAATATACTTGACCTCCCGTTGTCTCCAAATATTGTTTGAACATCCAACGACTTGTATTATAAGTGTTAGCTTTATTTTCAGTAACTTCTCCGTGTTAATCTGAGAATTCATATTAATGAATTTCGACATAAATTTTTTGAATAAACTGAAAAAAATATAAGGACCTACCTATTTGACATTTTTTTGCACTATAATAATGGGTAGGTAAGCACCAAGCCATGTGCAGTGTAACTTAGACAGTGAAAATGAGAGGATGTGGTTTTAAAAATTAATACTGTATTTTGGCGTGTATAGGCCGCACCAGAAGTTTTTGATAAAAGATAACAGCGTATAAATATTTCAAGTATAGGCCTTACTGAATTTTTGTCACCAACAGTAAAGTACGGCGACGCGACGTCAAAGTTAGTTTTTGCAGTCTGATGTGTCCTTGTTGCACATGCACAAAAAATACTTGTGCGTGCACACTTGTCCGTGCGTGCACACAGTGAGTCGGTGAGTGTTAGCGATGGTGAGAGAGCGATGTGTGTGTGAACTAAATATTCTAAAAAAAAGTGAAGTGAAAAAGAAACCGGTCATGGAAGAGTGGGTGGGGTAGTGGAAGGGAGGTAGAGCGAGAGGTAGAATAAAAAAAGAAAAGGATCTTACACAGGACTGTCAATAAGCATTGGCCCTTTAAGCATTTAAACACGTGTGACGCGCTATTAATTTGTTCTTATTTTATTTTATTTCCGTAGAAACTAAGTTAAACATTAAATTGTACTGTGTTGACAAATAAGCTGCACCCTACTTTTTTTTTTTTTTTTTTTTGTCCGTGCTAGGCACCAAAATCCAGTATCTTGCGTAGGTCGTACAGCCGTCGCCGCTCAAGCACACATTGATAGAAGCCTTTTTGTGTAACTGGTTTTAGTGTTTTTGTTTTCTCGAGTCACTTGACTATCTGTCAAATAGTAATGTTGGATGTTTATTTGTAAACATTAGAGGTGGGACGAACCCAGATTTTGGAACCGAACTATATCTTAACCTAGAATACTTTCATCAAACCGAACCTGAACCAAACCTTTAAATTTGTAAATGTCTTATCCTTGCACTCAAATTCAGCCCTTTATTTTTCAGTAAACCCCATTTAAGATGTCTTATGTTCTTAAGTTTCCTGCTTAATAAGCTTTTAAAAGTTTCACTTTGTTTATTACAAATACATAATTGTATCCTTTTGAGTTGTTTTCGTGCTTAATAAGCACACTTCAGAATTTCTCTGAAATGTCTTCAGGGTTTCACTGTATTTAACAAAAAACAAATACAGTGAAAACCCGTACCTACGAGAGTTCATAAAAGTGTGAAAAACTGAATTAATTAAATGTACTTGTAACATCACAAAATAATGTAGAATTATTTTTAAGGAACACATACATGGTGACTCAGCTGATGTAAACAAGGCGGAAATTATAAATATAGCAAGATTATTTGCGCTATGACTTATATAGTAATTAATATTTAGATGTGATAGTGGGGGACATCATTACAGCAGCAAAAATTATTTGCAGAAAGTTACTACTGTATAAAGTCTTTACTAGCATTATTCTCGCACCTTTTTTACAGTGTTTTTCAGTCCAAAAAGTTATTCTGCATGAATTATACGAGGATTTGCCAAGACACGTGCATGTATTAACATTAACATTAAAATTATGTCTACTGTACATGAACATTGTAGCAGGTTGCTAGCTGCTTCCTCTTCGTCAGTTGAAATAATTACAGGAAAAAATGAAGAAATAAAGTGCAATCATTAGTGTTACTGGCCTTTGTTTTTATTTTACTATGCAGCTAAATGTAGAAAAAGGTGTGTTTAAACATCTGTAATGGCAATGCAACTGTTTTCAACATGGTTTATTTGTACGAAAAAAAAAATTTAAGCTATGTACCTTCAAATACCCCGTGATACCAAAAGATTATAACAATGTCTGCATTTATATAAACATTTATTGGCAAATTTAACTCCAAAGGTAAACCAGCAATGGCTGCACGCCACAGTATCTTCCACGAATGTCCAACCAATCGTCTGCTTGTGCTCATATTGATCCAGTGCCTCTGTTCTTACAAAATGCCAGTGCCCCTATTATACTGGCCGTCTCGTGAAACCTAACCTAAACTGCACACCGCAGATTCTTCCACATTTTTTCAACTAATCATCTGGTTGCACTTTTATTTTTTTTATCGTTCAAACTAAAAGCCTTGACAAAGGATGCGAGCACTGGTCGGACAAAGCATGCGGCATTCGAACATCTACTGCACCGCAGCTTTGTCACTTCCCATGAGGAGTGGCTTATACACATTTCACGACATTAATTATACCAAATTCACACTTTAGGCTATCAATTCACCACAATTGTTAGAAAAGTCAAATACAATTAATCGAAATACATTTGAATCGCTTGTAGAAACGGATATACAAAATAAACCCTCACCCGCTGTAACCAGATCATTTAATCTTGGTACTATAGTACCATAGAACGGTGTATTTAAAAACTCCTGTAAGTATGTAGAATCACCTAACAAATAATGTGCATTATGGATGCTAAACAGAAATCATTCAGTGCACACATTTATCTGCAAATTACATTGATTACAGTGGTCCGGTGGTTCATTTTAGCACTGTTGTTGACTCAAGTAGTGAGACTTTTGATACTGGATCAATGGATTTGTGCTATGAGTTGCAAAGTGGCTGCCGCCACTGCCGTCGTTACAGGGCTGGTTCAATTCCTAACAGCGGCCCGGTATTGGGGAAACATGCTGATTGATGCGATTCATGTCAGTGTGTTGAATTGCTATGAAATTTAGGCGGCATGATGAGGCCTGGCAATGTTTACGGGAATATAAAAATTAAGTTTGGTCTACTTGAAATATAACTATCCCGAAATTTTCATCAAAAACTTCTGACGTTGCAAATACACGCACATGGCCTTACTCGCCAATATGGTAATTTAAAAAATCCATTTTATTTACATATACGAAAAGCCATTGGCTGTGAGGAATCACTAAAATAGTTTTTAGTGCTGAAAGGAGGAAGAACGCGTGCCCGCTCCTGCCTCCTACATCAATGTCCATGACTCACGAACACCTGCCGACAGACCACACACTTTCCACTTATTTATTGAAGTTGGGAGACATAAATTGCCCCGCGGTATAACCGAATCCTCTGTGTTCCGAGCTTCTACTATACTGTCTTTTGAAATAAATTTCATTTGAATTATAAAATGTTTTAATACTTCCCATTGTGTACACCTAAAAGCGACCAAGCACAAATTGTATTTATATAGTCCTTTTCATGTATTAAGCATTTTGTACTGCGAAACGTTATTGAATACTGTATTTACCCGAAAGGAAGAAGACTCCTTCCTAAAAGATAATTTTTGAGGAAAAAGTTTTTAAACCTGAATTCAAGGCTAGACCTATGAAGTCCTGAAAAAATTATTTAGGTTCTTTTTTGTATGCATTAATTTATGATGAACCTTTCAAAAGAAATGCTACTATATGAATAACATGATATATTTGATTTACCTTTAAAGAAAAGCTAATTACAATGAAATAGGTGTGCGTAGCCTGTAGTAAGGTTGCAGCATTTTTCTTACACTGTAAAACTTTTGTTGGTGCTTTATACCTATTCATGACTTAAGCCATTTTGCTTCCCAGCAAAATCCTTCCTCTTTACTGCTGAGTAATATCAGACAAGGGACCCTTGCCAAAGCTGACTGGTACAGTCTCAGCACTATAAAAATATGTACAACCATAGGACACACTGTATTTAAGCATGAAATCCCTTTGTCAAAATCGCCTATTTTTTAAATTGAGTATTCCGAAATTGTAGACGACCCCTCATTTTTTATATTCCAAAAAAAATCCTTGTGTTCCTTTTCAGTAATTACTGTTAATGATGTTCTTTTGCTTCAGAAACTACAGTTTTTAATTATCAACATTCGCACTTAGAAAAAAATAGACTTCGGAAATTCAAATTATTTATATTTGATATTGAATAAAATACGAATATTTAATTATTCAAAATGGTATTTGTATATTCGCACAGGGCTGAATATGAAATTATGGAAATGTATTTTGCATAATCTAAATAATCGATAATTAATAAGTTCGTACTTCCTCTTCATTCTTGATTGTGTAGATTACAACAAAAATCGAGGAATCGAGAAGTCGAATTTCCCACCTTAAGCTTTTATTGATGTGATAACTTATTATAACAATGAGAAATATTTCTTTCTAGTTATTTTAGACGTAATGTGAAAATCACAAATTAGCACACGATGTTGTGTCTCGTAGCAATTGGCAAAGTGACTGGAAAAAGTAACAAACCCTATATTCTGTGTGTGAGTTTAGAAGGGTGGTTAAAGAGTGCACTGAAGAATTTGTGTGTATTGAAAAGGAGAGAAGTTCACGTTTTTTCCGTGTTTGTAGGCGCGATTTAATCATTGCAAAAGGCAACTGAAAATATGTTTTCAGCCACTTGAAGTGTGGAAATCACATTTAAATTGTGAAAGGTGGTTTTAATAATTTGAAATTGGACAGTTCTTTGTCAAAGTTCTGGTGTGGGTAACGTTACAGGATTGGAATGCTATTTCACGTATTTTCTAGCTGAACAGAATATTCCAATAAGTGTAGTATGCCATACCGGGCCTATGTTCGAAAAGACGTTTCCCTAATTCGGAAGTGTAAAAAAATGTACATTGTGGCCATTCAACGGTATTAATTAGGATTAAAGTTTGAACTGTTGTTTGTTTTAAATACTATGTGAGACAGTGTGTTGTAAGTAACATGCAACACAACAGTTGCAGTGTTAATGTGAACTGTTATACTGAAGTTGATTGAAAGGAAGGTTGCTGTTAAAGGTAAGGCTTGTAATGTGTTACTGTTTACTGTCAGTATTACTTTTCATTCTACACTAAGCTGCAATGTGTGTGTGTGTGTGTGGTTTTTTTTTTTTTTTTTAAACACTTTGTTGGTAAACAATTTGACAATTTCTTACTTTCTTTCAAAGAAATTTCCCCTGAACTTAAGGTTGGCATACGATCATTGTTGCAGAGTTAATGTACAGTTGTGAAAAGTGCATGTTCTGCAAGTTTAAAGAAGTCTTGAATGTAAGAATTTTTTACTTTTACTTTGAAATTTAAGGTTAAAATGATAAATTATCATTTAAGGAAATAGGCCTGTGTGGTAGAAATTATCTTTATACTGTAGCATTTTTGGAAAAAATGCTGTATCCTGTTTACGTTAAAATTGACATTTTCAAAATATTTTACTGATTGAGGAATTGTAAAGTTGGCAGGTATGCGCATTGTTTGGAAAGATGTCATCAGTAATTTATAAACTTTTATTGATAACTAAACCTGAGCCGCATGCCGCACAGGGTCCAAGGAAATTTGATGAACCTTAAACAGCATGGCGCAGTGTGTTCCACTTACCAATCATGTGCTCTTGCTCGTATTAATCCAGTGACCCATATATTATAACGGCCATCTTGTGCAAACTTAATCGCATGCCGCAGCTGTTCCATATATGTTCAACCCATCATCTGCTGGTACTTGTATTGATCCATTGTCTGTTCCAACTAATTGCCAGTCCCCCCTTATAATGGGCATGTTGTGAAACTGAAAAGCATGCTGCAAGCTTATCCAGTAATCTGGCTGTTCAGTTTGCTTGCTGGCACTACTACAAATAATATGAATTTTTTCAGGTGCAAAATCTGTAGAAATCTGACAAATTCTATATGTAGTCTTACATTTGGAAAAGTTTTATAATCAGTGGGAAAAATATGTTGTTAGCGGATGTGCCGCTGGTCATCATTCATTGAGTTGTGCCCTTGTTTATATTGGTTGTTTTAATATACAAAGTAGGGTTAAGAAGCATATTATCCCTTTTTAAATAATTTTTTTGCATATACTGTGATATTCCTCTTGCAGTGCATGGTGGCTTCTAAGAGTTGTGGCGGGCCTATAAAGCAGAAAGCATTTTCTTTTGAAGAGAAACTGAGAATATCTGAAATTGAAGCAAACCTTAAGGTTTCCACAGTAGCCATGGCGAAGAGAATGGGAATTCCATGATCTATACTAAATGGAATCGTTGCTAACCGGGAGAAACAAACTGTCCACAACCTGGGAATTAAATTCAATCCGTCATGTGGCTGGCCCGACAAGTTCAAGAACCGAGTGGTGATGGTTTACCTAACTATTAGTGGAGAATCAGTGTGTATTTGTGATGAGAATATAGAGAACTGGGGAGAAAAAAAAAACTGCCAGAAATTCGGAAACACTATGTACCAAAAATGTTTCTTATGTTTTGATTGTGGTTTGTACCTCAACACACTTCCTGATAAAACCTTTGTTCTGAAAGGTGAAACATGCCTTTGGGGTAAGCAAAGCAACAAAATGTCGACAGTGTTGGTGGGCTCTAACATGGATGGCACTGAAAAATTACTTCTAGTAATTGGAAAATCACGAAAGCCATAATGTTTTAACTTGAAAACCTTTCCATGCAAGTATACAAACAATATATTCGTATGGATGACTAGAAATTTTTGAAGGTTGTGTTTAGGCTGTTGATGCCAAGATGGGGTGCAATAACAGAAATATATTGCCGTTCGTGCGTGGCCTATTGACCAGCTCACCCTGAAATTAGATGGATAGAGTTTCCACTGTATACAGACTTTTATTCTTTAATGATCAGAGCACATGTTTGATCGATGCTGTCAATTTTTTTTTTTTTTTTCTCCAAAAAAACTGGCATTTCTTAGCATTGTTTACATAAGAATTTGAGGAAATTAGTAGAGACTACAGAAAATGCTCTGTGGACAAAGTTTGATGTTTTGAGTTTTCAGTGTAGTTTATTTCGAAGAGTGTAAAATGAATATTTATGCAACTTGAAAATTTAGGTAGTTTAGTTTGAAATTTTGCAGTGTGCATTTATGCCTGTGTACTTTTTTGATGGTGTTACTGTGCATGTTGTTGTAGCGACGTGATAGTGAGATAGGACGTGGCCGTGGTCGGGGAGGGCCTGGAGGCCCCCCATTTGACAGGATGGGACGAGGGGCCGGAGGAGACTTTGGCAACGGAGGCTGGGACAGAAGGCCTGGTGGTATGCAGCAAGGTGGCCAGATGGACAAGCAGGAGGCTACGGCTACCTTCACCATCCCAGCAGCAAAGTGCGGCATTGTTATTGGAGAGGTCTGTAACTTACTGTGAAGAGTTCCCTAAAAGATTATTTTTATTGAAATTTTCTTATATATTGTTGGGTGTACTGAAGACAGACTTCATTTCGTGGTGAACAATTCTAATTGATAGGTGGTAGTGTTGCTCAACTTATGGATATAAAGGAAGGTTTGGTTCCTTCCTATAATACTAAATACAGTGGAACAGCGTTATTGCAAGTATGGCTTACTATAACTTCACGTCCGCTATTGCAATAATTTTTAATAGCAGTTTCGATACCAATGTTTTTTCCCAATGTTTTTGTATCGGGTGTAGTATCGGGCTGCTACTTTAGTATAGGTTGTAAATAAGTCAGGTTATTACTTTCTGTAGGCACAAAAATTATAGTATTTTAGTTCGTATATATGGCAGCACATTAAAAGAAATTGAACAATATGAACAAATATCATATTTACTCCAGTATAGCGCATCTTTTTTTTGGAAAATAGAGGAAAAAATTCTGTTGTGCGCGCTATACAAAGTGAGTGGAAAGGGGGAGTGTTAACCATATATTGTATAGGGATTTTGAGGGAAGTGGTGGAACTGTTTGTTCTCATCTCTCACTCTTACATCACTCCTTTCCCATCTCTCCTTTTCTCACACAGCGACCCTTCAGTTATGTGTAGAGTGAAACCTCCCCCAACAAATGGCATCTTGTCACGCCACAAAGACAGAGCTCCCACGTGTTTACGGCTCCCACTACCTTGTAATAACGCCCAGATGTTGCCCATCAATAATTCCGCCATCTCTCTTTGTTTCCATGGTGGTTTTTTTTAGGTAAAGGATTGTGAAATATTCTATCACAGCAAAAAAAGAAGCCAGTTATGGATAAAAGGACAAAATTGTAAAGGGGTTTGGGGGGACAAAACAGAGTTGGATATGTTGATTAGTAAGATCATGATGTTTTCGGAATTTTTTTTTAAATTTTGGGTTTTTTCACCCAAGTTATTTAATTAATGTATTTTACAAACACATCACAATCACCACACATTTGTGTAAAAAATAAATAATTTGTTTCATACTTACTAATAGGGCACCACAAATGTTTGGTATAATTTTATGAAGAAAAAAAATTTCCCCCTTTAACTTATTGCAAAAATTGTGTTGCACGCTATACATCAGTAAATACAGTATGCTTCACTATAAATTGTTCCACCTAACATCACTTGTATTTCAAAACAAATTGTTTCACTTGATTATGTTATTCAAAACTTTTTAATGAGGAATCATTATTTTTATAGATGTTTTTTTTAAAGGTTATTTTATCCTGTAAGAATGGTGTTTCATTGTATCTGGCCTAAAATTAATGTATCATTGAAACTTAAATTTTTTTAAAACCAGGCAGCATCTTCACAAATAAAATTATCTGCCCAATAGCATACTCTACAACTTGTCAGCAAAAAATTGTTTGAACATCGAGCGACATAAGTGTTCATTTTCAGTAACTTCTTGCGGGGAGATCGGAGGATTTATATTTACTTATTTATTTCCATAGACAGGTGTTTTTGAATAAACTGTTAATATGTAAGTATCTATTCTATGCCATTTGCCATCTAAATATGGGTAGGTAACGACTGAGCAGTTCAGTGTGACTCATTACAGGCAAAATCAGAGGACGTGGTTTTGAATGATTAATTATTTAAGACAGTGATGAAACCAATTATCGTCTCATTTGTGTGTCAAAATTAAAAGTTTTCTGTGCAGTAAAATTTTATTCTTTACTTAAAAAGTCAGAAAATTGCTATGCGTGAATGGTGACGCCAAGTCATTTGCCCTATCTTTTGAAAGGTACTTAATTTAGCTTATAAAGATAACTTGGTGACGAAGTCTTTAATTATAGTGATAGGAACATTTGTAAACTGTATGTGGCGACACTTGTGTCAAATGCAGAAGCGAGCGAACAGTTGCAAGAGGATGTGGTAGTGAAAGAAAAAGGAGGCTTCGGATGGAAGCTAGACAATAAAAAAAAAAGACTGTGGTTAATGTTGATTAGTATTTGTGCGGAGTGTTGCAGAGGGAAATGGTAGGTACTGTTGATTGTAGGTAGTGGTTTCAAGGGAATATCGGATGGGGAAGGGGGTGTCATCCGCGGATGATTGCTCCTGTAGAATGGAACAGCAAATGGTAGACGAAGAGAGGGCGAGTTCCTATCCGCCTACCTTATAGGATAAATTTCAAGCACACAAATTGTAAACATATGGTTTAAGGTATTTGTATTTAAAAAATTTGATTTAATGAAGGATTGTATTTGAGAAACAGTGTCTTACAATATGATGTGAGCAGCAGTTTGACCTTTGTGACAGGTGGAGAGACAATAAAACAGATCAACCAACAGACAGGTGCACACTGTGAACTGGACAGGAGGCCTTCTGCGAACCCTGCGGAGAAGATTTTTGTAATTAGAGGTGCGCCTGATCAGATAGAGGCAGCAAAGAGAATCATTAGTGAGAAGATAGGCATGGTAAGTATTAAATGCGTGTGCAGAGTTATTTATATATTAGCTTGTTTTCATAACAATACATATATGAATAGTTGATTAAACATTACGCAATATATATCAGTATGAACTGTGGAGTTTTTCAACAGCATTGAGTATTTGACTAGGTTTGTTGGCTGTAGCCAGTCAGTTAATGTATTAATGTAAACAAAATGCAAATAATATTTGCTCTGTTGATATTCGCTAATGTAAAGAATAATTTCTATATAACACAGTTACCTTTTAAAATGTTTGGTTTTGTGTGTATATACACATTTCTGTGTTGTGTGAAACTGTTTGCAATATTCCTAGTTTTCACAAACTAATTTTGGTATGTTCTACACTATTTTTTCTAAAATTTATTTGAAAATGTCTTTTAATTGTAATACAGTATCAGTACATGCACTATTAGATCTCTCAATGATTGTAAGGTGCGCCTCGTGTTTTAGGGAAAATTGTTGGTTTACTGTATATTTGTGCATATTTTACGCATCGGTGTAATCTACGCATCTTAACATTTTATCACTAAACCATGAATCAAAAAATTGTTTATTTTATGCAGTAGATTTTATGGGCGAGGTGTTATAGAATGTGAAATGGCATCTGGCACAGAACACAGTTTGTGCTGGAGGCGAGCTATCACGCTACGGTTATGTTAGGTATTTATCAAGTAAAAAAAAAAAAAAGTTAGTATTTATTAAAAAACTATACAAAACACTAAAACCCTCGGCAACAACTTCAGATATCAAGACTCACACTACCATCAGGTCAGTCACAGCAACAGGTACACCAACACGATGCTCATATACACACACTATCTCTGTAATTGCTATACTACATAATTAACTGACATAGATATAACTTCAGACTCCCGAACATATGTTGATATAATAATGTTCCACATTGTATCCTTTGTATGTTTTGTATTATGTTTAAGGAGTACTAAACCATCAGATATATGTAATAAATACTGCCACCATTCTTCTCACCTGCCATGTTGAATTTCCACCTCCATATAGGGACGTGGCTTTCGACATAATATAGCTGCAGAGTACTCTCAATCGTTTTCTCACGAGAATTGAGAAGTCATCTTTAACTTACAATACCAAAACCTGGAAATATGACGTAAATCGTTATTCCATGAATGGCTGGAGTGACAACCTGTCAGTTTAGTATTTGCAATAAAAATAACTCCTGACTAAAAAACTGCAACAGTTGAGCCCCTCTTACTCCAAATTGTCGCCATATCCTCTGGTTTAACGGAAAGTATTGGTTCTCAATTTTCGCTAAAAATGAAATCGGTTCAGGCTAGTATAGGTAGAGATTTATGTAAAAAGTTGGTTAAGATTCACTATTCGAAATTGCATGAATGCTGTGAAATTTAAACAGCTGGTATTTGTTTATCAAATACAAGTATTAATAATGTATTATTTGAAAATATTTTAATATTCTTACACCCCTATAATTTAAGTCTTTATTGAATTTGTTTATGGAATGTGCACTTAAACTTCAGTTAGTCCATAGGTTGTTTTGATTTGTATATCGGGAGGCAGTTGTGGTGGGGAAGGATTTAGTTGGCTCCTTTCCTGGCTTAATCGGATTCTTGGTTTTTTTTAGCATCTATAAGATTTTAAAACCAACTTGCTATTTACCGTACACTGCTGTACAGACAAGAGAAGGGAACTGAGAGCTCATTGTTACATCACAGTTTTAATTATCGCAAAATTTGACAGTATCATTATTTTACTCTTTTCAAGGGACCAGGAAAAATATTGCAAAATGCAGTAGTGTATAGAGGGAAAGGTATTCTGTACAAGTATACTTTGTACCAAAAAAGTATAACATAATAGTGTAAAATCGGCGGGTGTGAAATGGGATTTCACTGGTTAGGAATTTGTAGTATACATGTGTGGGGTTGTGTAAAGATTTGGTATAAAATAAATTTTTGTTTTAGTTTTGACAAGAAATTTTGTTACAGATCTAATTTTTGTTTTCCATTTTCGTTTCAGTTTAATAAGAGTTCATAATACTGGTTTTATTTCGTGTAGTGATGAATAAGTAACATTTGCGCAACCCTACTTGTCTTTATTGCTGTGCTAAGTGGAAAAACGTAAACATGTTGAAAAGTGAGTAATCCAATATGATAGTGAAGTTTCTCCATAAATAGGTTTGTTTAAGAATATTATTGACAGCAGTCAAAGTCTTTGTTCCAGCCTCCGGGTCCAGGCGGCCCGCCTGCGCAGTACCCACTGGGTCAAGGACCTCCTGGCGGGTGAGCATAACATTGCTAATCTTACTAATATAGTTATATTTATATGTGATATCACACTAAAGTGTGGTGTGCTTCTGTGCTGCAGGCAGGGCCCACCACAGCACTTTGCCCCACAAGGCTGGGGTGGAGGCGGCTACCAGCCATGGCAGAACCAGCAACACCCAAATGACCCCAGTAAGTAGTCACTATTGCTTTAAGGTGAAGTTGTAGAGTACTATCGACTGGTTTCTGAATTATTTAAATTTGTGACAGTTCTATAAAAGTAACATGAACACAATGTATCCTCCCACCACAGCTGTTTTGTAACTAAAGAAAATGTTTCCTCGTGTTCCCTATCATGACATACACTGGAAGTCTGATATTTGCCAACTTGCATCCAGTAATTTATTTAGAATTTTATAGTTAGGTTGGCATTCCAACCTGTTTAATTTTGTAATTTTTTGCGGCTCTATTTTATTTCGCGGTACTGCATTGTTTTGAAGTTCTTAGGAGCGTGTTGCCTTTTTGAGTTTCATATTTTGATGAAGCAGTGAAAAATATTGTTGATATGGAAATGTTGAAATTATTGTAACTTCGAATATTTTAATTTTAGTGAAAAAACGAATCTATATATATATATATGTGTGTGTGTGTGTGTGTATATATATATATAATGTTGCTGTTGGTATTCGTAACACCTCTCTCACAGTTTGCCGAAGTTAACCTTACAGTAAAATTTACTAAATCGACAAACAAATATTTTTCACACACTACTTGAGAGTGGAAAATTCTGCTTTTTCAGGACATGTGCATTTCAATAATTAGAGAAATAGTTTACAGATACACTTTACAAAATGTGCAAATTTACTATTCGTAAATTTTGCAAAATCTTGAACAAATTGTAATTGTTGCAAGTTTACATTACTAAAATCATGTATTTTTGTCACTAGCATTAAATGAAGTTATTTCCATAATCATTCAATAAAACTAATGCTGAGCACGTTTCCTGAAACCAACAAATTTAAGTTGATACAAAAATTATATATGTGTTACTTGTCTGCGGATGGAATTGGTTATTTCACTTGATTGACTGTGTTCGACTTCGGTGCAGTGTGCCCTTGATCCCTTCCCATTTCTGGAGCCATTGTTTCCTTCCATACATATATTAAAGTGAATTTGGATGCTGTTATTAGTTTCCATATTGTTTTATTGTGTAGAATTTTGCTCCATGTGATTTTCGTTTGTCTTTGTGGCATGCAAGTGTTTTCTGTGACTGCAGAGTTGTAAAAAAACAAACAAATAAAACATTTAGACAATTGCGAATCGAAAACTATCTAGGGATCGAAGAGCAATTTGGTATTGCAGCTGAAGGGGACATTCTAGGGTGCATAATGTGTCCTTGGTGCGAATTTGAACCGTGGCAGTGTGGTGTCACATCTGGGATGCACTTTTCAAGGAGACAAAGCCAGATAAGGGCCCTCAGCTGGCCTTTTCATACACAGCCTTTGTTTCCATCTAATCTGAAAAACTAGAACAGCCAAGTACATTATCACAACTCTGTCTGCAAGTATGTTACAGCACTTGCACATCGTGGTTTAATTCTTGATGTCAAAAATGTAGAAATCTGCATGCTTCAATGCATGTTTATGATAAAAAATAGTAAGTATTTTTGGCATCTCAGCACTAAGCTAATCACTTCAAAATACTAGAAGAGCTGCAAAGTTTTCAATGGTGCCAGTACAATTGATTTTTGACACACAATCGTCGACATATCAATTGTAGACTATTACTTTCTGTATCTGAAACATGTAAATATTTGCGTTTACATATTTTTTGTTAAAAATCTCGCATTAAAAAAAAGGAATTTTTCTCAAACTGTGAAGTAACCTCAAGTTTTGCGTATTTCACCATTCAACATTTTCTGGGGTCCCTAGTATTATTTGATTATCAGGAACTGTCAAAAAAAAATTGAACGCAGGGGAAGAATTTCAAACCCCAAAGGAAATCTGCAGGGAATGAAATGTTTGCTAGCTCACAGCAATAAGATAGAGTTGCAATGTTGCTCTTAATTGGTATACTACAATATGACAAAGCTTGGGAGATTCTGTTGAATAAAGACAGCCTGCAATAAGGTAAAGTGGGCCGCCTGGCCTTATGCTATTCGTTGTAGTTCGTGCACAATGGATTTCCCCACCCCGGTTAGTGGTTGGCAACGTCTAACTGTTTGTGTAATTGTCTAGTTCTTGATATACTAGTTGGGCTTGTTAGCTTTAGCTAATACCTGCTAGATCCTATCACAGTTTCTTTAATATGTTATGTATTAACTAGGGCAATGGCCTTTTTGTGATCGCAAATAAACAATGATAAATGCAAAGTAGTCAGAATTTTTTTTTGTGCGTATAACGGTATTGAAAATATCGCAATGACTTGAAAAATAACACATTTTTATCTAAAGCAAGAAATAAGATTTTCGCACTTGGAGTCAATTAATTGTTGTTCATGTATAATTATTCTCAGTACATGCGAACGGTTATGTTTACTTTTTGTCACGTCTATTTACGCCATAGGTGTAACAAACGCTGGTGACGATTAACTAAGTGAAGACTTCTACCGTGCATCATGTTATCTATGGCAGTCTAGTCACACTCATATATGCATATATTTGGCGCAACATGCTGTTTTTATCCCCCCCCCCCCCCTACAACATTAAAATACATACTTGCGTTTTGGCAATTTTTCTCCTTTCTTCATAAGTGAAAATTGAAAAAAAGAGGTTGTGTGCTGTTATTATATTATTAAGATAAATTATCACATTTATCTTGTCTTGCAGCCAAGTGTATTATCTCAATGTGTCGTAAATTACAATTGTTTAATGTGCCAAAAACCCAGTAAGTGGTGGAAGACAGCCGGCAGAAAAATTTTGTGGTGACTGATTATGCTTCACCCATCTGCAGAAGTGTGTTAACACTGAAATTGTAAAGTTTCATACAGTGAGATACTGTTTTAAAACATGTTAAAAGTGAAAAACATGTTTTGTATAAAAAGAATTTGTTACCCCCATCCGAAAAAAGAATTCAGATCTCTATTGCTGAAAGTTTTAATAGTGCAAAACAGAAAAAGGCTGATAATGAACACATCGCCTTACGAACAACTCAGGCTTTGACAAAAGCAAATATACATGGGCTGTCAATTTGAATAGGCATATTGCACCATCAGTGCTGTTGAATTTTTATCATTGGTATTTGGAGTGTCATATGATTATACAGAAGTTGTGTTTTTCTTGATAAGGAGAGAAGGAATCTAGTCAAAGAAAATGAATTAGTGCCTAAAAAACCAGTACTAACTTTACACACAATTAACACTTGGTTTGGTAAAGGTGAGAAAAAATAATAACACTGCTTATTTACACCAGTTTTGGATAAAATAACACCATTTTCAGGCCTGGGTATATCGGATGTTGATGCACTAAAACAACTCGTTTTCTTGTAAAACTGTTTATAATACTAAAAAGTAAACACAACAATTTCAGTCTTTAATTTCTCCCCTGCAAAACATTTGTGACAGAAAATTTGTACTTTCTTCAGTGTTTACAAATATACAATGCACACTTACTATTCCACAGATGGTAATGTGACTTAAAAAAAGCTAAACTATGGCAACACATTATTCAAAACTGTGTACATTAATGTGCACTTGTGGCACGATGGCGAGTGTGCGCACTACGAACTATATCTTTCTCTTTTACAGCAGCGATATTATTTTCTCATGTACATCAACTATGTTCAAGCTACTTTGGTTTTATGAAATGTGCGCAGTGACGTTTTTTATGAATGATTCTGCAATTAAATTATATAATGCTATTGAGGAACAAATGTGATTTTGGTGAATTAAACTTGTAAGGATTACCATTGGAAAGTGCGTGTTCAAGAGATTGCGAATTCAACTTACAGTACATTTGCATGTTTTGTAACTAATGTATTTGTAAACAGTTACTGTAATTATTGTAATTCCCATATCGTGAATTCAACTAGTGTAAGGTTAACTTTGGCCGAAGTGTGCGTGTGTTTCTGTGTGTATACGAATGTGAATAGAGACGTATATATCACGTTTTGTTTTTTCATTGAATTGAAAATTTTCTAAGATACAATAATTTGAATTTTATTTCCGTGCAAGCAAACTGTTCCATGCGGTAAGAACATGGAAATAATGCTGTTTAACTAAAGACGTTTAGCCGAAGCGCCCCCCCCCCCCCCCCCTTCCTTTTACTTCAACCCCCCCCCCCCCCTTTTTTACTTCAACCCCCCCCCCCCCCTTTTTTACTTCAACCCCCCCCCCCCCCTTTTACTTCACTTCTTCCCTTTTTCCTTCATAATAAAATAAACAGAACCCCAACTAATTACAAAAATAGAAAAGGTTGGAATGCTAACCTAACTTAAGTACAGTGAAAGTCCGTTTTAACAATAGTTTATATCGGCACGATAAATTGTCGCTATAGCGAACTTTCGTTATAAAAAAATTACCACATTTACAAAAAGTTTTGTTTGTCCTGTATATTTTCTTCAATTAAATTGATTGAAGAAATTTGATTACACTATTAACAGTTAACAAAAAATCATTCGTTTTGCTTAAAAAAAAGCAGATTGATTCTCAAGTTAAACATTAATTAGCAAAATGTGCAAAAGTTTAGCACCAAGAAAACTCTTACAATCACTCATTCTTGAAATAAGAATTAATGTTTGTTTGCTTTCCAGCTTGCCCTTATGACATTTCTATACGTACTAGTCTTATACTCTGAAATTTTTTGGCAGTCATAAAATTGGCCAACAGGTTATATTTCTAATTTTTGGGGCGGTAATATTAGTATAAAAACAATACATTTTCTGAATATCATGAAACAAAAAGGCCACAAATGCATATTCCGTACTACGAAATGGTAACTTTCATAAATATTGTCTCCTAAGCTATCACTATGTGTAGTAGCGATAATCCGTAGGTAAATTTCCAAATTTTTTACAGATATTCTTGTTGCATTTCACTATTATCTTGGGCCAATATTGAAAGTTTCTGCTTTGCGTTTACACAAATTCACAGTGGCAAGGGCACAAGGAACATGCAACATAACACAGTCAAATGTCGGTGCTGGTGTCAGATCGGTCAGTACGGTGCCAGCCACGCGGCTACAACAGGCAAGCTGTGCGGCGTTGCGAAGTCTGCATGCTGCCAGCTTGCCATGTTTCAGTAAGTTTACGCACGGAACCCAAACATTATGTAAATTTTTTTTTACTCAATCATTTCTTCTTGCATTGTTTTTGAAGGATACTGCTGAGTGTGGCTATTTAAGCTATCGTTATAGCAAAAATAGTGCACACTGCATTCGTTATTACCAACTTCTTATTCCCACTGAGTATACGTACAATTGATGGTACCTATAAAAGTTATCGTAGAGCAGTTTTTGTTACAAAGCATACTCGTTACATCGGACTTTCGCTGTATATCTGTTCAGCTCTAGGTTTATGTCATGTTTAATGCCTTGAAATTTGGATTATTTGCATTGATTACAACTTGAAACTAGTTAAGTGTCATAAGCAATATTTGTCAATAGTTTTTTTTTTTTTTTTTACAGCTTTAAAGTTTGTCATTTTCTCGCTGTTGCTAATGGTGAGCATTTGTTTGTAGAATTGTATTCAAGCCATTCATATTCATAATGGATAGGGGCATGAAAAATTCGCGTTTGCGATATAACAAATTTTTATGATTTAAAATGAATAAACTCGATAACTGTGATAATACTACAAAAAAATTGGGAAAACACTTTACGACTTCAAATAGTACTGTATCAGTTTGATAACCAGTTTTCATCCCACAAATTCTCAAGCATAAGATAATGTTAATTAAATAAGGGATTAAAGAAATTGAGAAATTAACATCGCGTAACTGCTAGGAAATCACCCTACTGAGGAATATCCCATGGTATTTCGCGGAGCAGAAAAGATAAAGGCTTTCGTTATATTTCTACACATTTGTTTTCTATTAACACAGAAATACTGTATAAGTAGCCTAAGTTAACGACATGATCACTTGTTTAACCTTGGATTATGTTCGTAACATAAACACACAAATCCATAGACATCATACAACGCTGCTGTTAGTAATTTTAAAATTATTTTTCCATGGTTTTGAGTATTAATAGTAGCGCTGTGAAAGATCACTGGTTGTCATATTCCAGCATTGTGCCCCTGCGACGAATAACAGATAAATCTTTTGTACGTTTCTACAATTGTAGACAGATTTTGTTAATGCATTTTTAAATATTGTATTGCCACCTGTTTTGGTTTGGGCTGATATCGCGTCTGGGGTGTGGGTGAAGTTTGTTTTGTTCAAAGATTTATGAACTCTGCAAGACGTAATTTTCTTTTTAAAATGCTGAATTCCACTATAAATGCAAAGCAAAATGCTGCAGAATTTTAAAAACATGGGTTGAATGCGTGACAATACAGCTATATTTTTTTAAATTTTGCCTTACATCAGTGATTTGGAACCGTAGAGCTTGTGCATAAAGCACATTGAAAATAACACCTTTCATAAAAAAAATAACACCAATTTTTAAGAATTACAACCTCGAATTCTGTATGAAAATAAACACCCTAAGTGCATGCCCCTAATAATTAATATCTTAGTCCCTTTTTATACTTTGTGAAGGGTTTGTGTGTGGTCAACTACCTCTTCCCACTTAGTGGAACTTGTCTCGTTTCCTGGATTTTTGCTTGAGATTGATGGTATGCAGGATTTCTCTGAGATCTCCCATTTCCCCTGCCATTGCATTTGACTCTCAAGATCTTGATTTTATGAGCTGCTGAAATCTGATCACTCTACACCTCTTTATTTTACACTTTCCTGTATTTCGCACCTACCTTAATCAACCCCTTCTACTACTTTTACAATGTGTGTGTGTGTATATATGTGTGTGTATATATATATATGTATACATATGTATATATGTGTATATGTATATATACACACGCACAACCATATATAATATCTCCATTTTACAATTTATTGCATTTTGTAACATTGTTTTTCTGTCCCTTGAAAAGTGTAGAACAGGTGTTTCACTGTTGTTGTAGGAGGTAGTATTTCTGAGGTGGTGATGTTGTCATTGTGTGGTGGTTTGTTCTACAGATGCTCCAGGTGCCGGTGGTGGGGGTCAGGTACAAGTGAACCCAGCCACAGGCCAACCAGACTACAGTATTCAGTGGGCGGAATACTACCGCTCTCTTGGCATGCATCGCGAAGCAGAGATGATAGAGCAGCAGGCAAAGGTATGTTTTTTTTTTGTGTTATTTCCCCATTGATTGGTTTAGGTTTCTATTTTTAGTATAGTGTCTATCTAGAGAATTGGCAAACAAAGCAGAGATAAACCTGGTGAGCCTCAAACCATTCCACGAAAGCGAAGATAAGAACACAAATGTTTCACTGTTCACCGTATATTCTATCAAGTGTTCGTAATACCTGCAATTATTTTGTGCTATCGAGTCCGCAGAACTGGTGGACTCTTAAGGCAAAATCTTGCTCATTCCTCAATAGCTTCATCAGTATCCACAAGGCGCTCAACTTGCACTCTCTCTGTCGGCGACTCACGTACATATGTCTATCAGCAGTGAACCTATTTATTTTAAAGGCATACTTATGAGAAAGGAGCTAGATATGTTTCTGAAAGCACCCATTTTAGTCATTCTTACGTCAAAAAATTTCCTGGAATTTGAATGAAAACAGGGTGTTTGGACACCACTACAAAATATCTGTTTTGGAATAGTGTATTTTGTACCAAACCTTTGTAATGCAGTTTATGCGCCAGTCATTCGGAGCCCTTATTACATCTGCAATGTAATGAATGTGTGTTAATTTTTAGTCACTTTGACAAATGAAGATTAATCCTCACGTAACAGCATCAAAGGCAAGGTTTATTTTTGTTACTGAACTGGTATACTTTTAAAATATTGCACCGATAGTAACGAGTCATCTGTGACATTTCAGTAATATGCAAGTATTATTTTCAGTCAAACGAACCATGCAACAGATTTTATTTAAAAATTGTAAATTTTATGCAGTCGTCAAAGTACTTAACTGCAAGTTGTAATGTACATGTTGAAGCAACTTGTTATTGTATTTGAGTAATAGAAGTTTCTGTTAAAAGCTCGGAGCACCTCCTGCTCTGCTCTGTCATTCTGATTGGCCGGTCGCCATCTTTGTTACTTTTTACCCTCAAAATTTCTCTTTCACATAAGATCGACTAAATTTCCCTAAACAATGATTTTTTCTTAATATGTCCCTTTTATCTATATATTTCCCTATTTTTCCCAGAGCAGGAGAATCTGAATCGTGACTCAGGAGAGACGAATTTGCGACTCCGAGCCAGGAAAGCAGGACTGAAGACTAGAGACCCATGACATTTTATATTGACTCCAAAAATCCAGAACTCAATAAAAAAAATTCTTAAAAGTCAGCAAGCATATTTTATTTCTGACTATACGGTCATATTTGCAGGTTAAAGTGACCTTGATCCGATGACTGACCTGGAAAATATGAGCTCAAGTAAAAAATTATAGAAGTCAGCAATCTTATTACATTACTGACACTACCGTCATATTGGATGGAGAAGGCCTTGACCTTTATCCTGTGGCTGTAAACACAAAAAATAAAAATCCAATAATACCAAATAAATGCATTTGATCTCAATACATGCAATTTTGTTGAAGGTTATTGTAATATGCATCTCGCTAGTCACACTTGTGTTGTCCTACGAAACTATCGTAACATTTATTACATGGACACACTCTTTAGGGCAGGTTATGAAGGTAAATGCAGTTTTGAGTACATGTATCGAAGTCACAAGAGACCTGCTTGTAATGAACCTGGTACCAAGGTACTGACGAGAAATGAAGTTCGCCTTTACAGGTCATTGCATGCCTAAGTAAACTGACACTACATCTGAATCCAATATGTCAGTAGTAGTCAGTAACATAATATACTTGCTGAATTTTATGCCATTTCTCGAGTTTTTGTTCTCAATGTAATTTAAGTTCACAGGATCAAGGTTACCTGCACCCAATATTGTGGCAGCAGTTGTAAAGCAATATGATTGTTGACTTTTAATTTTTTTCCCTAGTTTTTGTTTTATAGGTAATGAGGTCAACGTCAGGGTCACCTTCATACAATATGGCAGTAGTAGTCGGTAAAGTAATATGCTCTCTGATTTTTATGCATTTTTCTAGTTTTTGTTTTGAAGATCATTCATGGTCATGGGGTCAAGGTCTAGTATGTATGTCTTAAACTGGTTTAATAAAATTCCCGGTTTTCGTCAACAGTGCACAGCGCAATCTACCTTCATCTGCGGATACAAATAAATACCCTGGAAATAAAAGAAACCTAGAGCAATGTGTTTTTATTGAGAGCTCAATAAGCATGTGACCTCTGCTACCTCCTACATAATAGAGGATAGATGAAGGTAACTGCGTTGTTCCGGATGTAGGTGACATGGTTCTAAGTAAAGGGGAAATACTGGTTCTAGACGAAAAATAATGGAATCGTATTAGAATAGCTGTAGAAGCGGCATGCGTCTTCCTAAATGAATACAGTTATACAAGACACGTTGAAACTATTATACTGGCATAAGCGAAAGTTAAGTTAATTATAAGAATATGAGATTACGATTTTCCAAATACCCTATCCTTGCCGTCCTACCTCCTAACTGGATTTATGCCCACCACTAAAGATGTAGTGTATCTTGTAGATGGGCCAGAGCTCCCCGGACCCTAGTGCTCTGACACTGACGTTGACACTCACTCTGCCGTCAGCCCTGTGGGGAGCAGAGTGCATGCTTCTCGCTTAATAGTCCTGGCCTTACTAGGTCAGCCAGGGATGTTATTAAAATTGGGTCCGCGTCTGTATCTATAACCCATCCAAGTTTGGCTTGTCGTGTGAAGGCCCCCTGGAGCCCGCTACAGTGTGCAGCCCAGAGACTTTAATGTTGGACAACAGCTTCCATCACAGACATGTGAGAAGAGGAAGGATGGAACACGGCAGAAGGGTGAAACTGAGTTTGCATGTAGAAGTAGTAAGCCATTTCGCACATCACGTCAGTTCGCAGTGTCAGACAGGTGTGATGGGAAGGCAAACAATTTGCTGCAGAGCAGTGATAAACGGCGACGTATATTGTTTATTATTTTGGATCCATTTAGTAGATGGTTACATAAACAACCAGCTTCAAATTATACTTGCTGGAAATCTTTGTTGATGGGACACGAAAGATACTTCAATCTACACACCATGCAATAAACTCTAAAATCGATTTATGTTAATGTAGTAGTAATAGGAAGTACAAAACATTGTCGGTAAATGCTATTTATCAGTACATGCGATAATGGTACATAGTTGACTGTAGTTGCAGGCAGATAGAATGCTTAAAGCATAATTTGATTGTAAGTTTGTCATTTTTATTTTTCTAATTTTTAAGATTTTTCTTTCCAGCAAGCAATGCAACCACAGCAACCTCAGCCAGCGGCTCCACAGCAGCAACCTCAGCCTGCTGCTGCCACTCAGAATGGCCAGCCTGATTACAGTGCACAGTGGGCAGAGTACTATCGCTCTATCGGCAAAATAAAGGAGGCTGAGGCGATAGAAGCGCAAATGAAGGCTGGCAAGGTATTGTTAGTTTTTCTTTCTTTCTTTCCCAGATTAGTTGATTAATGGCTCTATGAAAAAAATATTTTTGTGTACAAATTATTGGCTTGTAACCTCTGCAAGGATTAGGAGCTCTTGAACTAAAATTGCTTAAGTAATTGTGAAAATAGTATAATTATGTTGAGCTAGTAGGAAGTCAAAATTATAATTTTGTTTGAGACTGTTCGTGAATTTTATTTCAATTTTTATTATTACTTTACTTTTGATGCACGACTTATTTCCTGACTATACCACATACATGACTTTCTCATCTGAACATGTTTTCACTTCAAGGCATTGTTTTAGTATGACTGGTGGTTGGTCACATGTCTACAGGATAGCCCTATCGAGGAGTTTTATTAGAAACATGTGTCCGGCTTGTACTGTTCACTCTCCACTTTGTCAGATGTCATGCCCACCACCCCTAACTAAGATTGTATTATCGGACCAGGCCATCGCCCAAGGTTGTGTAATTCTACAGTATTCCACCTGTAGACTGTAGCCTATGCTTCTTCCACTGATCAGATCTGGGTCGGAGGAAGCAAACTCAAGCAGCTCGCTGTACTACTGATGCTAGAGCTCTTCAGCTACTGCTCAATGCCTTGAATACCTTTCAGGAGTTCGTCGCTGCAAGCTCCCTCCTCATGACTCCTACCCTCTTGCCTTACTTGGTGTTAACGGCAATTGTACCAGCACTACCATTTCTGGTAGTGGTTCGACTGTCTCTACTGTGCAGCTCATATTCACCTTCCCTACTGGTATCTGCAATCTCAACACAAGTTCTCTTCTAGTAGTAAAAGTACTTTCTGGGTAACAGTTAGAATTTCTTAGGCTCAGTTATTTTCATAGCTATCTCTCCGGATCGCCTTGTTCATTTGGTGCAGGTCTCCTTCACCCATGGTGACCACACTTCGTATAAACTGGGAAAAGTTAAGAATTTATTCTTGGTCGGGGGATTTCCCAAAATTAAAGGGAATTTTTCTGGAAGTAATAGTTTTAATTCCATATTTCATAATGAAATTATTTTGTTTCAATGTTGGATCGGTTGTACAATTAGAAACATTTTTTGGAGCATATTTTGTTTGGACTCGAGGAGCGGTAGGGGGTGTGTGCGCGCATGCGCCTGTGAATCATTGGTCAGTCAATTCTAGTTTTGTTAAGCGCAGTCTTAATCATTGTACTAAAAGTTGATACATTGGTACTAAAAAAATCAGGAAGGGGTTCAACCCAAACATTAACTCATTGTAGCTGGAAAGTGTATCACTCATAGTTATTATAAAAAATGTTTGTCTTTTGGTTCAACTCCATCTTCTTAAAAGGTATGTTAAAAATGCAAAATTTTCGTATATTTCTAGGGAATTGCATTACTGTAAAAAAAAATTTGCTATTACTACATACATTTTTGCAATCCTCTGTTTTCTCTGAATTCAGCAAAAAAAAGAATTTTTTTATCTTTCACAAGGCCAACAATGTTAGGAGATAAAAATAGTTTTGAGCTGCTCTTTGATGAGGTTATATGTGGTAAAATAATTTAAAAATATTCGAACAACCAGGCCTTATTAATTTCACTGTGTCCTGCTGTTTACATAAATGTGTAAACGATTTACAATGAAGATATTTCAGAAAATACGTTGATCTGCAGTTAGGTAAATAATGTGTTTACAAGATATTAAATGCAACTGAAAACACTTAAATTAAAGTGTCTTAGAATAAATACACTCAAGAATTTGTTTAAGCTTGACAGGAAGAAAATTATTTTTTCTGCTGATAGGAAATGACTTAATTAGTACAGATTTTGTGGTTTTATTTTTGAACATTTTGTGTCCATGCCCCCCCCCCCCCCCATCACTTTCACTAGATATGTACATTACATAATTCTGGAATTAAATTACATTCTGTGATTTTAATTACCTTGATAATTATACCTTCTCGCAAACACACATTTAGAACTTAAATCATGTCTTGTCTAGCTGCAAGAAATCATAGTTTAGGTACTTCTCTTCTACTTTTGTTCATTGTTCCCATCAGACTTGTTTCATTCTTTCGCAGTTGGTTTGAACATATTTTAAAGCAGTAAATATTTAATAGGCTTCAATTAAAAATATAATATAAATTTGGTAAATAGTGAACAAGCCTATCATTTATCTTACAGTGAGAAACTATGGTATAGGCCGTTTACGGTAAAGTGAGCGCTTTTAAGGCCCTTCTAAATTTTTCTTTCATACAATTTCAATCTTCACGCTGCTTATAAAAATAAAACAATCCAATGCGACCACTATACGAATCTATACATTTCACCACCTTCAAAATTAAATGCCCGAGGCTGCAATAAGATATATTTATTAGTGGTTAATGCCTGTTGGGAGGGCCTTTAAAAGTGTTCACTTTACTTTGAACAGCCTTCACATACATATACTATCTTGCATTATTTCTAAATTAAATAAGTGATCATTTCAACACTAAAATTTATATTGTGCTGACGTAATGTACAGAAACACTGATTTAATAATAAACCTTCTAAGATGTTTCCCTGTTCACGATGTTTTTAATGTAAGATCCCCCAGAAAATGTCTTCTGAGAGTTAAACTTGACGCGTTCCGTTTCTACATCTATTCAAATATGATTAAGCTGCATCGCCTAGAGCACTTCTTCCATCTCTACAGGCATGAATAACACGTTGCCAACCGTACAGTCATCAGCAACTTCTGTGTTTTTCCTCCTCGTCTGGAGGATACGCAACCCGGCAGCCACGCCGCTCCCCCTAGCCTGCACTTGTCGCCTACAAGATGTCCAGACCTCGGGCAAGGCCGAGCACACCCGACAAGGCCCGAAGCCATAATCGCTGACAATCATTCTTACGCTGCCCAGCGCTGGCAGCCTACATGCTACCACTATATGTCCGGCCACAGCAGAGCTCGGCAGACTCACGTTGCTTCTCACCCTTCGCACTGGATAGTACGCAGTGAATGTCGCCTGCAGTGTTGCAGGGTATCATAGTGCGAATGCACAACCAGTAGAGGTTTGGCTGTCCACATGGCTCCGTGCCCCTGATCATCCCCCCTGTGTTGGGGGATCAGTGAGGACTTATCGAGCTCGAGCCTGCAAGTCACTCTTTGGTTACACTGTTAGTATTTCTTTCTCAGTGCACTGTGTGAATTACAGAACTTTTACCATGTACCTCACAAGAGGTGTGGCAGAAAACGCAGGGAGCATCACCTTGGTCATTCTACTCTCAGGCAGACAATAGCATCACCCCATCCTATGCAGGATAGAGAGGTGGGACAGGGCAGTGCTGCCGTACTCACGTGACAAGTAGACGCGCCTACTCATGTTGTGTTGAATAACTTTCCACCGTGTGTCTGCATGCACACCAAGTGTTACCCAATTGTCACCGGCCTTGTTATCGGTACTGAAGTGTGCCTAGGATGGAACAACCACATTTTCTGGTCTAAAGAACGTCTGTGGAACATCTGTTCCAGCATCGACATAATTAGTCCTGCCGAAGGGAATATCTACATAATGTACACTACTAGAAGTAAGAGTGTACAAGAACCAGCTAACACCCTTCGTCCCGTCCCAGCTACCTAAACCGGTTTTTGGTCTAGCAGATAAAATCCTTGAAGGCCATATTACCATCCTGGGTTTTAAATTTGGCAGCACTTGATATTGACAATTTCACATAAAAAGAAACAGCATTGGGAGGAAATTTGTATAGAGACAACTGATACTACATACAGATATTGGCCAATTCTAGGCTATTGGTGTCGGTCCAGCCCTAGACTAACATTATCCCTGGTAACAGTAAATGGTCAGAATTACTCTAAAATTTTCCAAAATATTTGTTATACTGTTTTTATACAGGCTATTGAAATTAGTTTATATTGCTGTGATGTTGGAAAATTAGATGTTCGCTGCACAAAAGTATACTATCACATAGCATTATGACTATATATAAGATAACCGGTGGTTGGATATGAATTCTTTATTTAGCACACTGTCACTATGTATGTACTAATTGTCCATGTTTGTATGATTGTGTGGTGTGAATTTTGATGTGGTAGAATATTTTATATATATAAAATTTTGGTTTCACTTTTATTGTAATTATTGGGCAAGAAGGAATATTGGTTGTTAGCAAAGTGATTGTTTTAGCCCGGTGGTGGGGCGGGTCCTCCCGGGCCCCAGCAACCCCAGCCGCAGCCAGGTCCAGGACCCCAACAGCAGCCAGGCCCTGGACCTCAGCAACCCCAACAACCTGCCTATGGCCAGCCTTATGGTTACCAGGCCACCAGTTACTACGGTGCTGCTCCAGGTGAGTTTGTGTTATCTGTCTTAAAGTACCTCCCTTCATGCAGCCGTCTTTCATTATATTATTTATTTTATAGTGTAATAGCTAAAATAAAAAGGGGCTGCTTGTGATGGATGCTGTCACAGGATATGGGGTGTGAGATGCAGAAGGCTAATAATGAAAACCTTGGCATGCGAGGAAGAAAGAAAAAGAAATAGGAGAGGAAACAAGCTGAGTAGTGTGGGCATGGCTAGATGGGCGATTAACGCAAGAAAGGTTGTAGAGGGGTTTGTGTGTGGCTACAAGGATGAATGGCACAGGGGGGTATGGGCATGACCTGCTGTTAGGGAGGTAACTGTAATGGCTGTCTTGGGAAGGGGGAGGAGGCTGGCTAATTGTGGAATGTAAATGGCACCAGTGGGGTGAGTTTTTGGCAGGATGGAGGATGGTCTTGGGCCTGTTTCTCAAACGTTCTAGGCTAGTAATTACTAGTACATAATACAGAGTCTTGGATATTTCGCAAATGCAAAATACTGTAAAACACCTCAATTACAACCCAATCCCGAGGAAGCATGAAAAGTTTGGTTTGAATAAGTTGAAATTTGATACAGTAATCCCTTGTCAATCGCGGTTTCATTTATACGTGGATTTGTTTTTGTAAGTTTTTCTCTGTCGGCGGTACTATTTTCTATTTTCCACGGTTTCCAGTCTATGGAGAACTAGCCCTTACTGATGTTGGTCGCACATTTCTCAAGCTATAGGCTCTTCACGGTTAAGTGAGCACTTTTGACAGCCTGGTTACTTTTTCCTTTCAACCATTTTTTATTGTTTAAAAATCTTCTTACAGTGTGTATATTCCATTACATTCAGAAGTTAGCATCTATGGCTATAGTAAAGCATACTTAATGACGTATTCTAAATGAGATGAACATAAGTGCTCACTTTACAGAGAATGGTCTTTACCATAATAGTCTTTGACATTTCGTGTCCCAAGCAGTGTGAAGCAACAATCACTTAATGCCAGAAGGGGACATTGTTGTATTGTCCGTATTTTTTTTTTGTGAATTGTGTTTTGGTCGGGAGGGGGGGGGGGTTGCAGGCTGGGGCCCAGTCAGTAAGGATTCTTTGTCATAGTCACATGCCTCCACGTCTGCCTACCGTCCCTGTCTTTTTTCCATTCCATTATCCCTCTTGTTTTAAAAACAGGTGCACATTACACAGGCTAGTTTCTTAATCAGAATATGTATGACAACTTCAAATTTAATTGTTGCCTTTTTTTTAAAATTATATTTCCATTTTATGTGCGCCCACGCGTACGTAATATGCTAATTTTTTATGGTAGGCAATTGTTTTGTTATGAGGTCAAGTTTATGTGTAAAGTGACGTAAAGATAAGCTTGTGCAAATGTAATGTGCTCTTATGTTACCGGTACCATTCAGGATAATTAAAAATTCAAGTAGACTGCACTAAATATTTATATTCCTGTGAACTTTGCAGTGCCTCATCGTGCCAGTGCAGAGGCCAACACGCCGCCTACATTTTGTATAAATTCAACACCGACGTGAATCGCATCTATCAGCATGTTTTCAGAATGCCGGGCCAGTGTTGTGTGTTACATGCTGCATGGAACTGTTTTTAAAGCCTGGGTTTAGTGAGGTTTGTTCATGTACGAGAACAGTTGACTGTCATTTATGCGCTTCCGTGAAGCAATTGCGCTTGCAAGCATCCTTCATCAACAGCACAATATTGTGATTCGCATGACTATCGTGCTAAAGCGCATGTCATGACCCTACATTCTCTCTCATCTGCGCTTCACACTTCACAGATAACATGTGAGGCCAAGTGTTCCAATTTTTTAGTTTCACTGTTCTTCATTTGTGTGTCATTTTGTAAGGTTTAGTTTAACTGCCTAGCATGTAATGTTGTATTATTTCTGTTAAGATTTCAAAAATGAAATCTGATATGGCAACAATTTTGTAATTTGTCAACTTCAAAGGTTTCAAAATGTAAATTAGAAAAATACTTTGTAGATTTTATGGACAAACGGGTCACATGATCATTTTGGTAACAAAAGGTGTCAATTGGAACACTGCTTCGTGATAGTGGAAAAGGAATGAGCGGTTATTATGCAAAATGTAAATTGATCGTTGTGGAATATGCACGTGAACATGGAGAAAGGGCCCTTGGTCGCCAATAAAAATTTATGGTGCTGGTGCGTGATACAATATACGCTAGAAAATTGCCCAAAAACGTGTTGCTAGGCGAAATGTGTAAATATCGGGAACTGGAATAATAGCTGTTTGATAAACGTGCGCACCACAGAAATGCTTCCTTTTGAAATCGGGGAAATTGCAACCAATACATTCCCGTAACCAAATTTAATCTAGACGTTCACTGGCAACTTGATTGCACATTATGACAGCGATTAGATTACCCAATTCTTAGCACCTATTCAGCGCAATAATAGCACGTATAAATAATTTACTTTTACTCAAGTCTATTCCTCGGTGATGCAGTGCAGAATGGGCAGTATCCTATATTTTCACATGAAAAAATACGTTAATTTCAAATGATCGATTCAATGAAGTTTAAGTAAAAACACTCATCTGTAGTTACATATACATTAGATTTTATTTTAATGACAGATATTCACATTGTTTTTCTCATTTAGCTTTGGATGATATTGAAACTTTCTTTTTTTGCATTTACACAAATACAGTGGTGAGCTCACAAGCAGCACACGACATAACACAGTCGTGTGACGGTGTCGGACTGCCCAGCAGGGCGTAGGGTCCAGCCACCCGGCCACGACAGACAAGCTGTGCGGCGTTTCCAGCTGGTGGCAGCAATGTTGTAATTTTTTATGAAGTGTACATACGGAGACCAAAACCTTTTCTTAATTCTTTCATGGAATCATTTTTTCTTGCAATGTTTTGAAAGAAATTGCTGAGTGCTGCTCTTTTAAGCTATTGCTATAGCGAAAATAAGTCCACACTGCATTAGATATTACCGATTGTTTCCCTCTGAGTTTATGGGCAATTGACGGTGGCGATAAAAGTTATCCATATAACTGACTTTTTGTTGTCAGTGAGTATGAATTACTCGTTATGTCGGACTTTCACTGTACTTATAAGCTTGGTCAACTCATAAAACGAGTAGTAGGAATGTTTGTGTTTGAAATACATTTTTGCTGTGGAAGTAAAGATGTATTGTTAAATTAATATCTGAATAAGTGATTCATACACTGATGATACTGTGTTAGTGAAGAAACCTAGAGTATGTATACAAACGAAGGGTGGACTATACACAGATGTAAGAAACATTGTATTTTAACGTGATATATTGACTCAGTTCACCTAAATTTGAAGAACTGTTAAACATTCTGGGACAATGCTTGGAAAGGATTAAAAATAGAAGCCATGCTCTTTTACACAAAAGCTTCAGCTGCAAGTTGTTCGTTATTGGCTGAGAACCGACGATTGTTGACCGGCATGTACACCACTCAGTCAATTACATGGCCATGTGTGGTCCTGATTTGACATTTTACTACTCAAATGCTCATTGGCAAGGCAGTTTCTATTATGCACGCATACTCAAAACAAGCAGTTTACATGCAAGAATGGACGAGGGATGGAGACCAATAGGTAGAGGCAAAATTATATGGTGAATAGAAAGAATGGCATAATTATATGGTGAATAGAAATAATAGCGAAATAACACCAAAATTCAAGTTATTATGTTGTCAACACCAAAATTAAATTTAAAATAAAATAAGATATAGCCGGAAAAAAATTTTATCGTTAAAAACCAATTTTAACAATTTAAAACTAAAAATGTGTGCTATGTACTACCAAAATAACGCTAATTTTAATTAAATTTTTTTCCCACTTTGGGAGGATGGCGAAAGAATATATGTATATTTCATGTTGTTTACATGTAGTCGTGTGAATTGCATGATGTGTAGTGTGGTTTAAATTATATTCTATTAAAACATGCTGGCAAAATTGAAAAAGTAAATAAGTTTAATGTGATTTCAATGAAAGGTTTTTTTTCTGTTAATTAATATGCAAAGTAGTTTCGTGTAGTAACCAAATAAAATTCACATTCTTTGGAAAATTTATCATCTGTGCCATAGAAAAATAATCTGTAAAATGTGATTCATTCCTTTAGTTTACATACAGAGATGCTCAATGTTGAGTTAGTTGTATAAGTGTTATGTATTAAAAGTGTTTATCTTGAACATGTTTGTAAGTATACAGTATTGGTAACAGAAATATTAAATTTTTTAGATCAATCTGAGGTCAAATATTTTTCTGGTAATCACTTATTGTACTAACCTGAATTCATCGCAACTGAATTTGGCATGTTCGCATTGATGCACACATAGTAAATCTTTTATAACAAAAACGAAATCTACAATTTTTATTTGTATAACACCATAATTCCTTGGCTTTACCAATAGCAGATGGCATTCTTGTAGGCGAGTGGTTATGGTTTGAAGAAGTGGCTATTATTTCCAATTTTACAAAACGCTCAAGATGTTACCAACTCCAGTTTTCTTAGAGCTCACAAAGTGACTCGTGGAGTTACTGAAAATGCAATAGGTATACAAAAGGACAAACTTTCATACCTTAATCGCCTTCGGGTTGTGCCGGGATTTGCTTGTAAAATATTCAACTGAATTGCAACACTGCAACTTCGCTCGCCAGGATGCCAGCTTGACAGATTCAATCCAAATGAAGTAGCAAGAGACCAATCTAAGAGAATTATAAATTACTTTAGAAATTAGTAAGGTATATTTCATGTGAAAGACTTAAGAAACATTATCACATAAGATAATAAAATCGTGTGTTACTTTATGTTAAATGAACAAAATTGTTTACGCCTATTTCCATTTACATAAGTGTAATTAAAATCAGTATCAGATTTCCTAATTTTTGTGTGTACCGGATCACCATTTACATCAGTTTCGAGATTAAGATATACATTCAGTGACATTATTTATTGAAATATTTTCTTCACTGTGGAGCTGTAGTCCCATTGCTCTCTCCTTTTTAAGAATTTCCCGTTTAAGCTTGCGGTTTTTCAGTTCTAATTCATCCAGTAATTTGAGCTTTCTTCTCTTGAGGCTTTCTATGGTACCAGTCTCATATTGTACTGTCTTTTATGTATTTGTAAATCTTTACTGTAGTTATTGAAGTGCACGTTGGCTACCAAAAATAGTTGCACTTTTAACACTTTTGTAATATGCAAATATTATTTCTTTCTTTGCCAAATTGTGCATTCAAGTGTAAGGTTTACTTCGGAAGTGTGTGTATTACTGCATCTGTATGAATACAAACAGTGATGTATATATTGCATTTTGATTTTTCATTGAAGTTAAAATTTTCGTAGTTACAATAATTTGAATATTATTTCCATTTGAGCAAAATTATCAAAACTTTTAATGAGATGCACTCACAAGGTCATCAAAACAATGGCACCTCATGAAAGATGTTTCATGAAAGCTGCTGCCTCCCCCCATTTTTTTTCCATCCTTCCTTTCTGTAATTAAAACTGTTTCTCCCCCCCCCCTCCCCCCCAAATAAAGTAAACAGAACCCGACATACCTAACTAGGCAAAATACAACTGTTTGGAATTCCAATCTAGCTATAGTATCCTACATTTTTGTGGCATGTTTATCTGCTGTGTGTAAAACTTTGAGGTTAATGTTGTACTGATGGTTGACTATTTATTATTCAATTAATTTCATTATGCCTTGTTTACATATATGACAATTGTAAACTAGTTATCCTGCCAAATAATGCAACAGGATCCTGACTTTAATATTGTCGTATATGTAAATATCTTGTCATAAACAGAACGCTCAAATTATTCGTCGAAAATAGTGTTCCATTCACCAGTCCTGCATTACATGCATGGAGTAACGGAACAATTGCCGCCTATGCAGCTGGTCTCATCAGTGCGTGGAACAGAACACGGCCATAGGTATAGGCCACCACACCATAAGTCACACACATTAAAACTTTAATTCAAAACTACAATTTTATTGATTAAAAACTCGGAATGATTATTTTATGTTACATCATGCAATTGCACTTATGAGTGATTTGATTAGCAAAATAAAATCATGATTGGTACTATTCCTAACGACTCTACATTGGCGACTTTCTACATTACATGTTGTTCTCACCAATAACCATCACCATTGATGAAGATGTCATGTTTGGCAACAGTTATGGTGTGTAACCTAACACGATACGTGGCCCTAAAAATGCATATTCTCTCAGATTTTTGTCAGCTTTTGTGGAAATGCAATTGCATTCACGCCAATTTAAACGTGAATTTCCATGTATACGTCTGATATACCTTTTTTCCTGCAATGGAATTATTTGATAGCGTTTGTAAGTACGCAAAATTAAGCCTGCTTTTAAATTCCTGACGTTACTTTTCTAATGATTGTCACCAATGTGCATTAATTCAGCTGATCAAATGCATGTATAGAAAGGTGTTGATTCATGCACAACTGTTTGCCATTATATTGATGAATTCTGCTTTTCTTTAATAATATATTGGACCTACTTCATATTTCTACAACTAGTGTTTTACTTATAAAGTGATGAACTGAAGAGAAAATGCCATTCACGATATAGAAATACAATTTATAATGAGGAATGAGCAGTTATTTATATTAAGAAGGGACACCGAAGTTTTACACACGATTTCCAGTGGCTTACTTCGTATGCGTTATATTTATATGAAATCATTAATACTTATAGTTACATTGACTTGCATTTATTTATTAATGCTGTCAAAATTAGTTCCATTAAGGCCCATTCTTACATGTGTGTAGTAGAACACAGAAATAATAGAAAAATAAGCCTAAATAATTTTTATTCAAAAAGATTACGGAAAATTATTTCCCACCCGTCCTTTCAGGAAAATATATTTTCCGAATTTGTCCTGAAGACTCAGGATCCCACCCAATTCTAATTTTAATATAAAATTACGTAAACCTAATTTACACAAGGGGTTTTCAGAAAGAACCTAAATTAAATAATCCGCTCATGTAATTTAGATTGACTCGGAGGTCCAGCAGGCACTCCATCGTGACCTGCTACCGTGGGAGGTGGTGAAGTAAATTACAAGGTAGAATTCTGGGAGGTATTTTCAAGTAGCTTCTCGAAGGCGGCCAGGTTTAACAGAGTTTTCATGGTGTCTGCTGTTGCCTGTAGTGGCGAGTCTTCACAGACAGTGAATAGAGCAAGGTCTAGTGGTCGGCACCCTTTTGGATCGTTCTCCAGCGTTCAAGGGCTGGGAGAGAAGGGAGGTGCACCACTTACCCTGCAGACGATTGACATGCCTTACCTCTTGAGGTGCACTCGTGAAGTGGTCTTGTTGTTCTAGCCCTTGGAGCAGTTCTCCGACCTTTGCAGGGTGGGAGAAAGGGTTTGCAACCACTTTGCCCTACAGAGGCACTCAGCTTTATGCAAGCTGGAGAGCACAGCAACTGCAATGAGCCAAGGAATGGCTCCGCATATACCAATTCTCTAAGCGATTGGGTTCTTCAAGGGTTGCAAGGTTGCCTAGCCTCTCTCCACAGGTTTACTTTATTCTTTCTTGGTGGCAGTGACACCCTTAGTTTATCTCCTGTGTTGGAGACATTGACATCTTATCGCTTCGGTACGAGGTGGTGGAGACCCCCTAATGCTCCAGTGGAATGATTACTGCCCTTCTGTAGCAAACTGTGCAACTATCTTCTGAAGGGTGTCAATTGCTCACTGAACAGTAAAATCTCGCGTTGGGGTATGGCGACCGCTAGACAGCTTTTGGAACTAACCATAAAATTTCTCCGTCTACATGTCAGCCACTCTTGGCGTGCAGTCGATTGCCCCTGTAGACATGCAATTCCTTGTACTTTTTGGAGTTGGAGTACCTTGTACTTTTTGGAGTTGGAGTAAGACATGTCCATACGAGCGCTGATGTTGAATGATGGGGCGAAGGCATGGTATGTGCAATGCACAGATAAGCTTCACACTTCAAATGTACCTATTTTGGATCCCTACCATAGATGAGAAAATTACGTCACCGCTTTACACGAGACAGATATCTTATGTTTGCACACCCGCCACCGTGCCACAAGTGCACTTTGATACACACAATTTTGTGTAATAAGTTTTCTTGGTTTTGCTTTCTCAAGGCACATTATCATGTGTGGAATTGTAAGGACATGATGTATATTTGCAATCATTGCAACATACAATAGAGCCTCTCTGTTACGAGCCCTCACTGTTCCCGATTTTGACCCACCCCTAACCCCTATGTCCCTTAACTTGCCATTTCTGCATGAACTTCGTGTTTAATTATCCCTAGTGCATAAAACAAACACTTTTTTAATTAAATATAAATACGTATGTATATTTTATTAGCTGGGCATCTCCTGAATTATTTGATACTCAAGAATTGGACCACGTCTTGTCGTAAAAATGTAGACCTAAACACAGTATGATATGGCCGTTGAAAGTGTGTGAAAAGATTTGTCTATGTGGAATCAAAATATAACTATAGGCTTTTCATGGTAAAGTGAGCACTTCTTAAGGCCCTCACAAAATGTTTTAACCACTAATATAGTTGGTTCATGATAACTTCGTACTTTTCCGAAGCCCTGCCAAATTTTAATTTTTGGTAACTGATTACGTATCCTTCTGCTACACATAAGCAAAAACACTGCCATGTGACTTCTACTTTTATAACTGTCACTTGCATTGATTTCTGTTTACAGGTGTTCAAAGAATGCTGTCATATATTCCTACGAATGTTCACAATTTAGGCCTTTAAGAATATTTAGCTTGGCTTTATAACTATATGCTACACACGATATAGCACATTACAGATAATACACATTAATATTTAGGCATGACGGTGTTTGTTACAACTGTGGTGGAAACAATAGTAGTATTTACTGTGTTGTTATTAATATGCGTTTGTAATAAAAATTTAAACAAAGGGACAACCAGACCAACGAAACGACACAGTACATTCAAGCACGCAACTCGTGTCGCTTTTTTGTTGTTCCTAGCATCGACAAATGTAAAAGATAGTGGTGACCATGCAAACACACATCTCTACCGTAACATTTACATGCATTGGTACTTACTGGCAGGTAGGTTTATTTTATTATTTATTTAAATTTTCTTGTTGGGCTTAGTATTATTTTTCGGACTGTGGCAGACATTCAGATCATAGAAGCGTAGGCTCATTACACATCTATGTTTCAAACACGTAGCGCAAATGTAAAACGTTGTGAAAAACAGATGCAAATTTCGATAAGTAACTTTGTCATAACATCAGCTCATGGTTAAAATGTATAAACTTTGAACATATTTGAAATCCACACACATCTGGCCTGTGCGCAACGCTTACAACACAGCCACCGTAGACGGAAATGGCGGGTACCCCATTACAGACGCAGCGATCACAACCTTGTAACTTCCCTGGGATGTGTCAAAAACACATACGAATTTGATGTTTTCGTCATAAACACGCTGTGTCATTGTCATGTCGTCACACACCACTGGCAATTGTAAGGCACTATGTAAATGGCTTGCCCGCCATATTGGGACATGCGTGTGGCTATTCTACGTCTGCCAACCTACTGGATTTGTAAGTGTCGCTCAATGAGCTGTGTCGCGCCATCGTATCTAAAATATGTCGTTGCATCTAAATACCGTATAAAATATATTTGTAGAATAAAATATTGTTTCAGCTGTAAATTACAATCTCAAACATCATTATTGTTGCTGAAATTAGAAATAACAATGTATACCTTTCCTACACAGGTGGTACGATCTTCCCGAGAGAGAGCGAAGAGAGACAGAGATAACAAGAGAGAGCGCAACTCTTTGCTTCTCTTATTGAACTTTTAGTCCAGACGGAAAAAACACCAACCTACAAGCTGTAATTTGCGCACATATTTTTAACTGCAGTAATTAAATGTGTTTCAGTCAGTGCTATCTAACAATACAAATATATCAATTGCCAATGTTTACCTTACAAATTGTATACATAACGAGGTTAAAAAAGATTGTAACTGTGAACTATTTTTTACCGGCCATTGCCAACACGTCGCTGCTCTTGCCGTTGTTAATTCATGTTTAATGCTAAATAAATATTACATGTTATGTAAGATACTAACGTAAAGTTTCATTTATTCAGCAATACAGTTCTCTTAAAGTTAATCACAGTGTTGAATATTGGTGGAATACAAGTTGTTGGAAAAACAGGTGGACTTATTACTCCTAGGGTGATTTTTCAAAGGTTCTATTCCAAAAGGCCGAAGAAAGTGTGAATGGACTATAAATGTCATATTGTAGCATCAGGCATTAAATTTTGAGGGTGGTGAAATTTATTCACTATGTTTGTCAGATTGCATGTTTATATTAAAAAGGACCAGGAAGATGGGAATAGGATGAAAGGAAAAATTAAGAACTTTAAAAAGTTCTCTATTTACCATGAACAACCTATAAACACTTAATGTTTGAAGTAAAGCAAAGAACTTTGTTTATTGATAATCTATATAATGATACATTAGATCATTCGTGTGCTGCGGCTAGCAGCGAATACATTGCCGTGCACAAATAGCTGGCCAAGCGCTTAGATCCTCTGCAGCTCGACCGGGCGCAGTGATTGGTCCTAGATCCTCTGAGCTGGGCAGCTGTCGGTCAGTCACTACACGATAATTCTGGCGGGCGGGAACCAGCTGGCTGCCGCCATTGCCACTGTCACAAGGCCGGTCGAAATGTAGATGGCGTGATGGCCTCTGCATTGGCGCGATGAGACCCAACGATGTAATATTAATTATCCCAAATTTTTCCATCGGAAACTTGTGACGTGAGCTATACACCGCACACTGCCTTTCTCGCCAAAATATGGTAACATAAGAACACATTTTATTTGCAAACGTTTGCCTACCTTTGTCCATTTCACACATAAAGTTGACTTCACAAGGGGAAAAAACAAGCATATTACGTAGTTATGGATATAAATTAACTTAAAAAGAAATTATTAAAAATGGGACATTGAATTAATTTTGAAGTTGTACATACATTAAGAAACTAGTCTGTAATGTGTTGCTGTTTTTACAGCAAAAGAGGAGGTATAATGGAAGTGATAAGAAAGGGAGGGTAAGGCAGAGGCAGGCGTCTAGGACAAAGAATCCTAAGTGACCTGGCCCACTCTCCTCACTTCAAGGGACAATACACGAGTGAAGTAATTATTTGTTTCATGCTGCTTGGGACAACAAATGTCAGTCTATGACAGCAGTTTGAGAAGTACCTGACCACTAATATCATTAGGCTAGTTTCCCATAGATTTGAAACCTCAAGATACCTTGGTTGACAATGGATTGTTATATCTATTGGTTAAGATTTTCTACTATTTCGGCCCAAACTCCTTGGGATTTGGTCGTAATAAAGGGGTTTTACTGTACAAATTTTCTGATTCAGATGTTTTGTGGTGTCTAAATTTATTTTGTTTGTACGTAATCGTGACTTAACAATATTTACAGGATTACAAAAATTTCTGTGACCTGTACTTTAAATATTAATTATCACTAATTTTTCATCAAAAAGTTCTGGTGAAACATATACATGCATGTCACCTGTACTCTCCAAAATACATACATCATTGATGCAAGAGGAGAATTTTCATCTTGCTGTGCTGTTTGTGGCAATATTTGGAAAATCTCTTCGTTTTTCTTCTTCTTATTTCTGCACAATAATGGTGAGCTGGAATCACAAATAAGTGAAGGGCATTGGTATCGGAACAACTCTTATTATTAAGTAAAAATGTGGATACGTTTTGTCATGTTCATGCCCACTTTGCTTGAAATGAAGCTGTTGTTTAAGCTTTGTTTTTTCAGATGGGCGAACAGCAGTGAAAATGTTGTCATGGTTATGTCATTTTGATGTTCCCTTCAGGCATAGTTTTCAACATTTTTTGTAATAGAATGCATTTGCCTAAAATTTCTCTCAGCCATTTACATATTGCAGCTTTTAAACCTAAAAAAAACATGAAACATTTGTTTATTTTGGTAAAGTAGCTAGTAGAAAACTCTGTATGTGTATTGTAGTTACTTTTTGGCACCTTTAGCTATGTTAAACTATTTTACGGTAAAATTTCTCTATAATTGCCCGTTTTCATTGTACCTCTTTCTCTAACACCTGGTTTTTATGGAAACTTATATAATGTGGTTGGAATAAGTTAAAAATTTGGGGATATATACACGGAAAGATTAATGTGTTGCACTTTTTTTTGCTAGAAGTTGTTTCTCTAGGTGAGGACTATTTTACATAGTGCATATAGTTAAGATTGCGTGAGCAGTCTTTAATTCAATTCTCGTTCCTCCAGGGGGCTAAATGTTCCCACTGGACACTACTAGTCACGTCTGGTATTTATCCTGCTGTTTTTCTTTTGCTCAATAGTTACTCTTCTCTAGTATAATTATCTTCTGATAGCATCCTTCCATGTCAAATCAACCAAAAGTAAAAATGTTGGAAATACACGTTGATAGGTTGTAACGCGAGATGGGCTATTCTTGCATATAGATACTTTTTACGGACACGTGTATATAGCTTGGCCCACCATTTCCCCTTGGGTGAGGCAGCAGCACGTTTTATTTTAGTTCACTAGTCTATTTTCAGAAAGCTCATGAAGTGTGGTATTTATAAAATTATTCCGCTAATTATTTTTTATCGGTGGCACAGAAATGTGTTGAAAAGATTGCAATAGAACATGTATTCAGGAGTTGCAAATAGGACATACGAATAGTAGGTCAGTGTGTATTGTAAATAATGCATTTTGAACGTGTGTATTATAATTTGCATATTTTGAAACGGTTATTAGAATGTTTTAAATGATATTGGCTTTAAAAAAAAACACAATTTCAACTCAGTCCACTATGACAGTTTATAATTAAAGATGATGCAGTCTCGTAAGAGGAGGTTCAACAAAATGCAGTCTCATGAAAGATCTTAAACCAAAATCTCCCCCAAATCCATCCAATACTCTGCCTATAAAATTAATGGTAGGCCTTTAACAATGACTTTGCCATAACAAAAATAAGGCAGGTTGAAATGGTAACCGATATTGATTATAGCAACTATGCGCATTGGTACATTGTGGCTGCACTAGGTTTCTAGAACTGTCCAAATTTAGTGAATTTATGCTTAGTATTCTGAATGCATGCACATTTTTTTCTGCGTGCCATTTGTATTTACGACTGGCATTTCGTATCTATTATACGAGTTTTGTGTGTGCACATTCTGTGGAAATGATAAATGCAAAACAACGAACCGAATAATAAATTTTATTTTGCATAACTGAAGAAATGCAATAAAAAAAATTCCTACGTTTTCTCTGACTTAATCCAAAAAAAATTGTGTGTTTTTAGTATAATATTGAAATTTATAAAAAAAATAAATTAACATTTGACAGGCCTAACGCGAAGTTATATAAATTTCACATTGGTTTCCGTAATTTTTTTTGTTTAGTTTAGTACCTTATTATAAATTTGATTGAAAACAATAAAAATGTGGTTTACAAAAATTTGATTGCATTCTTGAAATTTATTTACTCAAAAGTATTTATAGAGGGTATCGAGCTTTAATCTGTATTAGTGTCTAGTATCGAAAACATGGTATTGTCCCATCCCTAGTATGTCTCCTTTGTTAGATACATCTGGTGTTTTATGTCAAAATTTGCCAAAAAGACTTCTAATTAGCTATAAAGCTATTTACGGTCTCATTTGAAAGTTTATGAAATTGGCTTTAATATCAAGTACATTATTTAAGTACAAATGTGTCCGGCTTATATACCACAGATATTCGTTAACATATCCTCTCAAAGCTATGCGTAATTTAAGTTCATCTGATCAGGTTTCACAGAAATTTGCAGTGTTCTGCGCTGTTCAATATTATGGTAGTGTGGCATTTCTGGAGATCCAAGAAGTGTGAGGAGATGCTGCCATGGTGACGAAACTTTACCTGTGAGTAAAGCCAGCGCAGCCCTTTCAGAGTTCGTAAAGGGTATCAAATTATTCTTCAGAATATACACCTGTAGAGTTTCTTACTTTCTTTTATGGATTCCTTGTAGAATATAATTTTCGCGAAGACTGTGATTTTTGCCAACTGTCGTAACATACGGGGGAGTAGTAGGTTGGGCACAAAAAGCACTGCATGAAGGTGTGATGGTAATTCCTTTTTGAATGAAACACAAGGGCGTTTCATGCTCTTTATTTTCTGTATTGAATATTACTCTACATCCTGAATGTTTCAAAATAGGGTCTCATTAGGATCATGTTATAAAATGTTATTGATACTATCTCATTGAGGGCCTAATATCAGTATTATCGTACATTTACCATTATCGGAGATATGCACAGAAATATCGGACATTATAACCACAACCTAAGTATTTTCGCTCCTCTGCTGCACATTTAACACCTCAACTCTTAACATATGGACACAGCAATGTGCCTGCAATGAATATTAATTTGTAATGTTGATAAACAATTAACACCACACTCTACTTTAAAAAAACTGTACGAATTAGAGATGGCCACTTCACTTTTGTTGGCCAAAACATTTCTTTCAAAAAGAAACATTAGGTTATACATGCCCATCACTTTTTTTCACTTCACAGATGGAATTTTTTATTATTGTTAAATCAGTTTTACGTTCGATGTAAGTTCATCAAAGGAAACAAAACGCTCGTAACTATTACCAACGAGCAAACACTAAGATGTCCTAAAAATATATATTGTAGATAATAATTTTAAAAAAGTAAGACTTGTGACTCAATGTTATTTGAATATTGGTTTTGTGTTTTAAGTGTAGTTTACTTGTACAAGTAAATTTAATTTGATTGGTTTTTTTTTCCCCCCGTAAAAATTAAAAATACCAGAAGCAAGTGTCTTCTAGTGCTGTGCAGCAACGAGTGTAGTAGTATGTTCACTAATGTTACACAGGTTGGCCATTCTCCAGTGTTCATTATTTACAAATGCTGACCGAAAGGCTATTTTCATGTCTGCATTTGGTAATAGTTACTGGTAAAGGTTGAAATGTTGCTGAAGTTTAACCATTTTTTTTAAATAAATTATTTTCACTGTTTTGCTGTCATGATCATCATAATGATAGTTCTTTTCATGAAAATGTTTCAATGCTAGTTGATTGCGTATTAATCATTACTACTAAACTATGACCGTATTTAGTTAACATCACAACGCGGAACATGCACAGCGAAGTAGTTCCGATACCTACTCACTCAAAACTGCACTACGAAAAACCACAAATGCATCATGCTCTGACGTCACAGTGGTGGTGAAATGCCAGAAACGTCCGAATTTGGAGGTTAGCATCGGTGGCGACCAAAGGGAAAGTTTGTTTATATTAAGAAATGTGTGCGGATTTTTTATTTTACAGATTAATTCTGCGAATAAAATTATAATACTAGTAGCAAACAACTGGTGTTTTGTAAATAATGTTTTTGTAAACCAGTACTATAATATACTGAAATGCCAGTGGCCTGCAAAAAAAGCTTCACTTACATCACTTTTGTAGTGTGTAAATAATATTTCTTTGCCTGTATCATAAATTCCAGCGTAAGGTCAGCTTCTGCCCAAGTGTGTGCGCGTGTGTTTTTTGCTGTATCTCTACAAATACAAACAGCGTAAATACCATGGGGTTTTTTTTGTAATTAAAATTGTCAAAGTTACAATAATTCGACATTTCTTTTTATACAAGCAAAATTTTACTCATCACATCAATATGTAACTCAGAAAGCCACACACTCGTAAGAATATCCAACCTTCCAAAGAAAGCAGTCTTCATGAAATAAGTTAAACTGAAAGGGGTCCCCCCCCCCCCTTCATTTTTCTTTCTTTCTGTCCTGTACACAACCCAAAAATGCCAACCTAGCTATAATGCCCTACATTTTTGTGGCATGTTAATCTGCTGTGACTACGACTTTGAGGTTGACGCATGCCACATTGCTGCGCAGTGCGTTTGCGGATACTATGGACGACTTCGCCCTATCTACGAGCAAGCAAGAGCTTGTGGCAAGTCACTTTTCACGAGCCCACTGAATAGACTCCACGTGTTGGACACTTAATGGGTTTAGTTATAGATTGTGCTGCCCGCCCAAAACCTGGCATGTGAGCACCACCTCTTTTAGTCGAGATTGTTTTACCCGATGGACCACTACCCTGAGATTATCTGAGATGGAATTGACACCACAAGATAGCAGCACCTCTGCTGCCCTGTGGCGTTACACCCGCCAAGCCTCGAGCCGAGGTGGTAAATTTGTCGTTGCCTCAGAATAGGGAGATAAGAATTATGCTGCTGCCCCCTCCCCTCCACCTGGAGTATTTTCTACCATATAAGGAGGCATGAGCACACCCCTCGCGAGACACCGAGCTCGGCAGCCATTTATGTCAGCAAGCACTCCTTGTCTGACCAAGGCTTCTCCTCTCCTACAGACTGCAATGACTCCAGCCTCTCCAGCAGTTTGAGAATGCTTCAACTTCCAGCAGCTTGCAGAAGGTTCATTCACTTCGACTTTGCTGTAGCAGGTTGTCGCAGCTTTTTCCCTTCTGGGCAAAATTCCCCTTGAGGTTATTCTGTACAGAGCTTAGTTGAACATAAGTTTGCAACCCGAATAATTTTTGTTATATTATTTTGCCAGGCTCACCTTCGCCGCAATTAACATAATTAATCAATTCTTTGTGAGCCTGTATAATCGCACCTGGACTTCCCACTTTCCTAGTTTGTAATTTGGAATTGCTGTCTATTTTCCTTTTAACTGTAATTCCGGTTCCCTTGAGTTAATATAATTCTGACAGTGAAAGTTTTTGCATCATATCCCCTCAGAATGTCGTGACGCATACCGAACTCCACCGAAGATGGGGCTTGAACAAGACTTTGTCGGAAAAGTCATACCGCGGCTCCTAGGTCCCGGTGCTCTCTCGTCTAACCTTGGTGGCTTCCTAATACTGAATTTCACATCTATTTGTTAGGGCCTTGGGTGTGTTTAAATAAGGCGCACCCCCAGGCATGCACGTCTGCGGAAAGATCAAAAGGCTGATCTGGATTCAGAGTTAGGAGGGTGGCATCTAGAGCCATAACTGGTGCAAAGACCTTGCCCATTTCACCGTTAATCCCCCTTGTCCACAAGTCTGAGCTCGACACCTTATTAGGTGCTCTTTGGCCGTGGTTTGAACAGGATCCGGTCAGTTGGCCCCAGCCGAAGACTCCTTCGCCCACAGTTTCTGTAACCCCGCATATGGTTGACCAGGGAAAAAGACGTTCAGTGTACGTTTATTATCAACTTAGCTTCCGGGAAGATTATCAGGATTCCACTACCACCGAAAGTCATTCCATAACCTCGAGTTGTTCCTTCTCCCGTGAATTATTCCCACACGTCGACCATTGCGAACAGCGCCAATCCCTCTGGCAGGATCATCCACCCCAATCATCATCGATTAATCCACCTCCAGATTCATAATCTGGGATAACTCTAGCAGTGAGGAAGATTGTTCGCCCCAGATGGAAAACTATCATGGTTCGACTCACTCTGGGGTTTGATTCCTTTCCTTTCTGTTAGTATCCTTCCCCTAAGCGGCCCCCCTAGAAACTAACATGACCACCGTGCTATAGTAGCAACCAAAACGCTACTGATCATAGGGAGTGCAATCAGTACTCTAACCACTTACCCGAGAGTTGTAGGTGCATTAAGGTTAATGTGTTTTCGTGGTGACTGTTTAGTATTTAATACGTATTCTGTAATTTTATTGTGCCTTGTTTACATATATGACAATTGTAAACTCTTTATTCTGTCAAATCATATGACAGGATAATGGGTTTGGTTTACTATTGTACATATGTAAATGTCTTGCCATATGTAAACAAAATGCTTATATACGCTCCGCAAATAGAACATGGAAGTGTTCCGTTCTCCAGCCCAGTATTAAATGCATTAACAGAACAACTGGCGGCTATGCTGCTGGTCGCATCACTGCAGGGAATGGAACACGGCCTATATTCACAGTTTTCCTAGAAGAGTTACAGGGTGTGAAAAGAATATGCTAAAACCTGGCTGTGAAGCCAGTATGTTAATCTGACCATTGAAGGCTGTCGAAGTGGAAGAAGAGTTTCACTGATTTTGTATCTCCCAAGGACAATCTTGGACTTGGTCAATTTTTTCATACACTTATCGGCAATGAGTGATTCTAGGATTTATAGCAATGTCATGGGGCTGAGTTTAATTTTGTCACGTGGAAATGCTTCCGTAGAAAGTGGGTTCTCAGTAAATAAGTCTCTCATTGTTGATAATGTATTAGAAGTATCTTTAGTGGCTCTTCGTTTTATTTCTGATTCTTTGAAGAGTATGGGTGGTATAGAAGAGGTGACTAATACAAGATGCATGCTTACTTCTGTGCGAACTGCAAGGTGAAGATACCAGGCTTATTTGGAGAAGAAAAATGTGTTTAATGCAGAAGAGAAACAAAGAAGAAAAAAAAGGAATATTGAGCAACTGCTCTGGGAGCTAGAAGAAAAGAGGAAAATCATGAAACTGGAGCAGGAGAAGGAAGAGTTTATATCAGATGCAAGAAAATACTTCTTCAGAATATGAAAAGGTTATAGAAGGTGTGTTGTGAATATTGAGTTTCTTAGTTATATTTCTGACTTAATTAATAACTGTGTAAAACTTGTTTATTATTTTGTACAAAATTTGTGTGTAATTACATTCTTACGCATTTATAATTTTTCTTACAATTAGTTTCTGGTAGACTAGTCAATAAATAAAAAAAATTAATAAAAAAGAAATGAAGAAAGTGGAGACCGAACTAGGTCAGTTATGGGGATGGTGATGGCTGGATTTTATTTCTCTCCCCTCCCCAACTCGAAAATTGCAAAATAGGAAAGTTGTAAAAAACATTTAGTCAGGGAAATTTGGAATTTTTGTTGGGGAAAGGTCAGGAATATTTTACTACAGATTTGTGTGGACAACCTGTACTGCTGTCAGTACTTGACATTCCTGTCCTTTAACATATTTTTGGTAGTGTAGCAGTCTTTTTGCAGCCATAAATTAGTTTTATAATATGTTAGAGCAAGCTGCAATTTTGCTGTTTTGATGTACCAGTCATGACGTAGGCCTAAATCCTATCTAATAGTAAGTCTTTGTAGCTTAATGAAAGCCATACTCATCCAGGCAACTGTTTTCTCACATCCACTTAGTGTTAATAGTGTGCTTACAGTATAATTGAAAATATTGTTTTACAGGTATCTGATCTGTAGAATTCTAAATTTCGGAACCTTCATCTGTTCCAGTTTTTGTCAGTATCGGGCCATCAATAATTTATATCCTGATTGAATTTGAATCTTATCATTAGCTACAGTCGAAACTCATACCGAAAATGCATGTACCTATAAACCGTATACGCAGTTAATTTTCTGTGATCTCTGCAAAACTTATAAATAATGATAAAGCCAACCACTTGTATTATCGGATGTTGTGTCAATCAAAGTATATTTTGTGTCCAGTCATCTAATATTTCCTGCACTGATAGTTTTGAAGCCGGTTGTTTATGCAAGAGTTTAGTAACTGGATATGTAATATGTTGCCCTCGCGACGTTTATGACTGCTGTGCGTTGTGTTGTCTTCCTAACACGTCTGCGATGTTGTGCGGGTGCAATGTGCTAGTCTTGGCTTGCTACCTCCCCTTGCGCACCTGACGAGAGAGAGGAAGCAGCTACGTAGCAATAAGTTTGGCTACTGATATCCTCTCTCTCCTCTTTACATCTTTCAGCAGCAAACTTTTCTTCCTCCCCTTAAATGCCTTTGAGAGGGGAAGCTGTTATCCAGCAAAGAAAAATTTTGTCCCCTCTGCCGCGCACGCGCGCTTGCCTTCACTTGCCGGCCACAGTGCTAATAGTGCACATAGTAAACTTAGAAATTTTATCAAGATTGTGATTAAAGGTTGGTACTGCTAGCCACCCTGATTCTGCAAATAAATTATGTTTTATCGACTGGAGAAGTGTAATTTTAGAGAAATAATTACCCCCTTATTTTCACGCGTTTTTTCATGAAATGTTTCTTATAAACAGTAGGTTGGTTAAGTTATTACAGTTATGAGTTTATAATGTTTAATGTACAGTGCCTAAAAAAATTGTCCTTTCATCTGTGTTTTGTATTGTAAAAAAAATATTGACTTTTTTTAGAAAATATCTTGTACGAGTTAATCTTCCGTAAAAGAAAGGAAATTTATTCTTTTGGTGAATTTAGGTTTTTATAATTATATAACTTTATTTCCGTACGAGCAGTATTTTCCACTTTCCCATTAAAATGATATGCAGTAAAACGTGAAAAGTGCCTGAAATGCTTCTAAAAGCAGTGCTGTCTCAAAGACATCGTTGTCCTTTGTGTGTGTTTGCCTGTCAACTAGTACTACGCTCTGAATACTTGAATTCTTGTCCTCCTATATGTCTTTGAAATTAACCATTGTGATTTTTCATTATTATTTCTCCATGTCTAATATTCACACAACCCTATTGCTGCTGGATAGTGTAGTGGTCTGTACTGTGCATTGCTGGAGTAGTTGTGATGTTTGCATGAGTACATTGGGCACAAGCTTCAGCATATTTATATGATACATGGCAGTGTTTGCTCCAGGCCCCCAGCCTCCCCAGCAGAACCACAGCCTTATAACTACCCGAATTATGGAGGCTATGGGGCACAGCCTGGCGGTCCAGAAAACCAATAATGAAGATGTCTGGTACCAATATAGTCGTAAGTATGATCCCAAGTTAAAGTAACCTTGGCTTCTTTGCTTTTGTCCTTTTTTTTTTCTTTTTTTTTTTTTTTTTTTTTTTGCGTTATAATATTGCACTAGTGCACATTTTTGGTTTAATAGTTGCGTGTACACTCAAAATGGGATACAGACGTGTTCACAACTGTGTGTTACTGGGATACCAATTTTGGTGCTGTATTTTGGCTGGCATGTCCTTGTGATTTTGGCGCAATAGTGTTCATGTTGTCCATGAAATATATGCTCATCTCTGGTAGATATTGAAACTTATGTCAGTTCCTAAAAGAAGAGCTACCTCATCTCTGTTAGTTGTGGTTATGTATATATATTCCATTTTTTTCCATTATTATTTTATCATTGAAATTGATATTTTGTGTGTGTGTGTGCGCGCATGACAATTGTTTGAGTGCTTTGTGAAATACTTTGATTGTATTTGAAATACAGTTTTTAAAAAAGCTGTTGAATTTTTCTGATTACTGTGTCTTTTAGAAATGAATGTCCTTTAGAGAGATGCATTTTTTTGACATATTTATTTACTAATTATATATAATCTAAATATTTCAAACTTATTTATTCTTATATTAAAATGAAAATAGTCTTCTCTAGTATGAAGATACTTTTTCTTATATGTATCTGAAGGTTTTTGACCTTATCTTCCTTTATATGTACATAGCGCATTAAATTTGGAGAGTATTCAAATTTTAAAGAACTATACTAGATAGGATTATAATATTCAGGCAATGGTTACCATTCTGTTAATCAGCATTTTGATAATACTTTTTGCAATGTATTACTTGTACATTGACTTTAAAGTATTTGATTGTGGGTAGAAGTTGATTGCGGATTTTCCAGTAGCACCCGCGTGTTTTTATAGTAAAAGTAGTGGGGGAAATCAAAACCAGCATCTTGAGAGACTACAGAAGCAATGGTACGAGAAAACTGTATTCCTTTTCGTAAAAAAAAAAAAAAAAAAAAAAAAAACCAGAATTATTGTGTAAATAAAATTTAAAGGATGTTCTTGATAGACCCTAAACATAAGAATAGGATTTTGTGTGCTTTGGATTTGGTTCATTCAAAATTCAGTATGATGTGCAATTTGAAATAAAGTAAAATTTCCTCAAAGTCTTTTTAAAATTCAAATGACTTACATATGCTGCTGTAATTAAATTCTTCTGTAATAAATGGAGCATCACAAATGGCAGCTTTGCTTTATTTATTTGCATCAGGAGGCGTGTCATTCTGGTGTACGTGTTTGTCTTCCCTACAGATGCCTTGTCAGTAGCAAGCCACAGAATGTTGTAAGGAACTGAGATTTCTTCCTCCAAGTTATCAGATAAGGAACTTCTGTGGTCTTTCTGCCTCATTTATCCTTGTTTAGCATGACCTTTGAGAAAAAGAGCTGCAGAATTCTAGCAAAAAAACTTTTAGTGTGGCACTTAAGAGTTTCTTCTTGTATTTTATATTTCAAATAACGCAAGCGAGAGGCACAAATTCTTTTGGAAAAAATTTTTGGCAGATATCTTGTTTAAAAGTGTTGGTTTTTAATCGGAAGGAGTGTAAGAAGTGTTTGTAAACTTCTGGTGTTGGAACTCTCTCTGTGTGTGTGAGGGTGTGGCGGGTGGTGCGAATCGGGGGGGGGGGGGGGTGGCTGGCTTGGGAATGCATAAACAATGCATCTACTTCGTAGCTATGCCTAGTCCAGAAACATGGCATCATTGCTGCCGCCATCTGGCTGCACGCAGACTTAGCAATGCAGCACTGCTTGCCTGCCGAGGTCGCGTAGCAGAGCTGTCCAGTCCGACACTGGCACTCGACTATGCTAAGTCACACGCTTGCTGTTGTGTGCTTGCCACTATGTATTTGTGTAGACGCAAAGCCGAAAGTTTCAAAATAGGCCAAAGCTAATAGTGTAATGCAACATGAATATCTGTCCCTAAAGTAAAAGTGAATATAAATTTACCTGTGGATCAGTGTTCTTATTTAAACTTCTTTGAATCAATCATTGAAGATTGTTGTATTATTTCATTGAAACTTTTTAGGGGCAAAGATAGGTAAAGTGTAAAAACGTTTCTGACCATAATAATATTACCTCTAAGGTCCTGCATTGCCAGACCTGAGAGTACAATTAGACGTGCTACCAAACAGCTGCTAAGAGTAAGGTAATCTGATCGCTATCGAGTTGTCAGCAAACGTCCTTTTAAACTTGTGTTATGGGGTTGTTTTTGTTTGTTACAATTTTTCTGACTTAACACACAAGCATTTTTGTGGTGACAGAAAATCCATTATTTCTAACGGTGCGCACGTGATGAAATAGCTGTTATTCCAGTTCTTGGTATTTACACATTTTGCATCTAAAGCACGTTTTTTATCAACGCCAAATTAACCTGCTGCACTTTTTCCTTGTTCCATTGCTTATTTATCAACTATTAATTTACACTTTGCATAATATATCTTGTTCCTTTTTCATTGTCAGGAGACCATGTTCGAATTGGTGCTTTTTGCTAACAAAATGGTCATCTGACCTTTTTGTCGACAGAATCTTACATATTTTTGTAATTTGTGTTTGACTAGTTTTGACAAATATCCATGTCGCTGCCATATCAGTTTATTTATGAAATAATGACATCGCCTTAATAGTACAGCATTGCATGCTGGGCAGTTAGTCGTATTGTTTAGACTAAACCGTATAAAATGCTAGACACAAACTAAGATTAATGGGATCCCTGCCTCAAGTTTATCTGGGAAGTGGGAATCGTGCACGAGAGGGTCAGGGGGGAGAATGAACTGAAGCGATCTATACTGGCACAGCTGTAAACTGTCTGGCAAGGTCACACTCTGGGTCACCTTATTCATGGGCATCTCCAATTTTCCTGTTGACAAAGGATGCCTGCACTCGCTTCACGTGAGCGGGTAGTTTCAAAGTGTCAGGTTTCATCATGTGTGAACAAACCTCTGGTTTGAAAGAGTTTCTGCAGCTTATACATGCCCAAATACGGTCAACATAAAACTTAAAGATCGTGAAGAAAATGGAAGAAGTAAATAATTACATTATTCTCCAAAACATAGATGTTATTTATCTGTTTTGTGTGAAAATAAGTTACTAATCGGGATTGCAAAGAATCAACTTTATTTTTAGGTTATCTATTCTAATCCTAGAATCGATGGGTACCCAGGTATCGAAGAAAGAAATTTCCCATCCCTAGTTTTTATGTCTGAAGACTAGTTTCCATTTTCTATCGACTTTTCTGTATCAATTTTTTGAAATGAATACACCATACAATGACTACCACTGTTTAATTCTCATAGAACGAAGTTGTAGATGGATACGCAGTACACCGGTTCAGTGTAGAGGTGTAGAAAAAATTGGTTTTCACAGCTGAAATTCATCTTGCATGTGATCAAATTCTTTTTTATTTTATTTTTCGCTACAATTTAATGTCACTCTCACTGTTCCGCTCTGGAGGCAGACCACTGCTGATCTGCTCATCCACCGGGCATGCATGTCTTCGCGCCTTGCGAATGGGTCATCTCTGACGTTCGTGCAATGTAGGTCACTGAACCGAGTCACAGCCCACCTGACCCTCTGTTTCCAAATGTGTTCTTCGTATTTTGTGTGTGCAGTGCAATTCTAATCAGTGCTCCAAAAGTGTGTTGCAGGCCCCTCGAATGGGAATGGTTACATAAGCTGTATATTAGCTGAATGATGCACTAGGGGTGGGCGAAGTTTTAAAAATTAGAGTTGATTATTTTTTATATTCAGCTTCGTATTCAAAATCCCATTTTTTTGCTTTGAATGTCGAAACAAAAGGGTACTTTTAGGCAACTTAAATTATTTATTATTGAGAAAAAAAAGTAAACAGATAACGTGGGCTTAATAAATCTAAAGTTTTTGACTTGTGCCACACACATGGCTGGCTAATGAGTCTTGAAAACAGACCTCAACTCAACAGGATGCCCACAAATTAGTTCAATCTGCATTTCAGTTTAAAATTGTCAGCTACTAATTTTACTCACAAGACAGCAGAAAAGGATTGTAAAAAAAATAGTTTTACATTATGAAACACAATCTCCCCATACTTCCTTTTGCACCGCAGATTTTAATCGGTGATGTATGTTTATTTCCGTGATTTCCAACATTTTGGTAAATGAGCTTAAACTGTAAGTTTTACGAACTTATCTGCTGGGAAATTGATCCCACTGCGATTAAAATGTCAGTAACTTAATTTTTATAAAATGGAAAATTGTTAATAACTACGCATCATTTCACACAATTTTGGCTGGCATTGGTTTACTCCTAACTGTGTTCCGTTGACAGAATCATAGAACAGATTTGTGCATTTCATTTAAGTGTAATAAAATCTGACAATGTGACCAACCTTCACAGTATGTAGATAGTAAATTAGCTCATTTGTAAATTATTGTATCGGCTAATGAATTGCTATGGGATGCATGTTGTTCGCGATTTTGATTAGTACTCTTAACATAAAGGTTTTTGAAAGCAATATTAAGTATGTGTGTATGTATAAAATTGCAAATGGTCTAAAAATACAGACGTTTAGCAAATCACAGAGAATGTTGGCATGTAGGAACGGTAATTGTTTCCAGCCAGTGGCTAGCTGTTTATGGTTCCAGCCCACCTGTTGAGTGCCGTTGTGCGTGTGCTTGTTTAATTCATAGTGTTTATACGAGCATCTTAGTGGTATTGTTAGAATATTTAGTCAGTAGTTCATTATTTTTTAATTTGCTTTCTTTAAGCTAAGTTGATTTTAGGTACTGTTGTAGTGCGTTGCCTTTAGTTAAATGTAATATTAATCCGCACGTGTTTACAGTTTCGTTCCGCCATTTTCCTTCGCTGTCCGTAATTAAGCGATACGAATATAATTTATATATCCAAGTTGGTTTGTTGGTTTCAGGAAACATGCGCAATGTTGATTTTACAGAATAGTTCTGCAAATAAATTATTTAATGCCAGTGACAAACGTGTTTGGTAAATAATATATTTGTAAGCCTTGGCTGTAATTATTGAAATTCACGTTGGCTGGTAAAGCCATACTGTCCACTCTTTTGTAGTGGGTGAATATTTATTTTCCTATATCGTAAATTCAATGAGTAAGGTTAACTTCAATCTAAGAACATGTATGTACATATTGCTGCATCTATATGAATGCAAACAGGGGTGTATGTATCACGTTTTGTTATTTCATTGAATTAAAAATTTTAGAAGTTTCAATAATATAAATGTTATTTCCATATGAGCAAAATTTTCCACTGCTGCAAGAAAACAATTTGTAATTCAAAATGCCACATACACGTAAGAACATTAAAACAATGCCGTCTCACAAAAGACAAACTAAAGCCCTCCACCCCGCCACTATTTCCTTGTTCTCGAAATAAAATACAGGCTGGTATGCCAATCTGGCTATGATATGCTACACGAATTATTGGAGGGAAGTTTGTGAACTAGTCTTTCAGTGTTTCCCATGACTGGAGGGAACAAGACAGTGACAAACAGTTGTGGTGGAAGGATACATCGTGTTACTTTTTTAGATCTGTCCAAATTTACCCCACTTGTGTGAAATGGAAGTGGATAAAAAAGTAATGGAACAGTTACCATGCGTATTTGTAGAACACAAAGATGGAGATCAAACACAATTTAAGTAAACTTGGTGCTCCACAACATTAGCTCACTTAATTTAATAATTTATGTCTATGCAAAATATTAGAAGTATCTAATTAATTTTGAATCAGTCTGTTTAGATACACAATTTGAATAAAGAGTATAACTAGGGTGTAAAACACGTGCACTTCAATTATTTTATTTTGTACCACACTTTGCTGAAATAATTTTTAATTTCTTATTTTGTATTTATTGTATTACTTTTAAATATCCCTTTAACCTGGTTTAATTTTGAGTTCTTTTGATTTGTTTAGCATGGAAGGCAATTTGTATATGTGCATTATGTAAATCAATGGAAATTGTTTCTTTTTATCTGCATTTTACCTATCTTGTGAAAATGTATCTATTTATTAAATTTCTAATAATAATTGTTATGTGTACAGTAGAACCTCTATTATGACCCCTCATGGTTCCTGAGAGTAGGGTTGTAACAAAAATTTTTGAATATTTTGGGCACATTTTGACCCACCCTATGCCCCCAAACTAGTCAAGTTTTGTCATGCCCTCTGCCACTGCTGTCGTTACAGGGCTGGTTCACTTCCTAACAGCGGCCCGGCGTTGGGAAAACATGCTGATGGATGCTATTCACATCAGTGTTGAATTTATATGAAATGTAGGGACTGTGTTAGCCTCTGCACTGGCATAATACGGGGATGGAATGTTCACAGGAATATAAATATTTAGTGCTGGCTATTTGAATTATTAATCATCCTAAATTTTTCATCAAAAACTTTTGACATTGCTTATACACGCACACTGCCTCACCCGCCATAATATGGAACTGATAACCTTAGAACACATTTTATTTGCACACGCTTATCTTTATTCACTTTACCCATAAAATTGACTTCACAATAAATAAACAATTGCCACCATAAATTATCATATTAGGTAGGCGTGGGTGCACATAAAGCTAAAAGTTATAATAAATAGAAAAAGGGTTATTCAATTAAATTTGAAGTTGTTATACATACGCTGATAAAGAAACTAGTCTGTGTAATGTGCTGCTGTTTTTACAGCAAAAGAGGAGGGATAATGGATACAAAAACAGACAGGGAGGGTAAGGCAGAGGCGGCTGCATGTGTCTTGGACAAATTATCCTTACTGACCTGGTTTGCAACTCTCCCCCCTGCCACAGCGATTTCACCGAGAATACACCAATGTCCCTTTCTAGCATTAAGTAATTTATTGCTTCACACTGCTTGGGACAACCAATCACAGGCTATGATGGGTGGTCATTCACAGAAAGTGAGCACTTTTGAAAGTTCTCTCATTTAGAATAATAGTCAATAAGTATGCTTTACTTTAGTCTCAGACGTTAACCTCCTAATGCGGTTGAATATACACACTGTGTGTATTACTTCCGTGGCAATATATATTTAAAATTATGTGTAAAGGATAAAAAGGTTGAAAGGAAAATTAATAAGGCTGACAAAAGTAATCACTTTACTGTGAACAGTCTATAGTTTAAGATATGCGTGACCACTAACATCAGTAACTGCTAGTTTTCCATGGACTGAAAACCGTGGATAATAGAAACTAGTACTGCCGTAGGAGAAAACATCTACAAAATAAATCCGTGCATGTCTGATACCGCTGTTAGCGAGGGATTACTGTATCTATTTTTAGATGTGCCGCAAATTTTTATTTTTGTTTGCTATATTTCGGGGAATTCTGTGATCTGCATTCTTTATTTGGCAGTTCTGTCATTAATTGTGCGCTGCTGCCAGAATGGTATAAAATAGTTTTAATGATTGTGGACTAAATGCTTATGTTTTTTTTCTTTCGCCCAATGTTTGTTGTGGGCAATTTTATATCAGAAGTATTTGGGTGTAAAAAAGTTTAATAATGTGAAGGCACCAATCCTTACAGAAAAAATGTTTGATATGGGTCAAGGAGAAAGGTTCTCTTAATCTGGAAATGTTGGGGAATTCCCAAAAAGGTGGCAATCCTGCTCGATACCCAGAACAGCTACAATAAAACATGGTGAATTGAGGTTACCCCACCGTCGTGAGGGGTGAGTTCTGTGAACTGTAGTTTTTGAGGGGGTGTTCTTCCCTAAATGTACACTAGAGAGTTCATCCTCCACGACCAACTTTACTCTGGTAGCTTTGCGGTCAACAGTTCTTAATTTATGTTGCAAGAAGGCCTTTGACACACATGATGCCAGTCGCTTAGAGCATGCCCAAAGAATGCGGGTTCTTTTGGGTAAAATTCCCATGTATAGTCTGTTGGGTTAGTACCCTGGTTGGGACGAAGTCAAATGAGACAGGAGCTATTGTTTTTACTCACTTTACCTTAGAAATTATGCTCGGTAATATAAAGAAAACTTTCAATAACGTAAATTGTAATGTGCGGTTTGCAATCCTAAGTAAGCTGAAAATAGAACACAGGGACAAGAATACTCTTATCACCTTCACAAGAACCAGACAGCTTTCATTGGCAAAGAGTGGAAGCAAAAGTTGGCATAAAAATTAATGGCAAGTTGTATAGTTCCCCAGAATACTTCTTTCTATTAGAAGTGACCTGCGGAGTTTCCACCAAAATCGTGGGAGTTCATTTACTTTTTGGCCATCTTTTCGGGGCGTGCTTTAATCGCATGTTGAATGTATTTCAATTGTGTTATCTCTAAATTTTCAGTGAATTAAAGTTCCACGAGTAAATAGTGTTATATTACTCTAAAATGAAGGAAAACGTAAAAGGATGTGCTTATCGTTATAAACTGTTAATATTATATATCAGTTATAGCCTGGCCCTGAGAAATAAAGCCATTTAATCTTCTATTGGTGCCCTCATTCTCCCAGCTAGCTACTGAATTAAGTACACGAGCAATTAAATAATCCTGAAAGTAGTGTGGAACTGTAATATTTATTACATCTGCTTTAAAAATTATATGGGTTGTACTCAGGTGTAACTTTAGATTTCAAAACTGCTTGATCCATCACATGTCACAATCAACATAAGTGTAAGGTTCAGACACTAAAATGAAATAATAAATAAATACAAGGAAATAATCGATAAATACAATGAAATAATAAGTAAATAGGTTTTCAACTACATATTATTTGGATTTGTCGTAGCCTGCTATGTTTACCTTATCCAGCGGCTTTGTGCGATTGTGTAGTTTATCTGTAGAAATCATTTCCACAAACAAATCTATCATGTGACAGAAGCGAAGTATATACGCAATACTTGATAGTATTAATTTTCACTTTTGCAAACGCGCAGTTCATGTGTAAAATGTTTTTTCCTTGCAGCAGTCCGGGATACTAGCTGATGAATCCAGTGTTTGTAACTGTCATTTTCATGATGTAAATAAGGGAAATCTCTGCCTACTTGGGACAGCTATTAAAGTTGGTGTTATTACACATGCGAGATATCATAGCTCTGACAGGTTTTCTTACAATAAACTTTTGCAATGATTTATGATTATTTAACTGAACACTGATTCTTGTAAACATTTCTCTTCAGCTAAAATTTCTTACACTTCATAATTCATATAGAGACCTATATGAATATTATGTATTAAATGAAAAATTGTGTTTCACACTTGCCTTTGAAGCAGAGCTCGTGTCACAGGAAACTAGAATTACACATATGAACATACAAAGAAACTCAACCATGAACACAAGAGAAATCTTTGGAAGGAATTCAGTTACTAAGCAGCAAATTAAAACGAAAAACTAATGATGGGCACAACAATAACATACCATTGTTCTTGCAACTAAACAATTCCTTCTGCAGAATTCTGTGTCGTTTATTTAACTTAACATCTTGTCGATTGCATGTTCGTTAGAGAATGGTACACCGAGAACACAATGAAGGAATTGGTCATGCCTTTATTAATGGGTCACCCCGGAAATTGCCTGTAGTTTGAAAATACGTTTCTGCAGTTATATAAAAGTGCCTGTATCTCAGAGTCTACAACTTACAGGCTAGACCTTAAATGCACGGCAGGTTGGTAATGGCTGTGCTACTTGCAGAAATTAAGTACACTGCAATTGTTAATTTACAAACTTACACATTAATATTACTTTTTTTCATCGCTGAACAAATTAACTCTTTTGCAGAACTACAAGAGCCGTCCATGATTGTAATAGATCTGAAGAAATGATTTTTACATTACAAATCTTAAGTAGATAGTAGTTGTAGGTGCCATGTTAATTTCACATTTCACAAAAGCAAGAATAACAAAAATTTAGAAAAAATTCCGAACAACTAGTAAGTTCATATAGTTCTCGCAAGGCATAGCAATGTCAAGTTAACCACTATACAGTGTCAGGGATCAATACTCAACAGTGTAATTTTGGCCTATGCAATCCGTAACGAGACATGAAGAAAATAATATGCGCACAACATATTCATGTTGGCTGCAACAAATCAATGCCATGTAAAATGCAGCTGATGATCAAGTGGTCAAAACAAGGTAATGTATTGCATTGACACCTACTTGCTTGAAGTCTCGTATCGGTTTTTATAATTTAATTACATGACGTTAGATATTTAAGAAATATAAAACCATGCTTTCTTCATGTCTATGCTAGACACACATACGCTCGGTACATTAATTTTAATAGAGAACGCGTGTTGGCCAAGATCAAAACATAAAATGTGTACAGAGATTTTTTACTCACATAGTCTCACTACCATTTCTTCGACTAGTAGAAAGATTGTTGGTTAATATTGAACGCAAATCACTTCACATACTCTAAATTAAAACGTTTCTGTGGAGTTGGAGCAAATCGCTGTGTTTGCCATAAAAGCTGTAGTATGTAATATACCATCGCCAATTCTACATATAAAATGTTGTTTGTTGACATCTTCGTACACCTCGAGAGCAAAGTGGCCAATCAGAGCGCTGGTACACTGAACACAATGAAACAGCTACTCTATTTAGCTTCTGTTATATTGTTTATTCTGTGATAGTACCATACGATATGCACATGGTATAGCAATGATAACTGAGAATGAAATAGAGATGAAAAACGCACTAAATCACATGAATATATTACCAAGAGGTTTGATATAAGAAATAACAAAAGAAAGACGAAAATTACATGCACTAGAGCTAGTGATCAAATTGCTACTGTGGTGTTTGAGAGGAAGGTGGAAGGTAGAAGCAGCGGAAGAAGACCAAGAGTACATTTTGTACACAGCATTGAAGGTAAGCACACTTATTTCCATTTGAAACTGTTAGCCAAAGGGAATGCATGGGAGACATGCATGTTACTCACCAACTTAAAGGTTGAGGAGGAGGAGAACACTTTAGAAGTGTTTGGCGGACTTCTCTTGTTGCAGAAGGATGCAGAGTAGTATCTGTTGAGATAGATGGGGAGGAATAGTTTTCTACTGCTGGTCCAGTGATGAAAACTTTCGCCTCTCTGAACTAGGCTGTTCTCGAGCAGGCTCAGAGTACAGAAAATGTCCAAGACGCTTGATTTCCACTGGTAGAAAAGGTGTTATGCCTTCCTTAGTGGCTGTGTGGTCCGCACAACTGGTTCTACCTTACTGAAATGAAATTGAGCACTTCAGATCATGGACTTAAATTCCTCTAAAGAAAAAAATCTTGTTGGATTTGCTTTACTGGGTCTACCAACTTTTAAAAAATTAAAAGAATTTTCCGCAACGAACTCATATCGAGGATAATACTATATTTTATTAATGCAATAATGAACATGTTACCTCCGCACATTCTTCAAAAATGTATTTTAAAATTATTCATTTTAATATTTTTAATTCTTACAGAGAGATTAAATTAAACCATTTGAAAGGCGACCTGGTAAATATGATTGTGGTAAATGGGTCAAAAGTGAATTAATTTCAAACGAGCCAAAATGTATTTAATCCTTATAGAATTATGTGGGACGTGTCCTCAAGAGACCTAATATAGAATCGATGGGTTCTTTACCAGAAGGGTAAACAAGGTGGCCTGGCTAGGGTCTTAGGGATTCCCAGAAGGGGATGTAGTCGTGACCAAAATGCCGGGTGGTGTAAAGTGGTAGGAAGAGGTTGAGTAAATGTGGGCGAACAATGCCTTCATGACCCTGGGGGTGATGTGCCCCCCCCCCCCCCCCTCGACACACTTCATCTTTTTTATCTTTCCGGAGCTGCTATGGTGGCCTGAAGAGGTAGAAGGCCTCTGGCGCTGGAGGTCTTGAGGGTTGTTGATGGCTGCTGCCGAAGACATTTTGGAAGGTGGTTGGGTTGGTCGTAGGTTTTTTTTTTGTACAGGGGTGCATAAACGTCCACTGGTACCATTGCGGGTAAGGATCTTGTCCCTTGTGCTGGCACACTCATGCCTTCGAAGCAAAATGAGATTTACAGCAGACTGACCTGAGTCTACTCTGGGATTCCTTTTATCCCAAATTTCCCTGTTCGTTGGCACTGGGAATGATAGTAGGGTGGGTTTAGCCCCGCCTCTCAGGATCGGAGCATCTGACGTCACAAACAAGGGTTCCTGTATCCTTATCTCAGATATGCGCTGGTGCTTAGCGTAAAGGCAAACACACATCTTGCCCTTCGTGTGATCATATGGCCTAGAACTCCGCTGGAAGGCCTGCTGTCCTTACAGCGATGCAATGTTTGAATATCGTTGCTGGCCTGCAGGCACTACATTTTTTAACTAGGCACTCTTCAGCCAGGGACGTTGATTGCTTTTTGACGTCTAGGTAAACTGAAAGCTAGGAGCATGTGGTTTGAAGGTTCTGGTGAGGCTGTCAACGACGTGGTGAGGTTGTCAACCACGTGTCCTGCCTCCATCGCCATTTTTGTTTGCTACTTGTGTATAAGAATTCTCATTATTCTAAGATTGGTGAATTCGCTTGGTAGTGTGCGCCCTTCAGCAGCGCAAGAATGCATCATATGTCTAGTGTTTCTACATTTTGGTACTCTTTAGTGAGGCATATTAATTCTGCTCTTTAATGAGACATAATAAGCCTGCTAGTTTGAAGCCATGTTGGTTTAAATCATTACAAGATGCAAGACAGTAAAACTCATAATTCCTTGCATAATTTTCTAGTTTTGATAATGTTTTGTGTTTGTAGGCTATTCACAGTAAAATGAGCACTTTTTAAGGCCCTGCTAAATTGTTACTTTCAGCCAATTTTTAGTTTTCCAGCCCTTTTTCATATAAACATTTCCTTGTGACTAACAAACACAGTGTGTACATTTTACCTCTATCGAAGGTAAATGCCTGAAGTTGCAATAAAATACATTTCTTAGTGGTTAATGTCTGTTGAGAGGGCCTTAAAAAGTGCTCACTTTACTGTGAACAGTCTATAATTAAGAGCAGTATTTTTTTCTGTGAATAATATTAAATATTCGTGAAATTTAGGCTTCTGCTGTGCCAATTACCCAAAGCTAATTATGATTTTGCTGGTCATATTTTATTTTCATAATTTATTATATATGTCTCAGAGTCTAAGTTAACATCTAAGTATTATGTTTATTCTTTAAATTTCCTCTGCGTGCTTTACAGACCCTTTCCAGCTTGTTTTCGTACATATTACTAACCGACAATTCACATGTATACTCATCATAGTTGCAATAGTTTAATGTAAGTGTACTGGAACCTTTTCGCTAATTTGGCTCTTCTCGTGATTCCATTCCCGTCTCCGTAAGATTCTCTGCCCTGGAGATTTCATCACCGTAACTTAACTTCACGTACTGCATAGTACTTTTCTCCATTCTAGTCTATGGCAGGCCCAAATGCCATGCACGCTTAATCCTAGGATCGTTATGTTTATCAGTGTAATGCCGTTTTTACCAATATAGCCATTCGCTGTCCTGGTCTCAGTTTCTTATTTCTCGTACATGCGTCTTCGGGACCTGGACCACTCCAGGCAACCTATGTTTTATAATAAGTGTTCTGTAGACTGAGAACTTCAATGTAACATTCTCTCTAAACTTGTGAGGGTATCACCATGTAGCTGTCAACCCGCTACTGCCCTGAGAATTTTTCCACGTGTTTACCGGTGTGTAAATGAGCTGGTGCTATACCAGAGTTTACAACTTATATAAACTGTAGTCATAAGTCAGGGTTTGTGAAAAAAAATTTGCCCCTCGCCAGTCGGGGAAGCATGTCAACATGCCTAAATTTTCCGGTTCCCCCTAGGTCTCAAGTTACTTGCACCGTCACATACATTAAGGTTGATGTAGAGCAGCTAACAGTTGCACACTGCACTTGAACTGTACAGCATTAACAAATAGTGTGGTTGTATGTAATATAAATTGGTAAGATTTTTTAATAATCAGTGTTACGCACATTTCTTTCATTTTAAAAATAATCTTTTTTATTGATAAAATAAATTCCCATAAGATATACACTTTAAAATGTTTGTGAACACTACAGTAAAGCACCACTTTAACAAACTTCATGTTACTATAATTTCATTATAACAAACAACTGTTTTGGTCCCAGCAAGTGAACTACGTACTCTGTTCTCCCTTTTACTTTCGCAACATCATTTTCTCCTGTAGAGTATCTGTGGTGAGCAACGGGCTCATAGTGATACAGTTACAAATAGTTTGCAATTCTGTTATTAAAAATCAATTTTAAGAAAATTTTCAGTGCATAATTATATAGCATGTCCTAAATATGTAGATGCTTTCACTACAAATAATTTCATTAAAAAAAGCCACATTTTTTGATAAAATGGCCTTATAGTGAAATTTTGCAACTTATTTTTATTGCATATTTGAGGTATTGTGGTAAAACCGTAATTTGAATTCTGTTAATTTAAAATTTTATGTAAATCATAGTTATTAGCCCCCTAACATGAGTAAAATTTTCCCAGAGTGGGGACTTTCAAATGATATAATACTGCAGTAATCAAATTCTTGTGCGACAAAGGGAGTATCACAAACAGCCAACTGCTTTATGTACTGGCATGAGGTAGTAAGGCATTCTGCGGCAAGCCTGACATTAGGTAAGTTTGCAGATAAAGAGTTTCAGTCTTCTTTTTTTTTTGAGAAGGTCCTTAATGTTTCTGGGAGAAAAGTGTAGATACAGAATTTCCACTCAAAAAATATTTTTGGTTGCACTTTGTTTTTTCTTCTTGTAGCTTATCTTAAGTAAGGCGAATGCAAGGAACATAGTCCAATGCACAAACTCACTTTCACTGTGCTGTCCAGTGGTGGTTACGTTGAAAATAATTAGTGAAAGGGTACAGGTTGCAGCACAAAGACTCGGGGAATTTTTCAGAAGTGTTGTTCGGGCTCGGATTGAACTGACTTGAACTGAAAATCCAAGGCCTGTTGAACTCTTACCAGAATTTGAATAATACGGAGACATAAATATGAAACCTTTTTTATTTTCCAAGGTATCGCATGAACTGGGTCTTGTTCAAAAACCTTAGTAGCTCTGTAGGTCTAGTTGTAGTTAAATACAGTTGACTCTCAATGCATCGTTATCGCATGTATTGATAAACCTCATCCACCAACTTTTTTTGGTCTCTGTGAAATTCCAATGTAAGCAGTGTTAACATGAACCGCTTGTATTGTTTATCGCATGGGACGTCAAAGTATTTTTGATTCCCTTCATCTAATATTTTGTGAGGCTATTGGTTTTTAGCTGGTTGTTTATGCGAACCTTTTAGTAACTGGATGTGAAATACTTCACGTGCGCTGCCATTTATAACTGCTCTGGAGCGCGGAGCTTAGTCTAGTGTCTTCTCAACACGTCTGTCTGGCACTGCGATGTGGGAGTCTGGCTTACTGCTTCCCCTATATGCCTTAGAGGGGAAGTTGTTACCTATAGCAACGAGAGTTGCGACCTAGCGTCCCCTCTCATTCTTCTTTCTGTCTCACCCGTGCACCTTCCTGCTCCACTCACATGCCACGAGAGGGAATGTTGGTGTCTAGCAAAAGGGGGAAAACCAAGTGTGTGCCTGGCTAACGAAGGTTTTTCATCATGATTATGCTTTGCTCACAATAGTTGCACCTATCATCACTTGTATTTCAAGGCAAGCTTTCACTTGAAAATGTTATGCAAAACATTTTAACAAGGAATTTTTATTTGCAATGATATTTTTGTGAATAAAGATAATTTTTCCCATAAGGTTGGTTTTTAATTGTAGCTGGCGTAAAATTAACATGACTTTAACACATAATATTTATTTAACTCAAGAGGCAGCATGTTCGTGAATAAAATTGTGTGCCCACAAGCATATACTTGTCATCCCCTGTTCGCCAAAAAGTTGTCATACAGAGAGCTACGTGTATTAAAGTTTAAAGTTCATTTTGAGTAACTTCTGGCTGGGAATTTGGAGGATTTATATTTATTAGATTCGTCTTTTGAATAAACTGATAAAATGTAAGGCCCTATTTGACCCCTTTTGCCATCTAAAAATGTGTAGGTTAGCATCGTGCTGGGTGCAGTTAACTCACAACAGGGAAAATTTGATGTCGTTTTGAATGAATAAGTATTAAATATGGTAGAGAAATCCGTTATAATCGCCTTAGTTATTCATTTCTGTCTCTAAATTTCAAAATTACAAAAAAATTTGCAGTGAAATATAATTTACTTGTTTAAAAGATAGACGATTGATGCATGCGTGAGATTTCTCCAACAATTAGCGGCGTTCTTGGGTAATCTGCATGTTGTACATTTTTGGCAGTCCCCTGAATGGTAGTTCGAGATTATTAGTAATTGAGTAAAATCAACCGTACAATTAAGATCAAAATATAATTTTCATGGGAATGTGCGGTTTTACTGGGATATAGTGCTTTCGAATTAGGGTTGTGCGAATATTCAATATATAGAAACTGAAATTGATAATTGCTGCCTTCGAAGCGCACACCATATCATTATGTGCATTTCATTTTAAATTTGCAAAGCTCTTTTTTGTTACTAGATGTGTTAGACGTAACCAAAATAAAACAGTTTACTACCAAATATTTTATTCCTCTGTCGTGTTGCAAAAGTAATTAGAGAGGGTACTATCCTGTAATAAAAATCCACTTAAATTGAATATTTTTTACTTCTCTTTAGCACATAGTACTAGTAAATAAAGTTTTGTATGTTTATGTAACTGTCGATACTAATCGTGGACTGAAGAAGCGAGCGAAATCTCGCACTCTCGTGTACAATTGATACTTCGTACATGGTCAATGTCTGCAACTTTTTGTGAAAATAATATGTCCGTAATTGATGTAAAAAAAATATGGATGATAACATTGTATTTTGGAAATGACAAAGTTGTTATTAACAAAACTTCACCTGTGGCACAAGCTAAATTACGAATGAAATGTTCTTATTTTTACCACTTGAAGAAATAACAAACTGATATAATTTTTGTTGTTGGTACGCATGTGTCCTGCGATTATATTTGTGTGCCGTTCATTTTATCAACGCTTCATTTGTTTATAATTAACATTGTGTTGTGGTTACGTTTACCGTAGTATTCGGTACAAGTACAAAAATGGAAAATGCAGAAGAAATTAATGATGACCACTCAATTGCCGTTCAGTCCACGTCCAAAAGAAAGAAAGCAAAGTTGTTTGGAATTTTGATACACGATGAAAATGGGGAAGGTGCAAAAATTCGATACCTGCAAAAAAAGTATTTGTACGCCAACACATTGGAGTCCATGCTTTAGTTTTATAATGGTTGTCTTACACTGTGTCTGGAATAAAAAATGTTGTATTTTGTAAATTTGTCATTTCATAAGTTTCAATTTAGACGTTTTCAACAAGTCAATTGTGTAGCACTTCCACCACACATTTTTAGATTTACAGTGAAAATTATTTTTATCAAAATGAAATGGCAAAAGCGGTCGTATTTCTACAATCATCGCTGGACTGCTGCTAATTTGTTAATAAATAAGACAATAACTATTAATGCAGTAACATCTTGAAAAGATTGTGGCGAAATATATAGGTAAACAACAACACTGCTATTAGTTGTTAAAAACTTTTTAGATACACATTCGCGTATATGTTTTGCAGATCAGAATCAATGTGGTGCTAATTTTTTCATTCGGTATTTTTGCGAACATCTGCTAGATACAAATACGAAATGTCAAATTATGAAATACGTCATCATTATTGTATAGAAAATTGGGACACCTGATCGTTTTTTCAACCAAATGTCATATTTTGGCATTATATGCTCATTTTTCAAGGCAAAATATGGAGTGTGGCCTGTACACAAAGCTTTTGGGGATCAAAATGGGTAAAGTGTAAAAATGTTTGACCAGAATAAAATGATAGGCAAGGTCCCCTGCACCAATGCCATGCATTTTTAACATAGATACCAAATTGTTGACCAGCTGCCTTTTTTCCATGTTCACATACGTATTCCAGAACTTTCATCTTACATTTTGCATTATAATTTGCTTGTTCTTTTCCTATTACAGCTCATGTTCGTGTATCTGGGAAGAGTGGATGACACGAGAGAAATTGAATGAAGTGAAATGATCAATGCAAACACAGCTATAAACAGCCTGTTAAGGTCGTGCACCTTTGTAGTTGCGTGTACAGTCATGTTGGTCACGCGTATCCACAACTATCCCCTTCCTTTTTCTATGTCCACAACTGTGCTGTTGCCAAGATGTTCACTGATCACTTTACGGGAGAGTGTAGTTGCCAAATGTCAGTTGTTAATGTATATGAACGAACCTCGGGTTTTAAGAAAGCTTCTGCTGCCTATACAGGAGATTTCTGTTTTTCCAGTTCTAGAGGCTTAAAATCATGGTGCGGTCTGTATACAGGCGTGGCCTATACATGCCAAAGTACGGTATGTTTCAGCATAGGATTAACTTAGTAAAATGTGCACACCACCATGTGTGCATTTGTGTGTTGACAGGGAGCACTTCAGGATAAGTAGCCCATTTAATACAACACCCAAACTTAGAGATGGGATTTAAATCACTCAATGAAGAAAAAAATCTGAGAGCTGCAAAACTCAAGCCATCCTCAAGTAAACATAATACTATTATGGAAGTTATTAAAAAGAAAAAGATGTGGTATTTGAGCAGCATTGCCCATCAGAAATTTGAATGAAATAGTTGCCAATTTTATTGTAAAGTGGTTTCATTACTATTGAGTCGTTGTTCTGAGCCAGCCTTTGTTGAACTGTTAAATGAATGCCAACCTCTGTACAAGATACCTTCAGGGACAATATTTTCCAGATTCATCATCCCAGGAATGTACACGCAGCGTGTAAGTAAAATAAAAACACAATTAGCTAAAGACATAATAAATGGTTGCTCTCAGTTTCTTTCACCTGCGACACATGGGCTTCAAGGGCCAACCAAAATTATATATCTCTTACTATCCATTACATCATCTGTGAGTGGGTATACAAAAGTTACACACTGAATATTCGTAATTTTCCAAGTTCACACACTGCAATTAACGTGCAAGATATTCTGAAATCACTGATGGGTAAATGGGGAATTCCAAACAATGGTAGCTTATTTATATTTTATGTGACTGACCATGCCAGGAATGTTGTCTCTGCAGTGTCAACTAGTGGCTGGACTCATTTGAAGTGTATCTCACATACATTGCAGCTGTGCATCAAAGATGCAAGACAAGAACCGGGAGTTGAAAGAATGTTAACCAAAGCAAGAGCCATCGTAGGCAGCTACACGCTGAGTAGTGTAGCCAATGAACAATTGCAGCAGAGGCAAAGGGTTCATCAGAGGACACACCTGAATTTAGTCAAAGATGTTGAAACCATCGTGAACTCTTGAGTTTCAGATTCTAGAACGCCCAGTCCATCTGAGAGAATAAGTTGCAACTGAACTAGCTTCCTCAAATTCCGCCATTGAGTGTCTCAACACGCATGAGTGGATGTTAGAAGAGGGACTTTGACATTCTCAGACCTGTTGCACAAGCTACAAATGAGCTAAGTGGAAACATATATGTGACATGATGTTTAGTGATTCCATTCATCCATTACATAGAATCATCTCTCCAAAATTGTATTGTGAGCAGTGTAAATGGCTAAATTTTTGCAAAAAAAACCTCGCAAAATCATTCAAATATAGATTTCCACTGTACAAGGAAGATGTAATGAACATAATCTCCATGGTGCTGGATCGACATTTCAAAACTACACTTTTAAATCATGCTGAGCAGTAGACTGCAAAAATGCTCATCCGAAAAAGATTTCCAACAGCTGCAAGATGAACAAAGTATAGAAACACAAGAAGATGAAGCTGAAGATGAAAATCCGGAACCGGAAGAATTGTCAATGTGGTTGACTGTGCTACAAATTGCTCAACCAGCACACAGAAAATCAACAAATGTAGAAGTCTAATATGATTCATATATACAAGAGCCACTTTTAAACAGAAAATCGAATATCTACGATTGATACAGAACGACTCGTAAATAAAAGTACCCTAACATTTCAAGAGTAGATGCAAAATATCTGCAGGTCTCTACCATTTGTGTTACTAGCAAACAACTGTTCTCCTCGGCAGGCAACACTGTTACGTTCAGGCACTTCTCAGAACACTTCTCAGCTCAGAACTATGCTTCTTGCGTGACAATTTTGCAACCAAACTTTCTGAATTTAGTTTAGTTTTTAAAAAGAGTGAAGTGTGTTTTCATGAAGAAAGCTTTTCATGTTATTCAAAGCTCAAAGTGAGTACTTTATATATGTATGCATATACAGAGCAGGGCAAGGACAGTTTTGGATTCAGAGATTGGCAGATTTTGCTAGCGAAGGCATAATTATACTTCATTGTGTAAAAAACGTATATATATTTTCTTGATGTGTTTTATTTGTAATTTACATGGTTTCGTATTAGTGCTAAGATTCTTAAAACACTTGATTTAAAAAAATATAATGTACAGTTTTTTCTTAATTTGCGGCAAGATAGGATACGTTTACCAAATATAATTATTGATTTAATTTTTGTGAAAATTTACAACTATCATTTCTTTAACAGAACTGTATATTCGCACAACCCTATTTTCAATATATTTTGTGTATGGGTGTGGGCATGGGTTTTTTTTTTTTTTTTAATACAGAAAACTTGTTACTATCAATAGTTGAATCTTTAGTGGTGTATTAGTAGGAATTAAGAGTTTCTGTAATTGCCAAAATATTTGTGCTATACAAAATTAAAAGAAAATATTAAATAAATTGCAAAGTTTAAGCAAAATTACATTTGTTGGAATTGGGGCATAATTTTCCCGCACAAGAGATTCTCACATGGGAGGGAACAAGATATCCCACATTTTCAAATTGGTAAAATTACCCTTAATTGTGACTTTCATTCTTTCTTTTTATGTTGAACTTGTTTTTAGTTATTGCTCAAAACACACAGATCTGTATAAATGCATTGAAAAAAAATTTGCGAACAATTAAGCATTGAAAAATTTTCTAAAAAGAGTTCGCCATTTTTCTCGTTTTGAAATTATCCTTCCTGCCTATCATATTTTCTTATAGTGTGTTTCATTTGTAAACACATTTATTTGACAGACTTTGTAACTCTGTCACAACAAATTATGCTATTTACTGTGCCTGGGATTAGCTGGGATGTTATATATTAAATATTTTTCTATGGCTATAATTTATCACATACAGTAAAACTCCTGTTTTCCACTTTGCGAGGGATAGGATTCGAGGTGAAAAGTTACAAAATGCACGAGTGTAAGAAGAGTGAAACTTGCCCAGTAAAAACAAGACTGGGCCAAAAAAGTGTGTAAAATGCAGGAAAGTCTAAACGAGGGGGTTTATACACGAGTTCAATGTCCATATTTGTTATATAGTATACAGGTTAAATATCTTTTATCGAAAAAATTTTATTTTATTTTCTGAACTTAAAAAATATGTTCCAAAATGAAAATTTGACAGATGTATTGTTGTCAAAACTATAATGTAAATGCTTCATAGTAAATATACATTTGGGTTATCCCTAAATAATTCTTTTAAGTTCTGCTCTGTAATAAAAGTATACTATCGGGAAAGGAAAATTATTTCCTGAGTGTTGCAGTGTTTTTCTTCTCCTTCTTCCCTCACAACATTAATCTAGTTTTTATTTTCAGTGGTAGTTGTTTACGACATGTGTAGCCATGAATTTTTATAGACTTATTTTCATGGGTGAATTGGCACCTGATTCTGCAAATGCTGCTTTTTTTGCTTAATTTAGGAGGGCTATTTGCTAATGTACTGCAAATATTTTGTAGTTGTTAGCATTTTGTCACTACCACAACCCAGATTTGGAACAAATTTTTTACCGTTTTTAGGAGCATCACTTTGAAAATGCAAACATTTAGTTGAAAATTCTTGAAATCTGCTTTCGCCAATTAACTTGTAGTGTTTGGTACTATTATTGTTTGTAGTTCGGGTTTTAGACGGCCGCCACAGCTGTGATGCGACACCATGTTGATATAGCTTGTATCCCTCGTGTCACTATCATGCCCTCAACTATGTACTGATATTGTATATTTTTGAAGGTGTTCGTCAGATGGGGCTGTGTGGTGGGTGCTGATAAAAGCATGCGAAGACTTTTGTTTTAGTCCATGCACAGCCGCCATAATTTTCTCATACTGGCTTCGTATGCAAACAATAAGAAAGGAGAAATACAGTAAAACTCGCTTAAGATGTTCCCATGTGAGACGTTTTACCAACTGAAACGTTTAATGCGAGTAGCCCTGTTACTTTGCCATATACTTATTTTTTTCCAACATTTAACATTTTTATAAACTACTCGTTCCAGCATTATACTGTAAATGTTTTTTTTTTTCCCCTAAATAAACTACGGCCTTAAAACATTGCAATGTGAGACGTATACAACACACAAAAATGTATGTCTCAGGGTAACCAACATCATTTGGACAAAGTTCTCATGAAAGCAAAAACTTTCTTGTTTTAGCTAAATTTCTGTAAACTGCATTAAATTACCATAGTTCGCATGCCCGCGAGCCCCACAAGTTGTTTAATAGGTGACATTTTGTGTAATATGTTGCTTTGGTTTCTCAAGTCACGTTATCATCTGTGGAATAATAACCGTGCAATGTATAACATTGCATCATAATACAAATTTTCTGTCAAATGTTTTGTGGGGGAGAAATTAGGTCTGGAATTTTTTTTTTTTTTTTTTTTTTTTTTTTTTTCCCCCTCATGACTTAATATTTACAGGAATATAAAAGTTCAGTGAGTGAAAAATTGGAAAAATTTGACAAACCTATTTATGTGGGCATTTCAATTTTACATCTATCAAAAAAGATAATGTATGACTTTCAGTATAAAGAGATGAAACTTGTGAGTGATTAATTACCCCTAATTTTTCATCAAAAACTTCTTTCATTTTAACATAAATTATTATGATTAACAACTTGTATAGTTCAAACAATGAGTATTAATTTACCGCTCATTACATTTAAATCTTACGAAAACTTTGTGCCTATTAAAAGTAATGACACACAAATTATAACCATAAAATGGTTGCAATCCCCCCCCCCCTCCAGACATTCCGTTAAGCCATAACATAAACATACACACTTTGTAATGTAAACATAACAAATGATCCAAAAACTTTAGTTAAAAATAGTGGGACAAAACAATGAAAGTAAATCAATAAAGACCTCTGAAGCCCTTCGTGGTTAAGATTATTTTATTACTACAGTTCTGTTTTCATCCAGTTGCCTCTTTACTGATTAAAAAAGTAAATACTCCTACTGTGTGTGTGTGTGTGTTTAAAAATCATATTTGACGATTGTAAATAAGTTATAGACCTAACCCTGCATTTCTTTTTTCTGTTCGCTACACAGTATTTATTCAAATCCAATATATCATATACTTTTCAAGTTATCAACAGTACATTTACAGGCCTAACTATTAAATTTAAAAATGTTTTTAAATTTATGTACAATGTTGACTATTTTTTGTTATGTTTGTTGGGTTATTTAGTTTTATTTGATATTAGTGCCTACACTGTGTTTTTGTCACTATGAAATTCTGTCTCGGACAAAAAATTTTTGGTTTCCAGATAAGTAGCTTTCCCAACTAAGAAGTTTTGGAAAGCTTTTCCCTTAAAACAGGTCTTAACAGAGTTTTACTGTATATCCTATTTCCATAAATGTTGACGTGAGAATGGTGTGTAATTTTTTGTAAATAATTTTGGTTTTTATAGTATTTCCAAATCAATAATTCAATGTCGTGCCAGTATAGATAACCTTGTTTAGATATAATTATTTGCTAACGCCGCAAATGGCAAAAATTTATAAGAACTTCTATTTATCGTGATCAGTTCCATTTTTGCTATAGTGTGATAACTATGTAATGAGAGTTTAAGTAAACTACTTCAAATGATCAGGCATGTAATGTCAAGCAAATTAACACTTTAAAGGGAATATAAATTATTCACAATTTTCACAGATGATTACAAATGTATTTCATTTGTAAATAATTATCTGTTGCTATTCAAATTTTTGTTGAATATTGGCTCACCTCTACTGCAAATGCACATTTTGCAGTTTCTGCTGCATCAGAAAATGTCACACTTTCTGAATCAGTTGGCTGTACATAAAACAACGCACTCTCTTGTAATGTCAATACCTGACATAAAAAGCTTGGTTTCCATGCCTCAGAATATCTAAGGCAGAAGGATACGTTAGCAAACCAACAATGGCACTGCTTTTTTAGAACTGTCAAACGGATATCATAAATGATAGAGTATACTAGTTCTCTGAATAACAATAGAGGTTTCTTTGTGTGTTTTGTATGGTTGCATCGTGTTTTTTTATGTTAGTGTACTAGTGTTCTCAGAATTGGCGACAGCCTTCTATGCTCTCCAATCGGAGTGCTATGGTAAACATCTGGGCGCTCAACCCTGAGTTAGCAGAGCAAAGGCTATCCCTGTGCTCTGCTACAACCAAGCCTCATCCCCTCTGCTACTGGAAATGAGGGAACGTGATAAACATAGCCATATGGATGTCAGTATAATGATATAACCATATATAAATTAACACGTGTGTGTTTAGTTTAACCAGTTTTCTGAAATATTATTTTGTATTGATTTTATTACATTATTTTGAGATGTTTGTATTTGTTTAAATTGTCTGTTAACATACAAATTATGGCACATTAACTATAATTTGAATATCTACATAGTAAGGAAAAATAGCATCATAAAAGTGTTCTGTTGCACAATTTAGTTTTAGAAATCTTTTTTTGAAAGAAATTTTGTGGGAGTGCGCCACACCCCCTGTGGCGTTACCGATACGGATCACAGTGGGTGGCCTTTGGTATGTGCTGCAGCAGAATAGTGACTTTAGGAGAGCTGCGACTTTGCAGCTGCAGTACCACCAGCAAACATTTAGCTCATATATGGGAATGCATGCTGTGAAATTAATTTATTCCATATTACAATTTATAATGTATAGCTTTAATTTGTCCATACATATGCTATTTCTTAATCTGGAGTTCTAAATATGTATGTCTAATTCAAGAAAAGGTTATTGCAGAAGTATTCTTTGTATTAAACACTTGGTTTACATGAACAGAAACTAGATGGAGGATTTGTCATGTGTTAAATTTTCGTTTAGAATCTGTTGCATTTTTATATTTTAAGTAGGAATTATTTTAATGTTTGTGCGCCAAAATTTCATGGGAGTGAACACGTTTTCCTGTTAAGTTTGTTTTGGTTTGTGTGGCATTAAATTTTGATAAGGATAATTATAATGCTTAGGTTATTTTTAATATTATGCACTAAATTTTATTTACTTATAAAACATATTTCTGCTTCCGTGCATGCTTCTTAATTGTTAATTGTACATATAACTTTTTTTTTTTTTCAGGAAGTGATTTATAAATGGCAAATGCATATATGTGTTGTGTTTTTTTGGATTTCCTTTCAGATAAGTTCTCCGGTGTCGAATGACAATGATTCCATGTCCTGTGAACAGTCGATTCATGCAAAATGTTCAACTAGATAGGAAAGTTTTTGTATCTCAGAATACAGTCTCTTCGTCTGATTTGTCCTTGTAATGTGAATGCTTAAAAGTAAGATAATTTTGTATCACTTTGTTCTAATACCTTTGTGCTCTTTAAGTTTTTGGATATGTTATTTAAAAATATGTTGTTCATAGGTATTGAAAATAGAAATTTAGTGATTGTTCTTGGAGTATTTTTTTCCTGAAATCTGTTGAGGGGAAATTGTTTTCATTAACTATCAGAGTGGTTACAATAGAATTGTATCTCATGCAGTACAGTGGGTTTGCTAAATAGATCTAGTGTAAGAGATCAGTAGCAAGCTGTAAACTTTTGAGCAGTGACCTCGGAAGCAACTGCTTATTGGTGCAGAGACAGGTTAGGAGGAGGCTACGCAGACTGGTTTGGAAGAAGGAAACAAGGTAAATGTAAGAATACATTTGCACCAACTAACACAATTTGTACTTACAAAGTTCAGTAACTAGTTCCATTTTTTATTTGCGAGACGTACAGTTGACACTATATAGAAAATCTAATAAAAAGCATTCAGTGGTGTTTTGAGGTAAAAATATTTAAATTCAAGGATGATTCCAATCAAAATTTCCTTGGGAAGGTTGCAATAAAAAATTATTTCGTTTTGAAGTGGTATCTTCAAGCAGATATTTCTTTGCATTTTTATCTTTGCAATTTCTTGTTGTCTTTTCTTATTGGTATTTTAATGGTGTTACTATATTGTAACCATTCCCATTTTCGGATTTTGTAGAAAGTTGTCATATATGTAGTATATAAATTCTATTGTCCATTTTTGTTTACAGGTTTTATATCAACTGAGTATATACGCTTTTTGGTATTTATAAGTTTTTTTACTCCACCCATTACTAGCTCTGTGTGTTCAATACAGTATATTTGAATACGGCTTTCCTGCTGTAATGGTGCATTGTAGTATATTGATATGTGAAGTTTTTGAAAGAGTCTGCATGTGTAGTTGGTGCAAATGTCCACACGTGTGAAGCACCTCTTGGTATTAGCATATAAATGTTCATATGAACTTAAGATGTTAACATTGAAACTGAAAATGTTTGGTTTTTAAACTAATGTAGAATAAAGTGCTAGTGTTTTAAAATCCAAAACCTGTGTTCCAATTTTTGTTTTGTGAAATTACTCACCAAGGGATCTCTTTATTATATGTATGTCATTGCCTAGTAATAAAAGACGTTTGTGTTTTGTATTAAAACTGAACATGCAATTTCTTTGTGCATGAGTGTGTTCTATCTCCCCTGACCCAAGCAGTATATAGGGTGCAATTTTACATGTCTGAACAAGTGTGATCTTGTTTCATGGCAGAAAGCAGCATTGTCTTCATAAGATATAATGCACGGTAAGTACTATACTCCAAGAAAACATGTTCCAGATACATGTCGCTAAGCTGGCTGGTGAATTGGATCCACGGCAAGTGCTTGGTTAAGCTGCAAAGGTGCAATACAGAATGTGTATCATGTGACAATTGGCAGTGTAGGTTTTTGGAAGTCATATGTTACGTTAAATTGTTGACTTCATAATTTTAAATTTAAAAAAGGGATGTATGAAATGTGCATAAAGTTTTTGGAATGCCAGTTTATTCTCAGTAGAACAGTGTCCTCCTGTAAGGTGCCATAAGCTAGTTTTGACTGCAGGGTAATACAGTATGTGGGTGGTTTGCTTTTTCACACTTGTTAATGATACACATGTTAAATTTTGATGCGTTTGTGTAATAGGTACTAATCTGTGTATTTTTAGGATTGTAGTGTGTTCATGGATGTGGCATAGGGTTTTTGGAATTCCAAGTAATGTTGGCCTGGTCATGAGCAAGTGCCAACCATTGTAGTTGATTTTAGGTTGTTACGTTGCCAATTTTTTCATTCATTCAGGATTTCTTTTAATGAAACATTTTTAAAAAAATTTACTGGAAATGCTCTATCACACTTCAGGTGAGTTAGTATTACATTTACAAGAAATTATTGTGATGCTAATGGAGACTTTTGGTTATGTTTCCATACTTTAGCATTACAAAGAAATGAGAAGGTAAGGACACGTAAAGGCAATGATGTGTTTGTAAAGGTATACAGCAGAAATTTTCAATTGCTTCCCTTCTGTGTTTCTCCAGTGGAAAGGGGGCAGTTCCCACCACTGGTGCTGCATTTGTTATATTAATTCTTAAATAATATTAAATTATGTGGAATTTTGCTGAGTCGTTCGGAGTGTTTAGATTTAGGTAGATAATAACTTATACAGTCAATAATGTCCATCAAATTTTAGGGCTCTGATTTAAAAATTCTATAGATTGACATCCTGCAAATAGAAATATTAAAGAAAACATTCATAATGCAGTGGAACCCTGTTAACTTTCTCAAGGAACCAGAAATGTTGACATAAAAACACAACTAAAAAAAGCAATTGATGCGTGCTGCTCCCACATATTTTTAATACAAACAATTAACTCGTCCAACTAGTGTTCCTACACCCGACTGAGTCGAACCCCACCAACTTTGTACACAGACGTTGCAGATTGCCACAACTCTGGACGGCGCTACTGTACACGTGGAAACGAAAGTTGTGCAATCCAGCCATCGTGCCTCCCTCCCCTCCGCTGCTCTAAGCGCCCACAAGCACAGCCGCCTCGAGACATGAAAGGTAGCTACCCCCACTCCGGCTTTGCGTTTGAGGGATGTCACACCTTCCCCCATTGCCCGCAGTCGCACCTGTCCTTCGGACTATTAACAGTTTGGCTAGCATCAGGGGAAGTCAGAATTTTGCATTTCAGGAAAAATCTTAATTCAGGGAAATATGAATGAAGTCAGGGAATTTAGATAATAGTTTTAGAAGTATTTATCAAGGTAATTAATGTTGGATTGTAGTACTTCTACTACATGCAATGCATCTGAGAATTGTAGTGTTGCTTTGGTTACCATATTCATAACAAAATCAAGCCTTGAGACAATTTGGTTGTCGTATGGTCAATTGAAACTATTAATACTACAGATGCCTCAGTTCAGTACTTCAGTTCTAATTTATACCGGTTCTTGAGGTTTGACTCTGAATTGGTTTTAGGTTAGCAATGTCATAGATAAATATATACCGAGAGGATACTACACTCAGCATAGAGAGAAACAAAATGGCTCACATTTACAAACTCTTCGGAGTATCCTCATGACACAATTTTGGTTACTTGCACAGAGGTCCGACATTCGTCACTGGCTTAGTGACTGCCTCAAGACCCGCCTTTTCGGCATCATTAATGGGAGACCTTCCTGGTAAAATTTGCAAATGCCGAAGTGGACTATGCTGGGCTGTTTGCCATCAAGTAGAGTTGTTTCAATACGGTTGCAGATACCGTGATACCATTACCGATACCCCAACACCAATACTCTACCATTTGAAGTTCCAGTGAACCATTATTATGAAGAAACATGTGAATTATATATGTATTTTGGATGTGCGTATGCATCAGAAGTTTTTGAGGAAAAATTAAGGATAATTAATATTCCATGTATAAGCCACACTAAATTCCTGTAAATATTGTTAAGATTCTGTACAAACATAAAAAATTCCAACTTTGTTTATCTACTAAAAGTCATTTGTGACAGAACTTGTATTATGTTTTAATCTGTGCATTCGAAAAATCACCGGCCAGTTTTATGTCTTCAAACTGTCATGTTATACAGTCCACCTCAATGTTCGACACAACAGGAGATCACTGAATTTCGCTCCCTTCTACACCTCTCTCTTTCCCATTACATTTCTCCTGTCTCTTGGCCCTCTACCCACTTCTCCTTCTGCACCTGCCTTTCATCACAGGCCCTCACCGGCTTCTGTTCTCCACCCAGCCCTAGATGCTCTGCTCTTAGCACGCCATCATCACACTTCTCTCTTAAGCTCTCACCAAGCAAACAGCAGTCCCGTGTATGACATGGTAAATTTTTGCAAGGGGAAGGGCTGGCACCATGTACAATGTTACTTCGTCATTCTGTTCCAACATATTGTCATCACCGGTATCTCTTCAAACATAAACAAATGAAGCTTTATAATAGGCTAGGAAAGAAATTGGACAATCTGGAATATTATTTTGGAGGAAGTGAAAAATGTGAACATTGAAAACAGTCATTTTCGATAAGTGAAATAGTTTGGATAGCATCTCGACACCCACTCCTCTCCTCAACTTCTTCACCTGCAGGCATCTCGACGCTCCATTGTACATCAGGCACGAGTGTCACCACGATAACAATGCTGGTTCGGGCGTGGCCAATGGGTGGTTGTTACTTCCAACGCAATGTAATACATATAAAAAATATGGTTTACGAATGTCCCTATTGCTACAGGAAAGGCTTCATTAATAGGATTTCGTTATAACCTAGATTATAAATTATAAAAATGTTCGCTAGACTGGCACTTATTAAAAAGCAACCATAGTTTTAAAAAATTTAAGCAATAATTATTTTAATGCCTCCAATTTTAAAATACGGTATAATTTTGGTAAATTAACAAACCATTTTTCTGGAAATGCAAAGGAATAATGTGATGCATACATAAACTAGACGTGCAGTATCCACATAATTTCAATGTCATCTGAATTTATTATTTTAAAAATGTCTCCTCGTACCAGTTCAGGTCTGTGTTGGTATTCATTTCTTGCATACTTGACACTTGCCTTTGCACTTTTATCTTTACATAAAACGTGCAAATGATATATTTTACTGTCTTTTACATCGGCTGATTGGTGTTTTATGAAACTAGTACGTTTATTGTTCAATTTAGATATGGCACATTTGTTTCATGCACATCCGTCAATGTTAGTAAACAAGTTGCTGTCATGGAATAGTGCACTTATTCGAGTTGTGTGTGTTCACTTCGCACGTTTGGAGGATGGTTTGTTGTCAAACTCTTTGTAGCTTATCTCGAAGTTAATGTTTTACTGCTTGTGTAATCGTTGGAGTGTTTGTTACCAATTAATTTTGCAAGATAAATAATGTATTTCATATTTCTAGAATTTCTCAATATTCCTCATACTCACACGTCTAGATTTTTAATGTGCCGAAGTAAATTCGTGATATAATATAGCAGAATAGTTCATTTATTTTGGAGAAAGTTTATATTGTGAGATACCACACAATTATTGTATTTCCGGTTATTTCAAATTTTAACTTATTTCGGTGTTTTGTTAATTACAATTTACAAAATCATGCCTCTAGTGATAGGTTATGTATTTGTAGGAATCGCGTGTTAATGATTTGATTCTCCCTTCTTCCGATTCTTGATTATACAATTCTTCAAGATTCACGGGTATCGAGGAATCGTGGAATTGAATTTGATATCTCTAATTATAATCTATTTCTTTGCTGTCTATTAATTATTGAATACCACATCCTTTGATTTTCCCTTTTGAGTTACACTGTACTCGGTTCGATGCTTACCTACCCATTATTAGTGAAAATAGTAATAAAGAAAATTTTTTGTGGGGGGAGGCAAGGCTAGGCAGTACCCTCACAGTGACTGCTATGCAGCTGGGACCTGTAGGTGCCAGTCATCCCTGAACATGACTTGAAATTAGACCCTAGGATATAGCACCACTGGAATGAAAGGGTGGGGAAAACTGGAGTTCCCCGAGAAAACCCACTGGCAAGCGGCATTGGCCAGCACAATTCCCTCATGCGATATTCCGGGATCACCTTGGTGCGAGGCGAGTGCACTAGCCACTGCGGCATGGCTTCTCCACTGAAAATGAACTTTATACTTATAATACAAGTTGCTCAATGTTCCAACGATTTTTGAAGACAATGGGAGTTCTATTCTATGCTTGGACATATACAGCGAAAGTCTCTTGAAGGTTTCCTGCTTCATTAGTTGAATAATTTTGCACCTTGTCTATATGCACGTGTATTTTAACCCTTAAAAGTTTACCTTGTTACCATTAGTAGGCATTTTTTCAATGCCTTCGGAAAGTCTTGCAGATTTTTACTGTAATTTTGTTGATGATGCTGCCTCTCTAGTTAAATATTAAATTATAAAATCATGTTAATTTTAAAATACCAACCGTACGGGCAAATAAGACCTTCAGTCGTAAAAGTAAAAATTTTTGCTAATTATAATTCCTCGTTAAAATGTTTTATGTAACATTTTCGGGCGAAACATTTTGGTTTGAAATACAACTATTTTGACTGACTCGTACTCATCACGAAATTTTTACGCTCACCGGGTGCAGTTTATTGGCTGTGTGCTGCTACCGGCGTATGTATGCAACCCAGAGACTTGGTTCTCCCCCCCCCCCCCCCCCCTTTTTTTTTTTCTTTTAGTCACCAGCTCCCCCCCCCCCCCCTGCCTTTTTTACCCAGTGTAGGAAGGAAGGAATGTGCATGGCTGAGTCTGACCGTGGAAAGAGATGATGCTAGGTCGCCATGCATAGTTGCTAGATAACTGCTTCTCCTCTCTTCAGGTGTGTAAGGGGGACTACCAAGTCACTTGCACCACGTTGCATGGCCACACTTTGTCATGTTGCAAATACATTAGACAAAGCACAGCAGATCAGTTATAAACGACAATGCATGTGACGTGTTTCACATCCGGTTACTAGGCGTTTGGATATACAACATGCTTAAAAACTTTAATTGCAGGAAATATTATTTGAATGGGCCCGAAATAGTCTTTGATCGACGCATCATTCTGTAAACTATACTAGTGTTTGTCGGCATTGTTAATGTAGGAATTTCGCCATGACCTCTTAAAAAATGTTGGTGTATGCGGTTTATCAGTACCTGCAATGATACATTAAGCATCAATTGTATGCAGTTGAAACTTGAACCATCGACCGCGCTTGGACCTAATGTTGGTGTCAGAGCATTTTCTGTGGTCCTGACCAAATTCCTATAATAAGTGCTTAAAGAAAAGTCTGCTTCTGCCTAACCAAAAATTTAATTTATTCTGCATTTATCGAACAAAAATTTCTGTAGTGTGGCCAGAAATAATATGCTGCCGTCATTAAACAACGAAGTATTGACAAAGAAAAGTATGTAATCGGTACTCACCAAGACATTCGATGTCTGTATATATTGCATTGTTAACATGCACAAGTAATACTACTAGAGATCACAATTAGTTTTCAACACATAATTGTGTACGATTACGTCACGCTGTCCTGCATTTAGTCGTATTTATGTAATTTACTACCAAGTTTTTCACGGTGATGCACTTAACTCGTACAATGTTATTATTTTTGTTTGATGTTTTGCAATACCCATGGTGTATTTAGGGATCACGAAATACGAAATAATACACACATAATTAACAAACAATTTCAATTTTTTTGATGCCGTTCATGGTGATATCGAGGAGCAAGAAGCAGCGATGAAATATTTTTGAGATATTGATTCATTATGCGGCGTTGCCAGCCCTAGCATATTTTTTATTATAATTTTTTTTTACCGGAATAATTAGGAATGCAATGTTTATAAAATATAACTCTTATAACTATACCCAGAATGGTATATGGGGGGAGGGGGCAGCGCAAAATTAAGGGAACATGATTCACGACTTGAACGATAACATTATTCAAGTTGTACATTAGAAAATAATTTCGCTACCATACAAGAGATATCTTGCGTAGTTCCCACAGCTGCCGCCTTGCTACAAACACATTATAGACACCATTTTGTGTAACTTGTTGCTGTGGTTTTGCAAGTTTGTTGCTAGAATGCACACTTTAACTCTCTTGTTTCTTATGATCTCGCTCTCTCTCTGGACAGATGAGACAACTTGCAGTTGCTTCAGCTCTGAGCGATTCTGAGATTTAATGGGCAGTTAGTACTTCTGATACTGTAGATTTTTTAATTTGCACAATGGACACATCATTTTGTAGCACATATCTATGCCGCTGCAGGTGAGAATAAGATCCCTGGGAAGTTTTTCTGAAGTGCTGCTTTGTGTAAACACATGCTGCATTCTTTCTCATAATCTCTAAATTCATCTTGCTTCGCCTCTAACCTGTTGGCCTACTTTACCACAGAAGTGCTGGGTCATGTGGCCCCCCGCCCCCCCTAATCCATTTATTCCATCTACTTATATATTGAGTATTTTTGTATTGGACCATTGTCGTTTTGTCATGGTGCGTGTTTGGAGTTGTATTAGGAAATACATGTCATATTTTAACATTTACTTTTGATTCATTTGTTCTCTTTAAAGTTTATGATAGTCGTAAGTTATGCAGTGCAGTAGAGTAGCTGCACAACTGGTTGGACCTGCTGTAAAAAAAGCTGGCAATGAATTTCTTTTATTGCCATAAAATGGACATGGTACGGTCCAAGTCAGGTTATAATTATGTTGGTTGCCTGTTTTGTAGTAAAAAAATGTGTTAACATTTTTAGAATTTATTGTGCAATGAGACATTCTGATTCAACTTGACTGACAATGCCCATATGACTTGAGTCATGAATATTGCATTGGTGAGGTAAATTGTTAAAAACACATGGCTTTGGAGCGGGAGGGTGGGTTTATTTCAGTTTCAAAATGCATTAAGATGCTAGATCATAACGTATTGAGCTTTTCAATTTGTGTTCAGGAGTCCTGAGTTGTAGGAAGTGGATTAATAAAAGATGTCTATTCTCTGTTTTCACATAGGCAAATGTGTACGTAGACTGAATAATACTTTGCCAGGATCTAGTTTCCAGAAAAATGCCAAGTTACACTAAATGGTTATGTGACTAAACAATCGAGACTTCTGGATTGGAATGACCTGTTGAGAATACACCCTTGCACCTACAAAAGGGTACATTTGGTGTGCCATTCCAGTAATGGCATTCGCCCTATGTTGAGTATGATAATGGAGGTCTACTTATAGTTACTTATTGAATATACACACACGCACCCACAAAAGTTTCTTAAGGCAGAGCTAAACCAATCCTTACAGCTTCTGCAGTATCCCTTTCAGCACCACCTAATGTCACTGAAAATAGATTACCTGTCTCCCTGCCAACTCATCTCACCCTGCCTGGCGCGCACTTTATGGCAACACTGAAAGATTAGTGTTTGACCAAATGGCTTGTGATATTGATATGTTGAAAATGAACTTAATATGCCTAATTAATTTTTGTTTTCTTCCAAATACTGGTAGTATTCAGTTTCATCCATATCCTGTTGCAAAATTATTGTATCTGATCTAGATTCCATGGACTTCATCAGATGTATTTACTGACAAAATTTTCACACCTTTATTACAGGAATGAAAGACCTGTGCATGTAACATTAAAACGAGGTCTTCTGTACTTATATGTTGTGTGCGATTGCTTTCTCCGTCCTCTGTCATCACTTGAAACTTAAAAGAAAAGCGTTGGTAAACACATTTAGTAGTAATGCAACTGTTTTAAGAATGGTGGCGTAGTAAAATTTATTTAGCCTACGTACATTTCATCAGTTTTTGTAAACGTTATTAGAAGATTAACTCTGAGTTAAAAAATATAGCACAAACCAGCAATTTCTTTTAGCAATGAAACCTGAGTTTTGACTAAACTTAAACCTCATGTTGTAGAACGTTTCACGTATGTTCAACCAATCATCTGCTCGCTCTCTTGTTGATCAATGCTGCTGTTCTAGCTAAATGCCAGTGCCCTAATATTATAATGGCCATCTTGTGAAACCCTGCAATCTTATCCAATACACTGGCGGTTCTCTTTACTTGGCAGTGCTAGTACAAATAATGCATAATTTTTCAAGTGTATAATCTTGGAAAGCTAATGAATCTACATACATTGGAAACAGTTAATCTACTTTCCATGGACTGGAATAAAAATTCTGCACATGTGGACATGACATATTGGTTGCCAAAAAAAAATCAATTTCATTAAACTTTCTGTTGAACACATTGACAGGCCTTTGTTAGCTATTTGTCAAGTTTCGTAAAGTATAACAATGCAAGTGGGAATATTATAAAGATAATTTTTCCAGTACACCTACACTCAAACTTAATAAAAACCGGGTTTAAACACCTCTTTCGAAATCATGTGCACAGAAATACATACCGTACGTATTTTGGTGTGTGTATGCTGCATCGGAGGTTTTTGATGAAAAATTAGGGATACTTAGTATTTCAAGTGTGTATAGATCACACTGAATTTTTGTATCCTTGTAAATATTAAGATTCGTTACGAACTTAATGAATTACAACTTAATTTCTTCTGTACAAATCATTTGTGATAGAAAATTTGTATTTGTTGCAATGTTCACAGATTTACGTTGTGCGAATATTATTGCACAGATGGTAACATGACTTGAGAAAGCAAAACTACTGTAACATTTTCCACAAAATGTGGTGCGCTAACTACGTTATCTTTATTTTCTACAGCAGTGAAATTTTCTCATGCACAAATTTGAATATTGTCATAGGTAAGGTGTAGTGAATAGGGTTTCCTTAATTTTGTGTTGACTTTCTCTAACTTTCCGGGCATATTCATTTATACATAATCCATTAGTAATTTCCAGGAAAAAATATTTTGATGAATCGATATCTCAGTAATATTGCATTTGCTGTAGTCTGTGATTTTTACCAACATTGCTGCCATTGTAGACGTTGCAATATAGTTTGCTGAACATCGAATTTAAAAAAATTTCCAGGCATATTTAATAAAAATATGTTCTGTATGTCCGCGTTATTTTCCGGTTTTTGTATTTTGTGTTCTCAAAAGACAAAATGTGCAGTCTGAGACATCTTTTATTTATTTTTTTTGTTGCAAAATATGATATTGCAACTAAATCAACATGTTATTTCACAAGTTTTAAAGTGCATATACTGGACTAAATGGAGGGTAGTGAGACGTAAGCAAAAACAATGTTTTGAAAATTTATTTGTCTTATATTTAGAATTACTCGTGCACATGTACTTAATGTACTGTATACCGAATTAGTATATCTTGGTTACTACAGTTGATACTTACATTTTTGTTAATACTTCTTTGTTTAATAATTGGAGCATGTAATTTTCAGTGATGTCACAGAAAATTTTGTTTAATCAATGCAGTCAAAATTGAATTTTGAATTAGTCAAACTGCTTTTTTTTTAACATTAGTTACATAGCAATTTTGTTGGGATCACAAAAAATAGTCATTGGTCAAGGACTTTCGGTTCAAGCGAGTTTGTTGGTTCGAGTTTCTACTGTAATTGCTTTTGTAGAAGTAAGGAAATATTGGTTGACTAAACAATTTGCTATGTTTGAAGTACACTGGTTTATTTTTTTCAGTGCAGTAGTTTGTCAACAATGTAATGATGTTTGTTCACCTGTATTGTTAGCAGTTTTGTATAAAAGTTATTCTAAACATAATTTTGAATACATTATTGTTAAATTGAGTTAAAGGTGTGAGTTGTAGAGAAGAGTAAATTTTATCTTTGGCAAGAGTACTAACATAACAAATTATAGAATCTTTACACGCTTGCAATCATGATAGCGAAATCTTTTACATATAATATATCTGCCAGCATTTCATTGCGTTAAGAATTTACATTTAGGTGGTTGATGTAGATTTTTCACATTGATGGTTTGCGATTGTCTGTGTTAATATTCCAATTGAAGTTTAAGCAGTAGAATCGTTAATGGTAGTGTGTTATTTTCAAAGTTTTTTTCAGAAATGGAAGTTACTTGTGTTGCTGCATTTGCTAGCTTTAATTGTGAGTTTATGGAAGTGTTTATATTACGTGTAGTGTTGTATGTCATGAAAAAGAGTTCGAAGAAAACGAGATTAATTTCTTGAAGGGTCAGCCAACCTTGTCTTACGTGAGAATGTGAACATGATTCTGCTGGGTGCAGTTGTTAAATGTTTGTTCTTTTATTAAATACAGGAGCTAGCATGTTAATACGAGCATTGTGCAAGGTCAAAGAATTCAGTTTCTGTTCAAATGATTGTGTAAAGGCTTATGTTTTTTTCAAGCCATTGCCCCATGAATGAAAAGATGCGGCATTACTTCCGTCCACGTACATCTCAAGTTTGACCCTTCAGCTGGTTTGAGGAACACCAGTATAGTTGCCTACCTCGCAGCTTGTGAATACTTTCAGGAGCAGGTAATCCTATGGAACTAAATCATCATGTGGAATGATTATGTTGGTCTCCAGTGTTTCCCTAATTGCACTGTTACATGCCCTCTGGCATGGTGTAGTGTTCTCAAGTACGCAGAAAGTCTGATCATATTTTTTGTGAGCAAATTTTGTTTTGCTCAGAGGTTAAGAAATGTCATCTTAAGATTTTGAGAATGCAAGTTACATTTTTTGGCCTCAATGCCTCTTAAAATATATATTTATGCATCAGTTTTATTAGCCCTCTCAGCTGTGTATGTCTTGCTGTTTTTAAATTGTCTTTACCCGAAGGGTTGTACCTGAGTTTTTCAATCTAAATATCAGATTTTTTTTGCAAGGATCATTCTCACATACGAGGTGCGCCATACCAGCGTTTGACTAGGTTAATCTACATTTCCAATTACATGGGAAATATTTTTCACACATTACTTAAAGCAGTTATCAGGTCTGTTTCTAGATATTTATCCTCTCTAGCTGTATGCCATTAGCTGGAGGCAGTAGTCTTAAGAGATGACAGTAAATAACCAGCACTTGCCATCTAGCATGACACTAATTTTTCTTGTGCAACTAATTTATAAATAAAACTAACACAAGCTTATTATTTCCACACATGCTGAATACATTTCAGCTTAAACAATATATATGAACATCTGTGGTACTACATGACACCACTAAGACTTGCATGGCACAAGTCAGAGCATATTGCATACCTCATCGTAGTTGGGGGGGTGTTTCGAATAGCATAAAATGTATGACCGGTAAGTGAGTAAAGAGTATACTTTTAGTAAACTTTGTTTTACTTTAAGTGAACTTTGAGCTCTACAGAAATTTAACCACTATAGGTAGTTGTGATCTATTTTGATGAGTTATATGTGTATGGCTGGTATTTATTGTGCATACAGTTACAAATTCATATTAATGCTTCTGTAATGTTCCCCATTAGTATATAAACTTAGAGTTGTATCTTAACAACCCTAACTACAAAGTAAGTAGGGAGACAGTGATTTTTAACTTCTTTTATGTAACTTTTATACCCATTTTTAATATCAGTGTTTGCTAGTGTAATAAATTGCTTGGTAGTGTTCACATTAGAGAGTACTGTGATAGTATGTAAATGTTTGCCATTTTTTATGGGATTGGGTATTGAATATGGTGATAGCCTCCTATATCATAAGTCCCTGTAATTTTCAAGAACTAGGTGCTGCTTTCATTTGTACTCTTTTTGTTGCAACTACTTACGTTGAGTACAATATGTTTCTCCTTTGGAAAGACTTTTTTCATTTATGCTATGGCGGTTCTTCTTAGCATGTCAGAAAGTGGGTTTCAGGTCTGCCCTTGTCTTCTGTGGAACAAACTCCCTCCTCTTAGACCTGTTATCCTTACCACCCACTCCACACCCCATTCCCTGCCACTTGAACGTCCCACTATCCTCGTCAATCCTCATTTCCTTGTGCCTTCTCTGATCTTGTTCCTCTGCATTTCTCCCCCCCCCCCCCCCTCACAACCCCATGTTTCTTCCTTTTGCCGCCATTTTTCCAATTCCCCATATTTTATCTTCCTCACATTTCTTCTTCATCCCCCATGTTTCTGTATGTTTGTTACTCCTTGTCCAACCTCCACTTTTCCTTCTCATTCCCCCTTCTCGTGTCTTCCTCTTTTTCCCCCCCTCTCCTCTTGGTACTTTCACTTATTTTCCCATGTCCTTATTCCTTTTCATTTTCCCACTCCCTTATTCCTCTTGGTTTTCCTCGCCTCCACTCCCTTATTCCTCTCCATCACCTCCACATTGCCTAATTTCCTCTCCATCACCTCCACATTGCCTAATTTCCTCTCCATCCCCTCCACATTGCCTTATTTCCTCTCCATACCCTCCACATTGCCTTATTTCCTCTCCATCATTCCCATTTCCTCTGCGTTCCCCCCCCCCCCCCTTTCTCATTCCCTATTTCTTCTCCATTTCCCCCCTTCATCGTGCCCTATTTCCTCTGCATTTTCCCCCCTTCACCGAGCCCTATTTCCTCTGCATTTTCCCCCCTTCACCGAGCCCTATTTCCTCTGCATTTTCCCCCTTCATCGTGCCCTATTTCCTCTGCATTTACCCCTTCATCGTGCCCTATTTCCTCTGCATTTTCCCCCTTCATCGTGCCCTATTTCTTCTCCATTTCCCCCCCCTTCATCATTCCCTATTCCCTCTGCATTTCCCCCCTTCATCGTGCCCTATTTCCTCTGCATTTCCCCCCTTCATCGTGCCCTATTTCCTCTGCATTTTCCCCCCTTCATCGAGCCCTATTTCCTCTGCATTTTCCCCCTTCATCGTGCCCTATTTCCTCTGCATTTTCCCCTTCATCGTGCCCTATTTCCTCTGCATTTTCCCCCTTCATCGTGCCCTATTTCCTCTGCATTTTCCCCCTTCATCGTGCCCTATTTCCTCTGCATTTTCCCCCTTCATCGTGCCCTATTTCCTCTGCATTTTCCCCCTTCATCGTGCCCTATTTCCTCTGCATTTTCCCCCTTCATCGTGCCCTATTTCCTCTGCATTTTCCCCCTTCATCGTGCCCTATTTCCTCTGCATTTTCCCCCTTCATCGTGCCCTATTTCCTCTGCATTTTCCCCCTTCATCGTGCCCTATTTCCTCTGCATTTTCCCCCTTCATCGTGCCCTATTTCCTCTGCATTTTCCCCCTTCATCGTGCCCTATTTCCTCTGCATTTTCCCCCTTCATCGTGCCCTATTTCCTCTGCATTTTCCCCCTTCATCGTGCCCTATTTCCTCTGCATTTTCCCCCTTCATCGTGCCCTATTTCCTCTGCATTTTCCCCCTTCATCGTGCCCTATTTCCTCTGCATTTTCCCCCTTCATCGTGCCCTATTTCCTCTGCATTTTCCCCCTTCATCGTGCCCTATTTCCTCTGCATTTTCCCCCTTCATCGTGCCCTATTTCCTCTGCATTTTCCCCCTTCATCGTGCCCTATTTCCTCTGCATTTTCCCCCTTCATCGTGCCCTATTTCCTCTGCATTTTCCCCCTTCATCGTGCCCTATTTCCTCTGCATTTTCCCCCTTCATCGTGCCCTATTTCCTCATCCTTATTCCCGTATCTTTTGTAAAGACCCCGATGTTATAGGCTGCCCAAATCTCTTTGCTTACGCGCTCATCTCACGCCCTTCTTCCTCCATCCCCACTTCTATACTTCATCCTTCCTTGCTCCTTCTCTAAACCTTTCCTTTTCAGATGTTACCACAAATTCCTTAAAGGTTTTTGTTTTCCAAGTTTTGTTCTATAATTTTACTACCTAGTGTTTGATATACAATTTCACTTCCTGATATTTAATTTTTGTCATAAACAGGTTCTTCTCTGGTTTGAGTTCAATTCCAGTATCCAAGTTTCTGATTTTGTTGTTGTATGTTCAAATACAGTGTAACCTCGGTTATGCGAGTATGTGCCTTGACTGAGGCCATCATACTTGCGAGCGTTTTGTAATGCACCATCAGTTCATATATGCTATTTTTAGTAAAAGTGTTTGGTTTTTATGAGTGGTATAGTATTCGTCTACACATTTGTAGATACAAGTAATTTGCCTTAGAAAAATTTCATATTACAGTAAATATTCTAAATGTAGGTGGGTGTAATAATTGCTGTAATAACTGTACCATGATTGTCACCTTCTATTATTAGCGCATAATTGGGTACATTCTGTCAGGAACAGATAATATGCAATGGTGGAATAGCTGCTGCGTCTGGTAACCTTGCCATGAGCTTCCTTCTCTCTCCTTCAGACATCCTCATCTTGACCTAGCTACCATCTCACCGCCCCCGCTCATTCTGTATCTGGCATCGCTCCTGTACAACTTTTAGCTTTTGTCATGGTTGTGTACACCTGTTTTGTTTTTGTATTGCTGTCACTTCTCAGTAGCATCAGTTTCGATCTTCAGTCTGTTTTTATACGTCTACAGTACATTTTGAAGTAAATGATAGTACTACGCAGTTGTTTATCCTAACCTGTGATTGGCAAAACGTGATTGTTACAATGACGAGTTCCAGTAATGCTGGTGCCTGTAAACTTAAGAGCAATAACGTTGCCACAATTAGTAATATGCCATTTTTTGTCGTTTATGGGCCGCACATTTTTACAAAGAAATGGCTATGAAAAGTGGGGTGTGGCTTATATAAGAAATAATTCGAATGAAACTTTTTTTTGTGGAAATAAAATTCCCCACGACATGTTTAGAAATTTGCCAACATACAGTCCATTCTAATGTTTTTACTCTTAAAAGGAGGGGAAGGAAACGATTGTAAAAAAATTGTGCATTTTTTCTTCACTCATTCTTAAACAAGGTAATCTTCATCCCGCACATCTAAAATGTAAATATGTTGATCTGCCATAGATGTTGTACATGAGAAAATAATTTCTCTGCTGCACAGAGAAAGATATCTTAACGTAGCTTGCAAGCCTGTGGTGGCTTCAAAAGAGCAAATTGATAAGACACCTTTTTGTTTAACATATTGCAGTTGTTTTGCTTTCTCAAGTCATGTTGCCATCTGTGGGATAGTAATTTCACAATGTATATCCGTAAACATTGCAACAAAACGCAAATGTTTTGTAGGGAGAAATTAATTCTGAATTTATTATGTTTGTATGGAATTGTGACTTAATATTTGCAATAATACAAATGTTCAGTGCAGCATACTGGAGTTATTAATTATTGTTTCTCATTTCTCATCAAAACTTAGGGTGCGGCCTATACACACCAAAATACGGTAATTTAGTTTTAGTAAGGGTCAATCAGAACAAATGTCTTGAATTTAAAACGTACATATCTGTGACTAGGGGTTTGGTACATAGTTGTTGGTAAGAAATTTTCGTTGTGTGGTAAAAATTACACACCCAAATACAAATACAGTGAAAGTCCTTTGTAACCTTAGTTTATATGGCCATAAAAAACTGGACTTTTGTAGCTAATAAAATTAATAATTACACATTAACAATTTTTTTTGTTTTAATGGCACCAACTCAAAAAAAGTAAAGACTGATAATATCGCTTGTTAAAATTAAATTTATATGGTGTAAAATTCAATCGCTAGTGGAGAACAGATGTGACACATGCAAGGTTTTGGAGCGGAGAGGCTGTAATGCAATGCACAGTGCATGCATCTTTCTGTCAAGGTCATGGCGCTTAGTCGGCACGGGGGCAGCTGTGGGTGGGAACGGAGACACATGGGCAATGTGTGCACCCAAAGTTATGTACAACTGTCACTTGGCACAATTTTTTTTTTTTAATTGGGTGAAGAAATTTTATTGCGCTATTAATAGTTAACATAAAATCCGTCTTGTTGGTGACTCTAACAATGCAGATTGATTCAAGAGTTAAACATTAATTAGCAAAATGTGCAATAGTTTAGCACCAAAATACACTTTTAAAGAAACTCACAATCACTCGTACTTGAAATAAAAATAAATGTTTGTTCCCTTTATCAGTGTGGCCTTATAACAAATGACACAGGACCTCTTGGACAGCTAACTCTCCAAATGTATACACTGTATTTGCAGGTGTGCAAGGTAGTTCCGTTATTTAGGCCTTTATAATTTCTATACATTCTAATCCTATATTGTATGGTAATATACAAATATTTGGCAATCCTAAAATCGCCCGACTGTTTGCTACTCTAATTTACGTGATGTTAATATTAGTATAAAAACATTAACATAATCTGTACTATGAAATGTTAACTTTCATAAATAATGTCACCCAAACAATTGCTATTTGTAGTACCACATAGAATGTATATCGTATTTTAGCATGTACAGGTTGCATGGAACTGTTTTGAAGCCTGACTTTTGTGAGGTTTGTTCACGTACGGGAACAATTGTCAACTACATGCTCCCGTGATGCATGTGTAGTTTACTGTCAACTACAGGCTCCTGTGATGCACGTGACTAAATTTCCAAAGCGCATGTCTAGACCGTTCGTTCTCTCTCTCGTGCACGCTTCCCGCTTCACAGATAAACAAATGTGAGGCATTGTGTACCAATTTGTTTCTAGTTTCATTTTTCTTAATTTGTCTGGTATTTTGTAAGGTTTAGTTGAAACAATACGACATTTAACTGCCTAGCATGCAATGTTATATTATTTCAGTGTTGTGTGTTGGTAATATGTCGACTTTGAAGTTGTCAAAACGCAATTTACAAACATATGTCGAACGTGGAAAAAGGGCAGCTGGTCGATGCTAAAAATGTACTGTTAATGTGTGAGGTAAAATATACGCTGTAAAAATTGCCCAAAAATAGTGCTTTGCGAGGCAAATGTGAAAATACCCGGATCTGGAATAATAGTTGTTTATTAATGTGCGCACCACTAGGAATAATGGTTTTTCTGTCACTATAGAAATGCTTCTGTTTGAAGTCAGGGGAAATTGCAACTATCAAGAACATTCCCGTACCAGATTGCACAAACTGCTGGTCAGTTTGCCCAATTCTTAGCAGCTGTTCAGTGCAACAGTAGCATGTATAAATAATTTACTTTTACACTTAGGTCTATTCCTTAGCAATGCAGTGCAGGAACTGAAATGTCATTTTATTGTTCAAGTAAAAACGCTTCCATAGGAAAATTTAAATTTGATTTTATTTTATGGACAGATATTTCTCACTGTTGTATACTCTAATACATAGTGGTGAGCATGCAAGCAGCATGCGACAATACAGTCGTGTGCAGGCGCCGGACTGCAAAGCGTGGCGCCATCCACGCTGCCATGACAGGCATGCTGTGCGGTGTTGCCAAGTCTGTGATTGGCCAGCTGGCTGCAGTACGGTTGCCATGTTTCACAAAGTTCACGTACGGAAAATTAAAACCTTTTCGTAATTTTTTTTTTACACAATCCTTTCTTTGTGCATTGTTTTTTAAGGAAACTGCTATCATTATAGCGAAAGTAGTCCCACATTACATTCTTTATCACTGTTTTCTTTCGCCCATTGAGTATATGGGCAATGATGGTGCCGATAAATGTTAGTTATAGCGGACTTTTTGTTATAAAGCATACTTGTTACATCGGGCTTTCACAGTACGTAGGAGCATGCAAAATTACATTTGCGATAAAACAATTTTTAATGAAAATTTAATGTTTTGCAATTAATAAAAGTTGACTTAACTTTTTGTGATAATACTAAAAAATGTTTGTATAAAAACACTTTTTTGCTGTAAGTAGTGGCGGGTGTATCAGTTTGATTGCAGGTTTTCATTTCACAAATTCTCAAAGAGTGAGTTAGTATTAATTAAATAAGGGAATAAAGAAACTGGCCAATTAGGTTATAACTTCACTTCTACTACGTTATCACTCTTGCCGAGGAATAGTCCATGGTATTTCGCTCAGCAGATGTAGGCTTTCATAATATTTCAAAACATTTGTTCTCTATTATCACAAAAACACTTTAACATAACATAAGGTAACTACAAAATTACTTGTTTAACATCATTAAGTATGTAACATATACAAAAAAATCGCTACAGATTATACAGCGCTGCTGTTAGTATGTCAAAATTTTCCATGGTTTCGACCATTGATAATAGCGCTGTGAAATATCACTAGTGGTCATATTGCATTGTTGTGTGCCTACTACAGCAAATCTTTTGGAAAATTTTTCAATTGTGGACGTATTTTGTTAATGCATCTATTGCCGCCTGTTCTGGTTTCAGCTGATTTTTGTGTGTTGGTGCGTTGAAGTTAGTTTTGTTTGAATATTTTGAAACTTTGTATGGCGTAATTTTCTTTTTAAAATGCAGAAACCCACCATTAATGCAACGTAACGTGCTGCAGAATTTTCGAAACGTGGCTTGAATGCAAGTGACGGTATACTATATTTTGTAAATTTTGCAATGAATCTGTGACTTGGGACCATACGACTTGTAAAGTACATTGAAAGTGGAAAACCACCAAAACAATGAGCTGAAAATTCAAGGTCAAGATTGTTTTTATGTCATAATTTACAAACTGTTACTGTTGGTTTTGTGTGGTTTTGATATTTAACAAAGATTTTTAAGAACAATAAACCTCTAATTCTGCATCACCCAAAGTGCATGCCCCTACAAATACGTTTTTTTCTTATACTAAAACTTGTCATGTGACCAATTAACTAGAACTGCGAATTGGGACATGGCCACAAACATTTCACATATAAAGAATATTTGGGCTATAATTTTTGCTCTGAACAGCGCTATCTCATTGTTGGACCAATCACAAGAAGCGTTACTGATACGATGGTATTCATTTTGGCCAATCACAAGCTATGGGTTAGTGGCTGTGCTGTTTACTCGTCCATTGCAGCTGGGCTTTTTTTTTTTTTCCCGAGTGCTTGTGAAAATATGTATCTGAATCTCACAAATAACAAGTAAAACAGTTACATATCACATTTCTTGTAATAAATACAGACCTCTGTCGTACTACTTGTATAGTGTACTTATTAGCATAGATATTACCAAGTAACATCGTTATACAACTCCTGCCCTCCTAGTAACTCGTGACTTTTTTAGCTTTTCAAATTTTATTTTAATGCGTACATTAGTTTACTCCGAGTACTCCTATATGCAAGGAATTTTTGTACGGTTCTAAAGCCTCGAGGTTACGCTGTATGTCTCGTTCGCTATTAGAGATGGACGAGGCTTGGAGAATTCGAATTGAATATTTTCAATATTTGGCTTCGCATTCAAAATCAAATTTTTACTTTGAATTTCGTACTTTCGGGCAACCTACATTATTTCTGATTATTCATCCAAAAAGCAAAAGAAAACAACATGCACTTAATATCGATGTTTTTATCCCGTGTTTGCCACACACATGGCTAGTGAAACATGACAACGTAATCTCAACTCAACAGAATGCCCTCAAATTAGTCCTAACTGCATTTGGTGTAAAATAATTATCAGCATTTAATTTTACTCACATAATAGCAAAACTGAATTATCTTGGAAAAATCTATTAATATTGCTACACTTCATTATCTTTCCAAATTTAATTCAGCACCTCACATTTTAATTGGAATTTTGTGTTTATTTTCCTCATGTACAACAGAGTTTTGCAGTGTGATTAAGGATTTAAACTGCGAGTTTTACAGGCTTTAACTGCTGTCAATAGTGTGAAATTTAACTCCCTGCTATTTAAATCTCCCTTTCAATGTAATTTGAAGGAAAAAAAAACAGGAAATTGTTTCGACTCTTTACTTACGCGATTATGATTTTGTGAATCAAATATAGTCGAGAAAATTGATTTTTCTGCTTATTTACAGACGGATTTGAAAGTTTGTCGTATAGGCAAAAGAAATAATTGTGTATTATTTAACTTGAGCAATTTTTATTCCCAGCAAAGTACTTCCTCTTTGCAACCATTTGCAAATTAATTGATTTAGGATTAGCCGTTAATCTGCAAATACTACTTTTTAGACCATGCCATCAACATGTATTGCCTAGTGAATTAGAACCTGCCAGCTACTACTACTACTACTCTCTGGGGGACATCAAATAAGGGGCCCCTTGTCAGTTGACTGGTACAGCCTCAGCACTACAAATATATGTCCAATCATTTGTCACAGGGTATTTTACCATGATAGGTATTTGTCAACATCCTCTCTCTCTGATTGAATGCCAATTTTGGAGGATTAACTTCTTCTTGAGTAAAAAAATTTTTCATTGAAACTCATAATGTTGTGCATGGAACACACACTTAAATACTGAACTAGCAGTGGCACACATTTATGGTATTTGTGGGTCTAGGTTTTGTATATCTGCCTTTTTCCTATCTTGTAAAGATGTGTGTAGTTCTTAAATTTATAAAAAAAATATAATTGGTGCAATGTATACTTGTCAACAAAACACTTCGACTTGATATGCTATTTGTTTCAAATTCGAGAATGTTTTAACAAATCCACTTTGAAATGAAATATCCAGCTTTGCGCCCGGCCCTATTAGCTATATCATAATTTATTGGCTCTGTTTCTTGTCTCACTTTGCTCTCCTTATTTTCACATACTTTTAAGTTTGTGTAATAGCCTTGCGTGGAAATATTTACGCAGTTCTACAGGTCCTACCAATTTTCACAACTTAATTTCATTGGTCCTAAAATGATGTGCTTGATTTTTAAGGGAAACTGAAACAGCAGTGCAGGATTCTCTTAGGGATGGGTCAAATAACAAAAAATATTGGTTCCGGTATTGATTCTACAAAAAATATCTGCTCAGTATTCCATTTTATTTGGATGACATTTGAACAATTTCAGACGCTAAACATTATTTGTGCATCATGTTCAAGAGCACTCGCAGGATACAAAAATACATGCACATACTCTACTCTGTGTTTACTTTTTTCTTGTATAATACCCTAGAATACCGTGTTTAGAAGACGTACACACAGAACAATTAGATTGATTCAAAGCTAAAAATCATTACATGAACATCTGCCTTTTAGTTTCCCTCGATGCTGAGTGTATCTTCTCAGTATATATTTATCTATGGCATTGCCACCATGCAAATGTTTACATTTTGTCTTATTTAACTGATAAGATATATTAAACCAAATACTGTATTTGATTAAACGCCTGTCCTTCAATACTGCTTTTGTTAACATTGGTACCAAATTAATGGCTTTCAGCATCAATAGTAATTCGCTGTAAAGAAGTATAGCGGCCAAGAAAAAAGTGCTTTTCAAAGTTGATTTAACCTACATTGTTTTGGCGGTAATAGTCATTTTTGTTCGTTTTGATGTGTGCCTCGTTAATTTTTTTTGTATTGACAGAGTTTTGCCGTAACTAAATTAATTCATGTTTTGTACCGAGAATTATCTCAAAATATTACTAAATTTATTGCCGTTTAGAATCCAGAATCGATTAGTCGTTATCTTAAGACCGGTTAAGATTTAAACTTTAAGAACTCGTATAAATTGGAACCAAAGAACTGAACCGACCCATTCCTAATTTTATACACACACACACTTGTTTTTGTAGATCTTTTGTATATTGAATTTTGTACATTACTTGGAAGGACTGACATACAAATTCTATAGATGTGGTCTAGACATATTAGTCAACCAAAAAATATCCAACTTGTTTAACTTTATGTTGTACACATTGATAGGCCTATGTTTTGTATTTCTCAAGTTTAACTAAAATAAATAAATGCAAATGGGAATATTAAAGAAAACATTCATAATAAAACCATATTTTAACTTCTCGTTTGAAACCACTTGCATAGAAATAGATGCTGGCGTAGCAGCAGTATTATCCATAGAGCAACTAACATCATTTGCATGTATTAGCTAAGAAATAAAAATGTCTTGAACATTGCGATTGATAAAATTCAGTTAATAGGGTTTCGTTAAAATACAGTGAAATCCCGTACCTACGAGAGTTCATGAAAGTGTGAAGAACTGACTTAATTACAAGTACTTGGTACTATGAGATTCATCACAAAAAAAATGAATTTCTAATTTTATGGAATATGTACTGTGAATTCTGTTACAAACATGGCGGGAATTACAAATGCAGTAATCCCTTGCCAACTGCGGGTATACGTGTTGTTTAATTATTGTAAAATTGGATGTAATACGCACAAAACAGTAATTAAACACACTGTTGGAGATGCCTTACGTTCAAAGCAAAATGCTTGGGCCTAGATCATAGAGTTGGGCTGGGAAGTATGTGGTAATGCTCGTGTTAGAGCTGCCTGAGTGCCGCTCAGCTGCAGCTCACGTTGGGACTGATAGGCATGGTTAATGCACTGCGTTGCCGCTCTCGGACGACTGCTACAAGACTACTCTGGCGAGCAGTGGTCAACTGGCCAGTTCGTAAGAGCGGTCCTGTTGTGAAAACATGCCGATAGATGCAATTCATGTCAATGTGTTTAATTTCTATGTAATTTATGTGCCCGCTTATTTCACTTTTAGGCTATTGCAGCTACTCTTTTCGCATTCCTGAGTAATCTCAAAATTATTGGAAATACCTATTCCATTACGTTGAGTTAAACTTTTCATTTGAAATCAAAATAGTGCGCAACCGGTAGTAAATAAGATAAAAGGATGTTCGCGCATGGGAGTTCACTCCGTACAAGTTGGGCAAAGCATGCGGAGTTGCAACATCTACTGCACTCCAGCATTGCCACTTCTCGTAAAAATGGAAATACTCATTAAAGCTCTCTCCCTGTAACCATATTTAACCTTGGTGTTATAGTACTATATGATGGTGTATTAAAAAGCTGCTGTAAGTGCAGAATTCTTGTCTTGGGTTGTAGTCGTAGGTACTGTATTTCTTTGGATTTTGTGGAATTTCAAAGCGAATTTTTTAACATATTTGTAAATTCAAATTGAATGTCAAATCAAAGGGTTTTGGTGACGTGTACACATTGCACCATATATATATATATATATATGCACACACACACGTGCATTTTTACAAGCTAGGTAAAATGCAGACAAAAAGGGAATGTTTGCTGCTGATTTGCAAAATAAACATTTTCCACAGTTTGAGTACACATGTTGCATTTCACGCTTAACATGTCTAAATGAACTGAAAATTAATCCAGGCTTAAGGAATATTTAAATTTAGCATGCCTATTAAAAAATACTTAAAAATCATTTTCCGTCGCATCAGCATATTTCTTGACTTAATGCAACATAATACTAATTAAAAAACTAAAAAAAGTTTTGGTAGAGTTTAGAACATAAAAAACAGATAAATTAATTGCAGTGTTCTTGCTTCACACCCCAGTTTGTACTTCCTATTCGAATTGTGTCTCTTGACGGTGTGATTCAATACGATATGGGTCAATTACTTCACGTGCTTTTTAGTGGTGTGCTGAATGGAATTTTTCTATCTGGCTAAATTCGGGCAGGAGACTTAAATTCCCTGTTGGAATTCAGGATAAATGATTTCAGTTTATGTAAATAAGTTTGTGGGTTGCTTGGCCTAGTGAATAATATTCTATCATGACTTATTCTGTTAAAACAAAAGATAATCTTTGAATAATGACAATGTGCTAAAAATTAAATATTAAGTAGAAAAGTCGTATTATATATTTTTATACACTTCGTTGTTGCAGTACAAATCAATCATCTGGGTTTGGAGCACTTCTTGAAAATTCTTGCTTCAATTTTAATAGAAATATCTGGTATAAAATTTCTTAAATGATAAAACTATTGGACTAATTACATTTTAAAACAAAAGATGTTATCTTGTTGCTGCTATTTCCCTTATTTCATTAAGTACACTAAGGAACTTGTGCTTTTTTTTCTTCTTTCTTTGTGTGTACATTTACACAAACATGCTCAAATTTACTTTCATTGGAAGTTTTAGATGTCCGTGAACATACGCTTGGAATTGTGTAGTGCAACTGCAGTTACAGCCAGGTTGCTCTGGGCAGGTTATGAATGCAACGTAAAGAATCTGCATGCTACCAAAGTTAACTCCTCTATTGATAACGAAATGAAAGTAGCTAAATATCTTAATTATATTTTGCTCATACCAAATTTGCTACGTTTAGAATTTGTGATTGTCTTGGCGATGATTGAGCACAGCACACAATTATAAACAAACCTGCAGAACCAAAAACAAAGGAAATTTGTTGCAGTGTTACGAATAGTTTTAACCAAACCCATATTTAAAAAAGCCATGTTAGATCTGTTAATTAGTTGAACCTTGGGATCGAATTAAACATTAATTGTGCACTTGCATTTTTTATGTAAATGTTAAAGTTGTGTATATTGAAACTTGTCCTCCACATCAACCTGCAATCAATACTTGCAACTTACAGATGTTTGCAGGCATGGAAGACATTGTGTGCACGGTTCACCGTATCTGCACAATAGTGCAAGTTTACAACAAGTTTTAGTTAATTTGCAATAAACAGTTTTAACATCACATAATATGACTTGCACAGTTTTTTATCTTATATAACTAACTTTCAAATCTGTGAATACGTGGAAGACTCAAAACTTTATCGTAATCATGTACTTAGTCGCTACATAGCTTCTCACACGAAACCAGACTTGTATTTTATTAACTTTTTGCTTTCTTCTTCTGAGATTTGAATAGCAGTGGGTGCAATTTCGCAGATTCTGACAATTTTACACCGAATATAATTTGGACTAATTTGTGGGCATTCTGTTCAGTTGTGGTTATGTTTGCATGATTCATTAGCAATGTGTGTGACAAACGTATAAAATCTTTATCCCTCGTCCTGCTTTTTTGGCTTATATTAATAAATAATTTAAGTTGCCCAAAATATTTATTTGTTTATTTTATTTTTTACGAAGTTTCAAGTAACAAAAAATGATTTAAATACGGAACCGAATATTAAAAATATTCTATTTGAATTTTTGAAGCTTTATCCATCCCTATTAGTTACATGTATACATAAATGCATTCGTAATTTTCATGAAAAAATAGTCAAGTAGTGATTCAATGTCTCTAAAATATTGCACCGTGGTTTCTTGTGGTTGCTCTGCTGCTCGTTACAAACATGGCTATCGCCGTTAACATTGCAATTGCTTGCTGATCATCTGATAAAATTTTTACATTTCATATTTCATATGTGTACTGAATTTCCACATTTTTCACTTTTTGTATATGTGTTTATATATATATATATATATATATATATATATATATATATATATATATATATATATATATATATACGTATATGTGTGTTTAACATATTGTTTTGTGCTCTCTAAACACAACGCTACAGAAATTTTTGTGTTCGATGCAAAACATGGAATTTTGAGTTTGTCATTAACATGCATATTTTTTTTTAGCAATTTTGTGTCAACCACAGTAAATTTTCTTTGGGCATGGACTTTCTATCCATTTGTGCTCGGTGGTTTGATTTTTCACTGTTTCACATAAATTTGTCGAACAACTTGTGGAAGTATGTGATTTTGTAATAACATGGAGTCTATTATTTGGGACTAAACTAGTGGTGTGGTGGTTTTTTACTGAAATTCAGTAACGTGTGAAAATTTTGTTTCGTCATCAGTATGCTTTGTCATTCCGTTCTAGGTGCCCTGCATGTCCTACAGTGTATCTAGCTTTTAACTGCCTAGTTCATGTTTCCCAATGAGCGTTATTCACCAAGCAACAGATGTTAATCACAGTAATGATTGTGGATTTTTCTCTTGATATGCGTGTTAGTGTACTGCGGCACATAAATGCAATAATAACTGGTATTGTTATAACACACAGAAGCACAGAACTGGATATGGAAGAATGGGTGGTGCGAATCTGTGGATTGTGAACTTGACTGCCTCTACAAGTACCAATTATGGGGAACTTCAGATAAAAATGAAAACATCATGGAGGTAATGTGCACAGTGTTGATGCAAGTTGACTAATGAGAATTTTCAAAGTGTGATGTGTTGAAATGGATTGTCATGTTGATTGAGATTCTAGGTTTAGATTTCTTGCAGACTAACCATGTGCACATTAGGTGTAGGCAGAAGTTGTTTTATGCAGTATTTCGTTAAGTTTTATTCGTCAATTCATAGGTGAATGATAAGTTTCAAATACAATGTTCAGCGGAGGAAATTATTTACTACTTAATGTTAAGGTTGCAAGGTGGCCAAAATATATTAGACAGAAATTCAAGTTCTCAAATTGTAGTAAGTGTGGACAGGTATACGCACTATTATGACAAAATGTTTTCGCTCTAATTTGAGAATCATTAGGGAAATTACTGCGTTTGGTTACCTTGCGAGACATATTTTCCCAAAGTTGTTGGCTTTTGTAACATATTTAACTCTATATATGCCATACCCGGAGAAATCTAAAGAACAAAATATAATAAAACATATAATGCTGGTATCTGGTTTTAAGTTAGTTAAAAATTTATTTGTAAAACAATTTTTTTTACCGCTATAATATTTAGTCATCCCGTTTTCCATCACATGACGTCAACTGTATTTTGATCTATATATTGATCTATCAATCCTACATCGTACTATTACAAAATTTTGTTTGTATCACGACACAATTCATAAATAGATTAGTAGTGTCAAATGTTTGTTTCAAAACCCAATTAAAATTGCATTGTACCGAATTTTTGCTATTGCTGTAGCGCTTTTTCCTGGGCAGAATTATAAGCATCAGTATTTTATTTATACACAAACTTCTCTAACAAATAATGTTGTTGATATTACAAAAGTAAATAGTATGTATATATAAAGCAGAGGATTGTAATTGATGCACTGAACATGGACATTATTTATAAACACTGCAATATTTACTCTTCTTCTGTGTTTTGTGGTTAGGTTCTTGACAAGTATGGCATTTGCAACTATTGGGCGAAGAGTTTTTATTGCAGTCGGCTGCTTACGTCGTAAAATCTGTTAAGAATGCCAGAAATAGTCACTTTTAGATAATTTAATGGAGTTCTGTAAAAAAAAAAAAATTATGAACTGACTAATGCTAAACTGCTACGTTAAATTGTGTGGTGTTTTGAAGTTACTCAAGCGATGGAAAATTATGAATGAAATTAATTATATTGGTACTATCTGCGGGATGGGCCTCCTATGGTGGTTTCCAGGTATTTAAGTAAAACATTTTTAAGTTAAAACGGTTTTGAAATGTTTTTATTTTTTTGGCCATGTCGAAAGATTTTTAATCAGTGATGCTAATGTAAAAGATCTCTTGAAGATTGTAACTGTTGTTGGGTGCTTTAAATATTTGCACTTCAAACACTGCAAAACATTTCGTGCACCAGGCAGACAGGCTCCATGATGGTGAATTTTAAGGCTATCAGCCCACCGGCCCCATCCAACCTGCCAGTTTTCCAGAGCCTTACTTTCTTGTCAGCACTGGACAGTAAATGTTTTTAATTTTCCATTGTATACCCTACAATTTCTTGTTATGCTTTCTACACCGTTATTTTAAGAGATGATCCAAACATTACAGTGTATAAAGCAATTCTGTAAAAGTAGGATTCGGGGGTCGATAGAGTTAATCGCAATTCCAGTGGGGATTCGTAACCGGGCATCACAATGTTAATGCCATGGAGGTAATTTTACTGTGGAATTCAGGCTGCCCAACAACTGTGCTCAATCTTGCAGGCGCCCATTCTGCTGAATGACGAATCTCCTTATAACACCAGAGGTTAATAGTGTGTCAAATTTATAGAAAGTCTCGCTCTACTGCTGCTGTTTTGAGACTGCAGTTGCTGTTTGTATTCTAGGAAATTGAGAGTCACTTAACAGGTTTGGGCGGGTGGGAGAAGCTACCCTGCTAAGAGATAATCGTCTGCAGGAAGTGTGAGGGAGAGAGTGAGATGCCACTTCCTCACCACTGAGGTTTGCTGTGACAGGCACTGTAGGAAATTTTCATCTACAACCTGTATTGCGGGTCGCTGACTTGCCAGCTTTGCAGGCGTCACACTGCAGCTCCACCTTGTCATTTCAGTATTTAAAATCTTTGAAAAGCAACATATACTCGGACATATATTACCTAGCAACTGGCAATGCTTTAATTTTACTTTCCGTGAAATAAGGGTGTGCTGAATTTAAAAACTGCCTTGACCTAACATTAACAAGATACTGTAGTTACCGCATTGTAGGCCGACCTTTTTCCTTATCAATTTGGATCTTCCAAAATACCCCCTACATACAGTTCCGACCAAGTACACATTTATAGAAAACAAGCTGATAAATGTACACTATGTTTACCAGTACCATTGCAGACCTAATATAATTAAGTGGTCTGAATACATAAAGTGAGAGTTTGTGTCGTGTGCACGTCATATAGCTTGGTTACGGCGGGCATTGGCAGTCCTGTACTAGTCCACCATGGCACAGTGCAGTGTCTACAATCTACCACTCCCGTTACCATTCAGCATCTATATTCCACATCACAGAAATTTTATCTAAACTACCGTTCCTTAAAATGGTTTTTATCTTCTACATATTTTAATTAAAATTTTCTGAGCAAATATTTTTTACTTGAAAGTCTAAACCAAAAAATTAGGCACAGAGGAGACAATTTCTATAAATAACGAATATTTTATTAGATGCTGCCCTTTCTTAAATTTATTTCGAGTTGGGACGATTACACATTTTGCCTATACCAACTATACGGATTCTTGGCTGCAAATACAGCTGTTTATAGCCAAGGCGACGCCAGTAATGAGCACAATCATAATTCCCAATTCCATATATTTCGACAGACTTTATTATTACATTAATTTGTCTCCTGTTTTGTGAACACTTAATGGTGTCTACAGCATAGGAATAAAGTACAACACATGTTAATAATAAGTTAGACGATATGACTGGGCAAATATTAAGTAACTTTACAGTATTCATTACAAAGTCATTAAAGGCAATCTGGAATACTTCCAGGCAGTCTGATGCAGTCTTTGATTTTAGATCTGCGTAATGCCACACCACCTCAAAATGCATGTTTGTTTAAACGTAAAGCCTAATGATATTATTAAAAATAAATTTAATATTAAATATTTACATCAAATTGAGCGACATTTTTTTTATTTATATTTATATTTTCGCTTAGTATTTGTCAGCCAAGACATTCTTAACTCCTTGGTTAAAATGACATCTGATTTATTTGCAAATATTTTTTGTCAATTATTACTTGCTGAGTCTTATTCAGACTTTCACCATTCTAATCAAAACTGTAGCAGACCGTTTCCAATAAGAATTTCGCCCATCAGAATATTGCCACTGTTAACCTTTCACTTTCCATTTAAAATAGTTTACAAGAACACCTCAGATTGTTGAATAGTGTCATAGAGCACATTTATAAAATGTCTTAGATTGTCTGAATCATTTTCATTCTTGCTAACCCATGAAAGCAGTAAAAACTTAAGAAAATAGCACAGAAACTCTTGGTGGGTGTAATCAATACTATCAATAGCACTACTTGTCTTAGATGTGTTTTGCATTCATATAGTGTCCAAAAACTTATTATGCACACAATCCTTAGCGAATGTACTAACATGATATACATAAATAATGGAAACAGAACGTCAAAAACGTTAGTTCCAAATATATTTTGGGTTTCGGACGGTATATCGGATTAATGGATGTGATGAATTGTTTTGCGAGATATAGCATGCCAGTTTCTTTAACACTTCTAATCTGTGAATAATAATCTTCAGAGGATGCCAAAGCCGATGGTCGTGGCATCTCCCAGTTGATCTGCATTTCGCCCTCATCGCTGCATTTTTAAACGCTTTTATTTAGGGATGGGACAGTCTAAATCCAAGATTAGTGGAATTCTTCAAATCCACTGTTCGATGATTCGAGACAGGATTAAGCATAGCTGTGGAGGTTAACATACCTTTAACAATTTATTGGAATTTCCCACTCATCACTACAGATAAAAAAAATCATAATTTCACTTTAAAAAATTTATTAATAACCTTGAATTTACAGCATGGGAATGAGTGTAATTATAGAAACTCGAGAGCAGCATTTGTAAATATCAATTCGGCCATGACTAAATAAACCTGCTTTCACAGTGTGCAAAATTGCAAAATATGCAGTTTCTCGCTAAAAACAACAAAAAACTGAAAAGTATGCAAAAAACATATTTCCATTGTGAATTCTCATTATTACGGCATTAATTCAATAAATTTTTTCAATATGTTGTCTGGGAAGGAATGTCAATTGATGTATTGAATGTATACCACCGAAGCAATATCGCAAACTGTCATCTACTACTATTATATATCGCTATGTTTCGTTCAGAAATAAACTGAACTCTGTAACTTTCTAAAATAAACTATTTTTCCACAAACAGCCTCTTGCAGCCACAAATCACGAAAACCCTTCTTCGTCAAAAGAGGGGTGCTGCCCCAAGAGTTTTGCCCAGCATACTTTTTTTTTACCTCAAAGACAATGTGGACCAAACTATAAATATAATACAAATAGTTTGAGTTTTCTTTGATCACATTGAGAGTTTGTGTTAGGCTTTACACTATAAAGTATTTGATTCTGATGACAAAATATATTTGTTAATATTTTGAGATCAAATAATTTCAAGATTACAATACGTTAGTTTACTATTGTGCAAGAAAGTAAAACTTGTGATTAATATTAAATATCGTTTTCTAACTTCTGCATAAAAAAAAAACAAATTGTGCACTTAGCTAATGGTGATTGGTTTTTTTTGTCTTAATATTATAATGCACTTGTAACATACTTTACAATAACATGCTTCGTTTTTCATATATGAATGTTTTGACTGAGGCCTTGAATGATGCACTCAGTATGTCTGGTACTACTTCACTGACGACTTATATTTGTAACAAAATACTGCAAACTAGTGAAGGAATCTGCAGAGGCTAGATACCTTAGTGGGAGCGACTGTTTTCGCGTTTCTTAAATGTTTATCACATTTCATCTCTTTAGGGCCCACCAAGTTGACAATTGCTTCAAAATCTGATGACCGAATTAGACTGATAGTTATCTCCAGTAGGGCGTACAACTTAAAAATTGCTGTAAAAATGCTTTTAAATTGTGTTCAAACCACAATGGAAAAAATATTCTTTTATATGAAAATTGTGCGAAAATGAGCGGAAAGTCTGACGGCGCCACGTAAGTATAGCCGCTTGGCCTATGCAGCATTGCCCCACAATCAGTTGCCTGGTCTACGCAGCATTTCCCGCTATCACTTTCTCGGCCCTGCAAGCCATTACTCTTCGCAGCTCCAAGCAACCGCCTCAATCCAAATACCTGTATTTCCTGGTACAATTCTCGCACCTATTTTACAGGATTTTGGTGCACGTAATTAGGGCACTTCATTTATTGACAAGACAGCGTGCCACAAAGCAGTTATAAACTGTGGCACACGTGACATATTTTACATCCAGTTACTAGATGTTTACATAAACAATCAGCTTAAAAGTTATAGTTGCAGGATATATTAGGGGAAGGAACCCAAAATATACTTCAATTGATACATCATCCGATAAACGACACAAGCGGTTTACGTTAACATTAATTACATAGAGATTTAGCAGTGTGTTGGTGGATGCAGTTTATAGATACAGCAAGTGTCGACTGTACTTTGCGATTAAAATCATACTCGCCATAGGCATATAAGATTACAGACTGCATCAAAAGTTACAAAATAAATAAACCTAGCCTAATTTTTGCTGCCCATGTTGTAAAATCGCATCAGAAACAAATCTGTCCAATACTGTTGTTCCACGTATGTTGTGTAACACTATTTAGCTACGTGATGTCCAGCAACAGAGTAGCAGTAACTAACTGTTATCGTATGTAGATAGCACGACAAGTGATGATGGTCACTGGCCATGGCACTTGTTACAGTTGGTGCTTACATTAAATTTGAATCCAACTACATACACTGAACGACACAAGCGAACACAAACCTAAACATACTGTCTACGAAAAATAGCATTTTTGAGCAGAATAGAAAATTTGTACATAGTCACGATGATACCGTATTTGCTGTCATAATTCTTACAAATTTTTTACAGGTTTCACTGCAAAAAATTAGAGTAAGTGACTTATGCAAGGTATTGCCAAGACACGTGCATGTAAACATTAAAATGAGGTCTACTGTACTTAACATATTGTGTCCGATTGATAGCTGCTTCCTCTAGGTCATCAATTGAAATAATTGAGGAACAATATAAAGAAATAAAGGGTAATCACTAGTATAACTTGACATTGTTTTTATTTTACTGTCCAGCTAGACTTGAAAAGGATGTGTGTTAACACCTGTAATGGAAATTAAACTTTTTCCAACAGAACGGCTTAGAAAAAAACAAAATATTTAGGCTGCGTACATTTCATAACATCTCGCAAGATCAAAAGGTAAAAAATATGTCTGCTTTTGTAAACCTTATTAGACAATTTTACTCATTAGCTCTGCACATATAAAATACAGTAAAACCAGGTATTTATAAACTTTTAACAATAATGTAACCTGAGGCACATGCCTAACAGGGTCCAAAATATGGTGCAGATGGAGTATTGAGTTTGACGTGTGCCGCTTCTACATCTAATTTAAAACGATTATGACTCATCACAGGCAACGGGAACTTATAAGTAATTCCTTCTCATCCAGGAGATACGTATCCCGACAGGCTCACGCACGTGCACACAACCCCCACCACTTTTGCTCGAAGCTTACAAGCTGCCTAGACCTCGGGTAAGGCCGAGTGGCTCCGAGTACGCAGGAAGCAGAATTGCTGACAGGATTCCCACGGCAGAGGAACATAACTCCTCCCCTGCACCCCACGCCGCTAGCCTATAAGTTTCCACTATAGAAGTCCGGATTATGCCTACCTCGGTAGTCATTCTTCTGCATCTCTTGTTACCTTACAAGTACGCCCCAGCAGATTCTTACTACTTACTTCGATGACCGGTCAACCAAATGACATGCGAACACTAACATTTTCTTTTAAGTTCACATTCTCTCCTCTAGACACCTTCTATTAGCAGTTTAACTTTAACTCGCTTATATTTGTCTAGAACCGGCTTTTTCCCCTCTTACTTAGAACCAGGTCACCTACACCTGGAACCACAAGGTTACCAGTACAGGTCAAGTGTTTATTGAACTTTCAATAAGTTTTTATTTCCAGGTTATTTATTTGTATCCACAGTTAAAGGTAGATCATGCTGTGCACTGTCTACGGAAACCGGGGATTTTATTAAACATAATTAAGACATACATATTAGATGGCTACCTTTTTCTTCAGTTACACATCAGCATTGTTAGTGCTCGTGGGTGAGAAACAGTGATGCCACAGCCACTTGCAACACCTTCACACCAGGAGGCAGGACAGACTCTGGTTGCTTCTCACCATTGGCACTAGTTAGTGCGCAGTGACTGGCTTGTAGTTTTGCCAGGCATCTTAGTGCGAATGCACAACCAGTAGAGGCTTAGCGGTCCACACTGCTCCACGTCCCTGATCAGCCCGTCTACAGTGTGAGATCAGAGGGGACTCTTATCGAGCTCGAGCCGGCAAGTCACTATTCGTTTACACTGTTAATCTTTCTGTCTTAAGGTGCAGTACGTAAGCTAGAGAACTGTTACCCTATGTCTCACGATGGGAGGAGTGGTAGAAAGCGCATGGAACACCTGTCTCACCCAGCTCTCAGACCGAGGTTAACATTACCCTATCTTACGCAGGATACAGGTGGAACGGGACTGTGCCGTCGATTTCAGGTGGCAATCAGTCTTGCCTGATCGGGTTCTAGTAATTGACTTTCCACCATGTCTGCATGTATATCACGTGTCATCCGGTTAACGGACCTCTGTCCCAGCCTATGTGCACTTCAGTTCCGGTCAATCTCGTCTTCTGGTCTAAAGATGCTGATCTGTGAAAAGTCCAATCGGGCATCGACCGAATTCGTCCTACCTAAAGCTATACTTATCTCGATTACAACATCCGGGAGCAGGTGTGGGTAGGTTCCAGCCAACACCCCTCATCTATACCCAGTTGATTTGCTTTTGGTTTAGTGGTCAAAATCCCTTACTAACGTGTCAAGTTAGTCTACTCGGGCACGCATCAAGTTTCTACTGAATGCCACTAGTGGTAAGGGTATCCGTAACATACTGCAAATTAGTACTCTTCCTTTAAAACTTCTGAAGGTCATTGAAATGACGTGCACCTGTAAAGTTTGTTCCGCAAGCAGAAGAAACATTTTTACAAAGAGCCACGTCAGTAGTAAATCTGATAATGCATTAAGAAAAGCTGCTGTACTCAAAAAAGAAAACAAATTCTCAATTTACTACCTTTGTCGCTAAGCAAACAAATAGACTTAAATAATAAACCTTTGAGACACAACTGTTCTGAACATGGGACTGTTTGTTTTGGAACGTGACACCATTGTCTGTACCAGTGTTTTGAAATGGCCTCACTTGTTGAACGGTTTTTGGTGGAAGATTTCTCATCAATGGCTGTGTATTGGTGGCTCTGAACCTGTGGCACTTTGTACTAGAGTTGTTCTGATAAGTTTCCCAATGTATCTGTATTGTGTGTGGTATCTGACCAATACTTAGTATCGGTTTTAGACGATGAAGTCAGATTATTACTTTTTTGGTCACAAAATGAACCATATTTCGGTTTGTATACATCACACAATAAAAGAAAAATAAGAAATGCCGTATTTTCTCGTGAATAGGGCTAAAAGAGGAAGGGTGAGTGTTGGCCTTAAATTGACCGGGGGATGTTGACTTGGCCACCTATCTGTTGTGTAGGTCGAACCATTTCCTCCCCCCCACCCCCCCTTTTTTTTTTTTTTTTCTTCATCCACCACCACCACCAATGGCATCCTGTCATGCCACAAAACCAGAGCCGCCCCGTGTTCAGGTCCTTCCACCTTATAATAACACCCAGATAATTGCAGATCGAGAAATTTGCCTTCCCTCATTTCCATGGCAGATGCTAGCGAGCCATGTTCGTGTGCTACTTGGGCGAGGGGGAAAGGGGTGAGGGCACTTTTTTTTGTTTAGACAAGGGTAGTGTGACATTTTAGCTCAGCAAAAAGAGCGGGTCACTGCTAAAGAGGCTGGAAATGTTTCTGGAATTTTTTTATTTTGACTTTCTGCACCCAAATTATTTAATTTTAAGTATTTTCCAAATCTGACACAATCACGGCATATTAATGTAATAATTAATAATTTGTTCCATACTTACAGGTGCCATAAATGCTTGTTGCATTTATATTTTTTTTTTTAAAGATTTTCCCCAAATTTGTTGCAAAAATCAAGGTGTTGACTATTCACGAGTGCGCACTATACAGGAGTAAATACAATATGCATCGCTCAAAATAGTTGCACCGAACATCATTTTTATTTCAAAACAAATGGTTTCTCCTGAAAATTTTAAAAAACATTTTTACAAGGAATTATTATATATAAAGATGGTTTCTCTTATGTTTAAAGGTTGTTTTATCCAGTAAGATTAGTGTTCCATTGTATCTGCCGTAAAATTAACATCACTTTAAAACTTAGTATTTATATAACTCGAAGGGCACCATCGTCGCGAATAAATTTATATCCCCAAAAGCATGTACTTTACCACTTGTCAGCAAAAAAGTGTTTGAACATTGAGCGACTTGTATGAGTGTTAGTTTTCAGTAATTTCTTGCAGGGAAATCGGAGGATTTATTTTAATAGACACTCACCTTAAATATACTGATAATATGTATGTGCCTATTTGGCACATTTTGCCATCTAATAATGGGTAGTTAAGCACAGCCGAGTGCAGTGTGACTCAGATGGAAAATTGGAGGACATTGTTTTGAATGAATAATTATTCAAGACAGTGATTAAAATTCTGTCATTTGTGTCTCAAAATTGCAAGTTTTCTTTGCAATAAAATATGAATAATTAGTTTAAATGACAAAGATTTGCCATATGTGTAGGGTGTCGCCAACAGGTAGCGATGCTCGTAAACCAACAGACATGACTGCCCAATTGATAATTTCTCAACATGCTCTTAGCTATTAGTGAGGGCAGGACATTTATTATTTGACTAGCATTTGCTGTCGTATTATTTCCATTTTTAGAGAGTTGGGAAGTTTTAGGTCCACTTGCATTTTGTGTCGGATGACAAAATATTATGTACAATATTTTAAGACATTATTTATTTAAATGAGTTAAAAAAAAATTAATTATTATTAACAGTGATACTTTTTCTGAAATTCGGTATGAAGGGCATTAGTATAGGTTTTTGGTATCGATATTGGAAAACATGGTATCGAAACAACTCTACTTTATCCAACTGTTGTTTATCCCGACCTTAACAGATCCTTTCCCGCCACAATCCAGTACTCGCAACATATTGCTGCATGTATGGCATTGGAATCAGCATGGAGGTGCACAAAATGATAATGAATAATCAGATTTGTCACAATATTCTTCTTGGTTAGCAAGATGTAATGTTTTGCTGTGTAAGGTGTGAATTTTGTAAACATCTTCCCCACACCCAGGATGCCATCAGGATTTAAGATTGGATTCAATTTTCTAATACCAGTACTAGGTGGTGTATTCGCTCTTTGATATCAAACATTTATTCTCAGAGCTGAAAGATTCTTGTTGAATCTGCTTCAGCATATCATCTTAGCAGCATCAAGTTCTAGGACACTACACCTTCAGGTTTGAAATGAATCTTAATACATAAGCGAGAGCACACTGAAGCTGTGACTGGGAAGAGAATGTAGAGGTTTGCGGGGAGTTTTGGCTTACAATATTCAACCATTGAGACTACCATATGTTTCTTTAGTTCTTCACCCTCAGGAATACTGGTCACTGCTCCTCAACGTGGCCACAATTCCTTTCTCGGATATTTACCAACATGACCCAGTCCACCAGTGTGTGTGCGTGCGTGTGTCAGTAACTTGGGGCAAGAGTCTGTTGGAAGCACAGTATGCAGCATTGTCAGCAGAAGGCACGTCTCCACTGGACTGTAATCTTTCTCTCTTGAATACGAGTGACTGAGTTTGCCACAAAAGTTTTCAGACTATGAGGAATCCTGATCCAGGCGAAGACTGCTGTGGAATCACACCATGCAGTACTGTAATACAGCTAATGTGGATATGTTCTGAAAGGCTCGACATTACTGACTCAAGTAACTTAATGAGTGAATATGCAGCCTGCAATTCAAGTAGAGGAAGTGCGGCTGTTTTTAGTGGCGTAACACTGAATTTGGCTAACAGCAAGTGGTCTTCACCTCAACTTGATTAACGTTATGTAGGTACACAACAGCTTCGTATTCTTCATTGGATGCATCGCTAAAGCCATGAAGCTGATACTCTGATTTTGGTGCTGACACAAGACGGGGATAGACAGTTTGCTGATAACACCCGTTTGGCAGATAAAAGCCTGCCAATCCTTAATAACATCTCAAGGTGGAGCTTCATCCCATGAAACACCCGGGTGTTTGTAGGAAAATCTTGGCTCAACTGACAACTGGAGTATACCACCCTAGTGGGTGATACAACCTACCAATGTCTGAACGAATAGCTCATTTGGTGTCTATTGTGATTGCTGATTGAATATTATATAAAACACATCCAACCTCGAGTCCCACTGGAGACCAAGTACCTTGCTCAGTTTACTATTTTCTTGAAAACTCAGACTCTCGTTGGTTCTATGATACTGTATTTATGACAACTTGGCCTGTTACTGGGCCATTTTCTTAATTCAAAACCCCCATGCTTATGAGATTTCAGTTCCTGCTGCAAATTCATCTTCCATCATGATCTTGGGCGCCATGGGATACATGCCACCTTACATTGCAAGCTGTTGTAAGGCTCTCCTAGATATTGATGGAGCTGCTGATACCCCGTAAGTACCAGTGTCAAGTTGGAATTCAGATACTGGCTGATCAGGAGGGCTTGCGCCACAGAATTATGTGGTAAGGTGCATCCTTTGGTTGTACAGGCATCTGTCGATACATTTGACAAACATCTGTGGTCATTACAACGAGATGAAGACTGAAATGTGTAACAGACTTGCCAACTTTTGCACTTTTTTCCGTAATATGTATGGAAATTGAACCCTTTTTATTATTTTACGAAAACTCCTTAATTTTTTCCAAATTCCGATACTAGGAATAATTTCTTGAGTAAATATTTACTAGAGACGGGACATTCGATACCTCGATATTGTGACATTGAGTATCACAATGTGCACATTCATACATTTGTTAGTTGCATTCCTTAGTCTATAATTTTCACAATTGTCATGAAGCAGTACCGTTGTGGTACTGGTTTCGGAAAGTGCGTGAAGTGTCATAATGTTTTTAATGATTCTGCTAATTAATTTGTATCGATGGCAGAGAAGCATGTAGTCCGGATTGCAACATGTATTCAGGAGTTGTAATCTGGAATTACGATAAGTAAGTCAGTGTGTATTGTAAATTAACATATTTTGAAACTGTTATAAAGTGTTTTAAATGTGCGTGGCCTAGGAAACCATAATTTCAGCTCTGTTTTGCAGTGTAAAAATATCATCTTTTTTGTATGGAAAACTAACTCCGCCATAATATTTATGTCCTAAGTGTGTTTGTTTGAATTGGTGCTCCTAATATATGGCGTTTTCTTTCAGTAAGATATAAGATTGTCAGTTTATATAATAATTTGAAAGTTTCATGCGAGCAAATTTTAATTTCTTCCATTATAACAACAATTTATGTAATTTAAAATGGTTGTTTCATAAGAGGTTCAAAACAATGCCGTCTCATGATAGACGTTAAACTAAAGTTTCTTCCAACTCCATCCATTCCTCTTGCAATAAATTTAATGGTGCCCCTTCAGTATGACTTTGCCATAACAAAAACAAGGTACTTTGGAATTGTAACCTACATTGATTATAGCATTTTTTACACGTGGTTTTCCTCGTAGACCAACTTTTTTACAATAATGCATTGCGGCATGCTAAGTTTCTAGAACTGTCAAAATTTAGTGAACTTATATTTTGGTGTGTGTAGGCCGCACCATACTTTTTTGATGAAAAATTGGGAATAATTAATATTTCATGAATAGGCCGCACTGAATTTTCGTATTCCTACAAATATTGTTAAGTCACTATTCCATACAAACATAATAAATTCCAACTTAAGTTCCCCTACAAGTCATTTGTGAGAGAAAATTAGTGTTAATAGTTGTCCCCCTTTTCCCTCTCTTTTCTTACAACTTCCTTCGGAACGAAGTTAAAACCTTAATATGCAGTATGTTAAATTTCTAAACATGGTTTGGTTGTACAAAATTCTTTTTTCCAATATCTCGCTTATATGCTGCACCCCACTTTTTGTACTCATTTTTTGGTAAAAAATGTGCTGCCTATACCTGCCGAAATACGGTAAATTTAGTATTCCGAATGTAAGAACATGTTTCATTTTTTTACTTTGTATTTGTGTTTACAACAGGTGTTTCATATTTATTTTACGTGTTTTGTGCATACGATCTGTGAAAAACAAGCAACGCAGTACAACACACAAAAATAAATTTCTATTACTTCAGGTAGCGGAAGAATTGCTATTGTTTTTATCCGGTGATAAAAAAAATCCCACATTTCCTCTATTTGACTTGATCCAGAAAAAGTTGTAGTGTGTTTTCTAAAATTGACATGCGAGTTTTGCATATTTTATATTCAAATTTTAAATGTCATAATATTTTTATTTAAATCAGTAGGGATTTTTTATATTATAAAGTGAATTGTTTATAGAGGCTGTTCGCGATAAAGTGAGCACTTTTGAAATGAATCTTAGAACAGACACTACCCTTGAACGCCATTATTCGGTAATGTTTACACCCAGTGACTCTTGCCAAGTAAAGTTTGTAACGATTGTTGAAAATATGTAGTTCCATATCATGTGTAAGAAATGTTAGGTAACCATAATGTAACTTAAATTATTTCTGTAATTTTCTATTTATATATATAATCAAAGTGTGAAAATGAGCATATTAGTGTAATATTTACTTGACAGACGCGTGAATAGTGATGAGGCCCATGGCGATGTTAATTTTACTTAAGGCGGAAAAATACACAACTGCATACAAGTAGTTCTTAAGTAGGGCTTTCAAAAGTGCTCGTTTTACCGTAAACAAATAATACTTTAATGGTAAGGATATTAATACTTTAAATTAGGGGTGTGCGGGAAAGCAAAAAATCCTTCGGGGAAAATTTGGGCGGAAGAAATTATTTCACTCATGAAACCGGGAATAAACGGGAAAATGTTTTTAGCTGATTCAATTTCAAAAGTAATCAATTTGTATTTAGAGTTTGACACTGCAACATCATAATATAATTTAATCAAAAATATCACGAATTAAAAAAACATTTAATTAGATCCTTATATTAAAAATACATCAAAATGTGTGTATTAGGACAAATACTTAATGTGACTCCTACAGCATAATTTTATTAAGAGAAGTATTGGTTTTCGCGTTAAAACACAGGTTACTGTCTCGCATCAGTGATCTGGCCATACATTTTCTGCTGATTTTAATAAGATATGTTCACGGACACAATAGAACACGAGAAACGAGCACAAGGCAATACAAGATAATGCTTGTATTACAAAGGAAAAAGGTATGGCAGATGACAAACATGGATACAAAAATGACAATTGACTGACTTGTTGCAACTGAAATGCTAAACTACGACTGCGAATTTTATGAATGAAAAAAGTAACTGACGACTGATGTATAATGCGTCCTCGGCTCGTCGTACGAGTTCACAAACGTAACAAAAACACAAACTACCTTTTTCATGTGCTTTAAGTTGCTTCGATTTTAAACAACTTGTGATATCTCATTCTTGCAAGCATAAACTGGAATTCACCCCGTTTTCTGTTGCATATTTTTATTTATGTTTACACTCGTAAAGCATTTTTATAATTGATCTAAAGGGTGTCTAAGCCAACAAGAAAATATAACAAATTATTTATCTGCATTAATGTGGATTTATTTTAGCGCTGGTACACGTAAAGTTTCAGGTGGCTTAATATTTAAGTTATGTACTTTGCTCTTCGCAAGTGTGTGATTCTACCTTGACATAACATTTTCTCATGCGATGTTTGAATATATTAATGACTTATATTGAATTGTTTCTTTTTGGTTTAAGTTTACTCCAAGGTTTGTCTCAAATTTAGGTTTAATTGTAAAAAATCCAACACTGGGTTCTCGGGAATAAATTTTTCCCACCCGGCGGGAAAATGGAAAAGTTTTCTCTGGATAGTTCCGGGCCTTCGAGATCCGGCACACCCCTACTTTAAATGTGAATATAAATAGGGCATGGAAGCTATCTTAATATAATGTATATTTCAGCCAAGGCAAGGAATAAGTTTATTTTTGCTTTGCATGTCATAGTAAGCACACACATTTCCATGAATTATGTCTTGTCTAGGTGAAATCATATTTTCTGGTCTGAAACACTGAACAAATATACATTATTTTTATTTTCTTTGTGAAGTTATCAAAATTTTATAATTTGAAATTGTCTGAATGTTAGAGAATCAGTGTTATGTGAATTTGCCGTGGGCAGTGTACGTGTGTTTGAATAGTTGTTATCCATTCTACTATTAAAAACCTTGAAAGTTGGCAAGTCTTGTGTAATCATGTCCACAATATTATTCTGAAGTTTCGGTCTCGTCAGGACATCATTGAGACCTTTTAAATACAGTGTGAAGTCCTGTACCTACAAGTACAGCCTAATACAAGAATTCAGTATCTCAAGCAGTTTATTAATACAGTCGTATAGTACTATAATACCAAGGTTTAAATTATCTGGTTACGGTGAGTGAGGACTCTGTTAATATTTGTTTTTACGAACGATTCAAATGCATTTCGATTAATTGTATTTGCCTTTTCTAACAATTGTGGAAAGTTGAAATTGCATAAATTGTTGGTTTAGTATAAGTAATCTCGTTAAACGTGTATAAGCCACAGTCCACGAGAAGTGGCAATGGTGCTGCCCAGTAGATGTTGCAATGCTGCACACTTTGTCAGACTCGTGCTCTGTGCTCGCATCCTGCATCCTTGATCTACACTATTTGTTGCCAGTGGCGCTCTTCCTTGCTTTGTGCATTGGTGCATATTTTTAGCATGTTGATTACTTGTGAGATTGTACGCCTATTATGATTTTAAATGCCAAGTTCCTAGCGCTGTCAAGTATGTAATATGAACAGCTAGAGTATCGGGTCAGTTTGTAGCGTGCTGTTCTGGTTTCACAAGATAGCCAGTATAATAAAGGCACTGGCATTTAGTTAAAACACCATCTCTGGATTAATACGAGCGCGAACAGGTGATTGGTTGAACATTCGTGGAACTTTTTGCGACAATACTTTTTGTTATCGATAAATTTATAAATTTGCTGATTTACGTGTGGATTTATATTTGCTAATAATGTTTCCATAAACCCGAGATATATTTATCACCTTTTTGTTTTGTAGGATGTTTTGAAATGTATGTAGCTTAAATATTTTTGTTTATCCTACTCTGCCGCTATGTCTAAACAGTTGCATTGCCATTAGGCCTACAGTTGTTCACACATACTTTTTTCTACATTTAGCTGCACTGTAAAATAGACACTGTGCAGTAATACTAACAATATCCCTTTATTAATTTATTTTCTTCGTGTAATTATTTCAACTGATGACATAGAGGCAGTAGCGAGTATGGGTTACAACATGGAAGTACAGTACACCTCATTTTAGTGTTTACATGCACGTGGCTTGGCGATTCCTTGCATAATTCACATGCTCAATTTTTGGTGCTAAAAAATCCTGTAAAAAATGTGCGGTATAATTTTAGTAAATACTCTATACTGTTTTAACCTTTGCGAATAATATTTGCTGCTGTAATGGCATCCCCCACTATTACATCTGAAAATAAATTTAATACTGGATTTCACTGTATGTAGGGAAATTAAAGATCGTTCATTAAACTTAAATTTTTGTTAATTTGAAGTTCGTTGTAATGGTATTTCACTGTGTACGTGTATGTATACAAATCATTAAAGAAACTTAAATAAAAATTATTTTGTAATGAAAATTATTTCATATCAGTTCCGTACTTAATCAAGGTTATTTATTGTAAAATAAGTGTTCTAATTTTTAGTTACATTTTTATACTTAGTTCATAATTTTCATGAAAAAATATTCAAGTAAAACACTTGCTTGTTAGCAATGTCGAATGGCGATGTAATATGTTGATAATAATTTTTAATTCTACAGTATATTTTTCGTATATATACATGGTTACTGTTTTCCCACTTTTTTCTTCTCGTGCTCTCTAAATAGACTATATGTTGACCGAGACGTCTGTTATTATTTATTATTTTTCGTTACAAAATACGATTCAATTGCAACTCGGTAAGGTTATTTTGGAAGTTTTAAATTACATAAATATGACTATAAAGCAGGGCAGTGAGACGTGAGCAAAACAATGTATTTTGTTAGTGATTTGTATTTGTACTAGTGCATGTTGACATAATGTATTGTATGCCAACTTTGTAAGGGTTGGTGAATAGTTGAGTTATACTTTTTTGTTAATATTTTGTTTAATTCACGGAGCATGTAATTATCGCCAATGCTGCAGAGATTTTTACTCCGTCAGTGCAGATTAAATTAAATTTTGAATTCGGCATAAACTGACTTTTTAGCATTATTAAGCTGTTACGATGGTACGGGTTTGACTGTAATAACACAATTTCACTGTCTATAACAGGTTCTAATGTATCTGCCTGATACTGATGCGTCGGGAAAATATTATGTATCTGTATTGGAACAACTCTAAACAAAACCTTTGTTAGCAAGGACAATAGACTGAGCCAGTCCCACAAGAACATGAGTCCTTTGGCAATTTAACCCTAGCTTGTGGACACATTATTCAGATATGAAAGCTCTGGGATCCTGAGCCAAGAAACACTCCAACCTTCTGTATTTTGCCACTTGCATCTTGTACTCAGACTGCTGTACCAAAGATGACTGTTGCAAACGCATGTGAAACTACTGCTGCCATATCCTCATTGGGAATGGAAGCTGCTTCTTGTTGGGTAACAATATCTGGATTTTGATCCACGTGATGTGGTGAAGGGAATGGTTTACTCCTAGGCACGTGCAAAGAAAAATTGAAGTCGAAGGATTTAAAGTGTGTGTGTGTCTATATGTATATATATAGTGATATATATATATATATAAGTTTATTTACTACTAAGTTTATTAAACTCATTGTACTGCTGAATAACTGAAATATTATAATATCAAAATCTGCAAGAAAGTAATTATATAGTTAGATACCTACAAATTTGATTAAAACTACCATGCTCAATTTATCCAGTCCCATTTGGCTTCACTTCTGCACAGTGATTTCAGTGGGTGGCCATCAACATTTCGTCTCTTCACTTTCCTCCTCCAAGGACCCTTCTCAATGTCAGGTTAGATAATAATCTTTCTGGATGGTTCTGGCATTAAGGCTTCGAAGTAAGAGGGGCTCAACTTTCACTGCTTACAAAGAAAGTGTGCAGTTCTTCCAAAAAGCTGTATTGGTTGTGGTACATACGTTAGCCAATCTCCCACGTGCGGTATTAGTTTTCATCTTGTCGCTGTCTCTTACTTTCATCAATGTATTGAAATTGTATACTTTTGAATGTGCAGGAATAAAGCGCTATAATATCCCTGGAATTACCAAAAAAAAAAGTATGTGGTCACAATACGGGGCCATGTGGTACGTGAAGAAAAGCGACGGTTGTGCACAACTACAGCATCATAAGGTTTAGTCCTGTGTGCCTATTTATTCTGCTGCAAAAAATGTACTCTCTTAATAAATGCTTCAGTAAAAATTAATGTGTGCGATGATTTTTCTTAGTAATTCTGGTGTTTATTGAATTTCTAAATAAGTTATTCTATAACATACTACTTTTGGGATCTAATTATCATTGATTTGCAGCAGTATGAAATGGCAAACATTCATAAAAATGACTAGTTGTCATCAGGAATGGTCCAGGTCTTATAACTATGGGATAAAATTTTTAATGAATATCTTCAAATGAGTAGGAATATAAGGTAAAGTACTATAATACTTTAAACAAGGGTATTGGTGAAGTGGAGCACAATAAAAAGTGAATTTCAACATATTTCATTTTACAATGTGCGAAACGTAATTAGACTTATGCAACAAAGCGTCTAAGTTCTGTTGAAGACCAGAAAAATATGTTGTGTGTATATATGTCTATATATATATATGTACACACACACGCGCTTAATTCTGAACTCAGAAAAAAGTAAGGCCTTAAGGTTGTTTACAAGTTTTGTTGCTATTGGCAATTGAGCAATGGGTTTGAAAGAAAAATTTTCCACTCAATGTGTCGTGCAACACAATTCAGCTGTGTGACGTCCAGCTGCACTGAGTAGCGGTAACTATAGTTTGTTCACAGTAAACTGAGCACTTTGAAAGCCATCTCATTTTGAATATTAGTCAATAATTAAGTTTTAATGATGTTTACTTACTAGTGCGATGGAATGTATAAACTGTGTTTATTACTTACATGGTAATATTTATTTTAAGGTGTGGTAACAGGATAAAACATGGCTGGAAGGTAAAAGTAAGTAGAGTCTCAGAAGTGCTCATTTTACTGTGAACAGCCTTCAACTATTATCCTATTTAGATGGTATCTTAAGTCAAGATGGCCACTGGCCATGGCACTCATTACTGTTGGCACTAAATTTGAATCAAATTACGCACACTGAATAAAACAAACCTGAATTAAATGTTTAGGTATCTAAATTGAAATCCAAAGAAAACAGCACATCAGGTTGTCAATTACAATGAAATACAATAACTTTGAAATACAAAATTGTAATTAATAAATAAAAGATAATGTTAAAAAACCAAACACTGTTTAAAGCACTATGACCATGAACAACTACAGAAACTTAGAGCAGGAATAACAGGATCATATGGTGGAAAGTGGGGAAGAAAGAAAGGGTGGGGGTTCTGTTTTTAGAGCAATGCATTTGGGTGGTCCATGAGGGATGTCAGGTGGCTAGGTGGAAGAACATGCACGTGGCAGGTGGTATAGGGTTGAGCGATGGGTGTGGGGATATGGCAGACAGGTTACTAAAGTGCGCTTCACACATTCACAAAACTTGCAGCAAGTTTGTTTTACACAATCTTGCCGTACATGTTTCTACTCGTAATATCGCAAATTTTTCGATATTTTGAGGTTTCCTCAAAGACCTAGTTATAACTTGTTCTCACAGTTACCATGCTCGCCATTACGGGACTTTACTGTAGGTACAAGTCTGTGTTGCACACTTTTACTTACAAGTTTTACAAATGCAGAAGAAAATGCTTTGACAGTTTAAGTTTGCCATTTTGGTTTGCTGTGTGCAGTACTGTATTTTCTTTGAATATGTACAACCATAGAATACACAGTACTTAAGCATGAAAAGCCCTTGTCAATATCCTCGTCTCGTGGCATGCATTCCTTGTCTGTCAAAAAACCTAATCTTCCTTTAGGGTAAATACGGTACTTTATCCTTGTATGTAGTGCAAAATTTAGGTACATAAATATATATTTTGTTGGCAATTTTTTCACAGTGGGCTGGTCCTTTTTTTGCACAAAGCTAAGAGTATGTACTAACACATTGTGTTATTAATGTTTTGGGGGTTTTATTAATTTTTTTGTTTGGTTTTGTAATATAACTACACAATTACTTGGCATGGGGATATACACTGATTTTTTGTGCCAAACTTGTTAAAAAAATCAGTAATGATTTACAAAGTAGGCTTTACACATCAACTGTTAATAGTGATGTGAGAGTTATAATTTATCATTGATGTTCAAGTTTGTGCAGTGACAAAGTTTTTTTTAGGAATGTTGTGATACATATTTGTTGGTAGGTAAGTTATGTTATTTCTCTCCTGCGACTTGTAAATGTTTGATATTCGATTTAGGGTTGTGCATATATTTGTTTTACCGAAAAGAAAACTAAGGGTGTCAACTTTAGTTTTTGTATGAATTTTGGTTGCTGTAAGTTGTAACAAAATAAAAATTCTCAATTTCAATGAATTTTTGGGTGATTAATGAATGTTCATTCATCTGAGTGTTTTTCATTATTTATTGTGTAGGCAAGACCCTCTGTGGTAAAGACTCCATATTCTAAATATTTTGGTCTGATTTTGCAACAAATTTGATATATAGAATGACTTGCTAAAATGTTATGGCTAGAGTTTTTCAGATACAAATACCAAGTATAAGTATTGGCTGATGCTTCACTTTAGGTTTATTATTATTATTAATCTGTAGTGGTCCGATACATTATTATCAGTTGTAGACAATAAAATCAGGTTATTGAGTTCTTCATAGACACAAAAATTACCATATTTTGACATGTATACGCCACGCCTTTAAAAAAAAAAAAATTAAGAAACTTTGCATGTACTAACAATTTTTATGGTCCCGGCGAAATGCCTATTTTAATAATGTTAACATAAACCGCTTGTGTCGTTTATCATATGGTCTGTCAATCGAAGTATGATTTGGGTCCCTTTGCCTAATATTTCCCATATCTATTGTTTATAAGCTGGTTGTTTATGGAAACATCTAGGAACTGGATGTGAAATACATCACGTGCGCCGCCGTTTATAACTATTCTATGATTCTTTGTCTTGTGTCGTGCGAGGGTGGTGGTGCGACAAGCAAAACTGGCGTGCCACTACCCTTGCACATAAAATTGACCACATGGAAAAAAAAAAAAAAACAATTGCCCACCATAAAGAAATTAACATATTACGTAGGCATGGGCACACACAAACTCAATAATTAAAAAAAAATGGCATTGAATTAAATGTGAAGTTTTCATACATACCCAGATTAAGAAACTAGTCTGTGAAATGTGCCATTATTTTTATAGTAAAAGATGGATAATGGAAGCGAAAAACAACGGAGGGTAAGGCACAGCGTAGGCACGTGACTAGGACCAAAGAAGTCCGCCTTACTGACCCGTCCCCGGCCTGTAAACCCCCCATCCCATAGGCTCTCTCGTGCAGTGGGATATACACACGGTGTGTATTACTTACAGCAGCCTATAGCTCGAGAAATGCGCGACCAACATCGGTAAGGACTACTTTTCCATAGACTGATAACTGTGGATAATAGAAACTAGTACCGCCATTGAAGGAAAAGTCTTCAAAACAAATACACGCATAGCTTAAACCGTGGTTCAAGATACCGCAGTTGGCGAGGATTGCTGTATCTATTTTTATTAGACGTGCCTCAAGTTTTCTACTTTTCAAATCCAAACTTTTCACGGTTCCTCGGGATTGGGTCGTCATAGAGAGGTGGTCATAATGGAGGGGTTTTTACGTTTATGTGTATCTCAATCATGAACAGAAAACGGAAATGCAGGGTTAGTTTTATACCTTATTAAGTTCATTGTATGTGATTGTTACATACGTATGTACAGTACTTACTTTTAATCAGCAAGAAAGCAACTGGGTGAAAACAGAACTGTAGTCATAAAATATAATTAACCATGAAGGGTTTCAGAGGCCTTTGTTTATTTATTTTCATTGTTTGTTTAGTGTTTTGTCCCACTGTTTATATTTTAAAATACTATTTTTTGAGAAACTTGTAATGTTTGCATTTTAAAGTGAGGGTATGTTTATGTTATGGTTTATCGGTGGGAAAACATTCTTTTTTATAGTTATTAGTTATGTTTGATATTCTTTTCAAAGACACTGGTAGTTTTTGTTCGATTTAAATGTAATGAGCGGTAAATTAATATGTTGATTGTTTGATCTATGCAAGTTCTAAAATGTTTTAATTTGTTTAAGATGTTAGATGTTTTAGATATAAAATTAGGGGTAATCAATGAAATCACTGAATTTTTATATTGCTGGAAATATTGTTACATGAAGAATCTGTTCAAAAAAGATAAATTCAGACTTACTTTCTCCTCTACGAAAATTTGTATTATGATGCCATACGTTTACAATTATACGTCGGCGATTACTATTGCACATATGGTAACAATGACTTGAGAAAGCAATACCAAATGCAACATATTACACAAATTGGTGTGTATTAAATGACCTGATGCTCTGTGGGTTGCGAACTACTGTAATTTTGCTGAGTTTAGAGAAATTTAGCTTTAATGTCTGTTTTCACTTCATTCCGATCTTTGTCTAAATGATGTTGGCTACCCTGGGACTAGAATTTTGTTTCTTGTTTACGTTTCATGTGATGTTTTGATATGTTGATTTAAAAAACTGCTGTTCTAGTCATTTGTGATATAATTGTGCACGAGTGATCCAAAATTTTCTTGAAAACGCAGTGTTGTCTGGAAAAAAATTGATCTGTTATATGGGAATTATTAGTTTCTAAAAATGTTAAATGTGTCAACAATTAACAAAGTATATGCTAAAGTAGCAGGACTACTCCCACTGAACGTTGTAGCTGGGGACTTGTTAAACGAGTTTTACTGTATATGTACAAAGGTGTAAGTATCAGTGAGAGTTGTGAGATATCTTAATTAACTATACTTACTCGTGAGATAATCTGCAGTGTTTAATGTTTTCATGGATGGTCTTAATGTGTATTTTATGGATATGGTTGAAAGTTTGAGATTAAACTTTTGTTTATTTTGCTTCCTAGTTCTGATTGGTGGTAGTTCTCTAATCATTGTCATGCCGGGCAGAGTTACTTCATTGTAACTCACCAATGCTGCAACAGTAAGAGACTTAGTTGTTAGTTAAATATTGATTAAATCTCTCAGCAGGGTGTTCACATATCGTTATAGCATGTGATACAAAACTTTAGGCTAGTTTGCTTAGTGGTTCTGTAAATTTTGCAGTTTTAATCATATGACAGTTTAGTGTAGTACTTTTTTCCTTCAGCAACTGCAGCTACCAAGCTTCAGTCTGTTTTATGTTTTAAGTAGTTACCTTAGGATGTGGAATATGGTATTGCAAAGTGCCACTTATATTGGTTTGTAAAAAGTAGTTAACAGTCATGCATGTGATATTTGCCCCCCCCCCCCCCACCCGTGGTCAAACCTATTCCCTGTCTTTTTATTCATTTATGTCAAATACCATGACAGAATAAAAAAAAGCAAAGTGTGATGTTCCTAACCTTCTCTAACCCTTACCGTACCACCTCGCTCCTTTATATTTATAATGGAATGTTACCTTTTGTCTACCACACGTGGAACTGATTACAGAAGAAAATGGCAATATGGTAGGGTTGTGCGAATATTTGGTATACTGAAACAAAAATGACTGCTTTCATTTTGGTAAGAAATTTGGTTACCGAAAGTTGTGACTAAGCGAAAATTTTCGATTATGATGAATTTTCTGGTGTTCACAATATTCATTAAGTGCACCAGTTAAGAAAATTTTTGCCTGTTATTAATTATGTTTTCATTATTTTATAAATGAAATAACATATAATGAACATTTAATTGTAAGGGGAGGGGGAAACCTGTGGTAAATACTCTGTATAGCATATTTGTTTGGTTTAATTTTACAATGTGTTTCATATAATGAACAACCTGCTATAATATTATGAACTCCGGTAAGCATTATTAAGGCTGGGCTCTGTTATTGGTTTATTTCCTTCTCTAAAGTTGTTAGCATATCTTTAATTTTTATATCGTGAGAAAAAATGTTACAATCGCACAACCCTACAATATGTAGACTATTGAATTGTGTTGAATATTTACCTCCATCCCAGTAAGGCTCCTTTGAGATGATGCAACTTTTTGCTGTATGCAGCACGTGCCATGCTGATACAAAATTGTTTGAGTTTCTCCCTCGCCATGAACCATACCTTAAAACCACTGGGTTGTTGCAGGAATTTCAACATATTGTCGGTGGTATTAAATACTCTTGACTTGTTTTTGAGGAACTGAGTAGAAAAAGTAAACAATTTAAGAGAAATAGACCAAAATATAAATTTACTCTTTTTTGGTTGCTCACATTTCATTTCTCTTTTAGTGAGACTGTACTAGATGTACATACCAAATGATGCCACCCTCCTAGGCAGCTAGGGCTATGCATAGGCACCTCTTAATTTCGCAAATTTTTTTTCACAATTTTTCTCAACAAATTGGGGTCATTTTGGTGGTGTAATTTACCGTTTTTACATTGCGAAATATCATGAAATTGGTCATTATTCTTCTTTTGCACAAAATTCTGGTTTTTAAAGAAATGTCACATTTTAAGAGTTGCAGGAGATTTCTCTTTGGAGTTCTACGCGAAACTCAGAAAATCGGAAAGTTTTATAGAACGAGAATATTTTCACTTCCCTGTTTGGTTAATATAAATTCTGTCTGGTCTTATTGCCTTGGTTTTTGAAAACGGGGTCATTATCATAAACACGTCACTCTGATTTTTGTGTTGTGAATCCTGATGTTATGGCGCGAATTTGATAAACTATTTCAATATGTAGTCTGGATCGGGAAGTTGGCACAATCTATGTATCGAAGTAACACGTACGAAGCGATATCGCCAAATCTATTCCTACGATACATTGCTATGTTTTGGAAATAAACTGATCTCTGCGACTTTCTAAAATAAACTTGTATGGTTTACATTTCGTCCTTTTTCACTTTTCATCTCACGATTTATGTAACCTTGTTGGTTGTATACAAATGTGATAAATAGAAAAATTACAGAATACTTGTTTCAAAAATGGTAATAAAATTTTCCATCCCCATTAATTACTGGCCGTGCGTTTGTGGCAAAGGCACACATTACGCTCCATGGATTCCTATAGTTATGGTATTGCGAAATCGGGCGGAGTCCCCCCCCCCCCCCTCCCCGTTTATGCAAGGACGAATTGTAGTTGGTGCAGTTTAATTATTTATTGGTTTATTTTGACGAAGTAATATATTAATTGAACTTATTTTATTGGTGGGGCGTAGAACTTTAGCTTGTCACATTTATCATCTGTTGCAAGACGAGGTTGTTTTCCACCTCTTGCGAGAATGTATTAATGTTAACTGCTTATTGTTTGATGATTCAGTGGAAAATTTTGCTGGTATGGAAATAACATTCATATTACTGCGATGCAAAAGTTGTATCGTCACCGAAAGAACAAAATGTGATGAATGACGCTTTTATTCGTACCAGTGCGGGAATTACATGACAAACAATGTCATTAAAGTTAAAAATCGTTGGGAATTTTTATGTACTACACTAAAATCAGTTGAACCAGTATGTATTACAGTCAGAAATGTAGACACTGAAAGAGTTTTTCAGTGGGTGGGAATAGAATGACAAAAGAACAAACCAAAAGACAAGTAATGCGGTAGTAATTGATGGCAGTGCTTGCATTTTCCGATTTTGTGCTCTTTTTTTTCCTCTCTCTCCCCCCCCTCTCCCCTCCTTCACCCACTCCTATCTCTCCCCGCCCCTCCCCCGCACCTCTTTCTACCCGCCCCTCCGCCGCTCCTCCATTCTCTCTCCCCGCCCCTCCGCCGCTCCTCCATTCTCTCTCCCCGCCTCTCCCCGCACCTCTTCTCACTCCCCGCCCCTCCTCTCTCTCCCCGCCCCTCCTCTATTTCCAAGCCACTTTTTTTCTCAGCTAAAATTTTGATGAAATGATTAAAACATTAACAAAAGATTCACCGAAAATACCAAACAATTGACTAAATCTATCAAAAAAAATTTCACCAAAAACATGTTTTGAACCCCAGTATACGTTTCACCTGGAACATTCTATATTGTGTACCAAAGCGAGGGCGAGCTTTCTATTTTCCTGTATTAATTTCCTTAGTTCACAAGTTTACTATGTGTAAAGTGTTACAATTTTTATTTTTTTACTGCTTTATCAACAATTTTGAAGTTTTTACACTACTGCTTTTATTTTTTTGCTCCAGTTTTTTTATACCGCTTCAACCAGGTTTTTGCACCGATATTTGTGGTTTTTATTTACCATTTTTCAGGTGCCCTAGCTATGCAATACCTATGGACCTCACCCACCCTCCATTCAGGTGGAATGTTTCCACATGACTACAGATTACCTTCAACTCTTGCAATTGTGTTCTCACTCTGCAGAACCCTTGTATATTACCATTTTATTCTTAGCATTTCTGACTATTTATTTGAAATAACATTTCATTCAAAAATCATGTTTATTTAGGTCGGAGGTTACTGGACATGGACTTACAATGCTTGGTGAATACTTGTGCCACTTGATGTTTTTAATAGTTGGATAGTCAAGGGGGACTAGTTATACGCCTCTCGGATATCATGTTTATTAGCCTTATTGGAAAGTGTTTGTTTCAGTACAGATTGGACAGTGGGGAACAAACTTGCATTATAATAAAGTTTTGCTATTGTCATATGTCAATTGAACAATATGTAGTGAAGTGTGCAATAGTTGTAACAAAATGTCTTAATGGCTTAGAATGTTTGTGCATATTGCAACACATCTGTATGTCATAGGTACATACTGTGGAAAAATCAATATTTGACTTGATTTCACAACAGATTGGTGGTGAGCCAGGGATGTGGTCAAATACATACAGGACCACCCAATGGCGTACTATTCCTATACACTTGGAAAAGTGTGGTTTGCTTTATTTTTTATTTTATTTGTTTCGTTTCATTGTACTGCAGATAAATAAATGCTGATATGCTTCTTGTAATATTAATAGCATTGGCTCCTAGGCCCTTGGAATATGACATGATGTTACCAGAACAGTGGCGGCCCCTATAAATGTGGTTACCTTATACAGCCACACAGCTCAGCGACGCGGCACACATCCTGCAAGGTGGTTCAAGAGTTCTTGGGGGCATCTGATCCTATTCCACTTGAAGAGCAATGTGGAGGGTATGGAGTGCTTTTGGTATGGGTGGTTCACAATAAAGACAGCATTAGTAGTTAACCATTGAAAAAATATTACTGCCCATAGCTGCACGTATTTTAACATAAGCAATGACTGCAATAATCAGTAAAGTTGGCTTCGAACTAGGAGAAGTAGTTCCTTGTATTAATATCTTACTAGTCGTAAAGTTACCGCAAAAATTTATACCTTGCAATGTATTTCATTTTCTACACAAATGTTAAAATTTGTTATAAAATTTGTTATTATTTATAACACCTTTGTTTCTAACTTTTTCACATCACCTGGCTGAGGGAAATGTTAAAGTTTTTTGGTTCAAGATGTCGGTTTGTAAGTTCTGAAATAAGAATAATCATATGCTTGTTCCAAGTGAAATGGCATTGTTTGTTATTGCTATCTGCTGTATCATCGCACATTTTCTTGTCTCAGAAATTCTTAAAATTTCATTTTGTGCAGTTCGCCTATAAGTTTTGAACCTCAAACTTGTTTGGGCGGTTGGGGGGGGGGGGGCAGTGTATTTTTTGTATTTGTGCGATTCCCAGTTTGAGTTAATATCTTGGTGCATAGTATTTGTGAAACGTATCTTAATAAGTTGACTGTAAACAAGCCAGCTGAAATAGACATGAGCATACATAGTCTGAATTTGGTAATTTTGTATGTGCAGTAAATGTTCATTTAGAAAATGTTATATCAAGATTTTATTTTCGTGTACTTTTTTTAATTGCAAATAGAAAATGTAAGAACTTTCTTACCATTGCTGTTGCCAACTTGAAAGCAACTGTGTGGGTGACTCTGCATTGCACTGCTTCCTTAAGTACACATGGTTCCATACTGTGAATGGTAGGGGAGAAAGGGTTTTATTACTGTATCTTAAAGTTGCTTCAAAAGACAATATTGCACCAATATATCGGGTGCTAACATCTAAAGAATGTAGTGTGTTTTATGCAGAAACCATCAGTGCTGATATTTTTTTGGTGTCACAAATTTATTTTTACAGCGCTGGGGTCAAAATTTGTTGTATGTTAGTTTATTTGCAGTTTTTCAGATGGTAGTTCATGCATTGGGCTTTTGTTGTAGTTTTAATAAGTGATTAAATCTTTTTGGCTTATTTCTGATGAGATTATATGTACATGTTTCTACAAGTTTGTGGTATGGATGTGACAGTTTTAAATGACTTAGGTATCCGATGTAGAAGTTGTGTTAATTTTAATAATTTCTGTTAGAACTGCATGTTTTCTGCTTTCCTCTAGGACATTAATCCCATATATGTACAAAACTGTAATGTCTGCAATCTGGTTGCACATTTGTTTCGAATTGCATTGATATTGTCTGATCTTGATTCCCGTTATCTGTCAGTCCCAAGATAACACATCCTATTAGTATAGTGTTTCGTCTTTGGAGGTTGAATTTAACTCTTATGCAGGGTATCTGCAAAGGCTTAGTTTTGTTTGTGTGATCATTTCTAAATTTAGATTTTGTTAGTGAGGAGCACTGAAAATATGAAAGTTATTGCAGCAAGCTTCATGTTTGACAAGCGGGTGGGCAATATATGTGAAACACATTGTTAAATTGTTGGAGATGTATTTTCATTTTTGAACATGATATAAATACTTTGCAGTGTCGCTATGTTGAAATTGAGGATAAGACTATTTTTCTACATGCATAGCATTTGCAGATGCTTGTACTTTGGTTGGAGTCTTTGTCTTGATACATTGTTGTCTCTCCAGATATGTATGTGGAATATTTATTGCTGGTAAAAGTGAGATTTTCAGGACCATTTGTCTTCCCTTTTTGTATACCTTTCCAAAAAAAATTAAACCATTGTCCTTTTTAAGTGAAGTGTTCTGAAATGTAAGGGTGATATATTTCTTCCTTCAGCACAGTGATCTTTCTTGTGGGCTTGTTCGTGAAATAATTGCTTTTGTCCAATTTTTGAAGTTGTCTGTTATTTTCACAGAGTGCCATTTTGTTTGTATTGTGACTGGTGCATTTCTCTTTCGCCTCATGTCTGCCTTTCCTCCATTCATGCCATTGTATTGTGTATACATTATTTAACAGTGCCATAATCTCGGTAAATTTTGATGCCTTTTTTTATTTGTATGCTTGAAATTTTAATGGTTTTGTAGGAACTGTTCCTATGACCACTGAATTGTCAGTGTTGTGCCCTTGGTAATGCAATATTGTTTCCATGTAGCATTTTTGTTTAAATATGATTTTTGTTGGCCTGTACGATTTTGTCCTATATTGGTGTGTTTAGCAGTAATTTTAAATCCTTAGTATGCATGAAATATTTTCCCTTAAGTTCCAATTGTTTTGCTTTGCAGCGGTTGTATGTTAAATCTGAAATAATTTTCGTGTTTGTGAAAGAGTATTTCCCATGTTAAGCATTACATATGTATTTCTTTTCCTGTGTAGGACATGTATAATTGACAGAACTGGGGTATGGCACCACCCACGAATTCTTCCTTGCGTGGTACGTAAGTCAGCTGAAAATTAGTTTTCGAAATTGAATTGTGAAGGTTATAGCTTGTGCGTGTATTTAAAATTACTATTGAATTAATGTTTGCCAGTTAATGTGGTGGTTTTACAGTGAGATTCACTTGCTCTCGTCCCTGATGTGCTCTTGCAATGCACAGGAGAATGGACATAATTCAGTGGTTGAAACTGATGTGCCTTGGCATGTGAGAAATGGGCCAACAATCTTTTACTTGTAATGCCATTGCTTCTGGTTGTTTACTTATTGGTGGCATCTAACAATTATTCTTTGTTTTCAGTTTCTTCACCATGTAGTGTGTAGGATTTTATTAGTAATTTTGGAACCACTCTAGTTAATTTTTAGACCATTGTTGCAGTTTTTGAATGTGTACATATGTGCTCGTATGTTTAACAACAATGCTGTAAACAGAATTATAGCCATCTCAACTCCATAGTGTAGCAAATGGGTAATTACCTTCATTTTGCACTGGTGTTGCACAGACTATGGAGTAGCACTGCCACTTGTCTTTCAAATGTAATTGTACTTCCTGGGTACCAAGGTACTGTATGTCTGTTTGTTTTCACTGTTTTGCTTCCATTAATTTGAATACTGTAAGAGAACATTAGGATCAGACTGTGAGTGAAACTCCTGGTACATTGGCTTGAAAGGTACGCGTGAGAATTTTATGTCTTCGCTTTTGGTTTTATGCATTTATATAGCCTAAGGACTCCGAAAAATGGTTAAATGTAGTTGTTTGTTTATTGCGTACAAAATGTAGAATAAACTCAACATAAAATTAAACTTCCTTTGTGTGAAGGTTGTTGCAGAATTCAATTCGGTTGAACATTGATACAGACATTATACATTAGTGTATGTTTGTATGTGTAACTTGTCAGCCTTAAGAGCATTTAAAATTGTATCAGTGCCAAGACCAGTAGATGTGTCAAAGCACAATGTTCTGTCCAGCAGCAGCATTACATGCATGTTAGTGTTGAAGCACTGATTGATGTGATGTACGTGTGTACATAATCGTGAAGTTTCGAAAACACTCCTAGGTTTCTGTGATTCTTGTAATGATGCAAGGGAAAGGGCATTGCATGAGTAGTCTTCACGTGCCTTTCATTATGTATACAGGCTACTAAGCTGTGTCTGCATGGTGACTGGTCTACTTAGGCCAAGTCATTGGTCCACAAAAGTGATGCACTTCTGTTGAAGTGCTGTCTGTATAGTTTTTCTGTAGTAGATTTCTACTGGCAGCACCTTTAGTCTGTTGCACAACTACCATTTGAGTATTTTGAATATGTATATATAATATACACACACTCCAGTAATGTATAGATATGTGTTCAGTAGAAACACTCCCCATCAAATTTCAGGGGATTGACATAAAAATTGTGTAAGTGTTGACTTGGCATATTAGTCGCCCAAAAAAAAAAAACCACTTTATTGAAGTTTGCTGTACACTCGCACTCACTTAATAAAAACCGTATTTAAACAGAAATGTAAATATTTTGGCATTTACAGGCTGGAGAAGATATATATAGGTGTATGTATATATACATACATATATATATATATATATATATATATATATATATATATATATAGTGAAGTTACGATTCTCTACAACATATAATAAATTCCAACCCAATTTCTCCCCTACAAAATATTTGTGGCAAATTGTGTAATACACTGGTTGTTTGTTTGCTATATGACTAATAAAATTTTACAGAACATATTTCATATAGATAGGTACTGTATTTTTGCATTGTTTCGGGGGTGTGGGGATTTTGTGCTCTCTAAATCCACGACTTCTATTGATATTATTTATTATTTTTTGTTACAAAGTAGGAGTGAGTGCAACATTGTGACGAAATGATCGACAGGTTTTTTTGGAAGTCGTAAATTACTTAAATTGGACTAAATGCAAGGCAGTAAGCGACATAATGCGTTTTGAAAATTTGTTTTATTACATTATTAGTATTACTTGCGCATCAAGACATAATGTAACGTATATACAGACTTTTTATGCCTTGGTGTTTACAGTTGGTTCTTATACTTGATAATACTTAGGTATGTAATTTTCAGTGATGCTACAGAAATTTTTTCCCCATTTTGCGCTAAGAATTATATTATGATATTGGCAAAACAGTTTTTTTAGCATTATTTACATCGTGATTTTGTCGGTACCACAGAAAATGCTTTATGGACTCTGACGTTCATTTAAAAATGGGTTCAATGGTGTTTCGATAGTATATCTTTCTAGCATTGGAAGTTGGCAGTAGATACACATCCATTTAAATGTTTTGTATGTCTTGTTCCTCGTTCAGTAGAAATTTGTGCAGAGAGTTTTGCAACACATGGTGTAGGAATTACCATATTTCTGCGTGTATATGCTGCAAATTATTACAAAAAAGTAACTACAAAAAGTGGCGTGCCACTTATATACAAGATATTGGTGTAAAAAAGATTTTGCATTCCCCCCGCCTCCCCCAAAAAAAACTTGTCCAGAAATTTGTCAATATACAGGAAGGATTGGAATCTGTGGGGAGGGGGAGAAAAAAACTTGCAGTTAAAATTTTTTGTTTCATATGTTTTGATGGGGATAAATTAAGTCTGAAGTTACTATGCTTGTACGAAATCCTGACTTAACAATATTTACAGGTATTCAAAAATTCAGTGTTGCCTATACTTGAAATTAATTTCAGGTGCTGCCTATACATGCACACAGTGTACACACACAAAAATGTATGTTGTAATTGAGTGCATATGGTAAGATAGATTTGGAAATTTTATAACCGAATTGCATCAACCTAAACTGTACAGGTGCACTAAATTTGTAGACCATCATAAACAATTTTACATCATTGTACCTACATAATTCATAATGTCAATTTTGTTGCTTTTTTGTGTGTAGAGATCAGTGTGGGTGCTTCTGCATACATACTAATACTTACTGCTTTCCTTTTCATTGTGTGTATATAGTATCCAAAATAACACTGGCCTTAGTATGTGCAATATGTACATAACTACATACAGTAACTCCTGTTGCAACATTAGATTGACAATAGTCACTTTATTATTGTTAGTAACAATAAATGTCGTAATAATATGCAGATATGCCTCGAATTTGCTGCCAAAAATATTTTCTATGCATTAATAATTATATGTACTTTTCTATGTAAAAGCTGTGTTTTAACATTTGCAACATGTGGGGTGCAGACCACTAGCATACTTGTAGTCCATTCCCAGTTGGAAGTGACTTATGAAAATCAACCTTTGAACAAACACTCTTAGGTGTAACGTGTCACTTTTTTTTTTTAATAACCTGTATTTACAACAGGGAGTGCAGCGACGTGTTTGCAACGACCGGTAAGAGATAGTTCACTGTAAAAATATAATTTGAACTTCTTTTTTTAGTATACTATATGTAAATTAAATGGTGCTTATCGAAATATGTAAGTAAGCCGGATTTGTAACATCTCATTTTTACAGTTTAAAATAACAGCGGTTAATATTGTGTGTTTGCTTTAATGGTACGGTATTAATATATTTTTATATGATGGCGGGGCAGTTACCTAGTGAAGGTGTGTTCAGTTAATCATTGCGTCTGAAATGGCATGCCTTTGTGCATAGTTGTCGATACAGTGGCCGTGTGTGTACATGATTACTATATTTGATTGGAACTATTTATACGTTTTAAATGTGAACTGTTTTTATCACAACGTTATTTAATTGAGCATCACAAGTTGTGTGCTTGAATTTAATGTTCCTTTTTCACTGGTTGTTCCTTCGTTTTAATATTTATTCCAACTGAGGCCGCCCTTTTAGAGAAATGACCTAACATATATCCATAACAAAAGGATAAGTGCAATTTGTACAGCACCTTATCTCGCCATTGTAACAGTGTTACACAGTCGCTGCAGAATACTAATGTCCATTACGTCATTGAACACAAATGTGTTAATGTAAAATAACCTTAAGAACTGTCATCAATTCAGGCATTTTTAAAACATCATATAGCTCACCTACGTAATGTTAGAAGCCTAAACTGTGAATATTCATAGCGAGTGGTTTTGGAATGTGATACGAATTCTTTGATAAGCTGTAGAGAGTAAATAACACATTTGACAGTTTTAAAAGTAGGTCATATTTCAATGTTTATTTTTAGGTGTAGTGAAAGTATACGAACATATGTACACACTCAATGGAATGTAAACATTGATTTTGACAGATGCTACATGGCAGTCACATGGCAATGTTTGTTTATATTTGGCGGAAGGATACTAAATGGGCCTGCAAGTAGATATTTAGCAGGGCTTCGACAAAGTTGCTTCCAATGGGGAATGGACTATAGTATTTTTGTTTATAGTCTATATGTTTAACTCAATCCTAACTAAATGTGTTGGTATGTTAGTTTTACGTGGTATTTAATGGTGGTATTTGCTTTTTCATGTGCATGTGTGTGTACACATGCGCGCATATTGTGGTTATGTCATAATGCCATTAAAATGTGAAGTTCCAATTTTTTGGAAAGGTAGGAGCAAGAGCATGGCCAGCATGTTCCCAAGTAAAAATCTACCATTATGCCACTGGTATTACCGGAATGCAAGGTTTTGATAACCATATTTCTTACTGAAAAGAAAATAATATGCAAAACTGGTGGTATTTGTAAACACAATGCAAATAGCATCTGTATGTTTGCAGTCATGTTTCATGACATTAGAGGCTTAATTTTGTGGTAATTGCAATAAATGAAATACCACCAAAGTAAAAGTTAAAACACAAGATATCCACAAATGTGCGATATCTCACAAAATTAGCTTTCTTAGCAAAAAAAAAATGAACTCTTCTCGCATATTATATATACACGCTTCTTTACTTTATCACTATAAAAATAATCTAAAGTTGTGAGATCTAGGCAATTATGAGAAAAATTTGTTTTTGTCTCGGCAAATTTTATATCCCTGAAGTCGTCGTCCAACGTGAGTTTCTCCCCCCCCCCCCCCCCCCCTTGCAGAGCAAAATTTTAAACTCATTCCAAAGATAATACAAGCAGTAAAATATGTACTTTGAAATAAGCTGCAGTAGTTTGACAATGACGAACTGCCTGCGAACACTAGTAACATTGGTGCAAAGTGAACACGCAACTAGAAAGTGTGCTGAAATCTATGGCAGTGTGCCAAATCAAGCGTTTGTTTACATTTACAGTTGCACGTAAAATTTCATACTACAATAGTGTGATATCTAAACTAATACATTAAACAACTGTTTTCATTAAATATCTAGTCTCTTAAATTATGGAACATGTTTTGGCCAATCTAAGAGACAGTAAAATGAGTATCTTTTAGACATTTTGTCCGTGCTAATGTATGAATTTAACCACCAATGAACTGCGATTGATTTGTTTTGCTTACACTATAGCAGTATTATAAAATGCTGCTAGCCACATCAAACTCAAAAGTTAACATTGATAAATTTACGAAAAGGTAATACAGTACATATGTACGACTTTACTTGATCTTTATCCGTATATCCTTTAAAAGAAATTGTTTTAGGAAGTGTGCAGTATTCTTGATATTGCGCTATGTTGACACTTTGTTTTACCTAGCATGGCCATTTCTACATGAGAAAATTATACATTTCTACCCTAGAGTGCTAAATTAAAATAGTTAATGTTACTAAATTTGCTAATTCAACTGAGATAAAATATTCTCTCTCTCTGGTTATTTTTAAGTGAAATGTAGTACTATACGACTGTATACCAAATGTTGCAATGAATTTTAACATTTTTTGATAATCAAATCGAGTCCACAATCAATAATTTAAAAAAAAAATATTGGAATTGCATTGATAATCTGAATTGAAATAACCTTAAATCATCCCATCACTCAAACTTAGCATTTGCTATGTAATACTTTAATTCAGAAAAGTTATTTTACACAAAGCAAATTGTAAGTTAGCCGTTCTGTGTCTAAACTTATCGGAATTTAACTTGTAAAACTTTTTGATTTAAAACAGTTAGAAAACTTCTTGGATTAATAAAATTACTTGGCTTACTAATGACCTTTGTTTTTAATAAGTTCACATATTGTGCTTTTCAACAATGTTGGAAATGAAAATACAGAGGAAAATCTCTGTGATGAGACTGAAGGAACCCCTTTTGTAATTTGTATATACTAAAGTAAATTAGCACAAAATGTGTTGGTTCATTTTTAATTTCGAGTAGAATTGTTCTGAGACAGACACCAAGTATTTTGGTGAAATGACCAACTATTGTGGTTAAAGTGCTGCATGCCCACACATTTTTGATGCACATTGCACACAAAAACAGCAATTCTAAAGTTGAATTATTACAAATAAACGTGATATTAGCTAAAGCTGTGCATATTTAATTTAAAAAATATGTATGGTCATTTGTTATATTGAGAATTACCTAATTACAAATGCATACCTGCCAACTTTTACGATTTGCCCATAAAATGTACAGAATTTATAGCGTGTTTATGGGTTTATGGAAAAAGGTTCGAGTTTTGCTGGTTTTGTTGGTCATGGTAACATTTTTTATTTGATTTTTTCATATGATCGCCATATAGCACGATAGACGCGTATCATTGTAACAATGAATCTTGTAGCCAATCGTGGCGTTTTATTGGAGGATTGAAGTTGTAAACAGTGCTGAAGTCTAATTTTTGGGAAATGTGTGTGAATGGTGTCTCACCATCTTTGCAGCGCACATTGTGCATGCGTTTACTGGTGGGCCATGTGTGTGTAGTAGTGTTCTATGTTTTATAATGTCATGTTGCGTAATAATTTGCAAAATGAGTGGAAAGCATAAGAAAACCTATTTTCTGATTTTTAGGAAAGAGTACGCCAAAGTATTTCTGTGTATATTAAAGTTTTAACAAATGAGTTGTTCACTTTTAGCTGTTTTTGTAGGTGTGATATCAGCATTGTACATTGCGGTAGAAAAGCAGTTTTCAACCACGTGAATTATGCTGGCTACTTTAGGGTTGACATTGTTTTAATGCTTGTGACCAACAGACATGATTTTATTATATTAAACACGTGTTTAAGATTATGCGAATTAGAAAAACCTGTGTTTAAGAGGTTGCGAATTGTAAACCGTTACTATAATTATTTAAATGTACGTGGCTTGAATAAGCGGCACTACAACACTGTTGGAAGTGCGTGAATAATAATTTTTTTATATGTCTAAGCTCAAATTCAGGTGTATGGTTAACTTTGATCAAAGTGTGTGTATATTGCTTCATGTGTACGAATACGAACAGAGATGTATGTATCTTGTTTTTTTATTGACGTGAAAAGTTTTGAAGTTACAATAAATTAAATCTAGGTATAATATCGTACATTAAGTACTGAACAAAAGTTAGTTGACGTATGTCTTCCAGTTTCTGCTTCAATTATGTATACCAGTATTACTTCTCATAATACACTAGGCTGCAAAGTTTTTGAAAATTAAAATAAAACATTATTCAAAAGTATTTCAGCAAACAATTTGACAATTTTTCACTTTCTTTTGCAAAAAAATTTCTTTTGGAGTTCCACTTTTTTGTACCCCCATTCTTAGAGTTAACCTTTAATTGTGAAAACTGAATTTTCTGCAAGATTAAAGAAATTTTGACCATAAGAATTTTACATTCTACTTCGTATTTACTTTGTAATTTAGTGTTAAATAAACATATAGGAATATAGGCCTGTGGTGAAGAAATTTTGTTTAATGTACTATAGGTTTTAGAAAAAATGGCACATCCAGCAGTTTACGTTAAAATTTACATTTTCGACATGTTTTACTGATTGAGGATTTGAAGAGTTAGCAGTTATACCAATGTAATTCTTTTCAGTAAGTGGTGATAAAATAATGCTTTATCACGCTTTGGTGGAGGCAGTTTATTTACATTGTGTGGTATGCAATCCCATATTTCCTGGGTTGCAGGTGTAGGGTTGTGGCTGGAATGTTTTGTGCTAATAGAACAATATATGCTGCCTCTGGCACGTACATCTTGGTCGGTATGGTACCCTTTTATCGCCAAGAGTACTTCTTCCACTAGTACAGAAGTGTGAGAAATGTTGCCTATTGTACAGGCAACAGGAACTAGTGATCGGATTCTCTTCACAAGGAGAAAATCAGTCCAGCAGTGCCCCCCCCCCCCCCCCCCCCCCCCCCCCCCTTTTCCTCTTCACTCCCGTGCCAATATTAGCGTACAAGCTGCTCAGACAAAGCCAAGCGCCACTGCGGAGGCACGAAGCAGAAATGCTGACCAGTTTTCCCACACCAACCGGGGCAGGTCGTCATGCCCTCCCAGCCGCCCGCGTTGGCAGTCTACAAGCTTCTATTATAGAAGTGCGGGCGCTGCCGGGCTCGCGAGTCATTCTTGCACATCCTCTCTCATCACATCCCACCTAACTCAGTGTTGGGACCTCCTGAGATCTTGGAAACTTCAAGTATGCCCCCAGTGGCTTTTTACTACGTCTCTACCAACAAACGCGAACATACATATGCAGCCTCATTTTGTCTCGTCTAGAATCAGCTATTCCCCTTTTAACTTAGAACCAGGTTGCCTACACCTGGAACTGCAGTTACCTTCATCCCTCCATGGTTTGATAGTAGCACGGATCATGTGTTTATTGAATATTCAATAAACTAAACTGAGTTAGCCTGACTGTGGAACCCTTTTGGGGGTCTGCACGTCAGAAGACATACATATTCGACGGCTACCTGTTTTTTCATGGTCTCGCAATAGCACTACGTCCGTGCTCGTGGGGAGAAACGCAGATGCCACAACCACTAGAAACACAGTCACATCGGGAGGGTTGACAGACTGTTATTTCTCACCACTTACCCTGTCAGTGTGTGGTCACCATAGCCTGAAGTTTTGCCATTCATTGTAGTGCGAACAAATCGAGTAGACTTGGCAGTCCCCACTGTTCCAGGTCCCTGATTAGCCCGTACACTGTGGGGATCAATGGGGACTCTTATCGAGCTGTTGCCAACAAGCCACTATTGGGTTACATTGTCAAAGTATCACCTAAGCTGTCAATTGTTGTACTATGCCTCGCGAGGAGTGGTAGAAAACATAGGGAACAATACCTGGCTCACTCTGCTCTCAAACCGTGGATCACACTACTACGTCCAACACAGGAGAGGCAGGTGGAACAGGACTGTGCCGCCAGACATCAGGCAGTTGCTTCTGCTCCTGTTCTTGAATGGCCTTCCCACCTTGTATCCGCGTAAATCCTACGTGTCGCCCTGTAGTAAAAGGGTTTCTGACGATTACTGAAATGCGACTGTGGAAGTACACCTGTGGAATCTTCATTCCGGCGTAGGTTAAATCCATTAAGTCTAGATGAAACTTATCCCGACCACAACGCCCATGAAGCTGTAGTATGTAAATGCTAACCAACACTTCTCGCTTCACGCCGACTATCCAAGCTAAACTACCCCAGGTTTGGTCTGCCGGACAAAATCCTCGACCAACGTGCCAAGTCAGTCTGATCTTTCACACGTCAAAGTAATAGAATCAGCAAAATGTTTTAATATACTCAAAAAATGAGCCTAATGCTACTTAGCATTGAACTGTATCTACAAAGGCTAATGCACATTTCCTTCTTATGTTTGGCGTTTATTGGTTTCATGTATGAAAATGGATTTTGTGAACAATAAAAAAATTTTAATGCGCAGGACTTTTTTGCATTGTCATATTTTATTTACAAGGAGTAATATGAAAAATAACTAAGAGTGAAACAATTTGTGGGATGTACGTTGAAAAGGAAGAATCAGGAAAGGGAATGAGTTGAAAGGTTTTGGAGATAAGTTGGTTCACACTGTGAACTTCCTGAATGTAGAAGAGGAATGAAGAGGTAAGGAAATGTTTCTTCACAGGAAGAGTGGCAGAATAACTTGCAATTTCCAATAATTGCCAAACTGTGGTTTTAGCCATGAGGATGTTAAATAATAATTTTGGAAGGGTATGAATATCTGAAAGCACTGACTTGTCAATTGCTGTAATTCAACAGTAAAAAAAGTTCCATTTTTCTGTGTCCTTATTCCAGGGGTGTTGGAATCAAGTGTTGACTGTATAGTTGTATTGCAAAATGCACTTGTGCCACACAAGATAGGATACTAGCGCGTGATGTACATTGCTTATTCTATTTTCTATTTAATGAAAGCAGGGATCCTTGCCACTGTTAATAGTAAGGGGAAGGTGGCTGGCTTGCTCGCCCTCCTGTGGCAGAATTGATGGATATTGCTGGTGCTCTTAAGATAGCAAAGAAATTTTGTATACAGGTACATTATGGGGAAGGAAAAGTTTCCAAAATATTTAACACTTTCATGCCAGTATGTTTTCAAGTCTTATTCTGTGCAAAGTCACTTAATTGCTCATGGTGCAGTAGACTCGTGATGTATCGAAGATGCCTTTATTGATAAACAATGTCTACAATTAATATTCAGTGGTCGCTGCATGCAAAATTGCTGTATACTCTTATATGGGCGGACAATGATTTTTGCGCTAGTTCTGTGAGGGGGGGTAATTTTTTTTTAAAAATAAAAGTGCACCAGCAATGTGTGGAACCTTGTTGGTAATTATGTAAAAAATAATTCTATCTTTACATTAATGTGCGGTGGTGATTGTGATAATTTTGGAAAATACTTTAATTAAATAACTCGTGGTTCTAATAGCTAAAACATTGTGGCATGTTGTACAATCACTGAACTGCTGGGTTTAAAAGCAAAAACGTGTGCTCCGAGGTTGCCCCTCCCCCCTTTCCGCCACCCCCCTCCCCCCCCCCCTTTTTCCTCCACCGCCTCCCCCTTTCCGTCCACCCCCCTTTTTTACCTCCCCCTTTCTCCTCCCCTCCCCTCCCACCCCCTTCCCTCCACACCCCCTCTCCACACCCCTCCCCCACACCCCTTCCACCGCTCCCCCTCCTCCCACCCTTCCTCTCTCCCCTTCCTCCGCCTCCCCCTTTTTCCTGTGCCCCCCCCTTTTCCTCCACCCGCCTCCCCCCTCTACAACGCTCTCCACTAGCCTTTCTTGCTTTTTTCTTTTTGCTTATTTTTCAGTTAGGCAACCAACTTCCTTTTTTATTTTTGCTTTTATGCAGTGTCCGATGTACTATACAGTACTATACAGAAACAATTGCTCCTCATCTCTTCACCCCTGTTCACTGTTGGTTATCTTTAGTCTTACATGGGGCTGAAGGAGGTGCTGATAAATAGAACAGAGTAGTAAAGATGTAAGCGTAAGAGATGTGGTAAGACTGTTCCGCTACACATCCCTTTCAGTTTAAGACTACCACTCTACCTTGCTTAATCCCCTCCTGTATACAAGCACCCCGGAAATTTCTTTGTTAGTTGGAGTTTTTTTTTTTTTTTCTACCATTTCATGTCTTGAAACGAAAACTTCTGTCTGCGAAAAAAAAAAAATAAGCTGCCGTTTTTCCTCTCCACCCCCCCCCCCCCCCTCCCCCTCCTCATGCAACATGCACTTACTTGTTGACACACAGTTACCCTGTCAAACGCATCGCACCATAGAGCGGCCAACTGCTCCACCGAGTCTGATCTCTTCATGGTCATCATTGTGGGGCATGTACAATAATAATTCAAATGTGGAAATTTTATCAATATTATCAGTCACTCTAAATAGTTACATCTGTCAACACTAGTGTTTAGAAGCAAATGGTTTCGTTTGAAAGCATTAACATAACACGTTTTAACAAGGGATTGTTTTTTGCACTTTTTTTTTTGTGATTAAAGTTTGTTTAATTATATCTGGTGTAATACTAATTCCACTCAATGGTCGGCATCTTAGCGAAAAACTACAGTATGTCGAGAAGCATATACTTGATGTTCCATTGTCACCAATATTTTTGAACATCGACTGGTATTACCATACGTTACAAATAATAAACCTATATTGTGTAAGGGTCTAAAAGACACATTTTATCATGTAATAATTCTTAGGCACCGACCTTGTATGCAACTTAAATCAAGACAGAAGTTATGTGTACGAGAAAATCAGAGTATGTGGTTTTGAATGAATATTGAAGACAAACAAAATTGAATTTTAACTACATAATATTCATCTGTTTCTCATCACTCTTTTTTAATTGAAATATTGTTAATTATTTCAATTGTACATTTGCCACGTGAGCACTGTGTTGACATTAGTGTAGATATGTGGCTTGAATTGCGCTATTGTCTGCCTTCCTCATTGATACTCTGGAAGTGTGTTTGCTTCCTCCCCTTACACAGCTAACAGGGAGGGAGCGAGTGTCCTTGCAACCAACATAGCGTACTTGGACCTTCTGTGTGCTTACCTGTTTGGTTGGGGAGGGGTAGTGTGTTTCACTTATACCATCGCCGAGTCTTCCCCTTCTCTCTCTAGCTCACTTTAAACACACTGCCTTATTAAAACTCTTTCTGTGTGCTCTCAGCTGATTGAGTGCATGTGGGACATTCAAAATTCTTATTGTGTTCTGTCTCTTCATTTTCAGAGAGTTTGATATTCAAGTTTTGTATCGTTTATTTTGTTTTCGATTAAAATCAATTGTATGCAATATTTTGTGATGTCTACTTTATTTAAAAAGTTCGGTTGAAATTATTTTTAACGTATTGTATACAGTTGTACATTATTAAAAAATCCCAATTTATTGCATTTATTAATTTAACTTTATTCACAGATAATGTACAGCTCTCATTGTACTCATCATGAAATCTGTCAGAAGTTGTATTTTATTAATGTACATGTTGGAATTTTTTTTTTTTTTTTTTTCGTAATGCAATTTTGGGAAGTTGTTTTGTACTAGATGTGGTTTTTAAACTGTTTTCCCCCCATCTATGTGTTTTCATGTAATGAAAACCATAAATTTCTGTTTTAATATACAATTCTTTAGACTTGCTTATGTTCTTACAAGTTATCGTTATAGTGTACAGTTTTTAGATGCTGCACAAATTACGTTCATTTTGAAAGGATTGAATTATTGGATTTGTAATAGTTGTAATACGAAAACCAATATATCATATTACAGATTTATCATTTCTGTTGGGCTCCCGGTAAACATGACTGGTGTTGCAACAAGGCTTGCTGTATGTAGAATCGTTGATAGTCTTAATTGTTGGATGGACACTGATAATGTAATTATTTTTGTTTAGTTAAGAGTATAAAATAGGTTTCTGGTTTATTTGAATGCATGTGTTTTTCCTGAACAATACATAAAATATTTTTTCATCTATATGCCAGATGTGTACTGTCTGTGAAGTTTAGTTTATTTTCATTTCCTGTCCAAAGGTAATAAAATATTATTAGTTAATAATATCAGTATTGGAGATGAATAAATATGTTTGATTAGGTCAGAGCAATTTCTTTTAAAATTCATATAAATTTGCTAATTTAGAACACCATTTTTCCGGGTACCTAGGCATTATGTTCATGAGCCTGTGTGTTTTGTTGTGTGCACTTACAATTTATTTCCAGGCAGTATTTCGGTGCTGTGCATAGTAAGTCTGGGCAGAGGGAAGGAAAGTTAGCATGCTGTTAACATGTTGAATTGTAGGGATTTGGGCAAGCATCGTGTTTATGATAAGGGCACTTGTACGATTTGGTGACCTGCGTACATGCCTCCATTTCCTGAGATACATTGTCTTGTCGTTCATTTTGATTATGTCTATTTGCAGATGGGCTGTGGGTTGGTTTTGAGGTATCGCTCCACATCCAACATCTTTATAAAGGTGGTGCCGATGCAGGTCCATACTTCCCCAGTAAATAAAACCTTGTGTTAAAATTAATTGCCATAAGCTAATGTAAACCACGTAAGGGGATAAATGAACATCCATCATGAGACTTTTTACAAAATTATTATTAACAAACAGAAATCCTAATGTATGTCCAGTTTTTACATATTTTGTTCATTGCGCTTCAGTGAGTTTGATGTGCCCTTGCCGATAAGATTTCTAGTAACAGTGAATAGATTGGCACTTTGTTACTTAAGTGAAAATATTTACTGTTTTATTCTGTGAAATGGTGTGGAACAGCAACAAGATACATAAAAAAAATCTACAATCCTACCACAAGCAGAACCTTCAAAGTGTTGAAAATTGTTCTGAGTGGAGATAGTACGAAGAGTTGTTAACAAACAGTAGCTCGTTTTTCAAAGTCATGTGAAACGAACTAACTATAAATATAACTTGTTTTGTGGCTATACATCTAAAGGTAAGTTTTATTTTATTTTCTTAAATTAAAGTCTTGTGGGGGTTTTTTTTCTCCCCCACACTAGTGGCTAAATTGCAAAATATAGTATTTGATATTGTACAAGACTTTATTTTTACAATAAAATATTTTATTATCATAAATTGATCTTAGTTTGATTTTTTTTGAACACTTTGTTTGTTTGGGTTTTGTGTTTATTTTAGAGGAACTATGAAGATGAATCACCACCATACTACCACATTTATTAAGAAATCAGGAAATATTTACTGACTCTTTGTTATGACCAGCGTTTTTAAATGTGCCTCTGGAACTGCTGTTGAGTCTTGTCTGCTTCCATCTAGAATCAAATAATTGCGGCCCCCGGGTAAGGGAGGGGCAGAATTATGTTCAAATTTTTAAATTGCCTTTAATATTCCACAAAGTTGTGCAGAAAGAGAGTACTAGTCTTTTTCACATTCAGTTCTTAACATAAACATTACCTTACAAATTTCTCAGTCTTTCAATTGATTTTGCCTCGTGTGCATCTGTATGCATGTACAATAAAGCTAGTCTAAGTTTTTGATAGTTTTCCTGCTTCATCTGCTTGTTATTTATTGTATTGTGTTCAGGCACAGTTAAAAATTCTCCATTTGCTGTTTTTGTTTATGGATAGATATTTCTTTACATATGTTGGGGGATGGGGAAATGTAGTTTTTTTCCTGCAGTTTATGTGAATGTGTTAAGAAAAAGCAGATTCATATTAATGTATATTAGCTTGAAACTAATGCAAAGGGATGGAAAAAAAGATGTAATAACTTTTGAAGAAAGAAATATTTGCAATGTTGGTAATATCCACCCAAATTATGTGTATCTTGCATTTTCCTAAGCAACCAGACTCCACAAGTTGAGACGATTGATGAAATGATTGCTGGAAATTTCCAGTTGATTGTATTAGTTTACAAATTTATTTAATAAACATGATAAACAAACCTTTGAAAACAACATGGGTCTCAGTACACCACCTACCTTTCACTTGAATTACTATACAGATGTTCTCTTTATACTAATATATGAAAGTAATAAAGTCAGATATTGTAAAAATTGTACTCTACCCAAACTCTCCAGCATATCTAAAACAAATTTTTCCATATTGCTGTATTTCAAAATTATCTTATCCGAAACATGATTGGAAGACTTTGTTCCAGTTCACATGGAAGACCTGGTATATTATCATGGGCAGTTGAGCAGCTCTAATGCCAGTTCTGATACACTGTGTTAATTGTGATTACTGTTTTTAGACTATTAAGCATTAAAGTGAAGGTGCTCTTTTCGAATGGTGTAAAGTGCACAGTATTGAAATTTTGAACTTTAAGCATGCGTTTTGTTATTTTTGTGGCTTTATTTTTAGTTTGACCGGTTAACATTGCCATTAAAATTCTGCTGTTGCATAAGTTAACTAAACTGTTACGTAACTCTATTTTGAGTCTGTGGCTAAGTCAGTCAGGTCTTCGTCGTTTTCTGAAATTGGAAGTGCCACTTTCTAGGTGATTAAAATTTCCTGTGAATATAACTTCGTCACTGACTGTACATTCTTTTCCAAAATTATTTCTGATCTTCTTATGAACGTGGAGATATTTCAATGATCTGTATAGTACTTTCATGTCTTTAGTATTGTTCCAAATTTCGAAATACCCTGTCAGGGGGGTATATATGATTGAACGAAATTGGAAACGGGAGGATTATGTCATTAAAATTTCAAGGTGCTTCCAAAAGCATCCATTGCGAGAGCATTCCTATTATGGTTTAATTTTTATTGTGGCGATCATAGCCATCGGAAAAGTGCCTGATTGTAGTGACCTCAAGATTCAGTCTGTTATGTAATAATGATGCTATTTGGTTTGTGTTGTGTGTGCCAATGGCTCACTTCGAAGATGTTTTACTTTCTTGTCCCTCATTGATTTTGTTCTCGAGACTCGTGCAAGTGGAACATTTATCGGTATATTGCGTTATCAGAGCTGAATTATTTTACTGCTTACCTTTTCAATTCTAACTTGTCTACTTGGCAGACTCCTCCACGAGTTTCAGGTGAAGTCACGCCATGTTGAAGGTATTTTGACACAGTCTTTGTACACAATCACGACTCATTTAGAACACCTGAGAATGTTTTTCTACGCACTTTCACCTGTTCAGTAATGCCTTGGTAAGGAATAACATGTACTTACTTGTCATGATTGACCTTCTTGTAAAAGACTTCTTTTGGCAGATGAGTGACGAATGTTAGAGGATTTAATTTTTCTTTGATCCAAGGTCATCATTTGTATAGTATTTTTGGTGGAGTCTTCTTGCGTCCTGCATTGATAGCTGATAAACTCTGAAAACTGCCCTTAGTTCTATGTCTACAAGAAGACCTAACTGGAGATCCTTTTGTGCGATACCTGCAACAAAACCAAACCCATTATTCTGCCGAATTATATACGTTACCAGTAATTATTAATTTACATTGTTTATATGCTATCGAACAAAATATTTTGATAGTGAATATTAAGCTGTAATATAATCTCCTTTCTTACCTTGCCTTCTTTGCACAATTCAGTTAACAGGTTTCAGGTCTTCTATTTTGTTTCCTTGGTTTCTCTACTGGAGTCTTTGCTACAGCGTTAGCAGGGGAATTATTTGCATGATATTCTTCTCTATTCATTATTACTATTTAGCAGTATTTATTCAAAACTTGTAAAAAAAAAAAAACTTGAATCGCACCTACTCAGGTTACATTAATATTTTGTCTCCAAATGTTCAGTTGCACAGCTGTTTCGTAGTATATTCTTACTTTTTACCAACATAACACTCAAATGAAAAGGATTTACTGCAAAATTTAATTTACATATATACTTAAAGCACCTTCACACTAATCTGTTATAACCTGTATTACAAATGGATACACACTGTGGCTGTCATCGTGGTCATGTATATAGCGGCTATTGGCATTGAAAATAATAGTCGTGTTTTTAACAGGGTTTTTATCTATTCCCGAAAGTGAGAGAGAGCAGGTTTTGCGAGTTTCCTCAGTTTTCTCTTTAATATTTGACAGGGTTAAAACTAGGTTTGCCACTCGTTCTGTACATCAATTGGAAATCTATCAAAAGAGGATTCTAAAGATTCCATAACAGAATTTCAGATAATTTTTTTTGAAAGTGTTTTTTCATATGGGCTACTTATATATGTTCTGTTTACACTTCCAAGATATGCGAGGCATATTAGGTTATCCCTAAAGTATGTTCTCGTAACACTAATTATTCCCAGCAGGGCGAGCATGGTTGTTATTTCGGCCCATGATAGGCGCGACATCTCATTGCTGTGATGCTTCATGCGGAAAAGCGAGCATGGATCGATTCTAAGAGCATATATATGTGTATATATATATATATTCATTTATATATATCCGTCCACTTCAAAATGGCTAGCCCGAATGTGTGACAGTTTCATATCGCCTTTCCGTTTATTTAACTGATAACTTTTTTTTTTTTTTTTTAAGAATTCCTCTAACAGAGCGGTTTTTGGAAGTAAGTAACCTACTGAGAAAAGCAATTTTGTTGCTAGATAATGTTCCATGCACCCTAATGCAGCGGAGATTCTTGATTGTGACATTAAGGCAATGTTTCTGCCTCCTAATGCAACTGTCATGTCAATCTTTGGATCAGGGTGTTTTGGTAAATTTAAAATGGAACTATCGCAGGAAGCTACTGTCGACAATGATTGATTGAAAAACTGAAATGCATCAATGTAAAGAATGTTGATTATTGGGTCGCAACGGCCTGAGCTGGCGTAAGGGCTCCAACACTTGCCAATTCGTGACGAAGTTGCTAGGCAAAGATGAAAGAATACGACCGCAAATCACAGATGAAACTGAAGGAACCTTTCTACCTGTAGTGTGACGTGGTATCATGCTGCCTCAGTGGGTAGTGGCAGTATATAAGGAGATATGAAATTTTGAATATTTTACCTATGTTATCAGACATCGAGGACGATGTCGTGCGAATCGGTAGAGACGAGGTTTCTTCCATGGTTATTTGGCCAACGACCAATGCTATCCTGGACTGCTGCTCCTTATTAATGCGCTGTTCAGTTATTCCAAATGTGTTGTGCGCAGTGGCTTGTTCGGGTCAGGTCACACATCCATGTTACGTAATATTGCGGCATTCAAAAGCTCGCAGACAGGTTGATCCAGTGATTTATCGTCTAATCACGCACCTACATTTACTCACATGGCACTTGCACATTATCGAATAAAAAAAAATCACATTAAGACACTGGGTGAAAAAGGTGCGGATATTCTAAGGGCCTGTGCCCCGAAGAGCGCAAAGGCCACGAAATAATGTCGACATTAACAGTTTTCAGTGCTTAAAATATTACATTTATTTACCAAGGCTCTCGGGCCTACACGTTACAAATATAATATTTTACTGCTTTAACCTGCTGGTGAGGTAACTCTGTAAAAATGGTGAGAAGCCGATAAACATTTGCAAGGTAATGCATGGGCTTTGGTCGCGGTTCGCGGAGGGGGGAGGGCGGTGTGTTGGGCATCTAAAGAACAACGGTTCTTGTGAATTAAAATTATGGATATTGAATGAGTGAAGAACCAAAGTTGAAGGCTGCCCAAGCTGCGGTAACATGCGAAACCTGAGCTGCAGTGACCCGCAACCACACCCCCGAAATGCTGGTGGCTGGCTGCCTGCATGCAGAGGCGCGTATCGTTGGATGTGAGGTTGCATCTTTGCAAGAAATTGAAAGTTGGATGCAGGATGATGATCAATATGAAATAACTGATGAAGAAATTGTCGCTCTTGTCAATTCCGGTGACAAAGAAATTGATGATCGAGCACCAGTTGTTGAGCCTATCAGAGTTTCACATAACGGAGCCAAGGCTCTAGAACCTACAATGAAATATGTTGAGCAACAAGAAGCTACGGGAGTGGATATAATGATGATGTAAAGATGGCGAGACGTGGGTGCGAAGAAACGGAACTCGTCAGGGAAGTAGACTTCTATCAATTTCTTGAAACTGTCACAAGACTAAACTTTTTTTGAGTAAGTATGTACTGTATTGTTTGTAAATTCAGACAATTTGTTAACTGTAAGGTAATTTCTTCAGCAACTGTTATTTTTTTTATTTGTTGTCCTCTAATACATGGTTATTATGCTTATAATGTGTAAAATTATAACATTGTTTGATGTTTAAAAGAATTTTTTTTAACATCTTGCTATAGTCCTGGTTTTTCGGTTAGCTGGCATTCTTTTGGCCCATTTACTATGGATATGCGAGATTCTAGCGTAGTATCTAAATACAGTACTGAGCATACTACGACAATTTCTCCCTCAGTATCGGGCGAACCACGTGTCCGTTATGTAGGTGTGGAGGGGAACACTAGGAAAAAGTGCTCTGCGTGGGTGGGCCTTTTAGACTACGCTCCATGGAGTAATACACACCCAGCAAGATACCGCTTACCCCCCGAACTTAGATAAATGCTAAGAACCCAATCCCACAGCAGGTGCTCATTGTGCAAATCAGCAGTTTTCCCAATGGTTTCATTAGAATTTCAGTTCAAATAAACAGTCATCCATGCCTCACCTTGATTGACGTTGCCGCTTCACTTTACTTCATTAAATCGAAATTCGTTAATTACAGTAATTCAATTAACCAACATACAGGCGAAATTAAGGGTTTAGTTTGTGTTAAAGTGCACACAAGGGACATGAAAACAACTATAAAAGTTTTTGCGTCGGATAACATCTGCGAGTACGCCAGTCTAGAAGTGCCTTGGCTTACCGACCAAAAAACAGTGGTGAAACCGGTGGTCTAACATATCCATTTTTGATCAAAAGAAAAAACGACTTTTTAAAACATGGACCCCAGCCAACTGATGACGTGCTCGCTGTATCGTTGGATGTGCCGGACCATTCCGGTCCCTTGGTGTACAGGGACGTCATGAGCGCCGCGATGTTTTCAATACCATTGACCCACTCCGCCGTACGACAGTGGCTGAACGCAAGATGTTGCTATTCAATGAAACCCCTATTTGACAACCCGTGGCTTTACTACCCGCACCAGTGCCAAATAGTATGTGAATAAATCAAGGACATATTTGACAATGGGATTATCGAAACGTCCGACAGCAAGTTTAACTCCATGATAACCCTCGCTCCTAAGAAGGTGCGGACCGATAGTACACACGACCTGCCTCTCGAAGTACTCGGCATCTACTGCAGCTCCAACATGGCACGCATGCTGGCATTGCCACTCAAGCGCGCCATCTGTAATTACTTTGTCACATGGCACTTTTCAAAACAATCCTTTCTCTTGCTTAAAAATGCTCTTGCATACTAAACAAACTCTGTGCGTAATGATTCACATATTACCCTTGCAAAATACATTAAATGATTTAGGGATGATGAGGCCTGTTGGACGCTGGAAAAGGGGTAGGAATGTTTTTCGGGGGTGGTGAAGGAGAAGTCTCCGATGTGATTTTACCCGGTCGGCGCCACACACCATCTATGCGACATCAAAGTGATTGTTGGCTCTCTTAACTTTGGGTCCGGGTGGTTGGTTTGCAACCCCTATATCTCCGCCGATGATGTTGGTGACCTCTACCCCATTGATTACTTCTCTAGACGAATGGTCCCGTGGGTGTTTTCTAAATGGTAGCCGGTGGGTCAACAACGTACCATTTTTATCTTGGTGGGAAAATTGACTAGCCTTAAGGTACGGGACAGTACTTAAAATGATACTTTCAAAAGAGATTGACTTAAAACTTGGTTAAGCGGATATTATGAGGGCGTGTATCCTAACTCGCGTAGAGCGATCCAAAATAAATAATGTACCATTTAGTTCACAGATGCATTTATTCCGATGTAGTTACGTCTGCCCATACGAGAGCACTTTACATTATCACAGGGTGGCTATAACCGGCCACTATGGTTAAACTGAAAACGTCTTGCTACACACAACAATTTACAGAAAAATGAAGCTTCCTGGGGCATTACCGATCCCGCAGGAAGAGGAGGTGGCTTACTGGGCGGCTAGAAATTAAAAGAAAGGTTCTAGAATTGCATTAAAGTCTATTGCATTGAATGTCAATATCAAAAGTTGAAGACCGCTAGTCCCATGCAGGAAATGTTGGAGCTAACGAGACCCACTCCACCTCTGTCCGATGCTACTCGCTTACTGACCTTGACGCGCAGACTCGCCTCTGCTTACCCATTCGTCAGTGGCACTACTTTCTGCCATAGCTTGCGTTTATTTACCTTGCAACACACAATTAAGTTAACATACAGCGTTCTTTTTTGTAATTTTTTATATGTAACACAAACCATGTATGAATTGTGTGGACAAAGCAGTAGATGCATGATGAGATTAATGATAACATGTTAACAATACACTATAAAAGAATAGAAACGAAACAATAAGTCATTTAATAAACAGAACAAATAATGTCCGACATAGGACCTGGTCTCGGTAAGTTCAGTTATTGTCGGGCCTATTTCACCTCCTTCCGCCGTCTTTGGTAGCCATGGCAACCATTGGATGCTCTGTACCTGCGTGCCCTTGCACTTGGCTTGCACTACTCTTGATCGTCCTGTGACAGGGCACACGCTCTCCCCATCGGTATAGCGCACAGCCCTTCTGTGGCGGCGTTACAGGTCACGGGCGGACAAACAGTCTTGGGGGTGAGTTCATATGGCGCAAGTCAATGAATACACATGGTGATGGTTCATTTACAGATATAATGAAAATAATGCTTTGCAATGCAATGTATGGCAATGTCCTAGGATTTTGGGTATCCTGTTGTGCACTTGTAACTGTGCACAACCACCCTTTTTCTTGTTAAGCCCTTTTTTTTTTTTTAGAATGTAGTAGAATGGTGATACTCATCCCTTGTATCCTTGCGCGCTGGCTCACGTGGCTGCTCGGCCATTGTCCCTGTTGCACTTTGCACAGCACCTGTACTTGTGTAGCACTGGTCGCCGATGTGCTACCTAATGCGGTGGAGCGCTGCTTTCTAATGTGGTTGCTGGGTATCGCAGGCAAACTGTCTAAATGCCCAGTTTCTCTATCGTGGTTTGTAACTCGATCCTAGATCGGATGTAAGATTTTCACAGGAAACTGCCGCGCCCTCTTCTAACAATTTTAGTTGGAAGCTTGAACTCGAATGGTGTAACCAAAGATGTTAGGAAAAGATTAAACGGTTTTCTGTGAAAATCTTATCCGCGATCTAGCATCGAATTTCGAAACATGATGGCGCAACTGGCGTGCACTAATGCGAATGTTGACTGCAGCGGTACAAATGGTCATAAGAGCACATGTGAGTTCTCGGATCATGCCATGTTTCACATAAATCCTGAGTATGTTTCTCAAAAATTTTAACTTCAGCTCAAAACATAAGTGGGGCTTCTGTAAGGGGTTTCCACAGTTGTTCCCCGCATGTGCTTATGGATTAATTATTTTTTATTGCAATGTTATGTTTGAAAACGTCACTATTAAGAGAATTTGCATTTGTTCTACCGGAGAGCAACTTTATTTGAATTTGTGACAATGCAGTTGAGAATATTAGTTGTAAATTAAATTTTGCTAAGATGCTAGGAGAAACTTTTTAATAAGAGTCGTAGTTCAACGATTGGACGAGGAGGCACATTTTTTTTATAGCTCAAAAAAGATGGCTTCATTTGTTGAGGACTGTCGTTGGGACGACCTCCACCCAGATGTAGTAGAGGCGCGACACCGACATCTGGAGCAGATGATTACCAGAGTTGGCGAACAACTTGGTAGAATGCTGATTTTCTACGGGATGTTTGGTTGGTCCACAGCAATTTCCATCGCTGACATGCAATTAAGGTCTCTCAAAAATTAATCAGGGCACACAATGCAAGATGAGTACCAATCTCGCGCGAGATGTCGACCGTGCACGAGAATTTCTTGCACAATTTCTTGTGCAAGGCACATCTAGCACGAAATGAGGAGATAGAGCAGGTCCTATTTTTCTTGTGCAAAGCGATGCAAGTTGCGATCCTATTGTTCCTTGTATGTTTGCCATGTGACCTGTTGTAAACTTAACCACACAGTAAAATAAATTCATAATCATAGGTGTGCGAAGAGGAATACAGGATAATAAATCATTGCTGAAAATAAGTTAAAAGCGTGGATATACAGTTCGCTGACAATAAAATAACAAGAATTATATATTGGAGCGATAGCTTTGAAACAAATACTTTGTTGAGATAAGCAACGCAGTACTTTGTATTATCATGTCTTGGCTGTTCGGTACTCACAAACTCTATTAATTAATGTTGATTCGAGACTGTAGTCATCTTGTTTATCTGCTTGTGAACTCGTTTCGCATGGAATTTAACTTGCATTCTCGTACAAAATATGTCGTATGAAAGCTTGTGCGAACATCATCTTGCATCATGTGATCTCTTCTTCAATGTCGCATCCTGTTGCCGAGTTTCAAAAGTTACAAAATATTGTTATCAATCTACAGTGCTTCGAAATTATTTAATTATCACGAGTTGTAAGAACAGATTAATTTGGAATTATTACGTTAATTAATTAAATAGAGCGCTTCATATGACATTTTTCAAAATTGAGGTAAGTACAGTTATTTTTGACTATGGTACATTAATTTTCCTGAGGCCTGAGCAATGCAAATAATCATATTAAAGTCTTTACTGAGGGATCTACCCTAGAACTGAAATTTTGAGAAGTGATATTATCGTTATGCTCATTTTGACACCAGGTGGGGTGCCTCCATGGCGTGGAGAAATGACAAGGAGCCTTTTAGTGGAAACTATAGTAAATAGGTGACATACTGCGCCTCCAGAGGTTGTGTGTTGTGTTCGTGTCTCATCTGGGAGCAGGTGTAGAACAGGAAATGATGATGTGTCCAGCACCATGTTCGAAGAGCAAATAATGTTGATTGGACTCGTACCGTCGATGGCCTGTGGCTACTCTGGATATGCGGTCAGTATGAAGGAGAGCTAAATTAATTGCTAATGAAATAATGTGGATTATAAAATATTTCCTTTTTTGGCGAAGCTGCCGGCCACTTCGAACGCTTATATTATCACGGAGTTTACTCTGCTTGTGATAGGCAGGCCCCGTAAATGCAAAGATACACTGAAATACACTTTAAAATGGACGATGCTATTAGGACGCAGTACCAGATATCACTCAGGAGAGTTAATGCAATAAAACACATCTTTTAGGGTACGACTGTTTTATTACCGCAAATGTTCAACGAAATGTTGCTTCACATAGAAATGCTTACCCTTGGTTAATCGGACCTGGCAACCTGGCCCTGCGGGTGGTCGTTATTGCTGAGAATAAGGTGTCGGCCTTAAGTTATAACTAAGTGAAAATGCTTCTCATACAAAGTCCTGGAATGCTACCTCAGGATGCAGGGAGAACTCCCCTTGGATAACTAAGTAATAAAACATTCTGGATTTAACGATAACTAGTGCATTGAAATGTTACAGCTTAAATTGGTGTGCGAAGGGAAAGTGCTCCCGTGTTTGTTTTTGAGGAGGGTGTTGGGTAGGGTAGGGTAGTGGAGGGGGGTTAACGCGGAGCTTAGTCTGCCCTGCTGGTTGTCTGGAGTACTGAAGTCTGACTAACTACATGGTGTCCGCTTCTATGCATGTCCGGCGAATCCGACGCCAAAATGAAAACATGAAAAAACGGAACTTCATAACTATCATGATTGGCGAAACTGACACTGTGCGTAATTATTATTACTGAACTAAAACACATTGGTGACGTACCTGTGAACGCCGGAACCCCAGATATGACTAAGAATGTGACGTCACAGTTATGTCACTATACTTGAAGGGTGATATGATATTAAATGAAATGATCCATCAGGCGGCTGATTCTCGATCGATGAATACATGTTCACTCTTATAATTAAGATTCATATTGGTGTGTGTCGTAATGTTGATAATTACAAAAATGTGTAAGGATATGACAAAAGTGGATTTCATCAGTGGTAGATGTTACCAACTTTGTATGCTCGAGCGGCCAGTTTCCCTAGTTAATTGTGGTGCAATAACCGCTATAAATGACTAAAAATGCTGGATCTAGGGAGCTGCTCACCACTTTGCACTAGCTCCGGGAATGTTATTCCCCATCTTTTGATATCACTTTGAGCCATGTTGCACTCCGGATTCGGCCATGGGGCCCGTCGACATCCTGCACTTCGGTAAGCTATGGGAATATGCTGCGCCGCTTATCCCAGTGTTCTCTCCAATGGCTGTTGCGTCGAACAGTCGTTACTTCACGAGACACACTTATTGAGGCCACATGTCAATTCATCACGTGGGTTGCCTTTTGCCTATGTAATTTTGTTTACGATTATGCAACGATTGTTTGGATATCATATCACATTTTATTTTAGGCTGTTTCCCCATTCAGTGCATGCGTCCATTGCTCGTCCCTTCGTACATGCCATCCGCTGTGGAAATGGCTGTATTGAAGGGATTTTAAATATCCGAATTCTTCTACAGCTAGGGCGCGCTGAGGTAGCGCTAGCTGTACCACATTTTCTACTGATTTTTAGATTTATCTTTATTTGTTTTATCTGTGGGATCTCGGTCAAATGTCAACAATTTACTGCAGACGAAAATCTGTTGGATTTGAGGCTTTATTGTTTCTGCTTGGCGAAGGCTGTAAATAGAAATTAAGATTTCTTATAAATAAGACATTTTATGTTTGATGAGAATATACAAATTACAAATGCATTTTTTTAAATGATTAATGTGTATAATGAAGTTGATTGTTCAAGTGGTCAGTATTTAACAGCATTTTATTTTGTGCGATTATGTTGGAGTCCTATTTATACACTGTTAAAATAAAAATAACCAAGTTTTCATCCAATTTAATCAACTAAAAAGAAATACAAATACACATCCACAACACCCCACGTGCGTGAAATCGTTGAAAACTATAATAAAACAAATGACGAATGAATTCCGCAGCTAAGGGATTTGTGGAAGCGACACTGGCAGTCACGTGTTGTTTATTATTTTCAAACAGTCGCCTACAACGACAGTTCAGCTGTGGTGGAAGGATAGATATCCAATCAGATGTCATTGACACTACTTTCCTAGAACTGTCAAATTTGAGGCCACTTATATGAAATGGACTATAGTGGATGTGTGAAGAGATGCATCGGCATCCCTAGTGAGAATTCGAAAACTGAGCCAATATGGCCCCATCCATTAGAATGCACTTTTTATGGATCTCTTACCCTAAGGGATCCATTAGTAGAGAAATCGGAAACAGCCTTATGTGCTACGTGGTTGTATTTTTAGGAAAGAAGTTATTTCAAAATACGATAATTGTGGTTACCACTAGACTGCATAAGCTTTGTTGTTCAGTAACATTAATATTGACTGATTTTTCTGTTTGGTTTTTAAATCTTTATTTTTTGTTGTGCGTGTCATTGAATATACAGCAACATTTGTTTGTAGGCTAGCTGCAAGAATGTGTTCGTAAGGAATTTAATAGCTGGGAATGATATTGTTTGCAAGATAATGGTGAACAGAACTTCGCGTTGTGTTCCTGGCTGTGGAAACGTTGCTTGGTTGTTACAAACCACCAAACCTCTTTCAACTCCTCCCGTCTTAAGATGATGGAGGCCATAATGGTGTAGCGGCTAGAGTATTTGCTGTTTCACGATGCACACTTTTTTTTTTTGCATCCCTATACATCCAATACACTTTGGAATGGATTTGTCTATTTTTTTTTTTTAATTTTTGTTATTTGCTATGGATATTTGCACACTCTTATATTAAGATAAAAATATGTAACTGATAAATATTAAAATTAATTTACACAGTTCTTAATTCCAGCAGTTCTACAAACTTGTTAAGACTACATTTGGTTGTAGTACAAGTTGTTACAAGTCATGTACAGATAGATATTGAAGTATAAATATTTAAAGTCTACATTACATTGAAACACAAGGTATTACATGAAATCTCCTTATATCAGTCTTGTTCTGCATTATAGAAATTCATCTTTATGTAAGTAAGTCTTCTATGGAATAGAAGACCTTATAGGTGAAGATTATTAGCTTGTCTGGTGTAGTAATGGTGAATATCACTATTTTTAACTTTTTTAATGTTTTGCACGTAAAAAAAGAATACCACGGTACATATATATGCTGATGCATGGAAGAGTTAGAATTTTATTATTTATAAATAGCGGCCTACAATGGCTTCATTTTCCTTGTTACTTATTAATCTCACTATTTTCTTCTGTAATCTAAAAGCCTTTTTCTATTTTGTAGATTTCCCCCAAAATATGATTTCATAATTTATTATGGACTGAATATTTGAGAAAAGTATGCAAGGATTGTATTATTATTACAAATCTTGAAGGTATGTACCGCAAAACACATTGAACTCAAATTTTTTACAGACATTATCAATATACCCATTCCATGTTAAATTACTGTCTACAATGAACTCTAGAAATTTAGTACTATTTAATGTCTGTAAACCGTCTTCTTCTGTTGTTGTGCACCTTTCACCGTACGTTGTATGTTTATTTATTTGCATGAAATTCATGAGCACATGTTTGTTTACATTTAATAGGTATTAATTTATTATACTGGAACCAACTGGACATCTCAGTCACAGTTTGTTTTATATTTTCTTCAGAGTTCTTTGAACTAGTTACCAAAATGTTTGTCTCATCCGCAAACATTATAGCTGAGCCGTTGCTTATTTGTTCTGGAAAATCATTAATTAATATTAAGAATAAAATTTGTCCCAGTATTGATTCCTGTGGCACTCCTACTCGAGTAGTTCTGGTATTGGACATAACATCTGTAATGTGATTGTTATCATAATATCTTATGGAGGTGATCTGTTTTCTGTCTTCAAGATATGATTTAAACATATTATTGGTTACACCTCCTCCTCCACACAGTTCAAGTTCTTGCAATAATATATTGTGGTCGACACAGTCAAAAACTTTTGAAAGATCTGTGAATATAGCTGTTGTGAATTGTCTTTTATCAAAAGAAGTTAATATTTTTTCTGTAAAACTGTAAATAGCTTGTTCTGTAGATCTGCCCTCTACAAAGCCATGCTGAAGAAATGAAATAACCTTGTTTCTTATTAAGAATTGTGTCAGTTTATTTGCTATCATTTTTTCTCAAATATTTGAAAAGGGTTATAAGAAGAGCAATAGACCTATAATTATCCATCAATGCCTTGTCACTTTTTCATGTATTGGTAATACTTTTGCATATTTGAGTATCAGGAAAAATTCTCTGGGCAAGACATTCATTGAATATGTAAGTCAAGGCAGTTTACAAGAACACTATTTTAGCAGTGTCATAGGTACCTCATCTATTCCACAGGAACTTTTACTTTTCAAATTTTTAATTACATTTATGATGTCGTCTTCAGAAATAGGTGTGAAAAACAGCCTCTTAGCATTCCAAGTGTTAGGTGTTCGGAGTATGTGTGCAGGACTAATATTTGTAGCTCTGTGTTCATTTTGCAAATTTAGTGGGATATGTGTGAAATAGTCATTAAAACTAATATATATATATATATATATATATATATATATATATATATATATATATATATATATATATATATTCTTGCTATTTTTGATTTTAATACCATCAACTTTTAAGGAAAGGTTAACATATCCTTGCCTAGGTTTCAATTCATTATTAATAATGTTCCATATTGCTTTTGTTTTATTTGAGGAGGCGGCGGCTATTTTCCCCCCCATTGTATTTCTGCTTTGCTACTCCGAGTAACTTTGTTTTATAATTTTTTGTATTGCTTATAGTATAATTTTTGTTTTTCCCCTGGGTTCTTAGTATTTTACGCATTGTTTTCAACCACTGGCCAGAGACTATCAGCCCTTTACTAATCCATTTTATTTTCGAGTTACTGCTACATTTTACAGATTTGAGTGGAAAGGCATGATTAAAATGACAAGTAAATGTATTAATAAAATTGTTCCAGGCAATGTTTAGTTCAGTTCAGTTTATATATAATCATCTCGTTTTTCTTTTATAACTAGGGTTTAAAAAATTTTTTTTAACATTTTCATCTAAATATCCATGATTAATCATCAATATTAAAATAAGCTTATGTCCAATTAGTTGCCCTCAAAATTAGAATTTTAAAAATCCTTAAGAAGGGTGAAATAGAGTTGAAAGAAAATCATGTGATGATTTCTATTTTGTAGATGGTGTAGTTATAGGAAAAATTGGCTTTATCTAGGTTTTCTTTATTTTGACTACCTTTAGAAAATGACAAAATGTATAATTGTGTAATTTACTGTAGTGATTACAGCCTACCGTTAAATACATAACCATCTAAACACACAAGTAAACTTTATTTATTTAACTTAACATCTTTTTGACACCAGGTTCATTAGAGAATGGTAAACGAAGAACACAATGAAGGGAATACAAGGAAGGAATTGGTCAAATTGTCTTTATTGAGTCGCCCCAGAAATTGCATGGAGTGAGTTCGATAAACCATGGAAATTGCAAATCATGAAGGCTACATTCAGTAGCTATTAAAAATATGAGGACTGATTCGGAGAATAACACAAATTTAGAGACAATTCAGAACTACTAGTGAGTTCATATAGCACTTGCAAGGTTGTTTAATCTCAATGTAAACAAAAGTTGTCTCTCTCCCGCATGGCTGCTTCACTTTTAACACTCGCAGGCAACTTCAATAATGTATTGTATTCAATTTTAGTACGGTTAAGTTTTATCATAACTTTTAAAAGCTCCTATCGTAATCAGAAAATTATTTCCTGGAATATTTTCAAGGCAAATATATACGGAATGGGAAGCAAATCAACCAAAACACAGTATACAATATTGCCATTTAAATGTAAATAATTCATAACTTTACATATTTAGCGGTGAAATTTAAGTATATATAGTTATCTGAGACATACACATTCATCCGTTATGTACACTATTGTTTAGGTCAAAAACGGTTGTATGTTAATTTATGTCGATTTTAATACTCATAAAAATGCATGTGAAAGACAGGCAGATATAATGTTTTTGGCTAGTGTTGTCCACGTGACTTTTTTTACAGGAAAACCACAGTCTAACTCCACGCTATAAACTGGCTTCACTTGTTAACACTGCACGGTATAGGACATAGCCACTCCCTGGTTATGTTCAGGATATTGCTTAGTTTCTCAGATATTTCTATCTTCATTTGTTATGTTGTAGGTGGTGTGTGGTTCCTAAACCTTCTCCATGGTTGTGTAGGCCTATAGTTTATAAGCAGTTCTGTATAGGCCTACTTATTCAAACATGGTGGGCAATTATATAAGTAAAAATACAAGAAAAGTTTACCCGGAAGAATTGTTGAAGAAAGCAGAGGGACTGGTGGAGAGTGGCTAGTCATTCCGAGCTGTGTCAAAACAATTAAATATTGAAAAAATGTTTTTGTATCGGATCATAAAGAAGAGAAATGCAAATATCCCACAAAGACAACCAGAGAAAAAGACTACATTCCCAGCTGAAGTTGAAGAGAACATAGTGGAGCATTTGAGAACTATGGCAAAACATGGATTCACTTTGGGAAAGAAAGAAGTTTTAGATGTGGTCAAAGAGTATGTAGAGGTAAACAGTTTGCAAGTATCATTTAAGGATGGGTGACCAGGACACGACTGGTTAAAAATTTTTTTACTAGAGGCAGAGATTATCCTTAGAGAATTTGGAACCACTGGAGAAGGCAAGAAGGGTTGCTACGGGGGGATCCTTTCATAATTTATGGATATTATGACATATTAGAAAAAGAAATTGAAAGATTCGCTTGCCGATAAGCCAGGCCACATTTTCAACTTCGATGAGACTACCTTTTGTACGGACCCATCTCGAATGAAGTTAGTAGCAGGTGTAGGACAAAAACCTCGTCAGCAGATTGAAGGAAGTTGGAGAAAATAGTACTGTTATGGCATGTTGCTCAGCTGATGGCAGGGCTTTACCCCCATTAATAATTTTTCAAGGGGCACATCTGTGGACCACATGGAAAGTAGACAAGGATTTGCTAGGGACATATGCACAGAAAATGGATGGATGACTACATCTGTAGTAGAGTGTCTGAAACCAGGAAACATAGTATCTGGCTTTCGGTCAACTGGAATTTATCCTACAGACAGGAACAAATATCCTATGTCAAGATTCAACTTGGACAAACACCAGAGATACCTTGAATCTCAACACCAGCCTGATCATCCAAGCCTAAATATTCCCGCAGCTGAAAACTTGGGTCTACCGCTGGATGTTCCAGGTCCATCACAGTACACGTCAAGTTTTCCAGCACCTTGTCTCTTGAAATGGAATGATGAATCTGATGATACATCATCAACTCAGTCAATCTCAGCAAGAATTGCAACTAGTCCAACATTTAAACCCTACTTTTACAGAAGTTGAAGAGAAGCACTGTTCCAGTCAAGCAAAGAAGGAAAATTTACCCGGTGCAAAAGTTATCACATCCTAGGAGTACACAAATCTACAAAAGGCAAAGGTGAAGGGAAAAGTAAAAAAACAAATTGAGGAAGATGAGGAAACAAATGAAGATGATCTCCAGCACTTGACAGCAGCCTTGAAGATGTTGATCTACTAGAGCCCCAGCCAGATGATTACAAGGCCCTTGATTGACCAGAAAATCTGAAGCCTGGTGATTTTCTTTTAGTAAAATGTAAGCGTGGAAAGCAGAAGAAACCACATTCAAGTATGTTGCTACTGTTCTTCGCATACTTCCAGATGAGAAAATTGAAGTAATGGGACTAAAGTCAGATGGTGACAGATCTTTCATTCCAAAAGAAGAGGCTATTTTCGTTGTTCCAAATGATGATGATGTAGGAAAACTGCCAGTCCCCAGCATGTGTGTAACTGGTGGGTGCTACAAATATTAATTTTCAAAACTAGTTGATATTATTGAAGCCTAAAATTTTTTAAAACAGCTTCAGAAACCCTTATCTGTGACTGAAGTTTGACCACATATTTGTCAAAATTAAAAATGAAATGCTGCAGCGAGACAAATTCCTTTTGGGTAAAAAGTGCCCCTGTGTGACAGTGCCCTTTTATGTAGAAAAAAACTCAAAAACTTTGTTTTGATAATAACCTGTTTGTGTGAAAGTAAATCAGAGTGTGTTGTACGACTTTTCATTCAAAGCAGCATTAAGAAATTTGGTACACTGCTCCAGAAAAACTTTTACTGAATATCAATGCCTGTGTGCTTGAAAAAATTCTCCCACTGATATTTTTTACTTATAAACAATGTATAATTCTTATATTGGATGTTTCATAACTAGTACATAATGTAGGAATATTGAAATAAATTTTAAACATTACCAAAAATATTTTATTCTGTGTGGGCACATTCTGGACCATAACTAAAAAATAACTTGTAAAAATTTAGTTTAAGTTGTACCAGTGATACACTAGACATGGGCCTGTAACAAAAAACCCCCAATCCTTTATAGAGTTGTTTGTTCACGAGTTGTTATGGGTGTATCACAATAACCCTCAACCTGAATCGTAATAGCCCATTTGATCAAAGCTATTGTGATACATAAAAAATAATTTTTTGTAGAACTTACTCAAGCTATATATTTTTTATATGTAAGTAGAATGATGGAGGAAGTAAAGTTGCATTTGTCAGTATTTTTTTCCATGTTTATAACTATGTTTGTCAACTAGAAATCATGAAAAGTTTTTTTTGTATCACAATAGTCCTGACTGGTCCTACTTAGGTTTCTGTTTTGAAACTTAACAACACTTAATTTTGCAGCCCTGATCCTAACATTGCTTGTTTACCTTGCACACCAAATAATTATTAATGAAACCTTATTAATTGTATTTGGTTGAGATATTTTATTATCTGGCTGTTTTACTTAATATATGGACTCTTTTGAAAGTCTTACAAAGTACAGTTATTAGTTTAATGTTTTCAATGTACAAACATTTTTCGTAATTTTTTAATTATCGCAGCTGTTGTGATGTCATAGGACTTCTGCTATTCAAAGTTTGAATCAGCCATGATGATTCCTATTAGTTCCTCTCTCTGCCGCCATCATTCAAAAAGTGAACGTTTCAATCAAAAGTAGCCGTAGTAATCCACACGCAAAATTGTGTGTGACGGCTGGAAATAAGTTGATTTTTACTTGGCATATTTTGTTTTTAGTAGTAGGACACTTTCCAGGCAAGTTAAGAATAGGCGTAGTCCTAAATCACGGTTGAGCGAAAACTGACTGTTGACGATGCAGACATTGTGTGCTGCGGTACCCGGCGGTCAACACATCTGGTAATCTGGTAACTTCCAGTCTAGTTATTTGCCGAACTTGATTAAATACTACTTTTAATGAAATGAACAGTTAATTTAATTGGCATAATGACAGTGATCTAGGGTTTTAAAAACATTTAATCCCAGTGGTAAAAGATTTAGAGTCCCGAATTCTTGTGAAATCCTACCCATGTAGCATCACCAAGAAATGTAACTGAACACTATTAGGGTTTGGGAAAGTGTTAAGCTGAACCAGAACAAAATTCCACATATGAATTTGTACAATATGTTGATGTGTTGAATCTGTCTTAGGGGGAATTTATAGTCCATTCCTGATTGGAAGCAAATTATGAAAATCAACCTTTGAAAAAACACTCTAGGCATAACATGTCACCCGTTTTTTCAATAACCTGTATTCCAGAAATATATAACACTGTGGTTAACTTTAGAGTACTATATTATTGAATAACTTGTAATATTTATTTCTTTTTAAAATATTAATTAACAAAAGCGAGTGCAGCAATATGTTGGCAACGACCAGTAAGAATTAGTTCAAAGTTAAAATATTATTTAAACCTCATTTTTAGTATACCATTTGTAAATTAAACGGTGCCTATCGAAATATTTAAATATTTAAGTAGCCCCGAAGACAACATATCTCATTTTTACAGTTTAAAATAACCGCAGAAAATATTGTGAGTAGGCTGTAATAGTACGGTATTGTTTTATTGAGCGAAAAAGCAATTGAAAAACCGTCTGCTGGCGAGGCTTGTCGAACTCGCTCTCTTTCTTCATCTCTTTCACACTCGGGAAATTTTACTTTGCTAGAATACAAGCAAATTATACATGTTTCCAATTGCAGCATATTACATACTCATTACAGCAAAATAATGATTTTTGAATTTGTAATTTACAACTGAAAAGAGATTTTAATGTTTGAATACATATTTTAATATATTTAGATATGATGGTGACTTTGGCAGATGTGGCGAGTCACGACATGGAATGTTTCTTTTTGTGAAACAAAACGTAAATTATTCTTACTCAAAAAATACTTCAAGTTAATACATCACGTTTGTAGACGAGTTTTTTTTAACCTACCTAGGTAAGTTACGATGATGTGAAAAATCTGTTTTTCCACGGCAGTAATAAATATACCGTGCCGTGTGTTTCGTTAATCATTGCGTCTGTGAAATGGCGTGCCTTTGTGCATCTTGGCCGATACGCTGGCCATGTGTGTGCGTGATTTCAAATATTTGATTAGCACTATTTATACATTTTAAATGTGAACTGTTTTTATGACAAAGTTAATTATTTACATATATGTCTGTTTATTTATCACAATGTTGTACCTTTGCCCAAAGGGGTTTGAAACACAGTTGTGTAACATACTTTGCCACAATCACAGAAGAAAAATACTAAGCCCAGCCCAATAAATTTCAATAAACCTAATAAACAGTAAGTAGCAATACATAGAAATATGAGCGGAATAAAAGTTACCTTAGTGGTGAACATGCACACAAACAAGCCTATCTTTTAGAGTTTGTATGACAAAAATGAGCAACACGAGTTACGTGCTTGAATTTAATGTGCCTTTTTTCACTGGTTGTTCCTTCGTTTTAATATTTATTCCAACTGAGGCCGTCCTTTTAGAGAAATGACCCCACACATATCAATAACAAAAGGATAATTACAATTAGTACAGCCCTTTACCTCGCAGTTGTAACAGTGTTAAACACAGTGTCGGCAAAATACTATAGTGCATTACGTGTATTGAGCTATGTTGTTGAAAACAAATATGTTAACGTAAAATAACTGTAAGAACTGTCTTCAATTCAGGCATTTTTAAAACGTCATAAAACTGACCTAAATAATGTTGGAGGCCTAAACTGTGAATATTCATACGGAATGGTTTTTGGAATATGACAGAATTCTTTGAAAAGCTGTAAACAGTAAACAACACATTTGACAGGTATAAAAGTAGAAGTCACATTTCAATGTATTTTTAGGTGTAGTGAAAGTATATGAAGATATGTACACTCACAATGGAATGTAAACATTGATTTTGACAGATGCTATATGGCAATGTTTGTTTACTTTTGGCGGAAGGATACTAAACGGGCCTGCAAGTATATATTTAGCAGGGCCCCGAGAAAATTACTTCCAATGGGGAATGGACTATAGGACTACTCACAAATTACAAAATCCTGTTATCTGGACATTGATTTATTACCTAAACACAGATACATTTATTTAAAATTGAATTTTTTATATAATTTTAATTTTAATCTGAGTAAAGGGATTTTTCTATTTTATTTGTGCATTTTATTCTAACGAATTTTATCTTGTATCCACACTCCCCTACTTGGAATAAAATTAAGCATTCTATTGAAACTTTGAGTATATTTCCTGGTAGTGTTGCTTATTCATGGATTGACAAGTGGTTTTATGTATTTGATACAAAATTTCCAAATGAAAGTGCGAAATGCTTTATCAAGCAAAAGGGCAATGTTGTTTGGATCTGTTCCAGTGAGAAGCTTGCTCAAGTATGCATTTCCTACTATTCCGGTAAGCATAATGGTAATTGAGATGTTAATAGTATCCTATGTGTAACCAGTCTTCAGATCCCTAGGATAAGCTAAGTTTTTTTTCTGAATGAATGAATAAATATAACATTCAAGTATTTTAAGTTTGTTCGAATGACTCGAGTGACGTCTGGCAACTGCAGATGTGCCATTTCCCCTACCTTCTCCATCCATTCATGAGGGCGACGCCATACACATACAGTAATTGCTTCCCATGTCCATTATTTATCTGATTCATTTACATAAAAGTCTGGGCCCTAAATCCATAACTACATGAATTGAATTTAAGACATCAAAGACTAATTGAAAATAAAAGTTGTAGTGTAGTCTGACAGAGTACAATAGGGTACAAGGGAAACAAATAATTTACATTTTCTCTCCCTCACGCAACCTTTTCGAAACAATAACAGTACAGTTTTATTTAAATTTTCAAGGAGTCAAAGAGTCTTAGCATGTTGTCTTAAATATTAAAATAAAATACACTTTTTAAACTTTGGTATACTTTATTTCATTAAGAAATCTTGAACTAAACAAACTGAAATTCATACCTTCATGTAGGTACATCATAACTCTTAAGTAGTTATTCGTAATTAGCACACAGCATCTGCCAGCTATAGTTTGGACATATATGCTTATAAAAAGTATAACATGTTTGACTACATACGCTACTCACAAATAATACAGAAATATTTAACTACATGTAACAAATAACAAAACGAAACACAGTTGGGCAAGAAAAGCATTCTCAAGGGACAATTTTGTTTCTTGCTTCGTCAAAGGGTTTTTCAAACAATTTGATCAAATGTAGAAGTATGAAAGATGGACAAGAAACACTGTAGATAAATGTGTGTTCTAAAATAACTGGAAGGCGTTTTGCAGTTTCACAGGGGGTGGGGGGGGGGGGGGCAGGGGTCATGGCCCTTGTGCCCCTCTCTTGGATCAGCCCCTGAACTTGCACGAGCTTTGCCTCTCCCGAGCTCCAAAATATAATTTGTGAATCACCATTTCATTTCACCTGAAATCCTACTACGGAAACTGCCCTACAGGCAGTTGCCACACTTGTCAAAACTGAAATTATCGTAAGAATAATTTAGCAAATGTTTTCTGTTGAAAAACATGCCGTCAGTAGTATGCCAGTGCACGAAGCACTGGATTCATGTAGTGCGAGTCTACCTAGGCTTTTATTTCGGTCTCGTGGCCGAAGACTTTTTGATAGAGAGATGGTGCACTGGCAGCAGTTAACACTAAGTGTTGAACACCTGGTCTCTGACAGATCACTTGAACAGTAACCTGTCTCTCTGGCCGACGTGTTGTCATTGCCGCGAGAAGTTGGCGATAGATAAGCTCCATGGTCAAGATCGATAAGGTTGTGTCCAAACAGTATACAGGTATATTCAGGTAAGATGTTTACCACAAATATCTTTTGAACTGCTGAAGGTGTCAAAATTTTGATTTCGAATCCATAAATGACTCTATGGGGGTCATAAGGTTTTGTTGAATCAAACGAGATTTGTTTGGTACAACCAAATTAGTTTGTTGTTCTCATTTGGTTGCCCCAAACTGTAAGATTTGTTTGGCTACACGTACATTAAACGGTTTGGGCCGATATAAACATTTTTTACGAGTTTGACCGTGTTTCGAACCTACATCACCTATATCCGTGCCTTATACCTTAGTAATCTCTGCTAATGTGACAATTGATGACGTGGGCAAGCTTTTAAATAGATATACTGCAAATATTAAACAATGTGTGCAAACAAATGTGTCAAGTTTTACAGCTTTACTAGTCAGTTTCTTTTTGCATTGTTTTATTAATGTGTTTATACGAATGTTAAGCATCAATAGATGCATTAACAAACACGGTTGCTATTCTCATGGTCACAAAAAATACAAACAAACTCTCGAGCTGTATTTTCGAACGAAGGCAGTCAAATGAGTAGCCAAACAAATATATACAGTTGATTCAACAAAATATTTAGTTGACAGTCTTAATTTTTTTTGGCTCAACACAGAGATGTTGTTTATTCAAATATATATTTTGTTAGGGGAACTAAATATATATTTGGCCCTATACAAACACACATGCCTGTTCATAGATGTAATTAATTACCGAGATAGCAATTTCAATTTTGGTTTTTTTTTTTTTTTTTTTTTTTTTCCAAGTAGGAATATATGTACTCTATTCTCCCAGGAGCATAACATTCTGTTAAGCAATGAGTTCAGTGATGCGATTATTTTGAAAATCCGACAAGCACTTTTTGAGATGTAAGGGGATTTTCATGTGTGTGTGCATTTGACTGTAGTTGTGGCAAAGTAGGTTGATTGGTAGGTTGTGTTGGTTTAGTGTGCGAGCCACTCCCTAGTTCAACATTTCGCAATAAGGAGCTTTAAAAGTGTCAATAAAAATTAGCAATATTTTCACTACGGAATTGATGCATGTTCGGCTGACCGGTTCTATAATAGCATTCAGCTGTTATTACCTAGACTCATTGGCAACGACTTGGCACTCAGGTAGTATCTACCTCTCACCTCCGGATACATGACTGCTCTGCTTGTGTTCTGTTTCAAGGGAAAGAGAAATGTGATTTGTTGTTGAGAAAGGTACTGTGGGAAAGATGACTTTGCCCGGGCAGTGTGTCTACGAGTAAATATACAGTGTGCTTGTGTGGCCACCAAGGCGTATGGTACTAACTTTTGGGCTCGGGGTAATGGGTAGGGTACCATTTTCATGTTTCCTCGCATTTCTGGAGTCTTCTCTATTTTTTGGCTTTAGATTTTGTGTGGTTTTGACATGAATAAGTCTATAAGTTTGCGACCACAGTGGGAGGCAATCGAGAAAATCCAATGGTAACAAAACCAGGGGATACAGTTTGGCGTTGCAGCTCCGAATGTATTGTCTACATTCAAAATTCAATTACACCACTTGATTGCCAAAGGATCAAAAAATGTGTTATGTTGCGCGAGGACTGTGAAGCATGGCACGTGCCGGGGGGGCACAATTTTCAGTTTGTTTCGCCACATCTCATAACTTCTGCGTAGTATTACTTTTGACTACGAGAAGCTACAATGCTTTTTTAAGTTTCATTCAACAGCTCTTGTCAAGATCATTCAATCGTGTGTATAAAAACATTTGTGTGGCACGGTTATGGTGAAATTTTGTGTGTTTAATGTAAAACATTAAGAAAATTTAACACAATTTTGGCCTATACTCGTCAAAAAGCCAAGTGGAAATAAAGAAATTGTATACAGTTGGAAAGAGCATCTCAAAAGCAATCCAGTGATACCCATATACCTTATATGATTGAGTGAAGCGGTGCTGGGAACGTAAAATGTTCATCAAGGTGTCAAGCGCGTCAACACAGACGTTTTCACCCAAAACAAAGAGCATTGCCCCCAACACAGCCAAAACCAATTTTTTCTGTTGTATGTGTTTGCTGCGAGCTGTTGCCAATTTCTTTGTATTCTCGTATTTTGGACTTGTTTGTAACTGTAATTGCGTTGTCCGAAGGTCATAGTGCACGCGTGAAATTGAGTAAATCTATATGCGTGACAGGTGTGGTTGATTCACACGAGATGTAATTTAATGAAAAGCAAGAAGCCATGGCCATCGTTGGTAGCATTAATGCAGTAATATAAAACAGTTGATTAACGTTATAAATATCAAATGTCATCATCCTATTTATAACTCGGGTATGTGTTTGGATTTAGTTATGTTTGCAAAGAAGGGAAGTGTCTGACAATTAGCAACTAGAGGTAAAATTATCAAAAGTCTTCATACCCACTCTCATACTGACTTCCAAAATGACCTTGTATAGTTAACCAAAAAAATGTTAACATTCTAAATCCCAACCCGACAGCTTCCAAATGTTTTTGCCTAATATTTTTTTCAATGCAACGACAAATCATTATTTTCACATTGTGACAAGTGAAACGTGCTGCGTGACGGATTCGTTCACACAAGCGAAAAATTTGCTTGAAAAATATTGTTGCGAATGACAAAGAAATTGTAGGGTGTGTACGTTTCTAATAGGCCATTTACAATAAATGTCTTTACTTAGTATGCATAGCTCTATTCAAAATCTAGATAGTTTTGACTTAAGTGTTGGGCAGGATACTTGTGATACAATTATAAATAAACACGTGTTTTACCCGCTCTCTTATCAGGGACTCAAACCCAGAAACCCTCCTACTTTAGGCTGGCATGTAGCCAACTGCTTTATGGAGGCAGTGTTTGGAGCATCAACTTCGGTTGTAATCAGTACACTGTTTCGTTAGATAGTGTTTACTTATCTTAAATAATTACTAAACTATTTTTTTGAAAAGGAGTGCCTGAGCGACTTAAGTCATGTAGGGTTATATGGCCTATTATAGCACTACTTGTATGAATAGTTTTGAAATGTTGATTGGTTTCCCAGATACGGCATAAAAGCTTTAGTGGTTAAATTTGGTTGAATGGTTTAATAGGTATGACAAATTTATCTAAATTATATGAAAACAATTTTAAAAATAAGTTTGTGACGACCTTAAATTGTGTACTTTTGCATGACTTACTATAGCACGTCTAGTGTGCAAAATGTAGTGGGAATTAAGTTGATTGGTTACAGAAATACTGCATGAATGCCGAAATACGGCATAAATTTTCCATTTCCTCACTTGGCACTATTTTGCAAAAAAATGGGCAAAAGAACCTCTCTGATGTATTTGATGCTTTTGATGTGAATTATTAGTATACTAAGTTTTGTCTACTTTTGTTCTATTGTTTAATATGTATAAGGCACTAATATAAATTATTCAAACTACATCAAATTAATAAAAAAAAATTAAAGACCTATTCAAAACATGTAATATTGCATGACTTACTATAGCAGTACCAAAATGCACTATTTAGTGGGAATTGGTTGTATGGACCCCGACGTATTAGCAAATTCAATGTTTGCCATATATACTGCCAGCATACACATTTTGGTTGACATTATTTGGGACGTATGGCACACTAACCTAAAATTTGCATGTTTACTTTGAAAATATTAGCTCTACAAAAGTATAATTTGTCGCCTGAATCTGGCGGGAATCACCAGTTAATTGTTTCCCTGAGATAGAACACAAAAGCTTAACTTTCATGTGGTTCTATCTTAAGTTGAAACTGGTTACATGGTTTCGTAGATATAGCATTCTATGCTAAAATGTTTATATAACCGCTATTTTTAATGTAAATACCTGGTCCTCTGAAACGTATCAGTTTACATGGCCTATCATAGTACTACTCGTTTGTCAAATTTGGCAGGAATCTGTTGTTTCCCTAGATACGACAAAACTTTGTTTATTTGTACAGTGCTCTCTTGCAAAACTGCAACAAAATCGGCTCTGGATAGATTCATTTGATGGTTGCAATATATACTGCTTGCAAACAAAGTTAATTGAATTTGGTTACATAGTTTCGTACACATAGCATACCAAGCTAAAATGTTTATATGGCCGCCATTTGGGAACTAAGTCTTTGACCCACTTAAAACATGTCAGTTTACATGAACTTATCATAACACTACTTGTTAGACAAATCTGGTATGAATTGGTTGATTGTTTCCCAAGATTTAGGATAAAAACTTTATTGATTCATTTGGCGCTATCTTACAAATTGGCGAACAAAAGAGGCTATAGAATAACATTTGATGCATGTAGTAGATACTTTCAGCGTACCAGGTTTGGTAGATTTTGGTCAAACAATATTGTGGCGATAGCAAATAAACCTAAAATATTTATATGTCTACAATTTTGGAAATAAGTTCTTTACATATTTAAATTGCATATATTTACATTACATGCCATACTATTAGTCGTGTGCCAAATATGGCTGGTATCAGGATAGCAGCTTCAGAGATATTACATAAAAGATTATTATTATTGTTCATTTTGTGCCATCTTCCAAGATGGCGAATCAATAACAATATCCCTCTGAATTCAATGATTTTACGATGCACTGTCAACCTACCAAATTCGGTTTAAATCGGTTAAATGGTTCCTGAGATATGATGTAGCACCCACAATTTTTAAATGGCCACCATTTTGAAAATAAGTACCCAGCGTAGTTGAAAATTTTAGAAGTCAGGGATGTCATTACTGAGTACTATGTGTGTACAGAGTTTGGTGAAATTAGGTTTAAGGGTTCAAAAATTATTTGTGGTGGGGGGTGAAACACATTCATCCAGACTAGACATTTGCATGATTTCGATAAGCCAATCTTTCCAAGGAAAGTAGGCTAAAATGCCTAAGGGTGTTATGACGTCGCAGAGAATGGGTAACACCACACATTGATTGTAACCACTATTGGACAATATGTTGACTTGCAAACGAGATTTGAGATTGTATCTTTCATGTTCACACTCACTAGTTATGGTAAATGTTGTTTGGAAAAGGAATAATGTCTTCTAAATCTGATCGTAGTGTAAAAAAAACCTCCGACGAAATACTACTTGTAGGGAAGTATCTATATTTCAATATAAATCACACCCTCAAATATTTACATTATTTTACAATCACTAATAATATTGCTAATATCATTTCACAACAAAATACTGCTCTTCGTTGATAAACCGTTTGTGCGTATTTTACCGTCTCTAACAGGTGGACCAACTAGCAACAGCTATGGCATGCTCGACACATATTATTGTTTTGGTTGGCAGCATTGTGTCTATCATGTTGGAAGACGATAATTGGTCAGTAAAAAAAAAATAAATCAAACACAAATGTTTCATTTTCATCATTACAACTATTGTCTCCTATTTCTAATTATTGATATTTCTATTGTAAATATAAAGGAAGGAAAAGCACTTCACTTCAGACAGTGCTTATACTATTACTTGTTCAAATATCAGCTAGATATTTCTAACTTCTGGAATACTGTTGCACCTAGCACATTCTTTTATTTCTTAAGTACAAACATGATATTTTCAGATATATAATGATAAAATAATTACTTCATCTATTGCTTAACAATATAAAAATGTCTAAGTGTAGCAACGAATGACCAATAAATGAAAACAAATTTCACATGACATTACAAGAAAATATAAATATTTTATTGAATTATGTATTAATTTGATGAACGTAATAAATGTATTTTAAATTCAATAAATTAAACATTATATATTACAGGTGCTTAACATATAGAATACCGAGGATTATAAAAAAAACTTGTGTCAAAGGAATTTTCAGTAACAATGCGGCATATTGTTTCAATTTTTAGGTGTGACGACAAGTACTGTTGTTCTTAAAACCCAAAAAATATTACACCAAATGCATACAAATAGTTTAAAACTTATCTGCACAGTATGCACTGCTCAAAAAAGTTTTGCTTATTGCAAAAATCAAAATTAAATTTCTCTTAAAATTTTAAATTCACTTAAAGTAATTTATTAGTAATTTATTGAGACTCTGAGAAACTATCATACGTAAGTAGTATATAAAAGTCTGTTTTGGAGCAATATATTTTAAATGGGGTAGTGAGGGGTCCGAGAGGCTACCTGCTTCGGGTTATTATGAGAGTCCTGGATGTATCGGCAGGTGGATCTTTGTGCTGTGCCTTCAAAGATGGTGTTTAAGCGTTTTTACTAGTGGCGGTCAATATAATGTCGCTCGAGCCCATTGTCGGCTTACATTAAAGGAACTGCAACACCATTTTGTCTCTGTACACTTTTCTCCTCTGTGTCCAAACACTCCCGGGACAAACCGAAGCGGATAGACCTTCAGGCCCCTCACTACCTTAGTGGCCGAGCGGTTGGACTGCTCGCCTCCCACCAAGGTGAACTGGGTTCAATCCCTTGCCAGTTAAATCCAGATTTTTGCAAAGTGGGAATCGTGCCAGACGATGCCATTGGTTGGCGGGTTTTCTCGGGGATGTCCCATTTCCCCCGCCCTTTACACTCCGGCGCTGCTCCATACTCAACTCACTTCACCCTAATTGACTCTCAAGACCTCGCTGTTAAGAGCTGCCCAAATCTCTTCACTACTCACTGCCCCAGGTAACCCTCACAGACGTGAAATGTTATCGTGCACGTTGTACCTCAAGCAGACGTATGGCCGGTGTCATACTACACGTTTTTGCCGCTGCGGCTAAAATGCTCCAGTTTGACAGGATGAGCACAACATATTGATGTAAATGAGAGGTGTCACACTAGTGTGACACCTTGAATTTACAACAATGTTTTGTCCCCATCCCGTCAAACTACATCCTGTTTAGCCGCAGCGGCACAAATACATAATTAGTATGATACCTTCTTAACACTTGTTTCACTAGTAACAGAGAGCAAGTTGATTCATGAATCCGGGAAGGACTAGTGATGCGTCACTTATAGCCTCTCCTAGTTTAAGGGAACCCACACATCTTAGTGGTATCACTGGATATCCAATGATTCAGAAGAGGTTCAAACATGGGAAACTACCGGGTGTTCACTATGCGTAGTTTACTAAAAGGGGTATCTGCCTCCCAGGCTAAACTTCATGGGCAATAAGGATGGTGGTGCCTGGTGGCGGGCCTCAACTCTTTTACGGTCAGTGGGGCCCTAAAGGTGGATTTCAATGCGAAGAAATTCAGACTGGAGGGACCACTTTTGGGTTCGCCTGTTTGTGGAGAACCCTAGATAGAAATGAAGGAGGAGCACGAGCTGACCTCTATTTCCTCGCTGGTTTCCTTTGGAAAGCCCAGAGGTCAGAATGAGATAGGAATCATGCTAGCAGTGGTGAGTGCCTGGGCTATATGCCCAGGTATCCACTAGATAGTGGTGTTCTCCTGAATATAGGAGAACTTGGAAGGCCAAATGTGAGATGATGGGAAAAGGAGAATGTTCCTGAGCAGTGGGAAGGGATGCAGGGCCCGAGAACAGGTTTTCCGCCAGGTTCAAGGGTCCTATGGCCCCGAACCAGCCAAATGGACAAAAATGCCAAGATACTCCAAAACCCCCAGGATTGCCTCAGGCTATGAGGGGTGGAGAATTGTCATTGTATATTGCCCCAGTTAACCCTTACAGAGGTGAAATGTTATTATGCATGTTGTACTTCAAGCAGACATAACACTTGTTTCACTGTCACAACAAATTACCATGTTTCGTGTTCAGTTTTGGCACAAAGGCTGCAAACGCCCTGAACTTTTGCCACTTTCTTCAAAAATATCACCTTTTATATAGCCGGGTGTGCGAAGCAGCAAATTTAAGTAATCGCCACAGTTCAAGGTAACTAAAAGACTCGAAATAATTTTCATGCAGGGATGACATGCACATGCGACTGACCTGCAGTCTTGCTGCTTCAAGTGTTAGTGAAAAAAGTGATCACTCCTACGAATAAGTTAAATTTGACTTCATGAATTTACTTTAAATTCACTGTATTTTACAGTTCCAATTTATTCTGATTTTGTGCAAATTACATTGCCCAAGTATTGTATCGTGGCAAATTCTATAAGTTTAAGAGATAATCAACTGTATTTATTGCCAGTACTTGGCATTTAACAGGGTGAAATGGAAGGTTTGGTTTGTGTGTGTGTGCTGTGTGCGCTATGAATTTTTTAAGGGCTTGGACAATTGCATTACACGCTATAATTCTGATATGTAACCGATAAGCGCAGTACCCTCCAGCTAATTTAGTATTGCCAGAACATCATTTGCTTGAAAATAATTCTTCCACTTCTGTACAGTATAATTTCTTGTTGTAAAAACACTTTTGTACTGACACTCAATATTGGTCACGAAAACACGTGCTCGCAAAAATTACACTGACTTCATGTTGCGAACAGCCATGCTCTGGTAGTAGTTGGATGTAGCCGATACTTTAGTAAAGGATGGGAGAGAGGATCCGAGGATCTATCCACCATCTTGGATGACCTTGACCTATCATTGGTCATCTTGTTTTCAGCCGTAATTTTGTTTCCGTCCACTATATTTAGATAATTATAAAGACAAAGGATTTTGAAGAATGGCGAGAGCCCAGAGTTAGTCAATATTTAAGAATCTCCACTGTCTGTAAGCTGTTCCCTGAGCCAAAGGTGTTTAACCAGCTCTTGAATAAGAAATTTAACACTTGAAGTATAGCAAATTCTACTTTTCTACTTTGATACATGTAAGCAACTTTGTTTTTAGCACAATAGTTATTACTTACTTTGTTGTCTCCCATTTTCTAAAAATCATCACAGGTAAGTCATTCACTTTTAAATGCAAACAATGGAATTTAACACAATAAGCAAAACCTTAATGAGTGGGATACATTTCTCAAAAATCATTAGAACACTGCCAAAAAAAAAATTATTTATACATTTTGAGTTTATTTTTGTAAAATAAGTTAAAAATTTCACAAAAATTGATCTGTTCTTAAAAATTGCAGAATGTAATTAGTACAATAATCCAAAATGAAATACAATCTAATGAAGCATATTTAAAAGAGTGAGTAACCTTATTCAGTATTTAAGAAGTAAAAGCCTGTTATGTGTATAAATGATTGGGTCCAGCCCTCATTAAATCTGGGATATCAAATTTTTTACATTTTATGATAAAATATAAATATGGCACATTTATTTGTTCTAAGATATGTTGACCAACACTAAGATATGGTGTCTTTTTTATACTAAATTTTATCGGCTGTGTTATATAAATGCACAGCAGTGTAAACTGAACGTGGTACTAGGCAAAATTACTTTACTAGTCCTGCGTGTACAGTTTAATTAAGTGCTGCATTTTGTGTTAACTCCTAGACTCATTTAAAAGTACCTGTACAAATTACACCAAGAGTTATAATTCGATAACCAGTATGTTCTCTAAAAAAAAATAATTAATGGAAGCTGAACTACATTCTACACGTTTCATAGAGTATAAATATGAGCTGATTATACAGCCAAGAAAACACAAAAATACAAACAGTAATTTCCTTTATATGTAAATAAGTTGAGCACGTCAGAAATAGTCTATCGAAACCCTGACACTTATTTTGGCACATTTTTAATGCGTAGAGGAATTTAATAGCACTATATCTCTACTTGGAAGTTAGTGTCAAGATAACTTGACAAAGTTGGTTCATAAGTTAAAAAGCATAAAAAAAAGGCATATCTGCAAACATATTTGCATTTACCTTAATTTTCCGAGTGTGCGGCATGGCTGCTGTATTTGTGAAAATAACTTCCATGTTCTGAACTGTTATGTAATTCGCTGCACGAAGTTTGTATTTTAAATAAAGTACTATAGTTCAAGTGAGAAAATGTAATTTACTACGATAAGAATGGGATATTACAGGAAACAGTACCTTAGCAAACTCCATACACTAAGTTATTTGGCATGAACGTATTGCGGCAATAGAACAGCAATATGTAATCTGCACTAAATTTAACTAAATTTCAATACTCTTACTACATGTTACATAAAGTTCGTACAACTATTTAACATACTAACTGATGCAAAAATAGAGCAATTGACTGATTTAATTAGTGTATAATTATCCTAATGTCACCAACAATATTTCACAAATTCTAGCACAAAATTATGTCCAGGTTCAAATTTATAAGAAATCAACTAACGTCCTTATCGGAAAGATAAAAATATTAAGTTGCATGTTTGTACAATAATCAATAATTATTTCATATTTACAATTCCTGATATTCTGTTTGGCCTCGAGGTCAGTGCACAGTTTGCTTGACAAAATTTTGTTTAGTAAAAGCTAATACAATTTTTCTGTGATTCAGTGTTATCGTAATCATGTACATTCTATTCGATTATCTATTCAAGATGATTAACCAGGCAAAACTGGTACCATTATATGTAGTAAAATAACTGTAAAATTTTGACAGATGTTACATTTATTCTTTAACAAACACATGGTTTTTGAAGGACATCATGTTAGGAAACCTCGTCAAAAAATGGTTTCATTCAGTTTATCAAAACAGTAATTACCTTAGCACTTTTAGAGAAAATAAAGTAGTGAAGTGTTTTTAGACAATAAGTATACAAAGTAGTAAACTGATGAAATAATTTATGTTCAAGACTGATGTACAAGAAATGTAATTTTTTTAAAATGAAGTAAACCATACAAACCTGAATACTAAAGGAGCAATTTCATTATGCATATAAATAAGAGGTAAAATGATTTGTAACATCCATGTGTGGTACAATCCTTAACTGATAAATCAGTTCAATCCTTGAAATATTGTTGTGGATATTTCAAACGCAACTGAGATGGCTTTAATTCACGTCATGATTACGCATTCAGATCTCGCAATGAGACATAACCAGGGTACCAAGAATGTCCTAATATATGCTATAAATTTTGTTCCTACAAATTTGTATTAGTAGACAGACCAACAGCAGTAATTTACAAAAATTATATTTTGTCAAAACACAGGTTTAGTTCTGTGTCATTTTGTGAATAAAACACTGCTACGATTGATCAAAACAAAAAAATAAGTGAAAAGTTTAAATTTTTAGTTAGGAATATCCATATTTTCCAGTAAACATCTGTGGGTAATAATAACAACTTACTCAATTTATACCAGACAAAATGTTAGCTAGAATAAGTGGGCAATATCCTTAAACACAAACATGCTTTTGTAGAAATTATTGGTTGCAAAGATCACGTTTACCAGGTTCCTCGAGAGCAAAATGAAGTCCTTCAAAACAATTATGATTTATATACACAGTTATTCTGCCAGCAGAGTAAACTCGAAAGCGAATTGCTGTTGATTGGGTAGCAGCTCGTTGTCTAACGGAGTCATCTGGGTTTTTACTGTCATTCTATGAAGGTATGCCGCAAGTCTTACACTGCTTGTGACAGAGAAACCATCTCGGACAAGCCCAACACGAAATACAGACACAGCTGCCGGCTATGAAAATAAAACTGCTCAAGCTACCATCTACCACAATTACACCACAATGACCTGTCTGAACAAATCATCAATGGCTTGGCCACTTACAGAACATATCAGATAAAGTATCTTAGGCTGTTATACTATCTTAGGCTGTTATACTATGTGTTTGTGCTGCTGTGGCTAAAGGGGATTCGTTTTGACGGGTTGGGCACAACACATTGTTGTAAATGCGAGGTGTGACAAGTGAACGCAGCAGTAGTGTGACACGTCACATTTACAACAATGTGTTGTGCCCATCCCATCAAACCGCAGTGGCAAAAACCAATAGTATGACACCGGCCTTAGATGGGAATCATTTTTCGACAAGGACAAGTATCTGCTTCTTAAGGGCTCCGCCTGCGTGACTAATGAAGCGAGTTGCACAGGCTTCATAGAAAACACGTGGTTTCAAAAACAGTTGGGATGTTTTGCAGCCCAAAAGACAAATTTCAATTTCTCATTTCAATACAGTCTTTTTTTGTGGAAATGGCATAAACTGTCGTCAAAATAAGTTATAGCTGCTAAAACATATGTACAGAAACTTCAGAGTTGTTTCTGGACATGCATTATAATTTCTTCTTTATTAGCGTGCCATAAAAATGAAAAGGTCACAGTTTAAAGTCACGTTCAGGCGAGTCGTCGCATGCCAGTTGAGCGCCATACTTGTAAAGGTGATGAGGTGAGTGGTGAGCGAGCAAGAGTCGTCCTTACGAGTTAGTAGTTGGGCTTATTTTTTGTAGATGAGTTGTTTGGGCATTGATGTTTATCTCAGCTAATAAATATCCTGGATATAAGACTTTTTGCTAGGAAAGATTAAAAACCCATTATCGAAGCCCATACACTTTCTTTTTTACCACATAGTAAGCGTATTATAAAATAAAAAAATTGTGAAAGTGGTAAAAATAAATACATTTTTAGAGAAGAAGTCAAAGAAAAGTAAAATGGCAGTGTCTTAGTTTAATATATGGGTTTTCATCACGTGTAATAAAATCCCACAGTTACCTATCTAATTTGCGCAGGAAAGTGTAATGGCTGTTCACGATAAAGTGAGCACTTTTGAAATCAACCATAAAAAAAAGTTACTATCCCTATCTGCATATAATGTAACAGGCATCCTAAGTAACGTGCACCCGGTAAAGTTGGTAACAATGGATGGAAAGTAGTTCCATATGTTAACGTTGAATAAAAAGTGTTAGGTAACCATTTGTGATCATTTAAATTATTTCTTACGCTTTCTGTTTTATTAATGCATTAGTGTGTAAAAATTAGTAGATTTATAAAATGTTTACTTTTCTAATAATTTCACAGATTCAATTTATCGATGCATAAAGTGATGAGGCCCAATGGCAATATTAATTTTATATAGGGTGGAAGAATACACTACGTGCATACAAGTAGATCTTCACCAGGGCTTTCAAAAGTGCTCATTTTACCGTGAACAGACTATAATGACGGAAGCACTGCACACCGGTTCAATACCTTACACGTAGCAGCATTGGACGTGCGTGTTATTGTTGCCCGTGTCGCTAGTGCCTCGAACGCGAACAAAACATCGGGCCCATACACCCTTTAAGCTCACATTTTTATGCGCCAACTGCGCAAAATGCCTAAAGGCAAGCAGAACTCTTAAAAAGCAGCAAATTATTACTCAATGTTTTACTGTCTAGGAAAATTTTTTCATGCACACTAATTTTTTCTTCAGTGAGACCATTCTCCAGGCGTCAAAATGAAGTTCTCGTGTGCGGAAGCGCAAATAAAATGGTGGTCAGTGTGGTTCGGCGTTGAGGGTGATGATGTCGATGCTCTAGCCGTGTGTCGTGGTTGAGGTCGTGGTTGGTCTCCGAGTGACGCCCGCGCCTGGCGGGTATTACCTGGCGGCATTGGATGCTGTGGCGGCCATCAGGCAGGTCGGGATAGCATTGGACCACTTCCCGTTGCGCAGGCAGCGCAGCATGGGCGCGCCCTTCAGCTCCAGCCCCGCGTCGCACGTGAACGTGATCGTCTCGCCGATCTTGTAGTAGAACTTGACGGCCGACATGCGGCCACTGATCGCTGTGCCCGGGTACGAGCACGCCTGCACGCCTGCGGCACAAGACACTTCTACTAGGGTTGACAACGAGCTCTTGAGAGCCAATGAGGGTGCAATGTGGTCGGAATAGAGAAGCGCCGGAATGCAAGATCCCCGAGAAAACCAGCCAAACAGCAGCATCGTCCTGCTATGGTGCACCACGTACAAAAGACAGTCCACTTTCGAAATCATCCTTTAGAAAAAAAATGTTACTCTCCATTCCTCTATTTGTAAAGACTGTTCACGATAAAGTGAGCACTTTTGAAAAGAACCTTTGAAAAAAAGATACTGCCCTTACCTGCATGTATTTTACACAACGTATTGAGAGACCTTCGCCCAGTAAAGTTGATAACGATGGAGAGGAAGTAGTTCCATGTTTTAATGCTGAATAAAAAGTGTTAGGTAACCATTTGTGATAACTTAAAATATTTCTTTTCCTTTCTGGTTTTTTTAATGCATCAAAGTGTAAAAATTAGCAGATTTGTAAAATATTTACTTTCCTAATAATTTCTCAGTTTTACATTACAGACGTATGAATAAAGTGGTGAGGCCCATGACAATGTTATTGTACGTGACATGGAGGAATACACAAAGTGCATACAAGTAGATCGTGTAAGCAAGGGTTTCAAATGTGCTCATTTTACCGTGAATAGCTTTTACACACTGGCATGCAGGCTCTTAGGTTGCCATCAATTTAATAGAAAATAGTCCTAAAGCCCCTGTCACACTGTCAAACTTTCTTTCGTCAAATAATGTTCTACAGTTGTGATGTCCCCGAAACATCATAAAACGCCTCCATATTTGTCTAAAAATGCTGGATGGCCCCAGTTTCCATCAAACATTTGAAGATTCGACCAGTTCTACAATTTCTTTGTTTGACAGGCTCAGCCAATTGGAATCGAGCACGATAAAAATGGCAGTTTCCGATGTCACTAAACTTTAAAATAATGAACAGTTGCTGGAAACGAAATAATGTTATGAAGATAATTAATTTAATGTAGAAGCTGCCTAAGCATGAATGCTATTTTAAGTGAATATTGCACATAATGTTAAGAGCAGGAAACATCTCCGATAAACAAAATTTTAATTATGTAATTAAGTAAAGAAAGTGCAAATAAATCAAAACCTTTCTTCCAGTAATAGACTGCATGGATACACAACAGCAGTATAGTATCTCACTTAGAAAATAATTTCTAAATAATCATTTCAGATTGTATTCACCCAGTAAAACAATTTGACAGTGTGACACATTTTCAAACATATTCAAGATAACTTGATAAAATTTGTTGGAAAGGAAAAATTTTATGGCTGTATTTCTTATTAAAGTTTTACTGTCAAATATATTTTAAGGAGAAAATTTGATAGTGTGACAGGGGCTTAAGACAAAGTTGTACTGAGAAGGTAATATGTAATTACCTATATTACTGTTGCAGTCGGTGTATGTTTCATACAAACAAGAGCCAAATTTGCACATTATTAAGACTTTAACTTTCCTGCAGGTCCTTGTGTATGAGCTTTAAGAGGTTTTGGGGTTAAATACCTCCTATGAAGTTGCCAGAAGTAAAATAAACCTAGAAAGCATTTTAAAAATGATGAACAAATTGTACCAATCTAAGTTCTAATTATACTTTAAAAAGTGATGTTATTTGGTTGTCTCTTGTTCGTTTCTATAACTGGGCTGTACCATAAAATTATGTTCATTGTGAAACTGAAGGTAAAAATTAACCTTTCCCTACCATAAAAACACATTCAATTTTAAAATCCTGTGCACCAAAAAAAGTTTTCTGGTGTCAAACAAATTTTTTATTGGTAACCATAAAATTATTTACTCAATATAGACATGACAGAAGATTTTGGGATTTTGTGGTACCAGCAAAATTTTTTTGTCATTCCAGTATTTAGTGGGAACTAGAAAATGACGTTTGTGGTCACCAATAAATTCAGTGTTAATAGGCAATAATGTGTTCATTTGTTGCAGTGAAAATGTTACAATGATAGCAGCAGTACTGGTTAGCGAGGCTCACAAAAGTGTTTTGCGGGTTGTTGGTTTTGTAGTTCAGTATGGTCCAACATCAATTAAATACTAACTTCAAAGTTGTCATGAGTGGGATTCAAATCTTGGACCTCTCAATCGCCAGCTTATCGTGTTATCATAATGCTACCTTGCTCGACATTATAATGTTATTTTCAGGCTTGCACACTTCACCTCGTGGAAAGTTATTTTCTGAAATCATTTACGTACTTTGAATAAAGGAATGATATAATTTGTTCATAAATACTTAATAATATCTTTCATGAATTAGTTCGTAACCTGATGCAAAGAACTGAACACAGACAAATATGTTGTGGCCAGACAGAAATTGGCCGCATCGAATATGCCAGAACACATGCGCAGAATATAAGCGAGTGAAGAGATTTGAAAGGCTCTTAATATCGAGGTCTTGAGAGCCGATGAGGGGTGATTGAGGTGAGTATGGAGCAGCACCGGAATGAAAGGGCAGGGGAAACTGGAGATCCCAGATAAAACCTGCCAACCATCGACATCGTCCGGCACGATTCCCACATGCGAAAATCCTGAGTGACCCGGCCGTGGGTTGAACCCAGATTGTATAACGGATGTAGTTTTGCAGTAGCAACAAAATGTTACTGTGGATAATATGAATACTGTTGTTGCAAAGTGAATATTTTGTGGCAGCCAATAAATGTTTTTTAGTAAACAAATATGTTAATGAGCAGTAAATAGCTTTAGTACTAGCCAATATACATGTTATTGGGCATCATCACAATATGTATTGGGCACCACAATATGTTTTTTTACTAACAACAAAATTTTGCCATGGAAAGCATCAACCAAACAGTTTATGTAGCCACTAACAAATCTTTTTCTCTTATGTGCATGGGCCTGCATTCCTGAAAATTAAATGCTTCCCCTTCGATGGCGCATGAATAAAATTATACAGTCCATGGCAACAGTAATCTTACAGATAGCGCACGGTTATGTAATGAAAAGAAAAGTACATCTTAAGTACGTAGGGCTTTTAAAAGTGCTCAGTTAACAGTGAACAGACTATACCTACACTTATATTAATTACTCCTTTTTCAAACTTAATTTCTCCTGCCAGTATGGCTAAGATTTCCTCCACCTCTTCTTTGTTTTTAACAACTGTGTGACAAAACAAGAGGGGGTTGAGAGTTGAGGTTATGGTCGGCGCTCGACAGGGAGGTCCCGAGCGTCGGTGAGGGAGCAGCAGTGTAATACTGGGTGGGGGAAGTGGGAGTTTCCAAGAAAATCTGCCAGTCAATAGCAACATCTGCCAGGTTTCCCTCATGTGAACGCCTGGGTGACCTCACCAGGAATCAGACCCAGTTCACCTTAGTGGGAGGCGGGCGAGTATTCTGAACACCTCGCCACCACGGCTCTTAACATGGAAAAATTTTAATTTTTGCAAACCTACAAATAAATGGACTTTTTTACTTACCTTACGTACACTGGGAAAAAAAAAACTCAGACCCTCCTTCCCCCAAATACGTAATGACCTGAGTGCTCCGTGCATAATTTAAAACCCTAAATTAAATTTAAGTTATGGACGTAATTATAAACGTTTAAGCCAAATATTGAGGGACATCTTACAGTTTGATACCCAATATGTTAGAAAGGTTCCATACGTTTTTCGTGACTAACTGTGTGAACAAAAATCCAAACTGAAAACTTTGATTGGGAATGAACTGACAAGTTTCTGTCGGCCTGCCACTAGACGTAATGAGGCGTGTGGAGCATCGAGTAATTGTGCCTGTCATGTCGTACAATGTTACAGAGGAGCAACAGAAAATTATATCTGAATGTCTACCAAGAAGTTAAACTACGAAGTAAAGGTCGTTAGGAAAAAAAACTTCACAAAAGTGAAGTGGGTACATACATGCTTTTCAAGTCCCTAAATACCAGTAGTAAATGTAATATCCTAGCAAAAAAAATCTGACGTGTAATTATACGCCTTGATGTATTGAGTGTGTAATGCTCAAGTTCATGGCAACTGTAGTCAGTGTTTCAAATTTTAGACACAATGTTAATTTTCCGTAAGATGGAAAGATACAAAATTATAAGAAAAGTAAATCCAAGGCAGGAATTTCACAGTTAACTGTGAACGGCCTATACAAAAGCTAGCCATTCCACAACCACAAAGCAATGCGGATATGCCTTATGTTTCCCGTAATGACGTAGACAGAAAAAAACAAAGTTGGTGTGGGGGGGGGAGGGGGAGGATCCGGGTTCAACCTCCCCCCTCCGTCCCTTGAAGTATAAAGAACACATTATCAAAAATTGATGTTAGTTATCAGTGAAATAATAAATTATATAATAAAACAGTAAAAATAAGTAAAATACAAACATTTTTATAGGCACTACTTTATCAATCAAGAAACCGGCCCCTCACCCCCAAATAAATTTCTGCCTATGCCACTGGTTTCCTGGGATCTCAAAACGGGCAGTTACGTACATTTGGGCACCATCCCAGACCAGCGGCCGTTCTCCTGGCATGCGATGATAGGCTGTCCCTCCATCATGAACTCCGGGTTGCAGTTGAACTGGATGACATCGCCGGCCTTGTACGGCCCATTACCTTGGATGTAGCCGTTCTCTGGCATCGCCGGAGTGTCGCACTGCACCTCTGCGTAGCACCAAGGCAAAGCGTTACCGTCTGTTTGCATTACCTTCACACCTTTTATTTTATTTTTAAATAGAATCTTTGAGAAATCACACAATTAATTATGTATTTGGTTGGTTCCTAAATACTTAGTATAGCGCAGAAGTTTTATACTTCTGTTTACACAAAAAAGCCTTCAGGAATAAAACACAGGGGATGTTGAGTCGCCCTTTCAAATCAGTTGCAATCCATATGGTACAAAACTGCCTTGGCTGGACCAGCTGCTTGAAATGCCTTTGGTTGCTTAAGATAAGTGAAAACGTTTGAAAATATCTGCTGAAAAATATTGTTGCCTTTAATTGGATGTAATATAACCTAAACATTACCTGACACCCTTACGTTAATGCTGCCAGTGAATTAGAAAAATCATAATTACTGTTATACATTTCTTATAAGCACAACATATAAACTGGTGGTAAATTGAATTGGTTTCTTTTTTGCGCTATTGGGGGTAAATACTGGCGTTATGTTTATGGAAATTATATTAAGCTATCAGTGCAAAATATTCCTATTAAACTTCCTAAACTGTAATGTAAGTTTTTAATGTATTTATAGTATGGAAATAATACCACGTATATTTCCTGAGCAATTGTTGGAGCTCTACCATGGATGTTTGGCGAATTACTTTATTCGAGGTTACTCACTGTACGTACATTCTACTGTGATGAATTTGACGCCATCGGGTGAGACACGGAGAAGATCACGATTCATTTTTACCTGTGGTTGATGGGCACCAGCAGTTGTTCCTACACACCGCACTTTGAGACACTGGGATCCCAGGGATGCTGTGGGCTCTTGTGTGTTTGTCTCACCCGTGCGTACTTACGAAACAAATTTTACACATAACACTGCAATACACAATAACTGGTGCTACTGAAAGACATTCAATTTTTACACTAAGAGGTATGTTTATTTTTACCATGTTACAAATATGCTAAATTATATAGATTTTATGTCTCAAGCGTGTCTAGCCAGTTCCGGTGGGTGATTTCCCAAGCACATTACTAAACTTATACACTCAGAATGGATGATGTTCTGCGGTGTTTGAAGAGACAGCCTCTACAAAGTAAGAGGCGTACAGCCACTAGGATGGACTGCAGGTTTGCCCAGAGACAGTACACGGAGTATGAAATGAACAATGCGCAAATATCTACGCAGCTAGCGTCTACTTGTCCCCAAACCACGTGGTGTGTGGTGATGGTCATACACATAGCGGGTTAGTGCAAACACAATAGCATTGTACAAAATACATAAAATAACACTTGATAAATATGAGCAGGGAAAATAAACACGCAAAGGTGTGAAATCAGCTTCAGATGGCGCGGATGCCGCTGGATGAAACTCACAGCGGACCACGTGTGCGGGTGCAAAACGCAGTATTTTTAGGAAAATTTGGTCAATAAACATTGGCCGAATATGTTATCTGCATTGGAAAATTTATCCCAGTAAGAGACGAGCATCGAAATACTCATAGGGTGCCGGATGGCGGGAAATCACTCGTACATGAATTTACAGCGTGGTCAGGAACAAAATGCATCAAACGCTCAAATTACACGAACCCTTATTGAAAACATTACATAAACCTTGAGATAAAATTACGGCGCATAAGATGGAACAAGAATTAGCCCTTATAGCGCGGTGAGACAGAATACATAGTACATCAGAAGTGACATGGCAGGGTTTCCACTGTATTTCAGTTGAGTTATATCATGATTTTCAGTTGATGAAAGTTGCACGAGTAAATAGTTAGTGTTATTTCACTATAAAATAATGAAAAACATGAAGGATGTGCTTATTGCTATAACTGTCTGTTAATGTGTTATATATCAATTTTAACCTGGCCCTGAGAAAACAAGCTATTTAAGCTTCCTTTGGTGCTCTCATTCTCCAAGCTAGCTACTGAATTAAGTACATGAGCAATTAAATAATCCGGAAAGTAGTGTCGAACTGTAATATTTATTACATCTGCTTTAAAAATTATATGGGTTGTACTCAAGAGTAACTTTAAATTTCAAAACTACTTGTCCACATCATTTGCATCTAGGTTAGGTTTGTACACTCTTATTTTGCTTGATCCGTCACCTGTCAATCCATATAAGTGTAAGGTTCATACACACCAATGAAATAATAAACAAATACAATGAAATAAAGATATAAATGTTTTTAGCTACATATTAGTGGATTTCGGTTGTTAGTCTGCTGTGTTTACCTTATCTGACTGCTTTGTGCAGTCGTGTAGTTTATCTGTAGAAATAATTCCCTGAAACAAATCTATCATGTGACAGAAGCGAGATATTTAAGCAATTCTTGATAGTATTAATTTTCACCTTTGCAAAAACGTAGTGTTTGAAAACACGTTTTTACCCCGAGTAATTTAACCCATGTTTGTGTACTTTCAATTTCGTCATGCCTGAATCACCAATAAAATTCGCAGTTAACATGTAAAATGTATTTTCCCTGCAGTAGTCCAAGAAACCAGCTGATGAATCCAGTATTTATAACTGTCATTTCCAAGATGTATATATGGGCAATCTCTGCCTACTTGGGACAGCTATTAAAGTTGGGGTTATCACACATGCGAGATATCACAGTTTTGACTTGTTTTCTTACCGTAAACTGTTGCTATGATTTATTAATCACCGATTCTTGTAAACAGATTTCTCTTGAGCTAAAATTTCTTACACTTTATAATTCATGTAGACCTATATGAATATTATATATTAAATGAAAAATTGTGTTTGATACTTGCCTTTGCAGCAGAGCTCATGTCGCAGGAAACTAGAACTACACATATGAACATAGACACAGAAAACCAACCAAGAATAGTTACAAATAGGTCGGCCTACGTGAAGAACACAGAGAAATCAGTGGAAGGGATTCCGTTAGTAAGCTGCAAATTAACAAACAGAAAAACTAACGATGGACACAACGAAAACAAACACAGTGGTCTTCTTGCAACTAAACGATTCCTTCTGCAGAATTCTGTGTGTTCATGTACGTGTTGAAAACTATTCCTGTTTGGTTTTGTGTTTTTGTATGTGTAATTCTAGTTTTCTGTAACAAACTCTGCAACAATAGTGTATATCTAAAACAATTTATAATTTGTTTCATGTGTCACTACTGCAGACCTGGTGAATATTCAAAACTAAGGGTGTTGATGTCACTATTGTGAAACATTATCACCAGCTTGTCAAAATACCTACCAATGTTTTACAATTTAGTATCTAGGTCTACTGTGAAAGTTTATCAAATGCCACTTCCTGGAATACATGACTTCTCAATAATTTTCTTTAATGTTATTTCTGAATTTTTGTCTCTAAATCCCATCTCTTAATGCTGTTTGTACACATGTATATAGGTACATTGCAATCAATTTATTATATCTGACAACTTCCAGTATGTACTGGTACTTAAAAAGAAACAAGTAAGTATAATTATAAAAAAATAAAATTGCAGATGTGCAAAATACTGTCCCTCCCATTAAAAAATCAGATCAATGATAAGCTGGTAGAGAATTATATTAATTGTTACAATAATTTTTTAAAAATTGAACTTTGTAATTGACTTTACCCAAATATAATTGAAGAAATGAGGTTCCTCTCCCCCTTACCTTTGGGTAGAGTGGGGGGAGGGGAGGCTGCCGTGGGCATAGTGGTAGGATGCTTGCCTTCCACCAATGTGATCCAAGTTTGTTTCCCTGTGAGGTTACTCACAGATTTCTACATATAGGAATTGTAGTGATTGATGCTGCTGGCTGGCTTGCTTGCTTGTTTTCTTGAGGTTTTCCTGTTTTCCCCACCCTTGCATTTCAGTGCTGCTCCATATCTGCCATATTTCACCTTCACTGGCTCTCAACACCTTGGTTGTTACAAACCACCTACACCTCTCTCAACTTCTCCCTTTTCAAGATGATTAGAGGCCGTGGTGGTGTAGCAGCTAAAGTATTCACTATTTTACGAAGCACACTTCATTCTAAATACTGATGATTCATCATCAATATTAAAATAAGCTTATAGCCCATTAGTTGCCCTAAAAATTAGAATTTCGTAAATCCTGCTGAAGAGTGAAATATCATTTAATGAAAATTACGTGAAGTTTTTCAATTTTGCAGATAGTGTAGTCACAGGAAAAGATTGGCTTTATTTTAACTACCTTTGGAAAACTATAAAATGTAAACATTTGTCATTAAGTGTAATGGTTACAGCCTACAGTTAAATACATCACGATCTAAACACACAAGTAAACTTCATTTATTTAACTTAACATCTTGCAGACAGCAGGTTCATTAGAGAATGGTGCATCAAGAACACAATGAAGGAAATACAAGGAAGAAATTGGTCATGCCTTTATTAATAAGTCACCCTAGAAATTGCCTGGAGTGAGTTCAAGAAGCCATGGAAAATGCAAATCAGGAAGGCTACATTCTTTAGCTATTAAAAATGTGAGAACTGATTTGATTGTATATTTTTATTTTGACTTAGGAGTGGGAGTTGGCAACAGTGCAGGAACAAGGCAGTATCTCATACCGCGAACATGGTGGCAGCAGTGTGTTGCCGTTCGGCTATGGAATTATTAATAGTTACGCGGAAATAAAACTGCGTCTGGAAAGCAAACGAGTAATACAAAATCGCAAAATAATAGACAAACTACCAGACACAGTTCAAGTGGCCACATTCAGAACAATTTTAGGAGTTCAAAGTGTGAAGACTTATCACAGTCTTAACCTGAAAGACGACGAAACAAACACTGTAGAAAAGATAACAACTGAGTTAGACAAGGTGTTCAAACCAGAGACGAATATCATTTATGACCGCTTCATTTTCGGATTGATTGTGAAAACGCAGTCAAAATCGGTAGCAGAATATGTGGAGAAATTGAAAACTCGGGGGGCAACGTGTGAATTTAGTGGACTGTTTGCAGAGTTAATAAGAGATTGGCTTGTGTTAGGAATACAAAGCAACATTCTCTGGAAAATATTATCAGACAAAAACCTAACCTTGGAAACAGCTATCAACATCAATTGTGCTCATGAACTTACCGAACAACAAGTACAGCATGTGGCAGATTGCCAAGACATGCACAAACTATCAGAAGATGTGATACATGCAGTCCCGAGAGTAGCAGCCCAGTAAGATAACCGTGCAAGAAAAGAGAGAACCAGCAAAAGTAAACAATTCCCAGACCTGCATCTACTGTGGAAGATCTCACCAATGAGGTAAGCGGTTTTGTCCAGCAGCAAGGAAGGAGTGCCGCCACTGCAAAAAAAATGGGTCATTTCGCCACAGTATGTAGGTCAAGGCAAATGGAAGATGCAGAGAGTAAACACCCCATTCATTTGATACAAGATCAAGGTTGTATGGAGCAGCATGATGATATGTACTCCATACAGGAAGTAGGCCTGAATAGTGAAGTCAGTTGCAAGCAGACACAAAAACAAACAGAAAAAAATTGCATATAACTTTACATTTTCCAACAGCAGTAGTCTGCCAGACAGACAGTGGTGCCACTTGTAATGTCATGAGCATTCAAGACTTACACGAGATACATGTGAAGCTGACCCACAACTTAACAATTCCACCACAGTGCTGAAGTGCTATGCCAACACTCAGATTATCCCGTTAGGTCAACGAAAATGGCAGTGCACATACGAAGGGTACGTACATTGTCTCACCTTCCAGATTGTAGATTTAGACTGCACACCCATTATACATGCGGCAGACAGCATGTGGCTAAGATTAATACAGGTCGAGGGCAAATTTTGCTCTGTGAAAGGATATGTGAACAGGCTGAATGAACACACAATAAAATGGGAAAACAGACCTATACCAGCGAAAATAACAGAATATGACATCAGACAAGAACTCAAAGATACATTACAAAGTCTGGGAAAAATACCAGGGGAAGTACAGTTGGATGTAAAGGATGATGCCAAACCACAGCAAGATCCACCCTGTCGTGTGCCAACACCACTTAAGAAAGAGTTAAAGATATTGCTGCAACAGCTTGAAAAACAACAGGTCATAGTGCAGGAGACAGAACCCACAGATTGGGTCAGCAGCATGGTGATTGTACAAAGGAACAATCCAGAGGGCCAAGCCAAACTACGCATTTGTTTGGATCCACAAAATCAAAACGAGGCAATTAGGCAAGCACATTATCCAGTTCAGTGCTGGATCAAATTTAACCTGAACTCGCCTAGGCAAAGGTTTTCAGTCTGTTGGATACAAAAAATGGCTATTGGCAGATAACTCTCAGAAGAATGCAGCAAACTCACCACTTTCAATACACCATTTGGACAATACAGATGTCTAAGGTTACCCTTTGGCATATGCAGTGCTCCAGAAATCTTTCAGAGGAAGTTGCAGGAAGCATTGGGCGATCTACCAGGAGTTGAGATAGTGGCAGATGACATCTTAGTATATAGGCAAGGGCAAGCTGAAACAGAGGCACGAATAAATCGTGACGAGAAACTGTTGCGAGTGTTCCAACGAGCCAGAGAAAAGGATGTCAAATTTAACCCCTGGAAGCTACATTTCTGGAAGACAGAACTGAAATACATTGGACACCAAGTCACAAGTAAGGGACTGAAACCAGACCTGGAGAAGGTACAAGCCATCCAAGAAATGCCAGCCCCGCAAGATCAACAGAAAGTATGTACCCTATTAGGATTTGTCAACTTCCTAACAAAGTTCTTAGCACATTTAGCAACAGTATGTGAACCCATCAGAGAGTTAACACACAAGGATGTCCTCAGGCACTGGGGATATCACCAAGACCAAGCATTGGCAGAAATAAAGAAGCTAGTAACCTCAGCACCAGTTCTACAATACTATGATGTTGAAGTGCCAGTGGTGATACAGAGTGATGCAAAGCATGTACGAATTGGAGGCAGTTCTACTTCAGCATGGAAAGCCAGTTACATATGCATCAATGAGCCTTACAAAAACGGAATGAAAGTATGCTCAAATAGTCAAGGAGGCACTTGCCATTCACTTTGCATGCAAGATGTTCCATGCATACATCAGGGGCAGAACAGACAATAGTAATTCACACTGACCACAAATCACTTGATACTATTTTCAGGAACCAATCTCACAGGCGTCTCCAAAACTTCAAAGCATACGCTTAGCACTTCAGAGGTACATGTTGGAAATCGTGTACAAGCAAGGCAAAGGACAAGTACTAGCTGATCATCTAAGTAGAGCACCAATGTCAAACAGAGGTCCAGATTCCAGATCACAGATGCAACAATACCTACTCAGTCTGGAAAGCATACAAACCGGTCACAAACATGATACCACAGACACTCCAAGACCTAGCAGAAGCAACAGGATGTGATGCAACACTACAGGAGTTAAAAAAACTAATACAAATAGGATGGCCAGCAGAGAAAAGTGACATTTCCCCTGCCATACGACAGTTTGCCCACTACAAGGATGAGCTGAGCTACCATAAAGGAGTAATATACAGAGCAATGCGAGTAGTCATACCAGCAGAGAAATGCAGGGACATGTTACTCAAATTACACACTAACCATGTAGGAATAGAAGCAACATTAAGACGGGTATGCAAAAATTTTATACTGGCCCCATCTGAAGCAAGATATCAAACACCACATAGAGACCTGCATGGCATACCTGACATATCAACCAAGCCAACAGCCACTCCCTCTCCATGAACACAATACTCCAAAAAGACCATGGCAGAAAGTCAAGATGGATTTGTTTGAGCTTGAGGGACAACAGTACTTGATTATAGTGAACTACTACTACGATTTCTGGGAGTTGGATGAAGCCACGAACCATCGAGCGCTCAAAGTAATTGAGAAACTTAAACAGTTCAGTCAATATGGCATTCCAGAAGTTGTAGTAACACACAACGGACCACCATTTGCGAGTTAGGAGTTGGAAAATTTTGCAACAACTTGGCAATTCAAACACATCAGCTCCATTTCATCCACAAGGCAACGGCAAGGCAGAAGCCACAGTAAAGATAGCTAAGACAAAGCTAAAGAAATGCAGACTAGCCAATACAGATCCAGCCATGGCTATCCTTGAATGGCGCAACACACCCACACAAGGTATTGAGTCCAGTCCAGCTCAACAATGCATGGCCAGGCGCCTACGAACAGCTGAAACAGAGAATACCTATGGCAGTACCTGCCAAGATCATCTCATCAATAAGAAGGATGCATACAAAAAGTTTATGAAAAAACAAAGGCGCTCCCAAGCTTAGATCCGGGACAAACAGTGATGGTGCACGGTATAGGAGGAGCCAAGAAGTCATAGACACCAGGTGTGATAGAATGTAGAATATGAAACACTTCATATGGCATGCAGATTGAGGACCGGACTTGCAGACCACATCGCACAATGATCAGGGCGGCAACAGTAGTTCCCTCAAGGACTCCAGACACCTGCAAAACCGCAACCTTCACCCCTCCACACAGCAGAGAATGCTGTGACTCCTCCTTCAACCCCAGTATGACCAGTGGTAGCAGTGACAAATTCAGTTTCCCCACGGGGTGGGTGGCGAGGCTGGGACATCCAACAGGAGTCACACAGCACGCCATTAAAAAGAGTTGGCTCCACAGGACAGTGTTCTAGAGTGCTTCGCAATAGAGACACCATAAGCAAACCCAAGAGATGGGAAGACTTACAATTTAAAAAAAAAAAAGGGGGGGGGGGAGAGATGTTAGGAGTGGGAGTTGGCAAGTGCAGGAACAAGGCAGTATCTCATACCACAAACATTGACAAACAGCTGATTTATTGTTTGTCACCAACTCTGCTGGCTTGGGGAGAAAAAAAATTGCAAGAGTGGCATTTTATATAAGGTGTAGCCATGTATTTGTTTACTATGTGATTTGCCATTAATGCCCTGCAAAAAGCAATTTTTTTACGAGGAAAGCTAAAGGTTAGGTATAGAACATGCTTGGATCAGTTATTCACGTTTTTCTTTACCTTCACTCTACAAACTTCCACAGTCTTAGCTTCTAATAAATGAATTCCATATACTCCTACACTCAGCAAATCGGCAGTTAGAAAAATAGGTATCTGCAGTTTTATAAAAGTGCCTGTACCTCTAACAAGTCCTCTAACAAGTCTAACTAAACACACTGCAATTTACAAACTTACGCATTAATATTAATTTTTTTGTTGCAGAACAAATCAGAAATAGATAGTAGTTTTAGGTGTGTTTACATGCCAAATTCACATTTCACAAATGCAAGAATAACACAAATTTAGAGAAAATTCCGAACAGCTAGCGAGTTGATATAGCATTCGCAAGGCTATTCAATGTAAACAAAACTTTTATGTCTCCAGTATGGCTGCGTACTTGTAACGCACTAGCAGACGACTTAAACAGTGTATTAACAATAACAAAAATAGTCACAAAATAACCATAGCACAGTAAGTTAACCACAGAACAGCCTTGGGGATCAATAGTTAAGTGTTTTTTGGCCTGAGTAATCGGTAATGAGACACCAAAAAAAATAAAACGCACACAAAATATTCATGTTGGCAGTAATTAATGGCATTAAAATGCTATAATCTACGTAAAGAATAGTTTACTGTAAAATGCGGATAATGTGCAATGGATGAATGACATCTGATACACAAGTAGCATGGGCTGCATGGCCTCTCCAACACATCTTCCTCTCATCTCGTTAGCATCTCGAAAAGCCTGAAAAGGTTGAAATTTATTATGTTAAGCGGATAGCATTACGCTGGGGATGTGTGGCAAAACGTACGCAAGGCAAAGGTTAACCGGTATACTAAAGTGAACTATTGAAACCTACATCAGTTCAAAAAGATGAAGTGCGTACGTGATAGTGTCTTACCTCGCCAGCTCTCCTAGGACTGCCCAGAGGTAGGAGTTGCGCAGACTTACCATGGCTGCCTACGGGGTTCATATTAGAGGAAGTGCTATGCAAGCTGGGTGAAAACGTATATACGGCAAATTGAAATGGCACCAAAAGAATTTTAAAACTATTTTACAGACAGGAATTTAATTATGATTTTTGGTTGTCTTAATTGTCGTTTGAAGGTGGTCTCGCCTGAATACTATTGTCTCTCTTCAGCGCTGTGCACACTGTAAATTTCAAATACCAATTTCACACAAAATGCTCAAATAGACATGTTACACTTTACAAACAATTTTACCCTAAAATAAATTACATAGCACACTGAAACAACTTAAATCCCGAGCGTCTTTACAGAACACTGGTCATTACTTAACATTTTATCACTGAAAAATAGGGAGATATGGTGTTCTGATGCTACAAGTAAACGCACAGGTTTGCACTGAATACCATTTATTGCTCTCCAATTACAAAGTCGTGCCAGAAAAATGAGTTGGTGATTAAAAATTCTGACACGTCTAGCGAATTCCATTGGGCTCTTACCCCCTAGCTCGCAATTACTCTAGCACACTCATAGGTGGATGATTTCTCCAGGGTGTTTGAAAACACAGCCCCCACAAGAAAAGATCTACAGCCGCTAGGTTGGACTGTAGGTTTTTCCTGCAGACAGGACATTTGAGAATTACAAAATGAGCACTAAACACGTGTGATTATTTGGCATCGCTAACGCGGACTCGTCTCCCAGCTCTTGGCGAGAGTGGTGACTGTCTTTACACATAGCCGGCTAGGACGGAAATAATGTCACCATACAAATTACACAAATATGGATGATACAGTATGGGACACGACATGAATGGGCACAATAAACCCGCAGATGCGTGAAAGTATGTTTAGGTGGTGTGGATGTCGCTGTGTAGCGGACCACGTGGTCAGATGTAATTGCAATATTTTTCATAAAATTCGGCAAATCGGCATTGGACAAAGTGGTAATGGTATTGGGAAAATTATTCCCCTGCACATTTAGGTGTTTAGAGTGTTGTAGCATGCCTGATGACGGGAAAATTAAACATGAAAAGACAGTGGTCATACATACAAAGCATCAATCACATGTAAATACATGGAACCCTAAATAGAACATTACATAGAACACTGAAATTAATTATGGCGCACATGATACTATACAAATAGACCCTTAAAGCATGTGGATGGCACAGATACAGACTTGACGGCTGTTAACCACGTAGTCGCAAATGATGTGACCGTAAAACAATTTAACATCACAAAAACCCTAACGTACATACAAAAAAATATTGCCCTTAATATTGCACACAGCAATTAAACAGAAATTACAACGAAATGCCTTTCAAATAGGCGGATGGCGCCTGATTCCAACGTTGCGCAGGCCGCATGGCCTCTCCGACATCTTTCCTCCTCCTTCCTCCTCCTTCCTCGATTATGTTTAAATAGCCGCAAGGACGCAAATTATTAGGTTAAGGAGAAGCATAATGCTGGGGAATGTCTGGCAAAAGTACACAAAGCAAAGGTTAACCAGTGTACTTAAAACGAGATATGGTAATTACATCAGTGCAAAAAGTTTGAAGTGCGTACATGACAGCGTCTTACCTCGCCAGTTCTCCTCGACGGACTGCCCAGAGGCATGGGTCGCATGGACCTACCATGGCTGCCTACGGGGTTCACACAAGTGGAAGTGCTATGCACGCCGAGTAAAACTTTTAAATATCAAAAATAAATGGCACATAAATAATTTGCATACATGATCATATTAGGCTTTTAAATTATGAATCTTCTGTGTTCATTGATGTTCTTTATGGAGGTGTTTATGTCGGAATAATATTGTCCTTATGTTTAATGCAGCGCAAATTTTGAATCCCAACCAAACATTGTACAACATTTTTGGAACATACACTTGGATCCTGAAATAAAACAAAAGACATGGTTTACACTTTAAAATAGATATCCCATTATGGGAAAGTTCAGGTTATGGCCTCCTTGCGCACATGTGTGTCCATGTGTCAAGTGAGTGGTGAGCGCCATCATGGTCTTAATGCTGCTGGCTGTTATCCGGTGTCAAACGACCCCTCCCTCTAAGGCCGAGACGGTGTAAACAACTCAACTTTGTCCTGGCAGTCTCTGCCCAGGTGTGAATCGGGGCCATCGATTGGGGGCATCGGAAGCATGGCCTCGGAAGTCTTCTCACTCTGCGGCGTTTTCAGGGGGTGCAGGCTGGAACCATGTTGTTGGGACGTAGTGGTGACTCGCCTAGCCTCTTGTGAGAACCGTGATGTGGTTTGTTGTCATTTGACATCACATTCACTTCCTTACTAACTACCCCAAACCCTTTGAAACTCTCTTGCCCTACTAGGCTCTCCCGTGCAGGTGCTGAGAAAATTTTGGAAGGTGTTGCACTTACACTTGTGGTATGACTGTTTACGTTTTCACTTATGTTACAACCATTTTGACTTGTGCCTTGTGGAAACCCCTTAAAACTTGTATCAATGGCACTGGTTGTGTTGCAATTTACATGTACACTGTTGTTACCCTTTTCTTCCCTCATTTACACATGTAAACCCTTTAAAGCTACTATGCTTTCTTAGACTGTTACTTGCCTCTACGAGAAAGCCCCGAAACTGTGATTCTCTACTACTCATTTCGTTCACTTGCATGTACACACTTTTGTCGCCTTCTCCCTCCCTGTTTGGTGTGGAGTGTTCGGATAGCATGACGCCACTAAATGACATAGTGTTTATAGTGTTATTGTTTACATTTCCCGGGTATGTGGTTATGAGACTGGTGTTGTTTTGGCACGTGTTGCTTCTGTCATTCCTCGTACCACCTGGTATGCAATGTCGCGCCCTCTGAGGTACTGGGCTTTCCGGCTTCTCCTTGCCCCTCTTCCCTACAGGTGTGCGGGCTATACGCAGGTCATCGCGGACCCAGTTTCATGAGAAATGTGGAATTCCCCATCGTTGCCTTTACTTTTACCGACCCAATCCACTTGGGTGTCAGTCCTGCACAATGGTTCTTGACTCCCGCTGACAATGGGTTTTCCCTTACACAGACATACATGCTGGTCACTAACTCTGGCGGCGGCCTTCTGCTCTACGGTACCCAAGTATTACCTTAGTTTTCCTGATTTTCCCTCGACTGTTCGTGGATCTGCAGTTGCTCGGCGACAATTTCTTCAGGCAGTATTGGCGGGTTTTCGCGGGGTTCTCCGGGCGCATGCAGTTTGCGGCTCTGCTTTTAAATTATGAATTTTCTGTGTTCATAATTTTTTTTTTTTAGGCATTTACGCCGGAATAATAACGTTCCTATTCTTCGTGCGGCACACATTTTGGATCTCAACCAAACACTGTACAACATTTTTGGAACATACATTTTTAACACTTAAAAACACTTGTACCCTGAAATAAAACAAAAGACATGGTTTACACTTTAAAATAGATATCCCATTACGAGAAAGTTCAGGTTATGGCCTCCTTGCGCATGTGTGTGTCTATGTGTCACATTGAGTGGTGAGCGCCATCATGGTCTTAACGCTGCTGGCTGTTAGCTGGTGTCAACCAGGAGACTACAGGTACAATTCGATAAGCCCTACAGCCTTTTATAAGCATAGTTAACCACCAACGTGTACCACTTGAGCTAGGCCTTTTAAATCCAGTATGTTCAATTCATTTACGATGACGAATATGTAGGTACGTTATGATATGCACTACAGCCTTTTATAAGCATAGTTATCCACCATTTAAGTTAGGATTCTGAAATTCAATATGTAGCATAACTTCTGATCTTGCAATTGTATGTGCTATACATGTTATGTTTACACCCGTATATAAGCATACTTGGTCATAATTTTTTAACCATTTTGTTTAAGCCCATGAACTATGTTATATATAGACATAATATACAAGCCAAGAACATGAGATCTGACAATATGCCCTGCGATATTTTATAGGCATAGTTATCTGCAATTTACAAACCATTAGGGTTGTGTCCTCGAAACCTGGTATGTAAACATAGGTACTCTATGAACTCAAGAATACCCATTTGTCACAGAGTTTTTTTTTCCACCAAATTCATGTAAAATGTAACGTTTGCAACCTGAAAAAAGCAACATACCTTACACCTTAAGTATTTTTATAAGCACAGTTGCACACAATTTCCCACCTGTTACAGCTATAGATACTAAATACAATTCATAGGTAAACTGTCTACCCCAAACATGCTTACATAATTTATCAGTCAGTTAGCACATTTATAATATAGTTGACTGTAATTTCAAAACAATAATCTAAAGAACCATTAAATTTAATCTGTATTTAATATGCACAATATCAAACAAGGCACTTTTGTTATGTTAGTTGCTAACCTATTTCATAATCATTAACCCCACCATTTTTGCAAAGACATACTGTATTATACAGAGCCTATAAAATGCAGAAAGTAGATAACGCTGTGGCTGTCTTCGGATCAGAGGACAAGGATCACATCCACAGGAAGGTTGGTTTCAGGTTATAGTTACCGGAATGGGTGCCAGCGCTCAGCAGTAAAGAGCATGAAGAAGTTAGGTTGTGTAGTCGACTGCCCTGAATGTGGCTTTCTCCAGAGATCTGCCATTGGTTGGTGCTGCTCATAAGCTATATGGTAGCGTGGTCAGAATGCAGTATAAGACTTGGGCTGGGCTAGTTTGCGGCGTTCCATCCCGACACAACACGTACCAAGCATGACGTAGTTCTTCGCAATTAAATTCCAAGTGCCTAGGCTAGTGAGGGCTGTCAGCCTCCCCCAAATGCTTGCTTACTCCCGCGGAGGCTGTTCTGGTCTCCTCCCCACCATTAAGTTACACTTATATTATTGCGGGTTGAGCAGCCAATGAAATAAGATACCAAGTTACATAATATACTTATTTATTTCATGCACCTTCGTATGAAGCAATTACACAATTTGTCCCGTTCAAGCAGGGAATACACTTAAGCTGTAAAAGGTGGCAAAATGGCTACATGAAATTACGAGAAAATTAAACCCCGGGCACAAACACATAGCTGGGCTGTGAGGCGGTTCATTCCCCGGGCTGCAAAACAAACTAGGTTCCTGAAATTTAAAGTGAATTTATTACAGACTATCTGATTGGTGCGAAAACTGTGAAGTGCCAGGGAGGACACCTGACGCGCGTCCACCTCACTCTGTACCCAAGATGCGACTACGTAACATGGTGGCGGGCTGCCATCTCACTGGCTCCAAATCCTGCCACCATGTCATGTGATTACAATGTACACAATACCTAATTATTAAATGGAATGAACTGGATGAACATGGCCCTAGAGGAGGCATACATAACATTACACTTCACATATCAAGTCATCAAATAAGAATATAAAATATATAACTTCAACATAGCAACTTTTGGAGGTTACATTTTGCACATGCTCTGCACATGTCTGGATTTCCTTGCATTTATTTACACATTAGTCAATTTAAATATACAACACAATGAATAAACAGAACACTTTAAATTTAACCCTTAAATATCACGTGTGTATTTTTGGCCGCTTTCTGCCACATGGTCGTTACGCTACGGCATGCATGTCTTTGGGTTCATAAACCACGTAAGCCAACACTGGATTTGACCCGTACTATATTGTCTTTGGTACTGTCAGTTTGGAGCAAATATTAAATAAAAAATTGTGGGCAGGCGACATACTTAGACCAAGTCATAAAAATTTAATAATTTTACGCGTACGTCACGCCCCAGCACAAGATAGCGCGACGTGTTTACCAGAATGCAAGCTGCGAATGACAATACACTCATTACATAAGAACAAAATGAACATACGTTGGCTCTGCAAAACCCTGGGATAAATTAAATACACAAAATACACTGAATCGCACGGGTGATATATACACTTGCAAATATTTCACTTATTCCTAGTGCGTCGCACTGATACACTTGGTGCTGCGTGTTCGACATCACATGATCACACAGGGAAAAAATAATATTTACTTCCACAAAGACAAAATTACTTTAAACACATTTAGCAGTTTGCAGAATAAATAATAACAATAATAAAACAAAACAGGGCCACAGAAACAAATACACATATACAGCATGCCTACATTAGTGCACACTTAGGCACGCACACGGAACATTGGCTTAGCACTGCTGCACTCGTGTGGCGCTGAGTTGAACTTCAGCTGGTTCTTGAATGACGTGGGGAACGGTCTATGGCCAGGGATGTGGCACATGTCAGCTGCCGTGATCGAGACTTCATATTTTGCTCTAATCATTTATAAGCGTAGCGAAAATAATTTGCGAACAATTTGACATAACACTGAAATCAGAATGTAAGTTACACCCCTTCCCTCAAAGTTCGATCAAACTATCGTAATCCATTATGTTCCAATACTGTCTACACCCAGTCGACTGCCATTTTGCAACCATTACGCATAAAACAGTTAAATTCATATAACAAGTAATACTGCTAATCTTATACAAACCATCCATAATAGCTCAAGCTTACATTACACATATCAAGCAACCATAACAACTGAACATAAGAAAAATAACCACAGCATACCTACAACTCATACCCATCTATCATAGCAATTTTATCGACCATAATTAGTCAAATATATTTAACACCATTCCAATTGAAAGTTTCTTATGCTGTTTCTGTTCTGTTCCACCCATTTTAGGCATATTAAAAAAGGCTTGTACCAGTGAAAAAATCCAAAACATCTTTCTTTTGCAAAGAGTACAATGAAAATGATGGTGTGCTGTTTTAGCGGGAAGAAGAAGTAAGAAGAAAAAACAGAATGTTTTCAAAAATGCCATAACTCGAGTTTTATTTTTAAAAAACCCAAGGTAACGCACAATGAAAATTAAGCACAAAATATTAAAAAACTCTTTAAATGAAAATTTTATAAAATTGTACAGCGCCAGTAATTACTCTGAATCTGAAATTATGATGCAAAAATGAATAACACGCAATGTGTGCAAGCATGAAGCAACTGTCTGCAAACTTAAAAGATCAAGTGTGACTTTTCAATGCAAAATTTGTCAAGGACAGTTTACTCGGAAAGATATTTTGAAGAGACATTCTAAAACTTGTAGCTTGTAGCACTGGTTCTGTGCAACCACAACCACTGCACACACCACAATCATCATAGCAATCACCGCAATCAGCATGGCATGGCATGCACCACAATCAGCACAGCATGCACCACAGTCAGCACCGCATGTACCATAGTTAACACCATACACTGCAATTAGCACCGCACACACTGCAAGATGATAGCAGTAATATGTATGGGTAGCATTACATCCTTGACCATAGGTACGTTACTACTGCTACTATCGTGCTGTGTGTGCGGTGCTAATTGCAGTGTTTATGGTGCTAACTGTGATGCCAACTGCGGTGCCTGCCATGCCAAGGTGCCTGCTGAGTGTGCGGCGCTGACTGAGGAGATTACTGTGCTGACTGCAGAGCATATGGTGCTGACTGTGGTGTGTGCTGTGCTGACTGGTGTATGCTTTGCTAACTGTGGCACGTGCTTTACTAACTGTGGTACATGCTGTGCTATCTGTGGTGCATGCTGTGCTATCTGTGGTGCATGCTGTGCTAACCGTGGTGCATGCTGTGCTAACCGTGGTGCATGCTGTGCTAACCATGGTGCTGATGGTGGTGCTGATTGTGGTGTGGTGCCGCGCTGATTGCAGTGCATGCTGTGATAATTGTGGTGTGTGCTGTGCTGATTGTGGCGTGTACTGTGCTGACTGTGCCACATGCTGCACTGATTGCGGTGCCTAACAATACTGATTACAGTGCCTGCAGTGATTATAAAGCTGATTGTAATGTGTGCTGTGGTGCCTGCAGTGCTGATTGTGGTGTGGGCTGTGCTAACTATGGTGCCTATGATGCTGATTGAGGTGCATAAAGTGGTTTTGGTTGCACAGAACCAGTGCTACAAGTTTTATAATGCCTCTTCAAAATATATTTCCAAGTAAACTGTCCTTAACAAAGTTTGCATTGAAAATTCATACTTGAACTTCATTTTGTAGGTAGTTGCTTCATACCTGCACACACAATCCACATTATTTGTTTTTGTGTCACAATTTTTGATTCAAAGTAATTATTGGCAATGTACGAGTATAGAAAAATTACATTTTATGAAATGTTTAATATTTTGTGCATCATTTTCATTGTGTGTTAATCTGGGGTTTTTAATTAAACCCAAGTGAGTGGGGCTTTTTCAAATACACCCGGGTTTATTCGGTTTTCTGATCACTAGAACAGCACACCATTTTCATTGTGTATCCTATACGAGAGTAAGATGTTTCAGATTATTTTTACTGGTACAAGTTCCTTTTAATCAGCCTAAAATTTGTGATGCAGAAAAAAAGTAAAATAAAAAATTTTCAGTTGGAATGGTGTTTAGTATATTTGACTAGTGATGGTCAGTAACATCATAATGGTAGATGGTATGAGTGACAGGTATGCTAATGTTATGTTTTTTCTTATGCTCAGTTGTTATGGTTGCTTGGTATGTTTACGGTATGCTTGAGCTATGAGGGATGGTTTATATAAGGTCAGCAGTATTACTTGTGATATGAATTTAACGGTTTTATGTGTAATGGTTGCAAAATGGCAGTCGACTGGGTGTAGAAAGTCTTGGAACATAATGGATTACAATAGTTCGACCAGACTTTGAGGAAGGGGGTGACAATTACATTCTGATTTTGGTGTTATATCAAATGGTTTGCAAATTATTTTCGCTATGCTCATAAATGAGATTAGAGCAAAACATGACATCTCAATCACGGCAACATTACTGTATCTACTTTTTGCATTTTATAGGCTCTGTATACTATATCATTGCAAAAATGATGGGAATAATGATCATAAAATTGGTTAGCAACTAACATAACAAAAGTGCCTTGTTTGGTATTGAGCATATTAAATGAAGACTAAATTGAGTGATTCTTTAGATGATACACACTGATAAATTATGTAAGAGTGTTTGGGGTAGTGAGTTTACCTATGGTTTGTATTTAGTATCTACGGCTGTAACAGATTGAAAATTGTATGTTGATTTTTCGAGTTTGCAAGTGTTATGTTTTACATGAATTTGGTGGAAAAAACTCTAATGGATTGTCAATGGTAAGCAAATATGCTTAGAGGAGGACTTGGAGCATAATGTGACAAATGGGTATTCTTGAGGTCATACAGAATGTTCACATATCGGGTTTCGAGGACACAACCCTAATAGTTTGTAAATTACAGACAACTATGCTTATAAAATGTCACAGGGCATATTGTCAAAACTCATGTTCTTGGGTTGTGTATTATGTCTATATATAACACAGTCACAAATGGTGGGCAAGTATAGTCCATTCCCTATTGGAAGCAACTTTCTCGGAGCCCTGCTAAATATCTACTTGCAGACCCGTGTAGTATCCTTCCGCCAAATGCAAACAAAAATTGCCATGTGACTGCCGTGTAGCATCTGTCAAAATCAATGTTTACATTCCATTGTGAGTGTACATATGTTCGTATACTTTCACTACACCTAAAAATAAACATTGAAATGTGACTTCTACTTTTATACCTGTCAAATGTGTTGTTTAGCATATACATTTTTTCAAAGAATTCTGTCATATTCCAAAAACAATTCCATACGAATATTTCAGTTTAGGCCTCTAACATTATTTAGGTCAGCTTTACGACGTTTTAAAAATGCCTAAATTGACGACAGTTCTTATGGATATTTTACATTAACATATTTGTTTTCAACTACATAGCTCAATACATGTAATGCACTATAGTATTTTGCAGTGACTGTGTTTAACACTGTTACAACTGCGAGGTAAAGGGCTGTACTAATTGTAATTATCCTTTTGTTATTGATATGTGTTGGGTTATTTCTTTAAAAGGACGGCCTCAGTTGGAATAAATATTAAAACGAAGGAACAACCAGTCAAACGAAAAAGGCACATTGAATTCAAGCATGCAACTCGTGTTTCTCATTTTAGTCATACAAACTTTAAAAGATAGTGGTGAACATGCACACAAATAAGCCTACGATAACTTTTATTCTGCTCATATTTCTATGTATTGCTGCTAACTGTTTATTAGATTTATTGAAATTTATCGGGCTGGGCTTAGTATTTTTCTTCTGGAATTGTGGCAAATTATGTTACAAGACTGTGTTTCAAACCCCTTTGGGCAAGGGTACAGCGTTATGATAAAAAAACAGACATGGATGTAAATAATTAACTTCGTCATAAAAACAGTTCACAGTTAAAACGCATAGCTAGTGCTTATCAAATTTTTGAAATCACGCATACACAGGGCCAGTGTATCGACCACGCTGCACAAACGCACGCCATCTCACAGACACAATAATTAACGAAACACACTTCACTGTATATTTATTACTGCCATGGAAACACAGATTAATCACAACATCGTAACTTGCTTAGGTAGGTTAAAAAACACAACGTCTTCAAACGTGACGTGGAAATTTGAAGTAATTTTCGGAGTAAGAATAATTTACATTTCGTTTGGCAAAAAGCAACACGCCATGTCTGCCAACTTCACTTGATAACTGCCCCGCCATAATATCTAAATATATTATTAAGTATTCAAACATTAAAATCTATTTTCAGTTGTAAATTACAAATTCAAAAATCATTATTTTTGCTGTAATAAGTATGAAGTATGATACAATTGAATCATTTATAATTTCTGTGCTTACTAGCGAAATGAAATTTCCCGAGTTTGAAAGAGACAATGACAAGCCTCGCCAGCACACAGTTTTTCAGATGTTTTCTCGCTCGACAAAACAACACCGTACCATTATGGCCTATTCACAATATTTTCCGCTGTTATTTTAAACTATAAAAATGATATAATGATGGCATCGGGGCTACCTAAATAATTAAATAGGCACCGGTTAATTTACAATTAGTATTCTAAAAAACTAGGTTAAAATAATATTTTTAGTGTGAACTATTTCTTACTGGTCGTTGCCAACATGTTGCTGCTCTCGCTGTTGTTAATTCAAATTTAAAAAGAAATAAATATTACAAGTTATAGAAGATATTAAGGTAAAGTTTCATTTATTCAATAATACAGTACTCTAAAGTTAACCACAGTGTTATATATTTGTGGAATACAAGTTATTGAAAAAACAAGTTGACATGTTATGCCTAGAGTGTTTTTTCAAAGGTTGATTTTCATAAGTTGCTTCAAATCGGGAATGGACTATATTCTTATATAGGCTATTCACAGTAAAGTGAACACTTTTGAAAGCCTTTGCATTTGGAATAATAGTCTATAAATATATATTATTGTAGATTTAGAAGTTAATTTCAGAGTTCGGTGGAATCTACACATTGTTTTTTTAACTTACATTGCAATATTTATTTTGAAAAATGGTCAAAGTATAAAAAATGACTGAAATAAAAAAGTAGCTAGGGCGTCAAAAGTGCTCACTTTACAGTGAACAGCCTCTAAAAGGCTGTAGCACGTACCATAACGTAGGTACCTGCATATACGTTGTTATAAATGATTTGAACATACTGGATTTAAAAGGCCTAGCTCAAAGTAGTTTGCATTGGAGGTTAAATATATTGTACCTGTATTCTCCTGGTCATATGGTTCACAAATAATGAGCAACTATACCTTTAAAAAGACAAGGGCGTAACATGAAGTACATATATCATAATGGCTATGAATGTCATCTGTGATACAAATTATACGTCTAAAACTTTAGTGGTATACTATACAGGAGAGGATCTGAATGCGGGGTGATGGGGGGAATGGAGGGAGGGCGTCAGTGAATGTCGTATAGGCACAGCTGACGTAGAATCAATTTGCTGAGGTGGTGGAATTTGAAGTCGATGGCAGTATGTAGGAGATTGGCATATGCGAAGTAAGAGAAATTCCAGTTGCAGAACCTACAAGTATACAGAAGTGAAGTGGCATTTCCTTCGATGTAAACAATCATTGGCCGAACTGCAAGTATTTTTACCAGGTACTAAATGACGAACACACAAACTTTGGGAGGTAAAGCAAATTGTATGACCTTCCCTGCTGCCGTATGGATAGTACACGTAGTAGGTGACTTGGTGTCAATAACCGGGTTAGAGGTAGGCAGTGTTGTGACAAGTATGGGTGTAGTTGGTTGGTTGTAGCTCACATACTCGTAGTCGGATCACAGCCAACAGATACGAAGTTGAGAGTCAAGTCCCGATTCGTGTTCACATACAGCAATCTATGAAATGGGACACATGGTTGGAACTGTGACTTCAGATACTGGAGATGAGGGTGCGACGTCGCACGTCACAGCCTAATATCAACATGATGATATTAGGCTGCAATAATTCGCTCTGAAGGGCTCGTCAGGCTTCAAGTCAATTTCTGCTAGGTAGCCCACCTCCTTTCTTAGTCATCTGAAGCTTTGGTATATAATACCACGTTAATACTCTAAAAGAAATACACCTCAAAATTCGGATCTATAATAGATCTAGTTACTCTTTGCACTCCTTCCCTTTTGCTGCCGATGTTCAGACCTGCTGGAAAAGTCTTATTCAGACACTCCTGAGGCACTGACGGGAAGAAATGGCAAGCGAGAGTTGAAGTGAGGCTGTGGACAGGCGTGGGCGTACCGGACACTCCCAAGAATCTCAATATGTCCTTTCGGACTGCCGCCTTCTTCAGGCCCTGGATCATCAGGGTTCAGCCCACTCACATCTATTCCGTAGCGTGGAATTTAATCACGAAAAAATGAGCTCACCTGTCAACACTAACTTAAATATACAATGAGATTGGTAAGCAAGAACAAATTCAACCAAATAACCTTTGCCAAAACATTTATTAACGCCAAGGAAAACACTGGGGAATCCTGGTTCTTGTATAATCTGGAATGTAATTTAATATACGTAATTACTCCAGGTGAAAGCAAACCTGAATGAAACTTTAACCACAATTAGCTATTCCTAGTAATGTCGCAATTCACAGCAAGTTACTGTTAAGGGGTGGTTTTCCAGAGGGGATGTCACGACAGTCTGCTACCATGGAGTCAAGGAAAAGACTGGATGAAGGATGCAGGGTGAGGACGTTGAGGTTACCTCTGAAGAGCCTCAAGCAAGCTGCTAGAGCACAAGCGGCTGGACGAGCTTTTTGCAAGCTGTTAGAGCTGGAAATGGTAGAACCTTTGCAAGCTGGGAGGTCTTTTCCAGACCCAAGAGAGGCCCCCAACTGTTGCGGTGGGTGGGCCGACGAACTCTCTTGCGATTTTGAGGTTCTTTATATAGTCCAAAATCTTAGCTTCGTGGCTCTCACAAGGGTGCAAAGGATGCTAACCTTTCTCCGCAGGTGTTGATTATCTCAAGGTAGCAGGTGCCGCCACACATTTCTTATCACCCTGGGTTGAGGCTGACGACAGGCTTACTACCTCTGTTCAAGGCTCTGCTGTGGGGACTTCACTGGGAGCAGGGGTGCTGTGATTCTGTGGTGACTCATAACTTCCTTCTCAACTGTCCGCTGGTCCATGGCTCATCAGCTAAAAATTTCTGTTGAGAGGATGGTGACCGCATGTTGAAGTTTGGGCTGGCAGTACAATTTAAATAATTAATTGCATTAATTATCATCCGTGTCTGTAATTGTCCAGCTCATGGATCAATCCTGTAGCCACTTGGAATCATATATGCCGCTTAGAACTTGAACTTGCCCTGAAGCTCTCAGTGCTTGCTGATGGGGCGAACTCGGCCTGTAGTGTGCGTAGCAGTGTGGCATGCATAAAACTAAATAAACAGCTCTGTCAAAAATTTTCTTCTATGCTGTGATTGGCCATCGCCCAACGCATCTGCATAAAAATGAAAGTATAACCATTCCCTTCAAAATCATGGTGGCCTATTCTTGTACATTCGACTTGCGCCTCCCGCCCATGCTAGCTCATATTCATAATGGAAGGGTTTTGTATAGACACATCTGGAGATTTTGGCATGAGAGCCATCGTTACTAATACAATAAAACAAAAAGAAGAAAAGCTGAATGTTTTCAAATGTGGAAACGTCAGTATCAATGCGGTTATGTTGACACACTGTGAAAATGGGTTTGTATTTCCGAGGGAAAAAGTCTTCATCCATCCTGAAGTGTGTTTTTATGACATCAAGGCTTGCAAGCATCAACACTAAGAGACAGATAAATCGGTGAGAAACAATACACCATGTTAATGTCAATCACACTGTCCTAAAATTTGGTGACCTGTCGTGCATGAAATTTACCCATTTACTATTGAATGCTCCTGAGTTCCTAAGCTGAAGTTCATATGATATCAATGTTTTTGAATATGATGCTGTATTGTGAATCCAGTCTGCTGGCTTTATTTAAATAAAATTGGTTAAGAGTGAACTAAGCTTTTTAAATGCCTTCTTAGTCTTTGTTGCTTGACATTAATCTAATTAGTGCCCATAATTCGAATATAATAGCCCATTTTGGGACATGCTACCTAGTAAGGGACTGGGCACTAGCTAGGCCGGGACAACTGACTTCGGGAGAGGGGCTCCATAATCCCTGCGCGCTTCCTCATGCTGTCATTCTGGTCTGATGGCATCCATCTAGCATTTGACCTTCGTCCACCATTTTAGAGAGGGTTTTATTTTCATCTACTGTAGTGTGGGAAGAGTATCGAAGTTCCACCTGCCATATTGTGTATTTCCACTTGTCTCTCGTTCCTTCAGGGTTCGCGATTGTTGAGCGATATGCACGCTCGCCTCCCACCTAGGCAGACTGGGTTCAATCGCCGGCTGGATCACCCAACTATCGCAAGTGGGAATCATGCCGGACAATGCCGTTGGTCGCTGGGTTTTCTCGGGGATCTCCTGTTTCCCCCACCCCGTCTTTCCAGCACAGCTCCATATTCACTTCAATCACCCTCATCGGCTCTCAAGACCTCGCTGTTAAGAACCGCCCAAATCTCTTCACTCACTGTTCTTTCATCAGCCCTCTTGGATTTGGTTCCCATTTCTAGTGTCGTCTGATAGTGTGTGCCAATGGTGTCGATTTGGACGCTCCACCTACCGTAATGTGTGTTACCGCTTGTCATCTGTTTTTTCAGCAGCCATTTTTGTTTTCAGTGTCCATTGCCAGGTGGTGCTGTACCAGTTAAGGCAGCCGTATTTGTTTCCAATGTCCACTGCTAGGTAGTGCTAGTATGTTTATTTTTGACGCTGGATTTAAGGTCCAAGTGTTATTTGCCTTACGTATGATGTATGCCTCTATCATCATGTGTATTTTAATAAAAGTGAAAAATCTGTAGTGAAGGAGCCTCGAACTGCCAAACCTTGTAGTCTAAAAGTTTAATTGATGTATATAAATAGGAAAAGTCATCTTTTTCTTACTACAATGATTGTAAATATTTATTAAATCAATATTTTTATGAAAAATATTTTAAAATAGTTTTGTTTTAGATATTTGTTTTTTAATAAACTGTAAAATTAAGCATAATTGTATCCCAATCAAATATTAGATTTTTTAATACTATGCTTTCAAAATAAATTATTAAATGCGTATTTGATTAAAAAAAATTAAATTCATCTGATAGCAAACATTTTTTAATTGTAATCAATAAGAAAATAGAATGTATAGTATACCTTAACCTTATAATTTCCTTCAGTCAGTATTATTTTAGCAACAAAATTTATTAGATCAATATTTTTTATTTATGAAGTATTATAATCATATGATTTTTAGAATTTTTTTTTAAATACCAGTGTAACTGATTGTACACTATATCAGAAACCAGTCATCAATTGATTGATTCATTCATTCAATTGATTCATAAATTTATTATATCAATATATTTATTAAAGTATTTTAATTTCCATAGTAAAACTGTGTAGCCTTGTGTGTAACCAATGGAATTTGCGTGTTCGTCATTCAGTGCCTGGTAAAATACTTGCAGTTGGCAAATGATTGCTTACATTGAAGTAAGCGCCACTTTGCTTCTTTATACTTGTATGTTCTGCGACTAGAATTTCCGGTACATAGCTTACACCATTCTCCTACATGCTGCTGACGGCTTCAAAGTTTACCACCTCAGAAAATTTATTTTACGTCCGTTGTGCCTACACAACATTCACCGACGGCCTCTCCCTCGCATCTACATCCTCTCCAGTATAGTCTACCACTAAAGTTTTAGATGTATAATTTGCATCACAGATGACACTCATGGCCATTATAATGCATGTACTTCATGTTACGCACCTTGTTTTTTTATAGGTATAGTTGCTCACTATTTGCAAACCATATGACTAGGAGAATACAGGTATGGTTCAATAAGCCCTACAGCCTTTTATAAGCATAGATAACCACCAATGCAAATCACTTGAGCTAAGCCCTTTAAATCCAGTATGTTCATTTCATTTATAGCAACTGATATGTAGGTACGTTATGATATGCGCTACAGCCTTTTATAAGCATAGTTGCCCACCATTTGCGACCCATTTAAGGTAGGACTTTGTAATTCAATATGTTAGCATCATTTCTAATCCGGAAATTATATGTACAGAGTATATTATGTTTACACCCTTATATGTGCATACTTGGTGATCAGTGATGTTAAGGTGGCTATTTTTATGATGGCTTTGGAAGAAAATAGTACTCAGCAGAACTAACAGTTGTAATTTAAAATCTTAATTATACTTACAACATTTTAAATTATGTTTTTAAAGCAATATTACATTTTCTAGGCTATTAGTGGCTGGTCTTTAAAACATGTTTAGTATTTATGACAGAGTATGCCGACACGTACGAACATTAAACGTTTACAGCCAATGGCTAACCATGTTTATGTTTCCAGTTTTAAGCCCGGTGAACGGCCGTTGTGCGTGTGCTTTTTTCTCATCGTGTTTATTATACGAATATGTTGTTGGTGTTGTCTGAATACTTAATCCGTAGTTAATTATTTTCTCATTTGCTTTTTTCAAGCATAGTTGGTTGTAGGTACTGTTGTGCGTTTTCTTGAGTGAAATGTAACATTATCGGCACGTGTTTACCGCGTCTCTTCCGCCATTTTCCTTACCGCCTTCCACAATGAAGTGACACAAATATAATTTACGTATCCAAGTTTAAGTTTGTTTGTATCAGGAAAAGTGCTTAGTGTTGATTTTTCTAAATGATTCTGCAAATAAATTATTTAATGCTAGTGATGAACAAACGTGATTTTAGCAAAGTAAACTAGGCAAGGGTTGCCATAGAAAAACAAATGTTCAAGAGGTTACAAATTTTACAAATAGAAAGTTTGCGTTTTTTTTTTAATGTATTTATAAATTGTTAACACATTCAAATGCACGTGGCCTGAAAAAGCAGCACTTTCCACACTTCTGTAGCGAGTGAATAATATTTGTTTATTTATCTATATCATAAATTCAATGAGTGTAAGATTAACTTTGGTCAAAGTGTGTGCATGTATATTTTCTGCATCCATACGAATACGAACAGCGACGCATGCATCATGTTTTGTTTTTTAATTTAAGTTAAAATGTTTGAAGTTAAATAATTTAAATGTTATTTCCACACGAGCAAAATTTTCCATTATGTAACTACGCAACTCAAAATGCCACACCACTAGTATGAACATCAAAATAATGCAGTTTCACAAAAGACGTAAAATTAAATTAAAGCCCCCCCCCCCCCCCCCCCCGATGAATTGTTTCCTTTTTCCCTTGAAATAAATAAACAGAACCCCAACAAAATTGAACTCTGTAATTACAAAAATTAAACAAGTTGGAATGCTATTACATGGAACATGAGGAAGAAAATGCAAGTGTGCATTGGACTCAAAAAAATTTGTTTACAATCACTTTCTTCAGTGATAAAACAGCTGCAGTGGAAGGATACATTGTGGCTGTGCTACTTTTCTAGAACTGTCAAAATATACCCCACTTACATGAAATGGACAATAACAGGTCGTGTGCATGAGAGGTTGTGATATAGTGGACAAAGGGAATGGTTATACTTTCATTTTGTACAGACGCGTTGGGCAACAGCTAATCACAGCATAGTTGAACATTTTGAAGGAACTGTTTATTTAGTTTGACGCATGCCACACTGCTATGCAGCGTGACTGTGCACACTACGGGATAACTTTGTCCCATCAGCGAGCACTGAGAGCCTCGAGGCAAAGTCCTAAGCTGCATACATGATTCCAAGTGGCTACAGAATTGATCCATGAGCTGGACAATAAAAGACACGAAAGATAATTAACACAATTAATTATTTAAATTGTGCTGTCCGCCGTAACTTCGACATGCGGTCCCCATCCTGTCAACAGAAATTTTTCCACCCGATGAGCCACGGACCAGCGAACAGCCGAGAAGGATGTTATAAGAGTCACCACAGGATCACAGCACACCTGTGCCCATTGACGTAACACTGCAGCAGAGCCTCGAGCAGAGGTAGTAAACCTGTCGTCAGCCTCAACCCAGGGTAACAAGGAATGCGTGGCGCCGCCCGCTACCCTGAGATAATCAGCCCCTGTAGAGAAAGGCTAGCATCCTCCACACCCCTGTTAGAGCGTGGAAGCGAAGATTTCGGACTACATAAATATGCTCAAAATTGCTAGAGAATTCATCGGCCCGCCGACCACAACAGTTGGGGGCCCCTCCTGGGTCTGGACAAGACCTCCTCCTCTCCCAGCACTACCAGCTCCAGCAGCTTAAAAAAAGCTCATCCAGCTGCTCCTGCTCCAGCAGCTTGCATAAGGCTCTTCAGACGAAACCTCGATGTCCTCACCATACACCCTTCACCTAAAGTCTTATCCTTGACTCCACGGTAGCAGACTGTCGTGAAAACCACCTCTGGACAACCACCCCTTAAAAAAGTAACTCACTGTGAATTGCGACCATACTAGAAATAGCTAATGGCTGTGAAAATTTTGTTCAGGTTTGCCTTCACTTGGAGTAACTACGTAAATTAAATTACATTCCCGATTATACAATAACCGGGATTCCTTGGCGTTAATAAATGTTTTGGCAAAGGTTATTTAGTTGAATTTGTTCTTGCTTACCCATCTCATTTTATATTTAACTTAATGTGTTGACAGGTCGGCTCATTTTTTCGTAATTAAATTCCCCACTGCGGAATAGGTGTGAGTGCTCTGAACCCTCAGGATCCAGGGCCTGAAGAAGGCAGCTGTACTAAAGGACACACTGAGATTCCTAGGAGCATCTAGTATGCCCACACTTGTCCACATCCTCACTCCAACTCTCGCTTGCCATTTCTTCCAGTCAGTGCCTCAGGAGTGTCTGAATAAGACATTTCCTGCAGGACTTAACGTTGGCAGCAAAAGGGGAAGAGTGCAAACAGTAACTAGATCTATTATAGAGCCCCCATTTTGAGAAATGTGATATTATATACCAAAGCTTCAGATGACTAAAAAAGGAGGTGGGCTACTTAGTAGAAATTGACGTAAAGCGCGATGAGCCCTTCAGCGCGAATTATCGCAGCCTAATATCATCATGCTAGTGGACTCCCCTCGCGATGTTGCACCCCCATCCTCAGTACCTGAAGTCATGGTTCCAACATCACGTTCCATTTCGCCAATCGGAACTAGACTCTCAACTTGGTATCTGTTGGCAGTGGTCCGACTAAGAGTACGTGAGGTACTACCAATCGACTACACCCGTACCTGTCATAACACAGCCTACCTCTAATCCAGTCACCCACTATGTGTACCCTCCGTATAGCAGCAGGGAAAGTTACCAAAATTCCTTTACCTCCCAAAACCACCCCTAAAGTCCCGATAGCTCTGTGCCTATAATGGTCTCACCATGAGGTTGCATGTGACGTACCTTGGCAGGTGGGCAGAGGGGACGCCCAGTCGCCATTCTGCAGGCAGATGGCCTCATGTGGTCCGCGCAGGCCGTAGCCCTGGGAGCAGCTGAACACTGCCCGGCCGCCCACCTCCCTGCTCAGGATGGACACCCGCAGGTGCGGGTCTGTCAGGTTGATGAGGTCGGCGCACTCAATACCTGCCGCACACATCACCACCTACCTTGTCACTGGCGCCAAAAGTCCCCTGCAGCTACAGCTTCGTAAAGGGAGGAGGGGTTAAGGGTGTTGCCCACCAACATATTTGTTTTATATTTGCACCATATTGCCTACTGTTTAACGATTTTAGACAACAACTGTAATTACTCTTTCTTTGCAAAAAAAAAAAATGAACACAAAGTTTTCTTGTGAATATACGTCAAGTACACAATTGTACAGTTTTAAAAATGTACAATTAGTGAAAACTAGTTTGCATATAGAAATGAGATCTTTCACACTGAAAGAAGATATCGAGAGCTACTTAGAGATGTCTATGAAATCGTACAAGGAAATTTTTTTGCAATTTAAAAATATTGATTAAAAAAGTAAATTTTTGCATATATTTATATGTGGTTGCTCCTGAATTAAAAAAAAAAAACATTTATTAAACATACATTAATATTAATTAAGACAAGGCCTTTCATTTGCCTTTGTTAAATTTTCTGAATAGTGTTTGGTTAATTTTATTTGTATATTACAAAAACAGTAAAATTTTGACTTTAAAATGCCATTTAACAAAACAACCATGCAATCTAAAAAAAAAAAAAAAATATCCGAGGGAAAAAATACAGATAATGTCTACAAGTTGATCAGAACCTATGTGTTACAATTATAAAATAAATTTGTTGGTGGGCAACGCACTTAAAGTGGTGTTGAAATGGCTTCTTTTATGCTTTTTGTTTATTTCAATGCAAATAAATGTAAGAAATAGCCAATTGTTAAAATATTTACTGTTTCAATCATTTCACAGTTTTACTTGATAGATGTATAAATAAAGTGTAACATTTCACTAAAAGTCGGAAGGTAGAAATTCAAAGTATATCAAGATTTTATTTTCCCATTCTTCTTCTCCAACCCAATATAACAATATTACTTGTTTTACATAATTTGTTATTAAACTGGAAAGATATATTGCAGCAATTATGTCTATTACATTTCTTATTCAATAATAATTATTTTTTCCTTTTTTGCACACACCCATACATGATTCTCTGCAGCGGTGGTATTCTTTCTGTAAACGAGAAATGCTTGACTTAAAACTTTTTCCTTACTTATGTTGTCATCTGTCCTCCAATAGGCTGTCGTCTGACCACACCACATCTCTCCACCAACCAGCAATGGCGAGACGAGAGACAACTGGTATATTTTTTTTCAAACATTTGTTTAATAAATATTTAATATTTATTCCCCTCTAGGGAATAAATGAGTAATAACACACAAAATTATAATACGGAATATCAGCTAGAAACCAATGGAATATACTTGCACATTATATCTATGTCAATAAATTATTAATATAGCCAAAGATTATTTTAACTCCTATAATAAAGCTGAATTTGGAAATTATATTTAATGAATTGGCAACATAAGCAAATACTCTGTAATCATATACAATTATAATGTGTGTGATAAAGTAAATATAACCCCTGAAAATCCGCAATGTTACAAGTGGTCAGGCCCATTGGAAAGTAAATTATTCATACAGCAGCCAGAGACCCGTTAGTCCTGCACGAGTAAAAAAAAAAAAAGAGATGTCGAGGACAGATTAAGAATACACAGTAGTTGAAATTAAGAGCCATGGTGCAAGAGAGAGAGAAAAAGGAGAAAAGAGAATTGACAATGAGAAATGCTAAACTCTTAACTTACAGTAATATCATAGTATCTTAGTATCATATTTCGAGAAGCTCTGGATAAATTTAAAAAGCCATGATAGTGTAGTGGTCAGACTACACGCCTCCCACATTGGGGAACGCGGGTTCGATTCCCGGTGGGGTCGCTCCCAGATTTTTTTATGTAGGGATCTTGCCGGAAGATTGCAGTTGGCCGGCGGGTTTTCTTGGGGATCTCCCGTTTGCCCTGCCCTTTGCATCCTGGTGCTGCTCCGTACTCACCTCGCTTCACCCTCATTTCCTCTCAAGACCACAATAGTAAGAGCTGCCCAAATCTCTCTACTCTCCACTCCACTCGGAACTTCTGGCAGTGCTCCCCACTTTTTCCCGTAAATAAACTCAATTTAAGACTGGATCCAGCACCGTTTCCAACGGAAGCCACTACACCTCCAGTCTGCCCGTGCTACAAGGCTAAATAATGGGGGGTGCAAATTGGAAAATGAAGATACAATTTTACGAGATTAAAAATACAAAGTAAAACTATATTTACACATGCACATCACAATTACATAGTTCATCCTACCATAAAGTTATTTTTTATTTATTGGTGTTTTCAAACACACAGACTATCTAGGAAAATATGAAACTGGCAAGATTCTTCGTTAGTTTCCTAATGACAAGATGCGACAGGAGTGCAGCTGCACGCCTATGCCACAGTGCGGTACTTACATTAAGTTCGAGGATCAGTACTCACTCTCGCAGATAGGCACGGGAGCGCTCCAGTTGCCGGACGGCAGGCAGGTGATCTCTGAGGCACCGATGAGAGAGTTCCCATTGGCGCAGGACAGGAGCACCTTGGCATTCATCTTGGTGCTCATCGTGTTGAGGTTGAGGCCTCGGCGGGGTGGCACCTCAGGGCAGTGCACGGCTGCCACACACACACACAACACACCACCACCGTCTCACCACTGAATACGGAATGCCAGGCCCGAAGTAAGGGTTTGTCTGAAGTGGATCCGCGAGACATAATTTGTAGTAAGACTATTCCTGTACATGAAGGTGTTGCTAATCAGAATGCTGTAGTTGGTATGTGCTCTACACCCATTTTCTTTTCTCAGAAGAACATCAAGTTCAAGATTGGTTATTAAATTTGGCTTTATCGCAAGTTGATTGGTACTAATAGTAACATGCATGTACTTGGACATGCTGAAATTATGTTTAATCCATAAGTAATGAATACAAATTATTTATAGTACTATTATTTGTTTAGTTATTTGTTATAATAGTTTTATATCACAACCAGGTGTCCATTAATAGTTTCCAAAATATTTACTCTACTAGCGCTAAGCCCCTGTCAACACTGTCAAATTTTCGTCTTCAAATATATTTTACAGTAAAATTTAAAGACAAAATCAGGCAACAAAATTTTTCCTTCCAACAAATTTGATCAAATAATCTGAAATGTGTCACACGTAGTAAATTTTTTTACTGGGAGAATCAATTTTCATAGTGAAATATTGCTTTCGTTTTTCCATGCAGTCCATTACAGGAAGAAATGTAAGGAATGTTTTAGTTTATTTTCGCTTCTTTACCTAATTTAAATTTTATTTATCAGAGATGTTTCTTGCACTATGAAATTTGATACCTCTGGATACATAATTGTGTATGCAATAGTCACTTAAAATAGCATTCATGCCTTGACAGCTTCTAAATAAATTATATTCATAACCTACATTTCCAGCAGTTGTTCATTATTTTAAAGTTTACTGACGTCCATTTCTATTGTGCACAATTCTGATTGGCGGAGACCATCAAACATCAAAGAAATTTTAGAACCTGTCCAATATTAAAATGTTTGATGAAAACTGAAGCCATCCAAATTTCTCAGACAAATATGGCAGAATTTATGATGTTTCGATGACGGTCTTAACTATCCAACTTTATTTGACCAAACTTACTAAAAGTAGTTTGACGGAAAAATTGACAGTGTGACAGAGGCTTAAGGAAAGAAACAAGATTTTGCATACGGAAAATTTTTGCCGCTTAATGTGCTGGTGCTTCAAAGCGGGAAATTGAAAATTATGTAATCCTAGCTGTTGCCCGCAGCTCCACCAGCAAACATACAAACTTTCGCATTTATATTATTAATTAAAATAGTAAGATTAAGATTTGTTTATAAAAATTTGTGTTTGACTCAAATTGTGATATATTCTTGCCTGTACAAAAATATAAAGTACTAATTTAATTATGTAACTATTATTCATGCCCTCCAATTGTTTAAAATAGTAAACATTAATACAAATATTGATTTTCGCAGTGAGCTTTCGTAAACACACTTAATTTATTTAAGAATTTAAGACTGAAATGTTATAGTAATGAAACATAATGTAAAAGTTTATCATTTACATTATACGTTGGACTGTAACATACACAAAGGTTAAAAAGAGGGATACCTTGAGCATCATGTGCTGTGCAATAAGCGTATGGTACTTGTTTTGCTTATGACTTATCAAGAATTAGAATCATATATCACCGGTTCTGTTTCCTTGCCACCTGAGCGTAACTTTGTGCTCATGGCTCTCAAGACCATTCTAAGTACAAAAATATACTACTATACAGATTTTGGTAAATTTAGTACTGAAGGCTTGCACTATATATGACAGGAAAATTAGAATGTTAATCAGTCACAATTGTGAAATGTGTGTAGTTATGCTTGCTGCAAGCTACACAATTTTATATAAAGAACCAAAGAAATAATAAATAAGTTAATGATAATCAATAATTTTCTCTTGACAGTTTATGTTTAAATACATTCTTTAAAAAAAATCAGTTTCACTTTAAAACATTAAAACTATTATGTGGATAAATACAATAATTGCAATGCAGCACTACGGTTCAAAGTACTTAAGTTGATTCATTTCATGCTTTGTTTACTACCATATTCAACTTAATTTGTAATTACCTTCCAATTCTGTTTACGATAGTTAACATTAATAAAAATATTGTTTTCGGCAGTGAGCTAAATTTAGCGCATTGTCCGGCAAGCTTCCCGTGTGTGAAAACCTGGAAATCGAGCCTGGCTTGTTTTGGCGGCCACAGGAGTGTTGCCAACGTTTGGACAAAGAATTACATTAGGCTACATGTGAAAAGTCACTACATTATGATAACCTTCGTAACCTACCTTCATATTACAGTACTGATGCTGTTCATTCAACTTTATTGACAATTTTTTTAACTGATGACTAACTCATTAAAATTTATGTAGCTGTACATGTTAAGCAATTGCAGTTGTGATACAGATAAATTCAAACCCCAACGACAATGTAAAAATAAGTATTCTCATAATGATGCAATGCAGCTCTTTCATGAATTGTTCAACATATGCTAAAAATATTTGACACTTCACAGAGACATTTTAATTGAAGATTTAGACACTTCACATAGTATATATAGTTTCCATTACAGGAAATGTGTTCAGCACATTTTAAAAACTGTTTGAAGAAACATCCACTAGTTTATCAACTGACCACTATATCAATTTATCCCAGTATAAATTAGAATCCACTACATGTGGTGAAGAATCCAGTGAGTTAGCAGCATTGGAGCCGGTGGGAGAAAGGAGTCGAGAGAGTGGAGTTGAGAGATTTGGGCGGCTGTTAACAATGCAGTCTTGAGAGCCAGTGAGGGTGAAGTGAGATGAGTATGGAGCAGCGCCGGAATGTAAGGGAAGGGGATAAAAGGGAGACCCCAAGAAAATCCGCCAATCAGCGGGAATCATTTCCCGCATGCGGAAATCCGGGAGTTGAACCCGGGTCGCCTAGTTGGGAGGCGAGACATCTGACCACTACAGCACCGTGGCCACACGTGAGGGAGAAGTCAAGTGAGGACAGTCACCCTTGACGACGATCTCGACGGAGTGTGTGTGACGGGTGGGCGTGACGCAGGTGAAGACCCCGGAGTCGTCGCGGCTGGCATGGAAGATGCTGAGGCGGTACTCCAGTTGCGAGTCCCTGCCTGGGTCCGTCGTCCAGCCTTCAGGGTACTTCCTGTGCACACACACGCCATCTCATTGTCCATTAAAGCCTGATTCACAGTCATCCGTCAGTCAGTCGTCCGTCCGCCCATCCCTTGTCCCTCCATCCTCCATCCACCATCCATCCGTCCAGTCATCTGCCTGTGTTTTCGTCTGTCAGTTGAAAGCGTGAGTGAAGAGATCTGGACGACTTAACAGTAAGGTCTCGAGAGCTGATGAGGAGATTGAGGTATGGAGCAATGCCGGAATGAAAGGGTGGGGGAAACGGGAGATCCCCTAGAAAACACGTAGACCAATGGCATCGTCTGGCACAATTCCCACTTGCGAAAATATGGCGACCCGGCCGGGGATTGAATCCGGTTCGCCTTGGTGGGAGGTAAGCAGGCTACCTGCTCAGCTATCACAGCCTTGTCAGTTGAAAGCAATTCACAACAATCTGTTGTCCACAAGCCTTCTGTACGGCAAAATTTCGGTGTCACAACTTAATATTGTGAGCTTTCTTAACTCAAGATATGTTTTGATTGGAAATAGATTTTTAAGAGAGGAATATTTTGGGGAAATAATTTTTTACATGTGATAAAAATTTACACAGATTTTTTTCTCTTACAATTTTTAATTTCTGAATTTACCACCAAAGATAAACAAACACAGATCCACCGCCTTGCATTTTATTTCAAAGTGCGTATGCACATCTAAGGAATGTTGTCAGAAGGTGGTGGCTCATCCCTCTGTCCAGTGGAAGTTACAGTTTGGTAAATATTTGATGGATGTATGGTTAGAAAAAAAGTTGCCCTGCGATTGGTTGAAGATCATGTGACGGACAGACGGACGGGCGACTGCTTATGGGTGTTGTATTCTTTCCATTTTGACTGTTTGTTATTGTCTTACACATAACACATAGTTACTGCATATTGAGCACCTCCTAGAGACACGAGTAGCCGACAGCATTGTCCAACCTCTACTGATCTCCGTCTGCCACTATGTGACTAATGGATACAACAGACTTTTTTTTACAAATACAAAAACTCAAACTTTATGATCAGGCTTTAAAAATCAAAGCTAGATGTGGCATACAAGACCAATTATAGTCCATTTACAGTTACTTCCAACTACTCTGAAGCTCTGTTATTATTCTTACAAGTGATGGGGATAATGAATATTGATAATCAATTATATTTCAATAATTGTTAGTAATCCTAGATGATTTTGATAATCAAAACCATAATCAATTATAAAAAAATAATTGTCACCATTAAGTTAATATTTGTAAAATAATTTTGGAATGAAGACAGTTATACTCTTTGAGTTCTGATATTTCTTGTGCACTTAAAACAGTAACTTAATTCATTCTTTACGTTTACATGTTTCATTCACTTCCCTTGTTAAATATTTGTTTAATGTTTTTGGGATTATTATTTGTGAAGAAAAGTCTCATGGAGTTGCTCCAGCATATGTAAAAATATGTTATAGGCTGTTCACGGTAAAATGTGCACTTTTGAAAACCCTGCTTAAGATCTACTTGTATGCACATTGTGTGTTTTTTTCCGCCTTATGTAAAATTAACACTGGCAATGGCCTCATAACTTTATCCATGCGTCGGTCCAATGAAACTGTAAAATCATAAGAAAAGTAAACATTTAAAAAATCTGCTAATTTCTACACTTCGATGCATTAAAAAAAAAAAAAAAAAAACCCGAAAGCGATGGAAATAATTTAAGTTACCACAAACGGCCACCCAACAATTTCTATTCGACGTGAAGATATGGAACTACTTTCCACTCCATTGTTACCAACTTTACTGAGTACATGTCAATCAGTGCGCCCGTTAAAATATAAGTAGGTAGGAGCAGTGATTTTTTTCTAAGGTTGATTTCAATAGTGCTCACTTTATCGTGAACAGCCTTTATTCAGATGTAGCTTACATTTTTCAGTTTACCATGATTATTTGTTATTTTGTGTAACAGTAAACATTAAACAACAGATGTGCGAATATGCGTACTGTGTATTCCTGTTGAACTTTATTTCCAAAACTCTATTCAATGAAATTATTCAGTATATTACATTTTATAATCAATTGATAATCAAGTAATTGATTGATAATAAACTAATAGATTATGCTAAGTGTGAAGAATTGATTAATTGATGGTACAAAATAATTAGTTTGCCCCATTACTAGATTCTACTTCCAGAAGATTCTACCCCTTTGTACTTAAAAAGCTTAACCGAGTTAAGGTTTATTCTAATCAGGTTAGGAACAAAGCATGATTTTTTGTGGGAGAGTTTGGCAGGGAAAATTTTCGCCGCATGGTGCGCTGCTGTTCCAAGGAGGCGACTTTTAATTACAATTTTGAGATGCATAAATAATAAAATAGAAAGATTTCACTAAGTTATTAAATTATATTATATTTAATATATGATTATTCAAATTATCCTGTTCTTAACGCAAAAAATAGAGAAAATCTGGCACACATGGGAAACTAGCGCTTACCTAGTAGCAAAAGTTTTTCCTTTGCCAAACTTTTATCACAGATCTTTTCAGCCTGCAACAGAAATAACCTTGACCAAGTCTAGAAAATTATAGCATTTGAGCACATTCAGTGTAATAATGTTTTGCATGAGAACTATTTCTTACCAGGTATTACCAACACGCATTTGTCCTCTCTGTTTTCATTCATATTAATTATTTATGTAATATAACAATTTATATATAATGCACATAAAATTTAATTTAAACAAATGTAAGGTACTTTTATATTAACACAAGTATAAAATGCTCGTAATACGTAAAATATTCAGGATAACAACCAAACATATGATACGTGGGGTGATTTTACAAAGGTTTAGTTCGAAAAGTGGGAAGAAACTGGGAATGAACTGCACCCAAATTCTTTTTAACTTAAATTTCTGCAGTTTCAGATATATTAATATTTTCCCACAGACAGAAATTATTAAACAAAGAGGGAACCTTTGATTACAGTCATAGATGTGAAAGAATCACTTAGGAAAAAGAAGTTGGATTTCGACGAAGAAGAAGAAAAACCTAACTGTTAAAATGTTTTTTGTGCCCTGACAAGCTTGGTTATGTAAATATTGAATCTATAAATTAAGTTATGCAGGAATATCCGTAAATCTAAGGTGACAATGACCCCTTCTCATTTCCCCTCTTCTTCTGTTTAAGGGCTCTGCCTAGCAAGCCTGCAATCATAAAGTTTAAATGGACAATCAATGTTAGAGAAATTCCTTCTCAGTGTATCAGTTTTAAAGGTAGGCTAACTGTTTCAAATAAAAAAATTAGAAAAAAGATATTAATTATCTTTACCTAAATTGCAGAGTTTAATGTTAAATTAAAAACATAACATACAAATGGGTAAAATTATTTAACATGTTAGTGATCCTTAAGAAATGTAACTCAGATGAGGGGCCTACTTTTTGTTAAGAATTCTGTGAAAAGATTTGGGCGGCTCTTCATTACGAGATCTTGAAAGCCAATGAGGGTGAAGCAAGGCGAGTATGGAGCACGCTGGAATGCACGGGGTGATGGGAGATTACCAAGAAAACCCCTTGACCAGCGGTATCGTCCAACACAATTCCCACGTGTGAAAATCTGGGGAGCGACCCAGCCGGGAATAAAAACCGGTTCGCCTAGGTGGGAGGCGAGTACTCTGACCCCTGACTAGGTATTGGCAAAGAGGAAGCAGGTGAGTACACGGAGTAGAGGGTATGCGCTGCACCTGTAGTTGTGATGCCACATGGCCATACCGCCATGGTACCGTGTTGGTCTTCTAATCGACATGGTTCAACATGGTATGCTGGAGTCAGTACTTGGATCGGTGACTGTTCGAGGAATGCTTCATAGCAGAAGGCACAAAAACTTGGGATGCCCATCAAGACTCACCAAAAGGTTAGGTATGGAAGTGAGGTGGTGTCGACCATGAACTTCAGGCAAACCTGTCACAGACTGACACTAGTGAATTCATACCCATTTATTATTATTTATTACCTGTAATTGTGGCTGACGACCCACTTAGGCGAGCCAAAGCGCCGTATCCAGAGGCACTCCATATGCAGGATGGTGCCCGGGTAGACGATGAGCCGGCCGTCGTTGCTTTGCGCTATGGGTCCGAGCTGGTGCCGGAACAGGATCGTCGGCGGCTTCTCTACTGTGTGGGCGTCAACAGTGTGTCTGCTTAGTGGCACACACCCTTCTGGCAACTGGACACTGCTTGCAAGGTCTGCCCGTGTGCTTGCACGGCATAGGCCATCCGCTAGCGATTAGTTGAGCATTTTTGAAATCAACCTTTGAAAAATTTCACTGGCTCTGCCTGCATGTATTTTACCGACAATGACTAGCACACTTCTGGTAAAGTTGGTAACGATGGAAGGACATTTATTTCATCTCTTACGGTTAGATTAAAATTACATATTTTTGTTTTTCGTCCTGCAGTTTTTAATGCACACAAGTGTAGAAATTATGAAATTTACATTTATAATAATTTCACAGTTTCACTTTACCGATGCATGAATAAAGCGATCAGGCCCATATCAACATTAATTTCACATTGGTGGATGAATACACAATGTGCATACAAGTAGATCTTATGCAGGGCTTCCAAAAGTGCTCAGTTTACCATGAACAGCCTGTACTATACACCTGACTGTCTCCCTAGTTCACATTTACACTTTAGCCGCTAAAACCACTGGGCACTGCTCCAAAATGTTACTCTGCGAGTTAACTTTACTCTTAGGCTGTCTGATAACATAATGGGGAAATATTCTAAGCTAGAGTCACAGTATCACGACACGCCAAAGAATGACGAAACTGCAGAATATACTGGGCTTTTATCCAGAGTAAAACTTTTAAACAGATTATTTCGGCAAGTAACAAAGTGTAAAGACAATGTGCACTTTCTAGTTACAGCCGCAGATGGTGAAGTACAAATTACAGGTGATAAAATCCTATTTTAAATTTAAAAAGTTAGTTTACAAATATTACTGCCTTTTTGAACATATGTGGATATAATTCTTTAGACAAAGTTTTTTTTTATGGAAGTATGGATATAAGCAGTGTTTTTATGGATAAGATATTGACTTTTGTCTGCGTTCATCCGCCATTTTGCAAACAGGAAATGTTTGTAAACATAACACACTATTTACATTCTACTTGCTCCAAAGCCACACTACCTTTGTTCAGCTTTTACTGCATGTTACATAACTAACCTTGAAGTAGCGTTTTTTAAAACACCCCACCCGTGTTACAAAAAATACCAGAGATGGAACAAACCTGAAAGCATTTATTACCCGTGTTTTTCGAGGTATTGATAGCGCCGTTTTCCTCTCTCACAAATGTGGTTGATCCTCTTGAGTCCCTGTTGTTGACAGATAATTTTTTACTTCAACCATATGTGATAACGTTTGAAGACAAAATGCGGGCATAAAATTTTTCCGTCAAACAAAATTGGTTTTGAACATGCTTGAAAATTTATCACACTGTCAAAAATGTTTTATTTAACTAATGTATTTTAATTTCTATTTAATGCATTATTTTGAAAGAGGGATACTGCTATTGTGTTTCTACGCGGCTCATCGTAGGAAATGATAAATTTATTCACTAAAGCTATTCTATCTGCTTTGTAAATTTATTGCCGTTGGTTTTTTTTAATATATATTTTTTAACTAAATTTCCAACAGTATTCATGTTCTGACCAATATTACGTTAATTGTCTCCTAAAAACTAATTTACCTTAGTTCCTAGTTACTAATCACCATTTTCAAGTTTGGTTAAGTCAAAAATGACCGCTTTTTGAAATGCACGATTCTGATTGGCTGAACTCGTCAAACATCCAAGAGAGTTTATGACTGGTCCAATATACAACATTTTTACTGAATAACTTGGAGCTCACCAGACCTTTTGTTGATAAATATGTCTGTATTTATGACATTTATGTGACTTCACAGCATTCCAACTTACTTTTGAACAACTTTGTTTAAAGAAGTTTGATGGGTCTATTTGAAAGTGTGATAGAGGCTTTATAAGGATGGGGTTAAGTTATTCGGCTTACCGCACTGTTACCACAAGCAAACACAAGCAAATATACTGTATCTCTGCCTTTACGTCAGGTCATGGACCTAGTGTAAAAATGAAAAGTTTTTTTTTTTTATGATTTTGTTTCTTCTGTATTATTCCTTATATTCAATGCTAAGACCCACTATAGTTAAAAAGATGCTGATAGGTTTCACGGGACACGGGTATTAACACTGTGTTCAATATCCAATGGGGAGTATGCGTATATATGTACGGAAGAACGTAAGAAAGTTGGCCAACTCCCAACTTTTCCGTGTCTGTGAATACTCTTAGTCAATAGGAATCAGGTGTTTGGTTTGATAACCTTAATTTACATAACCATTGTGATTTGCATGGAAGCAAGGACATGGATTTCAGTGGTTATTATTACTATTATTATGTTTTGTTAATATTATTTTGTTATTCATAATAAACATGTACGCATCATTTGGCAGTACTATTTATCCAGTATTAAACACTGTAAAAATATACAAAATGAGGTGTATATATTATAGAACAAATATAGTTAATTTTCAACAGAAAAGATTTTTTTCTTTGGTTACAGATTGCTACGTTTCTGTGAACTGTAGACTAACTTAAAGTCATCCTGATTCATTTTCTCGTTCTGTTTATGTATTCTGTAAACTTTCTCTGATACACGTATGTACTGTATATAGGGTCTAATATGCAAATGTGCAGGCTGCCTGTGTAGAGGGCGCCCCGCCGCTCGCTATAGCTAAACTTTCAGTATTCACTAACTTCACGCTGTTTATTTGTTTCCACGCTGTGCACAGCATCAAGCAATTAACAACAAAACCTTGCAAAAAATTACCAGCCGCCAATACGAATACCCATTTCTCCCTCTCGCTCACACACATACGCACTCTCACCCTGTTTTTAAGAAAATGTGGATTCACACATCTGTCGATCATGCCCAACAGAGTAGATAACACTAAAAGCTAATCAGAGAGCTTCTCGCCACTTCCGCCTTATCTGCATTGTTTGCATTGTTTGCGTGCAAAAAGTTTAGCCAACATCAACTTTATCCGTGCAGGCAATGACGATATTACCCACAATTCATTGCGCGGTGTTCAAGATGACCAGATTGGCTGCCATCAAAAATAATGTTTTTTAAGTTAAGGCGTTCAAATAATGTGAAAGACGATCTTTGCTATATGCAAAGGAAAAAATATATACAAATATAAACTAAATTATGAAAAGCATTAGTGGATTACCTTAACATCCTCATAGCGCAGCTAATTTGAAAAGGAATGAAAACTCTCTTTCTGGCAGCTGATGGGCAAACCAAACCAAACTATAGGCACCCAGAGGTAATGCAGAAATTCTGGTGAGGTGTGAATCGGAGTTACTATAATACGCTCAGCTCAGGTTGTCTGATCGCAGCGTGATCTGCTAATGTGTGAATCTACATTTACATGTCGTCAACTCTGAGTGGATTGAAGTTGACAACGTTTGGGATTCATGTAGCACGGCATAAGGAAAGAGCCTCAAACATTAAATTGAGCTCCAAACCACATGACCACATGATACAGATTAGATGTGCTGAGCTCAAAGTGCCTTTACCACATAACCCATAGTGCTCACAGCCACATGAGGAATCTAGTGGGTTCAGTAACCATGACAAAGTCTCCACATTCGCACCCAAGTGAAGTGAGACTGGGATGTGGGAATACTAGAGACCAGAGAATTTTGCGGGTTCATATTTAGACAAGATTGATTTCGCACACTTGTACATTCATGTTACTTTTATAATTTATCGACGTGATGTTTGACACCACCTGGAGATAAATGAACCAATAACAAACATGCATTAAATTGTGCACCCAACCACCGCCTTTTACTACAACAATCAACCAGTTGATATCTGCATGAGTGTGTATAAGACTGTAAAGTCTAGCCTACACGTCATTGCACTCACAAATTTCTCGGGTTTCTAGTGATTAAACAGTCCAGTTGCCAGGGTGGTTTGGAATATACAGTCCGGAGCAAAAGACTACGCCAAACAACTGACTGGACTAAAATCAAAACGTACAAAAAGTGGCACAATAAATAGCTTTTGCTAACATCATGTAGGATGTTATAAGTACAAAATAATTCTTAATTATGCATTATAATGGAGCATATTAAATTAAAGTTTAGCAAAACTATTACCACTTTACGGATACTGGAAAGCAAAAAATAGAAAATTTTATATTTAAACTCAACACTATTCTGTTTCTGCACATTTCATGTTAATTCATCGGGCATGCTTCACATTTTTAGCATAATCACGTGTAAAATCACAACTTTACTGATTTCGGAACACACGAATGCAATAAACCAATCTTTTCACAAATAAAAAAAAAAAAGAATTCTGAAAAGGCCAGGTTCCTGAATGGATTGAGGTTTAAATAAAATATGCTAACTGATTTATAATAGTACAAAAATCTATACTGTAATGTCTCTCACAGTGTAGAATTACTCATGTTACAATCTTCAGTGAAAATAATAAACCGCTACTCACTATCTAATTACATTACTTACATAAAAAATTGAAGTAAACCCTAGTAACAAAATTATACAGCTCAATACTCTGTTTCAATCAGAGTATACCAGTCGAATCAATCTCTCGTTAACTCCTCCCATACACGCTCCGGTGACTAAGGTCGATACGAGATAAAGGAGCTCTCGACCAGGACCACCTCAATGACTCCCTATAATTGTGTTGGGCACACAGGCTGTCTCTGCCCTGCCAATGATCATAGTCGCTTGAGGGCATTGCTCATGAAAACATGTGCTTATTTTATATTAGTACCACATAACTGTTCAGCTTTTAGACATTCAGTGAATACACTTTCCTCTGAGAAAAAATTAATTCAAGCATATTTTCGCATAGTTACCTGTAAAAATCACAATTTTAATGTAAAAATAGTGAAAACTAACTTACGTACAGAAACAAGATCATTCACGCTCAAAGAATATGTCAAGAGCTACCTTAAGACGTCTATAGAAGTGTACAAAGAAATGTTTATCATGTTCAAAACTTTGAAGTCTTTGCATGTTTATAAACAATCAAGACAAGTTAGAAGTGAGTTAGATGAGTCCATGACTGCAGGAACACCGGTTCTATTGGTGTCTGGGTTACCACTCATCACCTTCCTAGTGGCCAACATGACGACCGACATGCCCACTGTGCTCTACAACGCTCATTATTGACTGGTCATCAGCTACTAGGGAGCTAAGTTGGTTTTGTCCCAATGAAATGTCTTTATTTGTACAAAATGTTTTACAATAAAACCTGCCCTTTTGAGTATTTGTAACATAAAAGAATCTTTAGCCAGAAGAACTATTGTTGCTAAGATGTAGTGTTCTTGCAAAACCTGGTTTAACACAGGCAGGAAAACGACTACATGAAAATGCTAGTTTGTTTTTCAAGGTCAAAGAAATTTTCAAAATAGATTTTCTCAAGCTGCACTTGAGCGTAGTTCGAGCGTAGTTCTCTTAAGTGTTAAAAAATTTGGTGAAAGTAAGGAAATTATTGCATATTTTTTATTTGTCGCCCCCAGAAATTTTGTAAAGTAACTTTTGATTAACTTACCTTAAAATGAATTACGACAAGATTCAGTTGCCCTTGTTAAATTTTCTGAAAATTGTTTGGTTTGTTTTATTTGTAGATTACGAAGAAAGTAAAATTTTATGTCATTTTGCAAAAAACCAAGCACTCTAAAAAAATATATGATCTGAGGAAACAGTAGTCATACACAATGTCTACAATTTGAACAGTATACTGCAAAAATTAAAAACAACCAATTTTTTCCATGTCCAATACCTTGAAGGAATCCACAGAGACAATCGCCATACCCTGTCATCCACGCATTTTCAAAAAATCCTTTGGCGGGATAACGGGCTGTATTTATATCCCCGCTAATCCTTTCTGGATTATTCTGCACTTGCATGATGCTCAGAGATGATCTAGCCCATTATGGAGAGGATTATAAAAAGCTGAGACAATCCCCAATTCTTCTGGAAGGTGCTGGTCACAATCATGTGTGAGTTGTCATTCAAATGTGCATTGCATTTACATCACATCTCTCCATCCCGTATCCCGAACTGCATTATCCAAGGCTGAACTCGCCTGCCGCATACTTGGAAACACATCAATGGATCCAACAGCGGTTGAAAACATGAGTGTACAAAGGCTGAGGTATTTTTTGAACGTCAGGTTGATTTATCAGCAGTATTTAACTCTACTGACATATGGAAATTAATGCCATTTTACATAAATTCTAGTTCCCGTTGTCCGTGTGTTAAACTCTACAATTGAATTACCTTTGTACCATATTTTGGATTGCCTTAAAAATTACGGGAAGAAGGCATGTTGTATTTTATTTTTAAGAGGAAGAGTTTAAAAATTTATCAATGGATATTTTGGCACATGACCACCAGATATATAGAATTTTCAGGATGGCTGAACTGGCAGGATTAACCGGGATCAACTGTAACGGTTATTTTCAAACATCCTAAGTACTTTGATGGATGCAGTGATGAGTTTTTTAAATACGCGGCTGGCTCTCCCGATGCCTAAGTTATTACGTTCACTTTCATGTAGGACTGGGGAGGGGGGTTGACGAACCATGAGAGTCGCAATATTAGTTTACAAAAATCAGACACGATGATACCAAATATATTTTAAACACCCTTGTATTCTACATTAAAAAATTAATGCAATGTTTCTATGAGAGATTGAGAAATCTTGTAGTAGCAGTATGTGACAGTTTTTAAAACATGAATGAGTTAAGATACACACCTGTGTGGTTCCTAAAACAGCAAAATCGTGATTTTCACATGTGATTGTTCGAAAACTATGGGACCTTTTTCTTAGATG